>JARHVA010000915.1:0-2967500 GCA_037957365.1 Torreya grandis | reverse complement strand
ATTTTCTCTCTCTATCACTGCTATTTTTAGAAAATTTCTAATTGTAATTCAATTTCACAAATTAGTAGCTTTAATTAGGAATATTATTTACTAATTTATCCTACTTAGAATTTTTTATTAAATAGGAATAAAAATCAATTATTCTCAAAAATAAAAAATCATTTTGTGAACCTGACTTCAAATTTTGCATAAAAACCCTAGAAACCCTCAAGTAAATTCCTAGCTAATTTTTCCTATTATTTTTTAAATTTTTGTGTGCACATTTAAATCAAAATTTTATATCAAATTTCAAAATATTGTATTAAATTTTAAAATAAATTTATTTCAAACCCTAGTTACATACACTAGGTCCTAGTAATTTTTGAATATTAATCCAATATTTTTTTTATTTTTTCTTGCACATTTAAATCAAAAATTTATCTCAAATTTTAAAATTTTTTAGTAAATTTTAAAATTAATTTATTTCAAACCCTAGTTGCATCAAATAGCTCTCAAAAGTTTTCCATTAATTTTCAAATCATTTTCTAAATTTTAGTTACATATTAAAATCATAAAATCACTTCAAATTTTAGAAATTCATAGTAATTTTGAAAAAAATACTTTTCTCAAAACCCTAGTTACATCTACTAGGTCCCATTAAATCAATCCATTTCCCATAAATTTTTGAATTTTTTTCTCAAATAGTTAACTTAGAAATTCAAATTTAATTTAAAAAATTCATAGTATTTTTCCATAAAAAAATTAAAAATACCTAGTTGCATGTACTAGCACCTATTTGCTTCTTGAGGTATCACCTTACATCCATAATCAAATTACAAAAATGATTTTCACATATGCACAAATTTTTCTTACATTCCTTGAAAATAACAAGGAAAGCATAATGGGCCCTATCATGTACATGAATGATGAAGTCTATCATATATTAGTATAGAGCTCCATCCTTTGCATTTCATGCTTATGTTTCATTCTATGGGATGATATTACAAAATTAATTACCAAAAATGCACAAAATTTCAAAAATCTTTTTTGCATATTCTCTTTTACTCATATGAAATAATTACCAATTCCATTCTACTAAACACATTTTAAATGTCATGTTACATGTAAAAATCTTATATGCCTTTATGCAAAAATTCATAATCTCTACCCTTTACTTTATATTTCTCATGTGGAAAATTTTCCAATTTTATCATTCCAAACACATTCAAAATATTATGTTACATGTCAAAAGTTTATATGCCTTTACGCAAAAATTTGTGATCTCTATCCTTTACTTTCTATCACTCATATGGAAAGAATTTCATGTTTATCATGCCAAACATTTTAGAAATGTTATGATTCAAGTCAGCTTTTTTCTATACATTCATGCATAATTTCATGATCTCTACCCTTTGCTCTCTATCTCTCATATGGAAACATTTTCAATTTTATCTTGCTAAACATATTAGACATATCATAACACATGTCAAAGCTTTTTATGCATCCTTGCATAATTCCATGCTCTCTATCCCTTATTTGTTATCTATCATGTGGAATGATCTTTATTATCATATTAATATATATTGTTTCTACTTATATGTATCTAACTCTTTGGCTACTTTTAAGTATCTCCTTATCACTACTAGATGCAATCAAACACTAGTGGTTATATCTATCCCTCCTCTCTTCAAACTTGGTTCACCTAGATTTTATCCCTCACCTACTACCAGATCTATGCCTATAGAATATTATGTGGTACATGCTATCACCCAATTTTATGAAGACAATATTGTTGATTACACCCATGGTTATATATTTGTCACTTAGGTTGTCACCCCTTCTGATATAGTTTCAGCTCCTCCACTTGTTACAGTTCTTCCTCTAGTCCAAATTTAGCCACAGTTGAGACCTTCATCACCATCACATAAAATTCATACACATCCACAAATTTAGGATTCTAGATAGTTTCTTTCTATAATATTCAAACCTAGGGTAGTATTATTGAGATATCATGCATCTACACATAGATAACATGTTTAGAGAGTTTTCCTACCACTAGATGGGTCCCTTAGAGCCCCATAGTTACATCCACTCCTCAAATTTATAGGAGGATCCCATAGTAAATTTTCACTATAGGAATTTAAAAGCACTTACAACATACATAGCTTTTAGAGCCATAGTCTTAGCATTTCCATCATGTTTTATGATCATGCACAATACTTCATCTTGATATAAGATAACATGATAGGGAATCTCCCATGAGACTCATCAATTAGTATCATCTCTTCTCATCCTTACTAGTACATAGTTTATTATGCTTGATTGTATATTTATAATTGATTGTATATAGTTTAAATATTCCAAAAATACAAAAAAAACATAACATTTCAAAATCCAATAACATTAAAAAATGTCAAAACACCAAAAAAAATTAGATTATATGCATCTTCCATGTTTTGCATTGTTAATATCATGCTAGGATTTACATTTTTTATTTTATACTTATTGTTTGTCAGTTTATCTACATTACCATGCTTCACTTGATCTTCTTTGAGTGTGTGTAGTGATATCTAGCTCTTTGATTGCTTCACTCGACCCATTGAGGGGGCACCCTACATCTACATTCGAGACACTTAGATATGCATACCCATTGGGGGCATATTTTACATGACTACACCATCCAGGTAATGTCATTCCTACACTACACACTCCAAGTTATCGTGTTGATATACATTACTTACTAGATTACATAGATTACTATATCAACATTTCACTAGTATCTAGCACTTGTGTATCTCTTAGCATATACCTAGTCTTATACTATACATGTCTTGCTTACTTTCACTCTTTGATTAGTTAAATGTGATTCTATCTTTCTATTTATTACATGATTTCTCTTCTTGCTTAGTGTATCTTATTATATTGCATTTCCAATTCTTAATTATTTCTTGTATGTGCCTTAGGAAATTTTCTAATGTCATCTTCTATTCATGTGTGTGCCTTAGGACATTTTCCAATGTCATTTTCTTGCACTCCTCTACGTGATTGTGGCTTCCATAACAACTTGCTTATTTCAATTGTATGTGTATGTGGCATTTAAACATGACTTATATGCTTGTTTTCTAGTTTGAATGATATTTGCACATGTCCTTTATTTACTTAGCCCCTTGGCCACCCTTGTATGCATCTTTCTCCTTGCTTTGTGTGCTTTTTGCTCAATTGTTTTCAATTACTTGTAATGGCATGATCCATATCATGTATTTTCTTTTTTTTTGGATGCCATAATGGACATCATGATCCATCCCTACAACTAAAAACTAACAAACTAACAACTAACACTTCTAGTTACTAATTCAATATATTGTACATGCTACTACATTATTATATATATCTAGGCATAACCTTGTTGATATAACAATCTCTCAATTCAAACCATGCTATATCTTGAGATATCTTGTTGATTATCATTGTTATATCATGTATATTTCTAGCTTAACACACTTATAGGGCTTCTTCTTTTGAGGGAAATCATTGTAGGGTACCTATTCCTACCATCAAAATAGGGGAAACAAATAGGGGTTTTTATATAGAGATCAGAGCTCCTATCAGTCAAAAAAATATAGTTTTAGAATAATTACTAATTATCAAACCACTTAGAATAGACTAGGTAGAAAGATAAGATTCTAGAATAGTGATCAGTTTCAGCCTAGGACAATAGCATTGAGGTTGGAATATAGTGATAGGCACTAGGGTTTCCTATTTTCAACACTCCTATCCAAATAGTAGAAAAAGTAGATTTTCCATAAGTAAGTAGAAAGGTAGGGTAGTCTATAGTTTTGCATAATTAGACCAATTTAGATTAGTAGTTTTTAGTATAGTTTTCCTAAAGAATCTAGAAATAGGGGGCATCATACATGGAATGATTGTTCTTCACTTTTAGTTTCAGATATGGTAGTTGGTATACCTTCTAAATTAGAATCTATGTTTTAGACACTAGTGATTGGGGGAAAATTGCATAGCACTTTTGCTTATTTTCTTTTAGTTTTCAACATTACACAATCATTCTCAGTAGTTACATGTATTATTCTATTATTAGGTGGTTTTAATTATTTTAGAGTGTATTTCATACAAGCCTAGCCTCCACATTATTGAGTACCCAAGTTCTTGAGTGGCTTCCACATAAGCCAAATTTTCAATTTTGGAGTGGCTTTCATACAAGCCTAATCTCCATCTTTTATGAGTTGGCCAACATTGGCCTACTTTCTAGTACACATTCAATTACCTAAACCACATTATCATATTTATAGAGCATTCATGGACTTTATAAGACATATCATGTTACATAAACATTCATATATACCAGTATCAGTTCTTATATTCACTTCATATGGCAATGATGGAGCCAAAGGGCCAGCCATTGTATTCTTGGGCCACCTATTCAAAGGGATTGGATAAATAATATAGGCATAAATTATCACATGAATGATCATCTAGCTTCACTTAGTAGGCATCGATGGAGCTAAAAGTCTAACATTTGCATTCTTTATCCACTTTCTAAGGAATCAAGCACTCAACTCCATTCACAATATAACTTTTGGTACATCATCCAACACATTCAACATTAACCTATATCACAATAGGTTTTATATTGGTTGATGTACTTAGAAAGGTGTATTCATTCCTTTCTCTACCTTTATCTCTCTCTTACCCAACTTTTTATGTTCTTATTTTATATCACATATAATAAGAAGTGATATACTCTTTGTTTCCTTTTATGTATTCACACTTGTACAATGTGCTCTCTATGCACCATCCAACATTACTCAGCATCACACAAGCTTCATGGGATTCACCTTTATATTTAATTTTAGGTATGATTTATATTTTCCGTTATCCTAATATTTCACTTTGCTACATTACTAGAATAAAGTGGGTCAAATTTAGTCATATAAAATACAAAAATTGGTAACTTGAGCATGGATAAAGACAAATAATCCTTATGTCCCTCTTTCTTGCTCTCATGACCCTCTTAGGATTATTTTCATTAAATTTAAATCATTTGTGGCCTTTTGGATTTAACCCCAACTGAGCCAAGACCCTCTCTTCTTGACCAATCCTTCCCCCTAAGTCTCATCTACCCAAGACAATAGTGCCAAAGTTGGACAATAGTGTTAGACCCTATGTTTTTTCCCAATTCATCTTATCCATTATGTCAACCTAGCTTAATTTCACCTAACCCATGACCAATAGGTAACTATAAAATCCCATTCAAATATCATTTAGAAAGGGTTGTTAAATACCATTGAGGCAAGTAAGAATACAAGCAAAACCACTCAAGAAATCTTCCCTATTCTCTATATATAGCCAACCTATACACTTTCAAGCTAAATCAAGTCTTTAGAATAGTCCCTAGCCATCTCAAGCATACCTAGTTTTAACATTTCTTATATTTCATTCACTATTGCACCAAGCGCTCTTAAACAGAGAACTACATATGACTTGATCCCTCCTCAGAGTATTGGTATGTAGGTAGTGTGCCCAAAAATGGGATGTAAATCATGTCTAATTTATCTTACACACAATAAACCCCTTTCATTAAATTACATATAAAATACATGTACATGAATAATCAGCTCTACATTGAGCTTTGTTGACATCAAAGACCTGAAATTTGGTACATAGGCTCACATTGAGTAGGTGAGCAAAAACTCAAAAGATTAGATCCTAAAGACAACAATGATAGGGGAGGATTATAGTATTATAGCCTATGGTGTATAATTATATCACTCTTGTTTAATCAAAAAATGAATTCCAAGATCCTATTTATGACACTATCCTAGTCTTGCACCTGAATTTCTAGACCCTATCTCAATCTGAATAGTATAGAATAAGCCAAGTTTAATTTTCTCTCTCTCACTACTATTTTTATAAAAGTTCTAATTTCAATTCACAAATTAGTATCTTTATTTAGGAATATTATTTATTGATTTATCCTACTCAGACTTGTTTATTAAATAAGAATAAAACTACATTATTCCCAAAAATAACAAAGTACTTAGTGTAGGGAGACTAGGTATATAGGTTTATTTACATAATTATATGATTTATCTATGTGTTAGTTATTTTAAATCCAAAAATTAGGTGTTAAAAAACATACCCAAGTAGGGTATTCAACTAAGTATTATTTGATTGTTTTAAATAGTACCCAAGATGGGTAAAATTTACTACATTTTTATCTACTCATTTGAACTATATTTTATTAGAAAATGCATAAGATTGTTTGGATTTAAATGGTTAAATAATTGGATGAAAAATGGATTAATTGAGTTTGATTTATTAAATTATGTATGCTTATTTATCATGGATATATAAATTTCTTAGTTTTTGGAAAATGTTGTGGGGCCTTTGTACGTAAGATGATTACATATTTTGCATATCTAATATACTATAAGGCCAATGATAATGGATATCAAATTAATATTATATTGCATAAATGAAGTATGTATAATGTATTTGTATTTATTCAATAATATATAAGTATATAGTTTACATACAAATGTGCTATAATTATTAGTATAACAATGAATATTAGATGCTTGTTTATATATTTAGTTAATATACAAGCATAGAATGTTTAAATAACATGCATTCAATGTATTAATGAGTATAAATACTAAACATAATTATATGTTATGGGTTGGATATTGTTATATGTGGAATATGAATAGTTATTATCCAAGGTAATAATATTATTTCATGGAAAAATAATAGTATAAGTTGCTTAGTGGATAAAACAACTGATGGTCTAAATATTCTTAACTAGATGGTATGTTATATTGAGGATTGTTTTTGTATTATATTTGTTAATTGTAATAAACTAGATGCATGGATTTCATTCAATTCATTTGATGTATTAAATTAATGTTTATGATATTTATGTATTTAGCATAATTTTAAATAGCTAAAATGAAATATGATGAATGAATCTATTAGTTTTTGTATTATTATTTATTTAATCAAATATCACATTCATGACCCTAATTAAGAAGTGGATGGATTCCATTATATTAATTAGCACCATCAATGCAAGATAGGGTGTAATATAATCAAGTGGTGTGTATGAATTTGATTGATCATATAGATCATTTATTATTGAAAACATTGGCCAAAGTAATGTTTGACAAACATTATCATTTTATATGTTGATATAGTTTTCATATTTATGTGATATCATATTAAAATAGATTTATTTATAGTACAAATTATGTATTAGATATCTTAGACACATGTGTTCTATTTTTTTACTATAGATACCCACACCATCATTATCTACCCATCCATGAAGGGAGGGCCATCCCCTTGTTTTGGAGATAGTGTGCAGGATCTATGGTTCGTGGTTCATGTGGAAAAGCATTTAGATGATGATCTTCCTCATAGATAGAGTATTATACTTGAGACTACACTTGAGATTAAATATTGATACTTGAGTCATGGATACTCTACTTAGAGTGGCTTTGTATCATGTTTTATCATTTCAGACATTTTATGTATTTTTAAAAATTATAATATTTATGCATTGTACATCTATAACAATGGCTGTAATATTGTATCAACTATGGCTAAATTTGTACTATATCATTTATGACAAGATGCAGTAATTATGGTTATCCAATATTGTTCATGATTTATTTTTCTATTCATGATGATATTTAGCTATGTGAATTATCTATAACCCTAATGGTAAACTAAATTTAATGTAGTTAGTTAAAGATCACTAGTTAGGATTTCACCTGGTGAAATATATATGTTGAATATGCGTATTTAATTTTAAAATATATATTACAATATTATGGTAAAACCTAATGGGGTTATTAAAAATTAATTGGCACAAGTTTTATGGGAATAATAAAGAATAAACAAGGAAGAAAGTATTTCAAAATAAATTCCATAACCCACAACAATTTCATGTGTGGAGCCTACAAATCCAATCATTCCTAAGGAACTTAAAACCTCTATCATTCCTGAAGAACCTATATCCTCTATGATTAAAGATCAACCTACAACATTTATAGCACATCCATAAATGTCTAATATGCATTATGGGGTTATTATAGATTATATATAGGTTATAAAATTAGGTCATCTTTGACTCATAAAAAATAAAGAGGTATGAAATCTATGAGGGAAAATAATAAATAATCACCCAATTATTAAAAGATAAAAATGCCATTACAAGATAGCTTGATGAAAAGGATGAGGAACCAAGAAACAAAGAGGTGGTTGATTATAGAATTGAATCATTTATTGAAATTATTTTTAAAAATTACATTAAATGTTTCAAATGTGGGCTACCTTATAGGGTTTATGCATTGTTTATAAATTAATAATTAATCTAGTTTCAATTAGGTTAGATAATCTTGGGATATAAGTATTAATTATGAATTACATTTTCCTTTCATAAAGAATATATATATATATATATATATATATATATATATATATATATATTAATATCTCAAACCATATACTTTATATTTGAATTATTCCAACATGGTTTGATAGTCACCATGAATGAAAAATAGAACTACAACGTTATTATTGTGTATGTAAAGCTAAGGGATTATTGTTATTACTTGAGATGCAATCTCATAAGGAAAAAAAAATGATAGTCTATAGTAAAGATGAAAAATATTATTCCTATAAACTTTACATTAGAACATTCACTAGCCATGTTGGTCATTGAATAATGGAATGATATAAATATGATTGTATAGGTCAAAAGAGTATTTCAATATTCAATGATGTAAATTTTGAACTAGGACAAAACTCTATCAAATCAAATTTTAATTAATCTTATGTTGTCTATATATAAATATGGACAAAACTTACTCCTCACCTATAATAGATAGAACCTTATTATGTGTATAATTAAAAGGATTCTAAACAAATAATTATCAAGTATATGAGTTACTTAAGCTAAGACATTATTAGATAGATAAGGTTGAAATTAAGGATGTTTTCTCTTTGGTTCCCCATTCATACATTTACAAGCACAATGATGATTTGAGAATAAGATGAAAATTAGAAGTGGGAAAATTTGGAACATGAAATAGAATATTTACAAGATAACTCAAGAGGAGATACCATAACTTATGATGTGAGGATTATTTGTTCCCATTTCATGTCCCAATATATAACTACTTGAAGTAAATAAGTTTTATTTTTGTGGGGTGGGGGGTGATGAGACCTAAAAATAGCCTCATATCATACCCATTTTTTCCTAAAAACTTTTCCTTATTTCCATATTTGTTTTTTCTCATACTCATATTATGCTCATACTGCACATACAATGTAAGAATGTGTGTGTGTTACCTAATATGTATATTTATGTGATATTTATACATTTTATAATATAATTTTTATTATTTTATGGTTTAATATTTTGATTATTAAAATTGAATAGGAAATATTTTCTATTTTATATTATACACCCGTATCGACTCTAGTAAATGCACCCTTAGTAAATGTACTTGCAAACACTATAGTAGATTCACTCAAAACCACTTTTTAGTTATATAGAGTAAATATAAATCACCCAAAACTAAGATATCATGACTCCATAATATGATTCATCATATCCAATCAATAACTTCTTTTTCCCCCATCTAAAATTCCTTGAAGTGGAGTAAGATGTTAATGCTAGAACTCATAGTTGATTTAAAATGGAATAATGGATAGCTATCTTGATTATTATTTGAAATTCATTATTAATGATATTTAAAATTTATTTATAAAAAATATATGGAAAAATATTATATTTTTTTATGTATGTAATAATAAGGTACTAAAATTAGATAAGATTACATTGATTATCAAAACTATCTATTAATAAGTAGTTTGGAAGACATATATGAAACCTACATCATTAAATGTTGCATATCAGAACTACTTTAAAGATCACAAGAGTATATTCAAAATTCACCAATATAATTTTCCATGTCTTATGGAAAATATCTATAGGTCACCAGAATAGCTCCATAATTCCCATAGAACTAGTATACCATCTCCACAGTATCATAGAAAAATTCAAGAAATGGTTATGTGCTATTTTTGTAAAGTGATTTTCTATATGAAAAAAAATAGACATTAAAAAAATATATATTCCTATAAATTTCAAATGTATTTATATTTTTCCTCAAAGTGGCTACCATTACTCTAATATTTTCACTATTAGACAATGAATAGACAACCATAACTACCAAAAATTTCATCCTTGATTCTCAATAATGAAATATAATATTGTGAAAATCCAAATATTTATTGCTCTCCACCTTTCCATCCTATAAAATTTAAGAAACATGTTGCTTTGAAATAATATATATCTTGGTTTTCTATTTTTTATATTGTTAGTCTAGTTTTAGGAATTTGTTGTAAATGTTGTATTACAAATACAATGTCATAATATTTTTAGAGAATAAGGATGCATTTGAATAGAATAATATATTTATTAAATTCAAAGTATTATATTTCTATAAACTTTTTCATATCAATTAGAATTGGAGGCTAAAGCATTTTTAACCTCTTGAAAGTTTTATAAAATTTTCAATACTATTCTAAGGAGTAAAGGACCACTTATTCCAAGAAGGAAAGATAAATTTCATATTTATTATATTATTATATTTTTGTGTTTTTTTAAATTTTACATTTTTATTTCTTCATTTAAAACATTGTTTCTGTTAAAACTGATGGAGGGAGTATGTGTGTGTTTACAATCATTATTTATTTTTAGAATTTATGCTTAAAATTAATTTTGATTATCTCAACATTTGATTTGATATCAATTAAACTTTTAATTTTATTTCAAACATTATATGATTTACATTTCATTAAATTAAAATTTTAGTAGAGTGTAGTTTTATTTCAAATTAAATTAGATTAAAATTATGATTTGATATTAAAAATTTCAAATTCATCAATATTTTATTTTAGTTAGTTGCTTAAGTACCTCACTTTAAATATACAATACCATTAATTAAAAAACTCTATGCTTTATTTAATAAAACCTTTCGACATTTCCTAGATTAACATTACTTAATTAAATGAAGAAGACATAATGACCTTCATCATCTTTGGCACTATTGGTGTGGAATTTTATAAAGTGTCATTAGGGTATTATAAACAAAGTTAACATTTATTACAATTAATAATATTAATTTCTATGTATGAAGATATAAATATATCATTTAGGGACATTTGTCCATCAAACAACACCCCCCCCCCAAAAAAAAAGAAAAAAAAAAAAAATAGAAAAGAAAAGAAAAGAAAAGAAAAACAAGTAATAGGTAACTCAAAGACACAACATGAAAGTGGGAAAGAATAATTTATAGGGAAAGAACTTCAAATAATTGAGGATGAACTAGAATTATCATCTAAACCTTTGGAAACATCATCATAAGTGAGAAAATTATTCAAAATAAGAAATCTAAAAGTTATAATACAAATCTTAAACACGCAATCCCAATCAAGTAGACTTCCTTATACTTTGGATGAGCCTACATGACCTAGAAAAACCATTTAAAATGTATATTGGGAAGACATGGGAAATAGAAATGGTAATGTGTTGAATGCACAAGGTAGGGTTGTTCCTCAATCAGAGGATGTGTTATTCAATGGATAATCTTTACATATTCCATTGTGTTAGATCCATATGAGAAAACTCTTATGAAAAACATATCCCCATCCATATTGCCTACATTTAGGGGTATGGAAACAAATAATATTGATAAATTATTGTATGAATTCAAGGTATTTTTTTAGACATATGATTACAAGTATGATAAAAAAAATTAAAATTATTTACATCCACACTCAAGGATTCATGCATGAGATGGTTTATGAATTTAGTACCAAATTCCATCCACACATGGACAAAAAAGAAAACAATTTTTTGAATAAATATTAGGATTACTATAGGCTAAGATATAACAGAGAACTCTTTGAATGAAAAAAGAAGAAGATGAAAACATGGAAGACTATTTTGATCAATTTCTCTTTTTAAATAGATGACATGAAAATGGGATATATGTAAGACAATATTTTTGAAATGGATAGTTGATGACTATCAAGAATCTATGAACCTTACAAGAAAATGGGATATGAAAAAAATTGATATCATCGATATTATTAAATTGTATAAAAACTACTCATGGACAAGGGATGGGATTCAAAAACTAAAATCAATAAAAGAGCATAGTGATGTAAGTTAACTCATGTATGAGTCTTAAAACCTAAAAAAATGCATTTTGGTACACCTGAATGCTAAATTATTTGAAATTTAATCAATATTCAAAGCCAATAAACCCCTAGGTATATATTATCCTAGATGTTGATATAAACACACTCTTCATGATTGTCCTCTTGATAAAATAAATATTTTTGCATTTGGAAAAAACATGGTGATACATATACTTATTTCCATTAAGAATAATATTGAACAATATAGCTAACCCAAGGAAGATCTCAATTATGTCTCATAGAGATAAGGGGATAACTTTTCCTAAAGTCAATATCCAAATCAACTTATGCAAAGACCTTCTTCCAATTGATGGGTTATGACATGGATTGTTCAACCAATTACAAAAAAATATGTACCACAATCTTGGTCTTCATAAGATTTTATACATAGAAAAACATGGATACCTTAATAAAACCAAAAATCATGAATTCCCACAAAACAATAACAATGGGCATCTCAACCAACATTCAATCAATAAATACAATTCCCAAATCAACAATAGGCCTTGATTCTTGGTCCTTCCATCTTTCCCTAACAAAATGATAAATAAGTAAACCATGGTTACCTACTCAACATATTTTTTATTTTATACATGGGATAGCACTTGATCTCTTTGATTATAGAATTTAGGCAAGTTAATTTAGTCCATCCAAATACCAAAAGAATTACAACACAACTAGGTAAATTATTGAATATAAATAGTTGGTTGGCTGATGAATAGGAAACAAAAGTATTTGATATATTACAAAAACATAAAAATAAATACACTTATGAATACATTGATATGAAATATAATCACCTTAATGTATGTACTCACCATATATATATAGAATATGTAAAACCAATTAGACAACCCCAAAGAAAGAGAAATCCTACATTGAGAGACATAGTCAAAAATGAAATTGAGAAGTTATATAAGTATTATTCATATATATGATATAAATAGTCAGTGGGTATATCCCTTCTTAATATTACAAAAAAATAATTGAAAATTGAGGATATGTGTATACTATATATAACTCAACAAAGAAATAATGAAATATTACTTTCCCTTACCCTTCATTGATCAAGTACTAGACAATATATTTGGGAAGAAGTAATTTTATTTATTATATGGATTTAGTGGGTAAAATAAAATAAGAGTGGATATTGAAGAGCAATATAAAACCACCTTTACATATCCTTGGGGAATATTTTCATATAAATTTATATGTTTTGGTTTATTTAATGCACCAACTACTTTCTAAAGAGTAGTACATGAATTTTTTGCTAATCTAACCATTGAATGTGTTAAAGATTATATGGAGTAATCTAATATGCATCAAAATTATTTTGATTAAGATTTATAAAATAGAGATAGAGTGTTGAATAGGCATGAAAAACAACATTTGTCTTTGAGCCAAGAAAAATGTCTAATGATGATGGGTCAAGGCATTTCCCCAGGACATAATATTTTAGTTGAAGGGATATAAGTAGATCCTAAAAATATCAAAGTTATCTCATTATTACCTCCACCTAATAACCAAACTAATATTAAAATATTTTTAGTACATGTATGGTATTATAGGTGTTTTATTGAATATTTTAGAAAAAATACATCCCTCGTATTATCTTTACTCACCAAAGATATTGATTTTATATGGTCTACAAATTTTTAATAGTCATTTGAAAATATGAAATAAAAATTGATATATGCTCCAACACTTAGGGGAGATAACTATTAACTCCATTTACACATCCATAAAAATTCTTATAATACTACAATGGGAGCAATTGTTGGACATAAATATGAATAAGGTAAGAAGTATGCCATCTATTAGATCAGTCAATACTTAACTTCTACTCAAAATAACTAGACAACAATAAAAATAATAATCCATTTTGTTTATGACAAAAAAAATTCCATTACATTAGTGGATATCAAGTGTTTATATATACAAATAATTTAGATATAAAATACTTAATGAATAAATTTATAGTAGGTGGGTGAATCATCAAACGGTTAATACTTTTTGTATAATTTTAACATAAAAAATATTGATAAGACATGGAAGGCTAATGTGGTTTCATACTTCCTAAATATAAGGTTGAATGTTTTAGGATAAGATGAACCAATGGAGTGTAAATTTTCTATATGAATAACTATTCATACTTTCAACGCACTCACCATGGTTTGCTAGAATGGCCAATTATCTAGCCACATGGAATTTTCCTTTCAATTTTACTCTTGAAAAATAAATGTTTAACTAGGGATAGTTCAAACTATAAATTAAATTATAGAGTATTATTATAATTTGGACCTAACTATGTGCTTAATAAGTGCATCTAGGAATATGAGATATATGACATCATAATATCCAACCATGATGAATTAGGAGGAGGGCCCTACTCAACCAAAATAAACATTTAAAAATTCATAGGAGATGGATAATATTGGCCTTCACTTCACAAAATGTGAATAAATTTATATAAAATTGTTATCCATGTCATATAATGGATAAACCAATCTCTAATGAGATTCATCTCCATCCTAAAGTGGTCTTATGAACTTTTGATAAATGAGGATTATATTTCATGCATCTATTGATCCAATGTATCAAGCAAAGGATTAATTATTGATGTGTACAAACTATGCCACCAAATGGGATAAAGTGCAATATTTACCTTATAAACTAGTTCAAAGACATACTAATAATAATATGCAATGGTATAACCTTATAAACCAATTCAAAGACATACTTTTATAATATGAAATTATACAATGGTATAACCTTATAAACCAGTTCAAAGACATACTAATAATAGATTTACAACATATAACACTTAATAATTCAAGATATATCTTCACATGATTATACTATATAAGTTTAAACACCCATATTTTATGAAAAATCACTTTACTTTTTCAATATATAACTATTATTAACATATCCAAGACATACAATTTTATATCTATCTTTATAGCTACATGTCTATGTTATAAAATTTCAATTAAATAGATACATTATCCTCTACTTAATAGAATTTTAAAATTTTCATTTAATTACTTATAATTATTTAACACTAAAAAATTTAATAATAGGTCAAACATAATTCTAAAATTTCATGTACACATAAAATAGTGATTATCTACCCATTTTGAAATAGACCATTTTATCACTTGTTTACTAACTATTCAATATTTTTTTACTATTTTCATAGCTAATTAGCATGATGCAACTATAATTTTTACCACATTTAATGGTATCATAAACCCATTCATTTAATCAACTCATTTGTTTGATATCATTAAAACTAAGGTTGATGTCCAATGGTTGTATGTAATAAGGTGTGCAATCTATTGCTTATAGTTGTGATTTGGGGGGTTTTATGCATCAAATAGATCTAAATTAATTAATCTAATCAAATTATTAATTTAAAACTATTTAATTTCTTGTAAATAAACACACATTGAATAATTAAAATGTTGAAAAGTAAATAATCTTGCTTGTAAAGAAACACTTTTTATTGTTAAAGAAATTACTACTAAACAAACACACCATGTTTATCAAATAAAATACTCTTTACTATATGTGTTGATTTTAAATCTATTTAAATGGAATTATTTTAGAAAAATAATTTTTTTTAAAGTAACATGAAATAAACATGCACAAATAAAGGCCTATAGGTTAAACAATCCATACTTGTATTATAAGCACTCTTTAAAAGAATTAAATAATAGTTAACATAAACATAAATACAATACCACATAAGAATATTACTTCCTTGGGTGAGTGTCTCCTTTATCTCCCTTGACATAGGATATAAATCACTCTTATTCTTTTTGGAGAATTCAAATCTTCATTAATTATGGAATAAAGATTATAATCTGGAAAATAATATCTCTTGTGATCTACTTATGTTCCTTTCTCTCAAAAAACCTTATTTATAAACAACATGAAGATGTTATTCTAATAAAACATTTTTAAAACTATTTTTCAAAGAAAAATTAACAAACTAATTACTAAAAAATAACTTATTTGTATAATAAAAAAGAGATTACAATCATTTCCCATGTTTAAAGGTGAAATGGTGGAAAATATGGCATAACTATATGCAAGGATTCAATTGGTTACAATATTCATGTGGTTACAATGCATTATAATCTGGTAACACAAAAATACCATAATAATAAGAGAGGTGTTCTTCAAAAAACATTACTATAAGTATCATGTCTAAAAATATAATGTTATATAAGCTAAGTGTCTCAATGACACATGAGTGTCTTGGAAAGGCCATGACCACTCTATGTAGGATGCATAAAATATTATATGATCAAAAAAGTGCATTCCAAAATATTTGTGCATGACTATAATGATACTAGAACTCACCTAATGAACTATGGAATTTATCTACTCAACTCTAGAACTCCATTATTTTACTCTAGAGATTCATTGTTGGACTCCATAACTTCATTGTTAGACTCCAGAGTTCATTTTCAGACTCTAGATCTTCACTAGATAGTTCCTACACGTGATAAACTTGCATTTAAGGGTTTATTTACATGATAAAAACAAAAGATTTGATCATTATGAATTTATCAAACATATCTATATAAAACTGAGGGATAACTATGTAAAGAGTTAAAACATAGTGATAGAAACAAGAAACATTGAATCAAACATGTTAACTAATATATAAGTACCCATTATCTATTTTAGACTATAAATAAGACATAAATTCATATTATATCCATTTTAATATGGGAGATTATTATGGGTTAACATGGTTATTACTTGGATATAATGATCCATATAATATACTCATCATTTTGCCCACACTTTTCTTCTTTTAAGTCATGTTATAAGATACCATATTCCTTGCTCATGGTCAAGAAATCTTCTTTCCATTATGTGGCTAAGATAATAGATTTAATAATGAATGTACCAATTTGCCTTATCTGGATGAACAAATCCCATATCATTAAAAATAAATTCCCTACATATTTTAAATTGCTCACTAGACTGAGGTGTTGTATTTTCCATGGGGACATGGGATTGAAAATGAGTGATGGCATATACCTCATGACAAACCATTATCTATCTCTCATATGTTATAGTTGTGAGATTATTTGAATAATATCCTTAGCCCTTAGAAGACTACATTAAATATTGGAGGGGGATATTACTTCCCCTATTTTTAAAAGAAGGTTTAGTGTGTCCCATAGTTTGATACATGATATTAGTGCTTCTCTAAAATAGTTTTGGTCATGACATTCAAAATCTAAGATGTTTTTTTTTATAGGGATTACATGGAATTCACATGCACGGTCTGGTAAAAAGAAGATCTAAATTATCAAATGAGTTTTGCCACATCACAATATTGGGATCTCATGTAGAGACCTACAATCCTTGTTTTGCGAAAATATTTATTGTTATTTTCATCCCATGTAATTTCACTTCTTAATGCGGAGATGAAGTTTTGAGTTGGGCCTCCCCTACAAAAATATTGATAATGAATCCATAGATATGTACTATGAGATATTGGCATGGAAATAGTTCACACATGAGGTTTTGAATTTTTGAGGAACTACTCACATAAACCTCCATAAACTCCTTCTCATCCTTGACACCATGGGGTGGAGCATAAGAAATTATTAGTAACTTGCACATATGAATTTTTTATTTGAGAAAAATTGTTATTCGACCCACATAAAGAGATATTCTTCTTAGATTAGGATGTTTTTTAACTTATTATTCAATAATTCTAACCAAGTATTTTATTCATTTTGTTCCTTTATAAAGTGATGTTTATAAATGACTTGAATCATCCCATGATTTCTTAATGAAGTCATTCCTCTTAATTAATTTAATTCCATAACTTGTATGGCTCATAGTAAAAATAAGGGAAATTCACCTTATGTAGACCTTATCTCAAATGTATGACCATTCACATGACATCATATCCAAGAGACCCATATTATCCATCTTAAGTCAAATACTTGATGACCTAAAATGTATCTATTCTCCTAAGCTCATATAACTTCTATCTTGGTCCCTTTGGCAACTCCTCGAGGACTATTAATGAACTCTATAACTAGTTACCTTCTTCATGAAATATTTTAATGAGGTCATTGAAGGTAGAAATACCTACAATATTAACCAATGTATAAGAGTTCACTAATCACCTAATTTTTTACTAGAATTTTAACACTTTTCACTTTGGTATGGTCATCTTGGAGATTAGAAATGAATTTCTTAACCAACCGTTCATCATACCCTTCAATTTTTTATAGGAATTTAAACCATCCTACCTAATTAAAAATTGTTTCCACTATCCCATCATCAAAAACATTTCTATAGACTTGAGCTCAATTTTTTTATTTTAACCCATTTTAAAAAGTTTTAGACCTTGTTTGGATGAAAGAGCAAGGTCTCAAGAAAGCTATTATCAAGGGAGAGATGAAATTTAAAATAGGATATAAGGTTTTTGGTTTTTTATTGGTTTTAAATAATCATGACACATTTTATATTTAATATTGTCATCATTTCTCCAAGATTCATGATATGTCCAAATCTTTTAATGATGAGCCATGACCATTAGAGGGAAAGTGGTCAATCAACACCTGTACTGTTACTCAGGAAAGATTTACAATGTGTCCCTTTATCATTTATATACACTCACTTATGTCATTCACCCCTTAAATTTATTTATCAAGGGTTCTAAAATTACAAATTACATCATTTTTACTTATAACTAGTTTTTTCTCTTATTATTGCCAATTATGTCATGAAGATGGCATCATGCCTTATTGTTTAGAAGATTATATCCTTATGATACATCACACCCTGATTTGGAAAAGACATTTTTAAATTTTAAAATTAAGTTTTCTTATGTAATCATTATTTTTAGGACACCTTATAATTTTATACTAAGTCTTCCTTCAATGATGGATAAATATGACATTTAACAACTTAAATCTAACCTTATACATAGAATAATAAATTAAAAAATACCTCAAATTTTTATGATGTTATCTCTTCTCCTAAGACTATTGATTATCCTAAAATTATTATAGTACATTATTTAATTAATGATAATATATAACATACTAAAAATACTTATTTTATTTTATTTCTTTGTTCCTTGAGAAGCTGTTGTTACTAGTTTTAAATTTCTCATTTTCTTTTTTTTGATATTTTTAATTTTTAATGTTTTGGGGAGGACTTACATTTCTAGTTTTAAATCCTTATCCTTTATTAATAATATGAATTCCATTTATGGTATTAAATCATCTCCCTCCATTAGGATTCAATCCTCATACTTTGGCTATGATGGAAGAACAAGGTTGTTCCCCATAGCCAAATGCATCTTGAGACTAAATTTACTTTAAAAAATCCTCATTGCTTGGAGGTTATTTATAGATTATTAGTCTACTCCAATTTTATAATAATACCTTCCTATTTATATATATTTTAAAAATATAAACTATCCCATTATTAAATATCTTGTCTATATGGTAAGTTCCCAAATATTTAGTCTTGAGCTTCACTTTGAAGTGTTGAAACTTAGAACCAAATAGAAAAACCTAGTCTCCTTTAAATATTATCTCCTTGATATAAGTGTCATACCATTTCTTCATTTTATGTTTTAAAATTTATGTTTAATTTAAATATTCTATTCTTATCTCATCTGATTCATTGAGCTAAAAAATTATGTCTCTTTGTGCCTCATCAAGATCTATGCCCACTTCTATTATTCTAAAATTCTGCATTTCAAATTCTATAAGGATTAGAGGCTTCTTTAAAAACACAAGTTTATAAGGTGAGACCCTTTGGTGGGTTTCCATGTGGTATTTTAAGCCCATATTTCTTTAGGTTTTTTATTTTCCAAATCTTTTTTTGTTTATGTTGACTATCTTAGTCAATATGTTCTCCAATTCTCTATTGGTAAATTTAACCTATATAATGGCTTATGGATGATATTGAGATGAATTTAAGTGAATTATTTGGAATTTATATATGTATTATTTTATCATATTATACATTAATTTTTGTGATTGGTTAGATACTATGTCTCTTGGTGATCCAAATTGTTGCACAATTTTGTAATACAAAAAATCAGCAACTAGCTTTTCTCTTACAAATGGGAGATCTTGAACCTCTAACCATTTTCAATGATTATTTAATTTTGGTTATATATTTTATTACATTAAATAGTTAAGGTCTCATCTAAATATGAAATGAGTGAAATTGTCTTTTATTTCTATGTGATACATTGTTGATTATTTATCTTGTTATTTGTGTCTAACTTGGATGAAATGGGTACAGGTTTGTATATAAAAATACATCCCTATGGTGGGGTCATTTTGATAAGTAATAAAATAGTTTTGGTAACCCTTTCTGATAATAGTTTTGAATATTCAGAAAATAAAAAATTGAGATCCAAAGATCTACAGATCTGGAGATGCTTCAAAGATGCTCTAAATCTAGCCTAAATTTTGGATTTCTTTAATATTACTATTTTTAGTAATAAAAAACCCAAACCTAAATAACATAAAACAAAGAGGATCAAGAGATAATCAGATTGTAATAATGAGAATTATTACCATCATTTTACCTCTTTTAGATCTTCTCTAATATTGCCAAATGAATTTTTTATGCAAAATAGTTGGATGTTGCATTACATGTCTATGCTTGATAATGGCTTCCAACGGAGTTATTGATTTGGATGATGGATTTGCTAAGGTAATATGGATGCAAAAGAGATGATAATGGTAGAAATTTAACAATTTTACAAGTTGATTTCTAAGTTTTCAAGTTGGTTTTCATGGAGGAATTGATTTGGTTATATAGGAAATAGAGGGAATAATCAGTGTCTCAAATTTAATTTTTATCCATTAAGAAAAATGGATAAGATATTTACATTTCATTTAAAATCCCTTAGAATATTCTAGAATCTATAATTCTAGAGGAAAAGGGATAAATTGGAGGAGACTTATATAATTCTCCAATTCTAGAAATCTCTATAGGGAGGTAGGGGTGTAGGAATAGCTAGTTAGTAAGGTGTTAGATAGGTAGGTAGGATAATATGTATTTTTAAATTAGAAAGAGGATTAATGGATAAGTTAGTAGGTAAATAAGCTTAATTAGTAGGCTAATGTAGGTAATTAATTATTTATGGGGGTAGAATAAGGTTTGTGGGATGTAGGAATTTTGATGCAAAGATTAGGATAATTAGCTAGGAAATATAGTTATAGGTTAAATTATCATAATTAATGTAATTATTAGGGTGAGTGGATTTTAGTGCATACAGTTTCCCCTCTTTAAAAGGGAATTGTGAGTGGATAGGATGGAAAGAGTAATGTTATTTCAAATAAAAACCATAATCACATATGGAAATGAGGTTAAATAGTGTTATTAGGTAGTGTTATTAGGTTAAATAGTGTTAAACAGTGTTATAGTGTTATTAGTGTTATTAGGTAGCATGTGGGGAGAATCAACCCAAATGATAACTTGAACAAATGTCTCAGGGGTGAGATGATACTAAGAAAATAAAATAGGTTAAATATTGTCCAATTAATGACATATATATGGTTGAGATTCCCCATGTTTGGAGACAAGAAGATAAAGGGTCTTAGTTACAAGATGGGTTGTAGACAGAGGACCAATGTCTAGAAAGGAATTTCATTGATAAGACTAAACTCCTGACATGGAGATATTGTTTAGGAAGTAAAGAGATGATATGGATGTAAGACTATAGATGTAAGACCAATGATGACTAATGATTCCCTATCTTATGTTTCTTGTCAAAATTTTGGTTAGGTCAACAAAGTTGTGGGTGCAATATCATGACTAAGGGTAGTTCCCTTAATCACGTTATTACATGGGGAATGCTGGTATTACAATGTCACAAGTATCAAATCATGATATTTCAATATTATAGGTTAGGGATATATAGTTTTTCATAACCACAAGTTTAGGGTTATGGTTATGCAAAATTTTAGGATTCAATTAGTGTTTATTCAAAACCACAGGTTAGGGAAATTTCACAAGTTACAATTTTGTTGAGGTTAGGAAAATGGTTAAGTGATGGGGGAGAAAAGGATATGGAAGGTGTTAGTTAGGGAATGAGGGAAAGAGAGTTAGGATTAGGTTTGGGGGGATTTATATATGGTTATTTAGATAGGTTAAGGTATGGGGAAAGAATATAGAGTTGGTTAGGGCTAGTAAAGTTAGTATGAATTAGGTTTAGGTAATTTAAGATGGGTTAGGGTTAATTATTTATAACGTAGATGATGAATGTGGATGGTAATGGAAATGAGTAAATTAGGATGGTTTAGGTTGAAGTGATATGATGAATATAATTGGATGGGTAGGTTGAGACTAGGATTGGTTTAGGGATGCAAGGGAGTTAGGGAAGAGATTTTAGGCTAGGAAGTGGAATTAGATTATGTGAGTTAGGTAAATGTAAATTAGGGTTAGAGTGGGGGTATTAGTGAGAATAAAATGGATTGAGGGTAAATTAGGTTAAACCCTAAGGTAGGAGATGGATAAATTAAAGAGAATTAGTTATGGGTTATGAGTATGGATTTTAGGACTTTGGGGGTTTGATGTAGAATAGGTAAAAGGTGTTATAGGTAGGGTAATAGATTTGTAATAGAATAGAGTTAGTGATAGGTTTGTGGTGATTGGTGAAGGAGGACTTAGATGTGATGAAATATTTATTATAGTGACATAATGTTCTACATGAGATTCACTTATTGACTGATGTTTAATATAAAGTTTTAGAGCTAGTGGGATTGCATTATATTATGATGATGCCAGTGGTGTGGATTGACCATGCCTTGATTACTACATTAGTGGAGTGATGGTACTCAAATACAAGTACCTTTCACTTTATTACTAGAGAGATGATGGTGACCTTGGAAGACATTTGTCATATTTTATGGCTACCAGTGATAAGAGATAGGAACTAATAGAGATCAAACACACTTAGTGTTACATTATAGAGACTAGTGGGAAGATTGCATGTGGGTGTGAGATACATATGTGTGGATATTGATAGATGCCTCTAAGAGGGGATGATTGATCAATTGACCTTAGTAGTTATGCTTATTGTTATGAGCATACTCTTACTAGACAAGAGTGGTTAGTGGTATTCACATAGGCCTTAGGGATGTGGTAGAGGACATGGAACATGACTTAAGGGTTTTTGCATGGGAGTCAGTGGTATTATATCATTTATATTTATAGCTACATTTGGGGGTGTATAGGGGAGCAACAATCCTAGGTTCATCCTTATTGTTGAATATTTAGAGCTAGGAGCACATTATGATCCAATGGCCTCTAGGTAGTCTACAAGTGAGGGAGATACTTTAGTTAATGGTGTTTGGATGGTATATATTATTAGTTGTGCAAAGGGGACATCTTGTGGAGATGCAATTATAGAAATGAGGATTTGATAGATTAATCCCAAATCAAATTACTTGGATCCCCTATAGGGGATTATAGTTTGATAATGATGATGAAGCAGTGGTGACTTAGTAATGCTTATTGAGTGTTATTTAATAATATGCAAAGATTTAATTTTAGAGTGATACAGTCATGATCTCATGTAGAGGTAGTTTGGGCTCCCATAAGATGTGTCAAAGGAGGAGCATATTCTTACTAGGAATGATCGAGAAAGGGCATAGTAGGGTAGGTCAGTAGATATATCCCTAACACATGTAGATTATGATAGCATTGCCCCACTCCCATAGGATTTTTAGACTCCAATGTTAGATCTATTGTACCTAACATCCCCCTTCTTTCCATAGGAAATGGGGACCCACCATTTTTGGATTATGGTCTTGACTTTGAGTGCCTATTATATATGTTTATCTGAGAAAATATTGATTATTGGCCTTCTCATATTTTGGAAAAATGGAATTAAAATCATGTTTTCATATACTAACCTTGTTAATACTTTTTAGGAGTCTTGATTAGGTTCTATGTTTTTGGACTTATCTTTTTAGGATTTGGTCTTTAGAACTTTTGGTCCATAAGAATTAGTCTTTGGGTTTATTGTGTCAGACATTTTGTCTATGATAATTTCCATATGATGATTCCCCCATGCCAATTTCTCTCAAGTAATTAATCTCTATTGAACTTATCAGATTTGTCTTTCTCAAACTTTTTCTATCAAACAATTTGTTTGATGGAATTTTAGAAAAGGGTCAAAAAATACCGTTTAAACTTTTTGCCGAGGACATTTTCCCTAATGAACTTACCCTTCAGACTTTTTGTAGTTGCCCTTCAACCTATTTTGTAGCCTTTTTCACAATGAAAATTCCCTTTGGCCCTTTTTAAAATGACCCTTCAGACCTAATGTACTTACCCTTCAAGATATTTGTCCCAGGCATTTTACCCTATGAGCCTATCCTTCAAGACTTTTATCTTGGACTAATTCTTTTAGGACTTTTACCTAAAACCAATTCCTTTAGAATTTATGTCTCAAACATTTTGTCTAATGAAAATAAATTGTAAAATTTTTACCATGAGTATTTTTCTTGACAAAATAGACTCTTTGGGATAATTGTTTGGGATATTTTATCTGAAACAATTTTCCCAATAAAATACATGGCCTGGACAAAAAGGCTGAAACATTTTCTTTGGAAAAAAAATATGAAACATTTCGCTATATAAAAATGTCATAATAATTGACTTGAAACAATACCCTATTGCCATGTGGTACCCCTACTCAGAGAAAATTTTATTATGTTTTGAGCTTAAACTAAGATTTTAGCCAAGGTCCCAATTGTATTTCTCTATGTTAGGTCATTTAAATTAATGCAGGGGCTCTTTTTATATATTTTAAGCCTAGGTAAAAATCATATTTATTAATACAACTAAGACCATAGGCTAGAATTTTTTATGTAAGGTCCTTTATATTAACTTATGTCCTTTATTTTATGTCTTTAGATCTAGTGAACCACATTAACTTAGGATCGATTGATCAAACAAAGAGAGATAAATGGTTGAAAAATCAAATAACTTGTTATTAGTAATTTGGTCTATCAAGGTCAAATTACTACCCCTATCATATGAAACTTTTGAAAAATTGATCAATATCCCTTTTCAGTTGGTCAAACAAGTCAATTATGGTCTAAAATGTAAATTTTCATCAAAAATGTCAAAAAATGGGGTAAAATAATCAAAATTGGTGTAAAAATTCATTGAATTATCTCAAAATAGCATTTAATAAGTTCAAAATTTTGAAAATAGCTTAAGTCTAAAATTTCAAGTCATGAAACAGTCATCTAGTGCGTTAAAACACCCCAAAACCCATCCCACATGCTAGTTTGGCAATATTAAAGAATGAAAAAAGGTAAAAATTTGCATTTTTTCATGAAATAACATGTATTCCTTCAAAAATATTCTTTTAAATTAGTGGAAAACTTTATTTTCCTCTTAAAAGGGCAAAAATGGTTTATTATCACCTATTTTACAAGAGAAGTACTATATAGATTTCATATAGAAAAGGTAAGGGAGATCAATATCAAGTTATTTTCAGGATCCATTAGTAATTTAATGGAAATTCATGGCCATATAGTCCCAAAACTAGTCTTTTTTTACTTTGTTTGTTGGCATAGAGAGACCTACCTATAGATTTTCTTATGGTACGGTCTGTTGGAGGAGGGTACAACTATCATTTTTGGGATGAAGAAAGTATACTAAGAGGGATTATTGATGGTCTAATTATTTTATCAATTGGATTATCTAGGCTCATAAACCATCTAGTTGAAGTCAAGTCAAATTTTACTGCCTAACAACTAGGAAGGTCACAATTCTTCTCCAATTCCTCCTCACCTAGGCAGATTTTTATGTAAATTCAACTTATTCCAGAATCTTGAGGACTTAATATATATTTCCATGGAATTTTTAAGGTGTTATTCATAAAATTCAAGGTCAATAAAAGATATCAAAGTCAACTAGTTAATTTGCAGTGTTGACAAGCTTGCAAAGAGAACTTATACGGTCCAAGGAGAAGAGGATAGCCTCAAATTGACAATATTTTTGTTTTGTATGGTTTTTATCACTTTTTCATGATTTTAAATCATTTTTCTTAGAGATTCTTCAAATTCAATGGCCAATATTTCCCATCTCCATGCTCTAAAGGTGTCTTTAAAGAGCCATTTTAGCATATTTTAAAGAATTTTTGCAAATTTTATGGTTTTTTTTAGAAAACTAAGTTTTAATTTTGATCTCTTCCATGGCTCCAATGGTCTCCAAATTCATGTGATAGGATGATTGTATATTTAGGTTTATGGATTGTATTAAATTTATCTTGTCATGCTTCTCAATTCTCCTTTCTAACCTCCATCTCTTTCACTCCAAACCACTATCAAATCATTGAGTTTATCACTATGTTTTATGTCTCCACATCCTCCTTCCATGATTTCCCTTCATTTTCACCATTATTTATCCCTACCACCCTTCATCCCATCTCCATCAATCTTTAAATCACTAATGAACCAAGAGTTGAAGAGAAGAAAACCATCAAAAGCATGACAAAAGGGTATATAAATAGTCAAAGTATCAAATATAGTCATCAAAAGAGCCAATCAATAGGGTTGTATGATCAAGTGTGGCTATAGGGCTCAATGAGTTTTCAAGAAGAGAGAGACCTTCCTAAAGTTCTAATGGGAGAAAACAATCAATCAAGCTAAGGAGGTGGGCTAATTAGGGCAATTAAACTTTCTTTTTTGACACCATGGCACCAGTTTAGGCACTTGTTATAGATTCATATAGTCAAAGGAAGCATTTACAATAGGGTATATAATCAAAATCATGTCATGAAGGTCATTTTTGGTTTAAGGTGAGAGACCAAGGATTATCTTAGAATTTTAGGTCTAATTCACCATCATAGAGTCTTTGATCACAAAAAGAGATAGATTAAAAAGGGTATGACACCTTGAGGGACTTAAGATGTATACAATCAACTTATAGGCCTATTGGTACATTCACCTACAGTTGGAAAGTGTTTTCTTATCAAGGATACCACATATAGAGGATATAAATTTAGGACCTTGCCAAATAAATAACTTAAGTGTGGTATTAATATTATAATTTCCATGAATGGGTCAAAGGCACAATCTCATATGAAAATCCAAACTTAGCACAAAAGATAACCTATAGGCCTATACAAATTGAGCATCTACATCATGCTTAAAATCCTAACCTAAGTCATGGTAGAAACATTTATTCTCAAGATGGGATTATAGAAGACAAGATAAGGTCAACCTAGAAGAGTGTCATTCAAAACAAGGGTTTAAAATAATAAAGGAACATCTACATCCCCAAAGCATCCTATAGGCCTATAGGTGTATGTGTTTGTAATGAAGGGAGCTTCATCATATATACATCTTAGTTAAGCATCATAATCAAAACCCTAGGGCATTTCCATGGTATTGTAAGTTATAAAACAATCAAGAAAGCAATGTGAGATAAAGATAATCACCCTTTTTCTATATATTCTCCTATAGCTATCAACAATATAGCCCCATAGGCTTGTATAGATGTGCATATAGCTAGCAAAAAGGTTAGAGTCATATAGACCAAGCATTAATTTAAATGCTTCAAGAGTTCTTTGGACCTTTCAAGGAATACATTGAAAAGGGACCTTAATTTAATTAACTATTTATAAAACTCAAGTGGACCTATTAGCATGCTCACACTCTCTAAGCCCTAAGGAGACCCTGTTCTCAGTCTATACAAGGGTTAGTGGATATGAATACATAGTCAAGTTTTTAATAAGGGTTTGTGAATATGGTTTTAGCATGTTGATACCATCAAGGGATATTTCAAGTTTTTAAATTATATGATGAGTCATGAAAATGGTAAGTTTCACTTATAGATACTCACCTACAACTAGCTCTCATAAGGAGACCTACAATCAAGTAGGTATGTTTGTTAGATCAAGGACCAACCAAGGTGCAGGGAGGTTAGTATGAATCACTAAATACATGGATTAACACCTTATAGGTGATAGATAACACAAAGATTAAAGGACACATATGAGATTGTCAAATGACTCAAAAAATTGATTGAGACCTATAATGACCTTATGATATTGAGCCACAGTTGGCAAAGAGAGTTGGTGTTTTGGTGAGGACTAGCTTAATTCAAGCTTCAAGATGGTCTTTGTTTGGTCATCAAGGGATTATCATCTAAATAAGAGGATATAAAACATGTTAATCCTTGATAAGGGATAATGAAGGACAATTTGGGCCTATAACCACATAGAAAGTAAACCTACAACCAACACTGGAAGCTCATTAATTGCCCTCAAAAGAAGGTATAGTGTTAATCATGTTTGAAATGGGGTTTAGGTCTTGTTTCACTTTGTGAAAGTCATTGTGTTTAAAAATTACTACAAATGATTGAAAATGGATAGGTTCACTTCATTATTTCATGCCTACTAATGATATATAGTTCCCTATAGACTAACCTACAACCCCAATGTTACCATCTACAGTCACTTAAGGGCAGGCTATCTTCAAGTTGGCAAGAGAAAATAAGAATAATGTGGTACGTGGTTGTTTTCTTGTTCATGAACATGGGTCACATGGATAAGAAATACATTTGAATGAGACCATGGGGATAAAATGAGGAACTTTAAAAGATAATATATATTCAATCATCTTATAAAACCTCACTCACATCCACTCAAAGGTATAGTAAATCCATGAGTCTTAATGAGTCATGGCCTAAAGTAAGGTTCATACTTTAGAGATGCCACAATGAAGTTAAGGGAATATGTCCATCAATGCCAAAATTAAAACTTCAACACCTTTTATAGTAGGTTACATTATTCCAAGGACTTCCTACACAGTCAGGGCATCAAACATGTACAGACTATTCACAGGTTGAGACCTAAAGGCTTGGTTATGAGTCAAATTGTTTTGAAGGATAGATGAATTGAGATTATCAACTAGTATAAATAGTATTAAATCACCTAAATTATATGGAATACACACTATATTATTCAAACCTTATCAATTTTCACCTAGAACACCAAAACATAGTCATTTTGAAGCCTAAATACATTTGTTGAGGGTCAAATCATGCTTCAAGATAGGGGTAGAGAAGTTTTCCAAAGTATTGAAGAGTATATTGAGATAAATGAAGATTTTTTTGACCTTAAAACATCTAAAAATCATGAAAATACCTTTGAATAAACTAAAAATTAGTCAAATATGTAGACTGTCCATGCACAGATGTCATTTATGATGAAATTTAAAGCTTTCTAGGAGATACATATAGAATTTTGACCTCAAATTTTGTATAAAAGGTCATCATGAGTTATATAAATATCTTAAAAAGTTTCATGTCCATTGGAAAATTGGAAATATTTTCTTTTTGTCTCAGACCTTAGCCTGTTCATTTGAGGCCACCATTGGAGCATGCTTCATTCTAGAGTGCTTCAGAAGCTTCTAAGCCCAAGTAAAGGATTAAAAATCATGGGATTATGTTTTTAAATCATAACCAGAAATTTTGAGAGTATAAAAACTCCAAATTTTATGCAAACCATGTTCATATAGGATTTTACAAATAAATAGGCACATAGGTCAAAAAGGGATTTTTTCACTTTTCAGGAAAAAAGTACTTTTAGAGTTATTTGATAGCATGGTATAGTTATTATAATAATTTTTTCAGGATTTTAGAAACTTGGAAGAAAAAAAATTCATTTTGGTGAAGTTTTTCACTTTTTGTAGTTCTAGGCACCCTTCCAAGCCTCCTATTCAAATGCTCATTTTGTTCACCACATGTGGAGTATGGCCAAACAATATTAGTATTTTTTTAGGAAAACTATTTAATTATAATTAATTAACAAAAGATATTATTTTATGGGATGTGATTTATGAACAATCACTAAGAGGGTAGGCAACCCAAAATGTAAGCTAAACCCCACATGCAATTTTCATTCACATCGTAACTTTTCATATCTTTTGTATGGGAGACCAATATTTTTAGGGATGTCATAAGGGTCAATTTGATACGCATAAATGGAAATGGTTTATGATTTTGAGTTATTTACTTCATGAATTATCAATTTGAATATTTAGCTTTAAAACCCTCTTAAACCCCTAAAAACTAATTTAAGAAAAGTGGATTTTATTGCCATCAAATAATCATGGATCAATTTTAAACCTTTTAAAACATTCTTTAAATTTAGATAGGATTCCATAAATGTAAATTTTATGCATACAGATATATAAATGAAGGCATAAATCAGGTTTTTTATGTAAAAAAGTATGTAAAATGAAGTACAAGGCAGCTCAATGGAATATAATCAATGGAGATCTAATACTATAAATTTTAATTCATCATAAAATCTTCATTTTATCATAAATAATCCCATAATTTTCCATACCAACCCAATCAAAATGGCCAGTCTGCTAGAAAATGGAGCAAGTTTGCCCTAGTCAACCCTATTGAATAAATGATGAACATTTTTGCATCAAAATATCATATTTGATGATGAATAATGTTGTTACAGGTCTAATTATTAATTTTATAAGGTTTCATGTCTTATTATTTTAGGTTTCATGGTGTCCAAGTTCACAAGTTGGTTAATAGGCTTATTTGGCTTAGTTGGCCTAATTATCTAAAAGTCAAGTTAGAGTTTTGCATTGGCATTGGTCATCAAAGAGTTCCAATTGGATTTACATGAAACTTTTATACTTTTCCATGCAGATTTCATTTATTTTTAAATCTTCAAGGTCCATTTTCATGCAAAGGAGGGCTATTTTGGGATTGACTAGTCTTACTTTAGTTAACTAATTGTCAAGTGCTACATTTATTCTTGATGATCTTGTTTATTAAAAGCTTTCAAGCACTTTAAACTCTTCAAGATTGATTTATCCACCCAAGGATTGGCATAGCATCATGCATGCAATATATTTTGACTTGTCAAACTCGGGCCCATCATATTATTCTTATGTCAAATTTTGAAGCTTTTCATGCAATTTTTGTGGAGTTTAAAGGTTTTTTGAATTATTTAATCTTTGTAAAAGGAGTTGTCTTGAATCGAGTCAACAAAAACCACACCTTATCCATTTTAAATGCCACTTAGGGATTATATTAGATTTAGAGACATGTATATTAGCTTTTTTAAGCCATTTTTTCATGATTCTTAGAGCTGAAGCAAAAATTGTAATCTAGACCATACATCAATAAAGGAGATTTTTATTTTGCATTAGTTTTGATAGATAATAGAGTGTAATTGATTATGTATTAGCATATCCCTAAGATTATATCTCCTTTTGGCAGTTCCATTCCTCACCTATTATTTTCTATCTCACCTTCTATAAGTCATTTGAAGAGGGGAAAAAGGGAATTTTGTAATCCAAAGTTCTATTAATCCTTCATCTAGAATATTTGCGATCAAGGGAAATATAGAATTTTTATTAATTCACATGTATGCATTAGTTTTAGCAAGCTTCTAGAGGATATAAACAATTTAGCTACATCACACAATTAGATAGGTCTTATTTTAGTTTTTTCTTCTCCTTTTCACCCCAAAATCATAGTAAATAAGATTTAATTAATAAATTTTAAGGGAACCAACCATCTCTAGAGGTTATTCTTAGTATAGAGTCACCCACACTCCGAGAAGTTCTAATTATATTAGCTGGAGTGAGTGTGTGTTTTACATAGCTTCAAGCAAGGTGCACTATAAAGTGATAACACTTGCTAAGCTCCAAGAGGGTGACAAGTGTCACAATTATAGGAGCCTAGTATAGTGATCAAATGAACCATGGGAAGAAGTAGGGAGCCCAATACAATATCTTAGAGAGCCCCAAACATCTACCAAATAAGAAGAGTGAACTATGAAATTGACAAGTGTCAAGATCATATGGATTTAATTCAATTTTATGGTCATGTAGGAATCTTTGACATTCACATGAACATCAAAATTAAGCTTAGAGATAAAAGACATGGGTTTTATTCTAAAGTTCACATGGATGTCATTAATGGTCATGTAGATGTCTTTAATAGTCACATGAAATTCAAATTTAAGATCAAAAATAAAAGTATGGGGTATTAAATTATGATGGTCACATGGATGTCATTGATGGTCATGCAGATGTAGGGTAAATGTTAGTAGAAAATATTCATTAATTCATGAATATTCTAATTTTTTAATTTTGGTTTTGAAAATTTTTAAAGGTTGGTAGATGAGACTATATCACTAAAATTTTAGGGATATAAATTATTTTAGGGGTCATCTCACCAACCCTTTATAGTATTATCTTAGAAATAAATTTAATTCATCACACATGCACATGCACACACACACACACACACACACACACACACACACACACACACACACACACACACACACACACACACACACACACACACACACACACACACACACACACACACACACACACACACACACACTACCATGTGATATAAATTATTTTGGGGGTCTGACAGAGTCGTTTGATGTAACCACTCAGTAGAGCTATTTATCCCAGCTATTCAATAACTCTATTTAACCCTAAAATTTGACTAAGACATTTTATCCTACCATTTTATTGAGCCATTCAACCTTACCATTCATCTTAGTTGTTTGATAGAGCCATTTGATGTAGTCGTTTGACCTTACCATTTGACCTTGACATTCAACCAAGTCATTTGACCCTATCATTTGGCTAGGCCATTTATCCTAATTATTCATCCCATTCATTCACCTCTGAGAGGATATAAAGCATGTTTTAAAAAATTGAAACCTATTTCATAAAATACCTGGTTGGGTAGAAAACCTAGAAAGAAAAAAAATGTACCTGTCAATTTGCCAAGGTTGTGAATCAAAATCATCTAATTTAATATAAAGGGGTTTTAGCTATGGGATCTTAAAATTTACCTTATGTGGATGTAAAATTTTATCTCATAATTTTTTTTTAGATTCAATTGTTAATGGTCCTAGGTAGATCAATGGTCGGTGTTAACTCGGGTACAAATAGATCAACATGGAAAATTCAAAGATCTTCGTATAAGAGAGGAACTACCAAGTGACACAAAAATGTTTGATATAGGACTATATAGAGAATATAGGCCATGTGGATCTACCAAATGGCATGATTTCATTCCATCATGTAGAATATTGAATAGTGTGAGTCGATAGTAGACTTTTCAAATATCTAGACTCAATCAAGTTTTGACATGTGTCTTGGGATAACAGTCATAGTTTGAAGGATATAAAATATAATGACATGGATAGAGTATGTAGATATTTTTGACACTTGAGATATATTTATCTATAGCCATTGGGTCTCAAAGTTAATCTATATTAGGAATATGAACATGCATGTGAATATAGAAGTAAATAATAGGTGATATAATGTAATAAGGTTACAGTTACGTGGAATATCAAAGTTAAATTAAAGTGAACACTATAAATTATTTCAAGTTAAGACCCCATAAATCCATTTAAATGGGTATTCTATAAAGGCATGTGCAAGCATGCAATACACAATTTAGTTAGACTGGTCACAACTATAAATAGTATCACTAGTTTTAAAACATTGGTAAAGTGGTACTTGTCGTTGATGCATGTTTGATATCCATTTAAAGTTGGCTCATCTAAAAGATAAATAGGTTTTTCTCACAACCTATAAAATGAGGTATTGTCATGTAGTTCAAGATATAATTGTTAAAAATGCCTTTATACACATGCACATATTGCATATCTTTGGTAAAGGCTAATTTAAATTGATAACTATAATTAGATGCTTATCTAGTTTTCAACCATAGTCAAAACTCAGGTTCTAACTATCACGTATAATGACCTTGCATGAACTTGGAGGATGAGGTGACCCCTTCCCCAAGTCTATATAATCAATTGTAATCCAACTTAGATTTTTGTTAGATAATTTTTAATACAAGAGTAACATTAATTTTGATCATCAGTGAATAATTTTGTGTATTTTCTTTCCAATTTTTATGTAATTGTTTGTTACTTTCTTTGGTTGTATGTTTCAATAATCCTTAGTGAGAAATAGATATGAATGGATTATTGATTATTTTTATTGATATATCGATATGTAGATGTGAAACATATGTTAAGATATTGGTAAAATATATTGGTTACTATTGTCAAGTTATTTGATTCATAATTTTGAATGTTTACTAGTGCTTTCTTTGATGTAATTTTCTATGTGTGTGCCAAAGCTACCTTAGATAGTTCACTATCCTGAGCCATAATCTCCTAAGTAAGAGTGTGCAAAAAATAACCCTAAAAGGAGCAACCTTTGTCTAATTCCTATGAATTTATGTCATCATTATCTCCTTAAACTTCTTAACCATGTCTAATTATGTATCTGCAATTATTTCTAACAACATGTATAGGTTTTGGGATCACTTGTCATATTAGAAACCAACTAGGGAATTAGTTCTTGAAAACCACAAAGCCTTCTTTTATGCCTTACCCTTCCCTCATTTTTTTGAGTTTGTTTTAAGACCTACCCACTTTAGGTTAGAATCCAACCATCCATCCAGCTCACATAGAGATTAACTACCTTTTAGGGACCACACCTTCATCCAAAAAACCTTGTCAACAACTTGTATGCCCTACCAAAGATTCCATCAATAGGTTGTAATAAACCACATACCTATAACTCATGCCATAGAGTGGATTTTACCTCCATTGAGATCTTAAAATGTTAGAGGCTACCTCATTGACTATGGTGTGCATAAAACCCACATCAATAGTTTCACTAGTGCTAGAAGGAGGTATAAACCCTAATAATAGTAGTTATCCTTTGTGTAAAGTTGCATTGGAGTCACTTAGGAGAGTGACTAGATCTAATTCCTAGCTTGGGTTTATAGTCTCACCCTTGTCAAATGATAAGATACCTAGTGTTGTGCTAATAGTCCTAGTTTATAACAATCCACCTCTTCTAATAGGGAACCCCTTACTTGTAAGGAAACCTTTACCTGTTAATCAACTAATGGATTAGCTCTAGTTAGTTGGATCTACTATTTCCCTCCCATGAAATGTGCATGATTTACCTTAAAATCATGAAAAATACTTGCCATCCTTTTCTCCTATAGGGGCAAGGACACTAGAAGAACATATCATATATTTTAAAGCTAAATTAAAGATAATGAATGTTATCCATGAGGAAGTTTCATGAATATTATTACCTTTTACTTTAATGGATGCTACTTATGATTGGTATTTAAATCTAACTAAAATTTTCATCACTTGTTGGGATGAATGTCAAATAACTTTCTTGAAAAATTTGGATAGGTCACCAATCCTAGTTTGGTATACCATAACTTGACCAACATGAGGAGAGAAATTGATGAGAATATTATCATTCAAAATGTACACCCATGGATGCTCTATGGCATGGGGAACTTTAGCAGTGGGGATCTAAGCATGAAGGCCTTATGTGGGGTGAAAGAGTCTAAGGTGATGGGTGCAAAAGTATTATCACTTAGCTATGTGCACAAGTATCAATTTTCTTTTTACAATGATGGGAGCATCCCCAAGGTGTAGGACCTTTATGCTCCTTGAGATGAGCCTATGGAATATGCTAGATTCCTTATATTCTAAACACACCTAGTTTAAGACTAGTGCACAAGCCTAAAGAGAAGAAAGGTAAAATATCACTAATCTAAACCTAGGATCTTTGAGAGGAAAAGGAAGGAAGAAATTAATAGATGATAAAACTAAAATGTGATGTGCCAAAAATAAAACAAGCACTCCTACTATCATAAACACAATGTGAACTCTTGTGAACAAGATAATATCACATAGATTCTACCAAGTCACTCTACATGCATAAGTATTTTGTATGGAGGCATGAGAATGCAAAATAACACTGAGAGGGATGAAGATTATCCATAGACAAAGCCTATGCAGACCCTAGTGTGCATATGATATGACCTATAAGTGAGGTCTAAATTCAATGAAGAGGTGTTAAGGATGAATAAAAAATGAAAAGGGTAAACACTACCCATATATAGAAATTAACAAACATAAATAACACATAGATCATCAGGATAACAAAAGGAGGTGAACTTAATTTTCATTCACATGCAAGGTCTAGACAATACAAGTGCTCATGGAGGGAAATTTCAGCAACATAAGGTTGTTAAAATGTGTTAGCCCTTTTATAATGAAAGAACCAATCTTTTATAGTGATCAAGTCCATTTTATAGTAAATATACGACTTGAGGTGGTAGATATATCATTAAATTATTTTATGACATTGTGTCCATGCTTATTAAAGTCTATTTGGTGATTGGGTCTAAAGTTGGTGGTATGATCATTTATAGATACACATGCATAAGAGAATGGATGATTTTCCTGGTAGAGTCAAAGAGTGGCATGTACTCAAGTCCTAAAGTTTGATAGTTACTTTTTAATTTAATTATTTTTATATTGGTTTGATCTCCTCTTAATGACCTCTAACTACTTTCTTTATATCCATCAATTATTCAGCACACAGTGTTTCTTGATTGGTCTTAGATGTGGCTCTATGAGGACTCATGTTAGCCTAGTGGGCTCTCAAAAGAGTCTCTTATCTTTTTAGGTAGGATAACCATAGATATGATATGTTAAAGATTGTTACTACTCCTGGGTAACTGATAACCTCTATGTGTTTGAGAAAGCATTGAGTTGCCACATAGAAATAGTGGAAGGGAGCCTTTAGAAGAGCATGCATGTGAAGATAAAATATCCAAGGTGCTCCTATGCAATTAATAACTACTTCTTATGATAAATTATTCACTTAAACAACTATAACCTTAGGTTCTTGTATCTTAAATTCATGTACCATTTTACTTTCATGCCATAAAATATTATGGACAAGCACATATTAAAATCTTTATGTAGACATGAGTCATCACTACTTTTCTATACAGACTTTTACCTTCATCTTAAAGCTCATGCACAGATGAGAAGCATCTATTCATACTTAGAATTTTTGGGTCTTCATAGGTATGATATATATTTGTAAGCCTTCAGAAGCCTTATACTAGCCTAAAGGTGACTTAAATAATCAACACTTTTGGTGACCTTTTCAGGCTACTTGCTTGCTAAGTAGGAATCTATTAGCCTCTAAATGATCCATTAAGCATGGATTATTTAGAGCTTATGGATCTATAACTAATTTAGATTCACTTGACAAAATAAGAATTACACCAAAGGTGCTTAGAGGAAAAGACCTAAGCTAAGAAACACTATGCATAAGTTCTTAGAGGAATTAAAACTAATCTAAGATAATGTGCACAAGGCACTTTATGGAAATGAAAGGAATCTACTCTATTTATTTACATATATATACAAGAGTAAATATATATAGTTATTAAGATGAATCCCATTGACTAGGATAGGTACATCTTCTCCACTCAATCTAGCATATTGTAAGGTGTTATATGGCTTTTAGTTGGTTATGGTATATAGACCACTCCATCTTGGATCAAGCTTAGTGCACCTTCCAACCTTGGATTTTTTTTCATCCCACTTGATCACTAAGTCTCCTTCCTAGAAACTCATATCACTAGCTCTCTTATCAAATACCCTCTTGGTTTACACTTGTTAGAGCTCCATGATGCATTTAGTTTGTGCTCTAATTTCTTTGAGCAACATTATATCATTTAATATTACTGTTAGGGGATCAATTTTGAGTAGATCTAATTGATGTGTGATTTCTAATGAAGGCAACTTGAGGGATGCTAATAATCTAGCCTCCCTTCCTTAAACTAGCATGAAAGGAAAATATCTTAGCACTTTCTTGGGCATGATCCAATCAATCCAAAGAGTATTTTTGAGCTTATTGTGCTAAGATCACTAGTTATTCTCTAGATTCCTTTTTATGATGTGAATCAAGTTCTTATTCATGGACTCAGATAGACCATTACCTTGAGGGTAATAGTTTGATGAATCACTCAAGTATATGTTATGCTTGATAGCCCAATAACTGATCTTAGATCCAAGGAAATCTAGCACATTATCAAATATAATGGTGGTTGGAACACTAAATCTTGTTATAATACCTTCATATCAGTTAAAGATGGATGTCTCATTAGCCTCTTTGAGTGTAATCACTTATGTCCATATCATGAAATAGTTAGTCGCTATGAGAATCCATCTTTTACCATCACTGAATGATGGGTTAATCATACCTATAAAATATAGGTGCCACTATGCAAAGGGTTGGTTTGATTTAATTTGGCACACTAGTAAGTCTACAAGCCTTTGTTTTCTTATGAAAAATGTGTATTTCTTACAATTTTTCACACACACATGCATATCTTTGAATAGATTTGGCTAATAATAGCCAGCCCGTATGATCTTCATATTAGTGGTCTTAGGCAATTAATGGCCTCCTAAAAGGCTATCATGGACTTATTGAAGAATTCTTCTTGTTTGCTCCACTTTAACACACCTCAGGAGGATTCCATTGAGATCCTTTCAAAAGAGCACACCTTATACAAGCACAAAAGGAATGTACTGCAACCAAAAATATATGTGTTTGGCCTTGTCAAGGATAGGAGGGTATGTGTTATGTTGAAGTAAATTATTCGTATCCTTGACCCAGCTAGTTAAAAATTCTTCATTTTCACATCCTTCCTCATGCAACACTAAGACTACATTATCCTCTAGTCTTGTTACTTTTGCTAGCTACTCATAGAGTCCCTTCCCTTGCACCAACTTGGTGACCTACATGTCCACATTATATTCCATTGCATTCATGATCTAACCATCTATTTTTTCACCTATGTCCTTATTGAGCATAAACTCTTTGATAATTTCATGCACAACCATAGTTGGATCTTATTGTTAGAGAGCATATACTTGAATTTATTTAGTACTTTCACAACTATGAGTACGTGCTTCTATATGAAACTATAACACATATCATAATCCTTTAATGTCTAGATGAATAAGGTAATTATCTATTCTATTTTCTCTATTTTTCCATGTTAGGATGGTCGAGATGCCTTCAACTCCACTAAATGCATTCAGGATAAAATCCTTTCTATAGTTGGGTTTATCAAGGTGGGATCTTCATGATGGTTTGATTGATGGCCTTAGAACTTTCCTTTCCCTAACATGTCTAACTAAATGCAACATTATTATTTAACATCATAGTGAGGGAATTGACCAATATAGTAAAACCAAACACAAACCTTATCATAAAATTAATTTTCCCCTAGAAACTTTGGACACTCTTCTTGTGGCTTGGAAGGGGAAGAGATGAGATAGCCTTAAATCCCTCTAGATCAATTTCAAGCCCCCCTTTATAAATGATGTTATGAAGGAGGGATCCTTCATGAACTATGAAGATACATTTTTTAGGGTTTAGAGATATTCTAAACTCATGATATTTCTAAAAGACCTCTAGATAACACAAGTGATCCTTTGTGTGGTTAGATAAAATGGTTATGTCATAAAGGTATACCAATATGATATTATTGATGATCTCTTTAAATTCTATATTCATGTCTCTCTAAAAGCTCACACATGTATTTTTCAAACCAAATGGCATGCACTAGTATGCAAAGGTTCCCCATTTAGTGGTGAATGTAGTTTTCCATAATCTTACACCTAAATCTAGTTATAGCCTGAGTAACCATCCAGTAATGAGAATCTCTCTGTGCTTATTACTATTTGAAACATTTTATCTATGTTAGGGAGAGGATAATGGTATTTAATGGAAACCTTATTCAAGTCCCTAAAGTCAGCATAGAGGTGAATCTCCCCATTTTTATTATGTACTAGGATTAAGTTAGCAACATATGATCTTTTTGAGGACCTTGCTTCGATAAATGAGAAGGAAAATATAGCTCAGGTTGCCAACCAAGTAACAGAAAAGGGAGCTCAATTTAAGGATGTTAGAAATGAAAATGAAAGCCCTGTTGTAACTAAGGAATAGAAATGAATGGAAAGGGAGGATCACATGCAAGAAGCTGGAAACAGTCCAAAAAAGAATATAGAAGATTGGAGTGATAATAGGCAGAATGATGAGATGCACCCACCTATGAGCTTGGCCAATTGCAAAGTAGATGCTATCCTTCAATTCGATTCATGGATGTATAAGGAGATAATGGAACTCAAGAAGAAAATGGAAATAATGGAAGGTAACCAGGAGGCAGCTCGGAATAAAATCAATAACATGGAAAAGTAGATGAGGGATATTCCTATCAAACTCAAAAACTATGAGAATAACCTAAGGAAACTCACCAAGGAAAGCAGAATGAAGATGGAGGAGGTTACATCTAGCATATGTGCTGCTGCTGTAAACATTGGAAAATGAGCAAATGAGGAAATCAAATCTTTGGAGGGGCCTAGCAAGAGAACTAGATAGAGCTCAAGAAAGAAAGCAATGCAAGAGGGAGCCAAGTCAGTGGCTACTACCATTTAGGACACTACTGTGAAAGGTAAGGAAGTAGTGAAGATGAATTTGGAACTAGAAGAATAGATCCAGGTTCTTTTAGGTGGATGTAATTTCTTGTCTCGTTACTTGGTTTTTTGTATCCTCTTTACTATGGAGTTTCTAGGTCTCTATAAAACCTGGGTTTTGTCTTTTGATTTATTTTTTGATGGTTTCAAGTCCATGAAAAACCTGATTTTGATACTTCTTTGAAGTAGGTTTTAGGTTTTGCCTGTGGAAGTTAATGTTTTATCCTTCTCCCTTTGTTTCAGGGTTTCAGGGTCCCTTCAAAACTTGTTTTTACCTTAATCTAAAACATATGAGGAATGTTTGATCAAAATTATTATGCTAGCCTCAATGAGCTTAGGGATATCCTTGTGCATTAATGGCTCTAACTTTAGATTATTGATCCTTTGATATTGGTGCATGGGTTTCACATTATGATATAACTCAATTGTATGTTGTGTTTGGCATGGGTCAAAGCCTCTTAGATCTTTGTAGCTCTATGTGAAGATATCATCACATCTCCTACTAAGTAAAATAAAGCTTTCAATCTTTGATGTAGAGAAAACCTTACCAATTTTAGAATCTTTTCCTTCTAAAATGATCATGGGTGCCAAGATATCTTTTTTGGATATCATGTTATGCCTCTTTAATTTTAATTGGTCATTAGAATTGAATATGTTTTCTAGGGTGACTATCCCTTTTAGCAACTTATTTCCTTTTACTTTGATGATTTGATCTTCATATTGGGATCATAGCTATACCTAGTTCATGACATAAAAATCTTCTTCATCTTATAGGAAGTTGATGATTTCCTCATCACTCTCAAACACTTGTTAATTTTCCATGTTTGTAAGAACTACCAGTCTAACCATGAGCTTGATGAGTTGTTTAAACTCTTTCATTATGTTACACATAATGTCATACTATGCACCTATAGTCACTAGCCTATCTACATCAACATTTTATGCTCTTGGTAAGGAAATTATGTTGAATGCATCAAAGCCTTCTATCAGATCCCATAATTTATGTTTATAGGCTTTCATCAAGCCACTCTTAGTCAAGTTCTATGCTCTAACTTGGTTGACAACTAACTCACTATCACCCAGTGCTTACAACACTTTGATTCCTTTATTTTGTTCAAGCTGAAGACCTTAAATTAGTGCCTCATATTTAGAAACATTATTCATGCAACCAAATTTTAGTCTTAAATCATGAAAGTATTTTTACTTTTGGGGTGACACTAACATGACACCAAATCCTATACTATTCTTACTTAGGGAGCCATTAAAGTATAATTTCCATGTACTTTATGGGTCCTTACACACTTTCATAAACTCAAGTAGGGAATAATTCTCTTATATGATGTAATGTGTGCCTATCCTCATATTTGCATTATCATATGTATCACACATAAAGACTTCACATGCCCATTCATCTATAAAATTTTATAGGATTTACTCAAATAGTGTTGTGGTCTCATGGAGAATAAGATCCTCTTGATAGAACATCACACAATTATACTCAATTGGGCTAGGGGAGTATGGCTCAACATGGATTTTGAAGATAATTTCTACTTTGATAGTCACTTTGGTCATGTATTTAGTTCTTAATAGCATATGTGACCAATATAAAGATAAATACCCACCCATATTTGTCATGAAGTCTTGAGAGAGGTAAATGGCAAAGTAGGGAGGCAAGTTAATGACTATGTTATCTTGTGAAATAAAGAGGTTTGGGTATGCATGAACCATAAGATTCAACCCATTAATTATACCTATAACTTTGGCTATTATACCATTGAGCTAGACTACTCCTTTTTAAATAGGGATGTACACAATTCCAAAGGTATCCACAATCTTCTTTGGCATTACTGAGCTACTTGCACTAGAGTCAACCATGTAATTAATCATCAAGTGTTATTTGATGATTAGGGAGACATATAATAGAGGTGGATTAATGGTATTTCACACCTATAATTCTAATTTTGGATATCATAGATTAGTATAGGTAGTGCATGTTGGTTGTGGGGCTTGATACTCCTAAAAACCTTTTAGGGCAGCTTGTAGCAAATTTTATTGAGATGGAATAGCGAGTGCATCCCACTTTGTGATGTTGAGTCTCATATTATTCATCTATTCTAGTATATTGAAGGTAACTTGAGATCCCTTTGGTTGTGGATTTTGAATAGTGACCTCTCCTAGTGATGGCATACTAACTTGAGATGGTCCCTACTTTTACACTATCGTTTCAAGTGCAAAGGTTTTGTAGGTGCCCTAGCTTGCACAACTACATGTTTGACTTGGGGTGCTTAATGCAAAGGCACTGAGGCTTTTGTAACTTATTCTATAGCTCTCCTTTTTAATATTATTTTGAATGTGACTGGAGTGTTTCCTCCATTGGGTTCACTACTTTGATTTACATAGCTAAAGTCCTCTTCTTACCAATTGACAAAAGTGGACCATTTGTTTGGTTAAACTATTGCTTAGATCCCTTCTTCTTGTGGGGATATCCTACATTTTTACTCTTATAATTGAGGCATGATTTTCACCATGAGAACTTGGTTTAATATTTTTTTTACATAGGTGGTTTGATTATGCAATTGATTGCATGGGAAGCACCATTTAGATTCCTATGATGGATTGTTCTATACTAGAACAAGAGCTTTAGAGGTGATGGTAGCATCAATATTTTGTATATAAGGCACTTTATTATAGGTGAGATGATTTTGTTTTTATGTGCTACCTTGATAGAGAGGATTTTTTAAATATTTTTGGTAAGTAAAAGGCTAGTGATGTCTATGATACTATGTTTACAACCTTTTGAGGGTAACTAGTTCATTCCCAAAACTTTGCAATAGTGTATTCACTTTGTCTAATTCATTAGAAGAGAGGATGGGTGGATTAGGTGGGCTCAATATTATGGATAGGTTATATCATAGGTTACATAACTACTTGATTAGGGAGAGGTTATACAAATATAGGCATGGGGGGTCTAGGCACAATCTTGCCTACTTGAATCAATTTTTTTTTGCATGCACTGCCACTTCATTGGCATCAAGGAGGATCATGCCTCTAATGGACTAAATAATCATTGCTATATCATTGTTAATATATTTTAGTAAATAGAATAATGTAGCACTTGAATAAGGCTTACATAAGGGTGGGATTCTATCCTAGATTCTCTAAAATCTAAAATTGAAGTCAACCATCATTATGTGTAATGCTCACTTTATAATCATGAATTATTTTATTAGGGACATTTGATTGCTCTGATCTTTAAACTACTAGCATAATTATTCACTGAGCTCATCATAATTGTGAGTAGAGTTTAGTTGCAATCCTAGGTACCATTGAAGAGCTTTTCCCTTAAAGGAAGAAGCTAGTAACCTAACTATAATGTTGTCTTGGGTGATATGGTGCTCTGATCAAATGTTCATAATGTATTGGATATGCTTCATAGGTAAGTTTGAATTCTCACCCATGAAATAGGAGAATATTTTGATATTAGACACCAAAATATCATCATACTACACCAAGACTAGTGTATTACCTCTATTTAAAGGCATAAACACCTAATTCCTTAGTAATTTTATAAATGGAATAGGGTATAGACCTCACCTTCTTTCATAAAACCTTCTAAATAGAGGTGTAGATTTCACTCTTTGAGGTGACTAGATTGTGTTACATCTTCTGACAAGGGACAAAGATATTCTAACTCTCATTCTTGAGGGCACTATAAGCTCATTGAAATGGAAATTGATGACTTTTATAGATGATCTTGTTCTTCTTGGCATGTACATAAGGGTTTAATCTTTATGGACCAAAGATGTTTGGAATTATAAGGTGCTCTCACTCAATGTCTACTACATTTATTAGCTAAATATAACACCAATTCCTTATATTTTCTTCAAATGGTCCCACTAGGCATACCAAAAACTATTGTCATTCAAAACATGCACCCATGAATGTTCTTTGATATGGGGAAGCTTGGTGGTGGGGCACTAAGCATGAAGGCTTTGTGCAGGGTGCAAGATTCTAAGGCACTAGGAATTTAAGTATTATATCTTAGCTACACTTACAAGCATAAGTTATCTCATTACAATGATGGTAATGTCCCTAAGGCATGGGACCCTTACACTCTTTGGGATGAGCCTCTAGAGTAGGTTAGGTTCCTTCTATTTTAAATGCACATAATTTAAGACCAATGTGTATGCCTACAAAGAATAAAGGTAAACTATTGTTAATCTAAACCTAGGATCTTTGAGAGGAAAAGGGAGGGAAAAGATAAGAGATGTTAAAATTTAAATGTGATATACCTAGAATAGATTGATCAACCCTACTATCATAAACACAATGTAAACTCTTGAGAAAAAGACAATATCACACAAATTATACAAAGTCACTCTACATGCGTAAGTATTTCATATAGAGGTATGGGAATGCAATGCAACATTGAGAGGGATGAAGATTATCCATAGACAAAGCCTATGTAGACCCTAGTGCATACAAGATATGACCTACAAATGAGTTTTGAGTTCAATGAAGAGGTGTTGGGGATGAATGATAAATGAGAGGGGAGAACATTGCCCACATATAAAAATCAACAAACATAAATAACATATAGTCATTAGAATAATAAAAGGAGGTGAAATTAATTATCATTAACATGCAATGTCTAACTAATAAAAGTGTTCATGGAGGGAAATTTTATTAGATTAATGTTGTTAAAATGTGTCAACCCTTTTACAATGAAAGAACTAGGATTTTATAGTGCTCAAGTCAATTTTATAATAAATTTTCAACTTGGGGTTGTGTATATATCATTAAACTGTTTTGAAACATTGTGTCCATATTTCTTGATGTCTATCTAGTGATTGGATCTAGAGTTAGTGGAAATATCATTTATGGATACATGTATATAAAGGAATAGAAGATTTTCTTGATAGAATAAGAGAGTGGTATGTACTCAAGTCCCAAAGTCTGATAGCCACTTTTACATTTAATTATTTTGATAATGCCTCAATCTCCTCTTAATATCCTCCAACCACTTTCTTTATATTTGGTAGCCATTCAACACATGGTGATTCCTAAGCAACCTCAAATGTAGCACTACAGGGACATGTGTCACCCTAGTGGGCTCTTAGAGGATTCTCTTGGATTTTTAGGTAGGAGCAACATGAGCGTGACATGTGGAAGATTGACGCTACTCTTGGACAACTAAAAACCTCTTTGTGTTTGAGCAAGCATCAAGTTTCCAATTGACAATGGTGGAAGGGAGCCTTTAGATGAGGGTGCATATGAAGATCAAAGATCCAAGGTGCTCCCATGTGATTAATAGCTACTTCTTATGATGAATTATTTACTCACAACTAGAATTAGGGGTTAATGTGTCTTGAATTTTTGTACCTTTTGAATTACATGCCATAAAATCCTATGTGTAGTCATGTATTGAAATATTTATGCAGGTATGAGTCATCACTACATTACGTAGACTTACACCTTCATCTTTAACCTTGAGCATAGATGGGAAGAATTTTAACTTAATTTACATAGAATTCTCACATCCTAATAGGTGTGATATATCTCTACAATCCTTTAGAATCCTTTCACCAACCTAAGGGTGACTTAAAGAGTCAACAAATCTTATCCATGATTTTAATACAAGGTTCTAGAAGATGTACAACTAGTTGATCCTAAGGTACAAAATAGACAATCCATTAGCATTAGAGATGTACAAGAATGCCCTGGACCCAATCACTATCATGTTCCTAAGAAAAACATCTTCTACCAATAATTTGACATTAACATATGAAGAGGCTATCAATATAGATAGGCAACTCAATCCTCAAACACCTAGTCTACCTAATATCAACAATGACTTTCCAACATTAAATATGATACCACATGTGAAGCATAATGTTCTCATATTTAGTCAAAATCAATTGTACACACTACCTCTATTGACATAGATAACACAGTTGAATTTTAGTTTCTTGAACAATCATAAAATAGGCAATGGTTACTAGCATAATTAACAATCAGTTGCACTCCCCATTGCTATTTTACAAGGTACTGATTCCACAAAGGTATAACTAGATTCTATCTAGAAGATGGTTCAAAAGTTGAGAAATAATTTCTTGAATATGTAAAGGAATATGGGAAATATAAATTCCCCAAATGGTAAACAGAATGATGGATTCCAAAGATACAATAGACTATTCAATAGGCCTGAGTAGCCTAATAAAATTTTAGAGATCAACATAGAAAAAATAGATCTTCCTTATTGGTACAAAATTTAAAATACTTCCAATCATGGTGAGCTTAACTACCTTGAGTTTTATGTAGTGTTCAAAATCTTTTAAAGGGAAGTAGTCAGATAAGATCATATGTATAATCTTCCTGAGCATCATTCAGATCCTAGCTCTTTTAGCACTACCACAATCTTTGAAACTCATGAGTTTCCCTTTTTAGGTGAAGATGATAATGAACTAGAACACAATATGGACAAATTTCATGATTTTTAATAATTTTAGAGATGTGAATACAATCTAAGGAATAAGCAACCATTTACAACATTGAATCCTCTAAATGCCATGGTGATTCATCCTAATCCTAAAGCAGACAATAATCCACCCCTCCAAAAGGGAATTATCAAAAGAAGAGAAAGGAATAACCAGATAAAGGAGGATATAACATGATCAAGTAAGAACCAAGTAAAAGAGGGTACAAAATTATTAAGTACATGAAAATGATCAAGGAAAATATAAATCTTCATGAGTTAGCTTAGATTAATGAATAAAAGGAGTTGTTTTATAAGTCTATTATTGGGAATATGCCTATGGAGAAATTGAAATCATATACAAATAAAGTAAAAGTTTCTAACACCAATGTCATTTACAAGAGTAAGCCTAAAGTTTCACCACTTTTAGTGACTATCAAGGCATTCAATAAGAATATTCATAATTTTTTAGTTCATTCTAGAGTATCTACAACTATCATTCCTACATCACTATATCAAAATATAGGTCTCTCTCTAATTTCTTGAAAGAGAATAGTTTCACAATTAGAAAAAATAATAGTACCAATAGTTGGAGAATTGACCAATGTGTGCATTTAAGTAACATCTAAACTATGATTCTAGATGACCATTGATATTCTAGTGGTATACGTATCCAAAGGTTATTAACTATTATCGAGTAGGGATTATTCCAAAACACTCAACGAATATCTCTCTATAGACTTCTCTCATATCTAGCTACCATGGAGAGGAATTATAAATCGAATCAAGATTGACAAAGATCTGAGAATGAAGTATTCCATCATAGAATATAATGTCAAAATGAAGAGGTAAAGTATGAATCTCCTAGCCTTAGTATCTATACTTTTACTACTCAAAATCAACTATAGAATGTAGAACATAAAGGTTCTAATCATCTGTGGACTTTACACTTTGATGGTACTAGATCCAAGCAAAGATTAGACATGGGAATTTAGTTGATTGATCCACAAGTTAAAAAGTTCTTGGTAGCATAAAGATTGTAATTTCCATGTACTAACAACATAATTCAGTATGATGATTTAGTTATGGGACTATAGTTTGCACTTAATAATAATGTAAAGTAAATATTAGTATTTGGAAACTCAGAGCTGGTGATCAATACAGTTAGAAATAAACACCAATGGAAGCTATCTTATTTGAGAAGATACAAGTATAGTGCATGGGACATAATCAAAATTTTATAAGATTTCAACATATTATCCCTTCCCAAAGAGTAGAATCAAGTTTTTGATTCACTAGTTATTACTGCTATTGATTTAGAGATGCTACAAGAATATAAGGTAAAAAATCTCAATTAAATTAGTATCGTGTCCTTCTATTCTGGATAATGTAAAAAAATTCATGATTTTGATGATGACCAATATATTATATAGTTTTTAAATAATCTAAGATAATTTTAATCATAAATCATCAATGATAAGGACATTAATCACTTATGTCAAGAGGAATCAGATAAAAAAGGCATTATCTAGCTCAAAGATAATTGAATTCCAAAAATCTTGGTCTCTTTAGAAAGACCATTTGACATAGAAAATAAAGTTTAACAACTCAGGTACCCCAAGGTGAATGAATCATACTTCAAAAAGGAAAATCTAAGAGATGAGCACAACACATGTTATTAATATTGGTTTCAGTTGCACCCTAGAAGAGAGATAGCAAGTGAAGGATCTAATCACTTAGTAAAAGGATGTCATTACTTGGACATATGAATATTTTAATGTATATGGCCTATAGGTTATTACTCATATGATTCCCTTGAAGCCATATCACAATCCATTTAGACAGAGGTAAATAATAGTCAATCCTATTCTGAATCCTCTGATTCAAAGAGAAGTGGAGAAGCTGTTAAGCACAAAAATCATATTTCTAATAATAAATTCTACTTGGATGGCCAATTTGGTCTCAATAATAAATAATAATGGTGAGAATAGATTATGTGTGGAATTTAGAAACCTATATAAGGCTTTTTAAGAGGACAATTATCCCCTACATTCTATGGATGAGGTGATATAAATAGTAAGTGTAACTAAAGTGATGTCCTTCTTAGATGGATTTTAAGGATATAATCAGGTACTGATGAAATCTAAGGATAAAATTAAGATAATATTCGCTATGAAGTGGGGAAATTATGCATATAAGAGAATACCATTTAGCCTAATAAACATAGGAGTGATGTTTCAATATGCCATGGATCATGCATTCAAAGGACTAATGAGAAAATTCATAATCATCTACATGGATGATCTTTTGATGTTTTTAAAGCATAAGAAAGACCACATAATCCACCTCCAATCCATATTCAAGAGATGTAGGAGGTTTGGTATTTCACTAAACCCAAAGGAGAACATATTTGTAGTAACTAACATTAAAATTTTGGGACACATCATTACCAGGGATGGGATCATCATTGATCTAGATAGAATTTAGGGAATTTCAAGGATAATACCACTAATAAAATTAAGGAACTCAAATCATTCTTTATAAATCTTAACTTTGTAAGGAAGTTCATCTCAAGCTTTACAGAGATTGTTAGACCTTTGAATGTCATGCTCAAGTAGGATGCCAAAATAGAATGGATGGTTGAATCCTAAAATTTCTTCCAAGACATTAAAGATGTAATATCATAGACTCTAGTATTGATCAATCCAAATTTTAATAAATATTTTTACCTATACTCATTTACTTCAGAGTAGATGATTGTATCTATCATCACATAGAAGAAGGATGAGACTGAGTACCCAATTGCATTTATGAGCACAAATCTGAATGATGCAAAACTTAGATATTATATGATTGATAAAAAAATCCTCGCCCTTTTCAAAATAGTGAAGAAGTTTTAGCATTACATTTTAAGGAATAGAACCATTGCCATTGTACCTAATCATATTATCAAGCTCACCCTATCAAAAAATGAATCAGGGGAATGTTGAGGCAAGTGGATGGTAAGGTTATAAGAATTCAACACATAGATCCAAATAACAAAGATCATTTTAGGTCAAGGTATCATTCAACTTATGAATAAACTAGATCCATGCATCATCATTGAATAGGTATGTGAAGCTCAAGTATCTAAAAGATAGTGGTATGCTGATATAATACAATATTTACTTATAAAAACACTCTCTTTAAGACTTAATAGAGAACAAATAAGAGATTTGAGGATTAAATATACTCATTACATGATCAATAAGGGAGTAATTTATATAATATTATCAAGTTATTTATCTTAGGTGTGTATCAATAGAGGAAGCTAAAGAAATTTTAGAAAAATTGAATTAAAAAATAGGTAGTGGTCATCCTTACAAGAATACCATGGCCCGCAAGATCTTAAGAAGGGGCTGCTACTAGATAATAATTTTCAAGGATTCTCATGCTCATGTGAGAACATGCCATGAATACCAAACTTTATCCAAGAGATAAGTACACACAGTAATGACTTTATAGCTAGTTATTGAAGGAAGGCCATTTTCCTAGTGGGGTTTATACTTCATTGGTGTCATCAACCCAAATTCCTTAGCAGGCCATGAATTCTTGCTTGCCACCAATACTAATACACCAGATGAAACAAACCCATAGTCATAAATAATTGTAAAGCATAACATGTGATTCACTTCTTAGAGGAACACATTATAATCAGATTTAGCATGCCCATTTCTTTAATTTGTGATAATGGACCTGATTTCATATCAGCAAAATTTACTAAGTGGGAATATGACAAATATATTATTATCAGGTCATATTCTAACCATTTCCCTCAAATAAATAGACTGGTATAATCAATGAACAAAAATTTGATAGATAACATTAAGAAATCAACTAAAAACAAGCCTAGGGACTAGAAAAATTTATTGAAATATGCTCTTTGGGTAGACAAAACAAGATACAAATAAGCCCATAAAGCTTCACCTTACCTATTGGTGTATGGATGCAAACCAGTATTCCGTATCATGTAGAAGCTACCCACTTAGTAGTTCATGCAGAATTATATGGAACCATGTGATGAAGTAGATTCAAGATTGTTGGACATAATAAAAATGGAAGATTCAAGGATTGAGGCTTTAAAAACATTTATCAAACACCAAGATGTAGTCAAGAGATGGTTTGATAAGAGAAAAAAATTCAAAGCATTCAAGATTCTAGATCTAGTGCTACTTTTAGTTAAAGCTCATGAGAAGAAAGGATAGCATGACAAGTTTTCCCCAGTATGGATTGGACCATACTAGATTTCAGATATCATGTGCAATAATGCATTTCATCTAACGGACCTCCAAGGTAATGAGCTTATATATCCAATCAATGAAAATTTTCTAAAGCACTACTTTAGGGTTGTGCCATCTATGTATATTATTGATTGATGAAGGATGCATGAATGTAGCTATAAGGCTAGATTAGATTTCTTTCTTTCATATATTAGTTTCCTACTTTCTAGATTAATCTTCCCTACTTTCAATATTTTTTCTTTCATAAATTAGATTTTATGCTTTCTAGATTAGATTTTAGTTATTTCTTAATTAGGTTCCTTTCTTTCTTAGATTAGTTGTTCTTTACTTTCTTTGATGATTATAATTGTGTTTGATATGACTATAACCGAGCTAAAAATCCAAAACAATTGAGCTTATGACTTGTACAAAGGGGGAAATTAGAAATATTGGCAATTTGGAGACTAGTTTATAGATTGTGTATATTTTTGTGTTTTTTAGTCTTTAGGATGAAGGTAGGCAATAATGGATTATTTTATATGGTATCATAATTTAATACGTTAACTAGGTATATGGAAGTTATTCTTAAATTACTTATATAAATTTAGATATTTTTCTTGATTTATTTGATCAAATACACTTATCACATTAAATACTTGTTGAAAATGACAATTCTAGGTATAGGTGTTGCTATTAAGGGCATTCTAGTAATGATTTGTTTTATAATTATAATAGCTCACTAGGGTTTCAATTATTTTATTTTCATTCAAGAACAAAAAAATAAAATAACCAATGAGTTTAAAAGAGAAAAATAAAATCTAAAGAAAATCAAAAGGCTCACATGATGAAATAAGGTCAATGTACCATTCATCATGATGGAAAGAGGAGATAAGGAGCCTAAGGTTTATTTGTTGGGGATATGGATGCTTGGATGTTAGTAGAGAATTACCTAAGATTCCCTTATTTTAATGAACTTTAAGAGACACTAGAACAAAACCTACATCCTCATCAAGCCTTTTAAAAACTCATCACAATAAGGGTTAAATAAACTACACATTTGACACACACAAATCCAAGAAATTATATGGCAAGTATGTTGTGTGAATTAACTTAAGAGTCTCTTTCATGTTTTTGATTTGAGTATTCTTATATAACACACTTCATGACTAATTTAAGATTGAAAACTAGAGTTCTAGGTTGTTGAATACTCAGGAGTATTCTCCCTATAAGTTGTCATTTGTTATGCCCAACATCCCCCTTCTTTCCATAGGAAATGGGGACCCACCTTTTTTTAGACTATGGTCTTGACTTTGAGTCCCTCTTCTGTATGTTTATCTTGGAAAATATTGATTATTGGCCTTCTTTTATTTTGGAAAAGTGGCATTGGCATCATGTTTTTATATACTAACCTTGTTAATACTTTTTGGGAGTCTTTATCGGGTTATATGTTTTTGGACTTATCTTTTTTGGTATTTAGTCTTCATAATTTTTGTTCCATAAGAATTTGTCTTTAGGTTTCTTTTGGCAGACATTTTATTCATGATAATTTCCCCATTAAAATTCCCTCATACCAATTTATCCAAATCAATTGAGCTCTATTGAACTTATAAGATTTGTCTTTGTCACTTTTTATATCAAACATTTTATCTAAGAAAATTTAATCTTGTCGAAACAAAAGGGTAAGAAAATACCCTTCAAAATAAATTCTAAGCACATTTTTCCTGATGAACTTACCCTTCAAACTTTTTGTATTTTATTTTTGACCTCTTTTACAACATTTTTCCTGATAGAATTGCCCTTTAACCCTTTTTGAAATGACCCTTCAAATCTAATGCACTTACCCTTTAGGACTTTTATCTTAGGTATTTTTCTCTACGAGCCTATCCTTAGATACTTTGATCTTGGACTAATTATTTTGGGCCTTTATTTTTGGACCAATTCTTTTGGAAGTTGTGTCTCAGACATTTTTTTTGATGAAAATAAATTGTGGACTTTTTTCCATTGATATTTTTTTTGACGAAATAGACTCTTCAAGATAATTACTTTAGACATTTTACCTAAAACAATTTCCCCAATGAAATACATGCCCCAAACAAAAATGTCAAAACATTTCCCTTGGATAAAAAGGTTGAAACATTTCCCTCACAATAAAAGGCCATAACATTTACCCTAAAATAATACCCTATTACCAAGTGGCACCCCTACTTAGAGAACATTTTATTATGTTTTGATCTTAATTTAAGATTTTAGCCAAGGTCCCAATCATATTTATCTATGATAGTTCATTTAAATTAATGTATGGGCTCTTTTATATATTTTAAGCCCATGTCCAAATCATATTTATTAATAAAATTAATACCATAGGCTAAATTTTTTTATGCAAAGTCCTTTATATTAATTTATGTCCTTTATTTTATTCTTTCCAATCTAACGAACCATGTTAACTTGGGATCAATTGATCAAATGAAGTGAAAGAATTTTTAAAAAATTTAAATAACCTATTAAGATTCATGAGGGTGACAAGTGTTACCATCATGGGAGCCTGGTACACTGATCAAATGATTTGTAAGAAGAAGTAGGGAACCCAATACAAAGAGCTCAAAAAGCCCCAAATAGTTACCAAGTGAGAAGAGCAAAAAAATAAATGACAAGTGTCAGGATCATAGGGAGTTAATTAAATTTAGTGATCATGTGGATGTTTTGACATTCACACAAATTTCAAAATTAGTATTAGATATAAAAGGCATAATTTTATATTATGATGGTCATATGGTCATCATTAATAGTCATGTAGACATCTTTGACAGTCATCCAAACATCAAATTTAAGATCAGTAAGAATATGATAGGGGATTAAATTATAATGGTCACATGGACATAATTTATGGTTACATAGACATGATATTTAATTTCACAAGTTATCTATTTGGATTCAAATGTTAATGAGCCCAGGAAGATCAATAGTTAGTGTTAACATGGGTCTAAACAGATTGATGATGTGATATCAACATGGAAAATTAAAAGGTCCCAAAATAAGTGATGAGATACCAAATGCCACAAAATATTTGAAATATGACTATAAATAGCACAAAGGCATCATATATCTGCCAAATGCCATGCTTCCATTTCATCATGCAGAAGATTGAATGGTCTGAGTTGACAATGGACTTTTCAAAGATCCAGACTCAATCAGGTTTTAACACATCTCTTGGGACAATAGTCATAATTTGAAGGATCACAAAATATAATGACATGGATATAATATTTAGATATTTATGACACTTGATCTATATTTATCGATAGACATTGGGTCTCATAGTTAAGCTAGATCAGTAATATGAAAATGCCTATGAATATAAAATTAAAGATCGAGTGCTAGAATGTAAGAAGGATGTAGTTACATGATATATAAAAGGTATATTAAAGTGAGCACTATCAATTATTTAAATTTAATAACTTTTAAATCCTTCTAAAAGGATATTCTATAAAGGAATGAGTGAGCATGCAATGCATAATTTAGTTAGATTAGTCACAATTAATAATAGTGTCACTAGTTCTAAAACATTGATAAAGCAATACTTGTCTTCAACTCATGTATGAGATTTGTTTGAAGGAAACTAATCTAAAATATCAAAAAGTTAATTTAAAAACCTATAAAATTAATAATTTTCATTTAGTTTGAGCTATCATTAATAAAAATTGCCTTTATACACATGAACATATTACATATCTCTAGCAAAGGCTAATTTAAGCCTATAACTACAATTGGACCCTTATACAATTTTTAACCATAGATAGAAGTCAAGTTATAAATATCACATGTAACAACCTTGCATGAACATAGAGGATGAGATGACCCCTTCACATGTAATAACCTTGCATGAACTTGGAGGATGAGATGACCCCTTCCCCAAGTTTATATAAATAATTATAATACAACTTAGATTTTTGTTAGAGAATTTTGAATATAGGAGCAACATCAATTTTGATCATTAGTGATTGTGTTTTTGTATTTTCTTTCCAATTTATGTGTAATTAGTTATTACTTTACTTGATTTTATGTTTCAATAATCCTTAGTGTGCAATATCTATGATTGGATTCTTGATTATTTTGATTGAAGTGTTGATCTCTAGATGTGCAACATCTATTGAGATATTGGTAATATATATTGGTTAAGATAGTCAAGCTATTTGATTCATAATTTTTAATGTGTACTACTATCTTCTTTGATGTAGTTTTATATGTGTGTGTGTTTGTCAAAGTTTCTTTAGATACTTCACTATCCCAAGCCATAATCTCTTAAGTAAGACTCTGCAATAACTACCCTAAAAAGAGCAACCTTTTTTCTAAGACCTATGAATTTCTTCCATCATTATGTCCTTATACTTATTAACCATATTTGATTGTGTGTGTCTAATTTATACTATAAATATGCATAGGTTTTAAAATCATTTGTCTTTACTTAAAAATGTAGAGCCTTATTGTATGCCTTACCCTTCCCTCCTTTTTTTGAGTTTATTTTGAGACCTACCCAATTTATATTAGAAGCCAACCATCCATACAAATCACATAGTGTTTCACCACTTTATAGGGACCACATCTCCATCCAAAAAACCATGTCAAGAACCTACATGCCCTACCAGTTATTCTATCAATATGTTGTAACAGACTGCATGCCTGTAACACATGCCTTAGAGTGGAGTTTACCTCCATTGAGATCCTAAAATTTTAGAGGCTACCTCATTAATTTTGGTATTCATAAAACCTTCATCAACAAGATATATGGGTGGTAATAGCCTATACAACATGTTAGGCTCAGAGGGTTTGGTGATGTTGCTTTGATGTAGGGTTATGGTTTAGAGAGGAGTAGTGAGGAGAGTATTATAAGTGTAAGTGAGGTTGTGAAGGAAGAGGATGCATGTACCAGTATAAGATGGTTAGGATGATCAAGGACATATAGATGGTATGGATATAGATAGAGGTAATGGGGATGATATAGTAGCTTTAAGGCAAGTAGGAAGGAGTGGGACTAGTGGGAGTGGGGATGTTGCAAAACCATCCAATAGACTCTGATTGAGGATGAGAGATATTTACTAGCATGCCTTCAGATATAGATATAGTCACAACTCATAGAGATATATTATATTATTAGAGAGAGATCAACTAAAGGTGTAGCTACATGCTTAGACAATGCAAAGGGATGAATAGTTATCCTTGGTTCAGGTATAAGTTATTAGATTATAAGGTCAGATTACATTATGGAAGGCTCATATAGTCATGCTTTAGAGCCATATCCATAGTTAAGATTAATAGATCATAGGCTATTAGGGATAGATCACCCATATGGATGTTTGGATTTGGGTTTTGATATAAGACATAGAGGTGTTTGGGAAGGCTAATGAAGAGGTCAACATAGTGATTTGAGAGGGTGGGATGGATGGAGTCATGCAAAACATAATTAGGTTGAATCAAAAGGCATAATACTATAGGGACTTGTACAACGTGTAGTGCCACTGGGACAACATGAAACTTCCTTCAGAGTCAACTCATCACAGTCCATTCATTGGTGCCCTAGAGGACCTCCAGGAGCCTAGCCAAGGAATTGTGAGACATTATATATATAATGCAGGCCCTATGGGTAATAATGTGATATAATACAAAAAATCATATATATATATATATATATATATATATATATATATACATCTATATATATATATATACATACATACATACATATACATATACATATATATATATATATATATATTGACATAGACTCTATATGGACATTTGATATATTATTATGAGTTTTTTGATATCATGTGATTTGTTATGTTTTTGGTGATATTGATTACAAATGTTTATATGATGTGATTATATGAATTTGATTGGTACACTACTTTTTACTATATGATGTATTTATTTATGATGTGATTATATATACATGATTAGATGTACATTGTTTTATTTTGTATGATGTTACATGAGGTGATGTGATGGATTTGCATGCTTATAATTTTGTGATATCAATGATGGATACATGCATATGTTGGATTTATTTATTCTTCATATGGTTGAGGTAAAAGCTATATGATTATGATATATTGATTAGATAGATATATTATTTTATTTTTATAATGTTATATGATGTGATAGATGTGATTTGGATTCTATGTTGATGAAATGATGAAATTTATACGTTGATGTATGTATTTGATGAAAATGATGTGATTGTTGTGAAATTATGGTAGATATGTTTTTTATAGGTTTATGGATATGTTAGACATGTATTTTAATTGATATGATAAATATATGGTTGAGTATATGACATGTTACATAATTAAATATTATGAGATAGTGGTTTGTTATTAGTTTCATGGTATAAATTATATATGGGTAAAATGGTAATGGATATAATGTTAATGAGATGGTAAGATGAAATAAAATGTACACCAATGTGCTAAATAAAGATTAATCCATGTTTAATTGTTACGTCTCACAACTTTGGTTTGGGTAAGAATCCTCTTACACCAAGGAGGTAAGATAATGGTGGGATGGGGGAATAAGTAGGTTTAGACCAGATGGTTAGATGGGATAGTTGATAGGATTGGGAGGAATGGGATGGGTGGAAATTTTTAAGCCATTGATAATGTAAGCAATCCATATTAATATTGCATAGATGTATAATTGTGTGTTAATGACATAAGAGAAGTCAAAGATATACCAAATCATGGTGCATGAGGGAACTCTGTTGTTGAAGTGATTTGGCACAAAGTAATTTTGGGATTCACATTTACCATCCTTGTTCCCATAAAAATTGAAAATAAAAAATGATAACAAGATTATTAAAATGGACTGAGATACTAATTAATATGTATAAAACTACATAATTAATTACACATCCACACATGTTAAAAATATACACACATTTTAAATATACACACAAGATAACCATAAGATAAAAATAGACTAGAGATAGGGATAACAAAAGGTATATACAAGTTGATAATTATGTGAGTCTGAGGTGATTAAGGATAATGGTCTTGATGATGAGGAGTTATGTACATAGGGTAAATTGTGCCCAACTAGATTGAAATAAGGACCCAACCAAATCTAGAAGTGATCGTATATAGGGGTTAGGATAATGAGTCAACATCTAGTATCATATTGTATGAAAAACCCTAGAGTGAAATCTATTTTCACCCTTCTATAGTGATAAAGTTCGTGGAAAGGTGTGGACCATGGTTTGGTGACAAAAAGAGACAAATGAGGATAGGAGTGTCTAGAGGCTAAGAGGAGACACACTCATCAAAGAGGATGTGATGAGGTGATAAGATGTAGGATAGATATAAGGATGTGATAGGATTGGGGATATATATATATATATATATATATACACACACACACACACATATATATACATATATATATACATACACACACACACACACATAGATATATATATATATATATATATATATATATGTATATGTATGTATGTATAAGAGACTCCTAAGAAATCCCCAGTAAACATAACATTCCACTCATACAATAAGCAATGAATTGTTTCCTAAAAAAAATATGTCTCCTATTGCTACATAAAACTTGTAAAGGATTCCCACTTTTTAAGACTAGGGTTAGGGATGGGAAAATGGAATGGAATGGGAATAGGAGTATGGAATGGAAAAGTATATGACCCCAAGGGTGGGGACTCATAGATAGAGGTAAAGCAGAGCATGTCAAGTATAAAAACATTTTAAGTGCATTATATTAATTGGATCATCAAGCTCTTCACCATCTAATGTAGCCAAATTATAGGCTCTATTTCCAAACTTAGTAATTATGATATATGGTTTAAGTCAATTGGAATAGTCAAAAGATGTAGGATTTGTCTTGCCAATCAAATCAAGTTCCCATATAAAAAATGGCCATGGACTCATAATAAGTTATAATTTGTGTGCAAGTAAATGGATAAGATAACCATGCTTTTGACAAGCTACACATTTTTGCACCAACTAACAATTGTATTATTCCATGGTAGGCCAATAGTATCTAGTCCTAAGTAGTTTCTTAATTAGAGCTGTCCCACTAACATGGACACTAAAAATATCATTATGGACCTCTTTGATCATGAGAGAAGCCTCTTCTAAGGTTAGGCATCTTAACAAAGTCCTAGTATAACCTATCTGATAGAGCATGCTTCCAAGGATAGTGTAATGGGACGTATGGTGGATGAATACCTTGTGTTAATGGTGATTTAGGTTTGGTATAAGGATGTTATCATGGAGTTAAGTATAAATTTCATGGTACTAGGGGAGACTGGGATAAGGAATAGTGCAAATTTGTAAAGGAGCCATCAATTGATGATCTAGTAGAATCAAATGTTCTATCATAAAATTCCCTTTGAGTACATATTCATGGAGATAAATTAAAGACCCAATAGTATCTATAGAATAAAATACCTTATTACTCCCTCTTGGTACTTGTTCAAATGTAATAGACTAAAATTTTTGCTTCAACTGATCCACTAATTGATTATAAGGGAGTAATTTTTCATCTTTAGTTTAGAAATCATCATTGACTTATTTGATTATTATCTTGGAATCATTAAATACTTAAAGATGTTATAAGTTCTATTAGATGGATAATTAAAGGATACCTATTAAATCCTCATATTCTAAAATATTATTAGTGTATGGGAAAGCGAGGTAGAAGGCTTCTGGGATAAGGTCAACTTATGGGGTGACTAGAACAATGCTTGTGCCTAATCCATGTGTGGTAAAAGATACATTAAAATATAAATTCCATACATTATCTTCTTTAGTATTCATTATATATTCATCTAGGAAGGTTATGTTAAGCGTTTCAGTCATGACAAGAGGTGATTCTACTAGTTGATATGTTATCACTTGTCCCTTAATGGCCTTTTGATGAACATATTTAATATCAAATTCATTAAAAAACATAATCCACTTGGACATTAATCCTATGAGGGATGATTTTGATAGTAAATATTTGAGAGGATCAACTTTGACAATGAGTTGGACTTGATTATTGAGCATATAATGCTGAAGCTTTTGTGAAGCAAATATAATGGCTAAGTAGGCCTTTTCAATTGGAGTATAATTCAAATCATATGAGATTAAAGCGTGACTGAGATAATAAATTTATTTCTCTTTTCCCTCATCATTGTGTTGTGTAGGTAGAACACCTATCACACATGGTGTTATAAAAATATATGGGATCAAGGGCCTTTTCATGATAGGGGTGATAAAATAGGTGGATTTGCCAAATACTATTTGAGATTATTGAAGGCATGTTTACATTTATATTTCCAATTAAAATCAATCCCCTTCTTCAAGATATGAGTAAAGGGGTGGCATTTATCTCTAAGTTGGGAGATGAATCACTGAATATCTTGTAACTTACCCTAAAGACTCCTAAGCTACTTCAAATTTTAAGGGTGAGGCATTTCTATAATGGCTTTGCATTTAGATAGATCCACTTTTATGCCTCTCTTAGATACAATAAATCCTAATAATTTGCCCAAGGTTATGTCAATTAGATATTTCTTTGGATTTAATCAAAATTTACATTCTCACATCCACTCAAAGATTCTTCTCAAGACTACATGATGCTCTGATAAAAGGTAGGACTTCCCTAGGATATCATCCACATAGTCTCCAACTATATCATGCATCATATCATGGAGAATAACCATCATTTCCATTTTATATGTATCATTATAATTTTTTAAACCGAATGGCATGAATTGATATCATAAAGTCCCAAATAGAATGATGAAGGCTATTTTATGTTGATTTTAGAGTACACTTTTTGTTTGATTATGACCTAAAAAACCATGCATGTGAGATAACATTTCATATCCAGCTATTTAATCCATGATCATATCAATGTGTAAGAGGGGTAAAACATTTTTAGGACATGTCTTATCAATGTCTTAGAAGTCTATATAGATCTAAATCCCTCTTTACATCTTATCCATAGGAACAATATTGGATATCCAATCAAAATAATTGATGCGTCAAATAAAGCTTGCTTCTAAGAATTTTTGTAATCCCTCCTTAACTAATTGGGTCTCTTTAGGGTGCATCTTACATATTTTTTTCTTGATTGGTTTAGCATTAGGGTGAATAAAAAATGATTCAAAACTAAGGAGGGATCAAGTACAAACATGTTAGAATAACACCATGTACAAAAATCTATAAATTTATTGAGTAGCTCAATAATAATCTGATGCGCCTCAGGTGTGAGGGTTTCCACTAGTTCGATGATTTTGGTATGTTATTTAGTTCCAATGGTTAAATTTGATCACCCCATAAATGAGAGAGGGTAATTTATCTTAGAGATAAGGATGCAATGATTGATATGGGATATTTGAAGTGAAACCATCTAGGAGTTCTATGTTTATTTATATGTATTCTTCTGATTCAATTAAAACATGTGGAAATTCTTCTGGTCTTTGAGATAGATCTTCTTCTTCAAAATCTTCTTATTCACTTTGGTCAAGGGGAAGATGTTGTTCCCTAAAATAATCTAACTAATAGATATTAATAGAAAATATTTTCTTACGGTTTCTAGAAGGCATGAAATCCTGAGCTCCCAAAAATTCTAAAATGGCCTCATCATTTTGAAACATATCAAAGAATGGCTCCTGATGTTGATCCTAGTAAAATAATGAGGGATAGAGAATGGATATGTTGATGGTTGATATAGTGGCGTCAAGAAAAATGTTTGTGGAAGAAATCTCCTTGTAGTGACTATAAATATAACTTATCTCAATTTTTTCATCGACAAGAAACTCCTCAGGGACCAAAGCAGTATCCAAAATAATATTATTTAAGTCATTATCAGGAAATTTGTACCCTCATCTAAGATATTGTGGATGTTATTAAACAATATAGGTTAAATTATTCCTTTTTTGTGTCTCCCTAATCCTTTTCCTTGATAATGCATATTTTGTAACATTCTTTGGATGTGGGATATCTCTGTCTATAATATGTGAGGGCCTCTTCTTCTGAAATGTGTCGTGATTCATCAAATTTATCCATATATTATTTTGATAATAATACTACACTAGATAAGGCCATATATCCAAATTAATGGCTAATAGGATTAGTCTTCTGCATATCCATGAACCCTTAAATTCATAGGGAAAGAGTTAAATCATAGAAAAAAAGGTTTTATATTCATATTCCCCACACCTTATGGATCTAATTTTTAGATGAGTGACTTTAGGTAATAGATCTAAAGTAGGTACAAGATTATAAGAGGATATATATTTAATATCTATTTGGTTTAGAGTGGAGCTATTAGTTATACGATACTAGTAGGAGTATGAGGATTGATCCATTTGAAAACTATGAAAATGTTCTATTTCCCTAAGAATGGTGACTTTCATGCTCGAGTACAAAAATTTTAGACATTGATGAAGGGTGGATGGTAATACTTGCATCTCATATATCCATAGGTGACCCAATAATATATTATAGGGTAGATCCATATCGACAATGTGATGTAGGGTTTGATGTATCATGGATCCCATAGTAATGGGAAGGTATATGGTGCCTCTAGATGACCATTTATTATCATCATATGATTTTATCATGATCAAAGTAGGCCATAAATAATATTTAAAATACCCCAATTTATTTAATAAATATATATTACATAAGTTCAATGTATACCCTCTGTCTATGAGTACCCAGGGAATGTGGTGATTAGATATGGAGACTTCTATGAATAGTGGGTAGTTATGATGGGGGCCAATGGGAGGCATGTCCTGAGAAATAAAGGTGATTTGTTGAGAAGGAGATAAATTACTTACTAATGCCTAGAATTGATTGGTGTTGCTATATCTAGGGATATTTAGGTCATTCAAGACTTGATTGAGTATCTCCTAATACATAGGGGATGTTTTGAGAAGATCCATTAATGAGATTTGAGCAAGTGTCTTCTCAAGTTGATAAATTATGTAAAAATATTTGTTAGAAGATACCAAGATTTTATTAAAGATATTTTATTTTTGATATGTAAAGGTGTATGGATCCTTTGTGGGTGCCCTAAGAACTATGATTTTATTACATCTAGTAGTCACCATGCAATCAACAGTGGCCCAATTAATCTTTAATATGGTGGGTGATGGTGGAGTGGGCTCTTGGGAGATATAGATTTTAATGGTATTTACATAGTGGTATAGGATGGTTTGGTAGTCCATGAGGTTGGAAGTGGAGACCTAACCCTAGTCTCTTAGTGAATTCCCTTGTTTTGACCATGCTTGGTAGAGGGTCCTAATAAATATTTAATTGCTGATTTTTAGACTAATTTTGAGTACTCTCCCCTTCTAATTCAATATCATCTTTTTTAATGAGGTCCTTGATAATGCTTTAATTGTATACACCTCTATATACCATGACCTTTGACTCTATTATATTTACATAATTCAACCTCATGGTACTAATTAGGTCAAGTTTGATTATCGTTCAAAGGTCAAATTTCGAGGAGAGTAATCATGTTAGAAATAATCAATTGTTCAAGGACTATTTCAATGGGCATTCCAATGTTGGTAAGATGTTTTTTTCCAATTTGAGGCTTTGGTTTACCTCATGGAACTCAAATAGAAGAGAAATTCTAATGATATGTGGGATTCCTCTTTTGCACCATTTGAACATGTTTAAATTTTGATACCCTATCTCCCACAACATTCTTATTCTTATTGAAGATTTTTTACTTGCCTAATGAATTATCTTGATTTTGATTGTGTTTGTTTTGGGAATATAATATAATTTTTCCCTTTTTAACAAGTTATCTTTTGATTTGTATCACCTTTTCAATTATTTAATCAAAATATTTGGCACATTGGAGTTTTAATTGATATTTTAGTTAAGCATTAAGATTTCCAACAAATATTTTGGCTAACTCTTTCTCTAGTACTGTACACTAAATGTGGCTTGCTAAGCTTCTACATAATTACAAGAAAGATGCCAAACTTTCCCCGCTTATCTATTTAGTGTTGAAGAGTTTTATAATGGATAAATCATGTTTGATTTTAAATGATAAATGTCTCACAACTTATTTAGTTAATTTTCCAAAAATAGATATAGACCCCTTTGGTAGATGTATGAACCATTATAGGGGTGGTCTAATGACGCATTTTAGAAAAAGTCTTAATAGATAGGCATCATTATATGCAACTTCATGACAAGACACATAAAACTCCTATACATGGTCACAGGGATCACCTTTCCCTATTATATATTTTTCAAATTTAGTCACCTCAAAATGGGGTGGGAAAGGTATTTTGAAAATTCTCATAGCCAAGAGAGAAGAGCAAAAGTCTTTGTACTTATATTCAATTGCTTGTGAGAGTGGGTAAATTTGTTGGAGAGTCTCCTTCATCACTTTCCATTCTTATAAAAATTTTGGGTCCCCAAGGGGATTAGAGGTTTGGTCATGAATATTATGGGGTCTATAAGATTTGTGGAAATTTTGACAAGGGGGATGATGTACATTGATTTTGTCCACAGAGTAAAAGATTTATTTGTTTTGTAAGCTAATATATTTAATCCTCCAAGATGATTTACCTCTTATTATATTTAATACAATTATTTTGGAGAGTTGTGGGTATTTATTCTTCTTCAAGTTCTTCATCCACAAATTCCTCTTCTTTATGTACTTTATTAGTGTGTGTATGCTAGCATGGTGTATTAGTTTGGGTAGAGGGATAGTCTAAGTATTGTATAATATTATGGTCAAAGTATGAGGGTAGTGTCCCCTACCCATTTTAATGGCTCAGTCTAGAACTTGGTTATGGTTTTCATAGATGTAATTGTCATTTAAGTTCCTAACATCATCATTATAAAGGGGATTTAATTGGTTATCTTTTCTAGTAGTGTGAATATCACTATGTGTGTTGTCATGATCCCTATTTTAATCACCTAAATTCCCTAATAAATCATTCTCTTGTTTGGAATCTTGTCCCATCCTAAGTTATTGGGCATGAGTTTGGATCACCATATTGGATGAGGAGAGTGGATGTGTGATGAATGATTTTTGAATAATATTTTAGTCTAGAATTCAAATCTAATAGTGGTTAAAGAAGGTGTCCTATAAATGTGGTGATTTTAAATTTAAATGGATGTAAAGGTTAGGATGACTAAGAATTACCAAAATACAAAACCTTGTAAGATTTTAATCTATCAAGGAGAGAAGGAGATGATGGGATCAAATACCTTTTACACTAGAAAAATAGTGATGGCATCGGTGATAGGTATGAAAAGGTACTGATAGGGAGTGATAGGCTATAAATTAAACTATTTAATAAGGTTGTGTATGTCGATAATGCCTATTCAAAAGGATGATAATGAAGAGATGAGAGGATGGGTAACCACTAGAATTAACTCCAAGAATAAATATATTAACCAAGGATGGTGATATTAATGATGGGATATAGAGATGGATATTATATATGATTTAGGATAGTGAATAGAAGAAGATATAGGGTGGTTATCAGATGTTGTTTAGGATATGGAATGAAATATATAAGATGGGTATTATTTAAGATAGTGATATGGATATGGTGATTTGGTATAGGAATGGGTTGTAGCCTAAGGGTATCTAAAAAAAGGTATGGTTGACTTGGCTTACAAACAACACAAGTCTAATAGACATGAAAACAACACACTTGGTGATAATTTATAAGTTATTAAACTGAAAAAGGTGTGTAATATGATGGTCAAAAAATATAACTTCATGGGTGAGGCTATAGGCCAATGACCCATTACATAATCTCAAACCCTCTTGACCCCTTTTGCACTTAATAACTTCTTAGGAGATGATCTTGAATTAGGTAGTGAAATGCTTATTATGATCGAAAGGTCCTATACTAGGTTTGCATAAGGGTTTCTTGGGGAGTCCCTGGTATAGGTGAAGGTAAAATGGGGCCAAAGTATATATAATAAAATGTCTAACCACTTTGTATGTTGGATCTTAAATTCCCCTCACTCCATGGAACCATTTATAGTTAATTCTATTTTAGTGCCTAACAACTCTCCAGATATTTATACTCTACCAAAACATGGAGTTTGATCTAGTGTGTGGTGATGAAATCCATTTTACTGACCCCTAATGATTAAGCCTATGTGAGGGGATGAATTACATGCCATGTGTTATCCTAGACTCAAAAGGGGGTAATAAAGAGTAAATCACAATTAATTTTCCTAATTGATTATGTATGTGAGGAAGCATAAATATATGCAATCAAGCCACATAATAATCAAATATATACAAGAAACAAGACTAAAATATAATATTTTTAGGTACTGCTCTTGTAAAAATAAGGATTAGAAGAATAAATGGGTTGTCTTTATCTTGAGGGGTCTTAGGAAAAGGTTAGTAGTCTGATTTAATGCAAAATCAAAACTCCTTACAAAACTACAACTATACAGTGCAAAATTGTAACTTTCATAAATTTGAGATTAACAATTTTGCAATAAATCAAAAAATTACAAAATATTTATTCTTTAACTGATGCTAATGGAATATATGTGTCAAAAATATTATTATATGTTTTAAAATATATAATACCTACTAAAAATTTAATAGATAAATATGTTAGTTTGTAAACTTTGACTAATTAATTGAGACCTTTTATAAATGGATAGATTTTGATTAGATAGATTATCAAGATAATTACTACTATATTATATTTAAAGACTAAAATAGTGACTCAAATTATACCCTAATTCTTCCTAATTAAAAAATTGATACTAAGGATGAAATATCACTAAAATAGTGACTCAAATTATACCCTAATTCTACTTAATTATGAAATTACTACTAAGGATGCAATATCACTAATAATAGGGCAAAACCACAATTTTGAGAGTTATGATATTGTAGTTGGAGATTTTAATAGGTTTATGATATAGTGTGTGGTTTATATGATTTTTTATATGTCATTTCTTCCTACCAACCTACATATTAAAACCTGGATTAACCTTTGTCAAACATACAGTTAGCCAAGTCAGTCAAAGAAACCAAATTTACAATACTTGGATTACAAATAGTCAGATTTGGCATTATTAAAGAGATTATTTAGTCACTAATATGACCTATAAATAGAGAATTATGGATTATTTCCTATAGATCATATACTAATAGGATAATTTTACCAATCTTACCCAAAACTATAATGCCATAACTTAAGATGGTGACATCACAATATTTAAGGTAAAAATGTGAGTCTAAGAGTTATGATCTTGTATTGGAGATACCAATAGTTATATTCTTAATAAATTTATTCTTTTACCTACATAAAAAAAGGACACCCCTTCTAGACAACACTAATATATTGAAATAACTTATATAAGGGTTAGCAAAAGATGAAAAATAAACATATCAAGGCAACTCCAATTTTTTGTAATACCACAACTTTACAAACAATACCATGATTAATTGTGCATAACCACAAATCTGAGAGTCATGATATTTCTTTCCAACTATAAACGGTATATCCTTGATTAATCTTACCTTTCCCATGCACAAAGAAGACCTAAAACCCTTTCCAATTAATACCTAATAACTAAAATGTCTCTATATAGAGGTTAGAAATAGAGAACAAAATAGTAGTAGTGAGATAATCCTAAATTCTAAAAATTCATGACTACAGAGGCAAAGTCATGATTACCAAGTTGTAACTAATATTTTCAAATTAGTGGCATTACTCTTCAATATTTACAGACTAGATTCTAAGCCAACCTTGCTTTTCCCTACACATGGAAAATATGAAACCACTCCTAGACAATATAAAATAGATAGAATGTGTCTACAAAGATTAGAATGAAAATAAAAATAGTAACAATACAACATCTTAGAGAACCCACAAAATCATGATTACAAATGAAAAATCACTACTAGCAGAGAAAAATCACTAATTTTAAAGTAGTAATATTACACAAAGGTAAAAAGGCTGTTAAACCAAGACCATTAATAGTTAGATCCTAATTTTAATGTAAAACCACTAATCTAACCATAATATCATGACTATAATACCGTTGATACCAATGCAAAATTGAAATTATTTTATATTGATGATTTTTTAAAATCCAAACTTCATTTCTCATTTAGTTAGAACTACAAGCATTGAAATCACTTCTAGAAATTTTAAGAGATTAATTTAGGGAGTAAGATCCCACCGTGGTTGCCAAAATGTAGCCTAAATTTTGGATTTATTATATATTATTAATTTTAGTAATAAAAAACCAAAACATAAACATCATCAAACAAAGAGAATAAAAAGATAATCAGATTATAATAATGATAATTCTTACCATCATTTTACCTCTTATTGCTCCTCTCCAATATTGCTAAATGGATTTTTGATGCAAAGTAGTTAGATGTTGGATTTCTTGTCTATGTTTGATAATGGCTTATAATGGATTTATTGATTAGGATGATGGATTTGATAAGACAATATGGATGAAAGAGAGATGATAATTTTAGAAAGTTAGCAAGTTTCTAAGTTGATTTTTTAAGTTTTCAAGTTGGTTTTATAGAGGAATTGATTTAGTTATAAAGGAAATGAAGGGAACAATTAATAGCTCAAATTTAATTTTGAGACATTGAGATCAATGGCTAAGATATTTCTAAGGAATTTAAAATTCCTTAGAATCCTCTAGAATAGAGAATTCTAGAAGAAAATGGATAAATTGGAGGAGATTTCTAAATTCTCCAATTCTCTAAATATCTATAGGGAAGTATGGGTGTAGGAATAACTAGTTAATAGGGTGGTAGATGGGTAGGTAGGATAAAATGTATTTTTAAATTGACAATTAGATTAATAGATAGGTTATTTGGTAAATAGGTTTAAATAGTAAGATAATGAAGGTAATTAATTATTTTTGGGTGTAGAATAAGGTTTACAAGATGTATGAATTTTGATGTGACAATTTGGATAATTAGCTAGAAAATATAGTTATAGGTTGAATTAGAAAAATTAGTGTAATTATCAAGGTGAGTGGATTTTAAGATGTCTAGTTGAATCACGAAGATGAAGATAATAACCCCAATGATATCTATTGTATATATATAACTATATTTAGATATATTATTTTATAAATTATTATTCATAAAAATGGTCTAAAATGATTTGGATATAGATATACTTCTCTTTTTTTAAAATAGGACATAAACTCTTAGGATCTATGTTAGTTATTCTAGGTCTATTGTTAGTTGAATTAGTTCCAACACTTTCCTATAAGCATGGGATCTAATTCCTAGATCTTCTATTTTGAATAAGTGGATTTGGCTATTTAGATCACAAAATTTTATATTTTATGAATATTTTTTGATACGTGCTTTAAACACATGTCTCCTTGTTATACATAATTAATCAATGAATAGATAGTGATAAAATATTAGAGAACACAAAAGAAGAATTCTAATGTAGTTTTGTGTATCTATATATGTTCTTTTGATAATGAAATAAAGTTCAACATTCTTTATCATTACTGAGTAAAAGTTGATCATGTTCTGAGTAAGGATCAAGGGCCCACTTCTCTCCTAAGATCAAGACAAATTGTTATTTTTAGTTTATAGTTTAAAAGTATATTTCCTTAATTTAGGTATATTTCATTTTACTATAAAGTGTGATTTCTTTTTCAGTGCAAGTGTGATTTCATTTTCAAATTGAAGTGTGAATTTCGTTTTAATACAAGTATGTTTCCATTAAATGCAAAGGTTGTTTCAATTTAATGCAAGTGAGTTTTCCTTATGCACGAGTGTGTATTTCAATTTCATAGGAAGTAAAGTTTGTTAACTCGTCTCTATATTCAAAATCTATTAAGAAGTAGTTTAAGTGATAATAGACATCATTCTCACATTCTAAAATATCACATTGTCCTACCTAATTAGAAAAATTTAATGAGGACATCATCACATCTTATGCCAAATGTTTAAGTTATGGATGTTAATGGTGTGAACTAAAGAATCCTTTTAACAAAGAATTCCATAAGATATTCTCATTTAGCAAACTTTTTAGATTTACTTTTATGCAATATAAAATTAGAATCTTATTTATTTTCCTTAGGGTTCAAGTATCCATAACAAAGTAGACCCCCTAAACAATGAACTATTAACTCAAATATCTAATGGTCTCATTGCATATAGCCTTGGACATTGGACCTTATAGAAAATGACACCAATCCATTGATTGGTTAAATGAGAGGTATAATGATAGCCTATCATTTCTGGTTCCATTATCAGGGAATCTTAATCAATAAGTGTTATTGAGATCCTATATTAGAGTTATACATGGAAAATTAAAAAAAATCATATACCCAAAAAACATAAAGACAATCAAGGATTCCTTATATTTATAAACCAACTAAGAGATTACCAAGGATGTTTTATCTCTAAAGGATCCCAAATAAAATAAGAATAAGAGAGGATCCTATCCTTGCTAGAAAGATCAAGAATTGAAAGAAAGGAAATTAAAATCTATAACTAATTTTTTTGTTATTCCTCTCCTGAACAAGGTTCATCCTCACAAATAGATCCTACAAGAAGAATCCTATTCAAAACATCTTCCCCTATAGGGAGAATTAATCCCAAAAATCCCCTTTTTAAAATAGTTGGATTTGATCTAAAATCTCTACAAGAATAAGATTTAATCACCAATGAAAATTTAACTCTTGATTTAGACCATAGGTTGAGAAACCAAGAAGATAATCTAGATTGGATTAATAACCAAAGTTGGGAACAAAATATGGGAGACAAATATGCACATGTAGAAATCATTGATCAACAACCTCAATAGGACATAACTATTTGATAACCAATCAACTTAGGTCATGCTAACATAATGTCCATGGAAAAATATCTCACCATATATTTTACCTAAATTTAGAGTTAAATCCTCAGAGGATCTAGATTAGTTCCTCTTTGAATTTTAGGTTCTCTACCAAACATATGACTATGTCACAAACAATCAAAAGATGAAGTTATTCCAATGTATACTTAAGGGTACACCCATGAGATGGTTCATGGGCATTGAGGGTAATTCCATAAGCACTTATTATTGAATGGAAACTACATTTCTTGGTAATTATCAAGATTATTTTAGAGTTAGAGAATGAAAAGAAGACTTTTTTAAGATTAAACAAAAAGAATATGAACCCTTAGAATATTAAATTGATAGGTTTATATTTACCCATAAATAGAGTGGTTACCAACTCATTGAGGAGGTAATCAAGAAAATATTTCTTAAAGCTTTAAATTATTATGCACATGATGCTTTAAACCTAATGGGAAAAGGTGACATTACAAGTTAGCCTTTAATCAGATTTTAGCATTGTGTACTAACTACTCCAAGACAAGACATAGCATAAGGAAATAAAGGTTAAGAAAATCACCTAAAGTTAACCAATTAATGGAATAATTTTCTAATTTAAAAATAGATATTCTAGTACAATTAACATCCACATTAGATGGCCTCAATGCAAAAGCTAATGCCACCAACACTAAATAGTTGTCAATATATTGTCCTAGATGTAGACTCAAACATGTAGTAAAAGATTATCCTTTACATAAAACATAAGTATGTGGTATTTGTGACCTAGAACATAAAACCAAGAACTGTAAACATCTTCCTACTAGAATCAACTAGGTGAAACAAGTAGTATATGTATTTGAATAAGTGAACTTTATCCAAAGACAGAAAAAAATACTGCTATCCTCATAATCATTTTGGTCTGATATTTCATCACAATCCATGGATGACACCATGGGCTAGACAAGTCACACCAAAAATGTGGGGACCACCACCATAACCAAAACCATGGGGTACTCAATAATGGATGCCATAAATGTTGGGAATGCCTTAAAATACCTCATAACCTTGGGCACAATAACAAAATCAACAATCACATTGGATACAATAGTCACCACCTCCATGGTCAAATCAACAATATCAAACATTAATAAAATTTTCTCCATAATAGGCCTTAATGTATTCACAACCTTAGCCACCACTAATTAAACAATAGGTTAACCAATCATAGTTACCTTCCCAACCAGTGGCAAATCCTAATAATTGGTAAAATACATGTATTTATGGATCTAATCAAGAAAGTAATGTTTTAAGTGGTTAAGTTGAGTGTAATAATGTTCAACTCAGATAAGGTAAGGTAGTAGGAGATTCACCCATTATAATAACTTAAATACCTAATGATGAAAACACTCCTAATTCACCTATGTCTAAGAACCAAATGAATAAAAGTTAGAAGCCACAACAACTCCAATCACACTAACCACAATTCAAGATCCCCCTATCATTTCATTTCTTGAGAGACTTAAGGAAGAAAAACTTAAGGAGGATTTTGAATTAATACATGGATTAAAAGAGATGAAGATATAAACTCTACTGTTAAAGGCCATTAAGGATGTTCCTAAGTTGAATCAAATCATTAAAGGATTGTGCATCGCATCAAATCACTAGGAAGAAAGATACAATATCCTAAAATAATTTAAGTAACTAACAAAATTACTGATTTACTAGTAGGAAACATACTTGTTCCTAAATACAGATACCCTGGTAGTCCTATGATGACTGTGACAATTGGGAACAAGTCTATTCCAAATGTGCTTGTAGATATAGGTGCTTCCATCAACATAATAACTATCAAAATAGTATAATTTATTATACCAACACACCCCCATTTCTAAAAATAAGGACCATTGTTCAAAATTTTGTAAATTTGTGTTATAAATTGACATTCTACCTGATTACGAACTAGTATTGAATATCCTATGTTGATCTATTTTATAGTAGTTATGTTATCACATAATATTCATTTGACTTTAATATTATTTTCTAACATTAGATCTATGTGTTTTAGGTTATAAGATCAATGGAGTCCATCTGGAATTGATAATATTTGGTCTTCATGATTTAATGTTAAATTATCTCTTTATTTTTAATCCTTGGTCTCTAATTTTATTAATTGGATCTATGTTTAAATCATGTCAAAACCTTAGGCTAATAAATTTAGCCTAAAGTCCTTTTGAAATAAATTCAAAGTTCATGCAAGGTTAAAATTACTAGGGAGCACCTTATTATATTTTAAAAATTAGCCTAAAGTCTTATCTAAAGTCTTAAATCTATTTTATACAACCAAAAACTTTTGTCTAAAAATTATATCCTTAGTTTCTTAGTGTTTCCCAAGTCCTAACTTTATTTTATTATTCATAGCAATGGGTTAAATGATAAGCTAACACTTGCCATGATCTAATAGTTTAAGTCAAAAATCAAATGAAAAGTGGGCTCTCACTTAGGTCAAAAGGTCAAACATTCTAAATATTAACATGATCTTAACGCTTATTACAATCTTGAAGGCAACTCACATATCTAACAGTGTCTCCAAGTTACACCTAATTAAGACCTTAGTCTAAATTTTTATGCTAAGTCCTTTATTTTATGCCTATAGGAATAGATTAATAAGAAATTTCCACATGGTAAAATCTCAAAAGATGAAAATTGAGATCAACAACATGTGTGATCAAAGTCAAAGTCAAAAGTTCTAAAGCAAGATCTGATGGTGCATGTTTATTTATGCACCAAAGATCTAATAGTGTGGATATAAGTTTATAATTCGGTAGACCTATGGAGTGACTTGAGAATTCTGAGTGGCAACATCTCAAGAGCTCAAGTAATAGATCAATGATATACAAGATTTTCCTAGAGTTAATAAGTCAATCACCTATATCTATAGTGTGCATTAACTCAGGCATCATAGATCTAATGATATGTTGTTAAGATTGAAAAGTTAAAAGGATTTTAAAAGTGAGATATGTTGATCAGTGTCACCATCACAAGAACACTTAAACAAAGATCTGGTAAAGCAAAAATTAGAACCTAGTACATTGAAGAGCTACAGATCATATTGATCCATCCAAATAGGATCAATGGTGTAAGATCAATGGAGACTTTTCAAAGGTCTCAAAACTAGAGAAAACATATCACATGGCATAAAGACCTTAAAGCTATGAATTTAAAGTGCACAAAGAGTCATGAGGAGCTTCCAAGTGGTACATGAACATCCAATCATGCAGAGGTAAGATTGATAGAGTATGATTATTTCATGTAATCGAGATCAATAGTGCAAACTGAGACATATTTTCAAAGGTCTTAAAGCCAATATAAATCTACCATGTGAAATGATCTCATGAGCTAAGAGATGAATATCAATTTTTATCTAGTTTCAAGATAACATGACGAAGTGACACGTCTTAAAATGACAAACAATCATATTTTAAATATGAAAATAAGCATTACGACATGGCATTTCCATATAGACATGACACATTATATTTCAAGTTCTTGTGGGATTGAAGCATAATTTTACTTTGTCATTAGATGCATAATAATGGGAATTTAGTCATAGTTAAACATTGTCATTGGTTCTGAGGCATTGGTAAAGGGATACTTGTCCTTGATTCATGTCTAAATTCCATTTGAAAATGGCTAACTTAAAAAATATAACAAGTTGTTCTCATAGCCTATAAAAGGAGGTATTATCATTTAATGCATATATTTTTAGTTTTCATGTAGTTCACAATGTAATTATAAGATTTGCCCTTATTTATACACATGTACATATTGCATAGTTTTTTCAAAGGCTAACTTAAAATGATAACTATAAGTAAACACTTATATGGTTTTGACCATAGTTAGAACTCAAGTTCTAACTATCACATGAAATGACTTTGCATAGACTTTTAGGATGAGGCAACCCCTTTCCCATGCCTATTTAATCAATTATAATCCCTTAGTTAGAGGGGGTGAGAAAAATTTTAATATATAGGAGTAGCATTAATTTTGATTATCAATAAATGTGTTTATGTATCCCTCTCCAATTTATGTGTAATTAGGCTTATCTTCTTTTGGTTTTATTATTAAATAATTCTTAGTGTGCAACAACTGTAATGAATTATTTCATCTTAATTGATATAGTAGTCTTAGATGTTTAATAACTATTGAATTATTAGTAAATTACATTGATTATTGGTAATTAATTTGATTGATTAATGTTCTTAAGTGTGTATAAGTGATTTATTTTAATATAGTTTTCTATATGTGAAAAACCTACCTCAGATAACTCATTAGACTAAGCCATAATCTCCTGGTTAAGGGTGTGTAGTAGCTACTCTAAAAGGGTCAACCTTTGATTGAGGCTTATGAGCTTCTTATATTAGTATCCCCTTAAACTTATAAACCTTGTCTCACTATTAGTGTACAATAGCTACTTGAAATAGGCATAGGATTTGAAAGCACTTGTCCATTTAGAAACTAGATGGAGAGGTGATTCTTGAAAACACATAATCTTGTTTTTTACCTTGCCCTCCCCCTCCCTTATTTTTTTTTGAGTTTTTTAAAGATTTACCCACTTTATATTACCAACCAACCATCCATCCAATTCACATAAAGATTCAATACATTTTAAGAGGCCACACCTCCATCTAAAAGCCTTGTCAACAACCCACAATCCCTACTAACTATTCCATCAATAGGTTATTCAAATTGCATACCTAAAATTCATGCCCTATAGTGGAGTTTACCTCCATTGAGATCCTAAAATACTATAGGTTATATTTTAAATATGGTTTGCATAAAAATAGCATCAACAATCTCACTAGTGCTATAAAGAGGGCCTAACCTCTAGTAATAGTAGTTATTATTTACATAGAGTTACACTGGAGTTACCCAAGAGAGTGATCAGATCTAATTCCTAGGCTAGTTTTCTATTCTCATCCTTATAAAATCATAAGAGACCTATAACTATACTAATAACCTTAGTTCATAATAATACACCTCCTCCAACTAGGAACCATTTACACATAAGGATCCTTTACTAGTTAATCGAACAATAGCTCAACCACCTTAGTTAGTTGGATATGTTATTATCATCCTAGGAGATGTGCATGATTTACTTAGGAATCCTCAAAAGTATCTTCCACCCTTTTCTCCTTTAAGAGGAAGGATAGTGGAAGAACATATCAAATCTTTCATGGCTAATTTGAGATTAATGAATGTTGTCAATGAAGATATTGCATCTAGATTATTCCCTTTTACATTAATGGACACTGCCTATGATTGGTATTTAAATATAATGGATAACTCCATCACTTCTTGGGATGGATGTCATGATGCCTTTCTTGTGCAATTTGGATAGGTCACCAACCCTAGTTTTGTATACCAACATTTTACCAACATGAAGAGAGATCCTAATGAGCCTATTCAAGATTTCAATATATGGTTTCAAAATATGTACAATTGGTTAACCTCAAGGTATAACCCAGACATTGTATTAGTATTAGAGATGTACAAAAGTTTGCTAGACCCCATAACTATCATGTTCTTGATAAGAGTAGCTGCTACTGATAATTTGGTGTTAGCATATAAAGAAGCCATCAACATAGATAGACATCTCAGTCCCTAGATGCTTGGTATAACTAATGTCAACAATAGTTTCCTCTAATTTAACTTGATACCACATGTAAAATAGAACATTATAGAATTCAATTAGAACTAGATCTACACACTGCCTCAATTGACATAGACAACGTAGTCAAACTATAACTTCTTGAAAAATCATGCATCAATAATGCTTACTAGTAGAATCAACAACCAATTTCACTTCCCACTATTGTTTTACAAGGTAATGACTCTACAAAAGTAGAACTAGATTCTATTCAAAATATGGTTCAAAAGTTGAGCAATGACTTCTTAAATATGCGAAAGAGGATGGGAAACACTAATGGCCTATCTGGTAATCAAAATGCTATATTTTATATATACATTAGACAATTCAATAGGCCTACAAATATGTATACAAAGGAGGATGGGTAATGTTAATGGCCTAAATTATAATCAAAACATTAGATTTCAAAGATATAATAGACCATTAAATAGGCCTATAAACAATATAAAATAACCCAAATATATTTTAGAGATCAACATAGTAGAAATAACTCTTCCTAGTTAGTGTAGAATTCATAATACTTGTGATCATGGAGATCTTGACTACATTGAATTTTGCACAACATTTGAAATATTTTTTAGAGAGGTGGTTAGGCAAGACCAGATGCATAATATACCTAAACATCATCCATATCCTATCCCTTCCATCACTACCATGTTCTTTAAAACTCATGAGTTTCCCTTTACAAGTGAAGATGATAATGAACTAGAGGACAACACAAATAAAGTTCATGCTTTCTAGTAATTCTAGAAAGGTGGTTACAATCTTTACCTCATTGTCATGTTGAATATTGAGGTCACCTAATAGATAGGTTGTGGAATAAATGAAAAAGAGTTTCAAAAAAATTCCTAAACCTTAATATTATTACATATTGTAATTCATATCCAAGAGATATGTAACTTTTTTCAAAAAAATTCTCAATCTAAGTCCATATACAAAAGTTAAAACCTCATGAAAGTTAGAATTTAGTGCCACTCAACTACATCATGGTTCTATCACTCAACAACATGTTATCTCTTATCAACATGCTACCACTCAGCAACATGCTTTCACTTGGTAGCATATTGTCACTTGGTGGCATGTTGTGATGTAATTGAACAACTTCTAGAGGTCGTAAATTTTGCATATATACTCAATTTGAGGATTTGTTTTAAATTTTATATATTTTTGATTAGAATATAAATTTTTTCATGCTACCAGGAGACATCATGTTGTTGGGCATCAAAATTTTATCAGGTGGTAGATTGTTATTAGGCAATAACATAATGCAATGTAACTAAACACCAACTTTCTAGGCCATAACATTTACATACAAACTTGGTTTGAGACATTTTTTTTAAATTGTATATATATTCAAGAGGAATCCAAATTTTGTCATGATTTTGGGTGAAAACATGCTATTAGGTGGAAAAATGCTATTGGGTGGTAGCATGTTATCAGGCATTAACATGATGTGATGCAATTGAGTACCAATTTTTTGAGGCTATAACTTTTTAATAAAAAATCATTTTGAGACAATTTCTTTTTAAATTGCATATCTCTTTAAGAGGAATCCAAATATGCAATAATATTAAGGTTTAGAAAAAAAAATTATACTCTATTTAAATTTATCCCATAACCTATATGTTTTAATTGTATAGATAGGTAGTTGTACAAAAAACATAAGAAGGTAATTTTTTTTTTGAAATTTTCATATTCAACAAGGATAAAAATCATATTTTCCTAAATAAACCTAAGGGGTTTTATTATATGGTCTCTTAAAATTAACCTTTATCTAACACTAATATTATCTACAAAATCAACCCAAAAGTTCCACCCTTCTTGAAAACTATCAGAGCATTTGGTAAGAATATTCATAATTGTTTAGTTGATTCTAGAGCATCTACAATTATCATGCATACTTCCATATGTCAAAAGCTTGGTTTTATGACAATCCCTTAAAATAGAATAGTTTCATAATTAGAAAAGATAGTAGTGCCTATAGTTAGTGAACTAAGGGATGCGCATATCCAAGTAGCCTCTGAACTGCATGTTTAAATGACCATTGATATCCTAGTAGTGGACATACCTAAAGGCTATGGTCTACTGCTAAGTAGAGACTGGTCCAAAACATTTCACGAGTCTCTTTCTATAGACTTTTCTCATATATGGCTGCCATGGAGAGGAGTTGTAAATCAAATTAGAATTGATAGAGAGCCAAGAATAAAGTATCCCATCATTAAATATAATGTCAAGAATGAAGAGTTGAAGTATAAGTCCCCTATCCTTAGTATTTATACTTTTACTACTTAAAATCAAGTACAAAATATAGAACTTGAAGGTTCCAAATAGCTATGGACTTTAAAATTTGATGGTTCTAGATCTAAGTAAGGATTAGGTATGGGAATCAAGTTGAATGATCCAAAAGGTAAAAAGTTCCTAATAGCATATAGATTATAATTTTCATGCACGAATAATAGAGATGAGTATGAGTATTTAATTATGAAATTACAATTTGCACTTAAAAATAATGTAAAATAGATATTCATATTTGGTGACTCAGAGTTGGTAGTTAGCTAAGTCAGAAATAAATACTAATAAAATTTATCTTATTTGAGAAGATACAAGCATAGAGCATGGGACTTGATTGAAATATTTGAAGCTTTCAACATAGTATCCCTTCCTAGAGATCAAAATTGAGATACTAATTCATTATTTTTTATTGTTGATTTGGATATCCTTCAATAATATAAGGTAAAAAGGTTCTCCATTGAATTAGTGCCTTGTCCTCCTATTCCTAATAATGTAGAAAAATTCTAAGTTTTTTATGAAGACCAACAAATTATCCAGTTTCTAGTTGATTTAAGGGAATTTGAGTCCCAAATAATTGATGACAAAGATATTAATCACTTCTATCAATAAGAATTAGATAGGAAAGATATTCTACAACTTAAATAAAATCTCATCCCAACTAGCTTTGTATCTTTAGAAAGGTCATTTGATATAGACCCTCATGCTCAGTCAACCTAGGGTTAGTGAATCAAACTTCAAAAGAGAGAATATATGAGATGAAAATATACCACACTATGTTAATATCAGTCTCAACTACACCCTAGAATATAGACAATGAGTGAAGGATTTAATCACTTGATATAGGGATGTCATTACTTGGACATATAAAAACTTGAAAGTATATGACCCATAGGTCATTACTCATATAATTCCATTGAATTAAGATCACAATCCATTTAGATAGAGGTAGATACTAGTCAAACCTATTATGGAGCCTCACATCCAAATAGAAATGGAGAAGTTGTTAAGCACAAAATAATCTCTCCTAGATTAGTTTATTAGATAAAGTTCTTTATTAGATTTTTGCTTTCTTAGATTAGTTTTCTGCTTTCTTAGATTTCTTTTCTAAAAATATGAATTGTGTTTGCTCTGACTGTAACCAAGATAAAGATCCAAACCAATAGATCTTATGACTTGTAGAAAGGGGGAAAATTCAAATTTTGGCAATTTGAGGACTACTTTATAGATTGGGTATATTTCTATGTTTTGAGTCTCCAAGGTAGAGGTATGTAATCATGAATCATTATAGATATTGTCACAGTTGAATGATTTCACAAGGTATATAAAATTGGATTTTAGAGTACTTCATACAAATTTAGAAAGTTGTCTTATTTTATTAGATCAAATGAACTTATCATATTAAATACCTACTAGAAATAACAATTTTGGGTATATATGTGGCTGACATGGAAATTCTATTAATGATTTATTTTATAATTATACTAGCTCACTCAGGTTCTAGCTCTTCTCTTTTCATTCAAGAACAAATAAACAAAAGAAGACAATAACCAAGGGGTCAAAAAAGTGAAAGATATATAAAGAAAATAAAAATTATCACATGATGAAATAATTTCCATGTGTTATGCATCATGATTAAAATTAGATATTGTAAAGAGAATAAAAGGAGTGTAAGGTATCTCTATTGGGGCTATAGATGACTAGCTAGTATCAAAGCAATGCATGAGATTTCCTTAATTTATTGAGCTTTTAGAGATATTTCAATGAAAACTATAGCTTCATTAATACTTTGAAAAAATCATCACATCAAGGGTTAAATGAACTACATTCTTGAAAAACATAGATCCAAAAAATTTGAAGACAAGTAGGTTGTGTGAATCAACTTAGGAGTCTCTTTCATGTTTCTAATTTAAGTAGTCTTCTGTGACATACTTCATGATTAATTTAATGATTTCTAATCCAAGTTTTGTGTTCTTTAATACTCAGGAGTATTTCCCCTATGAGTCACCATTTGTTGTACCCAACAAATCCTTGCTTCTAAAAATAAGAATCCTTGTTCAAAATTTTATAAATTTATGTTATAAATTGGACATTCAACTTGATCAGGAGCTAGTATTGAATATCTTGTGTTGATCTAGTTGATAGTTATCCTGATAGCATATAATCTTCATTTGATTTTTGTCTTATTTACTAATATTAGATCTCTATGTTTTAAGTTATGGGATCAATGGAGTACATCTAGAATGGACAATGTCTAATCTTCATGATTTAATTTTAAATTGACTCTTTAATTTTAATCCTTGGTATCTTATTTGATTAATTGGATCTATGTTTAAATCATTTAAAAAACTTAGCCTAAAGTCATTTTGAAATAAATTAAAAATCCATGTGAGATAAAAATTACTAGGGAGTACCTTATTATATTTTAAAAATTATCCTAAAGTCTTATCCAAAGTCTTAATGTATTTTATACAACAAAAAACTTTAGGATAAAAATTATATTCTTAATTTCTTAATGTTTCCTGATCCTAAATTTATTAAATTATTCATAGGAACATGATAAATGGAAAGATGACACTTATGATGATATAAAATCTTAAGTTTAATATCAAATAATACATGGGCTCTTGCTCAAGTCAAAAAATTAAATGTTCTAAGGACTAGCATGAGATTGACACTTGTCACCATCTCAAAGGCAGCTCATAGATCTAATAGTGTTAGTCCTTCCCCAAGCTAAAAATAATTAATACTTTAGTCTAAATGTTTATGATAAGTCCTTTATTTTATGCTTATATGAATGGAATAACATGGAGATTCCACATAGTGAGATCTTAGAGCTCAAAATTGTGATAAAAAACTTGCATGATCAAAGTCAAAGTCAAAAATTCTAAAGCAATATCTAATGGTGCATGTTTATTTATGCACCAAAGATATAATATCATAGATCTAAATTCATAAGTCAATAGACCTATAAAGTGACCTGAGAGTGTCAAGTAGTAACATACTAAGAGCCTAGACAATAGATCAATAGTCTATAGGCTTTTCCTAGAGTTAATAAATCAAGCACCTAGATCTATGGTGCATGTTAACTCAAGCACTACAAATCTAATGGTACATGATCAAGATCAAAAAGTCAAAAGGATTTTTAAAATGATAAATGGTGAAAAGTGTCACCATCATGGGAACACTTAAATATATATCCAATGATGTGAAAGGCAAAACCTAGTATATTAAAGATATATGAACCACATTGATCCATCCAAATGAGATCAATGGTATGAAATAAATGGAGACTTTTCAAAGGTCCTAAAACTAGTGAAAAGACACCACATGGCATAAAGGCATATGAGCTATGAATTTAAGGTGTATAGATATTCTTGAGGAGCTTCCAAGTGATACATAAACATTTAATCATGTAGAGGCAAGATCGACAGACTATGATTGATTCATGTAATCGAGATAGATGATGTAAACCAAGACATACTTTTCATAGGTCTTGAAGATTATAGTAAGTTTCCACATGGCATGATCTCATGAGCTTGGAGATGAATATTGAATTTGATCCAATTTCTAGATAGCATGAGGAAGGGACATATGTCCTAAAATGATAAATAATCATATTTTGAGTATCAAAATAGGCATTGTGACATGGCATTACCACATAGACATGACATGTTAGATTTTGATGGGCCCAAAGTATAATTGTACTTTATTATCAGATGTATAATAATGGGAATTTAGTCATAGTTAAATAACTTCATTGGTTATGAGGCATTGGTAAAGGGATATTTTTCCTTGATGCATGTCTAAATTCCATTTGAAAATGGCTAACTTAAAATATCTGACAGGTTGTTCTCACAACCTATAAAAAGAGTTATTGTCATTTAATGGATATATTTGTAGTTTTCATGTAGTTCAAGCTATAATTATAAAGGTTTCCCTTCTTTATACACATGCACATTTTGCATAGATTTTTCAAAGGCTACCTTAAAATTATAATTATAAGTAGGCCCTTATATAGTTTTGATCACAGTTAGAATTCAATTTCTGACTATCACATGTAATGACTTTGCATGGACTTGGAGGATGAGGCAACCCTTTCCCCAAACCTATTTAAATAATTTTAATACACTAGTTAGAAAGGTTGAGAAAAATTTTAATATATAGGAGCAACATCAATTTTGATTGTCAATGTATGTGTTTGTGTATTCTCTCTCCAATTTCTATGTGATTGAGCTTATCTTCTTTTTGGTGTATAATTCAATAATTCTTAGTGTGTAATAATTGTAATGAATTCTTTCTTATCTTGATTTATATGCTAATCTTAGATGTGAAATAGCAATTGAATGATTAGTAAATTACACTAATTATTAGCAGCTAAGTTGATTGATTCATGTTCTTAAGTGTGTATAAGTGCTTTATTTTGATATAGTTTTTTGTGTGTGTGTAAAAGCTACCTTAGATACCTCATTAGCCCAATCCATAATCGATTGATTAAGGGTGTGAAATAACTTCTCTAAAATGGGAAACCTTTGACTGAGGCTTATGAGTTTCCTATATTAGTATCCCCTTATACTTTTAAACTATGTCTAATTATTAGTGTGTAATAACTACTTGTAACACACATAGGTTTTGAAAGCACTTATCCATTTAGAAACTAGCTAGAGAGGTAATTCCTGAAAACACAAAATCTTGTTTTCTACCTTACCCTCCCACTCCCTTCTTTTTTGAGTTTGTTTTGAGATCTACCCACTTTATATTAACAATCATCCATCCATCTAACTCACATAAAGATTCACTAATTTTTAAGAGACTAAACCTCCATCTAAAAACCTTGTCAACAACCTGCATGCCCTACCAACTATTCCATCAATAGGTTGTTCAAACTACATACCTATAACTCATGCCCTAGAATGGAGTTTACCTCCATTAAGATCTTAAAACATTAAAGGTTACCTCATTGACTGTGGTGTGCATAAAAATTGCATCAACAAAATCTTTATCACTAACAGGGCTTCAACCTACCACTACAATCTTGAAAATTGTAGATCAATCCACTATTGCACCTGACAGAACTATAGAAAACATTATAGTCACCATATAATCATGTGAATATATTTTGGATTTCATGATTATTCAACCTAAATCTAAGAGGGTAGGATATATAATTATTCTTGGAAGACCTCCGTTAGCTATAATTACAATATAAATTTATCGTAAATATGGAAACATGACCATTTATAATGAAATTCACACTAAGAAAATATCTCTTTATTCACCTAATAGACCTTTAAAGGGTCATTTTAAATAGATATGAGTGGATCAACCTAAACAAAACTAGACTAGTGTGTCTTCCTTAGACAAGGTTACCATCAAATAACATGTCTAAGAGTTTGAGGAACAAATAATAAAATATTTTTATCAAGATAGCCTAGATCTAAAGTTTGACATGTTATCTTCAAATTCTAAAAGCTTAGCTCTAAAGACTGGTAGCCTAGCTCTGAAGACTAAATGCTTAGATTTGAAGACTGAAAGCCTAGCTCTAAAGACTGATAACTTAGATCTAAAAACTAAAAGTTTAGATTTGAAGATAAAAATTCATAAATGGGATGAATTCAAATCCATTAATAAGAATCAAGACAATGACATAAGTTCCCCAAATATGTTATCTAGTCCACAAGATATCTAGAAAGCCATAGTTGACTGTGCTCAAAATGAGCATAATTCATTTTTACATGATTTTCATTATCAATTGACCAATATGCTCTCCACAAGTGAAACCTTTTACAATTATTTAGCTACACTTCACATGTTACTACCACACACATGTCCATTAAATTCCTTGATGAGTGAATACAAATAGTTAAATTCCATTATTTTAGGTACTAAATAGATTGCAATCCAACCTAGTAAACTATTGAATATCAATAATTGGTTAACTGACTAGTAGGAAATAAAAGTGTTTGATGTATTGGTACAACACAAAAAAACATTTTATTGCATTTACAGTGATATTAAATGAATAAATCCCAGTGTTTGTACACATCACATCTACATCAAAGATGTTAGACTAGTCAGGCAACCACAACAAAGAATTAACCTAACCTTAAAATAATTTATAAAGAAAGAAATATAAAAACTATTAGAATTTGGTTTCATTTACCACATATCTAATAGAAAATAGGTTTCACCTTTGGTCATTATTCCTAAAAATAATGGAAAATGGAGATTTTATGTAGACTACAAAGAATTGAATAAAGCCACTATGAGAGACTACTTTCCTTTGCCTTTTATTGATCAAGTTTTGGAAAACTTGGTAGTAAATAAATATTTTTATTTCTTATATGGATTCAAAAAATAAAATCAAATCAAATCATAATATCTCTTAAATATCAATATAAAACTACATTTACCTACACCTAAGGAACATTTGCTTATATAGTCCTTCTTTTTGGATTGTGCAATGCATGTACTACCTTTTATAAGGAAGTGTTAGCCATATTTGGTGATCTTAAAAATGATTGTGTGGAAGTGTACATGGATGATTTAACTATCCATGTCACTATAATTGATGAAGCTTTGAATAATATGGGTAAATTTCTTACCAAATGTGAGGAACACTAAGTATCTTTGTGTCATGAGAAGTCTATCATAATGGTTAATAAATGGATTGTCTTAGGACACCATATCTCTTCTCAAGGAATAAAATTAGATCCCAAAAATATTTAGGTAATATATAATATCCCAATTCCTCAAACATAAACCATGTTAAAATTTTATCAATCATGCAGGATATAAGAGAAGATTTATTGAAGACTTTAGAAAAATAGTTGCACCTATGTTTTCTTTACTAACAAAAGATAGTGAATTTGTATGGAATGATAAATGTCAAGAATCTTTTGAAACACTAAAGAACCTACTCATGACTGCTCCAGTTTTGAAATAACCTAATTGGGAAAACCTTTTCATATCTATACTGATGCTTCTAAAATGCACTATAAACAATTCTAGGACAAAGAAATGAGGACAAAAAAATGTATACCATTTATTATATTAGCAAAAATCTTACTCACATAGATAAAAACAATGCTAATACAAAAAATAAATTTCTTGTTATTGTTTATGCCATAAACAATTTTAGTCATTGCATTACTAGTTATAAGGTATTTATCTATATAGATAATTTAGCTATTAAGCACTTAATGAATAAACCAATAGTAGGTGGGAGAATTATTAGATGGATATTATTGTTACAAGAATTTTACATTACCATCATAGATAAACCTAGGAAGTATAATGTTTTTGCTAACTTTTTGTTTAGATTGATCACTATAGGTGAAGGTGAACATGTGGAGGATTCTTTTCTAGATGAATAACTATTTTCAATATCCACATACTCCTCATGGTTTGTAGACATATAAAATTACCTAGAAATAGAGAAGTTTCATCATTCCTTTACTTCTAATAAAGAAAGTATTTGACATAAGCTAGTTCTCATTTCAATTGGTTCCAAGGCATGTTGTTTAAAACAGAACATGATCATGTACTTCATAGATGTGTTAGAGAAGATGAATTATTAACATCATAAGAGCATGCCATATTGAACCATAAGGAGGACATTATTTATCAAAAAGGACCATTCATAAGATCCTTATTTTAGGTTATTACTACCCATCTCTTTACAAGACTATATAAAGGTTTGTATGATATTTTGATCCTTGCCAAAAGATGGGTAAGCCTACTCTATCCTCATAGATGCCTCTCCATCCTCAAATAAATTTAGAATGATTTAAGAAATGGGGTTTCAATTTTGTTAGACAAATAAACCCACAATCTCAAACAAAAAAAGAGTATTTATTAGTATATACTAATTATGTTACTAAGTAGGCTAAAGTGTAGGCACTCACCTTTGCTAGGGAGGAATTGGTTATTGATATCTTATATCATAGGATCATGTTGAGATTTGAAGATCTTAGATATATTATTTCTAATTAAGGGCCCCAATTTATTTCCAACATGATCAATGATTTAACATAAATATAATAGAGAAATCATAGGAAATATTAACCATATCATCCCTAAGCTAATGGGCAAGTGGAGGTCACCAACTGAGAGTTGAAAAATATTCTAAACAAAATAATGAACAACAGTAAAAAAGATTGGGTAGATAGAGTACCTGAAGTAGTTTAGGCATATAATACAATAAGTAAAACTACCATAATTTTCTCTCCATATGAACTTATATTTATACAAAAACATTTTTTAATAATAGAGTTTGAACTACATACATTAAAGATAATAGCTAATATGGGAATTTATCTTGATGAAGCATAGAAATAAATAATCATGCAATTAAATAGGCTGGATGAACTAAGAATAGATACACTCACTCAAAACAAAATGATCTAAATGTAGAGAAATCAATGGCATGATACTCACATCAAATAAAAATAGTTTCAAGAAGGTGATTCGATACTTTTATTTGATTCTAAATTCCAACATCTCAAAAGCAAACTTAGGACAAGATGGTTGGGGCCATACCTAATCAAAACCATTCACAAAATAAAAATAGTTTCAAGAAGGTGATTCGATACATTTATTTGATTCTAAATTCCAACATCTCAAAAGCAAACTTAGGACAAGATGGTTGGGGCCATACCTAATCAAAACCATTCACAACAATGGCTCTATCCAACTTCAACAAATTTATGGTGATCAAAGGACACTTTTGGTCAATGGTCACATACTTAAGGTGTATACAAGGCCTCTTAGTAAGGAATAATTAATGGAGTAGAATCAAGACCAATCTGACCTTGAGGAAGAACATGGTTCTTTCACCAAGGCCAAATAATCTTTGTAAAAAACATCCAATAAAGGAGTTTTGAAAACTAGAAAATGGAAATTATCCACCCTTAAAAACTAAAATTTTATATATATATATATATATATATATATATTGAATGTTGAAAACTAGTCATGACACTTTTCAAAAGAAACTTATGCAATAAACATAACTTATTATCTTTTCATCTAACCTTATTTTCTCAAAAAAAATTATCCTTGTAGGACACATGTAAACTTTAAGAGATAATCATGGATATGTACAATAGAGGTAGAGTCGTATTTCTTTCCTAAAATTTTAACCATTTTCTATTTTATGTTTAACATGTATGACCATTAGGTGGACAACACTTTTCATTATGGATAAGTTATTGTGAGTCCACATGGATGTGATTAAGACTTGTACCATCTCCACACTTCAAGATTTTTTGTGAATTTATTATAAAAAGGACCTTTTCAAAATTATTTGACTTGATGTAAAAATCATTGTGGATTTTATTTCAAGTGCTACCAATTATGACCCCTCACACCATGTCATTGATAGTGACCCTAAAAAGTGATTTATAATTAAAAATATACATGATCCAAAGTGATCAACCATAATTTTTTTCATAATTTTTTGATATGCCTTTATTTTATATTCATTATTACATCACATCCCCATTTCCTTTCCTTCCTCTACACTCTACAATTTTGAGCTCAGTTTTTCATCATACAAGTAGGTTTTCAAAAATATTGTGAACAACTCTAAAGATCGGAGGCAAGAAGAAGAAAATTGAACTAGAGTCAGTTGAATCATTTATAAAAGAGGAATCTACTAGGATTATTTTTGAGATGGTAGGATGGCTAAATTTTCTGAAAATATTTTAGGGTTTTCAAGAAAATATTATATTAATTTTTTTTGAAATTTTGATGAGGATAATTTTATTGTCTAAGGTGATTATATTTAAATTGGATTCCTCTATGATTATTTTTATTTCTATAATTTATGAATAGGGTGTGGTTTTCACTAATACATTAAATTATGTCTATCTAATTCAACTATTCATTGATGGAAATGAACACTGTCTAAAGCTAGCCAAAACCACACAAGGTATCGCTAGAAGAATCATTCGAGATAGAATTCCACAACCATGGAATAATGTCACCTATTGGATCATGAATTATCTCACCTTTGATGGAAAATTAATTGTGGCTAGTGGATATACTATGATGCTTCTCATTCATTTGAAGAAAGGAGCCATCGAACCAAAATGTTAGGTAGACCCACCATCCTTTCTTCACCATGTTATAATTAATGTAGATCAGTAATTGAAAATGGGAATTAGATCATTCAAACATCAAAAAATTGAAGGGTGAAAAATCCTAGTCCTCATTTCTATGAAAATCATCCCAAATTTTTGTAAGAAATCATCACATCTTATTTCTCCTCCTTCCAAAATAACACAAATAGAATAATACCCATATTAAATTCCATCATCTCTAAATATGTTGCATTTAAGGTCAAAAACAAAAATGGGGGTTTCATCAAAAAACCCTACTCCACCAGTCAAACCCTGACAAAGTTGTTGGCTAATTCTCTAAGAGGAGGAAGAAGAAGAAGATGTACAGGTAGTTAAAATTTTGGGAAGTTTAAGATCTCCCATAAAAGTTATGAATTTTGAATAAGTATTTGTAGAATAAAACCTTGTATAGGAAATTGTAGTTGAAGAAGAAATCCCTACACAAGAAATTGTAGCTGAAGAAAAAAAAACCTCTACACAAGAAATTGTAGTTGAAGAAGAAGAAATACCATTACCCTTTAAAGTTAAAAAGGGAAAATATTTAATTATATAATAATCCTCATATTATCCCTAGCCTTATCATGAAGATGAGGAGTTGTAGCATGTCATGACTTTGTCCTATCATGAGGAAAGTATTCAGCAACAATAGATAGAGTTGGATTTTCTTCAATTGACACTACAAGGTAAGAATCAAATTATTTATAGTTTAGAAACAAGATATGAAAATTCTATTTCTCAATTTAGGGAAAAATAAGTAATTATTATAGTATTTAATTATGAGTAGACCAGAATTCATAATTAGTTATTTTCCTAGTCTCATGAAATGAGCACCTTACATAATTCCCTTGTAGATAAGGATGCCCAAATTACCAGTTTACAAAATTCTATTACTAGTAAGGATACTCAAAATAATAATTTATAATATTCTTTTAGTGTTAAAAAAAGCATTGGTTTATTAAAAAACTACTCATATACAAGATTTAACAAATAGAATGCCGAGTTGTAAGCTTCCTTACAAGCTATGCAGAGGGAAACTAGGGAAATAGCTATACAAATTGAAGGACCTATAAAGGCTATTCCTTCCTTCCCCTTATAACTTCTTGAAATTATTTAAGTTTGGAAAAATCTCAGCATAAGATTCAAAAATTAGAACAATATTTTAGGATCAAATCAAAATTTAAGCAGTCACTGTCAAAAGCTCAAACTTCTATTCAAAATATTTGTGAAATTACTAAAAAATTATTATTTTGTAGAAAACCTTCCTCTTTTTATGTTCTATTTCTTCATGAATAATTTTAAAAATGTAAAATACAATTGATTTATCTTGGTTTTCCTCATGTTATTAAGGATGAATATATGTTTATGGATGTCTTTCTAAAAATCACCATAGAGAGATAGGATCAAGTTTATGATTTTAATCTTTTTAACATGTTGTTGGTTTACGAGTCTAGATTTTTATTGAACTTATTTGTTGTGGAAATGTAATTACATGATTTCCTTTCTACCATGAGAAATTAGATAGCTTGGGATCAAACACATAATAAATTTCTTGAATTATAGAACACTACAGGTCTATGCTTGAGACCTCAGTTTATATAGGCCTATAAACTTCTTATTGCTTTCTAGCCTATGTACCATATGTACATGAAAAATGAATATCATTATTTTTTAGAGAAAATGTAACATTATCCATAGCTTTTATGAGCTTGCATCCACTAGATCTATTAAGGTAATTATGGCTAGGTGGGAGAATTTACCTATTGCTTTGAAACATAGGGAAGTTATGAGTCCCACCACCATCAAGTGGAGTCTTCACAGAGCTTAGGTGGTTGCTCATATTATCACTTAGATTTTGGATGAAGGAGGATCATCCATGTGGATTGGAATGAGATTTAGGTCTCCCATTATTCTTTATCCTATGTCTCCTTGGCAAAATTGACATAATCAAACACAAATTGAATTTTAAGAATGGCTACATATAGTGGTAAGAGATTTTGGATTTGTACCCAAAAAACATCATGATTGGGAGAACCACTTTTAAATCTATGATCTCAATTAGCGATTGGAACCCAAGCTCCTGGATTGAAGAATGGTTCTCCCACTATTTTTCAAGAGGACTTGAAAATGGTAAAGTGTGGGGGGAAAATGATGAGCATTCCATATAGTTCATTATATCTTATATAAACTTTCCATAAGTGTTGCCTTTTGGTTATATATTACATTACATTTAAATTTAAGGTCTCGTCTAAGTAGGAAATGAGTGCAATTGTCTTTTTTTTTTTTTTTTGATAATTTATTTATTCTCTATCTTGTTATTTGTGTCTAACTTGGATGAAATGAGTATAGCTTTATATATATAAATGCATCCTATGGTGGGATCATTTTGAGAAGTCATCAAATAGTTCTGGTAACCCTTTTTGGTAATAGTTTTAAAGATTCAGTGAAGAACACATCAAGATTTAAATATCTACAGCTCTAAAGATGATATGAAGATGCTTTGAGTATGCTCTAAAGATACTCCAAAGACCTATATAGTAGTGCTTCAAAAATGCCCAGATGTGCTCCAAAAATGTCCAGCTGGATCCTTTAGATCAAAGATAATAAATCCAAATATATCTATTATATATATATATATATATATATATATATATACTTTACATATTAAAATATATTCTATTAGACCATACTATTCATAGTAATGGTATAAAATTATCTAGATATAAATTTACTTTTATTTTTTAAAATTGGACATAACCTCTTCAGATCTATGTTAGTTATTCTAGGTCTATTATTAGTTGAATCAGTTCTAATGCTTCCCTATAAGTGTGGTATCTGATTCCTAGATCTTTTATTTTAAATAAGTGGATTTTGCTATTTAAATCACTAGATTTTGTATTCTATGAATATTTTTTGATATGTGATTTATATACATGTCTCTTTCTATTCTAGATAATCAATGAATGAATAGATATCAATTACAAATTAGAGAACAAAAAATAACCATTTTAGTGTAGTTTCATGTATATGTATATATTATTTTTATAATGAAATAAATTTCAATATTCCTTTTCATACTGAGTAAAATCAGATCCCCTTCTAAGGAAGGATCAAGGGCCCACTTCTCTCTAAAGATTAACACAAATTGGTATTTTTATTTTATAGTTTAAAAGTATATTTCTTTAATTTAGACATATTTTTTTATTGTAAAGTGTGATTTAATTTTCATCACAAGTGTGATTTTATTTTCAAATCAAAGTGTGAATTTACTTTTAATACAATTGTCATTAGTTTCAAATGTTGTTTCAATTCAATGCAAGTGAGTTTTCTTTATGTAAGAGTGTCTTTCAATTTCATAGTTAGTAAATTTTGTTAACTCATATCTATATTCAAAATATAATAAGGATATGTTTAAGTGATAATGCATAGCATTATCACATTATAAAATATCACAATATCCTACCTAGTTGGGCAAGTTGAGTGAGGACATCATAATGTATTATGCCAAATGTTTACATTCTAGATGTTGATGGTGTGAACAAAAAAATCTTCTTAATAAGGAATGTTATAAGATATCTTTATTTAAAAAACTTTCTAGATTTACTTTTATGTAATATATAATTAGAATCTTATTACTATCCTTAGGATTTATATATCAACAGCACAGTAAACCCCCCAAACAATAAATTGCTAACTCAAATATCCAATAGTCTCATTGCATGTATCCTTGAACACTGGCCCTAGTAGAAAATGACACTAATATATTGATTAGTTAAATGAGAGGTATCATGATAGTCTATCAATCACAATAATCCCTTATTATTTCATAGGTCTCATCCTGTCTTACACTCATATGGATCACATGATCAAGTCTACACTTAAACAAAAGACCATTAAGCCACTTCAAATGAGCATTATTTCTAATTAAGAATTTATTTTCCTCATGAGTAAAGTTAAAAGAAACTTTTTTATGGAAAAATAATTTTTCATATCAATAAACCATGTTTAATGTTTTGAAATTGTGAACATCTGATCATTAAGAAAGTTGTCTTCCACTAGATCCTCTTCACCTAAACATTCAACTTTGATAAAAATTCAATAACCACATTAAATTTTATAGGATTATCAATAATGGTAATGTAAAAATCTTAAAAAATTAGTAACTGTATAATGATCCAATCTCTTACAATTAGTTTGTTCATTAAATATATTATAGTTTAGTAATCTATGTAAATAAAGATCTTGTATCTAGTGATGCAATTTTTTAATTTGTTCATTACATATATAATCAATATGAATTAATTTTTAATGGTGGTATAATTTATTTTAGTAGGGGTGAGAATTTTAACTGATATAGTATAAAATATACATTTTGCTTTCTTCATCCTTTGTCCAAGGATTTCCCCCATATCATTATTAAAGGTATATGTATTAATTTAAAATGGTTGATCCCAATTAGGCCCTCTTAGGATTGGATTATAAATCAATTTATCTTTTATTGCTTCAAAGGCTCATTGACATTTTTCATTCCATAGCAACTCACTATCTCTGGTGACTAGTGAAAACATAGGTGCAATTATTTAATGTAAGTCTTCTATAAAATGTCTATAATACCCTATATGTCCTAATAAAAATTCTATATCTATTTGAGTTTTATTATCACATAGTCTATAAATGAATCCAATTTTTTTAAGATCCACTTTTATCCCCTAGGCTGAGATGTGATACCTAGTAAAATTCCTTGGTCAAGATTATTAAACATTTTTCATGACTCAAATACAGTTGATGTTAATCACATCTAGTTAACACTTTATCTAGGTTGCTTGGAGCTTAATAAAAATAAACACCATACACAATAAATTCATCCATGTATAATTATACATAATCATTGGTTAGATTAATAAATATAGACTAGACTACCCTATGAAAGGTGGCAAGTGAACTATAGAGGCCAAAAGGTAGCACTCTATAGTAAAATGTTCCCCAAGGACATGCAAATTTTATCTTGTCCTAGTCTTATTGGGCTACCCTTATATTCTTATAACCACTAAACCCATATAGGAAGGATAAATATTCTTCCCAACTAGCTGATGTGACATCTGGTCTATGAAAGGCAAAGTAAAATAATCTCTCATGGTGGCTTTATTTAGTTATTGGTAGTTTATAAATATTCTCTAGTTGCCATTATTTTTAGGTAATATCACAATTGGGGAGACCCAATTATTTTATAATATGGGATAAATGAATCATACCTATAATAGCTTTTCTATCTTTTCTTTAACTATGTCTCTTAGTGTTGGGTTGATTTTTTTATGAGGCTATCTAATAGGTCTAGTATTTTTATTATATATATGATGAGTGCACACAATTGGGTGGATTATATTTATGTAATTTTAATCCCATGAAAAGGATTTTATATGGTTTTTCAAGACATCAAAAGACTCAGTTTCCTATTTGTCATCCAACTAACTATTTGTGTTTAGAATTTTTCTAGGTTGGATAGTTATTTTTTTAGCCTGTAGGTAGATCGAGATGACCTGCCTAAATTTACTCATCAAATAGTTTAAATGGAAACTATGTGGTAAAATCATATGGAAAGTGTTGACATATTTAAATAAATTATCCCTTTGATAAATTAAATTTAACAATGGACAATAAAAAGTTGTTAAAAATTCATCCTGAATATTTTATGCCCATATGACAATGATCTATTGAATGGTTGTATGGTTATATATGTCATTTTTAGTGGATGATCTAGTTGGTTATTCTATAGATTATGGTGTATCATACTATTTAATTTTACTAAGACACTCTATAGATTGTCTAATATACTCTAGATCTAAAATATCAAGCTTTGGAGCTAGTTTATTAGATTCCAAATCTAGATTGTTAGACTCCATAACTAGTCTAACAAACTCTAGAGGTAGACTATCAAACTCTAAAGCTAGGATAGGATATTCAAAATTAATTTTTAGTTATTCCTCCAACTCATTCACATAATTTTTAATTGTTATGATGTCCAATGAGGAGAGAGCTTTTTTGTTTTTATTAGGCTATAAACTCATAGGTTAGCTGGAATATCTATAGATGGTTTTATCGATGCATACAAGGAAATCCATTTTTATTTTATTCCATTTTAAATGGTCATGTACCTTAACCTTTAGTATATTAATTTTATAAATTTATCTAACCAAGGTCTCCCTAATATTAATGGACATTCAAATTTTTTGCTCTTAGGTTGGAGTGTCATGAAATCTACATGATACTCCCATTAGTAAACTATCATAGAGACATATTCTATGGTTCCTTGAAGTTTATAAATAGAATAGTCTACCATTTGAAATACTATAATAGTTTTTACCTCTAGAAGGGACAAGGTTTTTTTAAGTATATGATGTCATCACATTTATGGAAGCTCTTTGGTCCATAAGAACATTGGGTATTTCCTTCCTTCCTATAGTTAAAATAATAATAGTAAGAAGAAGAGGAAAGTTCCTTTAAATAAAAATTATAACATTAATTATCACTCTCAAGGGCTAAATAATATATAAGATAGCATCAAGAGGATATCTCCTTCCTAAAAAAATTACCAGAAGGTAAGGAAGAAAGAATTTTCACTTTATATAAAGAATTAAAACAAGAAAAAAGGGTTGATGAACTAACACAAGAAATAAAATATAATGAGGAAGACAAATCTAAACCCATCTCAATATTATAAAAAGAAACACAAATAAAAATATAATACTCCAATATAGTGACTATATGGAAATAAACCTATAGTATCTTGGAAACTACTAAGAAAGAGTTGTAAATAGTAAGAAAAGAAAAAATAGGATGTATAATATGATTTATCTTTGGCTTGTCAACTAGGATAAGCCTTGTTGGCCTATAGTATACCTTAACCTATATATAATCTATTTTTAAGAGAATAGTTTTAAAAATTAAAACTCTTAAGGATATCTTGTGAATTGCCATATGATTCTAATGATGAGATACCCTTTTTATAATCCTATTTTTAAATTATCTAGAGAATCAAAAAAATTAGTATGATTTTTTATTACACATATCTTCTTAGTCACCTCAGATATTTAATGATTAACTTCTTTGTAGTTAGAAGTTCAAATTATATCTTTATGTCTCTTTTGTAGAATCAAATTGTATGAAAAAATGAGACTTAAGAATATAATGTTATATAAATGTTTATGTGTCTCTTAATGGGAAATTAAATCCCAATAAAATGCTTATTTATTAGGTAATTCAAGAAGTTTTCACATGGTCAAGGGTTAGTTGAGTTATATCCAATGAACTTGAACAATATTGTTGAGCATTTAAACAATTTTATATAGGAACCTTTAATGTAGCCTATTCAAATTGTAAAAGGAGATAGAATATGCTTAAAACACCACCTTAAATATGATATAACTTATTTACCATAAAATTTTAAAATGGTCACTCATAAGAGCCAGAGTTGTAGTAAAACTAGTAGAGGATATCATAAATGAATAGATTGGTATGAGGTATAACCCTCCACTCTTGTTTGTTCCAATAACTACATGGAAAAATAATTATAAAAAACTATCTAAACCCTTTAAAAAATGGAGAGACATATTTGAAATATATAAATGACATAAAGACCCTATAGAAAATAATTGGGCAACCTTACATTAAAAATTTGATTTGATTAAATTTTGGTTAAAGGAAAATAAGGGACACAAATAATAGAAGATTGTAAGAGGACTTGAAATACACTGAGTGTGGGGAAGATGAAGCTACATAACATGACTCACCATATATAATTAATAACCTATTCTCCCACATCTATAATTCACTAAAGTGGATTAAGAAATTAATGTTAGAACTCATAGTTAATTCAAATTAGAATATTGGATAATTATATTGGGTATTATTTGAAATTCATTATTACTCATTTTTTTCAACTGAGTTTCAAAAATGAAAGGAAAAATATGCCAAATTTATATTACAATTTATAATAAGGTGATAAAATTAGATAAACATGGTTTGATCATCAAAATCTATCTATTAGGAAACAGTTTCAAAGACATCTCCAGAGCCTACATTGTTGAAGGATCTATATAAAAACAACTCCAAAGATCACCAAAGTAGCTCTCAAGGTCACCAGTCTAGTTTTTCCTAGCATATGGCACAACTTCAGATGTCACTAAATACTATCCAAAGGTTCCCATAAAACTATTATTTTGGTTCTTTAGATACATATGATAGTTCCATAAATGGTTTTTGAGATATTTTTTAGAAGTTTTTTTTATATGCTAAATATAAATATGTGTATCAATATTAAATGTAATTATAGTTTTCCTCAAAGTGGATATTAACACTAAATATTTTCATTATTATAGGAAGGGTAGAAAAACATAACCACCAAAACATTGTACTTTATTCTTAACACTAAAATAAAAGATTATAAAAATCCCAAGATATAACACTCTAAAATTTTCCCTATTAGCAAAGTAGAGATAGATGTTTTTTACAATAATATAAATCTTGGTTAGAATTATATTCAATAGACTGTTAATCTAGTTCTATAAAGCTATTTTAAATGTTTTACTAAAAATATAACATTGTAATATTTCTAAAGAATAAAAAATATATAAATACAATAGTATATTTATTGTATTCAAAGTATTATACTTTTATGAACTTTTTCATATCATTGAGAATTGGTATCTGAAGCTTTTTAAATGACTTGAGAGTTTTATAGTTGTTTTAGTCCTATTCTAAGGAGGAATAGGACCCTATTCTTTCCAAAGAATAAAGATTAATTTGTTATTTCTTATATTAATATATTTTTTAATTGTATTTCAGTTTTACATGTTAATTTCTCTATTCACCATATTTTGTGTGTGTTCAAGATATTATTTCTCTATTAACCTATATGAGTGTGTGTATTTACAGTCAATGTTTGTTTTTAGAATTTACATTAAATTTTTTATTTATTTTATCAAAAAATTATATGTGATACTAGTTAAAATATAAAATTCCTTTCAAGCATTTTGTGATTTAAATTCCAAGAATTGTGTGATTTCAAATTCAAGTAATTAGATTAAATGTGTGATTTTCTAGTTCAATCAATTTTAATTTTAGGAAAGTGTGATTTTATTTCAAATTAAATTAAATTAAATATTTGATTTTATATCATAAATTTGAAATAAAATAAGAGTTTGATTTATCTGGTTGTTTAGTCACTTTAATTTTAATAAAGAAGACTCTTAACTACACTTAATCATTTTGTATTGCATATAACCTTTGGAAACTTCCTTGATTGACATGACTTAACTAAATTAAGATAACACAGTGGACCTAATTAATAGATATATGGAAATTGAAGACAAAAATATCTATAGAAATTGGTTAGTTGTATGTTTTAGATAAACTAAAATAAACAACTAGGAGCAACTCATATACACTAGTTGGGAAAACCCAAAATAATTTTTGTAGCTGAACACTTTTCCATAATACACTAAATGTCATATCTAAACCATTTTCAACTCATATAAAAAAACTTAATTAATAGTAAAACATAATGAGATGTTTTTATAAATTAATAGGTATTCCATTGGACCTTGTGTTTATTATTTTTGTTTGCATAATTAATTATGTTTCAACCACCTGCATTATTCTCTATTTATTATTATTTCTTGGGAATTATGGTTGTAACGTATTAGGTAGTAGAGTGATATTTAATAAATAATTTCATATCCTATATAATGATTATTTTAGTATGTATTAGTATAGTAAAATAATCAAGATAAAAATATTTAAAAACATTAATTTTAGAAATAATATGATTTCTGTGTATCCCTGCTATAGTAATAATTCCATTTTTATATGCCTACTTAATGCAATAATTTTGATTTTAAGTAGAATAATTGTATCCAAGGAGTAGAGAAGGGCCAAAGCATAAGGATATAAGGTGAAAATACCATTCATTAATTAATTCATTTATTTATGTGGTGTGAGTATTTAGATTTTAGTTTTGTGTATGCATCTTATATTCATAAGCATAAGTAATCTATTTTAATATGTGTGTGTGTGTGTTTTTTAATTTTATAAAAATAATTTAATTTTAGTGCATGAAGTTTTAAAATATTAAATAGAAAATAATTTATTTTATCATAATTCATTTCTATAATCATTCATTACCAAGCATATAAAACTTATTTCAAGTGTGTTAGTTCAATTCCATTAAGTTGTGTTTTATATTCATGACATTTAATACCCCAAATATCAAAAGTGACTAGTAATACATATATACTTTTGACACCTTGAAAAACGTATATATTTAAGTTGATAATTAATAAAGGTAAAATTTAGATTGTATCTTTCATGTTGTATGTAAGCATTGTCTACATCAAGTTTCATTAGTGACTTCATTTTTACCATCACTTTCCAACTTATGTAACATCTTGAATTGATTGATATATCCTTGATATTTTGAGCTATTTGATAATAGTGAGATAATTTATTCATAAATAAGTTATTTTTACCATGTTGATGACATCCAGTTTATTGGGTTTCCTATGAGTGTTAATGGTACTAAGTAAATATATGTTTATTTTGGATCTAAAGGTAGCACTAAAACTTAATTTGGTGTATCTTGTTATCTATTAAACATGTTAATGATATGAGTATTATTATATTTTTGTATCTTGTATGATGGTTTCCTAGATCATGCAACTTAACATGCATTATAACATTAGTTCTTTATATGATATATTATTCCTCTTCTTCACATGATTGTCATAGATTATTGTATTTGTCCACAATGACTATTTGAGTGTAATTATATATTTGATCAAGAGAGGACACATTTTAAGGCATTGTAATGGATTTGCCATGACTCTTGGATGTTGGGATAATTTTTTAGGACCCTTTTGAAATGGGGATTGTGGTACTATGAGTGTGTGTCATTAGGTAGCACATTTACATTAATAAAATTATTGAACACTTAATTTTACTGATATTTGTGTGTGTCTATTATTTACCATGTTGGGTAGGTGAGTACTTAGCATAGTTCATAATTTTCATGAACAAGAATTCATAGAACCTTATTGATCTCCTTAGATTAATCATCCTTCATGATGGTTGGAATTTTTTATTTATTAAATAATCAGTAGGGGCTAATTTTGATATGTTTAGTGTGTGTTGTGTGATTATGAGATGATTTTAACCTAAGAAAATATACACCTATTGATGGATTTGTTTGCCTTGAGAACATCAATTATATGGGATGAGATCTCATAAGAACCCTTAGAGATTTATGCCACCGTTGACTGGTGGGAATCTTACTCACAGTGGAGGAATGTAGTATGTTATGTTAGTGTATTTCTTTGTGTTGTTATTTTTCTTACAAATTGATTCTCCATACATTACCTTGGAATTGGGGTAGAGGTTTGGTGATGGTTGGCACATAACTAGAATCAAGAAGATTTATTACTCTCTCACCATAAAATGGTATCATCATAAGTCCATTTAGTGGATTTATATATTATACAATGTTAAATAATTATTACTTCTTATCATAATCTTGTATCATTAGTGTTGATTCACCTAAATGTAGTTGACTTTGATGGGCGGTGCCTTATACTTTGTGTTCACTAAATATGTTTTATAAATTAAATGAATTAATTCATATATGTTGTTTAACATTTTATCCAATGGGAAACATGTTATGAGATTTTATACTTACATTCTAGTAATTATGTGGAAGTCTTAGAAACTTTGAGTTGTGGTGAATAAATTATAGTGTGAATTTATTGTTTCACTATAATTTTTTATTATATTCTTTTTCTTTTGAAAACAAGTAAAACTTAAATAAAGGGAGAAGGTGTAGATGAACTTGGATGTGGTTGCATGATTTGTGATCCAAATGATGTGAAGTAATCCTCTTTGGCTTTAGAGGAATGACTTGAAATAGTAATAATACTAGAAATAAGATTGATTAATAATATTTAAGGTTGGATTCCCAAGCAAACTTCCCTGTAAGGTTGTCAATCCACTTGTTTAACAAATTAAATTATAAATAATGTTGATAAGAAGTATTTTCATAAAGGAACAAAAATTAATTTAACACATGTAATAAAATTCTTTTGAATAAAATTATTGATTTAAAAAAATGACATTAACTTATGAAAAAGACATGTTAAAGTGCTAAAGATGGTTTAGATTGTTGTTTCTAACTTTGTATTATGATAGGGGTCAAGAAACAAGGTTTTGGGTTGGGTTTGATGGGTAATATTAACTTGATGTTTTAGGAAAATATAATTACATAGAGACCAGTTCCAATCACTAGGTAATTGATTCTAGTCAAGGAGGACCGATGTTAGTCATTGTGTATTATTATAATTTTGGCTTTTAGGAAAAAAATGGATTTTAGGTTGATGATAAGGGGTTTATGGGCTATTTGAAGGTTAGTTGATGGTCGTAAAGGAAGAATGAAGACTCAAGGATATTAAACACAAAGGTTTAACACCCCAAAGGATAGGAATGAGTGGTGGGAATTTGGTGAAAAAAAGAGTGTTATAGTTATAAAAATCCAACACAAAAGAGAGTATATAAAGAGATTGAAAGGGATGAAAGCAGTAAATAACTAAAATAAAATATTGGACTTATAAAATCACATAATACTTATATGTTTTATATTTTTTGTCCTAAATATGATTTGAAGTTGAGTTAAATCTAGTTGTGTTAGGTTGTGGAGCTAAAAGCTTCACTAATGTAGACATGGAGGAGGTTGTTGAGAGGTTGCTAAGTTGCAGAGCAACTAACATCAGTCTGATCAATCGACGTCAGTCATATCTAGTGAGTAGAGTAACTGACATTGGTCAAGATCGGCCAACGTCGGTCATCTCTAGCCAGACAGGGACTAACATCAGTCACTTGTGTGGTTCAAAACTGTGAGTTTTATAGACAGTTAGTTAATGAACTAGTTGTTTGCATGTTAAAGGCTAATTTTAGTCTTGGAGTTATAGATCTAATTATTGTAATTAGATGTCTAATTATTGTTTGCATGGGATCTATATAATAGACTCATGGGTTATATTGTAAAGTGGGCTAGTTGAGTAAGAGCAATGTTAGATCCTTTAGAGTGAAGAGAACAAGGTGTGTTCCTCCTAGTTCCATAGAGTACTTGGAGTACGGTGTGTACTCAGATTTAGAGTGTGTGGAGCACTTGTGTACTGGCAGTAGTGATACTGACTGGTTGGAGGTGAACAATAACTCTGTGTTTGAGTTGATTGTTGAGACCGTAATTAAGAGAGTGAGCTCTTGAAGAGATTTATTGTTTATGCCCTAGAGGTGTGGGAGCCCTAGAGGTGTGTAAGGAAGAAGACTGTGGCATCTTCTTTGTTGTATTTCTTTCTAGAAGAGTATTAATACAATTGGATATTGTCTCTCATATTTTGTGTTATTTCTAAATTCTAGTTACTTATTACTTCTGGGTAATTCTGCATATTTAGTTGCTTGTACATGGTAATCAATTGTGCTTCCTAGATCCTGACAGTGGAATTAGAGCTATTTGTTGTTCTAGATTCCTGACAAAGTGGTATCAAAGCTAAGGTTGTAGGGAGTAGGTTTGTGTTTGATTACAGGTCACTCTCAGGGGTTTCTGATTGAGTGGGAGTATAGTAATGGCAGAAGAAAGTACACTAAGAATGGAGGAATTGAAAAGCACGAATGGTCAATTGCTGTGTTATGGAAAGAAAGAGCAGGAAAAGAAATATTGTTGGTTGGCAGAAGATCAGCATGAAGGAACTAAAGAAGTAGATGTTGTTGCACAAGATGCTCTAGGATGTTCCTTGGATAAAGTAGAATCTTGGTTTATAGATTCTGTTGCCTCTTTCCATGCAGCCCCAAATAGAGGGGTTGGTGAGCCTTGTCAAAGTATTGGCAAAGGGGAAGTGTGGCTGAAATTGCAGATGGCCAACACATTGGTATTGAAGAAGGTCATGTAGGTCCCAGTCTTGAAGATGCAGCTAATTTCTTCAAGGAAGTTGGGTGATGAGAGATGCACAGGAACTCTCATAGCAGATTCTTAGAATGTTACCAAGGATGCACTTGAATTAGCATGTGGTAAGAAAGCAGGTACTCTTTATCTACTTGCTTGTATTACTAATTCCACTTTTGTTGCACAGGTGTGGCTTTGTAGGCTTGGTCACATAAGTGAGAAGGGAATGGATGTTCTTAAGTCAAATGGTAAGATTTTAGCTTCAGAGAGCATAGATCGAGATTTTTGTGAGCAGTGGGTTGCTACAAGAAAGGATTCAATTTATTGCAGGAAAAGGAAGACTGATATATTTGACAAACTTAAGAACTAGAAAGGCTTGGTGTTCTTGGAGGAGATGATAGACAGAGATCAGTGGATGGGGCTGGATACTTCTGAGCAGGCAGTTTGGACATGGGTATGATTCAAAGAAAGGTCATGGGTAAAAAGTCATCACTCATAGGAAAACATAGGTACCGACATCAGTTATGGGAAATCAACATCAAACAGATAGGCACCAATGTTGATCATGTGCAGACCAAAGAAGTCAGTGGTGTCAGGTAGGTGGAGACCGACGTCGGTAGGATAACTAGCGTCGGTGACCTGGACAGTCACATGGAATTGATGTCAGTCGGATGCAAACTGTGTGGTGAGTGAGGTTGATCATTGGAATGGATTTTGGGTAGACAACAAGCTGTCAAGGAGTCTCAAATGCCCATATGGAGGACTGAAAGGTTAAGTAAGCCTCAAATTCATTATTCCTCTTCTTTATACTCATTGCTCACTGTAGAGCAGGAAGGATCTAGGAAATAGTGGGAGCATGGCATGAATGAGGAATTTGATTCCTAGGATGCAGAACCAAACGAGAGATTTGGTAGGGTTGCTAGTCAAAAGAAAGCACTGAAAGATGAATGGATTCCTTGGTTAAAGAATAGAGAGAATGGATACGTGAGACAGAAGGCTAGGTCATATGGTCTTGAGGAAGCTCCAGGATAGTGGTACAGGTTTGACAAGTGAATGATAAAGCATGGCTTTAGTCAATGTCATTGTAACTACTGTGGTTTCTTTACCAGGTGGGTGATGATTGTAACATCATCCTGTTACTATATGTTGTGTGTTTACTTGATGCAGGGTTACACATACAGGGTTTTTCTAAGCTAAAGGTAAAGTTAGTTCAGAGGTGTGTCATGAAGAATTTGGAAGAGCAAAATTCTTTGGCATAAGTGTGTTCTAGAGACATGGAAGGTCATAGGTTGATTTTGTCTCTGGATGATTGTGTGAAATCGATCAGCACACCGAGGGTTGGATAGTTCTATGAACAGTGTCTTGATTCACATGATGAGGTTAAGTAGATGCGTACTGGACCTGAGGTTGCCCATGCAGTGGGAGCTGTCAGCAAGTTTGGAGCCAATTTGGGAAGGAAAAACTGGAGAGCAGTTCAGTGGATTCTCAGGTATCTGAGAGGGACTAGCAGCAGGTATACATGCTATGCAGGGTCAAGCACTTTGGATGTGGTAGGTTACTTAGATGACAGGAGTTTCACCACAGGATGTGTGGTGGTTTGATCTTGAAGAGAGATACAAGCCAAGAAATAGATTAGATGGTGTATAGGTACAGGTACAGTGCAGTTGTTTATCTCCAAGTGGGAGATTTTTAGGTTGTGGAGCTAAAAGCTTCACTAATGCAGACATGGAGGAGGTTGTTGAGAGGTTGTTGAGTTACAGAGCAACTGACGTCAGTTTGATCAATCGATGTCAGTCATATCCAGTGAGTAGAGCAATTTACATCAGTCAGGATCGACCGACATCGGTCATCTCTAGCTAGATAGGGACCGATGTCGATCACCTGTGTGATTCAGAACTATGAGTTTTATGGATAGTTTGTTAATGAACCAGTTGTTTGCATGTTAAAGGCTAATTTTAGTTTTGGAGCTGTGGATCTAATTATTGTAATTGGATGTCTAATTATTGTTTACATGAGATCTATTTAAGAGACTCATGGGCTGTATTGTAAGGTGGGCTAATTGAGTAAGAGCAAGGTTAGCTCCTTCAGAGGGAAGAGAGCAAGGTGTGTTCCTCCTAGTTCCACAGGGGTGCCGAGTGTGTATGATCAGGTAGAGCTACATGTTGTGCAAGTTCTGGTAGAGATCCATAGGGTTGCTGGTTTGGAGAATCAGAAGGGTTCTTCATGTGTGTATGATCTTGGTTGGCAGGTGTGCAAGGCCAGGTTAGGAGATGTACATGGTAAGTAAGATTGGTTGATCTGTAGGTGTGTGTGTGCGAGGTCAAAGGAGGTCTATGGGGTATCAAGATCAAAGGTGATAGCAACATATCAAGGAGCAAGATCAGGTGAGATCTACTTGGAGTACGTTGAGTACTTGGAGTACGGTGTGTACTCAGATCATGTTTGTTGTTCTAGATTCCTAACAAGTTGGAAGCATAGAATAAAATGGGTAGAGTAACAGTGCTTGAATCCTCATTTTTGAGGTAAAGAAACACTTCTTGGTCTCTGGACTAGTTCTCTAGTTCACAAGTTATCTCTGGTTGATACAAGATTTTAGTTCTTATTAAAAATAATTCAAAATCCTAATCAAAGGTTATGGACCATATTTAAGTAATCGATGTCAGTCCTAGTCAATCAATGGTGATCGAGTGATGATAGACATAGATTAGGGTAGAAATAGTTAAAATTTCCAAAAATAGTGTTTTGTACTTAATTTTTGTAGTTAAGACCATTATAAATGGTTTGAATTTATTTAAGGAAGTATGGTCATGAAGGTATAAATAGTCTAGGAGTTTAAGACTTAAATGCTAGGGTAGTATATGGTCTTAAGGCAAGGTGTCACTAAGTTAGCCATGGGCTTGGTTAGGGTGAGGTGTAAATAGAATATTATTAACTTATTAACTAATTAATTAAGTTTAATGTGGGAAAGGTATAAATGGTTGTTTAAGGGGGTTAATAAATTTTCTAACACAATGGAGCCAAGGAGGTTGAAAAGGTGTTTTGTGACAGCTAGAACCGTTGATGTGATTTTTTAGTGTCTACATTTTGCCCTTTTTTACTATGTAGTTTACATCAATTAGATAAAAAAAATAAATACTAATTTAATGGAAGGTTGGACACCCCAAGTTTAGGAGGAGGTGTTCCCCTTCAAACTTGGAAGTGATGAGGTGAAAATGAAGTTGGGTTCATGTTTGACAAGTGGATAAGTGGGTGACAAGTTTGGTTGGGTGGGTAGATATACAAGCATAAAAGGGAACATCAAATATAAAAAAATGTGATGTCATAAACTATGCCTCGATGAGGATGCCATGGTTAAAATAATTGGTAAATAAGGTTTCACATAGAAAAAAAAGTGAGATGAACCATGACCAAAAATTAGGCTTAGTTGATAGGGATTGTACATAAACTTAAGTCTCCAAAGTGAGGTATCCATGTTCTCAGGGAGCCAAAAGTAGGATGTGATCTTGAGAAGACAAAATGGTTATAATTGTTGAGACTACAAGTGGTTGTGCTCTGATTCACCAAAAGAGTTACATACAAAATTAATGTGTGTGGGTTTGTGTTTAAGTTTATCAAGCATGGCAAGGTAGTCTATGTAGTCAAAGTGACCAAGGCAAAGTTATCACACAAATTATGAATGATTGGTAAGAGTGACCAATTAAAGGTAAAGTGGTGGAAAGATAAGGAGGAAAATAAGGTGATCTCTAATTTTTTATTGATGAGTGATGAAAACTTTATGGTGTTGTTATATTTTAAATGTATCCCTTTTGTTTGAAATGGTCCTAAGGTGTGTGTAGGTTAGGGGTAGGGATTAGGAAATAAAAACCTAATATGCAAATGATGTTGGTTATTTCAAGGTATGAATGATTGACATTGGTCATCCTAACTAAATACCAATCATTGGCCAAACCTTAGAAAAGGGGGCCATCGACCAAAAATTCAATGTATTTTATTTTTATTTGAATTTTTTCTAGTATGATAGTGATTATTTCTTGATAAATTTTTATATATTAACTTTGAGGTGATTTAGGAAATCTTTTAAATTACAATAGGGTGAGGGAAGAGTTTATCTTTTGTGGTAGCATGAGAGTGGTTGATAGGGCAACAAGTGGGGTAGAGTGTGGGTTTCACTTAGATGGATATATCAATCATGTAGCTAGGTGGAGGACAATCATTAGGTGGAGGGAAAACTATGGTCAAGAAATCACTAGCTAAAAGAAGGGTTCCACTATGGAGATGAATGTGAGATGAGGTAAGTGAATTTTTATTAAAATTATTTTGGAAATTTAATTTTTTGGGTTAAATATAGAACATAGGGTAGGGGGAGGGTAGTTAGAGGTGTTTGGGTAAGAGAGAAGTGTTTTTTTGAAGGGTTGATTGACATTAATCGAAAGTGATCTAGTATTATTTAACCAGTGACCAACATTAGTCCTCATTTTAATGCTAGAGAGGTAAAAATAGGTAAATTTGAAATACTTTGAATGTCTTTGAATGGTTGTTTGATGATTTGTTAAGGTATATAGGTTTAAAAAAGGGTTATGAATATGATGTTTGGTTTGTTTGGTTAAGTATGTTGTTAGGGTAAGGTAACAAGTGGAAAACGTAAGTTAGAATATTTGGGGATGAGCATTAAAGGTTTTACATAAGCAAAATGTGCCTAGGGGTCGTTAAATAGGGTTGTTAGTTTGAGTGAAGATGCAAATTAGTGAACTTATGTAAGTGGATAGGTGGGATAGGTTAAATGATTATGGTAGATCAGGTTGACTATTTCGTAATTACTTGAGGTTTAGGTTGAACTAAGTTGAAGATATAACCTTGCAAGCTATGAGTATATTAATAATGTGTGATCTAGGTTTGCTTCTACTCAAGGAGTTATATAGAGATATGATGGGTGAGGATTGGTCCCACATTATAGTTGTGGGTCTAAGAGGTATGAGACATTATCATCACATACCCTAGGATACAAGTATTTTGGTGGCCCTCATCAAGAGATGGGATCCATCCACCAACACATTTTGATTGCCAATAGGAGAGATAATCATTACCTTAGAGGATGTGAAATGGATCTTGAGGTTACATATACAGGGTTAAGTGATTGAGCTAATTTTTGGTGATGAGATAGATGTGTAAATGGATCTACTATATGATAAGGATGTATTATAGACTTAGTACCATGATGGGGGATTCTACTTCAAGGATCTATATTAGTTGAACATAAAGAGGATGATATTGATGATGATGTTAATGATACAAATCACATGTTATTAATTACCAAATTCAATTGATGCGAGGTATCCCTAGGCTTTGACTAGTGTACTAGCTGAGATGCATGAGGATATGATATTTCATACATGGGTTCCATCACTATTGACATAGGTTTATCAAGATCGTTGGGGCTATCAAGTGCATAGGAGGTATGGGATGAGTGTGTGTTTCTTGCTCCACTATTGGGATTATGAACATATCACCATTTTGTGGCCATTTGGATTTTTATAGGCTACATGGCATTAATCATTATTTAAATTTGGCTTAATGAGGTGGAAATTAGATATGAAGCTTCCATGATTAGACAGTGTAGTATTAAATGTAGTATAGTTTAGATAGTGGCTATATACTTTGATGGATGGAGAGATCATCTAAAGATCATATGTGGGTTTCCCACCATGGAGGGGTTGCATACACATGCTTTTTCCCTTCAAAGTTTTATATGGATAAATAAGAGGAGAGAGCATGAATTAGATTTGATACCTTTTGACCATATGTAATGGTAGTATGGTTTGATGTAGGGTGATCCAAGAGTGTTCTTGAGATACAGATGAAAGGACACAAAGGTACCACATCCTTTACCATAGCCATCATAAGAGGAACTAATTTATGAAGAGTTACCATCCCTTACAATAATTTATGATTTTGGGTTGAATCTAAAGTATATTTCTTGGTGGTAGCAAAGATACCCTATAGTTGTCGATGGAGATGGAGGATAGGGTATTGATATTGAAAGAGATGATGGATAGGGTGAGTAGTGTGAGGAGGAGAGTGATGTATAGATGGATTATAAATCCCTTGATCTATAAAAAATCATTATAGAGAGGGATGCTGTGAGATTATCACAAGATTCCTTATAGGCATCACTAACCTCTATGACACATGAGAGAGACACAATATAGAAGAAGCTACCGACTAAGACACATGAGAGAGATAAATTTTAGGTATACCTATCTACCATCACTTAGTAGAGAGACACTATACAAGGACAAATGACCATTGTTAATCAAGAGAGGGATGACCTACAAGTGTATTTGACCTTGGTTATAACTAAGAGGGATGATTTTAGGAATGAAGGAGGGTAACCATCATAGAGTGGACCATCTTTAGGTAGGACTGAAGCTATCATGGGACCACCTCAGGCCATTTTTTATGAGAATATTTATAAAATGGAGGAGTTGAGATACTAAATGGGACATGTTATTAAGGGGATTCCAGATGTGCCTTGATACACATAGTATATAACAAAGTCGGTTATGTTGAGGATCCTTGATAGTGTTACACCTATTGGTGGTATCACATCTGTAGGTGCACAAATAGGTCATAAAGATGGATAGGTTTTAGGGGATAATAGTGCCCCTACACCATAGATTACTATATACTATCTTATATTTTGATTTTGATTTTGGCCTATAAGCCATTGTAATGATATGTGCATATCATTTTGAGATATTGACATGGACATTTATATGCATATATATTCAGAACATGGTTTAATTATGGTGTTTATTGATGATGGCATATGATGTTATGGTGTTATTTATGTGACACTTTATGTTATGATATTTTATGATGATAAATGGATATGATTACATGTTTGGGTTATGTCAATGGTTTGGCATTTTTACTTTTAGTATGTGTATTCTTGATGTAGTTTATCATATTTTAATATCTATGATATGATTTTGTGACTCCATGTGATCCCATATGTAAATGCATATGTGATTTGATAACATAGTTTATTGAATATTAATCTGATTTAGAAAAAAATGATTAAATGTGGCTTGGTTCATACACAATTAAAAAAAATTATGATTTGTATGTGATTAAGTATTTTGACTTATGCTTGATGATAAACAAAATTGATTTATTTCTAACATATAGATGTGATTTAGAAATTAATATGAGACATTGTTTGAGTCATGTATCATAAATAATTTTTTATAATGCTTATGTGATGGATAAATTAGTTTAATTAGGATTTTTGATGAAATGATTTTATATGGTTTAGTTATGTTTATTATAATGAATATGATGTGGGTAAATACAATGTTTTCAAGATAATAATAAAAAACTAAATAAATGATGTGGATAAGTAATGAAATAGAATGTGACATAATAAAACATATAAGTGCAATAGAATGTTTTTTCTATTTATAACGGTAAAATAAAAAGTACATAAAGCACTCAAGTGAATTATCATGTCATGTATTTGTGATAGATTGAATTATAGACAATTCAAAATTTTCAAAACCACTTTAACATATAGTTTAATTTGGTTAAAATGCTATATGTAAAGAGAGTGAAGAAATGAGAGAATAATGTTTAATCAAACATAAGACAAAATGCCTTGATGAATGTTTCAACAAGTAGTCATGATGAAGAAGGAGATATGATACTCTTTCAATGGGAAGGACCAAAATAGCAAGATGAGTCAGTTTATGAACTTAAGCCCCTTTCATGCTTTTCAATATTGTTTGTTTGTTTTTTAAAGAAGTGTCTTGATCAAGTAGTGTCAAGTAAGATAAAAATCCCTTGATTTTTAGAGGGTAAAAATGGGATGTATCAAATTGGTTAATTTATGTGGTGTAACCTTGTTTTGGGGATAGCTTGCACTTTTTGTAGGTGTCCTAGGAACCATTACAGCCAAGTCCATGTCTTATTTTGATGTAGATTGATCAATGTGGGAAGTCTATTATTACTTTCCAAAAGCTATTTGAAGATTTATTTAGGATGTGTGTGTGTGTGTGTGTGTGTGTGTGTGTGTGTGTGTGTGTGTGTGTGTGTGTGTGTGTGTGTGTGTGTGTGTGTGTGTGTGTGTGTGTGTGTGTGTGTGTGTGTGTGTGTGTGTGTGTGTGTGTGTGTGTGTTGCTATTTTGAATTTTGACTTAGGGTCTTGTTGTAGCATAGAAGTACATCATTTTAGGAGATTTTTTTAGGCTCTCTCACTCCCGACTAAAATATTGGAGCAACCTTAGGTTGTGGGTATCCTATAGTGAGGTTGAACCTCTAGAGAACGTTGAGTTCCTCTTGGTAGATCACCCAAACTAATGTTTTTTCATGGAAAAGAGGTAGAGAGGAAGTATAGGGTAACTAAGAGAGATAAATGGGTGATACACCAAGTTTATTGGAACTCACATAATCATGAAATAAAAACTAATATAACATAAAATAATTCTTTCTCACACAACCTCACAAACTATCTAATTTGCATAAGTGTTTCATAAACTAGGCTCACCAAACAATACAAGAAGCAAAGAGGAATTTCAAAATTCACATAAAGCATCCATTAATTAAATAAAGATCTAAATTTCAGACTTGAAACTAACTTGAAAACACCTTAAAATAGGCAAAAAAGAAGGAAAATGGAAATGGAAGAACACTTATTCACAAGGCCATCATGCACAAGCTTGCTAAGCACAATTTAGAGGAAAGAGATAGGTAAAATTTTATCTTTATTGATTCAAAATTTATTTATTACAAATTTTTATAGGGTTTCTCCTTGTAAAATTAGAATATATTACAAAAATGGGGGAGAAATGGGAGATATAGGAGAAAAGGGGAAGAGAGAGAAAAGAGGCAAGTAAATAAAATTTAGTAAATGAGATCCAAAAACCCTCCATGTATTCTCACCCACATTTGGGTTAATTATAATTAATCCTTCTTCAAAAAAATAACCTCCATTAGCTCCAATAGTCTTCAAACCCTCTCATTGGTTGAGAAACACACTATAAGACATAAACTTATTGAGGATGATGATGTCATGATCCAATAAGAAGACAAAGTATTCAAAGACTTTGAAAATTTATTGAATGCTCCAATTTCACTCTCCAACCTCCAAATTTCTCTCCCATAGACTTATGCACCTACCTCCACTTACTCTTATAGAAGATGTTAGGAAAAAGGTAAGCTAACTTGGCATTTTTTGCTTAACTAACCATGGAGGTTATCTTTCATGTTTGATTTTTGAGGTTTTTTTATATTTTCAACTTAAATTTTATCCTCAAACCTGAAACAAACTCCATGATACTTGAAATTCCCATATACCCATTGATGGAGGTCAAAATCTTGAGCCACCCTCAACCAACTACCCTAAAAATTGCTCCCAAGGCCATTTGGCACCCTGAAGACCACTTATGGAACTATAAAATAATTCCAAAGATCCATGGTATGTGTATGATGAATAAAATGCATATTTGGAAAACCTTTAATACCTTCAATAATGGTGGGAATCACCACTAAACCTAAAACAATGTACAAATATGTAAAAATTTGGGGTTTTGACCCTTTTACTTAGCAAGACACCATGTAAACTCTTGTGAAGATATATAAATGCCATGTAATGATTTTTTATGTCTTATTAGTCCCCTTACATAGTTTTATAACATTTCCTTCTTTGAAGACCTACAAAAATATGCAATTTTGAGCCATTTTGGGCCTCCTAAGCACCCAAACATGTCAGATTCTTACACAAGATAGGTTTTTAAATATCTAAATGGAGTCATATACACATTATATGTGGTTTCCAATAAATTATAGGCTATTTTATGGACCTATGAGTTTAAAAACATAAAATTGGTCAAAAAGCTCCATTACAAGCTAAAGCAAGTTCACTTTCAAGATGATTGTTCATACAATTAAAATGCCCATTACACCAATTATCTACATGTATATTTGGCACATAGACCACTTAAATACCCTTGAAAATATTGGGCTTCCATGCAGAAGGTGTGAAAAGATACACACATAAAGATGATTGCTTACAGGGTTTGGAAATATTGTGTACATGCTTATAGTCTTAATGATTGTTCATAAAAATTAATAACTTAAAAAAACTCAATACATAATTAGTTTAAATTAAATATGGTTATAAAAAACATAATATAATCACTTTTTCCAACTCTTCATGGTATGAAAGAAATGAACATCTGAAGATGGGATAAAACTAGGAATCTTAGGCCTAAAAAGATTTAATTTATCCAAATGACCAATTTGACCTTTCCCACTGATATTCCCTTATTTAAAAAATCTTCATGACATCTAAAAAACCTCATAACACCTCTATAAATTATCAAAACTCAACTTTGTCTGTTATGACTTTGAGACTACTTACGAGGATTAGAGCCTGCCTTCAGAGTTTGCATGAAGTTTAGAGTATGAACACTCTTGAAAGGTTTTTAATAGGATTAAAAACATCTTAACATGCTTATAAAATATTCCTCTAAGCTTTTAAATCTCAAACATAGCTTAAAATTCCAAAAAGTGTGCCTACCTGAATAGTGACCATTATGAGACATAGGGAGGACTGTGTATAAACAGTAGGCACTTCCACTAATCCCATAACCTTAAATATATTTTTTATGGATATAATAGGTAATTATTACCAATATTACCAAGTTTAAATTCATTTTTATGTGTTATTTATCATGTAATCCCTTTTTACCAAACGTTACCTTAAGTTACCTACATGTTTCCTTCATGCCAAAACTTGTATTTCTTCAAACTTTTGCATGAAACCCATTAATATTAACACTCACATAGGAAAATACTGTTTTAAAATATCATATTACACCATTTTAATACCTCTCCAATGCCTAAACTTATTATTGGCATCTAAAACTGACAAAACTTCATTTGGTCTCCAATGGCTACCTTCTTGAGTATGTGTGGACTATGTAAGAACATCAGGAAATTTAACTCTTTATATGACCTTCATGATGGAATTTTATTATTTTATACATCATTTATTCCATACCTACTAAATTACATTCTTTTAATCAACCTATACATGCCCCAAAATGGTCAATTCTTCTAAGGCATGCTCCAATGTTGACCATGATTTGACATAGGTTTGACTGTACTAATATATTTAATAGTTAACATTATAAAAAAATTATAAATTATTTTTAATATGTATAATATCTCATAAATATTTTTTCCACCAATTTTTGTGATCAGATCTTGCATATTTTAGCCTGTAGGCCCATTTTTACAAAAGCTATCGACGTGTGCCTACATGGTCAAAATTCACAACTGAGTTTTTATTTCCTTTGACTTGTCTTGAGATAAAACAAGGTTAAATTTATGATATTTTTATATCATTTATCTTCTCATTTTATGGTTCCACTCTTCATTTCTTTACCTTCAACCTCATTCCACCATGTATGGCTTAAGCTCCTCAAGGAAATTCCATGGATGCATGTGTGCTTAGTGATGTAGGTGATGGATATGAGGTTTATGGCTGTATATTTATTTATTTTTTAAACTTTGTCATGATTATAATGATATAACACCCCTTATTCTCCTTAAACATCTTCTTGGAACATGAAATCCTATAGAAATCATTGAATAATTTCATTGAACAAATGTCAATATTAAAGGCCTTCAACCACTGCTTTCCTCTAGTCATACACCACTTTCATTTTTGAAGGATTTTCCCCTATTATAGTGCTGAAATACATATTCATGAAAATGATCAAAAACCTATGGAACATTGTTATTTGGCATCAACAAAAGGGCCTCAGACCTCTGTTTTGGTGTTTTAAGGAAATTATCCCCAAACTGAGCTCTCCAAACTTGACCATGGTTTCATGAACCTAGAATTTTATCCAATGTTATTTAATATTTAAACCTCAATTCACATATATTACAACCTCCTATATGTGCCCAACCACACTTCAACATTCATTTCTACCTTTTCAGCTTTTAATGGTCTTAATGAGTCTCGTATCCTTTTCTCTGCCATTTCTCCTTGGTTTGGTAAAACTATTTACCCTTTTGAATATTTAATCACCTTTTAATCCATATTATACATCCTTTGAGTTGTGTTTCAAGTTTCATGGCCAGATTCAACTCCAAGACCACACTTCCCTCATTCAGCTCCACTCAATTAGGCCTAATTAGGCCTTAAGCACACCCTAGGTCTATAAATCATACCTTACAAAATATAATGAACCCAAAACCTATTGAATAATTTATCATAGTTAAATACATTATATTAAAAAAAATTGGTAAATTTGGATGGTTAAAACTCTTGGAATCTTAAAAACCCTGGTTTAGGGCTTCTCTCATGCTCTTTCTGAGACCCTATTTTGGATTGGAGGGGTTTAAATGAGTTACATGATTAACATAAACTTCTTTTTGGATTAATATAATAGGTATAAATGGGTCATACCTGATAGAGTTGGAAAAAATCATAAAAACATCACCAATCTCTCAAACAAAAAATAACAAAAAAGTGCCAACTTACTTCCCTATTTTAGCTTTGATGATGGTTCTTGAGTTTTAGGGATAAACTAGGGAAATTGAGAGAGGTTTTTATGTATAATAGATGAACCCAACTATCCTAAAAATTTTATGACATAAATCCCAAGTAAAATAATACTTTCACCCCCTTCTCTTGTGGTATTATAGGCCTCTCTTAGCTCTCTAAGCCTAAAAAACTAAAAAAAGGATTTTTTGTCCTTTACATGTATGAAAACTCTTGGAAAAAGTTTTATTAAACTTGGGGACGATACCATGATGCATCATGCCAAATTTTATACCTTTAATTTTTATCTTTGGGTGTGAAGGTCATTTAAAACTCAAATCTTGTACAATACACTAAGTGATCATAGTGACCAAAAGTGAAACTTGGAGGCCCTCAAACAATACTCTCCTCTATTAACACAACCCATTAATTTTTCAAGGATATTACACTATTATATGTGTATAATATTTAAACATTTGGATTCATAAAATCTCCTTGAAACATTGTTCCATGGCATCAACAAAAGTTCTCGGGACCTCTATTTTTATGTTTTAGGGAAATTGTCCTTAACACAATCATTCAACTTTGAAGATGGTTATTCCAAATTTATTGGAAATTTTAGACTCAAAAATTATTCCCATGGTATATTATAGGTTAAAACATCATATCCTCTTTATTTTTAACCCACTATAGGAAAGGAAAACTTTTGTAGTTGATAAACTTGCCTATAACTCCAGTGGAACTCCAACTAGTAGCTTGACTATTTGGCCTATAAAGGCTTAAATGAGATACTAAGGATTTATGAGAAAGATAAATCATGAAATTTTATATTTCATAATGAGGATGATGTATATTATCCCTTTAACATGTGTTATGCTCTAAAACTAATCAAATGACCATTTCAAAAGGATAACAAGGAATACCTATTTTATGCCATAAGTACATTCTTAGAATAAACTAGTTGATAAAAAAAATTAATAGGTCCTATTTTACCCTTAAATTACTCCAATAAAACCATTCTTTATAATTAAACTCTAAAGTGAAGAAAACATGGAAAACTTGGGCCTTATTTGGATGAGTAGGCCATCTAGACACCCCTAAATAGTTAGTGATTATTCATAAATATGGGAAGATAAACTAGACCAAAAATTACATAAAGTGGAAGTAAATTAGTTTCCCTATTACTTTCCAAAATATTCTGGCCCAAATCTCTCTCTCTTGACCGTACCAGGAGAAAATCTGAGACTCTCCTAGAGCTGTCCCAAACTACCTAAAATGGTTTTTCCTTAGCATGAAGAATGAAAAGTATGCCTATGAAATCCAACACTTGGGAAATATTTTTTAGGCTTTAAATTACCTTTCATTCCTTATATCAACCTTTTTAAATACCTGGACCTCCATTAATGGCATAAAACTTGTTTGATGCCTAGTTTGTAGCCAATAGGTTTTCTTTACCTTTACTAGTTCCTACATTGAATATGTTTTTATGGGAATATGAGGGGATATTATGGACACCATATATTACTAAATATGATATATTATCCCCTAAATAAATCAAATCCTCTAAAAACCCATTCTACCAAAGCTCTAAAAGGCTCCAAACTACATCATTTTGCTCTCAAACTCTTTCCCTCCACTCTATATGATCTCAAATGAACTTGAGCATGTATAAAAGGGTGAAACTCTTGATATGTAGGTGGGAGGAAGTAAAAACCAGTTTTACTTCCTCAAAAAGTCACTTTTTCACTTGAAAGTTCTATTTTGAGGACACTTAAGTCATCTAATGCACTTTTGGGGTTCTTTTAAGCATAATAGCTTATCTAGGCCTAATTTTTATCTAATTAAAATCTATGATACTTTGATCAAATGTCATTCATTCCATTTGATTCTTGAACACCATCAAAACTTATTGGATCCTTCACTTGTAGTTCTAAACCTATTTCTAGGCCTTTTCCTCAAAATCATCAAAATCACCTTAAAACTTGCCTAATGTGTTTCAGAATATTACAAGTGACATGTGGTATGGTCATTAAGTTTGTCTCCTTCTTCCATGATTGGTACACTCAATCAGCTAAAACTCTTCTTGACTTCTCACACCAAACTAAGATCTCTAAGAATATTGTACTACATCATCAATTCAGGACCACAAAGGTACTAGTCATGGGGGTAGAAGGTTATTGAAAGGTCTAAGAAATTTTCTTGATCCATCTAGGCAAAATATTTATATGTAGGCCAATTTTGGCCAACATATCTAGTGACCTCTTGGGATTGTATGCCTATTAAGCAATAGATTAGTTGTCTTATCTTATCCATTGGGCATACAAGGTCACAAGTCTTTCTTTCCCAACTGACATGAAACTAATACAAGGTTGTCCCTTTCCAAAATCATCCTCTTAAAGTAATAAAGAAAACAAGAAATTAAAAACACATTATTACCAAGGCACTTAGGGAAGGGAAACACACAACTAAAAAGATGTACACAAGTCACTTAGGGAAGGGAAACACATAAGCTACTATATATAACTAACTTGAAAATTCATCCTCCTCTTAGATCACTCAATTCATGAAGAGGAACATGGTTAAAGGCACTCTACTTATGAAATGATATACTTGTTGAATCATGTCTCTCATGAGGGTCAACTAGAACAAACATGTCCCTAATGTAGAAGTATTCTTGAGATGTCTTAAAACTGATCCCATGATGATATTTAATGTGAATAATGTCTTAGGAGAAGGTCTCGATCTGATTTTGGAGAGTGACTTGTATCTCTACACCTGGTGTCTCTTCAAAAATAAGAGAGCATTCCAACATATTTATGGTTGTAACCTTGGCTTTAAAGAGCTTATTAGAATCACACTTTATCTTGGAAGCCATTTGATCAATTTATTATCTTGGGAGTGAAGGTTGGGTGTCCATGTTTGTATAGAAGGACACTAGATCATCCCCAAATGCAACTTCCTCTGGGTCACTTGGGACAATACTAACCTTAGCACCATTCTTGCTCTACTCACCTTGAAAAAAGCCACATAAAAACTCACAAACCCATCTAAGGTTAAAAATGTTGTATTCTTGTGGTTCTAGATCTGACCACTCTCCTTTGTACCTGAAAACATCAATACTGCCTTCAATGGACAATTCATCTTGAGACTGTTCATATTTTATAAGCTAATTTACAAGTTCATTTTCATGCTCTAGAGGATATATAAGCTGGTTTATAACCTCTACCTAGTTCATGAAGTCATGATACAACTATTACCATACTTCATTATAATCCTCTTTGTCATCTATTTAGAATAAACATTTAGTAGTCCACTCAAGGTCTCTAATATATTCTACTTAAGGATTGTCCTCTTTAGGCTCTCATTCATTAGTGTCAAATCCATTCCAATAAGGTTAGTCCAAACTTGATTTTTCCTCTTCTGAATGAACTAGGCTACATATCAAGATTTATTCCTCATACACACTTACCTCATCTTCTCAATACTCACTTGAGACTACAAGATCTTCCTCTATCCTTTTTAAAATAGGTTCTTTCTCAAAGAGGGAGATGGTGGGAGGGTGAGAAATTTCACCTTGCTTGTAGCTTAAGAGAGCATCCTTCTAACTAAATACCTTGAATGGTCTCTTTGGTGGCTCTTGATGGAGGGATAAAGAGTCTTGGAACTCCTGTATGGAAAACTCATTGAGATGAGCTAACACCTCTTTATTATTTTCTTCAACCACTAACTCCTTCTCTTGAGCTTGCTCTTGGACTACCACAACTAACACCTCTTCCTTCTTCTTTATTCCTTTATGAACTAATTTACATGATGTAAATGTGTAGGGAACAACCACTTTTCTTCCTTTTGGATGGGTATAGGAGAGGGTGGTTTCACAAGAGAGGGAATGAAATAATCAAGGTCAAAGGTGTGGAAAGAGATCCATGGTGGGATGGTTTCAAAATCTTGAGTGGGAATGGGCATAGGGGTAAGAGAGGATAAACTAAGGTTTGGATTTGACATACTCATCCTCCCAATGAACCAATTTCTCATCTATCAAGAGTATCCATTCCTTCATCTCTTGCTTCTCAACATGTGGATAGTCACCTTATTCAATGGATACCCATACACTTTAAAGCTTATGCAAGAAGCTCCTTATCCCCTCCATGTCATGAATGGAAAATTATTATCCAAGTCTAACCTCCTTATTAATTTTAATGATTATTCTCCCTTGGTATAGTATTTCTTCTCTTATTAGTAACAAGGATGGACCTTAAAAAGGTTGACTAGGGGGCTAATTTGAAACCATTGGAGTATAAGATTGAGACTCTTGGAGGGGAGAGGACACATAGGACTAATTTCACTGAGTCTATTTATCTTCATAAGATATAAACACACTTTCTAAATTTTGGACCATACTTCTCAACCACACCTTGTTTTCCCTCTCACAAACTACCCATTACCTCTTTTAGAACATTAATAGGGATGACTAAAGAAAGTTCTAAACCCATACCAATCTCCCTTATCAACTCAATATAATTTGATAATGCTTGCTTAAATCCTAATAAGGATGTAATAGGATAAGCATAGTCTTGATAAGGGGAATTAAAGGACTAATTTGAATTCATATGAGGCTAATATTGGTCATACATAGGTGTGGGAGGAGGGTAAATGCCATGATATGAATGATAGGTTATTTGAGGGCCACTTGGGGGGAACACATAAACATTGTGAGCTTGATAATTATGACATTGAGGCAGAGAATAAACATAATAATCAAAATATGGTTGATTACACAAACCAAATAATGATGATTAGGCACTTAGGCTTCTCATACTAGTTTATGAATACTTGGAGATGCCATTGGTTTTTGCACACATACCTCTAAAGGCTAATTGGATGAAGAGAACACCAAAACTATTCACTTAGTAAATAATATAGTCACATTAGCCATGCTAGAAACTATTGTATCATAGGATTTCACCCTTTTGGGAGATTTTTTTAGGCTCTCTCACTCCTAGATATAATATTGGAGCAACCTCAGGCTATGGGTATCCTGTAGTGAGGTTGGACCTTTGGAGAACGCTGACTTCCTTTTGGTATATCACCTAAATTAATGTTTTTGCTTGGAAAATAGGTAGAGAGGGAGTATAGGGTAATTAAGAGAGATAAATGGGTGATTAAAAAAAATTATTAACACTCACATAAGCATCAAACAAATATTAATTTAGCATAAGATTATTCTTGCTCACATAACCTCACAAACTAGCTAATTTGCATAAGTGTTCCATAAACTAGGCTCACCAAAAAATGCATGAAGCAAAGAGGAATTTCAAAATTCACACAAAGCATCCATAAATGGAAAAAATATCACAATTTTACACCTATAATTAACATTAAAACATCTAAAAATAGGCAAGAAAGAAGGACAATAGACATGGAGGAACACTTCTTCACAAGGCGATCATGCACAATCTTGTAAAGCATAGTTTAGAGGTAAGAAATAAGTAAAAATTTATCTTTTTTAATCTAAAATGTCTTTATTACAAATTTTTATAGGGTTTATCCTTGTCAAATGAGAATATATTACAAAAATGGGGGAGAAATTGGAGATATAGGAGAAAAAGGGAAGAGAGAGAAAAGAGGCAAGAAAATAAAATTAAATAAATGAGATAAAACCACCCTCCATGGATTCTCACCCACATTTTAATTAATTAGAACTAATATTTATTTATAAAATTAACCTCCATTAGCTCCAATAGTCTTTAAACCCTCTCATTAGTTGAGAAACACACTACAAGATAGAAACTTGTTGAGGATGATGATGTCATAATCCAATGAGAAAGAAAAGTCTTTAAAGATTTTGAAAATGTATTGAATTCTCCACTTTCACTCTCCAACCTCCAAATATCTCTCATATAGACTTCTACGTCCCCCTCCACTTACTCTTCTAGAAGATGCTAGCGAAAAGGTTAGCTAAGTTAGCATTTTGTGCTTAACTGACCATGGAGGTTATCTTTCATGTTTGCTTTTTAAGGTTATTTTCAATTTTAAAATTTAATTTTATCCCCTAACCTATAATAAACTCCATGATACTTGTAATTCCCATGGACCCCATTGTTAGAGGTCACAAGTTTGAGCCACCCTCAACCAACTACCCTGAAAACTACTCCCAAGGCCATTTGGCACCTTGAAGACCACTTCTAGATCTGTAGAATACTTCCAAACATCCATGGCATGTGTATGATGAGGAAAATTAATATTTATAAAACCTTAAATACCTGTAACAATAGTGGGAATCACCATTAAACTTGTAATGATACATAGATATGTTAAAAATTAGGTTGTTGATCTTTTTGCACAGCAAGACACCATGGAAACTCTTGTAAAGATCTATAAATTCTATGTAATTATTTTTTATGTCTTGTTAGACCCCTTCCATGGTTTTATACCATTTCTTTCTTTGAAGACCCACAAAAATATGCAATTTTTAGCCATTTTGGGCCTCTTAGGCACCCAAACGTGCCAAATTATTCTACAAGATACGTTGTTAAAGAGATGGAGGGAGTCTTCTACACATTATAGGTGGTTTTCAATGAATTTTAGGCCATTTTTTGGACCTATGAGTCCAAAAACACAAAATTGGTCAAAAAGCTTCATAACAAGCTCAATCAAGTTCACTTTCAAGACGATTGTTCATATAATGAATAAATCCATTAAACTAATTATTTACATAAATATATGGTATATATACCCCTTAAACACCCCTAAAAATATTTGGCTTCCATGTGGAAAGTGTGAAAATATACACACATAAAGATGATTTCTTATAGGGTTTGGAAGCATTCTAGACATGCTTACACTCTTACAATTGTTCATAAAACTCAAGAACTTAACCAAAATAAATCCATATACATAGGGTTAATAAAAAAAATACTATAATAACTTTTTCCAACTCTTTATGGTATGAAATAAATGAGCATCTGAAGATGGGCTAAAATTGGGTGTCTTAGGCCTAAAAAGCTTGAATTTTTCCAAATGACCTATTTGAAATTTTTCACTAATATTCCCTAACTTAAAACATATTCATGACATTTTAAACACTGCATAACACCTCTCTAAATTATCAAAACTCAACTTTTCCCTTTATGCCTTTGAAATTGCCTATGGGGATTTTAGCCTTCCTTTGAATTTTGCATGAAGTTTTGAGTGTGAAGACTCTTTAAAGGTTTTTAAGAGGATTAAAACCATATTAAAATTATTATAAAATATTCCCCTAAGATTTTATATCTCAAACACACCTTAAAACTCCAAAAAGTGTGCCTACATGAATAGTGACCATTACGAGACATAAGGAAGACTGTGTATAAACAATGGGAACTTCCATTAATCACATGACATTACCTAGATTATGGATGGATATAATAGGTAATTATTAAAAAATTTACCATGTTTCATGTTTTTTTTATGTTTAATTTATCATGTATACCCTTTTTACCAAAAGTTACCTTGAGCTACCTGCATGTTTCCTTCATGCCAAAACTTGTCTTTCTTCAAAATTTTACATGAAAACCCTAAATGTGATCAGTTAAATAGGATAATTTTGGTTTAAGACATTATATTATACCATTTTATGGCCTATTAAAAGCCTAAACTACTTCTTGGCAACCAAAACTGAGAAATCTTCATTTGGTCTCCAATGGCTGCCTTCGTGAGTGTGTATGGGCTGTGTAAGACTAGTAAGAAATTTACCTCTTTATAAGACCTTTATGATGGCATGGGATGATTTTTTATGTCATGGATACCATTAATAATAATTTTTTTCTTTGACTCAACCTGTAGATGCCCTAAAATGGCTAATTCCTCTAAGGCATGCTCCAATGTTGACCATGATTTGACATAGAGTTGAATGTACTAAAATAGTGAATATTTAAAATTGTCAAAAAAAAACTTTAAATTATGTTTAATATTTATAATATGTCATAATTATCCTCTCCACCTAATTTCATGATTAGATCCTACATATTTTGGCCTATAGGCCTATTTTGGCAAAAGCTAGTGACGTGTGCCTACATGGTCAAAATTCACAACTAAGTTTTTATTTCCTTTGAAATGGATTGAGATAAAATAAGGTTAATTTTATTTTAAATTCTCATTTATATTCTCTTTTCATGGTTCCAATATTCATTGATTTACCTTCAACCTCATTCCACCATGTATGGCTTAAGCTCCTCAAGGAAATTCCATGGATGCATGTGTGCTTAGTGATGTAGGTGATGGATATGAGGTTTATGTTTATATATTTAATTTTTTTAAAAAAATTATCATGATTATAATTATATAATACCCCTTATTCTCCTTAAACATCTTCTTGGAACTTGAAATTCTATAGAAATCATTGAATGACTTCATTAAAAAAATGTCAATATTGAAGGCTTTCAACCACTCCTTTCCTCTAGTCATACACCACTTTCCTTTTCCAATTATTTTACCCTATGATAGGGATGAAATATATATGAATTTAAACTGATCATAAACCTATGAAATATTTTTATTTAGCATCAACAAAAGGGCCTGGGACCTATGGTTTGGTGTTTTAGGGAAATTGTCCCCAAACTAAGCTCTTAAAACATAAGCATGGTTTCTTGAACCTCTAATTTTATAAAATGGTAGTTACTATTTGAACCTCAATTAAAATATATTCCAACCTCTTATATGTTCCCAAACACACTTCAACATTCATTTCTACCTTGTAAGCTTTTAATGGCCTTGTGAGGCTCGTAGCCTTTTCTTTGCCATTTTTCCTTAGGTTGGTCAAACTAAGCACCATTTTGAATATGTAATCACCTTTTAATCCATCCTCTATATAATTTTAGGTTTTTTTAAAGTTTCATGTTTAGATTCAACTCCAAGACCACACTTCCCTCATTAAGTTCCCCTCAATTAGGCTTAATTAGGCCTTAAGCACACCCTAGGTCTAGAAACCATACCATACAGCCTCCAATAAACCCAAAAAAATTTGAATAATTTTTATCACCTTTAAATAAATTATATTACAAAATTTTGGTTAATTAATAGAGTTAAAACTCTTGTAATCTTCAAAACCCTAGTTTAGGGCTTCTCTCATGCTCTTTTTGAGACCTTGTTTTGGATTGGGGGGGAAGGGGGGGTTTAAATGAGTTATATGCCTCACCTAGATATATTTTTGGATTAATTTAATATGTATAAATTTTTAATACATGGAAGAGTTGTAAAAAATCATAAAAAACATCACCAAGATCTCAAACAAAAAAGTGTCAGCTTGTTACCCTATTTTTGCTTTGATGATGGTTCTTGAGTTATAGGGATGAAATATGGAAAATGAGAGAGGTTTTTTTGGATCATCAAAGACCCAAAATATCATATAAATTTCAGGTCATAAATACCAATTAAAATACTATTGTTACCCCCTTCTCTTCTAGTGTTCTAGGTCTCTCTTAGCTCTCTAGACCTAAAAAATTAAAAAATGGATTTTTATCCTTTTCATGTATGAAAACTCTTGGGAAAAGTTTTATTCATCTTGGGGAAGATAAAATTATGTCCCATGACAAATTTTGGATCTTTATTTTCTATATTTATGTGTGAATGTCATTTAACACTCAAAATTTATAGAATACACTGAGTGATCACAGTGAACAAAAGTGAAACTTGGAGGCCCTCAAAAAATACTCTCCTCTATTCACACACCCTATTCATTTTTCAAGGATCTTCACATATGATGTGGATAAAATTTTGAAACATTTTTATGCATCAAATCTCCTTACAACATTGTTCCATGGCATTAAGAAAAGTGTTTGGGACCTCTACTTTTGTGTTTTAGGGAAATTGTCCTTAACACAATCATTCAAATTTGAAGATGGTTTATTCAAAATTTCTTGGAAATTTTGGACTAAATTTTGATTACCATGGTATAATATAGGTTAAAACATCATATATTGTTTATTTTGAACCCCCTACATCAAAGAAAAACTTTTGTAGTTGATAAAGTTGCCTGCAACTCCATTGGAGCTCTAACTAGCAACTTGACTATTTTGTCTATAAAGGCTTAAAAAAGATACTAAGGATTTATGAGAAATATAACTTGTTTAAGTTGATGTTTCATAAGGAGGATTAGTTTAATTATCCCTCTAACACATATCCTACTCTAAAATTGATAAAATGCCCATTTCACAAGGATAGCAAGGAGAACCTATTTTATGCCATGAGTATATTCCTAGAATGAACTAAATGATGAAACCATTTGGAATATGTCATATTTGACCCTAAAATGATTCCTATAAAACCATTCTTTCTCATTAAATTTTGAAGTGAATAAGCAATGGAAAACTTGGGCCCTATTTGGATGAGAAGGCCATCCTGACACCCCTAAACTGTTAGCGATCTTTAATAAATATGGAGAGATGAACTGTTGACCATTTTTTGTCCAACAGGCCAAAAAATTAGTCCCCCTTCTTTTTTATGCTATTTTGATCTAGCACTTTTGATTTTGCACGAGTCTTGCAATTTCTACAGATTTTGCATAATTTTTACAAACTCTGCAGGTCCATTTCTACGAACTCTATAGGTTTTCTATGGACTTCAAAAGAACTTCTATGAATTCTATAGGTGTAGTCCTTTGATAATGAAGAACCAGTCAAAGAGTGCAAGGTTTTACAAATCTTCTTCAGACTCTTATTCAAATAAATTCATAAGGAAAGTGATCTAAAATGGTTCAACGACATGATCTTTCAAAAGAGTTAGTAGCTTTGGACTGTTGAACCATTGAACAAGTTCAACGCCTTGGTTCAGTTAGCTTGGTTCAATGCCTTGGTTCAACGCAAAGTTCATCAGTAAAGTTCATCATTTTAGTTCAATTATTTGGTTCAACACTTTGGTTCAAACACTTTAGTTTAGTTCAAACGGTTCAACGGCTTTTGGTTCAATCAAAGGGTTCATCGCTTGGTTCAATGCTTGATTAAATGCCTTGGTTCAACAACTGCTTGAACCATTGAACTAGTTCAATGGATTGGTTCAATAGTTGGTTCAAAGGAGTGGTTCAAATGAAATTTCAAGCCTCTTGAAGGATAGGTGCCCTTGTAGAGGGCATTTCTGGGTTTAAGAGCCCTTGTAGAGGGCAGGGAGAACTTCAAAGAGGCCACAAAGAAAAATACAAAGGTAAGATCTTTCAAATTTTTGTTAAGGCAAGGAAATGAATTCTCTCAGACTTTTTTTTTGAAGGAATTCCTTTGGACAAAAAGTCTAAATAAATTGAGGGAAACCACAAGCCAAAAGCTTGAAAGGAAATTTCTAAAGGCAAAGTCACAAGTCAATTCTTGTGGACTTTTTGTCCATGGGAAAAAGGCCTGAAGGAAAAAGTCCATAGAAAGGGCCGAAGTAGGAAGCTGAAAGAAAGTCTAAGGGGTGACAGGACCGTGAACGTTAATTTCACACCAAAAAAATCTAAAGCACAGAGGGTGCCAAGTGGCAACTATGGAAGGCTTTGACATGCTTTTCTAGGAGTAGTAGAACATGCCACGTGTCCCCTACAAGTCTTGGTGGAAGCCAACAAGTGTCAACACCCACAGTCTCTCTCTTTTGTCCTACAAGAACTATGGTAGGCCCTAGACAAATTGCTAAAGAGAGTAGAAGTTGACACATGTCCTCTTCCATAGGACCTTCAAAGGGTGCCTAAAGCTTCCATGAGTCAAGCAAATGCTACCATGTGTCCTACCCATTTCACAGTAGAATGTGCCACGTGTCACTTATTTGAAAATTAGTGGAAAGTGGCCAGTGCAAATAGGAAGAGCCCAAGGAATGTAGCGACCTGCCAAAAGATAGCCTTGAGGGCCGAAGGAGCTAGAAAGAGATAGAAAATAGGAAAAAGATAAGGTGTAGAAAGAGACAAAGTAGGAGGTGAGTTATTTCCAGATGGTCACCAAATGGCACAAATAGTGAGTGGCACAACTTGCTTTCTCTAGTTGGCATTTATGAGGGGACAAATTGTAGTCTATTTGTAGGAAAAGAGCAGTCTATTTGTAGAAAAGAGGCATAGCCATGGTTCCACATTAATGTGGAATGCCAAAGTCAAAGCAAGAGCCGATAATCAAATGGCTTCCTCTTCCCAAGGCTCAGAGTGCACATGGGCTAGCTTGCAAAAAGAGTGTCAAAATATTTCCCAAAAAGTGCCAAGGTCTCTTTCTCTTTCTATATATTGTAAACTTCTCATTTGAGAATGATCCATTCTCTCAGTCTTAAGGCAAAACTCTGCCCAAAAAATCTCAAGGCTTGTAAGGCAGAGCTTTGCCAGATTTTACCTTGAATAAGGACTTAGCATTTTTACCTCTATCTAGACTTACACTTTAGAGTATATGTCTGTGTTCTTCTTTTGTGTTAAGTCATTGTCTTTCATGCTATTCACAGATTGATTATAGCATGTCCAGTGCATTATGAAGTCTCTTTTCTATAGGTCTACCAGAAGTGTCTATAGCAAGAATATAGGTGCATGTGAATAGGCTATCAAAGTGTGTCTTAGAACACCTTTGCTAGTTCCTTCCTCCCTGTATCTCTATAGACCCCTGACTCACTAAAACAGAAGAGTTTCCCATGTCAGATGAAGTGTATGGGTATTTCTTCCTTGTGAAAAGTGTATGTTCAGGCTGGGTGGGTCAACTTTTTTGGTGTATCACATTTTCATTTTTGGGCTTAGATTCTATTTTTATCATCTCTCTCTCCCTTTTCACCCCCCTTTTTTACATTTGTTTGTTAGCAGTAGGAGAAACTAGGGCCTAAAATATACATCAAAGGGAGCTAGCCCTTATCTAGAGACTCTCCCCTCTAGTTTCATCAGTCCCATAGGCAAGAGGGGAGTTTCCATTGTTGCATGTGGAAGGGTGAGAGCTAGGTGTCCTACCCTAAGTTCAATCCACTGCATCAATATTTTTTGTCACGCTCGGTGGGACCAACTAGGATAAGTTGTGTCTAAAGAGTTGAAGAATTTTTGGTGTGTTCTTCAACCAACTAACCTTTGGAGGCTTTTCTACCAACACCACTGGCAACTCTGAGTTAAATCAGTTGGTTAAGCAGCCTGGTACCATCAAGAAATAACTTTTTGTATCTATAATTCCTTTACACAAAATCATGGACCTTGTATTCCTTCATATGACTATGATCAAGCTCTAGATATTCAAGGAATCCCCTCAAGCAACTCTCCTAGTTACCCTTCAATGATAAGGGAGGTGGTGCTAGAGTTTGAGAAGTAGGTAATGGAGATCGATAGACTGTATGAGTAGTATAAATATCAGTAGGAGCTGATGTACAAAAAGGAGTGTTTATTCAAGCAAGCTCAAGCCTTACAATCCATGGAGGAGGAGGTAACAAAGTGGAGGAATCCATTCATGCAAGGAATTTAGCCTTGCACACCCCCTCCTATCTTAAATAAATCCCCCTCTTTTACACCAAATCCTTTATATTAGATGGCACTTTCTCACTCTAGCTCATTTGATGCATCAATCAACCCTGCTCTTGACCCCATACACCTAGCCTTCAAGCATCAAAGGGAACTAGAACAACCTCCCATGGATATGAACCTTCTAAGTTCCTTAGATTGTGAATCTTCCTTTGGGGGGAACATTATGAACCAGCACATCTCTCTTGAAACTACTCTTACTCAACATGATGATGCTGGTGACCTCCAAGAAAGACTCTTTTAGGATAATCTAGCCAAGCAAATTGAAGATTTAGAGGCTAGGATGGGATTGCTTTGTGAAAGAGAGTTAGAACTTTTAGACCTTATGGAGGAGCCCCAGGACCTTGGAGAAAACAAAGTTGATGCCTATTCACAGAAGTAAAATTCCAATTTTGAGATCTTAAACTAGAAGAAAATAGTAGAATCATGGGGCAAGAAGGAGGAAAAGAAGGGTTTTTCTCAAAACCTTAAAGAAGATGAGGGTAATCCTACTCATGATGATGCTGGTGACCTCTAGGAAAGGCTCTTCTAAGAGGATATGGCCAGAAGAATTGTAGAGTTGGAATCTAGAGAGAGATTCCTCAGCCAATGTGTGATGGACAGTCCAAACCTAGTGGCACATTCCATATCTAAATACACCCCATCTACACAGTTCCAAGAGAGTTATCAGGCCACACCTGATGTTGATGAAGTTCTAGCTAGATGGAAGGAGGAGAATCATTCGATTCTAGCTCAAGGACTGCCTCCTCTTCCACATGGTTTTTTCACTTCATCCCTTCTCAAGGAGGAACTTGTTCTATAGGAGGTGAGTGGGGAAGAAAAGATCCGATTTATAGATCTTCAAGAGGCTATCATGAGTAATGATGAAGAATAAATTATCATTGATGATCCCTATGAAGACCTCGTCAGCAATAGAGAAGACACAGGGCATGCATACATGTGAATGTTCTACCAATATGAGGAGGAACATAAGCATGGTGAGCTCCCTCCTCCTTTATTTGATGAACTTCCCTGTTGCTTCAATGAGGAGGATGACTACACTAAGGAGCCTGAGTTGGAGGAGGATCAAGAGGATATCTTTGAACATCTAGAGATCTTGATCCTTGAGCAGAAGAAGGAAAGGTTGGCCTCCCTTGAGGAAAGCCTTAAAGAAGAGTTTTTTGAATAAAGAGGTGATGTTCTGTGGGATGATCAATCATTTTTTGATTCCATTTTAGACATCACAATAGTCACCCTTCTTCAAAAAGGCCAAGAGGGAGCAGAGGATGAGTTTGGTAGGATCTTGAACAAAGCAAAAGGAAATGGTTCAAACCATGATGCATTGTAGAAGGACTGTGTAGATCAAAGGGCTTAGGTGATGAGCCAGCAACCATAGATTTCTTGGTGATATGCACCAGCATGAAGGACCATCATTCAATAGGCTTCCAAGAATAAAAGGAATACATGTATGTTAGAAGCATGTTTGAATCTGATCCACTTGGATATAAGCCAATCCAAGTGATAGGCAAGAGGAGCAAGTCACCAAATCTCTTTTTCATTCAGCCACTTATTTGGCACCATACATTTCCTTGCCAGGGAGGGAACTTAAGAAGTTTTCTCTTTGATCTAGGAGGGAATCAAATACACCTGGTTAGTTGTACATAGTAGTTTGCTTTTAGTTGTCTTTCCTACTTTCCCTTAGTGCAGTTTACACAAGTAATGATTTTAGTCTTGTGTGTGCTTTCCCTTGTGACTGGGGTAAAAAGCTTCATGTTTGATTCTTGGATCTTTTAGGGCTATTTATAACCTTTCTTCAATGCTGCATACTGACTCTGTGCCCAATGGACTACAAGGCAACTAGTCTCTAAGCATAGCAGGCATGCTTCCCCTAGGAGTCACCAATTTGTTGACCATTTTTTGTCCAACAGGCCAAAAAATTGGTCCCCCTTCTTTTTTATGATATTTTGAGCTAGTACTTTTCATTTTGCATGAGTCTTGCAATTTCTATGGACTCTATAGAATTTCTATGGACTCTGTAGGTCCATTTCTATGGACTCTATAGGTTTTCTATGGACTTCACAAGAACTTCTACGAACTCTATAGGTGTAGTCTTTTGACAAATGAAGAACCAGTCAAAGAGTGAAAGGTTTTACAAAGCTTCTTCAAACTCTTATCTGAAGAAATTCATAAGGAAAGTGAGATAAAATGGTTCAACGACATGATCTTTCAAAAGAGTTAGTAGCTTTAGATCGTTGAACCATTGAACAAGTTCAATGCCTTGGTTTAATGCAAAGTTCATCAGCAAAGTTCATCATTTTAGTTCAATCAGCTTGTTCGACACATTGGCTCAAATGCTTTGGTTCAGTTCAATAGCTTTTGGTTCAATCAAAGGGTTCATCGCTTGGTTCAACGCCTTGGTTCAACAACCGCTTGAACCATTGAATTGGTTCAATGGATTGATTTAATAGTTGGTTCAAAGGAGTAGTTCAAACAAAAGTTGAAGCCTCTCGAAGGACAAGTGCCCTTGTAGAGGGTAGTTCTAGGTTCAAGATCCCTTGCGGAGGGTAGGGAGCACTTTAAAGAGGCCACAAAGAAAACCGTGAAGGTAAGATCTTTTAGATTTTTGTTAAGGTAAGGAAATGAATTCTCTCAAACTATTTGTCTAAAGGAATTCCTTTAGACAAAAAGTTTTAAGAAATTTAGGGAAAGCATGAGCCAAAAGCTTGAAAGGAAATTTCTGAAGGCAAAGTCACAAGGTAATTCTTACAGACTTTTTATCTGTGGGAAAAAGGCCTAAAGGAAAAAGTTCACAAAAAGGGCTGAATTAGGAAGCCAAAATAAAGTCCAAGGGGTGACAAGCCTGTGAATGTCAATTTCACACCAAAAAAATCTAGAGCACAGAGGTCACCAAGTGGTAACCATGGAAGGCTTTGACATGCTTTTCTAGGATCAGTGGAACATGCCACATGTCCCCTGTAAGGCTTGGTGGAAGCCAACAAGTGTCAACACCCATAGTCTCTCTCTTTTGTCCCATGAGAACTATGGTGGGCCCCAAAAAATTGCTGAAGAGAGCAAAAGATGACACATATCCTCTTTTACAGGACCTTTAAAGGGTGCCTAAAGCTTCCATGAGTCAAGTGGATGCTGCCACGTGTCTTGTCCATTTCACAGTGAAATGTGCCATGTGTCACTTATTTAAAAATTAGTGGAAAGTGGCTAGGGCAAGCAAGAAGATCCCAAGGAATGCAACAACCCACCAAAAGATAGCCCTGAGGGCTAAAGGAGCCAAAAAGAGATAGAAACCAGGAAGAAGACAAGGTGTAAAAAGAAACAAAGTAAGAGGTGAGTTATTGCCAGATGCTCACCAAATGGTGAAAATAGTGAGTGGCATGACCTGTTTTCTCTAGTTGGCATTTATGAGGGGACAAACTATAGTTTGTTTATAGGAAAATATTAGTCTATTTTTATAAAAGAGGCATGGCCATATTTTCACATTAATGTGGAATGCCAAAGTCAAAGTAAGAGCCAACAATCAAACGGCTTCTTCTTCCAGAGGCTCAGAGCGCACATAGGCCAGCTTGCAAAAAGAGCACCAAAATATTTCCCAAAAAGTGCCAAGTTCTCTTCCTCTTTCTATATATTTTAAACTTATCATTTGAGAATGATCCATTCTCTCAGCCTTAAGGCAAAACTCTGCCCAAAAATCTCTCGAGGCTTGTAAGGTAGAGCTCTGCCAGATTTTACCTTGAATCAGGACTTAGCATTTTTACCTCTATTTGGACTTGCACTTTAAAGTATATGTCTATGTTCTTATTTTGTGTTAATTCATTATCTTTCATGCTTTTCACAGATGAATTATAGCATGTCCAGTGCATTGTGAAGTCTCTTTTCTGTAGGTCTGCCAGAAGTGTCTATAGCAAAAATATAGGCACATGTGAATAGGTTATCAAAGTGTGTCTCAAAACACCTTTGCTAGTTCCTTCTTCCCTGTATCTCTACAGACCCCTAACTCACTAAAATAGAAGAGTTTCCCATGTTAGATGAAGTGTATGGGCATTTCTTCTTGGTGAAAAGTGTATGTTCGGGCTGGGTGGGTCAACTTTTATGTTGTATCACCTTTTCATTTTTAGGCTTAGGTTTTATTTTCAGCATATCTCTCTCTCCCTTTTCACCCTACGTTTTTTACATTTTTTTTAGCAATAGGAGAAACTAGGGCTAAAAGATACATCAGAGGGAGCTAGCCCTTATCTAGAGACTCTCCCATCCAGCTTCGCCAGTCCCATAGGCAAGAGGGGAGTTTCCATTATTGCATGTGGAAGGGCGGGAGCTAGGCGTCCTGCCCTAGGTGCAGTCCACTACATCAACATGAACCAAACCAAAAATTCCATAAATTAGAAGTAAATTATGGTCCCTATTACTTCCCAAAATATTTTGGCACAACTCTTTCTCTCTTGATCATACTGAGTAAAATTTGAGGCTCTCATAGAGCTATCCCAAACTAACCAAAATGGTTTTTCCTTAGCATGAAGAACCAGAAGTCTTGTTATGTAATTCAAAACTTGGGGAATATTTTTTAAATGACCTTTACTTCCTTCTATAAACTTTCTAAAATACTTGAACCTCCATTAATGGTAAAAAAATATTTCATGCCTAGTTTGTAGCTAATAGGTTTTCCTTACCTCTACTAGTTCCTATGATGAAATATGATTTTAAGGGCATATGATGGGATATTATGGACACAATTGATTCCTAAATATGATATTTTATCCCCTACATAAATAAAATCCTCCAAAAACCCATTTTTCCAAAGCTCCAAAAGGCTCCAAACTACATCTTTTTGCTCTCAAACTCCTTCCCTCCACTCCAAATGATCTAAAATGAACTTAAACATGTCTAAAAGTTTTAAAATCACCATATGGAGGTGGTAATAAGTCAAAACCAATTTTAATTCCTAAAAAAGTCATGTTTTCACTTGAAATTTCTATTTTAAGGACACTTAAGTCATCTAATGCACTTTTGGGGTTCTTTTGAGCATAATATCTTATCTAGGCCTCTTTTTTTGGCTCATTAGAATATATAAGAATTTTTTAAAACCTTTTCCATGCCCTTAATTTCTTAAAAACCATGGAAACTTTTAGGATACTTCACTTGTTGTTCTAGACCTGTTTTTAGGCCTTTTCCTCAAAATCACCTTCAAACTTGCTTAAAGTATTTTAAAAGCTTGCAAGTGACATCTGGTAAGGTTATTATGTTTGTATCCTTATTCCACCATTGGGTGACTCAATCAACTAGAACTCCACTCAACTTCTCACAATACACTAGGACCTCCTAGAGTACTATACTGCATCATCAATTCAAGACCACAAAGGGACTAGTCATGGGGGTAGAAGGTTACTAAAAGGTCCAAGAGAGTTTCTTGATGTACATAAGCAAATTATTTGTATTTAGGAAATTTTTAGCCAAGAGGTCCTTTGATGCTTTTTTGGTTGATAGGTTTAGGAAGCTAATTAATGTAGGAAACTTGCATGTGATTACTTTTTTGATAATTTTTTGACTTAGCCATCCTTCAAGGGAGTGGTCTATGTTTTGGGTTTGTTTGATTTGCATATCTATCCTTCAAGGTATTAGTGTATCTTTTCAAGAAATTATGAATATTTTTATTATCTATGATTCTAGGGAGAAATTTACAAGTTTAGATATGATCTATAATATATTATATATTTTTATGTTTTTGTTTTTAGTCATGGACTTACTTACAGAAGCCTAAGGTTTTACTTTATGAGGGAAAAATCATAGCATAAGAAGGTTAAAGTATGGGTGATATAGTTTTTAATAGACAAAAACCATGGGGATCCATCCTATAAGGGATGAAAATTATCCATGAAAAGCATTCCATGGTTACAAATGTGGTACCCATGTTTAGGATTTAGGTTAAAATTGTGATGGATAATCACATTATTCTTTTCTATAATAGGTTGTACTTAAATTAAGGAGATGAAGGTGATAATGGTGTAAAATAAATAATGAGATTAAGTTATACACAAGGTGCTTTAGAACTTTTTTCAATAAAAGAATGAACATAGATGTAAAGCATTAAGGGGCTCAAGTTTCGGTCTTCCTTCAAGGGATGATAACTGGTAAGTTCCCAACCCATACTTATGTATGATAATAAATGGTCTAAGCCAATTGGGAGAAAACTTTCCCCATTTTCTTATTTCTATGTTAGTTACATGTTGATTTTCCTTTAAGATGAGGTATCCAACATTGAATTCTCACTCTCTCAAGTGTTTTTATAAGCATGTTTGATTCTCTCTTGATAGACATGAAGATGGTTAAGAGCAACCAAATGATGCTCATAAATTAGATCAAGTTTCGATAGACATTCTTGATGATAGTCCTCTTATGATATGATATCCTTTATGGATATGCAAGGGGAGGAAATTTACACTTTCAGAGGAAATACAACTTTTGCACCATAGACAAGTGAGAAAGGGGTGGCACCCATAGGGGTTCAGATGTTGGTTCAATATGACCATAAGGAAAAATAAATGTGTAAGTGCTAATCTTTACCAAATATATTGACCACTTTAGTGATAATTTTATTAAGTGTTTTGTTAAAGGCTTCGGCCTATCCATTGGCTTGTGGGTAGTATGGAGATGAGGAACTTAACTTAATGTTGAAGGTGTCTCAAAGATTGTGTACTTTATTATTTTTTAATGATTTTCCATTATCGGTGATGATTTTATGAGGAATGCCAAAGAAGCATATGATATGCTGATTTATGAAGTTGAAAATTTTATCCACTTTGATTGAGATAAGAGGAATAACCTCCACCCATTTGGTGAAATATTTTGTCATGGTAATGATAGAATGATAACTCTATGAAGAGTGAGCGTTGATTTCAAAAATGAGATCTAATCCCCATTGAGATAAGGGCTAGAAGTCCCTATCAACTTAAAGAGCATGAATGGGCATGGGATTTAAGTTGTAATGTTGTTGACACTTGACATATCAATTGACATAAACATAATAATCTTGTTTAAGGGTAGGCTAATATTATCTAAGGTAAAAGTTGTGCTTAACAATAACTAAACCACTAAAGGTCTTCCCCAAATCCCATCATGAGTTTCTTTGATTGCATGAGGGATTTATTGGATATGAAGGCATCTAAAAAGGAGACCATCAAATCATTATTGTATACAATTACCCCTAGTGTGGTATAGCAAGAAGTAGTTTATATAAAATCTAATCTACCATTCCTAGAGAGATCAAAAGGGATGATGGTTAAGGTAAGGTAGTCAAAAATTTGCTTATACCAAATATTTGATTAGATTTCCTCCACATTACAGATGGAAGGGAGGTTTTTTTGTGTGTAAGAGTGTTATTTAAGTATATAAATGGTGACAAATATTTTGGATTCTAAAGGTGGAGATGGGATTTGAGAAGAAAGAGAAGCCATGATGTTGGTAAACTTGTTTGTCAAACATGGAGTGGACTAAATAAGATAATGATCAGATGTTATAAATAGTACACATACTAGTTATTTATATTTATAGATAACATCATTTTTACACTGGTAAGAACCATTGATCTAGTTGAACATAATTTAGGAGTCACCAGAAATGTTGATCAATTTTACTCCTAAAGATAAAGCTGTTTGAAGACCTAAAACTAGTTCCTCATATCTAGCCACATTATTGGTGAAATTAAAGTCATTTTTAAAGGATAAGGGAAAATTATCACCTTTAAGGGGTATAATTATGATTATAATATCCCCACCATATTTACATTTTTATCCATCAAATAACATGGTCATTTGCTATTAAATGTCTTCTTGAGAGAGAGTTATAATGGACTTATCATGAAACTCAAGGTTAAAAGGTTGGCTATCAGTTAAAGGGGATTCATAAAATTGATCAGATATTATTTTACCTTTAAATAATTTTTTTTTAAAGAAATCAAGATCGATCTCAACTAAAATCATCAACCATCTAGCCATATGCTAATTTTGATATAGCTTAGAATGCATGTACTTGAGGGGGTAAGTGTTTGTTATGAAAAAGGTTTTATGGTTGAGGAGGTAGTGGTAAATTTTGGAATCCATGAATACCAAGGAAATTAATAACTTCTTGGTATGGGTATAATGAGTTTCATACTCTACAAGTGTTTGAATCATGTAGTATACTACATGTTCCTTATGTTGCTCATCATGATGTATGAGCATGTCAATTATAGAATGGTATGTGGTAGATATGTATAGGTATAAGGGTTGGTCCTCTCTTAGATGGATAAGGATGGATGAAGAAATAAGGTATCCTTTGATTTATTCAAAGGCCTTTTAAGATTCTTTGTTATACTTAAAAGAGATGTCCTTATTTAAGAGGTGGTGAAAGGGCTTACATTTACTAGATAATTGAGAGATGAAATGATGAATGGACTAAGTATTACTCTACAAACTATGAAGCTAATTATGGTTAGTTATAAGAGGAATGTCTAGGATTTATTTGAATTTAGTGTGATCAACTTATATTTTTTGAAGGGAAATGATAAATCTAAGGAGTTTAATTGATAGGACTCCAAAGACACATTTCTTTAGGTTGAGTTAAACATAAAACCGGATAAGGCATTCAAAGATGACTTTAAAGATTTCCAAATTGTCTTTATGACATTTAGACTTACCAAAGAGGTAATCTACATAGTCTTCCATGGTTTTATGGATGAGGTCATGAATATGTAGGTCATGTCATGCTAATAGATTGAATCAACATTCTTTAAGTTAAAAGGCATGACATTATAGCAAAAGTTTCCCCATGGGGTGATGAAGGTGGTTTTGTGTTGATCTTATATGGAATTTAGGATTTGGTTATAACATAATAATCCATCCATAAGAGATAACATCTCATGGCTGGTAGTTAGATCAACAAGTTGGTCAATGCTTAGCAAAATGACTATTTCACAATATTTATATTAGTTGGTGGCTGGGAGCCACTGTGGATTTTAAAACTTTGTAAATAAGAAGATGATCTATTCTAATTAAGGTGAATTATGCTCAATTATAAGTCTAAATCTAAACTAAGATGGACATATACAATTAATCTTTAATCTAAAGTGAATTAGTTAAAAAAGAAGCAAGGAAGTTTAGGGTAGAGAGGCAATATATTGTTGTGGATCTTCATTCTAGATATCATGGAAAAGTTAAAATATTATCCAAGCATGTACTTAAAACTAATGTATGATATGAAACAACTTAAGCTTGAGTCTTACCACACATTAGGAAAATAAGAACAAAACTTACTTTAAATATTTACCCTTATAAGTAGATAGCTAATGCACATCTATAAATGTAGTGTAAATAAAATAAAGTAAACCAGAGAACCTTTAGTTATCCTAGCATAAACACAAGTTAAAAATTTTGCATTCAAAATTTATACACCAAGAGTCCACAAGAAAAATTCAAATTTAAAATTTAGAACATATAGGTTAGAGAGAATCCATATAATAATTCACACAAACAAAATGAGATAATCTTTTCAGAATTCTTTGCTTGCATTAGTTGCTCAAAGTTTACACTAGTTTTTAGCTTGAAAAAAACTCCCTCCCTTTTACAATTGAAAATACTCCCTTTTATAGAATACAACTAAGTATGTCAGTCAATCATATCAAATTACAAGTGTTTAAGTGTAAGGATAGTTGTCATTTATACCAAAGTTCTAGAATACACCTCCCATCTTATATTTTTATGACAAGAGTAGTTCCATGATTCTCTTATTGGCATCCCCTATTTTGCCTTATCTTTGGCTTTTCACTTGTATAAATTGAGCAATTCTAAACTTGAACTCCTCATCTATAATAAGGCCCAAAGAACTATGTGATGTTGGCCCTTTGATTAGACTATCTGATATATACAAAATCTTGTCCTCTTATAGTTTGAATCCCCCAATAATGTCCTTCATTTTCTTAGACCAATTGTTTAAGGCACTACTCTTGTCCACTAATATGGCCATAGCCATGTGTTAGGTGGGATAGGTTGATTGTCCTGAATTCTAGGACTTGATTTTTAGTCAAGGATTTAATCAAGTATTTCACCTGATAACTTGTAGCATGCCACTAGATAGCTTGGCCTATAGCCCTATTACTTTTTTTCACTATATTTTACTTGGCCTTGATTGCTTTTAAGGAACTAAACACATCAACCATTATGTCTTCAAAATTATTGAACTAGTCCTCATGGATTCATTAGATGGATTATTACTTCAAATTATTATTTTGTTGTAGGATGCCTTTGATGGAAACCTATAACTTAGATGATTGTGTTTTATCCAATTTAAGCACATTTTTTTCAAAGATGCAATTTTCACCCAGTCTCTACCTTTCAATAAGAGTCAAGCCAACAAATGGTTTCAATTTCTAAAAAGTAAATTATTCTCCTCCAACTAAGGATTTTTTCTTAGTGATTCTTTTTAATCTATTTGTTTTTGGGTCAAACCTAATTCTAAATGATGATTGTGTCACTTTTGGAGGCTTTAGGTTTTTACTTATGCACCTAAAGTTCTAGGAACAACCATCAGTCTTTCCTTATATTTTTATTATAATGCCATAATCTAGGGCTTGAGTTCATCATGGATAGTGATGTTGACTAATTTATTGATGGCCCATGAATGGTGTAGAGTAATAACTTTATACAACTTTCCATATATGAATTATTCTAGAATGGAAGGGTTATAAATTGGGTTATCTTCACTAAAAATATTTACCTCACTTATTGGATGGGTGAAGGTCACCTTGGGTATCATTCTCTTCATTGAAACTAAATTTATTTCATCATTTCTCTTTGGAGTACTAATTAGGACTAAACCTAAAGATAATTCCTTCCCTTTCTCTTTCTCTTTCTCCTCAAATTGGGGTTGAGGTTCTTCCACCTGTGCATTATCATCCTGAGCCTCTTCTTCATCTGATTAATATGCTTCAAATAACATTTTTAGAGCATCCTCTAATTTTTACTAAGGATCCAGTGATATTATATCAATCTCCTTAATTTAGGGTCCTAATTCTTAGCCTATGTTGAAGATAAGGCCACCTCATCTAGCCTTATTTTTTAATGTCCCTATTCAGCTTATGTTTTAGGATCTTATGGTTCTATCTATGGTTATGTTGAAGGCCTAGAATATGGACCTAGTAATAAATGGTACTACCTAGGCCCCATCTTCCTTATGTCATCACTTAGTTTTTGGTCTCTTAACAATCTATCCCCTAGATTTAATGTTAAGTTTATTTAATCTTTCCAATACTTTAGTGAATGAAGAAGCTCTAGTGTACATGTAGTCATAAGGACTAGGATTATGCTCATAGGTCATACTAACTTCTTTTGACTTCAAATGTTTCATAACTTTGTCATTGGGGTTGTGTTGTCTCAATTCATCATGCTAGAATTTGAAAGAGCTCTTATGCCTAGAAGTAGCTTCCATATTGTCCCATTGTTGAAACAAAATCCAAATAATGGTTAAGGGGAATATTTAGAGTAATTGTTTCCTCTTGGTTCTACATAAACCATTTATACCATTACATATCTGGAATGCAACTTCTCTTTTAGCCAACTTATTTGGTACATGGACTACTAGCCTGAGTGGGGTGCACTAGGTCCCTTTAATCTTGATTCAAGTTAAACTCACATATAACCAATATTCTCTAATGAATTCAGCATATTTATTTATTAGAGTATTAACCCCCATCATGCGGATCTTTGTGATAGCCTCAAATAAGACTAGATAGACACAATCACATATGAATTGCATATGGTCCCTATAATTGAATATATGCAATGTCAAGTAGTATTGGGAGACTATTTGTTTACCATTAGGTGACCATTCTTTAAATCTAAGAACTTTGATGGTAGCTATCAGGGTGTCTAGTAAATGTGAAATCATATAAAATTGACCCCTAATCTTCTTTTTAACTATAGAGAATTACCTTGTCAAATAAGTGTTGATGACCTCACCAAGGGGAGGGGTTTTATCTTTTTCAACCATAAAATAAACAAAAGGCACCTAGATTTTATCCACATAAGTGGTGGTCAGATTCCCACATAACTTGTTCATAAAGGTCATAATCATCCTAATCCAAGACTAAATTAACTGATTGGGATATTTCCACTAAGGTTAGAAACTAATTGGTTCTTATAATATAGCCAAGGTGTCAGGGTGGTATTCAAATAATTCTTTTTGGCCCACTCATTTTTTGTAGTCATGTATACTTAAGGCTTTGCCAACTTATAGTAGTTTTCAAATGCTATAGGAAAAAATTATGCAACCTTCCTCGAGCTATGTTCATGGACTAACATGCCTTGATCAATTTTACAATATTTCAAAATATGATCAATGACATCAATATATTATAGTACCTTTGGTTTCAATGCAACAAAATGCAAACTTCTCACTTGCATGGATACTAGGTCATAGTACCTCCTTTTGACTAACATGTTCTATTAATCCTCCCTTATGATGGGTGGAAGTTCCCTAATAGCCTAAATAAACTTGGACCAATTATTATCTCCCTATTCAAATCTACAACATTGAATTTTATATCTTTTAAAAGTCTACCTTCTAAATCTATAGTTAGATAAAACTTTGCATCTTATTATTTACAAGCCATCATGATTGTGAGTTTGAAAAATTACTCACTAGTGGTCTTAAATTCACCTTTAGATCAATTTGCAATTGTGATTATTTTAATTTTACTCTCTCGAGATCGATTATGGTTAATTTGGGATGAAATTAGGGCTTTTGTAGATGCTAGGGCTTTTTTGCAAGTCTTTTTCAAGCTTTAATGGTGATAGATTTTAAACTTAAGTGAGTTTTTGTGCCTTAGATTTCTTTTAGATCCTCATTTATACCTTTTATTTTCTATGCTCACAAGATTTTAAAATTTGTCACTTTCTATAGATGTGGCATCATCATGGCACTTATGTGGTATTTTTGTATAACATTAAAAAAACATGACTATTACCCTTCAAAAAATTTGCTTTATCTCGCTCTATTAGATCATATTGCATGGATCAATTATAGCCACTAATCTTGATCCTAAGAGTCAAATTCCATTGGTCTCTATATATACTTTCTCTAAGTTAGTGCCACTTGGCAATCTCCTAGGCCTCCTAAGCTTTGCTTCTTATTAGCTTTTCTAGTTAACATGCTTTTATCACATGGCAATTTCATGTTTACTTAAAGCTTTATCAAAAGATCTTCCCTAGTCTCACACTGTTCATTCATGATTGTCCAAATGATTGTGAGCCATTTTATTAAAACTTGTGGGATGATCCACCATTGGTTTCTTATTGCTTTTTGGTTGTGACCATGATACTTGTCACTTCCTCACATTTTTAGAAGCATCATTATAAAATTTACTTGGCTAACTCCATTAAATTGATCCCATTTGAATGAATTTGAGTTTTAGATGTTAAAAAGATGAATAATGTTTAATTTAGGGTTAGGATACATAAATAACATAGGTTAAAGACTTTAGACTATGGTTTTATTTCATGTTAATCAACATGAGATAAAATTTAGGCTAAACTATATAAGCTAAGCTTAAAACATAGTAAAGGGGGACCCCAAATAATAATAAAAGGACTTAACATAATATTTTTAACCTAATTTTTTTTATCATAATAATAAATATGAAAATACTTTAGGGTAAAATTTCTAAGCTAAGTTTTGTAACAATAGGACCCTGTATTTATTAGATCAAGCTAATAAAATAGACCAAAGATCATGGGACATATGGGGATCAAGCATAAGATTTTAGAATAAGGTTTGGTTAAATGTTTAAAAATATGACTAAATATTATGATAAAATTTAAGCTAAGTCTATGGTGTTTACAATTTATCCCATTCAAATTTAAACTTATAAAGGTCTCGAGTCAAAACATGGCTTCAAATAGATCCAATTAATCTATGATATGTCAAAGGCTGATTAAAGATCGATTTTAACATTGAATTAACAAATTTTAAACATGCTTATTTTCCAAATGAGAATTCATTGTTATTACAACATGAATAATAAACATATTCATTTATTCAAGTGAGATTGGTTCTTGAGCTCAAATTTTTATGGTCTCATGGATGCCAATGATGACCTCATGGGCATCAATTAATGGTTAAAAGGGAATCAAAATTAAACTCACATAATTAACCATAAGGGATAAAATTTGATGGTCTCATGGACATAAATTATGTCCTCATGGACATCAATTATGTCCTCATGGACATCAAATGATGGGTGCGAGAATTTCAAGTTTTAGTCTTGTGAAATAGAGTAGGTCCCATAGAAACTTTGACTCAATACACATCATTTGATTGATCTCACTTGAATAAACACAGGTTGTTGATTGTGATCCGAGTAGTTAAACATGGTTGGATCTTGTATTCATAAATGGATTAAGTGAGATTAATATTATATATAAATTAGACCAAATCATAACATAAGTCCTCAACCTAAGCCTTAAAACATAATAAAATAATGACCCTTCACATAATTAAAGTCATAGTATAATATTTTATCCTAAGGTTTCATTATATTAATAGGATTAAAACCTTAGTGTAAAGTTTTATACTAGATCTATATTATAATGAAAGGGACCCATTTATACATTGATTTTGGTTTCATGTAATTGGATCATCTATGTCTACTCAAATGTGGTTCATTTATCATGATCTAGGAGATTGAGTAGGATTGGTGTTTTAGGCTAAATTATTAATCATATCAGGCTCATATCTCTATGTCTGATCAACTTTACCTAATTAAACAAGGGTTGTTGATCTTGTAAAGAAGCACATTATTTAAGTTAGGACTCAAAGACATAAATGAACTTAGGTTAAAGTATTAAGGCTAAGGTCTTGTTTATGTTAATAAACATGAACAGGGCCTTAAGATTAAGACATTAGTCTATGTTTGTAACAAGAGAGACCATTTGAATAATAAAATTGGACCAAGCTAGGAACATTATAAAAGGACCCTACAGACATTAAATTTAGACCATGCAAAAATAAAAGGGAATAAGAGGCTCAGGACTTAAAGAGACTAAGTATATATATTTATACTAAGGTTTGGCTATGTTTGAAAAACACAACCAAGCCTTAGTATAAAAATTAAGCTTCAGTTCAGGAAAATTAAGTGTTCCCCCCAATTTTATTCCCATCAATTTTAAATTTGGTCTAGAATAACATGTGCTAGGGTTTCTTAAAAGAGGGGTTTTAAAAGCTTTAAACATGGATTTATCTTGAATTCCTATAGACCAAAGGTTAGTAAAATCTTGAATAAGGATTAAACTATAAAATCCAAGCATAATCTATTCATTGAGGGTTCCATTAAACATACAACTTAAAATAATAAGATCCACTATTAGCAATATTAGGTAGGATTAAACTAAAACCATGAGAAAAAATAAGCCAACCCAATTAGGTGGGATGATCTTCAAATATAAATAATGCAAAAACATGTTAATGACAATATGATCAAGTCAATTTTTAGTGTTAAGGTTAAAATTTCCATAATTTGACACAAGGGTCCTCATTTTTTAGAAATGGGTGTATGTTAACCTAAAAAATGTTGACTTCTAGAGGAAACATAGCAATATGTTGTAATTCAAAGACTCTAGTTTAGACAAATAACTAGATTACCTATTCCACTTGATCAGTGCCATTATCAAGATTAGTTCATGGTTAAAATAAACCTTCCATCTGTAGAATTAGAATCAAACATCAAAACCTAGCCATGTTATGTGTGTGATTTGATTCCACTTACTATTTGCCATGGGATTTAGGGTATAAATTCTAGGTTCATGTCTTCAATCATTAATATTGACTTACAACATGTTTGTATATTCATTAAGAACCATGATTTAGCTTAGGGAGGGCTTGGGCATTACTCTAATGCTAGTCAGGCATCCATATCCTTGATTGAGATACCTTTGGATCTAATCAAGGCCTTGTTCTATTTCTAGCTAGGCATCCATAGCACTGGTGGAGATTACTAGAATCACCTTTGCTACTCTCTTATTTTTTTGTTAGATCTTATAGGATTTCTAGCTAAGTTTGGAAACTAGGTTAGCCAAGTTTAGGGATTTGGTCAAGTGTCTGATATTCAAGATTACTCATGGTTGTAACCTTTGTCCTAGGCAAGGATATTTATTAATTCCACATATGATTTCATCTTAATAATTCAAGATTTCATCCCACATGTGTAATTCTTCTTAAAACCAAGTTTAAATCAAAACAATGTTTAAGTTCTTATAGAACAGTTAACCTAGGACTACTATTTTCTTTAAACTACAAAATAAGCTTACATTTCAAATCCATGATCAACAAATGTTAAGGAATTATACCTGAATTCCTAAACTATAGATTTTTTCATCAATTAGATGAAATTTGAGCTGAGGGTTATCCCAAAGGACTTATTAAAAGCAAGTAATAAATTAGAGAAATAAAACACATAAAATAGAAATCAAAGAAAGTAAAAATCATAGGAAAATTAAACAAATATATAAAAACAAGTTATAAGAATGAAAGAATAGAAAGAAACTAATCTATCCTACCTACTCTAACTCAAACCAGTCTTACAATTTACTCCATGAAAACCCCATGGGGATAAGAAAAAAATTAATTATTAAGGTACTACCCATTAGTGGGTAATGTGAATTTAGTTCCTTGTAGTTCTTTCAACTTGAAGGTGTTATCTCCAAGTGTCTCAACAATCTGATAGGGTCCTATCTATAAAGGTGTGAACTTCCCATGTTTACCCTTAGGTTCAAATGCCTTGTCATAAGGAATAAAAAATTCTCCTTGCCTGAACACCTTTATCCTTGATCACTTATAAAACCACCTTTTCACCATGGTTTGGTGCTTTCTAAATTTGGAAAAAACCTCTTTTATGGCATCTTCCATCTGAACAATGTCCAGTAGTCTTGAATTTGTCAATTCTTGATCATCCTCTATGTACTCTTAAATGAACTGATATGTTGGAAGCTTGAGTGTAATGGGGAATATGGGTTCTGGGCCATATACCAATAGGAAGGGTGATGCTTTGAGATATTTCTTAAACCTTATTCTATCTACCCATAAGGCATATTTTAGTATCTGATACCAAGTTATAATATTGTCTATTGTAGACTTATTTATTTCTTTTATCAAGTTCTTCTTGATTGATTTAGATATTCCTTTACCTTGAGGATAATGGCTAGATGAGAAATTAAGAGTGATACTATTATCATATGCCCATTCAATCATCTCAATGGATATAAAAGTTGATCCATTATCACATACTAGAGAGACCAGTGTTACAAACTTGGTACATATGTTTTCTTCTAGAAATGTGGCCATTTTTTTGGTCCTACACTACTTAGTGGCCATTACTTCAGTCCATCTAGTATAGTAGTTAGTAGCAGTTAGAAAATATTTATGACCTTTTAATGAAATAGGGTTGATTATCCCCATGAAATCTAGTCCCCATTGGGTGAATGGCCTACCCATCATCACTAGATATAATGGCATGGATACCTTAGGATCCTTTGTGCTAAATACTTGACATGAATGACACTACCTTACATGATTATGGGCATACCGAAAGATTGTGGGAAAGTAGTAATTAACTCTAAGGATCTTGTGAGTTGTTGTCCTTCTAGATGGATGTCTACCTCCTAGCTTCTCATGAAAAGTGTTGATGATTTTAGCTAATTCTTCTTTAGATACACACCTCAAGTAAATGCGTTTGAAGTTTTTTCTATATAGCACTCCGTCTTTAATTAAGTATTGGGTTTCCTTGAGTCTTAGGTATCTTCTTTTCTCCTTGGTTAACCCTATAAGATAAGTGTTATTGATTAGTAGATGGATAATAGGATCATACCAATCATTAGATTGAAAACTTTATTATTCAACCTATATGACACTTAGCTTGGGGTTAGTATTGGCAATCAATTAAATCAAACCTTGGTGCCTTACCAATTTTGTAGTCTTAATTTCAATGTCATATTCCTATATCACAAACATCCACTTACCTCTCCTTTCTCCTAGCTCATTTTGACTCAACATGAGATGTATGGTAAGGTTGAGTAGGATTGCATGCACCTAATTCTTAATAATGTAGTGCCTTAATTTATTTACTACCTTAACTAATGCACATGCTTTTTTTTTAATTAAATAATAATTTAACTCAACATTTTTGAAATTTTTGTTCATGAAAGCAATTGGATGATCACATCAATAAATTTTTTGATTTAAAACTACAGTAATAGTATGATCAAAAGCAAAGGAGTAAAGGTAAAAATATTTAAAGAAATCTAGACTTATCAAGAGTAGATCTTGTCTAATTGCCTCCTTGATGTCCTTAAAATATTTCTTGGTCTCCTTGTTATAAGTAATTGTGGCATATTTCTTTAGCATATCATTCAATGGCTTGATAATTTTTGAAAAACTAGAAATTGATTTTCTTACAAAATTAATTTTGTAAAGACTCATTTTAGTTCTTTTCTAATGTTAGAAGGTTCTATTTTTATATAAAATCTACTCTATCTATATCTATAGATATTTCTTCCTTAGTGATAAGATGTCCTAACAATTTTTTCTCAATAACATAGAAAATACTTTTCTTTGGCTTGAGAGAAATCCCATACCTTCTATATCTCTCTAATACCTACTATAAATGCATGATGCGGTCCTCCATTTTTTTTAGAAAAAATATTCAGATCATCCATGTCTATAATAATTCATTTACCTACCAAACCTTGGAAATCATGATCCATGGCCCTTTGGAACATTTCCCCTACGTTAATTATCCCAAATGGCATCCTTTTGTAAGCAAATGTGACCCACTTGGTAGGAAAACAAATCTTCATCTTATGCTCTTGATTCACCAACACATTTTTATACCCTAAAAATACATCACGAAAGGACATCATAGAAGAACCACAAATGCTTTGTATAACTTGGTCTAGATAAGGCAAAGGATAGTTGTCCTTTTTAGATGATTTATTTAGATTCTTGAAATTAATGCACAATCTTATTTCACCATTCTTTTTCCTAACTGACACCAAATTAGCAACCCAAGTAGAGTGCCTAATGGGAAATAAAACCTTGGAATCTAACAATTTTTGACTTCTTTGAAGATCACAGGTTCTAAAATAGGGTTGATAGGCCCCTACTTTTGTCTGAAAGGTTTGTAATTTTCCTTCAAGGGTATGGTATGGGTGATGACACTTGGATCAAAAATATTCAAGTCATCATAAAACCATAATATTATGTCCTTATAGTTTGTTATAAATTATTTGGCCTTTTCATTTTCAATGATCATGCATTATATCCCAATATTAACTAGTTGATTTTGATCTTGAGGTCCAAAATCAATTGCCTTGTAATCCTTCCCACTCACCTTAGGTATTCTAGTGTTTTTAGCTAATTTGTCTTGATCAAATAACATTTCCAAGGCAATCATACCTTTTGAGATTTTGTTGTTCCTCAGTTGAATGACTTTGTTATCAAATATATCATCCTATTTTAGAGTATTATCATTGGCCTAATCTATGACATGGGCCTCAAATACTCCTTAGTTGGTCATGCGATCTAGGATCTATCGGTCTTCATTAAAAACTTACAAATGGTTTAGGTTATCTGGGACTGAAGGGTATGGAACCAACTCAATGCTAAAGTTTTGAGAGTCATGGTTTGGAATAAGATTGGTATAATTAAGGCAATCTCATAACTAACCTTGTTTTCCTCCCTAGGTATGGACACAATGTTGAAATCATCAAAAAATTCTAGTAAATCCCAAACTCTAAACTTATATATCTTAACATATGATAATTTTCACTATTATTTTCTCTTCACCTAATTGACCATAAGTTCTAAGTCACCATGAACTAATATTTATTTAACCTTATGCTTAATGGAAAATCTCAATCCTAGAATCAAATATTCATACTCTATAAGATTATTTCATTAAGGAAACTGGAGTTTATAAGAAGATTTTAGTTTTTTCCCAACATGATTGGTTAGAATAATATCTACTCCAGTTGTAGAATTACACCTATCACCATTAAAATGTAATTTTAAAATTCTAAGCAAAGCATGAGAAGTATTAGAACTACATACCTTAGAAGTCTTGAAAGTATACACTCCTAATTCAGAATCCATCATGTTGATCTCATCAAAGACCAACATGATAACTCTTTCATTCAAAACATTATATTATATGATCATGTGCTTCTTTTGAGGCTCTCTGTAGACACCAATATTGTGTCGACCCCCCCTTAGTCCCCTTTTAACCACTTACACACTTTATTAATTTAAAATAAATTACTTATCTTAAATTAATGACCTCACCTAGACACCTCACCTTGGACACCTCACTTGGACACCTTGCCTAGACACCTCACCTAGACACCTCACCCTAAGACCATTTCTTACCCTATGAGTCACCCTGAGATTAGGTCATCTAAAGCATGACCTATTCTCACTCCATCCTAACCTCCTAACTAACTCTCGTGCCTAATAAACCCATCTTTTGACCATTCTCCAATGGCAAATGCACTTGGCAGATGGAGAAATGGGCAAAGGGCTAAAAATATCCCTTTTACCCATTCTCTATTTGCCGATGTTGGTCAACTATCAGTTGATGCTGGTGGTATCACCGATGTTGGTTACATAAGCTAGACTCTAACCTTGAGTTTCCCCCTGACTCTTTGCATATCGATGTGCACACTCAGAGACCAAACATCAAAATTCAACTAATGCTCACTTGGCTACATAAAGTCTGCACAAGTCACTCCAGATGTTAGATTGAAGATATTATACGAGGACCTTGACATCAGCCACAACAAGAACAAGCATTCTCACACCACTTATTCTTCACCAAGCAGAGCTAAGTATTCTTCAATCACATTTTAGTACTTTATAATACATTGGTAATTAGATTCTATTTACAATTTCTAAATACTATCAACCCGACCCAACTTTCTTCTTGGAGAGGCTAAGAGGCCTTCCCCTTATCCTTACTCTCTTTTTATACCTATCCTCTATCTTTGCCCTTCTTTAGACCCTATTCACTTTCCTGAAACCCTAGACAAACATTTAAAGTTCTAGACCCTTCTGTCGACCACAAACATACCCTAAAACTTGTCCAAGGACCACTACCCCTACCGACATCGATAACATAACTGACGTCGGCATCATTGACCAACTAACATTGATAGAACTACTGACATCGGTGACTATCACAAACTGATTATAGAGAACAAGTACACATTTTCTACTTTCTCTTTCTTAGTATTTCACCATTTCTTTTCATACAACAATCTTTTCATTAAATAGTGGACTGTCATCCCTCACAGAGCTTTACACTTTTGAAACCGAGCGCCTAGCTTAGCAGTCCACCATATCTTATTCTATCATTTTCTATGTTTGAGTCTTATTTCTTATCTATAGGTGTCTTCCTCCACAGCTAAAGAGGAGCTCCCACAATGCTTGGATACAGTGCGCAACTTAATCTAGGTAACACAAACCCCTGACTCTTAACTTTAGTTTCTTTTTTCTACTGAATGTAATTAACAAAAATGTAGAGAAACATTCTAGCACGCCTCGTGGGACCCTAGAGTTTTCCTTGGGTTCATTCTTCTAAAAAGCAAATTTTCATATAGATGCATTAGGAAAATATCATTTTCTTGCATCTCTTCTATCTCTTTATTTTGAAAAGAAACCATTAGCACAAGTTAAAAAGAACATCTTTCTTTTTCTTCTTGTCACTTCTTGCCTACATCTTAGAGTAGTGAAAATTCATACTCTTAACCTTTTCTCCACTTGTTTGCATCTGAACAAAACATTTCAATTTGGGTTAAAAACTATTGCATTTCATTCTTACTTGAATGCATACTTAGCCTACTCACTTAGTAATTAAAAATGCCTTATGAATAAATCATAGTGCACAAATGTTACACAACTAGACCACAAGCACATTAAATTAAACATTTAAACATACTTGAGACAAGGCCCGTCTAGGATTTCATCACCTAGCGGATACCTTACCCTTCCTGGCGATCCTACTTGGACTTCACTACCAAGGAGAGGACCCACTCTGTTCTCTAACAGAGTATAAACTATAGGCAAAGAATATATTGGCTAAGTGGCCTAGCTCGGCTCTGGGTTCATGAAGTGAAGGGAGCAAGCCCCAGCACTAGGCCACATACTAAACCTAACATATAATTTTGAGCACCAAAACATAACCCAAAACCATCCATAGACTTCCTCTTTAGGACCTGTTCTAAAAGCCCAATTCCCAAACATATTCTTCTAAGGCATAAGCCGCCACGACTCTAAAATTTACTCTTAGGAATTTAACATTTTATAGGTTGCTTGCCATCATCTATTTTGATATTTTTATCTAATTTTTTTGAGGTAGTAAGGTCACATCATTTTGAGGTCTCAAAACAACTCAAAATTTCTCTTTCTTTCAAAAAAATATATTAGTTTTTTGTGTTTCTAGAATTACATAGAAACTGACATCAGTTTTTCCACCGGTGTCAGTAACCCAGCTTCACCAACATCAGTTATTCCACCGACCTCAACAGCATTTCATAACTGACATCAGTTAGTAAACTGACATCGGTCACTGTCAACAAATTTTCTTTCCAAATGGCAAGCTTAAAACCTAAATTTTTTGCTGTCAAACACAAATTTTGGTTTTCTAAAACTGAGATACATAGTTTTTAGAACCTGAACCCATTTTGCCTTGGATGGTTTTGACACGTAGTCAATCCAAATCTCTTATTGACCATGTAAGGCAACAACCACTCCCACCTTCACCTTTCATACCAAGTCACCTAATGGAGTATACTTCTGACACTGAGCATACTCTGATTTAACCTACCCCAAATCAACCTCCTATTATTCCCAAAGGGGATCAAGACTTTGAGATATTCCTTGACCTCAATGTCAAGGCTCTCCAACACTATCTTGCTAAAAGCCAAACATGAAATCCTTCAGGTAATCCTATTTATGGGATGCCAACTTCCTTAGTTGAAATGACAATAATATCAACAGCCTCAGTTACCCAACCTATGGTCACTCAGGCCATTGCCTCAACCAGTAACCCAACCATGGCCAATGCTCAAGATTTGGCCTCTCCTTCTATTTCTAGACCTACCTCCATTGGGGTTTCCGTACCCCCTCAACCACAAACAATTCAACCAAGTTCGACACCTTTCCAGAACTTGATTGTCTCTATCCCACCCACTCTTACACCCATAAATATAAGAGTGACTACCTATCCTTTAACTAGTGTCACCACCACTCAGCCACCCTTGGTGGCATTTAGTCAAGTTGTGCCCTCCTACTTCATGGCACAAGGCCCCTTGGCCTCAACATCATTACCAATGATGAACTACCAATATGTTACACCTACACAAATGCAACCAAGTACATCATACGCCCCTCCCAATGCCTTCCAGGTATCCTATAACCTAGGGGGTGCCCCTCCTGCTAATCCATCAGTTGATCTAATCAAGATGCTGATGGATAAGATGTCTAACCTTGAGACATCTATTTTAGGTTTGAAGAATGTTCTTTCATATGAACAAATTTGTAATGAGCCCATTCATCCTTCAGTCCCTATTCGACCATATCCTAGTCACTGAGAACTCCCAAAATTTACTCGCTTTCAAAGTAAAGAGGACCCACAACAACATCTATGAGTGTTTAGACATGCTTGCTACCTTATAGCACACGATGATGTGTTATTACTTTGCACATTCCCCATGTCACTTTCTAGTGCTCCCCTTGATTGGTATAGTTCTATTACCAGTCATTCTCTCTTTACTTTCACTCAACTCGCTCAGTTATTCCTTGACCACTTCTTGATCAACATCACCAAGAATGTCTCCATCACAAACCTATATTCTATTAGACAATTTGATGATGAATCAATAGCTAACTTCATTGCCCATTGGAGAGGTTTAATCAACCAACTCTCCTTTTCATTACCTCAACCTGAGCTCATTGAGCTCTTTTCAAGAGCATGTGCCAAGCACATCTCATCCACTTTATGGGTTCAAACATTCTACACATTTGATGAAGCTTTCACCATGGCCTAAAAGCTTGAACTCTATGTTGTCAAAGAGGATAGAGTCGAATTGCATAGTAAAAATACCAATGCAAAATCCAATGACCCTTCTTCCAAATCTTCTTCTTCCCATTCCAAGTCCAAGGGATTGGCAAATGTTGTGGTACTTAGATCATCATCTTCTACCACAACTAACCAATTTGAGCCCTCTACATCACAAAGCATCACAAGACAATTCCAACAATAGTATATATAGCGTCAATACACTCCAATAGGAGAATCATATGCTTCCATGTTGGATAAACTAGTGAAACAGGGAGTCCTCAACCTCCCTCAAATCAGACCTATCCAATTTAACCCCTCACAAGCCATCCCTACATGGTATATGGAAAATAAGTTTTGTAATTATCATCATGTCAAGGGTCATGACACAAATGATTGCAAAACCCTCAAAAATGTTATTTAGGACATGTTAGACAAAGGGGATCTTGTTTTGGATAACCCAAATGTGCCAGCTAACCAAAACATAGATATCTTTAGGCAACCATTCCCTAACCATTCCCCAAGTCAAAATAATGTTTAGACCATGGCTGATGACCCCCAAGAGTGCAATATATGCATGGTCGACATGGTTTCTCATTTTATTTTTAACCAACCTCTCCCATAGTCTGAAGAGGTTAGTCAACCTATTTCTCCACCACGGGTAGAAGAACCTTCTTCTCCTCTTTGTCCTCCAAAAATGGAAGATAGTCCTCCATCCTACCCCTTTTTACACGTAAGAGAGTCGACTTTGACCTCTCCTATATTGGAGGATGCTTTGATGATACCAATGCCACTAGCCCCACCTTTATCCTTCCTATTACCAATAGAAGATCATACTTTCCATGCCCCTAGACCACAAGTGAAAGGCTTGATCATCCTTACGCTCTATCCTCTTGAAGAGCCACATTATCCAATCCATTCTCCACCAAGAGAAGAACTTGCCATCTCACCCACTTTAGCCGAAGAAAATCCAATGACGGTTTTCTCTGGCCTTTGGCCTGAGATCACTTCATCCAACATGTTTCTACTCTTGCAATCTCCCAAATCTTTTAAAAGACTGACTGTAATAACTCGCGTGATGTCACCTAAACCATTCTCTCAATTGGTAGAAAACTTATGATTTCTCCATTCTAGGAACCTAAAATATGAGGCATTATGGGAGTGACTTAAGGCTCCTTATCTTACACATCTTGCTTCACATTATACTACCAATCCTTCCACAATAATTCACCCTAATGTCTCTGATAAGAATTGGGTTTTTACCTTTAAATCATCAGAAGCTCAGTGTTCCATGTCTAAAGACAAACCCTCCCAAGCGTCCACCATGACAAAATAGATTAAATCTCTCAGTGTTCACCCGGTATCAAACCTCACTCACCCACAAGTGAAGGTAGATTTGAACCTCACCCTACATAATAGTAGTCCTCACACTAAACTAAAGAAGGTTTCTAAACCATGTTGGAGAAATCCTCTCCCACCTTCACCATTGCCCTCTATCTTGGGTCCACATCCTTCCACCTTAATAGGAGCTCTCCCTACTCCAACACCTTATAAAAACAAATCACCTCCATTAGTCCCTCTACCCATTAAACATATATTTCCTCCAAAACATTTGGCACCTCAGACCAAGAAAGTGCCATCTACGCGTGTGGCCACACCACCAACCAAAAATGTGGTACAAAAAACTCCTCTTATAACTCCTAAATAGAAGTTATCAACCCCTACTGTAACAATGAGCACATACCCATTAGTGGGGTCCTATGCTTCTATGTTGCACCAATTGTTGAAATCTTCTAGCATCATTCTCCCACCCATTAAGCCATACCAACCTCTCAAATCAAAACCATCTTGGTTTGATGACACTAAAATCTGTGCGTATCATCGCACACCTGGGCATGATACTAAGCATTATTGCACTCTTAAAGTTATCATTTGCCAACACCTAAAAAAGGGTACCCTTCTCATTAATAACCCCTTTGAAAAACTATTGACACCATTGCATGCCTCCCAAACCTCCTCACCTTCATCAGGATCCCATCATCAAACTATGGTCCCTCTACCACCTTCTCACACTATTTTTGAAATCAACACCATTAATGTGGCCACCAGGTCCCAAACTCTAAAAGATAAATGAAAAGAGAAGGTTTATTTCCCTTAGACATATCCATTCATCAAGCCTTCTCAACTACCAAAACCCAAGATTTCAATCTTGGGCACATCTCAACCAACATCTTTAGAGACAATTCGTGACTCCATGGCAAAACAACTTCACCAATCCCCTGTGAAGAAGTCTTTGTATGACCTAATAAAAATCTCTCCGCAACATCTCCAAACCTTGATCAAATCATTACAAGTAGTGGAGGTCCAACCTAAAGACCCCTGACTACTAGCTGCTTTAGTCAAAGTGTTACCCACTATTGCCTTCGTCACCTCCAGTGATTCTGAGATTCTAGCCTACAACTTGAAAGATCAGGATATCACCCTCTACCACTAAGCCTGTTAAGCAAAAGCTTTTCAAGATGCATCCTTGCATCACACTCCTTGTCAAAGAAGAGCTTCAATGTCTTCTCTCCATCTCATTTATCCAACTCATTGATTATCTGCAATGGGTGTCAAACATTGTCCCTATCACAAAAGTAACTAGGGGAATTTGACTTTGTACTAACTATCGCGACCTCAACCAAGCATCGACCAAGCATCAACCAACCTCTTAATCATCTCCATATCTACCAAGATCGCATCAATCATCCTATAACAAAAATTTGAAAGAGCAAGATTTCAAAATCAGAGATCTCATCCTTAAAGAAAACCAACACGTGACCAATATGGAAAGAAGAAAATGAGGCAAGTTTGCTCTTAATTGGCTCAGACCTTATATCATAACACACAAGTATAGATTAGGCACTTATCGTCTATCTTCTCTCGAAGGCCAGCCAGAACCTAAGCCCCTTAATGCCTTGAATTTGTGACCATTCTACTATTAACCAAGTAATCATTCACTTGACGTTTGACTTGAGCTCATCCCTTAAGCAACCCCCGTCATCCTCATTCCTATTCCTTTCAACCCTTTTTCCCTACAACAATTCATTAACTCTTTTTTAAGCATTAATGCTTTGTCTTAATAAAAGGGAAACCCCTAAACCTCTATAGTCTAGTCCATGACTAATAGTTCTGTCAACAAAAAAATATAAAATGGGGATGCCTAATAAAATATTCAAAGGTCATTAACTATAAATGTAAACTGCTCCCTCGAAGGACAACTGCATTATTGTTGTAATTAATAGACTGCTCCCTTAAAGGATAGTTATTCAATGAACTCAAAACATACAAAGCAAATTATAGACCATTCCCTCGAAGGATGGCTATACCCAAATTTTGTTACATACACATCACCCTCTCAGAAGCTTCCCGCATCAATCAGCTTCACATGACCACAAAACAAAACAACATCCCCAAGTAGACTTCTCGCATTGATCAGTCTACCAAAATAATGATTAACAAACTATTAAGTCATGGACTTGCCTATAGTCATTCTCAGGGTCACCTATAAAAGGGGCAAAGTTATTCCTGCTACAAAGGGTTACGTTATCCTCACATATCACATAATCAAACCTATTACCCCAACATACCCAAGGGACTTTGAGCTCACTTACCATCAAGTGATTAGAGTATTTTTCTAACACAAACCAAGGGTCAATGATGTAATGCATAAATGGGGATTTTGTTTACAAAAACCCTATTTATGCTATCACTATGGTCCTTGTCAATGAAAGAGAAAAATGCCTTTCACTTCTTATACACCTTCGTCACATACAACCAAACCAAACCAAACCAAACCAAACCCAACCAAACCAAACCAAACCAAACCAAAACATGTTCTAACCACTAACATAACCTCATAATTTATTTAATATAAATACCAATTTGTGTTATATAAATTATCATAGCCCATTCACATTAGTTTCTATGGAAAACAATACACATGGAAACTATCAACCAAACACAATTTATGTCAAGCATATACCATCACCAATATGGAAAATTGTTGGGGATGAAAAACCATATAACCTATGTTAAAGCATACACCATCACACAATATGGAAAAGGCTGTAACATCATCATACACTCATTTCATTTTTAGCATACACCATCACCAATATGGAAAATTGCCAAGGATGAAAAATCACATAACCAATGTTATAGCATACACCATCACACAATATGGAGAAGGTTGTAACATCATCATACACTCATCATTCCAACCTAACCAAAACAACTATCAACCAAACACAATTTATGTCAAGCATATACCATCACCAATATGGAAACTTGCTAAAGCATAAATAAACTCATTTCATTTTTAGCATACACCATCATGAATATGGAAAATTGCTAAGGATGAAAAACCACATAACCCATGTTATAGCATACACCATCACACAATATGGAAAAGGTTGTAACATCATCATACACTCATCATTCCAACCTAACCAAAACAACTATCAACCAAACACAATTTATGTCAAGCATATACCATCACCAATATGGAAACTTGTTGAAGCATAAATAAACACATTTCATTTTTAGCATACACCATCACAAATATGGAAAATTTCTAAGGATGAAAAACCACATAACCTATGTTGCAGTATACACCATCACACAATATGGAAAAGGCTATAACATCATCATACACTCATCATTTCAAAACATAACCAAACCAACCAACAACCTCTTTGACTCCATTTTCCCTTTTTGGGAGAACTACATTGGCTTGAGGCCCTTAAAACAAGGGCTATGTAGGAAACACTCAGTTGGCATGGGGTCTTTTGAGGTTAGCTTGGCCATTCGTTCATTCATCTACCTAATCGACCAACTATATAACTTTTAACCATGACCTAACCTAGTCAAAACCAATCCATAACCTACCCTCTTCTTCCCTTTTAGGGAGAACTACATTGGCCTGAGGCTCTTGAAATAGGGGTTATGTAGGTAGCACTCAGTTGACATGGGGTCTTTTGAGGTTAGCTCCACCATTCATTTTTCCATCTACCTATGGACCAACTATCTAAACCAACCCAAAATCATGACCAAACAACCAGCCCAAACACTATAGAAGCCACATTAGATTTCTCATGGGGCACATTAGAGATCACATACATCTCTCTAACCACAAAAAACAACACTTGAGATCACTTATATCTCAGCCCAACTCAACCAACGACCTTGGAGATTGTGACTATCTCCTTAGACCATGACCACTTTTGAGACAACTTTGCCTTGGTTGTTTTGATTGCATATATGCTACCTCACTAATAGCTGGCAAATTATGTGCACCCCACATTATGGCCCTCACATGTTTTTTCAGATCGTGACCAAGTTGATCCCCAATATTTGTGACATTTTCATGTTTTTGAGGAGCACTTCTTAGCCCAGATACTTGGAACACAATGACCATTAGAGCTACAACTTTGATCGATCTAACCCAATCAGCTATGACCAAAAAGTTGGGGACCAGTTAGTTTGATTTTAGTCCTCCTTGACCATTAGAGCTATAGCTTTGATCATTTAACCCAATTAGCTACCACTGATAAGTTGGGGACCAATTACTTCAATTTTAGTGCTCTTTGACCTTACTTGTGACAATTTGACCTACCTATCACGTGAAGTGGTATACGTGCCATCTCAACTATTACAGTGTTCACACTCAAACTTCACCCTACCCATCCACTGCTTATCAAATCAGCACCTAATTTTGGATTTCCTTCTCTCAACTCCCACTTTGAGGGGGAATATCTCATCCCCTACTTGGGGCAAACAACATCTATTTTTGTCTTGCAGTTTGTTAAGACAAACCACAAGACAAAAAGGGGCAAATGTAGACAACAATATTGTGTCGACCCCCCTTGGTCCGCTTCTAACCACTTACACACTTTATTAATTTAAAATAAATTACTTATCTTAAATTAATGACCTCACCTAGACACCTCACCTTAGACACCTCACCTGGACACCTTGCCTAGACACCTTGCCCTAAGACCATTTATTACCCTATGAGTCACCATGAGACTAGGTCATCTAAAGAATGACCTATTCTCACTCCATCCTAACCTCCTAACTAACTCTCATGCCTCATAAACCCATCTTTTGACCATTCTCCAATGGTAAATGCACTTGGTAGATGGTGAAATGGGCAAAGGGCTAAAAATAACCCTTTTACCCATTTTCTATCCATCGACATCAGTCAACTATTGGCCGACACCAGCGGTATTGTTGACATCAATTACATAAGCTAGATTCTAACCTTGAGTTGCCCCCACTAACTCTTCACATATCGACGTGCACACTCTGAGACCAAGCATCAAAATTTGACTAATGCTCACCTAGCTACCAAAACTCTACACAAGTCACTCTAGACATTGGATTGAAGACATTGTATGAGGACCTCGACATTAGCCACAATAAGAAATAACATTCTCACACCTCTAGTTCTTCACCAAGCAGAGCTAAGTATTCTTCTATCTCATTTTAGTACTTTAGAATACATTGGTAATTAGTTTCTATTTATTATTTTTAAATACTATCAACCCAACCCGACTTTCTTCCTGGAGAGGCTAAGAGGCCTTCCCCTTATCCTTACTCTCTTTTTATACCTATCCTATATCTTTGCCCTTCCTTAGACCCTATTCACTTTCCTACAACCCTGGACAAACATTTAAAGTTCTAGACCCTTCTGTCAACCACAAACATACCTTGAAACCCATCCAAGGACCACTACCCCTATCGACATTGGTAACATAACCGATGTCAGCATCATTAACCAACTGACATTGGTAGAAATATTGACGTCAGTGACTATCACAGACTGATTGTAGAGAATAGGTATGCATTGTCTACTTTCTCTTTCTTAGTCTTTCACCATTTCTTTTCATATAACAATCTTTTCATTAAATAGTGGACTGTCATCCCTCATGGAGCTTTACGCTTCTGAGACCGAGTGCCTAGCTTGGCAGTCCACCATATCTTATTCTAACATTTTCTATGTTTGAGTCTTATTTCTTATCTACAGGTGTCTTCCTCTACAGCCAAAGAGGATCTCCCACAATGCTTGGATACGGTGCGTAACTTAATCTGGGTAACATCAAACCCCTGACTCTTAACTTTAGTTTCTTTTTTCTTCTGAATGTAATTAGCAAAAATGTAGAGAAACACTCTCTTTCCACTCTAATTTGATTTTTGACTCCTTTTTATAACATCCATAAATGTGAATAGTCAGTGGACATATATCCATTTATGGATTTTGTCCATTCTCTACTTAATAATATCCCATAAGCATTAAGAATGTCCACCACTTGGATGTCAATAAATTACTAGACCCCTGGATCAAAGGCAAGTTGCATATAAACATTTGATAATTCCCTAATTACTTTGACTCTAGATTTATCTAATTGAATAACAACTCTATCAAATTTAACAAGAAACAAGCCAAGTTATTTACAAATACTTGTCATAATATTTTTGGATTCACTAGATTATAATAAACAATTCTATAAATTCTTACTAAACATCCTGATAGTAATTAGGAAAGGTGGTGAATCTATCTTATTTTTATACATAGCAACATTGGCATTATCAATTTTGGGTGGCCTACCAATATTTTTAGATAGACTCTAATAACAGGTCTCTTTGCTTAGTAATCTACATCAACTCATGCAATGTAATATTATCCTTAATTTTATTCATGTCTTCCACAATATTATACCCAATCCTATTGGAATAATTAGATGTATTAGTAAAATGTTTAGAAGTACTTCCCTTTAGAGGCTCTAGGTCATTATCTGAGGTAGTATCTAGAGGAATGTTGAAGTTGTTTGGAGGTGTTGAAGTAGTCAGGGGCTGCTTTTGATCCCTGTTCCTTAAAAGGTAGTTATTCTTTAGGAACTACTAAAAATCATGAATTTTTATTAAGAATATCATTAGGTTCATTGTCTTCTTGGAAAGGGAATTCAAAAATCTCCACCATGAAGGATTGGTCACCTAATTTAGATCCTAATGTACCTACATAATTATCTTTATCAAGAACCACTTCAAATATATCCAAGTCTTCTTGAAAGGCCTCAAAAGCTTTAAAAAAATCAATGAAATCTATCTCACCATGTCTATACGTGAAATATACTCTACAATAATCAATTAAAGTAATATAAATAAGATTTATATCCATTATATTCTTATCAATAGATGACTCATTGTTCTTATTATTATTGTAATTGTCATTATGGAATATATTAATGGGCCTATTGATCTTTTGGAGAGAAAAGTTACTACCTGAGCTCTCTCTAGTATTACTAACTTGCTTCTAAAGGTAAATAAAATCAATGCTTAACTTTTGGACCATATTTAAGATAGAATAATTTTTCATTTTTGGGTGCCTCAGAATTATGAACCTGATTGTTATTAATGATAATGGTGGGTACCACTACCTTTTGATCACTAGGGTTAGATCCATTGGCAACAATGTTCAAGAATCCCAAGATCTAGGTAGGATGATCATGACTTAAGGGTAATTGGTTCAAAGTTGGGATTTGGTTCAAAGTAGGTATGTTCTAATTACTATTTAGGAAGACATTAAAGGTAGGCAAATGTGGGTTGATATTGGGAATAGAGTAAGCCATCTAACCTTGGTGTTGCATTTGGTCATTAATAATCATAGCCTTGGCATAAGTTAAAGCTAATATGTTTATGGGTCCCACAAATCTCTTTATAAATACAAAAGTCATAATATCTAAGGCATCTTTATATATTTCTAAGGATCAATCCTCATCTAGTATTTAAGAAGCTATAGTCCTAATGAACATATTTTGGAGCTTAGCATTTAAAGATCTTATGGGTTCATTTACATCCCTTTTTACTATGGTAAACTGATAGTATAAGACACAAGGATTGATAATTTTACCAAACTAGTCAATGAAGACATTGCTAAAGTCAACCCAACTTGTAATGCAATTTTTAGGGAGATTTAAAAACCATTTGTATGTAGGATGTTTAAAAGTTAAAGGAAATAGTTTAAATGCTACATATTCATGAGTGACATTTAAAATTCTAAAAGTAGCTTTAAATGACTTAATAGGATCCTCTATTTTTATAATGTTATTAAGACTAAATATTAGCAAATATTTCTTAGGGTTATGAGGAAGGTCATGTACCACACTTGGTACATTGATAGAAGAGACACCTAGCCAAGCCATACCTTGATTGGGATTGAACACGTGATCACCTTAAATTAGTGAAGTTGGAAAATACATTGAAATCATATGCTTACCTTTATCCCACCTAGCTCTTTTATGGACTTCTAATTCAAATAGAAGTTCCCTAGTCTCTAAACATGACCTTGTTCTGATTCTTGGTAATTTCAGCCTGAGAATTTTCAATCCTATTTAATATATGATGCATCAATCCTATCTTTGTAGAGAATAATGATTATAAATACACATTAATAATTTTTTTCAAATATTCATATAAAGGACAACAAAGGATGGCAATCTTTAATCATGTCAGCTCAAAGATGTATCTAAATAAGTAATTAAGATTAACCTTTACACATTTTAAGCTAAAATGAACTCAATTGATCAAAGGATTTAATAATCTTTGATAAAAACAACTATTACTAACCTCAAATCTATGGTGTTCACAATTCTAAAGTTATCTTTACCACAATTCATCATATATCTTCAAAAAATGTCAATTTTTGTCTAAATAAGTATAAAGAATGGTCTGAAGTGGTGAAGGTCAACAACCTTTACATGATTATGCTAAAATAAACACAAATATATAAATATTAAAGTGATCTTTAAATACAATTCACAAAAACCAACAAATATACTACAAATCTACAAAGAATTTGGTTAGGCCCACCTTGTAGATCCAGTGAAGCTTGCCTTGTTGATGCCTAAATATGTATCATAGGGTGATCAGAGTGTTTAATAAACACTTCTCATTTTAGAATTCAAATAATTTATGGAATGAGTTATATTTTTTGATAATTCTTTTATCTATGATGGAATATAGACAAAATAAATAAATGTTTCATAATATTTATAATATTTGGTGGTTGGGACCCACCATGGCCCATAAATATTTGGATATAACAAGATGATCTATGATAATTAAGGTGAATTATGCTTAATAATAATTATAAATATAAACTAAGATTTATATATATAATGAAGGTTTAATCTAAAGTTAATTGGTTAAAAAAGAAGAAAAAAGAAGGGTAGGGTAGAGATAAAATATGTTGCTACCGATATTCATTCTAGACATCATGATAAAGTTCAAATATCATTTAGACATGTACTTAAAACTAATGTATGATACATAAAAACTAAATTTTGAATTTTACCACGCATTAGGAAAACTTCTAATTAATGTGAAAAATAATGCAAATAAAAATTAACCTTAATTCAAATATTTATCCCTATAAGCAGATAGTTGATGTACACATATAAATCTAGATCAAATAAAATGAAGTAAACTAGAGAACCTTAATTTATCTTAGCATAATAAAAAGTTAACAAATTTGTATTCAAGTGTACACACCAAGAGTCTAAAAAAACTATTTAAATCTAGAATTAAAATAGACAAGTGAGAGAGAAGCCATATAACAATTCACATAAACAAAATGAGACAATCTTTTGGAATTATTTATTTGCATTAGTTTCTTGAATTTGACAATAGTTTTTAACTCAAAACTCCCTCCTATTTACAATTGAAAATACTCCCTTTTATAGAATTCAAGGGAGTATGTCGGCTATTCATATCAAATTACAAGTGTACAAGTGTAAGGAAAACTATCTTTTTCTACCAAAGTTCTAGAATACACTAGACTTTCTAAAATGGATTGAACTATAGGCAACTACGCTTACAAGTTGCACATGCCTTTAAAAAATAATATTCCACTTTAAAAATATTACAAAGCTCTATAAAATATAATATTCCTAACTAACTTTGTGGACCTTATGTTGGTAAATTCCCCTACCTTTACTGTAAGATCTTCAATTTATAATGTTGTTTGTTGATGAGCTATAGGTCCACAAATGGTCTCATGAAGAGATCTTTTTATTTTATCTCTAGGTCCTTGAGATTTTTCTCATGATTCTTCATAGCTTGTTTGATTCATCTTACATCTCGCGTCTTCTCTTCTGATGACAAGAGTACGCCCATGATTCTCTTATTATCATCTCTTATTTTTCCTTGTCCTTGGCTTCTCAGTTCTTGAATAAATTGAGTAGTTCTAAGATTAAACTCCTCATCTATAATAAGGCACAGAGAACTAATTAATTTAGGCTCTTTGATCATACTATCTAATATGTAAAACATCTTATCTTCTTGATATTTTAAATCCCTAGAAATGTCCTTCATTTTATTAGACCAATTATTTAAGGCACTGATCATGTCCACAAATTTGGCCATAGCCATGTTTAGGTGGGATAGGTTAATTATCCTGAATTCTAGGACTTGATTTTTAGTCAAGGCTTTAATCAAGTATTTCACCTAATAATTTACAACCTACCATTGGAAAACTTGGCCTATATCCCTATTGATTCATCTACTCACTATATCTTGCTTGGCCCTAAATACTTTCAAATAACTAAACAAATCAACCATGGTGTCTTCAAAATTCTTGAATCTGTCCTCATGGATTGACAAGATGGATTGTTCCTTCAAATTCTTATTTTTACTATAGGATGCCTTTGATGGTAGCCTATAATTAAGATGATTATGCTTGAGCCAATTCAAGAACATTTTATTCAAAGATGTGGTTTTGACCAGGTCCATGTCATTCAACAGTAGTCAAGCCAACTAATGGTTTCAGCTTCTAAAAAGTGAATTCTTTTCCTCTAACCAAGGCTTTCTTATTAGTGAATCTTTCTAATCCAACCATTTTGGGTCAAACCTAATGCCAGCTAATGATTATTTCACTTTTGAAGGCTCTAGTGTTTCTACTTCTGTGCATAAAATTTTAGGAGTAGCCATGTATCTTTCCTTATCTTGTTGTTGTGATGTCATAATCCTAGGCTTGAGTTCATCATGGATAGTGATGTTGACTAATTTAGTGATGGCCCATCAATGGTGGAGATAATTAACTTTATATAAATTTCCATATATGAAATACTCTAGAATAGAAGGGCCATAAATTGGGCTATCTTCTATAAAAATATTGACCTCACATATGGGATGGGTGAAGGTCATCTTGGGTATCTTGATCTTAATTGAAACCAAAGTCAGTTCAACCTTTCTCTTTGGATTACTAATTGGGACTAAACCCAAAGCCAATTTCTTCCCTTTCTCTTTCTCCTTAGCTTGGGGTTGAGGTTCTTACATCTATGAATTCTCAACGTGAGCCTCTTCTTTATCTAATTGATAGGTTTCATAAAACATTTTTTTATCATCCTCCACTATTTCCTTAGGATCTAGTGCTATTATATCAATCTCCTCAATTGAGGGTCCTGATTCTTCAGGTTGTGCTAAAGATTATGCCACCTCATCTAGGTTTATTTATTCAGGCCTCTTTTCAACTTTTGTTCCAATATCTTGTGTTCATATCTATGGTTGTGATGAAGGCCTAGAAGATAGAATTAGTAACAAATGGTACTTCTTTGGCCCCATTTATTATATGTCATAACATAGTTTTTAGTCTCTTAATAATCTATCCTCTAGTTTAATGTTAAGTTTATTTAATCTTGTTAATACTTAAATGATTGAAGAAGATCTAGTATATATGTGGTCATAAGGACCAAGCTAGTGTTCATAGGTCATATTGATTCCTTTTGACTACAAATTTTTCATAACTTTATCATTGGGGTCCTGCTATCTCAATTCATCATGCTAGAATCTAAAAGAGATCATATGCCTAAAAGCTTCCATGTTGTCCCATTAATAAAAAAAATCTAGCCAATGGTTAAGGGGAAGGTGTGGAGTAAACCTTTCCTCTTTGTTCTATAGAAACCATCTATACCATTACATATATAGAATGGAACTTCTTGTTCAGCTAACATGTTTGGTACATGGACTAGTAGCCTAAGTGGGGTACATTGGGTTCCTTCAATCTTGATTATAGTGTAATCTAGATATAACCAAATGTCTCCAATGAATTTAACATATTTATTAATTAGAGGGATGGCCTTCATCATGGGGATCCTTGTGATAGCCTCAACCAAGGTTGGATAGACATAATCATCTATGAATTGCAAATTGACCCTATACTTAAATATATGAGATTTTGAGTAGTATTGGGAGGCTATTTTTTTCCCATCAGGTGGCCATTCGATAATGTTGGGAACTTTGGTGGTAGATAGAAAAGAATCTAATAGATATGACATTATATAAAATTGACCCTTAGTCTTCTTTTTAATTTTAGAAAATTGCCTACTCAAACAAGTGTTAATGACTTCACCAAGGGGAGGGGTTTTCTCTCTTTCAACTATAAAATAAACCAAATGCACCCAAATTTTATCCACATAAGTGGTGGTTAGATTCCCATATAACCTATTCATCAAGGTCATAATCATCCTAGTCTTAGGCCTAAATTGGCTGATTGGGATGTTGCCACTGAGGTCAAAAACTACTTGGTTCTTAGAATATAGCCAAGGAGTCAGGGTGGTCTTCAAATCATTCTTCTTGGCCCACTCATTTATTGTAGTCATGTCTACTTGGGGATTTGGCAATTTATAGTAGTTTTCAAATGCTAGAGGAGAAATATATGCAAACTTCCTAAAGCTACATTTATGGACTAACATGCCCTGATCAATTTTATAATCTTTGAAAATAGGAATAATGACATCAATATAATATAGTACCTCTAGTTTTGATGCAACATAATGCAAATTTGTCATCTAAATGGAGACCAGGCCATAGTAACTATTTTTAAATAATGCATTCCTTTCATCCTTCCTCATGATGGTTGATAGCTCCTGAATGGTCCAAAAGATCTTGGACCAGTTATTGTCTCCCACAGTCAAAGCTACATCATTGAATTCTGCATCTTTGAAGAGTTTGCCTTCTGAATATGTGGTAAAATAGATATTTATATCTTATTGTTTTTGGGTTTTGATGATTGTGAGTTCGAAAATTTTCTCATTAGTGGTCTGTAGTTCACCTCTATATTAGTTTCCACTTGCTTAGTGGCAATTTGACAATCTTAGGCTTGACTATGGTCAATTTGGGATCGAAATAATGCTTTTGTAGATGTTAGGGATTTTCTTCAAGTCTTTTCCAAGATTTAATGGTGATGAATTTTAAACTTAAATGAATTTTTATGCCTTATATTTCTTTTAGATCCTCATTTATACCTTTACCTTTCTATGCTCACAAGATCTTCAACTTTGTCACTTTTTTCCAATGTGGCATCATCATGGCACTTATGTGGTATTTTTGTAGCATGTTTCTCATTAAAAAAATGATCGTTTCCCTTTAAAAAAAAATCTTTATCTCACTCCATCAAATCATATTTCATAGATCAAAACTGGCTACTAATCTTGATCCTAAGAGTTGAATGCCATTAGTTTATATATATATATATATATATATATATATATATATATACACACACACACACACTTGGATCTAAGGTCATGTCACCTTTTAGTCTTGTAGGCCCCCTGATCTTTTCTTCTTATCCACTTTTCTAGTTAGTGTTCTTTTTTCACATGGTGATTCCATGTTTGCTCAGAGCTCTATCAAAATATCTTCTCTGGTCTCTCACCATCTAATCATGGTTGCATAAATGAATGAAAAACATTTGATTATGATTAATGGGATGGGCCACCATTGGTTTCTTATTGTTCCTTGGATGTGACCATGACACTTATCACTTTATCTCATTTTTTAAAGCATCATTGAAACTTTGACTTGGCTATGCTCTATCAGATTGATCCCATTTGAGTGAACACTACTTATATCTCCTGAAAAGATGAAAAATGTTTAACTTAAGGTCAGGATACATAATAAACTTAGGTTAAAGACTTTAGACTATGGTTCTATTTTAAGTTAATAAACACAAGATAAACTTTAGGATAAAATATTTAAGCTAAGCTTAGAGCATAGTAAAAGGGGACCCCAAATAATAATAAAAGGACTTAATATAAGGTTTTTAACCTAAGTTTTCATCATATTAATGAATACAATAGAAATTTAATGTAAAATCTCTAAGCTATGTTTTGTAATAATATGACCCTACATTTGTTAGATCAATCTAATAAAATAGACCAAATATCATGGGATGTATAAGGACCAAGAATATGATTTTAGACTAAGGTTTGGTCAAATGTTTAAATACATGACTAAATCTTATAATAACATTTAAGCTAAGTATATGGTGTTTACAATTTCTCCCATACAAATTTAAACTTATTTATAAGGGTCTCAAGTTGAAACATGGATTCAAATAGATCCAATTAATCTATGATATGTCAAATTCTTATGAAAGATTAATTTTAACATTAAAGTACCAAACATTAAGCATATTTATTTTCCAAATGAGATTCCATTGATACTTTAACATGAAGAGTAAAAATGTTCATTTATTCAAGTGAAATTGGTTCCTAATATTGAATTTTGATGGTCTCATAGAATTCAATGATGACCTTATGGGCATCAATTAATGGTTGTTTATCCATCAAATTAAACTTTCATAAATAACCATAGGGGCCTAAATTTGATAGTCTCATGGACATCGTCTCATGGGAATCATATGATGGGTTTAAGAACATCAAATTTTAGTCCTATTAAATATATGATGTCCCATAGAAACTTTGACTCAATACACATCATTCAATTGATCTCACCTGAGTAAACACAAGTCATTGATTATGATCTAGGTAGTTGAATGTGGTTGGTTCTTTTAATCATAAATGGATTAAATTAGCTTGATATTATATATAAATTAAACTGACTTATAACATAAGTCCTCAACCTAAGCCTTAAAATGTAATAAAACAAGGACCCTTCACATAATTAAAGTCATAGTATAAGATTCTATCCTAAGGTTTTATTATATTAATACAATTAAAACCTTAGGGTAAAGTCTTATACTATGTCTATGTTATAATAAAAGGGACCCCTTTATACTTTGATTTTAGTTTCATATCATTGGATCATCGACATCCACTCAAATGTGGGTTGTTGATCATGATCTGAGTGATTGAGCAAGATTGGTCCTATGGGCTGAAGTCTTAATCATATCGAGCTCACCTCACTCTATTCAATCAACTTTACCCAATTAAACATGGGTCATTGATCTTCCAAAGAAAAACATGGTTTATGTTATAACTCAAAGACATAAAGGGACTTAGGTTAAAGTCTTGATACTAAGGTTTAATTTATGTTAATAAACATGAATAGGGCCTTAGGACTAAGAAATTAGTCTAAGTTTTTAACAAGAGGTACCTTGTGAATAATAAAGTTGGACCAAGCTAAGAACATAATAAAAAGACCCTACAAACATTAAAATTAGACCATCCCAAAATAAAAAGGAATGAGAGGCTTAGGACTTAAAGAGACTAAGTATATAATTTTTAGAATAAGGTTTGGTTGTGTTTAAAAAAAACCAAGCCTTATTATAGAAGTTAAGCTTCATTTCATTGTATTATTTAAAGTTTTCCCACCAATTTTATTCCCTCTAATTTTTAATTTGGTCTAAAATAACCTATGTGAGGGTTTCCTAAAGGAGGGTTTATCTAAACTTTAAACATGGTTTTATCTTGAATTCCTATAGACCAAAGGTTAGTAAAAGCTTAAATAGGGATTAAACTTTAAAATCCAAGCATAATCCATTTGATGAGGGTTCTATTAAACCTACAACTTAAAACAAGAAAATTTACTATTAGTAATATTAGGTAGGATTAAACTAGAACCATGAGCAAAAATAATCCAAATCAATTAGGTGTGGATGATCTTCAAATACAAATAATCTATAAACATGTTAATGACACTCTGATCAAGTGAATTTTTAGTGTTAAGGTTCAAATTTACACAATTTCACACAAGGGTCCTCATTTTTTAGAAATGGGGGTATGTTGACCTTAATAGTGCCCATGTTTATATCAATGGTAACTTCCTTAAACATGGTCAATGTCTCAGGAGGAAGGGATTTATGAAGGGAGGAATTTTCAACACCAAGATAGGTGAGAAGGGAATTGTCATCCTCACATTAGATAGTATTAATGGTAGGAGAATCATATTCAACCATTTGAGGATGATTTATAAGAATGGTTCTAGTTTTCCCATGAGTTTAATATGTTAAGGGTCCTAAAATAATAATATTTGTAAAGAAAACATTAAGAGTGATGGAATTGAGGTCATCAAACTTCAAAGAAATAGAGGTTGGTGAGGATGGGGTTTCTTCCTTAATGATTTAAATGGAAGGTAGGTCAGTTGGTTCTTATGGTTAGATAAATCTAAGGCCATGTTGTTCATAAGGATTTTGAGTTTTACATGGGATAAGCTCATGTGGCCCATGCTCATAATAGCCTAAACCAAATCCTTTATAAGTACACTGATGAAGGTATGTTTGGGAAAAATCTAGTATATCCCACAAAGAAAATTTAGAGGTGAGTGGTTTAATATAAGGGGATCTATTAGAATCCAAAGGTGGTTGATCTAGTCCCCCATAAATAAGGTTGATTTGGCATTTGGGAGGACAAAAAGGGATGATGGCTCTAATGTTAGAATTCTAATTAGGATGTTAATCATGATTTACATAATGCTAAGGAGTAGGAAGGGTATTGAGAGTCAATAGGTAGTATTCTCCAAGTTAAATATGTTGGAATGTGGATTCCAAGGGGTCTTTAATAGGGATTTGGGAAGAGGGTATGGTCAAACTTGTAGAAACTTTATTGATGGAGGATGAAGGGGATGCATACTTTAATGGAATGAGGACATCATTTGGGTGGTAAGTTATGTTACATTAATTAAATGGATTAGGGTCAACTAGGATGATGTGAACTTGACCCTCATATTCAAATTTAAGGCACCTATGCAAGTTTGATGGCACACAACTCATGGTTTGGATCTAAGGGCATCTAAGTAATACATTGCATTGAACCTCCACTTTTACCTAATAGAAGATCAAAGGGAAAGTTTGAGGGCCTAAATGTATGTGAAGGATAATTATTCCCAAAGTAGTTTCTATCATCTCATTAAAAGATCATAGTAGGATAGTGGTCTTAGACATGATGTTATTAGGAAGTTTATGATGATCATAAGCATTAGATGAGATGATATTGATGTTATCTCCCCCATTGATTGTAAACCTTTTGATATGGGTTTTATTGATGTGGGTTGTGATGAAGAGGTAAGGATATGGATCATTTAGATAGATAGGAGGTATCTTAGAATCCTAAAATGTTATAAGGGCTTATACTTGAAGGGATCTAGCAAGGGCTGCTAAAGGTCAAGGATATTTGGGTTGAACCTCAATTAATTGTAAAGCTTCCATCATAGCTTGATAGTGTTAAGGAAAGGTTTGGATAAATTAACACAAGGTCATCTTCACTGAGGTTTGGTGAAGTTTTTTGATAACCAAACTATATATCAATCTAGATGGGTTAGATTAAGGTGTAACCAAGATGGAAATATTGGGTTTTGGTGAAGGTGGTTGGGGTAATTTCATAGAAGAAGGCTATGTCCAAAACATGGATACTTTTGCTTTCCCTTTATCATTTTTACTTTATGATTGAGTGACCATATGCTTGGTGTCAATTTAGAATTTATGTAAGATGATAGGTTATTTTGGTTCTTCTATACTCTTTGATGAGAGCTTGGAGGTAGGTTTATATGGGATGGTAGTTTTTGTTTTTTGTTTTGGAGGTGGGATAAGAGGAGTCTCCTTTATCAAAAGATCATTTATATCACATAATTTTTGGATTAGGTCTTGAAGAGATTTGTGATTCTCAATGTCATGTCCAAGTGTCCTAAGGTATGCACATATTAAGTTATCATTGAACCAAACTAGATTCAAGCTAAGAGGATTGAATGGTTTGATGTGAGTTAGGGTTATGTAAGAAGTTTATAAAAATATTTTTAAGATAGTAGAATAGGATTCTAAAAATGGTACTAAGAAGGTGAAAGTATTTATCTTGGTTTTTGAGGTTGGTACCTTTTTAGGGGTACGTGTGGAGCTCTGGGTTGTGTAATGATTTTGGTTAATGTTTTTGGGGTTGAAGGTTTGGTGTGGATGGGTACAGGTGTGGTAAGGAGAGGACGTGGAGTTTTCAATATCTTATTGTAGGGTTTATCTTTTTCAACAAGGTGGAAAGATGAGGCCCTAAAATGGATAAGGGGTATGGCCCTAAGATGGAGGGTGTAGTTGAAATGGGAGGTGAAATGGTTTTAGGATTTTGAGTTTAAAGTTGTTTGATATTCCTCATTGGTTCATATTATTGTCTTTTAGGTGGAGTTTATGGGGTCAAATCTAAATTTAAGGGTGGATGGGTGAGATTTTGAGTTGGAAGGACACTTAGGTTTTTGATAGGTTTGAGTGGGGTAGTTGGGTTTGTTTTGTTTGTTTTTATGGGAGTCAAATTAGTTGATTTGTTAGAAGTTTGAGATGTAGATGAGTTTGTTGGTTTGGTTGAGGATAAGTTTGAAGGTTAGGTGGTTAATGGGCTTGTTGGTTACTTATTCATAGGGTAGGGAAGTTTAAGATGGTGCCAAAATGTAGCTCAGTCAAGGTTTGGTTATGATAATAATTCAATATTTTGAACCAACCTTGAAAATGGTTTATAGGTAGATTTGGATGCCTCAGTGGGGGTTTCCAAGGAGAGACTATGTGGTTGTGAAAGTGGGATGGTCACGTTTTCTTCTTCTTTTGGCAAAATTTCTAAGGAAATGGTGGGTGATTCCACTAAGGAATGAGTAGGTGAGATGATCTCTTCCTTAGTTGTGCTTTCCAAAGGAAGGATGGGTAGTTCTAATATGGAAGTAAGTATAGTAGGTGAGATGAGTTCCTCTTTATTTATGCTTTCTGAAGGAAGGATGGGTGATTACAATATGGGAGTAAGTAGATTAGGTGAGGTGATTTATTCTTTATTTATGCCTTTTAAAAGAAGCATGGGTGATCCCACTATGGAATTAAGTGTAGGAGTGGTGGTTTGGGTTGATTTTACTAAAATGAGAAGTGGAATAGGCATAGTTTAGGTCATGGGTTTATCAAATATAAGTTCATTATTTGAGGAAGGTAGGTGGTTTGGAAATTTTTTATATGATATGTTGACAACTTGATTTGGAGCTGCATTTAGGTTATCCATTACAAGTTCACCCTTATCAATCAAGTCTTAAACTATGTTTTTGAAGATTTTACATCTATCAACATTATGTCCAATGAAATGATGGTAGTTTAAGATTTTGTTTTCCTTATACCAATTTGGTATAGGATGGGATGAATCAAATTTTTGAGGGTGTTTGATTTTTATAAATTAGACTATGGATGCTTTCAACAATTTCTCCAAAATTGAAGCATAAGACTCCCCTAACAAAGTATATTGATTTTAAACAAAGTGGTTTTGGGATTTTGGATTTTGGTTTAAAGATATGAATGGAATGGATTTTTTTACAATGGAGGAAGATATATTTTAAGGATAAAGACATTGGCTAGTCCTTTGGCTTTGTGGTGGTTCGAGAGTTTGGAAGAAGCTTTGATAGATTTGAAGCTAACATTCTTATTCCTAAGCATAAGTTTGCTTTGATCAATTGCTCAAATTTCCAATTTCATAGCCCTATTAAACACCTAATCAAAAGTTTAGAATGTTTGAATTTATAGGGTAGATGAAATGTTTTTGGAACATGCCCAAGAGAGAAGTTCAATTAATTCAAGTTGGGGTAAGAAGAAGTAAAGTTGGTTGATCAACCCCCTCCATTGAGTAACAAAATTGGAAATGGATTCATCATCAAATTAGAGAATATAATATAAGTCAATTATGGACACTTTCTTGGATATGTTAATGGATAAGTGATCTAATAAATTTTTCACAAGTTGAGTAAAGGAAAAGAGGGAGTGCCTAGTAATGTCACTATACCAATCCAATGCAGATCCTACTAAATACATGGGGAAGGTTCGAAGTAAAAGAGAATCATCATAGGCAATGAGATATCATACATGCCTAAATTCTCTTAAATGTTGTTAGTGATCATCTTTATTTTAAAATTTGGTGAATTTGGGAAGTTCTCATTGAGTGAGGCAATTATAGATTGGTACAAAAGGGCGAATGGGCTCATTATAAATTTGATCATAGGATAGATTATTGTGAACTATAGAAACAAATGTCTCTAGAGTTATCATTTTATCCATCAACAATTTGATGAGGTTAGTTTGTGGTGCACCCACATTTTTATAAGGTATGTGTTGTTGGAGTTGTGAGCGTCCAATATATTTCATGTTGGAAGGTTAGGTGGATGCCACATATTGATAGTTGGTCATGAAAATTTGGGTTGATATGGAAGGAATATATCCTTGTGAATTTGGGATATAGTCTAGAGGTGAAGCAGGTATTTGTTGAGACATGGGCATGGTTGGATTGGTTGGTTAAAGGTGTGTAGTTACCCTTGTACTTATGGATGGGAGAGTGGATGGCATGAGAACTACTAAGTTTTGAAATGGTGTAGATGATGTTGGGTTTTAGGTGGCAAGAGGTAAGTAAAATATATTAGTGGATGGTATCCCAATGCTAAGTGGTGATTAAGTCTTCATTGGTTTGGTTATCCATACATTTTAAGAGTTAGTTATGGGGTTGGTGGAAGTTGATGGTGATTGAGTATTTATTGGTGGTGGAAGAGAAGATTGGTTTTATAAAACACTAGTAAAGGGGTTTCTTGTAGAAGTTAAAGCTTGAGTTACCATGGATTAGGTATTGGATATGGTGTCAATCTAAGTCTCACCCATAAGGTAAGTAGGCATGTTATAAGGTGGTTCAATAGAAGGAACCAAATTAGGGGCATGGTTTGAAATTATGGTAAGGTAATGCTGGAGGGAAATTGGATTATTGTCAAGGAGGTTGGTGAATTCCATATCCCTTCAGGTAAAAGACTGGGGTATATCAAGACTCCTAAAATGGTTAGGAGATCCTTTCACATCTAGAGTGTGCTCCATGGATGAAGAAGAGGAATAATGTTGGTGATGAGGTTGGTTTTGGTTAGCTTGGTATCTAACTTGTTGTGTCAATACTATGGGATAAAGTGGTGGAATTTTTTATAATTTTGATGGAAACAAACTCACTAACTCAAAAAAGGAGTAAAGAATAAAAAATTCAAAAACATCACACACACTAAAAGTATGTTAGATCCTAAGAGTTATTCTTTTATCTTGCTTTGGGCTTATGCCTTAAGTTTAAATTTTTTGATACTCCACTTGGATTTCGAGATGGGTAATAGAATAAGTATTATATGGATGGTTTTAGGTTTTTTTAGGCTCAAAATATTTCTATATTGGAATTGGTACATGTCTTGATATTAGGTCCTACCCCCTCACTTCACACACCATAGAGTAAGGGTGTTGGATGCTTTACTAGAATCTACCTAATATATGTATTTTATAATTAGTGTACTAATTTGGTTCTCTCCTTGGTGATGAAATCTAATTAGGATAGCTATGATGAAGGTTGCCACTAGGCAATGAAATCTCAGTCAATTCCTTTATGTCAATGTTTGATGAATTGATTGTGGAAGTGGTTTGGTATGTGTGTGAAAATAAGTGATTTCTAATTTATTTACTAATTAATTAAGTTATGTGAATTAATCATGCAATCAATCAATGGATGAATTTTGATTTTAAACCCAAAAGGAATTTTTTATTTTTTTGATTGAATACAAAACAACTAGAATGGACCTAAATGTAGAATGAGAATGCAATCCCTATCCTAAGATGAGTGGCTATTCACTTTTTAGAAATAAAGGAAAATAAATGATTTTAACCTTTCCAAGAAAGTAAATAAATAATTACTTTCTTTTGATTTTGAAATGAATAACTTGAAAGTTATGAGTTTTTAATTTAGAAATGAAGAAAATAACGTTTTATTTTTATAAAAAAAGAAGTGTAATCAATGATCCTTTCTCTAATGCAACTAGATTGTCCTAAAACACTTACAAACCCAAGAAAAATATAGGGTCCCATCGAGTGTGCTAGAAAAATTCACTGTCTTTTTATTATTTTCTTTTACTTTTGAGAAAAAATGAAACTTAAAGAAAGGGAGAAGGTGTAGATGAACCTGGATGTCATTATGCACTCTGTGATCTAGACAATGTGAAGTACTCCTCTTCATATTGGGAAAAATAACCTATAATAAGAATAAGACTAAATATGAGATTGATTAATAATATTGAAGGGTGTATTACCTAACAAGTGCTAGATGTAAGAAGTCCAAGACTTCTTTGAAAGGCTGTCAATCTACTTTTTTAATAAATAAAGTTATAAATAATGATGATAAGAAGTGTTTACATAAAGTAATTAAAAATAATTTAACATAATTTAACAAAATGATTTTCAAGAAAATGTTTGCTTAAAAAAAAGTCATTAACTTATGCAAAATAAATGCTAAAGTGCTAAATTATGGTTCAGATTGTTATTTCTAACTCTATGTTATGATAGGGGTCAAGAAATTGGTTTTTGGGTTAGGGTTGATGGGTAATTTTAACTTGTTTCTTTAGGAAAATATAATTACATATAGAATGATGCCGATCAAGGATGACCAATGTTGGTCTCTATGTATAATTATAGTTTTAGATTTTAGGCTGATGGTAAGGAGTTTTTGGGCTATTTGCAGTTTGGTTGATGGCTGTAAAGGCATAATGAAAACTAAAAGATATCAAACACAAAGGTTTAACACCCCAAAGGATAGGAATGAGTGGTGGGAATTTTGTGAAATAAGAGTGTTGGGAGAGATTGAAAGGGATGAAATCAATAAACAGCTAAAATAATTTACTAAACTTATAAAAGAAAATAATACTTAGATGTTGTGGAGTCACTAGCCTGACAATGCTTTGAAGTTGAGTGAGAGTTGGTTAGAATCCTAGAACAAAATGGGTAAAGTAATAATTCTTGAATCCTCAGACTTGAGGTGATGAAGCACTTTTTGGTCTCTAGACTAGTTTTTTGGTTCACTATATAGCTATGGTTCACATAAGAGTTTAGTTATTGCTCAAATTGATTTAACCTCATAATAAAATGTCATAGATCATAGTTAAGTAATTAATATTGATCATGGTAAACTAGCATAAATTAAGGGATGACCAATGTTAGACATAGTATAGATGGTTTAACTTGCCAAAAATAGTGTTTTGAACTTAATTTTGATAGTTAATACCATTATATATGGTCTGAGTTTGTTTAAGGAAGTATGGTCATGCATTTAAAAATAGTGTAGGAGGTTAGGACTTAAATGATAGAGTAGGAAATGGTCTTAAGGCAAGTTGTCACTAAATTAGTGCGCTTGGTTAGGATGAGGTGTAAATGGAATTTTATTAACTTTATTAATTAATCAATTTAGCTAAATGTGGGCAAGGGGTAAATGGGTGTTTAAGGGGGTTAAGAAATGTTCTAACCTAATGCGGACCAATAGGGTCAAAAAGGTGTGTTGCAACATCTAGAAATGTTGGTGTAGTTTTAAGTGTCTATAATTATAAAGGAGTTATGCTTCTATTTTTTTAAATGTCTCCCTAATCCCCACTTATGGACTTCCAAATCCACACTATTCATTATTATTATCTCTAAAATTGTGAACTTTTACCACTTGATGTAACATACCTTGAAATTATTTTTGTTCTTGATTGGGGATTTTAAGTTTATTAGAATCATATTTTTATGGTTTTCCTTGTTATGGGTTTTGAGGTTATCTATAAATTTATAATTTTAAACATTTACTTAAATTTGGATTTCTTATTTTTCTTTCTTATCTTTAGTTTTGGATTGAATTGGGTTGTTTATCTATTTTTAACTTAATCATTATTTAGATTATTTTGGGTTATTTGAATTTGATTTTTTTCTTCTTTATGGATTGATATTAGCTACTTAGCTTATTTTAATCTACTCCTTGATTTGATTGGTAAATTTTATATTTTTAAAGTGTCTCTTTTTTTAAGCCATTTTTTTACCTTTATCCTTGTGTGAATTTTGGGGTATTAGGCAATAAGAATCTTCCCAACATTAGTGTATGTGATAAACTTATGATATGTTGCATAACATTTTGAGAAAGATGGGAGACATTATACCATTTATTCCTTCTAAAAATGTCATAAGGATGATGTGATCCTTAGCATTATGTTTATTTTAATATTATCAGATGTTTGCTTCTAACTTTGAGTGTGATGTGATGAGTTATGTTTTAATATTTGATACACCTTGATGTGTTGTGTCATTAGGGTTTTAAAATTATGATGATGGTCTAAATTATTTATAATGGTTCGTATAAATGAGGTTTGGGAATTGGGGAAAGGGTACAAAGTCATCCCAATGGTATATGTGATTGGGTTTTGGGAATTATAATGAGTGTCCAAAGACCCCATAATGGATTTAGTTATTAGATTTGGGCGTTAGGAGTAACATCCAAAGTCATCCTAATAATCTTATTGGTTAGGGTTAGGAATTGGGATTGCATCCAAAATCCCAATGGATTAAGGAGATAGGGTTTGGGAAAAGGTAATATATTAATTTCATGTCTTTTTGTTGTACCTAAGTGAAGGTCTAAGAAATGATGATAAATTACTTTCATAAATTCTTCCTCCTATGATTCCATTGATTATAAAATAAAATTATTGTTTATTTGATGGTTTAAGGACCCATTATATTAAAATGATCTCATATGGCTAACCTTGTGTATTTCATGTGATTGAAGCATTTTATCTTGATATTTTATCATAAGAGGAATAGTATGATAAGGTAATTAAAATTATCTTGGCCCTTTAGATAAAATAAAATAAATACTTACCATAGACTTAAACATGATAATTGACACATTGTAAAACATGCCCCAAATATTATGTAACAATTGATTGAAACTAAGGCATATTTAATTATGTGTTATCCTAACATGAAAACTAAATATTAATAAAAAAAATTTAATATCATGTTTTGAAACATGACTAACCTTATGTGGAGTTAACTTATCTTTAGCCATGAATATATTAGTGTAATGCTTTGCACTATTTGATATTTTATTAGAGATATTATATCATTGACTTAGAGAGACTACTAAGTGGATTCAATGAAACTGCTTGACATTTCTATAAAATCCTAAAAAATATACTTTATACTTTTAGTGACTTCTAGGAGGAAGTATATATAAGGGGAGTGGGATGTAAAGCCCCAACTCTCATATTTCTAGTTTTATTTGAATTTTTGGTCATTGTATTCATGTCATGTTGGGACCTAATATTTATGTTATTAAGACACGAGATGTTTATTATTATATTGTTAATTAGATAATGGATATTATGTTCTTGATGTTATTATTTTATTACATGAGTAATATTTAGATGTTTATTATGGATGATTTCACTTTGATTATTGAGATTCAAACTAAATTATCATATTATTTGAGCTCATATTACTTTATTATGTGATTTGATATTATAGATATATGTATTTTATCATGTTAATAGCTTCATGTGAATGAGTGAGATGTTTTTATTTGGATGTTTTTCCAATACATTTTGTATCATTAGATATATCTTTGATGTTTACACTCAACAACTTGAAATACCTAGGGTATCATAGTTTTGAATGTGAAATGATGTGTAAATGACAAGGGAGGCCAAGAAAGAGAACTATAACTATGAAAATCATAAATGCACCATTAGTTTTAGTTACATAGTGGCTTAATGATTCTCTTAGATTAAAATCCATTCCTATTATTAACACTTAATATAGTCTTGATTTTTTACCCCTTTTTACCCTCATAACACTACTCACACCCTCTTTATATTCTTCATTACTTTTTTTTTCAATAATTTAAAATTAACCCTACATTAAATAAAGCCATACATGTAAAATTTTAAACCAATTAAGGGCTCAATTTAATCAAAACTCTAATGGGAAATTGGACCCATATTTTCTAGTGGATATAAAGTATTTTAGAGGTGGTTATAAGTTAATTTAAGACTCTTTATTTCCAATTTATGGGATAAAAAAAATTATGAGTGTTTAAAAAGTTTTACGATAATCCATGTGCCCATTTATGGCATGGGGTAGTGAAAACATTAATGGGTATGTTAAGTTATTGCTAGCCCACATGGGTTTGTAAGGTGAGTTAATATTATAAAACACTTTCAAATAATGACCAAGGAATGGGAAGGGACAAGTGTAACCTTAACAGTACCCATTGGGTTGGAGTGTTTTGTACATAATAGCATGAAAAGCCTTCCTTGCAATAATTTGTTTATCATTTTGAAAATTATAACATTGAATAGAGATCAAGGAAAGAATGAGATTGAAAATAAGGAAGAAATATTGGTTTGAGAGAGATTTAGATTTATAAAACCACATGTAAAATACCCCATTTGTTTATAGTCAAGTAGAGGAACTAACAATTTTATTGTATATTAAATTTTAAGTTTTAGATGTACAATTTTATTGTTATGAATTTTGAAGGCAAGGTACTAATTTTGCACAAATTTATTAAGAAAATAGTAAAATTTAAATAATTTTTTGTGCATGCATAGTGATGAAAAATTGAAACTAAATTTTTCTTATAATAAAAATACATAATTTTCTTGACTTGACACAATTCATTTTAAAAAAATTGGTTTACAATTTATTTACTACAAATTTTCACCCTTTAGAAGAGGGTTCTTCAGGCCCTTTCCAACTTTATCAAAACTATTGGAATAACTTGGGATTTGGATCACCTATGGTGAAATTGAACCTCTAGAGAAGGCCAACTTCCTCTTGATGATCACCTAAAATAATGCTAAACAAATTCTTTTTAGGGAAAAGGGTTATTTAATATCAAAAAAATAACACTTTTCATGGTCATTAAATGAACTTGAGTTGCCACCTTTTGCTCCTTAGCCAATGGAAACTTTTCCACCTTTTTTATCAGTCAAGACACTACCTATGGCTTATTGAGTCAGAAGGTCCCCAAAGGTTTCAAGGGTGAAGTAAATAATCCTAGCTATAGTTCCCAATACTATACCTTTTCTTTGATGTTTCACACCATCTCTCACTTGAAGACAAAACCTCATACTCATGGATTTGACTAGATCATGGCTTTGTGCTTTTTAGGTAGATGCTCATTAAGACTATGGTCATGCTGAAGGATGAAGATCCTTTACATTAATCATATATTTTATTTTTATTCATGTTTAGATCATAGGTCTATATATAGGTAGAAAACCTATCTAAGGTTATTGGTTTTCCTATAGTTTCTATATTAGTATAGACCTATAGACTATATATCACTTTTTTGTATTATAATAGGTCTAAATAAACCCATCCTTTCTCCATAGGAACCAAAATCCCATATATGCATACATATATCCTCATTAAAATGGTAAAAATTCTTACAAAAATAAATATACCTAAGGAAAAATATGAACAAGAGGTCTATATTTAACATTAATGGCAATCCATGTGTTGTTTATATCTTACTGCATCATATTGGCTATTCTATGGTGTTTGAACTAGATTAAATGGCATTGAGATGACCCTATAAAGCCCTTTTATCCATGGTCAAAAATATCCTCTCAACCTCCATAAAAAATATTTGGCTCACCTTTGCTCTAATTGGTTGTCAAAATCTGACTCAACTCATTAACACATCGATTAATTTCACTCCATTGATTTTGATTGGTATGAATTATTCAGAAACATCAATCCTCTACTAGTTGAAATCATCTTTAACAATTTTAATGCTTGCATTAATTCTTGATATTTGTTAACCCTTTAACCTCCAATCACTATTAGATATAAGTGTATGATCAAGTAAAAAATATTAGATCAACTAGGACCCATTATTTGGATGTCAATGGCTAGTTCATGATCTTAAAATTGATATCTTCACTCTGTCAAATGATGTTTGCATGACTTTCATTGATGGTCACTTGATCATCAAATTTGCACTCAATAGGATTTATCATGCTCTATCTTAAAGTTGACATCATGTTAACCATCATTTGGCATCCCTCAAAATATAACTAACATCCTATAGACCATCCAATTTAAGCACAGATAGGTTTTTGTCAGAGATTTATTTTGATGTTAGCATGAATGTCTTATATTGTAGGTTCACTTTTGAAGCCTTGAACTTGAAACACAAAAGTCATAGAGTGACCAAACTTTAAATAGATGTTCTTGAGGTCAAAATTAACAAACCCATGTTACCATTCTCTCTTGGAACCCTCACATGTGTGAGATATAACATCACAAAACTACCTACTTAGAATTTATACCACTATAGCCAAAATGTCAATATGAACATAATGAAGAACTAGATGAAAACCATGCACTTCCATACTCATTCTAAGCACTCTAAACATTCCAAAGGGTCTCTATAACTTATCCATTTATTCATCCATTAAAAACTTGATCCATATGGGTACAATCTTGGTATGTGGGAAAAAAATGGCCAACATCTTTGGCAACTCACAAGGAAGCATGCATTAGGCATGGAGTCATTAGCCTCTATAACTGAGTTAAACCTCTATTGAAGCAACAAGGATTAGAATAAACAAAACAAAATGCTTGATGCATTTTGTAAAAGGAAATAATAAAATAAAAAAGAGACATGCACAAGGCACTTAGAGGAAAGCATACAGTTATTATAACATATATAATATGTTATAATGGATGCAATAATATTCAATAACAATGATTTAAATGAATTCAATTAAATATGATGGTTAATACCTCTCTATCTAGTTGGGCACGCTGAAAAGCATTATGTTCCTTACATCCATGGATTAAATAAGGACCACTCCATAATCTTTCAAACTTAGTATGGTTTCCTGATTTAACCTTATTTGAGTCCCATTTGAGGACTAGGTCCCCTTCTTTGAAGTCCCTTATTGTAGCTTTCTTGTCAAAGGATTTCTTGACCTGAGCTTGATGTGACTCTAGAATTTTCATAGCAAGGTCCCTAGTTTCTTCCAACTCCATGAGCTCTATCATCCTCACATTCATGGGATCATCTTCCATCAACTCAAGTTGATGATCTAACTTAAACACATGTAGTTCATGAGATATGGGTAACTTATCCTCTATTACATATACTAAGACATATGAATAATTTCCAATGGCCTCTTTGGGAGTCACTCCATCAGCTCATAAGGCCATTATTATCTTTATATGTCATTATCTCTAATTATTTTTCATGGTCCTCTTGATGATCCTAATCAATTTCTTGTTCATATACTCTACTAAACCTTTTACTTAAATATAGTAGTTGGAAGAGGTGATGAGGTAGATGCCCACTTTGAGATCTCACTCACTTGTCTTCATACCAAGGAATGTCAATCCATTATCTAAAATTATGGTTTTTGGGATATCAAATCTTGTCACAAGGATATCATAGAAGTCTAAAACCACACCTTCATAGCTTCCTTCAAATAAATGGCTTTCACCCAACTGGTGAAGTAGTTAGTTGCAGTGAACACCCATTTATTCCCTTTAGTTGATAGAGGCTTAATCATTCTTATGAAGTCTATACCCCATTGCATGAAAGGTTTCTCCACTTGAATTAGGTTGATGGGGAAAGCTACCAATCTCTATTTCAATTAAAAGAGAGCACATTCTTGACACTTTCTTCTCCATGCATAGGCATTTTTGAAGATTTTGGGCCAATAATAATTATCTCTCATCACCTTGGATACTATAGTATTTGGTGCAAAATGGTCTCTTATAGGTCCATCATGGAACTACTCCAAGAATTTGGTCACCTGGTCATCATCTATGCATCTAAAGAGTACCCTATTAAGTTCCATTCTAAAGAGAACACCATCAACTAATGCACAAGGTATAGATTAAAGACTAAAATACCTTATTTTGGATCTATCTCAGCCTTAGGGGCATTCTCCTATTATCAAAAAGTGAGACATCTCTTAAATATAACTCTTTTGAAATGGAGGTGTACCTACTTATGAGTTATCTTGAGTCACCAAAATAGCTTTCTTATTTTCTTAGAGGTCATTCACCATGTGTTTATATAAGACCTTTCCCCTAACTACCTTGGTGACCTTAATCTCTACATCATATTTCATGACCTTCATGATCTATCCTAATCTCTTCTCATTCAAATATTTGTTAAGGGGGAAATCCCTAACTCCAAGATGAGACACCATAAGATGCATCCTATTATTGTAGAATATGGGCCTAAACTTCTTGAGGCTTTTCAAGGCTACAAGAACTTGATTCTCAATGAAAGTATACCTCACATCATATCCTTCTATCCCTTGACTAAAAAATGTAATTGACTACACCATTTCTTCACCATTCTTCTGCATCAACATAATTGATATGTTGTCAATGTTAGCAAAGGTGTACAAGATGAAGTCCTTAGAGAAATTAGGATTCAAGAGTGAGGGTGCTTGGTTAATGGCCTACTTGATAGCTTAAAAATATACCTTTCCTTCATTTGAATAAGCAAACACTTATATTTTCATCAGCATGGTGGTGATAGGCTTGACTAGGTTTGGAAAAATAGGTATGAACCTTCTCATGAATTTGATCTTCCCAAGGAAACTCTGAATCCCTTTCTTATGTTTTGAAAAGGATAAGGCTAAGATGTAACTTACTCTATTAGGGTCAATATATAATCCCTCTTTTGAGATAATATGACCTATTATTTTGCCTTCATTCATAGAGAATACACATTTTTTTGTATTTAAAGAGATCTATACTCTACATTTATATAATATTAGCCTCAAATGGTCCATATTCTCACTATAATTCTTGGAGAAGACTATAATGTCATCTAAGTAGACTAACACCATTCAAATTAGAAGTCCTTGAAAGGCCATGTCAAATTATCTTTGAAAGGTTTCCCTAGCATTGGATAATCCAAAATGCATCTTATGATAATCAAATGTCCCTCATTTGGTGGTGAAGGTAGTCTTGTACTAGTCCTCTTCTCTCACTAGTATTTGGTTATAACCTAAATATCCATCTAAGAGAGAGAAGTGTTCTAAACTAGTAACTACTTACAGGAGTTGCTCCATAGATGGTAGAGGGTAATGATCCTTCAAATAGACCCTATTAGGATCCTTGAATTCCACACACAATGTTATCTCCCCATTCTTCTTTCTAATAGGTACTAGATTAGTTACCCATGAGGAGTGATTGATCGAGAAGATGATCCTGGATTCAACAGTCTTGGTCAATTCCTTTTTCATGAGCTCTTCTATCTTGGGATTATGGGCCTCTATTTATACTTAATAGGCTTGGTATTAACCTCTATCTCTAATGTTTGTTGGGAATGATTAGGATTAAATATCTTTATATCACTATATTTATAAGCAAAGATTTATGCATATTCCTTACATATCTTTATGAAATCATGCCTTTTAACTTTAGTGCTTACCTTTCCAAGCTTGAGGATCTTGTCTTCAAATATAATAACTCTCTCATAGTTCTCTTCATTATTTTACATCATTAATTTATCCTTCCTCATATGGCCCCTTCATGAAAAAGGACTTCTAAGGTGATAATCCCTTTAGGAAGCTTATTGGACCTTAATTGATAATCTTCTCCTTATATTGATGTTGAAATGTTTATTGGTTGAGGAAGGATAACTCTACTTCTTGTTGCAAGAAACATGCAATTTGTTTGTCATGTTTAAAAACCTAACAATGATCTTCATTAACTAGTACTTATGGTCTTAATACCACTTTGACATGTGGTTGAACCTTGGTCCTTTTAAATTCATTATGGATTTTAAAATGAGCCCCCATAGTTACTAGCTTGTCCTCATATTGATTTTATCCCCTTAGAATTGATTAAATTTTGAAGGCCTCAAAGTCCTTAATTAGGTCCCATAACCTATGTTTACAGGACTTCATTAATGGGTTCCTAGTGGAATTCTAACCTCTGACTTGGTGCACAACCAATTCACTATCCCCATAGACTTGAAACTTCTTGATCCTTCTCTTATTATCCCACTGAAGGCTATGGATGAGACCCTCACATTTTGTTGCATTACAAGAGTAGATAAATTATAGCCTATATCAAGAGAAGTACTTATCATTTGAAGGGGATATTAGCATGACACCTGCACCCACCCCATGCTTGCTCCTTAAACCATCAAATAATAACTTTCATAAACCACTAAGATCTTATTGAGACCTCATGAGGGATGGCATGGGATGGATTTCTTCATGTAAATAATATACACCCAATTCCCTTTGTTTAACACCCTTTAAGAGGTCTACCAATTGGCTATCATTCCATTTATCCTAAAAGAACATGTTTGGTACTTCTTTTGGATGACTGTTCAACTCCTACCACATTATATATTCATCCTCATCAATAATGGTGCAATTGATATTGACATTATCTAGTCCATAGGGTTTTATATAGAATTATGTAATGGGCTCAATTTTGATTGAAACTTTGGCCCCATACCTTATCTTGAATACCATATAGGACCAGTCTACTACAATATATCCCCTATCTTTGTTGTGAACTCTATAGATAAACATAGTGAAAATCAAGGAGGCACATCTAGGATCAATGCATCTTGAGCCACAAATATATTTATACAAGCATGTAGGGTTATATTTAGGTTCCTAATTATGCTATATGGATTGGGAGAAAGACCATCAAGTTGAAACACTCCTTTGGACTGTGGTTCATATTTTAGTCCAAGATGATCAGCTATAGACTTTGGCATCACTGAGGTATTAGCCCCACTATCCACTAAACAATTTTTCACTAAAGAGTTTCCAATGATTATTGAAATATATAAGGGAGGAGGCTTTATTACTTTACCTGATTATCCTTCAATATACCCTTTGGCTACATTGGTAATAACTTCATTCACCTTGCTTGGTGGCTTATTTGTAACATTAATCTTTGACAATCCTTCTTGAAAGATGTCTACCTAAATAGTCATGGAGAACATATCCCACATGGGCACACTCACATTTAGCTTTTTCATTTGTTCATCAATGTTGATGGATGAATGACCACCTTTGCTTGTTATTTGAGAGCCACCATTGATGTTTTTTGAACTTGTGAGCATTAGGGCACAAAATACTCCCTTGGCTTTGATTTTATAGAGGTATTAGAACCTTTAGAGTGACAAAATGTTCATTTGAATTTGTTAATGAATGAGTAATGAGGGGAATATATTTTACTATTTCTTAGTTACCATCTATATTCCTTATTCTAAATCTTGTATTTGATACCACTAGAATATAGGCCTAGATAGAACTCGACTATTGGTTTAATGCATACCACTTTTCTTGTTCATAATTCATCAATGTAACATCTAACTGATTTGGTCCTTGATCTGACCCTTGACCTTGTGGAGGCTCCTTTAGCTTATTCATCATAGGTACCTCTACGTTTTGGGCCATGAGAGCTTGGTTGTATCCAAAACTAGCATCTTGCTTCTATTGATAATTAAAGTCTTGGTTAAGATCAATATTTGGGACAATATGTTGACCAAAGGACTAGTTCCAAAAAATTGTACCCTTTGGTTCTTGAGCCACATTATTTTAAACTGGGACTAAAGAGTTGAAAGTACTGGCAATATTAGGATTATAGTTATTCTTCTTATTTTAGCCATGTTACCATTGTCCTTGGTTTTGACCTTGGCCTTGGATTTGGTAGTTCCCATTAAATGGTGGCATATTTTTTTGAAAGGCTTGTGGTTGAGGCTAATATGAACTTTGATGAGTCCTATTGAAATCATGTTACCTTTTGACATTTACTAGCTCATTCCCTAAAGTCTAAAACATGATTTTGAGCTCTTGAATTTTTTTCTACTCTAGTGAATCACTAAATCCACTAGTAGAAGATTTCTCTTGATTTGGTATAGTATTTGAATCAATTATTAGTGTAAGAGGAGTGACATCCAATGGAGAGCTAAAAATAGGAGGTTGTTTGATTTTAGGAAATAAGAGCATTGGTGGTCTGGGTGTAAGCTTGCCACCCTGAACCAGATAATTTTATACTTTGATGGCCACCTCATAATAATCTTAAATTATATTTCCTCTGATAGATTAGATCATCACTACTATGTCACTATTTAAAGCTTTTAAATAATATAGGAAGGCAAAGTTAGGGGTTGGTCTAACTATGATTGGGATTATATCCCAAGTTTTTTGGAACCTTGTGTTGAAGTCTTATATGACTTCATGAGGAGATTTTGAAATGGATTTTAGTTTCTATACAAGTGACAAATGATCACTTTTATCCTCAAATATCTTACACAAGGCTTCCCCTAGTTATTCTCATGTTTGAATGAAATTGGTAGTAAGGCATCTATACTAATCTAGGGCCTTTCCTTTGAAAGAAGTAGATAATAACCTAATATTTATATTCTCCTCAATGACATTATGGATATTTCAAATGTTGGATAAATCTATGAGGTGTTTAGAGGGTGTTATAGCTTGGTTTCTAGTGTAATAGGGAATATTTTAAGGGATGCAACTGGATAGGGTCATAGTGAGTAAGGGATAGAGGGCTTTGGCCATTAAAAGCCACAAAATTTCTAGTGGATACCATGGCTATGAAAGTGTTTAATAGAGGGCTTATCGTAGGGGTAGGCCTTAGAAAATACCTAAGAGAAAACATTCCCTGATATGGATGTGTATTGGAAAACCTTAATTTTTTTCTAAATTTAAAGGGATTTCAACAAATTCAAAAGGAATACCTCTTGAAGCTGACCTTTTGTCACATTTGGAATGAGATGAAGCTAATGCTCTACACCAAAATGTTGATTCTTCCTTTTAGAGTTGGTAGATGTTATTGTTTTGGAGCCTAACTATTATAAATTTGATAAAATAAACATCAACTTTGATTAATCTTCCTTTTAAAACAAGTGTGTCCCACCAGGTGTGTCAAAAATATTACACCTCATATTTTTACCCTTTTAAAGATGGTTCTTCAAGCCCTTTCCAACTTGATCAAAACTATTGGAACAAACCCAAGATATGGGTCACCTATGGTGGAGTTGAACCTTTGGAGAAGGCTAACTTCCTCCTGATGTTCACCTAAACTAATGTTATCCTAATTATTTGTAGGGGAAAAGGTTAGAGAGAGAATCAAGGATCTTAAGAAGGCTAAAAGGGTGATGCACTAAAGTTAAATGGACGCTCATATAAACATGAACACACACTAGATTAATAAAAGATAACTATGGCTTACTCAATCTCATAATCTCACTAATTGTATAAATGTTTCACGAAAGAGGTTCAAAATAGAACACTAATCTAGACCTGCAAATTAGTTTGAAAACACATTCAAAGAGGAAATCACAAGGACAAGAAAGTAGGAAGAATATCCTTCATAAATGTACCATACACAAGCATACTAAACACTGATTAAAGATAATAGATAGGTAAAGATTTGGTCTTATTAATTCAAAATGTAGTTCTTATAATATTTTGATAGGGTTTAACCATATCAAATGAGCACAATTTTTAAAGAGTCTCGATGAGTATCCTTATCCCAAAAAAGAAAATGCTAAATTATAAGAGATGAGAACCCCTTTAATGGGTATGAGACTAGGATATATAGGAGAAGAGAGAGAAAAAATAATGTAGTAACATGATTTAAATAATAGAACACTTTGTCTTGGGTCATTAAATGAACCTTAACTACCACATTTTTCTCCTTAACTAATGGAAACCTTGCCACCTTTTTGATCAATCAAGAAACTACCTATGACTTGTTGAGTGAGAAGGTCCCTAAAGGTTTAGAGGATGCATTGAATGCTCGTAGTTTTAGTTCCAAATACTAGACCTTTTATTTTATCCTTCACACCATCTCTCGATTGAAGACAAAACCTCATGCTCATGGATCCGACCAGATCATAGCTTTATGCCTTTTACGTAGCTACTTGTCGAGATTATGGCCATGCTAAAGGATGAATATCCCTTGAATTAATCATTTATTTTATTTATCTTCATGTTTGGATCATAGGTCCATATATAGGTATAAAACCAATATAAGGTTATTGGTTTTCTTATAGTTTGTATATTAGTATAAACCTATAGACTATATATCACATTTTTGTATTATAATAGGTCCAAATAGACCCATCCTTTGTCTGTAGGAACCAAAATCCTATATATTAATACACATATCCTCCTTAAAATGGTGCACACTATTGAAAAAACAACCCTACTTGAGAAAAAATATGAAATAGAGGTTTATATTTAACCTTAATAATGATCCATATGTGTTCTTTATATCTTAATACATCATCTTAGCTATTCCATGGCATTTGAATCAGCTTCAATGGCATTGGGATGACCCTTTAAAATCCTATTAACCATGGTAAAAAATATCCTCTCAACATCCATTGATAATCCTAGGCTTTCCTTTGCTCTAATTGGTTGTTAAAATCTAAATTGGTTGATTAACACATGGACTCATTTTGTTCCATTGATTTTGATTGATACGAATGCCTGAGAACCATCACTCCTCTAATAGTTGAATGAATCCTTGAAAATTTTCATACTTGCATTATCTCTTAATATTCACTAACCCTTTGACCTCCATTCATCATTAGATCTGAGTTTATGATTTAATGTGGACCATTATATCAACTAGGACCTATTATTTGAAAACCAATGGCTAGTTCATGATATTAAAATTGATGTCCTCTATTCCATCAAATGACATTTTTGTGACCATCATTCATAGTCATGCATCTATCAAATTTTTTCTCAATAGGATTTATCTTGATCTATCTTAAAGTTGGTGTCTTGTTGACCATCATTTTGCATCCTATAGAATGTAACTAACATCCCACAAACCATTAAATTTAAGTACATATATATTTTTTTCTTGAGCTTTATGTTGATGTTAACATGAACATCTTATGTTGCAGGTCCATTTTTGAAGGCTTGGAATTTTAAATATAAGAGTCATGAAGTGACCAAACTTTCAGGAGATGTTCTTGAGGTCAAAAGGAACAAACCCATGTGACCATTCTCTCTTGACACCCTCACACATGTGAGATATAGTATCAGAAAATTTCTTACTCATAATTTCTACCACTAACCCTAGAATGTCAATATGAACATAATGAAGAACCAGATGAAAACCATGAACTTCCATACTCATTCCAATCACTCTCAACATTATAAATGGTCTTTGTAACTTGTTCATATGTTCATCCATTATCAACCTAATCCATATGGGTATAATCTTGGTATGTGGGAAAAAAATGGCCAATAGTATCTATAGGGTAATTTACATTTGGAAGGATATTTAACCATAGGTTATATGACCTTAATTATAGGGAAGGTTTTAACTTAGATATCAACCTTTAAAGGGAAAATGCAACTATATATTTAAGATCTCAGGGTTGGGATAATAATAATAAGTGCATATGTGCACTAGGTGTTTAAGAGTGGGGACATTTAATGTTGGTTGGTTTAGGCAATCCAAGTTGGTTACCTTTTCAAAAATTTGTGTAGTTTAATGGTTAGTCCACTTTTATTTGACTTCCAATTTCATATAACCCATGTCTCTATGCATTTTGGTTGACATGTTATTTTTTTTGGAATATTTGAATATTTCATATTTTTAAAATGAATTTAAGTTTTGTAGCATGATTTTTGTAAATTCCTTCCTTTGTGTAGTATTATTAAAACTAGAACTATTACCTTGTACTTGTATTTTTTGTATAAATGACATGTGTTAATAGAATACCTATAAGTGGGATGACCTAAAAGGTATTCCCCCCTCAATGTTTTCCCTCTTCCATGTGGAAAAATGTTTAAGGCTCAAAAATTAATTCTTTTTCAATTTATGGCCCTTTTATCTAGCAAAGGTCTTTACTAACCCTTTTAAATTTTATGGGATCTTGTAATCCTTAGAATTAGTCAACCCAAAATGAAACCCTCTTTAATTTCTTTCCCTTTCCCTTGATCACATTAACTAAAAATAAAAGCATAAAACTAAAAATAAAAAACACTTTCTTATTTAACCTTACTGGTAGCCATTAATGGTTGTGGTGGATCTTGAATCTCCCAAAGACATTTTAAAATAATTTAGGATCTTATCACTACCTACATACATTTTGATAATATGGGCACCTACAACCCAATAAAAAAATGCTTGTCTCGAGATAGATATGAAAAATAAAATAAATTAGAAAAAGGTTAAAATATTGGAGACTCCATTAATAGTAGCCATCCAAGGTTGAGGAAAGAGAAGAGGGATCATTATGGATAATTCATCCTCTAGATCTTACTTCATCTTCTCCAAAACTGGAGATAAAACATTAAGAGTGATTTGAAACCTTTACTTCCCTCCATATTGTTTTCTAGGGTTTTTTCACCTTGACTAAATTTGATGGTCAATATAGAAAGATTATAATGAATAAGATGGAGTGATCCATCCTTAATAAGGTAATAAAGGACACTTTAGATCCATTTTGAGGTCATATGAGGAGTATGAGACCTCATTTTTAAGCACACTTCTTAAAATGTAAGTCAACTTGAAAATAGTCTCTAGTTGCAACTTTCAAGGCCAACTAACCCCTGTGATTTGACATAATCGCTCAGGGTTCACCTTGATACCTATTGAGAGTTTATGTGAATCATTTAAGCCAGTGGTTTAATTGAACACATAAAATTTTATTTTATCATCCATTATAGACATTAAGGTCATAGGGATTGATAGTTTTACTTATATATTTGTAGCCTTTTATGAGATCATGTCAATAGACTAGACTAAGTGGGTCAAACATGGTTACATAGTAACAATGTGACCAATTTTACATTTAATCCATGTTTTTTATTTATTCTATTTTATTTTGATTCATTGCACATCTCATGTCACAATTATGGCTAGCCAATGAGAAATGTAGTTATGTAGAGTGTGCTTTATTGGAGTGGGATACAATTGAGGATCTATTAGATAGGATCAAATACATGTATAAAACATGTATGGAGTAGTGAAATCCAAAAGAATAATCCGAAGGAAGTATATAATCTTTCACAATAAGAAAATTCCATTAATAAGAATTAGCCAAAAATTACATATGAAGGTTATTTATATAGGTGGAAAATAGAGAAGTCCCAACACCCTCATGCATGTGGGATTATTTTCACCTAAGGACCTTTATTAAACCTAAGAAAGATTGACTAGACCATGCAAACAAAACCCAATGTGACAAAAGTCTACACCAACACCCCTCACCTCCCACCTCTGCTTAAGTGTAACTCAGGTGGGTAGAAGAATTGGGTCTTAGCACAAAAGACTTATTAGGTACCCAAACACATAGAGATGATACCCTAGAGACGAAGAACATCTATCTTCCTAGACCCAAATAAGATCCTAAAAATGAACATACATACTCTTAATGAAGGGTTTGGTGAATATATCAGTAATTTTATCTATTATCTAGATGTAGAAGAGATCAATGACCTACTCATGGAAGAGTTCCCAAATGAAATACATGTAAATCTTGATATTTTTGGTCTATTGATGGATGACCAAATTTCATTAGATTTAGATTGTGATTTGGTTGTCATATAAGATGATTATTGGTCATCAAATCTAGATGCCAAAATTAGTGATAATCCCTTGAAAACAAATAGCCTTAGTAGTACTATTAATAGCTCTTCTATATTTTTCCTATGTATAAGATAATGAAATAACATTTTTATTGTTACTTGAATAGCTAATCAGACCTAAACTAAGGGAGAAATATATCTTGAAGTAGACTTGTTATTATGAATTTTCCTAGCCCAATCTAAAATTATATATACAGTCAAGTTGATGTTTATTCTCACTCCATATTGAATCCCAAAACTATGAGTACCCTAAATGTAATAGATAATCCACTTAGCTACTTTCCATTCAGTTCCTACATGAATCTATAGACCTTCCCCACTACATATGAAATATTAGGTCTAGTCTGCATAAGGTAGATGACACTGCCAACAAGTTATCAATATGAGGTATAATAAACCAAAGGATATGGGAAATGAGCCTCAAGCTTCACACTAGATAGAAAAAGAGTTAGAGTTGACTTATAGTCAACCACGCTAAACCATGAAATAAAATCAAGAGGATACTTAGATTATGAAATAGTGATCCTGAAGTCAAACTAGGAAATTCAAATCATGACGAAATAATTCAACAAACCCATGTAATTCACTGACAACTTATCAAAAAAATAGTTTTCACTACTGTGATGGTGAATAAAAAATTGATCTAGAGGAAAATTTGGAAAAGGTCTCGAAGTAGACCAAAACCTACACCATTACATAGGGCCTGTTGAGAGATTTATGATGGTATGTGGAACTCCAACAATAGAACTCATTTAGTCCTTATGCATCTAGTCAAATTTGATTTCATTTCCTTGAGTGTTTTCAGAAATTGTGTAATTTGATAAAAGTATCCAAGGTAAACTCTCTATGCACTAAATCAATGTAGAGATTACAGATTAGGTTTGGTATCATATCAGTTAGTGAGCTAGGTTAGCTTTTGATTGTGTGGATTTGATATTAATTGTGTTCAATTTGGTTTTTAGTAGTATTGCAAACTTTTGGCCTGTTAATATTCCATTTGTAGTGTGTAATTTGTTGAATTAATTTTTTTGCAGGGAATAAGAAACTATGGGCAAAGCCTTAAAAAGAGAGAAGCTTAATGATATTGAAGTAATTAATTAGTAGATATAAAAAGAGAATGATTTCCTAGGATCTCATTTTTAGTCCTTGGAAGAGGAGATTTCCCACTTAAAATTAGATCTGCAAGCCAAAAATGAGCTCTTGGCAAAGATGTAGGATGAAGATAAACATTATCTTCATCAATTGTCTTACACTAAAAATGTAGGCACTATGACTGATGAGTGAACTGTAAGTTGTTCATCTAGTATTTATTTTCATTTAGTTTCATATGTTTCAGATATTGCTTTTGGTAGTTTTGAAAAACACACTAAGGGAATTGGATCTAAACTGCTATTGAAAATGTGATTTGATGCAAGAGGCCTTTGAAATAATGTCCAAGGTATTTCTGACCCAATATAGGTAGAGCATAGATCTCACCATTTAGGAATGGGTTATTCTAGTGAGAAAGTGGATGTTGGAGAGAGTTCTTCCATTGCTAAAAGAGGACAAGCTTCTGACAGCCAAGATCTAAGGTAACTAATAGAGTAGAATTCCTCCCTATGAAGGAATGATGAATGGCGTCAGAAATTAGATAAAAGAGGTTTCAAGATTCCACATCCTCATTCAAAGAACTAATAAGAACGTGAATTCTAATACTTTTGATTCTCTTCTACCATTTAAGAAATTTGGTTTTGATATTTAGAAGATGTTGCATTCTTTTCATTATATGTTTTGCATATTAAATAACTATTGTGCCACATATTATTGGAAAAGACAAGATTTACTAAAGTATCTTATAGGTGCTAAAGACCATTCTCATACCAAAAAAGTGAGAAATGGAAAATGGGTGATCTCACCTAAGAAGAGGGATGTTTTCACTCATTGTCACGTAAGAGGACATTGGGTTTAGAAGTGTTTGAAACTTTGACCATCCCACCCTCCTAGTAATGGTAAGAAGAAGATGGTTTATAAACCTGCTGATAAGATAATGAATTTTTTGTTCAATCAACCTATGTAGATGTCAATTAATCCACTAAAGAATTTAAACACCCTAAATAGGAGAATTTGATTAAAAGGGTTAGTAAATAGTTTCTCAATTTCATGTTGTCATGATTAGTGGATTGATAATGCATTTATGTTTCAAAGCAATTTTGGGATCCTTATTAAATGTTGACAAAGGATATATACCCATGCTTTAATCTATGCATTTTGGAACTACTATAATGGGAACACTTTGAGATAGGTCATCATGCAAAGTTTTTAATACTCACACTTATGTTTTAAAAAGATCTATTTTTGGAATCTCTAGTATTAGCTTTATGATTTTCCTATTGAATTGTTAAGGAATTTAACTCATTGATTAGTTTGGGAGATTTAATAGTAGTTGCATAAGTTATTGGGTAAGATTTTACTTTCCTATAGTACTTGTTTCAGAATAATTGCTATTTTTAGAATGCATCTATTTATGGCATGTGTGTGATTGGATGCATCGATAAGACCCATTGGGACAATGTATTGCAGCATGGTCATAACCAATATTGTATTTTGTTTACATTGACAAACTTCTCTTGCAATTACATTGGTGATTGTTTCAGTGTTTGGAAATTCACCACTTACAAGATGTGATAGTGGGAAGACACTTTGATATATTGTGACCTTATTGTCAATTGAAGGATTCAATATAACTCATGACTTGTTTTAGGCTTTTTATAGTTTTGAGTTATGAATCACTTTTTTCCACTATTATCTCTATGTTATGATTTGGTTTATATACTTGATGTGTTGTAGAAGCTCATTGCAGTCATGTAGTAGAAGAGACCACTAGGATTATCTATGTAGAGGCTCTTATGAAGTCATGTAGCAAAAGAAGTCATCACAACCTAGTTTTTTGTAGAGGCTATTGATGGCCATGCAGCAGTGGAGAAATTTTGAAAGGTGTGATCAATTAGTTATTCCAAGCATTGTAAGCATATTTGTAGAACCTGAATAGACTGATAAGACCCATTGAAGTATATTTAGAACTGATAAAAATCTAGAGGATCATCGAAGTTAGATCTAGTTTTTAAGAACCAAATCCATGTAAAGATCCTCACCTAAAGTACCAAGTCTAGTACCAACTTTTTGAGGATAAAAAACCTTCTTAATGGGGAGGATTAATCTAAGGATAATTCAAAAAAGGTATAAAAGTAGACCAAAACCTTCACCATTGCATAGGGCATATTGATATCTTTCTAGCAGTTTGTGGAACTCTAAAAATAAAACTCATTTAATCCTTATGCAGCCAGTCAAAGTTCTAATCAAAGTAGGTCAATAGGTGGTCAATGATGGTCAAAATATAAAAATTGATGATCTTGGAATGTTTATGAACTAGATCCATGGTGTATATCTTGTTAGAGCTTTTTGATAAATTTGACAGTCTAAAAAATGGAGTCCGTATGTGTAAATTATGATCAGTCAAAGTGATGATGCAACCATAAAGTGACATGGTAATATGGTTCAACCCAAGCCATTAAAATTTGTAAATACCACCTTATTAAACGGGGATAAACATATTACATTGAATATTTGGGAATAATTATCACCCTATTTTAAGTGGATAATTTAAAATCCCATTAAAATTAGGTATGGAATAATTATGAAATTTATTAAAAAAGATTGTGGATAATCATCTTAATAAAAAAAAGTGGACCTCCCACAAGTATATAAAGGAGTGAGAGGTTATTTGTAAATCATTGTAAATTGGAATTTTAATTCATTCCAAGGTTTCAAAGCTCTGATGATATATCCAAAGATTTGAAGAGCTGAGATCTAGAACCGAGAGTTGAAGAGCTGAAGAGCTAGAGAAAAAGAGCCCAAAGCTAGAGCTGAAGAGCTGAGAGTCAAGATCCAAGAGTCAAAGCTAGATATAATTCTATCCATATACTGATTGTCTATATTTAAGGTCATTTGATGCACTTTTTAATTCCTCAAACTGAATCTTTGCAGATTGTGTAATGGCCAATATAGAGACTAGTCTACATATATCCTATGTTTTGAAGGACTTAGATAGCTTTTCAGACTTTGGAGTAAAATAGAGAGTTATTATAAACTATGATATGGTTCCATATGTATGTGTATTTCCTAATTTTTATTTTTTTTAATTTATATTTTATATTCTTAAAGAGATAATTTTGGTTGAGAACTTTAGGAACACGATATTGCTTTCACGATAAGGTGGAAAGTTTGATCATGATTATTAGGACTTTTTGAAGGTTTGTTGCTAAGTTTTTGCAATCTTAGAGTGTCTATTTGATAATTGTGAGGGTTGGTCATGTAATTACAATTCATCCAAATGGATCGGTTCATACTTTAAGTGAACCTAGAGACATAGGCATTGTGAAACTCTGTTATCAAGTGCTTGTCATGAGTTGATTTTATTTGTGCATTATTTTTCCACAATTTTGATTAATTTTATTTATTAATAATTATTGAATGCATAATTATTCAAATATGACATATTAATGGAAAATTGAGCACTTTAGGGTTTGAGATAAATATGTATTAAAAGGTCAAATTTTATTTTGTTTCCTTGAATGTTTTTAAAAATTGTGTAATTTGATAAAAGTATCTAAGGTAAAATTTTTGTGCACTAATTTAGTGTAGATTTTATAGATCTAAAAATCCATATGATAAATAAGTCATCAATGTAGAGAAATAGAATAAATAGTGAATCATCTAACCTTAAAATGTAAACATTCATATCTAAATGACATCTGGTGAACTGAAATGAAAGAAGAAAGGAGTCCATCTTGGCATACCAAGCTTGTAGATAATTTTTGAGGCCATAGATAGATTTAAAAATCTTAAAAACTAAGGAAGAATGTTTCATAAATCCTTGTGGTTGCTCAATGTATATTTCCTCTTTGAGGTCACCATGAAGAAAGGCACTCTTCACATAGATTTGATGAACAACCTAGTGTTGTGTTATGATAATAGTAAGAGTTGGTCACATTGAGTTCATTTTTTCAACTAGGGTGAACATCTCAGTATAGTTTATATAACTTAAGAAAACCTTTTACTACCAAATGTGATTTTAAATTGTCAATAGACCCATCTATTATAAAAATTTTCTAGTAGATCCACCTAAATTGAACAAGTTTTTTCCCTTGGGAAGTGGGACTAAATCCTAATAATTATTCCTCTAAAAGGAACTATAATCATATTCCATAGTAGTATCCCACTCAAGAGTACCTGATGCCTCATGAAATTATTTTATATTGAAAGGATATGCAATGAAAGAATGTGGGGCATCTTGGAATTGTGAATAGTTCACCTATTGTTTAATAGATCTCTAACCCATCAGAAACCACTTTGTAGAGTCTATCTATCCCAAAGAGGACCAATGCTCAAAGATTTAGGAGGGAATTACTTATCATATAAATATAATATAGGAGGATTATGGGAATAATCACTATTACTCTCATCATTAAAACTAGAATAAGAATCAAGATCATCAAGATGTTGATCAATGAGATTTGAATGATTTGAAATGTCATAAAATCCAAATTCATCAAAGGAAGCGTGAGAAGTTTCAAGCATGGAATCCTAAGGACCATCTATAAAATGAACACTCCTATCAATTAAAATCTCATGAGTGGTGGGATGAAGAAGTTTGTATCCCTTAACACCCTCAGGATATCTCACAAAGATTCAATACTAACTCTGAGGTTCTAATGGTTTATGTTTCTTCTTCAAAATGTGAGCCATAATAGGAAAACTAAACATTTAAAAGTGATCTACTATGTGTTTCTGATCACTCCAAACATTTTTAATGAGTGAATCCATGAAAATATTTGTAACTTATTTTTGGATATAATAAGCGTAGTTGATGGCCTCGACCCAATACTAAGGTGCAAGAGACTTGGAGTGTAGGATACAGTTGGCCATTTACTTCAAAGATCTATTCTTACACTTTGCAACACCATTATACTAAGGACTATATGGAAGCATAGATTTTAGTTTAATCCCTTTGATGTATACAATTTCTCAAAATGGTTACTTACATACTCACCACCATTATCAGTGTAAAAAATCTTGATGGCTTTACCTAACTATTTCTCTACAAGGACCTTAAAGTCATAAATAATTTCAAAGACCTTAAATTTATGCTTAATAAAGTACACCCAAGTATACCTCAAATATTCATTGATGAAAGTAAACATGTATTTATTCCTATTTAATTAAGGTTTTATAAATGGGATGATAATGTCACTAAGAAAAATCTCTAATATTTTTGTAGCTCTATGTGATTTGACCTTGACATACTACTCCTTAAGATGCTTACCAAGAATGCAGCCCTAGAAAACTCTGTAAGAAAACTTGACTCATAGAAACCCTAAAACCATGTATTGGCAACTAGTTTACTCTAGGTAGTTATAGTTGAGATGGTTGAATCACTCATGCCCTAATTTATTCACCTCATCTAAATGAGTGAGTAGTATAATAGAGAGTTAATTAGTAATAGAATGTGAGAAATTATACAACATAGATTGGTGATATGCTTTCCCAAATGTAATAATGGAGTTAGTTTTAGCTTCTTTAATAAGCATAGAATTGGATGTGAAGTCAACTCTCTTACCTAAACTAATGCAATTGATTTGGTAAATAGATAGGATATTGGTGGATAAAGAAGGACACACAAAACATCATGAAATGTCACATAATTCACTTCAATATATCCATTCCCATTAACTTATATGGAAGTATCATCACCCAATAAAATGGAAGGCATATAACAAGGCTCTAAGGATGAAAACATTTCTTATGATGAAACTATTGATGCTTAATTTAGAAATTAATCACCAGAGTCATAGGAAGTTTCAAAGATGTGAGACTTGATCCTTAAAACAACCTCCATATTTTAAATAAGATGAATTTCCTCTTGGGGTTTGGTGTAAAGGGAGAGAAAACAATGTATAAAAGGAATATTTTAACTACTAAAGTGATACACCAAGATTTAATTCCTTCACCAAAAGGCACAGTGAAGAGTGCTAACAGAATTTACTGAAAGATTAAAGAGCATAAAGCATGATCAATAATTCTAGAAATGACTATAGACTAACCAAAGGCTTATAATATAAAAATTAACTTGTATAATCATCTATATATAACAACATAGTATTAGTTTCAATAGTTTTCCATGAAAATATTAAAGAGTATGCAACATTGTTAATATTTTTAGTAAGTATGTGAAATTGACAAAAGGCTTATAACATAAAATGAAAAGCAATACTAAAAACTAGACTATTATTTTACACAATACCACTCTTTATTTATATATGAACAAAGTACATAAGGCAAAAATGCATAGAATACAATCTTCAAACTCTTAAGAAAGGCAATTACTAAGGAAGTCAAATGATTTTTTAAAGAACTAGCTCCTAGAACTCTTTATATGGTCCAAATCAATCCCTTATTTTTAAGTTTTTTATAACTGCTTATAGTGCACAAAAATATCTACTGTTATTCTTTGCCACTTGTCTACGGTTTAAACACTTGTCTATACTTTTTAGATCTGAGAAACTTGTTGGGGGATCAAACCAACAATAGATTACACTTGTGAAAGCAATAAACGCGGAAATAAATCAGATAGATAAGTAACTGAAATGATAAATAGCACAGAACAAGATATACAAGAAAACACCCTGAAAACTTGTATTGAAACTCTTTACAATAGGAATACAATTTGAAGAAACTTTGTTCTTCCACACCTCTCTCAGATGCACACAAGATCTCTCATTAGATCTCTATTCCTCAAGAGCTCTCTCTCAAGTACACTCAAATCCAACAACCTAGATTGATGCAACTCTGTACTGTCCTTCAAACATTCACAATGTTCTACTCTTACAGTTCTACACTCAACACTTACAATCTACTATTCTAAGCTAAGAAGATCTTCCTACATATAGAAATAGGAAACTTGAGCATGCTCTTACAACAAATAGTTAAGCCTCTTGAACAAGGGCTCTAAAAATAATATTGCTAATAATAGAGACGCAAGCTTGAGTCCACGACTCAAACTTATCATGCAAACACTCGCTGCTGTCCACAGAAATAGATTTATGGACACGCAGGTAATCGACATCGGTTCCTGCCTGTTCGCCTGTGACCGTCGCCGGCCGACCTTATTGTCGACGTCGGTGCCTCTACAACTGCTACTAATCGACGTCGGTCGCTCCTGACCAACGCCGGCATCTGTGTAGACCCGAACCTGCTTTAAGTATGCTCCTTGGTGAAGCTTTTAGCTCCACACCCTAACAATCTCCCACTTGGAGATAAACCAGCTGCAACAACCTGTATAGCATCATCTTCTAGCTCCTCCATCTTCAACTCAATCATGAAGACCAATAGAAGTTGAATGAAGATTCAACTTCTCCATCGTAATTGGCTTTGTTAGCATATCAGCAGGATTCTTGTCTGTATGGATTTTCTCCAGCTTCAACTCACCATCTTCCAATACCTGCCGTATGAAGTGGTACCTTAGTTGTATGTGCTTGGTTCTAGAATGAAAGGCCGAGTTCTTGGCCAAATGGATTGCACTCTGACTGTCACTGTACAATCTGCAACTCCCATGCTCCCTTCCAAGCTCTTCCATGAACCGTGTCATCCATATCATCTCCTTGCTAGCTTCTGTAGCTACAATATACTCTGCTTCTGTAGTTGACAAGGCTACAACCTTCTACAACTTAGATATCCAACTAACCGCTGTTCCACCTACAGTAAAAACATAACCTGTGGTGCTTCTCCTGCCATCCAAATCTCCTGCCATATCTGAATCTACATAGCCATGTAGAGAAGTATCTGAACCTCCATAGCACAAATGCTTGCTGCTGGTTCCTCTCAGATATCTAAGGATCCATTGAACTGCTTTCCAATGTTCCTTACCTAGATTAGCCATATACTTACTACTCCCACTGCTTGGGCAATATCTGGTCTAGTACACACCATTGCATACATCAAACTCCCTACTGCGGAAGAATATGGAACCATACTCATGTACTCTACCTCATCATGTGAATTGGGACATTGTTCTTTGCTTAGCTTAAAATGTCCAGCCATAGGTGTACTTACCGATTTTGCATCCTGCATATTAAACCTCTCCAACACCTTATTCACATAATCTTCTTGAGACAATATCAACCTGTGATTTTTCCTGTCTCTCCTAATGCTCATGCCAAGGATCTTCTTCGCTGCTCCCAAATCCTTCATAGCAAACGTTTGAGCTAACTTCTCCTTAAGCTCAGAGATATCCTGCATGTGAGACCCTGCAACCAGCATGTCATCTACATACAACAATAGAATAATATATCTACTATTATCAAATCTCTTGAAATATACACAATGGTCTGATTGACACCTACTATAGCCATGCTTAGTCATAAACCTGTCAAATTTCAAGTACCATTGCCTTGGAGCTTGCTTGAGGCCATACAAGCTTTTCTTTAACCTGTACACAAACTTCTCCTTACCCTTGACCTCAAAACCTTCTGGCTGTTCCATATAAATTTCCTCATCCAAATCTCCATGAAGAAACGCTGTCTTAACATCTAGCTGCTCGAGATGCAAATCCTCAAAAGCAACCAAAGACAGTACAACCCTTATAGAAGTCATCTTAACAACCGGAGAAAAAATTTCACCAAAGTCAATACCTGGCTTTTGTGCAAATCATTTTACCACTAATCTGGCCTTATATCGCATCTGTCCATCCTCACTTTCCTTCAACCTGTAGGTCCATCTATTCTTCAGTGTTCTCTTACCAGCTGGCAATTCAATAAAATCCCATGTTTGGTTCTCTCTTAAGGACTCCATCTCCTCAACCATGCCACACTCCCACTTACTCCTGAACTCCACCTGTAATGCTTCTTCAAAACTCTCTGGTTCTCCACCATCAGTTAGCAATAAATAATATAAGGAAGGAGAATATCTAATTGGAGGCTTACTTACCCTTTCAGACCTTCTGATGGGTGTCTTGGACTCGTTCTCAACACGCTGTCTGCCCAAATTTTATGACAGTGACTGACCTCGGCCACCTGTAGACCTATTACTCGCCGTCATCGGTTCTGCCTGACCAACCTCGGTGCCTGATCTGCCGACGTCGGTCTCTGTATGACCGACATTGGTCTCTGTGTTTTCCTGCAAGTGATTATTTCTTTTTTCTGCGAGCTCATTTTGGACCATAACTTCGTCCAATTCACTATTGCTCTGCCCAGATTGATCCAGCTTCCTTATCTGATCACTGTACATCACTCTTTCATTGAAAACAACATCACAGCTCCTGATTATCTTGTTAGTTCCTAGATTCCAAAATCTGAAACCAAAATCATCTGAGCCATAGCCTATAAACGTGCACCTCATAGACCTAGGATCAAGCTTCTTTCTATTTTCCTTATCTATATGCACAAAGGCTTCACTACCAAAAACTTTGAGATATGAGAGATCTGCCTTTTTACCTGTCCATGCCTCTTCTGGAATTCCACCATCCAGAGCTGTAGAGGGTCCTCTTTTAATCAGGTACACTGCGGTGTCAACTGCTTCTGCCCAAAACTCTAAGGGCAACCCTGCATGCAATCTCATACATCTTGCACGCTCCATGATAGGTCTATTCATCCTTTCAGCAATACCATTCTGCTGAGGTGTCCTTAGAACCGTTCTTTGCCTACAGATTCCTTGTGTATAACAATACAATTTGAACTTAAGACTGCAGAATTCACTGCCATTATCAGATCTCAGGCACTTTAAATTTCTACCTGTTTCATTCTCAACCATAGCCTTCCAAAACTTAAAAGTCTCAAAAACATAAGATTTCTTTTTAATACAGTAGATCCATACATTTCTTGTGGCGTCATCTATGAATGTAACATAGTACCGTGATCCGCCAATAGAGGCTACCTGAGCCAGTCCCCACACGTATGTGTGAACAAGCTGCAACTTCTGCCTTTTCTTAGTAGACCCAGTCTTGAGAAAACTAACCCTTTTCTGTTTTCCAAATACACAATGCTCACAAAACTCTAGATCCATACTTTTCAAATCTGAAAGCATACCTTTAGACTTAAGTATTGACATCCCCTTCTCACTCATGTGGCCAAGCCTTGAGTGCCACAATTTACAATCCACACCTGAAGTAGATAAAACTGAAGGAGATTTGTTAGTAACACAATTACACAAATAGAGAGTACCTTCTCTCTTACCTCTGGCCATAACTAGTGCACCCTTGGTCACCTTCCAAGAATCTGCTATGAGAGTTACTGTACAACCCTCATCACCTAGCTTACCTACAGAAATCAAATTTCTCTTCAAACTAGGAACATGCATCACTTCTCTCAACACCCATGTGTTGCCATTCTGCATCTTCAACTGCACTTTACCTTTGCCAGTAATCTTACAAGGCTCATCATCCCCTAAGTACACTATTCCAAAATCTCCATGGATATAGTCACTGAAATACTCTCTGTTAGGGGTAGCATGAAAAGATGCACCAGAATCTAATACCCAAGATTCTATGTTATTATGCAAAGAGAAAATTAGAGCATCCTGTGCAATAACTACAACCTTGGCTTCTTCCTTTCCTTCGTGCTGGTTGTCCTCCTTAGGCTTTGACCAACAATCTCTGCTTATGTGCCCCATCTTTCCACAGTTCCAGCATTGTGGCTTCCTGCCATTCCTGGATTTGGATCATCCTCTCACCTTAGACTTAGATCTTGATCTCCTCTTGCTCTTTTCTTTTTGCCTTCCCCTGCTCTCAAAATTTAAAGCATTCCTAGATGTCTCTTCTGTGCTTTTCCTGCGTATTTCCTCATTCAAGATAACACTAACCACATCCTCTACTTTCAAAATATTTGATGCAGATGCAGTATTAGAAACTGCCATTACTAAGCCATGCCAGCTTTTAGGCAAAGAACATAATATCAAAAGAGCTTTTATTTCATCTTCAAATACAATATTGACAGAACTTAACTGATTAACAATTCCATTGAAATCATTCAGATGAGTAGAAACAGATCCACCTTCATTCATATGCAAATTAAATAATTGCTTCATAAGATATACCTTATTTGAGGCTGAGGGTTTTTCATACATATTTGCTAACGTGGTCATCAACTCTACCATTGTTTTTGCCTGTGACAAATTAGATATCACAGTGGAGGCCAGACTCAGTCTTATAGACCCAAGAGCCTTTCTGTCAAGAACTTCCCATTCTTCATCCTCCATGTCCTTGGGCTTCTTTGCTATCCCACCTAGCGGTAAGTAGAGATCCTTCTGATATAGATAGTCCTCTATCTGCATTCTCCAATGTTGGTAGTTCTCGCCATTAAACTTTTCCATTCTCAGCTTACTTTCTTCTGCCATTGCTTCTCCCACTCAAATAGAAAATTCTTGCAGAAACCCTGTGAGCAACCTGCAATCTGTAACCTGTAACCTGTAACCAAGGCTCTGATACCACTTGTTGGGGGATCAAACCAACAATAGATTACACTTGTGAAAGCAATAAATATGGAAATAAATCAGATAGATAAGTAACTGAAATGATAAATAGCACAGAACAAGATATACAAGAAAACACCCTGAAAACTTGTATTGAAACTCTTTACAATAGGAATACAATTTGAAAAAACTTCGTTCTTCCACACCTCTCTCAGATGCACACAAGATCTCTCACTAGATCTCTATTCCTCAAGAGCTCTCTCTCAAGTACACTCAAATCCAACAACCTGGATTGATGCAACTATGTACTGTCCTTCAAACATTCACAATGTTCTACTCTTACAGTTCTACACTCAACACTTACAATCTACTATTCTAAGCTAAGAAGATCTTCCTACATATAGAAATAGGAAACTTGAGCATGCTCTTACAATAAATAGTTAAGCCTCTTGAATAAGGGCTCTAAAAATAATATTGCTAATAATAGAGACACAAGCTTGAGTCCACGACTCAAACTTATCATGCAAACACTCGCTGCTATCCACGGAAATAGATTTCTGGACACGCAGGTAACCGACGTCGGTTCCTGCCTGTTCGCCTGTGACCGTCGCTGGCCGACCTTACTACCGACGTTGGCGCCTCTGCAACTGCTACTAACCGACGTCGGTCGCTCTTGACCGATGCCGGCGTCTGTGTAGACCTGAACCTGCTTTAAGTATGCTCCTTGGTGAAGCTTTTAGCTCCACACCCTAACAATCTCCCACTTGGAGATAAACCAGCTGCACCAACCTGTACAGCATCATCTTCTAGCTCCTCCATCTTCAACTCAATCATGAAGACCAATAGAAGTTGAATGAAGATTCAACTTCTCCATCGTAACCGGCTTTGTTAGCATATCAGTAGGATTCTTGTCTGTATGGATTTTCTCCAGCTTCAACTCACCATCTTCCAATACCTGCCATATGAAGTGGTACCTTAGTTGTATGTGCTTGGTTCTAGAATGAAAGGCCGAGTTCTTGGCCAAATGGATTGCACTCTGACTGTCACTGTACAATCTGCAACTCCCATGCTCCCTTCCAAGCTCTTCCATGAACCGTGTCATCCATATAATCTCCTTGCTAGCTTCTGTATCTGAAATATACTCTGCTTCTGTAGTTGACAAGGCTACAACCTTCTGCAACTTAGATATCCAACTAACCGCTGTTCCACCTACAGTAAAAACATAACCTGTGGTGCTTCTCCTGCCATCCAAATCTCCTGCCATATCTGAATCTACATAGCCATGTAGAGAAGTATCTGAACCTCCATAGCACAAATGCTTGCTGCTGGTTCCTCTCAGATATCTAAGGATCCATTGAACTGCTTTCCAATGTTCCTTACCTGGATTAGCCATATACTTACTTACTACTCCCACTTCTTGGGCAATATCTGGTCTAGTACACACCATTGCATACATCAAACTCCCTACTGTGGAAGAATATGGAACCATACTCATGTACTCTACCTCATCATGTGAATTGGGACATTGTTCTTTGCTTAGCTTAAAATGTCCAGCCATAGGTGTACTTATCGATTTTGCATCCTGCATATTAAACCTCTCCAACACCTTATTCACATAATCTTCTTAAGACAATATAAACCTGTGATTTTTTCTGTCTCTCCTAATGCTCATGCCAAGGATCTTCTTCGCTGCTCCCAAATCCTTCATAGCAAACATTTGAGCTAACTTCTCCTTAAGCTCAGAGATATCCTGCATGTGAGAACCTGCAACCAGCATGTCATCTACATACAACAATAGAATAATATATCTACTGTTATCAAATCTCTTGAAATATACACAATGGTCTGATTGACACCTACTGTAGCCATGCTCAGTCATAAACCTGTCAAATTTCAAGTACCATTGCCTTGGAGCTTGCTTGAGGCCATACAAGCTTTTCTTTAACCTGCACACAAACTTCTCCTTACCCTTGACCTCAAAACCTTCTGGCTGTTCCATATAAATTTCCTCATCCAAATCTACATGAAGAAATGCTGTCTTAACATCTAGCTGCTCGAGATGCAAATCCTCAAAAGCAACCAAAGACAGTACAACCCTTATAGAAGTCATCTTAACAATCAGAGAAAAAATTTCACCAAAGTCAATACCTGGCTTTTGTGCAAATCCTTTTACCACTAATCTGGCCTTATATCGCATCTGTCCATCCTCACTTTCCTTCAACCTGTAGGTCCATCTGTTCTTCAGTGTTCTCTTACCAGCTGGCAATTCAATAAAATCCCATGTTTGGTTCTCTCTTAAGGACTCCATCTCCTCAACCATGCCACGCTCCCACTTACTCCTGGACTCCATCTGTAATGCTTCTTCAAAACTCTCTGGTTCTCCACCATCAGTTCGCAATAAATAATATAAGGAAGGAGAATATCTAATTGGAGGCTTACTTACCCTTTCAGACCTCCTGATGGGTGTCTTGGACTTGTTCTCAACACGTTGTCCACCCAAATTTTCTGACAGTGACCGACCTCGGCCACCTGTAGACCTGTTACTCGCCATCGTCAGTTCTGCCTGACCCACCTCAGTGCCTGATCTGCCGACGTTGGTCTCTGTATGACCGACATCGGTCTCTATACTGCCAACGCCGGTTCCAATTCTTCCAATGTTGATCTCTGTGTTTTCCTGCAAGTGATTATTTCTTTTTCCTGCGAGCTCATTTTGGACCATAACTTCGTCCAATTCACTATTGCTCTGCCCAGATTGATCCAGCTTCCTTATCTGATCACTGTACATCACTCTTTCATTGAAAACAACATCACAGCTCCTGATTACCTTGTTAGTTCCTAGATTCCAAAATCTGAAACCAAAATCATCTGAGCCATAGCCTATAAACGTGCACCTCATAGACTTAGGATCAAGCTTCTTTCTATTTTCCTTATCTATATGCACAAAGGCTTCAATACCAAAAACTTTGAGATATGAGAGATCTACCTTTTTACCTGTCCATGCCTCTTCTGGAATTCCACCATCCAGAGCTGTAGAGGGTCCTCTATTAATTAGGTACACTGCGGTGTCAACTGCTTCTGCCCAAAACTCTAAGGGCAACCCTGCATGCAATCTCATACATCTTGCACGCTCCATGATAGTTATGTTCATCCTTTCAGCAATACCATTCTGCTGAGGTGTCTTTGGAACCGTTCTTTGCCTACAGATTCCTTGTGTATAACAATACAATTTGAACTTAAGATTGCAGAACTCACCGCCATTATCAGATCTCAGGCACTTTAACTTTCTACCTGTTTCATTCTCAACCATAGACTTCCAAAACTTAAAAGTCTCAAAAACATCAGATTTCTTTTTAATACAGTAGATCCATACCTTTTTTGTGGCGTCATCTATGAATGTAACATAGTACCGTGATCCACCAATAGAGGCTACCTGAGCCGGTCCCCACACGTCTGTGTGAACAAGCTGCAACTTCTGCCTTTTCTTAGTAGACCCAGTCTTGAGAAAACTAACCCTTTTCTATTTTCCAAATACACAATGCTCACAAAACTCTAGATCCATACTTTTCAAATCTGAAAGCATACCTTTAGACTTAAGTATTGACATCCCCTTCTCACTCATGCGGCCAAGCCTTGAGTGCCACAATTTACAATCCACACCTGAAGTAGATAAAACTGAAGGAGATTTGTTAGTAACACAATTACACAAATAGAGAGTACCTTCTCTCTTACCTCTGGCCATAACTAGTGCACCCTTGGTCACCTTCCAAGAATCTGCTGTGAGAGTTACTGTACAACCCTCATCACCTAGCTTACCTGCAAAAATCAAATTTCTTTTCAAACTAGGAACATGCATCACTTCTCTCAACACCCATGTGGTGCCATTCTGCATCTTCAACTGCACTTTACCTTTGCCAGTAATCTTACAAGGCTCATCATCCCCTAAGTACACTACTCCAAAATCTCCATGGATATAGTCACTGAAATACTCTCTGTTAGGGGTAGCATGAAAAGATGCACCAGAATCTAATACCCAAGATTCTATGTTATTATGCAAAGAGAAAATTAAAGCATCCTGTGCAATACCTGCAACCTTGGCTTCTTCCTTTCCTTCGTGCTGGTTATCCTCCTTAGGCTTTGACCAACAATCTCTGCTTATGTGCCCCATCTTTCCACAGTTCCAGCATTGTGGCTTCCTGCCATTCCTAGATTTGGATCTTCCTCTCACCTTAGACTTAGATCTTGATCTCCTCTTGCTCTTTTCTTTTTGCCTTCCCCTGCTCTCAAAATTTAAAGCATTCCCAGATGTCTCTTCTGTGCTTTTCCTGCGTATTTCCTCATTCAAGATAACACTAACCACATCCTCTACTTTCAAAATATTTGATGCAGATGCAGTATTAGAAACTGCCATTACTAAGCCATGCCAGCTTTCAGGCAAAGAACATAATATCAAAAGAGCTTTTATTTCATCTTCAAATACAATATTGACAGAACTTAACTGATTAACAATTCCATTGAAATCATTCAGATGAGTAGAAACAGATCCACCTTCATTCATATGCAAATTCAATAATTGCTTCATAAGATATACCTTATTTGAGGCTGAGGGTTTTTCATACATATTTGCTAACGTGGTCATCAACTCTACCGTTGTTTTTGCCTGTGACAAATTAGATATCACAGTGGAGGCCAGACTCAGTCTTATAGACCCAAGAGCCTTTCTCTCAAGAACTTCCCATTCTTCATCCTCCATGTCCTTGGGCTTCTTTGATATCCCACCTAGCGGTAAGTAGAGATCCTTCTGATACAAATAGTCCTCTATCTACACTCTCCAATGTTGGTAGTTCTTGCCATTAAACTTTTCCATTCTCAGCTTACTTTCTTCTGCCATTGCTTCTCCCACTCAAACAGAAAATTCCTGCAGAAACCCTGTGAGCAACCTGTAATCTGTAACCTGTAACCTGTGACCAAGGCTCTGATACCACTTGTTGGGGGATCAAACCAACAATAGATTACACTTGTGAAAGCAATAAACATGGAAATAAATCAGATAGATAAGTAACTGAAATGATAAATAGCACAGAACAAGATATACAAGAAAACACCCTAAAAACTTGTATTGAAACTCTTTACAATAGGAATACAATTTGAAGAAACTTCGTTCTTCCACACCTCTCTCAGATGCACACAAGATCTCTCACTAGATCTCTATTCCTCAAGAGCTCTCTCTCAAGTACACTCAAATCCAATAACCTGGATTGATGCAACTCTATACTGTCCTTCAAACATTCACAATGTTCTACTCTTACAGTTCTACACTCAAAACTTACAATCTACTATTCTAAGCTAAGAAGATCTTCCTACATATAGAAATAAGAAACTTGAGCATGCTCTTACAACAAACAGTTAATCCTCTTGAACAAGGGCTCTAAAAATAATATTGCTAATAATAGAGATGCAAGCTTGAGTCCACGACTCAAACTTATCATGCAAACACTCGCTGCTGTCCACGGAAATAGATTTCTAGACACGCAGGTAACCGACGTCGGTTCCTGCCTGTTCGCCTGTGACCATCACCGGCCGACCTTACTGCCAACGTCGGCACCTTTGCAACTGCTACTAACTGACGTCGGTCTCTCCTGACCGACGCTAGCATCTATGTAGACCCGAACCTGCTTTAAGTATGCTCCTTGGTGAAGCTTTTAGCTCCACACCCTAACAATCTCCCACTTGGAGATAAACCAGCTGCACCAACCTGTATAGCATCATCTTCTAGCTCCTCCATCTTCAACTCAATCATGAAGACCAATAGAAGTTGAATGAAGATTCAACTTCTCCATCGTAACCGGCTTTGTTAGCATATCAGCAGGATTCTTGTCTGTATGGATTTTCTCCAGCTTCAACTCACCATCTTCCAATACCTACCGTATGAAGTGGTACCTTAGCTGTATGTGCTTGGTTCTAGAATGAAAGGCCGAGTTCTTGGCCAAATGGATTGCACTCTGACTATCACAGTATAATCTGCGACTCCCATGCTCCCTTCCAAGCTCTTCCATGAACCGTGTCATCCATATCATCTCCTTGCTAGCTTTTGTAGCTGCAATATACTCTGCTTCTGTAGTTGACAAGGCTACAACCTTCTGCAACATAGATATCCAACTAACCGTTGTTCCACCTACAGTAAAAACATAACCTGTGGTGCTTGTCCTGCCATCCAAATCTCCTGCCATATCTGAATCTATATAGCCATGTAGAGAAGTATCTAAACCTCCATAGCACAAATGCTTGCTGCTGGTTCCTCTCAGATATCTAAGGATCCATTAAACTACTTTCCAATGTTCCTTACCTAGATTAGCCATATACTTACTTACTACTCCCACTGCTTGGGCAATATCTGGTCTAGTACACACCATTGCATACATCAAACTCCCTACTATGGAAGAATATGGAACCATACTCATGTACTCTACCTCATCATCTGAATTGGGACATTGTTCTTTGTTTAGCTTAAAATGTCTAGCCATAGGTGTACTTACCGATTTTGCATCCTGCATATTAAACCTCTCCAACACCTTATTCACATAATCTTCTTGAGACAATATCAACCTGTGATTTTTCTTGTCTCTCTTAATGCTCATGCCAAGGATCTTCTTCACTGCTCCCAAATCCTTCATAGCAAATGTTTGAGCTAACTTCTCCTTAAGCTCAGAGATATCCTGCATGTGAGACCCTGCAACCAGCATGTCATCTACATACAACAATAGAATAATATATCTACCATTATCAAATCTCTTGAAATATACACAATGGTCTGATTGACACCTACTGTAGGCATGCTCAGTCATAAACCTGTCAAATTTCAAGTACCATTGCCTTGGAGCTTGCTTGAGGCCATACAAGCTTTTCTTTAATCTGCACACAAACTTCTCCTTACCCTTGACCTCGAAACCTTCTGGCTGTTCCATATAAATTTCCTCATCCAAATCTCCATGAAGAAACGTTGTCTTAACATCTAGCTACTCGAGATGCAAATCCTCAAAAGCAACCAAAGACAGTACAACCCTTATAGAAGTCATCTTAACAACCGGAGAAAAAATTTCACCAAAGTCAATACCTAGCTTTTGTGCAAATCCTTTTACCACTAATCTGGCCTTATAATGCATCTGTCCATCCTCACTTTCCTTCAACCTATAGGTCCATCTGTTCTTCAGTGTTCTCTTACCAGCTGGCAATTCAACAAAATCCCATGCTTGGTTCTCTCTTAAGGACTCCATCTCCTCGACCATGCCACGCTCCCACTTACTCCTGGACTCCACCTATAATGCTTCTTCAAAACTCTCTGGTTCTCCACCATCAGTTAGCAATAAATAATATAAAGAAGGAGAATATCTAATTGGAGGCTTACTTACCCTTTTAGACCTCCTGATGGGTGTCTTGGACTCGTTCTCAACACGCTGTCTGCCCAAATTTTCTGACAGTGACCGACCTCAGCCACCTGTAGACCTGTTACTCGCCGTCGTCGGTTCTGCCTGAACGACCTCGGTGCCTAATCTGCCGATGTCGGTCTCTGTATGACCGACATCAGTCTTTGTAATGCCGATGCCGGTTCCAATTATGCCGACGTCGGTCTCTGTATTTTCCTGCAAGTGATTATTTCTTTTTTCTGTGAGCTCATTTTGGACCATAACTTCGTCCAATTCACTATTGCTCTGCCCAGATTGATCCAGCTTCCTTATTTGATCACTGTACATCACTCTTTCATTGAAAACAACATCATGGCTCCTGATTACCTTGTTAGTTCCTAGATTCCAAAATTTGAAACCAAAATCATCTGAGCCATAGCCTATAAACGTGCACCTCATAGACCTAGGATCAAGCTTCTTTCTGTTTTCCTTATCTATATGCACAAAGGATTCACTACCAAAAACTTTGAGATATGAGAGATCTACCTTTTTACCTGTCCATGCCTCTTCTGGAATTCCACCATCCAGAGCTGTAGAGGGTCCTCTGTTAATCAGGTACACTGTGGTGTCAACTGCTTCTGCCCAAAACTCTAAGGGCAACCCTGCATGCAATCTCATACATCTTGCACGCTCCATGATAGTTCTGTTCATCCTTTCAGCAATACTATTCTGCTGAGGTGTCCTTGGAACCGTTCTTTGCCTACGGATTCCTTGTGTATAACAATACAATTTGAACTTAAGACTGCAGAAATCACCGCCATTATCAGATCTCAGGCACTTCAACTTTCTGCCTGTTTCATTCTCAACCATAGCCTTCCAAAACTTAAAAGTCTCAAAAACATCAGATTTCTTTTTAATACAGTAGATCCATACCTTTCTTGTGGCATCATCTATGAATGTAACATAGTACCGTGATCCGCCAATAGAGGCTACCTGAGCCGGTCCCCACACGTCTGTGTGAACAAGCTGCAACTTCTGCCTTTTCTTAGCAGACCCAGTCTTGAGAAAACTAACCCTTTTCTATTTTCCAAATACACAATGCTCACAAAACTCTAGATCCATACTTTTCAAATCTGAAAGCATACCTTTAGACTTAAGTATTGACATCCCCTTCTCACTCATGTGGCCAAGCCTTGAGTGCCACAATTTACAATCCACACCTAAAGTAGATAAAATTGAAGGAGATTTGTTAGTAATACAATTACACAAATAGAGAGTACCTTCTCTCTTACCTCTGGCCATAACTAGTGCACCCTTGGTCACCTTCCAAGAATCTGCTGTGAGAGTTACTGTACAACCCTCATCACCTAGCTTACCTCCAGAAATCAAATTTCTCTTCAAACTAGGAACATGCATCACTTCTCTCAACACCCATGTGTTGCCATTCTGCATCTTCAACTGCACTTTACCTTTGCCAGTAATCTTACAAGGCTCATCATCCTCTAAGTACACTATTCCAAAATCTCCATGGATATAGTCACGGAAATACTCTCTGTTAAGGGTAGCATGAAAAGATGCACCAGAATCTAATACCCAAGATTCTATGTTATTATGCAAAGAGAAAATTAAAGCATCTTGTGCAATACCTGCAACCTTGGCTTCTTCCTTTCCTTCGTGCTGGTTGTCCTCCTTAGGCTTTGACCAACAATCTCTGCTTATGTGCCCCATCTTTCCACAGTTCCAGCATTGTGGCTTCCTGCCATTCTTGGATTTGGATCTTCCTCTCACCTTAGACTTAGATCTTGATCTCCTCTTGCTCTTTTCTTTTTGCCTTCCCTTGCTCTCAAAATTTAAAGCATTCCCAGATGTCTCTTCTGTGCTTTTCCTGCATATTTCCTCATTCAAGATAACACTAACCACATCCTCTACTTTCAAAATATTTGATGCAGATGCAGTATTAGAAACTGCCATTACTAAGCCATGCCAGCTTTCAGGCAAAGAACATAATATCAAAAGAGCTTTTATTTCATCTTCAAATACAATATTGACAGAACTTAACTAATTAACAATTCCATTTAAATCATTCAGATGAGTAGAAACAGATCCACCTTCATTCATATGCAAATTAAATAATTGCTTCATAAGATATACCTTATTTGAGGCTGAGGGTTTTTCATACATATTTGCTAACGTGGTCATCAACTCTATCGTTGTTTTTGCCTGTGACAAATTAGATATCACAGTGGAGGCCAGACTCGGTCTTATAGACCCAAGAGCCTTTCTATCAAGAACTTCCCATTCTTCATCCTCCATGTCCTTGGGCTTCTTTGCTATCCCACCTAGCGGTAAGTAGAGATCTTTCTGATACAGATAGTCCTCTATCTGCATTCTCCAATGTTGGTAGTTCTTGCCATTAAACTTTTCCATTCTCAGCTTACTTTCTTCTGCCATTGCTTCTCCCACTCAAACAGAAAATTCCTGCAGAAACCCTGTGAGCAAACTGTAATCTGTAACCTGTAACCTGTAACCTGTAACCAAGGCTCTGATACCACTTGTTGGGGGATCAAACCAACAATAGATTACACTTGTGAAAGCGATAAATGAGGAAATAAATCAGATAGATAAGTAACTGAAATGATAAATAGCACAGAACAAGATATACAAGAAAACACCCTGAAAACTTGTATTGAAACTCTTTACAATAGGAATACAATTTGAAGAAACTTCGTTCTTCCACACCTCTCTCAGATGCACACAAGATCTCTCACTAGATCTCTATTCCTCAAGAGCTCTCTCTCAAGTACACTCAAATCCAACAACCTGGATTGATGCAACTCTGTACTGTCCTTCAAACATTCACAATGTTCTACTCTTACAGTTCTACACTCAACACTTACAATCTACTATTCTAAGCTAAGAAGATCTTCCTACATATAGAAATAGGAAACTTGAGCATGCTCTTACAACAAACAGTTAAGCCTCTTGAACAAGGGATCTAAAAATAATATTGCTAATAATAGAGATGCAAGCTTGAGTCCATGACTCAAACTTATCATGCAAACACTCACTGCTGTCCACGGAAATAAATTTCTAGACACGCAGGTAAATGACGTCGGTTCCTGCCTGTTTGCCTGTGACCGTCGCTGGCCAACCTTACTGCCGACGTCGGTGCCTCTACAACTGCTACTAACTGACGTCAGTCACTCTTGACCAAAGCCAGCATCTGTGTAGACTTGAACTTGCTTTAAGTATGCTCCTTGGTGAAGCTTTTAGCTCCACACCCTAACAATCTCCCACTTGGAGATAAACCAGCTGCACCAACCTGTACAGCATCATCTTCTAGCTCCTCCATCTTCAACTCAATCATGAAGACCAATAGAAGTTGAATGAAGATTCAACTTCTCCATCGTAACCAGCTTTATTAGCATATCAGCAGGATTCTTGTCTGTATGGATTTTCTCCAGCTTCAACTCACCATCTTCCAATACCTGCCATATGAAGTGGTACCTTAGCTGTATGTGCTTGGTTCTAGAATGAAAGGCCGAGTTCTTGGCCAAATGGATTGCACTCTGACTATCACTGTACAATCTGCAACTCCCATGCTCCCTTCCAAGCTCTTTCATGAACCGTGTCATCCATATCATCTCCTTGCTAGCTTTTGTAGCTGCAATATACTCTGCTTCTGTAGTTGACAAGGCTACAACCTTCTGCAACTTAGATATCCAACTAACCGTTGTTCCACCTACAGTAAAAACATAACCTGTGGTGCTTCTCCTGCCATCCAAATCTCTCGCCATATCTGAATCTACATAGCCATGTACAGAAGTATCTGAACCTCCATAGTGCAAATGCTTGCTGCTGGTTCCTCTCAGATATCTAAGGATCCATTGAACTGCTTTCCAATGTTCCTTACCTGGATTAGCCATATACTTACTTACTACTCCCACTGCTTGGGCAATATCTGGTCTAGTACACACCATTGCATACATCAAACTCCCTACTGCGGAAGAATATGGAACCATACTCATGTACTCTACCTCATCATGTGAATTGGGACATTGTTCTTTGTTTAGCTTAAAATGTCCAGCCATAGGTGTACTTACCGGTTTTGCATCCTGCATATTAAACCTCTCCAACACCTTATTCACATAATCTTCTTGAGACAATATCAACCTGTGATTTTTCCTGTCTCTCCTAATTCTCATGCCAAGGATCTTCTTCACTGCTCCCAAATCCTTCATAGCAAACGTTTGAGCTAACTTCTCCTTAAGCTCAGAGATATCCTGCATGTGAGACCCTGCAACCAGCATGTCATCTACATACAACAATAGAATAATATATCTACCACTATCAAATCTTTTGAAATATACACAATGGTCTGATTGACACCTACTGTAGTCATGCTCAATCATAAACCTATCAAATTTCAAGTACCATTGCCTTGGAGCTTGCTTGAGGCCATACAAGCTTTTCTTTAACCTGGACACAAACTTCTCCTTACCCTTGACCTCAAAACCTTCTGGCTATTCCATATAAATTTCCTCATCCAAATCTCCATGAAGAAACGTTGTCTTAACATCTAGCTGCTCGAGATGCAAATCCTCAAAAGCAACCAAAGACAGTACAACCCTTATAGAAGTCATCTTAACAACCGGAGAAAAAATTTCACCAAAGTCAATACCTGGCTTTTGTGCAAATCCTTTTACCACTAATCTGGCCTTATATCGCATCTGTCCATCCTCACTTTCCTTCAACCTGTAGGTCCATCTATTCTTCAGTGTTCTCTTACAAGCTGGCAATTCAACAAAATCTCATGTTTGGTTCTCTCTTAAGGACTCCATCTCCTCAACCATGCCACGCTCCCACTTACTCCTGGACTCCACCTGTAATGCTTCTTCAAAACTCTCTGGTTCTCCACCATCAGTTAGCAATAAATAATATAAGGAAGGAGAATATCTAATTGGAGGCTTACTTACCCTTTCAGACCTCCTGATGGGTGTCTTGGACTCGTTCTCAACACGCTGTCCGCCCAAATTTTCTGACAGTGACCGACCTCGGCCACCTGTAGACCTGTTACTCGCCATTGTCAGTTCTGCCTGACCGACCTCGGTGCCTGATCTGCCGACGTCGGTCTCTGTATGACCGACATCGGTCTCTGTAATGCCGACGCCGGTTCCAATTCTACTGACGTTGGTCTCTGTGTTTTCCTGCAAGTGATTATTTCTTTTTCCCACGAGCTCATTTTGGACCATAACTTCGTCCAATTCACTATTGCTCTGCCCAGATTGATCCAGCTTCCTTATCTGATCACTGTACATCACTCTTTCATTGAAAACAACATCACCGCTCCTGATTACCTTGTTAGTTCCTAGATTCCAAAATTTGAAACCAAAATCATCTGAGCCATAGCCTATAAACGTGCACCTCATAGACTTAGGATCAAGCTTCTTTCTACTTTCCTTATTTATATGCACAAAGGCTTCACTACCAAAAACTTTGAGATATGAGAGATCTACCTTTTTACCCGTCCATGCCTCTTCTAGAATTCCACCATCTAGAGCTGTAGAGGGTCCTCTGTTAATCAGGTACACTGCGGTGTCAACTGCTTCTGCCCAAAACTCTAAGGGCAACCCTGCATGCAATCTCATACATCTTGCATGCTCCATGATAGTTCTGTTCATCCTTTCAGCAATACCATTCTGCTGAGGTGTCCTTAGAACCGTTCTTTGCCTACGGATTCCTTGTGTATAACAATACAATTTGAACTTAAGACTGCAGAACTCACCGCCATTATCAGATCTCAAGCACTTTAACTTTCTTCCTATTTCATTCTCAACCATAGCCTTCCAAAACTTAAAAGTCTGCAAAACATCAGATTTCTTTTTAATACAGTAGATCCATACCTTTCTTGTGGCGTCATCTATGAATGTAACATAGTACCGTGATCCGCCAATAGAGGCTACCTGAGCCGGTCCCCACACGTCTGTGTGAACAAACTGCAACTTCTGCCTTTTCTTAGTAGACCCAGTCTTGAGAAAACTAACCCTTTTCTGTTTTCCAAATACACAATGCTCACAAAACTCTAGATCCATACTTTTCAAATCTGAAATCATACCTTTAGACTTAAGTATTGACATCCCCTTCTCACTCATGTGGCCAAGCCTTGAGTGCCACAATTTACAATCCACACCTGAAGTAGATAAAATTGAAGGAGATTTGTTAGTAACACAATTACACAAATAGAGAGTACCTTCTCTCTTACCTCTGGCCATAACTAGTGCACCCTTGGTCACCTTCCAAGAATCTGCTGTGAGAGTTACTGTACAACCCTCATCACCTAGCTTACCTACAGAAATCAAATTTCTCTTCAAACTAGGAACATGCATCACTTCTCTCAACACCCATGTGTTGCCATTCTGCATCTTCAACTGCACTTTACCTTTTCCAGTAATCTTACAAGGCTCATCATCCCCTAAGTACACTATTCCAAAATCTCCATGGATATAGTCACTGAAATACTCTCTGTTAGGGGTAGCATGAAAAGATGCACCAGAATCTAATACCCAAGATTCTATGTTATTATGCAAAGAGAAAATTAAAGCATCCTGTGCAATACCTGCAACCTTGGCTTCTTCCTTTCCTTCGTGCTGGTTGTCCTCCTTAGGCTTTGACCAACAATCTCTGCTTATGTGCTCCATCTTTCCACAGTTCCAGCATTGTGGCTTCCTGCCATTCCTGGATTTGGATCTTCCTCTCACCTTAGACTTAGATATTGATCTCCTCTTGCTCTTTTCTTTTTGCCTTCCCCTGCTCTCAAAATTTAAAGCGTTCCCAGATGTCTCTTCTGTGCTTTTCCTGCGTATTTCCTCATTCAAGATAACACTAACCACATCCTCTACTTTCAAAATATTTGATGCAGATGCAGTATTAGAAACTGCCATTACTAAGCCATGCCAGCTTTCAGGCAAAGAACATAATATCAAAAGAGCTTTTATTTCATCTTCAAATACAATATTGACAGAACTTAACTGATTAACAATTCCATTGAAATCATTCAGATGAGTAGAAACAGATCCACCTTCATTCATATGCAAATTAAATAATTGCTTCATAAGATATACCTTATTTGAGGCTGAGGGTTTTTCATACATATTTGCTAACGTGGTCATCAACTCTACCGTTGTTTTTGCCTGTGACAAATTAGATATCACAGTGGAGGCCAGACTCAGTCTTATAGACCCAAGAGCCTTTCTGTCAAGAACTTCCCATTCTTCATCCTCCATGTCCTTGGGCTTCTTTTCTATCCCACCTAGCGGTAAGTAGAGATCCTTCTGATACAGATAGTCCTCTATCTGCATTCTCCAATGTTGGTAGTTCTTGCCATTAAACTTTTCCATTCTCAGCTTACTTTCTTCTGCCATTGCTTCTCCCACTCAAACAGAAAATTCCTGCAGAAACCCTGTGAGCAACCTGTAATCTGTAACCTGTAACCTGTAACCAAGGCTCTAATACCACTTGTTGGGGGATCAAACCAACAATAGATTACACTTGTGAAAGCAATAAACGTGGAAATAAATCAGATAGATAAGTAACTGAAATGATAAATAGCACAGAACAAGATATACAAGAAAACACCCTGAAAACTTGTATTGAAACTCTTTACAATAGGAATACAATTTGAAGAAACTTCGTTCTTCCACACCTCTCTCAGATGCACACAAGATCTCTCACTAGATCTCTATTCCTCAAGAGCTCTCTCTCAAGTACACTCAAATCCAACAACTTGGATTGATGCAACTCTGTACTGTCCTTCAAACATTCACAATGTTCTACTCTTACAGTTCTACACTCAACACTTACAATCTACTATTCTAAGCTAAGAAGATCTTCCTACATATAGAAATAGGAAACTTGAGCATGCTCTTACAACAAACAGTTAAGCCTCTTGAACAAGGGCTCTAAAAATAATATTGCTAATAATAGAGACGCAAGCTTGAGTCCACGACTCAAACTTATCATGCAAACACTCGCTGCTGTCCACGGAAATAGATTTCTGGACACGCAGGTAACCGACGTCAGTTCCTGCCTATTCGCCTGTGACCGTCACCGGCCGACCTTACTGCCGACGTCGGTGCCTCTGCAACTGCTACTAACTGATGTCAGTCACTCTTGACTGACACCGGCGTCTGTGTGGACCCGAACCTACTTTAAGTATGCTCCTTGGTGAAGCTTTTAGCTCCACACCCTAACAAAACTACATGTTGTTGGAGCTAAACCACTTGGGGATTTTTTTGTTAATTCTACTAATTGTCCCTTTCATTCTATTTCAATTATTGATCCTCATTTATCTTTAACATGTAATCTCCCCAAACATGGACATGTGGAAGCTTCCACGGCCTTTTAGAGTCATTGAAACTCTTTCCCACTCTTTACTTAGATTTTAGTTTTAATGGTTGTTGGAGGTTCTACACTGTTGGTTCTATAGATTCCAATTGAACTGTTGATCCTTTTTTTATTATCTGCAAGCAACACATGGAAGCCTATCTTATATTGGGAGGTATTTGATATTTTCCATAGATATTAAAGATCATAGTGGTGACATGTGGATACCCTCCATGTGCTTCATACTCTCCTACTTCCTCTTGACTCAAAATAAAATGCCATTTATCTACATGTCAGTCTCATGCTCAATAGAGGCTTGTAAAAACTTTTTTTTCCTATAAGGGAGTGCCAAGGTGAAAAGTGGAATTAATCCATGTTAATTTGAATCTTGAAACATATCACCTTAGTTCCTACCATTAGACTCAAATGTTTATCAAAAAGGGGACTCCATGAAGCTTAATGCCTATAGTTAGACTCACTATTGGGACCTTTACTTTTATAAAAAAGACCGCTACTACACCACATGTCCATCAATCATAAGATGAAGGATTTATTTCATTCCTTTGAGCTAAAAATAACATTGAAGTGACATATGGATACCCTCCATGCTCAGTTCTATACTTAGATTATTTCAGCCCTGATACTTAGAACACTATTATGGTACTTATCAAAAAGAAAATAAGAGTCCCAAGAAAAAGAAAAAATTTATAGAAAATAATTCTACAATTTATGGTGACTCACTAGGAGATTCATACCTACATGTAAGAATCCTTAGCCTTTACTGACCAAAAAAGATTCCTAAAATTTTGGTTCCCATCATTGTTCCCTTAGAGCTTTTGTAGTGACGTCTAGTACCTAGTCCATTCTACCTTTGTCAAGTACTCTGCTTCTAAAGAGCTTGAAAAAATCTATATATTTCTATGATCTCCTTATGGTAAAAGGATTGGAGACCTTGAACCATGGAATGCAACTAGTACTCTAGTTTAGTCATCAGAGCCAAAACTGACTCCACCTCAATGATGTTAGAAGAGTCACTCAAACACTAAAAAATAGTTTGATCATTTGGGAAAGGGGAAGGGAGTCCTAATTAAACCAAACCTTCAATGTGCCCCTTCATTCCTTTGACCTTTTCCTTTAAAATATTTAGCAGATTCTTGGATTTCAAAGTGGCTCTATTGTAGCTCAGAATCACACTGACCTTCCCTACGACTGTCTTCCTATCAGTGGCTAGCTACCTAAAGGGTCTCTTTTATCACATTATATAATTTTTAAATCAACACCTATGATTTAGAAACCTTAGCAAAGACTAATAAAAAGATCTTATCAATAGAGGACTACACCATTAAAACATTGGTGGAGATCCTTTGGTAGAAAGAAAGATAGAGCCCCCTTACCATCTTGACAATACCTATTGCCTTAGGTTGTTGTGCCAATTGTTGGGTCAATTAGGCGGCCTTATCTTTTGCTAACTTGCACCTAACCTGCAAGATAGTACTTTTTGCCACCATAACACTTAGCTTATATTCAATTTATGATGCCTCTATTTCCTTATCACTACTCTACTTCTCTAAGATCCTCTTCTCTTGCTCTAAAAGGTAGGTAGATGCCTTTATTGAATTAAGCTCCTTTTAGAGTGCAGCTATTTTTTCCTCTAAAGTCTTCAAAAATTCTTTAGATATTACTCCTTTTAGGTCCCTATTGGGTTTGGTATTTTCTCTATCTTTGGCCTTAAGTTCAAAGCTTAGATGTCTTACTATGTTTTGGGCTTGAGTTAAGCCTGATTTTCCTTATAGAGCTGATTTAAGATTTTCAAATAAGATGTGGCTACCACATCAATAGTCTCATTCATTAGCTCCACTTTGTCTTGTGGCCTAAATTGAGTTAGGTCCATCATCACTACACTTATTATATAATCCTTAGGCTGCATTTGCTCAAGTGGATTGCTCACATTAGGGACCATGTGGGAGATAGGAAGGGCATGCTACTTGCGGTCATAAAAAGACTGCATTTGTTATGTGGCCACATAATTCATCTCCTTGTTCCTCTGGTTTTCGTTTTTTCCTTTCTATCCTTCTTTTTCAAGTTAGATTAGGCATGGAATTCTAAGGGAGAGGGGCCACAATACAACCCATAAAAAGAGACCCATGGGGTAAACCATAAGGAATGTTGATGGATTGCTTGGGTTGATCTTTTGAGGGAGATGGGTTTGTCAAGACCCTAGGAGAAAAGGTTGGCAATCTCAACTATTGGGAAGCAAGTGTGAAGGGAGAGTAAGATGGAATTAATGATTGAGTAGGTATGGTCAAGAGGGTAGAGGGTGCCAAGCCATGTGAAGAGGGTGGAATTAATAGAGTCATAGTTGAAGATTGAGGTGGAGACATATATGAGGTAAACTCTACCTCTTTTTCTTTGTCTCCCTCCTAAAATGTTATCTTTCACTTATTATTCTCAAGACTCTTCAAGGGATCTTCTCCTACTATTTGGACTGTTACCAACTAAGATGATTCAAACACTTCTTGTGTGAAAGGTGCTACCTGAAGGGGATCTGAAGGGGATTCCATTGTAAGGGGTTCTGAAGTAATATGGGTCATCTTTTACTTTTCCACTTCACTAAGTGGTAGTGGCTAGGTTGAACTAGTGTGAACTATCTTAGATGGCTTTGCCTCTTTATACTCTTTTTGAGGCTATAGTATATTGTTGGTAGCCAAACTAGAAACTAGAGTAATATGAGACTCATCCCACAAGGTCTCCCATTGGGTATCTATGGGTATAACCTCTAAATTTTAGGCTAACTCACTAATCTCTTACTTATACCTCCAATAGGTAGCTATTTTCTATTGACTCCAAACCATCCTAACTAAATCCTATCTCAACCCCTTAGACATGACCCTTGTTGGGTCTAAAGTCTATGTATGTTTATGAAAATACTCCCATGGGGCAGTTAGGATGTCTTGTAGCTCCACATATAAGTTGGGTGTATCTCTCCTAGGAGACCACCTATCTTCAAAAACCTTTCTAGTCTCATGCTTAAAAGGAGTATGGACCTTATTCTTGACAAGATAAGAGGTCATGAAGCCATCTAGGTCATATTTCCATAGATCTTGAATTAAAACAAACCCATAAGTAGTAATTTTCATATTCAAGATAAACTTTGCTTCTCTTTACTACAGTAATGATGCACTTAGTTAGCAGGATATCATGAAAAGACCTCTTCTTTTTTACTACTCCAAACTCAAAGTATATGACCACTAATTTCTATACCACTTCCAAGCCTACTATTCTATTGGTTAAAACTTTGGGAAGTAAAAAGGGTTCCTCCCCGAAACCATGAACCTTAATGAAAGAATGATGGACCCTAAAAAATAAATCATAGGGGTGATAGGAATTAGATAAGATAGGCCTAACCAAGTCATTCATTATATTTTTAATTCCATCCAAATCCATCTCCCCCATTATTGGTGCCATAAAACTCTTAGCAAACTCATAGGTATATGATGACTCTGACAACACATGAATCCATGCAGACATGGGGATAACCTTGTGGGGGTCTACTACTTCTAAGTCCCATAGAGTAAAATTCATATGATGTTAATAAAAGTGGTCATTTTAATACAAAATAAGGTGGAAAAGTGATGAAGAATACCTAAAGCTAGGGTGAACAATAAAATTAGCTAGTTTTTGGCTCATGGTGTAGGTGATGTGCTCTACAAAATCAAACTTGTATAGTTGTGACCTAGAGATGTTTTTTAGATGGAAAATGGATACTAGCTACTAGTCATGCACCATTACATCACTATTATCCACACAAAATTAAAGTGAGCCTCAAACATACATCTTAAGAGTCTAGAGACAACTTACCCTTCTCAAAGGGTAGGGATAGAGTTTGAGTATTGTCTTCAAGAAGATGTAGCTCTTTATTTAAAAATGCATGTTGCTAGTGTACCTAGGAACAAACATGCCTCAGTTAATTCATGTCTTAAAAATTGGTATAAGGGTCATGATATAGACCTAGCATGTCATGGATAACCTAGGGGGTAATTAGTACACTAATTAATCCTTTTTGAATCATCGTGCTTGCGGGATTACAATTTTTGTGTGTATAATTCCACTAATTTAAGGTATAGGTGTATTGTGGGTACTAGATATTAAGCTATCCCTAAGGTCCTTATCCTCATGATAAATGTTTTAAGCATCCTTTGATTCATCATTTTGGCATGTTCTACCTCTGTAAAGGCCTTAGTATTTTTTTTAAAAATAGGGTCAAATTTTTTGTCTACATAGTCAAAGATGAGGAAGAGTCCTGGGAGACACCTTTGAGCACTATTCTAGTTCTTGGGAGTATGGTTTTGGGCTATGTAAGAGATAAGACATATGAATTTGATGATTTTGATGTGGTGGCCAATTCAAATAAACCCTCTGGTGTGAGAACACTCTTTACTGCTCTTTGAATCACTTCCTATTCTCAATTAGACTTAGATGTCTACTCCTTGCTTAGATTTGAGTAAAAAATTTGTTTATCGGTGAAGAATAATGAGACCCAAATTTTTTTTAACTCTATGGATTCTATGAGTGAGAATTAATGACTTTCCTTGATGTGTAGTCTTGTCTCATTAAAACTTACATCGAGTCATTGAAAAAAAAATCTTTGAGATTATCAATTTAAAATTAACATTAAAGACCCTTGGGAAACCGTTAGATAGGCATCCTTTAAGAAAGGCATAGGAGACAAAAATATAAGGGATTATAGAGAGTATTTAATGTTAACAAATTCTTGAATAAAACTAAATATAAGGTGGTTGAATAACCTCAAAATAAGAAAACAAAAAAGAAACTAGCCTAGCTATGATACATTAGTTGCATGATTTTTATATGAAGAGTTTAAGGAAAATCCCATTAACAAGAATACCTAGAGACTTTCCCTCTTTTGTATCTAATTCATAAGCATTACGCTACTTACAATAAATTCTTTTTAAGGGTATTATCTACAAATAATAAAACTTATCACGGTTTCTAGGTTTAGCGACTCTTGCATCCCATTTTAAGACCCAAGAACTAATTTTAAAATCAGGTTCTAAAGTTCTTAGATCAACCCAACTTTTGATAGTTTCTTGTCGACTTATCATTGACTCATGTAATGATTCTCTTTTCTCCTAAAGCTCCAACAACTCTACTATTCTAAATTGTATTGGAAAATTTTATTTAACTTCTATTTGATTTATCAACTGTAAGGCTAGAGTTTTGATAGAAATAGGCATTACTACCCCTTTTTGTATACCAACTCGTATGGAGAGGCCTTTATTACCTGCTTAGGTGTTATCCAATCTACCCATAAATCCAAGATTATGTATTCATGCCATCTTATTTTGTGTTCATTCCCCATTTTATTGATGAGTATAATCAAGTTCTTGTTAGTCAACTCTACCAAACCATTCCATTGTAGATAATAATTTGATCAAGTCTTTGGGTATATACCATTTTTTAACACAAAATTATCACTTTGGACCCTAAGAATGCCACAACATTGTCAGATACAATAGTATGATGTGTTCTAAACCTAGTTGTAATTTATTAGGAGATCTAGAATCACATTCTCTATTTCTTATTTTGAGGCTACCGCTTCTATCCACCTTATGAAATAATCTATTGTGGTAAGGATCCACTTATGTCCCATGCTCAAAATTGGATTAATCATTCCAATAAAATCCAATCCACATTATACAAAAATGATCTTCAATAATTATAGGGATGAGTATCAATGCAACATTTCTTCTCTTACCAATGTAAAACTAACAAGATTGACACTTACTAACCATAGTATGACAATTAGAAAACATAGTCAACCAAAAATACCTTGGCTAGAGTAACTTGAAAGCTGTGGTCCTTGTATAAAAATGGCCATTAGATGTTCCATAATGTAGTTCATGTAAAACCTTTGTAGTTTATTTCCCCTCTATTCATCTAAGTAGGAACCCATCAAAATTCCTTTTGAAAAGGAAAAGGTCTACTAGGATAAATCTTGACCCCTGTTGTCGATAGTATCTTCTTTTCTTATAGGGAAGATGACTTGGATATTGGCCATTATTTATGAAATTAACCCTATCAGTTACCCAAATCTCTAATTCATTTTCTTAAATTTGGAGTACAGTATCTTTAATGACTTTTTCTTTTGTTACAGTTTTATAATCTTGACACAAGCCCCTACCTCTTACTAATTTAGTGGGTTTAACTTTGATATCATATTCCAATATCTTAGTTATCCAATTGGCTCTCTTTTTGATGATTTTTCCCTCCATTGTGTATTCCCTAACACTTGAATGTATTATGAATATTGTGATCTTGTTGTTAGCAACTAAGTGCTTGAATTTTTTGAGTCCTTTAACAATAGCATAAGTTTGCCTCTTTATAAAATTATACCTTAATTCATAGTACTAGAGATTCCTTAAGAATAAAGTAATCAGATGTTTTCCTTGTTCTATGTCTTTTTGGGTTAGTATTGATGTTATGCTATGTTCTCCCCTGTAGACATACATGATGAAACGTTTTGAGAAATCAAGGTTGTGCTGGACTGGGGTGGATGTAATTTCCCTTTTGATACTCTTAAAATCCTATCACCCTTTAGCCATCCATTTAGAACTAAGGTCATTTTTAAGCATTAGGGTGATGGGTATAACCTTTTTATCAAAATTCAAAATGAATCTACTTACAAAGTCAATCTTCCCAAGGAAAGATTGTACCACTTTCTTATTTACTGGTAGGGATAAATCTAGTACCTTTACTCTTTTTGGATCTATGGAGATCCCTTATTTTGAGATAATGTGTTTGAGTAACTTCCCTTGGGGTACTCTAAATAGACATTTTTTAGGATTTAAAGAGATCCCATATTCTTGGAACTTTTTTAAAATAGCCTCCAATTTATCAAAATGATCCTCCACTGACCTAGTGAAAACTGTGAGATCATCAAGATAAATCAAATTTGATTTATCTATTAATTCCCGAAAAGAAATATCTATAGCCCTTTGTAACATATCCCCTATGTTGGAAAGTCTAAATCGCATTTTGGCATAAGTGAAAGTTCCCCACTTTATTTTGAAAATGGTCTTCTATTGATCTTCCTCTTCTAACCATGTCTCATTATAACCCGAGAAGCCATCTAATAAGGAAAACTTCTTTGCTCCCACCATGGTTTATAGAATCTATTCCATTGAGGCTAAGGCATAGTGATCCTTAAGAGAGACATTATTGAGATCCCTAAAGTCCACATAGATTCTAATCTCTCCATTCTTTTTTCTTATTAGGACCAAGTTGGAAACCCATGTGGAGTGTTTGATGCAAAAGATAATCCTAGACTCCAATAATTTCTTGAGCTCTTCTACCATGAGAAAATTTATCTTTGGATTAATCAGTCTTTGCTTTTGGCAAATAGGTTTTGATCCTTTAGTTAGGTCAATAGTATGTTGGACAATCTCTCTATTATAACTATGAAGATCCTTATATGTCCACACCATTACCTTATTATATTTGTGACATAAAGCCACAAATCTTTCATCTTGATTTTGAGAGGTCACTTTCCCAACTTTCAACTTTCTCCCCTTGGAGACTTCAAGTTTAGAATAGTCTTATTTTCTTTCCATGAACTTTATTTTATCTATGTTTGTATCATTAAGATCAAACAACTTATCAAGGGTCATTAACCCCTTTGAAATGTTATTGGACCTTAACTATTTGATGTGGGCACCATACACCTCTTCAATTTTAGGTTGTAATTAGTCTACAAACTCTCTTAAATGTTGTAGAAAATTTATGATCTATTGATCACTCTCAAAAACATACCAATTGTCCTTTTTATCAAGTAAAATGGATTGAATGAGTACCTTAATAGCTCCTTTATTGGTTAGCATATCTTTGGTTGGATCAAAATAAGATTTGATTTGAGCCATTCTATCTGCTTCAATGTTTTGAGTCCTTGGGATGACTTCAATGTTGAAAGCATCAAAACTTTTGATCAAGTCCCAAAATTTAAGGTGGTAAGACTTCATATTTGGGTTCTTTGCTATAGAATCTTCTCTAATCTATTTGACCACCAACTTTGTGTCTCTTAGGACTCTTAGATTCTTGATCCCTTCTTTATGAGCAAGAATTAGGCCATGCACTAGAGAGTCATACTCTAATTCATTGTTAGTGAAACTAAATTGAAAATACAATGCCTTAAGGGTCTTTTTCCCCTTTGGGAAAGTGAGGCATATACCTACCTCTGAGCCTTTCTTACTTCTTACTTCATCAAAATTTAGAGTCCATATTAAAGAACTTTCTATGGGACTTTCCTTTTCAGTGATTTTACACTCCATTATGTTAGGAATTTTGGGGTTCTCATCATAGATGATATAAGTTCCTAAACCGATGGAATCAAAGTTTCCAGAGGGATCTTCCAATGTCAAAGCTGCCAAATAATTCTTACCTTCATGTTCACCAACTTTTTCTATTGATTCCTTTATACAACTTCTTTCTTCTATTTTGATCATCACATGGGAGGCTTCAAACCTTGATTCCATTTGGTCCATAATGTGTTCTTTGCATAAGGGTTATAATAACACTTTTATCTTAGAACCATACTTGGTTCTTAGAATTAGATGTGACCAATCAAGGGACATATATCCTCCAATCATTGTTGTAAAATCTCTAAATAGGCATAATCCAAAGATAAGAGGGATGTATAGAACTAAAATATCTTGAAAAATAGTTATGTTTAGACAAGAATATAGTTGTAATGGAAGTCCTCTAATGATCCCAATGGTTTGTACCAACTTTCCATCAAGCTACATGACTCTTTTAGTCAATGGATCATATTTTATCTTTAAGGCATCAGCTATTAACTTAGACATTACTGTATTGATTGCACTCGAGTCTATCATAGAGTTGTGAATCAACTTTTTTACCCACTTTAAGAGTCATATAAAAGGGGTTAGGTTTAGGCTTTCTTACCTCTTTTTTAGTGTTCATTATGATTGATGGTGTTGTGGTTGAGGTATTCCCAATTGCTCTTTGCCTTTATTTGATGTAGCTTCCTTTGTGGTATTAGACTTTGGGTCACTATGGTCCTTTCATGCTTCTTATAATAGATCATTTTTCTCATGGATGGCCAATATATCCCATAATAAAATATTAGTTTGGACTTTCTTTAGTTGTCCCACCACTTTGATTGGTCTAAGTGGATGTGCCTTGACATACTATGGACACCTTGTCCTTTCAACTATCATGTTAGAGATCCATTATTTATGAGTGGTTATTAGAACTTCTTGAATTTTTGTGGGGATTTTAAAAACTAGGGATAATGGCACCTTTCTTGATTTAGTGTTAATAGTAGGGAAAACCTTAGTATACTCAACCATCCTCCTTTTTTACCATGTGAAACAATTAGACTGAACCATGTTTTTAGAGGTAGATGTTTCATTAATAAACATAGATTCCTCATCTTCAATCCATGAGAAGAAAGCATATTTAGGGGAAATTTATCCTTCCTATTCTATTGGCATACCTTGCATCTGAGCCACCGTGGTTACATTTTCAACTCTAAGTGATTGATATGGTCCTAATGAGGTTGCTTATTGGCTTCTCATTCTTCTTTGTTCAGCTACTCTTTGTTGTAGATTTCCCATAGGGCAATCTCTTGGTATGTGAGAGTAATTATAAGGAAATCACTATGCATTTATTTCTTTTGCCAAGTTGTTTTGGCTAGGGACTAGATCTATTCTTGAGCTTGGCATAATCATCTAAAATGGTGGGAGTATGGGGGAAATCTGGTTAGGTAATTGTGAAGAAACTGATCTTTAAGTCCCTTGGTACTGATTTAACTTATAGGGGGGTCTATTCCCTTGGAAACCCTAATGAGGAGGTCATTGGTGTGAATCTTGGTTCCTCTTAAGATTGATAATTTCATTAGAGAAGATTCTAAAGATGTTTTAGACATCATTCATCTCTAATGAGGTATAAGTTTTAGCTATGACTGGTGTTTCTTAAGATGAAGGAAAGGTATATAGAGAAGTACTAGCTTGGGAATTAATAGGAATCCCTTATTGAGCTAGGAAGGATAATTCAAGGAAAATAGGCATAGGACTTAGACATCTATCAAATTATTATGCACTCTTACAATGAGTTCATAAGCATTGGGAAGAGTCTTCCCTCCTAGTGATTGAATCACAACTGAGATATCATAATTAAAAGCTTTGAGATATAAAATTATTACCATACCTATAGGTGGTCGAGCTGAGATTGGGATTCTTTGCCATGTCTTCTAAAATATAGTATTGAAATTAGTCATTGCTTCTTGGGGGGGCTCTCTTAATAGTATTTAATTATTATAAGAGGGATGATTTATCTCCATTTTCATTAAATCTATCATATAATTTGGTTCCTAATTGGTACCATTTTGCAAAAAAATTGGAACTAAATATCTATACTAGTCAAGAGCTCTTCCCTTTAAAGAGGTAGTGAGTAGTCTCAAGGCTATATTTTGTTGTGTAATAAAGTGGATAGTACATATAGCATCCACATCTTGAAGATGATCTATTGGAGTCTTAAAGTCCTCTCCAGGGAATTTAGATAATGATTTTAGAGCATTAGGAGGAATGGGATCCCATTTATTAGGAGGCATTGGTAGGATAAGTGCGCTTCCACCATTCCAATTGACAAAGTTTATAAGTGGCACCTGAATAGCCATTTAACCTCCAAAAGTAACTTATTGAGTAAGATTTATCCTTGAATTAGTCACCAAAGGCATTACTAAGAGTCTTGGGTTTATTGTAGATTGAGATCTTATAATCAGCCCATGATTCTCCCTCCTTGAAGGATGTCTACTCATACACTTATAAACAATATTAGGTCCTATCCTACTAGGCATGCCAAAAAAACTATTGATGCTTAATTTTTCAACTAATCACTATAGTCATGGGAAGTTTCAAAGATGTGGGACTTGACCCTTGAAACAAACTCTATATTTCAAAGAAGTTGGCTCTTCTCTTGGGTTTTGGTGTAAAGGGAGAGAAAATAATGCATAAAAGGATTATTTTAACTACTAAGGTGATACACCAAGATTGAATTCCTTTACTAAATGACACAGTGAAGAGTGCTAATAGAATTGAAAAATTAAAGAGTGAAAAGCATGATCAATAATTATAGTAAAGATTATAGACTAACCAAAGGCTTATAAGAGAAAAATTAACTTGGATAATCATCTATGTCTAACAACACAGTATTAGTTTCAACATTTTTCCTTGAAAAGATTAAAGAGTATGCAACATGGTTAATATTTTTAGTAATCATGTGAAACTGATAAAAGGTTTATAACAAAGAATGAGAAGCAATACTAAAAATTAGATTATTATTGCATAGAATGCCACTCTTTCTTTATATATGAAAAAAGTATATAAGGCAAAAATGAATAGAATACAATCTTCAAACTCTTAAGAAGGGTAACTACTAAGGTAGTCAAATGTTTTTTTAAAGAACTAGTTCCTAAAAATCTATATATGGTCCAAATCAATCCCTTGTTTTCGAGTTTTTTACATCTACTTATAGCCCAACAAAATATCTATTGTGAGTTTCTACCACTTATTTGGGGTTTAACCACTTGTCCATAATTTTTGGATCTATGAAACTGCATATCGTTGGAGCTGAACCAATTGGGGCTTTTTTTGTTAATTTTGCTAACTATCCCTCTCATTCTATTTCAATTGTTGATCCTTATTTGTCTTTAACATGTATTCTCCCTAAACATCGACAAGTGGAAGCTTCTATAGCCTTTTATATTCACTGAGACTCTTTCCCACTCTTTACTTATCTTTTAGTTTTAACATCTCTTAGAGGTTATGCACCATTGGATCTATGGATCCCAATCAAGTTGTTGATCCTTTTTATGCTATTTTCAAGCTACATGTGGAATATTTTTGAAAACTGGGAGGTCTTTGATATTTGCCTTGGATCTGAAGGAGTGTAGTGGTGACACATGGATACCATCTACATGCTTCATACTCTCCTCCTACCTCTTGATTCAAAATAAAACATTATTTATCCATGTGTCAATCTCATGCTCAATTGTGGCTTTTAAAAACTCTTTATACTTTGAGGGAGCACTGAGGTAATAAGTGGAATTAATCCATGTTCGTTTGAATCTCAAAACCTTTTTCTAATATTTATCAAAAAGGGGCTCCATGAAGCTTAGTGCCTACCATTAGACTCACTATTGGGACCTTTACTTTTATAAAAAGGACTATTTTTGTACCATGTGTTCATTGAGCACAAGCTGAAGGCTCTATTTCATTCCTTTGAGCTAGAAATAGTGTTGAAGTGACATGTGAACCCTCCATGCTCAGCTCTATACTTAGGTTATTTTGGCCCTAATACTTAGAACATTGCTATGGCACTTATCAAAAAGAAAACAAGAGTCTCAAAAAAAACTTTGTAGAAAATAATTATATAAAAACCATTTGGTATGATGCACCATAATTAATAACCCAAGTGGGAGGTTGGGATGCAATTATAACAAGTTATTTTACCTTATATTTTCCATTATTATTTTCTTTGGCCTTAGAATACCCCTATGTTAATGAAATCTAAGTGGAATAAATTGGGACACTTATATTGTTCTTCTAGAGTGTTTTTTTCAGTTATTCAATCTAATTCTTCATTCATTTGGATTAATAATGACCATATTTATTACAATAACCACATGTGAGTCCCTCTTTCTTGCATTTTTCATTTGAAGCTTTTGATTCTTTTGGGTTAACATAAAATTTATGACCCTTTATATGATTTAGGTCTTTCTTGTTCTATTTCATCTATTTGATACTTAAAGCCTTCTATTATTCATGACTCACAATTAAGACATGAGATTTGGCAGACTTTAGTGTACCCATTTGAATGAGCTTGTATTACTCCCAAGTTAAGTCAGTAATAAAGTCATCTAAGGATGGCATGGTACATGTAGCTCCAAGGGCATACTTGGTGGCATGGAAGGTAGAAACAAATATAGAATAGTCAGCTCCAAAATTTATAAAGATGGAAAGAATCAATTAATCATCCTTTTTTCAATGCCACATAGTTTAAATTGTAACTTGAGTGATTCAAACTTGGTGAAAAGGTATTGAATCATATCAAATTTTATTGGGCTCAAAGTGATGATCTCATTATCCAACTAATGAACCCTTATTTCATCTTGATTTAAAAGGAGTTTATCCAATAATGTCTACATTTTATTTGATTTTTTTTCAAATTGATATGAAAAAGCAAGTTGGAAAACATAGACAGGCACAACACAGTTTAGGATTCATCACTTTCATTGTACCACTTCAAATTATCTATGTCAGGTGTCATTTTAGTTTATGTACCCATCGTGATTCGATGTAAGGCTTTTCTCCTCAAGAGTATTTGCATTTTGACTTTCCACTTGTGATAGTTGAATGGTGTAAGAAGCAGAATAAAACTAAGATCCATAGTGCAAAAAGGAATTATTTTTTGAATTGTATGTTTTAGATTAGTACTATAACACCCACCTAAATATATAAAGGTTAAAATTTATAAGGCATAATAATACCACCAATGCAAATAGCTTTAAAAACTCACACTTTCAAAAAAATGGAACCTAAAAGGGAGAAACTGCTTGAAATTTATGTTCATTTGAATACTTCTTTTTTGAAAAAAAATTGATGTTCTCCACTTTACATAAATTGGAAAAAATTAGGTGTGGAAGAGTTTGAAATATTTTTGGTGGAAACTTTCCCAAAAAACTTATGCCCTCTTGGAGTAAAAGTTAAGCAATTTTGGGTTGGCCAAGACCAAGGTCTTAACTCCCATATAACCAAGGGCTAAGACCAAATTTGGGTGTTCCCCCATTCTTACTTTAATTGATGTGATTGATGAAGGTGTTGTATCACCCTCAAAATGACCCATTTTCATAAATGAATAGTGATACACATTAATTTATTAAATTTGATGGTTGAATACACGTCATGAGTACTCCACAACCCTAAAATTGACATATTTCTAACCTTCACTAGACGTATTCTATGTTTATGAGTCTAGCCACATTGTCAAGTGTTGGGAGGATGGCCTATAGACCTATATACCTACAAAAGTGTATATGTATGGGCCTTTAGTGATCCATATCATCATGGATTAGGAAAATAGGTCACCAGGTCTTGGGTGCCATGGAGGAATGTGTATATGGAGTTCACATCACCACATTATGGGTGGTCAAGCTAGCAAGCCTTGCCCCTCATGAAATAACTAGTGTGCAAACATATGTAATAATACATTTGCATCTATGAGGTTGGGTCTGAAAGACATTATATTCATAGATGAATGGTGGGAATAAACACACATTATTGTATATTAGAGCGTCAACCTATTAGACCTTCAACCATGTAGATGTACAAAAACACATGCACATTTATGCAATCGTATCACAACATGGAAGAGGTTTTGAGTGGATGTAAAGAGCCTAAAATTTTTCTAAGTCCATAATTTTTCAAAAATCCATGAAACCAACTAATAAATGATGAAAAAACCTAGAATAATAACCTAGATATTTGAAAATATATACATCTTTCTACAAATCTGGTGAAGACCCACTCATATTTTACAAAACCCATAAAACCCCAAAAAATATTTTTTAGTTTGAATATCGGATGGTATATAATCTATAGATTTTCAAAAAATGCCTTCAAACCTTCCAAAAATGGCAAAAAATTGGATGTCATTAAATTAATTCATGTTTATATCCAATCATAGGTTTTTAACACATTTTGAATTCATGGCATTGTCCATTTTTTTATGAGACCCTAACTATATAGATATGTATAGATTTTCAAGAAGTCCCACCAAACCTTTGAAGATCAAAATTAAGAAAAACACTTAAACAAGATGAATGTTAGATCTCACAATAGGAGAAATTACATTCAACTACAAGTAAATTTCTCATACCATGTAATATCAAGCCACACTTGAGGATCTACTAGATAGGATCAAATGCACGTATAAAACTTGCATGGAGAAGTGAAATCCAAAATAATAATTCAAAGAAAGAAGTTAGTTTCCATAATAACAAAATTTCATTAATAAACATTAGCCAAAAAGTACATAGAAAGGTTCCTTATATAGGTGGAAAATATATAAGTCCCAACATCCTCAAGCATGTGGGATATTTTCCTTCTAAGGACCTTTATTAAACCTAAATAAGCTTTACTATACCATGCAAACAAAACCCAGTGGGACAAAATTCTATTCCAATATGCATTATACATTATAATTACCTTCTTTTTGTGTGGTTAAAGTCATGCAAACTTTTGGGCATGACACCAAAAAATGGACTCTTATTATCAACCAAGGTCATAGTCAATTTCCTACTTGACCATGGGAGTTCAATGTTTTCCTCACTTGGCCAAGTGCCCACTTGATCATGAGAGGCTAGTTTTGGCCTCCCATGATAAATTACCCCAAAACTTTTACCTCTAATGGTTAAGTGCATATTGATCATTACACAAAAAATATTGGCTTCCCATGGTCAATATTAAGGCCAAAACTGGTCCCCCATGGTTAAACACCTACTTGACCATGATATTGTAATTATTTCCCTCTCATATAATCAAGTTTTCACATAGCATAATATAAAATTAACATGCATAAATCAATGAACTATAAATGCAATTATTATACAACATTTGACATAAAAACATATCATATTGATATTTATATTAGGAAAATAATGCATTGGGATTTGAAATATATGATCACTAGTAAAAATATCATAAATTTATCTATTTTATAAGATACACTTACTCTCAAAGATGTCCCATGAAATAACCATTAGACCATAACCCTTGAGAGCACAAAAATGGTTCCACCAAAAGGAAACATCACATACTAAATGGTATACTTCAATATGAACTTTGAAATTTGATCCCATATTATGTGAATTAAATATTTATATAGATTAACTAATCATGCTTTCATTACATCTCCAAATTCTCCACTATAAAAAGTAGGAGGTGGAAGCTTCTTAATCTCCTTGATGATATAAAACAATTTTCCCTTAAATTTTCATCCCTTGGTACATACTCCTCACGTTTATGCATATTTTTAATATTATTCAACCTTTGAACATAGTTTTCCATCTAAACTTGAATGTTATGAATCACACCCAATATGTCATCTAAAATAACATTATGTCCAAAATGATAATTGTTGGTGTTATCACTAAGATTTATATTACAATCATCATTTTTACTAACAAGATCATCTTCATAATAATTTTTAACATGATCCTTATGATCGCATTTTTGAACAAGACCACTATAATCATTTATGTTGTGCATGTTGGCTCGAGTAATCACAATCTTATGAGAAACCAAAATAAATTCAATTCTTTTGTAAAGTTCCATAGAGTAGAACTAAGATATGATATCACTATCATGAACCCCTAAAATTAAACCTATTTTTTTAATTTTAAAGGTCATGATGTACTTTTCCAATACTAATTCACATACTTATATAACTAATTTCAAAAATTCTTAGCAAAATTGGGTAAAATGTTATTATTCTCCCCATGGTGATTATAGGTAGGCCCATTAACCATCTACTTCAATGTCAAAAAAAATAAAATAATAACCTCATGGATATGTAATTGACACATAATAAACACTTAACATTTACAAGAAATTTTCCCACTTCACATATGTAGTGAAATATATAATACCATAGTCTCTTCATTGATAAACACATAGATTAGGTTCGACCATAAATGTCCCTAAAAATTATTAGTTTGGATATAGATCAAACTGAAGCTAAGTTTCTTAGTAAAACATTTCGTAGGAAATTTTAAAATCCATGTTAGTGTACATTCTCTAAATTTATTTATTAATTACTCCAAAAAAAATTTAATGGTTATGTAGGTTGAAATAATGGATATTAGATCCTAAAAATGCAATAATTTCACCAATTTAGGTTTCAATAATTAATACCATCCTTATAGTAGTTAAGAATATTTGGTTATTATTTTTCCTAATTCATTTAAAATTCTATAATCTTTAATCTTAATCCTTTTATTACTAATGAAGTTAAAATAAAGGTCTCAATTATGGTTCAAAAAATTAACAATATTGATCTTACTTGGCTATTTAATTTATATAATCATAACCATAGGTTTTTCATTCTTGTTATTAAAGAATACAATATCAATATATACTTTATAATATTTTATACTAACAATCACTCATGTAAATTATATTACCTATATCCAACATTCCCCATTTGTTCATAACTAAATTTTTTTAGTAAAATTATAATTAAATATCTTCCAATAGGTTTAAGTGTTTATTAAGTTTATCAATGTCATTTATTCACAATATTAAAATGACCCATATAAATAGAGACACCACTTATAGTAACTACTAAACAAGTTTAATTTAAATCCCATTAAACAAGTATTATACCATGAAGTGTGTGTACACTAATCTTACTTGGTTATACCAATATTTAATTTATATAATCATAACCATAAGTTTTTCATTATTTTTATTAAAGAATACAAGATGAATATCTAATATATAATATTTAATACCAACATTCACTCATGCAAAAAAACTTTACCTATACCAACAATACCCATTTGTTCATAATTATATCTCTAAACAAGATTACAATTAAATATATTTCAATAGGTTTAGGTGTCTATTAAAGTTATAAATGTCATTTATTCACAATATTAAAATTACCCATACAAATAGAGACACCACCCTTATAGTAAATAATAAATAATTTTAACTTAAATATCATTAAAAAGGTATTATACAATGATATATTTATGAAAATAACATGACATTTCCATTTTTTCAATGCACCCCAAAAATCGTTTGAATAACACTTTACTCATCACATTTTTTTATACATAAGTATAGATTTGCTCTACCAAGTTGACAGGCCACTAGATATATAGATATGGATTAAACAATGGTTAATTACACATAAATAAATATATATCATATTTGAAATCAATACATAATTCAAACATCTTCATTAAGTCTTTCATAATTGTGATGAAAACACTTCACAATTTCCTTTTCAATTCGTACTTTAAGAAAGATAATTACCATACAAACATTCAATATGATTTTACCAAGGAAACTTCAATATAATAGCATAATTAATACTTCCTAGTACCATATAGAATTTATGCAACTAGGTTTATTTTACTCATTATTTTATGTTGTTATTACAATCAAGTAGTCACCATAATTACTAGATAACAATTTACAAAAATAAATATACTCAAAAAATTAAAATAAAATACATCAATCATACTACAATAATTAATTCCACTACCTTATCTATATATTAATATTAGTATTAAATGATTAGGATATTATGAAAAGCTTCACCACCATTCATCCTATCACATTACTTCATAAGATAAATAATATCATATGAAAACCATTTTTTCAATAACATTATCCTCAATATCATTATGTGCCAAAATAAATTTATAAAGATAAGATACACCATAAAAATTATCCTAATTAACTCTCCAATAATATATTTATTTCATATATCTAATAAATATGCAATTTAAATTTATTCATAATCCAAATAGAGTACATGTGGTCCTTCAAACACCAATGAAGAATATGAAGTCCAAGCTAATGAAACCAAACAAGCTAGACGTATAGACGTAGACCATTAAACATGGTGATACATTTCTCAAATAAGGTCTAATATACATGGACAATATACACTTTAATTTTCAAATTAAATCCTCTGGATCAAATAATAATATTCAAAACACACACAAAACATTTATAATCAACATCTTCTAAATGCAAAATTTGTTTATTCAATCAAAATTTTCATGCATGATTTAATAAATAAGATAAAAAACATTTTTTATCTCACATTTTTATTAGACACTCAATAATAACAAATATATTCCAAACTTGTGTCAAATTAGGGATTGAATTAAAATTTACACACTAATAATAATCATGTCCACTCTGAATACATTTAGTCAATCAGAGTATAACATTAACTTGTTTGCAATTATAACCTTCATAAATCAAAATTTACTTAATATAATGAGACCTTATTATAACATATTGACCTCAACTATAAACAATTAATATTCATTCAACATAATGATTCAAATTAATTTATGTAATATAAGACAACCTTGGCATTTATACCATCGATATTTTGATTAGACTATATACAAGTATTACAACAGTGCCTTATTTTTATTACCAAATAATATTTGATTATGTAAGCTATTTTACATATATTTTTATCAATCATGAAGTAAAACAATATAAAAAATGAAATATTAATAGGAAATATCCTTAAAATATAATATAAATTCATTCTTGATAACTTCAACACTATCGTTGATAATAAACTACAAGGTAACTTACTTCAAAGAGTATAATAAAACATGAAACAAGTAATAGAAAGTTACTTAGTATCATTGGAAAAATTATGAATCCACTTCATATATCCATAAAAAATGATCAGTTACATCCATCTAAGAAAATAGACATGAAACCCAAGAAATGCACAACCTCAGCCCATTCATTGATGGTATCCCTACCCACCCCAACCATTAGTTCAAGGATAGAATATGACACCCCAAAAAGGGTATATATTAATAATTATAAGTGAATACAATGGTTTGATAATGGATCCATAATAACATAACAAAGTTTTCATACTCAAAAATAATAAGCATAATTAAATAATTCAAACCATAAAACACACCAATTCAGGAAAGACAATGATAAATAAAACACACCATCACCATATAAAGTAAATGAATAAAATAACTAATAAATTTTCCATATAAAACTCATATTTATGCCATCAAAAGGGTGAGATGGTTCCAAAATAACCATACAAAATTATTTTCATAAATAGTTTGTTGGGTTTCCATCCAAACAAAAAATCATGAAAGTATATTGGCTATAAATTCTAATAGTCATACATATAGAACAACAAAGGAGTTACAAGAAGAGACATTTACATTTTTGAAACCCATTTTACCTTTTAGATTTTTCTAGAACAATTTATAACCATTAATCTATATAAATAAATTTAATTATAGACTTACTTATTTGTATGCCAAAACCCATTGTTTTTTGCTTCTTTGTTATTTCTCATTTCCTATTTTTCTCCTATTTTAGATCAAACTTGAACCCCAAATATTATACCCCTCACATAGTCCAAAAAAACATTAATAACCCTCCTTTATCATTTTTACTTCTACTTCCAACTCTAGTTCTAGATCAAGTAGTTACATGACCTCCATCGTCATAATATCCACTCCCAATTTTCCCCATTCTACTCTAATTATAATTTTGTTCACTCATGAAAATAATGACAAAAATACAAGTTCCCAAAGTCCATGCAAACAAAACCAAATGACCAATATCCAAACTAAAACAAGTGAAACCCTAGTTAAATGATTAGGTGATTCACCCTAAGTCAAATGTTTTTTTTTTTTTTTTAAAGGATCATACTCCTAAAGTATTTATCATGATTTTTTTATTTTAAAAATATTTGACTATTCCACCCTTAGACATGGTTTAATCATTATGCCAATGATTTCCAAAACCATGGACTAAGTACTTAGGCTTCTAAAGTTTTAAAATGAATTCAACATGAACATAGTTCTAATAATTAAAATATCAAACATTTATTTATTTAAAAATAATGAATTAATACATTTACTATAAATACAAGGGATGAAGATACATAATTGGATAAATGTCAATGACAAATTCCAAACAATAAATTAAAACATCAAGCACAATATTAAAATGTGACAAAAAAAGATGAGAAAACAACTAGAGGGTAAATTGACTCTATATCATTATTTTTACCTTGATACTCATTTACCTATATGAATTTATTCATTTTTTTTGTTAAGTGTTCCATGCTTGAGTGTAACTCAATACCTTAACTATTACATATAATTAATAAAAATGACATCAATAATACTAGCTCAATATGCTATAAACCAAATCAAATGTTGAAATTGAAATACTATCAATAAAAAAATTTGTACTATCCTAATAAATGTTCATAAAATAAAATAATATGATATCAAAGTTACATTATTCCAAAAGTCCCATCAAACATCACAACTGAACACATAAATAACTTCATGTCTAGACGAGATATGAAAATTTAATTTAAAGATTTTTTAATTTAGAAAATAAAGCTTTGAAATGTTTAAATAAATTATGTTATTACTAAGAATAAAATATGTTAAATTTAAGTATATATATATATATATATATATATATATATATATATATATATATATATATATATATATATATATATATAATCTCAAGATATGATATGTGAATGCTATTGAACTTGAAATTGAAATAAAATTATGTGGATTCTAATTTTTCCTAATTTTATCATTCTTAAGAGATTCAAAATGTTATCTATCCTTTGTAAAAATAAACATATTTATTTGAATGAATGTAATTATTCATGATTACATAATCTAATTTTAATATGCATAAATTAACACTAAATCTACATTTTTAGATATACATGCATGCAACAATATTTTTGAATTTTAAAAATTAAAAATAAATGCAACCTTTTTATTTTATATTTGGATTGGATATATGTAAATAATAAACATTGATATTGATAATGATTCTACTTTGATAACTTTCATAAATATGCAAAAAGGTTCTACATATGCAATATTTTATTTTTAGTTTTTTAAACATCTATACAAGTGGATGTAAATAACTTTATTTGTGTTGTATTTGTATGTATGTTAGAATTTAAAATAGAAAGAGCATTATTGTTAAAAATGAAAGAGGTTTTTAATTATCTAACTCTAAAAATAACATGCAGGTTTATGTGATTTCAAATTTCTTATATACAAGTAAAATAACAAAAGATTAAGCCATTTCAATGAAAAAGGATATGGAAAAAAAAATTGTATTTTATATTTTTATATGTAATTTAAACTAATTAACCAAATATAATATAATAATAAATATAAATAAACAATAAATATAACTAAACATCTAATCCTAACCAAATAAGAGGATATGTGGAGAAGGGTAAATTAATTTAAAACTAAAAGTAGTGTGATATTTAGGATGTTATCTCCTTAATTATTACGCAATTATGATTCAAGGATTATTCAATCATATGAAATTAAGAATCAATGAAAACACACAAAAAAGTGAAGAGAAGAGGCAACTAGACTGTGGTTGGTTCTCAAAAAAATAAGTTCACTTTGTTCCTATTGGTGTAGAGTTTTACCCTTGCATGGGTTTTGACTACACCTATTTACTTTAGCTTTTTTAGGAGACTAATTATGTATTTATTAGGTGAGTGATGAGCCCTAGAGTAATTAATTATAATTACTTGTTAATCTTACTTAAGGTGTGTCAATATTATGTTATCATTATGTTGACATACCTACCTACCCACCCACTCAACCAGCCTATTTATAAGCCTCTTCTCCAAGGCATGTTATGTGGAGTAGTGTAGATGATTTGGTTTCTCATTCTAAGCCATTATTGGCTTGATCATTTAGTGAGGCTTGTGGATCTACATGGCCCTTGAGCCATATCTATAGTGTGATTGTAATCCTTATGCATTGTGCTACTTAGTTAGGATTTGTGTAAGTTATGAGCATTACATTTGCGAGTTTAATGAGTTGTAAGCTTTGAGTCATTGTAATAAATTCAATCTCCACCTCATTTTGAATACATTATTATAGTTATACTCTCTTCTATTTCTAGCTTCAATAGTTTTATGTATTTGCTCTATAGTCACTAGTCTTAGACGTCTGATTTTGGATGATTCTCACATGGTATTAGAGCTTTAGGTATCTTGTATCAAATACCATTATTTTATGTTGTTAATTATTTAAATTTATAGTTTATTTTCATATTCTTCATCAAATTTGTAGAGGTTTTATGAAATTTTAAGGTTGTTTTGAATTTAAAATCTCAAAAACTTCTTTACAAAAAATTTTAGGGTATTATTGGTATCTTTTTTACATTAGTTACATAATTTTATTTGTAGATCTATTTTTTAATCTTGAATTGCTTGCCTAAACATTGGAGTTGAGGAGGGACATTGTTTTATGGTGCATGGAGGAGTGAAGCATTGATTTATAAGCTAAGAATTCTACTTTGAATCCAAGCAAGTGTTCAAATATATTTCTAAAACTTCTCTTTCCAACCTAGCATCATCTTTCCCTTTGGCATCTCATTTTTTAGATCTCCTTGCTAAACATCCTAGTTTTTTTATTTTGTTTATAGATCTACCTTGGCAAGAGATCTAGATTTATTTATATTTACTTGGTGTTGGCTTTTTTATCCTGGCACTTTTATCAAAATATTGGTGCTAAAGCAAACCACATTGCATTTCCAAGAATTTAGTCAATAGAAGAGTGGCATCTTAGTTTTGGTGTCTCTTTTCTAGCTTTCTTCCTCCTTTTTTTAAGGCTTATATTGTAGATTTTGTGAGAAAAATTCATCTGTTGTAGATGTGGAAGAGCATTGGTTTCCTTTCTAGATCTATGTTGAATGAAATCTTAGTGGATATCTATAGGAGAGAGGTGTTTTAACCTGATATGCTAAGGCATTAAAAGGAGAAAACATCTATAGGATTTATAATCTTAACCTAAAAATGGTGTTGAACTATTGAAAGAGAGGCATTTAGAGTCTAGTCTTTACCTTCTACATTGAATTCTCCTTCTTAGGCCATTTTCTATCTACTTTTGATCTTGGTGCCATTATTTTACTTCTTGCATTAGATCTACTCATTTTGAGTAGCTTGAGGTCTCTTTTTTCCACCTTGACATCATCTTTTTTACTGGTAAAGTCTATTATTTTCTAAACTATTGCTCTCTAGCTACACTTGGCATCCTTTTCTAGCCATCTAGTGTTTCCTTCAGTAGCTTGGCACCTTCTTTAGTAACAAACTTCTTTCCCATCAGGTTGGCATCATATTTCTACACTTGGCATCCTTTTTCTATGCCATTTCTCCTTGGTGGGCCCATGTTGGCTTCTTAATCAAGATTGGCATTCGCCTTTTTTATATTTTCAATTATTAATGACTTTATCAAATTTCTATATCATCATTTAGTATGCTAAAAATCAAATTCATTTTAAATATTTTAAATAAAGAGCAATACTTGAGTCTTTTAAGTCTTGTATCTTTGCTTATTGAAGATGAAGTTGAGGTCCAAATTGGCAAGAGGTTAAATCCCCCTCAAAATACCAAACCACCTTATTCCAGACTCCAAGCTAGTTCCAATGAGTAGTTGGAAGGCACCTTTAACCTCACCCAATGGTATTTTTTAAACTTTCAGTGTAATTTTTATTAAAAATGGGCTATTGACAGGAATTTGTTTCATTAATCTCTTGTAAATGGTAACTCAAAATCAAGTGCCATCTTTTTAAAAAGTGTTTATTTTTAAATTTAACATATATCTATCCCATTTTCATTATAAAATTCACTAAATTATAAAGTGTCAAAATTTGATGTACTCCTAATTACCTTATTTTTTATTTTTATTTATGTTAGTTTAGTGGATATTACACTGATTACTTGAATTTCTAGAGGCATTGTCAGTTGAGTCTAATGTCCATTCATTGAGACATATTTTTCACTCATGTATTGATCGATCTTACTTATGTGGATGCATTTTGATTAATTCTGACATCCATACTTAGAGAATGTATTAATACTCAATCATAATCATAGATTTCTCATTCCTTGAGCATGCTTTGTTATTGAAAACATAAGGGGGGTCACTATTGATTGTCTTGGGGATATTTTTATGGGCCCTACATTCTCTTTCATGTACAGATTCAATTTTTGTAACTATTGCCTATGTCAATTTAGTAACTACTTGCATAGATTTGTCTTGTATGCCTAGATGCATTATCAATAGATCTTGACATCTAGTTGATCATGCATTATAACTTGTGTATAGATTACTCTTATTTTAATGGACTCATTTTTGGCATAATCTAAAGTCCACCTCTAGAGCATGCACTATTACTCTTAGTTTTGGTCACGTCGACTCCACTTGAGACATACCAAATGAGGAGAATTATTTCATCTCTAGTGATCCCTTTTGGAAAGGAAGAGTATGATTCATGGTGTATGCACATGGAATGTTTACTCAAGGAATGGGAGATTATTCCAATTTATATGGATAGATTCTTGATCCTATTAACCCTAGTTAATATAATGACTATGTCAACTCTTGTGACTATGTCTATGGCCACTTGTTGCATATTTCATAGGATTTAAACCACCATGTAGAGCACAAAGAGTGTCCCTCAAATTTTTTTAACATCCTAAAATCTCTTTTTGGATATCTAGTTGAGACTTACTTTACATCTCATCCACTACCTATCATCTCTTTAGAGACAGTTGTATTCTCACTTCCTAATTCTATTCTATATGATGACACATTATAGGTGGATAATACTTTTCCTTCTATTGATCCCCCACTATAGGATGAGATCTTTCTAGACCTTATTTATATCATTTCAAATTCTACATGCATTCTTATACATATTATTTTTATTTTTGAGCCTTCACAAACCTACATTTTGGAGGAATTCACTATTTATAATATGACTACACCTATTATAATCATCAAGGACTCATCACTTCCTATGAAATTTCCTTCTTCAATTAGTGAGTCATGCTCCACTCTTCACATGAACATTCATTTAGTGAATGTTCCATGTCATTCTTATGATTGGTTCACTTCAATGGTATTACTTTCAGATTCTATGCACATTCTTGCTAGACCTATGCCACAAATTAAAATTTGGGCCATATTCAGAGATCTTCTTACTGTTTCCTTCATCTTCCATTATAGAATGGGTATAATTTTAGTACACACATTGGGTTCTTCCTTTTCCAAAATGAATAAAAATTGTTTGATGTGGATGGAGCTTCTATGATCTTTAGGTAGAGGATCTCATCATTGACCTTCATCATCTTGTGAGCTATACTTGGAGTACTAATTATTTTATCATGATCATTTTGGGGGTATTTTAGTCTCCACTTCTTATTTTTTCTCTCTTTTTTTTTTTTGGGGGGGGGGGGGGGGGGCGGGGGAGTTTTTTCCCATTGTGTTTTCTCCCTTTCTCCACTTTATGATAGATGTTTTGTACTTGGGTACCTAATCAATCCTAGTTGTTGGGACCTAATATTTTACCCACCTAAGCTATGTTTAAGGGAGGGTGTTGGTGTAGAGTGTTACCCTTACATGGGTTTTAACTACACCTATTTACACTATCTTTCTTAGGAGACTAATTATGTCTTTATTAGGTGAGTGATGAACCCAAGAGTAATTAATTATGATTAATTATTAATCTTACTTAAGGTATGTTAACATTATGTTGACATACCTACCCACCCACTCAACCAGCCTATTTATAGGCCTATTCTCCAAGGTATATAATGTGGATTAGTGTGTAGGATTTGGTTGCTCATTCTAATCCATTACTATCTTGAGCATTCAATGAGGCTTGTGGATCTACATGGCCCTTGTGCCACTTTTGTAGTGTGATTATAATCCTTATGAATTGTGCTACTTAGTTAGGAGCTATGTAAGATATGAGCATTAGAGATATGAGCTTATTGATCTATAATCTTTGATTCATTTTAATGCATTCAATATCCACCTCATTATAAATACATTATTGCAGTTCTACTCTCTTTTGTTTCTAGCTTCAATAATTATGTGTGTTTGCTCTATAGTCACTAGTATTAGACATCCAATTCTGGATGATTCTCATAGTTCCAAGTTCATGAAATTCTTTATCCAATTTTATAAGATGACCATAAGGTTTTTGTGTCTCAAAAACTAAGTCATTTTGTTTGTGGATGAGATGGTCAAATAGGATAAGCTAGAAGAGTTGGTTGGTTTGTGTAATCTAATTTCATTATCTTTTAGGAAACAAGTGGTAATGGATGCCTATTTTTATACCAAAATAACTTGATATTTTTATAGTTCTCATTTAGGGTAGTGAAATATGGTGTAATAATGTATAAATAATATATATAATTCAAATGAAATAGGTAGCATAATTTAAGGTCTATATTTATATCTATGAGTGGGTTTATGTGAAACTAGATTACTATAGCTATTTGATTGGATATATCATTTTGGCTTTCTTATAAAATATCATTCATGAAAAAAATAAAATTAGATGATGCTATACTTTAGGATAAAGGAAGAAGTAAAATTTGGATTTTTTTGACTCAACGGGCTAACAGGGGAATTTGTATAGATAACTAGGTCTTGAACAACTTAGTTTCTTAATTTAGAGAATTTAGCTCACTAATTATGAGGTTGGGTATTAATTTTGAATGATTAATTGTAGCTAAATATTAGAGTCTATATTCCTATGAATATTCTTTGCTAAGATAGGGGTTGGTACTCCAAGAAACATTCATGTTCTATTTAAATGTGCTTGTTCATGAAGCATCATCCAAGGTGAGGAAAATGTTTGTTTGAGGTTTTGAAGTGTTTTTATCTTTTCCATTGTTCTTATTTTATAAAAAAATTATGTCATATTTATATTTTTTTCTAAAGGTATTTTGTTGTTGATGTTAGAAATATAAATAATTTTATATTTGATTTAATGAAAGTTTTTTTTTTTCAAAAAATAAGGTTTTTGAATGATAAAATAAATTATGATATTTTTTATTTTTATAATAAATATTATGAAATTAAGGAAATATATATATTTAAAAAAAAATGATAAGGATATGATATACAAATGCTATTGATTATAAAATTAAAACTAGATTATGTCAATAGTAATTATTCATACTTTTTTAGAGATGAAAAATTTTAATTAAGGTTACCAAAAATAAATGTTTTGATTTATATTTTTGGATGAACATAAAAAAATGAATTAATACTCTAATTTTTAGATGTACAAATGAAAACTAAACCTATAGTCTTATATCTACATACATGCAACAATATTTCTAAATTTTTTAAATTAAAATTACACTTAAGTTTTATATTTTTTATTTGGATTGGATTAAACTATATTTTATGTAAATAAGGAATTATGATATTGATTATTATTATGATTTATAATTTTCAGGAACTCCAAATTTTTATAGTGATTAGAAGTTGTTATGGGATTTCGGTTGATTTGTCAAAGAAGCAATAAAAGGTAGACTATAGATATTTCAAAACATAAACAATCAATTATAAATGGTTTTTTTGATATGAATTTCATGGTGAAATAAGTTATTTATAATAAAATATAATATTTTTCATGTGGTAGTTAAGAAGAGATATTAGGAGCTTTGTTATCTAAAATTAGCTTAAACACAAATTTGAGTGAACTAGAACATTGGGGAGTCAAGTGTATACAAATATTAATAAAAAATTAAGTGAGAACATGAAAAAATCATAAAAATTCATATCACATGAATAAATTTTAAAACATGTGATGGTGGAAAAACCATCACTATGTGTAGGTAGTGAATATGTAACTACCACAAATATGGTCAAAGGTAGTGGATTAGTTTTAATATTATTGGGGTGGTTTGAAAAACATTTTAAGACACTTATAAAACTAAAAATATGGCTATGTGAATTTTTTGAGGTGGTTTCATGGACTATAATGGTGGTTTCACAATTCCTACTAAAAGTCTCAGATGTGCAAGGTTTAAGCTATAAATTTTCTAATTTGGCATTTGGGTTAAGCATAGAAAGAGGAAAATAAATAAATGGGGTATAATGCTAGGTATGAGCATATTATTATTTATGTATGTCCTTAAATCATCATTAGATATCATGAAATGTTTCACCATGTGAAATTTAGGTGCGTACAGTGCCCAATTTCCCTATTCAGGCATCTCCATATATTGTGATAATGAATTATAATATTTTATATATGGTAGCTATGTAGTTACTATTAATATATTTCTAATGATATAATCTTTTAGATATTTTAGTTTCCTATAAAGGTTAATGTCATGAATGATTTAATTAAAAAATTATAGATTATACTTTGATTTTTTGTTACATAAGTGTGAACTAAAGGATAATTCATATTAAAATGGTCCCATTTGTGAAAAATGTAGTACTATTTCCTAATATGAGAAAAATCATTACAATTATGCTATTCTTATCCACATTATATACACCATAGATAAAAATTTAGTTCTTTCCCTCCTACATCTCCTCCATCCATTTTAATATTGCATTTAGCTTGGTGTTATTATTAGTATTTCTTGAAGAAGTGTCTACATAGTTTTCTTTTTGCTCAATCTTTACTCTAGTTATGATATATACTACATTGTTTTTAAATTGGGTTTGAGATATTTTAAATAATATTTATTTGAACAGTCCCTCTAAAAACCAATGTTTTATCTGAATCTATAAAATAAAATATCAATTTTCTCAATAAATTTAAAAACCTATGATCATAGTCCTAAAGTTATTACATTGGTTTTTATGTCTTATTTAGGTCATGTACTTGTGCATTTTATATTTTTTGACTAAGTTACTCTTTTCCTTGTCCATATGTATTATATAACCTCAAAAATAATATATAATTTATAATTTTATCCCATTTAAAGACCTTATAAATTCACAAAATTTAGCCTCATCAATTTGAAGCTACTTGTCTTTAAAAATTATTTTTTAGGTCAAAAGGTTATACTTAGGTTTTTTGGATTTATCATATGATTTTAAGGTCACAAGATATTCTATAGGTAATCTATATAATGTGAAATATGAATAATCATTATTAGCTTAGTATATTAAAAAATTATTTTATTTAGATTGGTAGCAATGCTTATTGACATAGTCAATACACATGAATCATCCATTTTGTTTTTTTATGTATAATTAATTATTTATTTTTGCCTAGTATTTATAAAACATATCTTAACCACTTATTTTTTCCACAAATCCACATTGAATTTATTGATACCTTGATTCTACTAATATAAATGTCATGGAATATGCATTTATATCTAGTGAACGAATTGAAGATGACCCTTATCTTGAGACTTACTTATATAGCTCATTAGAAAAATACTAACCTTACCATTCAATATACATACATGCACTGATATTAAATTTTATTACTAAAAATGATACTAACCTTCTCAATCTCCTCTCTAATGTCAATTCCAATCTCTTATATCTATCCCATTCCCATTTCAAAGTGTTTCGTAGTACCTTTTCCCTTATTTGATTTTTTTAGTTTCATCCAAATCAATTTGAGCCTCACACTAAATCTCTTCTTATGTAATTCTACCCCATATTAATCTCTATGATCCTCCATTACTAATCCTACTGACAAAATTAGTTTTCTTTCCATCTTTAATAGGGTTTTGTTTACTCCATCTCTTATATTATTATGGCTCTCACTGAATCACTATTATATATTTTTTATCTTATGTTTTATTATTTTATATTGGTTATTTCCTTCTCTTTGTCTTCATATTGATTCTAATGTAATAATTAACCTTCCCTTCACTCACCCCTTAACATTTTCCATCCATTTTCCATCCTCACTAAATACTCTATGTCAGTCAAAATAGGCACCATAAACATTTCCATATCCAACATATTGATAAGCATAGATAATTTATCTAATAATTTTCCTATTATCCCCATTAAAAATTAAAAATAGGTCATATTTAAATTGAAAATAAACATATACTTTAATAAAAACAATTGACCCTCACCTAGATATTTAACTTTTCGCCCAATAATAAATTTATTGAGTCTACCAATGTCCATATTTTTCAATATTTTCTATTTTCCTTTCATTTCATTAAAAATCCATATTTATAGGTTGAAAACAAATAAAATATAGTATTAAAAACTATGTTAATAGTAACTCGGGTAGTAAGCATCATAAAAAATCATAAATATTTGGATAATAATATCTTACACAAGGATTCTAATTCTAATAGAATTGTATTTAGAAAACTTGTGTATCCCTTTTTCTAGCCATATTTCAATGTCTCTTTAACCCGAAAACCATCTTATAATATTTGAAGTCCCAACAACAATACCATTTTTTGGGAGTGGAAGTTACAAAAATATAGACTCACACAATAAAATGTTTATATATAATTTTATTTAGTACCATAATTTATCCTATGAACTTATTACAATTGAGTTTACTTGAGACATGTAAATAAAATTTCAATTGATTAAAATAACATAAATATATATAAATTATTTATAACTAAAATTATGATAGTATGGTTTATAAATTTATATGTATATGATACATCATACAACATAAGTATAGAAACCTTTTTCAAACTATTAATAACTATCATAAGTAGCAAGAAACTACCTACCAACTACAATTATTCAATACTTATAAAGTCTATATTACTCTTAAATTCTTGTCTCTTCATTTATTTAAAATTTAAATCCTATGGAAGGTTCAACATTCTATTAATCTAATCTACTTGCGTGACCATTTTCAACATAGACATTTGTCATATTTTAAATTATACAAAATACTAGAAAAATATCATTCACATTCCCCTAAAAACATAATTGAATTTTAAGATATCCTTTTACGCCTCTTATATTATCATTTGTATCACACTATAATATTAACCCACTCTAATAGTGGATTGAAAACTTTAGGCACGATTAATTTTTTTTCTTAGGCTATTATAGAAATGGCTTTTTACTTTGGTGTTACGATAAGATGTACCAACTATTATTCCTTATTGAAGGGTACATTAATAAAAATATATATTTATGTATCATTTATTATTTAAATATATAATTTTAATTAATTAAAATAAACATACATGAAAAATAAATAACTATGGTAAGTTATAACATGTTGAAGAAGCATAGGATGATGCCATTGTATAAAATTTATATCAAACCAAAATTCAAAATGATGTATCTTAATTTGGATTGACATGAATGATAACCAAACATTTAATTTAAAATTAAAATTGTATATCTTAAGTAATTATAAAATAATTTTGGACCATATACATCATTATAACATTAAATAAAATAAAATAATTTAACTTAATAAGTGAATAATATTTTTACCGTGATAATTATTCCATATTAAAAATAGCCATACCATTCTCTTTGGTGAAATAAAAATTATTTTTGAAAGAGATAATGGAGATTATTTTACTATGATGTCCTACAATCCCTAAAAATGAAATAAAACCTAACCACCATCCACCATCTCCTCTTTGGCTTCCAACTAACATATCTCTATCATTAATTATTATAATTTCATCTATATTTTTTTTAGATTTTCATGATTATTTTCATGGGAAGTGACTTAATAATTTACCATATTTATGAAAAATAGTACATTTATAAATCTTTTAATTTCAATATTCTATTATCTTATACTTTTATGGTGAATTATTTTACCACTTTCATATAGTTGGATAATTAATGTGTAGTCAGAAGATTTAAATCATGATGATTACATTCCTCACTAATTCCAAGGGAACCAAATTAACCTTAATTATAATCCACATCCACCTTTTAAAAATCCATGAAATTAATATATACTAAAATATTTAAAAAAAAACCTTTGAAAAATGTGCTCACTCCTCAAAATCCTTTATTTCTAAAATGATCAATTTTTTCTAGTCAATTATCTAGTATTGAATCCATTTATTTCCATTTTAAAATCTTTGCCCTCCTTATTATGTGATATTAAGGATCAAAATGGTATGAATTATATATATGATCATTTACTATAGTGGGATCTTCTCAAGTGAAAAGATACTCGTAGGTGTGATCTTTTACTGATGAGACCTTATATAAGATGAACCCTCATTTAGAGAATGAGACCATATTGAATGGTATGATTCTTTCACATTACTTTGGTTAAAAATTAAATGTTGAGGTTTACTTCATTGAGAAAAAAATTATGTGTAACATAATTTTGAGGAAGCCTTGGATTAAATTGATGAAATTCATTCCTTTTGATTTGTAAAAATCTATTTATAATTTTTCAAGATGATAAGATTTATTATAGTTAGTACGATTATATCCATCATAGTTATAATCATCACTTTGAGAGTAACGATAAAATTTTATACATATCTTAATGATGTATATCTAAAAACTAAGTAATATATATATATATATATATATATATATATGTATGTATATGTATATGTATATGTATATGTATATGTATATGTATATGTATATGTATATGTATATGTATATGTATATGTATATGTATATGTATATATATATATATATATATATGTATATATGTATATGTATATGTATATATATATATATACACACACATATATATCTATATCTATATATATATATATATATATATATATATATATATGAATGATTTAGTGTATATATTTTTCCCATTGAAAGGTTTCACATTGATTAGAACATGTTACGTTATTTTAATATTACCAAATGAAAATAGATGGATTCAATATATTTTCATGACTATAAAACTCAACACACATAATCCCATGATGTCATTATAGGTTGTCTCATGACCCTATTTTTATGCACTTTTTTTACTTGTTAGTTTTATTGGTTATGAACTATTTAGGACATGATTGTTTAATTTTACTGTTGTGATCTAGTTTTGTGATCTATAATTTGATCTATTATGATTTTGTTGATCTATGAGTGATTGGCTAGATATTATGAGATAGTTGTTATTATGTACTTTCATTGTAGATATATATATATATATATATATATATATATATATATATATATATGATTTAGTGTATATATTTTTCCCATTGAAAGGTTTCACATTGATTAGAACATGTTACGTTATTTTAATATTACCAAATGAAAATAGATGGATTCAATATATTTTCATGACTATAAAACTCAACACACATAATCCCATGATGCCATTATAGGTTGTCTCATGACCCTATTTTTATGCACTTTTTTTACTTGTTAGTTTTATTGGTTATGAACTATTTAGGACATGATTGTTTAATTTTACTGTTGTGATCTAGTTTTGTGATCTATAATGATTTTGTTGATCTATGAGTGATTGGCTAGATATTATGAGATAGTTGTTATTATGTACTTTCATTGTAGCATTAAATATTTCATGCTTGATGAGTTATTGATTATTTATTCAATTTAATTATATGATTATTATGTAATTTTTTTATTACATTTATTACTTTGTATAGTATAGATGTTGATTATGGTCTATTATGATTGTAGGTATAGGATATGAGCTAGGTTGGATGTGACTTCAAGCAGTTGGGTGAGGCTAAGAAAGTGAACAAAAGGAAATAGTGAACTTAAATTTTGAATAAACTAAGCTTTGACTATTTATATATGATTCATGTCATTTTTATATGTTTGACTTAAATTATTGAGTGTTTAACCTTATTTGGATTTAATTACATTATTGAAATAAGTCTTAAGTTAGTTTTAACTTCTTATTTGATCATTAGTCTACTTAGTTTTGATTGTGACTCGAATAAGTTGACACTTATTAGTATTGATGTATTATAGTAGTCTTGACAACTGAGTTATTGGATTTTTGATTTGATCATCTCAAAAGTATTTTTCCTTAATTCTTTTCATATTTATTATCACCTTTGTTAGTTTTGGAATTGCATTGGTCTATGAATTATATTTAACTCATTTTTGAGCCTTGGTTTGTGTTTAGATGCTTGAGTGATATTAAGCATGTTGTCATAGTCCTATTTCATTTTGGTTAAATGACCTTAATCTTAGATAAAGGAATTAATCATTGATTATGGTTTAAATGCATTATAGTGTTTTAAATTTCTTGTAGGAAATTGGTTTAATTTCATTAAGGGATGTTTCTATATGAGACTCTTATTATCACTAATTATTATTTATACCAATTCTTAACTTGTGATTTCTAAGGAAATGGGGGCCACAACCCACCATAAACATGACAATAGTTATAAGTGTTTTTGTTTCATTTGATTGACTTTAGAAAGTTGGTAGTGTATCTCTACTCAATGCAAACATGTAGAGAGTCTTCCAACCCTATTAGGGTTATTACTTGGTCATTTGTGAATTATCATTTTGTAAGCCCTATACTTGGGTAAACTTTGCCATAATTTTGGTGCATGTTAACCAAGAGAAATATGGAGGCAGTTAGTTGCATGATCTTCTTATAGAGTTAAAACTATAGAGATTTATTTTCTTTGTCATCGATACAATGGTTTTCTAGGATTTGTATATTATTTTAAAGTTGGCTTAAACGGTTTGAATGGTTTTATTTTGATGTCATTCATCATGTGCAATGTTAGAAGTTTGTTTTAGAAATGCAAGGAAGTGTTATTCTTTCATTCTTTAATATAAATTCAAGTAAGTATTGTACTTAAATTTCATAGAGTTTTTGTGGCTTAGCCTTGGAGGTTTTGAATTGGGTTTTTGTTTAAAAATGCATGAAGTCTTTTTATTATTATATAGCTTTCAATAAGATTATTTTGTTGCCTTGTAGTGTTAAATAAAACCCTGTAGGGTTTGATTTTGAATTTGGAGTTGTATTTGTTTTTAGAACAATAAGTAATGGCAGCCATTTCAGCCCCATCTATAACACATAGTGAGTACTTTATGTGTGCATGTTATGTTGAAGTCCATTATTGTTTGATATAAGTTATTTCTTATTTTTGGAAAGCCATTTTTAGGCTACAATCATGCATATTTTTATGGGTTCTTATGAACTTTTAAACCCGATTATGATTTTTGAAACCCTAAGCTATATATCCAACTTTTTATTCTAGCTTGTTTTATTTTTATAAAATCCAAACTTGTGCATTACTTGGCTGGCCATGGAAGAAAATGATGAAATCTTTAAGGTTTTAATTTAGGTTGAGTTCTATTAGGGTTTTAATAAAATAATGTTTTATTATTAATTTATTAATACAAATATAAATTTATGACCATGATATTAGATTTGATTATTATAAGGGCTTTTGACTTATAATTTCAAGTCTGATTTACTCTTTCAATTTCATATTTAGTCATGATTGTTTGATTTGGGGTTAATGATTTTTATTATGATGATAAAACATCATGAACCTTAAATTGTTTGAATTTAACATTTTTATGATTAAATTTTTTTGTTATTATCATTACCAATTATTAATAATGACTTTATAATCTTCATTCATGATTATCAGAAGTATTTATTGGTAAACATTAACTTAGAGATTTATGTTATTTGATGTTTTCAATTTAATTTTTATGGTTTATAATAAATACATTATGTATATGCATGTATTATCTTTCATGAAGACTTGAGTTGAAATTTGCCATCTTGTTAAATTGTGGTATGTTTGATTGATCTTCTTTTTTAGAGTTTTTGACATTGTTTTGAGCATGTTGTTGGTATGAGACTAAAAAATAATTTATGTCATTTAAGTTTATTTATTTTCATGGGAATATTTGAAGAATATTGTTTGTGTTTAGGTTTAATAACAATAATACAATTGCATTTATTTTGAGTGCTAGACCCTAACAAAGACTTGGGACTTATGGATGCAATGCCATGGATTTTACTCTTAATATCCACATCTTAAAATCTCTAACATGAGCTTCAGTGGTTGGAATAATTGTAAAGGTTATAGTGTTGTTAACAAATAATGTAAATAGAGTTATTTGAATGTTTTCATCATGTGTTTTATATTAATTCAAGCTAATAATCAATGTTTATCTTAAAAATTTCTCTCAACTAGGCTGATTCACTTATGGCTGATAGATTTGGCTCATTGGGATTCATGAGGCAAGTTTTACTATGTTGGATTTGCATGTGGAAGATTGCTTAGTTATACTTCTCTTGGTTTTGAAATATTTGTATTATTGATTGTAAAGTGAAGAATATCAATTGTAAAATGAGTTGGTTAAGTATTTTATAATTGTATTTATTAATTGTATTGATGTGATTTAATTAAGTTATGCAATGTTAATGTTATGTTTAATTTGCATAAATAAACAGTTATATGCAAGTTTATTCATAACTATAAATTGTAGGTTAATATTTTAGATATGAATCTATTCATGGTGTTGTCATATACAATATGAGTTTATGTAACATTGTTGTGGCATTTAGATAATTTCATATAGTTACATGAGTTAAATTTGTACATTCTTTGGTTTTATATTATATGGACTGAGTGTTTTGATGTAAGCAAACTCATAATTGAAGCTCAAATTGTTATGCATAAATTATAAATGTGGATGCATCTCTTTACATAGATTGAACAAGTTCATTTGGTTATATTGTTATATGATTAATTATGTATAAGTATATTTATATACTATTTGTTTAAGTTAAGTTGGGTTAATTCATATCAATAGATCTTCATGATATGTTTTACTTTGAATATAAAAGACTTAAAAATATATATGAACCTATAAGTTTATACTTTGTGAAGATAGAATATATTTAATATATTCTGTAATAACTTCAAGAAGGTATTATGACTTAATAACTTTTCTAGAATTATTATAAAAGTAATCATTCTAAATTATGATGTTGTGACTTAGTTATAAATGGAAACTTATTTGGCATGGTAAGCTAAGTATATGAGTATTATCATTCTCTTTCTAAATTAATCATATCCTTATAATAATATAATCATTAAAATCTCTATTTAAGTGTTGGGACTATTAAGATAGCCTTATATAATTAACTGAAAGTGTTGGGTTGAGAAATTATGAACTAAGATACAATTAAACTTATAATATATCATGAATGTTATAAGTTAGAAAGGGTAACCTAAAACCTAGCTTGTAAAACAAATGATTAATTCAAGATCCTAAATTCCAATTAGTTATTTTAAGGTAAGGATGATGTCATTGAGTAATGTCTCTTCTCTATTTGTAAATAACCTATGGAATTTTTAAAGGTCAAATAATTGATTTATAATCATTAAATTTTGAATTGAAATATATAAAAGATAAATTAAGTTTAATCTAAATAATAAGTGAATGATTATAAGTCATAATTCATTAGCTTTAAAACTTCACTTAGTTTAAAATATAGTGATATAAGTTGAACTATAATACACTTAAGTGATTAAGGTTAATTGGTAAACCTACTATAGGTACATTGAGTTATTTAAAACTCATGAGGGAATATAACCTAATTTCTTATGTATGTTTGTATGACCTAAAATAAGGTTTGGATAAACTTAATAATATAATTAATAAGGCATGATTTTAATTGTAAAAATCAACCAATGGGTTAAGGTCATAAGGCTAACCCTACCTTGTGAAATGGATAATTTATTCCAAAGTGGAAAATAAGCATGGTTATTGAAATATATTAATAGGTTTAAATAATTATACCTTAGAATTTTATAGTATAGTTATACCTATGATCAATTTAGAAACCATAATATAATATCCCTAAGCTTCATAGCTTGAGGATATAAAACTCATCCCATGAATGGTTTTGATGTTGGTAATGCATTCCAAAACTTTACATTGATTTTGGAAATAGTCCGTCTAATGATCATTGTTGTTGCCTATGAGTTTGGTAGATCTTGATTATACAAGATTATTATGATGATTCTTATGTTGAATATATTTTAATTTATAAAATATTATGTTGAACCTTTCTAATTTACCCAATAAGGTATAATCTATTTTATAGCTTTTGCAGGTACTCAATTAAATGTATAAGTTAGTGACAAGTTTATTGGGAAGGCCACATTAAAAGTACATATAAAGGGATGCGTGAGTATTATTACATTGACCCACTTCTATCTAAATACTAAGTTATTAAAACACTTCCTATTAAATTCATTATTAATTTTTGGACTTGGTATATTTCTTGTGTTGGATATGACACAATTATGGATATAATTACATTTTCATGCCAAACTTTGATTGAAAAGTTTGTACCATATTTGTCAATATTAGTATTATAAAAAAAATATGGTTGTTACATATTGATATGACATAAAGTTTTACTACTCTAGGGAACTTTAGGTAAAGTTACTTATTTTTTTATCTTACTAATTTGTTGTTTGTTTCACCATAGGATGGTGAGGACAAGATCTAAAATAATAAACAACCCAAGGGATGTTAACTATGGTGGAGATATAGGTAGAGGTATTAGGTCCACTACTCATAAAAGAGAGGCACCACCTCTCCTCAATGTTGGTAATAATGTTGGATACCCTAATCATGAAAAAAATAATCCTAATTCTAATTAGGAGGTAGTCTTGAATGGAATATTGACTACCTGAAATGCACTTCAAAATAAGTTGGACACCCAATAACAAAGATTTAACAACTTGGAGGATGTTTCACATGAAGAACTTCCTCTTATAGAAGAAGGATAGGGTGGTGAGTTAGTGCTCTAGATAACCCTATTAATGTGGTTGATTTTATAATCAGGGAACTTAAAAGTTTCCTCTACAAACCTTTTTAGGTGAGAAATTAGGTGATGCATCTAATGCATGGTTGGTTCACCTATATAAGTAATTTAATTTGCATAATATTCTGTCTAATGTGAAATTAAGAGTGGATTCTTATAAATTAGTTGGAGATATAACTCTTTGGTGGAACCACCTCTATGCATTAGAGGGTTACCATCCAATGACTAAATCTTAGGTTATTTTTGAAAGGTAGTTTAGGAAGAGGTATCTCATCTCAAACTTTAAATAACATAAAATAATTGATTTTTATCTATTAAATCAACAAAATATATTTGTAACTAAGTATGAGAATATGCTTTTAAAATTGATGTATCATGTTAGCTGCACACATGATTAAGAAACTAAAGTAACCAAATTTAATTTGGTGTTGAAGGAGATATTTATGTATGATGTTAATATGGCCAATCATAAGACTTTGACTATTGTTATTAAACATATTCATTGGGTAGAAGAGAAAGAGGAAACTTTTCAAAAGGAGAGTCAAGATTTTAAATAGAATAGACAACAGTCTAAACAAATAATTTATCACCTTCTTCCAAGAATTTTAAGAAATATGATCAAAACCATAGATTTATAAGGTGTAACAATGGCTTTAATAAATGTAAAAGGAAAAATAAAAACATCAAGAATTAAAATTCTTCTAAAGTTACAAATTTTAAAAGAAATTTGACCCAAGGTAGTCAAAATGTACCTACCACTAGGGCAAATACCATTCCTATGTCACCCCAAATGACTATAGTATGATAGAAATGTGGTAAAAATTACTATAATAAGGATTGTCCTAATATTAAATTAGGTTAATCAATTAACCATAGGGTGTATGTGGCTATGGATAATAGAAACATATATTTTTAAGTAACCCCTATCAAATTTAGAGGTAAATTTAATTATATTTTTGTTTATATTTAATTTAATTTAGGAACTACTGATAGATTTGTTAATCCTAAGATAATAAATAACATTAAAATAAATCATGTGACATTGAAGGATGGTTGGGATGTTGAGTTCAACTCAAGAAAAAAGGTGTTGATTTCTAAATGTCTTAAACAAGTAAACTTAGACTTAGGTTATTTTCAAACCCAAGTTAACCTATTTTTATTTCCTCTTAGATATTTTGATGTTTTTTAGGCATGGATTGGATGAAAAAACATAAATCTAATCTAAACTATTGCAATAAAGTGGTAAAATGTTGTGATGACATGGAAAAATTAGTAATAATTCAAGGTTTGATGAAATATAAAGTATGTAAGATGTTATTAGCCTTATATCTAAATAAAGTAGTGTGTATAGGCTATGAACTATATGTTGTACATATAAAATAAATAGTACATGTAATATAAACTACATTATGATAATGCTCTCTAATATTTTTCCATAAAAACTACCTAGTTTGCCTCCTAAGAAGGAGTTTGATTTTCTATTGATGTAATGCCTAGGGAAGACCCTATATCTAAAGCACCTTATCACATGAATGTGGTAGGTTTATAGGAGATAAAATATCATATTTAAGAGCTATTTGAAAATGGTAACATTAGTCTAAGTGTGTCAATTTGGGGTGCACATATGGTCTTTTTGAAAAAGATTGATGAAACCTTCTAGTTGTGCATTGGTTATCACATGTTTATCAAGGTTACTATCTAGAATCATTATCCTTTACCAAGGATAGATGATATATTTAATAAAATGAAGGATAAAATTATATTTTATAAGATAGAATTGAGATCAAGCTATCACTAATTGAGAATCGAGGATGAAGACATCCATAATACCACTTTCAAAACTTAGTATGGATATTATGAGTTTACATTAATTCCCTTTGGTTTAACAAATGAACTTGCTATGTTTATGAATTTAATTAATAGTATATTTAGAGATTTTATGTTTAAGTTATTTAGAAATTTTCTTGATGACATGCCAATATATTCTAATAATGCAGTCAAACATGAACAACATTTGGGTTTAGTGATGTAAAGGCTAAGGAAGCATAAATTTACTAGTAAGTTATCTAAATGTGATTTATTTCAAATTGAGATAAGACTATTTGGGTCACATAATATCTAAGGCTCATATTACTATTGATCTAGCTAGGATTAAGGCTATCCTAGAGTGGACTACTCCTAAAAACATACATATAGTATGTAGTTTTATAGGACTGATTGGTTGTTATAGAAGGTTTGTTGAATTTTTTTGTAAGATGGAAAATACAATAACTTCCTTGCCTTATAAGGGTAAGAAGTTATAAAGATGAACATCATAGAGGATCTTCAATAGTTTGAATTCTTATTTAGGTAGGAAACATAAAATGATCATGTTAACATTTCTCAATCATAGGATAGATCTGACTACACTTTATCAGAGGTCAACATGGCTCCACATGACTACTCTCATGGGACTCACTAGACTATGGGCTTTTTGGATAGCATTCCAAGAGTGTCAGCTTCAATCTTGAATCTTGCAGATAATATAACTCTTATCCCAAAAAAAATAGATTCATATGGATCTAAACCATCATGGAATGACATGGTCAAATTTTTAGAACTTGTGGGCTAGGTACACTCAGGCTCCAAAATTTTCTTAGAAGTAGACAACACAATCTTCATCCTTATTCTAGACCCCATGGTGGAACAAGATGATGTGGAGCTCTCCAAATTTATTCTTACTAGGGTCAATGGATACTACATGAATATTGATGCTTTTCAAAAATGGGATAAAGAAAGATGGAAAACCAAAGGCCACTTGGAAATGGTTGCTCTAGCTAGGGGATTTTTCTTGATTAACTTCTCCCTCTAGGAAGATTTCATAAATGCTCTCTCTTAAGGCCCCTAGTTCATGGGAAAAATAAGTGTATATGTCAGAAGATGAATGCCAAGTTGAGCCTCAGAAACACAACTATGGATGATGTTCCCATGTGGGTTCTCCTACTTGAACTCCCTCTAGAATATTGGCATTCAAAGGTCATCAATGTGATTACCAGGGCACTAGGCCAACCCATTAAAATTGACATTTTTACTCTCTCTTACTAGAGAATGGTAGTTGTTCGAGTCCACATCTTTCTACCAACTAACAAGCCCCTTCTTCATGATATCAAAATCAAGTTAAAATACAACATTTGGATTCATATCATCATATATGAAAATAATGCTATCATTTTCCCATGGTGTGATGTTTCAAGTCACATACTCCAATATTTCCCTAATAAAGGCTAGGATTTAACAAACTTACCTCAGTAAAAGATCAAAGTAGACATGTCAAAGGTGTATTCATAGATGGTATGATCACTTAGGATCAGATCCCCCTGAGCCATCCTAAACACTCCCCCTATTGAGATCTTCAAATCATCTCCTTCTACCAGAACTTGTGGCCTCAAATCAAAGATCCAAAAATGAATTGGCAAAGTTGGTCTCTAAATCAGATAGTATCTTCAAGTGGAGATCCCTCTATCCTCTCATGTATGCATCTCCCTTTGGTATTTTAAATGGTACTCCTTGTTCAAACTCTTTCACTCTACTTCTTTTGATTTATAATTTTGAGCCAGTGGGTGAGTTGAGCCCCCTAAGGATTCCCCCCTCTGACACCTTCCCTCACCCCCCTCCTAATCTCTCTTCCCCCTTCCCTCCACATCATTGATTCTCCTTGGTATCCCTTCTCCCCCTCCTCATCATTCCTTACCTTCCCTCCCCCTACCTTCTCACTTTGTCTTTCCCTCATCTCCTAAGTGTTCTTCCCCTTTTGTGGCCTTCCAAGCCCCCCTTTGAGCCCACAACCCCTTTCACCTCCCTTAATTTTTTCCCCTCTCCCTCCTCCCCCCATATACCTCTTTGGGAGACCCTTCCCTTTCCTTTCCCCCTATATAGCCTACCCCACCCACCCTCGTCTCCCCTCCCCCCTCCTTTTCCCACCTCCCCTCCTCAATTTTAGAGTATTCCCAAGTCCTCACCTAGAAGAGCCCTCTCTTTTCTATTTTAGACATCTCCCTTCCCCCTCCCTCTAAGGTACCCCCACTCTTCCCCTTCCCACTTTCCCCAATACTTGGTAAAGAAGTGGGGCAATGTTTTGATACCCTCTCTCCCTCTTAGGACTTCCCATAGGATGATGGGCTTACCACTTACTCTAAAAATAAAAGGGGTAAAAATAAGGCCAATATTAGCATTACTCCTAAACCTATGGGTATATCCCCAAGAATGATCACAAGGAATTTAGAAACTATAAAAGAGATTATTAAAGGCTCTCATTGAACTCTTAAGGTCCAATTCAATAATAAATAGTTCTCTCATGGAATCTTAGGGGCCTAAATTACCCCAAAAAATAAAGGAAACTTTGTAATACCATTAAAAGGGCCTATCCCTCTATTATTTTTGTCCAAGAAACAAAAATGTTTGACTCAATTCTCAAAGCTAGTGTAATAGGCATTTGGAAAAATGCACAGTTTCTTTCTTTAGAATCTATTAATGCTTTAGGTGGTTTTGTTGTTTTCTAGAACCTAGATGATTTGGAAGGTGACCTTTTATGAAAATCAAATAACCAAATATTGTTATTTTTTATTGACCTTGCGAGTAATGACAAATGTATTCTAACCAATGTTTATGCTCTAAATTCCAAACCAATCAAGAGTATTCTATGGAAATAATTATCAAAAGTTTAAAATACATGTGTCAACTAGAACTATATTTTGGTAGGGGATTTCAATACTCCCCTCAGTCTTGGAGATAAAAAAGATAGACTAGTTGACCTAATGGATAGTATTCTATAGTTTATTGACTTCATGGAATTCCGTTCACATGGTCTAACAGAAGACTGGGTAATTATCTAATTCAAGTCTACCTTGATAAAAAATTTATCTCCTTAAATTGGGACATTCTCTTTTCTAGTAGACTATCTTCTCTACTCAAGATTAGGTCTGACCACAACCCCTTAGTTTTTAAATCTAAAAAAATATGCAAGCCCAAATGTTGGCATTTAAGATTTTAAAACATGTGGCTTTACCACCTCAATCTCATTAACTTATTGAAATGTTGGTTAAAATAACCCATCTTGGGATCTGCCATGTTCATCCTCACAAAAAAACTTAACTTCCTTAAAACCAAATTGAAAATGTGGAACAAGGAAGTGTTTAGGGATATCTTTCTAAAAAAAATCCCTTAAAGTAGAACTCTATATTATTAAAGAGATCAGTGCCTTTGTAAATTACAATGACCTTGTGGCTTTAAAATTTTTTTTAAAAAAAAAACATCTTGTGTCGATTTCATAACCTAGAATCCAAAGAAGAGGCCTTCTAGAAGCAAGAATCTAGATGCTTATGGCTAAAGGAGGGTGATAGGAACACAATTTTTTTCAACATTGAGGCATATAAATATCAATAGGATTTCCCAATTACAAATGGAGAATGGGACCATTAACAAGGATGTAGATGACATATTCTACCATATTATAAATTTCTTTATGAATCTTCTTTCAAAATATGGAGATTTAGAGGAGTCCCTAGTCTCTTTTGCTCTCTCAAAATTTGACAAGGTCTTTTCTAATGTTGATAATGATTCCCTCACCAAGATCCCCATAAACAAAGGAAATTAAAATTTCAATTTTCCACATGGAAGGGTTCAAGGCACCTAGACCTGCTGGTTTCCCTCCATTTTTCTTTCAAAAAATTTAGGACATTATTCACCTAGATGTCGAAAAAGTTTCAAGATAAGTTTCTCAATCCAAAACTATTTTAAAATAAATCAAAAACACCTTATTGATTCTAATCCTAAAAAAATAGGGTGCCACTAACATCTAAGATTTCCATCCCATTAGCCTTTGTAATACCACCTATAAAATTTGCTCCTCTATTTTGGTAAAAATACATGCAATATCTCTTAGATAAAGTCATTGGGGAGTAATAAGGGGCCTTTGTGGTAGGTAGAAAAATCACAAATGACATTGTCATGACTCATAAAGCTATACATTCCATATCAAAATACTAGATATAGGGCATGTTACTAAATTTGGACATGTCAAAATCTTATGATTAGGTTTCCTAGCATTTCCTAATGTAAATTATGGAAAAATTGGGGCTAAATCATGATACCAAGAAAATTATCTAGAATTCTATTGCCACCCCCAATTTCTTAATTATTATAATTGCTGTCCCAAAAGCTATCTTTTTATCATTTTATTAAAAACTTTGGAAAGAAGCTTGAGGAGAGCCTACTCTCAGGGCCTTATTAAAGGCATCTTTGTAGCCTAGAATACTGAGCCCATCACTCACCAATACTTTGTTGATGATACCATTTTCTTAGGTGATGTTTATATTGAGAAAGATAAACATATAAAATACATTTTAAATGACTATGAAAATGTGTCTAACTAATGTATCAACTTCCAAAAGAGTTCCCTTTTCTTTATCAACACCCCCTATAAAAAAAAAGAATCACCAAAATTCTACATTATCAAGTGGGTAAGCTATAATCAAGACACTTAGGCATCACTCTATTTTTAGGTAAAATGGATTATAAAATTTAGAAACCCATTATTGATCACATTAAAATAAAATTATTAGGCTGGAAGGGTCACCTTCTTATTGAATTAGGTAAATACCAGCTTCTTAAGGCCTCAATTTAGAGCATCCCCATATACCAAATGTCTATTTTCAAAATGTTGTCTAATATTACCTCTAAGATTGAACAAATACAAAAAAAGTCCTATAAAGAGTAACTAAAGAAAAATTTAGATTCAATCTTATTACATGGGATAAAGTCTATCTTCCAAAAGCTAATGGAGGTCTTAGCCTAAGAAGCATCAAAACCATGAATAAAGCCATGTTGGCAAAACAAGGTTGGCATCTAATGAAGGAGAATGGGGAAAGGGAAAGAACCATAAAATATAAGTACTTGGAAGGAGTGGAAGAGGATTAATTCTTATGGGAAGTAGGTCCTACTAATGGATCCACCTTTTGGAAATTCATTTCTAGCTAAAAGGACCTATTAAAGAAAGGCATCTTATGTAAAATTAGAAATGGTGATAAAATTGAGTTCTAGGAAGATTTTTGTTTATCCCCCACTCCCCTCTCCACGCATGGGATTTGGATGGGATGGTATAGATATTTCAAAAAGATATGGGGATCCAAAATAAATGATTACTAGGAATTCAAGGATGGAAAAAAGTGATATAAAGTCCTCCCTAGTGAGGATCTACCTCTAGAAGAGTCTCAAGCTATTCAAAACCTCAACCTGACATTAAGATAGGTCCACATTCCCTACTTCCTAAAAGAGTATCACTTTATTTGGTGGGAATAATATGGAGGCTCCTAATCAGTGGCCTTAGGCCATGCCACTGACCTAAACTTGGAAAGTGAATGAAGCCTTTGGAAAAATAAAATTGGGTAAAGAACCTAAATCCCAAAGTCAATTTAGTTTTTTGGCTTGTGGTATAGAATACAATTTTGATAGTTGACAACCTAGATAAAAGGGGGATGATTATCTCCAATAGGTCCTTAATCTTCTAAAGTGTGGAACACTATGTTCATCACCTTTTCCTTGAATGACCTTTCAACATATCTCTTTTTAATGACTTAGTAAATCAAGTTAACTTAGTTTGGGTTACAGAAAACAATGTCCTAGATCTCATTATACAATGTAATTCCCCTAGGAATATCACTTCCCTAGTTTTCCTTTGGTGCCTCATTATCTCCTATTGGTTTTGGTGTATTTGTAAAATTTGTAATGATGCTCTTTTTATCAACAAAAGATATCGGCTAAAAAAGTGTCTTCCCCCACCGCTGCTAGAGCATTATAGAAAACTAGAAATATTTCCCTCCCAAGGACAAAGATCCTTATACCCCAACCTTGCTTATTCTCAAAAATTGGGACATCTAATAGGTCATTTTATCTCCCTCAAAATATTTAGTCTAAAAACACACCAAATGGAAGGCTCCTCCATAAATCTAGGTGAAATTGAATTTTGATGGTGCCTCTAAGGGAAACCTAGGCCCTACAAGGGGTGGTGGTATTATAATTAAATCTAAAGGGGAGATTTTGGTTGCATATGTAGGTCTAATAGGAACCCAAATGAATCACCTAGCTAAGGCCAAGGCCTCCCTATGGGGTATATAGTTGGTGACAAGCATCAACCACAATAGGATCATTATTGAGGGTGACTCGTTGAACATCCTAAATGCTTTGAAAATAAATAATAAACCTTAAGACACCATTAAGTACATCATTTATGACACTAAACATATCCTAAATGGATTACCTCATGTCAAAATCACACACACCTACAAGGAAGGAAATGAGGTGGCTGACCTCCTTACCACTTCGGAGTTAATCTCCACCGTTTAACTAACTATCACAATGCAAGAAGCATCCCATATATTTTTATAAATGCCATACATGTTGAAGGTACCAATACAAGTTTAAAAAAATATGTATCCACATGTGTATGACCTCACCTCAAAGGGGTGGATCTCAATTAGACATATATGCAATTATTCTAAAGAAATAGGTTTCAATTATTTTTATGATCCTCTAGTGGGAATTATAAACCACTTGTGCTAGTTTCAAATTCATCCCTTCTAGATACATCTTCCCACATAGTTTGGATCTATTCACATAATATTCATATGAGGTGACATGGATAGATTAAAACCTAATTATTGCAAGGAGGTTCATGTTCAAAAGAAAGTAGGAAGAATCTAAAAAAGAGGGGACTCACATAATTCATGGAATGGGTTATAGAATATAATGTTGGGATTTCTCATGATTTTGTGGTTACCTAAAACAAGAAGAAAGTTATTATTTGTTTCATCACCATTAACATATTAGAGGAATTATCAATGAAGCGACAAGAATTCCATGTATAGGCATGCAGCCCTTTAAAGACTAGTTAAAAAAGTAAGTCACTACAATGATTTTTTAGAACAAACAACTTTATATAGATAAATAAAAAAGGATTTCCTCAAGTTGATATTTTATATTACTAGCCTGACATTTTCCTTTAAATCATGTGGTACATGACACTATAAGGTAAATATACACTTATTTTCTCCAACCACTTTTTATTTTAAATCTTTTCATTGGGTATAAAATTAGTTTTCCCTACTTTCTTCTAAAGTCCCTTGAGGGTACCATCTTGTTATCCCATCCTTCATCAAGGATTGATTATCCTTCTAGTTAAACATGTCCAAGATCTCTATGGTTAGGAGGTCCCCATAGGGGTTCCTACTTTGGGAAGGAATCCCAAGATGACCCCCTGGTAGATGATCCCATTGAGGCATCCCATAAGCTCTCTGATCACACCCCCTAAAGATAGTTTATTGAAATCCCCCCTGATGACCTCCACTTAGAATATTTATCCCTAAACCAAAACCCATTGCTCTTGAACTAAGAACCCTTATGAAGATATCTTAGAAAGGAAAATCCATTATTATAGAGGAAATAGAAAAGAACAAAATATAGCTTAAGAATTTTTATTTAAAGGTATAATAAGTAGGTTTGGGTTTGTCCAAACTCATTCAAGACTAGAATACACTCCACAAATAGGTTAAAGCCATAGTCTAGGATTTTTTCCTTTCTACATAACCCACTTAGTCCCCTAATTTTCAATCACCAAAGGTTTTAAAATACCCCCCTTAAATCTTCCCAAGGGGGTCCCCTTAAGCAATCCCCCTTGCAGGTAAAAGGAAAAATCACCCTAAAATGATCTTCCCCAGAGAATTATATAAAGGCCTTGAGAACTGTACTTGGCCTAAAATATCAAAGGAAAAACAAAACATCCCTACAAATGACACTACAGACACTAAAGAATCTCAGGAGGGACTCTCCTCCTAGTTGTGTTTTAGTTTCCTATTTTCATTCTAGGTATTGTAACTTTTTGTTGTTTGGTTTCTCGGCCCTAATTTTGGCTTGTTGACTCTTTTGTACTACACTCTAGTGGTTCTAGGTCCCTGTAAAACTTTGATTTTACCTTATCAAATAAAAAATAAGGGTAAGAATTTTTCTTTGAATTTTGAGTGTGAACAAGCTTTTTAAAAGCTTAAAGAGTTGTTAACTATAACAATTATACTTATTTTAGCTAATCTTAACAATTTTTTTTGAAATATGGGATCATACATCCAAATATGGCTTGGGTGGTGTGTTAACTTAGGGTGGTTTAGTTGTGCCTTATGAGTCATGAAAACTAAAATATCATGAAAAAAATACACTGCTCATGACATTGATCTTGCTTCCATTGTATGTGCTTCCTAACAGACTTCACATAAAGCAAAAATAATAAAATAATGTAATTAGGATAACAAAATCTCATCATTATTAATCATAAAATCTACATAAAAATACAAATTATAATTCTTTACTATTAGTTTAATCCATTTAAAGTAGTAATAAAGTAGAAGACTACCATGAAAAATAGATTCATTTAAACAAAAAACCAAATTAACATTAATATGAAAACATCTATTTATAATAAAGTCAACATTTGCAACATACTATGTAGAAGCATATATAGAAGAAAGAGATGGGTCTTACCTCTAACAGGCACAAAATCCCACTCTTTGCCATTATGTTAGAAGATTACTTATCCCAAAATAAACAAGACATAATAGAATCTATGGGACTACTAAGAGATAATTAGTATGAGGTTGGAGTTGGGCTACTCCCTAATTATTTTGGTAAGCCTTATTTATCTACCAATGATTGATCAATAAGGTTTTCCCTTCAGTCAATCTTGGGGAAGTTCATAAATGACTCTTTGAAGAGCATATTTACTTAAGTTACTAGTCTTATGTTGACATGACATAACTTTGTGTTAGATTTTGGTCCTATAAACTACTTGGTCTTGTGGGAATTATTAAAATCTTTCATTCATTCATGAATTATTCACCATGTTGTACATCATCCTAGTTTTTGGCTACCCAGTCACCTTTTTTCATCGTCTTTCCATTTGTTTATGTATATTTTTATTATGTATTTAATTTTAAATATTTATTAAAGTTAGGATTATTAGAATTATGACACTTGTCAATTTATTTCTTGATAAACACCTTATAGACCTTGCCATTTGTCTTTGGATTATAATTGATTGGGATGTTGACACTTGTCATACTTTCATTTATTCACTTGGAGTTATTTTTTACATTTCATAACTTAGACCTATAAGTCATGGTTAAAATATATGCAGACACATGGCTTGATCTTGATCATTCATATAGTCACTAGGCTTTGACTATGTACCTTATGATTTTGATTGTGATTAAGTGATATTAGAAGACATGGAATAATCTTGTTTCTTATCTTGGTCATGGGATCCATATTATATTTTTTTATGTTTTTAGGCTATGAGTTAATAGGATGTTATCATGTGGTCAAGTGTCACTTTCCTGAGTAATTACCTAGCCTTAAAATATGTGTCACTATGTACATATTGTGGATGAGTTGTATTGTTCCATGTGGATGGTCCTCTCTTATTTATATTATGATTGGACTTTATAATGTATACTTTCTCCTATCACTCATGAATGAGTGAAATCATGCCACATGTTATGATCTAAATTATCTAGATACATAGGGAACTTCACTACCTATGCCTACTCCTATCATTTGTAGTTAATCAAAATCATTCCATGTGGCATGATCTCACTTATTTACAGGGTTAGGAACTCTATTCCTTAACCATTTTACTATTTTGGAATTAGATGAATAGGATAATGATATTTGGCATAATCACATTAATCTAGATGATTAAGAGCTCTATTACTTAACTATTTGAGCTAATCAAAGTGAGTAATTGAGATGATGACACATGTATGGTCCTCACTCTGATGCTCAAATGAAAAGTAAACTTAGAATTTGCTTCAAACAAGGCACCAAAATGCAAAATCAAGACATGTATCTAAATCTCATGAAATTAGATGCTTTCCAAAATAAAAATACTTATAAATTTATAAATAACTTGAAAGGAGGTTTGAGAAAGATATGTGAATAATATTTTTTTACTTGGGACTTCTTGTTAGAGATTAAGGTGCATATCCACTCTTAAATTTGAGGACTATTTAGGAGTAAAATAGATGTGTGTCCAAGAGAGATTTATGTCAAAATGCAATTAGCCTTAAAATGACTAGTGTGAAGGATCACTTCTATTGTATAATATTTATTTGAGATAGATCAAGTAGGAATTATAAAAATTAACCATTGAAGTTAGTAAAAACATAAAATTATAAATACCACTTTAGACAAATACTTAGTTATCTAGGTTAGTCCATAAAGATAAAATATAAATTTGATGAACATCATATAATCAAAAGACAAATAGATACAACACCATTCAAATTTTTTTCACACTAAGATATCAATAAAATTGATAGAGAAAACTAGGAAACACTTAATCAACTTAGTTAGTTTAGAATCAAAGCATAACCTTATTTTAATAAAAATGATATTTTAGAATCATGGATTAATGAGAATATTTTATCAACAAAATTGATTTTGAATTAAACTTGAGATAATAAATCCTAACCTATAATTGGATTGAATTAGTTTAAAATAAGACTTGGTTATGAAATTATTGGCTCAAAATGGGTCTTAATTTGAAATTTAAAAAATGAGTTGTATTAGTCACAAAAAAATGGCAATTATGCATGGAAAATGTCACCTCAACATTTAGAATATAGTCTATGGGCCTCCATTATTAAAACATGAGATAAGTAACTAAAAATCCTTTAGATATTGTTAGGACCCTATTTTGTTAAGTATGGGATCTATGCCAGTAATATGGACACTTCAACATGAGGAAATCACTTGGTTGATGATTTTTATTTTAGCATCTTGGCACCAACTAGAGGAACCAATGTAAATATTATGCTAGCTAGTAGGTGGTTAACTAGTGCCTAGATCTTTAGGTCATATTATAGGAGTGGAAACACATGGTGATCATAACATGAAGTGTGTAAGGTGATGGAGATGATATAATGCTCAACAAATTCTCCAACTTGGCAACCAACATGCATTATCTAACCTAGTAAAGAGATGCTTCTATGTGTTATAAAGCAATCTCAAACAAGTGAAGCATAGACACAAATGGGATTTTGTGAAGCTCTAGAAAATTGAAGGTAGACATAATATACATAGATTATATTTACCATTAGTCTTAGGGATAGCTCAGACACCATAAAATCTCTATTTATATATGCTTAAGCTTGCATGTGAGCCTCTAGCTAGTTAAATAGATTTAGTAAAGTGTATGCTTTATTTTGTATATTATGAATGCTATTTTGTTACCTTTGACTAATAGAAATGGTAGTTATTCTCAATGGTTCTCTATCTAATTATACATCATTTGAATTTATAATGAAATGCATGATTATATTTTTATAATTTGAATATAGTTATGTTAAACATGTTGTGTGAAATCTTCTCATTCAAGTCATTAATGGAATCCCTATGTTAATTGATGACATCATCATACTCTGCTAAAATATCCTAAGTGTAAATAGAGTCATACACCCAATATTTGATATCCATGCTAAGAAGTGCTAGCCTAAGCATGAATACTTAATCTAAAGTATCCCCTTAACCCATTTATAACCTATATGAGATTAGACTTAGTTAGTAAAGGTTTGCACCCTTATGACAGAATTAGTTACCAAAATGGGCTTGCTCTTAGAGATGATTAAGCTTAGCCTAGACAAGGTTTGTGTCAATGAATCTACCAAAGTCTATGTTGAAATTTCCAAGTCTTATAAGTTATGCCTTGTGTCATGGCATAACTAGCCTAATATAGGCCCTAGTTCCCTCTTAGATGCACTTTAGGTGAGTGCATAAGTATTGCACCTTATGTGAATTGATTCTAGTACATCTAAGCATTAAATGTTGAGTTTATAATAAATTTACCATGTTTATGCCTAGTTGTAATATGTCTAGAACTAATTTGGAAAATTGAATGAGCACCTAACTTAATTAATTGACCCTCTTTTCTATAACATTTGGTTTTATTACCAGGACCCATGTTGAATTTTGTTGTTGAAATGGTGCAATATAATGATGCTCCAACTTTCCCTAGAAAAAAATGGTTATTGGTTGTAACAGGTAGAAGATATATTTTTGCTGAGCATCCATGTTCTAGAGAACAAAAGACAAGAAAGTGGGTTCAGGATAATGTGTATGATGCTCTGTATGAGATATTTTTCTATGAACTACTAGATTATGTGTAACGATGTTTGGATGCATATAAAACTCATAGAATATGAAGTTATGGGTAGTGATATGAGTAGATGAAGGAGTGTTTAGAGAGGATTGAGACCCTATATGCCATTTAGACTAGAGAAGTAGACAAATGGACCTATAAAGGAACACTGAATAGTTACATGCTTGAGTTTATAATCTCCACATACTCATGGCTTGAAGAGGTAGATTATCAATTTTTATGCAAACTACAAGGTGAGATTATCAAACATTTCAACATAAAGATCAAAAAAATAATGGTGGATTATGTATTTAAAACTTTTGGAATGGAAGGCTAAAATACTTTCATGTATGAGCAACACAAGGGGGAAGAAGGGGATGAGTATATTGACATCCAAGATCTTAGGAGACAAAAAAATAACAATAAAATGTAGGCTAATGGAATATATGGAACCTACAAGTGTTGAGAGAACATGTATCTAGAGGGAAGGGCATGGGGAAGGATCTCTTGAATTATAGCAACATGAAGATGAAAGAAATAATGAAGCAATGGATCTAGCTCAGTATTTGATAGGTGTAGAATGCATTGGGTTCCTATAAAATTTGGTGATTTAATATGTGTTATATGTGCCTACCCTTTTTGAACCTATAATACAAGATCATGCATTAGATCCCCCACTTCAAAAAAAAAGAGTGATAACTGACCTTGTTGTCAACATGGACTTTGGACATTTTGTAGACTTGGAGTATAATTTATTGATTGAATTTATTCCCTATAAGGAATTGAGTGAGACTTCTTCTAGACCATTGGGTGCTAGCTCACCAAAATAGAATATGAGTGAAAGCATACTAGTTCATCTAATATTAGTTATATAAATTAGGCAATAGCCTATAAGAAGTGGTCTAAATCCATAAGTTAGTAGTATAGTGCCATCAATATGATCTATTCTAGTATTAATAATGGGACCAACACCTAACCCAATGTTTGGAGGCATTATAGGGCTTCCACCTAGACAAACACTAGGGGGAAAAGTGCCTTAGATGCTAGTTCTGTCCCAAAAACAAATATACTATGAAATGGTTATACATTTACTAGAGTACCATGGGATGGATAATGTTATAGAGCATGTGTTAAAGTGTGAACTACAATGGTGTAATTCAGGCATAACCTAATCAGATCACAAGGAAACCTAGTTCATGACCATGTTAATGGATTCTAACCATACCTAGTATAGGAATTTTAACCCTGACTAGGATTTTGTAGATTATGATACCCTAAAGGAAACATTCCTAAAATAATTTGACATATTAGAGTTTTAACAACATTACATCACAATGCTCAAGGAGATTACCCAAAGACTTTTGGAGAGCATGTGTTTGTATGATGCTATGTTAAAAACTCTCCTTTCCAATCTACCTTATGAAATCCACCCCTCCTAGCATATGCAAGGGTTTATTAGATGGTTACTAATACTATTTATAATAGAACTTTCTCTAAAGACATGCATAGACCCTCATGAAGTAATTGAATCCATAATTAGAGCTGAGGTGGTTAGAAGCATTGATATTGGGATCAACCCATTCATGGAGGCATAGATTGCATCCATGGCCTCTCAAATCCAAAAGCTTACCGTTGGTTCATTGTAAGGAGCTTGAAGAAAAATATTATACACTGATTGCGATGTGGAAGGTCATAATAGAAATAACTACCCTTAAAGGAATGTGTGCACATTAATTCTATGTTATGAAGTCTATATAGAGGTGCATGATTTTTACAATTTTCCACTATTGTAATGTACTAGCCATGTTAACATAACCATATATTATTGATTGTGTGATACCTACACCCAAATATCATGTGATTGTCGAGTGATTGATGAGATGCAAAAGAATATGGAGAAAGGTATGAAACATGCCACTATAGTAGTAAGAGGGTAAGCTAACTAAGGAAATAAAGGCTATCACAGTAGAATATGGGATTTGAGATGAAATAAGGTACCAAAGGGTGAGGTGGAGGATGCAATGGTGAAAGGTTCCCACCCCACTCATGTTACAAGTGTTTCTTGACAAAGTAATATCAACATAACTTTCTTACACATTTAATGTGTAGGTAATGTTGAGGATATCATAAGTTTGAGGAATGCCCCAACTTATACAAGATGCTAACTCAGGGTAGGCCTGGTATAAATAAGGGCACTATAATTATCAATCATGAGCTAAAAATAGATAAGTAGACACCAAAGGTGAAACTAACCCACATAGAAATGATCAAGGTATAGGTGACTACTCATAGTGGATTCACCACTTAATTACCAATTCTGCCAATACTAGAATTACACTTAGAATATGGGGATAAGTGTCATATTGAGTGAATAAAATGGATTAAACCCAAAGTTATGCCTTTCCTAGACCCAACACACCAAAAATATGTATTGTAATAGCCATGAGTATCATTCATAACCTATAAGGGGAGCTCCAACTAGCATGAGAAATAGAGGTGTAGGATGTTGCCTCTTTTAAGAAGCAAGATAACTAGGAAGTTGAGATACAAGAGCTAAAAAATATACTATGCCTCTTACAAATGGAAAGAATGCTACCCTAATTGAAAACCTTTCTCTTGGAACATGCAGGTAAAAATCCAAGTGAATTTGTTGTGCCACACATGGAAAGGTTGTAAGAAGTCAAACATATATAGAATATGAATTATGATTAAGAAATCCTTGTGAATTCTACCATTTATGGATGGTATATATGTGATGTCATTATGGACATAGGCACTGAGGTCAATATCTTGACCAATAATGCATGGGAGAAGATGGGTAGGCTAGCCTTAAGGCCTTCCCCTTATTTTCTTTTCATGGCCAACAAGATCTAAGTACAACTAATTGGAATTATTAAGAGTTCTTTTGTAATCATCATGGGTGTCAAATTTTGTGTTAACTTTAAGGTGAATGATTTGGTTGAATAAGATAATTATCTAGTGATTTTAAGAAGGCCATGATCTATATGAACAATGTAGACATAAACTTAAAGAGGTGATATATGACCTTTGAAAATGACAAGAAGAGGGTGGTTATGTCCCTCTAAAGTGACTAAAGACCCCTTATGTAGAGAGTGTTAATCTTGAATATGAGATCAAACACACATATAACATCATAGTGCAAAGTTATAGACTTTCAACACCAATGATCAAGGAGTGATTTCTTGGTAAGATGGACAATCAACCTCAAAAACCATTGGTATTGCCTTCAATTGATGGTTTGAGGAAGCTTATGAGACCAATAGTTGAAGGTGACACTTAGTGTGAGCAAAAGCACCAAAACTAGTAAAAATGGGTTGGGTCCAGATTGATCACACTATGAAAAGATGGGTCCCTCATACCATGAATAAGGGAAAGAGAGTGTTTCACCTAAGTAAAGGTAAACTTGTAGCACTCCCAAGATATGAGGGGAGAAATACTACGGAATATTATGTTTGATACCTTGAATCATACATCCCAAAAGAAGTATATATAATGGGTGCACTAGTGTATATATTAAGAATCACTATTACTCATTGGTGGACAATGCAAAGGCCTATCTTGCCAACTTGGAATTATGTGAAATCAACTATTTGTACCAAATTTAGTAAAATTAATGAGGATCTATAAATCTCTACCTAATTTGGTGTCTCAAAACCTATAGTGCATGTGTTCTTATTCTAATAAAAATGGACTATCTATGGTGAGAAGTCCCTAAGGAACCTATGGGTGCACACTTTCTATAAGACCTTAAAGATGTGGGAATAAGCATGGTACATTGTCAATAAGATGAAATATTAGATATATAATTAGGATTTCCTTAAGGATAGGTTCATATACACCTTCTCCTTTTATTTTCAAAACATGGAATTGATCGAGCCATTACATGTAATTTAAAGGGAAATATTTGAGGACACTACAATCTTAGAGGATCACCTAAAAGACATATTTGGTGGAAAAGGGTTGGCACTCCTGAAATTATTTGAATATAAAACCTTCAATAGTGACTCCAATGATGAGGATGATGAAACATAAAAGGTACAAAAATGGACAAACCTAATAGTAAAAAGGAAACTTGTACACGAAGTGGAGGATAGAACTCTAGAGGAAGAGGATACTACCCACCTTTGCATAGAAATAACTAAAGGTAGTAAGCAAGTTGAGGATTTGCATTAGGAGAAGAATGATCCCTAACACATGCCATGCAAAACTACCAAAGTAGACAACAACTTAGAATGGTAACCAAAGATAGCTACTCTAAGTGCATATTGGTCTGACACAGAGCTAGCGTGAATTATGGATATCCTCAAGGAGTTCCAAGAATTGTTCCCTTAGAATTACTGAGATATGAAGGGCACCCAACCATCCCTTATAAATGAAAATAAATATGTTCAATGAAAAAATACCTATCAAGAGGCTCTCTTATGGAATGAACCCCAATCTTTGCACCAAGGTCAAAATGGAGGTTGATGGAATGTACGCCATATGTGTCATCTACCTTGTGAAAGAATCTTAATGGGTGATACCCATTATTATTAAAATAAATAAGGATGGGAAAAAATATATTTGCATCAATTATATATTTTTGAATTTCACCTACATCACTGATCCCTTCTTGAATCTGTTCACTAATGAAGTTTTGGATGGCTTCATAGGCTGTAAAATATACACTTTCACTAATGGGTTCTCAGGATATCATCAAATCCAAATGAAAGAGGACAAGCTTAAAATGATCTTTGTGATAGGATAGGGTTATTTCACATACAATATGATTCCCTTTAGACTCAAAAATTCACTATTCATCCTCTCAAGATTGGTGATAACTACATTTAAAGACTTCATTCACAAGTTCCTCCAAGTGTATTTAGATGATTGGACTATATATGGGCTAGTGAAGGACTATTATGATAACTTGTGCCTCATATTTGGTAGGTGATGATAGATGTAGATATCCTTAAAACTTAAGAAGTTTGTCTTTGTGATACCATTTATCACCTTTCTTGGGCACATCATTTACAAATATGGTCTTCTCATCAACCCTATGATTATTATAATTATCCTACAGCTCTAGACCCAATCAACACATAAATATGTTTGTGCCTTTATTGGCCATTATGGTTACTATATAAAATTCATAAGGAGATATGTAAATATTGTGGACCCACTAGAGGATCTCTTGCATAAGGATGGCCTATTCTATTAGGGCATAGTGTAAGAAGATACCTTTGAAACACTGAAGCTCAAATTAGTTATCACACTGATATTACAATTTCCCAACTGGATGACTCCATTCTACATCCATGTAAATAAATCTAAATATATAATTGGAACCATTTTTACATAATTAGGTGATGGAAAAATGGATCATCCCATTTATTTCATAAGTAGGAAACTGACCTAGGTAGAGTATATCTATATGACAATTGAGAACGATGTGTTTGCCATGGTCTACACCTTCTATAAGTTTAGGCAATAATTGTTGGTGACCCCATTCATATTTTTCACCAATAAAAAGGAACTTAAATACTTTGTGAATAACCCAGTTATGCACCATGGGTGAATTTGTATATGTATATTTCTATTTCATGAATTCCGTTTCTTGATTGTCATGAAGCCTAGAAAATAGAAATCAAGATGAGACCATTTGTCCTAAATCAATTTTGGTGATGTAGTAATGCTTATTGAGGATGATATACCAGATGCATAACTCTACAAAGTTTATCACATCCCTAAAGGCTTGGATGATATTTTACATTCTTGACATCTAGGTCTTTGCCCCAAACTATGACAACCAAGGAAAATAAGTAGCTCATAGTTTGCACCACCCCCTTTCAACTCATTGGTGGGTAACTATACAAATTGATCCATAATGATGTCTTACACTGATGTGTCCTTGAACATGAATGGGACTCAATATTTCAAGAGGCACATAAGGGGATTTTAAGAGGCCATTACACTAAGGATGATACAATGTACAAGGTGTTGCAATCAGGGTTATGGTGTCCAAGCCTATTCTAAGATGTGAAAGAGTGCACCAAGGCATATGACATATATCAACAAATAGGAGAACTAGACCACTAGGATGAGATGCCACTCATTCCTATTCTTGTCTAGGCACCATTTAAAAAATGGGCCATTAACTTTTTTGGGCCAATTACTCCTACTTTAGGGTGCACAAGTGCACACTATATTCTAGTGGCCATAGACTATTTCACCAAGTGGGTTTAGGTAGCACTAACCAAAGATAACACATCTACCATAGCCACAAGATTTATACAGGAGAACATAATTAGTCACTAAGTGTGCCCACTTAGTTTGACTAGTGATAGAGTCATGCACTTCATCAATGAAACTATGTAGATCATGATGATCGAATACATGGTGGCATGTCATAAGATAACACCTTATCATCTGTAAGTGAATATAACATTTGAGGCATTAAATAAGATATTAGGAATGTACCTAACAAGAATATGTGATGTTGGTCATAAAGATTGGGATGATCAGGTATCAATAGTATTATGGGCCTACTACACTACCTACAAGCACTTAAATAAGGCTACGCCATTCTAACTAGTGTTTGATGTACAGGCCATTTTACCAATAGATTTCATAGTTCCCTCATTGTGCATTATGAACATTGGTTGTTTAGATGATCAAGAATATTTGAGTGCATGGCTGGAAGACTTAGAGAACTTAAACAAGATGTGCACCCAAGTAAGATGGAGATAATAAATAGAGAAGGTGCATAAGAATTTGTGTCATGACAACCATATTAAGCATAAGGTAATTAATAAAGGATCATTGGTATTAATATATGACTCAAATTACCTCAATCACCTATTCAAGTTACATCTTAGGTGGATAGGCCCTTATGTCATCCATAGCATATTATAGACTAGTGCATGTAAGCTACACATGTTGATGGGTGAAATATTCTTTGGGCATTTCAATGGTAATCGGTTGAATCCTTATAGATAATAGAGTGGATATTTCACCATTAGATAATAACTTCCTAGTCATAAGTTGGTTGTGTTGTGCTAACCAAAATAAATTTTAGCACAAGAAAAATATTTCTTTATGTTTTGTGGTGTTTGTGATGATTGAATAAGCAAGGTAATTTAAGCCCTTAGAACTCTTCTAGTACTTCCATGCATAAATCCAATCTATTGAGTTGATCATGGGTGCTTTCTAAGAGCATAAGGCTAGACATATAAGTTTTGGGCACGTGGAGTTTACCAAACTTTAAAAAAAAATGAGTATCAAGTGACAAAGGGAGGTACACAAGATGATAAATGCATAAGAGATAAATAGAAGGCACATAATATGCTCATGCACAAGAGATAAAAATATTAAAATTAAATGATAGAGGACAAAAATAGGAATTCTTATGGGGTAGGATAGGCCAAGGTAATAGATGAAAGCATAGATAAATTGACCAAGGAATGTAAGCACATTTGAAAGGAAGCATAACAGGAAGAGAATATGGAATCAAGGAGGTTGAATTGTGTGAATATTAAGTGATTCACCTAGGTTTCCATATTAAGGGTGAATTTCATGTTATTAATTATCCAAATCAAGGCCAAATTACTACCCCTATCATATGAAACTTTTATAAATTCAATACTTACCTCTTTGTAGTTGTTCAAACTAGTGAATTATAGTCCTAAAATGCAAATTTTGGTCAAAAATGTCAAAAAATGGGCCAAAAAGGGTCAAAAATTATTTTAAAATGTCATTAAATTTTGTCAAAATAGATTTAGTCATGTTCAAAATGGTGAGAATATCCTAAGTCCTATGTTTTAAGTCATAAAAAGGTCATTTGATATGTCATAATAGCCAAAAAGACCCCAAAATAGCTCCCACACACCAAATTTGCTAATTAAAAGGTCAAAAATGTGTAAATTTTCATTATATACAAGAAATAATTCTCAAATACTATTTACCAAGCATTAAAAGGTGAAGTTTAGCTTTTAAAAGGCCAAAAGAAGCTTTTTCACCCATTTTACAAAATCCATATGGTTTCCATATAATTCAAGGTAGTAGAAATCAATATTGGGTCATTATCAGGCCTTATCAATAGTTTCATGGTAATTAATGGCCATACATGCCTTAAACCAACTTCCTTTTGGTTTCTTGCTTCTTGGCACACAGAGACCTACCTATATGTTTTTTGATGGTACGGTCTATTAAAAGAGGGTATAGCTCTCAAATTTGTGGTGAAAAAATTAGACTCATAGGGATTATTTATGGTCTAAGTTGTTTCTCAATTATATTCTTCATGCTCATGAACCATCCAATTGAAGATAGGTCAAATTCAACTACCTTGTAACCAAGAATGCAACCAATTTTCTTCTATTTATCTTCACCTAGGTAGAGTTTCAAGGAAATTCAACTTGTTTCAGGATATTAAGGACTTTATCTATCTCTCCATAGAATTTTAAAGGTGTTATTCATCTAATTTAATGTCAATAAAAGGTCTCAAAGTTAGCCAGTCCAAATAATCTTACAAGGAAGAGTTGTACGGTCCAAGAAGAAGAAGACACTATCAAATTGTTATGAATTTATGTTTTTTAGGGTTTTTATCAAATTTTAATGATTTTCAAGCTAAATTCTTAGATATTTTCTAAGATTCATAGTAAAAATCAATATCCATGCTCAATAAAGGTGTTTAAAAAGGGTTAGTTTAGCATTTTTTAATATTTATTTGTAAATTTTAAGGTTTTTTGGAAAAAAACCATGATACAATTTCATTCTCTTGTTATTTCCTCTTGATTTAAAAAGTTAGGTAGAATGATGGCCTAGTATTCATCTTTTCATACATTCCTTCTCTTGGTCTTTTCGTCCTCCCAAATACTTATTCTCACCTCCACCTCATTCTCACCATACCACTACCATACACAGCCATACCACTATGCTTTCACCTTCATTTCACCCTTCATTATGTTTTCTCCATCATTATTCATGTCTTTCCACTTCACTCACCCTTTAATCCACACATGCATTCTAATTCACAATCATCAAGGAAACAAAGGTTGATCAAGAGTAATATGAGCATGAGAAGAGTGTTTGTAAGTTATTCAAACATCAAATATAGTCATGGAAAGAGACAAAAAATAGGTTCATGAAGTCATGGAAACCCCCAAGAAATAATATCAAGGTGATAGTGTGAGGTTATCTCTATTATGATTAATGAATGTGACCTCATCAAATAATCATAAATAGGAATGAGGATTAAATATGCCTTTTGACCTTCTTTAAGGTCATGAACATGCCATAATCCATACAATAGGGCATATACAATTATCTTTCCAAGTTGAATTTATATTTTGTAATAGATAGTCTATAGTGGGGATGATCAAGGTTTGAAAGTCATTTTTCATTTTTGATGCAATAACTAACAAATATGTCTTCATAGAAATCAAATGCCATATATAACCTTTGGATATACATTCATTTCTTGATAGTCTGTACAAAGGACATCACACTAAGTCATCAAGCCAAGAAAAGAAGGGTTTATCTCATGAGTTGTTAGTGATTATGTTATTTAAAGACAAGATAAGGTCAATTCAAAGAAAAAGAGGGGAATTAAAATCAATGGAATTATTGAAGGAAATAAATATAAAAAATGAAAAGAGCACTCACAGTGCTAAAAGGCACCTACAAGCCTATGTCTTGTAGGGAGACCTTTTAGTTATAAGTTGGACTCTTAGATGCTTAAAGAAGCGAGTGTAGATTCACAAGGATATGCTTCATTTTGAGAGTAAATTATTCATGAATGATCAAGAGGTAAGGAAATACTAGGGTTAAAATTTCAAAGGAGGGTTTGTTATGAGGACCTACAACTATGTATTCTTATAGCTTTTTAGAAGGTACAATGTCATACTACTTGGAGTGTGGTGTCAATGAGGTGGATTTAACAAAGGTATTACGTTTGTTTTCAGCCTAAGCTCATGATTTTGAGTATTTCCAAGGTAATTTAAATTCCTTCAAGCATTATAGATAGGAATGTTGGAAAATCTCACCTTCAGGTAGCCCCTAAGTGCCTACAGCCACCATATTTCAGCTATAGCCAGCCCTCTAAATGGAATTTACAGCCAAGTAGGGTTTTGATCTAGGAGGACCTCATGAAGAGTGTCTGAAGACCCTCAAGAGATAGGTCATGGAATGAATAAAATATCAAAGGTATGATAACACAAGATGACCTATAGTTCATTATCTATATAATGTACATTTAATAATAGGCCTAGAGTTGCCAATCATGATTGAAACCCCTTTCAAGATGATTTGATTCACTTATTTGAATTAATCATGTTTGTAAGGTTAATATCATGTTTTTAAGACATAATGTCACTTGTCATTATTTTAATCTCATACATAAGTACCCTACAGTGCTCATAAATCCTTGTACAAGACTATTGCATGGATTAGAAGGTCTAATTAATAAAGGGACAAAATTTTAAGAGTACTAGGTAATCATTAAAGGATATAAGACTTTTGAACTATGAAACTTTATGAAGATTGGACTGAATAATGGAGTATGAACTTAGGTTCAAAGGCTACTTAGGTGGATATATCTTCACCTACAACAACTTATAGGCATGTGCATTATACAGAAGCCTCATTGCATATGAGTTAGACCTTTGGAGGTTTCAAGAAGGAAGTAAATATTAGAAAGAGAATATTAATCTTCAGATAAAAATTTATATGATTATAATGTATAATTTATATTTTCAAAGTATAAAACAAGCCTTAATGGATGAAAATTAAGCTATAGCCTGTGTCATAGTCATCTTTTAGTCACCACCTTTAAGCAAATAAAAAGGTTGTAGAGATAAGGGAGGTTTCCAAAGTTTAATAATTTAATATAAGATGGTTGAGATTAGGAGATAATTTGAATTTAATGAAGGAATTTTAATTATAATTGACACTTTATGTTTTTTCAAAACCATCCAAGCATTCTCAGACCTTAAACTCATTCCGTACAGGGGCTAGTGGAAGTCAAAACATAGTCAAGTTTTTAATAAGGGTTTGTCAATAAGTGGAGAGTGGTTTTAGTATGTTGATACCATTAATGGATATTTAAAGTTTAAAATAATATGATGATTTATCAAAATGCTAAAATTTCAAGATACTCACCTATAGCTACCATAAGACTAGGGGCTTTCCTTTCAGCTAGCAAATAGGGGTTTTAAGCAAGTGAAGTGATTTTTTATCAATAGTTAAGGTCCTAGGGAGTATGAAAATGATGAGGTAAGATTATTAATATTATAATGAGGCCTTGGGATTAATATATAGTGAAATATCTTCAAAAACATACCTATAGCCTCTTTACGCAAAGTAAAGGATCTTCAAGCTAGTATGCACATAGATATGGAAAGTGGTTTATCATGAGAAGTTTCTTAATGACTTGGGTATATATGATGAGATGTGGGTTAAAAAAAGGTCAAGGAATGATATTTTAAACCTTCAAGGCTAGTATAAATTCAATCATCTTACAAAACCTCACTCACAACCACTCAAAGGTACAATCAAATCCCTGAGTCTTAATGAGCCAAGGCCTAGAGTAAGGTCCATGCTTAAGAGTTACCACAATAAAGTTAGGGTGATATGTAAATAAATGATAAAATAAAAAATTAAACACCATTTAAATTAAATCACCTTATTCCAAGGACCACCTAAATAGTACAGGTACATTGTATGGACTTTTGGCAGTTTAGAGGCCTAAAAGCTTGAACTAGTCAATTTTAATTTGAAGAAAATGTGTGGAGAGATATCATTTCATTTAAATGGTATTAAAACACATATTGAACATGTATTATCCTCAAAATATTTTTCAAACATGATCAATTCTCACCTATAACACCAAAACATAATCATTTTGAGGCCTAAATGCATTGGTTGAAGGTCATGATGTGCTTGAAAACAAGGGTAGAGGTTATTTTCAAACAATTGAAGAGGATTTTGAGCCAAATGAAGATTATTTTTACCTTAAAAACTATAAAATACATGAAAATAACCTTCAAACATGTAAAACTTAGCCAAAAATGTAGACAATCCATGCACAAAGATCAAAATTAAGGGAAAATTTAAGATTTTGGGAGCTATAGGTGGAATCAAGACTCAAAATTTGATACACAAGGTCATCAAGAGTTAAAGAACCATTTGAAAAAAATTCATAGCAATTGTACAAGTGTAAGTACTCATTTTTTTGTCTCAGACCTTAGACTATTTGTTTGAGGTCACCATTGGAGCGTGCTTCATTTTGGAGTGCTATAGAAGATTCTAAGCCTGAGTAAAGGAATAAAAATAATGGAATGATGTTTTTAAATCATAATAATACCTATATATTGTGTAAAAACTCTAAATTTTATGCAAACCATGCCCATATAGGCTTATGCAAACAAATATGCATATAGGCAAAAAAGGGGTTTTTTGAGTTTTCAATAAAATAGGATTTTAGAGTGTTTTGATATCATGTTACAGGTCCAATAATGATTTTTTCAGGCCTTTTTAATCTTGGAAGGAATTATTTTTCATCATAGAGAAGTTTTTCACTTTTTGCAGTTTTAGGCACCCTTCCAAGCTTCTTATTCAGATGCTCATTTTGTTCAACACATGTGGATTTTGGCCAAAAAATCTTATTATGTTTTGAGGACCCTTATTTAATTATAATTAATGAACAATTTATATCAATTGAGGGGATGTGCTTTATGAACAATCGCTAAGAGCGTAGGTAGCCCAGAATGTAAGCTAAACCCCGCAGGCAAATTTCATTCACATGGTAATTTTTTATATCTTTCACAAGGGATCCCAATATATTCCAAGATGTCAGAGAGATCAATGTGTTACACATAAGTGGAAATGGTTCATAATTTTGAGGTTTGTACTTCATGAATCATCAATTTGAAGATTTAGCTTTAAAACCCTCTACAACCCCTAAAAAACTAGTTTTGAGAAAAAGTGGATTTTATTGCTATCATATCACCATGAATCAACTTGAAACCTTTTCAAACATCAATTAAGCTCATAGAGGGTTCCAAAAATGTAAATTTTATGCATGGATCTATACAAATGAGGCTAGAAAATATTTTTTTGTAAAAAAAGCATGTAAAATGAAGTACAAGGTAATTCAACATAATCTAATAAATGGAGCTCAAAGCTTAGGAATTTTTATTCATCTTCAATTATTTAGTTGAATATAAATAATCCTATATGTGTCACTAATATATTAATCAAATTGGCCAATCTGCTAGAAAATGGAGAAAGTTTCACCTAGTCAACCATGTTGATTGAATGACAAAGGTTTTTGCATAAAAATCACATATTTGATTATGAAGAAAGTTTTTATAGGTCTAATTCTTGGTTTTTTTAGGTTTTATGGACTCTTATTGTAGGTTTCATGGTGCCCAAGTGCATAAGTTGGCTAATAGGCCTGTTCGGCTTAGTTGGCCTAATTGTTCAAAAGTCAAGTTGGAGTTTGGCATTGTGATTGGTCATCAAAGAGTTACAATTGGATTTACACACCATGTTTTTGCTGTTCCATGGATATTTCATGCACGTTTCAATTTTCAAGGTCCATTTTCATGCAAAGGAGGGCTATTTTGGGATTGTATAGTCTTACTTTAGTTGACTAATTGTCAAGTGTCACATCTATTCTTGATGATCTTGTTTATTAAAATCTTTAAATAACTTTAAACTCTTTAATCTTGAGTTATCCACCCAAGGATTGATGTATCATCATTCACACAAGATGGAGTTAGTTGGAGTTGACTTGTCAAAGCTTGTCATGCATCTTCCATGATTTCCATGTAAAGGGGTACATTCTCATGTTCTAACTCAACTTTCAAAAAAATAAATTCAAGTTTTCTTTTTTGATTTTAGCATAGATTTTCATATAAATACAATTTGACTTGTCAAACTCGGGCCCATCATATTTTTCCTATGCAAAAGTTTAAAGCTTTTCATGCAAATTTTGTGGAGTTTAAAGGTTTGTTGAATTCTTTAAACATTTTTAAATGGGTTTTCTTGAGTTGAGTCAACCAAGACCACCCCTTATCCATTTTAAATGCCACTTAGGTCTTGTATTAGGTTTACAGACATATATATTGGTTTTTTCAAGCCATTTTTTCATTCTTTTTAGAGCTAAAGGGAAATTCTAATCTAGACCATAAATTAATAAAGGATATTTTTATTTTTTATATAAAATTTAATAGATAATAGAGTGTAATTAATTATGTATCATCATATTTTTGAGATTATATCTCCTTTTGGTAGGTCCCTTCCTCACCTATTACTTTCTATCTCACCTTCTACAGGTCATTTGAAGAGGTAAAAAAGGAATTTTATAATTTAATTTTCTATTTATCCTCCATCTAAAAAAATTATGTTTAAGGGAAATATAAGAATTTTATTTATTCACATGTGTGCATTAGTTTTATTAGTTTCCATAGGATATAAATAAATCAGGTGCATCACCCAATTAGATAGGTTTCCTTTTCAATTTTACCTTCCCCTTTTCATCCCAAAAATCACAGTAGCTCAAATTTAATTGATAAATATTAAGGGAACCAGCCCTTTCTAGAGGATCTTATAAAAGTAGAGTTACCCAAACTCTGAGTATATCTAATTGTATCAGCTGGAGAGAGGGAGTGTTTTGCACATCTTCAAACAGGGTGCTCTCAAGAGTGATAATAGTTTTTGGCATGCCCTATGGGACCACTTATTCACACTTTTGAGTTATTATCTATGTATCTAAGTATATTATTCATTTATAAATTTTCATTTTCCAATTTGTATACTTTTCATGCCACCAAGAGTTGTCACAAGATCCTCTGGAAAAGGGAAAGAAACAAATTTCTCTAAACTATCTTACCAACCAAAGAAGAAGAAACCCTCTCAGTCAAATCCAAATCTTACACCTTTTGTTTCCCTTTTTATTGCACAAAATATTCTTTTTAAAACCAATATTGTTTGGCCAAATATTTTTTTAAATCCTATACCTCATATGGTTATTCCCAGAAGATAGGCTTTGTTGCATTCAATGGTGGTAGTCCTCTAAATCTCAATCAGTGGAATGATATTTTAGTTTTTGATTTGAAGGATCTTCATTATTTTATAAGAGATAATCAAAAAAATCCTATAGAACATATTGTATATATTGATAATATTTATTTAGTGCATCATGTCACACAAAAAATGTAGCAATGATGTTGTTGGCAACTTTTTTCAAAGGCAAGGCACTTTAGTGGTACAAAGGTTTGGCTCCTGCATCAATCAACAATTGAGATGAATTTGGAGAAATTATATGAAAATATTTTGAAGATAAAAGTGATCCTCTTTCACTTATGGATTAGCTTACAATAATTAAGAGATTCAATCATGAATTCATGTTGAATTTTAACTACAAATTCTAGAAGATTTGGGACATAATTCTTGCAGTGATCAAGACTACACCTAACTATGATTTTTTATACTATCTGAAGGCTCTTAATTCAAATTTGTATGTCATGATTCAATCCATGGGAGGAAAAACTTTACCTGAAGCTTTTGAAGTACATAAATCAAGGCTAAAAATAGCCTTATACAAGTAGTCATGTTATCTCCAAGGCCTCTAATGCCTCTTTTTCTAGAGATCCATCCTCCTGCTCCAACTATTGCTCCAATTTTAGTGATAAAATTATCATAAAATAGAAGGTGATCAAACCAATATATTGGGAAAGATAGATAGCCTTATTAAATCTCAAACTAACAATTTGGTTGTAATAGAGAGGAAACAAGCTCCACCATATAGGCCATATCATAATACTAATCAAAATTATCAACTCAATAGGCCATCCTATCAATCCAATCAGCAAGGTAAAGGGCATAGTTCTCAATTATGCCAATATAATCCTACTGATCTAAGAAATTCAAGATATATAGTTCCAACTTAGAGTAATTATGCTCAAGAAGGATAATGGAATAATTAATGGGATCAATAAAATAACATGGTAATAACTCTAATTGGTGAGAGCTCTCATCAATATTTCATGTAACAAAGTTCAATTCTTCCTTAATTTGAAAATCAACCACCTTCTGAAAGTAAGGAAGTGTATCTTTCTCATGGATACATTCATTTATTCACTAAATCAAAAGTGTCAAATCAACAAGGAGAAGGTAGTGGTAAGGTACCTACTAAAACTATATTTTTGAACTTCCAAGAAGGTGAGAATTATTTTGAGAACTTGAATGTAAATCAAAGTCAAGATTTACCTAATATTGATAATTCAGTTGTATCCCATACTAGATCCAAGAAAAGAGAAATTGGTGAAGGTTCAATCCCTATAAGGTCATCCCTTTCTTCTTCTTAGCCACAATAAAATACAATAACACATGAGCTATCTCAGAAAATTTCAAATCAGCAAGCTCATGATCTAAAAGATAAGAATGTGAAAAGGCCATATATTTATCAATTAACAAAACATTTGGTGGTTTATTTTTCTCCTAAATTATATTCAAAGGTAGCCAGTTCTCCACACAGTATTTTGGATCATATGAAGAAGACTTCAGTATCAATTTTAATATGGGATACTTTGTTAATCCTAGGACAAAAGGATTACTTACAAGAAGAGATTTCAAAGCTTAGTATCTCTAAGAGACCACCTAAAAAATAAAGATTAAGTGTTGTTGTAAGTAATTCTAATCCAGTTTTTGAGTCTCAACCTCTTAAGGTAACTAAGCCTCCTTTATTTTACCCTTTTGTTATTATTTGGTATTGTTTAGTTCATAATTATATGATTGATAATGTGGCTAGTACTTTTGTTATGCCCAAATCAATAACTGATAAGTTAGGACTATAGTATGAACTCCATGAGAAAGGTGTCTTGAAATTTGAAATTAGAAGGATATCCTACTAAGACTTTAGGTGTGTTGAAAGATCTAAAAATCATACTCACTGCTTGTCCAGATTTCACCATTTTACAAGATTTTGTTGTTGTTGATCTACCTCCATATTTTGCACTATGCTTATCTAGATATTTCACTACCAAAATAGGATGTTACCTTTCCTCAGATTGGTCATACATGATTTTATAACCAGGTATGGTACCATAGTTACTATAAGAATAGATCCTATTTCTAGATTTTATTTTGAGTCATAAATGCCAAATATGTCAAATGTGAAATGTAGTATTTCAAATGAAGATGAAAACACCATTGAGAAAGAGCCTTCTAATCCTCTTGAAGGCATATCAGATATTCTCCTAGATGAGTGGAATAATAATAATCATAGACATGACCCCCATAAAAGTCTTGAATATGTTAGTTTTGGAGTCTATTTTATGCACGAAGAAGGTGATTTATTACATAGTCTCATTAGCTTAGTGCATGATCAAGAAGGAGTTTATAATCAATTATTTAATGGATCCAAAAGAAATAATGGAAGTGGGGATGGAGTAATGTTGGTTTCACCACAAAATCAAAGGTGTTATTATTATATTAGATTTTAGTTCATTTGTACTTCCTATACCGAAGAGTATGAAGCTCTTATTTATGGTCTTTAATGGGCTAGAAGGAGGGATTTTAAGCTCTTGTAGGTAAAAGGTGATAGTGAGTTAGTAGTCCAAAAAGATAGAGGTTTAATTGCATTAAAGAATATTATTTTTAAGGCCTAAAAACATAGAGTTTGGGATCTCATGGAATATTTTCTTCTATTTGACATTCACTCCATTCTTAGAGGAGCAAATTAGCATGTTGATAGACTTGCTACCATAAGAACACAATATGATATTCCAGATCAGATTAAGGACAATAAAAATTAGACCCAAATAAAATTTGAAAGTAAGACTGTGGTCCCAAATAATGATATAATTTGTAAATTTTTTGACTTTGATAAACAAATAGCATATTTTATATAGAATGAGGTAGAATTTTGCCAAAGAAATCATGATAAATTGTAGAATCAATATGAATTCAGATTGTATAATTGAAATAAAATAATATACCAAAAGGTTTGGTGACTTTAGAAATCATTTTCAATGAATATGATTAGCTAAGCGAAGACAAATTGATTATTTATTCCAAGAAAGAGCATTATGATCCAATTAGCATAGCTGAAGGTAAGCAACTCAAGCTGGGTAAAGTTAATATTGATTCTGAGAGAGTATATTTCATTTCATTATGTCCAAAATTCATGGATGTATTTGCTTGGGAATACCATGATTTGAAATGCTTTGATCCCAGATTAGCACAAACACTATTAAACTAGATCATGATGCAAAATCGATAAGACAAAAGCAAAGGCCTATCAACCCAAAGGTTGAAATTCTCATGAGGAAGGAACTTACAAAGATGATTGAATCAGGTATTATTTTTCCTATAAAGCATTCAACATGGGTAGAAAATCATTTTCTAGTAAGGAAAATAATGGAGAGATAAGGTTATGTGTATATTTTAGAGATCTAAATAGAGTGTCAGTAAAAGACCACTATCCACTTCCTTCCATGGTTCAAATCTTACAGAGTATCAGGTTCATATAGGTTTTATTTCCTAGATGGATACTCAAGATACAACTAGATATTGATGAAAGAACAACATCAGTATAAAATATATTTCACCAATAAATGGGGTACTTTTTCTTACAACAAGATTCCTTTTAGACTCTCCAATGCTGGAGTTACCTTCTAAAGGGAAATGGATGTTGCTTTCCATGGTATTTTGAGTGAAATATTTTTAGTTTATCTTGATGATATTAAAATAGTTTTAAAGGATCCTAATGATCATCTAACACATTTGAGAATTGTTTTTGATATATGTAGACAATTTTGAGTATCATTAAATCTAAAGAAATGTGTTTTTTTAGAGCATGAAGGGAGAATTCTTGGGCATGTGGTGTCCAAAGCTAGTCTTTCTATTGATCTAGAGAGAATAGAGGTAATTATTTCTCTATCATTGCCTAAACACAAGAAATGATTATAGAGCTTCTTACGTAAGATAAAATTTATCTAAAGATTCATTCCTAGTTTGGCATAACTAGTAAAGCCACTTACTCAAATGCTAAAGAAATATCAAGATTTCACTTGAAATAAAGAAGGTAAAAGAAGTTTTGAAGTTATCAAGGAAGTAATCAGCCAAGCTCCTACTTTGCTCAATCTAGATTTTAGTAAGGATTTCTTCTTGTATACTTTCTCTAGTTCTAATATTAGTTCATCCATGCTTATGCAACAGAATGATGAAGGTTTGGAATAGCCCATTGCTTTTTTTAGTCAAGATTTAGAGGGTTATGAAAAGAGATATTATTTTTTATAAAAGCATGTACTTTTTATTATAGGATATCTTAAGAAAAATTAGCCATTTAGTTTCAAACAATAAGATTATACTAATGGTTGCTCATCCAAGTGTGAATGACTTCATTCTCAACAAAGAATTGAGCAAAAAGAGAGCTGGATGGGTCACTAAATACATGGAATATGACATTGAAGTAAAGGTTAAAAATCTATTTTGAGGCAAAGGATCATGTGAACATCTTGTAGAAGATGTGAAAGAAGAAAAATAATTAATTTTGATAATTTAGGACACTCATCATGAAGCTGGGAATACACCTCCTACAAGATGGACATAAAACATTGCTAGATTTCTTCAAACTAGAGAATGTCCAAGGGGTTTGAATGCATCACAAAGAAGACACTTCAGGCTACAATCAATACCATACATTTTGATTGATGGAGTGATTTTCACAAAATATATTGGAGTTATATTTTTAAGGTGTGTTGAAACTAATCAATTTGACAAGGTTTTTGAGCAATTTTATGATAGTCCTTCTGGAGGTCATTTTGAAGCCAAGACCACAACTACAAAAATCATTATAGATAGTTATTTTTTGCTTAATTTATTAATATATGCACATGCATTGGTTATAAAATGTATGTAATGTGTGTAGGGAAATAGAGACTAGCTACTATGCCACTAAAGTCAATTCAAGTTGAACAACCTTTCATGAAATGGGGTTTAGACTTCATTAGCATGATTTATCCTCTAGCAAGTTATAGTCATAAGTGGGTTTTGATAGATACAAACTATTTCACTAGGGGGTGGAAGTAGTGCCATTGAAAGAGGCAAATGAGAACTCCGTGCTTGAATTCTATGAGAGCTTAGTCACTCATTTTGGAGCACATTCTTTGGCATTAAGAAGTGCAAAGGTATGTGAATGGGCTCTTGAATATGGTACTTATTTGACATCTTCATCAAATTACTACCCACAGGGTAATGGACTAGTTGAGTCTACTAACAAGAACCTAATTTGGATCATCAAAAGAATAATGGAAAATAATCAGAGATCTTGGCATACAAAGTTGAAGACTACTTTATGAGATGATAGGATCACCCTTAAGAAGGCCATTATTCATTCACCTTATCTCTTAGTTTATGTAAGAGAATAAAGGATACCTATTTCATTAGCGTTTTTAGCTTTGGAGCTTGCACACCAACTAGAGCTTCTAGAAATTGATGAAATAGAAGTTAAGATAAATGAATTGAGAGACTTAAAAGAGATAAGAGATGATGTTATACACACCATGTGGTCAGATAAATAGCTATTCAATAATACATTTAATAATATAGCTTCATAAAAAATAATTCAACAAGGAGACATAGTACTCAAATGGGATGAAGAGTGAGAAAAGCTAGGTAAGCACTCCAAATTTGATAGCCTTTAGAGTGGACCTTATATTATCACTGATTGTAATAAGAACAATACTTTTTATTTATCTATATTGAGTGGAGAAGAGCTTCTCATTCCTGTGAATGAGATGTTTCTTAAATACTGCTATTAGGAGAGTCACTCCTTTATACATAGTCATAGTCTCATTCCTCTAATTACTTTTCTAGACATGATTTTAGTAGTTATTTTTCCTTTCCATGTTATTTTTTCATTACTCCAAGTGCATACATATAATTTTTTGTTATTGTTTGTGTCATTTTCTCATATTGTGTCTTGGTCTGCAAACTTTCCTAGTTTTAGTGTTTATCTTAGTCTATCCTTGCCAAAGTTTGGAGTTCTTTTGACCAGCAGGCTGGCCAACCCTAGAATTCACCAAAATTGTTAGTAATTTGGCCTAGTAAGGCCAGATTACTACCCCTATCATATGAAACTTTTAGAAATTCAATTCTTACCTCTTTGTAGTTGGTCAAACTAGTGAATTATAGTCTTAAAATGCAAATTTTGGGCAAAAATGTCAAAAAAAAATGGGACAAAGAGGGTAAAAAATTATTTTAAAAGGTCATTAAATTTTACAAAAATATCTTTAGTCATGTTTAAAAGGTTAAAATATCCTAAGTCCTAAGTTTCAAGTAATTAAAGGGTCATTTGATATGGCATAATATCCAAAAGACCCCAAAATAGCTCCCACGTGCCAAAATTTCCAATTAAAAGGTCAAAAATATGTAAATTTTCATGATAGACATGAAATATTTCTCAAATATTCCTTACTAAGTGGTGGAAAGTGAAGTATAGCTTTTAAAAGGCCAAAAGAAGCTTTTTTCACCCATTTTGGAAGAGGAGTGAAGACTTCATATGGTTTTCATACAATTTATGGCAGGGTAAATAAATCATGTTATTACTAGGATTCAAAAATAGTTGCATGGAAATTCATGGCCATATAAGCCCTAAACTAGCTTCCTTTTGGCTTCTTGCTTATTGGCATAGAGACAACTACTTGTAGGTTTTCTAATGGTATAGTCTAGTGGAAGAGGGTAGAACACTCAAATTTGGGGCGATGAAATTAGAATAATATATTTTAATAATGGTATAATTATTTTCATAATGAGATTCTTCATGCTTATGAACCATCTAGTTGATGATAGGTCAAATTTTGCTGCCTTACAACCAAGAAGGCAATTATTTTTCTTTAATTTCTCTTCACTTGGGTAGAGTTTCATTTAAATTCAACTTGTTTTATAATTTTGAGTACTTTATCTATCTCTCCATGGACTTATTTAGGTGTTATTCATATAATTTAAGGCTAATAAAAGGACTCACAATTAACCAATCCAAATTTACTATTGGTAAGATTGCAAGGAAGAGTTGTGTAGTCCAAGAAGAAAAAGGCACTGTCAAATTCTCATGAATTTGTGTTTTTAAAATTTTTCATTATTTTTAAGCTAGATTCTTAGATATTTTCTATTTCATATTAGAAATCCATCTCCATGCTCAAGCAGGTTGTTTCAAAAGAGCTAGTTTAGCATTTGTAAGATTTCTTTGCAAATTTTAAAGTTCTTTAGAGAAAACCATGATATAATTTAAGTCTATTGTTATTTCCTCTTGGTTTCCAAATTCATGTATAATTATGGCCTGGTATTCATCTTCCCATACATTCCTTCTCTTGGTCTTTTCATGTTCCCAAATGCCTCTTCCCACCTCCACCTCATTCACAGCATACCACTATGTTTTCACCTTCATTTCACCCTTCAATATGTTTTCTCCATAATTTTTTAGGTATTTCCACTTCACTCACCCTTAAATTCCCAAATCCATCCCAAGTCACCACCATCAAGGAAACAAAGGTTGATATAGAGTACTATGAGCATGAGAAGAGTGTTTACAGGTTATTCAAACATCAAATACAGTCACGAAAAGAGACAAAAAGTAGGTTTATAAATTCATGGAAACCCTTAGGCATCAATATCAAGGTGATAGTGTGAGGTTATATCTATTATGATTAATTAAGGTGACCTCATCAAATAATCATAAGGAGGAATGAGGATCAAATATGACTTTGGACCTTCCTTAAAGTCATGAAGAGGCCATAGTCCATACAATAGGGCATATACAGTCATCTTTACAAGGTTGACTTTTTATTTTATAATAAATAGTCTATGGTGGGGATGATCAAGGTTTTAAAGTAATTTTTCATTTTTTTATATCACTAATAAAGAGGTATTCATAGCAATCAAATGCCATATATAACCTTTGGATATACAGTCATTTATTAACAGTCTGTACAAATGACATCACACTAAGTCATCAACCCAGGAAAAAAAGGGTATATCTCATGAGTTATGAGTGGTTATGTTATTTAAAGACAAGATGAGGTTAATTAAAAGAAAAAAATGGTAATTCAACTCAAGGTAATTATTAAAGGAAATAAATCTAAAAAAGGAAAAGAGCACTCACAACCCTAAAAGTCACTTATAGGCCTATGCCTTGTAGGGAGAAAATCTAGTTATAAGTTGGACTCTTAGATGCTTAAATAAGTGAGTGTAGATTAGAAAGGATATGATCCATTTTGAGATTAAATTATTCATGAATGAGCAATATGGAAGGGAATAATAGGTTTCAAAGTTCTAAGGAGGGTTTGCTATGAGGACCTATAACCATGTATTCCTATAGCCTTCTAAAAGGTACAGTGCCATATTGCTTAGAGTGTGGGGTCAATGAGGTGCATTTAACAAAGGGATTATGTTTATTTTAAGCCTAAGATCATTATTTTAAGGATTTCCAAGGTAATTTAAATTCCTTCAATCATGATAGATAGGAATGTTTGAAAATCTCACCTTCAAGTAGCCCTTAAGTGCCTACAACCACCACATTTCACCTATAGCCACCCTCTAAATGGAACTTGTAGCTAAGTAGGGTTTTTTATCTAGGAGGACCTCATGAAGAGTTTATAAATACCCTAAATATATAGGTCATGGAATGGATAAAATAACAAAGGTATGATAATGCAAGATGACCTATAATTTATTGTCTATACAATGTACCTTCAAGAATAGGCCTAGAGTTGCCAATAATGATTGAAACCTATTTCAAGATGATTTGATTAAATTATTTAAATTCATCTTGTTTTTAAGGATTATATCATGGTTTTAATACACAAGGTAACTTTTCATTATTTTAATCTCATACATAAGTACCTTATAGTGCTCATAAATCCTCGTATAGGACTATTGCATGGATTAGAAGGTTTAATTAATAAAGGGACAAATTTTTGAAGAGTACTAGATAATCATTAAAGGATATAAGACTTTTTAAATATTAAAATTTATGAATCTTGGAATGAATAATTTATTATGAACTTAGGTTTAAAGTCTAATTAGGGGGATATATCTTCACCTACAATAACTTATAGGCTTGTGCATTATAGAAAAGCCTCATTGCATATGAGTTAGACCTCTGGAGGTTTCAAGAAGGGAGTAACTATTACCAAGAGAATTTTTAGTCTTGAGAGAAAATTTTATATTATTATAATTTATAATTTATATTTTAAAAGTATCAAACAAGCCTTAATGGAGGAAAATTAAGCTACAACATATGTCACAGTCATCTTTTAGTCACCACCTTTAGCCAAACAAAAAGGTTACAGAGATAAGGGAGGTTTCCCAAGTTTAAGACATTCATGTGAGATGGTTGAGATTGGTAGATAATTTTAATTGAATAAATTAATTTTACTTATCATTGACACTTTATGTTTTTTCAAATCCATCCAAGCATTCTCGGACCTTAAACTCAATCTGTATAGGGGCTAGTGGAAGTCAGAACATAGTCAAAATTTTAATAAGGGTTTGTGAATAAGTGGAGGAGAGTGGTTTTATTATGTTGATATCTTCAAGGGATATTTAAATTTTAAAATAATATTATGATTAATAAAAAGGGTAAGTGACATTTCAAGATACTCACCTACAACCACCATAAGACTAGGGGCTTTCTTTTTAGCTAGCAAAAAGGGGTTTTAAGAAAGTGAAGTGATGTTTTATCAATAGTTAAGGTCCAAGGGAGTATGAAAGTGATTATTTAAGATTTTTAATATTATAAGGAGGAAATAAGAGTAATATATAGTCAAATATCTTCAAAATCATACCTATAACCTCTTTAAGCACAATAAAGGATCTTCAAGCTAGTAGGCACATAGATATGGATAGTGGTTTATCATTAAAAGTTTCTTGATGAATTGGGTATATATGATGAGAGGTGGGTTTTAAAAATGTAAAATAATTATATTATAAACCTTAAAGGATAGTATATAGTCAATCATCTTACAAAACCTCACTCATAGCCACTTAAAGGTACATTCAAATCCATGAGTCTTAATGAGCCAAGGCCTAGAGTAAGGTCCATGCTTAAGATTTGCCACAATGAAGTTAGGGAGATATTTAAATAAATGAAAAAATATAAAATTCAACACAATTAACATTAAATCACCTTATTCCAAGGACCACCTACATAGTATAGGTATATTGTACGAACTTTCGGTAGTTTGAAGGCCTAAAAGCTTAAACTAGTCAATTTTGCTTTGAATAAAATGTGTGGAGGGATATTATTTGATTGAAATGGTATTAAAAAACCTATTTAATGTGGATTATTATCTAAATATTTTTCAAAAATGATTAATTTTCACCTATAATGCCAAAACATAGTCATTTTGAGTCCTAAATGCATTGGTTGAAGGTCATGATGTGCTTGAAAATAAGGGTAGAGGTTATTTTCAAAATATTTATGAGGATTTTGAGACAAATTAATATTATTTTGACCTTATAACCTATAAAATCCATGAAAATCACCTTCAAAGATGTAAAACTCAGTCAATAATGTAGACAATCCATGCCCAAAGATCAAAATTGAGGGAAAATTGAACATTTTGGGAGCTACAAGTGGAATCAAGACTTAAAATTTGATAAAAAAAGGTCATCAAAAGTTATATAACCATTTTAATGAGTCTCATGTCCATTTGGAAAGTGGACATATTCTTTGTTTTATCTCAGACCTCAACTAGTTTGTTTGAGGTCACCATTGGAGCATGTTTCATTTTGGAGTGATATAGAAGCTTCTAAGCCCAAGTAAAGGATTTAATAGCATGTAATGATCTTTTTAAATCATAATAATACCTATATATATTTTATTAACTATAAATTTTATGCAAACCATGCCCATATAGGCATATGTAAGTAAATATGTATATAGGCCAAAAATATTTTTATTTGAGTTTTCAATTAAATATGATTTTATAGTGTTTTTATCGCATGGTATAGATCCCATAATTATGTTTTCAATCCTTTTTAATCTTGTAAGGAATTATTTTTCATCATAGTGAAGTTTTTCACTTTTTACAGTTTTAGGCACCTTTCCAAGCCTCTTATTTAGATGCTCATTTTATTCACCATGTGTGGATTTAGAAAAATATTAATAGTATGTTTTAAGGAACCAAATTTAATTATATTTAATTTAAAATATATATTATTTTAAGGGATGTGCTTTATGAACAATCATTAAGAGCATAGGCATCCCAAAAAGCAAGCTTAACCTTATAGGCAAATTTCAGGGATATTAGAGGGGTTAATTTTATACACATAAATTGAAATTTTTTGGTATTTTTAGGTCTGTACTTCATGAATCACTATTTTGAAGATCCATCTTTAAAACCATCCTAAACCCATAAAAAACTAGTTTTGAGAAAAGTGGATTTTATTGTTATCAAATCGCCATGAATCAACTTGAAATATTTTAAAATGTCAAGTAAAATCAGATAGGGTTATATAAATGTAAATTTTATGCATGGAACTAAAAAAATGAGGTTAAAAAACATGTTTTTTGTGTAAAAAAGCATGTAAAATGAGTTATAAGACAATTAAATAGATTCTAATCAATGGACCTTGAATATTAGGACCTATTCTTAGTCTTAAAATATTTATTTTATCATAAATCATTCTAGAAGTGTTCCTACTAGACCAATAAAATTGGCTAATCTATTGGAAAATGAAGCAAGTTTGACCTAGTCAACCTTGTTGATTGAATGATGTTCACATCAAAATCACATATTTGACAATGAAGAAAGTTGTTCTAGGTCTAATTTTTTATTTTTAAGGTTTCATGGCTTCTTATTTTAGGTTTAATGTTGTCCAAGTGCACAAGTTAGCTAATAGGCCTATTTGGCTTGGCCTAATTGTTCAAAATTTAATTTAGAGTTTGGAATTGGGATGGGTCACCAAAGAGTTCCAATTGGATTTCCACACCACTTGTCTGTTATTCTATGGAACTTTCATGTATGTTTCAATCTTCAAGGTCCATTTTCATGCAAAGGAGGTCTATTTTGGGATTGACTATTCTTACTTCAATTGACTAATTGTCAAGTGTCACATATATTCTTAATGATCTTGTTTATTAAAAGCTTTAAATCACTTTATAATATTCGAGCTTGAGTTCTCCACCCAAGGATTGGCATAGCATCATTCATGTAACATGGAGTTAGTTGGAGTTGACTTGTTAAATCTTATCATGCATCTTCCTTGATTTCCATGCAAAGGGGTATATTCTCATGTTCCAACTCAGATTTAAAACAAATAAATTGGAGTTGATTTTTTGGATTTTGGTGTAAATTTTCAAGCAAAGAGAGTATGACTTGTCAGACTTGAGCCCACCATATTTTTCCTATGCCAAAGTTTGAAGGTTTTCATGCAAATTTTATGGAGTTCAAAGGTATTTTGAATTGTTTAAACTTTGTAAAAGGAGTTGTCATGATTTGAATCAACTAAGACCACCCCTTATCCATTTTCAATGCCATTTAGGGATTGGATTATGTTTAGAGACATATATATTAGCTTTTTCAAGTCTTTTTTTCATTATTCCTATTACTGAAGAGAAATTGCAATCTAGACCATACATTGATAAATGAGATTTTTATTTTGCATATGAGTTTTAATATATAATAGAGTGTAATTGATTGTGTATCAACATATTAGTGAGATTAGATCTCCTTTTGGCAAGTCCCCTCCTCACCTATTGCTTTCTATCTCACCTTCTACGGGTCATTTGAAGAAGTAAAAAAGGAATTTTGTAATTCAAATTTCTATTTATCCTCCATCTAAAATATTTATGCTTAAGGGTAATATAAGAATTTTATTGATTCACATGTGTGCATTAGTTTTAGTAGCTTCCATAGGATATAAACAGTTCAAGTGCATCACCCAATTAGATAGGTTTCCTTTTCAGTTTTACCTTCCCCTTTTCATCCCAAAAATCATAGTAGGTTAGATCTAATTGATAAATCTTAAGGGAACCAGACCTCTATGGAGGTTCTTCTCAACACAAAATTACCCACACTCGGAGAAGATCCAATTATATTAGCTTGGGAGAGGGTGTGTTTTTTACATCTTTAAATAGAGTGCACCCACCTAATGGTTTGTAGGAATTGAATATTTGAATCACCTATCACTTCATTGAATAAGTTGTTAAGACATTTTAATGACTATGATGATGGAGGCACAAAGATATATAATAAATAAAATGTGGTAGTGGATTTTTTTAGATTTAGTGAGTCTATTATATTTCAATAAATCCATGCACCATCACACCATTACTCACCATTTGTTAATGGGGTAGCTTAAGTTAAGGTTAAAGAGGTAGATGGTGTACTATACTAGGTTAAAAACCTTAAGAGAATTTGAAACCAAACATAGAGTAGAACCAGAGCTCAATGACAAAATTCTACCAAATGAAAACTTGAGCACCTATAGATACCAAATGAGAATGATTTTATAGGGAGAGTGATTACATTTCATTAATGATTGGAATAGAATCATGTGGAACAATAATTGTGATAGAACATGATATAAGGAATCCTAAGTGATTCTAAGGCCACCATTAATGTCAAAAAAAGATCAAGATCTAAATTCAAAGTCATCAAATCTATAACTATGAGGAAGCATAAATAAATATTATAGGCTTCAGCAAGATCAGTAAACTATGCTTCAACACTAACCAGTTTAGAATCAAAAATAAATGATGAAGTTCTGGTTTACCCTAGGCACAAAAGTATGCCAAGAGGGCATGAATGGTAAAAGAGACAAACACTAAAATTAAAAAGGTAGAACTAGACGAATGTGTTAGTAATATGGTGTAGACCCAAAAGAAGGCACAAAGCTTTCATATAAAGAAATGTAGTTTCCCCTTGAGGTCATAATGGGGGAGACTTCGGTATATTTAATGCACACTTATAGGTTGAAGTAATAAAACCATCACATGTTGATAAATTCACAAGAACTCAACAAAGATTAGATGGTTGAAACAAGAGAAAAGATGGAGGCAAGCATGATGATATTCAACATCTCTATCCAAGATAAGCTTGTGACCACTAGCATAACCCAATTATATGAGTTTCCAAGTCATAAAAAACTAGAGGAATTAGTGCAATTCTTCCTTTCATGCATCCATGGGGATCACTTCTAATTTTTATGGAGGTGCATGTGGATATCAACATGCCTCATCAACAAGATCATAAGATTCCCAAGCATGGGGATAGACATCTACCAAATAATGGAGGATGATGCAAAGGTAGAGAGGGTTGAATAACTAATGGGTTACTATAAGGTAGGGTTCATATTTTCAATCAAAGACATAAAGGACCTTGACAGAAGGGTCACAGTGTATCTCATGATTTCTAAACTATGCCCTAATAGATAGTGGACAAACATTACTTAGACCTGCTTGTGCATCTCCTATCACATGGTGTAAGGGGTCAATTTCAATATTGTAAAATTCATTATTGAAGAGATGGTGAAGAATTCACTAGAGTATGACAAGGCATGAGAGACCTTTAGGTGGGGGTCCATGGTAATATTGATAGTGATGGAAGATATAAGCATGTTAGATGGTGATGAAGACAATATTTAGGTCTTTCCAATGCATAAGGACTCCTTGGCACTAAAGTACCAAGACTTCACCTACCCACCCTCCTTCTCCCAAAAATATAAAACATGGGTACTAGGGTGGTTCACTCAATACATAGAGTAATTTGGGATTAAAAGGCACATCCTAAAGGATCTCCCCCAACATATATTTTGAAAGGTGACCTTTATCATCATGCAACACATTTGTGTAGTATTCTTAGTACTCACAAACATGAACCTATCCAACATGATTAAACTTCCTTATGCTTTTTTTGAAAAATATTTCATAATAGTGCTAAAGAGGATTACCAATGTGAGATAGTTAGATATCTAGGTGAAGACCATAGATGGATAAATAAGTAGGTTGAGGTCATAGTATGTTCACCCAACAAAGAAAGCCATAAAGGATGAAGAGGATGCCTTTGACTACATGGACCTCTAACCCCTCCAAAGGGAAGATATAAATGGGTGCATCTTTACATTTAATTATGATATGAAGCCATGGAATAAGGGTGTAGACCTTTAAAAAGATGATGATAGCACCCTCTAGAACAATGATAAAGGGAAACCAGTGACAAAAATGCAACATAAGTCTCCCCATAAGAAGTGGGGAGAGACACTTGAGGAAATTCAAGAGTGAATTAGATTTAAGGTTAAACTTGATGAGAAAGCAACAACTCCAACTCTAAAGAAGTGTGTAATCATGCTGAGACTGCTTCCTCTAGTAATAAGTAGAATAAAATTTCTAGGTAACCCATTGCACTCCCTATAATAAATATGGTATAAATGGAGGTGGAAGAGGCCCTGACACATGGAAAGGAGGAAGAGATGGAGGAAGAAGGAACAAAATCTTACGTTATGTAAGAAGAAGTGGGAGAGGATCCTAGCACTGAGGATGTTTAGAATGTCCTTTAAGGTATCACTACTACCACACTTGAAGATGCAAATAAAATAATCAAATTCTCATATAGAGAACCCTGCACATGGCCTCTACAAATAAAAGAGTAAAAACTAAGGTTTTAGAAGAAAATGGTCCATAATGAAGAATAAATTGAGATGTCACTAGCACTAGAAAAGAAGAGGAAGGCTTAGAAGGAAATGTGCATGACTCAACTAGATATTGAAAAGTTTAAGACCAAGGAAGAGAAGGCTAAGAGAAAAAAGAAGATGAATAAGGTTATCACTATCGTAGAACTATATCTTGAGGAATATAGGAAGGAACCTAGCACCCCAACTAAAAAAGTAGATAAAGCTACATAATAGGCACACCCAAGTATTAAAGGGGAACCTAAATAAAATGAAGGTGATATTGGTGCCTTGAAAAAGAAAATGGAGAGTATTGAGGAAGCCCAGTAGGAACAAGAATAAGGCAAAGCTGGCACCATGGAAATACACTTAGAGGTTAGCATTGAGAGATTATAGGAAGAGGAAGGGGACAAAGGGGAAAGGTTTGAATAAGAACCCATTGTATAATAATAATAATAATATGAGTCCTTAGAATAAATCCTCGAAGCAAGTAGTGGTGCTAGTGAGGAGGAAGAAAGGAAAAAGGAGCTAACCATCACTAAGGAATAAGGCATGGAGTTGAGCATAAAATAAATGTAGAATAGGTAGATGAATGAAGATTTATATATGTTTCACTCTATGACCCCCAAAGCTTCCACAACCAAGATGTGAAAATAGTTTGTTTTTGCATTCAATATATATATTAATAAGCCTCACTTTGAGGTACCTCAAAAGGCCATATTGGGTGAAAATTAACTTGAAGAAGGGCATGATTCCCTCATCATAAACCCCCATGCCACGAAACTTGTTGGGTCTCAGAATGTACTTATCTATATGGCCACATAATTCATGCATAAGAATATCATTAATGATGATAGAGTAAATAAATGGAGAAACTTTGTAAGGATGACAAAGATTAAGCATAGGCCATGAAATTCTAAGTACAATAGATATGTCATGTATAGAGATGGTTGAACCATCCATCCTAATAGGAATCAATACATCTAACCTATCTAAGGTTGATAAAATATGTGTACTAATGGAGCAAATGCTCCCAATGATGAAACTAGAGCCAACACAAGAAGAAAATCCTTGCATCATGTATACACATAATATTTTCAAAATTTTATTGATTATTGACACTTTGTATCTTTTAAGAGCCTATCGAGTCTCAATCTATCTGAGTGAATACATTAAAAGGTGCACTAGGAAAGGGGTGGGTAGACCATCAATGATTTTTAATATTATTGTCCATTTTTCCACTTTCCATCTACATACTTATCTTCTAAAACCATTAACCCTAATCTTATTCTCCTTAGTACTAATTATTCTAGCCTTTTCCTCTTTCCATCACTCCTTTTCTTACCTTTAATCCCTTTTGGTTAGTTATATGTACTAAGTTGATTGGGTCAACCTAGTATAATTTAGGGGTATTTTTCACTTTCTTAGCTTGTTAGCCTTTTAGTCGACCTAGGTCAAACCTAGTGAGTTATCCTCACAAACACAATGGGTCAACTAGGTTGACCCTGTATAGTTGATGTTTTAAAGAGGATTTAGGGCATGATCCACCTATATATAAAATTTATTTTCTCACCATTTCATAAGATAATAATTAAGATTAAATAAGTGTAATCAAACATCTGATAATTAACCATTCTACTTGAGGAATAAAGGTTAGGGTTCTATACTTTCTTTAGAAATATGTATCTTGTCTTATGAAGTATTTTTGATGCTTAGATAGCTTGTGTATCCTAGATCTAATTTATATTTTTTATCCTTATATACCATAAAAATATCTTTCAAATCACCTTGTCCAAGGGAGAGATTGAGGCTCAGTAGGTTTGTCTACAAAGGTACATATTCCTAACTTTATGTATCCTTTATAAGAGTAGATAGATAATTCATTGTATTTTTCTCCCATGTATTAAGATTTTTTATATATTGATGTGAATATATGTATTCAAATACATGTTTAGTTTAGTTTTTTTTATTTTTTCTAACTCCCACTTTGTGCCACAAGCTTTGGTGTGCACTAGATGAGATTTAATTTCTTGTTATTAAAATAAGTGAATGTTTTAAACCTTAGGACTCTATTAGGGTTGTTGTGTTATTGTGTTAGAATATAGTATTTATAGCCATTCTTAACATGATATGTTGTGACAAGTGATCCCCTAATCAGGTCTAGAAGATCCCCATATTGGTCATACTCCTGCTTAACAAGTGTATCCCCAATCAAAAGTGTAGGTATACTCTATCTTCTCTGAGATAAGATTAATTTATAGACATGATGCTTTTTTTATTGCATATATTTTGGTAAAAATGATGTGAAACTAACCCTTTCAATATTTATTTCACTTATTTTCATTCTTTTAATCATTATTTTTATCATACTAGATAGACTCCATCAACCTAGTTTTTTTTAACTTCTATGCATAGGTTTCAAAGAATATGTAATTGGATCAACCTAATCAACCTAGTATAGGTTTTTAGCCTTTCAAACATCCATTTTAGCCTATTAGTTTGACCCAATCAACCCCTTATAGTTTTAGCACTCTGCATTAGGTTCAAGCACATCTTAATCGACCTTGTCGACCCAATTTTTAGATTTTACCAACATACCTCAAGGTTCTTCATCAATAATATTCCTTCATTACATATATAGTCTACCAAGGTTATTTTATACCTCTCTATTTCTTTATTTTTTATCTTTACTTTCATAATTCATAGTCTTTAAAACTATCCTTACATAGTCAACTGGATTGACACTACCGACCCAGTGTTGTGTTATGTGTGATGTCTAAAATAACTAATCGACCCTACCAATCTAGTTCATTTATTAGACCTTGATTTTATAGTCCTTGTTCAACCCTATCTACCTTATTCTATATTTTTTCATATAGTTGTAACACTATACCTTGTTTCAAATTGGAATTAACCTCATATCTACTAGTAATTAGCTCACACCTTTATTTTTTTGTTGTGTGTATGCTTAGAATATCTCACATAGTTTAATTAGGGGATTTTTAATTAATCATTTAGTTTCACTATTTCTATTTTATTCACACACAACCAAATCACATAATTCAAACAAGCACATTAACATTTTGTCTACCCAAGGCCAACCTACTTAGATTTCATCACTAAGGGGGAAGTCAACTTGATGCTCTAGTCAAGTATAAGGCATGGTTAATGGTATATTCTATATAAGCACCCAACACCCTTATCACTATGGTGTGTGAAGTGAGGGGTTAGGCCCCAATACCAAGCCCATATCATTTTCATTATAGTCCCTTACATCCTAAATTATCTAAAACCATCCTTAGATTGTTATCTAGTACCTTGCTTATAGCCAACTTCTAATCACATTTAAATTCATACCTTAATAATATATTAAACATTCAGGTTGGCTAATTAGTTATCTCTTTAATTTTCAATTTTATTTCTTACTATTTTCTCAAATTATGTGCATAAAAATTTGCATTAGCCAACGTTAGTGCAAGATTTTTTTTGTGTGTGTTTCAATTCGATTGGCCAGCATCAATCCAATTAACTATCTATTTCTTTTCAATACTTACTACTTTTCATTACTTGAAAACTTATCTTGTTTCATTTCTAAAATATGTTTTAGGATTCTTGAATTCCCTATCTACTATAATAGATCAACCCAATCAACCCAGTAGGTTTTTGCCTTCTGTATACTATACTGGATCAAACCAGTCAACCCTATATAATTTTACAATCCCTATTTTTGTGTTAGGTTGACCTAGTAAACCCTTTAGTACTTTAGTCACCTCTTTTTCCTTTTCTTCCTCATCTCTCTTCTTTTCCCTTCATCATGGACTTTTTCCTAGATAATAACACTGAGTTACAGTCAACAAACATGATTAACTTTACCAATCCTAATAACATCTCCCATTAATAGAGTAGGGATCCTCTTTTGGATGCTACTAATGTTCATATTTTCACTCACATAATGAACTATGAAACCCCTCCTAATACCTCTTTACATCATAATCCTCCTCTTTTATTAAAAGATCAACCTAAGTTAGAATATACTCTTGAAATACTTTTCTTTATTTCCAAATTTCCTCAACATAAAGGAAAGGATCCTTCTACCATTTACAACCTCATGATTAGTGGTAAAACTAAAGAGCCTTTATAGGTAACACTTTATTTGGTTCTCAGCCTCTTCCTTCAAATTTGACTCCTTCATATGACATGCCATCTTTTTATTTAACCTCTTCTACCTCCATGCCTAGTATCTCAACTAACATGGTAGGTTCTACATCTAGCAGGACTCTCATAAGGTCCACTATCCTTAATCCTTTCACTAGTTCATTATTTTCTATTCAAGGTGATCATGCTTCTAGTGCTTCTTCCTCTCAACCATTCACTAGTCCATATTTTCCCCCACAAGCAAATTTTGCTCACATTCTCACAATTCTTCTCAAGCTCATATCAACACAAATAGTGGTACCCAAGCCACTAATACCAACATAAATAATAATTCTAATGATCCTAATGCTAATCAAACACACCAACTTTTATTATAAACTCTTGATTAGATGAATACTTTTCAAGTGCATATCAAAAATCAAATTATTAGAATGTAAAATCACCTTCTTAATCTTTAATCTCATCTTTAATGAATGGCTTGGGACACACAACTAGAATGTTGCCCCTCCTCTTTGATTTTCTCAAGGAAATCTAATTCCTCAACCTACTTTAGTCAATAAAACCATCAAAAATCTACAAAATGAACCTCTCAATACTCAAATTTCCAACATTTATATAGGAGTTATAACACCTAAAATTTATTATAATGGGCCAACCAATCCTACCCTTCACCTCAAAATAGTTGAAAATATTTACAAGGATTGGGTCAAATTAAATACCTTTGTCTCTACCAAGATCATAGCCAAAATTATCATAGGAGATTCCTTGGATTGGTAGAATCAACTTAGAGATCATTCCATTACTAATTTGGAGGATTTTGTAAATACTTTAGTACAAGAATTTTAAACTAAGGATCTTCCTAAAAACACTTTGGCCCATTTCATTAATTGTAAACAACATGAGAATGAAACTGCCTAAGACTTTGTTAAGAGATGGAATACTTCATCAAACAAATTTAAACATAACATGGTGGATGATAATATTTTTCATCTCTTTATAAATGCTCTCTTTCCTAAATTGTAATTTGGGTCCATACTCTCTCTCCATGTACCTTGGAGGAGGATATTGACCAAGATAAAGTACAAGATTTCCTAATGCATCAATTTGAGCAACCCTAATATTTTGTGGGTCCTTATTTATTAATAAAAACAAAAGCCACAATGTTACTAATGATGGTGCTACTTTTCCTTATGACACCATTCACAATGTTCAAGCTGCCATTCCTAACCCTTCTTTGGAACTAGTACCTTCTTCTTAATAATATACTAATCCTCATTTATCTTCACCTAATAAAATTAATGTGCGCAAACCTCTATCCTCAGCGAAATTTCTTAAGTGTCTACCTAGGCCTCTTTCATGAGATATTGACCCTAATCAACCTATGAAATCTTGTTATGATCCTAATAAATTTTGTTAGTTTCACACTATTTGGGGTCATTCTCATGAGACTTGTAGACAACTTCATAATTTAGCTATGGATTTTATTCTTATCCCTAATTTTTATCATGATTTAATTATCCATAAGCACCAAAAAGCTTATGAGATTGATTTTAAAGAATATAAAACACATGACAAAAATCAATCCTTAAAATAAGAAAATGCTTATTTAGCTATGTATAAAGATCCTTTACCTAATCATCAATTGATTGAAGAAACTCAAGAAAATACCACCCCTTACACAAATAACATACAAAGTTTTATGGAACTAACATCCAAATATAATGTGGTTAGAATGACTAATGTGCAAAGGGTGTTGGATTTAATTGATTCACAACCTATCTACACTCTTTAATCTAAGACATATCATGCTATCCAAGATTCTTTTCTAACTCATTTAAATGAGTTGGGGAAAGAATATCTTATCACTTTTGACGATCCAATTTTTTTATTCCCCCTTTTATAACACATCCCATTCTATGTCTACCACTCTTCCATCATCTTCCAATACTAATAATAACCAAGCTTCTAATAACACTTCTTATCTATCTTAAAATCAACTTGAACAAACCACTTCTTCATATTCACATAACCTACAACCTTGTTTTAAACATCCTCCTTCTTCATACCAACATAAATTTCAATGTACTTTGGTTCTTCATTCCAATGACCTCCTTAAACATTATGCATCTATATCTAACACCATTCTTATGGGTTATGATGAATGGGATCCCATTGCATAACTCACTAATATCCCATCTCAGATTCCATTCTATTGGGCCCCTTTTTTTACCAATTATGTGGACCACACCAATTATACCTATCTTGGCATGAGGCAACCTTTGGATTGGTTACTCCATTTTTTTACCTTTTGGCACTAGTTGGAGGAGTCCCTGAGTATATTATGCTAGATGGTGGGTAATTACATGGTGTTGACCTTCAAAAGACATCCCTAAAATAAATTATACAAGAGTGGTGGAACAGGTGGGGATAGTAACCTCAACAACATCTCAACATTTAGAATGTGCTTATTCAACTTAAATAGTGTAATGGAATAGGTGGGATAATGACCCCTAGTAACACCTCACCACTTAGCATGCACCCATTTAACATAGTGAGAGGATGCCCCTTTGAATATAAAAGGAGGATTGTTTTGAAGAGAAGAGGGAGGCAACTAATGTAGTGAACTTTGGAAAAATATAGAGCTACCATTAATATTTCATAGTCTACATTAGATAGATTAGGCATTTGAATGTATAGCCAAAGCTTGCCTATGAGCTTATAGGCATGAGTAGTGATAGGGAAGAGCATATGATCTATTTTATATAATGAAATTTATATGCTCTATTTTATATCTTAAACTTTATGTGCTAAACTATGAAGTTAATGAAGAATACGATTAAAATGCTAGTGTGTTGATTCTTGAAATATAAATAACCTAGTGTAATATTATGACCTAGTTTTATAATAATAATGATATAGTTTTTTACTTGAATGTATTTTGATATGGAGGTTTATCCCTGGTCACTAATGGCATCTTTGTGCCAGATAGTGACTTTGGCCTACCTATAAATAGGTTAAGTGTTGGAACCTAAATGCACCAAGGTTTTAAGACCTACACCTAAAATTCTACCCTGAAGATAAGAATTGGAACCCAAGCCATACCTATGATTTGTCTAACTAACTAAACAACCCTATAATAGTTATTCTCCCAACTTGCACCTTAAAGAGCCCTACATAGCTAGTTATGGACTTTCACCTTAGGACTTGGGCCATTTATAAGACTCATGCTCCCCTAGAATAACCTAGCATTGGAAGGACACCTAAACCCCTATTTCTAATGTTTAAAACCCATTGAAACCCAAGTTACACCATCTTCTAAGTAACCTAACACAAGCCTAGTACCTTTGCTATTACACTTCAGGTGAGTGCACAAGGCTTGCACTTTGTGTGAAATTGATGCCAATGCAATAGTGTGTTAAATGTTGTGCGCTAGACCTTATTATGCTCATTCCTAGTTACTTCAAGTCTAGAACTTACTTGGTATGATATTTAATTCCATGACTAAGCACAAAATATAATTTAGTGAAATCTACTACAACATTTTGATTCCATTGCCAAAATGTGTTGAGTTTTATTACTAAAATGGTATAATATATTGATTCTCTAACTATCACTCAAGAAAATTAAACACTAGCTAAATAAAGTGGAAGATAGTTTCATGTAGAAGTATATTACATACAAAGGGTAAGAGTTAAGGAAATGGGTGTAAGCCATCCTATATGATGCTCTATATGAGGTGTTCTTTTGTGAGTTACCTAATCATGTGTACTAATGGTTGATTTTTTATACTACCTCTAGAAGGAGAAGTTACAACCAGTGTATCGAGTGGACAATAGATCCCATAGAGATGCTTGACAACCTAGATGAAGTTTGGGCATGCATTGTAGATAAGTGGTGGAGTGGCATGTTGAACAAATATGTGTTTTATTTCATAGTATCAACCTTTTCATGCCTTAAAAAGTATAATACATGTTTCTTTGTGAACCAAGGGAAACATTCATAAGAGGACTTAGTATCAAATTGAAGAAGCTTATAGTGCATTATGGCATATAAAATATAAGAATGGAAGGCTAAAATCCTTGTGAATATGAGCAAGCACAAAATGAGAGAAAGGGAAGTGTAGGTGAGGTGTAATAGAAGGGGATAAATAATTTGACACTTGAGAGCTCCATAGGCTAAATGAAAATAAGTAAAGTTATAGGTTGATGATAGATCTAAAAATTTGAAGTGCTGAGAGGACCTATAGTGAGTGGGAAGGGCATGGGGAAAGATCCCTTAAATTATAGTAGTGCAAAGAGAGAGAGAGGAAGAAGTAAGAAATTGGGCTTATTAGTTGGGTGTAGGATGCAGTGGGTTCATACAAGATATGGTGATGGAGGATGTTCCATAATCACCTACCCCCTTTAAACCTAAATCATAAGTTCATACACTAGATTGTCCATCAGAAGATAGAAGAATGATAACTAAACTTGTTATCAATGTTGAATTTGATAGGATTTAACATTTGGATCAAGAGTTTGTTATTTATCAAGTGTTTCCCTATAAGGAAATAAGTGAGGATATGATAAATTTAGTAAGTTCCGATCTAGGAACCATGAACATAGGCACAAGCATTCCCATGTAGAGGATGTCAATTATGCTAGCTAAGCAACAACCTATAAGAAGTGGCATAGTGCCACAAGTGAGTGGTACTACATTGATAAGTTTGAAAACATATCCAACAATAATAGGGTTAATGCCCCAACCTAAAATTGGTACTTTAGGGCCACCTCCAACATAGATGCAAGGGGGATAAGAACCTAAGAACCCAACACCACCCCCTTACCATATTTACTACAAAATGGCAATGCACTTGATTGAGTATCATAGCATCAAGACTACTACAAAGAATGTATTGAAGTGTGAGTTATAATGGCATGCTCAGGGCATCACTCAGCCCAAGTGCAAGGCAACTTAGTTCATGACCACTTTATTGGATTGTGCCCATACTTGGTATCAAAAATTTGATCCAACCTAGGCTATGGTTGACTATAATATACTAAAAGAAGCCTTCTTGAAAGAGTTTGATATCCCTAAATTTGAGTAATATAGCATTATAGAACTTAAATAAATAATCCAAGGCTTATCTAAGAGAGTGTTCTTAAATGATGCATGGTTTAAACTCTTCTCTCTAAGATTCCATATGACATTCACCGCTCCCATTATGTGAAATTGTTTGGTGTAGGCTTGTTAGTACCCTTAAAAATAATAATATCTATGAAGACCTTCATAGACCCCCACAAAGTGTTTAAATCCATACTCTAGGCCAAGGAAATAGGCAACACTGATATTGGGATCAACCCATTCATAGAGTCATAAATCACATTAATGGCCTCCTAGCCACAAAAGTTGATTGTTAGTTTGACACATGACACTCATAGTGGATTATGGTGCATCGATTATGAGATGGAGGGGCATAACAAGAATAATTTATCATGAATAAATGTTCTTTCCCTAATTTTCAACTATGAATTTTGTCATGGGTTTCATGACTCTCGAAACTATCCTCTATTATAGTGTGTTAATCAAGTGAACACTATCATTTATTGTAATGTGTGTGACACTTATATGAAATCAATAGTATATTATTGATTCAATGATGAAATGCAACAAAACATGTAAAGATGAATGAGGTAGGTGACAACATCAACTGATGGTTAGGTAGGTCAAGGAAATGAGGGATATGGCCAATATAATATGGGTTATAAGAACCAATGGGGTGTGCATGAGTGAGGAGGAGGATGTGGTGGAGGAAAATTCCCAACATGATCATGTTACAAGTTTGGGTTGACTAAACATTACCATCATGATTTCTCTAAGCACCCAACATGTAGGTATTGTTAAGAACCACATGTAGTCAAAGAATTCCTAGACTTATACAAAAGGATGACTCAAGGTTAGCCAAAAAAAGGTATTTTAATGGTTAGGCATGAATATAAAGAAGAAAGGTGGGCTCTCAAGCCACAATAGACTCATACGGAGCTACCTAAATTACAAGCCACAACTTGAAGTGGGTTCACCACTCAGCTGACCACTACACCAACCTAATAAATACACTTAGAGTATGGCAAATCAAGCCACACTAAGCACATAACATAACTTGTGCCAAAATTTGTATCTTAGCTTGACCCTACATGATAGAAGGATGTAATAAAATAAAAAATGAGCATGATATAGAATTTTAAAGGCAAACTCTAGTTGGCCAAATATTTAGAGGCATAGGCCACCATGTCATGTCAAAGATAAGATAACCAAAAGGCCAAAATATAGGAGTTGATCAAGATCTTGCACCTCTTATAAAATGAAGGGATGTTGCCCTTGTTGAAATATTTGTTATTGAAGCACATTGGGAAGAATCTAAAAAAAAAGTTTACTCCTCAAATGGTCAAAGTTTATTCACCATATATGGAATAGGCATGTGAAGTAAGACATACTCAAAATGTAGAGTATGACCAAGAGTCTTTGATTGATGCCACCATCAATAGATGGTCAGTTTGTGAATTACTTATAAACATGGGCACTAATGTTAATATCCTAACTAAAACTACCTAGGATAAGAAGGGAAAACCACCCTTGAGATGCTCATCTCACTTGATATTTAATGAAAACAAAAATCAAGTGCAACCTATCAAGATATTAAATAGTGATAATATATATATATATATATATATATATATATATATATATATATCATGGGTGTTAAGTTTTAAGTTGACTTTGAGGTCATTGAGTTGGTAGAGCAGGAAAAATTTCTAGTGCTCTTGGGTAGGCCATGGTGCTACACAAATAATGCAAACATGCACTTTAAGAAATGTTACATGAGTTTTTAAAATGGCAAAGAGAGGGTGTTTATCCCCCTATCAAGTGACCAAGGGCCCCTATATGTGGAGATTGTTCATCTCAAGGATGAGATCAACCACATTTATAACATCATGACGTAGGGTGCCAAAAAGCTCAACCTTAGTGACTAAGGCATGCTTGAATGGGAGGATGGACAATCAACCTCTGATAAAACTAACATAGCCTATGAATTATGGGTAGAAGAGGATTATGAGGTCACTAGCTAAAGGTTCCTCCTAGTGTGCATAGTTGAGGTAAGGCCAACCAAAATGGGGCTGGTTAGGATTAAGTGCATGAGGAAGAGATGGGTTCTTAATGCCAAAAAGGCTAGAAAAAGGGTGTTCCATCTAAATAAAGGGTAGCTTACAATGCTCCTAAAGTATGAAGAGATCTAGCCTATATAGAATTATGTCCATGACATTAAAACCTACATCCCCATAGAAATAGATATAATGGGCACACTAGTGCATACCTTGAACTGTACTATTACTCACTAGTGGGCAGTGTAGAGACCTAACTTGCCAACATGGAAAGATGTGAAGGTAGAAAGTAATGAGGACTTAGACATACTTACTTACTCTGATGATTCTAACCCAATCAAGCATGTGTAGTTATGTGAAGAAACCTAGACTATTTACAGTGAGAACATGCCTAGGGGCCTATAGGTACATGCCTTTTAAAGGACCTTGAAGACATGGGCACAAGAATGGTATATTTCAAATGAGATTCACCATGAGATAGGGAATTGGGAAATACTCAAAGAAAGTTTCATGTACACCTTCTCCTTTTCTTCAAAAAACTTAGAACTATTGGAGCTGTTATAATTCATTCATAGGGCAGTGTTTGAAGACACCACCATCCTAGAAGAGCATCTTAGTGAAATTTTTATGGAAAAAGGACTAGCACTCCCCACATTCTTTGAAGAAAGGGTGCTCAATATTGACTTTACCAAGGAAGATGATGAGACCTAGAAAGAGCACAATTGGAAGGCTCTAATAAGAAGACAAAAACTTGTACACCTTATGGATGATAATGCCCCAATGAAGATGATCTTACACATATTAAAATTTAAACAACTAAGGGGATAAGGTACATTGAATAATCTCATCAGGAGAATTATGATCCCTATCATATACCACTGAAGACCACTAAAGTAGACATTAGCACAAAAGGTGAGCCAAAGATTGTTACCATAGGTGCTTACTAGTATGAATTAGAGATGGTATGAATCATAGTCCTCCTAAAATATTTTTAGGCCTTATTCCTATGTAGCTAATAGGACATGAAGGGCAGTCACCCTTTCATTATCAAGATGAGCATCAAGCTAGTGGATGACATGAGGCCAATCAAGAAGCACATTGACTGAATGAATCCTAATATTTGTGCCAAGGTGAAAATGGAGTTTGATGGAATGCTTGATATTAACATTATCTACCTATGTAAGAATCTAAATGGGTGAGCCTAATGGTCATCAACATCAATAAGGATGGAAACATTTAGATCTATATCAACTTTAGACTCTTAAATTTTGCCTACATAAATGACCCATTCTCAACCTCATTCACTAATGAGGTCTTGAATGGATTTGTAGGCTATGAAATATATACCTTTATTTATGGTTTCTTAGGCTACCATCAGGTGTAGATCAAGAAAGAGGATAAGCCCAAAATAGCATTTGTGATTGAATGGGGTTTTATGCTTACAATGTGATTCCATTTGGACTCAAGAATGCACCAGCCATATTTTTTAGGGTAGTGATCACTACTTTTAAGGACTTTATCCATAGGTTCTTCCAAGTATATCTTGATAAATGGACTATGTATGGTCTTATAAAATAATACTATGAAAATTTATGCCTCATGCTTGAGAGGTGTAGGCAGCTTCAAATATCTTCAAATTTGAATAAGTGCATCTTCATAACTCTATTTGGGACATTACTTAAGCACATCATTTTCAAAGATACTTTATTTGTTGATCTAGTGAAGATAGCCATCATAATCTAGATCTAGACTCCCATTAACACCTTTCTAGACCATTATGGCTATTACAAGAGGTTCATTCAGAGCTATGCAAATATTGTAGTGCATCTAGAGGATCTCTTGTACAAGGATGTCCCATTCTATTGGGGTGAGGTAAAAGAGGAGGCCTTTCAAACACTAAAGCTAAAGTTGGCTAACACACAAAATTTATAATTTTCAAACTAGACTACTCCTTTCCATGACCATGTTGATTCTTTAGGATCTACCATTGGCTCCATATTGGCACATCTAGGTGAGGGTAATATAGACCACCCCATCTCCTTCACAAATAGGAAATTGATGCAAGTATATTATAATTACACCACCACCAAACATGAGGCACTATCAATGGTCTATGCCTTACAAATATTTAGTAAATAACTATTGACAACCCCATTCATCTATTTCATAGATCATGAGGAACTCAAGTACCTCATGAATAAGCCAATTTTAAATAGGCACATATGTAGAAGGATTGTTCTCTTCTATGAGTTCCAATTCTTCATTGTTGTTAAACTTAGAAAGCAGAACCTACGGCTAGACCATTTATCCTTCATTCATTCTAGTGATGTAGTGGCACCAATTAAAGATGACATGCTAGACACATAGCTATATAGAATCTAGTGCATATAAAAATGTCTAGTGTAGATTGCCACTTTCCTAATGTCTAGGTTTGTACCCCAGACCTTATCTAGTAAGGAGAAGAAACAACTTGTAGTTCACATTTCACCCTTCTAGCTCATTAAGTTGGAGTTATACAAATTAAGTAGAGATGATGTCTTATGCTAATGTGTTTTGGAACATGAATGGGACTTAATCCTATAGGAAGCACATGAAAGGATTTTAGGAGGCCATTATATTGGAGATGCAACAACATAAAAGGTATTAAAGTCAAGCTTATGGTGGCCAACCCTATTTCAAGATGCATAAGAATATGCTAAGGCATATAACATATGTCAGTGCACTAAAAATCCTAACCATCAAGATGAGATGCCTCTCATCACCATTCTTTCCTAGGAACCACCCAAAAGTGGGGCATTAACTATTTTGGGCCAGTCACTCCAGTAACATGGTGCATAGGTGCATGATATATTTTACCAACCACTAACTATTTCACCAAGTGGACCAAAGCTATACCAATCAAAGATTGCATAGCTATAACAGTTGCACACTTCATATGGGATAACATCATAGGCTAGTATGGGTGCCCATTGAGTTTGACTAGCGACTGGGGTAGTCATTTCATCAATGAGATGGTGTGCATCCTTTTAATTGAATACATGGTGGTATACCAAAAAACCACCCCTTATCATCCCCAAGCCAATGGCACAATTAAAACATTCAACAAGATCTTGGGAATGTGACTGAGAAAGATAAGTGATGTTAGTCATAAAGATTAGGATGATTGTGTATCAATGGTACTAAGAGCATACCATATGACTTATAAGCACCTAAAAAAGGCTACACCATTTTAAATAGTGCTTGGTGTTGAATTATTTTTGCCCATGGAATTCATGTTACCCTTCTTATGCACTATACAGATTTGGTTCTTAGATAACTAATAATCTTAAAGCATAAGGTTGGAAGACTTAGAGTTCTTGGATGAGAATTATGCTCAATATAAGTGGAGTAAGAAAATCAAGAAGGCATTCTAGAAGTGTTGGCATGACAACCATATCAAGCACAAGGAGTTGACTAAAGTAGCATTGGTGTTGATCTATGATTCTAAGTATTTTAAGCACCTAGGAAAATTACAAATCTGATGGATGGGCCCCTACATCATCCATCACATCTTGGAAATAGGCATGTAAGCTATGCATGTTATCTAGTTAACTTATCCTTAGGCATTTCAATGGTAACCAATTGAAACAATATCGATAGTAGGATGGCACTTGCACCATGAGAACACCAACTTTTTATTCACTAGTCAGTTTGAAATTAAGCTGACCAAAATGTCATTTGGTACAAGCCAAATAATTATTTTCTTTTATTTTATATTTTATATAGTGTATAGATGTAGTAAATATTATGAAATGGATTCAAAGGACTTAACAACTAGCACTTCATGATTAAATCTAATCAAGTGAGTTGAGCACTTATGCCCTCTACGAAAATGAAGCTAAACACCTAAGTGGTTAGTGTGTGAAGTTTATCAAATGAAAGATAAAATCACACAAGATCCATGTGCATAACCTAAATAATTTTGGGGATTTCAAGGCCTAAAAATAAACTACTTCAGTGTTTACCTTTATGCCAAAGTTACAAAGAAGGTGCATCTAATGATCTTATGCCAAAGAACGAAAAGGATAGTGAAGATACTCAACATGGTTGAGTGTAAGGAAAAAAGTGAAGATGCAAAATATAATCATGTTTAAGAGAGTTATACAAGATTCAAGGCATTGGAGGGATAGTGTAATGGATTTGTATGGGATAGGATAGGCCAAGGCAAGACAATGTACAAGAAATTGACCAATGTAGAGAAGCTTGCTTGAAATAGTAGCGTATATAGAAGAAAAAGTGGAACTAAGGAGGTTGAACCACATGCATGTGAGGTGTTATGCCTAGGTTGGTATAAGGAAGGTGAAGATCATGAAAATGATACACACACAAAAGGAAGTCATCTAATACATCTGGGGTTCACCTAGAAATGAGTAGTAAGTGATTATTTGAACCACACATCACTTCACCAAAAAAACCATTGGGAGCATTTAATGAGGTACTAGTAGTGGTATAAAGATATTAAATTAATGTGTAAAGTACAATATATTATTGAGGATATCACATATTTTCATGATTTCCAAGAAATTGAGGTGCCTATGCAATTAAGCCTACATTAATGATGGTAGACGAGAATGAATTCTATAAAATAGCAAGTAGAAAACTTACTTAGGTTAAAAAGTTTATGCTAACTCAGACTTACAAAAGACCTAAGCAAAAAATAGAGAGCCAAAGAGAGAAATAACCATATCATAGTGATAATTGGAGTGATTTAGGCACTTAGAGCAAATAAAAGCATAGAGAGAAAGAGTGCATTCATAGTGAGGCCAATGTGAAGGGTTGGAGAGAGAGAGAGATTTGAAATAGAGAATCAAGTTAAAGAAAGAATATATCACCTAAGACACCATTAATGGCTAATAAATCTTGGAGTTGAGAGTACATTTATACATCCCATGACTATTAAAGAACCAACCACCATTCAAAGCTTTAGCTAGCCACATCTCCCTAGGTTCAACACAAGCCATTTCAAGATGGTGAAGAAGATGAAGGCAACAAGCTCTATGATGGTGCAGTTGGAACCCAAGAGGGTGAAGATCATTGAAGAAGTGTTTGCCTCTAAATCCAAGGTGCATCCAATCAAATTTATTAGCATCATTGAGAGAGATATTGAGGTGCTAAAAAATATGTCATACCATTTTATGTAGTTTCCCCTAGAGGTTCAAGTGGGGGAAGTTGGCACTCCTTTGTGCATAATTTTCAACTCAAGGAATATAGACACCAAATGTCAAGTCAATTATAGGACTTGGAATAGGATTGGATGGTGGATATAGGATGAAAGACATCATAAGATGATGCCCAATTTAATGTCTCGATTCGAGACAAGTTGACCAATTATAACACAACTTATCTCTATGAGTTGCCTTCCTTCCAAAAGACATAGGAACTTGTCTAATTCTTTCTCTTTTGAAACCATGAGGACTGCATATATTTTTCAAGATAGTACATGAAGATCTATATGTAAATGATAAAAATGATAACTAGGATCCCAGATATTGATAGAGACATCCATCAACTAATGGATGATGACAAAGAAGTGGACTTTGTTATAAATCTCCTTAACTAATTTAAGGGGGTGTTATGTTCCCATCATCAAGTATGAGGACCCTATCATGAGGGTGGTGATGTGCTTCATGAGTTATAATTTGTGTTTATATGGCTAGTGGATAGATGTGTCAAAGGAGTACCTCTACATTTCCTATCACATGGTGCAGGGCATACAATTAAGATCCTAGATTGTAGTGAAGACAATCTCTAGGTCTTCCTAGAATTCTAAGAATCCCTTACAAAAAATTATAAGAATGACAACTTCCCCACCACATTTAGACCCAAGTAAAAGACACACATAATTAATTGATACAAAAATTATATTTAATCCTTTGTATTGGAGTGGTGCATCCCCCAGGGGCTCCCCAAAATTATGTTTAAGATGGCAACTTTTGTCATAATGTATCACTACTACATTGTGCATTTGGCACTAAAGGATAGAAATATATTAGGATGGTTTAACCTCCACTTCACCTTCTTAGAAGATTAATTCAAGGATTTGATACACTATATCTATAATTCATAGTAGATGGACATTTTAGTTAAGGAACTGGATGCAGAAAGGTGAAGGTTAAGGTATAGGTTCCCCTGTGTAGATGGAACAACTACAAAAGATGAAAAATATACCTCAGATCACACAAATATTGATACCATTAAATAGGTCACCTTTATTGGTTTTATCCATATACTTTACTATGAGATGAAGCCACAAAATAAATATTCCATCACCAGGTTTAACATTGAGTAGATAAAATACCCCCTAGTCTAGATCAGGGATGAAAGAACCCCAATGCCCACTGAAAAGAAAAAGTCTCCAAAGAAGAAGAGAGGGGAGACTATAGAGGAAATAGAGGATAATATGAAGCTAAATATCACTTAAAAATGGGTAATAATCTACTTCATATTTATCCAATAAGTGTGTGAGATTCATGCACAAATCCTCCCCCAGTGTAAAGGAGAAAAATAAGGGGAAGGCTCCCTATTCTACACTCAAAATTGTTATATCTAAGGAAGAGGAGAAAGAAAATTTAGAGGAAGAAGAGAGTGGGAGGGGAACTTAAATTATACCTATTATCACTTGGATTTTCACCCTTTGAGGATATGTCAAATCTCTCCTCATCTAAGTGGCACAATGGAGACACCTCTAGGCTTGTGGGTAGCTTAACGATGAGATGAATCTTTAGATAGGGCTAGCTCCCTTGATGTACAGATCAAAAATACCCTTAAATTTTAGGGGTGAAAAGGGAGAGAGATAACTTAGAAAAAACTATCCTAAGGGATGTGATACACCAAATAGATTGATGACTTCCAAACATAAGCATATTACACTTGAAATCAAAGGATGAACTGAAAATATACTTCTCCAATATTTATCTTCTCACATCAACATTACATTATAAGGTTATGGATGAATGTGAATAGATATGAGGACTAGACAAGAGGCATAGAGGGAACTAATCAAAATACTAAATTAATACTTGACATTTCCTAAAACATTTCACATGCCTTGCAATAAGAACCTTTCCAATTGTAAATAAGATGAAAGAATGAAACAACATGCTAAGGAATCCATAGTCTTCACTTATGAAAAATCAAACATTCCAAATGAACACACTAATAATAGTCATGGAAGAGGTAATAATAATTAGTATTATTGATAAAAAGGTATACAAATGAGTAGTGGTTTGCCATACTCAGGTGGATCATAAATTGTAATGCTAAAATGGCTTGTTCTTATAAAACTTGAGAGAGAGAGAGAGGATAAGAGATAAGTCTAAGGGTAAAAAGGACACTTATCAAGCTGATAAAATTATTTAATTTTTAATTTTAAGAGGATGTGGGTTGAACCATGAAATTTTAGGAATCACAAGTGCCATTTCAAGGCATAAACTTCATGAAAAGTGGCATAAAACTCCTTATCTAGCTCCATTCATGATTGACCCTATTTGAATGCCTCATAAATAATTATTACAAGTTAAAATGATTCTTATGAAGGTTAAAGACATAATAAATTCCTCTCTATGAATTTTTTTCATGTTTTGTCCTTTGGAATCACTTAGAAAGGAGCTATCATCATATATTATCCAAAAAAACTCCTCATTCAAGCACCTTACACACTTGTCTTCAAATTTGTCTTCATTTTCTCATGAAAATACATGGGAGGAAGTGGATGACACCTATAAAGACCCTAAATGGCCTTATAACCATAAATAACACCTTAAAATACCCCACTTGAAGATATTCATCATTCTCACTAACTTGTCCAATAGGCTAGTTTTGACTAGCTAAGATGAAGCACTGGTTTGGACACTTAGGATATTTTTAGGGAATAAAATGGCCATATTTAGTTATAATAATAATAATAAATATCCCTCCAAAATCATTTTCAACTTCAAACTCCTATATCCTAAATAACACAAAAATGGTTAAAAATACCATGTTTCTACCCTGTTTGTATAACTCTATACAACTTAAAAACATAAGAGGGAGGCTAAGTGAGTCCTATACAAGTTATAATAGGTTTCATAGCCAAAATATGACATTATAATGCATTTATAGCTTCATTTATCTAGACTAGTCCTTGTAAGTGTTTTTGAGGATTTTTTAGTAGTTTTTACTCTTAAGGTTCATTCATAAAGGTCTGATGTCCAGGTTACCAAAAAATTTGACAAATTCATAGTTCAAGACTTTTATTAACATCCCTAAATTCCTCTAGCTCCCATGAAAAGACTCCAAAAATATGTGAGCTTCTAAAATTGCCTTATCAAGATTTTCCTTCACTTTCCTACAAGTATGAGTTGATATAATGCCCAAGAATGGCTTCTTGATTCTTTATCTAAAATTTTGAGGTTTTAAAATACCTAATTCCACCCTTAAAACATTATATAATAGGTTTAAATTCATTTTTAATGCCAAAAGTGTGAATGACTTCCTCTTTGGGCATTAGGCCTAATATTTATCTAGTAGGATTACCTAAACTCTTATGGTTTAGACCATCCAACTGAGTTTATTTGAATTTAAATAGCTCATAAAAATCTAACATGATCCCATAGACATTTCACAACTAATTGGAAAGATCACTTAGGGATACAAGTTAAAATAGTCTCACACTTGGTTACTAGTCCTAATCCTTCCCTTTAGGCCTACCTGTAACTTTGAAGGTTTTGAGCATTATGTTTGCTTTTTTACCTCCTGTACATGGTTTATCATATTTATATAGGTATTTTCCAAATTCCCTTCTTGTCCTAAAATGTTATTATAGCCTCTGCTCTATCTTTCATCTCCCATCCTCGAACTTGCTAGTGTATGCATGAGGGGAAGTACCCCCTATTTGAGATAAAATAGGGGGTACTTACCCTATTATCTTAGGAAATATTAGTATTGTATGGAATTATAAAAGTTATAAAGGTGATATACACAAAATTTTAGACCTTGGTTTGATGTTTTAACCCCTCAAATACTCTAAGACCCAAAAATAAACTATGTCAAAAGAATACTATGTATGTAGGATTTTACTTAGGATTATGTTTTGCATATTTTTGACCTCTTAATTTGATTCATATCCATTTCCATGGTGATTTACATGAGACTATTAAGTCACTATGAATGTGTTTTGATTCTAAGAAATCATTAAAACTCCACATATGCTCCTTTCCATGCTTGACTTCTTAAACTATGTATCAGACCCTGACTATGCTCCAAATAATGCTTAAATATTCTTGTAGGTATGCTTCCATGATTTTAGATTTAAATAATGATTAAATATCCCTTTATAATTCCTTATGATTACCTATTCCATGTTTTAAATATTTTGTTCACTTGGCTTAGTCTAAAACTATCACATAGAAACCTATCTCAGTCTCCCACTTAGAATCACACCTATAAGTGTTCTTATCTTCACTTTATCTTTCTATAATTACATAAGACCTTCCTAAATTATCCCATAGCCATTTATAATTTTTTTGATGCATTATTCACTTCCATATACACTGCTAATGCCCTTACTCCTTAAAATTACTCACTATCTAGTTTAGACTGAAAGTTGTTTGACTATATATTCTTTATTGGAGTGATGCGTATAGGTATAAATGCATATTATAACCTATAAAAACATTTAATGAGTTTACCTTAATCCCTAAAATCATTTTTAATTCGTTTGAACATGTTCCTTTACCCTATATGGGCTTAAACACTACCTAGACATCATACTTGCTCATTGTCTGCTTTGTTTATTATAGGTGGGCATTTTGTGTGAATTAGGCCCTTGATGAAATATTTAGAATATTTATTCAATAATAATTAGTAATTAAACCATGATGGGACTCATTTATTTGTGTTTTAACCACACCAACACCTAAAAACCTTACCCCATTATTCACTGCCAACACAGTCAAACATCAAGGTTATAGGTGTTCATATGGTCTTTTAAGGGTATGTATAGGTGTGGTTTACATTATTAGTAGATCATTAAGGCACCATGACCTTAATTGAGGTGTTAACACGTTTTATTATTAGGTGAAAACTCTTTATAAACCTATCTATATACTTTAATCTTCAAATTGAGTCTCTACATTCATGTTGACTGAGACACCCTACTGTAGGTGTCTATTAGGCTTCAACTGAGCTCAATCATGATGTGAAAAGATCCTAACTAAATCCATATAGGTTATCATGTATGTACATGAGATATCATTCACTTATTTAGAGTCTTAAAGTACAAATTTGGCATTAAATCAAGGTTACTATTTCTATACCTTATTGTAGGTGTGTTTCCATAATGTATAGACTTTAGGTATATATGAGTGTCTAAAACACACCTTACCATCTCCTTATAATGATACATTAGATCACTTAATGTCATTTAAACCATTATAAAATTATAATAATATAATTAATATCTGACTTTCAACCTTGGTGAAAAATTCTCTTTTTGATCTCAGGCCTAAAAACAATATTGAGAGAATTCAATGTTTTGTAGGCAATTTTAAGACCCCAAATGATCATCTTCCACTCACCCTATGACCCTCGTATTTGGCATGGCTCATATTTATGATATATAATTTAAAACTAACTTATTTTTATGCCTTATAAAATATTTCCAACATGTTATAAAGTATCTACAAGAACCTTTGGGATCTTTGTTTTCATGCTTTAGGGAGAATCGGCCTGAACTCAGTCACATCATGTTTTGAAGGATTTCCCACCTCAACTTTCCAACTTGACCCATTAAATGAGTATGCTATACCATCCTAAACATAATAGGACATCAGGTAAAATTTCAACATTCTTCAAGTCTTGAAAATAACACTCTTCATTTCTCTATACTGTCACCTACAAGTGACCATTTTCTTATATGTACATAGTGAAGAGGAAAATGGGAAGCATGCATTGTAGTTGACCTTTAATGGTTGTATATATATATATATATATATATATATATATATATATATATATATATATATAAACATTATTCACACATAAAAAAATTTTAAAACATCACTAACACTCATGTTCCAGCATGAAAACATCTCAAGAAGCTCTTGTAGATGCACATTAATGGCTACCCTGTGTGTGAATGTTGCATATGACTAAAACTAATGGTGATTTTTCATTATAGGATTAAATTTAAGGATTAGGAGGAAAATAATACATTTAATACATGAAAAAGGACATATAAAAACCTCTTGAATACATTTTCAAAGCATGAAGATCTAGAAATGGTGAAAATAGGCTTGTCATCCCACATAACACCAGTCTACAAATTTGAGATGTTTACCCATAAAATTGAAACTTAAATATAAGAAATGAAATGATTAGATTATAGGTTAAACATATTGTAAAACCAATATCAACAATAGGATTTTACAGATATTCTCAAACTAAGGCAAAACCTATAGGGTACATAGATTAGTAGGCATATTTGAAAGGTCAACTTCATGAGGATGGTTCATGAAGAAAAATCCACCATGTTTAAAATGAATTATATGTAAATTAATTTCTTTGAGTTTAAAACAACCTCCCAAAATCATTTTCCTTGAAACTTCTTGAGTTGTCTGTATGAAGTAAAAACCTAAAGGTCATTTTTACTTACCACAAAGGGTGAAAAGGGAGTAGAATGGTTTTGAGAAAGAAATGACACTTATAGATCAAAAAAATGTGTAACTTATCTTTTTGAATATAAATATGCATTTTTGATCCTTTCCCATGTGACACACTTCCCAAAGAGCTATACAAGTGCTAAAATCTCCTTTTTTCCCCAAGAAAATATCCCTTTTAACTAAAGAACCTATAATTTTTTAGTTATTTAAGCTAATTAAGACCTATAATCACACATTGGACATGAAATTACATTTTTAAACTTTCACACTTCCCAATGAATCTATATAACTCATTAAATTCACCCTTTTTTACCTTGAAATGACCCAAAAATGATATAAGGATTAACCTATAAAAGACCATTTTACATAATTTTAGACCCCTAAATTTCATAAAACTCAAGTTTTTACCTAGGGGTTCCCCAATTTGACCTAAAAGTCAAATTTGGTCAACAAATTGGTGACTCATAGGGATAGTATATATATTATACTAACTAGACTAATAGCCTTATCATTCCATTGGGATTAAGGAGTCATATGAAGTATAAGACTAACAAGGAAATATTTGACCATTTACTTTTATCAAGACAATACTACTAATTTCCTCAACCACACAAATCAAGGGACACATATAAAATAGTAAAATAAACTAAAAAGACACACACACACACACACACACACACACACACACACACACACACACACACACACACACACACACACGTGCTCAAGGCTCTTAATGGAATCTAAAATATATATATTATACACAACTAGAGACTAGTCATACCTCCTTTCCAAGATCACAAGTAAAAATTCTTGAATCATCTTCATGGTGAGATGAAACATAGTGCCAAACATATTTCTCCTTGGATTGAATGCTTTGTGGATCAAACCTATTCCTTAGAACTTCAATTGATTTTAACTCAAGTGGATCATATTTAAATAGGTATCCAATGTATATATACTCTTATTTAACATGTTCACATACCTCATACTTCTACCCACTCTTCATCTCATGATCAACTAGTATCTCTTTAGTAGGCATGGTTGCAAGGGGAATAGTTTCATGCTCTTTGGAAGATTGAGGCCAATAAGAGCTTGTTCCATCCTTCAAGATTTGATGTGTTTCTACAAATTGGTTGAGAGGATGATATCCCATATTTATTACTTTAAACATGTCATCATGAAAATTATATGCTTCTTGAAAGGATATATTTGAAAGATTATTTTTCCTTTGCATGCTTACTTGAGTGCCAAAGCTACCTTCACCATCCTTGACTAGATCATAGTCTCCTTAAAGAGGAGTATATCATTTTCCAATGATTTCAAATAAGTTATCCAAAGGCTGATACTGAACTTATTTTTTCCCATCCATGATATATTTCAAAGTGGTGGAAGAGCTAATGATGCTTTCTTCCTCTTTGGCAATCATTTCTTCCTCTTTGGCAAAAGAAAGGCATTCTTCTTCATCTAACCAATCAAAAAAAATCACATGAGACATCCACTCGTATTCATCATTAATGATCTCTTGAGATCTCTCAAATTTCATTTCAACCTATACAATATGACTTTGTTTCTCAAAGGCTACAAGATCCTCTATCTCCTTCTTTATGATTCTAAGACTAGGCATTTTGAATTCATGTGACTTAGTATAATGAGGTTGACAAGTAGTTATGATCTATTCAAGAAAAAAATATGAGTTTTTCTCAACCAATTTCTCCTCCTTAGGTTCTTATAATATAGGTCCATCAAGGAAAATTTTGATAGTATGAGGACAAGATGAACTAGTTGGTGGAGGTGGCACATAGAACTCAAAATCAAATTGGGAGTGAAATGTAGGGGATTCTTTTGGAAGCTCATGAGGAAGGGGAGGTAGACCTTGGGATAAATCCACTTGATTTTATTCCTTCCACTTAATAAACATGTCATTCACATCTGATTTATATTGAGGACTCTCTTAAGGAAGGGTGGATGGGGTGTGTTTAGGCATATGACCTTCTTTTGGGTCTAAACCTTCTATCACACCTGACTCAACAATCTCATATTTGCCTCTAACTCTTAAATTTTCTTGAATAGGCTCTCTCAAAAAAAAAATTCTTGAAGCTCATAGGAATCATCATGAGTATGAGGAATACATGAGGGATGGCATGGAACACAAGAATCTTCTTGAAGAATGGTGGGAGGGATTCGCAAAGGATCAAATCCATTCTCCACTTCACACTCCTTGACAATGCTTATATCTTATTTCTTACTCCATGAATCCACTATCTTACTCTAGATTAGGATTTTGGGATTAGAAATATTTTCTTGAGAAAGGATGGGAGGGGTTTGTATAGGATCAATCTCTTTCTCAACTTCACACTCTTTAACAAGAATTTTCTCCTCTTTCTTTCCCTATGACTATAGTATCTTGTTCCAACTTAGGATATTGGTATTATTAGTGTATTTTTGAGGTGGTGGGGATGTAATGAGGGATTTTAATCCACTTATTTTGATACTGATATGGACTATTATATTTTATTATTAGCCAATTCAATTTGCATATCAAGGTTTTCTTAAAACACAAGGTTTCTCTTCTCAACTCTCTCCTCCAGCTGATTGGGAAAAGGATGACTTTGATATCCTTGATTGGGCTCATGAATAGGGATCAAATATGGCTAATAGGAAACTTGGGGAAGTGGATATAAAGGATGATAGGTTTGGTGAGTTTGCCTTTCATGAACTCCTAGCCTATTCTCTCATGAAGAAACTAGGCCACTCACATCAAGAATCTCACTTGTGAGCCTTTTCCAATAAGCTCTCTCAATAGGTACCCACTCTCTTTTGACCAAATCTAATGCTTCTCTCACCTTATTAATGACATGATTAGGAACCTCTATACCATATCCTCTTTTTGTGTCAAGATCCAATATGTACTTCTCATAGTCTAAAAGAGTTATTTTGAAGGTGGAAATGGATTGAGTTGAGAATTATTTAGGTTGACTGGGGGGAGCAAGACATTGAGGAAGATGGCTATAAGACTGATATAATTCATGAATGGGATGATAAAATTTATGAAAATTTTGATAGAATTCATGATAAGGTTGATTAAAGACTTTATCATATTGATAAGGAATGGCACAAGCTTGTAATGTCTCACCAACTTATGTAAGACAAATCTCAACACAAAAATGAGCCATAAAACCTCATTAAAAGAAATAACACAAAAGAAAATTTTACCAATAATCTATAAAGTATAACCTTAGCTAATTGACTAGATGATATATCTTTGGATTCACCATTGATTTTTTGAAAGATTCCTCCAAAAACTAACTATTGAGAGACAACACCAAAAATATCAAAACCTCTTGGACCAAGAGTGCCACCAAGCAGGCCAAAAATTGTGTCCCTTAGATTTTAACCCTTTAAGAATATGGAAAATATATATTCATCCAAGTGACACAATGGAGACACCTCTAGGCTTGTGGGTATATTAAGGATGAGGTGAATCTCTAGATAGGGATAACTCCCTTGATGTACCACTTTGGATCACAACTACACTTAAATTTTGGGGGTGAAAAGGGAGAGAGATAACTAAAAATGAACTATCCTAAGGCAAGTAATACAAAAAATAGATTTATGACTTCCAACCATATGCATATTACAATTGAAATCAAAGGATGAACTGAAAATACACTTCTCCAATCTTCATCTTCTCACATCAATGTTACATTATGAGGTTATGGATGAATGTGTAAAGTTAGGAGGACTAGACAATAGGCCTATGAGGGTAATAATGAAAATACAAACTCACTCAATACATGACATTTCCTAAAACACTTCATATTCACTATAAGAATAATTTTTCCAACTATAAATAGGATGAAGGAATGAAAAAACATGCTAAGGAAACCATAGTCTTCACTTATGAAAAATCAAACACTAAAAATAAAGACACTAATAAAAGCCATGGATGAGGTAAAAATTGTTATTTTTATTGATAAAAATTTATAAAAAGAAGTATGGATTCACCATACTCAGGTGGAGCATTGATTACAATGTCAAAATGGCTAGTTCCTATATAACTTGAGAGAGATAAGAGAAGAGAGAAGTCCATGGGTCATAAGGACACTTTACAAGCTGAGAAAAAATATTAATTTTTAATATTAAGATGATGTGGGATGAACCATGCAAATTTAGGAAGACAAGTGTCAATTCAAGGCATAAACTTCATGAAAAGTGGTATAAAGCTCCTTTTCTAGCTCAAAAAAATTGCCTTCATGATTGACTATAATTGAACACCTCATAACCAATTAATATAAGGTAGAATGATTGGTATGAAGGATAATGACATCATACATGCCTCACCATGTATTTATTTCATGCTTGGTCGTTTGGAATCATCTGGAAAGGAGATATCATCATCTGTTGTTAAAAAAAACTCCTCTTTCAAGTACCTTGCACACTTGTCTTCAAATTTGGGTTCATTTTCACATGAAAATACATAGGAGGAAGTTTATGAAACCTTAAAAGACAATACATATCATTATAATCATCAGGTACACCTTAAAATAGCCCCATTTGAAGATTTCCACCCTTCTCACTAGCTTGTCTAATAGGCTAGTTTTGACTAGCTAAGATGAAGCACCTAGTTTGGACACTTAGGATTTTTTTATTATAATAAAATGGACATATGGAGTTATAAAAATTATAAATATTCCATCCAAACTTGGTTTCACCTTAAAAATCCTCTTTTATCCTACACAACATAAAAATGGTAAAAAATACCCTATTTTTGCCCAGTCTATATGAGTCCATACAACTAAAAAACATGGGAGGGAGCCTGTGTGAGTCATCTACAAGTTTAAATATGTTTCATAGCCTAAAATATGACATTATAATTCATATTTATCTTCATTCATCTATACTGGTACTTGTAAGGGTTTTGGAGGGCTTCTGAGTAGTTTTCACTCTTAAGGTTCATTCATAAAGGTCTGACATCCAAGTTGCCAAACAATTCCATAAATTCATAGTTAAATTACTTTTATAACATACTTAAACTACTCTATCTCTCATGCAAATCCTAAAAAAATATGTGAGCTTCTAAAATTTCATTATCGAGTTTCTCCTTCACTTTCTTGTAGGTTTGAGTTGATCTAATGCCCAAAAATGGCTTCCTAATTCTTCCTTTACAAAACCCTATGGTTTAAACATACCTAATTCCACCATAATAGCATGATCCAATATATTTCAATGCATTTACAAGGCCAAAAGTGATAATGACTTCCTCTTTGGGTATTAGGTCTAACCTTTAACTAGTAGGCTTACCTACACTCTTGCATTTTAGACCATCCAACTGAGTTTATTTGAATTTAAACAACTCAAAATTTTCTAAAATTATCCCATATACATGTCACAACCAATTTTAAATCTCACTTAGGGCTACAAGTGAAAATGGTCTCATATTTGGTCACTAGTCCTAATCCATCCCTTTAAGCTTGCCTACAACTTTGAACGTTTTGACCATTATGTTTGATTTTTCCCTCTTATTAATCATTTCTAATATTTATATAGGTATGTTCCAACTTCCACTATCTTCTTGAAAGGTTCCTATACCCTCTACTCTATCTTTCATCTCCCATCCTCAAACCTGCTAGTGTATGCATGAGGGGAAGTACCCCTTGTCTAAGATAAAATAGGGGTAATTCCCCTATTATATTATGAAATATTATTATTTTATGGAATTATAAAAAATTTAAGGGTTCTCTACACAAAAATTTATCCCTTGTTTTGATGTTTTGACCCCTCAAATACTCTAAGACCTAAAAATAGACTATGCCAAAAGAATATTGTGTATGTAGGATTTTACTCAAGATTATGTTTTGCATATTTTTGATACCTTCCTTTGATTCATATACATTTATATGTGGATTTACATGATACAATTAATCCATTATGAATGTGTTTTAATTATGATAAATCATTCCAACTCCTCATATGCTCCTTTCCATGCTTAAATTCTTAAATTGTGTATCAAACCCTGAATGTACTATTTTGTGCATGGGATGGGAAACTATAGGTAAAATTACATGATTATAGCTCGAAATAGTGATTAAATATCCCTTTACACTTCCTTTTGGTTACTTGGCATATGTTTTAAATCTTTTGTTCACTTAGCTTAGTCTTAAATCGTCACCTAGAAACCTATCTTAGTCTCCCACTTGGAATGACACATGTAGGTGTTATTATATTTAATTTATCTTTGGATAATTTTATAAGGAATTAATAAAATATAGCATAGTCATTTATAATTTTTTGGACCCATTCTTCACTTTCATATACACTGTTAATGCCCTTACTCCTCAAAATTGCTCACTATCTCATTTAGACATAAAGTCACTTGCTTGTCTGTATCTTCTTTCTTGGACTGATGCTTTTAGGTATAAATGCATATTAGAAAATAGAAAAACATTTAATGAGTTTCCATTAAGCCTTTAGGTAATTTTTCATTGGTTTAAACTTTTTTATTCACCCTATATGGGCTTAAACACTACCTAGATATCGCACTTCTTCACTGTCTGCTCTATTTGCTATAGGTGGGCATTTTTGTGTGAATTAGGCCCTCAATAAAATGTTTGGAATATTTATTCAAGAATCCATAGTAAACTAAAAAGGATGGGAATAATTTATTGGTGTTTTACCCACATCAATGCCTATAAACCTCACCTTACTGCTCACTACCAACACAGTCAATCGTCGTTGTAGGTGTACTTATGGTCTTTGGAGGGTTTGCATAGGTTTGATTAACACTGTTAGTAGATCATGAGGTCACCATGAACTTCATTGAGGTTTTCACATTATTTATTATCAAGTTTAAACTCTTTATAACCTTGCCTATATATTTTGATCTTCAAACTGAGTCTCTGCATTCCTGCTGACTGAGACACTCTATTATAGGTGTCTATTAGGCTTCAACTCAGCTCAATCATGATGTGAAAAGATATTAAATAAATCCCTATAGGTCATCATGTATTTAAATGAGCTATAATATACTTATTTATAGTCTTAAATTACTGATGTGGCATTAAATTAAGGTTACCATTTCTATACCTTGTTGTAGTTGTGTGTTTCCATAGTGTACAGACTGTAGGTGTATATGAGGTTCTAAAACACACCTTACCATATCGTTATAATGATACATTTGATCACTTAAGGTTACTTAAAAAATTATAACCTTGTAATCATGTAATAAATTTCCAATTTTAAACCTCAGTGAAAAATTCTCTTTTTTGTATCAGGCATGTAGACAATATTGAGAGAATTAAATGTTTTGTAGGCAATTTTAGGACCCTAAATCATCATCTTCCACTTACCCTCTAACCCTTATATTTGGTATGGATCCTCTCTATGTTATGGGACTTAAAACTAAATTTTTTTAATGCCTTATAAAATCTTTCCAACATATTATAGGGTATCTACAAGAACCTTTGGGATACCTATTTTCATGCTTTAGGGAAAATGGGTCTGAACTCAGTCATATCATGTTTTGAAGGCTTTCCCACCTCAAGTTGCCAACCTAAACCCTAAAATTAGTATCATCTACCCTAATAAAAATACTAGGACCTTAGGTAAATTTTTAACATGTTTCAAGGCTTCAATAAAACACTCTTCATTTCTCCATATTGTCACCTACAGGTGACCATTTTCCTAAATGCAAGTAGTGAAGAGGAAAATGGGTAGTATGCATTTTAGTTGGAATTTAATGGTTATATTTCCATATTAATACATCAAAAATTATTATTCAGACATAAAATAATTTTAAAAAATCACTAAAACTCCTATTCTAACATGAAAACATCTCAAGAAGCTCTTTTAGATCCACATTAATGGTTGCCTTATGTGTGAATGTTGCATATGACTAAAACTCATGGAAGTTTGGCCTTAGAGGATGAAATTGAAAGAATATGGGGACAAGAATAGATTTAATACATGTTTAATTGCCTATCACAACCTACTAAAGACATTTTCAAAGGATGAATATTTTGAAATGGTGAAAATAGGCATGCCTTCCGACATAAGACTAGTATACAAATTTGAGATGTTTTACCCATAAAATCAGCTTGAAAATAAGTATTTAAATAAATATTGGAGAGATTAAAAATCATTTAGAACCAATATCAGCAAGATTATTGTATGGATATTCTCAAACCAAGGCAAAACTTGTAGGGTACATAGATTAGCAGGTAGATTTGAAAGGTTAACTTCATGAGGATGGTTCATGAAGCACATGATACCATGTTTCAAAATAATTACATGGAAATAAAGGTATCTAAGTGTAAAAAAACCTCCCAAAGTCATTTACCTTGAGACTTCTTGAGTTTTTCATACCAATCAAAAACTTGAAGGTCACTTATGCTTGCCAAAAAGGGTGAAAAGGGTGTAGAATGGTTTTGAGTAATAAATGGCACTTCTAGATTAAAAAATGTTGAAATAAGCTTTGGGAGATTAAGAGGCACTAGGTTATCCTTTCTGATAGGGATACTTCCCAAGGAGTTATACAAGTGCTAAATCTCCTTTTTCCCTAAGAAAACTACCCTTTTAACTAAATAACCTACCAATTTTAAGTTATGTCAATTAATTAAGACCTATAAGGACACATGGGATGTGACATAACTTTTTATAACCTTTAAACTTCTCAATAATTCTATAAAACTTATTAAATGCACCCTTTTAACCTCAAAATAACCCAAAAATGATATAAGGACCAAAATAACTAATGACCAAGGATATTACAACATTACATGACATAAATTAGCCTATAAAACACTGTTTGACGTAATTTTAGACCTCAAAAATGCTTCAAACTCAAGTTTTTACTTAGGGGTGCCCCAATTTAACTTAAAATTCAACTTTGGTCCATAATACCCAAGGATGAAGAGTCCTCATCAAGTTAATGGACCCCCTCCCCACACCTCAAATTGAGTTAGAGAAGTGATGCTAGAGATTGAGTAAACTCAGCTTTAGTGAAGCCAAAATACAAAGGGCACAAGTTTTGTGGGAACAAAAGGAAGAAATGATAAAGGTAGGGGTACCAAAAGAAGTCATCAAAATGGTAGAGGCCAAAGAATAAAGAAAAGAAGAAGAGCATAAGGCATAGATGGAAGAAGGAAGTAAGAAATGAGAAATGGTGAAAGAGCCTGAGGAAGCAACCCATTCAAGCACACTGATGGAAGAATAATTATAGAAGCAGTGGAAGGACATGGGCCTGGACTAAGGGCATATTGACATGGTGCTAAGGTTACATCATACGCATAAGGAAATGAAGGCTAAGGGCATGTACCAAGCTTAGATTTATTGGTTAGAGGCTAAGGAAATAAGAGTGAGATAAAAAAATGTGTAGTGCAAGCCATACAAATAAGATGAAGAAAGTAAATGTCAAGAGAGAGGATGTAGAGAGAAAGGCCAAAGAGGAGAAGGCTAGGAGAAAGGAGAATGAGGAGAAAGTAGCCCAAGACAAAAGGTCAAGGATGATAAAGGAAAGGGAGGAGAAGAAGGTTATCATGAGCACATAAAAAAGAAATGAAAGGAACACTAGAAAAGGTGCCTAATGCCTCCACTAGAAAATTAGATGAAGCTACACAATAGGCAAGCCCTAGCTCTGAAAGGGAACTTGAAGATAAAGAAGGTGATACTGGTGCCTCAAAAAATAAAATGGACACATATCCATGGAAAGAAGAAATTGTCAAGGGGGAAAAATCCACAAAAGAACCCCTATAAGAAGAACATGATGCAAGGTCTAACACCAAAGAAAGAGAAGAAGAAGGAAAATAAGAAGAAGAAGAAGGGGAAGAAGAAGAAACACCAGTACTAGTGTCAGTAAAGAAGAAGATCTAGGTGAGGATGAGGAATATGATCTAGGAAAAAAAGAATAGGCATATAAGGAATTCAAAGAAGATGATGGCTTCTAAATGATGGATTGAATGCCACTAAGGACTACCAAAACCTTTATGTGCCACCATGTTTATTGGGCACTAGATTACTACATGGATAAGCTCTAATTTGAGGTTCTGATAAGGGAAATTTGGAGTGCCAAGAATATAAAGGAATGGAATGAATACCACCTCCTTAATCCTCATGACATGAACCTTGTGCATTCTACAAATGCCCTGATCAAGATGGCCTCTTTGGTGGTGCATAAGAACATCATCAATGATGTTCATGCTAGTAGCTGGAGGAAGATATAAAAAGAAAATGAGAAGGATATTGAGGAAACAAAGCTCAAGATCAAATATCTATTGGAGCATGTGGAAGAGGTGGAGCCATCCCTTTTGGATGGTGTGGATACCTCAAGTATGAAGGAAGCTAATTAATTTTGTATACTCATAGAGCAAATGCTACCAAGGATGAGGCTAGTGCTTGAGGATAAAGAAGACCCTTGTGAGGCCCTACAAAAAGAGTTGAATAAAAATCATGGTCAAAAACATCTTTTCCAAGCTAGAAGAGGAAATCAAAGAAGTAGATGCTATATTTTATAACTTTACCACCCAAGAAGGAGTCATTGATATATACCTCAAAAAGGTAAAGGAAAATGATGCTTTATTACAACACTGCTTAATGAGAAAAAACAAATGAATTTAGGTAATGGCAAAGGTCAATACTCTCATCACCCAATTAAAAACCTAGGAGAAAGACCTGGAGGTGCTCTTCCACACCTTACAAATAAATTCCAATGAGCATGGGGAGATCCTAGATGGTGGGGTAAAAAGAGAAAAAGAAAGGCATGAGGCCTTTAGAAAGGAACTAAAAAGCACAAATGTGTTTGCTCTTGAAGCTACATCCACTGATGTAGATAGTGTTGATGCTGGAGATTGCACCCTTGGCAGGAGGCCGAGCTCCTGCCTTCTCCTCACAACTATGGAAACTCCCCTCTCACCTGTGGGACTGGAAAAGCTAGAGGGGAGAGTCTCTAAATAAGGGTTATCTCCCTTTGATGCATCATGTTTGTTCCAGCAAGTGTAAATATAGACATATATATAGATATATAAACTGGGGGGGATGAAAAGGGAGAAAGATTATAGGAATACATACTACTCCAAGGAGGTGATACACCAAAATGAAATGACCTTCTCACATCCACACTTAAAACTAGACAAATGCATACATACACATCAGTCTTGGTAGAAGGACCAGGCTACAAAGAAAATGGTAGGGAGGCTCTCATGAAAACACAAAAAATAGAGACTCACCAAGGTGCTATGAAATGGACATTGTAAGTAACTTCTCATATTTTATACTTCCAAATAGAGCTCTTTTCCTATTAGTTGCAAAATGGCACCTTGTAGATAACTGGTGTGTTAGTGTTAAACCTATGAGAACATCAAAAGACAATGACTAAACACAAATTAACACTCAGGACATACACACAATATCTATCCAAGAAGAGGTAAAAACTGCGTTTATAGATTTAGGTGGAAATTGTAGCAGGGCTACACCTTGTAAAATGTGGAAGATGATTTTTACAAATGAAAAGTTCACAAATATATATGAGAAGTAAGGAAGCCCATTTGGTGTTCCTTTTTTTATAAGTGGCCTATCATGTCCCCTCATTGGGAAGAGGAAAACACTATTGCCGATGCCATCTTTCTAGAAGAGGCTTGCTAGAACCATGCTGTATAATCACCAAATTTGACTTTGGCATTCAAGTATTAATGTGGAAACATAGGTTGTGCCTCTTTTTTGACAATAGATTGAGATTTGTCCCCTTTTAAAATACATGGGCCATGTCATTTTCTATTTGTGCCATTTGGGGATTGTCAGGCAATACATCACCTTCCCCTTGCCACTTGGATTGCATTGTCTCTTTTACACCTTGTCATTCTCCTGCTTTGTCACTTGGGATTTGTCCTTTTCCTATTTTGTCTCTTCTAGCTCCTTTGGCCCTTGGGGGTGAACATTCTAATGGGTCATTACATTTTGGGCCCCTGGTTAGTGCTCTCTTGTTTGAAGAGGAATGGCTATTTCACTTCACTAACTTTGACATCCTCCAAGACATCACCGTCCTCATCACAACGTCATTCAGGCCTTCGTTGGCTTCTCTACGGCTTTGCTTAGTCTAGTGACCCCTCTAACTTGCTTAGTGCCCCTTTAGATTTGGGCTGGAAGTCCCCCACAAGGGCACGTGCCCTTTGGGGTCCTTCGGTAGGTCCTTTGCATCTCCAAACTGCCCCTCGAGCTCTTGTGGACAATTTTCCTAGGTTGCTTTGCCTCTATGTATTTTCTGTAGACTTTTTTCCATAGACATTTTCCCACAGACAAAAAGTCTATGGAAATTCTCTAGGCATTTTGCTTTAGCTTTGTATATGTGGCCTGAATTCCTTCAGACTTTTTGTCTGAAGGAATTCCTTCAAGAAAAAAGTTTGAAGGAATTTAGGGCTTGAATAAATTTGAACTTTAAACAATGTTGGGCTTACCCAGTATTTTCCATTGAAGTGCCTACCCTCCCCAAGGGTATGAAATTAGACTAAGCCAATGAACCAATTGGAGAAATAATGAACCAGGCACCTAACTAAAAAACTAGGCCTATCTAAACCTTGAAGATGAACCAAGTGATGAAGAACCAAGAGGCTGAACCAAAGAACTGAACCAACTAAAAAACCATGGCATGAACTTGTGCAACCTGGAAATGACTAGGTTTTGAAAAGCAAGGGAAGAAGGTGAACGATTTTGGCCTGTGGGAAAAAATTGGTCAACAAATAGTGTTATGGAAGAAATAAAGGGTGATATTTAAGGTTTTGAGAACTTTAAGGCAAAATCAAAGAAGGGTGCACCCAAGTTTTATGCACCTAAGGTGTTGAAAGACTAGTTTGAGGGAGATTTGTAATTTTTTATGGGGTAATTTTGGGCGCCCTTTATACCAATTAGGTGGACTACACCATACATACCTATCTCAGCATGAAGTAACCTTTAGAGTGCTTGCTCCCTTTTTGTACCTTCTAGCACCAACTAGAAGAGTCTTTAAGGATTTCATGCCATCTGGCAAGTAGTTTCATGGTGCTAACCTTCAAAGGACATCCTTACAAGAAATTTTATATGGTATCTTGAGAAGTAAAGTTTTTAGAGTGGTAGAGAATGTGGGGATAAAAACCCCCATTATAGCTTAGAGTTGATATGCACTCATCCAACTTAGATAGCATAGTGGAGCAGATGGGATAGTGATCCCCAGCAACACCTCACCACTTAGCATGTGCCCATCTAACTTGGTGAGAGGATGCCCCTTTGCCTATAAAAGGAGGCTTATTTTGAAAAGAAGAGGGAAGAGACTAAGGCAGTGAATATTTGGAAAAATAGAAATCCATCATTATTATTTCATATTTTGCATATGATAGATTAGGAATTTAAATGTATAGCCCAAACTTGCCTATGAGCCTCTGGGCACATGTAGTGATAGGAAAGAGCATATGTTATATTTTATATATTGAACTTTATATGCTCTATTTTATGTCCTAAACTTTATAATCTCTATTTTATATTTTGAACTTTATATGTTGAGTTGTGAAGTTAATTAAAAATGTCTTTTAAATAATAATGTGTTGTTTCTTGAAATATAGATAGTGTAGAGTTATATTATGACCTAGTTTTATAATAACAATGATATATTTGTTTACTTTAATGTATTTTGATATGGAGGTTTATCCATAGTTGATGATGGCATCCTTGTGCCATATAGTGACTTTGACCTACCTATAAATAGGTTAAGTGTTGGAACTTGAATGCACCAAGGCTCTAAGACTTGTGCCTATAGCGCTACTCTCAGGATGAACATTTGAATACAAGACATCTCTATGACTTTTATAAGTAACCAAATAACCCTATACTATATATTCTCCTAACTTCCACCACTAAGATCCCTACCTATCTATTTGTATACTTACACCTTAAGACTTAGACCATTAAGAAGGCTTATGCCTATTGAAATCCACTCAAATAACCTAACACCAAAATTCCACCTAAACCCCTCTTATCAATTTTTAAACCCCATTGAAAACAAAGTTTCACCATGTTCCAACTATCCCAACATAGGCCCAGTCCCTTTGTTGTTATACTTTGGGTTAGTGTACAAGGCTTGCACCTTATGTGAAATTGATTCTAGTGTAATAGTGTGTTAAATGTTTTGCACTAAATGTTACTATGCTTGTGCCTAGCTCCATAAAGTTTATAACTAACTTGGTGTGATAACTAAGTGCATGACTAATCACAAAAGATAATCTAGTGAACTTTACTACAACACATTCCTTGAGCTTATGAGGACTTCTCCTTGTCATATAAATCACCTCATGTAACTCTTATTCAATATGAATGTCCTTCATCCTCCCCAAGCAGGATAGGAGGTAGCTTTATCTGGATCCAAAGATAGTATTTTACAACAATGTGAAGAGATGTCTATTAATGTTAATGAAACTATAGACACTTCTCTTTCTCTATGATTTCTTATCATATTTATTATGCCTAATGAGATTATACTTTGTGTAGATGATCCTCCCTTATTTATTATCATCCAAATAGGTGATATCCAAGTCAAGCATGCATTAATTGATGAGGGTTTTGGCATGTGTGTCACTTCTCTTTATTTCATTAAGACTCTTGGGTATTTTGAATACAATCTTAAATCTACATGTAGCACATGTGAAGGATATGATAGATATAAAATGCCTCCTCTAAGTTGCATGTGGCTTCCCATTACCATCCCACCTGTCACTATCCATGTGAAGGTGGTGATCTTTAACTTCTCCCTTTCTTATAACATCTTTCTTGGTAGGCTATAGACTCACTGCATGAGAGCTATTACTTCTTTTGCCTACCAATGCATTAAATTCCCTCATAATGGAGCCATTTATAGGATTTAAGATGACATTAACCCTTAGAATTTTAAACAATTCTAAAATCATGGTGTTTTCAAGAATCCTACTCTTGAGCCATTGCCTAACATTATATTATATGAGTTTCAATGTCTCAACTTTCCCATTTACTCAACCCAAGGTTACAATGGGTATCCTAAGCTCATTGGTAACATTCCTACTATTCTCTTAGATTTCAATGATGATGAGCTTGATGAGATTAACTTAAAGATCAAAAAAAATTATCCCTCACCTCATCTCATCTTGTAGCTTCTTACTTCCTTACAACCTCATTCTTCTAAACCTACTTGTGATGACATTCTTGTAGTCTTAACCAAGACTAGGCAATTTATTCACCATGTTTCATTAGATGATAAGGTTATCCCTACTTATGTCATTGATCTTTACACCTTAGATTACAATGATGGTTATTCCTTAGATGATCCATTATTAAGCAGTCTTATACTATTCCATGATGTTGAGATTGTTTGTTATCATTTTTATTTACCTAAGTCTTTTCATGCATCTCATAATTTTACTTCACTTATAGCTCTTTATTTTTGCATTTTCCCCCTTTATTATAGGGTATATATGGCATTGACACTTTTAGTTTCTAAGGAACCACATAGGACTATGCTCATAGATCATGATATGACTAAGCCTTACCTTTTTTATAGGTACCCTAACCCTCATAGTTGGTTTAACCCTAGGGTTAGTGTAACTCTCCTTAAACGTTCTATAGATCCCATTCCTCCCTTATTAGAGCCAATTATAGTTGAGCTTCTTCCTACTCCTACTATAGTTGTTCCTATTCTTACTCCTACTATTGATGATCCTATCCCTACTTTTAATGTTATTAATCCTTCTATTGAGCCTAGTTCCATTCCTCCCTCATCATCACCCTTGGTAATTGTTTGCTTCCCTTGCCTAAGATGGCTCCTTTTCCCACCAAATGGGTTGATGAGTGCTCTCTAGATTTTTACACTCCTATTATACCTCTTTATATGATTTCTTATGCTAAAACCACTCACAAGCATATTTTTTCCTTCCATGGGATAAATAATCATTCTTCCACCCATTATAACAAGTTATGACAATATATTTATACCTTGTGTCTTTCTTCCCTATCATCAAAAAATTCCATATCTCCTTGAAGGTACTTCCTAAATATCTACCCAATTATGGTGAGGTACATTTTTTATGACATATATGTGTCATCCATCACATAGATCATTATTTCATCCTCCAATAACATCTCAAGGATAACCTTATAACCATTCTTGGACCTTATTATATTCCTACCATAGGATGTTCCCACAAGAAGGCTCCTCCTTCTACCATGGCTTCACCTCTAGTGGTTCCATAACCTCTTTTGGTTCTTTCACCACCTTCTATGCTTCCACCTATTATTCCTTAACCTATGGACCTCCCCTCACTTGTGGATCCGTCTCCACCCATGAGTCCACCTGTGGATTCTTCTCCATTGGTGATTCTTGCATCTCTAGTAGATCCCACTCCCATGCATTCTCCTGACTAGTATTTTCTTAATTTTATTCCTCATTAAAATCCTTAAAACATTCCTAATTTTTTAATTGAGGAGATCAAAAAATAAGTATTTACCCTAGGGACATTAAAATTGATAAAACTCTAGTAGCAGTGCATATACAACTTCATAGAGACTTATCTAATGTATTGTATAATGTGTGTGGATATATTTAACAATATTTATGAGCACATGCATGGTAATTTCACATTTATATTGGATTATATGTGTGCTCTAATCTTATTTATATCTATTATATATCATTTGACACTGTGTCAAATTTCTTCTTATCTTATATCATGATTTCTTACTTATACTATATCTTACTTATATTATCATTTATATTTGCATATGGTTGTATTTTATCATTTCTTTCCCTTTTCCTCTATATTTTTTATTAAAAATCTCTTTATTGTATCTTTATGATTGTTTTTCTTTCTTATCCTTATGTTTCATAGATAATTTGTCATAATGATTTGGTTATACAAACCCTATTCCCCCTAGTTATTATCTCCCTTTACCATATGAACAATTAAAAAATAATCTATCTCATTATTATCTCCTTTTTATGGTCCACTTTGGATCTCCTTTTTCCCTCTTTATTTATCCACAAACTAATCATATACATGGTTGAGACTTGAGATCACATACTAGTTCATTGTTGAGCATAAGTATCCTAGTCAGTCTTGGTCTTTGGTTACTTAGCTTCATGTAGCCTTATCCTATAGCTCATACATGTATATCACTATCTCTCTAATGATTTGTCATTCAAAATTCATATGGAGGAGGAATCTTAAAAATCCTTCAAAATAACGTTAAAATCTAAATCATTTAAATAAAAGGCAATGATATCAAAAGGTAAAAATATTCTTAAAAATTAAATAACACTAAAATACATTATTCAAAGCACATCTCCTTCTTCTATTTGAAGCTCAAAATCCATATTTGGGCTCATGGTAGAGTCTAGGTATTTTTGGGTGTGGTAGGCTAGTAGATTAGAAGAGGAGAATACAAAAAAAAAAAATAGTGCTACCTACTTTCTCATGCAAGTACCCAATATTTGTAGTAGAATGATGACTCCGTAAGGGGTTCTGAAGAACATGGAACACATTATGGGAAGGTAGGTTCATTTTAATTTTCCTTGTACCAATATACCTTCATTATTTGATCTTATTAGCATGACTATTTGCCTACCAAGCTTCATGTTTATATAAAATAGGTTTCCTTTGTACATAGGCAACCACTAGTCACTTAGTGTCTTTTCATGTCTGTAGTATGCCTCTTGCCTCCTAAGGTATTCTCATAATATGCCTATTTTTTTCTTCTTACATGCCATTTTTCACTCCTTATATCCCTCATATTTCATCTTGAGAAATATCTTTTTGTCTACTGATCACTCCCCTTGGGATTTCATTTATGAGTTATATTATAAGACTATAGATAGGTTTTGACCACCCTCACAAATTACTATCTTTTCCTTCCTATTACCCACATCCTTGATTACCCAATTTTCACTATTTATTCCACCTTAATGATATTCTCTTTGTTGATTTATAGTGTAAGACCGTGGATAGGACCCGACCCTCCTCACAAAATTTTCCAATACCCAAGTCACCATCCACATTACATGTGTCAAATTTGAGATAAAGATTTGATCAATTATGAAGTTACATGTCATTTTACATGCTTCCAATCTTGATTTAGTATGTTTTATGCTTAATTTATTTTTATTTCACCTTTTTAATTTTTCTTATTTTTTAAGTGCATGTAAGATTTCAACCATTTCTTGAATTTTTCATACTTCACAGCTTGAATTAGTATGACCAATTTAAGACCAAACTTTTACAGGTTTTTTTTTTCTTTCATACTTCCCAACATGATTTAGTATTATTGATTGACTTAATTAGTTTTTTTTAATACCATTTATGCCCTTTTACATACCTTCCATTTTATTACTTTGTTTGTCATACTTCCCAATGCAATAATAGTATGATTTTACTTGTTTTAATTTGGTGAAAAACATTTTCACATTGGTTTAAAAACAAATTCCTTTTTACCAACTTGTTTTTCCATTTCTTTGTTCTTTATACTTATTCATTTCTTTCTATTAAACATTTTCTAGATTGAAATAGTGTGTAGTACATTTTCTTGATTGATTATATTTTTCTAAGTCCTTTTTTCCTATTTATTTTTAACCATGCATGTGTCTTTTATAATTCTATAAGAAACCACATCTCATATATTTATTCTAGCATATACAACAAACATAAATACATGTGATAGAAATAAATATATCCAAAGCATCCATAACCTCAACCATACTAAAAAAACTAGATCAACCATAATGACTACATATCCAACAACAATATTATAAATGATCCATGATGTGTGTGTGTGTGTGTGTGTGTGTGTGTGTGTGTGTGTGTGTGTGTGTGTGTGTGTGTGTGTGTGTGTGTGTGTATCATGAATTTGATACAAGAAAAAGCAACCATATACAATTTTTCTGCTCTATTGATGGGTCCCATCCTATCTATTTCATGGCCTAGACAAATTACCTACTAAGGCCTCAATTTGAATCCTGTGAATGGTACACTGTAAGGAGTCCATCAAAGATTTCAATGCCTATACCTATCCCTATAGGTGTACTGCCCACATCTATGACTCTGCTAACTAGATCCAAATCTCTATCATCTATGCTACTATAGCTAGACATGTAACTCTCTCATCTATTATGGTATGTCATGCCTATATATCCTCTATACCCATCACTATTGGTGGATACATCCTATCTTTCTACACCTGTATCTACCTCATTTCCTCTCTAGCTAATTTGAACCAACTCACTTGAGTTGGGGTAAATGGTACACTTGGATCCTTTAGTGTCATGAGGTCAGTATGGTTGTAGATCAAGATGTTATGGAGTGATTATCTCACTAGGGACCTACATCTCTCTTCCATAACCTCACTTACACTTGAAAAATCCCATAAGATGGATACTCGATCACTATTATATCTCAAAATATCTATCTATCTATTTATCTATCTATCTTTCTTTCTTTCTTTCTTTCTAAACAAAATATAGGTAATAATTTAACCATCTCTTTTTACCTATCTATGCATCAGCTAATATGGTCTCACCATCTATGTGACCACCTAACATAGTATCCCCATTTGTATGGCCTCCTAACACCTCTTATGTAGGCTACCTCCTTATCTCAAACCTGACTATCATGGCTCATGTCAATCTCAACCTACATTTGAGTGATCTCTTTGTCATCTCCTATAGATCACTTATGGGATCATCTAGGATGGTAATAGTCTCTACTCTCTCCTACCACCATTGACACCATGTCCTTGATGTACACTTCTCATCTTGTCATGAAGCTAGTAGTGGTACATATGGTATCTCTACCTCCACATCCTTATCCTCCTACTCAGCTCCTCATCATGCCCAACTAGTCCATGGTCACTCTTAGTGTGGCCTCAATGTTAGCCTCACCACTAGTGGACCTAGTCCTCTCCTCCCTCATGGATACCTCACATGATGAGCCTAATACTTAGGCATCAGTATTAATGTTATTAGATGAGGTAAACCCATCTACCTTGGCACCTATGTCACTAGATGTGGCACTCTCCACTAAAAATAATGTCTAACAACCTCTATCTTCTTTATCATTGGTTTAACTATGTCCTATCTCACCCATGTAGTTGTTATGTGGTCATATGGATGCCACATGATATTTTTACATCTTACTAACTATATTTCTAACATGTGGGACATGGCCTATGCTACGTATTCTTTCCATCTTTGTACTTAAGGTAACCTATCATTGACCACATAGAATGACCTAACTAGATATTACATAGGAAACCTCTCATATATCAAAGCTATCAGCAATATGATCAGTCACATGGTCTTATACCCTCTAACCAACATCTCATACATATCATGTACTATTTGGACCTAGATGATAGAACCTAGGTCATATAGAACTTGCTACTCTAAAATCATCCTACTCAAGGTTACCATGAATAGTGGTACCTTGTCATTTGACTTGTGACATAGCACCCACTATGTCATAAGGCCTATCACAACCTTTTGGATGTCCAAAATCTATGATGTATAGACATTAAACATACTCACTTTCTTACTTAGTAATATCATCTTTGAGCCTATAGTACACATGGATAAGGCTTTCATATACTCTAAGTTATTCATTATCCATATAGTTACCTGCACTCCTACTATAGATAGCCCTAGGATGGCATGGACATCATCTACCATGATATCCATCTCTAATGTATCCCCATACACCTCCCATCTAAAGGTGTTAGTCAATCATTTCCAATAACCAAGGAACATGACTAATAGATCAATACTAAGGGGGATATGACACATCTCTACTATCTTTCCTAGACTTATGGATCTTAGTCTAGCCTTATCTCCATCTGAAAACCTATCTAACAAGTCTAGTAACTATGACACATCTATAAGTCTCCAAAATCTCTATTGCCCCTACACCTAAGAAACAACAAAGGATGTATTAGTTCCACTACATCATGTATAGTCATATCAGTTAGTTTGTCAAATGTGGAGAACACTTAGACAAACCATATGCCTATCTTGTAGGAACCTATCAATTTTCAATCTCTCTAAGTGCATGCCTTAAAGGGTGCACTGGGAAAGGGGTGGGAAGACCATTGGTGTTTCATAAGATTCTTGTCCCTTTTATCACTTGTCATCTACACACTTGTCTCCTAAGAACATTAACCCTAAGCTTATTTTCCTTAGTCCTATCTATTCCAGTATTTTCCTCTTTCTATCCCTCATTTTCTTACCTTAACTCCCTTTTAGTCAGTAAACTATACTAGGTCAACTAGGTCAACTTATTACAATTTAGGGTTATTTTTAACTTTCTTAACTTGTTAGCCTTTTGGCCGACCTAGTTTAGACCTAGTGAGTTGTCCTTGAAAACACACTGGGTCAACTAGGTCAACCCTATATAACTAATGTTTCTAAGAGGATTTAGGGAAAAATCCATCTATATATATAATTTCATTTCCCACCATTTCATAAGACAAGAATTAAGAGTTAAGATGTGTAAGTGAACATTTACTTATTTAAGATTCTACTTGACGAATAAAGCATAAGGTTTCATACTTTCTTTGGAGATATAAATCTTATCTTATGGAGAAGTCTTTTGTATGATTAAATAGGTTGTGTAGCCTAGAGATGTTTTGTCTTTGTTATCCTTACATACCACAATAATATCTTATGAAGCACTTTGGCCAAGGGAGATATTGAGGATTAATAGGTTCATCTTCAAAGGTAAGTATTCTTAAATTTATTTCTCCTTTGTAAGAGTATATGCATTTGTATCTTCTCTCATGTATTATAATTTTTTATACATTGATGTCAATATATGTCTTCTAATACCTTTTTAGTTTTATTATTTTATTATTTATAAAACCCACTTTGTGCCACAATCTTTGGTGTGCACTATATTATATTTAATTTCTTTTTATTAGAATAAGTGAATGTTTTAAACCTTAAGAATCCATTAGGGTTATGTGATTATGTTAGACTGTAGGCTTATAACCCTTCCTAGCATGATATGTTGTGATAAGTGATCCCTTAATCAGGTCTAATGGATTCCCATATTGGTCATGATCCCATTTAATAAGTGTATCCCAAATCAAAAGTGTAGGTATGCTTTATCTTCTCTGAGCCAAGATTGTTTTATAGACATGATGTATTTTAAATCTCATACATATCATGATATAAAAAGATCTAGATGCTAAGCTAAAAGTGGTATAGGACCTCTTCATAAAAATTTAAGAGGGAATAGATGTAGATGACACCATATTCTATATATTTTCTAACTAAACATCAGCCATAGACACATGCCTTAGTAGGAAAAAGGGGAAAAGGAAGCTATGATGATGTAGCTATAATCTATAGGTAGGTCAAAGTGCATGAAAATAATGAGGAAGGTTAATAAACTAAGCATGAAGATAAAATACTAGGAATATAACCTAGAAGTACTCTTCCACACCTTATAAATTAAGACCTGTGAACAAGGAGCAATCTTGGATGGAAGAGTGATAAAATCTAAAGCAAGTTTAGAGGCCTTAAAGAAGGAATTAGAGAAGATAGATGTATTCATGCTTATCAATACCTCCATGGAAATAGATAGCACCACTAAAGATATCAAGCTCACTATCAATGTCTTTGAGTACTTTATCACTGAGCTTAAGGATAATGAACCCAAATTATGCACACTTAAAGCTTTGACAAACTACTCCAAGGGCAGACTAGGAATTTTATATGGGGTAGTGTTGGGACCTTATTTCATTAAGTATGGGATCCATGATAGAAATATAGATACCTCAACATGATTCAATCACTTGGATGATTATTTGTATTTTATCATCTAGGCACCAACTAGAGGAACCAACACAAAATGATTAATGAAGGCTCTAGCTTGGCACCCAGCATGCACTATGCATCCTGGAAAAGAGATGCTCCTGTGTGCTAAAAATTAAGATAAAACTATTAAAGTAGAGAGTCAAATGTGATGCAATGAAGCTATATATAATTGAATCTATACATACTCTACATACATTGTATATGTTATTAGTTTTAGGGATAGCTTGGATGTCATGAAGGTTTTGTTTGTATACACCCAAGATTGTCAATGAGGTTCTAGGTAGTTAAGTAACTTTAGTGAAGTATATGATCTATTTTATATGTTATTAAATATATTATATTACATTTTATTAATGGAAATGGTTGTTATTATCAATGGTTCTATATATTATTTATGCATTATTTGAGTTTCTAGTGAAATGTATGGTGGTTATAATGTTTTAATTTTAATATAATTATGTTAAGCATATTGTGTGAAAGATTCTAATTTAGGTTTTTAATGGTGTCCCTTTTTTTATTGATGATGTCACCATACTCTATTAAAATATCCTAAGTGTAAAGAGATTCATGTGATAGAGCTTTGATACCCATGTTAAGAAGTGTTAGCCTAAGCATGAACACTTGATCTAAAGCATCCCCTTGACCCATATAATGCCTATATGATGTTAGACTTAGTTAATAAAGTATTGTGCCCTTATGACCAAAATTATTTCCCCAAATGGGCTTTCACCTATAGACCATCAGGCTTAGCCTAAATAAGGCTTACACTAATGAATATACCAAAGCCTATGTTGAAATGACCAAGTCCTATAAGTGATTCCTTGTTCTATGGCACAACTAGCCAAACATGTGACCTAGTTACCTCTCATCTATGTTATAGGTGAGTGAATAATTCCTATGCCTTATGTAAATTGATTCCATCATAGCTAAGCATTAAATGTTGAATGTAAAATAAATTTACCATGTGTGTGCCTAGTTGTAATGAGTTCAGAACTGGCTTGGACAATTTACTGAGTGCCTGACTTAATGAATTAACCTTATTTTATATAAAAAATATATTTAGATAAAAAGAGTGTGATAAATTATTATTTATTAAATAATATATTAGGCTTTTACTTCTTTAAATGAAATTTTATGCAAAGAGTGACTCTTTATTTTCTATTGTTACTTTGAACCCACTAGGAGATCTTAGAAATATCTTAGATACTTTAGAGATCCTTGAAATTTAATTATCAAAATAATTTAGATAAGGAAAGGAAATATTAGGCATTTCTATGCTTCCATACATATATCTATATCCCTAACATAGATGCCTTTTTTCCCACTCTAGGCCTTGCTCTATTCAAGCCAATCTACATAGCCTACAATGAAGATTGCCAAAATCATCTTTTATTAGGAAAAAACTTGCATTTTTCATGAGATTTAGACTTCCTTTTATTTTTATGTTTCTTTAGTTTAATTTATGAGGGTTTAGGACCAATATATCAAAGGTGGATAAATGGTTCAATGAGCTCTTTTTACTAATTATATCCTTTACCTAGTGATTATACCTTGATTGATATGTTCCTTTTAAGTGTTGTGATGATCTTGCTTAAAATAGAGATTTTATTAATTCACGTGCTCAGTTCTAAATTAGTGACTCATAATCCTTTCAATTTCTCAACAAGGGTTATTTTACCTATCATAGTATTAAATAATGGGAACTCACCTTCTATGTTCTAAATTTGGGTTTGTATTTTCAGTGCCTTTTCAACTTGTAAGAGATCAAATTGGTGTGTATGGGGACAAATTCTTTGATTTAGCTTATTTATCATTTAATATTATCTACCTCTTAATCAAAATCATGGGAGCATGATCTCTCTTCTAGGATGTATAGATAAACTATTACAATATTATCAAGGGAGAACATGGGGCAAATAAGAGAAAACCCCAAAGAAAACAACATTAGTAAAACAAATAAAAAGAAGGAACACAAAGAAAAATGTAAAATAATAAAAAATAAAACACAAAAGTAAAGTAAACTAACTAAATCCAAAGTAATGTTTACATCATCATTCATTTTTAGAAGGTTTATTTTAAAATTTCATTGAAAGGAACAACTAATAAGTAGTGCTTCAAGAACTATCGATTTACAGGAAGTGGGAGATCATTCACTTCAAGGTCTTTCAATTGATATGCATTTTTCCCTAGAAACATAGAGATGTTATATGAGTCAATATAGATTGGGTCAATTTTAGAATACTACCCCTTATTCTTATGTTATTTATTACATAATAGGACTAAGTCTAATATATATAAGGATTTGATCTTTCCCCTCTCATCAAACCATTTACTAACAATGATCTAATGTCTATTGAATTTTTTAGAGCCTCTTCTCGTACATCCTCCAATTGGATAATATCTAGTAGCCTCAAGTTTGTCTTCCTATTATCTTTCATGTATTCTTTCATGAAATTATAATTCGATAACTTGAGGGTCATTGGGAAGATGGGCTCCAAACTATGTACCAATATAAAGTATGAACTTTTAAGATCTTATTTACATATGGTGCAATCAGCCCAAAGAGCATATTTCAATAGTGAATGTTAGTCCCTAGGGTTTTATTTTATATATTTATTTATTTAATATATTAGGTTATTATTGGTTGACTAATCATTCCTTTTTTAGTATTATTTTAATCACAATCTCAAGGTAATGCCATTATCATAATCATATTCAATAATACTGACTAACTAGAATGCAAGTCGATTATCACAAACTAAAAAAATTGGGGTACCAAATCATGTGGTTATGTTTTATTAAATGAATTTTATGAGGTTATTGATTGTGTTATTATTGGTTTTCACTACATCTATCCACCTTGTGAAATAATCATTGTCTATAATTATGTATTTATGGCCAACTGATAAGTTTGGATTAATGACTCTAACGAAGTCAAGTACCCATTGAGTTAAAGGACAATCTTAAATCATAGGACAATGGATGATTACTACATGAAATTATTTTTTGCTGAAGGTATAGCACTTATGTCATGTGAAAACATGAGCATGGGTATATTTAAAGATAGTGGGGTAATAATACCTAGCTGAAAATTATGTGAGCAATTGCATTCCCTATAAGGTGGCCACTCACTAGTTTCTCATGGAAGTTAGCCATTAATTATTTATATTATTATTTTTATATAAATTAGAACTAGATGATTTAATAATTATTTTAATAAATCACTCATTTATTCAAATGTATTAAGTTATTTTTAACTTGAGAGTTATTTTCTATGTTTGGTCTAGTCCTAGAGGATTCCATAAAGGAGATGGTGTATAATTAGATCATACCAGTCTTGAAGGATCATTTCTAATTGGTCTAATTTCAAAAAAAATATCCTTAGGTTTATTTTAATAAATATTTAAGTGATACCTTAGATTCATACCAATTTAATAGATTTTATCTCAAGGTCATACTCTTGTAACTTAGCCATCCATCATCCTCTACATTCTCCTAACTCATTTTATCCCAACATGAGATTTATGAATGGGTCTAGGACAATAGTATGCACCTTATTTTTTATAATGTAGTGACTAAAGCTATTCACAACTTTGATCAAGGAATAGGTATACTTGTCCAAGATATAATACTTCATCACTACATTCTTCAATTTTGTGTTCTTGAAATATATTGGGTTATCATCTTCACTATTTTTTTGAGAAAGTTTGAATGTAAATTATCCTATACTTATTAAAATAGGATAATTTACATTCAAACTTTCTCATAACTTTGTTTATTACATGATCAGAGTATCCAAAAACTTTCTGTTCTTGGACCTTATGTTTAAAGTAAATTATATCCCTAACATCATGGAATCATATTCTACCACATTATTAATGCAAGGAAAAATCATCCTATAAACATCCAAATGTCACTTACCTCATGGGTCAATGAATAGGAGTCCTACTCCATAACCTTTTTTATAAAGGGATCCATCAAAGTATAGGGACCATAAACCTATAAATTTAAGACCTCTAGTAGCTTGGTTTTTAGCACCTTTTGGAGATAAAGTATAGATGTCTATGTATTTAATACTAGGTTCACCTTTTCATTGAATGCATTGTACTTTATGATCATATGATATATCATAGGTTTTTGTCAACAAATATTTGATTGTCTACACCTCTCCAAGTAACTATACATGTGACAAATTAGTATACATGTACTCGTTAAAGGTGTTGGAACAATCTCTACTAAGTATAATTATGTAATATGTTAGTATCTCTATCACTTGAATTTTAATAAACTATTAAACCCTATGTTCATTTTCCAATTATATATGCACATTCAAGATCTCACCTACAACCCTAAATTCATACTTGTATAACTACACCACTATTTTTTCTAACTTAATAGGTGTTAACCATAATATTTGACAAATTAAAATAGGCATGAAATTAATAGAGGTTTATAAATCATTTATATAGTTATGAAGGTTCTTCCCAAATATCCTAATAATGAGGAAAGATGGAACCTCAACCTTATTCTTGTGTATGATCATGTTAGTATGTGCATGATTGGGCTTGTGATGAACTATATTATCTATGAAGGACTTTATGAGGATATATCTTTGTTGATATAGGCAAGCCCATGAAAAGTAATGTTTTTATACACATAATATTTTTAACTATATCATTTGTTGGCACTTTTTATCTTGAAATAACCTATCAAGTCTAGATCTCTTTGAGTGTACACATTAAAGGGTGCACTATGAAATGGGTTAGCATACATTTGGTGCTTCAGATGAATTTTTGTTTGATACCACTACCTAAAACTAATACAAGCTACTTTTATCCAACTCCAAAAGAAAATAAAACCAACTTATACACTCCCTTAAGGAATTTGATGGGTGTCATTATTGCCCCTTCATTTAACCAACCTATGTTGGTGTCAGTCTTTACCAGGGTCAATGTTTATGGCTATTTGGAGTAAAGCACTTATTTTTTTTAGGTTATAAATACTATTTTGGGGGTAGTTTGATGTTGTACTAACCTAAATTATATTTATAATAATCTACACTAATGCTAAAAAGAAATAATATTGAAATAAATGTAAACAAACCAAATTATGTTGAATTGAAGAATCTAAAAGCAATCACAAAATACTACAAATTAAACTCATTCAATCCAAATCTCAAATCCACACTTGCAGATTGAAAGTTACAAAAATTAAAGGAATGATTGAATTCTTATGTAAATCTAAAAGTAACACATTAATTATCTAATTTATCTTGTAGGTTATAAGTCTTAATCACATATATATATATATATATATATATATATATATATATATATATATATATATATATATATATATATATATATATATATCAATCTCAATTTTAAAAAAACAAGAAATAACTTTATAAATACCAAAATAAAGTCTCATATCTCCTTAGGGAGTGGGCCCTTGCTTACCCTTAGATTCAGGTTTGAATCAACTTAGTCTTAGAATGTTATCTCAACACATGAATTGAAAGAGTAAACTCCTATGAATCTTATTGTATTAAAAAATAATAAAAATTACAATATCTTTGTATATCTATATGTCTCAAGATCCAAAATGGACATGTCCTTTTATTATATGCAAAATAAACCACTATCCTATAAATCAAGTAATAACTTGACTAACTTATAACAAGAAGATATTTCAAAATATTAGGAGATATATCCAAAATAGATAAACATTATAATTATATCTACATTAAATCATAAATATCCACATGAGATAACAACTACAATGCTTAGCTATATCTAACTACTAGACCTATACTTATAACATATCCATATCTATTATCTTTATAGTTGCAATCTAAAATGATAGCTTCCATAAATGAAAGGCCATATAAAAATAATAGGCTATATGTATACATGTATATAAATATAAAAGATCAAAATGAGTCTTCCAAATCATTATGGAGAAGGTGTAAAATCTTATTGAACACTTTAGAACATGATATGACCAAATTTTGAGTGAAATGTGATAATCCATAGTAAAACTATGGTAATCTATTATTGACTAATGAAATTCATAGCTAATTAGACAAATATATATTTGACTAATGAAATCTATAGTTAGCTGGTAGAATCTTTAACTGACTAATAGAATCTATATTTGGCTCGAAGAATCTATAGTTAACTGAAAGAATCCATAGTTGTGGTTCAAATGATCAATTATATGACTTGGAACATTCTTATCTTCATAAGATCTTGTCAAAAATATTTATTAGATGCTATTATTGCCTTTAGATATCAAAATATGAAGAATAAAACAAGAAAATGGTCAAAAAACAATGCAAAAAAAGTTGACTTAGACTCACACAAATTTATAGAGATAAAAGCATTTACTTCCTACCTTAAACCATTTCTAAATCCTAAGATTACATGTAATGCTAAACCATTTGACATGTTTAAGACTGTGAACTATGTAAACAATGAGTCATAATATGGACTCATCATTTCCCCCACACCTCACCTTTTGAAAGTCCTTTTTACAAATTAATTCTCTCTATCCTCATAATTATGAACCCTCTATTCTAGATTGAGACTCAGGTCATAAATGGAATACAAATCCTAAAATATTATTTGATGGTGAGGAGTAAATCCCATATCTCTTTGTACAAATTGTAGTCAAATAGAAAAATGCTCATCGGATTGAGGTCTTGTGTTTTTCTATGGAGACATAGGAGAGAGTATCAAAGGAGGTCTAAATCTCATCCTTATCTATGGTTTCTATCCATACCTATCAAGAACATCTATAATTATTTGAATAATGATCTTAGCCATCCTAAGAGACCATTGGATAGTAGTATGGGAAAATGCATCTCTTTGTCTTAAAGTGACTAGTAACATATGCAATTGTTGTCTACAATAAATCACTACTTGATCAAAGTTATGTTGAATAAATAATTTAAAGTTGATGAGACCATCTTGTAAGGTATAGAGATAATGGTCACAGATCTTGGGTTGTTGAAAAAAACTCTAGAATTTCTCTAATATGTATTGTGAATCACTAAATTGGGGTCTAATACATAAACCAACATCACTTGCAATGTTTTTATGATCATCATATCTATCTTGCTAGATAATCTAATTTCTATATGCAGAAAGAAGAGCCCTCAACTATAGTTATCCCACAAATAATTTCACTAAGAATTTATTTGTATTTCCTAAAATTATATCACACAAATATAATTCACATAACAAATCTTTCATATCAGGGGTGTTATTCTAAAAAATTGTCATGAATTCATCATTTGTATTAATTTCATGGGATAAACCACAAGAAATCTATATGATTTTCCATCTAAAAAACTGCTCATGCAAAAATAAGCTATTTAATGAATAAGGAACCCTACAAGATGACAATTTTTTATTGAGTTGAAATGTGAATTAAAGGGTTTATTTAGCTTGGTATTTATTCTTTTTGTTGTGCCTATGATAACTCCTATTTTAATTGTTGCTTCTCCTTCCCAAGAAGATGGTTTTGCCTCTTGAACTCCTCAAGCTTAGAACACATTTTCTCCCATTGGTTTCTTACATTAGGAATAGATAGAGTAGTTTGAAAACTCTATTATATCATGAATTTAGGAAGCATATTAGAGGATCCATAACCTATTTGAGTTATTAATATAACATTTTATTTTTTAGACTTTAAATATTTCTTCTCAAAGATATATTGTCTTCCTAAAGTTTTTTAGTATAGCTCCACAAATCAATGATATCATTTTTTTGAATCATCCAATTTATTCAAATACTTAATTTTAATATTTTATATTTGTTTCATTAGAAGGGAAATGACAAATTCCTTATTTTGAGATACAAAGATTAATTCAATAATGTCTTTTGAATTTTGTTTAACTATGGCATCTAGCTAAGATAATGCTAAAGCATGTTGCAACTCTACATCATACACTTATTTTGAAGGTTGACCTTCTTCAATCATTGGGGTGTTTCCTTTGTTTATTTATTTATATGTGAAAGGAGTAGTAACATCCTCAAGTATAGTTTTTGTAAATTCATACTATGGAAGAGGGGTTTCTACTTCCTCTCTATTTTGTGCCTCACTATCAATGGTAATAATGTCTTATCTTAGGCTATCCAGGGTTTATGCAACTATAATTTTATCACTATCAACAACCAATATCAATTTCCTCCTTTTCTTCTTAGGGAGAAGGAATTTCTTCATGTGAGGTTCTTTGACGTGTAGGCTATGATATAAGGTTTGTTCATGATTCATCCTTAATTATTTGGATAGGTTCTTGTATAGGGGTAATTTTTGGAGTTTACTTAAGATTTTTGGTGGAATATCTAAGCCTTAATTTTGTATTTGGATCAAGTGGTGAAATCACATTAAGAGGACTTGAGGGTTCTAGTGTAATAGATTTGACTATATATTGTGTACTTCAAGTGGTTTTAGGGATAATTTCTTTAAAATAAGTTATAGGTGGAGTTATAGAACTTGAGGCATAAGGATCTAGAGGTATCTGCTTAGCAAGTCTAGGTTTTTATCTCTTTTTACCCTCATAGAGGGTAGTCCAGGATTATATACCATTTTATTGTTGTATAAAATGGTTTTAGATAATCAATTAGATTAATCCATGGTGGTGAATGGTAGATGGATTTTTGGGTTATCTCATGGCCATAACTTGAATGGATCCTAACAAGAATTAAGGTAAATTAGTTTGGTGTTAGGATTTTTGTGTATCATACATTATATGTATTAGCATTATCAATATTATGCATCTTAAGACACTACATTAACCTTCAAAGGTTACATATTTTATAATCTAAAAATAATTTGATCTTCATGGTTTAGGCAAAGATTCCCTACTGACTCCCTTGATCCTACATTTGACATCCTAGACATAAACTAGCACTGGTTCCCCTTCACTATTGAAGGTTTGAATGAGATCACTAAATGAAGATCTACCTACAATTCTTGATCCCTCATTTATAACTCTAGACAGCTCACTGAGAACTTGAATAGAGAATGAAATCTACACACCTCAAATAGTAGAAAAGTCTGATTTCGAATGGAGGATGGAATCAATAACCATTGACTCTTCATAACCATGAAATTTTTGGAGGAATTCAAGCCACATAGCTATTATAAGTACCTTATTTGTTGTCACATCTCTTAAAAGATCATTTGTAGTCTTTGGTTTAGAATTTTTCTTTAGCTTCATCCTAAGTTCAAATGTTACACAAAACACAGTCAACCCTCAACTTTGTTTGCAAAATAAATATGATTTATTGGGAAACAAATGGATGGTAATAATATCTCTTTTGATTATTTGTTATGGATAAAATGTAAATCAACTTAAATAATTATGGCAATGTTAATTTAAAATAACAATAATGATGTACTTTGCCCCTTTTCATTAATTTTTTATTATTTTGCTACCAAATATTTAGCCATTAGTTTATCCATGTGAAGTAATATGATGATAAGGATATGTCATCATAAAGTGACTTATAAATTTATAGGACATTATCTATAGCATACACTTGAGTGTTTAAAATATGACTTTTTGAAATGATCTTTTTTTGACATCATGAAAATATTCTCCTTATAACACTCTATGGGAATTTATATGCCAAAGATTTGAGAAGATGCATGTAAACACAGAAATTCAAAACTAAAATTTAGTAGAAAAAAGATACTATACCTTATAAACCATGATATTACCCTTGTATGACTTCTTTCCCTACTCTTACATAGAAAACAACATGAATTAGTTATGACGAATGGTATAGAAAATAATAACATTAAATTTTATTACTTTGGAATAAAGAAAACTAGTCATGATTCCTAAATTTTATAACTCACTTTTTTTAATTTTATTTTTAATTTTTTACTCTTGACCAGCCATTTACTAATTTTCTAATCAAGGCTCATCATTTAGTGCATGAACAACTAGCAAGCTATTTTTTTGAACATGGCTATCAACAATATCCCTAAGAATTTTAATCATTGAATTTTATTTATTTATTTTCTATTATATACATACATATATATACATACATACATACATATATATATATATATATGTATGTATGTATGTGTATATATATATATATATATATATATATATATATATATATATATATATATATATATATATATATATACATACATACATACATACATATATATATATATATTGGAATTTTTAGAGAAGAGGTGGATCCACTTCCTTTATTCAGGCCATCTTCTCTTCAAGGATTAATAGACATGGATGATTTGAGTTATACCATAGTATCAAAATAATTTTGTACTAATTAAATGAATTCCTCTTTATTATGAGGCTTTTGGTATAGAATTAACTAATGTCCATTAATAATAAGTGTTTTTTTATTTCCATCTATAGGTAATAAATGTACTGAACCGTTATCAAAAATATTTTCTATCTTAAATGGTCCTAACCATCTTTTTTTCAACTTATCTATGAATTACTGATACTTGGAATCATACAAGAGTGCAAAATATCCTTCTTTGAACTATCTTTCTTTGATGTGAAAATAATGTCATTATTTCTTTTGGTATTTATTTATCGCTACCTACTACAAATCTTCTATTCTTGTCTCATCCAACTAATTCAATTGTAAAATTCTCTCTCTATGTTTCATCCAAGTAAATTCTTACTTCTAGTGCAGTCCTCAAAGTTTAAATTTCAAATTTAATTAAAAGGAGAGGTTTCTTATCAAATACCAATTTATATGGTGAAAAACTAGTAGTGGTCTTCCATGTGGTGTTATATGCCCATACAATTTGTAGAAGTTTGACTACCCAATTCTTGCTACTATTACTGACTATCTTGATGAGGATATTCTCCAATTATCTATTAGTAACGTCTACCTATCCATTTTATTGAGTATGGTATGGAGAAGACTTTATGTGGTTGACTTGGTATATCTCTATGAATGCCTAGATCATCTTGAATATGAACTGTGGTCCCTGATTAGACACTACTCCCTTAGTGCTCTAAGAGATTGCATGATCTTAGAATATAGAAAGCCTGCTACTACCTCTTCTCTTACAAAGGAAAGAGATTGTACTTTAGAACATTTGGTCACATAATCCATACATACCAATAAGTATTCTTTACATTGAGAAGGTGGATCTATGGGCCCAACAAAGTCCATGACCTACTTGTCAAAAGGCTCCATGACTACTTGAGGATGGAGAGACATCTCAGAGGATAATGTAGGCTTCCCCATTATATAACATGGATCACATTGCCAAACATATTCCTTTACTTGCTTGTGAAGATTTTTCCACAAGTAACCAACTCCGAAGATATTATATATTATATTTTTAACCAAATAGTGTCCTCCACTAGGTTCATCATGACAAGTACAAATGATGTGATGCATTTCATTATCCTTTGCACACATGTAGAAAACATGATCAGGTCTAAGTTTAAATATTATACAATTAATCCATTTATAAGAAGAACTAACTTTAATCAAACATTTCTCTTTCTTTTTAGTAAAATAAAAAAGAAACTTTCATGTAGCCAAAAAGTTTGTTATATCAGCAAACCAAGGTGATTGTGTTGAAACAATAAATAATTATTGTTGACATTGTGGATTGCACCCTTGAGAGGAGGCTCATCTCCTCTCTTCCATGTAGCACAATGGAGACTCCCCTCTTGCTATGGGTCTAGAAAAACTAGGGGTAGAATCTCTAGATAAAGGCTAGCTCCCTTTGATGCATCTCTGTGGTCTTGGATTTTCTATTGCTAACAATGGGGGGAATGAAAAGAGAGAAGGATTACTAAAAATAGAACCTAAACTGAAGTAGTGATACACCAAAATGGTTGATCTACTTAGCTTTGACATAAACTTTACACCAAGAACAAGCTGATATACACTTCATTTAATATGATAAATTCTTTTGTATCAGTGAGTTATGGGTCCTCTAGAGATACAGGGAGGAAAAACTACCAGAGGTGTTCTAAGACACACTATGGCAGCATGTTCACATGTGCCTATACTCTGTTGTGGACACTTCTGGCTGACCTACAAAATAAGAACTCAAATACACTAGACATGCCAGAATCATTCTATGAAAGCATGAAATAAAATGACTTAACACAAGACAAAACCATAGACATATGCAAAAGTGCAAACTCAAATGGAGGTAAAAATGTTATGTCTTGATTTAAGGTAAATCTTATAGGGCTTCACCATACAAGATGAGATATATCTTCTTCTCTTTAGAGGTACAATATATATAGCATAAAGAGAAAGACTTCTAGCACCTTCCAGAACAAGTAGCCCATGCTACATTGAATGCCTAGGGAAGAGGAAGTCATTGAAGGAACCATGTTGTGGCAGTCACCAGTCTTGACTTTGGAATTTAAATCATATTAAATATCATTGTAAGAGCATGGGTCACTTTGTCTATTTGAATGACCAGGCCACTTCTCCATGAAATTCACGTGACTACCTACTCATTAATGCAAAATGAGGAAAAATGGGCCATTCTATTGAATGCTCACACTCCCCTTGGTAGCCACTTGGTGGAGACTTTTTCATCCATCTAGGAACTTCATGTTGACACCTTCTTTTACCACCTAGGCTGATCTGATTCATGCCTTTACTTGGTTGGGTGCATCTTTTGGAACATTCCAAATGTTGTTGTATGTGTGTGTGGCCATGTTTTAGATTCTCTATTTTGTTCCCTCTTTCCTTACTATATTTTTTTCTCTTTCTAGTAATGTGAGATCTCAGGCTCTTTTCTCATCTTTTTTTGGCTCCTTAAGATCCTTTCTCAGTGGGTTGCTAAGTTTTTCCTTGGGTCTTTATGCCTCTTTGAATTCTATCAGGCCTGCGCCATTTGAAAACCAATGGCTATTCCATTGTCCTGAATTTGACATGCTTGGGCCCATCACCCCTTTGGCAATTCCTTTGGCCCTTTGAAACTAAACCTTCCCAAAGGGAAGGTGTCCCTTCCGAGCTTGGAAAAGGTCCCCTTTTGGGCACTGAGAGTCCCTTGCAAGGGCACTTGCCCTTCAGGCTCCCTTGGTCATCTCAATTTATTCAGATAAAATGTTTGAAAGAATTCCTTCAGACATTTTGCTTGAAGTCTTTCCTTCATGTTTTAGCTCTTTCTTTTGGTATCTTTCCCTTTGAATTTCCTTTAAAAAAAATTTGAAGGAAAACCTACCTTCGCTTCTTCCTTGTGAATTTCTTCATACAGAATGTCTGAAGGAATTCCTTCATGCATTTTGTTTGAAGGAATTCACCCTTTTTTCCCATAGATTTTCTTTAGACAAAAGTCTAAAGAAATCCTTTGCATATTTTCCTTATGAATTTCCTTTGGAAAAAAAGTTTGAAGGAATTATTCATCTTTTGACTTGGATTTTTTAGAAGAAAACTTACCTTTTGGCCTTCTCTTTTATCCCTCCACAAGTGAAGTTCCCTACCCTCTGCAAGGATAGTTTTGGGTCCATAATTACCCTCTACAGCCTGATGGAATGGTCCAATTTGTAACCTAACTACCCTTCACAAGGGCACTTTGTCCTTGGAGCTTCGTAAAAGACTTATATCTATTGGAATTTGGTCCATTCCTTTGCCAAAAGTCATGTGAAAACTAGCTACCCACAATGAAATAAACCTCTAGATCAACCTGAAACATCTACAAATCTCAAGTCATTTGGTTTAGAAAATAGGCCTATTACAAAATGGAAAAAGCATAGCAACAGAAAGGTGGATACATCAAAGACTAAGTACTCAAGGTAGCATGGAAGGAAGGAGATAAAATTTTTGGCCTAAAAGACCAAAAAAGGTAAATAAATTGGTGATTCCCAAGGGAAGCATGACTGCTATGTTTAGAAAGACGGGTAGCCTCAAAGTCTGTTGGGCACAGAGTCATAACATATCTTGACAAGGTTAGCAATAACCTTCAAAAGACCTATGAACCAACAATATTCACCTCAAACACAAAGGAAAAAACACACACCAAAGGCTAAAACACTAAATAGACATGTGTAATACCACTTAGGGAAAATGAAAAACACACAATTGAATGCAAACTATTATGTATAGCTAACTAGGTACATTTTCCTCCCTCCTTAATCAAAGAGAAAACTTATTAAGTCTCCTTCATGACTAGAAAACTTATGGTGCTAGATAAGTGGCTAAATGGAATGGAGATTTGGTGACTTACTCTTCTTGCTTACCACCTTGATTGGATTGTATTCGAGTGGATCAAGGTCAAACATGCTTTCAACATATATGTATTCACCTTTCTCTTGAAATCTTTCCCAATGCTAGTCCTTCATGGTAGTGTGTTTCATCAAGAAATTAATGGCTATTAGCTTATCACCATAAGCCCCTTGATATGCATCATGGATTGACTTGTCCCCTTTTACTTCATTGAAAACCCTATCAAATTGATCCTCTACTTCATCATGGCTTTCTTGAAGAAGGGTGACTATTGTGATGTTTGAAATGCGATCATAGATTGATTTCTCATCTCATAAAACATCACTTTCTTGTTCAAGGCTCTCTTCTTCAAATCTTTCCTTAAGATGGATAGGCCTCTCTTTTTCTAGATAAAAAACTAGAGTCTCTAGTTGTTTAAAGACATCCTCCTGATTCTCCTCCAACTTAGCTTCTATGGCATGGTCATATTCCTTATCAAAGCAATAAGGAAGTTCATCAAACAAGGGAGGGGAGAGCTCACCATGTTTACTTTCCTCAACATCCATTGTTGACAGATAAAGTTTGTCAACCTCTTCTTCATATTGCTAGAACATCTACATGTATGCATGACATGTGTCTTCCCCATTGTTGATGATGTCTTCAAAAGGAGCATCCATGATTATTTCCTCCTCATTGTCATCCATGATAGCCTCTTGGGTAGCTACAAATTGGATCCTTTCTTCTTCATATGCCTCTTTCAAAATAGGTTCCTCCTTGATGACTTCAAAAATATCATCTTCAAATTCACCAACCTCTTGAAAGGAAAAATTTGAAAGCTTGTTGCCCCTTTGTATACTTATTTCAGTTGCAATGTTGCCTTCTCCACCCTTAGCCAACTCATAGCCTCCTTGAAGAAGAGTGTAACCTGCCCCAATGACTTTAAACAAATCATTCAAAACATGATCAAGAATCTATCTATGCTCCTCCATGACATCTTGAAAAGTGATAAAAGAGTCAAAGATCATCTCTTCCTCATCATAAATAGAGGCAAAATCTTGTGACTTGTCTTTTTGTTCATGAAAGGGGGTACCTATGGTGATCTCCTCCTCATCTACACTCATGAAGTCTTGCTAATCAATCATGAATAAAGCATACTCCTCCTCACTTGCTTCCCTCAAGATGGATTCCTCAACACAAGATAAACATTATTCATTTACCAGGTAAGGAGGTGTTACACAAGGATTGTCAAAATCAGGTTGGGAATGGAAAGTAGGGGATCTTTTTGAAAGATCATGAGAAAATGAGGGCAAACCTTAGGATAAAATCACTTGATTTTCTTCTCTCCACTTAACCAACACTTCATCAATATCAAAATTATCTTGAGGATTAGTAGAAGGGGTGTCTTTTGGTATAGGATCCTCTTTAAGGTCTGAAACTTGCATCTCTCTTTCACTAAGCAATCTCACCTTTGCCTCTAATTCCTTAATTTGCTTAGCTATATTTTCTTGAGAGAATCTTTCTTAGAGCTCATAGGAATCATCATAGAAATGGGGAGTTCATGAAGGCTACCATGGAGTAAAAAAATCTTCTTGAGGAAGGGTGGGAGGGACTTGAGAAGGACTAGCCTCATTTTGTACCTCACACTCTCAAATAATTCCTTTATCCTCCTTACTACTCCATGACTCAACTACTTTACTCCAGCTCATGATCTTAGGACTAGAAATATCCTTTTGGGGTGATGGGGTTGTGATGTGAGAGGGTAGTGATGGTTTGGATTCCACTTCCCTTGCTGTCAACATAGACTGTTACATGTGAATATTTGCTAATTCAATATGCTTATCAATATTGGCCTTAAACACAAGATTTACTATTGCAAAACTCTCCTCAATATGATTGGGGAAAGGACTTTGATAGGCTTGACTTGGATCATGATTAGGGACTACGTATGGCTGATATGAAACTTAGGGCAGCGGGTATGCAAGTTGATAGACTTGGTAAGGCTGCCTCTCATGAATACTCAAATTTTCTTCCAAAGATGCAATCATACCACTCACATCCAACATCTCATTTATAATCCTTTGCCAATTAGCTCTTTCAATAGGAATGCATTCACTCTTAACTAGATCTAATGCATTTCTCACTTGATGGATGAAATGATCAAGAATTTCTTGGCCACATCTCCTTCTAGTGTCAAGCTCCACTACATAATTTTCATACCCTAGCAATGCTTGTTTGAAGGTGGAAATGGGCTGATTGGTAAAAATATTAGGTTGAGTAGGAGAAGTAACACATTGAGAATACTAGGCATAAGACTAATATAGCTCATGATAGGGCTGAGACTAGTCATATTAGACCTGATAAAGATCAACACAAGGCTGGTAAGGATCATAGCTAGGCTGGCCAAGGACTTGCTCAAACTGAGGAGGAAGAGGCAAAGCCCATAATGTTTCACCAACCTGCAAAGGGAAAAACTCATAACATATGCATCCTTATTGCTTGAGGTGATTTAATGAACAACCTAAGCTTGATCAAAGTTATATGAAAGAACACAAGGCCCATGCTTTTGAGCAATGGAATTATACATACCAAACTATGATTTCTTGATGGCACCAGGACTACTTAACCAGCTGATTCAACTTGGAGTTGCCATTGGTGTTGATGAAAAAGCCTTCAAAGGATAGTAGGTTGAAGAACACACTAATATTCTTTAACTCTTTGGAATAAAAACTTGTCCCACAATCACCTGATTAAAATTTAGATGCTTGATTAGTGGTTCATTCTTGTTATAATAGGACCAACACCAATCCTGGAAATTTTTTGAGCATTAAAATGGGTCCCACCAGGCATGCAAAAAAACTATTGATGATATGGATTGCACCCTTGAGAGGAGGCACAGCTCCTCTCTTCCACATGGCACAATGGAGACTCCCCTCTTGATGTGGGTCTAGTAAAACTGGGGGGAGAATCTCTAGATAAGGGCTAGATCCCTTTGATGCATCTTTGTGGTCCTAGATTTTCTACTGCTAACAATAAGGGGGATGAAAAGAGAGAAGGATTACTAAAAATAGAACCTAAACTAAAGTAGTGATATACCAAAATGGTTAATCTGATTAGCTTTTACATACACTTTACTTGTTCATATACACTTCATTTGATATGAGAAACTCTTCTACATCAATGAGCTAGGGGTCCTCTAGAGATACAGGGAAGAAGAGCTACCAGAGGTGTTCTAAGACACACTATGGCAGCTTGTTCCCATGTGCCTATACTCTATGATGGACACTTCTAGCTGACCTATAAAAGAAGAACTCACAATACACTAGACATGCTAGAATTATTCTGTGAAAGCATGAAAGAAACTAACTTAAAATAAGACAAAACCATAGACATATGTAAAAGTGCAAACTCAAAATGGAGGTAAAAATGCTATGTCTTGATTTAAGGCAAAATCCTACAGGCCTTTGCCATACAAGCTGAGAGATATCTTCTTTTCTCAAGATGTTACAATATATATAGCATAAAGAGAAAGACTTCTGGTGCCTTCTAGAATAAGCAGCCCATGCTGCGTTGAATGCCTAGTGAAGAGGAAGTCACTGAAGGAACCATGTTGTGGCAGTCACCAGTCCTGAATTTGGAATTTAAATCATATTAAATATTGCTACAAAAGCATGGGTCACTTTGTCTATTTGAATGACCAGGCCACTTCTCCATGAAATTCACGTGAGTACCTACTCATTAATGTAAAATGAGGAAAAATGGGCCATTCTATTGAATGCCCATGCTCCCCTTGGCAACCACTTAGTGGAGACTTTTTCATCCATCTAGGAACTTCTTGTCGACACCTTCTTTTGCCACTTGGGCTGATCTAATTCATGTCTGTGCTTGGTTAGGTGTAACTTTTGGAACATGATAAATGTTGTCATATGTGTGCATGGTCATGTTCTAGATTCTTTGTTTTGTTCCATCTTTCCTTGCTATATTTTTGTCTCTTTCTAGAAATTTGAGCTCTCAGGGTCCCTTCTCATCTTTTGCTAGCTCCTCGAGATCCTTTCTTAGTGGGTCACTAAGTTTTTCCTTAGGTATTTATGCATCTTTGAATTCCATCAAGCTTGCGCCATTTAAAAACCAATGGCTATTCCATTGTCTTGAATTTAACATTCTCAGGCCCATTACCCCTTTGGCAATTCCTTCAGCCTTTTACAATTGAACCTTCTCGAAGGGAAGGTCTCCCTTCAAAGCTTGGAAAAGGTCCCCTTTTGGGTGTTGAGAGTCCCCTGCAAGGGAAATTTCCCTTTGAGCTCCCTTGGTCATCTCAATTTGTTTGGACAAAATGTCTGAAGGAATTCCTTTAGACATTTTACTTGAAGGAAGTCTTTCCTTCATGTTTCAACTCTTTCTTTCAATCTCTTTCCCTTTGAATTTCCTTTGAAAAAAAGTTTGAAAGAAAACTTGCCTTAGCTTCTTCCTTGTGAATTTCTTTGGACAAAATGTCTGAAGGAATTCCTTCAGGCATTTTGTCTGAAAGAATTCACCCTTGCTTGTCATGGATTTTCTTTGGACAAAAAGTTCAAAGAAATCCTTTGCATCTTTTCCTTATGAATTTCCTTTAGACAAAAAGTCTGAAGGAATTCTTCATTTCCTTGTATTTTTTTGAAGAAAACTTACCTTTTATTCTTCTCTTTTATCCCTCCACAAGTGATGTTCCCTGCCCTCCATAAGGGCACTTTTGGGTCCATAATTGCCCTCTACATCCTGCTAGAATAGTCCAGTTTGTAACATGACTTCCCTTTGCAATGGCACTTTGTCCTTAGAGCTTCATAAAAGACTTATATCTCTTTGAATTTTGCCCATTCCTTTTCCAAAAGGCTTGTGAAAACTAGCTACCCATAATGAAATAAACCTCTGGATCAACTTGAAACATCTACAAAGCTCAAGTCATTTGGTTCAGAAAATAGGCCTATTACAAAAGGGGAAAAGCACAATAGTATAAAGGTGGATACATCAAATACTGACTACTCAAGATAGTAGGGAAGGAAGGAGACTGACTTTTTAGCCTAAAGGACCAAAAATGGTCAACAATTATTCATATGGAAAACTATCTTCTACAGGTTCTTCATTTGCATTATTCAATCTAAAATAAAATCAATAACCACATTGAATTTACCTAGTTTATTGACAATTTTTATATCAAATTTCTTTAACAATAATATCCACTTGATAATTCTTCCTCCTACCACTAACTTGTTAATCAAATATCTTATAGTTTCATGATCAGTATATACAAAAAAATTATAACCAATAATGTAGTGTCTAAATTTATTTATGGCATAAATCACATCAAGGAATTATTTCTTAGTGGTTGTGTAGTTCCTTTCAGTTGAATTTAAGTTATTTCTAATGTAATATATGGTATACATCTATCCATATTCATCTTTTTGTCCTAGAACAACTCCCATAACATGATTAGATGCATTAGTATAAATATGGAAGGGATGTGACTAGTTAGGTCCTCTTAGGATTGGTGTAATAATTAGATTTTCCTTGATGATTTAAAATGCTTGTTGGTAGTTTGAATTTTAGATAAACTCTCTTTTACCAACAAAGGAAACATTGGAGCAATAATCTTGCTAAACTATTCTATGAACCTTTTATAGTATCTTTCATGGCCTAAAAAGCTCTTAATATCAATCTAGTTTTGAGGAATAGGTAAGTTTGATATGACTTCAATTTTTTTTGGATCCACTTGGATTCCTTTTGCATTAATATGATGCCCTAAAACTATACCTTCTTCTACCATGATCAAACACTTTTCATGAATTAAAGAAAAATGATGATCCTCACATATCTATAGTACTTTTTTAAGATTTCTCAGAATTTCATCAAAGGACTCTCCATGAATAGTAAAATCATCCATATAAACCTCTACACAATCATTGGTCAAGTCTAAAAATATGGCTAGGACTTCTCATTGGAAAGTGTTAGGTGCATTACATAAACCAAAGGGCAAGAATCTATAGCAAATTTCCCCCATAGATAAGTGAAGCTTATTGTGTCTTGGTCTTCAAGTGCCACTTGTATCTAGTTGTATCCACTAAATCCATCCAAGAAAAAAAAAATCCCTACCAAATTGTCAAGTACCTAGTCAAAAAAGGGTAAAGTGAAGTAACCTCTCATGGTTTCTTTGTTAAAATCCCTATATTCTACACATAATCTCAATTTACCATTTTTATTGGGAATAATAACCAAAGGAGAGACCCATTAGCTATCAAAAATAGGATAAATGAATCCCACTTCTAGAAACTTTTCAATTTCAATTTTCATAATGTCTCTTAAGGCAGAATTAATTCTTATTTGAGGTTACCTTATTGTTTTAATGTTCTCTATGTAGATATGGTGTGTGCATACACTTTAATGGATTCCCTTCATGTCTTGATATTCCCAAGCAAAATCTTGAGTATGATCTCTAAGTAAATAAAAAACTTTCACTTCTTAATCATCCGTCAACCAGCTATTTATGTTAGAGTGTCTTCCCTGGTTCTACTATGATTTGTTTAGTTCCTAGATGTGAAGAATATATTTGTTTTAACTCACTCATAAATGATTTAAGAGGATAAGTATGTGGTAAAAATATATGGAATATGAAAATATCTTTGACAAATTTATTTCCTATAGGAATAACTCTAGCTAAGAGACAACGGAAGGCTATTAAAAATGAAGTTAAGCCTTCATGTGCCCACTGCATCACACTATTTTGAATGTCTTTATGGTCATACAGAGTGTTGGAAGAGGTGGAAAAATATGGCTTATTATAAATATAATAAATGACATCATGAAAGGACATTCTATCCAAATCCATAGCTAGACTAATGTATTCTATAGGTGAACTATTATAATATATAGTTGGACTATAAAGATTTATAGCTAGACTATCAAGATCCATAGCAATTTTGATACTTTAAAGTAACTCATACTCTACTTACTCTATGTGATCAATGATTGTGACCATAGATAGAGAATATATACTATCACATTTTTCATTAGGTTGATCAAACCATAACTATTTTATAGAATTGATTGATGGTTGAGCAGGTGGATATGAAGAAATAAGTTTTCCTTTAAAACCATTCGAGATGGTCATATATCTTGATCTATAATTAGTCAATTTTGTTACAATTGCTAACCAAGGTATTTATAAAATCAATGGGTATACAATTTGTTTATTTTTCATTTGGAAGATAATTAAGTCAGTAGGTTATTCTAATGACTCTATAATCAATGTTATATCCTCAATGACACCTTCTAGTTTGGTAATGGAATGATCTACCATCTATAGGTTAATGGTAGTTGGATGCATTTATTTCAAAGAGATATTTTTCATGGTGTCCATAATCATTAAATTAATGTAGCTCCTAAGTCTACTGATACATTTGGTATCTCCTACTGTCCAGTTTTTATAGAAATAATAGGAAGTCTTAGGCCCCCATATTTAGGCAAAAGTAACTTACCTGGTAATTAAATAAACAAACTTTCCATCTACTTATATGGACTTAGGATATTGTCTTTTTATACTATATGTCTTGATACACAAACTTTTTATCACCCTATTTAGTTTTAAAATGTCCTTAATGGCTTGTGACAATGGAATTTCTATGTTGAGTTTCTTGAGTTCTTGGATTAATTTAGATTCCTTGTTATCTTCCACTTCAATATTTCTATAAAATGAATACATGGATGAGTTACGATGAATTTATTTATTTTTCTATATTTCTCTCTTGATTCTTTTTATTTCTCTAGTTGAGTCTGTGAACTTGTGTTTTCTTAAGGTACTTTTGTAATAATGATCTTAGGTTCTTGTAACATTTTTCCTAACCTGAGATGTATATTTTCACATTCAATATCACCTACCCTTATGGTTTCACCTTATTCATTTACATAAAATTTTATATTTTTTGGATTTATTAATGGATAAGTAGGTAGCTGAGGTTGTTTTACTTGTTCTATAGGGGATATTTGATTTCTTTGAGGATCCATTAATTCTTGTTGTTGTTATTGTTTTGGACACCTTTATTACTGTTGGTTATAGCTTGGACCAAAATTCTAATGTTAATTTATGCATGGCTATTGGTGACCTTGGGGTATCAATGTTTATTGAAAAGTTTGGGGGATCATCCATTATTGTGGCATCAATTTTTGGGTGCCCCATGGTGGTACTTCCCACACTTGTGGAGGTACATGCCATTGTATAAAATGCATCCTTGATATAAATTATTGTGGTTGATTTTGTTGAAAGGCATTTCCTTATCTCTAAACATATTTGATTTATTCTATGGTTTTTGAATTCTATTTGAATTAGATATTTGGAGTAGGAATGTGCCTACAATTATTTGTGTCATTATCTTGAGCATCACATATTCCATAGATTTTTATTTTGTCTAGAGGACAATCCCTAAGTGCATGTTTCAATCTAAACTTTTGACAATAAATATCTAGTGGTTGAGAATTAGATTTATCCTTAGCTTTAAATCCATCTAATGTTGAATTAAATTGAACCAATATGTTTGTTTTAAATTTTTTTAGTTGTTTCATGAGTTGGCTTACATTTCTAGATTTCCCTAGTTTCCCTCTTCTAATGTTGGGTTTCGTCCTAGAGTAGTTGGTTCATAAACGTGTGATCTTTTCAAAGTATAGTTTTTTAATATTTCCATTCCCCATGAGATTCAAAGATTCCCTTGAGGATTCATCCAATCCTTTAAGGAAAATAGTTTTGATCACTTCTTTAGACAACTCAAAACCACATCTGTTATGGGAAAAAGCAAACTGATCTATGTAATCTTTAAGGTTTTCATCTTAATTTTATTTGATTTTGAAATTCTTCTTTCCTATACTTGACCCTATTTTAATATTGTTATTTGTTTAAGAATATTATTTATAATTCTCTCTAAGTGATAATAGAGTTCCCTACAAGTCCCATGAATGACCTCATTTCTCTTTCCTTCAAAGAAGAAGGAAAGAGATTCAACTTTTGGTTGTCTAAAATGTAATTAGGTATAGTAGAGGAATTTGAACTCAAAAATAAATTGGTCTGGATCTTAAACGAACACACCTTTGAAGGTAGGTAGATTAGATGGAGAAATATTTTTCATTATTCTTTGGTTACTATTCTCAATGACAATAAGATAAGATAAATTCCTCTCAAGAGAATTCCTACAAGGATTTTATACATGGCCTACATTTTATCCCATGGAAAATAGAGTTCTATTGAGAGGAGTGGATTATGCATGTTCAATATCTAAAATTTTAGCTTTTACAAAGGAAGATTCTTCTAGGTCCCTAGAGGTACTTCTGAAAGACTCATTTATTATTACAAATTATCTATCTTTTCTTAAAAGTTTTTTATTCTTTCCTATAAGGGATCAATATATTTTGGAATAAACCTACTTTATGAATCCCTTTGTCTAATCATATACATATATTTGACAAGAGAGTGATTTTATTCTATTTTTGTGTTTTTTATATTTTGACTATTAGCTAGAGTGTTTACCTTACTAACACTTCGAAAGGAGTCCTTGACAAGGATGCCAAAAATGATGGGTCATTGTTATCCATTCATTTAACCAACCTATGTTGTTGTTAGTTCTTACCATGACTAGTGTCTAAGGCTATCTATAATAAGGCACTTATTGGTTTAAGTTAATAATATTGTTTTGGGTTTTTTTTTTATGTTGTACTAACCTAAAGTCTATTTCTAAGAATCTACACTAATTCTGCAAAGTAAAATCTCTCAAACCAAATCTCAAATCCACACTTATAGAATGAAAGTTACATAAAGTAAAGGAATGATTAAATGTTTATGCAAATGCAAAAGTAACATAATGATCTAATCTATCCTATAGGTTATAAGTCTTAATCACACAAAACACACACACACACACACACACACACACACACACACACACGCACGCACGCACGCATGCACGCGCACACACACACACACACACACACACACACACACACACACACACACACACACACACACACACACACACACACACACACACACACACACACACACACACACACACACACACACACACACACACACACACACACACACACACACACACACACACACACACATCAATTTCAATGAGAACAAATAAGAAATAAATTTATAAATACCAAAATAAATTCTCTTATCTCATTAAGGAGTGGGGCCTTGCTCAACCTTGAATCCAGGTATGAATCAACTTAGTTTTAGAATGCTATCTCAACACATGAATTGAAAGAGTAAACTATTACAAGTCTTCTTATATTTAAAAATAACCAAAATTTCAATATCTTTGTATATTTATGTCTCCAGATCCAACATGTATCCATCCTTTTATTATCTAAAAAAGAAACTACTATCTTAGAAATCAAGCAACAACTTGACTGACTTAGAAAAGGAAGATATTTCAAAATATTGGGAGATATAGCCAAAATAGAGAAACATTGTAATTAGATCTACATAGAATCAAAAATATCCACATGAGATAACAACTACCATGCTTAGTTATATCTAACTACCAAATATATACATATAACATATCCATATCTTTTATTTTTAGAGTTGCAACCTAAAATGATAACTTCCATAAATGGAAGACTATACAAAAATAAGAAGCTATATATATACACATGTATAAAAATAGATAATATCAAAATTATTATTCCAGATCATCACAGAGAAGGTTGAAAAGCTTATTTTACACTTTGGAACATGTTATGAGCAAATTTGGAGTGAATTATGATAATATGTAGTAAAATTATGGTAATCCATAATCGACTGATGAAATCCATAACTAATAGAATCCATAGTTGACTGATGAAATCTATAGATAGCTGGTAGAATTTATATATGATTGATAAAATCCATAATTGGCTAGTAGAATAAATAGCTAACTAATAGAATCTGTATCTATGCATAAAATGATCATTTCTATGCCTTGAAACATTCTTATCTTCATGAGATTTTGTCAAAACTCTTTATTAGATACTACTATTACTTGCATATATTAAAATATGAAGACTAAAAAATGAAAATGATCAAAATATAATGGAAATAAAGTAAACTTAGACTCACATGAATTTATAGAGATAAAATCATCTACTTCCTACCTTAATCTAGTTCTAAATCCCAAGATTTCATGCAATGCTCAAGTAATTAACATGTTTAAGGCTATGAAATATGGCAATAATGAGTCATAATATGGAGTCATCACAATTCACCTTCTTAAATAGTCCCTACCTAAGCATACACCCCTTGTTTTCATTTTTTTACTATGTCATCTTGATTGATCTTATTGATAAATTATCACATGTTACGAAACTTCATCAGCCTAACCAACCTAGTTCAAGGTCTAATGACTCTATTTCCCACCAAATAGATTGACCTAGCTGACTTTGTTAATGAAATTCATAAGAAATTTTAGGTTCAAGATTTTTCTATAAATACCCACATAAATTCCTTTATAAATAGAGTATTATTCATTTATGAATCATTACAACTCATAAATATACTTATACTATCATTTAAGGATTTTAGTGCTTAAGGTTTTGCCTTGGAGTAATAGCATTCATATTTTGGAGGTCTTAGATGCATAGAAGTATTTTATCCTAGAGATAATCTATATTTCTAATTCTTACAAACCAAACCAACTTATTTCAAAGCACCATTGGTCAAGGTAGATATTAAGGCATGATGGGTTCACTCTAATAAGGTAATTATTCATAGCTTTTCATTTTGATAGGTAGATATTGCACAACTAATATATTGAATTGTATCTCCCCTTGGTTAGATTAATTTTTTGTTTTCTTCAATTGAAATATCTTTGCTTGTTATATGTTTATTATATTACACCATTTATTCCATAAGCTTTGGTGAGAACTAGATTAGCTTATATGTTCATTTACTAGATTAATCTTGTATGTTCATTTAATAGATTAGCTAATTTCCTTTCATTACATTATAAATACCTGGCTAGTGTTATTGCATAATTTTATTTGAATAGAGTATTTATAAACCTCTCCTTTATTATTTTATAGTAATATATCCTTTAGATAGGTTTATCATATCCATAATTGGTCATAAACCAAATATAACAAAGTATTGCTAGTAAATTTGTAGTTGATTACCTTATTCAATCTTGGATATTATTGAGTAGGATAAGTTTTATATATGTATTGTTTTACTTACATTCAAGTGAACCTAATGTGAATCTAACCCTTCCAATTTTTTATTTTCATTTATAGTGAAATGGATCGAGCATGTCAATCTATTTTCATACTTTGTGCATAGATTTTTCAACTTCAGTGAGCATATCAACCTAGTTCTACTTTTTATGCACAAGTTTTTCAACTTCATTGAGCTTGTTGACCTATTTGTATTTTATATATGTAGGTCTTCAACTTCATAAAGCCTATCAACCTAGTTCTATTTTATATTCATATGTCTTCAAATTCATGAAGCCTATTGACCTAGTTCTACTTTATAATCATTCAACATCTTCAATAAACATTACTACATCAACCTAGATGATCTTGTTCTATCTACCAGGTTCACTCTAAATATTTTAGCATTCTAATTTGTCAAATTTTATTTTCCTTCTTTTTAGTTAAAATTCAAATTATGTATGTGTTATCATATTTTTAGTTCTTTAAAATTATACCCACATAGCAAATTATATTAGCTGGCTTGATCTAGTTCTATGACTATTTTCTACCAAGAAAACTAAGTCAACCTCCTCTATTTTATTTGTTATTACTTTTTTTTACAAAAAAATAAGTTGTTCAACTCAACTTCATTTTATTATGTTTGTCCAGCTAGATCAACCTACTTGATCTTATTTTGTGTGTTTCAATTTAAAGATTAAGTAAAGGAAAGAAACCTATATTTGATAGTAATTAAAATCACTTTACTTTTTAGTTGGTTGCTTGTTTATTTAATTTTATAAACTACAACTTATCTTTCAAAATATTGATTTTTACCTTCATTTTTCACTTTCTTTGGTTTTCCCTAAAATCTATGTACTGTTAGTTTTAAAACTACTTAGCTATTATTGTGAAGGGCTATATGATATTATGTTTATGGTCATTATCTATTATTTACATATAATTTAGTGTGAAGGGTTTGATCCAATACTCATATCCATAGTACAAATCTAAACATGGTCTTTATTTTCAACATACCTCATGATATTTTTAAAATACCTAGGATTTCCATTTGTATTAAATATTAGGAAACCATCCATCTATTTGATTGTGTGTTGCATTAGTTAGCAGTTACTGATGAGATGTTACTTCTAGATTAGTCTTGAAACTAGGTTTAATGAGATATGGTAATAGTACTTCCTCCATAGTCATCACTTTGAAACATTGGGCCAACACTATCCAATGGATAAGAAAGTATCTTTAGAACCCTACAATATTAATCATAGCCTCTAGTAAAACTTCTTGATCTTATTTTCAAATAATTAATTAGCACTTAAAATAAATTATTGATACTTATTATTTGTTACTATATTTTGTATTACAAACTATATTAGCTAACATTAATATAAGTTATGTGTCATATGTTTGAACTAGATTGCCCAGTTTGACCTAGTTACCTATATGCTCAACCTATATTTTCTATATTTAGAATTAAATTGTCTAGATTTAGACCATTTAATTTTTTTAGAGATTATATAACCAAATATACCAACTTAACCTATGAATTGATAACTTATTCCATTTTGTTTCTTTACAAATTAGATTGACTAGCTCGACCAAATCTATTTCTAGATTTTTTGGCATCCTATTTACCCAAATAGAACAACTAGCTTGAGATAATTTGATTCCATTTTTTTATCTAGTCTACCCAAATAAGTTGACCATCTTGATTTATTATCTATTGGCTGACATAGTTTATCTTCATCCTAGTCTTTTTCTTATTCAAAAACCAAATACATTGACCAACATGATTATGTATCTTCTAGCTGACATAGTTCATGATTAGGCTATATTATCTTTTCTTATTTAGAAACCAACTACATTAACCTAGTTGAATTCATACCTTCTAGCTAATATAGTTCATTTTTTTACCCAAATCTTGTTTGGTTGATGTAGTCTAATTAGTGGTTGATTTAGTTTTATTCCTAATTTTTTTTACAAATAAAAATCTCCACATTATTATCATTCTTCCCAACTTATTTAGAATCATGAAATCACCTATAAAAATGTACCTTAATAATCTTAACCCATTTATAATATACATGGGTTATTATTTTTTACTTATCCTAGCCACCCAGGAGGATAATCTTCCATGGTGAACTTATTCCCATCCTTCATCTAAATCTATTGATTGCAATATGGTTCAAATTACCCAAAGTGATTTAGATGGATCTAACCCATTTCACACTTCTCATGATAATACCATATATAAACTTCCTTATTGTACCATTATAGTAATAGATACTACCATAAAAATACTCCCATAAGGAATCCTGCCATAGGAAATATTATTATCCTTAACTTTGGGAATGTTCCTCCTTGAAAAACTAATAATCAAACTCTTCCACTACCTCGTAACACTAGAAACCAAAATACACCAATTTATATCGCTCAAATTCTTTCTCAAATGGTTCAACAAATGAAAGTTATGAAATCAACCAAAAACTCCCAAATGATGCAAATGCAACATCACATATTAAAAATGACCAATCAAACTCCTCTTATCATACCTCAAAATAACTAAAATTTTATTCCTTCTCCTCTTAAAAATGTTAATGGAAATATCATTACTCAACCTGTTATGCATAACAAGATGCTTCAAATTATTCAAATGAACATTTATCTCCTTTTATAGTATCCATAGATATTGGATATATATATATATATGACCATTAAATATGATGTAACTAAGGACCCTACCTCTTTCCATAAATCATTCAGTATTCTCTATAATGAATGGATCTAAACCAATACATTTTCTAGTACCAAAATTTTAGACAAAACATTCACATTATATGTTTCATAATGGTATAATCAATATCTTCAACATTTTATATCATAATTAGAATATTTGGTCAACACTTAAGCTAAATAATTTCAAAAAAAATATCTATCAAAAAAGTATCCTAGTCAATCAATAAATTATAGGAAATTACCTTTGGAATAAACACATGCTTTCCTCAAATGGTGTGAATTATTATATCATACAATAGATCATAACATTACTAATGATAATCTATTAGATTTTTTATCACTACCTTAACACCTTCCCTTAAATATAAGGTTTGAAATTTTTCTCCACAAACTTTAAATGAAGCATTCCATCAAGATAAAATATAATATTTCCTTATGAAACAATTTAATCCAACCCATAGCTCAATCGACGAATCTTTCCAAACATCAACTAATGTAATTACAAGTGATAATCCTTAAATGAAAGTAGGATTAGCTAAAACAAATAATCAAATTACTTTCTAACCACCATTAATGATACCAATAATGAAGTAGTTATTTTCTCCATCTAAAATCTTAATTCACAATAATAGTAACCCCACATCATGGGATGATCCTAATAAATTATGTTGGTTCTATATTGATATTTGTAGTTTCCTTCATGTTAGGTGACACATTTGACCATAAAGCTTCTCAAAATAAATAGGTTACTAAACCCATATCTTTGAAACGTCAAAAAAGCACTTCTACTTCTAACACACAATATTCACATGATAATATTTATGTAATTGATGTTGATTATGACCTATATTACACCAACATTCAGTATGTGAATGCAAAAAAAATTAACTATAGATGTAAACCTACTCACAAGGATCCTATCACTAAACCTAATAAATATTGTATGAATGAACAACTACTTTAAGATACTACATCTATTATACCCGCATCTTCCAAACCAAGCAATTAACCAATTATATAGCCAAAACCCCAATCTAGTTATCCTATATCTATGAAAAATGTCATACCTCATAAACCTCATGTTGGTTTTTCATCCTCTAAATCTCATTGGAATTTTTTGGAAGAACTTAATTTTATGCCTTGTAAAATTACCCTTATGTAATTACTTATAACTTCTCCCTAGAATCATAAATTATGTATAAAATAATTAAAAACATCAAAGAACCACAATATCATTATTAGAAAATCCTTTCTAATGATCTTTCACTTAAAAAATTCCATATAACTAAAAAAAATCCACATTTTCAAAACCATCCATATAATTTATTAAATATAATATGATTAAAGATGAGATTATTTTTCAAGTAAATTATCCACCTCTATTTATTAAAATTGGGATCAATAATACCCTCATTCAAATATTTATAGTAGATGAAAGATCATAAATTAATGTCACTTATCTTTGGTTAATTCAATAAATTGGATACACTAAAAAAATCTCAAAAATACACACCTCATGTGTAGATGATTTGATAAAACCAATCGTAAACCACTTGGTTTCATTTGGATTCCACATACCATAAAACCCAAAATAATTCAAAAAAATCTTATGGTTTTTTATCTCCCCTTATCTTACAACATCCTCCTCAATCACCCATGGACACATCATATGTGTAACATTACTTATTCAAGTATTCAATAAATAAAACTCATACATAATGATAAATGATACAAACATGAAGTTGATCCTAATCCATGGAGTATTCAAATACCAAATACTAAATCTCAATATTTTATTCTAAATATTTCCCATATAAATAGTCCACCTCTCCTTGAATTTGTTAACACACATTTTGATTTACATGTCACTCTTGCCAATTTAGATGATGATGAACATAATGAATTACAAAATACTTGTAATGCCACTTGATTACATCTTTATATATTGGAACATATCACTCCTTTTTTACTCCCACATGATTATACCATTCCCCTAATTGATAATACTATTGATACTCCCCCTCCATGTAATGCATATGAAGACTCTTACATAGAGGACAATTTAACTTGCAATGAATATGGAGTATAAAATAATTTTCAAGATCCTTTAACTATGTCCCCTCATAAATTTATCAACATAGGCATTTCCACCATTGATTCTCTTGATAAAATTGATGCATGCACTATTTATCACATTGATGATGATAATTATATCATGGTCCAATCCCAATCATAGGATTTAAATGTACAACATTATCAAAATACATTAGAAAAAATACATTCCTTCAACTGTGATGTCCATGTTAGTCATATCTCATCTGATACTAAATTATAACTTAGAGGTTATGTACCCTCTGTTAATCTACCATTATTAAAAAACCCATGGGCAAATGAAGAAATTTTGGTCATAAATTCTTTTAAACCTTATATGTAAATTAATACAATATAACCCACTTTACAAACAATAAATATTATCTCCCTTGCTTATGATTCTAGAGATCAATCTAAACTATCACCATCTAAATATATCCAACTAAACTCAATGGGCACAAACCTTCTTGAATAATTACCTAAAAACCCATATATTTAACAAACCAATATAATTACAGTAGACCTTACTGACTTCCCTCAACCTGATCTCATCTACACCAAATATTTTTCCACTACCCCACCTAAAATTACCTTAGATGCTAAAGCAACTAGTGTGAGACATTTACATTTTGAATATGATAAAAAAGGTAATAAAATTATTGATCTATAAGTAGATGTTCAATGTTATCAAGATTTACCAATTCTTCCCAAGGATTAATCTATCCTATAAATACGTCATGCTAGAGAACCCCAACTTTCATGCCAACATCATAAGCTTAGAAACTTTTAGAAAAATATTACTTGTTTAAATAATTTAATTGCTAGTGTGGACCCTAAAATAAATCATATCCCTTCCATCCATCCCACTCCATATCATTTTTAATATTTAAATGTTATTTTTATAGAATAAACTATAAAAATCAAATATGATACACCTACATGCCCTCAACCTATTACCGTATCTAAATAACTTACTCCCAAAGAGCACTATAATTTTAGAATCTTCTTTGACAAATATCATGAAACATTTAATTATTCATATCAAGACATACTTAGAATTTATCCTACCATCATTTTCCATAATATCATCACTTACCCAAATGCAAAACTCGTATGGCAAAAGTATTGAAAATTACCTCCTAATATTTATACCTTAAGTCATAAAAAATTGTCAAATTTTTGGATTCTAAATTCATTAAACCTATAGATTGCTCAAAAAGGGTCTCCAACATTGTCCTTGTTTATAAAAAATAACATTGGTTATTTGCATATGCATCAAATTTTACAACCTAAATTTAGCATGTCTAAAAGATAGTTTTACCTTACCATTAAAAAATACCATAATTGATTCCACTACAAGTTAAAAAATTCTATCACTCATGGATGGCTTCTCATGATACAACCAAATCCACATTGCTCCCAAGAATAAACATAAAAATAAAATAAAATGGGGCACCTATTGTTATGTCAAAAAGCCTTTCGATCTTAAAAATTATTGAGTCACCTATCAACATGAAATGACCTATATCATTCATGATATTATTCACAAAATAATCAAAACTTATGTATATTATCTTATTTCCAAATAAAAACAACATAATACTATTATATATGATTTAATAATCATATTTGATCATCTCATTAAATATAAATATAGACTCAACCCCTTTAAATATGTGTTTAATGCTACTTCTGGTAAACTATTAAATTTTCAAATCTCCCATTAGGGAATTAATGTCAATATGACTAAAATAAAAGTTTTTTTCCAACATGCCCATACCTCACTTCATTTCAGACATATGAACATACATTGGGAAACTTGGGAAAATTATTCATTTTGTTTCAGAAATGGCTTACTAAATATACTCCATTAATTCCCTTCTCAAAAAGGGTAATGATTTAGAATGGGTAGATTCATGCCAAAACTCATTTTATAACTTGATAGATTCCTTGATCCATCCTCCTACTCTTCACCCACCTTCAAATTATCATCCATTGATCCTATATACATCATTTACCCACATATTAGTTGGTTAATGCTCATCCAACAAAAAAATACTAGTAGAAAATATGTTATCTATTATATCAGTCATGGTTTAATCAATTATTAAAAATGATGTACAAAAGTAGAGCATGATTATTTAGCTATTTATTTCAAATATAAAAACATCCACCATTATATGCTCTATTAAACTACTTATGTCATTGTCCATTCTGATCTACTTTGTCATTTCTTCTCTAAAACTTTCCTACCAAGAGATGAATCATAAAATGGATTTTCCTATTATTGGAATATGACCTCTAAATTATGACAAAAAAATATGTGAAAGTTAAGGTCATCATAGATAAACTTGCATCTACTTCCCTATCACCTACAAATTGCTTTCAAGATACTCTTCCTAATGAAGAGATCCTTTATATCAAAGGTATTAACCAAGTAATCTCACTCAAAGTTTAATTCCATAATTTCACTACTGATCTAAAAGAAAATAACCATGTTGAACATGATCCTCATCCTTATACCACTATATCTAAATCAATCATTGCATAATTACTAGAAGTCATAATTGACTTGCATGAATAAATTTTGACACTCCACTTTGATGGTGCAAAATTCCTTAACAAACCCACATGGTAAAATCATAGATATATGTTTTTTATTAACCTTTGATGTCACTAATGATATGGTTGAATATGAAGCTCTATGATAGGAATTCAAGCCATAATCAATTTAGACATCCCATACTTACATGCTTTAGGTGATTCATAACTAATATGTCATCAAATTATGGGAGATTATCAATGTAAAGGTGAAAACCTCATCACATATCATCAAATTTACACTACACTTGTCAAATAATTCACCTTCTTTACCATCGAACCAGTCTCATGATATTAAAATGTTATATCTAATTTCCTCATTTCATTTGCATCTCTATTTCATCCTCATCGAGTTCTTCATTATTATCAATTATTTATTCAAATGAGGAAATCACATTCTTCTCTAAAAAATAAAAATGTTTCTCTAGTTTGTCACATAAATTATCACTATTCAACACAGCTCATGGTACAAAAACATTATCCAATTAATTGAGCATTGCACTTACCCTCTAGAAGTAGATTCTCATGAAAAATATTTAAATTCACAAATAAGCATACAAATATGTACTTTGATTCAACACCCTATATTATCATAATTTAAAAGGTACCCTAATTTTTTTTAGTAATGCCATAATAATTTAAGTCTCTTCTTGAATAAGCACATGGGGACATTTGTGAAGGTCACTATAACAATCAAGCCACAACCTGCAAATGCCTACACATGTGTTAATTTTGGCTATTGAAAAGGATGAAAATAATTTTACTAAAAAATATAATCCTTATCAACTTCATGATGATATCATTCACTCTCCTCCATCTTAGCTCAAAAATTTGGAATCTCCTTGGCCATTGTATATGTGGGGATTAGATCTCATTGATAAATTACCTAGATCACAAGATGGCCATGTTTTTATTATCACTACCATTGAATATTTTACCAGGTGGGTGGAATCCATGCCTCTTTCTATTATTACTGGTATTAAAATTTTTGAATTTATTCTCAACCATTTATTTTTCATTTGGGAGTTCCTCATACCATCATTTCTAACAATGGTTTCAATTTCAAAAAAAAATATATGAAACAATGATGTGTAAAATTTAAAATTATATAAAAAAAATCAACACCTTATCATACTTATGCAATAGCCAATCATAAACCACCAATAAAATTATTACTAAAATATTTCAAAAGACTATAAGATAATCTTGTACTATTGGCATGTACAACTTTATCCCATTCTCTAGGATTATCACACTAGCATATAGACTACTACTAGGGCAATGCCATTTTTATTAGTATATGGGTTTTAATCAGTACCTATAGAAGTTTAGCTATCATCCTTGCAAATTTTTATTTAGGGTATGATTCCCAATGAGGAATTACATGAATTCTTGTCTCCATGATTTATATTTCCTTGATGAGCAACTTATGGCCACCTTACAACATAATCACCAATACAAAGCTCACATTACTAAGCAACATAACAAAAAAGTCAAAATACTTACTTTCAATATTGGTAACCTAGTCCTAAAACTAGATTATACACATGATAAATAAGGAAAGTATGCCCAAAAATGGTGGGGTCCTTACCTTTTCAAAAACATCCTTGGTCACATTTCATATATATTACAAACTGGTGAAAGACACATTTTCAAAGAACCCACTAATGCTCAATTTTTAAATAAATGTTTTGCTTAAATATTTATTATTTATCACATACTTATATATACTATAAATACTAACCCTTATTATAGGTTTCCTACAAATATATACAATGAGAAAGTAATTTACTATCAGTAACCTTAGTTCCTATCATTGGTCCTTCTATCTATCTTCATTATTTTCATTTAATTCATGAGTTGCAACATAAGACCATAGATAAGACCCATCCATCATCATGAATATATTTTTATGCTTAGTTATATATTAATGTCTCTTCTTGATCACTATTTTTTTCACTCTACAATCTTATTTTAATTTATTTGGTTTCTCTTTAATGAGTTTCAGTATAGGACCTAGGATAGGACCATGCCTTGCTAATTTTTAATTTTCTAAAAATATTTTTTAAAATAAGTGTTTTCATTGGAAAATAAGGTAATGGTTAAGGATTGTGATTTCTTACTCTCAAAATTAGTTATTTTATTTTGTGGTAATGAGTTAAAAAATAACCTTTTTTTACATGTCTTCCTACACTTACACTATTTCTTATGATATGGAGTCATACTTACCTATCATTGTATCCTTTCCACTTTTTCACATTTTTTAAGATTTGAGGAAACTCAATCATTCCATGTCTAATCTCATTTTACCTATCTTTCATTCCACTTTTGGCACACTAAGATCAATTTCAAGACAAAATTATTATTTAACATGCAAAAATAAGAGTATTAAACACCATACTCTCTAATTTATTTTCCTTAGCTATCAATTCTAAGTTTTCTAGTGATAATAATTTTTAACACCCATGTTTAGTTTTTGAATTTATATGGAGGGGGAATAGAAAAATCATCAAAAATTTAAAATACAAATTATTTAAAATAAATGGAAATGATAAAAAGACATGTATAGACCAAAAGTTAAAATCACACCAAAATATATTTTTATCAAGCACATCCCATATTCTAGTCAAATATCAAACTCCATAGTTATCCTCATGATAGATCTAAGGTCCATTAGGGTGTGTTAGGATAGTAGACTAGGATAGGAGGTCTCAAAATTATCTATAGTGATACCTACTTTCTCATGCAAATAACCAATCTTCATAGTAAATTGATGGATTTATAAAGGGTATTTAAGAATGGAGAAGACATAATGGGAATGTAGGTCTATTTTATTTTTCATACATATAGCCTTCATGGTATGATATTTATACTTCACTCAATGACCCAAATTTGCTTACCTAAGACAAGTTATCTAGAGTCATTAATATCAAAGGTATTATTGTTTAGCCAACTTGATTTGAGTGTCTTGATTCCATTAAATATTCTCTACCTTGTTATCACCTACATTTCCCCTACCATGCATTTAATATTCATGTTTGATAGGCTAGTTTATTTCTAAATCAATTCCCAACTTCTATATTCCCTATTCTTCATCTCTTTGAAGACATGCTCATAATAAGTTTGTATTGCTTTAATCCAAATTAATAACAAAATCTATATATTTGAGTGACTATGCCTTACTTATTTACACCAGTACATTATCATTATTTGATTTCATTAGTTATATTTTAAAAATTATAAGTTTATTACTATTTTTTCAGACAATTTCATTATATTTTTTCTATTCAATTTTTCCATTGATGAGTGAGTTTTGTTTGTTACTTCTCACTCATCAATGTTATTTTAATTTATGTTATTTTTCCATATTTTTTTAAGTATGGTTTTTTACTTATTTTACATCAATTTTGGATATGTTATTTCATTTACATGTGTCCCTAGTTTGATCTAGTTTGTTATTGTTCTTACTTAAGGTATATTTGTTTAGGTTTTTTAGTCATTTAGTAGCCTTGGATTTTTAGTTATCTAATTTAATATCATTTTATCCATTTTCCTTGGTCTTTTGGTTCTAAATTAGCATTTATCACCTTAGCTTACCAATTATCCAAGTGAATTATTTAGTTATGCAAAGTTCCTCTATTTTGGTTTCCATGTGATTGTTTTTACTCTTTAGTTTTGTATCCTTGTGATTTGTCCAAAGTAGTTAATGCACCCTCCGTGATGAAAAATATAAATTTAAAAGATAACCATTCAAAGATAAAGGTAATTCAAAGTATGTATGTGATACTTTCAATTAATTCCTACTATCATTTCAATTTATCATTTTTGTAATAATTTATTAATTTGGTGTTATCTGTTGCTATGTTATAAATTGAATCACCATCCCATGTTACAATTGCATGACACGTGATGAGATTTAAGTGAGGAATATTTATACACACAATATTTTTAACTTTATCACTTATTTATGATTTTTCTATTATAGTAATCTATTGTGTCTTAATCTATTTGAGTGCATGATTTAAAGGGTACACTAAGAAAGGGGATGACAAACCTTTGGTGCTTTGACATATTGTTGGTCCCTATACCATTACCTAAAACCAATACAAGATAATTTTATCCAACTAATTAAGAAAATAAAACATTTTTATACACTCCTTTACATAATTAACCTTCCAAAAGAGCCCATACCTAAGCATATACCCATTTCATTCATTTTTTTACTACATCCCTAGTCGATCTTGTTGGGAATACAACACATGTTTCAAAACTCTGTTAGCCCAACTAACCTTATTTGAGGCCTAATGTCTCTATTTCCCACCAAACAAGGTCACTTAGCTAACCTTGTAATTAAAATTCCTAGGAAGGTTTAGGGTTAATCCTTAGATATAAATACCCCTTAACATAATTTATAAATAGAGGGTCATTCATTTATGCATTAATATATATAATAAATCATATTATACTATCATTTTAGGATTTCATTGCTTATTATTTTGCCTTGAAGTAGTAACATTAATATTATAGAAGTCTTGGATGAATAAGATAAGTCTTTCAGCTTAGATATGATCTATATTTTTTATCCTTACAAACCAAAACAACCTATTACAAAGCACCATTATCTAAAAATGATATTAAGGCATGACGGGTTCACTCTAATAAGTTAAGTATTTCTAGGTATTCATTTTGATAGGTAGATATTACACAACTAATGGATTGAATTTTTTCTCTCCTTCCTTAGATTATTTTTATATTATCTTGGATATAATTATGTTTTCATGTTATATGTTTATTGTATTCCCCCATTTGTGCCACATGCTTTGGTGAGCACTAGATTAGTTTATATGTTCATTTACTTGATTAGATTTTATGTTCATTTAATAGATTGGATAATTTTCTTTGATTACATTATAAATACATATATAGGGTTATTTCATCTTGGCACTTAATTATATTCCTTGGAAACTTCTCTTTTTGTATTTGATAGAAAGATATCCCTTAGTTAGATTTATTAGATCCATAATTGGACATGAACTTGATATAAGAAAGTATTGCTAGTGAATTATCAATTTATTACCTTCCTTAAGCTTGGATATTATTGAGTAGGATAAGTTTTATATATGTCTTATTTCACTTGCATATAATGTTTTCCTTTATTTTCTTCATGTCTTCTACTATGTTATACCTAGTCTTGTTATGAATGGACTATTTTTTATTTATGTATATTAGATTATTAGCCTTTATAGGTGGAATATTAGTTTGGGCTCTTGGATTAAGAGGAGTGACACCATTGTTAGGATGGGTATATGTGGTAAGGGGAACTATTATGTCAGATTCCTAAGAGAGTAGTTAATCTTTTCGAAATATTTAATAGCATGAACCTCATTGGTGGAATATTCTATATCATTATCCTCTTAGATAGGGAAGTTTAATGTCTCTAACATCAAGGTAGTGCTCAAGGACCTTGAGTAAATAAAACCATAAAATTGATTAGTAGCATTGGGGGTAGCTTGGAACCACCTCATATTCTTCCATATCTATTGAATATGTTTAATGTACTACAAAATTTGATGTAGTATAACTCCCCATGTTAGGATGTGTTATGCTTATGGCACCAATTTTCCAAGGCTAACTTATGGATTTTTATCTCATGAATCTTATTAGGTGAGGGTTCTAACTAGTTGTTATATAATTTATAGGGATGTTTGTATCTCTGGTAGGTGAAGTTATTTTTTTTATTTCCACCACCATTATTTTCATCTTCTCTCTAGAATCCTAATAAGTCAATGTTGATATTTTGTACCATGTAGTATATATCATCTAGATTAGTTTTGGTAGAGTATTGGGATATGATTTAGACATTTTTCATGGTAGGATCTAGTGTTTGACTATGGTCTTGAGGTGAAAATTAATTATTTACTAGGATAAGGAAGCTTAGGGGATGATTAGGCATGGTGTGTCTTAATGTAAGTTGGTTTTTTTACTACCACATGTTGTGGCATGGGCACATTCTAGCTAATGACAAAGAGGGGATTTAAAGTAGGTAGGTTTAATAACACATATGGGATGAGTGGTGCCAATATAATTTGAGGTTTAAGACATTTTTTATACTTTAATGGCCTCAACATAAGCTAGGTGAAAATATACCACTAACAGGTCTCTCCATGAACATAGAAGTCCAAGGGTCTAGTGTGTTATTTTAAATTTCAATGGCTAATTAGGCATATAGTATATAAAACATAGTTATTTGACTATACATTTTATGAAACCTATATTAAATTCATTATGAAATCATTTAGATCTATTTTTATGTTAATTTAATTATTAGTACACCACACTTGGGTCAATGAATTGCCCATACTAGGTGACGAACATATTATTGAATTGGTCCAAGCTTATGATGGATCTTTTGGGGAAGTCTAAGAACCAATCATAAGCCATGCTAATAAAATTTAATGGGAATAATTTATAGGAAAAGACCTCATGTTGTCAATTTATTAGCTTGAGGCAAGTTTTATAAAAGGTCACATGTTCTTCAATTTAACCTAGTATGAATCTTGGGAGGTATCTCTCTAGGTTCTTAAGTAACTCATGTAGATTTCAAAAAATGTCAATGTTAGACTCAAAGCACCATGCCACATTTGAAACCATATGTGTTCTATTAGGGGAAGACTAAGAGGATGAGCTAATAGGTGTGACAAAATATATATCTTCCTTTAGTAGTTTAGGTTCTCTTATGAGATTGCAAAGGGGATATTATTAGTCCCATAGGAACAAATTTAGATCTAAGGATCCACATAGTAGGATCTAGATTTATATTAGGCTAAAAATTAGCTTGATTATATATTAATCAATGAGAATGGGTGCTATCTTTCTAATGCCAACTATTGTCATGAGTTTTAGGCACAAAACAAGCTAATAAAGTGTAAAAGTTTGGTATCAAGTTTAAAACCAAATATAATTCTAAAATATTCTTATCAAGCCTTGTTGTAGACAGTATAAATCTACACATTATAATACCAAATGTCAAAAATGCCCCTGGACCTACCTAGGATCCTCTTGGGACCAATCTAGACCAATCTAGCATAACCAAGTTCACCCGTAGTTAGCTTCACAAACTGACTTAACCTAGCCTTTAGGACCTTTTCCTTTAGGGACCTGACTATTGATAATCGGGGTAACCATTAATGGTCACCCTAGGGAAACCTTGACCATTGATGATCAGGGTACACCTCCTCAACTAGAAGCATGTAATCACCTACCAAACTTTTAACTCATATAAATCTTGTTGTGAGATTTTGCATGGATAAATTATATTTAGATGGCCTAGTTACACATTGACTTCCACCTCTTTCTTATGCCTATAAGAAGAGAGGAGCCTGGAAGAGAGATGCATCTATAATAATTATCAAGAACTCAGGGGTCTAGAGTGTTATCTTGTAGGTCAATCAACATCATCAGTAATCTTATTGAGAGCCAACTCACCATCATATCTCAATCAAGTTATTGAGTACCATTACTCTATTAGAATCAAGCTATATTCCACCAAAAATTTAACTAATTTGACCACTCACCCAATTAACTCTAATAAGACAAGTACCTATTTGTTAATATTCATTTACTTTGTTTCCATTTCAAAATCATCCCAACCCTTGCCCATCTCTCAAAATCAATCTTTTGGATCTTGTTATTTAGAAATTAATAACCTATAACTTACACATTAACTATTGATGGTTGACTTAACCACTTATGGTCTACCTAACCATTGATGATCAACTTGACCACTGATGGTCACCTTAACCATCAACAGTTACCATAACCATTGATGGTCACTATGGTAGTGAAAAATATCAAGTTGTTTTCACCCATCTACCCATAACCAAACCTAATTTTATATATTCTTGATCATTCATAGACTCATTTAATATTTTATAAATCATGCCCCAACCCCTTGGCACTAGTATTAATTATTTTATCACTAATTTTATCATTTCTAGTCTATTTTCTAAACAAGAATTCTTGTATTCAATTTTAGTACCTTTTGATTATTGATGCAAATACCTTATTTCTAGTTTTGTGGAATTAATTATTTAAAATGTGTGGATTGACAACCCCTAAGGAATCTCTATATTTTGGGATCTATCTATCACTAGGCAATCCACCCAACTATCTGTCTAACAAAAAAAATTGTTTTAGTGCTTTCTTATCTATAGGTCTTCCTCTGAAGACAAAGATGAGCTCTTCATAATATTTTGATAAAATGCATGCACAAGAAAATAGGTTTTTAAACCATACCTATATCAAGTTTATTTTCTCTCTTTCTTAAAAATTAGAGAAAAAATTTACATGAAACATTCTAGCATGCCTGATAGGACTTAGAATCTCTAATCACTTTTTTTTTGCATTTGTATGCTCTTCTCTCTATATGTTCTCATAATTGAAAATAAAAATTATTTTTGGATTAAAATCAACTTCATCCATTTCTTGATTTTAATATTAGTTCACTTTGAATTAAAGCACAGTAATCTTATCGTAGCACCACTTTTGTTGCATACACTAGCCAAACCACTTTCATCAATTAAACATCAAAACAATTTGAGACAATGCCCAACTAGGATTTTATCACCTAGAAATAAACTTATCTTTTCTAAAAAATCCTACTTGAATCTCATTACCAAGGGGAGAACCAACTCAGCTCTCTAGTTGAGTATAAACTCTAGAATTTTGTATATACTGGTAAAACACCTAACACCTTTATTGCTATGGTGTGTGAAGTGAGGGGGTAGGCCCCAATACTAAGCCAAATATAAAATTAAAATATATATTCTCTTGATAACCTAAACAATTCAAAACTAACCATAGATTATTTCTATAGTACCTATTATACAAACCATTTTGAGTCACATGCTTCTTCAAAACTAAGGCATAAGCCAAATGTGAGATTAAAACTAACCTCTAGGCTTAACATACTTTATAGTGTGTGTCTTTATTTCCATGATCATTTTATTATATTCTTCTTATTTGAGTGATGAGTTTATTACTGTATTCTCTCCCCCTTTCTTGCATGGTTCTCACTCACCAGTAGTGAAGAGACCTAGTGGAGTAAAACTTATTACTAGAAAAACTACACTCTTATCATTCCCCATCTATAGAGTATGTCTTTGAAGTAGAAGACTCACCCCATCCTTTCGGAATCCCTAGTTTTTCTCAATTATTTTCCCTAGGAGACATGGACTTTACCACTTTTTTGGACAACAACCTAGTTTCCCTTTAGCACTACCTTAACACCTCCCCTCACCATGCCTCAATTTAAACTCCATCTCTAGATACTCCTTATGGTATGACATACCTCCTTATGGGGGATGTTTCTATTTCCTTTGTCACTACCCAACCTTTAATTACCTAGGCATATTCATCTATTAAACCTTTTGATGCCACAATTGAAAACCAATCAATCCAACCAACCATTACCCTTACAGCTTCTACCCTTACCAATAACTCCACCTCAAGAACAACCCAACCACTAACCCATCATACTCTGACCACTATTGGGTCACCTACCACCACTAATACCAACCTTCCCCATATCAACCCTAACCCATTAATCAATACCCCCTACCAAAATTGATGGTATCCATACCCTCTACTTCACCACCCATTAGCATGAAAGACACTACCTCACCTCTTATCACCAACCCAACTACCACCCATACCCAAGCTACAAGAATCCCTTAATGGGTACCTATCATGCCCAGCCTATGATACCTCCCTAACCTAAAAGGGTATGTACCCACTACCCAACCACCATCATCTACCTACCCCTATATACCACCTACCCAACCTCTATAATCCACATTCCAATATGTGACAGCCCCTCAACTGCTAACTAATTACCAGTATATCACTTAACCATAATTGTGGCGTGTACCTTATGATCCTTTGGGTGCACCACCTTAAACCAAATTAATGAATATGATTATGGAGAAGATGATGAACCTCAAGTCATTTATTTAGAGGGATCATAATATATTCTCCTAAGATTATATTTGTAACAAACCTATTCATCCCTATGTCCCTATCAGACCTTACCCTCCTCAATGGGAGCTTCCAAAATTTACCAAATTTTAAAGTAAGGAAGACCCCCAACAACACCTTAGGGATTTTAGAGATGTATGCTACATGATTTCTTATGATGATGCCCTTATCCTTTGTACCTTCCCTATGTCTTTATCCAACTTAACACTTGACTAGTATAATGACATCACCAAGCATTCAATCTTTTCTTTCACCCAACTAGCTTAGGTCTTCTTAGATAACTTTTCTATTAACATTTCCAAGAAGGTATATATCACCAAAATCTATTATATCAAGAAATTTGATGATGAATACATTACCAATTTCATCACCCATTGGAGAAGCTTGATTAATCAACTTTTAGTTTCTTTGCCTGAACCTAAAGGTATAGAGATTTTTTATTGAGCTTGCACCAAACATATTTATTCTACACTATGTGTCTAAAGCTTTAGAACTCTTGATGAAGATTTTACCATGGCATGTAAGATAGAGAATTGAGCCATAAATGAGGGTAAATTGAAGTTTCAAAACAAGAACTCTACCTTTAAAACTAATGTAACCTCTTCCTCTAAACTAGGCAACCAAGCCAATACCAAAACTAAGAGCAAGGGAACTGATAATGTAGTTGTCCTTAAAACACTCCACCTAATGTCAATTAAAAACATTCTCCCATTACCTCCAACTAAAACATAAGGAACCCAAACTAAAATAGCCAAAAATAGTTCACTCCACTTAGAGAATCTTATGCCTTAGTTTTGGAGAATTTATTAAAAGCTAACCTCATACAACTTCCCCCCATCAAACCTCCTCAATAGTTTGATTATTCTCATCTTGAACTTACTTGGTATAATGAGAATGACCTTTATGCTTTTCATCAAGTAATTAGACATGACAACACTTGATGTAATATCTTCAATAATGTTGTTCAAATACTTATTGACAAGGGGGAACTCATGTTGGATAAATATAATGCCCCTCAAAATTAAGCTCTTGACATTTTCAAGAAAACTTTCCCAAACCATGCCCCTACAAAAAGAGAGGACACACATGTTGAATGATCCCATAATGCTCACACAGTCAATATTGTCCTTGATATACTCATCCATGAAGACTCAAGCATCTAATCTACCGAATCCTCCCCCATCTCATCTATCAAGGTGGTGAAGTCACCCTCCCCTCCTTTAAAGATCCAAACCAAGGAAGTTCCTTTCTCCCTAACTTCACTCATAGAGGCTTTGAAATCATAAAATACCACCTTTACTAATATATATGAGAAAATAATCATTACTAATTCACCCTCCCCTCCTTTAGAGACCCAAACCAAGGAGGTGCCTTTCTCCCTAGATTCACTCATAGAGGATTTGGAATCATCACATACCACCTCAACTAACATATTTGAGTAAATAAATGTTACTAATTCACCATCTCCCCTTAACTACCAAACAAAACACTACTCCTATTCACATTATCCCTAAGGAGAAACTTCATCACCAACACCTCTCACATGAAAACTGCCTAATTTAACCTTACATCCCTCACTCAAGGAAATAGACCAAACTACCACCCATCCTCCCCATATTATGAGTTTATCCTTTACATCTACTACCTAGGGATGAAGAATATTACATAAGCCTTTCTCTACATAAGTTCATAAATTAAAATTTTCCTTAAAACTAGATATGGATCAACCACTTTCTGGCAATAGTTAGGGCTCCCTTACATCAACAAACCACAACCTTCCAACACACCTTTAACCAACCAATATATCATTTCTCCACCCCCTCTTAAATTAATCAAGACTTATACCAACCCCTCACCCTCTCAATAAACCAAGGCAATCATTTCTCAAGCAATCAAATAGTAAACCAAACCCTTCACAAATCTTGGTGCCTTCCCTATATGGAGTTTCATTTGCTCATCCCTAGAAGTGGAATTAACCACATCTGAACCTATACCCAAGACTTTATCCAAACAAATAAAAGAGGTGAAACCATTGAAAGTTCATATGGGTAGGACTCTACCTCTTTCCACCTTACCTTCCATATTAGGACCTCATCCCTCAACTTTGCTTGAGAAGCAAGCTCTTTTAAACATTTACCACCCACCATTGTTGGTTAAACCAACCCACTCACTATCTAATAGGATGGTTTTTATTTAATTATCAAATGTTAGACTATCAACCTTGAACACTCCAATGACCATCATTCCCAAACCAAAATCATTAACTAGAAACACCACCTTACCTAAACCCCCTATCACCAAAACACCTAGCTTACCAACCCAAACCACAAACTCTAGACCCTACCCACCCCCAGATGAGTCTTAACCATTTTTCAAAGGTTAATCCAATGTTCTTTCCTCACCTTACCTCCTATTAGACCTTTTAATCCTCTTGGTTCAAAACTAACCTAGTACAATGACCATCAATTATATTCCTACCACAAGACACCCAGACACGATACAGAGAATTTCAAAGCTCTCCAAGCCATTATCCACAATATCTATGATGAATATGATATTTTATTAGATGAACTTCCCTCAACCCCTCTATTAATGCACCTAATATTTGTTTTCCAAAGCATACCTAACCCCCCACTCTCACCTCAGAGTGGTGGGGAACCTACCCAACCTCCTATCACATCTTCCCCTTCTATCTACACCATTAATGTGGTCACATGATCACAACATAAGGGTAAAGTGAAGACCAAGGTGTTTTTTATATAGATATACCCATCTTCTCATCCTAAACCAAACCAAATCAAAATCTCTTCATATTTATCTGACCAAAGTGACCATCTTAGGCACCTCTGAGGATAACCCTTCTAAATGCATTAGGATGGTCATTCTTAAGTAATTCCACTACAACCTAGCTAATATGAGCCTCTATTAGCTCATTTCCACCTCACCTCACTATTTTCAGGCCATGATAGAGGCTATGCAATCTATTAAGGTTAGACTAGGAGATTCTTGACCTATAGAGTTTTTTGTAGGTACTCTCCACCCTTGTTACCTCAGAGGACTTTGAGATACCTTCTATCCACCTTAAGGACCTAGATCCTCCTCTATTTAATACTACCCATATCAACCAAACATACATCAAATGGTTTACGATCGATGGGGGATCCAAAATCAACATTATTTTTTCCCATGCCTATGACCAACTCAAACTACCAGACAATGTCATGTCTAAAAATTCTACCATCCTTATATCCTTTAATGACACTATGACTACTACCTTGGGAACTATTTTCTTCCACATTCATCTAGATCCTTGCATGCTCCCTAACCTTTTCTATATGGTTGAAGGTGAACTCTAGTATAATTTTCTTTTAGGGAGACCTTGGATCTACTTTATGGGTTATGTACCTTCTACCCTCCATCATTATGACAAGTTTAAATATGATAGTCAGGTTATCACCATACAAGTAGACCCAAGATCTTTTGTATCATGCAATATGACCTACCAACCTAATGGCATCCTCCTACCCTTGATAAAAATAACCCAATCATCTACCACCAAGCCCTCAACCATGGGAAATGAATCCATTACTTCCTCTTCCTCAGAGTATCTACCAATTCCTCTATTCTTGTAGAATAGATACCCACCACTTATCCCTTGGAACCTACCTTCTAATACCTTACCCTTGGAGAATACCATCTCCTCACCCTTGATGCCTTCCAAACTCCCCAAGAATATGGGAAAGTCAACCATCAACTAGGTTATGATCCCAACATTAGATATATTATTTCTTTGAGACCTTCCAACTATCAAACTAACTTCATATATGGGGGACTTGATAAGCCACTTAATGTTTTCACCTCACCCTATTCACCTAAACCACTCACCTCCACTTTTTCTTACTTGGATAATCCACACTTCACCAAAGTATACCTTCACAGGTGTACCTAGAAAGGGTTTGGCTTAGGATGATATGAGCATGGCCCACACACATTGATATTGATTAACACCCAAAATCTTCATGAGAATCATGGTCGTGGATTCATTCTACCTAATAAGAAGAAATTCACACAACCTTCTACTACCATTATTGAAGAAGAAACCCCTTCCTCACCAATGCCCCCTACACCTGAGTATGAGGATGAGGACATCATACCACCTAGCCTTTTTTTCCATCAAAATGATCACCCTCAACCCCTTGACTTATCAAAAATAAGGGGCACCTTTACCCATCCTGAACTTATGGTAGAATACTCTCCTACCATAAACATTACTCAATGTCGGGATGATAATTCTATTCTCACCTACCTTAGTGCCCTTGATTCTTCCATCCACAAATCCTTACCATGTTGAGTAAATCCACTACTAATATTAGCATAGGCACTTTAGGTAAAACTCATATTTTCAAACTTGGCCAATCTCTCACAACTGAGGAAATTTAAGACTTCTCTACCTTCCTCCAAGATCATAGCATTACATTCACCTTGTCATATGTTGACATGCCTAGTATTGACTCATCCATTTCCATCCATAACATCATAACCAATCATGAATCCAATCCTATTAGAAAAAAATTCAATGAATACATCCTCGCATAACCCTTCTTGTCAAAGAAGAGCTTCAGTGCCTCCTCTTTATTGACTTCATTCAACCCATTAATTTTCCCTAGTCGGTTTTAAACATTGTACCTATCACTAAAGCCATAAGAAGACTATGTATCTATGTGTACTTTCATGAACTTAACCTCACTTTCCCAAAGGATGATTTACCTCTACCTAACATTGACCAAATTATTGATCTTATAGCAAGCCATGAGATATTATCTCTCATGGATAGATTCTTGAGTCATAATCAAATTTTGATTTCCCTTGAAGATCAATATAAAATTGCCTTTATCACCCTATAGGGACTTTTTATTCAATTCATGCCCTTCAGTCTTAAGAACATTGGGGCAACCTACTAACATGTTATTAGATACATCTTCCATGAACTTATCCATATAATTATCAATGACTATGTAGATGACCTACTTGGAAATTCTAAATATCACAAGGACCACCTAGCCATTCTCAAAATTATCTTTGAGAGACTCATCCATTACCATGTCTACCTCAGTCCCAAGAAATGTATTTTTAGGGTCTTGTTGGGTAAACTCCTTGGATTTATAATTTCCCTTCAAGGAATCAAAGTGGATCTAGTCAAAATTAAAGCCATCCTTAAAATTCTACCTCCAACCAATCTTAAGAAACTTCAATCTCTACAAGAGAAGCTCCAATCTATTCACCACTTCATCTCTCATCTCTTTGACTGGTGTCAACCCTTCCATCACCTCTTGAAAAAAATATTGCTTTCAAGTGGAATATTGATTATAAAAAGGCCTTTGATGCATTCAAATAGTGCCTTCTATCTCCACCTATCCTCACACCCCCTAAGGATAACCAACCTTTCTACCTTTATATCTCTATCACTGACCATTACCTAGGGGCAATGCTTGCCCATTAGGATGAATGCCATAAAGAGAAATCCATCAATTACATAAACCATACCCTTGTATACTATGAAACTTGGTATACTCATAGTGAGAAACCTTACTTGGCCCTAGTCCTTTTGGCCACCAAACTTTGCCACTACCTTCTTAACCACAAGACTTTTGTCATAACCAATATCGACCTACTCAAGTACATGCACTCTAAGCCATACCAAAATAAGTGTATGGCTAAGTGGCTCATGATTTTAGCTGAGTTTGACCTTGAGTTCCTCCACTAAAATTTAATTAAGGGGAAGTCATTATTGACCAATTATATGATTCACCCCTAATAGATAACTCACCTCCTCCTCTTGAATTTCCAGATGAGTCTATCACAAGCTTATCCCAAGCAAATTTCACCAATCATGAAACCTTGTTCTTTGATGGTTCAAAATGTTAACAAGGTGGGGGAGCTAGTATCATCTTTATCCCCCTTATTGGTGACCCACTTCCTCTCTATTTTAATCTTGACTTTAAATGTACCAATAATATGGCTAAATATGAGGCCCTAGTAATAGGTCTCAAAACCATGTTAGCTTTGGGAGTTATAATAATCAACATCTTTGGTGACTCCCAACTTGTGGTCAATCAAGTCAATGACATCTACCAGTGAATAATTAGAATGTGTAGCTATACAAATAGTTATTTATATAACTCTTAACATCATTTGAACTTTACCATATTTAAACCACCCTAAGATCTACCAACAAGTTTTCCAACACCATGGCTACTCTTACCTTTAAAATCCCATTAGCACCCTTAGACTCCAAGCTATTATTCATTATCCATCACCTCATCAAACCTTACTATGCCAAGATAGACAATCTAACCATCTTAAATGTGGAAGGGATCTAACTTGAACTTTGGTATCAACAAACCTTTAACTACCTTAACCTTGGCATTGTTCCCTCTAGCCTCTCTAAGAATGGCCATCAAGCATTTATTCAGAGAACCTCCATTATACCATTACAAGAGGAATCCTCTATAAATGTGACTTTGATAATCTCCTTTTTTGCTGCCTCTATGGTCCTAAAAACTATCATGCTATCAAGGAGATGCATGATGGTATCTATGAAAGTCACTTTAGTGGACTCATTGTGGCTAAGCACATCCTCCACCTAGGCTATTAATGGCCTACCCTTAACCAATACTTTTGTTATTATGTGAAAATTTGTGTCAAGTGTCAATAATATGCTAATTTTCACCATGCATCCAGTTATAGCCTTCAAGTTTCCCCTAACTTCTAGCCTTTTCACAATGGTTTCTAGACCTTATTAGTGAAATTAATCCCCACTCTTCATAGTGACATCACTCTATCATCATCGTGACTAAATATTTTACCAAATGGGTAGAGTTTATTCCTCTTGTCTCGACAAAAATTGAAAATATTATCAAATTTATAACTCATCACATCATCTATCGCTTTGGTGTGCCCCATAAGATCATCACTAACAATGGTGAATCCTTCAAAAATAAATAAGTTCAAGGTATTTGTGATTTAATTGGAATTAAAATAATATTCTCATCACCTTATCTCCCATAAGCAAATAGATAAGTAGAGGTCTCTAACAAAACCCTTGAAAATATGCTTACCAAATGGTTAGTGCCTCAGGTCAAGATTGGCACTTGTACATCCCTTTTGCTTTATAGGCATATCATACTAGCATTTGAACCCCTATAGATGATACACCATTTTATCTAGTTTTTGGAGTTGAGGTTGTATTACCTCTTGAATTCCAAATACTTTCTCTTCACATATCTTTACATGGCCTTATTTTGAAAGACAATTATCATCAAGCACAATTAGCTCAACTTGAGATACTTGATGAGCATTATTTGACTGCTCTTTCCCATCTCTATGTTTTTCAAGAGTGAATCAAGCATGCTTACAATAAACAACTAAAAGTGTGATAATTCAATATTGGAGATCTCATTCTCAAGTAAAATCAACATGTAACTAAAATGGAGAAAAGCAAAAGAGGTAAATTTGCCTTCAATTGGCTTGGACCCTACATCATAATTCATAAGTTTAGATCAGGAGCTTATCATTTTTCCTCTCTTGAAGGCAAACCAAAACTTGAGCCTCTTAATTCTTTGCATCTACATCATTTTTATTGTTAAAAAGGGTTCATAATCACCATTTGTCTAACTTAAGCTCATCCCATACAACTATATCCATTTTACCTCTTTTTAGGGGTAACTGACTATAGTTAAATCATGTGATTATCCATCATAGTCATAGTCTAATATTACAATATGGGTACCATTTCTCTACCCATGGCATGATTCTTATGGTACTTCCCATCTATCCTGAATATCAATTCCCATGGTCATTGTCATCTAATCTTCTTTTCACTTATGCAACCTTATTATAATCTTAGTATATATTTCATAAAGGTAACCCCCTGAGTATGTATAAACAATTTTATGTCAACAAAAATCAAAAGAAACATAAAAGTCAAAAAATAATCATGGGTCATTCTTAGAATTTGCAAACCACTCCCTTGAAGGGTGGTTGTTAAAAACTTATTCAAAATTGTAAAAATGTAAGGTGGACTGCTCCCTCAAAGGATAGCTATCAAAAGCATTTTAAACTAAGCATATAAACTTATACCAATCCCTTGAAAGATGGTTGATTAAATCACTTATCAAATCTATAAATTTCTTGCAAGCTTTTTGTATCGATCAACTTCCCCAACCCTAAAGCACAATCAAAATTAGTGAAAAAAACATAAGTAAAAGTAATAAAAATGAGAAATACCACACTCAACTCTCATAAAATCAATAATATTAGAAAGCCACAATTGGTTCTCCTTAGTAAAATACCCACATTGATCAGTCTACACTTTATATATGAGTATAGACTTTCTTATACTATCCTCTTAGAAGCCTACAAAAGAAGCATGCTAGTTTCACACAAAGGTTCTAGTTTCACCCATCATCCCTCCATATATCATATGTGTGGGACTATGAGCCTAATTGACATAATGTGATCAAGATACCCATTTATCAACCTAAGCATGCTAATATGAAGCATTTAAAAGGATTATTTTCATTAAGACAATCCAACTTTGGGTTTTGTTTTTGTCCATACCAATGAAAAGGCCCCATGTTTCTTCTCTTATCTTTTATTAGTTCATGTAGATGTACATCTCATGATTATTATCACTTTCCTTACATTTAGTTTTTATCTACTTACTTTATGTATTCTCATTACATCCTTAACCATGTTCACATTTTATCTCCATGATAATAAACAACAAATGTCAAATAACAAATGTAACATTGTGAAATATATCCATGCAACATATCATATATCTATCTATGGTAAAAAAAACCATAAAATCACATCACATCACATCATACCATCAACATAATCCTATCCATCTACCATTAAAACATCATGATAACATATATCATATCATAAACAACCTTAACTACACCATTCATCATCATGAACATCAATACAATCATTCATGACCATATCATATATCATCTACCTATCTATTTATTAACCATCACATCACAACAATTCATCTTACAACATCAAACATAACCACAAATAAAGTCATTACGATCACATTATCATATGACATATATCCATCCATATCATATCCTCTCATATCTATGAACCAAATCAAAGAATCATAACCATCACATGCCTAATCTACTGTGTCAACATCTCATAAAGCATATGTAGTAAACCATAAACCATAAGCATAAACATGAATAAAAACATTAGCATATAAACCATGAATCATAAACATACATCATATATAACATCATAAACCATACATCATCATCATATACAATATGTCATCATAAATACATGCAATAATGTGTAAACTCTCTCTCAAAACATATACATCTCGCTACATCAGCATGTAGGCCAATATCAAAATAATGTACACTATCTATACCAACATATCAGAACATATGTAAGTCATGACCCTAGAGGACCTATAGCACTTACACCTACCCATACACTCCCATTTTGTGGTGGCCCTCCTAGTATCCCTTCCAGGCCTAATGTGGAGGCCCACTATCCTAGGGTAGCTATAGATGGCCCACTGGCTAAACTAACTATGTGCTCCTCAGATCTCATCCTCTGTGATAGCCAATCTAGTACCATTACCTCATAATACTTGAGCTCCTTAATGGTGGCTAAGTATCATATCCTAAAAACTATATTTGGTGGTCCTCTAACTATCGATGTTGGTCCCCCTCTTGTTATTACCCTCTATCTAAGACCATCTCTCTTCTTCATGACTACCCTAAGATATTTTTGTGCTTGATCTTGCTCTATTGTGATAGTCACCACCTAACCCTATAGCAACATAATCTAACCCTATAGCATGGCCACATTACCCTATAATACCTATACATGTGTTTGGGCTATAGCTAAAACTTCCCTTGCCTATCTATTATGGTTGATTGGATCCACAACCATCAGCCTCACACCTCCATTATCCCCACCAATGTTTGCAATCATGTATATGGGTTGATATTATGCCATGTATCCATTTACTAACATATCATTATTGATTAAAGCCCTAATGGGAAGCTCTTCATACCCACCATCTATAACTATAGGATCAGGCTATGGCATTGGTAATCAAACCTCTAAATCCTCTCTCCTATACTTAGGAAATGGGCTTGGGATACCTTGTACCAAATCAAAATAATAATTCACCCTATCAAATAAGATCATCTCCACCTCTCCCTCTTGCCTGACTACTATCCATTTGTAGTTCTGAAGGGAGAGGGTCTATCTCCTATACCCTAGACATATCAAAAACTACACATATGGCCTCCATGTGATATCTCTAACCACTAGTGCACCTAGTGCACCCCTGAACCACTCTATGTCATGGACACCACCCACTACACCTAATGTAGCCAAATCATCCCTCTATGGCATGAATCTAATAAGGAACTCTATCTATGTGTAGCCTACCCATGAAAATCCTATTGTTTTTAGCACCCAAATATGCTCATAGGCCTAGTAATGTAAAACTAGGCCAACACTAATGACATAGCTCATATGCTTCTTAAACCACCACAGCTTGATGTAGATCTACATAAGAAAAATAAGAACCCAACCAAATACTATCTAACCTAGAAAGAGCTCCACCAATACCCCCAATAGTAAATAGGGAAAGCTCTTTCTACTTAAATTTAGAAACCCAAAACATGTCACCATAATCGTGAGCATGGTCATAAGCCTCCTCTCAACCAAGGCTCCTTCATACAAAACTATGTATCAAAATCCCCTAGTATGTCATTAGACCTGATCACTCTCATCTTTGTACAAGTACTTGATAAAATCCTCTCACTCCTCATGCTTAATATGATAAATCACATTACCATATAGTGGGAGTTTGGTAATGATGTGCACATCCTTAAAGAGAATGGTCATCTCCCCAATTAGAAGTAAGAAGGTGTTCATAGTAGGATCCCATCTCTTAATGAGTGTTATCACCATGGATTCATCTTGGGGCACATGCTGGTAGTGCCTCATAGCTCCCATCCTCACCTCATCCATGTGGGCCCAATCCTCTAGAGTCATCCCCTCTTATATCTCAAGAAAGATATGCAACACATGATCATGTATTTGAATCTACTCCCTATCCAGCATCATATTAGACACTTGATTTAGTTACCTAAACTATTCTTGTCTATCCTATATTTTAACCACCTTGTATATCCCTCTATTTCTTTTATCTATCTACCCCATGCCCATTGATTTCCCTTCTAGCATGCAAGGCTTACCTTATTAGCAAGTATATTCTTAAAACACACTTAAAAAAACATTCCTTGACCCTACCCAATTATTAGTGGTCATGGTGACTATCAATGGTCAAATACCCCTAGTTTATAGTGCATCAACCATCAATGGTCATCCCTAACTCTCATCAGTCACTGTGGCCATTCCATGGCCAGAATGCCTAAAACCAGTTCTACCCTAAAAACCACTTAAACCATGTTCTAAAATACTCAAATAACTATCCTACCCACCAACCCAACCCACTTTACCTACCCACCCCACTAATTCTTAATTTTACCCATAATTTTACCCAAAGCCCATCAAAACCCTACTTAGGGAATTCTATCCCAATATGAACATTCCTAACAAAAACCTTGACCTCCTAACCTAATGTAATTACATTAAATCATAGCTATCTACCTAGTTCAATACACTACCTACCTCATTCCTTTATCTTTACCATGGTCAAAACCCATGCACAGTTGCTTGACCACATCCACATGCTCCTTACATCTCAAACCCATGAATATCACACCCACATGCCTCTAACCAATGACTAGTCACCAACTCAGCAAACACCCTCACCAAAAAATTCTAGAATCTCTAGAGCACAAAGTCAATCATAAAAAAGTTATAAATGAGTAAAAGTCATTTAGTTTTTACTTTTTACCTAGTGTATTTTTGGGGTTTTCCCTAACCATTGATGGTTAGGGTGATCATAGATGGTTATCTTTTGGGAACCCTAACCATCAATGATCAGGACACCCCAATTTTAGATTTACACCTATAACTACCCTTCTTAGTAAAACTAAACTAGGTTTTACCCATCTTTAGAAATTACTTTTTCCAACAAACCTAACCACCTAGTCACCTCATCATTGGTCTATTTTGGCCCATCTAGCATGTAATTTATGACACTTTTTTCTTGGTCCTTTAACTACCACAATAGCATTTCCATGTTTAACCTTTTTAAATGTGCACCACCTCACACTTACCTGACCCACTCATGTATATTCAAGAGAACTTCCTACCTTAGATACCCATGATACTTGACTAATTTGCATTTTCCCTAGGAGCACTTCCTATCTCAGATACCCATTAGACACACAAACATTTCTTAGAAGACTTGCATTTATGAGTGTTCCCAATTGCTACACCTACAAGTGGTTACGTGGTTCACTTGTCACTTGTCCTTCTTAGAAATAACCCTTATTTTTACCAATATTTGTAACCTAGTACATGCATGATCTTAGATATTGCATTATTTTATCACACTTCATGCACTTATTTACACTTATATTCCCAACTTATCATTCACCCATTTTTATTATCAACTACCCATTTATCAAACCCTAACATAATTTTAGTTTCTTCTCATTAACTCCTAATTTTATGGGAACACCTCCTCCTACTCTTGGGGTAATTGGACCTTTGACCCATACTCTATTTTGGTTTTATAGCTCATTCATAAAAGCCACACAATAAAAAGAGGAAAAATGTAGACACTATAAATATGCACACTAATGATTCTAAATGCCAAAAATCCCCTTGGACCTACCTAGGATCTTCTTGGGACCAATCTACACCAATCTAGCCTAGCCAAGTTCACTCATAATCAGTTTCACAAACTAACTCAACCTAGCCTTCAAGACCTTTTCCTTTAGGGACCTAACCATCAATAGTTAGGGTAGCCATCAATGGTTACCATTAGGAAACCCTGACCATCAACAGTCAGGGTACACCTCCTCAACTAGAAGCATGCAATAATCTACCAACCTTTTCTAAATATAACTCATCTAAATCTTATTGCAAGCCTTTACATGGAAAAATTATATTTAGATGGCCTAGTTGCACCTTGATTTCCACCTCTTACTTGTGCCTATAAGAAGAGAGGATCTTGGAAGAGAGATACATCTATAATTATTAGCAGGAGTTCATTGATCTAAGAGTGTTCTTTTGTAGGTCAATCATCATCATCACCATCATTAATGTCATTAGTGTCATCAATAATATTATTGAGAGATGATTTGCCATCATTTCTCTATCAAGTTATTGAATACCATTACTCTGTTAGAATCAAGCCAGATTCCACCAATAAGTTAACTACTTCAACCACTCACCAAATTAACTTTTGGTAAGATAAGTACTTATTTATTAATATTCATTTACTTTGTTTCCATTTTGTAATCAGCCTAGCCCTTGCCCATCTCCTAGAATCCATATTTTGGATCCCATTGTTTAGTAATTAACAACCTATAATTTACATAATAACCACCAATGATTGACTCAACCATCGATGGTCTACCCAACTACCAATAGTCAACTTATCCTCTGAAGGTCACCTTAACCACTAATGGTTACCATAACCACCAATGATCACCATGGTAGTGTAAACCAGCCAGTTATTTTCAACCATCTACCCCCAAACAAACCAAATTTTCTATGTTCTTGATCATTCATAGACCCCTTTCATATTTTATAAAGCATGCCCCAACCCCTTGGTACTAGTATTAATTAGTTTATCACTAATTTGATCATTTCTAGTCTATTTTCTAAATAAGCATTCTTATGTTCAATTTTAGTACCTTTTGATTATTGATTCAAGTACCTTATTTCTAATTTTCTGAACTTAATTATTTAAAATGTGTGGATTGATAGCCCCTAAGGAAGATCTAGCTCGAATATCTAGCTATCACTAGGTAATCCACCTAACTATCTATCTAATAAGCAAGTTTGTATTAGTGCTTTCTTATCTATAGGTATTCCTCCCAAGCCAAAGAGGATCTCTTCACAATCTTATTATTCAATGCACTTAAAAAAAAATAGGTTTTTCAACCATACCCATATCAAGTTTTTTTTTCTCTCTTTCTTAAAACTTAAAGTAAAAATTTACTTGAAATACTTCCTTCTAGCACCAACTATTATTTAGTCTTAATTCTTTTTTTCATAGGTGCATCCTTGTGTTAGATGCACTGAATAAGCTCAAGGAAAATTGGGGGATGTATCTAGGGCATGATCTATAGGTATTATGATCCATTAAATATCCTACTTAGAATAAATCTCCATGAGATGTAACTCTACTACCATAGGCTTAATACTTTTTTTATCACTAATGTAAAACTTATACACTTAGAGCTAAATTAATTTCATCATATTTAAATTATGAACTCTAATTCACTTCACTTGATAATTTCTAAAAAAGGGTAAATAATTACTTTATAGAAAAACATACAAAAGAAAAGACAAATGTTTTAGGGAACTGAAATGTGTCCAACTATAATTATACCACTATATGCCAAGTTTCACAATGGATTGGGATCTAGTCACATAGGGAGAGAGTCTAAGGAGAAAGGGTAAAACTTCATTCCCTAAGTTATTTAATGAATAAACTACAAATGTAATTTCATTTAAGTACACGTTATTCCTCATAGACTCTAAATAAAGTGAAAATATTCCAAGAACCTAGTTAGAATATAAAAATATCATCCTAATTAATAGATAAAATCTATAAAAAAAATCACATATTATAGTCCTTTAATATTAGTATAAATCCAATTAAAGTATAAATATAGTGGAAGACTACCTTGAAAACTAGATTCATTTAAATAGAAAAACCAAATTACCATTAATTTAGCAATGTTTGTTTTCAATAGAGTCAACCTTTATAATATACTAAATAACAATATATATATAGAAGAGAGATGGATCTCACTTCTAAGAGACATAAGATCCCAATTTTGGCCATCATGGCATGAAATGGTTGAGCATATTTATGTCATTATATGCCTCATCCCAAAACAAAAAAAATAAAATGGATACCATGGTCTATAAATAGAGCATCAATAAAAAGTCAAAGGTGGGCTACTCCCCAAATATTTTAGTTGGGCTTTCTAAATTGACAATAATTGATCAATGAGGTGGACCCCATGATTGATCTTGGAAAAGTTAAGAAGTGGTTCTTGTAATAGTATATTTTATTTAGTTAGTATTCTTATTTTACATGACAAAACTTCATGGCAGTGTTCAATCCTATAGATTTCTTGGTATTGACATTATTAAAATATTTCATTCATTCATGGATTATTTTCCATGTGACACATCGTCATAGTTTCTAGCTACGCAATCACCTTTTTTCATTGGCTCACCCATTTTATATGTATATTTTCTTGTGTATTGAAGTTTAAATATATATTCAATTAAAAATTATTAGTATTATGACACCTATCAATTTATTCATTGATCAACACATGTGTAGACATTACGTTTTGTCTTTGGATTGAAACTGATTTAGATGTTGACACTTGTCATTCTCTCATTTCCTCACTTGGAGTAAATATTTGTAATTCATAACTTAGTCATGTAGGTAATGGTTAATAAATATTTAGACACATGGCTTTATATCATTAATCTAGATATTTTATAAGATCTAATTATATACCTTTGTCTTGTGGTTGTCAATAAGTGATATGCAAACATGTGGAAAGATATCACTTCTTCACTAAGTCACATGATTTGTATTTTATTTTATTATTTATACATGATAAGAGTTTATATGATTATAACACATGGATAATTATCACTTCTTAGGTGATTTATTAGCCTTATAATATGTGTCATTGTGCAAAGGCTATATATGACTTGGACCATACCGCATGGATGGTCCTCACTTATATAGATGATTGACAATACTTATAATATGTTCCAAATCCTATTAGTCATAAATGAGTGGGATAATGAAATGTGGCATGATCTCAATTATATATATGCCTACAAAACTTTGATAACTAAGATTTCTTTTGTTAATCATAGAAGAGTGATATCATGCCACTTGGCATGATCTCACTTATCCAAAGGATCAGGATATTTGTTCATTATCCATTTTACCATTTGGGAGCATAATGAATAATATGATGAAAATTGTAATGATATAATTAATCTAAATGTTTTGGATCTTTTTTATTTATCTATTTGATATTATAGAAGTGAGTGACCAAGATGAGGACAAGTGGATGGTCCTCATCTGTTTGGGTGCTTAAATGAAAAGTATACTCAAAATCTACTTCAAACAATATGAAAAAAGTTTGGACCAATAAAGGTGTCTAAATATCATGAACTTATATGCTTGTGAAAATATAAAGTCTTAGACATTTTATAATTAATTCCAAAGAGGATATATGAATACACATACTAATCTTTATTGCTATAGACTTAACTAATGGAAATCAAACTATAGATCCACTCTTAAATTTGATGATTTTTTAAGTGTAAAATATATGTTATCCAAGATATATTTTTTATAAATACATTTATCCTTAAAAAGACTAAGTACAAAGGATATTTTCTACTATAGAATAATTATTTGAGCTAGATCAAGTAGGCATTAAAAATTTTGACTAGTGAAGCTAGTACTACTTAGAAAATACAATCAATACTTCAAAAAACTAGTTATCTAGGTTAGACTCTAAAGATAAAAATTGAATTTGATGAATATAATAGAATAAAAAACCAAAAATATGCATGAGGAAATAACACACATTCAAATTTTATTTACCCTAAGATATTAATCAAATTGATAGATCAACTTAGGAAATAATCAGTGTGCTTAGTTAGTCTAGAATCAAGTCAAGAACTTGTTTCAATGAAACTAATATTTGTGAATTAAGGATTAATTATAATAATTTAAACACCAACATGATTTTTATCTAGACTTAAGATGATAAATCCTACCCTATACTTGGATTTAATTGACTAAAAACAAGACATGATCATTAAATTTTTAGGTCAAAGTGGGTCCCTGTTTGAAAATTTAAAAATGAGGCTTGTTGGTCACAACACTATTCTATACCATTTTAATGTTTTGAGGTTAGTTAGGGAACTTGCTACTAAGATTATTACCATTGTTAACTTGATTTCCTAATGTAATTTATTATAAAATACTATAAAAATTCTAGTGTTGTTTATATTTCTACTGTTTCACCAAATTTTGGTAATGAACTTTATCTCTTTTAAATTATTTGTGGAAGTATCTTCTTCCTAACACTTCTTCCTGATTCCTTACAAATTCCCTTATTTTCTTAATCTCTTCTTTAGAAACTTTTTATTAGTTTAATACTTTTTCTCAACTAAAGTTATCGCTTTGTCTAAGGGATATATGTGCATGTCTATTATGAAATGACATGGGGTATGGTGATTATTCCAAAGGGATCATTTCCTCTTAGGGCCTCTAAAAATTGGGGTTTGGGAGTTACATCACTTCAAATTTATTATTCTAAATCTTTTATCTATAATTGTAATTATTCACCACTATTTTCATTAACCAACCCTCATTATATTAATTTGTCATAATCCTTGTCTCTATGTTTTATTTCTCTATTATGACTACTAAAACTTATCTCAAAATCACCTTTCTCATGTAGGTTCACATCTCTTTCCATATTTATTTGTTATTCTATATTATTCATAAAACATTCTTATTGAATACTTATTGTAAGACTTCTTTATATTGATAAAGTATCCTCTTTTGATTTTAATCTATAATTAACATCTCCATTTTTTTATCATCATCTCCTCGCTTCTTATTTCACTATTCTCTAGGCCTTGTCCACTGTGGGCCAGACTAGTCTTGACCAGTTGGTCTTCTACACCCATGGTTTTGAATAGTTTGGGTGTTCCCAATAATTTAGTTGAATCTATTAATACATAATGCATGTAGTTCATGAAATTTTATGGTGTGGTATATAACATTATTTCTATTCTAATTTTCTCATTATCTACATCTATGCCTTCCCATAGTGTGAATACTAACTCATCTATTTATGGTAGAGGGATAATATTAATATTTTCAATATTAGGGGTTCCACTGGTAGAGGCTATATGATTTTTCTCTACCATATTATTTATCCAAAAAATTAATTCTTACATTTATTTATTCTACATCTCTTTCTTAAAATTTTATTGAATTCTCTCATCCTCCCTCTGATTCTTCGTATCTTCATTCACCATTTTCTCTTAACTATCTCCAAGTCACCCTCTTATTGAAATATTCTTCTCCTTCATTAACTTACTTTTACTTGATACTTAATTTCATAACCCATTACATATTTTTTAAACTCCCCCAACTATTTAGACCATATATTTTAAGTGATCACATATTTTGAGGATCCTCCTTTCTACCCACCATCCTTAGGTGCATGTCCCCTAAAGTAATTGTTTAACCTTATTTTACTAGCCCTCACTCCAAAAATAAATTATGGATGAGGATATGTAATTTTTAAATAGATTTTGAATTTAACCTTTAAAATATATGTCTTTCTTCATTTCAAATATCTTCCATCCCTATATAACCCACACTATGATGAATGAATCAAGGGTAATCTTAAACAAATAGTCAATAGCGTTAGTTATGGGTATTACGAGTTGTTGGAGAGACTCAATATCTTACATAGTACACTAAATAGGTATTTTAATGTGAATGTGGCTTTATTATATATTATTATCTTGATATAATATCTAAGTCCACAAAAATTATGTAAATCTAACCCAAAATTATTCTTATAGTCTAAAGAATGATGTTTTTATTTCTAGTAATTTTTTGACTATCTTCTTAAATTCAATGTGAATTATTTTTAGTGTTCCTTCCCACCACTTAATGTTTTTATGTAGGATTATATAACTATAAATGATACATCCCTTATACATTAGTAAACTAAAGTTCATGTGGCACCACTAAATGTTGACATAAAATTTGAATTTATTTGTTACATATATCTTATATTGATAAGGATTAAATCTAGATAGAATAATGTGAAACAAGGGTTAATACTGGTTAGAATACTTAACATTAACTAAAAAATAAGTAATTATATTCATAATAAATCATAAATTTTAAAATACATAATAATTTCTACTCTAACTTATCTTTCTTTTTATATGCATATTTTAACTATTGAATATAATGTTTTATATACCTCTTTGCACTATACTACCTTATGTAATTACATAGGTTACTTTTCTCTATAACATCTTATAATTAATATTTATATATTTTTTATGTTATACCTATTATATACTAATTATATTCTATAATTACCAACTCAATAATAAATAAATAAATGGTCATGTCTGTGTGAGACATGTCCTTTCTCTAATCTAGTCATCCTTTTTTATACAAAGAATTATTTATTACCACACCATCTAGTTAGTAAAATATTTTTTTATATAAGCCTATATAATTTTCATGATTCTATAGTAATGGAATAAACTCCATGGTATTTGTGATATGGTCCTTTGGATACTAGAGAATCCCCCCAATGCATTTTACCTTCGAGTGATCCATAACCCAATATTGTAGCTCCTTTTCATGTGACCCTTGACACAAAAAAAATAGATCAAATCATGTTTCATGAATGTATTCACCTATTTTATAATCTCATTTTCTTTCATTAGAATTATCAACTATTATTTCCTCCTTTAATTCATCCTAATTCACCCAAAGGCTTTTATTCCTTGCATTATTTGTGTGAGATCATAAGTATACCTTAATTATTGACTTTTGAGTATATTTAACCTAAAAAACATTTAATATAAGGGTGATAAAATTCAATATTCACCAACTTTTAAGGGCATAATTGATTTAATGGCTATTTCAAGGAGTGCAAATGTATCTAGTTATTGTAGGTAGATGTTGCCACTACTAATAATAGGTCTAAGCATGTGAGTTATTATTTACCCTAATATAATAGTTATATTAAGTTTTATAATTTGATAATAAGCACTCAACTATAATGCAAATCAAATGAGAATCATGTGCAATATAAGTGTCCCAGCCCTTATCCTTCCTTTTGATAATATTTTTAAGTAAGGTGATTTTAAAAAGTGTGAATAATAAAACCTCTAAATTTAATTCACATTTCAATTTCAACCATATTTTTTAATATCATTTTTTAATAAATGATTTGTCTTAGGATTTTGTGAAATGTTCAAGATAGAAAAGGTTGTTGAATTTTTATTTGCACCTATTTATTGGGATTTATAATGATTTTACAAGTGCATTCACACATGCATGTATTTGTTTAAAAACACACATGCATACATGCATGTACACATGTATGATAAAATCTGCACATAAAACATGAACACATACATGTGCATGTGTGTGGGTGCACATACACATTTTTACTTAATAAATATTTTTCACTTTAGACTAATTATTTTAAATTTTATTAGGTCATTTTGAGAAGTGTTATGTTCATATAATATGTGTAGGTTTATAATATATTGGATTTAATAGCGTTAAAAAAATTGGTGTAAGAGGCCCTATATAAGGGTATTTCATTTCCTTTCCTTTTAAAGAAAGAAAATTTCAATTTTCTTACACATTTTTATTTCATAAATATTTTTGGAACTTAAGACTATTTTTTTGATATTTTATCAGATCATTTTGAGAAGTAGTATGCTACATATAGTATGTTTACTTTTATAAGATATTGTATTTATTAGGTTTAAATTATTTGGGTCTAAGTTTCCATAAACAAATGCATTTCATTTCCTTTCCTTTTAGGGAAAGAAAATTTCAATGTTTTTTTAGCATAGGCTCCACAATTTTTAGGAATGGGGTTTTGGCAAAAAAATGTAAATATTTTTATATAAAGAATGGTTATTAGTCCCAATTCCCATATATTTAAATATTATATAATTAAATTTCATGGGTAATATTCATGTAATAAGTAGTTATCATAAAAATATGTCTAAAATATAATAATAATAAAACATATGAAGCACCCACTACATAGTGAGTATAATTATATTATAATATCAAGAACACCCAACACTCCTCCAACCTAAAAAAATATTTTAAACAAGTAGACATTATGATTTAATCACTCTATTTATTGTAAAATTATGCACATACATAAAAAAATAAATTAAATAGGGTATTATTTAGTTGTATTTTTTATTTCCTTACTAGACACGTGTGAAAAATTCACATGCCTATTGTATGTTTTTACATTTTTCATACATGTCTAGTAGGGAATTTTAAATGACAACAACTAAAAATTATCTAAATTAACTTATTGTTTTATAGATGTTCATATCTATTCAAAAACTTTTTTATATATTTTAAAGGACTAAAATATTAAGAGATGCAATGTATATTGAGTCATGTGTTTAAACAATTCATGTGTCTTTTTAACACTTTTGTATTTTGTATACATGTTAGGGAACTTGTAAGAACAATATTTGATTAAAATATGTTTTCAATTATTGTTTCATGGATGACCATACCCTATCATAGAGTTCCTAATTCATCACATGCTAGGATGATGTTGGAAAAGGGTTTAGAGACTAATTTTACACATCCTAATTAAATTTTATCAAAGACATTAATACCTTTTCAATGTTCCTAAATTTTTTGTACCTTAAAATTACCCCAATTCAAGAGACCACATTTTTTGAAAGTTTTAAAGCATTGTAAAAAACCATTTTTTGTATATGCTATAACCATAGCATTTTAATATCCCACTTTTCATTGAGGAATTTTTATAAAGAGTTCACATGTAGTGTGCATGATTCCACATAATATCAACATATGATGAAATTTTAATTTCGAATATGATTTGATGAATGTCCTTATGTTTTTCTAAAAACTAGCCCATTTTAGCACAAGTTCAAAGGTATAATATAGATTTATACCAGATAAATGATTTTTTTAAAGTTTCCAAAGTATTATTATCAAACCCATTTTTTGCATAACATTCAATCATTACAATCCTAGAGACCACATATCTTTGAGACATTTATTTCAAAATATTTAAATCCTATTAAAGTGTATCAATATTTGCATATCTTGTTATCATGAATTTTTATATTATTAGACTTATTTGAGGCATTTTGTTAAAAATTTCATGTGCATATAAAAAATTACCAAAATTATACATACGTTGATATGTAAATTATTTTGAAAATAGTCACCTATGGTAAATACAAATTACATGCCTATTTATCATATCATGTATTATACTTCCTTATTTCATAACTCCTAATTTTTTAATGACTAGATAATGATAGTGATAATACATGATTTAGAATTTACACATGCCATTTACATTTACTAAAACTACCAAAATCCTCATCATCTTGACCATTTTGAATTTGAACAATAATTAAAATTTTCCATGAACCAATATCTCTTTGAGGATTTTTTTTCAAAATAGATCACATGCAATGTGTATACTTCAACATTAAAACAACATTTAACAAAAAAAGACTTTCAAAATTTATTTTATATATTTCATTATTTTATTCTAAATTTCTCATTTTAGTATAAGATGGAAGGATGCTAAAAAAGGTTGTGTAATATGTACTTATACCTATAAATGCATAAAACTTTTCAAATCCTCATCAACGAACCCATGTAGTACATATCACGTAATCATATCTTTAATGCATTATTATTTTATATATTTTTATTCTTTTTTAACATAAAAATCTAATCTATATATGCAAAAATATGGTTGTGCAGTCATATTTGGAGACCTGCTATTCTTTTTATCAGTATGTTTATCATTCAATTATTTCTCCATTAGTGTAATCACTCAATAGGTTTTGAAAATTAACTTATTCTACTTACATGAAATTTGTCTATGAAATTATGTCCCAAGAAATTTAGGTCTATAATTTTATGGGTAGTATTATCATAATAAAATGTCCCCAACCATGTTTGATTAAAATTATTAGATATCCTGAATTCCCATATTCCATTAGTATATGGAGAAATGTCTTAATACTATGAATAACTAGTTGTATCTGACCTTAAATTCCTCCTAATGCTTTCATAGAACAACTATAATTCATATTTAGTGATTTAAACATAATATAATAAACTCTAATATGGCACACACATGCAAATATTTCAACTTCAAATTACGTTGTTTTTTAGTAAACTAAATAAATAACTTTGATATAAAAATTCTTGTACATAATTTAATAAAAAAATATTAAGTCTACTTAATGGACCATGGAAATACCATATCTCTTGTATAAATATATATATATATACCTTATTTCTCTCAATACCATATTGAGCCTAGTTATAATGTGGGCTCAATACCATATCTCTTGTATAAATCTCTCTCTCTCTCTCTCTCTCTCTCTCTCTCTCTCTCTCTCATCTCTCTCTCTCTCTCTCTCTCTCTCTCTCTCTCTCTCCTCTCTCTCTCTCTCTCTCTCTCTCTCTCTCTCTCTCTCTCTCTCTCTCTCTCTCTCTCTCACACACACACACACACACACACACACACACACATCAAGAACAATTTTGATGAACAATTTTTTTTTTGCATCAAGTACCTTTACTATTATATATCCTCACTACTTACATTGGATGATGTTAGGGTTTATGACTTTAGATGTGTTAATTCCTTATAAAACTCATGTAGATGTACAAGTTTTTAACTTATTCATGGTGTTGATATCAACAAACTTATTTCTCTCAATACCATATTGAGCCTAGTTATAATGTGGGCTCAATACCATATCTATTGTATAAATATATATGCCTTATCTCTCTCTCTCTCTCTCTCTCTCTCTCTCTCTCTCTCTCTCTCTCTCTCTCTCTCTCTCTCTCTCTCTCTCTCTCTCTCTCTCTCTCTCTCTCTCTTCTCTCTCTCTCTCTCTCTCTCTCTCTCTCTCTCTCTCTCTCTCTCACACACACACACACACACACACATCAAGAACAATTTTGATGAACAATTTTTTTTTGCATCAAGTACCTTTACTATTATATATCCTCACTACTTACATTGGATGATGTTAGGTTTATGATTTTAGATGTACTAATTCCTTATAACAATCATGTAGATGTACAAGTTTTTAACTTATTCATGGTGTTGAGATCAACACACCCCATTTTTTTTAAAATCAGGACCGCATAAAAAATATGGATCATTCACCCTAAGATTTATCTCGCCTTTCATACCACAATATTATAACCCCCTTGTATGGATTGAAATATTTATAAATCATGTTAATTCATGAAAAATATTAATGAGGTGTTGTTTAATATTTCATTGATTTCTAATTCACTATGATTTCTAATAATCTGGTTGTTTATAGGTGCTCTTATAAGGGGTTGTGTTAAAAAAACCAAGGTATGATCCCTATAACTCAAATAATGCTGCTTAATTAGGGTTTTTGAATCATAATATATCTTTAATTATGATAAAATTCATGTTTAGGACTATCATATACCTTAAATTATATTTTATATTAAATTCCAAGTCTAATTTTATGCTCGAGGTTTTACAACTTTAGGCTTGTAGCTTTCCTTTTGATCCCGTAGATTTATAACTTTCACACCTTTTAATTTGGTAAGAATATTGATTCTAGATTATCTTTAAATGACACATGAAAAATTCACATGCATTATTTATTTGGTCACATAAGTTACAAACTTTGTCGCATATATTTTTGCCTTTTAAAAATTGAGAGACACATGCCCCAATGGGAGTTTTACACTTGTTACCTAGTCATAATGTTCTATATTATGAGGAGGATGAAATTTGTTTGACCCCATGATTCAATCAAAACATGTCATATGGCATCCAGCCAAGGCCTTTTGATGATTTTATTATTTTATAAGTCTTGTGCCAATGCAATCCTATCACATCTTGCCACTTAGCACTCGATCATGCCCCATAGTTAAGATGCAATATTTTAATTTCATAATACAAATATTGAATGAAAAGATAAAATTTGGAAGTAACTCTCTTAATCTTGGGTAGCTATATGTGATGTGGAAGTCATGCAGTAGTTGGGAATAATGAGTTGAAGACATGTGGACCCATATTTTGTGGCAATAATATGATCAAAGGAAGCCATGAAACCTAATGATTATACCATAAAATTAAAATGTGATACTTGGTGAAGTTTCATGGCATTTGGGTCCATTAAAAATTTCGTATAATAAATCCATGAGATAATGTGAGCCAATAAGAACTCACCACTTGGAAAACCATAAAACATTTTTAGGTCACATCATTCAAAGGATGAAAGGGGTTGATTCATGTGATTATTAAAGATGAGTGATCCAATTGAAAGATGGCACTTGTAAAAGTGTTACACAATCTACCTAGATGGTTTGATATTTACATTACAAGTCTAAAATGCCTAAGAGGGTGCCAAGTGTTGAGTACATGTCAAAAACAACACCTAGGCAACATACAGTTGTTCACAAAGTGACGATAGTAGGCATGAATTAAATACTGATGGGAATTATTCTAAGGGATATAAATCCAAGTCACTTCACTAAAAAGTCAATCCTATGACAATAATACACATGGACAAAGCAAAGGTGGTGATTGGTTGATTTCTTAAAGTAAAGTTTTGAGTTTGTTAAATTAAAACCAAATAGTCACCCCATCTTAAAATCAAGGTGAATTAAAACACTTTCCATTAATGACGTACATTGTTTAGATTAAATTCTAAATTTGGAGTTTAATGCTTATTACCTCAAAATAATAAGTTCACCTTTAGTTGTTATTTGTTAATGTTTGAATTATTCTATGAGTTTTCTAAGGACCTATGTATATCTCTCCCCTATTAAATAAAGTTTCAAGTTTTTCTATCACAAAATTTTAAACCATGGCCTAAACTAAAGAATCTAAAATTAATAAGTAAGAACAAATCATATTCATATACTCTTTTAGGATAAATTTCATCTATCAAGATACCAAATTCAACTCTATTGCATTGGCTACCAAGGATAATCATTATAATGGCCTATTTTATGATGTAGAGAACATTGTAGACCAGAATAGTGATAGTGAAGAAGACACGAATGAGGCAGAGGATAGACTAGAGATTATAGCACTCAAGTTTTTGGGTTTACACAAAGAAACATCTAAATCAAAGGTACTCCCTTGTGTATACTTAGTCTACCATATGTTATTTTAGTCTAAATGCATTGATAATATGATTGAGTCTTTAAATTTTAGGTTAAGATATTACCTTCATAGCTAGGTTAGCCCTTTAGTATTAATATGATTTGCCCAAACTAGAGATTAAATACAATCTAGAAACTATGACTCAAAGGCTTAAAACCCATAACATAACATATGTTTTAAGAGACTAGGCTGAGAACAAAGGGAATTTTGTGTACATAACTAAAATTAGCCAAATTCCCATCACACAGTTTAGAAGGGGAGTAAGAATTGGAATGGCCATGATGAACTAGTTGCATGGGGTTGATGATATAGGTCATGTGGATGAAAAATGGATCCCACTTTTGTCCATGATAGTCTATGATAGAAATAATCCCCCTTTGGGAGAAATTATATCTTGTAATATGTTATCCCAAATAAGAAACAGTATGGCTAACTAGGATGATAATTTTTACATGATGTCATACTTAGTGGATGTCATTTATGCCACTCAAACATTTTCATTAGTTCATGAATTAGGACCCAAAGCTAAATTTAATAATTCCTCATAACTTCTCAAAGGTCAGAATGCACAAGTATAAGAAAGAGTTGAGGGTCATATCTAAATAGTTATATCCAATAATATATAGGGAAATCCATGAAAATACCATGCTTAGATTATCAAAAGAAATAAAAATAGCCCCAAATACATTGGGAATCTATTGGTATTACCTAGATTACATAGTTATGAGGGTGGTTGGCATCAATATATCCCCCCTTATTTTTCCCATTAAAGTGCTAGATAAGTTGGTTGAGAAAGAAATTGCTTGTCAGTTCTACATAGGGGTGGAAAAGTTATGTAAGAATAAAATAAGAGGATTAATTCATCCTTAATTGTCTAATATTGGTCAGTTTTGGATAGAGAACTAGAATTTTATCATTATAGTTGCCAAAAAATACCTAATATTAACTTATAAAAGGATGACAATAGGGAGTGGGATCCAGAGCACATAGATTTCAACCATTGCATCAAACACAAGTCGACCTTGAGTCTTTCCTACCACAATTAGTATCAAGATGAGGATAGCTTCTATATCAATGCTATAAATGATCAAGATGTGAAATAAAGGTTGAAATATGCTAATGTTCCACTTGTTATGGGAAGACTAAAAGATGTTTATTATTATGAAGTTTTCAAGTATAAAAGTGCTCAAGCATGTACATGCACATCTATAATTTATATTGTTGATGTTGAAGAAGAGAGAATGATTGACCCTTAATTAAGTTAGAGAATCTTGTAAGCATTGTCTCCCAGTTTGGGGAAGGGAGAAACTGAGCCTGAAGAACACATTGAGCAGGTCTCTTTTTTAGAAGCAACATCCAACACTGTGTCCTAAGTTTAGAATGTTGCCTAAATGCTTACAAAACCTTCAATGGTAATTCATTAATCTTTGTTTAAGGTTGTAGCACCACCCACTATGGTACCAATAGCTTTTACACTAGAGCTACCTCCCCTACTTCCTATTAAGGAGGAGCTAGATATGACTAGTCAAGATTGTGTTTATTTTCCTACCTTATTTCTAAATAGTTACTTTTGTGGTAGATCTTATGGGTCACCAACACTAGATGTCATGAAAATAATGCCCTATAGGCCATTCATTAGTCTTTTAGTTAGGCTTATGACTATACTCTTAGACACAGTCAATCCTTTGATTATGTCATCTACCTCAAAGGTATCTATAATGGCTAATTTTACCCAACCCCGTGCCTAGGCTTGGTCCTAAATTTCCTAAGGAGAGGCCTAATCTTTTCATACCACAAGTTTCTTTATTCTTAGTAAGTTCTCTAGCTAGTACTAGTTTTTTCCTCACAAGTAACATCTCCCATCCCATCACCTAGTTCTATTTTTATCCTGGTCAGTCTCATAGATACCTCTCAAACATTATCATTCCAAGTATTGGCACCAATTCCTTAGTTACCACCATCCACTCAACCTTAGGGTGATATAGTAGATAAGACTTGGATAAAGGAGATGTAGTTGACCATAGTGAAAAGGCAAGATTTAGTTATAGTAAACCCTCCACAAATCTCACTAAATTTTGAAAAGGAATCTAGAGGTATGAAAAGGGTAAACAAATGAAAAATGACTCATCTAGATCAGTCAGTTGTATGTGAGTTTGAAAAAACCTTATTTGCACTCACTAAGAATAAGAAGGCTAAGCATGGCTAGTATCGACAACATGCATAAGACCCCCTCTTAGTGTTGAATTCATATGGTGATGTGTCCACCAAATTGGTGAAAGGGATGTAGCAAAGTAAAATTGAGTTAAAATAGAAAAATAAAGACACCTTACCATAAGAAACTATCACCATAGTAGAATGGGTAGTTGAGGCTATGTTTTACACTCTAAATACTTTAGATCAATAAAAAATAAAAGGATATGAGGTTTATATAAAAATTATTAAGGTATAAAATACCTTTTGTAATTATGATATCAAAGTGATCAATTTGGTTTAATTGATTAGGTTGAATAAATATAAAGAACTACACTTGGCACCCTTGAAGTATTTGAGCATTGATCAATCTTACATCATTGGAAGGAGGAAATCCTTAAATCAATGGATGATGATATGAGATCCTTAGGCTAGTCTCTTACTCATAAAGGTGATAGAGTTAAAACTCTACTCATGGAAGTTTAAATCACACACATTAAAAATAGAGATGGTATCATCATTAGCAGGGATGATTTCAAAGGATAACTCTAAAGTTTAATTATCAATTTCATAAAATAGGCTCTAGTTTGAGTAGTAACCTATATAAAAGATATGGTGGACTTAGCAGCATCAAATAATCAAAGAATAGATAGGGAAGTAGAAATCAATGAAGATGTAAGACCTCTCTTAACTAAACATGATGTAAAGTCAAAGTTCACTATCAAACTACTAAAGGAACCTATCATAGACCTGAAATTGATTGATAGAGATTATAGGAAGTACTTGGGGGCATGTAAGGAACAAATAAAAGATAAAAAATAGATGGGTAACCAACTATATATGGTCACCATAGGATCTTCTTCCTCTTTAGCCCCTCTAGGAGTTTCTTCTTCTTTAGCTACATTAGGAATTATTTCCTCTTCAACAACTCTAGTTTCACTTTCTTCTTCTTCTAGATTGGGATCTTTATCATTGTCAACAATAAAAATATCCCAATTTGGAAACTTATGATCAAAATATCAATTTTAAAGGCTATTTCTTTGATAAATTTCATTTTCTAGTTCCAATCATTATGTTGTAAGAATATTCCCTCTTTAAATAGGGAATATTTTTTATTTTTAGAACATGAGGAACTTTTATCTAGTGATAGTTGTCATGTATTCAATTATTTTATAGCTGATGAAACTATCTTAGGCATTTGAAGAGGCCTATATATAAGGGTTTCCCCCTCACATTTTTTAGAATAGAACTTTTGTGGAATTAATGCAAATAGAAAGAGGAATTATAGGAATTTATTCATTGTTTCATTACTTTCCATATTTTATTATTTCTCAATCTTTTTAAATGATAGATGGTTCATGTTTCCAATGGATAAAACTGATAGTAGTGATTCTATTGCATCTTGTTAGTTTGTGCTTTTTTCTATTCTAATAAAATTTGTTTATGTATGCTTTGTTTCTCTTTTACTCTACAAATAAATGTGCTTAAGGTAATTTATTATGGGTAGCCATTTTTTAAGACATACTTATCATATATGTGCATTCATTCACCATAGTATCACCACTATATTTATGGCATTTTGAGTCTAGCACTATAATTTCATAAATTCTAGTTTTATTTTCATTACATCATAAATAAACAAATGAAATCCGTTGGTCTTTGTTATTTCAAGGAAAATCTTCTTTTCTTCTCAACCCTTCTTTCCATTTTTTATTTTTTTGACATGAATCACCTTAGTTTACTACTCACTATAAATATTCATTTGCTTGTTTGATTTTGGGAGATAGTTGGTAAAATATAAAGCAATTTTCACCATAATAACAAAAGGAAATCTCAAATAGATTGTGTCACCAAAAAGTTACAGCTTTCCCTAAAGTAGGGTATGATTAGAGGCTAAAGGTGGTAGTCATATAATCATTCCATCAAAATTTAATTAATCCCTAAGGTCTTCCAGGACCTACACAACAAACTAAGATATATTATTTTACTATTAGCATTGCATCTTCAACATAAATGCACATCAACAGGAGAAAATCTAATGCTAAAATGAGGTCTTATATTTCCTCTTTATTTGTTTTTGAGTGAAATTGTAGTGTATTTTAGTTAAAATATAAAATAATTTATTTAATACACAAGGATTGGTGTAAACACTATAGATTCATTTCATTTCTATGAGATATTTGCAACCTCGAAAAGATATTTGTGAATGTGTGTTTAGTTCAAAAATTATTTGAAATATTGAATCAAGTCTAGAGACATTCTAGCGTTTCCCCTCTGATCTGTTTAAATTTCATCTAAAGGTATTAATGATAGGCATTTCATTGAATTATTTGAATAGATCAAGATTTTTTTAATCTATATTTTCAAGGTTCTTCATAATTTGAACTAAAGACTTTAGATATATGGAAAATTGGTGTAATTGTTAGTAACTAATTGATTATTTGTGTCAAAGATCGCTAAACCAAGGCCCTATAAATCTAAATTAGCTTCATTCAGATAGCATTAAGATATTTTTTTTCATAATTTTACTTTGAAAATTTTTTGATAAACATAATACAGTAAAGGTTGATTGAAATATTTTGTCTAAAATTGATATTTTTAGGTTAGACCAAGATTCTGATAATAATTTTGTGTAAACTTTGAAGTTTTGAAAGATTTAGATCGACAAAGGTAAAATAAGATCTCTATTGGATTATTACATGGTAATTTAACCAATATTTACCTTATTTATCAATATTTGAAGAACCTTTATATTATTTTGAATTTATGGCCCTAATCCTTTACATATCATCCTAGAGTTACTTAGGGTCCAGACTAGATCTCGCTCTGAAACTAGAGTTCTCCTTAGATCTTTATAAACCCATCATAACTTTAGAGCTAACAAAGGAAGATGTAGGGAGTAAAAATACCAACCTACCTATTGGAAGTATATACTGATGGGGGGTGAATAAATTTCTTAACAATGTCTATTAAATTACATAAAGCATTCATTCATATAAAATATCAATTCATAAACAAATAACTACACAAGCATGTCATAAGAGAACATAAGAGATATGTGGGAAAACCTCTTGGGGAATAAAACCCAATTAAAAATTCACATGGAATACAATCCTATAATTTCAAGATCTAAATTTTATTGAAGTTCCAACTTCACAATGGGCTCTAACCCCTATTAAGCACCCACTTAACGAGTTCTTCTACAAGCTCTATCTTGCAAGAAAGCTCTAACTGCCTAGGTAACTTAGCACAAAATAAGTCACATATGATATATAATCACCTTATAATACTCATTTATAACTAAAATATATATTACAACCTTATTTTTCACTCTTTACCCTTCAATCTCACTCAAATAGCCTCTTAGGCCTTCTCGCTCAATTAGCCCTCACTTTGTAGAATTAAGTCAAATGACCTTTCTTAACACATATATAATAATATTTATATAATAATTTCATGTTAATATCATATTTATTATTATTTTTAATCCCTTAATTTTTTTTCCAAAACACTATATCCCTTGCTCAATAGCTCAATTCTCTAACTAGTCAAAATGGGCTTAGTATGTCTTGACTTTATACTTGATTCTTTCTCATACCTACCTTGGTCATCCAAGGACCTAAAAATAATTTTATTATCATTTAAATATATTATTATACACGTTTCATAAGTTAAAAAACAATACATAAGTTATCCATAGCCCATAAGGACCGAGTCCACTATTTGGCCTAATGGAGACCTAATGCAATTAGGTTTGTCTTATCCACACATTACCACTCTAACCCTTAAGAATGATTATTTTATTAAAAAAAATCATGAAACAATTCATAAATTACTACAATATACTATTTATATTTTCACATTGGGTCCCTAACTCCATTTATGTCATTTCACTACTTGGACCTACCAATTAGGTCTCCTTGCCAATAGGCCTTCTCACTGCCAAAAAGTTTGTATTGAAAATTTGAACCAAATACACAACTTTTACAAATAAACACATATAAAATAAAATTAATATGATATTAAATAATTAAAAAACTTCCCAAAATTCTTTTTTCTTCACCACATAGGCCGAAAGGCCTCAGAAATACTTCTACAAAAGGCTTACTCATAAACACATAAAACTGTCAACACATAGTCAAAATCATTTGACTCACCAAAATTAATAAAGGACTTAAAATTAATAAAAACAAATTAAAATTGTCTTATTATATATTTATAAAACCGTTAATACAATTTTATTCTTAAACTTAGTGTAAAATGACTCAAGAACATCCTTTTCACACATACACAGAAAGTTGCCTATAGCATAGAAAACACAGTCAAGAAACTCAAGTCTAAAAACACCTATGGGAATAATTTTGTATGATTAAAATAGGTTTTTTTGAACCTTAAATATCCTTATATCATCTCTAAAAATATATATTTCATGTTCATATGTCAATATTGGTCTTACATACCAATCTCACTACTTCACTCTTCACTATGTTAGACAAACTAGATTGATGACAACTTTTTGCTTAGGTATAGGAATAATAAACACATATACACAAAATTTATAGTAGGGATAGGTATTTAATAATTACCCCATGCCTTAGGATCCATCCCTAGTCCTCTACAACCAATCCCTAATCTCATTCTCATTCTTGCCTAGTCTTCTCACTATTCTACTCATTAGGCCAATTTAGCATTAGGCTAACTTCCATGATCAGTTTAGAAAAAAATTCATTAAAAAAATAATAATAAAAATTCATGGTCATAAACTATAAGTATTTCACATAATCCTCCATCCATTGGCATACTCTGACCTAGTTAACCTTTCATGTAGCATCGAAAACCTTGAAAACAAGGGTTTTCATGTAGCTTTTACTCACTATCAAGACAAAAAAACCATTTAAGGAAATATTGAAGAGTCCTTTACATGTTCCAAACATCAAAATAGTTAAACTATACCATTTTGAGCCATAACCTATTATATCTTTCCTATCAGTTCTTTGTTAGGTTTTTTAGAAGGGTTTTAACTACCTTAGCTTCTTAGCAATCATTCATAAAGGATTTCCCATAAAATACAAAAAAAAAAGCCAAAAAATCAAATATAAAGACATTAACCAGCTACCATGAAGTGTTCAGGATCTCATGAAAAGGTTACACATGACAATGAGCATGAGAAACTTCTTCTCAGGTATGTTACACCCCATTTTTTGTACACAAGAAACCTTATCACAGGTTTTCATGCTTCCTCCTTTAGGAATTAACTTAAAAAATTTTCCACATACTTAACATGACATATAAAACCTTTATTAATGATTTAAATATCTCTTCAACCTTTTTAAATTATCTTGACCCCTCATTAGGTCATTATAGGTCACTTTGCATACTAGGCCTTATAATGCCAATCATACTTGGACTATGATCATGCCTTAAAACCAATTAAAATATCTTCAAAACTATACTATCATGTCATACAACATCATAAAATTCTCTCAAATTAACAACATTCCTTACACAAGTCTCATATAGATAATCTCACTAAGGCACCAAGATTATTTCTTCTCACTAGGTCTCTTCATATAAGAGATAAGCTTAAAAATTGACCTTTTGACCTCATCTACCTCTTTCACATGTTTAAGAAACTTATAAAACTTAATCATGTCTATAGTAACCCAAAAAATAAATATTTACGATGGTTCATGCATACATATTCTTCACAGAGCTAAACTAGGTTACTCAAGATACCTTGTATGCTCCTCCGTACTTATAACCTAATCAAGATGATTCCCTTGTACTTTGAACATAATATTGAAATGTCATTAAAAATATAAATAATACTATTTTTCCTTAAAATTTCTCTCATAATATAGATAAAAATTATTTGTTACATACCACTTCCCCAATCATGACATCAATTCTAACTTTTGAGATGGACATTCAAAGGACATTCGTCTTAATTTTGACATAAATGACAAAATCAATGCCTTAATACCAACACTAGGAACATACCTCAACACTACTTCTATAGTGAACCATAATCCACCTCCTTGATTCCAGATCCATCCAGTCATGGCATGGTTAGGAGAATCTTCCATGAATGTGCCTAACCTTGTGCATGATTTGCCCAAGAATCCTAAAAAGTAACTTACCCTCTTCAACCAATCCAGAGGTATGATTATTGAAGAACATATCAAGTAATATAAGTCAAATCTTAGGTTTTTTAACATCATCCATGAAGATGTATCTTGTATACTCTTCCCATTTACCTTTAGGGAAGCAGCCTATGACTAGTTCCTTGATTTTTTAGAGGATTCCATCACAGGGTGAAATTAGTTGAATGTACCTTCATTACACAATTTATAAGGGTAATTATATCTAGCATTATTTATTGACAATTCACTATCCTAAAATTAAACCCAATTGATCCCATAAGAAATTTTAATGTTAAATTTTAGAAGATGTATAACCTCACCACAACTCCTTATCAACCTACAGATGACCTAACATTTGAAATTTATAAAAATGCCCTAGACCTAATTATTTGTCTTTATACATAGTGATATGAATATCAATACCCTTCCACCTAAATATGTAGATGCCATACACATTGATGAGAAGATGCATTTGTAAGGGCACCATAACTTTTCCATATGAAACATCAATTAAGCCTTGTCTACTCTGAACATAGTTCCAAATGCAAATTAGGACATGCCTATGTTAAATCAAATACCTAGCCTCAATCAATTGCCATTAATCAATGTAGCTCTTCAAAAACAACTAGTATTATTCGATCAATCTAATTTCATGGCTCATCCCAAAAATAATAGTCAATATGTGGTCCTTTTTAACAAATCTAATACCCAAAATGTTATCTAGAACCTAGTCTAGAACACTATGATTGAGTCCTTAAAAAGATACTTAGGTGTAATTCATATAATGGTCCAAAAACTAGGTAGTGACTTTATGAACTTTCAAAATAAATGGGAAACATGTGGATAAGTTCTAATAGAGATTAAATATTTCAAAATTATAACATACTTTTCAACTAGTCTAACAATAATAACAACAATGAGATTTATTGGCCAATTTTGGCCTAGATATGGAAATTTGCCTAGATAGATCTGTTTATAGAGGTCTTGGTATGGATTGATCATATGAGTAGAGTTATTGATTGAGAAAGAGATAAAATGTCACTTAAAAATATTTTGAAACACTTTAAGCAAGCTTAAAGTGTGTTTTATTGATCTTTGAGAAGTAAGGCTTAAAAATAGGTATAGGACTGCAAATTGAAGAAGACCAACAATTTTTTATGGTGTTTCAAGTATTTGGTAGCATGAATTAGGTTTTAAAAAGTCTTATAAGTTCATTAGATCCTTATAAAGAGACAATAGTAATTTTCACAAGTCTAAAAGAACTAGACCATCAAAGGTATGTCATGAAGAAATGAATGGGTCAGCTTGATTGTGCATTTAATAAGTAAGCCTAGGAGGCCTCTCAAAGATAAAATATCATAGAGACATGATTTATTTCATGCCTAGATTATCCTCTACAAATTTCATAACTTTATGAGTTGTCTATCTTAAGTTATAAAGATTCAAAGATAGAGTTGCAGAGTGAAACGTGAATGTAGATGTCAAATTTGGGCCTTGTAAAGTAGCTATTTAAATTCAAATTCTCTAAGATCAATTATTAGTATTAAATCATAAGGAAGATCCAATAATAAGTGGAAACATGATAGTGTTAGTGGGTCCTAAAGATATAATGGTGCACATTTGATCATGCATCAAAGATCAATGATGAGCATCAAGTCAAAAGGTCAACATAAATGTGTTCATGACAAGTGTCAAGATCTCAGGTACCTGAATGGAGATCTAATGGTATATGGTGAATGATAAATTATGTGGGTCTAAGTATAATGATGGTATATGATCCATCATACAAATTAGATATAATGGTGAGTGATGGGTCAAAAAATCATTAGATTTCAAAGATAAATACATAGGTGACAAGTATCTCAAGTGTGTTAAACTAATAGAAGATCTATGGTACACATTAGATCATGTAGATTCAAGATCAATGGTGAGAGAGGGGTCAAAGAGTTAGTATATCTTGGGGATGAATGTAAAGAATATAGATGGCATAAAGTTAAGGAGCTCAGATCAAGATGGATTGCCAAGATTAAAAGTTAACAGCTAGGGGACTCCAATGGAAAGAAAATTTGACTTACATCAAACTAGGATAGATATTTCAAAAGACACCATTAAATATTAGTCGAGACCTTTGTTAGAGGATATGAAGCATATAGATTTAGTTTTATTATGTTTTCAACATCGTGTATAATTAATCCTTGGCTCACATAAGTTTCATAGGTAGAATTTGTTTGTTTAGACCTAATATAGTTCTAAAAACAAGGATATGAAACTTATGAAGATTCATGGATATAGTTATATGAAAACCAATAAATTAGATTGGTTTTCAATCTATAGTGAAGACATGTTTAGGTTAGAAAATGGGCAAGTTTGAAGTGTCTCATTATTTTATATAGTCATAGTTTTGATAAACAGGTACTCACGACTGCTAAAAGCAGACTTAGGCATGGCTCTATCAAGTCTAAAGATATGAGGACTTTATCCTCATAATGAATCCAAGTGAAAAGTGGCATATAAGTTCAAGGAGTAGATTTGGGGATTGGAGAATTCAAGTGGATCATTTGATTATTCTCAGAGCCACTAAAGGTTTTTATTCATAATAAGATCATTACTCATCATCTATAGAACAAACTCTTGTCTTCTAGTGAATTTCTTAGCTAATGAAAAGAACTTGAAGACTTATTGAAGCAAATAAAGGTTAGCTTATTGATGAAGTGTTAGCCTTTATTTGATTAAAACAAGTGGTGCATTCATTGAAAGATGGTGGTAGATCATTTAATGATCTTGGATGGTGTGGTCCTTCTTCTCTCTTCTCCCTTTATCCATATCACCCCATTCTTTCCATTTATAATCTCTCTTAGTTTTTAGATAAAAGACTCTCTCACTTTTGATAAGAATTCTCTCTCAATTATGTAATAGTAGCTACTTTCATTTGATAAGGCTAGACCTTATAAAAACTTATATGAAAGACCTATTCAATCTAATAAAGACTTTCTTTTCCTATCTCTTGATTTTATAATCATGATTAGTAAGCTTGTGCATGATGACATTATAAAGGAGAATCTTCCATGCCCATTATCCTTTTTTATTAACTATTTTAGGGTGTTTTCAAGTTAATTATAGGTCTACATTTATATTCTTTCTACCATTAATGTAAGCTTGGTGTGAGTTTTTTTTATTCCTTTTGGCTTCATTCATTACTTCTTGAACCTAGTGTACGAAATACGTATGCAATTAGCTAGATTCTGAGACTATGTGAGATTGTATTATCTTATGCTTCTTCATTGTTCATTTCATGCTTGTGTGATTTATAAATTAATTTGGTGCATCACCTTTTTATATTTCTTGAGATCCCTATTCCCCCTTTCTAACCCTTTTTTAGTAGTAGCATTAGTTTAGGTGATCCATCAAGAGGAAACTAGCCTTCTCCAGAGGTTCAACCGTGCCATAGGATACCCATAACTTAGAGTTGTTCACATATTATGGCTCAATTGAATAGAGAATGAATAACCCTCTCCAAGGGTGTAAAATGATGCCATAATAGTTTTTGGCATGCCCAATGGGACATAGTTCAAATAAGACAAGTCAAAGTTTGATGCTAGTTTGATAAATTTGTAACAATTATAGCTTCTAAGCAACAAAATATAGTGACTTCAAAAGAAGATCTAACATTCTGGTAGTAGATCAATGACTACAACTCATGCCAAAGGTGATTACAAGGTGAACTTCTAGAGGTGTTCCCTTTGAGTTCATTTAATTGCCTTTAAACTCAATAAAGAGATTAATATTTGCTAATACACACCTATATAAAGGCAACTTTATTCCTAAGTCAATTTCAAGGCCTACCCCTACCAAAATATCTTTGTTAAACGATTTTATTACCATGGTATCCCCTAGATCTTTCCCTTTTATGGCATTAAATGGTCAAAGTCCTCTATACCTCCCTCAATATGATCTTATTCCAGTAGCAACTCTTAAAAGTGTCCCTTTTTTTATTGGAGATGAAGCTACAACCCCTTCTAAACACCTCATGAATATAGACAACTTCTACAACATTCATGATATCAATGAGGAAAATGTTTGAATTAGGTTATTATACATCTCTTTCAAAGGTAAAGCCCTGGATTAGTATAGAAGCCTTGATGTTAATTTTATTACATTATGGGACCAATTAAGAGATGCATTGTGTAAAATATTTGAAGATAAAAGTGACCATTTATCCCTTATAAAGCAATTAACTATAATGAAAAGATCCCCTCATAAAGTTATGAAAGACTTCAATACAAGTTTCCAAAAGACTTGGGACAAAATCTTAGTATCTGTTAAGCCTACACATAACTTTTCCTTTATTTACTATTTGAAGGTCATAAATAATGACATTGTAATAATGATCCAGTCCATGGGAGGAAATGTTGGTGGTCTAGATTGCATCCTGATGGGTAGATGATTGTTTAGGTCCTCTACCAAAATCTAGTCCAACATGAGACTGACCCTAGGTTGTGGGTATCCTATAATGGGGTTAGATCACAAGATTTTTAATGAGGGTAGCTCCTCTAATGCATCATTTTAGATCATTTCCACTACTAAAAAATACTAATGACCATGAAAAAGGAAGAAAGAGATAACAAGAAAGGGAAACCTAAGCTAACAATGGTGATGCACCTAAATTATGGTTGATCCACTCCATTTGAGCTCCTATTAAACACTAGTGAGATAATCAAAAGACTAGATCTAGGATTCCAAGTATTTATCATGCATAAATATTTTAGGCAAAGGTTCACCAAATGATCAAAGCTAAGGGAAGTGATAGAGAGGTCTAATAAAAGATTTTAACTAGTCAAAGTATCAATATGCAGTCTTTAATCAAAAGATATTTGAACAATAAACATGACATTCATAAAAAGATCAACTAGTAACTAGGTAAGATTAGGACTTGACAAGGTAGATATTTCTTCCACATATGCAAATGAAACTGGCATGTACACACTATACTAGAACAATGAAATCTAAACAATAGTCTTGTATTCATCTCAAAAGGTTACAAACTCAATCTTGGAAGAGTCTAGTCATTCCCAAGAGAGGGAATAAAAGGGTCATTTTTTAGGCTCTAAAGCCCTTATATATAGAATAAAAAGAGAGAAAGAGATGGTAAAAATGCATCAGAGAGTGGAGAAAGAGATCTTAGTCATGTGGTGGTAGCTCATTGATTGCTTTCTACATGTGTGGCTTCTTCTAACCAACTAGACTTTTTAACCTTGGAGCTTCTTTCATTGGTTTAAAAATCCTAGTAGAAGACAAGGATTTGTTATACATGGTGACAAAGTCTATTTGAATGGAATCAATTCCCTTAAATACTTTTTCAACCACTAGCTCACCATCTTGGGATTATAAGCCCACTTGACTTGTTCATGAGGATCAAATCCTCAAAACTTGAAACTAGCAGAGTCATGCCATGAATGGTAGTTAGTACATGATTTATTGAGGATGGATCCACATTGAAATATGAGACCCTTTGCATTAATCACATATCTACCCTATCTCCATATTTGGATCATTGGTCCATTCTATAGATATAAAACCAATCTAATATTATTGGTTTTCCTATAGTTATCATATTGATGTAGACATATAGACTACATATCCCCTTTTCTAGATCAAAATAGGTCCAAATAGACCCATTCTATCTCTATAAGGACTGAGAATCCACCATATGTATAGATCCTCTTTAAAAATGGTAAACACAATCATAGAAATAATCATACATGATACAAAATGTCAAACTAGAGGTCTATATTTAGCCTTAATGGTGGTCCCTTTATGTTCTTTATACCTAACTACATCACTATGTCTACTCCATGATGTTCTAACAAGCTCTAATGGTGATGGGATGATATTTGTAAGACCTGCTTACTTTTATTTAAAAACTACTCCTTGGCTTGACTTTGTCTATTGAAAATTGACTCAGACCAATCAAATTGTACATAACTATCTCTATTATTATTGGTATTGTAGATCATTTCTATTAGATCTTGACTTCTTGACTTTCAATCATAGCATCAGATCAAGCTTTACAATTGATTGTTGGCCTTAAATTTTATACCATGAAGATATTTTGACATATTGAATTGAGTTTTCACTATTAGATAATAATGTATGAAGAAACACTTATCGTTTATCTTGTTAAGACCCATCATTTGAACCCATATGGATAAATTATGATATTAAAATTTATGTTTTCATGTCTGTTTTAGATTAAGGTAAAAACAAGTTTTGAAGGGACCCTGAAACCCTTAACATAAAAAAGAAAGATAAAACATTAAGCACAACCAAGTTCAAAAGAACCTAAAACCAAAAAAGAACAACAAAACTAGGTTTTGCAGGGACCTGCTACCAATAGATGTGACCAGTTTAAAACACCCATCAAAACACTAGAATCTACAAAGTTAACAGACTAGAACAACAACCTAAAAACCTCCCATACCAGTAACCAAAAAACCAGTGACACCACCTGATTACCAACACAAACAACCAGTCAACATAAGGAAACATTAGATTTTCCTTTTGAGTTGAGATTTTTCTTATGCGACTGAAGGTTCTTATCTAGAGGGGGACCATAGATTTTGACTTCTTCCTCTTCACTACTGTCCAACCATCCTCTAACTTTTCTACCTCAGCAACCCATGCCTCAGAAGACAAGGACCCCTGGAACCCAGGGGACATAGATGCCACAACAGACTCTCTTTGAGAAAATGTCTGGCTCCTAGGAGGATCCTTCAAAATAGGGGAAGAGGCCAATGTCACCTCATCCACTGGCTCAGGAAGATCCCTTACCACAGCCTCCGCACAACCTTCAGAGGAATGTTTCACCAAAGAATCCTCCATAGCCATCGGCTCGGAGTGAACACTATTCTCAGACTCAGAATCATCTGAAACTTCCAAGGGTTGTTTAACCGTATAATGTTCAGAGGAGGCCTCAAACCACCAAGAAGATGATCACCTAGTTTTAGATTTCCCAGCAGCACATCACACAGCAATATGACCCATCTGGTGGCACTTCCTACAATGGAATGGGATACCCTCAAAATCTAACTTTTGAGTCCAAGTACCCCTCATGGACTCCAAGCAGATCACCTTAGGAAAGCCCTTTGAAACATCCAAGTCTACTAGAAAATGAGCATAGGTTGAATGGTAAATATTCAAAGTGTCTTCATCCACATATAAGAAATACCCAATAGCATTTCCAATAGTTTCAAAAATTGAATCATGCCAAAGATGTGTTGGAAGATTAGGGAGCCTAACCCAGATAGGGAGATTATTAAAGGATTCTGAGAGAGGATCAAAGTCCTCATGCCATGGTTTGGCCATTAGTGGATATCTACCCTGCCAAGAAAAATTATTGTGACACAAAATAATCTTTTTGGCATTGAGGCCATGGAACTTAACTATAAAAAAACCCATAGCACATGAAAAGATATGGACCAAATCTTCAAAAAGTGGCATCCAGTTCTTGGAGATCCAGCCATGTAGATTTACAAGAGAAGGCCAAAATCCATGAAAGTGACAAATAGCAGCATAAGAGGAAAGCTCTTCTATCATATCAACTATTTATTTAACTTATTTAGGGTTAAGAGTTACCCTAATAGGCTTTAAAGCATTTATAGGTGAAGCATGAGAAGTCCTAGATGAGGCAAGAAGAGGAACATCATGTAACCCTGCTTTAAATGCAGCCACATCAGCAAAAGTCCTTCCATCATATCCAAAACTTGAACCAAGAGCAAGGGATCTATAAGCTAGAAGTGGGGTAGAGGGTAGAAAACCCCCATCCACAAAATAAGTCACATGAGGAGAAATCAAAACCCTACCCCCACATGCAGGGGAAACCCCACCCGTAGTGGGAGTCTCTATAGCCGCCCCTCTAAGAGGAACACTGGCAGAGGAAGGAGGACAGGTAAATGCTAAAGAATCTCTACCAACATCTAACACAGGCACCACAACCTCTAACAAATTTTGAAATCATGTATGTGTGGGATCAACCATATTAAATACTAGTGAATTAGAATCCTTAAACATTATGTTTTCATGCATGTTATTTGACTCATGTGAGCATATTTGACATTCACATGACCATCAAATTTAAATTGTAATGGTTTTTATTTTTATAAGATTAAAGTTGACATTTGCATGAATGTCTCCCATTTTTTAATCAACATTGAAGGCTTGGATTTAGAAGTGAAAAGGTCACAGAGGCACCAAATTTGTCGAATAAGTTCCTGGTACCAAAAGGATTATGCCCACTTGATCCACTAGTTTTGGGTTTCTAAGTGTGTTTACAAAGTGTTCAAGTGAGTGACCTATGTGATTTGGCATTACATTCGAGCACTTTTCACTAATAATTTTAACCTAAATAGCTATTTTCCAAGGTTTTAATTTGACACTCACATGAACATCTTACTCTATGTGACCAACTTTGAATGCTCATAACTTGAGCTAAAAAGCTCACACATGCATGAAATTTATAGAGTATGTTCCCAATATGAAAAAACCCATGGTGATATAATATTTTGGATCATGTGGATTTATAAGGTACATTTATAAAATACTCAAGTGATCTGATCTATTCATTTTTGGAAGACATCTTGGCGATGATCTAATCCTTAAACTTTACCAAATTCATGTTTTGATCAATCTTTCAAGGTTTTAATGGATTCTTAAGATTTGTGCAACCCAATCCATGATCTCAAATGATCATACACCATGAAACTTGATTATTTTTAAAATTTATAACCTTAGACCCCTTTTTTAAGACTTTGATCCATTGTTTCATCAAACCATGCAAAAGATGTATATGTGGGCTAGAATTGTCCAACATCTTTGATGACTCACAGGGGTTGCATGCCTATCTATGAAATAGGACCCATATTATGTTTCCTTATCCATTATATTGCACATGGAGTCTCTACTTAGGTCTAACATATTGATCATGACCCAACACTATCTGCTAATCTTGCTCTAAACCCTCTTGAAACAATACAAAGACAATAAAAATAGTAAAGGCATGTGCACACAAGCACTTAGAGAAAAGCATGAAAACTATTCATATATATATAATACCTTTTTAAAACTAATCTTCCTAGATCAAAAGGAAAACTCTTGAAGTCACCTTTATGTGATGAGAAAAGATGTAAACAGACTACCTTTTAGACCATTGCTTCATTGAACTTAACTACTTCATGATGACCAATCATTTTGGCATGCTCTCCAACAAATAAAATGGGATAAATATGCCTCCAATTAATAAATACTCCTCTTATGGTTCAATAATTTCTTGGTGTTGGACTATAGGAGTACTTGTAGCCTTTTCACTTGATGACACTTTTTTACATGAAGGTTGACTATCTTGTTCTAAGCAAAATGGCTCAAGTTCAACCCAAAAGAAATATTCTTCTTGATCACTTCATAAAATTACAACCTTAAAACCATCCATACTATGCTTTCCTTGAAATAACTTACATGGAAGTTTACCAACCCATCCATGATTCAAGATGTCACATCCCCATGGCTCTTGATCTGACCATTCTTCTTTACCATTGAAGATATCAATGTTGTCTTCAATGTAAAATTCATCTTAAGACTGGTCATATTATTTAACCTAATTATAAAATTCACCTTCATGTTTTGGAGGAGGCATAAGCTTGTTTAAAACCTCTACCTAGTCCATGAATTCATGGTATAGTTGTTGCCATATTTCATTTTGATCCCCTTCCTCCTTGATAGTACACTCTACCTCATTTACAGTTGTAGAAGAATCTTCAATACATTTCTCTTCTTCAATAAGGTTGAATTGCTCTTTTTTTTACCAAAGGGAGTCCCTATGGTGATTTATTAATCATAGTCACTTGTGATATCTTCTTGATTAGCTATGACTTGAGATCTTTCCTCTTCACTTGTTCCCCTCAAGATGAGTTCCTTCTCAAGGGAGGGTGGGATGGAAGGTTGAGGCTATTTGGATTGGTTTTCCTAATTTTCCAACCTCACTAATCTATCTATCCACCATTGGATAAAAGTCTTCATTTCATACAAATCATCATTGATATCACCATATCAAACTTCCTCTCCAACAGACATCCACTTACCTATCAACATTTGAAATGACTTCCTCATCTTCTCTATGAGATGGAAAGGGATCACATCAAGTTCTCTATCCCATTTTCTCATCACCTATTTTAATTTTATAATATTTGGCTTGAATGCCAATAAGGATGTGGTAGCAGAAAAATAGTTTTGATAAGGTTGGCTAAAGGGGTATCTAGATTGATATAAAGGATATATATGCTCAATATAGAGATGATAGGAATGCTTGGACTACTGATAGGGGTCATAATAAGGCTATTAGGATTAATTATATTAATGATATGGCTCACCAACTTGATTATGATATATTTATACCCCAAACCTAACCATAAAGACTCATAAAAGAGATGGGATAAAGATAAAAGTTGCTTTAAGGTTTAACTAGACTATTTTAACTAGTTAAAAGCTTGGAGTCACCATTGATGTTTGAAAACTTGACTCCAAAAGATAAATGAATGAATAAAATAAAAAAAATCTTCACTTAGTGGATGCTAAATTTTTTATCCCATTAGGTGTTCTAGAACTATTGGTGGTTTATATTGCACTCTAGCTAGGTAGATAATTGTTCAAGTCCTCTACCTAAATCTAGTCGAACATGAGACTGATCCTAGGATGTGGGTATCCTATAATGGGGTCATAAATTTAGGGTTTTTAATGAGGATATCTCATCTAATGCATTATTTTAGCTCATTCCTAGTACTAAAACCTACTAATGACTTGGGAAAATGGAGAGAGAGAGATGACATGAAAGGGAAACCTAAGCTAACAATGGTGATGCACCTAAATGGTAGTTGATCCACTCCATTTAAGCTCTTATTAAAAACTAATGAGATGAGAAAAATACTAGATCTAGGATTCTAAGTATCTGTCATGCATAAATATTTCATATACATATTCACAAAATGGTCAAAAGTTGAGGGAAGTGATGGAGAGGTCTAATGTAAGACACTAACTAGTCAAAGTATCCACATGCATGCTTCAATCAAAAGATATTTGAACACTAAACATGACCTGAATAACAAGATAAAAAAGTAAATAGGTGAGATCAATACTTGACAAGGTAGATATTTATACCACATATGAAAATCAAATTAAAAAGTACACACTATACCAAAATAGTGAAATCTAAAAAATAATCTTGTATTCATCACAAGACGTTACAAGCTCAATCTTGGTAGAGTCTAGTCATGCCCAAAAGAGGGAATATAGGGATGATTTTTCAAGATCCAAAGCTCCTATATATATTATAAAAGGAGAGAAAGAGATGGGAATAATGTGTAAGAGAGTGGAGAAATATATCTTAGTCATTTATTGGTAGGTCATTGATTGCTTTCTACATACATGCCTTCTTCTAACCAATTAGCCTTTTCTTGCTTCAATAAACTTTGATCTCCTTTAATTGGCTATGAGATACCTCTATAATACAAGGATTTGTTATGCATAGTGACAAAGTATGTTTGAATGGAATCAATACCCATAACTAGTTTTTCATCTATCAGTTTTCCACCTTAGGACCCTAAGCCCACTTGACTTGTTCATGAGTATTAAATCCTCCAAACATGAAACTGATAGATCCATGCCATGAATAAAGGATAGTACCTAGTTTTTCAATAATGGATCCATGTTGACACATGAGACCCTTTTCATTAATCGCATATCTTCCTTATCTCCATATTTGGATCATAGGTCCATTCTATATATAGAAAATTAAACTAAGATTATTGGTTTTCCTATAGTTATCATATTGATGTAGACCTATATATTGCATATCCCATTTTATAGATCCAAATAGGTCCAAATAGGACCATTATGTCTTTCTAAGGATTGAGAGTCCACCATATTCATGGATCCTCTTTAATAATAGCAAACATAGTCATAAAAATAACCCTACATGATACAAAATGTTGAACTAGAGGTCCATATTTAGCCTTAATGTTAGTCCCTTTATGTTATTTATACCTGATTGCATCACTATGTCCACTCCATGATGTTCAAATGAGCTCTAATGGTGACAGGATGATCTCTATAGGACCTATTTTCTTTCAGTCAAAAATTGCTCCTTGGCTAGACTTTATCTATCAAAAACCAAATCAGACCAATCAAATTGTAACCATCTCTATTCTTATTGGTCCCATAGATCCTTTCTATTAGATCTTGAATTTTTTACTTTGACTCACACCATTGGATCTATCTATACAATTGAATGCTAGCATTAGATTTTTTTCCATGAATATCCTTTGACATATTGACTTGAGCTCACACCATTAGATCATAATGTATGAATCAACACTGATTATTGATCTTGATGGGACCCTTCATTTGAATCCAAAAGACTAACTTAGGTGCTTAAAATTTATTTTTTTCACCTTTAATTTGAAATTTTCATGAATATATTCCATGTTCATTTAATCATCAAATTTAAACCCCAATGGCTTTTATTTTACTAAGCTTAAAGTCGATATCTACGTGAATGTCTCCAATTTTTTTATTGAGTTTGAAGGCTTGGATTTAGAATAAAAAATTTCATGGAGGCAACAAATTTATAGGATATTTTTTTATACCAAAATTATTATTCCCACTTGATCCACTGGTTCTGGGAACTTTCTAATTGTGTTTACAAAGTTTTCAAGTGAGCTGACCTATGTGATTTTACTTGAAGTCTACATGCTTATCACTGATCATCTAAACCTAAATGGATATTTTTTGAGGATTGAATTTGACACTCGCATTAATTTCTTTCTCTACATGACTAACTTTTAATGCTCATAACTTGAGATATAAATCTTGCATAAGCATGAAATTTACAAAGTATGTTCTTAAAAGAAAAACTCCATGACACTATAATTTGTTGGTTCTTGTAGATTTATAATGTGTATTTATAAAATTCTAAAGTGAGTTCATATATTCATTTTTATAATATGTCCTAGTGATGGTCTAGTCCTCAAACTTTTCCAAATTCATCTTTTGATCAATCTTGCAAGGTTCTAATGGATTCCTAAGATTTGTGCAACATGTTCCATGCTCCTAAATTCTTAGACACCATGAAACTTGTCTGTCTTTAAACTTTACAAACTTAGACCCTTTTTCTAAGACTTTTATACATTGATTCATAAAACCAAGAAAAATATTCATATGTGGGCTAGAATTAGCCAAAAGGAAACACATTTCTAGATGTATATGAGGAGGCAATCAAGGCAAAAAATTGTCTGGTGTAGGCTGGTAAGCTTACACCTAGACCACCAATGCCTTTGTTCCCTCATATTAGACCACCCCCTATTTCTATTCCTCTCCTTGATGTCATTACTCATATTCCTAAAATTGTTTTCATACCCATACCAAAGCAAGAAAAGGCTTCCACTAGTCAATCTAGTGATTCTAAAAAACATAAGAACTTTCAAAAGCTTATGATCATGTGTTAGTCAATGGGAAATGAGATAGTGAATTTTTATAGGTAAAAATATTAAAATAGGACTTATCAAGCCTCATATCAACCTTAGCATCAATTTTATCAAGCAAATAGGTCACCCTATAAAGTAAATTTACAAGGCTGAGGCCAAGGTCAAAACTAAGGACAAGGGTAGCCTAGTTACAATAGATAAAGTAACTATAATCCAAATGTTGCAAGAACTTCCAACACCTTGGTATTTATTAAAAATAATATTACTTGGGAAGCTAAGGGTAACATGCCTTGGAATCAATCTTTTTGTCAATCCATTTTCCTAAACACTAACTTTAACCAAGCTTTCAACGATAGAAATCTGCCAATTATGGGTACAATCAAGCTCTTATGGATTGGAACACAAAGGAACCCATGATGACAAAACTAGAAGAGCCTCAAAAAGGTCAAAGCCTTAATTAAGGACCAATATATTTGTGTGATACAATGTTGAATTATGAGCAAGAATAATTTTATTCTCTTAATTAGTAGGCTAGTTGTAGCCAGGCATACATTTCATTAGAAACAAATACAAGGTTCAAAATAAGGAACTTGGATGGTAACCAAAAAGTAGTCAAAGAGCTTCCTACCATTACACCTTCAATATCAAATCCAAACCAATATGCTACTATTCTATAGGTTCTAATAAATATAAGGAATCAAAATTAGGGGAATGTCTTTATTTTACAAGACTCATAAACTCACGGTGTAATTGTGGCTCTCAAAGCACAACCAAAGATTGGTGGTGTACCTATCAACATTGTGAAACAAATGAAAAATTACAATGTGAGTGTGAAAATGTGGTACATGCTCTCCATTCCTAGATGGATAGATATCCTTCAGGGAGGATTATCAAGGATCAAGGTTCCTGAGAAGGAACCAAGCAAAGAAAAAGTGGTTCTCATAAATGTAGCCAAAGGACATAGTCAAGAGCAACTAATTAAGATGGTCAAACCTCATCCCTTATAAATTTTAGTTATCATTGGTGAATCTTTAGTAAAAAATTACTTTATAAATAGTAGGGATATCACCTCATTAATACCAAAGTCTATAGCTAATTAGCTTGGTCTAAAATATGAGCCCTAATCCAAGGGAGTGTTACAACTAGACAGATCTTCCACGAAGCCATCTGGTATCATTAAAGATATCAACTTGACCCTACATGCTTTTCATAGTGTCTTAGTGGTTCAATATTTATTTATCCTTGATGTTCCTTCTCATTTTTCATTATGCTTATTTAGAGAATTCACTACAAATATTGGAGGTTATCTTTCATCAGATTGGTCAATATGGCACTCACAACAAGATATGGGACCAAAGTATAATTCAAAGCTGAGCCCATTGAAAAATTCCACATTGAGCCTTATGGGCATGATAACATAAACCTAAATTGAATTATTATTAATAAGGATGAACATATGGTTTTTCAATAACTAAACAATCACCTTGAGGAGATACCAAACATGTTCTTGGATGAACTATGGAATCGAAATCATTTGAGTGATCCCTTAGAAAGTGTTGAAGAAAGGTACATGGTTGTCTACTACTTACATGAAAAGAATCAATCCATGTCATCCCTCATTGGACCTTAATAATATACTAGTGGCTTATGGAAATTATTCTTTGATGGTTCAAGGAACAAACATGGAGTGGGTGTAGGTGCAATGCTAGTATCTCCCTCCAATGACCAATATTTCTCTTCTTACAGGTTCTAATTTAGATGCTCTTATAATGTGGTAGAGTGCGAGGGTCTTATCCATGGCCTTAAATGGGTTAGTAAGAGAGGGATCAAATAGTTTCAAGTTTATGGGGATAGTGAACTAATTATACACCAAGTTAGAGGCCATAATATCACCAAGAATCCCTTGATGAAGTCTTACAAACATAGATTATGGGACCTAATTAAATATTTTGAGGCTTTAACATCCAAATAGTACCAAGAAACCAAAATGGACATGTTGATAGGTTGGGAGATATGGAAGTTCAATTTGATATCCCTAATGAGTTAAAAAGGACTAAGGTGAATCCACATGTCAAAGTGGTAGTAAGACCATCAGTGCCAAATAATGAAGCTCATTAATAGGTCTTTGATAATGACAATAAAATTGATTGTTTCTTGTAGTAGGAAGCAGAGTTATCCATAAACCAGGAAAATTTTCCACATTAGTATGAGGAGTAAATTGTTTAGTTGAGATCTAACAAGCTTCCTAAAAGGCTTGTCACCCTTAAAGGTCTTTTCCATGAGGGAGATCATATGATAAAAGACAAGGTAGTGATGTTATCAAGTGAAGAGAACTATGAAATATTCCTTATATTCAAGGACAAGTTCCTCAATATTGAGAAGGTAAGCAGTAAAGCTAAAAGGCATGCTTTCATAGAACTCTGTAAAGAATATGTAAACATATTTTCTTGGGCATACGGTGACCTAAAGATCTTTTATCCCAAGTTGGCCCAACACACTATATAATTAGAGGCTAATTCCAAGCCTATCTAGTAGAAGTAGATGCCTATAAACCCAAAAATTGAAGATCTTATGAGGAAAGAATTGACTACATTAATTGAATATAAGATCATCTTTCCAATTAAGCACTCCTTATAGGTAGGCAAATTGGTACCTGTGAGGAAGAAGAGTGGGGAAATAAGATTGTGTGTTGACTTCAAGCATATAAATAGGGTTTATTTTAAATATCACTACCCCTTACCATCCATAGAGAAACTCCTTTAAATATTTTCTAGTTTAGAACATTTTTTCCTTTTTGATGGTTATTCAAGTTACAACCAAGTGATGGTAAGAGAGGAAGATCAATATAATATTTCCTTCACCACTAAGTGGGGCACATATGCTTACCAAAATATTCCTTTTGAGTTTTCAAATATAGGGTAAAATTTCCAAAGATCCATGGACATGGATTTCCAAAGGTTATTGAATTAGATGGTACTAGTTTACTTGAATGACATCACAGTTTTCTCCAAAACAGTTAGTGAACACTTAGATCATTTAAGGTTGATATTTAAAAGATTTAGAGAGTATGGGATCTCTATAAATCCAAAGAGATGTGTGTTTTTTATTCATGAAGGAAAACTTTTGGTTCACAATATTTCAAAAGAAGAATTATCCATTGACCCTAATAGAATAAGTGTCATCCTAGCCTTATCTTTACCCAAGCATAAGAAAGGAATCTATAGCTTCTTTAAGAAGATAATTTTTTTGATAAGGTTTATCCTCAGTTTTTCAAACCTATTAAAACCCATCACTATCATGATGAATAAGATCCAAGTGTTTGCTTGGTCAAATGCAGGTAAAGAAGCATTTAAATCTATGAAGCAAGCCATTACCCAAGTACCCTCGCTCATGAATCTTGATTTATCCAAGGATTTCATATTGTAAACATTTAACAACATTGACAACATATGAGCTATGCTGATGCAAAATAATGGTGAAAAACATGAGCAAACAATTACCTTTTTTAGTCAAGGGATAGAAGGTTATGAGGTAAGATACACTTTTATTGAAAAATAAGTTCGTATAGCTTTAATAAACCTAAAAAAATTTAAGCCAATGATTTCCAGTAATAAGGTTTATCTTATGGTCTCATCTTAGAATAAGGGACTTCCTCCTTAATAAAGACATGAATGAGAAAAGAGTAGGCTAGATTACCAAGGTCATGGAGTATGATGTGGAAGTCAAAGTCAACAAGATATTAAGACATAAAGGATTATGTAATCATATGGTGGATGACCTTAATAAAGACAAAGAAGTTAATTTAATGACATAAGACAACTCACAAACATATGCACCTCCACCTCACAATAGTTGGCTCTAGGATATGACACATTTCTTGATCATAGGAGAATGTACTCAAGGTTTAAATAGAATACAAAGAAGGTATTTCAAGATTTAGTCCATACCTTATTCATTAGTTGATGGTGTTATTTTTAGAAAATACCTTAATGGGGTACTTCTTAGGTGATTTTATGGCAATCAAGTGACAAAGCTCTTAGATCAGTTTCATGATAGACTTATAGGAGGCCATTTTGCTCTAATAACAACAACAACAAAGGTAATTAGGGCTAGTTATTACTAGCCCAACATTTTCAAAGATTCATATGCATGGGTCAAGAACTATTAAAGTGTGTTCTATTTGTAGGAAAACAAAAATTAGTATCTCTTCCACTCAACCCAATCCATGTGGAGAAACCCTTCATGCAGTGGGGGTTGGACTTCATAGGAATGATAAATCCACCTTCAAGTGTAGGACATAAATGGGTACTCATTGAAACTAACTACTTCACCAGGTGGGTGAAAGCAATTTCCATAAAAGAAGCCAATGAAATAAAAGTATTGGACTTATATGACAACATAATGACTAGGTTTGGTGTCATAGCTACTATAATTTTAGATAATACCTTAGCATTTATTGGTATGAAGATAAGTGAAAGGGTAATTAAGCTGAGCATCTACCTCAGTACATCTTCTAATTAATACCTGCAAATAAATGGATTGGTAGAGTCTACAAATAAGAACTTGATAAGTGTTATCAAGAGGACCATGGAAGAAAATCAAAGAGTGGCATATAAAGATAAAGATAGCCTTATGGGCTGATAGAGTGACTCCCAAAGTTATCATTAGAAATTATCCATATGTCCTTATATATGTAAGGGAATACAAATTGCCCATTTCTCTTGAACTACTTGCATTGGAGTTATCCCATTAGCTTAATTTAATAGAGAGTGAGCCTTTGAATGTGAGGATGATATATGTCAATGAGTTGAAGAAACTAGGGACCTTGCAATGAAGACATTAGAGTCACACTAAGATTAAGTCAGAAAAGCCTTTGAAAAGAGATCCATAGCAAGGGACTTTAAATAAGGGGACTTGGGTCTTAGTTGGGACTCAAATAAGGCCAAGCCAATAAACCACACCAAATTTGATAGCTTTTGGAGTGGTCCTTATTTTATCAATGGATGCAAAAAACATAATGTTTTTTAGCTTAACCAGCTAGATGGAGAGGTAGTACCCATCCCAGTTAATGAAATTCATTTAAAGCATTGTTATTAGGAAAATTTTCAACTATCATATGATATTGTAGCATATTAGAGTAGTTTTTTATGCTTTCCTCTAAATACCTTGTGCATATTTCTTTTAGTTATGTGTTTCCCTTTTAATAAGTGCCTTGGGCACATTTGTTGTTGTTTTGTTTCTTTTTAGTCCTTATTGGTTCAAGTGGAGGTTTTCTAGAAAGGGGTTAGCCTTAAGTTAGTATCCTGATAGCTAATAGAAAATACTATGACTCCAAATGCCCAATGGATCAATTTATGACCATTAGTCTTTGCATAGCAGGCATGTAACTCTAGGATGTTAGCAAAAATGTTTACTAATTTTGGTTTACATATGGAAATTTGCCTAGATAGATAAGTTTATAGAGGTCTTGGTATGGATTGATCAGCTGAGCAAAGTTCTTGATTAAGAATGAGATCAAATGTCACTTAAAAAGATTTTGAAACACTTTAAGCAAGCCTAAAGTGTGTTTTATTAATGGTTGAGAAGCAAAGCTTGGAAATAGGTGTAGGATTGTAAAGTGAAGAAGACCAATAAGTTGTCCTAGTTTTTCAATCATTTATGAACATAAATCAAGTTGCACAAAGTCATAGAAGTTAATTAGAGCCTTCTAAAGAGACAACAGTTCCTTGTACAAGTTTAGAAGAACCAAACCATCATAAACATATCATGAAGAAATGAATAGTTCAGCTTAATTATGCATTTAATAAGTAAACTTAGGAGGCCTCTCAAAGATAAAATATCATAGGGACATGATGTATTTCATTCATAGATCATCCTCTAAAAATTTCATAACTTGATGAGTTGTCTATCTTAAGCTATGAAGCTTCAAATTTAGGCTTGTAGAGTGAAATGTGCACACAAACATCAAATTTGGGCCTCGTAAAGTAACCATTTGAATTTAAATGCACCAAAAACAATTATAAAAGCTCAATCATACCAAATATCTAATGAAAAGTGGTAACCTAATAGTTTCAGTGGGTCCCAAATATCTAACAGTGCATGTTCGATCATGCATTGAAGATCAATGGTGAACATCAAGTTTAAATGTTAGCATAAATTCATTGATGGCAAGTGTTAAGATCTTAGGTACCTGAATAGAGATCTAACGATTCATGGTGACTAACAAAGTTAGTGGGCCCAAGCATATTGATGGTGCATGATCCATCATATAAAAAGAATATAATGATGAGTGATGGGTTAAAAGGTCATCATATCTTGAAGACAAATGTGTGGATGATAATTATCTCAAACACATTAAACTAGCATAAGATCTATGATGTGCATTAGATCATGAAGATTCAAGATCAATGAAGAGGGGTCAAAGAATTAGCATATCTTGGGGATGAATGTAAAGAAGATAGATGGCAAAAAGTTAAGGAGGTCAGATCAAGATTGATGGCCAAGATTAAAATTTGAAAGATAAGGGACTCAAATGGAAAGAAAATTAAACTCAGGTCAAATGAGGAAAAATATTTTGAAAGATGCTATTGAAGCTTAGTTACTACCTCTATTAGAGGATCTAGAGCATATATATTTCATTTTATTATGTTTTCAATATCATGTACAATAATTATTTGGATTCCATATGTTTCATAGGTATAATAGGTCTATTTAGACCTAATATATTTCTAAAAAAAAGGCTATGCAAGCTATAAAGCTTCATGGATATAGTTATATGAAAACCAATAAATTAGATTGGTTTTCAATCTATAGTAAAGACTTGTGTTTAGGTTAGATTAGGGGTAGGTTTGAAGTGTCTCATCTTTTGATACAGTCATATCTTTTATAAATAGGTACCTATAACCACTAAAATAACACTTATGCATGGCTCTATCAATTCCAAAGATATGACGACTTTGTCATCATAATGAAGCCAAGTGGAAGGTGGAATAGAAGTTCAAGGAGCAAATTTGGGGATTAGAGAGTGCAAGTGGAGCATTTAATTCTTCTTACAGTCTCTAAGGGTTTTTATCCATAACAAGATCATGAATCATCATATATAGAATATACTCTTATCTTCTAGTTCATTTTTTAGCCAATGAGAAGATCATGAATACTTATTGAAACAAATTAAGGTTAGCTTGTTGATGAAGGATTAGCCCTGATTTGATTAAAAAAAGTGGAGCATTTATTGAAAGATGGTGGAAACTCATTTAATGATCTCAGATGGTGTAGTCCCTCTTCTATCCTCTCCCTTTATTCATATCACCCCATTCTTTCCATTTGTAAGCTCTCTTAGTTTTTTTAAAAAATATTCTCACTTTTAATAAGAATTATCTCTTAACTATGTAAGAGCATAGACTCTCATTTGATAAAGATATACCCTATCAAAAAATTTATGAAAGACCTCTTGAAGAAAATAAAGACTTTATTTTCCTATCTCTTACTTTTGGAACCATGATTAATAATTTTGTGCATGATGGCATTGTGAAGGAAAATCTTCCATGCCCATTGTCTTTCTTTCTTGACTATTTTAGGGTGTTTACTAGTTGATTGCAGGTTTGCATTTGTGTTCTCTCTACAACTAATCTAAGCTTAATGTGATTATTATAATTCCTCCTAGCTTCATTCATTATTTCTTAAACCTATTGTATGAGATACTTATGCAATTATCTAGATTTTGAGATTGTGTGAGCTTGTACTATCTTATGTTTCTTCAGTGTACATTTCATGCTTGTGTGAATTATCATTTAATTTGGTGCATCACCTTATTAGCTTTATTAGGAGCCCTATTGCCATTTTTTAACCCTTTTCCTATTAGTAGCATTAGTTTAAATGATTCATCAAGAGGAAGTTAGCCTTCTTCGGAGGTTCAACCCCACCATAAGATACCCAAAGCCTGAGGTTATTCTCATATTGTGGATCAATTAGAGAGAGACTGAAGAACCCTCTCCATGGGTAAAAATTGATGCCATTATAAGACCCTGACCAATAAGTTTCCTAAAAGAAATATCTATGAATTGGAAATGACAAATTGGTGTAGGGTTTATAACATGGCTAAACATGAAGAGTTGGACTGCATAGAATGTTTTAGCACCTTTGAAATATTCCAAAGTGACTTACAAAGCTATTAAGCTATCTTAAATAATCAAAACAATACTAGTAATTCCAAAAATGTAAGAGCATCAAAAAATGGGTCCAAAGCTACTAAAATGGTCCTTATGGTTGAAACTTATGAGCTTTTAACCAAGAAGAGAATGAGCCTAAAATTAATATAGATGAGATCCATGATGTCCACTAGTACCAAAATAATAATTATGCCTTGAGTAATACAGCTCAAAAGTAGCCTATTATAACTTATACACCACCCGAAAAAGTTAACACTCCCCCAAATCATAGAATTAATAATGATCCTACTCCCTCAAGATAAAAGACACTCAAACAAATATAGAGTATACTACAACTATATCCAAATTTGGGTATAGTATTATTTAATATATGAAGAATATTAAAGTTAATATTACCTTCATAAGCTTGCTCAAATCACTAATCAGCATGAGTTGCTACTCAAATGCTTAACTAAGAAACCAAACAAAGGTAAATCCAAATCTATGAATGCAAATGTGGTAATGTATAAGAGTAAGTCTGAGGTTCCTTAATTTCTATTGACTAATAGAATTTTTTAAAAGAATGTGCATAACTATTTACTTTCTTATAAGGCATCTGCTTATATAATGCCTGTAGGTATTTGTGAAAAATTGGAACTAAGTCCAATCAATTCTTACTAAGTTTTTGTTCAATTAGACAAATCAAAGGTCAAGGTGGTGGGAGAAATACTAAATGTTCATATGCAAATGGATCATAGACATAGGATTTAATAATTAATAGATGTTCAAGTATTATAAATCCTAGAGGTATATGGGATGTTGTTGAGTACATACTAGATAAAATTCCTAATCAGATACATGTCAATGGATTAATCACACATGTGGTTATCTTAGAGGAGTGTACCCAATCAAATCTAGATCAAGTGAGAAATAATAATGAATTTTATGATTACAGAGTATAATACTAAGAATTAGAAGATGAATTTCCTATCCATAGACTTAGGCATGTATGTTTTTAATACAAATGATTCAAAAGAGAGTAACCCAATGGCCAAGGATTAAATATTATAGATGATGTAATTAGATGGCGTAAGAGCTAAACAAGGCTCATGGGTAGGTATTTTTTTAACAAATTTGGTTAGTAAATAATATTTTTCATCTTATAGACTTCAATTTCCATGCACTAATAATCTTGTAGAATATGAGGCCTTGATCCTAAGACTTCAATTCACCATCAAACATAAGGTAAGGAAATTTTTAGTCCATGGTGATTTGGAATTAGTTGTTAAATAGGTATGTAGTCAAAATCAATGCAATTTTTATTATTTAAATAAATATAAATTTAGATTCTAGGATTTGATTGAGAGTTTTGAATAATTTAACATTTCCTTTGTGCCCAATGATTAAAATTGATTGGCAGATGTGTTGGCTTCTATAGCAGAAAATTTAGCCCCACCTAAGGCTCTCCAATTATAAAGGTTTGTAGTAAATAATAGTTTTCATCTTATAGACTTCAATTTCCATGTACTAATAAGCTTGCAGAATATGAAGCCTTGATCCTAGGACTTCAATTCACCATTAGACATAAGGTAAGGAAATTGTTAGTCCATGGTGATTTTAATTAGTTGTTAAATAGGTATGTAGTCAAAATAAATATAATTTTATTATTTAAATAAATATAAATTTATATCCTAGGATTTGATTGAGAGTTTTGAAGCATTTAACATTTCCTTTGTACCTAGGGATCAAAATCAATTAGTAGATGTGTTGGATTCTATAGTAGAAAAAATTTCCCCCCTAAGGCTATCCAATTATAGAAGTTTGTAGTTGAAATTATATTGTGCCCTTCCATGCCAAACAACATCAATCACTTTTAGGTGTTTTATGATGATAAATAAATCATTGATTTTATGACTAGTTATAGATTCCTTGAGTAACACATAATTGATGAACAAGAAGAGGATTCTATAAAGGATGTCAAAATTGATTAAGATGGCATAATTCAACTTGTGGAGAATAAAATTCCTAGAGGCATAGTCTCTCTAGAAAGTATATTTGATCAATATAATTTAACAAGTGATACCAAGGCGTCCAAAGTAAATGGCAAAGACTACAAGAAAATAAATATAGGTTCATTGATTAATCCCAAAATATCAAAATTGGGCTAGTCTATACCAAGGAAGAGTTTACCAAAGTTACTAAAATATTGTATAGATTCAAGTATGTCCCTGCTTGGTCTTATTAAGATCTCAAAGTATTTGAAACCTAGGTCATCATTGACACAATCCCTCTAAAGGAAGAATGCAAGCCTTTCAGGTAAAGGTAGAGACTCGTTAACCCCATTTTGAAGCTGTGTATTTATATTAAAGGGAAGAAGTTACTAGATGCAATAATTATCTTCTTGATTAGACACTCCACATGGGTGGCCAACCTGGTCCCAATTAGGAAGAAGAATGGTGAAAATAGACTCTATGTGGAATTTCAAAACCTTAATAGATATTCAAAAAAGGATAACGACTCATTTTCCTATTTGGACAAGGTAATTAAAATGGTTAGTGGCTCTCAAATGATGTGTTTTTTAGATAATTTTTTTGTCTACAACCAAGTGTTGGTCAACAAAGAAGACAAGATGAAGACTACCTTCACAACCAAGTGGGGAACATTCACATATAGAAGGATGCCTTTCAAACTCATCAATGTTAGATCTACCTTTCAACATGCCATGGATAATTCCTTCTAAAGACTAATTGGTAAGTACATTATTATTTATATGGATGACTTAACCATTTTCTCTAAGAATAGGAAGTATCACATGATGCACCTCTAGCAAGTTTTGGAAAAATGTAGGAGTTTTGGTATCTCTCTAAACCCTAATAAAAGTATCTTTTGTGTAATCAAACGTAAGATCTTGGGAAATATAATCACAAAGGATGGTATGGCTATTGACCTAGATATAATTAATGTTATCTCTAAGGTTGATTTTCCTAATATAAAAAAAGAGGTAAAATCTTTTTTCAGGAAAATTAACTTCATGCACAAATTCATTTTAGGTTTCAATAAAAAATTAGACCCCTAAATGTTATGTTTAAGAAGGACATGAATATTGACTAGATCTCTAAGGCTAATAAATCCTTCCAATACATCATGGAATCCATAGTACAAGTAGTCATATTGATTAGCCTAAATTTAAGTAAAGATTTATGCCTCTATTCTTTTGCTTCTAATCACATGATTGTTGTTGTTTTAATGTAGAAAGTAGATGAAAAATAACACATGATTACCTTCATGAGTACAAACTTGAAGGATTTTGAAATGAGATATCCACTCCTAGACAAACAAGTGTACACTTTGGTAAAGTCCATAAAATTATTCAAATACTACATCCTCAAAAACAAGACTCATGCCATTGTACCTGATCTTATCATTAAGCTTATGCTTAGCTATAATGAGTTAGGGGAAAGATAAGGGAAGTGGATGACCAAGCTCCAAGAATCTAACATAGAAATTAAGTTAGTTGAGATGGTATGGGGCCAAGGTTTAATTTATTTGATTACCAAGAATGATTCTTGAATTGATGTTTTGCAAGTGGAAGTAGACCATGTCTCAAGTGAAGATTGGTATAAGGATATTATCTATTATCTATTGAGTTTTTTATTGTTTTTAGAATAATGGAGTTTTATTCCTATATAAATAAATACATTTGAGCAAATTAAATCAGTAAATAATATGCAAGAATTAAGCTATTGATTTGTGTAAATAGATTTATATTTTTGCCTTTTCTAAATATAGTAATAAATAAGAGAAATATAACTTGGATTATTCCAAATGATCTAGACTGAGATAGGGTTTGATACTGGAGAAATAAGACTAGGAAACTATTGGAAATTGGATCCTAAGGTTTGTTTCTAGATTGGACAAGAGCACTGAAAGTGGGACACCTTTCTATCTGATGTTGTAGTCATTTTTCAATGATATTGTCTAGGTGTTCTAATTTTTTTGGGTTTTATTAGACAAGATTGTGTTACCTTATCAATGAAATATTTAAGCCTAAGCCTATAGAGCTTGTTGTGCATCTATTTGAAACCTTCAAAACCTTAGGATTTCTTTGTGCTTGAACTTGAATGGAAACTTGGAAAAGCTAGAGAAGGGGTTAGTGTGTAAAGGATACACTATATGAACTTCACACCCCATGTGCAGGCATGCTACCTACATACCAATACCTCAAGGATGGATCAAGCTAATTTAGTTCTCCCATTAAAGTGCTTAGTGTAATTATGTATGATAAATGCAACTAGATGTGAAACTAGATGTACTTCAAATGGATAGGGATTGGTAAAAAGGTTTGAATAAGGTTTAAATGATATTAGAAGGCTATATGTAGAGAATAGGGAAGAGTGATTGAGTGTATTTTCTTATATTCTTGTTTCTCTCTTGTAAATGAGTGCTAACCCTTATAAATGGAATTTGATTGGCCTTTTATAGGGGATTAAATGATCATGGGTTAAATGAATTCATGTTAGGTCAACAATTAAAAGGATAAAGATGTGAAATAATCTAATCATTAGGATTAAAAATGAACTTGGACAATAGTGATATAAATAGGACACTATAGGTTCTGTCATTCCTATCCAAGTTGGCACTATTGTCTTAAGGGAATGAAACCTAGGGGATGGATCTACACCTAAAAGAGATACTTGGGTCTATAAGGGCTAAGTTTGAAAGGTTGTGGATGATTGAGAATCAGTGAAGGAATAGCCTAGAAGGGTTATGTAAGCAAGTAGGAAGACCTATGGATTGGGTGTCATTATACATGCTTAAGTTATCCAATTTCACATTTTATATGACTACATTTCCCCCCCCCCCATTATTATAGTGATGTATAAAAGTGAAATATTAGGATAAAGGAAAGTAAAAAAGCATACCTAAACTTACCTATAAGGGAGAAGCTCATGAAGCTATGTGATGATAGATGTGCATAGAGAGAATACACTGTGAAGTGTGAATCTATAATGAAAACATAAAAGTAGATCAATTCTTATTAGATACACTATATATAAAATAAGAACATACAAAATTTGAGTAAGAGGAAGAGAAATAAATGAATACACCTCATTGGGTACATGAACCAATACAAAACCTATTATGATGTTGGATTGATGCTAGATAATGCTAGGTATGTGTTAAATCAATAGTAATATTGCAAATGGAGTTGAGTTCTTAATTCCTCAAAAAGTGAATCAAAAATTAAAATTTTATCCATTTGGCTCCATTTCCACCAACTAAGTGGAGTTAATTAATCATGCATGTGTTAATTGATGTCTAGACTATGTGTCCAATCCCACTGAATAGGCGGCTCAAGAATACAAAAGATGGACCTTTGGCTCCATTATTGCCCCATTAAATGAAGATATGAAGTGATATTAGTATATAATAGATGTCATATGAGATTTTTCATGGATCCCATGAATGTTCTATAAATTTTATAGTGTGGCATGGATAGCCTGAATGTATGTTAGAAACTAGGCCACTCTTGGTCATTTCAAAAGATGGAGGTTAGGTTTGTATAAAATCCACTTCAAAACTAATGTAGTAGGATTATATAAAATCTAACTCAAGAACTAAAGTACTAAAAAAGTTAAAATTATATGAAATTTCAACTTAAAAGTGATGCCAACCACCTATAGATGGAGTAATGCACACAACTATTGAGAATGCCTAGATAATAAACTGAATTTAGAAATAAAAGAAGACCAATGTGTCATGGACATTGCCCCCAATCACTAGTGTCTAAAACATGGATTATAATCTATAAGATATGTCAAATACCTTATCTAAAACTAAAATTGAGAACCATCATGCCATGCATGATAACCCCTTATATCTAAATTCTCTAAATAAACTATACTAAACTACTAATTTTGACTGATCTAAATGTGTAAAAACTATATCTGAATTAAATTTTTTGCCTATTTCTTGAAAAATTGAGTGTTTTTATTTCTATATAGGAGTTCCAAAATGAGTACAACCCTATGTTTGGTGTTATATCTATTTCTAACATTATTGTCATATGTTAAAACTAGTTGCTAATTTGGAATTGTCATTATTTTTCTACTTTATTTTGATTGGTTTGACCTCTAGATTTTGAATTGGGTGATCTAAATGTTGTTATTTTGACTGTTAGGATATTTTATCTATATGACAAAATCCCTATTTATTTTCCCCTCTTTTGAGGGTATGAATGATGAACCTGCAATGACTACCCTCAGAAGAAAGAGTCCTGCAATTTTGTTAAGTTGTATAGATATATGATATAGTAGTGATATTTAACAAGATATTTGTAGATATAGAAATTTTTGTATTATATATATATTGTTATATTAATAGGTTTATTCTTAGATAGATATAATAATTTAAAAGCATGTGGAAAGTATTGAAATGGAACTAGAAATGTTAGATGTTAGTTGTTAGTTGTTAGTTGGAGGGATGGAGCATGATGTCCATCATAGCATCAAATAAATCAAGAGAAATGCATTATGTAGATCATATCATTTCACATATTGAGAATCAAAAAAGAAATCATGAAAACAAATAAGAATCATATAGGGATGGCCAAGGGGCCATGAAAATAAGTGATATGTGCACATGTCACTCAAACTAGAAGGCATGTTCTCATGCCACATACACATGCATGTGAAATAAGAAAAGTTAGAATAGGGGCCATAGGCACATGTAAGAGTACAAGCAAAGGACATTGGCAAAATATCCTAAGGCACACACATGAATAGAATTAAAGGACACTAGAAAATGTCCTAAGGAATAAATAAGAGATAAGTAGGAGCTAGAAATGCAATCACACAAGTTATGCTAAGAAAGAGGATAAAGCATGTAATAATTGGAAAGGTAGAATCACATCTAACTAATCATAATAAATGTGAAAGTATGCAAAACATGTGTAGTAAAAGACTAGGTATATACTAAGAAATACACAAGTGCTAGATACTAGTGAAATGTCGATATATTAATCTATGTAATCTAGTAAGGAATGTACATCATCATGATAACTTAGAGTGTGTAGAGTAGGAATGACATAACCTGGATGGTGTAGTCATGTAGAATATTGCCCCATTGGGTAGGTATATCAGTGTGTGTCTTGAATGTAGAAGTAGGAATGCATCCTTAATGGGTAGAGTAAAGTAATCAGGTTTCTAAATGACACTACACACCCTCAAAGAAGATCAAGTGAAACATGTTAATGCATAAAAATTGCCATACAATAGCATGAAATAGAAAATGTAAGTCCTAGCATGATAGTAGTAATGAAAGGCATGGATTATGCATATAATTCAAATGTTTTTAGTATTTTTGACATATTTGAATGTTTTTGTATTTTGATATAAGCTATATACAATCAAGAAGAAGAGATTATATATAATCAATGCTAAAAATAAACTATGTATAATCACGTATGTAAAATAATATGTATATGAGAAAATATAAGACTAGGCTAGTGGGGGGAAGGGATCCAAGGATGAAGCCTGTTGGGGATAGAAATGGAGGAAAGGGTCATGACCATCATTAAATGCCTTAATATCATCATCATAAGTATCATCATATGCTACAAATGATATGTTTAAGGTGACATCATGTCGAATGCAAACTGAAGCCTTCTCTAATTGTGGAGATGTTGACTCTACTTTAGGAGTTTAGTCCTACTAGTAGATGACTTCAGTGGAAGTGGTGGAGCTGGTGTTACTAGTGGTGATATAATTTTAATAATTCTTTGATCATATATTTTATCTAATTTATATCTTAAATTTTTACATGAGTTTATATCATGGCTTGTAATCCTATAGAAAGTACAAAATTGGTGACCATCTTAATGTGACAATCTATTGATAGATCTTTGTTGTATTATAGGTAATATGATCAATCCATGATCAAGTAATATCTATAACATAAATTCTAGCTGATGTTATGTGCTACCTAAATTTGAATAACTAGATCTATATCTATAGAGGTGACCATGTGAACTATATGTGGTAAGTGGTCTGACTATGGCCATGAGTGTGGAGTATATCCTATGAGTGTAGTGCAAGATGATAAAAGTGTTATAGGATGTGGTATGAGAATTATAGAGTCATCTTAGTACTCTTTTGGGCTAAATAGTGTAAAGATCAATCCATACAAATAGTCATCTATGAGTGTGGGTGTCGTATCATCATCTAAAGAAGCTTGTGAATCTATATCAACATCATGTACATATGGTAACTCAAAATTTACCACAAGGGGTAAATATGATATAAGAGTATCATCTTCTATAGTATTAAAATATGATACTATTATTAAGGTATCTATAATTGGTGGAATAACTATGGAATCAATTAGAACTAATAATACTACCATCAGTGATGGTGGATGTGTAATAGGTGTCAAAACTATGACTGATGAAGTAGTTAGAATGGCTGATGTTGTTATGACTAGCAAAATAATTTATGCCAATGATGTAACTATAAGTGGAGTAGTGCAAGAAGTGTTAGTATCTCCAACCTTATATGTATGTATCTAATCAAGATAAATGTTATGAGGTGGTGGTTTTACTATGACATATGATGTCCCATATGGTGAAATAGTCGAAGTTGACTCTATAGCTTGAAAATATCTGAATGGCTAGTTTTCTGCTAAATATGTGTATAGATATCCTTCATGGATAAATTTAATACATCAATGGAGAGTTGAAGGAATGGACCCCATAGTATGTATCCATGGTTATCCAAGTGAAAAATTATAGTGGAGAGGACCTATAATGACCTAGAACTATGTAGAGAGGGTTTTTGGTCCCACCATGATATCCAAAGTAATAGTGCCCAATGTCTATTAGGGTATATTATCAAACCATTAAATGTTCTTATATTATTTTTTCATGGTTTCCAAATCTACACTGATGGCCTATAAGAATGTGATATTACATATATTTAGTCTAGAACCACTATCAACAAGAACTCTTTTGACTGTGTTGGTTTTAACTTGAACTTATATGAATAGTGGCAAATTTTGATCAATAACTATCTAAAAAGGCATGTCCTCACTATCAAAAATAAATTACATTTTATATAGTTTTTAATGTGTTGACGACTAATACAAAATAATAAGGTTATAAATCAATAGGAATAAAAGTCTAATTGAGTACCTAATAAATAATGTCCTTGAATACATTAGCTTTATAAATTAGTTCTAACATGGAAATTTTAATTGGAGTGCTTCTCAACTAATCAACAATGTCATATGCCTTGTGAAAATATTCTTGTGTAGGTGGGTTGGGCCTAGGATGGGTTGGAATAATAGGGTGACAAGGCTCTTGGGTAAGTGGAGGAGGTGTGGTGGTACATCAACTAATAGCTCTAACCATATTATCTACTATCTGTATAAGAGTAGTAGTAGTTATGGGAGGAAAGAGAAGATAATAGATGGGTTGAGGTTGTGGAGGGACAAAGGGTGTCAATTGGGCTTTTTGGTGATGGGTAGTAACCAGGGGAAGAGAAAAATGGGCTAGGAAACATGACTCAACATGGGGTAGATGCTTTAATGGAGGTGATACAAATGGTGTATTAACATGTTTAAGAATAACTTGCTTAACATCATCCCATATAATGAAAAATAAGCATGAAATGCAAATAATGAAGCTTTGTATTAACATATGATAGACTTCATCATTCATATACATGATAGGACCTATTAATGTTTCCATATTATTTTCAATAAATGTAAGAAAAGATTGTAAATAAATGAGCATCATTTTTGTAATTTTAATTATGGATATAAGGTGATATCGCAACAAGCAAATAAGTACTAGTATATACAACTAAATATTTTTTATAAATATTTGTGAAAAATACTATGAATTTTTTATTTTGAAATTGATTTTCTAAGTTTGATATGTGACTAAAAATTGCAAAAAATGATTGGAATAGTAGTGGAAAATAATTGGGAACTAGTTGATGCAACTAGGGTTTTTTGAATGAATTTTTATAATTAGTATCATAATTTTAAATTTTTGATATGAATTTATATAAAATTTGTATAATTTTGCTTATAAAATTTAGGAAAAAAATCAAAAAATATTTATAAATTTATCAAAATATTTTTCTAAGTGTTTGTAATGTGTTTGTATGCAAAAAGGACCTAGTATGTGCAAACTAGGGTTTTAACAAAATATGTGATATTTTTGAAATTAAATTACATATTTTTATTTTTAAATGTATGAAAATTTAAGAAATTATGGAAAAAATCCATAAATAATTATCTCTAGGGTTTCTAAGGTTTTTGTGCAAAATTTGAAGTAAGTTGGGTTTACCAAATGTTTTATTATTTTTAGAATAAATAAATAGGTTTGAGCAAAGTAAATCAGTAAATAATATGAAAGAATTAATCTACTAATTTGTGTAAATAAATTTTTATTTTTTACTTTTCTAAATATAGTAGTAAATAAGATAAATCTAACTTAGCTTATTTTGAATGATCCATATTGAGATAGGGTCTAATAAAGGAAGAGAAAGATTGGGAAACTATCAAAAACTAGATTCTGATATTCATTTCTATATTGGATAAGAGTGCCAAAAGTGGGGCACCCTACTATCTAATGTTGTAGTCCTTTCTTGGCATTGTTGTCCAGGTGGTTTGAGCTTTTGGGTTCTATTCGATAAGCTTATGTTACCTTATTAGTGAAATATCAAATCTTGAAAGCCTACAGACCACATTGTGTGTCTATTTTAAATATTCAAATCCCTAGGATCTCTTTATGCTTAAACTTGATTGGAAACTTAGAAAAGATATATAAGGGGTTAGTGTGTAAAGGATACACTAGATGCACTTCACACCTCATGTGTAGACACACTACCTAAATAAAAATAATTTGAGGAGGGATCAAGCTAATGTAGTTTTCCCATTAAAAATTTTAGAGTAATTTGTATGATAAATGCAACTAGATGTGAAACTAGATGTACTTTCAATGGATAGGGATTGGTACAAAGGTTTGAATAAGCTTGAAATGATCTTGCAAGGTTGTATGCAAAGAATAAGAAAGAGTGATTGAGTATACTTGATTTTATTTTTGCTTCTCTCTTGTAAATGATTTTCAACCCTTCTAAATAGACTTTGAATGGCCTTTTATAGGGTATTAAATGACCATGGGTTAAATTAATTCATGTTAGTTTGAGAAGGAAAAGGATAAGGATCCAAAAGAATCTATTTATTAGGACCAAAAATGAACTTAGACAACAACATCAGAAATAGGACACCCTAGGTTCTAATGCTCCTATCCAAGTTGGGCATTATTATCCTAAGGGAATGAGACTTGAGGGGATATATCTAGGCTTGATAGAGTTTCTTGGGTCTATAAGGGTTAAGTTTGAAAGGTTGTGGATGATTGGGAATCAATGAAAGAATAACCTAGGAGGGTTGTGTAAGAAAATAGGAAGACCTATGGATTAGGTGTCATTAGCCATGCTTAAGTTATCCAATTTCACATTCTGTATGACTACATTGAGCATTAATTTCCCTTGGAGTTGAAAAGAGAACATAGGAGAGTGCTCAAGCTCAAAATTTTACACTTCATTATCATAATAGGAGTGCTCTATAGAAATAACTATGAATGGATCTAATTTAGATGCATCCCCAGAAAGGAAGCTTCAGATATACTCAACAACTTCCATGATAAGTTGGGAAATAAACATCCTTTGAGTAGAACCACTACCCAAAAATACTCAGAGTAGGCTATTACTAGCCAATAATATTAAAGGATGCACATGCTCATGTTTGAGCTTGTCATAAATTTTATGTGTTTGACAATTAAGAATTAAGGGTAGTCATGCATTTGTATCTAGTGATTGAAACAAGGCCATTTACCCAATGGGGATTAGATTTCTTGGATTCACCAATCTCAAATTTTTTTGAACCACAAATTTGTGCTAACAACCACTGATTATTGAACTAGGTAGACTAAAGTAATTACCACTAAAATTGTAGGGCAATTGGTGTTATCAAATTGTTAGAGGAAAATATTACAACCAGATTAGGACCCCCTTGTATCTAATATGCGATAATGGCCTAGATTTCCAATATATATAATTCATATAATGGTCTTATGACAACAAGATCATTGTAAAATTTTCCTATAAATATTATCTACAAGGAAATGGTGTTACATAATCAAAAAATAGGAACTTAATGAATATAATAAAAAAAGTCATTAAATACAAATCCAAGGGAACGGTAGTCACTATTGAAATATGCTCTCTAGGTAGATTGAACCAAATATAAATAGGCTCTAAATTCATCTCTATTATTACTTGTTTATGAGTAAAAAAAATATTTCCCATTATATTACAGCTTCCTACTTATGAGTTCATGGCTGAATATATGGATGATGATGAAAGGAGCCAATAAAAAATATTGAACATCATCTAGATGGAAGATGCCAAAGATGAATCCCTCAAGAATTTTAGTAAACACCAGGATGTAGTCAAAAAGTGGTTTGACAAGAGGAATACAATAAAAATTTATAAATATCAAACTTGGGCTTAATGTGGGACAACACCCATGATAAAAAACATTGGCATGACAATTCATGCCCCTTTGGATTGAGTTGTATCATATTAAAAATATCTTGGGTGATAATACGTTAAGATTAAAATACTTACAAGGAAATGACTTAGCTCTATTGGTGAACTGATAGTACTTGAATCACTACTTCTCTACTACCCATGTACCCCTAATAAAGGACTATGAGTTGTTTTAGTTTAGCATAGATAGGGGTAGTTAGTTTATTTTTTGATTTGATTTTTCATTGTGTGTTTGCTTTTGATTCTTTTCTTTCCTTAGATTATTCATTGTGTGGTGTGTTTTAGCTTAGAAATAAGACCTCTAGGTAAAATTATAAATTTCTCTTTCATTTTCTCCAAGTTATGACATATGAACGAAATCTGAGAGTTGAAGTGTTAAAACCCATGTACATCCCAATAGTTGGTTGTCCAAAGTTAAGAGACTACATTATGTTTTAGTTTGGAAAAATTTGGAAGAATATAATTCTAAGGTCACCATTTCATGGACTCTATACTTTTAACTTGATTGTAATATAGTTTTAACAAATGTACATTTAACTTAATGAAGTTCATATCATTCTAAATTTCATGCATATTGGCACTTGATCCCATATCATAAGATTGTCTGTGTAGAACTCAGCCACTGAAAGTGGGTTTTTCTTGAGAACAAGTAATAAAATACCTTAAAACCTAGATAAAAAATTGGTTCCCAACCTCTAAGTGTTTTTAAAAAGATAAAAACAAAAGTATATGTGTATCAATTTGAAACAAACTCGACACTATATGTTACATTACTTTGAAGGTGATTTAGGTAACCTCCACTAGGGCTATGGATGTCTAGATGGTAGTGAAGTAAGGTAGAGAGTAGAACCAAAGGTATCTAAGTCAAGGTTATGGATGCCTAGATATAAATAGAGTAATTTTTAAGCTATCCCCTTAAAATTTGGTCATAATTAAATATATCTAAAAAGTGCTTACTCAGAGTCTATGTTCAAGGCCATGAAGCTTAAAGCCACTGATTTTTTGAAACCCAAAAACATGATAGTCAATGAATTCAAAACACACATACTATGAATAATTTTTAGATTTTTAGGCTTTAATCCATCAAGTGTAAATTTGTTGGTTCTAGAAAATCAATTCTAATATTTTTTGCATCCACCAATGAATGATTACTTAATGATTATATTAAAAAATAGGATATCTAAATTTTAACATATTGTTATGTTTCTCATTGAGGTCACCATTTTTTGTGATTAACATTCCCAATTTAAAAAAAATGTGAACCCCATGAAAAATATTGATCATTCACCCTAAGAAGTACTTCAACTTTGGTACTTCATGAATAAAACCTCTCTTGTATGACTTGAAATATTTAGAAGTCATTTTACTTCATGAAAAATATTAATGAGGTATTTTTGAATATTTCATTGATGTTTAATTCACTATGATTTATAATAATGAATATTTTTTATAGGTGCTATTGTAAGGGTTTACGTTCAAAAATCCAAGGTACGATCCCTGAAACTCAACTAAGGTTGCTTAATCAATGTTTTATGAATCATAGTCTATCTTTAATTGTGACAAAATGCATATTTGGGACTATGGTATACCTTAATCTTAAGTTTTAGACTAAAGTCTAAGTCTAATTTCATGCTCAAGGTTCTACAACTTTAGGCTTACTGCTTCTATTTTTATCAAACATATTTCTAACTTTTACACCTTTTTCATTTGGTAGGAACCCTGATGCCAACTCATCTTCAAATGACATGCGATAGTGTCACATTTATTAGTGACTCAATCACGTAAGTTACAAACTTTGTCCCATATCTTTTTGTCTTTGGAAACTGGGTGACACACAACCTAATGGGAGTTTTTCACTTGTCACATATTTATGGTATTCTAGCTTATGAATAAGTTGTAAAGTTTGGGACCCCATGACTCAATAAGAACATGCCACATAGTGTCCAGTCATAGCCTTTCAAGGTTTCTTTTAATTTCTAATTCTCACTATAATTTGATCCTATTACATCGTGCCACTTAGAACTCAATTGTGCCCAAAATTAAGATGTAATATTTTAGTTTCATAATACATAGATTCTATGATAAGATGACTCTTGGTAGTAAGTCACTTGATCTTGGGTAGGTATATGTGATGTGTAAACCACATGGTGGTTGAGATCAATGGGATGAATACATGTGGACCCATATCTCATGGAAATAATATTATCAAAGGAAGTCATGAAACCCAATGATTACATGATCAAATTAAAACATGATACTTGGTGAAGTGTCATGACATTTTGGTCCAATAATAATTTCATATAATAAAGACACATGATAATATGAGATAATAAAAAATCATCACTTAAAAAACTAGCAAAAGGAATTAAGTCCACATTAGTCAAAGGATGAAAGGGTTCAATTCATGTGACTATTAAAGGTGAGTGATCTAATTGTAAGATAGCACTTGGAAAAGTGTCACATTATCCACCTAGATGGTTTGATATTTATAATAAAAGGCTAAAATACCTGAGAGGGTGACAAGTGTTGAGTACATGTCAAAATTATCACCTAGGTGGCATAAAACTATTCATAAATCACTAATAATAATCATGAATTAAATGTTGATGGGACTTATTCCATGGGATATAAATCCAAGTCACATCACTAAAAATTCAAGCCTATGATGATAAGACACATGGACAAATAAAGGGTGGTCATTAGATGATTTCTTAAAGTAATGGTTTGAGGCTATTAAATTAAATCCCAATAGTCACCCTAGCATTAAATCAAGGTAAATTAAAAAACTTGTCCTTAATGACTTACATTGTTTAGATTAAATTCTAAATTTAGAGTTTAATGCTTATTGCCTCAAAATAATAGGTTCACCTTTAGTTTGTTTTTGACATTGTTCTAAGCATTATGTGAATTTTTTGATGACTTCTATAAATCCCTCTACAGTTAAAATAAGTTACAAGCTTGTCAATCACAAAATTTTAAACCATGGTTGATGCTAAAACATATAATGTCAATAAGTAATAAAAAATATTTTTCATCTACTCTTATGCAAAAAAATTCATCTTTCAAGATACCAAATTCAACTATGTTCTACTGGGTACTAAGGATAAGCATTACAATGGCTTTTTCTACCACAGAGAAAATTATAGACTAAAATAATGATAGTGAAGTGTTAGATGTATAATCACTAAGTGGGGGGCATGAATTAGTGAGCCCAGATAATCTAACTTCAATTTCAATCCTTTATTGCTCTTAATCAATTACCACAAGCATTCATGAAGCATACACATTATTCATACAAATGAACAAGAGAGACAATGCAAGATCAAGCACAAAACACAAGACATACATGGGAAACCCTCTTGGGGAATAAAACCCATTCTCAAGCATAAAAACACTTAGAATAATTATCATATAAGGAATTACAAACCAAATATTGATCATCTCTTCTTGACCAATATTTAGTGAAACATCTATTCCATAAGGAACACCTACCCCTAAGATGATCAACTCCTTTAGACCACTTGCCTTTAGTGAAAGACTTATTTCACATGGAAAAATTAACCCTAAGGAGGACCAAGACCTTTAGACCCTCCTTTTAACACCTCCACCTTTAAACTAATGTCTTTAACACTTGATGATGGAACTCTAATTATTACTCTTCACCTTTACTCAACACTCCCTATTGGCCAAAGCACATTACATACTTAAACCAATAAATGAATATAAATTAGGACACATTACATATCCCAACTAAACACATGTATTCAAATCTACACATTTAATGCATCTAAATCCACCTTTTAATTCACTCTTCACTCCTTAGTAACAAATCTATCACCACATCAACAACATGACCAAATGGTCATACACATAGTCCACACTCTGAACTCTCTCTCAGATCAGCCACCAAGCTCACATATACACCATCTATACTTTTCTCATCCTTAACCTATAGGAGCACTATTTTAACATCATAAATATGACCTATAGGTCATACACATAATAATTAGTATGCTATACTCATCAACCCAACCATTGGGAACACTTAGCCTCTTCTTTTCTTCACTTTAATGCATACACCACTCCCACAAGCCTATAAACCATCTCCTTTTGTTTCACTATATATAAAGCCTTCATGATAAGCAACTTATTGGTCAGCCATTATAATTTCCTTAATGCTTAAGGTTTCTCTTACATCAATATATGACTCAAAACAATCTTTAGTGATCAGCCATAGCATATATGGGTCAGCCTTAAGCAACTACACCTTTTAATAACACCCTTGTAGCTCTTATAGATCTCATTAAGACTTATTCACTCACTTAGCATGTCAACAAGAAAAATAAAAACTTAAGACCACTTATAAAAGCATAGGTTTTCTCCACATGAACCCTTAGTCACACCCACATGGGTCCATGCCATTTGGAACACCAACTCCACACTTGAACCTACTAATTAGGTGAACTCACTCTTCAGGTCTTCATACATAGAAAACATAGTCATAAAATTATGAATCAAACACACAAATATCTCACATAACCACATCAACAATAAAAATTAATAGGACCTCCATGATCTCTATAACATCTCCATGTGTCTTAGACACTTAGAAATAGGCCAAAATTACTCAAACTAGTCATACATAGTCAAAATAAAATTAGTCTAATATTATTATCCATATCTCATTAGGAGCATCCTATTAAAACCAATTATTTATCATAAGTATTTGAGACTTATCCAACATCTCCATGCTTATTTTCTTCTTCAACTCAACTTATAACACCTTCAACATGCCTCTATAAGATGGTCACTCAATCTACCAGTAACATTCAGGAACACAATAGACTTATTAACCTTTATTCATATAAAATATCAATTGGTTAAACCTTCAAAGACCACATATATCATCTTCGTGCATTATACAACACTCTTAAATAACTAAGTCATCATGAGACATTGAAACAACATCAAAATGAGCTCAATTACCCTTCTCAAGTTACTTCCAAAATATGTAAAAACACATAGTCAACTTTGGAGCTAAATATATTTTTCTATATATATAATTAGACCTTCAAATTCATATTTCCATATGTGCCTTTTAGTATTCTACAACTTCTCTTTTTACAACATGAGAAAATTCTACATAGATCAAAAGATATGGCACAAAAACTAGACACTGGTCTTTTCCTTTACAAAATTCAAATATTCAAATTTAAATGGTCATGTTTAAACCTCAAACACCATGCTCACATCTCATGTCCTCACAACTCAGATCAAATATGCACCATCAATTTTGTACAAATTTTAATGCCTATGTGCCAATGCTCAAATGTTAAACATCTAATAATTGAACTTATCTCATGCAATCTGGAAACTTTGAACCAATGTGCTTTATCCATCTCCTAGACAAATCTTGATATTTAACAATGCTAAATATCTATCGCTTTAACCTCTTGACTTTAATATTCACCATTGATCACTATCTATATGATCTCCTACTCACTATTGATCCTTGGAAGAAGCTCAATCTTTATTTCTCCTCGACATTAAACATAGAACACTTTGACATCATCTTTTTGCTTCTTGACCTCTTAGAGAAATTCACACCATCTATTCTTTTTTAACTTTAACTTGTGTAAAAATGACTAAGTATGAGAAACTCACATGTTCTCAAATTTAGACCATATGATCTCCTCATATAGGAGAATCCAACCATATTCAAATTAATCTTGAAACTTTCTCACATGTAATATAAATCACCATTAAAATTCCTTCTCAAAATTTTTCTTCCAGAAAGCCAACTAAGTCAAAAACTACTTGGGAGGCCAACTTTAAATAAGCATATCTTTTGATGTGTTTCATTACATGGTCTAAATTTTAGTGCATAGAATATAGGAATAAAAATTAACAAAACCGTATGATCATTTTTCTAGACACCTACATGTGTGTGAATGTTAACCTTATCAACATTCTTACTAAGCTCTTTCTGGCCACATGTAAATTTGGTTAAGTTTGGGAAAATAATGATTAATGATTGAGAAGCCAACTTTTCATGCTCATATATTTGAATATTATTTGATGCATGAATTGAGATTTAGTAAATATAAACTATGCACAAATGTGATCAAAATCATATGGGCAAATCCCTTTAACTCATCTACACATGGTAATGGTGACATCAACAAACTGCCTACTTAGATTATCTACCACTGAACCAAAATGTCTAGATAAAAATAATGATCAACCAAATGAAATCCACTCACTTTCATACTCATTATAAGCATTATTGAAACCCCATATGGATTTTTAACATGTCTATACCAAAAATATAATCCATCAAATGCCTTACTTAGGTAAATGCTAAAGAACCATGTAGGAACATTGAGGCTCATTGAAGCATAATTTGTCATTATCATTCTAACACAGATGACACCTCATCAACATCCTTGATTACCTTAGAGACATTATTTATAAACCTAAAAAAATCTCCCCCTTTTTCATTGATGTAAAACACCAATACAAATCTTATTCTCAGACTCTATCTTTCTCTTCAGGTTCTTTCTCCCCCTTTAACACAATGACAAAGTGGGCTAAAATTATGATTCTAAATACTTTAAAAGACATCAAGGACCAATAATAATAAGATACAATCTTTGAGAGATGATATATACTCCCCTTAACATTGGTAAAACCTCTTCTCACCTAAATATTCTCAAACATGCTCCATGACTACACTCTTTTGATCATACATAGCTTCTATGAAGATGAAACATTCATGAGCAATAGAAATTATATGAAATTACCTTGAAAACGTTAAGAGGGACTCCCCCTAAGTCACCTAATCTTAGGAACCTTTTTATTTGAACATATTTAGACCATTTCTAACAATGATGAATCAATACAATTGGCTCCATTCCTTCTCTCTCAAATTCAACTACATAGTCAACTAATCTTAAGACCTGACCAATTACAAAGCTCCCCCTTTTTTATGAAATATGATTTAGAACATTGTTATAGTACCTGACATGGTTTTATCAAGTCATCATCATAACCTACTTTAGTTAACATCATTATAAAACATCACCAAACTTCCACCATGATAAGAATCTCTCATATATGCTCCCCCTCACATTATGCATAGCTCTTCAAGCCATTCAAAATAGCTAAGTTATCTCTTGTTAACTCAATGGCATACACAACTTGTCATCAAAATAACTTAGATACCTTCTTCATGATATCAAATATGTGTTAACACATTCTCCTCATCATCCATATCAATCTTGTCTTATAATCTTTCAACATTTGATTAATCAATTTGAGTAACACAAATTGACAAGTTCTTACCTTTAGAACCAATAACCCTAATATATATTAAGCTCATTATAACAAGATCAACATACCTTTATATGTAATATAATATATTGACACCTCATCATCCTTTATTAGATACTTGGAAACATCCATTATATGTTTTTATACATTGCACACACAGGTCTTCTAATCAACAAAGTCCCTCATAGAAATCCAACACATCTTCTCATAACCTTATTTATCTTGAAACAACAATCATGATCCAAATAGAATCCATCATGATTCCTCTATCTTTAAAGTGTCTATTTGAAGCTTAGAGAGAGACACCCCTTTTGTTATAGTGAGACTATAAGTCCCAAAACTCTAGAGACTCCCATATCTCCATATCTTTCTTTGATTTGTAGTCCTTATTTAATTTTAATGGATGTTTGACTTCATTATTTTATTTATATTTGTAATCAAAAATAGGCAACATAAAATCTTGTCTTTCTTTCATGTCTATCATGGTAAACAAACCATCTTTGGTCTTAGTCTAATCTCTCCTGACAGGCTTAGGTTTCCATACCCAAGTGTAACCTTTTCCTTGCACACTAGGAATTCCATACACCTTATTTTTCTTTGGGAACTCATTCAACATGTTATTTCAATACCTAGAAAAGTGACCAACTCTATGACATCTAAAATAAACAAGTTTATTCACACCTTTTTCTTGATGATGATTATGATCTTCCTTTTATACCTAGACAGAAGACAAATCCTCTTAGCACTCCTATATCTTCTTCATATCTGATTCCTTATTTTTATTATAATTCAATCCACCTTGATCAAGATTATCCTTCATATTCTTTGGTCTCAACACCATTGAGTGACCTTTCAGAGTATAATATTTCTTCAAACTATTCTTGTAGAATCTAGTATTATGTCCTACTTTATTTCAACTATAAAAATAATATCATTCAACATACCTATTGATTAATTTGTGTTATAACTTCTTCATGACCAATTTCTCCTTCTTCTAAGGCTCCATTTTAACTTAATCTTATTTCTCATATTTCTACAATCTCTTGTCATATGACCATATTGACAGAAAAAATGGCAATGGCCATGAAAAAAATTGGCATACCTTATTGCATTGTGCTATCTAATTGGTCTTATTTCATTACTCTTGACCTAAACTAACTTATTTTGATCTTCTTCAAGCTTTCTTATCTAGACAACAACTTTCTCATGCTCATCCTTCAATGAATCCATCTTGGTTTCCAATTAAATGCATTCATCTTCTTAATCTCTTATACTTTAAATAGCAGCCATCAACTGACCTCTAAGAATTTGGATAGTCTCTTTATCACTCTTATCTTCTTTATCCATGCCATCTTTTATTACACATTATTGATCTAACAAACTTCCCTCAAGATAACTCACTTGTGCTTCAAGACCTTTAATCACATACCTTATCTTGTGATACCTCCTTATGAACTCAGCTCCTAGATCCACTTTATCTTCTTTGATATCATAGAACACTTATTCATCACCATTATCCTAGTAAAATTCTTCATTTTTCATGATGTCCTTTTTTTTGAACTCAAACTTTCCTTGGAATCTTCTAACTAAACCTTGAGGTTATTGATAACATTTTCATCCTATTTAACATCTTTCTTCAAAGTACATATTTGTTCCCTAAGTGAGTTGATCATAGTCTTCTACTATTTATTCTCTTTATTAAATTATTTATCCATATTTGTAACTACTCATAATATCCTTCAAGTTATTAATCTTCATCTCCTTCAAGTTGTTAATCTTCCTCCAAAGGACCTACCTTGATACCAATTATTAAAGGTAGAATCATTGAGAGGGGGTGAATCAATGAGACCAAATAATCCAAATTAAATTTAAATCCTTTATTACTCTTAATAAATTACCATAATAATTCATGAAGAATACACATTATTCATATCAATGAACAAGAGAGACAATGCAAGATCAAGCACATAACATAAGACATACATGGAAAACCCTCATGGGGAATAAAACACACTCTCAAGCTAGAAAACACTTGGACTACTTATCTTATAAGGAATTATAAACTAAAGAGTGATCATGTCCTCCTAACTAGGATTTATTGAAACACATATTCCATAAGGAGCACCTGCCCCTGAGATGATCTACTCCTTTAGACCACTTGCCTTTAGTGAAACACCTATTTCATAAGGAAAAACTACCCTTAAGGAAGACCAATTCTTTTAGGTCCTCCTTTGAACACCTCCCAATTTGAACTTATGTATTCAACACTTGATTATGGAACTCTAATTATCACTCTTCACCATAACTCAACACTCCCTATTGGCCAAAGAACAATACATACTTGAACCGGCAAACAAAGATCAATTAGGACACATTACATATCCCAACTAACCCCACTTCTTCAAAGATGCACACTCAATGCATATAAAGTCACCTTTTGGATCACTCTTCACTCCTAAGCAAAAAATCTATCACCACATAAAAAACATGACCAAATGGTCATACACACAATCCACACTTTGAACTCTCTCTCAAATTAGCCACCAAACTCACACAGACACCATCTATCCTTAGGTCATCCTTAACCTATAGGATCACTATTTGGAAATTAAAAATATGACCTATAATTCATACACATAGTACCACTTTTAAAATCATAGGTCCACTCCACATTACCCCTTATTTACACCCATATTGGTCCATTCCACCTATAACACCAAATCTACACTTGAACCTACCAATTAGGTCACCTCACTCTTCAAGTCTTCATACATAGAAAACAAAGTCACAAACTTATGAATCAAACACATAAATATCTCACATGTATACAAGAGAAAATAATATTAATATAACCTCCAAGATCTCTGAAACATCTCCATGTGCCTTAGACACTTCAACATCGGCCAAAACACCTCAAATTTACTCACTCAAAATGACCACTCAAAATGGGCATACATAGTCAAAATATAGTTAGTCTAATATGATTCTCCATATCTAATAAAGATCATAATATGATAATAAATGACTTATCATAAGTATTTTATACTTATAAAACATCTCCATGCTCATTTACTTCTTCAACTTAGGTCAAAACACCTTCAACTTTCCTCTGTAAGATGGTCACTCAATTTGCCAATAACCTTCAGGAACATAATCAACTTATCAACCTTTGTTCATACATAATATAGTTTGTTAAAACCTCCAAACACCACATAAATCATACTCATGGAGTATATAGCACTCCCAAATATCTAAGTCATCATGAGACATTGAAACAATATCAAAATGAGCTCAATTACCCTTCTCAAGTTACTTGCAGAATATGTATGAACACATAGTCAAATTTGGAGTTAAATATATTTATCTGTATATAAAATTATAACTTTAAATTAATATTTTTATATTCACCTTGGAATCCTCTACAAATTTTCTTTATACACCATGAGTAAATTCTACATATATCAAAAGATATGGCACAAAAACTAGACACTAATATTTTCCTTTGAAAATTTTAAATATTCAAATTCAAATGATCACAATTAAACCTTGAACACCATGCTCAAATATCATGTCCTCATTACCCATATAAATTACACACCACACATAGGCTCTAATGCTTAAATTTTAAACATCTGATAGTTGATCTTATCTCATGCAATCTGGAAACTTTGACTCAACGTGTTCCATCAATATCTTGTATGAAGATTGGTCTTTAAAAATGCTAAACATATATCACTTTGACATCTTAACTTTAATACACACCATTGATCACTCTATATATGACCTCTTTCTCACCATTGATCCTTATAATAAGCTCTATCTTTATCTCTACTTAGTGTTAAACATAGAACACTTTGGCATTATCTCGTTACTTTCTAACTTCTTGGAGCAATGTGCACCATCGATGTTACTCAAAATTTAACTTGTACAAAAATAACTAAGTATGGGAACCTTGCTTATCTTCCTATAAGGCCAACTTTACAAAGGCATATATTTTACCTTACTCACTTACATGTTCTCAAATTTGGACCATATGATATCCTCATATAGGAGAACCCAACCATATGTCAAACTATTCTTTAAACCTTTTCATGTGAGAGATATATTTCCATTAAAATGCCTTCTCAAAAAATTTCTACCATAGAACCAACTATTTCAAAAACTTCTTGGGGGGCCAATTTTGAATAATCATATCTTTTTACATGCTTCATTGCATGATCTAAATTTTAGTGCATAGAAACTAGGCATAAAAATAAACAAACCCATATGATAATTTTGTCTAGACACCTCCACACATGTGAATGCTAACCTTATCAACATGCTTATTGAGCTCTTTCTGAATGTATGCAAATTTTCCTAAGTATGGGAAATAATGAATTCTAATTGAGAGAATAACTTTTCACCCTCATTTATTTGACCATGCTTTAACACATGACTTGAGATTTAACACATATCAAATAGGCACAAATGTGATCAAAACCATATGACCAACTCCCCCTAAATCATCCACATGTGGAAATGGTGACCTCAGAAAATTACCTACTCAAATTATTTGCCACTAGACCAAAATGTTTAGATATAAACAATGATCAACTAGATGAAGTCCACTCACTTCTATACTCATTCTAAGAATACTTAACACCCCTTAGGGACTCTACAACATGTCCATACCAATAATATCATCCATCAAATGCCTCACTTAGGCAAATACTAAATAACCATGAAATAACATTAAGGCTCATTAAAGCACACTTTAACATTATCATTCTAGCACACATGACACCTCAACAACATCCTTGGTCACCTTGGATACATCACTGAGAAACCTATAACATGAAGAAGACATGAATGAGGTAGAGGATTAACTAGAGATTATGGCACTCAAGTCCATGGGTTTACAAAAAGTAGTATCTAACCAGGAGGAACTCCCTTGTGTAGACTTAGTCTACCATATGTTCTTTCAATGTAAATACATTGATAATATGATTAAGTCCTTAAATTTAGGCCAAGATATTTCCTTCATAGCTAGGTTATCCTTTCAATCTTACTAAAACTTTACCATATTAGAGATTAAGTATAATCAAGAGACTATGACTCAATGGCTTCAAACCCATAATATTAGGGATGTTTTAAGGAACTAGGCTGAGAAAAAGGGAATTTTGTGTGAAAAACTAAAATTAGCCAAATTCCCATTACATAGTTTAGAAGGACAGTAAGAATGAGAATGGCCACGATGAAATGGTTTCATGGGACTGAGGATACATGTCATGTGGATGAAAAATGGATCCCACTTATGTCCATGAAAGTTGATGATGGAAAGACTCCCCCTTTGGGAGAAATTATATCTGGTGTCCTAAATAAAAAAAAATTATGGAAAATTAGGGAGATCATTTTTACATGGTTTCCTACTTAGTGGATGCCATTTGCATCACTCAAAAATTTCCTCAGTTCACCAATTGGGACATAAATCTAAAATGGATTATTCCTCATACCTTATCGAAGGTTAGAATGTACAAGTATAATCAAGAGTTTAGGGCCATATCTAAACATTTATATCCCATATTATAGAGGGAAATCCATGAAAATCCCATACCTAGATTGTTAAAAGAAATTAAAATAACCCTAAATACCTTGTGAGCATATTTTTATCACTAATATTTCATAGTGATGAGGGTTGTTAGCATCAAAGTATCCCCCCTTAGGTTTCCCATTAAAGTGCTAGATAAGTCAAATGAGTAAGAAATTGCTTATTAGTTATACATAGGGTTGGACAGGTAATGTAAGAATAAAATAAGTGGATTAATTCATCCTTAGCTATCTAATATTGGTCTATTTCAAATAGAAAACTAGAATTATATCATTGTACTTACTAAACAAAGAACTACTTTCAACTTAGAAAAGGATGAAAATAGGGAGTGGGATCTGGAGCACATAACTTTCAACCATTGCATCAAACATAGGTCAACCTTGAGCCTTTCCTAACACCATGATTCTACAGATAAGGATATGTTCTATACCAATGCTATAAATGATCAAGAGGTGAAACAAAGGTTGAAATATACTAATGTTCCACTTGTTAGGGGCATAGTGAAAGATGTTGGCTATTATGAGGTTTTTAAGTCTTAAAGTGCTCAAAGAGGTGCATCAGCATCTAAAATTAAAATTGATGATGTTAATGAAGAGAGACTAAATAACCCTCAACTAAGTTTTATAAGATTTTAAGAATTGTTTCCCACTCTGGGGAAAGGAGAAGCTAAGCTTGAAGAACACACTAAGTAGGTCCATATTTTAGAAGCAACAGCTAGTACCCCATCCTAGGTTTAAAATGTTATCACAATGCTTGTAAAACCTTCAATGATGCCTCATCCACCTTTGGTTGAGGCTATAATAACACCCACTATGGTACTAACAACTTATACACTAGATCTACCTCCCCTACAACCTGTCAAGGAGGATGTAAGTATGACTAATTAGGATTATTGGTATTTGCCTCCTTTGTTTTTGAATAACTACCCCTAAGGTAGATCCTATGGGCCACTAACACTAGATGACATGAACTTAATGCCCTTTGAGCCCTTAATTAGTCTTATAATTAGGCTTATGATGATACCCTTTCCCATATTCAATCTTTTTGTTATGTCATCTACCTCAAAGGCATCTATAATGGCTAATTTACCCCCAATTTTGCCCATGCCTAGGCCTAGTCTTCAATTTCCCTAGTGGAGGCATACTAATTTTAGACCATAGGTTTATTTATTCCAAGAAATTTCTATAGATATCACTATTTATTTTTTCCTCGCAAGTAAGATTTCCCATTCCATCACTAAGTTCTGCCTTCATCTTCGTCACTTCTACAACTACCTCTCAAACATCTGCATTCTAAGGATTGGAACCATCTCCTTAGTTTCGTCCATCCACTCAGCCTTAAGGTGATATATCAGATAAGTCTTATATAAATGAGATGAAGTTGGCCATAGTGGAAAGGCAAGATTTAGTTATAGTATACCCTCCACAAGTCTCATTGAAAATTGACAAGGAATCTAGAGTTGTTAAAAGGGTAACCAAAAGAAAAATGACTCGTCTAGATTAGTTAGTTATATGTGAGGCTAAATAAACTTGGGTTATACTTACCAATAAAAAGAAGGCTAAGTGTTATCACTTGGATTTTCACCCTTTGAGGATATGCCTAAGCTCTCTTTATGTAAGTATCACAATGGAAACACCTCTATGCTTGTGGATAGTCTAAGTATGAGGTGAATCTCTAGATAGGGCTAGCTCCCTTGATGTACAACTTTATATTACAACTACACGTAAACTTTTGGGGGAAAAGGGAGAGATATAACTGAAATCAAACTATTATAATGGGGTGATACACCAAATTAGATGATGACTTCTTGCCAACAACATGTTACACATGAAATCAAGGGACAAACTAAACATACACTTCTCTAATTTGCATCATTTCACATCAATGTTACAGTATGAGGTTATGGTTGAATGTGAAAAACTAGGAGGACTATAAAAGATGCCTTGAATGGAACTAATTAAAATACTAACTTGATTAATCTTTGACATTTCCTATAACACCTCATATGCCCTACAAGAAGAAGCTTTCTAACCTCAAATAGGGTGAAAGAATGAGACAACATGCTAAGGAATCCATAGTCTTCACTAAGAAAGGTCCATAATCCAAGTTAAACACACTTATAGATAGTTATGAAGAGGTGAAAATCAGTAGTATTATTGATCGAATGGTATTCAAATGAGTAAATATTTACCATACTCAGGAGGAGCATAAGTTACAATGGCCAAAATGGCGAGTTCTTATAGAACTTGAAAGAGAGAGAAGAGAAGAGAGAAGTTCAAGTGTCAAAAGGACACTTTTCAATATGAGAGAATAAGTTAATTTTTCATGGGAATATAAAATGGGATGAACTATATAAGGTCAGGAAGCCCAAGTGTCCATCCAACTCATCAAACTCTTGTAAAGTGGCATGAAATTCCTTAACTAGCTCAGAAAAATTGCCTTCGTGATTACCCCTATTTTAATTCCCCTTAAATAAATAGGTATAGGTATGATAATTGGTATGAATGGTAATTATTTAATACATGACTCTCCATGTATTGATTTCAGGCCTAGTCATCTAGAATTATCCCAAAATGAGTTATGATTATTTGTTGTTAAGAAAACTCTTCTTCCATGCACCCTACACACTTATCCTAAAATTTGGCTTAATTTTATCATAAAAATTAATTTAATGGAGTGGATGAAAATTTTAAATACCCTTCATGTCCTTATAATCCTCAATCACAGCTTAAAATCAACCCACTTGAAATTTTCCAACCTTCTCACTAGCTTGTCCAATATAACAGTTTTGACTGGCTGAGATGATATCTATTGTTAGAACCCTTAAAAGTATTTTCAAATAAATAAATATACATAATGAGTTATAAAAATTCCTAATAATCCCTATAAACTTTATTTCATCTTTAGAATCATCCTATAGCTTTGCACAATGCATAAAACTATCAAGAAAATCATGTTTTATACCCTATTCATACAAGTTCATACATATAAAAGGTATGGGATGGATAATTATAGATTCCTATGCAATTTAAAATAAATTTCATGAGAAAAATATTCCATTATAATGCATCTCTAGCTTCATTTCTCCAATTGGGTCTTGACTGAGGGTTTGAAAGGGTTTTAGGCATGTTTTGACTCCTAAGCTTTGTTCATAAATATCTAACATCCAACTTGAAAAAAAATTACACAAAAAATGTTCTTAAAGACCCATAATAACCTCCCATAACTCATTTGTCTTCCATGCAAGGCCTCATGAAAGATATGAGCATTTGAATTTGACCTATCAAGCTTGTTTTCTTATTCTTTATAGGTCTGAGTTGGTTTCTAAGTTAAAAGTGACCTTTTTTATGATTTATTTGAAATTTTATATCTTTCACATACTTATAATGACCCTATTAATTTTATTCAATATTTTATATATCTCATTTCATGATATAAGTGTGGAGGACCCCCCATTTGAACATTAGGCCTAGTGTTGATCTTGCAACTTGTCTGCAACTTTATGTTTTAGATCATCCTATAAATATTATTTTAATTACAATGGATCATAAACCTATATTTTTCCATTACAAACATGTTTCAATCAATTGGAGAGCTTATTTATATAAAAAAAGTGAAAATAAACTCTTGTTGGGATTCTAAGCTAAAACCTTACCCTTAGGCCTAACTAAAAATTTTGATGGTTTGGTCAACTTTTTAAGTTTAATACTTATTAATAATTATTTTAATGTTGGCTTATATTTGTTACAAATTTTCAATCCTTATTTCTATGTTTGACCAACCTCCAACTCATCTTTCCATTACCATTCCTCAAAACCTATCAACTTGTGGATAAGGGGAGTGTCCTCTATCTGAGACAAAATAGAGGGCACTCCTTTATTTATTTATAAAACTTTGATAAATTTATGATGTTATTCAAGTCCCAAATGATATTTGGATAAATTCTTAGCTCTTGATCAGGTCAATAGAACTCTCAACTCACCCAAAACACAAGACAGGCTTATGTAAAAAGACTATGTGCGAGATTTTCCAAAGTGGACTATGTTTAGCTTATCTAAGCCACTTATTTTACTACTATATCCATTCAAAAACCTTACCTCTGATGCACCCTCCATACTCTCAATTTTATAAGACTATGTTATCCTACCTGACTATGTTGGATTAGAAAGGGACTTGTAGGTATTGTTTTCTTATTTGGGCCTAAAGGTAGTGTTAACAAGATTTTCTAGAAACTCCAAATGTTGTTTACATTGGCTTGAATCCACCTTCCTCATTCTTAGTACTCACACACTCTCAATAACTAGCTTATTCACTATCTAACTTATTCAATAGTAGACTATGCTTTTGCTTGAAAAGGACCCCTATTTGTGCCATTTGTATGAATTATGATTTGATAAGTGTTTAGGATTTCTTCAGATATTCTAGGATCATTTAAAAATTTATTTTAACTATGTCCATCTTGCATAGGTATATAACTAATCAAAACACTCTCTTTTCTCTGTCTGGTCCACACTGTATACATAGGTTTTTTATTATATTGGCCTATTTTGGAAGGTACCTATAGATGGCTTAGGGTTGATTAAAATTTAAAAATAATGAATAACCTTCTTGAAACATTAAAAGATCTTATAGCATCTATTTGGACCTATTTTTTACCTATTTGAGCTACAAACACCTTCAAGAACCCAAATAAGTTTCTCTCTACCAACACAATCTTACATAGTTGGTTGTAGGTACTCATTTTCAAATATAATGGCATCTAAGGATGTTTATAGGGTCAAAATTCCATATAATAACTTCTCATTTTGATTTTAATGTTCCACCAAGTTCAAATTATGCTAAGGTTTACAAGAATGAAACATCTCTCAAACCTTACCGTTGGTTGGATTTAGGTGGCTAATCAGGACTATGTACAGACTGAGAGTGGTCTAGGAAGTAAGACACAATGCATATCTTCTTTAATATGGTATCTTAGATCATGATTACACCTTTCAACCATTGGAAACATTCACAATATGATGTGTAGGTCATGGTGCAAATTTAGATGAAAAAAATCCTTTTAGAGTCAGACTTGTAGATGATAATGCCTAAGTTCAATGTTTTATAGGCAATTTTAAGCCTCTCAATCACCATCCTTCACTGATCCTTTCCCTCTCAAACTTTACAAGGCTCTTGTATATGTTATAGGTTTCTATACAAACACATTTAGAAGCTTCCAATCAATTGTAAACCCTATTTCAACATATCCATAGAAAGGCTTGGAACTCTATTTTGCTTTTTTTGGGAAAATGTCCCTAAGTCCATATAGTCATCATGTTTTGAGGGTAAACCTACTTAAATTTATAAAATTATCCTTTAAAAAGTCTTCCATGCTCCCTTAGTGCAATAGGACCATCAATGAAATTTTCACCACTATATTTCAACACTTTAAATGGATATTTATCCTTCTATCAAGGTTGATTGTAAGTGATCATTCAGTGTACATAGGAAGTAAAGGGCAAACATGGAAAATATGAATTGTATTTTATCTTAAATGGGTTTTATATCCATTTTAAATATCCAAGTTCACTCTTCACACCTTAAATGATCTGAAACAAGTGTCAACACATCTTATTCAATGTGAATTGCTCATTTAAGCACCTATAAGCAAGCGTGTTCATGGCTACCTAACTAAAAGTGTTGTGTATGATTGTATTTTCATGAAGAGTTTCCTTGTAAAAGATATTTATAGGTGAATGGAATCATGAGAGCATGTTAAACATGTTAAATGTCCTATCACACTCCCTTGAAACCATGAATAGGCATGAAGCTCTTAGAAATAATGAAAAACTACCTACAACTCAAAAAGGTGTATCTTCTTGTAACTTTGATGTACTTGACTTATCAAAACACCATTAAACATGAAAATAAGTATGTATACCATATTATAAGGTATATAAAATCCTCTTGATTTAACATCACTAACTAGTTCATTCAAATTTGACCAAAATGGATCAAAACCTATAGGGAGCATGAAATAGCTAGGAAAAAAGTGTAATCAACTTCATCAAAATGGGTCATGAAGCACAAGACAAAATATTCAAAATATTAAATTAAGGTCTCTTATTTTACTATAACATCTAAAAATATTTTTTCCTGAAACCTTGACTTATCCGTACTAAGCATAAAGTTGTACGTCACTTTTGTTTGTCTAGGAAAGCAAGAAAAGAGTAGAACAGCTTGGAATTTAAAATGTAAATTATAGAGAAAAATAAACATTTAGATGATTTTTAGGAATGTTAATAGTACTTCCATGATCTTTCCCATGTGTCACACTTTCACATGAACTGTACAAGTGTCATTTGCTCTCTTTTTCAATTATTTCTTGAATTTCAATTAAATAACCTACAAGATTATGATGTAACTGACATCCATGATAGGAAAACTAACTTATTGGATTATTTGAGGAAAAAATGGACATATTTACACCTTGATAAATTTTCCACTTGCATTTTTAACCCTTAAAAGCTTATTAAAATGACCTAAGATAACAAATTGACAAATATGATTAAGACCAAGGCTAGGATGACATTAAATGACATCAAATAACATATAATAACCCCCATGAAAATAAATTAGACCCAATAAAACATCTAAAACTCATGTTTTAACCTATAAGGGTCCTAATTTGACTTAAAAGTCAAATTTGGTCAAAAATTGGTGACTCATAAGGGTAGTATGCTTGTTATACTAACTAGACTAGTAGCCTTATCAATCCATTAGGTTTAGCAGTCAACTAAAGTCTAAGACAAATAATTATTATTTTACTATTTAATAAATTATTTGATTAATAAAATACCAATGACTACCTCAACCACATAAGCAAAAGACACACAAAGCAAAAGCAAACACATATCTGCTTCATGAGCACTTATGGAACACACACACCAAGCTAAATAAAATAACTCAAATACTAACTAAACTAAGATTAGAACTCCATCCCATATCAAATTGGAACTTTGAAACTCTTATTTCTTCATGACATGAAGGATTTTGTGAGACATGTAGCCTTTTTCCCTTTAGTATCGATGCCTCTAACTTTTTCATGATGCTTGCCAAATTAATTATCATGATGTTGATTAAAACATAGACAAATTCAAATAGGTTAGCTATATCAATGAAATCTTATTACATCCAAACATCCTCAACCTTCTCATGTGGGTCTTCAATTGTAACCTCATTCTTGATTTCCATAGGGCTCTCAATAGGAATTGGTTTCTTCTCAGATGTAAGCTCTTCTAGCTCATCAAGTAGCTTTGGATACTCTATCCAAACTTGATCATTATCCTCCATGGAAGATTATTTCTTCACTTTGTCATGTACTTTGTAATCAACTTGGTAAATCTCTTTAAGCTCTTGAAAGAGATTCATATGAAGCTACCAATCATATTTTTCCTTTTCATCCTCTAGAACCACTACCTCTTAAATCTTCTCTTCTTGATGTATGATGTCATCAAGCTAGTTTTCTTCAATATTGAATACATTTAATGGTGATTCAAGATTAGGATAAGGTATTGGGTCATCTTCAAGAATAACTTCTTTCACATTGGTCTCAAGATAATTTTATAGGGTTGTAACCTCTTTGGGAAAGACTTAAAATTGTTCTCCATCTATGATAGTACATTCATACTCAGAATTGAGATGATTATCCAAAAAAAAATTATTATATTTAGAGTCTTATTCAAGGCCTGAAATATCTTCCATATCTTTCTCCTTCATGATGATGCCAAGACTAGGCATCTTGAAATTATGTGACTTAGCCTAACGATGTTGCCAAGGAGGTATGTTTTCTTTAAGTAAGAGTTCTCTTTCCTTATCAACAAAATACTCCTATTTAGGTTCTCATACCACTGTTCCATCAAGGCAAAGGCTTATGGAGTGAGGACAAGATGAACTAGTTGGTGGAGGTGGCACATAGAACTTAGAATTAGATTGAGAGTGAAATGTAGGGGGATCTTGAGGAAGGGGAGGCAGATTTTGGGATAAAACAACTTGATTTTCTTCCTTCCACTTGGAAATAACTTCATTCACATATGATTCATATTGATTAATCTCTTTAGGAAGGGTAGATAGGGTGTGTTTAGGCATAATATCTTCTTTTGGGTCTAAACCTTCCATCACACCTTGACTTCATAGCTTCATCCTTGACTCTAACTCTTCAATTTTCTTGAATAGGTTTTCTTGTAAAAGTATCTCTTGAACTTTATATGCATCATCATGAAGATAAGTAATACAAGGGTATTCATATGAAGGACAAGATTTTTCTTGAGGAAGGGTGGGAGGAACTTGTAAAGGATCAAACTCATTCACAACTTCATACTCCTTATCAACCAAACTTATATTCTTCTTCTTTCCCCATGATTCCAATATCTTACTCCAGATTATAATGTTAGGATTAAAATTATTTTCCTTAGGTGGTGATTCAACTTGAGGAATGGGTAAAGTATCAATAAACTTGGTACCTCTTTAGGCTTAGACTCTCTACCTTGTCTCCAATTTGGAATCTCATATCTAGAGGTATTTTCTTGAGGTAGGTATATAATGGGAGAGGGAAATGAGGGATTTAATTCCAATTAGTTTTCAATTGATATGGATTGATACATATTCATATTATCTAGCTTAATTTTCCTATAAATATTAAATTCAAAAATAAGGTTTCTCCTTTCAACTCTCTCCTCTAACTAATTGGGAAAAGGATGACTTTGGTATCCCTAATTGGGCTCATGAGTAGGGATCAAATATGGCTGATAGGAAACATTAAGAATTGGATATGAATTTTGATAGGTTTGGTGAGTTTTCCTTTCATGAAATCTTATCCTATCCTATAATGAATAAACTAGGCCACTCACATCAATCATCTCACTTGTGAGCCTTTACCAATTAGCTCTCTCAATAGGTACCCACTCTCTTTTGAATAACTCTAATGCATATCTCACCTTATGAATAATATGAATATAAATATCTTGACCACATCCCATTATATTATCAATCTCCAACATGTACCTCTTATATCCCAAACGTGTTTTCTTGAAGGTAGAAATGGATAGAGTTGAGAAGTGGCTAGGTTGACTAGGAGAAGCAAGATATTAAGGAGGCTGGCTATAGGACTAATAAAACTCATGAAAATTCTAGATATATTTTTGATAAAGATAATTATGGGGTTGGAAATTTTCATTACAAGATTGTTAAGAATCACATCAAGGCTAATTAATAACTTGCTCTTGTTTATAGGGAATGACACAAGCTTTAACATTTCACCAACTTGTGTAAGAAAATCAACACCAAAATTAGCCATGAAACCTCATTAAAAGAAAAAATAAAAATAAAAATTCTACCATCAATATTAAAATGATAACTTGGTTTACTTGACCAATTGATATAGCTTAAGAGTCACCATTGATGCTTATATATGCCTCTAAAGGCTGATTTTTGAGAGACAACACCAAAAATATCTCAACTTCTTGGACCGAGAGTCCCACAAATAATGCCAAAAACTAATGTCACTTGGATTTTTACCCTTTTATAATATTCATAATCTCTCCTCATCCAAGAATCACAATGGAAGCACCTCTATGATTATGGGTATCTTAAGGATGATATGAATCTCTAGATAGGGCTAGCTCCCTTGATGTGCCACTTTAGATTGAAACTACACCTAAAATTTTGGGGTGAAAAACTAGATATATAAATTTAAAAAACTATTATAATGGGGTGATTTACCAAATTATATGATGACTTCTTACCAATACCATGTTACACATGAAATCAAGGGATAAGTTGAACAATACACTTCTCTAATATGCATCTTCTCACATCAATGTTACATTATGAGGTTATGGATGAATGTCAAAATATATGAGAACTATAAAATAGGCCTTGAATGGAACTAAATAAAATTATAACTCAATCAATCATTGACATTTCCTGGAACACTTCATATGCCTTGGAAGAAGAAGCTTTCCAACTGCAAATAGGGTGAAAGAATGAGATATGTCAAGGATCCATAGTTTTCACTAAGCAAAATCCATCATCAAAGCAAAAAAAACTTATGAAAATTCATTAATAGGTAAAAATTAGTATAATTATTGATAAAATGGTATTCAAATGATCATGGATTCACCATACTAAGGAGGAGCATAAGTTACAATGGCCAAAATGACTAGTTCTTATAAAACTTGAGAGAGAAAAGAGAAGAGAGAATTTTAAGGGTCACAAGGACACTTGTAAATCTAAGAGAATAATTTAATTTTGCATGGTAAGAGGATATTGGATGAACCATGTAAGTTTATTAATCCCAATCATCCATCCAAGTCATCAAATTCTTATAAAGTGGCATGAGATTCCCTTAACTGGCTCAAAAAAACTACTTTTATGATTAGCCATGTTTGAATGTCCCATAATTGATTATGGTTAGGTTTAATGATTGAAATTAATTGGAATTATTTTATACATTCCCCTCCATGTATTTATTATAATCTTGGTAGTCTATAATAATCCCAAAATGAGCTATCATCATCTACTATCAATAAAAATCCTCTTCCATGCACCTTGCACACATGTCCTCAAATTTGGATTTATTTTCTCATGAAAATAAAAGGTAACAAGTGGATGAAAATTTTAAATACCCTCCATATCCTTATAGGAATTAGGGATACCTTAAAATCACCCCACTTGAATTTTTCTATCCTTCTAACTAGTTTGTCCAATATGCTAGTTTTGACTTGCTAAGATGAGATCTATTATTAGAACCCTTATAATTATTTTCAAATCATGAAATGGTAATAATAATTTATAAAAATTCTTAATATTTCTTCCAAACTTTATTTCATCTTTAAACTCCTCTTGTAACCTAAAAAATGCACAAAACTATTAAGAACAACCTATTTTGTACCCTATGCATATAAGTCCATATAGATAAAATGTATGGGATGGAGCCTAATTGAGTAATATACAAGTTAAAATAACTTTAATTATCAAAATATTCCATTAGAATTCACCTCCAACTTTAATTCTCTGATCGGGTCTTGACTGAGGGTTTACAAGGGTTTTAAGACTATTTTGACTCCTAACCATAAATATATGACATCCAAATTGAAAAAAAAATCCCCAAACATGTTCTTCAAGACCCCTAATAACCTCCCATAACTAATTTTTCTTCCATGCAAGGCCTCATGAAAGATATGAGCATTTGAATTTGACCTATCGAGCTTGTTTTCTTATTCTTTATAGGTCTGAGTTGGTTTTTGAGTCAAAAGCAACCTTATTGATGTTTTATTTGCAATGTGACAGATTTCACACAACTATAATGACCCTATTAATGTGTTTAAACATGTTATTTATCTCATCTCATGTTACAAGTATGGAGGATACCCCATTTGGACAGAGGCCTAGTGTTGATCTTGTAGCCTATCTACAACTTTTATGTTTTAGATCATTATATTAATATTATTTGAATTAAAATGGATCACACACCTCTTATTTTCCCTTAAAAACATTTTATAATTATTTGGAAAGATTCCTTATATCTATAAGTGAAAATGAACTCTTGTTTGGATTCTAGGCTAAAACCTTGCCCTTAGGCCTAATTGTAAATCTTGATGGTTTGGTCCACTTCTTAAGTTTCATCCTTCTTAATAATTATTTTAATGTTTTTTAATATGTTTTAAAACTTTTCAATCCTTATTTCTATCTCTGACCAACCTCCAACTCATCTATCCATTTCCATTCCTCAAAACCTGTCAGCTTGTGCATAAGGAGAGTGCCCTCTATCTGAGATAAAATACATGGATCTCCCTATTTACTTAGACAAATTTTATCACTTTATGAGGTTATAAAAGTCCCAAAGGATCTATGGACAAATTATTATCTCTTGATTAGTTAAATAGACCTCTCAACTTACCTAAAACCCAATATAGGCTTATGCAAAAAGACTATGTGCAAGAATTTCCAAGATAAACTGTGCTTAGCTTGTTTGAGACACTTATTTTGATGATATATCCATTCAACACCCTGACCTATGATTCACCCTCCATACTCTTGAATTTACAAGACTATGTTATCTTACCTAAATGTGTTTAGCTTAGAAAGGGACTTATAGGTGTTGTTTGCTTATTTAGGCCTGAAGGTAGTGTTTACAAGCTTCCCTAGAACCTCCCAATATTGTTTACATTGGATTGAACCCACCTACATCATTATTATCACTCACACACTCTCAATAACTATCTTATTCATTGTCTAACTTAGTCAATAGTATATTGTGCTTTTGCTTAAGAAGGACCCTTGTTTGTGTCATTTGTATGAATCAGGCTTTGATAAATGTTTAGAACTTCTTTATATCTTACAAGATCATTAAAAAATTTCTTGGGTCTATGTTAATATTTAATAATAATATACCTAATCATAACACTCTCTTTGCTCTATTTGTTCAAAACTGTATACACAAGTTTTTTTACTATATTGGCTTATTTTGAAAGGTACCTATAGATGGCTTAGGGTTGATTAAACTTTGAAAATAAATAATAAAATTATTTAAACCTTAAAATATATTATATAATCTATTTTTATGTAGTTTTTACATATTTTAGCTACAAACACCTTAAGTAACCCAAATAACTTACTCTCTGCCAACACAATCCTACACAGTTGGCTATAGGTACTCATTGCCAAATGGAAGGGCATCTAAGGATGTTTATAGGGTCAAAATTCCATATAATAGCTTCATATTTTTATTTATATTTTCCACCAAGTTCACATTATTCTTATTTCTACAAGAATGAAACATCTTCTGAAACCTTACCCTTGGCTAGCTGTAGGTGGCTAACCAAGCCTGTGTACAGACTTAGAGTGGTCTAAGAAGAAAGACACAATGCATATCCTATTTAATATTATCTCTTATATCATTATTATGAATTTAAAACATTTTAAACATTCACAACATGATGTATAGGTCATGGTGTAACTTTGGATGAAAAAGTTCCTTTTAGAGTCAAACCTATAGATGATAATGCCTAAATTCACTATTTTATAGGCAATTTTAAGGCTCTCAATCACCATCCTCCATTAATCCTTTCCATATAAAAATTTTCAAGGATATTTAATATGATATATTTTGCTATATAAACACATTTATAAGCTTTCAACCACTTGAAAACTCTTTTCTAAGATATCCATAGAAAGGCTTGGAACTTTGTTTTGCTTTTTTTGGAAAATGTCCTTGAGTTAATACAATCATTATGTTTTGAGGGTAAACCTACTTCAATTTATCAACTTAGAATTTAAAAAGTTTATCATGATCCCTTAGTTAATTATGACCATCAATGATAGTTTCACCACCATATTTCAACACTTGAAATGGATATTTAACTTTATATCAAGGTTGATTATAAGTGACCATTCAATGTACACAGGCAGTAAAGGTCAAACATGGATAATATGCATTTTATCTTCTATGTAATGGGTTATATATCCATTTTAAATATCAAATTTCACTCTTCACTTATCAAATAATCTAAAACAAGTGTCAACACATCTTATTCAATGTGAATTTCTCATCTAAGCACCTAGAAGTAAGCATGTTCATGGCTGCCTACCTAAAAATGTTGCATATGACTATAGTCTCATAAATATTTGCCTTGGAAAATATATTTAGAGGTCAATGTAATAATTATTTCATCACTAACATGTTAAATGCCCTATTAAAACCCTTTGAAACCATGAATAGTTATGAAGCTCCTGGAAATAGTGAAAACCTACCTGCAACTTAGAAAGGTGTATCTTCTTACAGCTTTGATGAACTTGACTTATAAAAACACCATGAAACATTAAAATAAGTATGTATATCATATTATACGGTATATATAATTATATGGAGTCAAAATCACTAAATTTTTTTTGGTATGAATTTGACCAAAATGGAGCAAAACGTATAGGGTACATGAAATAACTAGAAAAAAGTGTAGATAACTTCATGAAGATGTTTCATGAAGCACAAGACAAAATTATTCAAAATATTTTAATTTAAATAAGGGTATCTAATTTTAATACAACCTCCCAAAATAATTTATCATGAAACCTCTTGAGCTATCTCTACTAAGCACAAACTTGCAGGTCACTTATATATGTCTACGAAAGCAAGAAAAGAGTATAATAGTTTTAGCTTTAAAATAAAATAAAAAGTTAATATGATTTTTATTAATTTTAATATGCCTTTTTCTTATTAATTTTAATATTTTCCCATGTGTAACACTTCCCCATGGGTTGTAAAAGTGCCATTTACAATCTTTTTCATTTGTTACTTGAATTTTAGTTAAACAACCTAAAATATTCTGATGTAACTAACATCCCTAATAGGTAAAATGACTTATTGGATTAATTTAAGTAAAAATGGAAATATATACACCTTTTTAAACATTCCACTTACATTTATGAGCCCTAAAATCCAATTAAACTAACCAACTAAGACCAAGGTTAGGATGACAAAAAAATGACAAAAATTAACATATAATACACCCCATTAAAATAATTTATACCCCATAAAACATATAAAACTCATGTTTTTACATATATGGGTCCTAATTTGACCTAAAATCCAAATTTGGTCAACAATTTAGTGAGTCATAGGGGTAGTAAGTCTACTAAACTAACTAGACCTGTAGCCTTATCATTCCTTTGGGTTTAGGAGTCAAATAAAGTATAATATAAATAATAATTATTTGAATATTGAATAAAATATTTGATCAAGAGAAGACCAATTACTACTTCAACCACATAAAATAAAGACCCACACAAAGCAAAAGCAAACACACACGTGTTTCATGAGCACTTATGGAACACACACACCGAATTGAACAAACTAACTCAAACACTAACTTGAGATGAGAAACCCCTCTTGGATCAAAGGGGAATTTTGAAACTCTTCTTGCTTCATTACATAAAGTATTTAGTGAGACATGTATCCACTTATCCCTTAGCATTGATACCTCTAACTTTTTCATGATGTTTTCTAACTTCATTGTCATGATATTCATTGAAAACTAGGTAGCTTCAAATAGGTTAGCTATAGAAACAAACTCTTCTTTCATCCAAATAGCCTCAACCTTCTCATGTGGGTCTTCAATTATAACCTCATTCTTGATTTCCATAGGGCTTTCAATAGGATTGGGTTTCTTCTCAGCTACAAGATCTTTTAGCTTATGAAGGACCTTTTCATACTCTATCCAATCTTTGTCATTGTCCTCCATGGAAGATTCTTTCTTCATCTTGTCATGTACTTGGAATTAAACTTGTAAAATCTCATCAATATCTTGAAAGATCTTCATATTTAGTTTCCAATCATCTTTATCCTCTTCATCCTCTAGAACCACTATCTCTTCAATAATCTCTTCTTGATGTATGATGTCATCAAGCTACTATTCTTAAATCTCCAATGCATCTGATGGTAATTCAATAGTAGGCTAAGGTATTGGGTCATATTCAAGAGTAACCTCTTACACATTGGTCTCAGGAGAATTTTATAGGGCTACAACCTCTTTTGAAAAGACTTGAAATCGTTCTCCATCCATGATATCTCATTCATCCTCATACTTGAGATGATTATCCACAATTTTTTTATTATATTTAGAGTCTTATTTAAGGGATTAAATATCTTCCATCTCTTTATCCTTCATGGTGATGCCAAGACTAGGCATCTTAAAATTATGCGACTTATCCCAATGAGGCTGCCAAGGAGGTATGTTGTCTTCAAGAAAGAGTTATATTTCCTTATCAACCAACTACTCCTATTTAGGTTCCCATACCACTAATACATCAAGGCAAAGGGTTATGGGGTGAGGACAAGATGAACTAGGTGGTGGAGGTGGCACATAGAACTCAAAATTAGATTTAGAGTGAAATGTAAGGGGATCTTCTTAGAAGCTCTTGAAGAAGGGGAGGTAGATCTTGGGCTAAAAAACCTTGATTATATTCCTTCCATATGGTAATCACTTCATTCACATCTAATTTAGATTGAGGAATCTCTTGAGGAAGGGTGGATGGGGTGTGTTTATGAATAGAATATTCTTTTAGTTCTAAACCTTCCATCATACCTTGACTTAGTAGCTTCATCCTTGACATTAACTCTTCAATTTGCTTGGCTAGGTTCTCTTGGAAAAGTCTCTCTTGAAGTTTATATGCATCATAATGAGGATGAAGAATACAAGGGTATCCATATGGAGGATAAGAGGTTTCTTGAGGAAGGATGGGAGGAACTTGAAAAGGATTAACTTCATTCACAACTTCACACTCCTTATCAACCATACTTCTATCCTCTTTATTTCCCCATGATTCAACTATCTTACTTCAACTTAGAATTAGAAGTCATTTCCTTAGGTGATGATTCAACTTGAGGAATGGGTAAAGTATCAATAAACTTGGGACCTCTTTAGGCTTAGACTCTCCACCTTATCTCCAACTTGGAATCTCATATATAGAGGTATTTTTTACTTGAGATGGAATAATACATATATATATTAGCTAGATTAATTTTCCTACCAATATTAACATCAAAAAGAAGGTTTCTCCTTTCATCTCTCTCCTCCAATTAATTAGGAAAATGATGATTTGGTATCCTTGAGTGGAATCATGAGTAGGGATCAAATATGTTTGATATAAAACTTGTGGAAGTGGATATGAAGGCTGATAGGTTTGGTGAGGTTCCCTTTCATGAACTCTTAGCCTATCCTCTAAGGAAGAAACTAGGCCACTCACATCAGGCATCTCACTTGTGAGTGTTTGCCAATTGGCTCTCTCAATAGGTGCCCACTATCTTTTAAATAGCTCTAATGCATCTCTCACCTTATGAATAATATTAATAGGAACATATTAACCACATATCATTATATTATTAAGCTCCAACATGTACCTCTCACATTCTAAAAGTTTTTTCTTGAAGGTAGAAATGGATAGAGTTGAGAAGTGGCTAGGTTGACTAGGAGAAGCAAGATATTGAGGAGGTTGGATATAGGATTGATAAAAATCATGAAAATGATAGATATCATGCTGATAAGGATCATGATGGGGTTGGAAATGGTTATTAAAAGATTGGTAATAATCACACTAAGGCTGATTAATAACTTTCTCTTGTTGATAGGGAATGACACATGCTTTAAATATTTCACCAACTTGTGTAAGATAAATCTCAACAACAAAATCAGCCATGAAACTTCAATGAAATAAATTAAAAAAATAAAAATGTTACCAAAAATCTTCAAACTATAACTTGGGTTGCTTAACCAGTTGATATAGATTTAGAGTTGTCGTTGATGCTTGTAGATGCCTTTAAAGGATGATTGTTGAGAGAGGACACTAAAGTTCTCTCAACTTCTTGGACCAAGAGTCCTACTGAGTGTGCTAAAAAAAATAACTTGTATTTTCACCCTTTTAGGAGATTCCTAAGCTCTCCTCATCCAATTAGAACAATGGAAACACCTCTACGCTTGTGGATAGCCTAAGGATGAGGTGAATCTCTAGATAGGGCTAGCCCCTTGATGTACCACTTTGGATTGCAACTACACCTAAACTTTTGGGTTGAAAATGGAGAGATATAATTGAAATAAAACTATTATAAATGGGGTGATACACCAAATTATATGTTTAATTCCTACCAACAACATGTTATACATGAAATTAAGGGACAAACTAAACATACACTTCTCTAGTCTACATCTTCTCACATCAATGTTACATTATGAGGTTATGGATGAATTTGAAAATATATATTTAATATAAAATAGGATTTTAAATGTAACCAATGAAAATAATAACTCATTCAATCCTTAACATTTTCTAGAACACTTTATATGCCCTACAAGAAGCTTTCCAACTGCAAATAGGGTGAAAGAATGAGACAACATGCTAAGGAATCCATTGTCTTCACTAAGTAAGATAAATCATCCAAGAAAAAAACTTATATGAAGAGTTAAAATTTATTAGTCTTATTGATCAGGTGGTATGCAAAATATTAGGGCTTTGCCATAATCAAGAGGAGCATAAGGTACAATGGCCAAAATGGCTAGTTCTTATAGAACTTGAGAGAGATAGGAGAAGAGAGAAGTTAAAGGGTCACAAGGACACTTTTAAAGATAATATAATTAGTTAATTTTTCTTGGTAATAGGATATGGGATGAAAAATTCAAATTTAGGAATCCCAAATGCCCATCCAAGTCATTAAACTCTTGTAAAGTGGCATGAAATTCCCTTAACTGGCTCAAAAATTTTGATTTCATGATTATCCCTATTTTAATGACCTATAAATGATTATTTATAGGTATATTTATTGGTATTAATTAAAATTCTTTCATACATGCCTCTCCATGCACTGGTTATAGGCTTAGTCATCTAAAAACATCCCAAAATTATCTATCATCATCTATTATTAAGAAAACTCCTCTTCCATCCACCGTGCACACTTGTCCTCAAATTTGGATTAATTTTATCATTAAAATACATGTGAGGGAGTGTATTAAAACTTAAAATACCCTCCATGTCCTTATAATCATTTGGCATACCTTAAAATCACCCCATTTGAAGTTTTCCATCCATCTCACTAGCTTGCCCAATATGCTAGTTTTGATTGGCTAAGATGAGAGCTATTGTTTAAACCCTTAGAATTATTTTAAAAGAATAAAATGTACATAAGGATTTATAAAAATTATTAATATTCCCTCCAAACTATATTTCATCTTTAGACTCCTCCTATAGCCTGCATAATAAACAAAATTGTCAAGAAAATCTTGTTTTGTACCCTATCCATACAAGTCCATATAGATAAAAAAGTATGGGAGGAGACTAACTGAGTCCTCTAAAATTTAAAATAAATTTCATGTGAAAAAATTTCCATTATAATTCATCTCCATCTTCATTTCTCTAATCAAGTCCTAACTGAGGGTTTGTAAGGGTTTTAAGCTTATTTTCACTCCTAAGCTTTGTTCATAAATATCTAACATCCAAATTGAAAAAAAATACACAAACATGTTATTAAATACCCCTAATAACCTCCCATAACTATTTTATCTTCCATGTAAGTCCTCATGAAAGATGTGAGCATTTGAATTTGGCCTATCGAGCTTGTTTTCTTATTCTTTGTAGGTTTGAGTTTGTTTTTGAGTCAAAAGTGACCTTTTTGATGCTTTATTTTCAATGTTAAATATTTAAAATACCTATAATTACCATATAAATGTTTTTAAATAGGTTTTATATCTCATCTCACGTTATAAGTGTGGAGGACCCCCCATTTGGACACTAGGCCTAGTGTTGATCTTGTAGCATGTCTACAAATTTTATGTTTTAGATCATCTTATTAACATTATTTACATTCAAATGGATCATAAAACTCTATTTTCTACTTAAAAACATGTTCCAATAAGTTAGAGAGATTCCTTATATCTATAAGTGAAAATGAGCTCTCATTTGGATTCTAGGCTAAAACCTTGCCCTTAGGCCTAACTACAAATCTTGATGGTTTGGTCAACTTCTTAAGTTTCATCCTTCTTAATAAGGATTTTCATGATTTTTTAGATGTTTTAAAACTTTTAAATCCTTATTTATATGTTTTACCAACCTCTAACTCATCTAGCCACTATCATTCCTTAAAACCTATCATTTTATGTATAAGGGGAGTGCCCTCTATCTAAAATAAAATAGAGGGCATTCCCATATTTACTTAGATTATTTTGATCACTTGAGGAGGTTCCCCAAGTCCCAAAGGATATTTGGACAAATTCTTAGCTCCTTAATAGGTCAATAGATCTCTCAACTCACCCAAAACCCAAGATAGGCTTATGCAAAAAACTATGTAGGACTTTTTAAAGTGGATTGTATTTAGATTATCTAAGCCAATTATTTTACTACTATATCCATTCAACAACTTGACCTATAATGTGCCCTCTATACTCTTGAATTTACAAGACCGTGTTATCCTACTTGACTGTGTTTGGCTTATAAAGGGACATGTAGGTGTTGTTTACTTGTTTAGACATGAATTTAGTGTTTACAAGCTTCCATATAAACTCCCAATGTTATTTAAATTGTATTAAACCCACTTACCTCATTATTATCACTCACACACTCTTATTAACTAGCTTATTCACTATCTAACTTAGTCAATAATAGACTATGCTTTTACTTGAGAAGGACCCTTGTATGTGCCATTTGCATGAATTAGGATTTGGTAAGTGTTTAGGAATTCTTTATATATTTTAGGATCATTAAAAAATTTTTTGGGCCTATGTTCATCTTGCATAGGTATATCCCTAATCAAAACACTCTCTTTGCTCTATCTGGTCTAGACTGTATACATAGCGTTTTGACTGTATTGGCCTATTTTAGAAGGTACATGTAGATGGCTTAGGGTTGATTAAACTTTGAAAATAATTAATAACCTTATTGAAACCTTCCAATCTCGTATATCATCTATTTGGACTGGGTGTTTACCTATTTGATATACAAAGACCTTAAGGAACCCAAATAACTTGCTCTCTGCTAATACATTCTTACATAATTGGTTGTAGGTACTCATTGTCAAATACAAGGGCATATAAGGATGTTTATAGGGTCAAAATTAAATATAATAACTACTTATTTTGATTTTCATGTTCCACCAAGTTCACATTATGCTCAACTCTACAATAATGAAACATATTCTCAAACCTTACCCTTGGTTGGTTGTAGGTGGCTAACTAGGCCTGTGTATGAACTAAGAGTGGTCTAAGAAGCAACACATAATACATATCCTCTTCAATATGGTATCTTAGATCATGATTACCCATTTTAACCATTGAAAATATTCACAACATGGTGTATATGTCATGGTGTAACTTTGGATGAAAAAGTTCCTTTTAGAGTCAGACTTGTAGATGATAATGCCTAAATTCAGTGTTTTATAGGAAATTTTAAGCCTCTCATACTCCATTGGTCCATTCCCTCTAAAACTTTTCAAGGTTCTTGTATATGATATAAGTTTATATATGAACACATTTATAATATTTCAACCACTTGAAAACCCCATTTTGAGATATCCATGGAAAGGCTTGGAACTCTATTTTGCATTTTTTGCAAAAATCTCCCTAAGTTCATTTAGTCATCATGTTTTGAGGGTAAACCTACTTAAATTTGTTAACATAGCTGTAAATAAATTTACATTCTCCCTTAGTGAATTATGACCATCAATGAGAGTTTTACCACCATATTTCAACACTTGAAATGGATATTTAACCTTCTATCAAGGTTGACTATAAGTGACCATTCAATGTACACATGCAATAAAGGGTAAACATGTATAATATGCATTGTATTTTTCCTTTAATGAGTTTTATATCCATTTAAAATCTCTAAGTTCACTATTTAGACCTCAAATGATTTGAAACAAGTGTCAACACATCTTATTCAATGTGAATTTATCATTTAATCCCCTGTAAGCAAGTATGTTCATGGCTGCTTAACTAAAAATGTTGCATATTACTATAGTTCCATGAAAATTTTCCTTGGAAAAGAGATTGAGATGTGAATAGAATAATTATAGCATTTGAAACATGTGATATTTCCTATCATAACCCCTTAAAACCATGAATAGGCATGAAGCTCCTGTAAATAGTGAAAAACTACCTACAACTTAGAAAGGTGTATCTTCTTACAACTCTGATGTACTTAACTTGTCAAAACACCATGAAACATGAAAATAAATATGGATACCATATTAAAATTTATACAAAATCCTTTAGAGTCAACATCACTAATTGGTTGATACGGATTTGACCAAATGGAGTAAAACCTATAGGGTACATGAAATAGCTAGTAGAAAAGTACAGTCAACTTCATGAGGATGGTTCATGAAGCACAAGCCACCATTATTATAAATCTTTTAATTTAAATGAATTTATTTGATTTTAATACAACTTCCCAAAATAATTTTTCTTAAAACCTCTTGAGCTGTCTCTATTAAGCACAAACCTATAGGTTACTTCTGTATGTCCAGGAAAGCAAGAAAAGAGCAAAAAAGTTTTATATTTAAAATGGAACTTCTAGAGAAAACTAAACATTAAGATTAGTTTTAGGAAGGTATATAGTTCTTCCATGATCTTTTACTATTTGGCACACTTCCTCATGGGTTGTTCAAGTGCCATTTTTTCTCTTTTTTAGTTATTTCTTGAATTTCAGTTAAATAACATATAATATTCTAATGTAACTAACATCCTTGATAGGTAAATTAGCTTCTTGTATTCTTGGAATGAAAAAATGGCATTTGAATACCTTGGTAAATGTACCATTTGTATTTATGACCCTTAAAAGCCCATTAAAATGACCCAAAATGACAAATTGACTAATATGACTAAGACCAAGGCTAAGATGACATAAAATGACATCAAATAACATATAATACACACTTTGACAATAAATGATACCCCTTAAACAATTTAAAACTCATATTTTTACCTATATGGGTCCTAATTTGACTTGAAAGTCAAATTTGGTCAATATTAAGCATCTCCAACAACAAAAATATGCATAAGACCCCCTCTCATTGTTGAAGGCATATGGTTATATGGACACAAAAAGGGATGAAATAAAGGACAACTGAGTTATAACAACAAAATAAATAAACCTTACCATAAGAAACTATCACCAAAGTGGAATGGGAAGTTGAGGATATGTTTGATACTCTATATACTTTACATCAATATAAAGTAAAAGGAGATGAGGTTTATAAAAAAATTGTTAAGTTAGAAAATAATTATGGGAATTATGATAGAAAAATTATTAGCATGGTTAAGATGGTTAGGTTAAAGGAATTTGAAAAACTAAACCTGGTACCCTTAAAGGATTTGAGCATTACTCAGTCCTACATCATTAGAAAGGGGAAATACTTAAATCAATGGATTGATGATGTAAGATCCTTGGACCAGTCTCTTACTCAACAAGGTGATAGAGTTATAACTCTACTCAAGGAGGTTAAAATCACACAACTTAAAAATAAATATGGTACCATCATCAATAAGGATGCTTTCAAATCATAACTCCAAATTTTCATTGTCAATTTCATCAAATAGGCTCTAGATCAAGGAGTACCCTTTTGGACAAGAGATGGTAGACTTAGCAGCATCAACTAATCAAATAATATAGAGGGTAGTATCAATTAATGAATTCATAAGACCTCTCTTAAATAAACATGATACAATGTCAAATTTCATTATCAAACTACCAAAGAAACCCATCATAAACCAAAAATTGATTGATAGAGATTATAGGAAGTGCTCTGAGGCATGGAAGGAATAAATAGAATCTATAAAATAGGTGTATAACCAACTAAAAATGGTCACCAAAGGAGCTTCTTCCTCTTTATCACTTTTAAGAGTTTCTTCCTTTTTAGCTACACTAGGAATTATTTCCTCTTCAGCTACTCTAGTTTCACTTTCTTCTTCTACTACATTGGGAGTTCCATTATCATCAACAATAATAGGACCCAATTTGGCACTATAGGATCAAAATAACCATTTATCATGATATTTATTTGATAAATTTCACGTTCTAGTTCCAATTAGTATGTTTTTAGAATATTCCCTCTTTGAATAGGGAATATTTTTTGTTTTAAACAAATGAGGAACTTTTATCTAGTGACAGCTCTCATGTATTTTGTTATTTTAGGACCATTACAACCATCATAGGCATTTGAAGAGACCTATATATAGGGGTTCCCCCTTCATTTTTTTTTATAAAATAAATTTTGTGGAATTAATGAAATATAAAGAGGAATTCTAGGAATTTTTTCACTATTTCATTACTTTCCATATGTTCTTGTTTCTCAAGCTTTGTAAATGATAGACGGTTCCAGTTTCTAATTTTAAATCTTATATTAGTGATTTTAATTCATCTTGTTAGTTTGTGATTTAATTATTAATAAAACTTATTTATGTATGCTTTATTTCTCTTTTAATCTATAAACAAATATGCTTAAGGAAATTTATTATGGGTAGCCATTTCTTAGCACATACTTATTAGATATGTGCATTTATTCACCCTAGAATCACCACTACATTTATGGAATTTGGATTTCATCACTAGAATTTCATGAATGTTAGTTTTATTTTCATTATCATCAAATAAACCCAAATGAAATCTATTAGTATTTATTATTGAAAGATAAACATTCTTGTATAGTCAACCCTTCTTTCCTTTTTTAATTTTTTTGACATGAATCACCTTAGTTTATTACTAACTATAAATATTCATCTAATTATTTGAGTTTGGGTGATAGTTGGAAAAAATATAAATCACTTTTAACCATAACAATAAAAAGAAATATCAAATATATTTTATCACTATAAATCTATTACTATCCCTACAATAAGGTTTGCTTATAGGCTAAAGGTAGTAGTCATATAATCATTCCATCAAAATTAAATTAATCCCTACAGTCTTTTAGGACCTACACAATAAACCAAGATATATTAATCTACCATTACCATTACATAGTTAAAATAGATGAATATCAACACATAGTTTGTGATATGTTAGGCAAAAATAATAAAATATATTTTAGATTGGAGATCTATTATATAGCAGTCTACAATAGTAAATCAAATTTGCTATAGTTTCTAAAAATAGTAAAAAAAACATTAATTTAAATTAACATTACAATAAATATAAAATATAAAAATAAAAATAGATGGAATAGTCACACATTTACATAACTTCATATTTATTTAAGCATAGTAGTGGTTTAAAAGGAATGATTATGCTCTATGAGAAGTCAAGATCATTTATTATGTAGGAGCATATTTGACACCTCCTATCTAACTAAAAAATATATTTGTATGTAATCAAAAATTCATCATGTCTATAAATCAATCTTGGATCAGAGAAGATAGAGCATACCTACACTTCCAATTGGTAATACATTTGTTAAGTTGGGGAATGACCAATATGAAGATCTACTAAACCTTATTAGGGGATCACTTATCACAATACACCATGTTGGGAAGGGTTCTAAATCTTACTATAGACACTATAAATCTACACATCATCATTTATAAATGATGAAATACCCCTTATACTACCCTAGGATCCCCTTGGGACCATTATCACCTTCCAAACCCTAATCAACCTAGCTTATAGTCAGTTTAACTTAACTAGCTCAACCCTTCCTTCTAGCCCTTCTTACCCTTCACCCTAACCATCAACAATTATGCTATACCACTCCAACCTTAAGCATACAAAACACTCACTTTGTTTTTATAATTATATCCCATATAATTATAGTTATGATCCATTGCATAGATGAATTAAATTTAGAAGGCCTAGTTCATGTGTTTTTGTAACTCTCTCACCTTGACTATAAGAGAGACAAGAAAAGAGGTGAAAATCCATCTATAATCATTATCAAGATCTTATGCATCTAGGATTTTTCTTTTAGGTTAACCACCATAAGTAATCCATCAATCTAACAATCATATCATAGATCCAATTTGTTACCACCTCTCCATCAAAATTTCAAGTATCATTACTCTATCAAAATCAAATTAGATTCCACCAATAGATCAACTACCTCAATCATCTACCCAATCAACTTTTAGTAAGATAAGTAATTGATTCTCAATATTTGTTTACTTTATTTCCATTTTTTAATCAACCCAAGTATTACCCACCATTAAAACTCCATCCTTTGGATCTCATCAATCAGTAATTTATCAACTCATATCTAGACACAATAACTATCAATGGTCTACCCAACCATGGATGGTCTACCCAACCATTGATGGTCATCTTGACTTTTGATGGTCATCCCAACCACTAATAGTCATTGTGGCATAAAAAATAGCAAGTTTATTTCACCTACCTACACCTAATCAAACCTAATTTCTTGTGTTCTTGCTTGTTCAAGACCCCTTTCTAATTTTTTGAAGCATACCCCAATACCTTAGCACTAGTATTAATTAGTTTATCACTAATTCAATCATTTTTAGTATTTTTATTAGTGATATTTCTTATATTTAGATTTAGTACCTTTTTATTCACTAATTCAATTACCTTTCTTTTTTGTTTATAAGCTTAATTGTTTAAAATATGTGGATTGATAGCCCCTAAAGAAGCTCTTATTTTTGGGATCTATCCATCATTGGGAAATCCACCTAATTATTTATCTAAAAAACAAGTTTTATTTAGTGTTTTCCTATCTATAAGTCATCATTCTAAGCCAAATGGGATATCTTCAAAATATTTTGATTCCAACACATGCATAATCAATCAAGTTTTTCAACCATACCCATACTTAGTTTCTTCTCTTTCCTCTTTTCCATAATAAGCAAGGAATTCATTGAAACATTCTGGCATGATCGATGGGACCCTTATTTATTTATTATGGGTCTTATTTTCTTGCATTCTCTCTTTATTATTTTCTCATTAAAAAAATCAAAAGATTCTTTTGGGGCTTAAAATCAAGTGCATACATCAATTGCTTGAGAGTTTAGTTCACATAGCTTAACTTAAAGGCAAAGTAATCTATTATAGCTTCACTCTTGTTTCACACACTAAACCAAACCACTTTCACTAATTGAACATCAAAAAAACTTGAGACAAGACCTAACTAGGATTTCATCACCTAGCAGTCACCTTACCCTTTCCCAATGATCCTTTTTGGAGGTCATTACCAAGGGGAGGACCAACTCAGCTCTCTGGTTGAGTATAAAATTTAGATATCAATATATTTTAGCTATGTACCTAACATCCTTATCACTATGGTGTGTGAAGTGAGGGCATAGGCCCCAATACCAAGCCATATATTTATTCCAATATAGATCTCTCTTAAGCACCTAAATGCAACCTGAAATAAACCTTAGATTTCTTCATTAGTACCCAATCTACAAACCAATTTTAGTCACATGTATTCTTAAGGCATAAGCCAAAAGTTAGATTAATTAAGACTCTAGGGTTTAACGTATCTTTTAAAGTGTGATTTTATTTATTTGATCTTTTATTGTCTTCTCTTTATTTGAGTAGTGGGGTTTTTTGTGCTTTGTATCTCCCTTATCTTACATAGTTCTCACTTACCAATAGGGAAGAGACCTTATAAAGAAAATCCCACCATCAAGTCAACATAAATCTTCCACCTCTTCATCCATAGACTATGTTTCTAAACTAGTAGACTCTCCTCACCCCTAAAGAAGTCTTACCTTACCTTGCAAGGTCCCCTAAGGAGATGCAGAGTTTTCTACTTTCCTAGACAATAATCTCATAGCATTGTAACATTATCTTACAACCATGTCTTACCCTATCCTAGTTTCAACCCTTTCTATATATCTACCTTATGGTATGCCTCTCCACATCATGGGGAGTACCTCCATTACCATGGTTAATACACAACCATTAACCACCCAAGCTTCCTCATCAAACAAAAACCCCTTTGAGACCATCATTGAAAACCAACCAACCCAAACTACCACTGCACTTATACCTTCTACTACTAACAACCAATCCTCCACTATAGAAGTTCCTACCTATAACACTATAATCCTTCCTCTAGCTACCTTCAACAAGTCAACCACCACTCTTCTTCAAATCTTTGTGGTGTCCATACCCCCTACCTTACCACTAATCAATATAAGGGTTACCACCCTTCCATCGGTTACCAACCTAACTACCACTCCTATCCAACAAGCACCCCTTAGATCAACCTTTAAATAAATCCCTAATATATAAGGGCATGTGCCTAATACCCAAATACCTACCTCTACCTACCCTTATGCATCTTACACCCAACCATTGACATCCACTTACTCATATGTGGCATCCTCACAACCTTATACCCATTATCTGTATGTCTCTTAACCACCTCAATAATATGCATCTTATAATCCTTTGGGTACAAAACCCCACTCTGACCTAATGAATATGCTTATGGACAATATGACCACCTTAGATTCATCCATTTTAGGTGCTCACAACATCTTGTCATATGACTAAATTTCCAATGAGGCCATCCATCCATCCATACCTATTAATCCATATCCTCCTCAATGGGAAATTCCCAAGTTATCTATGTTTAAAAGTAATGAGATCCATAAAAACACCTTAGGGCATCTAGGCATGACTATTATCTCATCGCTTATGATGATTCCCTTCTCCTTTATAGCTTCCCCATATCTCTAGCCAACCCAACCTTAGATTGATATAGTGCCTTACCCAAACATTCCATCTTCTCTTTCACCTAACTGGCTCAAACCCTTTTGGACTATTTTTTTATCAATATCTCCAAGAAATTATCTATCACTGATATTTACTCTATTTCTCAATTTGAATATGAATCCATTACTAATTTTGTGGCTTATTGGAGGAGCCTAATTAACTAACTATCATTTTCCTTGCCTCAACCTAAACTCATAGAGCTCTTTTCTCAGGCATGTGCCAAACATATCTCATCTACCATATGTGTCCAAAGCTTACAAACCTTTGATGAAGCTTATACCATGGTGCATAAGCTAGAGAACTAAGCCATCAATGAAGGAAAGCTTAAGCTCAAGAATAAGAACTCAACCTATAAAACCAATGAGGCTTCTTCCTCTAAGTCAAAAAACTAGCCCAATACCAATACTAAGATCAAGGGGACCATGAATGCAGTTATCCTAAAGGCCACTCCTCCACCTTATGTTAACCAATCCAATTCCTCTAGTTCTTTAAAATAAAACCCAAGGAACCAAAACTATAAAAACTAAATGTAATTCACTCTACTTGGATAATCCTATTATTCCATCTTGGAGAAGTTATTGAAATCTAATATCATTTAACTTCCTCCTATCAAACAACCCAAACAGTTTAAATCCTCTCATCCTACACCTAATTGTTATAATGAGAATGATTTGTGTGCCTTTCATAGAGTAATATGACATGACATTAGTGGGTGTAACACTTTAAAGAGCCTTGTCTAATCCCTCATTGACAAGGGGTAGCTCACATTAGACAAACCCAATGCATGCTCAAACCAAGCCATTGATATATTTAGGCAACTTTTTCTAAACCATGTTCCTACCAAGGATGATATCAAAAACATCAAGTGAGTTGGGGATCAACCAACAATGTTGATTACACTTATGAAAGCAATTAAATGTTGAATTAAATCAGAATGATAAGTAACTAGAATGATAAATAGCAAAGAACAAGAGATACAAGAAACCACCCTGAAAACTTGTATTAAACTCTTTACAGAAGGAATACAATTGAAGAAACTTATTTTCTTCCACACCTCTCTTAGATGTACAGATCTCTCTCTAGATCTCTTTCCCTCAAGAGCTCTCTCTCTCAATTACAATCAATTCCAACAACCTGGAATGATTCACATATACAATTTTGTACTGTTCAACATTCTACAATACAATAAGCTAAGAAGATCTATCCTATTATATAATAATTAGGAAAAATGAGCATACAACTACAGCCATTAGATGCACCTCCTAATCAATGGCTCTAAACAGTCTTACTAATAATAGAGATGTGGACTTAAGACTATCACTTAATCCTAACATGCAAACAATCTATTCTATCCACGAAAATAGCTTTTTGGATGCACAGGTAATTGACGTAGGTTCCTGCCTGTTTGCCTATGACTGACGTCAGCTGATTCTTGCCGATGCCAGCATCTCTTGGTCTACTCCTGACCGATGTCAATCACTCCTGACCAATGTCAGTGACTATGTAAACTTGCAACTTACACAATTCGCTCACTTGGTGAAGCTTTTAGCTCCACACCTTAACAATCTCCCACTTGGAGATAAACAGCTGCACCAGTACCTGTACAGCAACATCTTCTAGCTCCTCCATCTTCAACTCAATCATGAAGACCAACAAAATTTGAATGAAGATTTAACTTCTCCTTTGTAACTAGCTTGGTTAACATATTAGCAATATTCTTATCTGTATGGATCTTCTCTAGCTTCAACTCACCATCTTCCAATACCTGTCTTATGAAGTGGTACCTAAGCTATATGTGCTTTATTCTTGAATGAAAGGCTAAATTCTTAGCCAAATGAATTACACTCTGACTATCACTGTATAATCTATAACTCTCTTGCTCCTTTCCAAGCTCTTCCATGAACCGTGTCATCCATATCATCTCTTTGCTAGCCTTTGTGACTGTAATATATTTTGCTTCTGTAGTTGACAAGGCAACAACCTTCTACAACTTTGATATCCAGCTAACCGCCGTTCCACCAACAGTGAAAACATACCCTGTGGTGCTCCTCTTGCCATCCAAATCACCTGCCATATTTGAATCTACATAACCATGTAGAGAAGTATCTAAACCTCCATAGCATAAATGCCTACTACTGGTTCCTCTCAGATATCTAAGGATCCACTAAACTACTTTCGAGTGCTCCTTCCCTGGATTGGCCATATACTTACTTACAACTCCCACTGCTTGGGCAATATCAAGTCTAGTACAAACCATTACATACATTAAACTCCCTACTATGGAAGAATATGGAACTCTACTCATGTACTCTACCTCATCATTGAATTAAGACATTGTTCTTTACTCAACTTAAAATGTCCAGCCAAAGGTGTGCTTACCAGTTTTGCATCCTGCATATTGAACCATTTCAACACCTTGTTCACATAATCTTCTTGAGACAAAATCAACCTGTGATTTTTCCTGTCTCTCTTAATGCTCATGCCAAGGATTTTCTTTGCTACTCCCAAATCCTTCATGGCAAATGTGTGAGCTAATTTCACCTTAAGCTCAGAGATATCTTGCATGTGTGATCCTGCAACCAGCATATCATCTACATACGACAACAAAATAATATATCTACCATTATCCAATCTCTTAAAATACACATAATGGTCAAATTGACACTTACTATAGCCATGCTCAGTCATAAACTTGTCAAATCTCAAATACCACTGTCTAGGAGCTTGCTTGAGGCCATACAAGCTTTTCTTCAATCTGCACACTAACTTCTCCTTACCTTTGACCTCAAATCCTTCTAGCTGATCCATATATATTTCTTCATCCAAATCTCCATGAAGAAATGTTGTCTTAACATCAAGTTGCTTAAGATGCAAATCCTCAATAGCAACTAAAGACAATATAGTCCGTATAGAATTCATTTTAACAACAAGAGAAAAAATCTCACCAAAATCAATACCTGGTCTTTGTGCAAATCCTTTCACTACCAATCTGGCCTTATATCTCATCTATCCGTTCTCACCTTCCTTCAACCTGTAGGTCCATCTATTCTTCAATGTCTTCTTACCAGCTGGCAACTCAACTAGATCCCATGTTTGGTTCTCTTTTAAGGACTCCATTTCCTCCACCATGCCATGCTCCCACTGATTCTTGGACTCCACCTGTATTGCTTCTTTAAAACTCTCTGGTTCTCCACTATCAGTAAGCAATAAATAGAATAATGAAGGGGAATATCAAATTGGAGGTTTACTTACCCTTTCTGACCTCCTGATGGGTGTCTAAGACTCATTCACAACACGTTGTCTGCCCAAATTCTCTGACAGTGACCGACCTCCATCACCTCCAGGCCTGTAACTGGCCGACATCAATTTTGCCTGACTGACATTGGTTCCTTCTTGGTCGACATCAGTCACTGTATGACTGACATCAGTTTCTATCCTACTGACTTCGGTTCTTGCTTGGCCAATGTCGGTCTCTGTGTTTTCCTTTCTGTGATTAATTTTTCTTGCGGGCTCATTTTGGACCGTCACCTCATCCAATTCTCCATTGCTCTGCCCAGATTGATTTAGCTTTCTCAGTTGATCACTATACATCACTTTTTCATTGAAAACAACATCATGGCTCCTAATTATCTTATTAGTTCCTAGATTCCAAAACTTGAATCCAAAATCATCAGAGCCATAGTCGATAAATGTGCACCTCAAAGACTTAGCATCTAGCTTCTTTATATTTTCCTTATCAACGTGCACAAAGGCTTCACAACCAAAAACTTTGAGAAATGAGAGATCTACCTTTTTACCTATCCATGCCTCTTTTGGAATTCCACCATCCAGATCTATAGAGAGTCCTCTGTTAATCAGGCACACTACAGTGTCAACAACTTCTGCCCAAAACTCTAAGGGCAAACCAGCATGCAATCTCATACACCTTGCACACTCCATTATTATTCTATTCATCCTTTCAGAAACTCCATTTTGCTGAGGTGTCCTTGGAACCATCTTTTGCCTGTGGATCCCATGCATATAACAAAACCAGTTGAACTTATAGCTGCAAAACTCACCACCATTGTCAAATCTTAGGCACTTCAATCTTCTACCTGTTTCATTCTCAACCATAGCTTTCCAAATCTTAAAAGTCTCAAATACATCAGATTTCTTCTTAATACAATAGACCCATACCTTTCTTGTAGCATCATCTATGAACGAAACATAGTACTGTGATCCTCCAATAGAAGCAACCTAAGCTGGTCCCCACACATCTATGTGAACAAGCTACAACTTATGCTTCTTCTTTGTTGACCCAGTCTTGAGAAAACTCACTCTCTTCTATTTTCTAAAAACACGGTGCTCACAAAAATCTAGATCTATGCTTTTCAAATTTGAAATCTTACCTTTTGACTTAAGAATTGACATTCCCTTCTCACTCATGTGGCTGAGCCTAGAGTGCCACAATTTTGCATCCACATCTGAAGTAGATAATATACAAGGATAATTGTTAGTAACACAATTACATAAATAGAGAGTACCTACTCTCTTACCTCTGGCCATTACAAGTGCAGCCTTGGTCACCTTCCAAGATTCAGTTGCGAGAGTTACTGGACAACCCTCATCCCCTAACTTTCTTGTAGAAATCAAATTCCTCTTCAAGCTGGGAACATGCATAACATCTCTCAACACCCATGTGTTTCCATTCTGCATTTTCAGCTGCACTTTTCCTTTGCCAATAATTTTACAAGGCTCATCATCCCCTAAATACAATATTCCAAAATCTCCATGGACATAGTCACTAAAATATTCTCTATTGGGGGTAGCATGAAAAGATGCACCAGAATCTAAAACCCAAGATTCTATATTATTATGCAAAGAGAATATAAGAGCATCTTGTGTAATACCTGCAACCTTTGCTTCTTCTTTTCCTTTGTGCTGATTGTCCTCCTTAGGCTTTGACTAGCAATCTCTACTTATGTGCCCCATATTTCCACAATTTCAGCATTGTGGCTTCCTGCCATTTTTGGATTTGGATCTACCTCTCACCTTTGACTTAGACCTTGATCTCCCTTTCTTGCCCTTCTCTTTTTTTCCTTCCCCTACTCTCAAAACTTAAAGCATTCCCTGATGTTTCCTCTGTGCTTTTCTTGCAAATTTATTCATTCAAGAGTACACTAATAACATCCTCTACTTTTAAAATATTTGAAGCAGATACAGTATTACTAACTGCCATTACCAAGCTATGCCAGCTTTCAGGCAAAGAACATAATATTAAAAGAGCTTTAATTTCATCATCAAACACAATTTTGACTGAACTTAATTGATTTACAAGTCCATGGAAATCATTTAGATGATTAGATACAGATCCACCTTCCTGCATATGCAGATTAAATAACTACTTCATAAGATATACCTTATTTGAAGCTGAGGGTTTTTCATACAAATTTGCTAAAGTAGTCATTAACTCTACCATAGACTTTGCCTGTGATAAATTAGATATCACAGTAGATGCTAGACTCAGTCTTATAGACCCCAGAGCCTTTCTATCAAGAAATTCCCATTCTTCATCATCCATGTCTGTGGGCTTCTTTGCAATCCCACCTAATGGTAAGTATAGATATTTTTGATACAGATAGTCCTCTATCTGCATTCTCCAATGTTGATAATTCTTGCCATTGAACTTCTCCATTCTCAATTTACTTTCTTCTACCATTGCTTCTCCCACTCAAATAGAAATCCCTGTAGAAATCCCTGTGAGTACCCTGTAATCAATACACACTAACCAGATCTAAAACACCTGTTAGTCAACCTGAGCTCTGATACCACTAGTTGGGGATCAACCAACAATGTTGATTACACTTATGAAAGCAATTAAACATGGAATTAAATCAGAATGATAAGTAACTAGAATGATAAATAGCAAAGAATAAGAGATACAAGAAACCACCCTGAAAACTTGTATTAAACTCTTTACAAAAGGAATACAATTGAAGAAACTTCTTTTCTTCCACACCTCTCTCAGATGTACAGATCTCTCTCTAGATCTCTTTCCCTCAAGAGCTCTCTTTCTCAATTACAATCAATTCCAACAACTTGAAATGATTCACATATACAATTCTGTACTGTTCAACATTCTACAATACAATAAGCTAAGAAGATCTATCATATTATATAATAATTAGGAAACATGAGCATACAACTATAGCCATCAGATGCACCTCCTAATCAAGGGCTCTAAATAGTCTTACTAATAATAGAGATGTGGACTTAAGACTATCACTTAATCCTAACATGCAAACAATCTGTTCTGTCCACAAAAATAGCTTTTTGGATGCATAGGTAACCGATGTCAGTTCCTGCCTATTTGCCTGTGACCGATGTCGACTGATTCCTGCTGACATTGGCATCTCCTGGTCTGCTCCTAACCGATGCCGGTGACTGTGTAAACCTACAACTTCTACAATCCGCTCACTTGGTGAAGCTTTTAGCTCCACACATTAACAAAGTGTTCTCATGAAACCCATACAGTTAACATGGTCCTTGATGTAATCATTACCAAACCACCTAGTAATAAAATCTTTTGATCCTCCACCTCTTCCATCTATTGAGGTAGTAGAGTCATTGTCCCTTCCTTTGGACACTCAAACCAATTAAATACCATCCCCCTTCTCTCCACTTATTGAGGTAGTGGAGATACTAGCCACCCTTTTAACTAATATACCAAAACAACTAGCCATTGTCACCTCACCTTCACCTTTAATTACTGAGAAAACTAATTTCCCTTTAGATATAATTCCTAAGGAGAAAAACCCTATGTCTACTCCTCCCATAAAGGAACCATCTGCTTCAACCCCACATCCTTTGATTGAGGAAAAGGATGAGGTTATTATCCCTGTGTCTCCACCTAGGGGCTTATCTTTTAGGTACACTATTTAAGGGATCAAACCAGCCTACAAACCTTTCTCTAGGATAGTGAAGAAATTGGAGTTTATCTCCAACCTAGACATGGATTGAACCACCATCTAGTTTAAATTAGACCTCCTTTATATTACTCGATTGAAACCTTTAACCCTTTTTTGGTCAGACCAACCCACCACTTTTATTAACCAACCCTTTACCATATCCACCCAAATAACCAAACCCTCTATCTAACCAACTAAAACATCCACAAAACAAACCAACTCCCAACCATTTGATCCAACCAAGACCCAAATAACTAAGCCCTCTCCTATCAACCCAACTAGGTCTGCCAAGAATCTTGTTATCCTTCCTACACTGAGCCTTAGTCATCTATTTGTGAAAGTGGAATTAACACCTTCAATCCCACCAACTAAATCCCAAACCAAATTAACTAAATAGGTGAAGCCACAAAAATTCCATAAGGCCCTAATTTTTCCTCCTTTAACTTTTCCCTCCATTCTAGGCCCTCATACCTCTACCTTGAATAAGACACTAGTTACCTCTACCAAAACCCTACCACCTATCTTGGTTACACCTTCACAACTACTTTTTGACACACCTTTATTTACCACACCTATAGTACGTAGGATACCTACCTTATGATATTATACCTTTAGCTCATTAACCTCCTTGACTAAACTGAAGCCATCCACCAAGCATACCACCTTACCCAAAGCACCTATTACCAAACTTGTTTCTATAAAACCCCCTACTACCAAATCCAAAACCACTACACCTTTAGCTAAGTCATACTCAACCATCTTATATAGGTTATTGAAAAATTCCTATTTATCCTTACCTACTATCAAACCCTTTAACCCTATAGCCTCAAAACCTACCTAGTATAATGATCACCAAGTGTGTGCTTATCATAGGACACTAGGTCATGATATAGGGAATTGCAAAGCTCTCCAAACCATCATCCATCAGATTTATGACATGGAAGATCTATTAATTTATTAACCTCTTAGGATCCCCATAAAAATACAACCACCCACCATACCTACCCAAAACTCACCCACTCCTTCACTCTCACCTCAGAGTGAAGATGAATCTAACCAATCCTCTAACTCAAACTCTCCTTCTAACCATACCATCAACATGGTCACCATATCATAATAGAAAGATAAAGGGAAGGATAATGTGTCTATTCCTTAGACATACCCCTCTTTAACCTCCCAATAAACCTAACCCAACCATCTTCATCTTCAACCAAACCCAAGGTGTTTATCTTAAGTGCCTCCTAATCTAACCCATCAAAATCCATTAGGAGAGTTGTCAAGAAACTTCATCACACCCCAGTGAAAATGAGCTTATATTAGTTAATATCTACCTCTCCCCACCATCACCAAGTACAAATAGATTCTTTGCAATCCATTGAGGTCCAACCTGAAGACTCCCAACATCTAGTCACCTTTATCAGTGCCCTTCAGATTTAAAACCTTATTACCTTCAAAGATTTGGAAATACCCTCCATCCATCCTAAGGACCTAGATCCTCCTCTCTTTATCACTACCTACATCAACCAAACCTACATCAAATGGGTCATGATTAATGGGGGAGCTAGTATAAACATCATCTCCTCTCACACCTATAACCAAATCAACCTATTGGATAATGTTATGTCTAAATCCTCAATCATATTTCATTATTTCAATGATACCATGACCACTAAATTAATAACTATAATCCTTCATATATGTGTAAGACCCTAAACACTCTTTCAAATATTTTATGTTGTAGAAGGTGAATTCTATTACAGCATCTTGTTGGGATGACCTTGGATTAACTCCATGGGTTATGTTTCCTATACCCACTACTATTACATTAATTTTGAGCATGAAGGCCAAGTCATCATCATCTAGGCTAACCCAAGTCCTTTCTCAACATGCAACAGGACCTATCACCCTAATTATGTCCTCATACCCCCATCCAACACACCTTTACTAGATAAAACCCAACCATCAACCACCAAAGCAAATATCATACCTCCTTCCACTAATGAGGCATCAACTAGTTTTTCTATACCTTTGGACCAAATCCCCATCATAGACCCTTTGGAATTAATTTTCTATCACCTTTCACTGGGGGAGTACCACATTTTAGCACTTGACACTTTCCCTACTCCTCATGAGTATGGGCAACTTACCAACCAACTAGGATATGACCCTGATGTTAAAACTATCATTCCTTTTGGACCTCCCCACTAGCAGACTCATTTTTTTCATGGATGACTCAACAAATCCCTTGGTTCTTTTACCACCTCTCTTCCACCTTGACCATTGACCACTATTTTTTATTACCTAATGAACCAAGCTTTTCTAAGACATACCTCCATTGGTGTGCTTGGAAAGGCTTCAGTCTTAGGTGATATGATCATGGCCCACTTGAATTAGTTACCATCAAAGCTAAGAAGCCACATGAGAAGCACATATTGGGTTTCATCTTATCTAATTAGAAGAAATCCAAATAACCCATTGCTACTATCATTAAATATGATGACTCTCCCTCATCGACCTCACCTCCACTTATGTGTGAAGATGATGACATCATCTCACCTAACATTTTTTTGTCAACATGATCAGCCTTAAACCCCTAACTTATCAAAAGGAAGGGGCAACTATAACCATCCCTTTGACCCATCCTAAGATGATAGGAGATGATTCCCCTAATATTAACAATATGTAGTGTTAGGATGATGATTTTATTCTCACCTACTTTGGTGCCCTAGATTATTTAATCCACAAATCCCTTCCTCCCAAGTCTTTGACCATGTTGAATGAATCCACTATGGATATCAACATGTGTACTTAGTATAACTCTTGTATTTTCAAACTTAACCAATCAATAAATACTAAGTAACTTTAGGAATTTCCCTCTTTCCTCTAAGACCATAACATAGATTTCACCTAGTCTTATAGTGATATTCCTAGAATTGACCCCACTATTTCTACCCATAAAATATTTACTCATCGTGATGCCAAACCTATCAAGTAAAAGCTTTAATGCATGCATCCTCACATAGCCCTTCTCATCAAGGAATAGCTTAAATTTCTTCTATCTGTCAACTTCATTCAACCTATTGACTACCCCCAATGGGTCTTGAATCTCATACCTATCACTAAAGCCATAGGGGGAATACACATTTTTTGTGGACTTTCATGACCTCAACCTCACCTAACCTAGATATAACTTCCCCCTACCCAGCATTGACTAAATTGTTGATATTATAGCCAACTAAGAGATGTTATCTCCCATGGATGGCTTATTGGGCTACAATCAAATCTTAATCATCTCTAAAAATCAATACAAAACTACCTTTACCACTACTTGGGGAACCCTATATTATAGATTCATGCCTTTTGGGTTAAATAACATTGGTGTAACCTACCAACGTGCCATGACCTACATTTTTCATGACCTTATCCATAATATTATAGACGACTATGTGGATGACCTTCACACCAAATCCAAACTCCAAAATCATCACTTATCCATTATTAAGATCATTTTTGAGTGATTTATCCACTATAGTGTCCATCTTAACCCCAAAAAGTGCATTTTTGGGGTCTTGTCAAAAAATCATCTTGGCTTCATTATATCCCTTCATAGAATCAAATTTGATCTCACCAAAATTAAATAAATCCTATATATGCTCCCTCTTACCAACCCTAAGCACGTCCAAATCTTATAAGGGAAGCTTCAGTCCATTCTTAGTTTCATTTCCTAGTTTTTAGATCAATGTCAACCATTCTACAACCTTTTGAAGAAGGATGTGTCTTTCAAGTGGAATATCGATTATCAAAAGTCCTTTGATTCAATCAAGGATTACCTTTTGTCACCACCTATCCTTACCCCTCCCAAGGATGACCAATATGTATACCTATATATCTCTACCACCAACCATTCCCTAGGGGCAATGCTAGTTCACTGAGATGAACAACATAAAGAGAAAGGCATATATAACATTAGCTACACACTTGTGGAATATAAGACTCAATATAACCATTTTTAGAAACTCTATTTAGCTTTATTATTTAATTCCACCAAGCTTCACCACTACCTTCTTAACCAAAAAACTTATGTCATAACCAACACCAACCTACTTAAGTACATGCACTCAAAGCCACATCAAAATCAATGTATGGCCAAGTGGATCATGCTCTTAACAGAGTTTGACCTTGATTTCCTCTAGTATAATTCAATTAAGGAGCAAGTCATTGTTGACCAATTGGATGAACACCATTAGCAGACAATCAACCTCCTCTTCTTGAGTTCCTTAATGAGTCCAACATGGCCCTATCTCAAGTGGATTTCACCTATCAAGTCACCATGTTCTTTGATGCATAAAAATGTCAATGTGGTGGGAAAGTAGGTATCATCCTTATCCTCTTTGATGTTTAACCTCTCTCTTTATCTTTCAAGCTTGATTTTGAATGTACCAATAATATGGCTAAGTACAAAGCCCTAGTGATAGGCCTTCAGACTACCTTAGCACTTAGAGTTAAAAATAATAAATATCTTTGGTAAATCCCAACTTATGTTCAATTAAATAAATGGCTCCTACCAATGTAAAAATGATGTTTTACAATAGTAAAAACTAGTTAATGAACTCTTAGCATCATTAAAACACTACCACATCTGGTCAACCCCATGATCTATAAATAAATTTGTCAACACAATGGATTCCCTTACCTCTCAAATACCATCTACATCTTTAGATTCAAAGTTGTCTATCATTATGCATAGGATTACCCAATAGTCCTATATCAAACTAGATTCTCTCACCATTTTCAATGTCGATAAAACCCAACTTGACCTTTGGTATCAACAAACCTTTGATTACCTTAACCTTGGCATAATTCTTTCTATCCTCTCTAGGAATGCTTGAAGATAATTTATCCAAAGTACCTCTCAATATACCATTATGGGAGGAATTATTTATAATTATACATTTGATTGCCTCCTCTTCTCTTGCCTACGTAGTCACAAATCCTCTCACGCTATCAAGGAAATGCTTGATGGTATCTATAGGAGACACTTTAGTGGCCTTGATGTAGCTAATAATATCCTTCACCTTAGCTATTACTAATCTACCCTTAACCAAGATTGCTATGATTATGTGAAAAAGTGTGTTAAGTGCCAATAACATGCTAATTTGCACCATGCACCTAGTTATAGCCTTCATGTCTCTACCAATTTATGGCCCTTTTTATAATGGGGTCTAGAATTTATTAGGGAAATTAATCCCCATTCCTTATAGTGACACCATTTGATTATCACCACAATTGATTAATTTATCAAGTGGGTTGAGGCTATCCCTATAATCTCAACCAAAGTAGAAAAGATTTTCAACTTTATCGACCATCACATCATCTACCACTTTGATGTTCTTCATAAGATTATCACTGATAATTGTAAATAATTTAAGAACAAGCAAGTCCAAGTTTCTATGTGACACATTTAGTATTAAGTTAAGTTTTTCCTCACCCTATAACCCTCAAATAAATATACAGGTAGAATCCTCTAACAAAACTCTTTATAATATGCTAACTAAAATGGTCAATGCATCCAATCAGGATTGGCATTTACACATCCCATTTTCCTTATGGGCATATCACACTAACATTATAACCCTTATCAGTGATACCCCATTTTCTCTTATATTTAGATTAGAGGTTATCTTTCCTCTTGAAGTCCAAATCCCCTCTCTTTGCATATCTTTGCAATATATTTTTTTTGAGAATGATTATCATTTAGCCCAATTGCAGCTACTCAGCAAGCATCACCTAACAACCCTCACCCATCTTCATGTCTACCAAGAATGTATCAAATGTGACTATAAAAATTACCTTAAAGTGTGGGAGTTCAATATCAGAGACCTCATCCTAAAGTAAAATCAACGTGTCACTAATATAGAGAAAAGTAAGTAGGTTAATTTTGCTTTTAATTGGCTTGGACCTTATATCATAACCCATAAGTATGGGTCAGGAGCTTACTACTTGTCTTCTCTCAAAGGCCACCTAGAACTTGATCCCCTTAATGCTTCTCATTTACATATATTTTGTTTTAGAAGGATCACATTCACTTTTTGTGTAACTTAAACTCATCCCTTGCTATCCACCCACATTCTATCTCCCTATTTTAAAGGTAACTAATTAAAACTAAATCATGTGATTAGATATCATTGACATATTCTAATCTTGAATAATGGGTATCATGGCTCTACCCATGGCATGGTTTTCATTGTACTTTCCATACCTTCATAGGATGGATTCCCATGGTCATTGTCACTTAAACCTCTTCACACCTAATCAACCTTCTTGTGCTCTTAGTTTTGCCAACATGAAGGTGAATCATTAAGCCAACATAAGCAAGTCTATGTCAAGAAAAACAAAAACCAAATAACAAAATTCCTATCACTAGAAATCAGGGGTCATTACTAGAATTTAAAAATTTCTCCCTTGAAAGATAATTGCTGAAAATTTATTGGAAAGTGCCAAAACATAAGGTGGACTACTTCTTCAAAGAAAAAGTATCAAAAATCATTAAGAAAAAGCATATAATGTCAAACCACTCCCTCAAATGATGGTTGGGTAAGCATTTTTTAAAAGCATAGAAATTTCTTGGAAGCTTTCCACATCGATTAACCTCCCATATACATTAATTAGTAGAGTACCCATTACAACAATCAAAATAAAAACATAATAATCTTGAAAGCAAAAATTGGCTTTCAAACATAAATATAAGATAGAAGATGAAATAAGATTTTGTAAGTAGAATTCTCACATAGATCAATATACATAATTTTACATAGGCTTATTTACCCTAGTATTTCAAATACCTATAATGGAGGCATACCAGTCTCGTAATAGGGTTCCATTTTTACCCATCTCCCCTTTTACCACTATATGTAAGGGATTTTTGATCTTACTTAACATTATGTGGCCAAGACATATTTTTAACAAACCAATGAGCACCCATGTGAAACATTAAAAAGGGCTTATGTTCATTAATCTAATCCAACTTTGGGCTATTTTTAGCCCTTGCCAACACAGAAGCATCATGCTCTCTATTTGTCCTATTCATGACTAGTTGATATTTTTATTAGGGCATTTTGTCTCTTTATTATATTCTTTATTCCCCCATGTGGTGTTGTTACTTAACCTACCTCATGTGTGTTAACATTAAAATTAAAAATAAGTATAACCATGGCCACAAAAACCTCATAATTAGAAGCATAATCATAACCATCCACATTACCATATTGTACATGGTAATCACATCCATAAGCAATAAATTCAACATTAACATGGCTAAACATATTGAGATCCAAAAACAATTAGCATGCCATAAACATAACCATAATAACAACCATAACCATGACTAGAATTATAAAGAAATAACATCCATAATCATCTAAAAATATCAATTTTTTCCTATCACATGTCTAAATTTTATTAATGTATTATATACCCATTAAATATTTAATGTAGTATATACCCATTAAAATGTTGGAAGTCAAATAGCATAATAATAAATCCAAACCATCTCATGCCTACCTAAGCATATATTAGTGTGTACACAACCATATCATAAACATAAATCATAAGCAATATAAACATCACATCATGTTTGACTTTGCAGAATTTATAAATGATTAGGGATTGCTTGATGTGGAATTGCAAAATCCTAATTTCACTTAGTCTAACAGAAGAAAGGTAGACCAAATGATCCAAGTTAAATTAGACAAGTTTCTTATTTCTAGTAACTGGGATGATTATCATAATATGCATCTGTAGGCTTTTCCAAGAACTATGTCTAATCATTGCCATATCTTCCTCAGCTAGAAAGATCAGAGCCAATGTGGTCCTTTCCCTTTCTGATTTGAAGCCATGTGGATTAAACATAAAGACTTCAGACAACTGGTGACTCAATGGTGTAAAATCCCTATCTAGGGTACGCCTATGTTTAGTTTACTTTAAAAACTTTAGCACATCAAATAGGAAGTACATGGGTGGAATAGATATAGCTTTGGTCATGTTTTTTGTCAAAAGAAAAACATAGCTAGAAAACTTTCAGATATCCAGTAGTGGATTGCTCAAGGAGATGATTTAGAAGACACCTATAAAGAAGAGAATGGTATGATTTCTAATTGGAAGAACTTATGGATAGAGAAGAGGTTTTTTGGAAAGAGAAATGTAGAATCTAGTGGCTCAAAGAAGGAGATAGGAACACGGCCTTTTTTCATTTTTTAGCCATGAAACACAGGAAGGCTAACTCCATAACAAAATTATGTTTGGAAAATGGAAATATTATAACTGAGGATAATGAGATAGGGGAACAAGCTAGGATATTCTTCCAAAATTTATTAACTGAACAAACTAATGATGATGAGAATGTCAGAACTATGAATCAAATCATAGATAAAATCCCTTATCTGATAACTGAGGAAGACAACCTAGAAATGTTAAGGCCTATATCTAAGGAGGAAGTCTGTGTTATTTTATTCTCTATGGGTTCCTTCAAAGCTCTAGGTCCTGATGGCTTCCCTCCTATTTTATTTCAGGAATATTGGGATATAGTGGGAATGGATCTTACTACTACTATTTGTGACTTCTTCAGAATTGGTAAACTTTTTAAATAGTTTAATAATACCTTTATTGTCCTAGTTCCTAAAATATTGCAGCCCACACACCTTTTGAGATTTAGACCTATTAGTCTATGTAATACTATCTATAATCTTTGCACTAAATTACTTTTTATGAGAATCCAACCCTTTTTAGAAAAAATTATTTCCCCTGCTCAAAAAGGCTTTGTCCCGAGTCAGAAAATTCTTGATGATGTGATCTCCACTCATAAAACTATTCATTCCATGGATAAGAGTAGAAACCTTGGTATGGATCTTAAGTTAGACATTTCTAAAACATATGATAGGGTCTCATGGACTTTTCTATTTCAAGTCATCAGGAAGTTTGGGTTTAATGATAAACTATCTTGCCTCGTATGGAATGTTATTTCTTCTGCTAAATTTTTGGTCCTGCTTAATAGGGTCCCTAGAGGTTTCTTCTCTTCTTCAAGAGGAATCCACCAGGGGATCCTCTTTCCCCTTAATTGTTCATCATAATGGTGGAGGCACTTGCAAGATACATACAAGCTAATATAGCCTCTGAACATCTAGTGGGCATCTAACTTGCTTCTTCCCTTCCCCCTGTGACTGTGCAACAGTTTGTTGATGATACCATTATTTTTGGCATCTCTTCAGTGATTGAAGATTATAGATGGAAGAATATTTTAAATAACTATGCCATAGATTCTAGGCAAAGCATAAATCTCTGAAAGAGTAATGTGTACTTCTTCAATACTCCTAATGACCTTAGGCAAAAAATCATTGACATCCTGGACTGTGTTGAAGCTAATCTTCTTACTACCTACTTGGGCCTCCCCCTTATGGTCAAATAAGTATCTACAAGTTTCTATAATGGAATATTGGAAAGAACTCAGAGGAAATTTCTTGGCTAGAAAGGGAAATTACTCAATAGTGCAAGCAAATTGCAACTTCTTTGGGCCTCTCTATAAGGGATTCCTACTTACTTCTTATCTCTCTTTAAAATATCTACGTATTTTGCTATCAAATTGGAACAGATTCAAAGGAAATTTTTATGGATAGGACTGAAAGACAAATAGAGAATGTCATTGGTCAGTTGGGAAAGAGTGTGTCTTCTGAAATCATATGGGGGCCTCAATATTAGGCCCATTAGGAGCATGAACAAAGCCCTTCTCTCTAAAATCAACTGGAATCTAATTCATAAACATAATGATTGGGGGGAAATCATGCATGCTAAATATATGCATTCTACTAATGGTTCCAACTTTCTCCATCAAGTAGGGCTACCCCAGGGATCTGTGATATGGAATAAAATGTTGAAAGCTAGAAGTCTTCTTAAGTAAGGGATTAGATGGAAATTGGGAGATGGTAGGTATATTAAATTTTGGAATGACATTTTGGTAAAAGAAAAGGCTCTTATTAAATAGGTAGATTATAGATAAATTGCTAATATTGTTACTCAGTTTTTTGGAGATAAATTATGTGATTACATGGATAATAATAATGACATTAAGAGCTAGAAAAATCTATTGTATTGTTGTGCTCATCAGCATGATCTCTCCCATAGAGTACGTGATGTTCAAAATTTGATCTAAGGGGTCATAATCCCTCTTTTCCGGTGAGAGGATGAATAGTACTAGTGGCCAAATAAGAATGGTTGGTTCTCTATCAAGTCTGCTTATCATTTGATGATTCCTGAGGCCCATAGTAAGGAGATATGGAAAAAAGATTCGAACCATAAACTTTTACCAAAAATCAACATGTTTTGTTGGGCTACTGCTCACAACAAAATTTTAACCTGAGATAACCTTTAGAAGAGAGGATTTACCCTGGTCAATAGATATTATTTGTGCTACTCAAAGGAGGAAACTATTTCTCATCTTTTCATACACTATGATTTTGCCTGGGAACTTTGGGACATAATCTTGAAAAATTTTGGCATTTAGTGGGTCTGTAATTCTAACCTTAAAGAAGTAATTATCAGCTAAAACCCTACCTTTTTCCATCCCTGGATCCTTGAATTATGGAAACAAACTCTACCCTATTTGAGCTAGATTTTATGGAAAGAGTGTAACCATAGAATTTTTAGGGATACTGCTAGAGATGCTTCTCAGGTTTTTCATACTTTTGTTAAGACTCTATTGGAAAGTGTCTCCATTGCTCATATTCGCACTATAGAGAAACCCCTAACTCTTAAATAAGAACAAATTATGGCTAAATGAAAGGTACTAAATCATATTCCTACTTATGATAATTCTAAAATATTACAAAGACTCAATACTAGATGGAATCCCCTGAAGCCTAACTGGTTGAAACTTAACTTTGATGGGGCCTCTAAATCTAATGGCAAAGCTAGTGGGTGAAGGATTATAAGAGATGACAAAGGGTGGATGATTGTTTTCTATGCTAGTGGAATAGGCCACTAGATCAATAATTATGCTGAAGAACTGCTCTTCTATGGGGGATAAAATTGGCTATATCCCTTGGTATCATGAATTTGAGTATCCAAGGGGACTCTAAAATGGTTATTAATGCAGTTAAAAATTTATTGAGTGTGGGTATTAAGCTGAAAGATATTATTAGGGATATATAAATTCTCCTGTAGAAGCTTACTAGGGTGGACATTTCACATATTTATTGGGAGGGCAATAGTGTTGTCGATGCCTGCGCCAATCTCAGCCAATAATTTTCAAATTAGAGATGTTAGTGCCAAAGTGGTCATATCCCTTCAAATATTATGGATCTCATTCAAAAGGAAATGATGTGTTAGGGATGAGTTAGTTATATTGGAAAGATAGCTCACCTAATCAGTCCTTTCAGAGGGTGCTGATGAGGATCTTAGAGTTCAGGGCCTATTATACTTTTTTTATCATCATTACTGATTTATTATACCGCTTTGTTAAGGCAAGTGGGTTGCTTCATCATCATGGAGATCACTGAGAAATTATGTTTAAGCATGGGATGAATAAGTGTCATCTTTACATGATGTTCCAAATTACATGCTATTTCATCATCATTATGTATATTTGTGAGCAAGGGATTGAAATTACTGTAAAAAAGATGGTAAAAATTTGGGTTTTCTTGGTTTGTTCTATAAGTCCAACATGGGTGGTGATAGAATTTGAATGGAACCAATTTCTTATTATGAGTTCAAAGACAACTCAGTGGTTTAATACTACTACAAAGAGGGTGGGATTAGCCCCTATCTAGAGAGGCTCAATGGGTTTGATGAAAACCTATCTAAACAATTTGCTAGGTCATGGCTAAACTAGTGAGTCTCAGTTGGGGGAATTAGCTTTGAGATTTTAGAAAATGTGATTGCTATGGTGACAGGTATGTCTACTCACGGGATTAAACTACAATAAAAAACCAAAATTGTACACCTTTCCAGTCAGAAGCTCTTTCTTAGAGAAGGCAAAGAACTATCACCTTACCAGGGGGATTTGATCTAGCCAAGTTGCCCAAGCCTTGGGACGATGTGTGTTTTATCCTCATGAAGTATTTCACTTTGGAGGGGCATTTCACTAGGTTTTGCAATTATCATCTTCCCCTTCTAAATCATATTAGGCAAAATGCTCATATTATCTTTCCTTTTTATCTTCTTTATTCCCTCAAGCATTCTATCCTTAGGGTGAGAGCTAAATTAGCTAAGAAACCTAATAAGAATCCTATCCCCCTTCATCAGGGCCTTATTTTCTATCTTTATAATTTCCACCATGCCTTTGACCCATCCAAGGCCATTAGAAATTGATAGTGGGGAAATTTCCTCTAACCTTATTACTACCAATGTTGTCAAAGAGCCCTGCCCCTCCCCTATCTCTACTAAAACTAAAGAAGTTTCCTTTTCTACTCCTGAGGAGACTCCCATAGATATTCTGGTCTCTTTTGTGGGTATGAAGTGTAAGAAGAGGAAGACATATGCTGGTGAAGTGGGCACTATGGGGACTACTATGGCGACCCCTAAAAATCCTTGTAGGACCTCTAGGGGTCAAGGTTGTAAGTCTCATTCATCTACTAAGGATAATAAGGAGGGTTTCTTCTCAAGAGTTAGGTGATTGGGGTAAATTACTGGCAAACCTACTCCCAAGGCTAGGCTTATCGACTACTATGAGAGTGCCTCAAATGAAGCTGCTCAAGATGATGAGACGAAGGACTTGGATATTCAAGAAATCTTTGAGGATATTGAAGGTAAGCAGGAGACTAAAGAAGTAGAGGCTACTGTTGAGGATGCTATTGACTTTGTAGAAAATGTTGACAAATCAAGAAAGATGTTTGTGGAAGAAGTTGATGATGAAACTAAAATTGAGGCTAGATTGGGAGCTAAAATTATAGTCCTGAGGGGTCACATTCAAAAACTGGAATAAAACTTTTCTATTGTGCTCCAAAATTCTATTATCCTTAACATGTATGTGTTGTAGTACTTGGGTACTACTGCAACTGCTACCAATGAGGAGAACTTTGAGAAATTAGATGACCTCATTAAATCTATGTTTAAGTAAGGAGAGATCCTGCCTCTGTAGTTCTTGATTTTATCCTGATACTCTGCCCCTCTTTTATTCCTTAGTTTTTAGTTATGGTTTTGTTGTATCTATTGGGTCATTGACTGTGACATTTCTATCTTAAGGCACCTTTTGTATTGGTTGCCTTTTTGGTTTCTCTATTTTTTATAAGGGTTCAACCCTTGGTTTAGCCACCTTATATTATCAAAAACATCACATCATAATCCATAAACACCAAATTTCAGTCATCACACCATAAGCAATAAACATACACATCAAACCATAATAAACATGTTCATGAGTAATAAACAAGATCACACACACACACACACACACACACACACACACACACACACACACACACACACACACACACACACACACACACACACACACACACAGCTCATGAGTCTAATAAACATTATAATGTGTCCACATAAATGATACATGTAATAAATGTGTGTCATCTCTTTCTCTCTCTCTCATGTATATATCACATCATCAACACACAAGCCAGTATCAAAAATCAAAACATGTACATATATCATGTCATGTATCATGCCCTTAAGGCACCATTACTACTATCCTCTATTGCTCCACTACCACTACCACCAAGTTTTAGTCCTCTTAAAGTGCCCAGTACCTTCCCACTAACTATATATGTCCACTATCCTAGAGTAACCATAGTTGGACCACCTACTAGATTGGCTCTGTATTTCCACCATCTAAGCTCATTTAGTAACTATCATAAAACAATAGCCTCATAATACCATAGCTCCTCTATTATAGCTAGGTATCAAGCTGTAGGAGTGAAACTCAGTAGAACTACCTAGCTTGCCACTAACCCTACCCCCTACCTTAAGGTATCCCTCTTTTGAGTCACTAAACCAAGGGTGGTACTCACTTGATCTATCTAATCTATAATAGTGGCAATCTAACCCTATAAAATGATGATCTAGCCCTAAAGAGTGCCACCTATCCTTATAAACCTATGATCTAGGCTTGGGTAACTACCAATGCTTCTTATGCCTTTCTATCTTGGATACCACCCTACACCTATACCCCTTCTATATCTACATCCATGGGCTACTGATCACCATCACCCCACCCAAAATTGGCTACTACATATATGCCCTAGTACCATGCCACATATTCATCCAAAAAACTAGCATCATCTATATTTGTTCTGGCTAGTAGCTCCTCATGGTCTAGTACTACATCTTATGGCTATGGATCTAGAAGTATAAATTTTCATCCTATCTCTTATATCTCTAAAGAGGAGCAAAAATCCCCTAAATAAGACCAAACTACCACCAAACTTGATCAAAGGAAATTAACTCCATCTCCCCCCTCTCTTCTCATATATCTATTACCATGTATGTAATGATAGAGTGTGGTAACTCTACTAGGCCCACCTAGGCTAGCCCACATATGTCCTCCACACCACATCACCTACTACCAGACCTTCCATATCATCTCTAAACTAGTTTATGTCCCTAACACCTCCACATACTTTATTAAATGCATAATCATCTCTCCATCACACAAATATCACTATGAAATGTACCTGGGTGTATCCATCCTAAGGTAACCCTAGTGGCCTCAAAACCCAAATATGCTCATATGACTAGTAATTGAGCACAAACCCAACACTGATACCATATTATCTATGAGATTTGAATGCTCATAGCTCTTTGTAAATCTAAACCAACAAAATAGGATCCTACCTTAACATGGACCTACCCAATAACATCTCTACTAATACTCCCAATAATAGTTATGGAAATTGACCACTACTTTAATTTGGTAATGTGAAATAATAAACCACCACCATCATCATCAAACATTAGTCCACTAGATCCCTTTGATATAAGCACATATAACTAAATCCATTATAATGAAACTTGGCATGTACCTAATCCTCTCCATATAATAGCTCCATATGATAATCCTACTCCTTGATCTCAATGTGGTAAATTGGCTCCCCCTAAATGGGCAACCATGTAATCCTATACACATCATCTAATAAGATGATAATCTCACCAGTTAACAACAAAAAAGTGTTCATCACTGGGTCTTATCTATCAATAAGAGCCATGATCATAACCACATCCTATAGTAGATGTTGATAATAGACCATAGCCCCAAGGCCGACCTCCTTCATGTGCATCTACTTAGCCATAGTCATCCCATCTTGAACCTTGGTGAAAATCCTCAAGAATCAAACCTTCATCTAGATCTATCCCCATACTTTTAAAACAACCACATTATCATGCACACTTAGTTTTCTAAATCAATCTCAGTACTAACCTACACTTGAGTTCTTTAACTTATTCTAAACTGGCAAAATAAACACATCTATGACATTAACTCTAGAATTTAACCAAACATCTACCCCTACCAAAAACATTTTCACCACTCTACCCAACCAACTATTTCACAAAATTAAACTTAATTAAACCTATCAAACAATTCTTAATGTTATCCAAAAAATCATTCTTACTTGATACTTTTTACCAAAGACTACCAACTTATCACTTAACATACCACTTACCTTAAACCTACACTTGACATTTCAATTTATAAACACATTTTTTAGCAACATTTTAAATCAACCTTTCCTAAAACACTTAACTACTGATTGTTCATCTAACTATTGATGGTCCAGTGAACCCTTTTGCCCTAGGGTTCAACCATCGATGGTCAAGATGACTATCGATGGTTGAGTTAAACCACTGACAGTCACTATGTGTGACCACTAATGGTGGAACCCTCATCCTTCCCCACCTCCAAACACTATAATAAACAACAAAAATAGGAACCTAACCTACTAGAACCTATCCTACAACCCACCCCAACCCAAACTCTCCCCCAATTTCAAATTTTACTAGTTAAATTTCCCTAATTTACCAAAATAAAACCTAGGTCAAAACCCCTAGAAAAACTATCACACCTAATTTCTAAAATACCTAAACTTAACTTCAAAAAATAATAAAAACAACTAATTTACAATCTTAATACACCCCTAACTCATTCTTCAATCACTATCAAGGCCTAAGCCCATGTCTTACTACTTAGCTGCATCCTCATCTACCCTGCATGACTAGTCCCAACTAAATCAAGTTTAACTAATGGACACATGACACCTTGACCACACACCTAGTTAAAATAATCTCCTAGATAAATTATAAAGTACTAAATCACTAGTGTAAATACAAATTTAATTTCAAATTATTAAAAGTGAAAATGAAGTAACATTTTCACTTTTTATATTCTAGTTTTTTAGGGTTTCCCTTGACTATCAATGATCAGGGCAACCATCGATGGTTGATCCTAGGACCACTAAACATCGATAGTCAGGGTCCCACACTTTTTTATTTTAGGCACTTATACCTAAATTCCAACTTTTGAAACCACCTAATCTCCCCTAAACCAAAACTTGAACCATTTTTAGAGATTACCCTACTCCAACCAACCATTAGACCATGTCCACCTTGACATTGGTCATTTTTGACCTAAACTATCACATGTTTTTATGATGACTCTAGTCGGTGTTTTTTATTGATTCAAAGCTACATAATAAAAAGGGGTAAAATGTAGACATCATAAATCCATAAAATGAAATACCCCTAGACTACCCTAGGCCCCCTCATGACTAATATCACATTTTGACTCCTAATCAACCTAGCTCGTCATTAGTTTATCTTAACTAGATTAACCCTTCCTTATAGCCCTTCTTACCCTTCACCCTTGACCACCAATAGTTAGGCTAACTATCAATGGTCACCTTGATAATTGATAGTTAGGTTGTACCACCCCAACCTTAAACATGCAAAATACCCACTTTGATTTTCTAATTATATCCTATCTAATTCTAGTTGTGAATCATTACATGGATGAGTTAAATTTAGAAGGCCTAGTTTACATGTTGTTTTAATTCTCACACATTGCCTATAAGAGAGAAGAGAAAATAGGTGAAAATCCATCTACAATCATTATCAAGAGCTTGTGAATCTATGAGTTTATTTTGTAGGTAAGTCACCATCAACAATCTAACAATCTAGTAATCATATCAGAGAGCCAATTTGCCACTGCCTTTCCCTATTTTTCAGTACCATTACTCTATCAAAATTGAATTAGATTCTACCAATAGATCAACTACCTCAACCATCCACCCAATTAACTTTTGATAAGATAAGTACTTGATTTTTGATATTTATTTACTTTATTTTTATTTTAAAATCAACTTAGGTCTTACCCACCTCTCAGAATCCATCTTTTGGATCTTGTCAATCAAGACTTTATTAACCTAGATCCAAACACAATAACTATCAATGGTTTTCCTAACTATTGATGGTCTACCTAACTATTGATGGTCATCTTGAATTTCAATAGTCACCTTAACCGTTGATAGTCATCCCAACCACCAACAGTCACTGTGTCATTAAAAACTAGTAAGCTGATTTTACCTACCAACACCCAATCAAACCTAATTTACTATGTTCCTTCCTATTCACAGACCCCTTTCTAATTTTATTAAGTATACCCCAACACCTTAGAACTAGTATTAATTATTTTATCACTAATTCAATCATTTCTAGTATATTTCTTAATGAGCTTTCTTGTATTCAAATTTAGTACCTTTCTTTTCTATTTATAAGACTAATTGTTTAAAATGTGTGGATTGATATCCCCTAAAAAATCTCTTGCTTCTAAGATCTAGCCGTAACTGGGTAGTCCATCCAACTATTTGTATAATAAAGAGGTTTTCTTTAGTGCTTTCTTATTTTCAGGTCATCCTCCCAAGCCAAAGAGGAGCTCTTCATAATCTTTTGATTCCAATGTGTGCAAAATCAATCAAGTTTTTTAACCACACCCATACTTAGTTTCTTCTCTTTCATATTTCCCATAATAAGCAATAAATTCATTTAAACACCTACAATCTAACACAATCACACAATAACCCTAAAAGAGTCCTAGGTTTAATTTTCACTTTATTCTAATAAACAAGAAAGTAAATCTAATCTAGTGCATGCCAAAGCTTATGACACAACATGAGGGGTTAGTAAAATAATCAAAACATGTATAAGAGAATCTAAATTTAACTAAGTATGATTAAATCCCTAATACATAGAGTATGAAGAGTAATATTATTCTAGCTAAAACTTATGCTACTTCTATCTACTAAAGAAAGGAGAATAAAGTTAGAATATACTTACCTAAATGTGAACCCATTGAGACTCAGTCTCTCCCTTGGATAAAGGGGCTTCAAAAGAGGTTTTTATGTTTTGTAAGGATAACTAAGAAAGGCAAAAGCATCCAAGACTTATCCACAAGACTATATTCTCCAAGTAGAAACCCTAAGATAAGACTCCTCAAGTTGAATGGTGAAAGAGCAAATTGTAAAGAAGCATGAGTGAATAATAACTCTTGATTACATATTAAAATAATGAAAAAATGATCTTTTATTTATATTCAAATCTCTCCCTAAATCCTTGTGAATATCTTGGCCATACAAGGTCATCCCAATCGACCCTTTATGTTTTGGGGAGATAAATTAGTAGGTCTTGAGATAGGTTGGCTAAAGGGATAACAAATTTTCAAGTGAAAAATACCAAAAAATAGTATAAGGTCAACTCAGTTGACCCTGTATAGTAATCAAAGGCTAACAATTGTACAAGGTTGACCCAATCGACCCAGTATAATTAACTAGGACAAGGGAATCAAGGTGAGGAAAAAATGGATGAAAAGAGGAAAAAGACTAGAAGAGTGTGCAAGGGAGGAGAAATAGATTATGGAATGGTTTTAAGATCTATTTAGATTGGTAATAATGTAGTAATAAGGTAAAATAATCTTGTGAATCACCAATGATCTGCCCACCCCTTTCTCAATGCACCCCTTAAAGCATACACTCAGAGGGATTGAGTCTCACTGGGTTCATGCAAAATGTAAAATGTTAGTATTTAATAAAAGGTTCAAAATATTATTTGTATACATATGCCCCACTCAAATCTCATCACATGTCACTAAGGTGTAATAGGGGATGGTATTTTGATAAAGAACATAAGAACACATAACATTGATGCTAAAAAAATTATAGTATTTTAAAGCATAAAATAACTGAAAGTAAATGACAAAAAAATTAAATAACTAAAAACTGAATGTGATGCATACCTTGACTTACCTTTATCATTATATGGTTTTCTTTTGTGTTATTAGTTTTTATTATGGATGGTGTAAATATTACTTTTGACAAACCCAAGAATATAAAACTAAAGAGCAAAAACAAATAAATGCAAGAAAAACCAAGATAGTTGGTGTTATGAGGATGGGATGTACTTGGGAAATTTGGAAAGCTAGGGTGACAAGTTCTATGTTAGGCCAAATGACCAAGTAAAAACATAAGAGTAAATCAGGTAACTGAAAAGCCAAGGCTACTAAAGACTGAAAAACTCAAACAAGTAAACCTCAAGTAAGAAAGGAAAACTCACCAAGTCAAACCAAGGATAGATGTCAAAAAGGATGATAATCAAAATATCAAATGTGAAAGAAGTAATAAAATGGTAAAAATCCATTGATGATTGAGTATTAACAATTCTTATCCCGTTTAATAATGGAAAAAGATGCATAAAGGGGGAAAATAGCATTGATGAGTGATAATTAATAAGCCAAACTCACTCAATAATGGAAAAAGGGTATGAAATCAGGTGTCTATAATAGTATTATATTAAAACAAATGATAAATGGTAAAAGAAAACAAGTCTATGAATGTAAATCATGGTGAAAAAGAAAGAAGTAATCCATAATTGCTCAAACATGTTGTTTTGCTCTAAGGATAGATAAAACTAAAACAAAGTAGTGCTAACATGTTCTTAAGAGGTGAATAAGAAGGAATTAAAAAAGAGAGAAAATAGATTTGGAATCACAATTTGTCTATCAAGGGAGAAATGAAATGGGTGGAGGGGAGAATGAGGGAAAAACCAAGGTAGAGTAAATCTTTATCAAATTCAAGACACTCAAATTAGGTTTGTCAAAAAAAGAGGACTTTCAACCTTAAAGGCTATGAATAAATTATCTTAACCACACAAGTATTAGGTCAATAAATGGAGTATATAGATCATCCCATGAAGGCTATATACATGAATATTAAAATGGACCTACCTTCCCACAACATGTTCCTCATTCCTCATGACCCCTTATAGAGTCATTGGTAAATTATTAAGATTGGGTAATTTCATGAGAAAGTAGGTAGCACCATAATTCTATTTGAATTCCCCTATTCCAATATACTATCCTACCACACCCTAAAGCACATCATCTCTATGTGAGGCCAACTTTGGAGTTTTAGCTTTGATTAGAGATAGGAGATGTGCTTATAATCACATCTTTTGGTGTGATGTTGAATTTTGAGATTTGTATGTTTATTTTTATATATCATTGCCTTTTGATTCAAATGATTTGAATTTTAACTTTCTTGATGGATTTTTCTATTCCTCCTCCATATAGATTTGGAAAACCAAATGTGGGTGCTAAATATGACTTTCATTTGAATACTTGGGACTTGGTTGCTCAGAGAGAGAAACTTCAAAGAGCATGGGGTCTAATAATCTCATAAATCCATGTGAAATAAAAATTCTATCTTGATTTTGACTTTATTTAATCCAATGTGGAGTGAAATAAATGGGAAATCAAGAACACTGACACATTTAACAATTTGAATGACTTCAAATTGCTAAAAATGTGATAGAAGGAAAAAAGGGATACAACAATACTAAAGTGTGATTATTTGTGATAAAAATGAGGAAATGAAGGAAAAAATTCTAACATATATTGTTTGAACAAATTCCATCTAACAAAAAAATAAAAATCTAAAGTTGAGAACAAGGATCATAAAAAGAAAAAACTGGTAATTTTATGAGGAGGGCTAGGTCCTATAGGTGGTCTTATACTGCAACTTCATAAAAGAGAAACCTAAGAGGTGCCAAAAACAAAGTGATAGATAAAGTGAGGTAAGAAAAAATATGGTAGTTTTTTTAAGGAATGTTGGGTCATATCTATGGTCTTATAATGCAACTCATAAAATAAAAACCCAATGGGTGCCAAAAAGAGAAAATTCAAGGAGACATAAGGGAAAAAAACAAGTAAAAGATGGTAATTTTGTGAGGAATGTTAGGTCCTATCCATGGTCTTAGGAATAAACTCACAAAATAAAAACCCAAGGGGTATCAAAAATACAAAATTTATGAAGATAAAGAAGACTGTGGTATATCAAGAAACCAAAAGACCAAAAGGGAGGACTAAAGGTTCATGAAAGGAAGGAACTTGCTCTGAGGGAAAGACCCATGTAAGTAACCCTTAAATTTTTTTAGAGAAATGTAGATATAAAGCATGAAAATAAGGAAATGTTTATGCAAAGTAATTTTTGAGGAATTGTGTGTTGGTGGGATCTTTGAAATCATGGCCTTCATTGGTTCGAAGATGGTAGGTGCTTAGACCAAGAATATATTTGACTAAATATGAGCCCCACCATTTTTGGGCGTATTTACCTTCTTTGTCATGGGTGTATTCTAATTTAAGTACAAGATCACTAACATAAATGTGTGTACTGTAACATGTTTGTTATATTATCTAAAAATGTGAGCCTTGTATTAGTGGTTATGTTTTAAGGTAGAAAAATAGCCTTTTTCAAGAAGATCAAGGACATGAAGTTGAGCTTCATGTAATTATTCATTAGGAATAATACCATGAAGAGATATACAAAGAGAGGGAAGCTAAATTTTTAATTAAGAACTAACTTAGAACCATAGACTAGTGAGAATGGAATTTTCATAATGATAGTGCATATGCTACTCTGATAAGCCCAATGTGTAGGGTAAAGCTGAAGATGCCAATCTATAAGAATTTCACAAATTATCTTTCGGATAATTTTAGTGAGAATTTTTTCAGTGGCCAAAGTTTGGCCATTTTATTGTGGATGATAAAGCATGGAAAATTTGTGATTGATATTGAATTTAGCACCAAGCTATTTAACATGTTTATTTTTGAAGTTACCACCATCATCTAAAATGATGGTATGGGGAAGACCAAAGTAGAAAATGATTTTATTAAGAATAAATTTGGAAATGGTAAGACTGATGTTGTTAACAAGAGGCATGGCTTATACCCACTTGGTAAAATATTTGGTAGCAATGATGATAAAAACATGCCCATCTTGGGAGTGAGGTAGTTTACCAATGAGATCAAATCCCCATGTGGAAAATGGCTAAGGAGATTAAATAGTTTGGATTTTGACTAGAGTTGAATGGATTAGATCATCATGAAGCTGACAAAGATTACACTTTTTAGCATAATTGCATACTTTTCAAGAGTATGCCAAAAGTAACCCATACATAAGTATTTTTAAGCTATAGCATATCCACTCAGTGGCCACCACAAATGCCCCGTGTGCTTATTCAAGAAGAGGAAGGACCTTATCTTGCATAACATAATGGAGCAAGGTACCTTCAACATTATGATAATAAAGGATGTTGTGTTAGAATACATACTTGAATTTTTTTAATAAATACATGTCTTTTCATGAGTTTAAATTAGGAGGGTAAGTTTGATGTTCCAAGAATTGAATAATGTCTTGGTACCATGGGCTTTGTCAAATAGTAACAACCTTGATATGATAGATAAGTGAATCAAGTGGTTGAGTAGAGGATAGATATTTTTGTATTTATATAAGAAAATTAGGGCCAAGAATAACTAGGTGTGGATGAAATAGAGATATTGAAGAGGCAAGAGAATTAGTAATGGAATTTTGATCTGTAGGAATAGGTTCAATAGTGAAAGAGATGAAATCCTTAGCAAGAGTGGTTACAATTTGATGATATATGAAAAGGTTCTCACTTTTACATTAATAATCACCACTAAGTTGATGTAAAATAATCTAAGAGTCACCAAAGCATGAAGGTATTGAATGTATAAATCAAGAGCAACTCTCATGCCTAAGATAAGAACTTCATATTCAGCCATATTATTGGTGACATCAAATGTGAAGAAAAAAGCTAAAGGAATGATCTTGCCAAGAGGACTTATGAGAATGCATCCTAACCTAGCTTCTTGAAGGCATTTAGCACCATCAAAGTGAAGGGTACAACTATCCTCATGTAAGTCAACAGTAATTTCAAGAATCTCCTTGATAACTAATTTTGGTTTAATAGTACTAGAGGGAGTAGTGGATTCATCAATATTATTAGCTTCAATATCGGTAGTAAAACTATGAAAAATAATTGTTGAGAGGAATATCCTGATTAAAACCTTAAATGTAAAGGATATTATCATCTGAAGATTATCTTGAAGAGAAGAAGTGGTTGGTATGGGAGATGTGATAATTTGATCAGCTATGACTTGCCATTTGATTGCTTTTTGAGTGACAATGTGGAGATTAAACTCCATAAGGAGGACCATCTATTTACCAATTATATCTCCAAGAAGAAATGTTTTGGAGAAGAAATGAGGAAGGGGGTCAAAATGAATAATAATATAAGTTTGGTAAAGCATACAGTGGTGAAGATTTTTAGCTATGAAATAGATGGTGATGCAATCACACTCAATTTTGGTATAATGTGTTTTGTAATCAATGAGGCCTTGGCTAATGTAGTAGATAGCATACTCTCTTCTGGTATCATATTTTTGGGCAAGTATTTCCCCAATTGAAATAGATATGGAAGAAATATATAGAATTAAAGGTTTACCATTAGAATGAAGATGAAATGTAGGTGGATGAATAAATGACTATTTCATATTATCAAAGGCTTTTTGACATGGATCCATCCATTCTAAAGAAGTAACTTTCTTGAGAAGGGAATTAATAAATTGAATTCGATATGCCATTTTAGGGACAAATAATCTGATTTCCCAAATTTTACCTAAATAAGTATGAATGTTAGGAATAGAATGAGGAATGGGCATGCTAATGATATCACTAATTTTTGCAAGTTAAACATCAATGCCACAGAGAGATACTATAAATCTTAACAATTTTCTAGATGTGACTCCAAAGACACATTTTTAAGGATTAATTCTAACTTTATATTTAAGAAGATAGTCAAAGATGATAGTGAGATCAAAAAGATTAGTCTTGTGATGTTTAAGAAGATTAGTAAAATATTATAGCACTAATTTTGGAAAGGTAAACATCAATGACATAGAGAGATACTAAAAATATTAACAATTTTCTAGATGTGACTCCAAAGACACATTTTTAAGGATTAAGTCTAACTTTATATTTAAGAAGATAGTCAAAGATGATAGTGAGATCAGAAAGATTATTCTTATGATGTTTATATTTAATAATGAGATCATCCACATAGGTTTCAAAAAAATTATGGATGAGATCATAAAAGATGTGAGTCATCTCTTGTTGGTAAGTGGATCTGACATTTTTTAGGTCAATTGGCATTTTGACATAGTAATAGGTGCCCCATTCCATGGTGAAAATAGTCTTATGTTGGTCCTCAAGGGAAATATGAATTTGATTGTATCTCAAGAAGCCATCTATAAGATATAACATTTTGTAACCAACCATAGAATCAATAATGACATCTATTTAAGGTAAAGAGAAGTTGTCCTTAGGATAATTAAGATTAATATTTCATAATAAATACAAATTTAAAAGACCATAGTGACCTTATTCCAAATGGGAATAATGTTGGAAACCAATTTAGAATAATCCACTAGTTTAATAAATTTAGCATTAAGTAATTTGATGATTTATTTATGACGTAAAGTGGAAACTTCAAGTGGAAATTTTCTTTGTTTTTGATACACAAGCTTAGCATTAGGATATGTAATGATTTTATGTACCATAATGCTAGGTTCAATTCCAAGCATGTCTTTGTAGGACCAAACAAAATCCTCATGATATTTTTCAAAGTATAAGTTGAAATTATCATGTTTAATAGGTGAGAGTTCATGAGAGATAGTAATTGGTTGAGGACAAGATGGAGTACCATATTCAATGTGAGTGGTTTCTTCAATAAGAATAGCATTTCCATTTTGAAAGTGGTATGGTGCATTGGGTAAGGAAAAAATTGGTTTTTTTAGGATCAATGCTAGAAATGAATTTGTTAAAACAAGGAGTTTTAGTTTTGAAATTCCCAAGTTTATGATGTTACTAATTAAGTTGACGTTCTCAAGAGTAAAGTAACTCAAGAATAACTTCATCACTAGGCAAGGTAGGAAGAGGAGCATAATACTCAACATCTAATTCAAAATATAAAATTTGATTTCCATGGTGATCATAATCAGAATGTATCTAACAAACATCAGTTGCCTTAGCATCTAGTGTAATTTTAGGATTAGAAAAAGTAGATGGAGTAGAAGGGGTTGGAATGTCTATTGGTTCAAATATAGGAGAAGGATCAGATGTAATGATTGGATTGATAGGTCGTAAAATATATGTAGAAACTTTTAGAGGTTTGGAAGATATAATTTTCTCTACCACCCAAGGAGTATCGATAAGAGGAGGATTGGTAGGAGGCACATAACCCTCAAGATCTAAGGTATGACCTATAAAAATGGTATGAACATCCTAATTAAAAGCATGAATTTGAGCTAAGGTTTTATAATAATATTTGGCATCTAAGTCTCTAGATTGAGCTTGGGCCATTATATAGTTATCATCATATGTTGGAGAAATTGTACATGCTTGAGAATTAGGGGGAGTTTCAGAGGGTGAAATCCTAATATTACTAAATGTACGAGGAGACATGATGAGATGATCTTGAAATAATTTGTCCACTCCAAAATCATTTCAAGTGAAGGCATCCTTAGGTAAAGAAGGCTCTTGAGCATTACATGAAGGGGAAAATTGGTAATATCATCAATAAGAGGAATAGTATAGTCCTCAGTTAATAGAGAAGCAGGAAGCCATTTCTAAATGTAGGGAGGTAACTTGGTAGTATTAGAAGTATGTTAAAAATCATTGGGTTCATCATCATTAGAATCCATAAGAATAACTCTCAATATTACAATTCATTATGACCAATATTTTAAGTATTTCTCATAATTAGTGTCTCAAGAGTAACTTGGTAGTATTTGAAGAAGCTTTAGAAGTTTACCATTTTTTAAAGGTAGCAGTGTATTCTTGATGATGAAGATTGATCATAGCTTCATTATTAAATGAATCACCAAACATATAGGAGACATTAAATTTAGTGATCCCTCTACAAAATTCATGAGAATGCCTAATTTTGGCATGAAACCAAAAACATATAATGGGGGCATACCACTTACGAGGATCTTTGGGATAGATGAAAGGTTTTGAGGGTGATAAAAAACTATTTATTTTGTTGAACCAAAAGAGTTGTATGAGAAGGTGAAGGAACATCAATTCTGGAAACTCTTATTTTGGTTTGCAGAGTATTAATAGTGATAACATTAGATGTTTGGAAATATTATTTAATAATTTTAAGATTAGGTTTGAATTACTTCATAAGGAAGTCTTGACATTTAGCTTGATCAAGAGCTTCATTAAGTTTTTATGGAGAAAAGGATAAAACTTTATATTAAAGAGTGGGAGTCAAAGTGGTGATAAATATATTAAATAATGTATCATCAGTCATGTTATGGTTAGCTTTATGGGCCAATTATTTCCATATTTTGATAAAGTCATGAGTTGATTCAGTGGGAGATTATTTAGCATTGATGAAGTGGCTAAGATAATTTTTGGGAAGATGATTGTGTTGAAAATCTTTAAACAAAGGATTAACCAAATCTTCAACTTTCCAAATAAAATGTTAGGGAAGTTGATTATACCATTATAATACATTTTTAGTGAATATTTTCACTAAAATTTTAGTTGTGGTAAAGGTATTAGTTTGGATCTACTATTTATAAAGGTTTTTAAAGGCTTTAAGAAATGAGGTAGGATATTTTGTCCCATCATATTTGATATCTGGAGATATGTTACCAATATCAATGGATACAATGAAGGGAGCTAAAGGATCATTTTGAATAGTTTGAAGCATCTTGTTATTTATTATGGGTTGATGAATAACATCACCTGAGGCATCCCAAAGAGGTAGAAGAATGAAATTGGTACTAGCTTGAGGATGCCTAGTTAGAGGTTAATTAGTCATATTAATTAAATGTTATTGAAGTTGCATCATTTTTTGGGTGTTATAATTTTTCATTGTGTTCATTTATTGGATAAACTAGGCTAATAGTTGAGTTGCATTGGGAGGTGGGTTGGTGTTGGTAGGAGCACTCCCCAAATTGTTATTAGGGGAGGATTACTAGAAGAAGGATTATTAGTGGGATTGTTAAGTAAACTTTAATCAATTATTCCCACATTAGTTTGAAGATTTTGAAGATGAGAAGTTTCTTGGTAAGTATAGAAAGGATTAGATATATCAATTTCATATTGATGTGTTATTTTTACCATATTTCAATTCATGGATGAAGGAGGAGAAGAGGTGCCCCAAGAGTGATGATGATGTTGGGAGGAAAATAAAGGGAGTAATGAACATCCCACATAGTATCTAAATGGATTAAATCTATCCAAGAAGATTCTGATAGGAGACTTTATTATGATTGAAGAGAGATGAAAAAAATGCAAATAAGGATAAATAGAGAACTAGATTGATAAATATGGAAGGTATAAATTAGTATAGGGTTAACTAGGTCAACCAAGCATATAAATTAGGGCCTATAAATAGTAGAGGATTTATTGGGTCAATACAATATAGTGAATAGAAGCTGGTAAAAGATACAAGATTGATTGGGTTGACCCAGTATAGAAGATAGGGAAATTCAAGAAGCCTATAATGGTTAATAAAATGAAATAAGATGAATTTTTCAATTAATTTATAAAATAAATGATATAAAGGAAACAAACAATCAATTAGATTAATGTTATCCAATCCAATTGAGGCACATAACATAAAACCTTATACCAACACTAACTAATGTAAATTTTTAAAATACAAAATATAATTGAGAAAAGAGTAAGCAATAAACTTGGAAATTAAAGAGATAACTAATCAGTAAACTTGAGTGTTTATTAGATTATAAAGATATTATTTTAAATGTGATGGGGAGTTGGCTATAAACAAAAAACTAGAGTGGAAATCTAAGGATGGTTTTAGGTAGTTGGAATGAAAAGGATTTGTAGTGTTAATGATATAAGATTGGTATTGAGGCCTAACCCTTCACTTCACACACCATAGTGATAAGTGTGCCAGGTGCTTATCAATAATATATCATTAACCATGCTTTATACTTGACCAAAACATCAAGTCAACTTCTCCCTTAGTGATGAGATCTAAGTAGGTTGGCTTTGGGTAGATAAATGTTAAAATGATTGTTTAGATTTTGTGATTTGGTCATGTGTACATAAAATAGAAAATAATGAAACTAAATGATTAATTAAAAACCACCTAATTAATATATGTGATCTATTTTATGCATACAATCAATAAGAAATGAAAGTCTAAACTAATTACTAGTATATATTGTTAATTTCAACTTTAAAACAAGGTACAATGTTGATAAAGTCAAAAATGTATGCATAAAATATAGAATAGGGTTGGCAAGGTCAAAATTTTACTATAGAAACAAGGCCTAAAAATGAATAGGGTCAACAAAGTCAACCCAGTTATCTAGACAACACACATAATTGGGTCAATAGGGTTGATCTATTTCACTGTGTAGGGGTAGTTTTTAAGATTGAAAACTATAAAAGGAAAGACTATAAATAAAGACATAGATAGAAAGGAACCTTGGTGGATCAAAGATGAAGAGAATGAATATTGCTATTCAAGAACCTTAATATAACTTACAAATTCTACTACCTAGGTTGAATAAGTTGATCAAGCTTATATAAACTTGTTACTGAGTGCCTAAAAATGTACAAGGTTGATTGGGTCAACTTATTATTCTAGAATGGATGTATGAAATTCTATAAAACTTGTACTATGTCGATAGGGTGTATCTAGTATCCTATACCTAAAACCCTATACACAATATTCAGATATAGGTTAATACAGTTGATCCAAAATGGTAAATATATGATAAAAATAATGATGAAAGAATGAAATAAATGAAAAAAGGTAAAAAATATTTCAAGGGTTAGTTCATGTTAGGTTCACCAAAATGTATGCAATCATAAATGCATCATGTCTATAAATCAATCATAGCTTGAAGAAGATAGAACATACCTACACTTCTAATTGGGAATACATTTTTTAAGTGGGGGCATGACCAATATGAGGATCCACTAGACCTGATTAGGGGATCACTTGTCATAATACACCATGATAGTAAGGGTTCCAAATCCTATAGTCTAACACAATCATGAAACAACCCTAAAAGAGTCATAGGTTTAATGTTCACTCTATTCGAATAAACAAGAAAGTAAATCTACTCTAGTGCACACCAAAGCTTATGGCACAACATGAGGGGTTCGTAAATAAATAAAAACACGTATAAGAGAATATTAATTAATTTGAGTATGAGTAAATCCCTAATACATGGAATATGAAGAGTAATATTATTTGAGCCAATACTTATGCTACTTCTATCTACTAAAGAGAGGAGAACAAAGTTAGAATATACTTACCTAAATGTGAACCCATCAAGACTAAATCTCTCTCTTAGACAAAGGGGATTCATAAGATGTTGTTGTGGTTTGTAAGGATAAATAATAAAGTCCAAATCATCTAATACATATCCACAAGACTAGATTGTCCAAGTTGAAATCCTAAACTAAGACTCCTCAAGTAGAATGGTGGAAAAGTAGACTATAAATAAGGATGAGTGAATAATAACTCTTGATTGAATCTTAAAATATTGATGAAATGATCTTGTATTTATAAGTATAACTCACCCTAAATCCTTCCTAATATGTTGGCTATACAGGTTTGACCTAGTTGACCATGCATATTTTTTAGAGATAAATCACTAGGTCTCAAGCTAGGTCAACCCAAGGGTTAACAAAACTCCAAGTGAAAATTACCTAAAAATAGTATAAGGATGACCCATTTGACCTTATATAGTAATTAAAAGTTGAAAACTATATAGGGTTGATCCAGTCGACCCCATATAGTCAACTGGTGAAAGGGGATCAAGGTGAGGAAAATAATGATGGAAAGAGGAAAAATACTAAAGGAGTGTGAAAAGGAGGAGTAATAGCTTAGTTAATGGTTTTAAGAGATGTTTGGATTGGTAATAATGTGGTAATAAGGGAAAACAATCTTGAGAAGAACCAATGGTTTACCTACCTCTTTCTTGATGCACCCCTTAAGGTATCCACTTAGAGAGATTAAGTTTGGATGAGTTCCTGTAAGATGTAAATCATTAGTATTTGATAAAATGTTGAAAATATTATGTGTATATAATATCTAATATATATTAAACATTTTGAAATTATGATACATGATTATGTCTCACTAAAATGAAGGTGTATTGCACACCTTTTAGGAAATTATATTTATGTCTAAAAATTAACCTCTTGATGCTATATAGTCTTATATTTATGCTTATCTAAATTGGTAGGAAGAATGTCTAAAATTATATATCATTCATCTCTTGAACTAATTATCCAAAACACACATGCAAATGAGAATGGATACAATTTTCTAGGTTGTGAAACCTCAAGGTAGTTATAGTTATGTATCTTACATGCTAGCATCTGAACCTATGTAGCTCTTGTGTAGTGCAAATGGAATATTAAGAAAGGGTTTCAACTTAATATTTACTATAATTGATGATCTAACTACATGAAATTTTTCTTGGCCCTATTTTGGTAAAAGTGTATGATATAAAATAATCTTGAACAAGATATAAGTATCATGATGCAAGTGTAGTAATAAACATACAAAGTGAAGGATCTAACTTGATTTGGAGAGATAATTATAGTAGATTATTAGGGGACTAATACTTGAATGATAATTAAAAATTAATATTTTAATTTTACTTGATAAATGAATTACAAATTAATTTTGTATAAATAAATCCTTAGGACATGACATGCACAATATTGGATGATAAAAAATAGTGATATTATAATCAAATACCATGAAAATTAGGCCAAAGTCAAAGGACAAAAAAAACCATAGAGGATGGATTTGACTTCCTACCAAATCAACATGGATATATTTTGTGGAAAATTTATTGTAGTAAAGACACCCCTATTGATGCAGGAGCATCTAGGTCTATGTGTATTCCTACATCAACCAAAAAAACTAGTAGCTAGTAATAAATTATGGTGTAGTATTTTTCTATTCTAATATTATATGACATAATTTCAAAGCATATTGTATTTTTTGAGTTTATAAAAGTTATGGTTCTTCATTGTGTATACCATGTGATGAATCATAAGTAATTTGAAAATCATCTAATAAAATACAATATCATTCATGAAATGATATGAGAACCATGTTACAAAGGTTTTTATGGTAGATAGCAGCTAAAAATTATTATGATCTCAAGTGATATTTTTATTATGATGTATTATATAAGTATTCATTTCTAATCATTTGTAAATTAATCCAAAAAGTCACTAAATATGAAAAGGATTCATTTAATAATGTCATTGATCTATTTTCTGATGTTTTGGGTTTTGACATGTTATTGTGAATTTTATAAATTTAGTATTTAATATTTAATGACTATAGTGAATTTTATAAATTATTGACTGTAGTGGATCTTGATGTGTCAAGAACATTTTATATTTCTAGCCTTATTAGGTTGTTGAAAGTGATCAATGTAAGTGGTTGGGTATCCTCTTCATTTTAAAAGGACTCAATTCCATTCGATTCCAAATGAATAAATCATTTAATATTGTTTATGAGTACTATGATATAAATTTATATGTATATATAAGAGGGCCTTTTTTATTTTAATTAATTGATTCACATTGTGGTTTTAATATATTGGTTGTAATCCTAAGGGTATTGGTAGGATTATGTTGTGTGAAAGATTGTATCATTGGTGATCATTATGATGGTTGTGTAATCTCTCTTTGAAAAAATATTTTTTTATGTGTACTTATGGGATGTGTTAGAATACATATCTTAATTTGGACCTCTAACCATTAATACATAATTTGGTATTAAATCAATTAAAAAATCTCTAATTGAGAGATTTAGTTTGGTGTTATCCATTTTATGTGAGGGTGGATAGAGAATAAGGGAATTATGAAAGAGAGATATGTGTTGGTTTTAAAGTGGTGTAGTTATAGATGTAGAGAGTTATAGTATCCATATTATTGATTGGATAGATAGTAAATAATTACATAATATATATTTGTTGATGATTGTGAGTGGTGAAATAGTATATCTAATGGTTGTTAAAAAATCAAGAAGATACCAATAAGAGTAGGGAAAGTGGGCACAATAGTCATGAATATGCATGGAAGATTAGATGATATTGTATAAATTTTATGAATTAAAATGGAAAGTTTTCCTACATTATATTAGGATAGAAGAAAAGTATTTATCCCAAGAGATGATGTGATAAATGCAAAGGTTGAATCACAAGATGAGGATGATGAAAGAGATCCAATACAAGATCAATTAGATGAGGGAGAAGATACGATTATTAAATCCATATCCACTATTGGAAGAGAAATACAAATGGAGGTTTAATTTTTGACTAGAAAATTAAACCCAAAAGAGGTAATACATTAGCTCATGGATATGGAATAGTAATTTAAGTTTGATGCCATGTCCCTGAAAGCATCTCATCGATCATTAGTAATGAAAGTACATCAAGTTAATATGGTTGGGTAGCCACACATGTGAACATATCTCATTGAGAGAGGGATTTCAAATTTCATGATACATCATTATGAAAATGTGAGGAAAAATTATTTTACAAGGTGGAAAGAATCATGCCTCTCAAGTATTTTTTTAAACATTAAAATAAAGCACTTCCAAAACCTACCAAATTGCACACTCAATTTGATAAGCATTATGGTAATGGGGGGTGATATAGATCATTTAGAACCAAAATCCTATTCTGATGTTTGAGGTAATAATAAATTATGGAAGAATATTTGGATTGGTGGGCTTACTAAATTAATTCTAAGGATAACTGAGCATAACATGAGCATTACATGGGATTTTATCACTAGATATACGAAGAGAGTGGTGGAGATGAGAGAAGTTAAGATATCAGTCACTAAGGAGTTTATCAAAGAATTATGGGCACACTATATGATGGAGTGAAGGCATACAAGGATCAGTAGAAAAATCATGAGCTAATTTAGAGGTTCTTCTACACTAATGAGTTTGTCAAAATAGACAAGAAAGGATTCCCCCATGCTAACCTCCCCCATCAATGGCCTGAGGTGTGCCTCTAAGTCATGAAATACCTGACACTTGAAGGTAATCACACATTAATTTTCTCTCATCACTTTCTATTATTAAACCACTTTCAAGGGTATAAAATTAGTCTCCCCTTTTATATTATAAAGCCTCTCAAGAGTACCACTCTTACCCATCAAGTTAATCATGCCAACCTTATACTACACCAAGGTCTCATCCTTATTCTATTAAATCATGGCTAAAGCATGTAGAGTAGAGAATCTCCTCTTGGGGGGGTCCTCTAGTGAGGATTAATCCCCATAGGAAGACCCTACCCAAGGATCCTATCAACTGTCAGCTAATACCCCCCAGCTATCTCTTTATCTAAAAGCTTTGTTGATGAACCCCCTTTGAAACTCATTATCCCTAAACCCAAACCAATCCTTATATATGTGGGTACATCTAAGGAAGTGACCAAGAAGGGTAAATTTCACCTGATAGAAGACATCAAACACAATAAAGAACAACTAGAAATTTTCAATTGTAAGTTGCACAAGGCCAAAATGAATATAGCAAGACTTATAAAAGAATAGAACACCTTGAATATGCAAGCTAAAAAAATGGTTCAATCCTCTACCCATTCTACTAAGGTGGAAAGGACCCCCAAAAAAAACTCTTTATGATGTTGGAGACCCCTCCTCTTAATATCCACAACACTACTCCTATCAAGAAGACTCCAGTTTGTGAATTGGTGTTGAAAATACCATGGATGTTCCTACCTAGAGATAACATTGAAGGACCTAGTAAAATAATAAAGGATAAAGTACCAAATAAGAATCAGGGTGAACTAGAGAAGAAGACTGAAGAAGAGAAGGATCCTACAGAGGGCCCCTCTTCATGAACTATTTTATTTTACTTTTTGTCTATTGTTTTTCCTCCTAAGGGGATAACTAGTTAGTTTTTGTCTCTTTTTATTGTTTTGGCCTTTAGGGTCTCCTACTCTTTTTTATAAACATTTTTAATTATGCCTCCTAGTCCCTATAAAAACTAGGTCTTTTACCCAATCAAATAAAAAATAAGTTTGATGAAGTAGTGGATGAGAGAAAGACAAATATCCCATAAAAAAATTAAGGGATAAAAAAATTAATGGTAGAAGTAGTTAAAATTTGAAATGAGTATCATAAAGGTTAATGACAAAATCACTTATTAGGAATAGATGGTTGTGAAATTAAAATATTAGTTTTTTATTGGATAATTTCATTTGGATGTATTGAATAAGTTAGAGAATATGTGATAAAAAAAATATAATTTTAAAATTTTATAAAAAGGGATTTTACAAAATCATTATCCAATTTGGTCATAGTGATATGAACCCAAAAAAGGTGGTGTAGTACATTAATTGAATGCCATGGGTTATCCAAGATGAAATAAGCATAATGTGATTATAAGCAGTGGAGGTAGTAGATCAATATGTTCTAAGAGAATAGGATAAATTTTCAATCAAATTTAGTACCATGAGAGGAAAATCATGGACTAATGATAAAAAGAGACAACTAAAAGAAAATATAGATGAAGATGAAACAACTACGCAAGTGTCAAAAATAGGGGAAAGATCATCTTGTGTGAGATGTGGCATAGGAAGAGGTTAAGTTGTAAGATTAAAAGGAACATGTTTTAGATGTGGTGACATTGGAAATCAGTAATTTTAGTTCCCTAATGCATAATTAAGTAGTGGAAAGAGAGGAAGTGGTATTTGACAAGTCTTACAAACAAGTATAAAATTTAAAGATATTCATGTACATCATATAGGTGAACTTGAGTGAGGGTAAAATTTATTATAAATGATGAGTCTTGAACATCATAAGAAAGAGTTAATATATGAGGTATCTCAAACATATTTTATATACTAAGTATAATAAAAGAGGTATATGTTTCATAATTGTGTTAGATAGTACAACCATGGATAATATTATATCCACAAAAATGGTAAAGAAATTGGGATTAGTACAAAAAACACATCTATAACCATATAGAGTGTCATGGTTAATGTAAGCATAGAAAATATTATGTGAATTATAGATTATATGCAATCAAAAATGTATCATGTCCATAAATCAATCCCAACTCAAAGAAGATAGATCACATCATACACTTCTGATTGGGGACACATTAGATAATTGGAAACATAACTAATATGGGGATATGTTAGACCTAATAAGTGGGTCTTTTATCAAAATACACAACTTTAGGGAGGGTTCCAAATCTTCCAATCAAGCACAATCATGCAAAAACCCTAGTAGGTCCTATGTTTTCATAGATCTCACTAAAATAATAACAAGTAAAGCAAAGCAATCTAATCTAGTGATCACCAAATCTTGTGGCACAATATAGGGGTTAGTAAACAAAACAAATATGCATAAGAGAATATCAATTAAGCTATGTATGAGTAAGACCCTAATACATGGAAAGACAATATTAATAATATTCAAATCTAATTTTTATGCTACTTATATCAACTAAAGAGAAGAGCAAAGTTAGAGAATACTTACCTAAAAGATGAACCCATCAAGACTCAATATATCCCTTGGACAAAGGGGCTTCACAAGAGTTTTTTTTCATTTTTAAGGATAACTAAGAAAGGCCAAAGCATCCAAGACTTCTCCATAAGACTATAGTCTCTAAGTATAAACCCTCAACTGACACTCCTCAAGTATAATGGTGGAAGAGTAGATTGTAAAAAAGCACAAGTGAATAATAAATATTGTTCATTATTTAAATAATGATGAAATGATATTATATATAGGTGTATTTAACCCTAATACCTTTTAAAAAAATTGATCAATAGGGTAAACCCAATTGACCTAGTATAATTATGGATAAAAATTCACTAGGTCATGGGCTAGGTTAGCCAAGAACTGAACTTAACCCTAAATAAATTTTACCCAAAATTGTACAAGGTCAACCTAGTCAACCTAGTAGAATAGAATATCAAAAGGGGCTTAAGGTGAGGAAAATAAGAAACAAAAGTGGGAAAATACTAGAAGAGTGTACAAAGGAGGAGTAATAGCTTCGAGAATGGTTTTCAAGAGCTAGTTGGATTAGTAATAAATGTCAATAAGAGATAATAATCCTACAAAGCACTAATGTCCTACCCACCCCTTTCCTAGTGCACCCTTTAAGGCATGTACTTAGAGATATTAAATTTGTATGGGTTCTTGCAAGATGTAAAACATCAATATTTGATAAAAATTGAAAATATTATGTTTATACATATGCCCCAATTGAATCTCATCACATGTCACTAAGATGCAACATGGGATGGTACTTTGAGAAAGAACATAGTAACACACAATGATGAGGCTAAAAAAAGTTACAGTATTTTAAAGAAAAAATAACTAAAATTAAATTATTAAAAGCTAAATAATTGAAAATTAAATGTAATGCATACCTTGACTTACCTTTATTGATGTATGGTTGTCTATTGTGTTTTTATTTTTTATTATGGAGGGTGTAGAGATTGATTTAAATAAACCCAAGAATACAAAACTAAAGGGAAAAAACAAACAAACATAGGAAAGCCAAGATAATTGGTGATATGAGGATGGGATGTACGTGGAAATTTGATAAGTTGCGATGATAAGTGCTATGTTAGACCAAATGACCAAGACAAAATTTGGAGTAAATTGGGTAACCAAAAATCTAAGGATAATAAAAATTAAAGAACTCAAACAAGTAAACCTTAAGTAATAAAGGCAAACTCACCAAGTCAAACCAAGGATACATGTCAAAAAGGATGGTATTCAAACATCAATGTGAAAGCAGTAACAAGCCTTACTTAAACAAATATGGGAAAGTAGAAATAAAATGGTAAAAAAAAAATGATGAGTGAGAAGTAACAATCCTTATCTCACTCAACAATGAAAAAGGGTGCATAAAATGGAAAACAACATTGGTGAGTGAGGCGTAACAAGCCAACCTCACTCAATAATGGAAAAAAAGTACATGGAAGTAGAAATGAACTCAAGTGTCTATAAAAATGGGTAATAAAACAAATGATAAATCTTAAAATAAATCAAATCATATCTAAAAATGTAAATCTATAGTGTCAATAAAGTAATCTAGAATTTTCTCAAACATGTTTTTCTACTAGGGATAGATAAAACTGAAACAAATTAGTGCTAACATGTTTTTAAGATATGAAGAATAGGGAATATAGAAGAATTAAAAATAGATTTAGAATCAAAATTTACTTATCAAGGGTGGAAATGAAATGGGTGGAAGGGAAAATGAAGGAAAAACCAAGGTAAAGGAACTCTTTATCAAAGTCAAGACACTTTAATAAGGTTTTTCAAAACAAGAGGACTTTCAACCTTAAGGACTCTAAAGAAATTATCTTAGATACACAAGTCTTAGGTCAACATATGAAGGATATAGATCATTCCATGAAGGCTATATGCATGAAAAGTAAAATGGACCTACCTTCCCATAACATGTTCCCCATTCCTCATGACCCCTTATAGAGCCATCAATTTACTACAAAGATTGGGTACTTACATGAGAAAGTAGGTAGCACCATAGATTTTGTTTAATTCTCTTATTCCAATCTACTAACCTACTACACCTCAATGGACTTTCACTCTATATGGGGCCAACTATGGATTTTGAGATTCTATTAGAGATAGGAGATGTGCTTGTAATCACATCTTTTGGTGTGAGTTTGACTTTTAAATTTATATGTTGTCTTTTATATATCATTTCCTTTTATTTAAAATAATTTGTCTTTTAACTTTCTTGATGGGTTTTTTTATTCCTCCTTAGTATGAATTTGGAAAAATAATCATAGGTGTTAAAGATGACTTTCATTTGAATACATAGGACTTGGTTTCTAAGAGAGAGAACTTTAGAGAGCATGGGGTCTAAGAGTCTCATAAGTCTAGGTTAAATAAAAGTTTTATCTTTACTTCAATCTTGTTTTATCCAATGTGGAGTGAAAAGGAAGGAAATCAAGAAGAATGACACATGGAACAATTTGAATTAATTAAAACCAAAAAAAATAACCAAGGGCAAAAAAGGGATTCAATATAGTAGAGTGTGATTCCTTATCATAAGAATGAGGGAAATGGATGAAAACATGATAACATATATTATTATACAAATTCCATCTATCAAAAGAAGAAAAAGCTAAATTCAAGAACAAGGATAAAAAACATATTCTAGAAAAGGAATGACAAGATGGTGATTTTATGAGGAATGTCAAGTCTTATCCATGGTCTTACACTACAAGTCATAAAAGAGAAACCCATGAGGGTTCCAATAAGCATGTAATAAAATAAATGAGATAAGAATAATATGGTATTTTATGGGAAAGGCTAGGTCCTATCCATGGTCTTACACTACAACTCACAAAAGATAAATCTAAGTGATGTAAAAAAGTGTGTAAAAAGAGTATGAAAATAAATAAGACTATGGTATATCCTGAGGAAGAATGGGTCCTATCCATAGTTTCACAATGCAACTCATGAGAGAAAAAGGGAAACCAGAAGACCAAAAATGAAGGACTAAAGGTTTAAATGAAAAAGGAAGAATTGTTATAGAGGGTGAGACCCATGCAAGTATCCTTCAAAAAGTGTTAGATAGATACCATATAGAAAGCATGAAAATAAGGGAAGGATTTAGGAAATTTATTTTTTTAATAATTATGTGTTGGTGGGCTCTTTAAAAACATGGCCTTCATTGGTTTTAAGGTAATAGGTACATAGGCCAAGAATGTCTGTGACTAAATAAGCCCCCCCCCTTTTTTGGGTGTATTTACCTTCTTTATCATGAGTGTAGTCTAATTTAAGGATAAGATCACCAACATTAAATGTGCAATATTTAACATGTTTGGTATGTTTTTTGGTAATATGAGCCTTGTATTGATGATTATGTTGAAAATTAGAAACATGGTGTTCATCAAGGAAATCAAGGGCATGAAGGTGAACTTCACATAATTATTAATTTGCTATAATTCCATTAAGAGATATATGAAGAGAGGGAAGTTCAAATTCTAATGGAAGGACTGATTCATAACCATAGACTAAAGATAATATTGTTGCCCCAGTGGAAGTACATATGCTTGTCTGAAAGGTCCAAAGAGTAGGATATAGATGAAGGTGCCAATCTATGTAGGTTTCATGAATTATTGTTTGGAGAATTTTTTTAATAATTTTATTAGTGGCCTTAACTTGGCCATTGAATTATGGATGATAAGGTGTGGAAAATTTGTGATTGATCTTAAATTTAGCACAAAGGTGTTTTACATCCTTATTTTTGAAGTTACCATAATTGTTGTAAATGATATTATAGGGGACACCAAAGTGGAAAACGATTTGGTTAAGAATGAATTTGGTGATGGTGTTACCAGTGACATTAACAAGGGGCATAACTTTAACCCATTTATTAAAATATTTGGTAGCTATGATGATAAAAATATGCACATATTGAGAGTGAGTTAATTTGCTAATGAGATCTAACCCCCACATGGAAAATGGTCAGGGAGATTCGATAGTTTGAAGCTCAGCTAGAGGTGAGTGAATTATATCATCATGAAGTTAGAAAGGGGTAAAATTTTTAGTGAACTCGATTGCATAATTTTAAAGAGTAGGAAAAAAATGACCCATGTGTAAGCATTTTTGGGATATAGCATGTTCACTATATTTCCCACCACAAATACCTCCATGTGCTTGTTCAAGAAGAGGAGGGACCTCATCTTACGTAACACAATAGAGTAAGGTACCTTCAACATTACAATAATAAAGGATGTTGTATCAAAATACATACTTAAAATATTGTTTATAGATATGAGTCTTTTCATGAGAATCTAAGTTAGGAGGATAAGTTTGGTGTTCTAAGAATTAAATGATTTTTTTCTACCATAGGCTTTGTTAAATGGTGACAACCCTAATGTGGTAGATAAGTGAATCTTGTGCTTGAGTAGAAGATGGAGACTTTCTTATTTGTATAAGAAAAAGTGGGATCAGAAAGAACATGGTGGGGATAGAATATAAATGTTGAATAAGTAAGAGAATCAACAATAGAATTTTGACCTTGAAGAATAGGCTCAATAGTGAACGAAATAAAGTCTTTAGTGAGAGTAGTTACAATTTGATGATAATAAATGAGATTCTCACTTTTGAATTGGTAATCACCATTAACTTGGTGGAAAATAAGTTGAAAATCACCTAAAGCATGTAGATATTGGATGTCTATATTGAGAGCATCTCTCATGCCTAAGATTAGAGCTTCATATTCAGCCATATTATTGGTGACATCAAATATTAAGAAAAAATCTAAAGGAATGATTTTGATGAGTGGACTTATATGAATTCAACCTACCCAAGCTACTTGAAGGCATTTAGCACCATCAAATTGAAGGGTCTAAGTAACCTTTTGCAATTTGAAATTAATTTTAGGAAGTTCTTTGATAACTACTTTTAGTTTAGTAATATTAGGGGGAATAGCAGATTCATTAAGATTGCTTGATTTAAGATCAGAAGTGAAGTTATGAAAGTAATATTTAAGTGAAATAGCTTGATTAAGACCTTTAATATAGATAATATTGTCATTAAGGAGGCTATATTAAAGGTGATTCATAGCTAACATAAAAGCTGTAACAAGTTGATCAGCTACGACTTATCTTTTGACTACTTTTTGAGTTACAATGTGAAGATCAAATTCCATAATGAGGGCCATCCATTCTCCAATTATATCTCTAGAGAGAAAGGCTTTGGAGAGGAAGTGATTAAGGGGGTGAGAATTAATGATAACATAAGTGGTCTAGTATAGTATGGAATTTCAAAGTTTTTTAACTACAAAATAGATGGTGAGATAATCATGTTTGACTTTTGTGCAACATTTTTCATAATCAATGAGGCCTTGGCTAATGTAGTATATAACATACTCTCTTCTAGTATCATCTTGTAAGGAAATAATTTCCCCAATTGATATGGGTGTGGAAGAAGTATATAGGATCAATGGTCCATCATTAGGAGGACAAAGTATATATAGGTAAAGCAATGATTCTTTCATGTTATCAAAGGATTTTTTATAAGGATATATCCATTATAAATAATTACATTTCTTAAGAAGATAATTGATAGAATGGATGTGATAAACCATTTTAGGGATGAATCATCTAATTGCCCTAAGTTTTCCTAAATAAGTATGAATGTGTAGAATAGAATGAGGAATGGGCATGTTAATGATAACACTAATCTTAACCAGTTCTACATCGATACTATGGAGAGAGATGAGGAATCCTAACAATTTTATAGATGTGACACCAAAGACACATTTTTAATGATTTATCTAACTCAATATTTAAGAAGATGGTCAAAGATGATGGCAAGATCAGAGAGATGAGTCTTGTGACTTTTGGATTTAGCAATGAGGTCATCCACATAGGTTTCAACAATTTTTTGGATAAGCTCATGGAAGATGTGAGTAATTTCTTGTTGATAAGTGCCTCTAACATTTTTGAGGTTGATGGGCATTTTTACATTAAATAAAGTGCCCCATTCTATGGTGAAAGTGGTTTTATGTTGGTCTTTGGGGGCAATGTGAATTTGATTGTAGCCTAAGAAGCCATCCATAAGAGATAACATTTTGTACTTAGTTGTGGAATCAATGATGGAATCTATTGAAGATAAAGGGAATTTATCCTTGGGATAGTGAGGTTAAGATTGTAGATATCAATATAGATGTGAATGACCATAGTGACCTTTTTACAAATGGGAATAATGCTAGAAACCCATTAAAAATAGTCCAATAATTTGATAAATTTAGCATCGAGATGCTTGATTATTTCCTTGTGACATAAAGTGGAAACTTTGGGTGGAAATTTTCTTTGTTTTTGATGTATAAGCTTAGCATCAAGATAAGTAATGATGTTATTCACCACAATGCTAGGGTCAATGCTAGGCATGTCCTCATATGACCAAGTGAATATCTCACTATATTTATCAAATAATAAGCTAAAATTATTATACTTTATAGGTGAGAGTTCATGAAAAACTATAATTGGTCAAGGGCATGATGGAGTACCATATTCAATGTAAATGGTTTCTTCGATAAGCATAGCATTTTCATCTTTAAAATGGTATGGTGTATTAGGTAAAGCATAAATTGGATTAGTTTTGGGATCCATGATAGCAATGAAGTTGTTGAAACAAGGGGTTTTAGTCTTAAAATTCCCTAGTTTATGATGTTTCTAAATAAGTTGAAGTTCTCAGGCATGTAGTTTAAGAATAGCTTTGTCACTAGGCAATGCAAGAAGAGGACCATAATATTCAACATCTACTTTGAGATATATGTTGATGTAATATATTGTACCCTTGATAAGAGGCTGAGATCTTGTCTTCCATGTGTCACAATGAAAACTCCCCTCTTGCCTGTGGGCCTGGAAAAACTGGGGGGAGAGTCTCTAGATAGGGATAGCTCCCTTTGATGTATCTCTGAGGTCCTAGATTTCCTACTACTAATAGGGGGGATGAAAAGGGAGAATGATGATGAAAATATAACCTAAATTAAATGGTGATACACCAAAAAAGTTTGATCTACTTAGCTTGAACTTACACTTTACACCAAGAACAAGCTGGCATACACTTCATTTGATATGGTAAACTCTTTTGCATCAGTGAGCTAGGGGTCTTTTAGAGGTATAGGGAGGAATAAATACTAGAGGTGTTCTAAGACATTATGGTAGCTTGTTCACATGTGCCTATATTCTTACTATAGACACTTCTGGCAGACCTGCAAAAGAAGAAACTTCACAATGCACTAGACATGCTAGAATCATTATGTGAAAGCATAAAAGAAAATGACTTAACACAAAATGAAAACATAGACATATGTGTAAGCACAAGTTCAAATGGAGGTAAAAAATTGATAAGTCTTGATTCAAGGTAAAATTTGGTAGATTTTCACCTTACAAACTAAGATATTTTTGGGTAGAGCTTTGCCTTACAAGCTAAGAGATTTTTTCTCAAATAAGAAGTTTACAATATATATAGAGAGAGAAGAAATAAAGGCCCCCTTTGGAAAAGACTTTGGCACCTTTTTAAAAGTTGGCCCATGTGCGTTGATAGCATTAGAAGAGGAAGACATTGTTGTTGATATCATTCTTCTAGAAGAGGCCTACTAAAACCATGTTGTGTAATCACCGGTCTTGACTTTGACATTCAAACATTAATGTGAAAGCATAGGTTGTGTCTCTTTTTCTACAAACAAGACTAATCCCTTTAGATATTCATGTAGTTTGTCTACTTATAAATGTAAAGTTGAGAAAATAGGGTGTGCCATTCACTATTCATGCCTCTTGATGACCGCTTGGCAGACACTATTCCAATTTCAAGAGTAAATCCTTGAGTCAACACCTCCCTTTGCCACCTGGACTATTTTGTCCATTTTTGCATTTTGTCTCTTCTTGGTTTTGTCTTCTCTATCTCCTTTAGCCTTCAAGGGCTATCTTCTTGGTGGGTCACTGAGTTCACTCGTGGCCTGTCCTTAAGCTTTTCAAAATCAATGGCTATTTCACAGCCTTAAACTTAACATCTGTGCACCTATCACTGGGCATTTGAACCTCCAATGGCTAGTTCACCATGCTTGATTTTAATGTCTTTAGGCCCATCACCCCTTCAAATTTATTTGGCCTTTTCCTTTCCTTCATCTTTTTTTCTTTGGTCAGACTTTTGTCTTAGTCGGGTCCTCATTGTTTTGGCAGCTAAATTTCTTTGGAATTTTGTCTGAAGGAAATCCTTCAAATGAAAATTCTGAAGGATATCTTTCCTTGTGTTATTCCTTCATTCGGGCTTTTCTCCCAACTATTTTTCTCATGGAAAAAATGTTTGAAAGAGTTGTCTTGATCACTTTGACCTTCAGAAACTTTCTTCAAGTTTTTTCCCCGCAGCTTTTTCTAAATTTATTTGTACTTTTTGTCTGAAGGAATTCCTTCAGAAAAAAGTCTGAAAGAAATCATTTCTTGCTTTTACCTTGGTCTTTTCATTTTTGCAGGATTTTCTTCTGAAGGATTTCTTCAGATGAAATGTCTGAATGAATTCCTTAGGACATTTTGTCCAAAGAAATTCTCATCCTTTGCCTTGTAAAAATTTCCAAATAAAACTTTTTGGCTTTCTCCTTGATCCCTTTGCATGTGTTCCCTACCCTCCACAAGGGCACTTGGAATGGTTCATTTTGCACTCGACTACCCTCCACAAGGGCATTGGTCATTTGGGAGACTTTCTTAAACCTTCTGATTGAACCAAATGTTGAACCAACTCATTGAACTGACTGTTGAACCAAGCCATTGAACCAAGTCATTGAACCAAGGCATTGAACCAACTGAGTGAACCAAGCCATTGAACTAACTGAGTAAACCAAGATAGTGAACCAACCTATTAAATTGAGTGCTTGAACTGACTACTTGAACCAAAGCAATTTAACCAAGGCATTGAACCAACTAAGTGAAACAAGATATTAAACTAACTGAGTAAACCAAGACAATGAACCAACCCTTTGAACCAATTAAACTAAACCAACTCATTAAAACAAGGCATTAAACCAACTGAATGAACCAAGTTGTTGAACTTGGAATGGTCCATTTTTCACCTAAGTGTTGGGAACTAGTTTCTTTCCTACAGAGTATGTAGAAACAGCCTACAAAGTCTGTAGAAACACCTTGTAGAGTCCGTAGAAATAGCCTACAGAGTCTATAAAAATAGCCTGCAGAGTCTATAGAAATCAAGACTTGTGAAAAATCAAAAAATGAATTGGCTCAAAATAGCAGGGAAGGAAAGAGGCTGATTTTTGGCCTATTGGACCAAAAATGGTCAACAAATTGGTGACTCCTAGGGGAAGCATGCCTGCTATGCTTAGAAACCAGTTGCCTTAAAGTCCATTAGGCATAGAGTTAGAACGCAACTTGAAAAAATTCAGCAATAGCCTCGATAGATCTAAGAATCAATCATGAAGCTTTTACCCCAAACACAAAGGAAAACACACACAAGGCTAAAAACACTACTTATGCAAATAGCACTTAGGGAAAATAGGGAAAGAAAACTGAAAGCAAACTACTATATATAGTTAACCAAGTATATTTGCTTCCCTCCTAGATCAAAGGGAAAATTTCTTAAGTCTCCTTCATGGAAAGGAAACTTATGGTGCCAGATAAGTGGCTGAATGGAATGGAGATTTGGTGACCTGCTCCTCTTGCTTGCCACCTTGATTGGCTTGCATCTGAATCAATTAGAGTCAAACATGCTTCCAACATATATGTACTCTTCTTGTTCTTGGAAGCTTGTTGAATGTTGGCTCTTCATGTTCATGTGTTTCATTAAGAAATCAATGGTTGTTGGCTCATCACCATAATCCCTTTGATATGCATAGCTCCTATGCAGTGCATCATGGTTTGACTCATTCCCTTCTACTTCATTAGAGACCCTGTCAAACTCATCCTCTGCTCCATCATGGATTTCTTGAAGAAGGGTGACTATTGTGATATCTGGAATGGAATCACAAATTGATTACTCATCCCATAAAACATCACCCTTTTGTTCAAAGCTCTCTTCTTCAAGGCTTTCCTCAAAATGGACAAGCCTCTCATTTTCCTACTCAAGGATTAGAGTCTTTAGTTGTTCAAAGACATCCATCTGATCCTCTTCTAACTCAGGCTCCATGGCATAGTCATCCTTCTCATCAAAGCAACAAGGAAGTTCATCAAACAAGGGAGGAGAGAGGTCACCATGCTTACTTTCCTCTTCATATTGATGGAACATTTGCATGTATGTATGACCCGTGTCTTCTCCATTGCTAATGATGTCTTCAGAGGGAGAATCCATGATGATTTCCTCTTCATTATCACTCATGATAGCCTCCTAGACAGCTGCAAATTGGATCTTCTACTCTTCACTCACCTCCTACAAAATAGGTTCCTCCTTGAGAAGGGATGAAGTGGAAGGCTGATGATTAAAACCATGTGGAAGAGGAGGCAATCCTTGAGCTAGAATCAAATGATTCTCCTCTTTCCGTTTGGATAGCACTTCATCTATATCAGATGTGGTCTGATATCTCTCTTGGAGGTGTGTAGATGGGGTGTGTTTAGACATGGAATCTGTTGTGTCCATCACACATTGGCTATGGAATCTCACTCTGGACTCCAAATTTGCAATTCTCCTAGCTAGATCTTCTTGAAAAAGCCTTTCTTAGAGGTCACAAGCATCATCATAATGAGTAGGAGTAAGTTCATCCTCTTCAAGGTTTTAAGAAAAACCTTTCTCCTCATCCTTCCTGCCCCATGATTCCATTATTTGCTTCCAACTCAAGATCTTGCCATCATGTTGAGAGACCTAAGGAAGTTGAGGAAGACTAGGAAGGGTCTGTTGATGCATAGGAAGAGTTTCTTCAATTGAAAACATATTTTGGCATGTATAATCCCATTTCTCAAAACCATGGACCTTGTTTTCTTTCATGTAGTTTTGATCAAGCTTAGGGTGTTCATGGAATCACCTCAAGTAGCTCTCCTAGTTACCCTTCAATAATGAAGGAAGTAACATTGGAGTTTGAGGTGGTTTCATGACAACCTGAGCTTCACCAAAGTTATATAAAAATGTGATTTCTTGATGGCACTAGGATTGCTTAACCAGCTGATTCAACTGAGAGTCACCATTAGTGTTGATGAAAAAGCCTCCAAAGGCTAGTTGATTGAAGAACACACCAAAAATTCTTCAACTCTTTGGACAAAACTTTTCCCATAATCACTTGATTAAAGGTCAGGTGCTATATTAGTGGTTCATTCTACTATAATAGGACCAGCACCAATCTTGGAATTTTTTTGAGTGTCTAAATGTGGTCGCACTAGGCATGCCAAAAACTGTTGACGTAGTAGATTGCACCCTTGATAGGGGGCTGAGCTCTTCTCTTCCATGCATCATAATGGAAACTCCCCTCTTACCTGTGGGCCTAGAAAAACTAGGGGGAGAGTCTCTAGATAAGGACTAGCTCCCTTTGATGTATCTCTGAGGTCCTATATTTCCTAATACTAACAAGGCAGGGTTGAAAAGGGAGAAGGATGCTAAAAATAGAACCTAAACTAAATGGTGATACATCAAAAAAGTTTGATCTGCTTAGCTTGAACCTACACTTTACACCAAGAACAAGCTGGCATACACTTCATTTGATATGGGAAACTCTTCTGCATTAGTGAGCCAGGGGTCTTCTAGAGGTATAGGGAGGAAGAACTACCAGAGGTGTTCTAAGACACTATGGCAGCCTATTCACATGCACCTATATTCCTACTATAGAAACTTATGGTAAACCTGTAAAAGAAGAAACTTCACAATGCACTAGACATGCTGGAATCATTCTGTGAAAGCATAAAAGAAAATGACTTAACATAAAATGAAAACATAGACATATGCATAAGTGCAAGTTCAAATAGAGGTAAAAAAATTGCTAAGTCTTGATTCAAGATAAAATCTAGCAGAGTTCTACCTTACAAACCAAGATATTTTTTGGTAGAGCTTTACCTTATAGGCTAAGATATTTTTTCTCAAATGATTAGCTTAAAATATATATAAAGAGAGAAGAAGTAAAGGCCCCCTTTGGAAAAGACTTTGGTGCCTTTTTACAAGCTAGCCCATACACATTGAGAGCATCGAGAAGAGGAAGTCACTGCTGCTGATATCATCCTTCTAGAAGAGGCCTACTAGAACCATGTTGTGTAATCATTGGTCTTGACTTTGGCATTCAAACATTAATGTGAAAGCATAGGCTATGCCTCTTTTTCTATAAATAAGACTACTCCCTTTAGATATTCACATAGTTTATATGCTTATAAATGCACAGTGGAGAAAATAGGGCACACCATTCACTGTTTGTGCCTCTTGATGACCTCTTGGTAGGCATTATTCCAACTACAAGAGTAAATCCTTGAGTCAACACCTCCCTTTGCCACCTGGACTATTTTGTCTATTTCTACACTATCTCTTCCTAGTTTTGTCTTCTCTATCTCGTTCAACCCTCAGGGTCTATCTTTTTTATAGGTTGTTGAGTTCACTCATAGCTTGTCCTTAAGCTTTTTAAAATCAATGACTATTTCACCACCTTAAATTTAACATCTGTGCACCCATCACTGGGCATTTAAACCTCCACCAACTAGTTCACCATGCTCAATTTTGACATCTTCAGGCTCGTCACCCCTTAGAATTTCTTCGACCCTTTCCTTTCCTTCAGCTTTTTTCTTTGGTCAGACTTTTGTCTTAGTCGGGTCCTTATTGTTTTGGCGGTTAAATTTCTTCAGATGAAAAGTCTGAAGGATATCTTTCCTTGTGTTTTGCATTCATTCAGGATTTTCTCCTGGCTATTTTTCCCATGGATAAAATGTCTGCAAGAGTTGTCACGATCACTTTGACCTTCAAAAAATTTCTTTGGGTTTTTTCCCTACAGCTTTTCCCAAATTTCTTTAGACTTTTTATCTGAAGGAATTCCTTTAGACAAAAGTCTGAAAGAAATCATTTCTTGCTTTTGCCTTGGTCTTTTCATTTCTATGAGATTTTCTTCTGAAGGATTTCTTCATACAAAATGTTTGAAGGAATTCCTTTAGACATTTTGTCTAAATAAATTCTCATCCTTTGCCTTGTAAAAATTTCCAAAGAAAACTTAACTTTTTAGCTTTCTCCTTGATCCCTTTACAAGTGTTTCCTGCCCTCCACAAGGGCACTTGGAATGGTTCATTTTGCACTCGACTACCCTCTGCAAGGTCACTGGTCCTTTGGGAGACTTTCTTGAACCTTTTGATTGAACCAAATGTTGAACTAGCTCATTGAATCGATTGTTGAACCAAGCTGTTGAACCAAGTCATTGAACCAAGGCATTGAACCAACTGAGTGAACCAAGCCATTGAACTGACTGAGTGAACTGAGATAGTGAACCAACCCATTTAATTGAGTGCTTGAACTAAGTACTTGAACCAAACCAATTTAACCAAGGCATTGAACCAACTAAGTGAACTAAGCCATTAAACCAATTGAGTGAACTAAGACATCAAACCAACCCATTGAACTAATTAAACTGAACCAACTCATTTAAACAAGGCATTGAACCAACTAAGTGAACCAATTTGTTGAACTTGGAATGGTCCATCTTGTGCCTAAGTTTTGGGAACTTGTTTCTTTCCTGTAGAGTCCATAGAAATAGCCTACAGAGTCCATACAAACAGCTTGTAGAGTCTATAGAAATAGCCTACAGAGTCCATAGAAATAGCCTGCAGAGTCCGTAGAAATCAAGACTTGTGCAAAATCAAAAAATGAACTGGCTCAAAATAGTAGGGAAGGAAGGAGGCCAATTTTTGGCCTATTGGATCAAAAATGGTCAACAATATAGAATCTAATTACCATGGTGATCATACTTGGAATGTATCTAATGAACATCAGTTACCTTGGCATCAAGTGTAATCTTGGGAGTAAGAAAAGTAGATGGATCATAAGGGATTGGTGTATCATTGGTTTCATTAATGGGGGAAGTATTAGATGTAGTGATGGGATTGATAGGTGATAAAGAAGATACAAGAATTTCTTGAGGTTCAAAAGGTATAATTTTCTCTACCACTCAAGGAGTATTAAGAAGTGGATAATTAGTAGGAGGCACATAACCTTTAGGATCTAATTCATGATTTGTAGAAATGGTATAAACATCCTAATTAAAATAATGAATTTAAGATAAGATTTTTTGATAACATTGGACATCCAAGTCTTGATATTGAGCTTAGGCCATTATGTAATGATCATCATATGTTGGAGAAATTATACATTCTTGATATTTAGGGGGAGTTTTAGAAGGTGAAATCCAAAAATTATTGAATGTACATTGAGACATGATGAGAGGATCTTGAAACAATTTATCCACTCCAAAGTCATTATAAGTGAAGGCATCTTTAGCTAAATAAGGATCCTAAGCATTGTATGGAGGAGGAAAATGAGTGATCTCACCAATACAAGGAATAGTATGGTCCCTAGGTAAAAAGGAAAGAGGAATCCAATCTAAAATGTAGGGAGGTAGGTTGGTAATATTAAAAGGATGTTGCAAATCATTAGGTTTATCATCATCTAAATCTATAAGAGTGACTTGTAAATTAGGATTGATGTTGATGAACTTAGGTAAAGGAGAACTATTGATCTTAGGAATGGTAAGAATATGATACTAAGATTTAGGATTAGGAAGTTGAATACTCCAAGGGTTGGGATCAACCTCATGATTATACCATTTACCATTATGTAAGAATTTAATGCATTAGATACTAGAAGAAGCAATATCCATCATTCTATGAGTCCAAGGACAACCAAAGAGTATATTATAAGATAATGGTATATCAAAGACCATAAGCTTAGTTTGAATGGTTTTAGGTATAATGGTTAGGGGAAGCTAAATAAAACCAAGTGTCTTTTGATTAGTCTTATCAAAACCATAATAGGTAAGATGGGTTTTCTTGAGATGATATTTGTCATAACCAAGTTGTTGGATAAGCCATAAATATGTCACATTTATACTAGAGCCTTCATCAATTAGAAATTTATAGATAAGGGTGGTATTAATGGCTATTTTAATGAAAAGTGGTAGATCATAAGCATGAAAAATAATTTCATCATTGATCATGTCCTCTTCAAGAAATTAAATAGAAGGCTTAAAAGAAGGGCACATGGTTTTAGTAATATGTACATTGGTAGGTTGAGGTTCAATAGAAGGTGATTCTTCATCTATAGAGGAGGGGTCTTCAATCTTGTAATTGTTACATGAGGAACTTGTGATGATAGGGGGAAGTGTGAATTAACTCCATAAGTGGAATCTTACAAGGCATATATTTAATTTGTTCAAGAAAGTTCCAATAAGATTTAAAATAAGAAATAACATGATGTTGAGAAGGTAAAGTATATTTTGAAGGAATAGAAGTGGTTGGGGGTTTGAAAGGATGAGATAGTTCCTTAGGAGCTTTCAAAGCTAGATTAGTCATGGTAGAATATTTGAGAAGTTTTTATTTTAAATATGGATTTTTAGGTTTGGTAACATGATCTTTGTGAGCCAGCTTATGATGATAATTAACTTTAGCAGTGTTAACATATTAATAATTTTTATAGTATTATTCATAGTCAGCATCAATGGCACAAACATCCTTGGTAGTTTGTTGATTATTTATGTAAAAATATTTGTAGTTATTTGAGGTAGAATCTTTATAAATTTATCATTTTTGATAAGTAGTAATTTACTCTTTATTATGAAGGTTGCTCATGGCTTCATGATTAAATGAATCACCAAGCATATAATAGACAACAAATTTAGTGATCCCTCTATAAGATTCATGAGAGTGACCAATGTTGGGATGGAAGCAATAGAATTTATTAGGGTCATACCACTTAGGAGGATTTTTAAGATAGGTGAAAGGTTTAGATGATGGTAAAAACTATTTCATTTGCTACACCAAGAGTGGTGTGTGAGAATATGAAGGAATGTTAGCTTTATAAACTTTTGGTTTAGTTTGTGGAGTATTTATAGTGATAGCATTAGTATATTTTTGAAAATATCTTTTAATAAGTTTAAGATTAGGTTTAAATTTCTTCATGAGAATATATTGACATTTATCCTGGTTAAGAGCTTCATTAAGTGTTTGGGGAGCAAAAGTTTGAACCTTATATTTAAGAGGAGTTAAAGTAGTTATAAAGAGTTTGAATAAGTTATAATTACTCATGTTATGGTTGTATTTATGGGCCAATGATTTCCATATCTTGATAAAGTCATGAGTTAATTCTGTGGGAGATTGCTTACCAATGATGAAGTGGCTAAGACATTTTTTGGGAAGTTCATTATGTTGAAATTCATTAACTAAAGGATTTAAAAACTCTTCAAGTTTCCAAATATAATGTTGGGGAAGTTAGTTTTACCATTCTAATACATCATTAGTAAATGTTTTGACTAAGATTTTAGTTATGGCAAAGGTATTAGTTTGGATCCACTTTATAAAGGTTTCCAAAGGCTTTGAGAAATGAGGTAGGGTCTTTAGTCCCATCATAATTGATAGTTGGAGATATTTTACCAATATCAATGGACATGATAAAGGGAGATAAAGACTCATTTTGAATAGTTTGAATCATATTTTTAATCATTATGGGTTGAGGAATAACATTGCTTAAGGCATCTCAAAGAGGTGGAGAAATATAATTGGGATTAACTTGAGGATTGATAGTAAGAGATTGATTAGCCATATTAATCAAATAATGTTGTATTTGAATAATTTTAGAAGTGTTATAATTTTTCATCATGTTCATTTTTTGTATGACTTGGGCAAAAAGATCAGTTGTATCTATGCATTGGTTGGTGTTAATAAGAGAACTCCCCAAATTGGTATTAGGGGGAGGGTTATTATAAAATGGATTATTAGTGGGATTACTTTTTAAACTTGTGTTAATTTCTCCCACATTAGTTTTAAGGTTTTGAAGATGAGAAGTGTCTTGATAGGTATATAAAGGGTCAAACCCATCAACTCCACATTGAGGTGTGATTTGCACCATGTGACAAGCCATGAATGAAGGAGGGGAATAGGTGCCCCAAGAGTGATTTTGCTCTTGGGAAGAAAAGAGGGGGATAAATGAATATCCCATATGGTATATAAATGGATTTATTTTTTCCAAGAAGATTATAATATGGGGATTTATGATGATTTGAAAAAAATGAACAAAGAACTTAGTCAATTTAATAGAGAAAGTAAGACAAGTACAAAGTTGATTGGGTCGATCAAATGCAAAAAATAAGGTATAAAAGGTGATAAAATAGGGATATATGTTCAAATATATTGACCTATTTTTGTAACTTGAATAGAAAATAGGTAGAAAAAGATAGAGTCAATAGTGTTGACCTAGTTTTATGTCTTAGGAAGCATAAAAGAGTATTATGTCAACAAAGTTGACCTAGTATTGTAGGTAGGGAAAATAGATAGTTTGTAAGAGACTATGTAAAGTAGAATTACTATGTACTAAAATAGGAAAAAACTTACAAGTACTTTTAAAATTAAGGAATTAAAAGAGAAAAACAATAAACTAGGTTAATGAGGTTGATCTAATTGAGGCACACAACACAAAACCTTACACCAATGTTGGCTAATGTAAGTTTTTAAAATATAACATATAATTGAACAAAGAACAAGAAATCAACTCGGAAGGTAAAAGCTAATGAAGTGGTCAACCTGAATGTTGTTAGATTATTAGAATATGATTTAAGATGTGATAGGAAGTTGGTTGTAAGAAAGGAACTAAAAATCAATCTATGGATGGTTTCAGGATGTTTAGGTTGAAAGGGATTTGTATTGGCAATGGTATTGGCTTAGTATTGGGTCCCACCCCCTCACTTCACACACTATAGTGATAAGGGTATCTAGTACTTAGCCAATATATACCATTAACTACGTGTTTATACTTAACTAAAAAACCAAGTCAACTTCCCCCTTGGTGATGAAATCCAAGTAGGTAAGCCCTAGGTAAATAATTATTTAAATACATTTTAAGATTATTTGATTTGGTTGTGTGTGCATGAAAGACAAAAATAGTGAAACTAAATGGTATATTGAAAAACCACCTAATTAGACTATTTGATCTATTATAAGCATGAAAGAAACTAAAAGTGAATGTGTAAGCTAATTACTAACATATGAGTGTTAATTCTAACTTTAAAAAATAGTACCATGTCATTTTATATGATAGTATATGAAAAGATTACATAACATAGTTGATAATATTGCTACTATACTATAGAAGTAAGGGTTAGAAAAAGAACTATGTCAATAATGTGGACCTAGTTTTCTAAAAAAAAATATAAAATATAGAACTACATCGATAGGGTTGACCTAGTTTGTTGTATGGGGGTAGTTTTAAATATTGTAAAATATGAAAAATAGAATTGTAATGAAATAATAGAAATGATAGAGAAGGAGAGAAAGGAACCTTATTTGGTTGGAAGATGCTTAGAATTTGCAATTTTTTTATTTAAGCTACTTGAAATTTTTACCAACTAAGTTGACTGGGTTGACCTAGTTCTATAAAACACTATTGTTCAAGCCTATAAAGTATACTAAGTCCATAAGTTTGACCTAGTATGATTTTTAGAAGTCTAAAAAAGTGTACAATATTGATAGGGTCAACCTAATAGTCTGTCTAGAAGTTTGGAAAATATATTGTGTTGATAGAGTTGACCTAGTAGCCTATACCTAATGAAAATCATAAACAAATAGAATAGATTCATATTGATGCAACTATGTTAAACCTGCACATAGAATTTAGAACTATACTAGCATTATTGACCTAGTATTGTAGATATAGAGAAATAAAATGATAAAATAATAAAAAAATGTGAGATAAAACTTGTAAGGATTAGATTCACTAGAATTTATGCAATTAGAAATGCATCATGTCTATAAATCAATCCTAACTCAGAGAAGATAGATCATACCATACACTTTTGATTGGGGACACATTAGATAATTGGGAACATGACCAATATGGGGATCCACTAGACCCAATAAGGGGATCTATTATCACAATACACAATTCTATGGAGAGTTCCAAAGCCTTTAGTTAATCACAATCATGTAATAACCCTAGTTAGGTCCTATGTTTTCATATATCTCATTAAACTAATAACAAGTAAAGCAAATAAATCTAATCTAGTGCTCATCGAAGCCTATGGACAATATGGGGGTTAGTAAACAAAATAAACATGCATAAGAGAATATTAATTAAGCTATGTATGAGTAAGACCCTAATACATGGAAAGAAAAGAGTAATATTATTTGAAGATAATACTTATGATACTTCTATCTACTAAAGAGAGGAACAAAGTTAGAGAATACTTACTTGAAAGATGAACCCATCAAGACTCAATCTCTCCCTTGGTCAAAGGGGCTTCATAAAAGGTTGATGTGGTTTGTAAGTATCACTAAGAAAGTTGAAAGTATCCAAGACTTATTTATAATACTAGATTATCCAAGTAGAACCCTAAGCTAAGACTCCTCAAGTAGAATGGTGGAAGAGAAGATTGTAAATAAGTGCAAGTGAATAATAACTCTTATTCATTATGTAAATAATGATGAAATGATCTTGTATATATAGGTTGATTTATCCCTAATCCATTTTGATATTTTTAGCCAATAGGGTTGACCTAATCGACCTAGTATAATTATGGACAAAAACTCACTAGGTCATGGGCTAGGTCAACCAAGAGCCAACCTAGACCCTAAATGAATTTTACCCAAAATTATATAGGGTCAACCCAGTCGACCTAGTATAATAAACTATCAAAATGGGCTTAAGGTGAGGAAAAGAGGGATGGAAAGTGGGAAAATACTAAAGGAGTGTGAAAATTAGGATTAATAGATTAGGGAATGGTTTTCAAGAGCTGATTGGATTGGTAATAAGTGGAAATAAGGGACAACAATATTATGAAGCACCAATGGCTTGCCCACACCTTTCATGGTACATCCTTTGAAGAATTAACTTAGAGAGATTGAGTCTTGATGAGTTCCTTCAAGATTTAAATCATTAGTATTTGATAAACATTGAAAATATTGTGTATGCAGAGATGATGATTGGTAGCTACACATACAAAGTTTTTGTGTGATTTTTTTAGTATGGTTATATAAGTATGACCACAAGATTTTATATGATGGGATATAAATAAATTTTTAGTATGAATGGATGGAATATTACATATCCTAAATCCATTAAATATGGATTTATGATACATAGCAAATTCATTTGGTTATGCTTAGTAGTAAGATAAAATTTTAGGTTTTAGAGTGTGTTAATATGAGAAGTGGTATACATAGAAGAAAGAGAGTGGTTAGATGGAAAAACAAATTATTTTCACACAAATAAAGGTTAATAATAGTAAGAACCACAAATAAATGTATGCTTCATTGGGTAGTGTCATAGTAAAGGAGTGGAAGATTAGATTTTGTATGTAATCATAAATACATCATGTTTATAAATCAAACCTAACTCAGAGAAGATAGAGCATACTTACACTTTCAATTGGGGATACATTTTTTAAGTGGGAGCATGACCAATATGAGGATCTACTAGACCTGACTAGGAGATCACTTGTTATAATACACCATGCTAGGAAGGGTTTTAAGGCCTACAATCTAACATAATCATACAATAACCATAAAAAAGTCATAGGTTTAATGTTCACTCTATATATAATAACAAGAAAGTAAATCTAATATATTGTACACCAAAATTTGTGGCACAAATTTGGGGTTATAAATAAAACAAACTAAACTAGACATGCATAGAATACATATACTCGCATCAATGTATATGGAATCCTAATACATGGAAGAAAACCACAATTGCATTATCTATCTACTCTTACAAAGGAGAAATAAAATTAGGACTACTTTCCTTGAAGACAAACCTATTGAGCCTCAATATCTCCCTTGGATAAGGTGTTTTGCAATTTATTTTTGTGTTATGTAAGGATAATAAAGACAAATCAGCTCTAGGCTATGCAACCTATCTATGCATCCAAAAGACTTCTCCATAAGACATTTTTGTATCTCTAGAGAAAGTATGGAACCCTAATATTTATTACTCAATTATAATGGTCAATAAACAAATTTTCATTCACAATTATTATTTTTCTCTTATATAGTATCAAATGGTTAGAAATTAACTTGTATATATATGAATTTCTTGCCCTAAATCCTTCTAAATATGTCAACTATATAAGGTCAATCCAGTCGACCCTATATGTTTTAAAAAGATAAATAACTAAGTCCTAAGCTAATTTAATCAAAGGGATAACAAAAATCCAAGTGAATAATATCCCTAAATAGTATAGGGTCAACCAATTTGACCTTGTATAGTAATTAGAGGTTCAAAACTATATAGGGTTGGCCTAGTCGACCTAGTGCAGTCAATTGGTGAAAGGGAGCCAAGGCAAGAAAAAAGATGATAAAGATGTGAAAAATGTTTATAATGGGTAAAACTAAGAATAATAATCTTAGGGTAAATGGTTTTAGGATACAAGTATGTATATGGAAAGTGAATTAAGGGACACCAATATTATGAATCACCAATGGTCTACCAATCCCTTTCCCAGTGTACCCCTTAAGGCATGTACTCAAGGAGATTGAGACTCAATGGGCTCTTTCAAGATGAAAAGTTTCAATAATTTATAAAAGTTTGAAAATATTTTGTGTATACATATTCCCCATTTAAATCTCATCACGTGTCATATAAGTGCAACATAGGATGGTGCTTCAGGAAATAGAGTATGATAATACACAACATTGATGCTAAGTAAAGTTTAGTAAGAAATAAATAAGATAAAAGAAAGGATATAATTGATAAAAACATACATTTACTTACCTTAGTGTTTTATATAAGAAAATTTATTGTAATATAAGTGAAGGCATCTAATGTAAAGAACACTAGGTGAACCTATTGAAGTTAGTGCAAAAAATAGCCAAAAAGTGAAATGTTTTTGGAAGATAGGCCTATAGAGGTTAGTAGAGACAAATTTTTTAAGAAAATTATCAAATTAAGATTTAAATGCAAATTTTAGAATATTTAAGTCAAATAAATGACAAAAGGATGGCAAATGAATGACAAAATGATTAGAAAACATAGTAAATCACATGGGAAAGCATGTAAAACATAAATGATAAAAATTAATGTAGAACATAATAAATCATGTTGGTAAGCATGTAAAACATGAATGACAAATTAAATATACATGCAAGAAAACTTGAACAAAGATATGTAAGAAATGGAAAAGTAAGCTCATGTAAGATAGGCAAAAAGAAAAACATGAAAGACTAAAAATGAAGTGTAATTGAAGATGTAAGACAAACATGAAGAAATCATACATAAAGAGAAACATGTAATGATGGAAATTTTCATATGTATGATAAGTGAATTTCACAAAAATCAAACAAGAATATGATGGATAAATGAAAATAAAAAAGATCTAAAGGATGAAAAACTCAAAATCTATGCTTGTTCTAAGATTAAATGTAAGAAAATACAACCACCTAATGTCATGAATAGGATGATAATGAAATGATGTGGTAATTAAATGATATAAAATTTTAATCCATAGTTGTTGAGACATGTTTTTTTTCTCTAAGGATAGTTAAAATTGAAACAATGTAATGCTAGCATGTTTTTAAGAGGTGAAAAAGAAGGAATAATAGGAGATGGAGAATAGATTTGGAATCACAATTTGTCTATCAAGGGGGGGAATGAAATGGGTGAATGGGATAATGAAGGAAAAACTAAATTAGAATAAATATTTGTCAATGTCAAGACACTCAAATTAGGTTTGTCAAAAAGAAGAGGACTTTTGACCTTAAGGACTCTGAAGAACTTCTCTTAGCTACACAAGTCTTAGGTTAACAAATGAAGTATATATATCATCCCATGAAGGATATATTCATGAAAATTAAAATTGACCTACCCTCCCACAACATATTCCCTATTCTTCAAGACTCCTTATAGATTCATCGATCTACTATGAAGATTATGTACTTACATGAGAAATTAGGTAGCACCATAAAGTTTGTTGAATTTTCCTATTCTGATCTACTAGCCTACTGCACCCCAATGGACCTTAGCTTTATGTGAGGCCAACTATGGATTTTGAGCTTCAATCAAAGATAGGATATGTGCTTGTAATAACATATTTTTGTGTGATATTTGACTTTTGATATTTTTATGTTGCCTTTTGTATATCATTGTATTTTATTTCAAATGATTTGGCTTTTAACTTTATTGATGGATTTTTCTATTCCTCCTCCATACAAATTTAGAAAACCAAAAATGGGTGATAAAAATGACTTTCATTTGAATACTTATGACTTGGTTTCTAAGAGAGATAAATTCATAAAGCATGGGGTCTAAGATTCTATAAATATAGGTGAATTAAAAGTGTTATATTGACTTTAACCTTGTTTTATTCAATGTGGAGTGAAAGGAAGGGGAAATCAAGATGAATGACACATGGAATAATTTAAATTACTTCAAATCATAAAAAATGTGACAAAGAATGAAAAATGGGTAAAAGGATATTAAAGTGTGATTCCTTATCATAATAATGAGGGAAATGGAAGAAAACATGCTAACACAGATTGTTGTGCAAATTTTATCTATCAAAAGAAGTAAAAGATAAAGTTGAGAAAAAGGATCAAAAACACATTTTTTTATAAAATTATTGATAAAATGGTAATTTTATGATGAGGGATAGGTCCTATCCATAGTCTTACACTACAAAATCACAAAAGAGAAACCCATGGAGTGCCAAAAACCATGTGAAATAATAAATGAGAAAATAAGCAAAGGTGGTATTTTGTGAGGAGGGCCAGGTCTTATCCATGGTATTATACTACAAACTAACAAAATAGAAACCCATGAGGGTGAATACTAAATAAGGGGGAAAAATAATCATAAAGATACTAAGGCAAAGAATTACGTAAAAAGATAAAAGAAATATATGAGGACAAAAATGAAAGCAAATGTCAAATGTAATGAGTAAGAAAACCAAATAACGTAAAGGAAATTAATGATGCTAGTAAAGTGAAACTAAAAGAAGTAAAATGCATAAAAATAAATAAATAAGAAATAGTAAGAACAATTAAGATCTATGTTAATGTCTATTTCAAATATGATCATGTGAAATAAAGGTCTATAAGTCTTGGAAGGTTTCTTGAAGTTGAATTTGTTTGTTATTATGTAATGTGAAATAAGAGTGGGATTCATAAGATGCCTCAATGGGTAAGTGGATGTATGGAATGGCATCACAAGATGACCCAACATATGATTTGGATTGAGGTAACATTGAAATATTAAAATGATTTGCATTGGGCTAGTAGGTACATTTGGAGATAGGTAAATGTGTTGGTTTGTTATATTTTAAGGAGGTTGAATGTGACATATGATGAGTAGAATAGGTATGAGGAGGTAAAGGAGGACCATGTATGATATGCATTGGTGAATGTATTTTAACTAGGAACTATTTTGGTTATGTGACCTAAGAGGTTGAGGTTCAATGGATGCAATAATATGTTTAAAATTATTCATGTTATCTATCCTTTCCTTATTGGTGTAGAAATAAGGATCAACTACGGTGTGATTAAAACTAGCAGATGAGGTTTGGGTATGGGATTATTAGTGTTGGTCATTAGGTGGTTAATTTTGATATGATTTTGATTCTTGAGATTGAAGCTGAGAAGCTTGGAGATAGTTTTGATAACATTATTTTATGAGATTATCGAGATTGACATGTGGACCAAGAAAGGAAGAAAGAAGAATATGGTGAAGGTCACAATAAGACTCATGATAATGAACTATAGTAGCATGTCACCAATAAAACTTATCAAGATTGTACCATTTTATAGGAGGTTTAGAAGGATAAAATCTCATGGGTTTAGAAGGTGGAAATTTTTTCTTAAATTTTTCTAGACTCAAGGGAGGGTGGGTTGGGTAAAAATTGGTTGAATTAGATTCTCGATTTTGAGGTTAGAGAAACATGGATGAATCAATGTTATGAGAAGATGATTGGAAATATACTTTATTAGTTGTTTGGGATGGTTCAAATTGATTCATAAGAAAGTCTTCCATTTTTTCTTGGTCTAAGGCTTTTTCTAAAGTCGTAGGAGAAAATATTTAAACTTTGTATTGAAGGGGAGGTTTAAGAGAAGTGACAAATAGTTTTAAAGGAGTATCATCATTCATTCTATGGTCCACTTTATGAGAAATATACTTCCATCATTTGATGAAATTATAAGCAAATACATTAGGAATTTATTTGTCATTGATGAAATGGCTAAGGTAATTTTTAGTAAGGTCATCATGTTGGAATTCCTTCACTAGAGAATTGACTAAATCATCTAGTTGTGAGATGGAATGTCTAGGAATTTGGTTGTACCATTTAACTGCATCACCAATAAAGGTTTTATATAAGAACTTGGTGGTATAAAAGGTGTTAGTTTACACCCATTCCTATAGAGATTACCAAAAGACTTAAGAAAGATAGTAGGATCCTTAGTCCCATTATATGTGATAGTTGGAGAAATGTTTCTAATATCTATGGGTGCAATGAATGGAGCTAAAGGATCATTTTGAATATGTTTCAACATTTTATTATTTATTATAGATTGAGGGATGATATTCCCATTGGCATATCTAAGAGGAAGAGGGACAAATTTTATATTTGGTTGAGACATGATGACTTGAGGTGGTTGACTAGTCATGTTTAATAAATTTTATTGAATGTTCATCATTTGAGAGGTGTAAGTTTTTTACATGATGTTCATTTGATGTATGAATTATGAAAGAAGTTTATTTGTATCAATAGGTGGATTTGAAGGTGGGGTATTAGTTTTGTTATGAAGAGGATTGTTAGTATTGGTGGGAGGAGGATTATTTGTAGGTGGAGAATTCCCAACATTGGTGTTAGTTGTCTTACGTGTGGTATACGAAGAAAGAAGCTTGGTAAAGTCACCATTCTTGTGAGGAGTGTCAATAGTATTATCATAAAGGTTTTTAAATAATTGGGAACCATCTATATTATCAATTTGAATGGTTTCAACCATGTTAGCTTGGGAATTGATAAGGCTTGGTGATTTTGTTATTGGTGTAACAAAAGGATTATGAACATTGGTTGTAATGGGTAGAACATAATGTGAAGTTCTAACATTTAATTTAGATGGGTTAATGATTTTATGAATTATAAGTTTAGAACGTGTAAAAGTGGTATAATTTATATGATTGTCATGGTTTGAGATTTGTCTAACAGGGTTCTTTGGATCAACTATATGCAATGGGATAAATTGATATTGAGAAGATTTTGATGAAGATATGCACCATAAAGAGTTATCTTTTATGGTGTATAGGTGGGGTAGGAGATAATAACCCATATATATTAGAAATGGGTTGAGACTACCAAGAAATAATTTGATAAGAGGCTTCATGATTTCAAGTAGGAGTGGATATTAGAAGGTTAGGAGGGAAAATAGGAATAAAATTGGTCAACAGAAGAAACATAAAATAGAGGTTGAAAATTGTATAGGGTTTATAGTATTTACCCAATAGGATAAAAAAGTGTATAGGGTTTGTAGGTTTAACTTAGTAGGCTAAAAAATATGTATAGGGTTGACCTATTAGGCTAAAAAAAATGTACAGGGTTGACCTAGTAGGCTAAAAAAAATGTATAGGGTTGGCAGTGTCAACCCGATAGGCTCAAAAAATGTACAAGATCAGTAGTGTTGACCCAGTATTAGAAATATGAATATTTTTTCAAGTAATTTTGAAATAAATTAGGTAAATAATCACATAATTAATTGGGTCAATGAGGTTGATCCAATTGAGGCACATAACATAAAACCTTAGACAAATGTTAGCTAATGTAAGTTTTTGAAATACAACACACAATTGAGCAATGAGAAAGCAATCAAATTGGAAAGTAAAGAGATAACTAGATAATCAACCTAAATATTTATAAGATTATTAAGATGTGTTTTTTTTAAATGTCATGGGAATTTGGCTATAAGTTAGGAACTATAAAGCAATGTAAGAATAGTTATAGGTATTTTGGGATGAAAAAGATCTATAGTGGTAATGATATAGGCTTGGTATTGGAGCTTACCCCCTCAATTCACACACAAAAATCATAAGTGTGTAGGTTGATTAGATATAATATACCATTAACCATGTATTATACTTGACCAAAACATCAAGTCAACTTTCCCCTTGGTGATGAAATCCATGTAGGTTGGCCTTGGGTAGATAAATGTTAAAATGCTTGTTTATATTTTGTGATTTGGTCATATATGCATAAATATAAAATATTGAAACTAAATTATTAATTAAAAACCACCTAATTAAGACATGTGATCTATTCTAAGCATGCAAGTAATAAAAAAAGAAAGTGTGAGCTAATTACTAGCATATAAGGTTAATTATAAATTTGAAACAAGGTACAGTGTTGATGTAGTTAATAGTGTATGCATAAAATACAAAAAAAGGTTGATAGGGTTGATCCTATACTATGAAACTAAGGTTTAAAAAATAAACAAGGTCAATAGAGTTTACCCAGTTATCCAAATAGCACATAAAACACAAAACTAGGTTACCAAGGTTGATCCAGTTGATTGTGCAAGGGAAGTTTTAAATACTTAAAAATGTAAAAGTAAAGACTATAAATAAAGAGATAGAGAGATATAAAGGAACCTTAGTGGATTAGAGATGCATATAATGAAGATTAATGTTCAAGAACCTTGATATATGCTTGTAAATTTTACTAACTTGGTCGACTGGGTCAATCAAGCTTTGTAGAAACCTATCGTTGAGTGCTTGAAAATAAATAAGGTCAACTAGGTTGACCTATTAGTCTAGATTGGATGTCTAAAAGTCTGAAAACATGTACTAGGTCAACAAGGTTAATTGAGTAGCTTGTACCTAAAAACCTGTACACAAAAGTTAGAGTTGGATCAATACAATCAACCCAATATGACAAATATATGATAGAAATAATGATAAAAGAATGAAATAAGATGAAAAACTACTATAAGGGTTAGTTTACATTGGGTTCACCAAAATGTATATAATTATAAATGCATCATGTCTATAAATCAATCTCAACTCAGAGAAGATGGAACATACTTACACTTCCAATTATGGATACATTTGTTAAATAGGAGCATGACCAATATTGGGATATATTAGACCCAATTATGGGATCACTTGTCAAAATACACCATGTTAGGAAGGGTTACAAAACCTATAGTCTAACACAATCATGTAATAACCCTAAAATAGTCCTAGGTTTAATGTTCACTCTATATCTAATAACAAGAAAGTAAATATAATCTAGTGCACACCAAATCTTGTGGAAAAAATTTGGGGTTAGAAAAAAAAGAAACTAAACTAAACATGCATAGAAGACATATACTCACATCAATGTTTATGGAATCTTAATGCATAAGAGAGAAGTACAACTACAATATCTATCTACTCTTATAAAGGATAAATAAAGTTATGAATAAATACCTTGAAGATGAACCTATTGAGCCTCAATCTCTCCCTTGGCTAAGTTTATTCACAAGATATTGTTTTGGTATGCAAGGATAACAAATAAAAATCAGCTATAGGCTACACAACATATCTATGCATCCAAAAGACTTCTCCATAAGACAATATCTACATCTTCAAAGAAAGTATGGAACCCTAACATTTATTCCTCAAGTAGAATGGTCAATAAGTAGATGTTCATTTGCACTTATTCTTATTCACTTCTTTATTATCAAATGGTTGGAAATTAACTTATATGTATAGGTGGATCTTTCCAAAAATCATTATAAATGTGTTGGTTGTACAGGGTCAACCCAGTCAACCATGTATGTTGTCAAGAGATAAATCACTAGGTCCCAAGATAGGTCAGTCAAAGGGATAAAAAAATCCAAATGAAAAATATCCCTAAACAATATAGGGTCAACCCTATACAATAATTAAAGGCTAAAAATTGTATAGGGTCAACCCAGTTGACCTATTATAGTCAACTAGCAAAAGGGGGTCAAAGAAAGAAAAAGGATGATAAATATGTGACAAATGTTTGGAATTAGTACAATTGAGAAGAATAATCTTAAGGTAAATTATTTTATGAGACAAGTGTGTAGATGGAAAGTGGAAAAAGGGACAACAATCTTATGAATCACCAATGGTATTCCCATCCCTTTCCCAATGCACCCTTTAAGGCGTGCACTCAGAAAAATTGAGACTCAATGGGTTACTTCAAGATACAAAGTGTCATTAATCAATAGAAGTTTGAAAATATTATGTGTACATACTTAAAATGACATATATATGAGTTCAAACTAAGGAGAGAGGAAGCTTGCATTAAAATGAGATGAAATTATTTTAGAGGAGGAGATCATTTTTTATCTAGGTTTGTTAACCATGCAAGTTGGAAGTCAAGATTCATCTCATATGGTGAAAATACATGACAAGACCTTTAGATGGGCTAAAATGAGTTTTTTTTCCACTCAACCTAATTTTTTTAGCACCATGATCACACATTATACTACACAAGGTGTATGATTCAGAAGCATTTGGGTCCATGGGTAATCTTGTATCAACCAAAAAATTTAGTATCTAGTAATAAATTGTGGAAAAATATTTTCCTTTCCTGATAGTCTACAACATATTTTCAAAACATCATGTATTACTTGAGTTTATATAAATTATAGTTATTCGTTGCATATAAAGTGTGATGAATAATAATTCAATTGAAAATAATGCAATAAAATGTAGTATCATTCCCAAAATGATTTGAAAACCATGGTAAAAATCTATTTATGGTAAATTATGGTTGTAATATTGTGTGAATTTTAGTGAAAATTTCTTTCTATTTATGATTTGTTATAGAAAGAGTTGTTGATTATTTATCACTTAATCCTAAAATTCATGGAAATTGATAAGTATTTATTTAATAATGTTCATGATCTATTTTGTGATGTGCTAGGTTATAGCATGTTATTATCCTTAGAAGTGTGGAGATATTTAATATTTAATCACTTGGGTAACTGTGTGCATTTAATGATTTTAGTATCTCTTGATGTGTCAAAAAAATTTAATATTTTTATCTTTAGTGGGTTGTGTATCTATATAAAAACATCCACTTCATTTAAATAGGGATATAATTCCATTCAATTCAATATTAAGAAATAGTTCAAGAGTAGTTATGTGATATGAGGGTTATTTGAGTTGAGCCTCTTGAATAAAAGTGTGATTTTAGTCTATTTTTGTAAACTTGTGGGGATTGTCGAGATTGTATTTTGTGAAAGGTTGTATCATTTGTGATCAATATGATGTGTAATATATATTTGAAGCAATAAATTTTTTTATTGTTGTTTTATTTTTTCTATGTAATTATGGGTACATGGTAGAAGACATGACTTAATTGGGACCTATAACCATAGATACATAATCCATTATCTAATAATTGATACCAACATGATTTTCAAAGCAAAATTTATAACTAGTAAAAAGCCAAAATGGATAGTTTGGCTTAGTCTATGATTTTTCAATAAAATTATGATTTTTCCATGTATAACATAAGTTATTGATTATTTCTCAAGGATATTTAATTAGTCAAGTGTATGTTTTTTTCTCAAAGTAGAGGATGATCCATCTAGAATAATTAATCTTAATTTAATAATATCAACACACATAAATTAATTATCTAATTTGTAACTTTCGTTTGCTTGTTGATTCATATAAAATTTTACTAATTTTGTTTTATGATTTGAATCAACTTCTAAGTTAAGATTATATGATATGTATTCCCATTTTCACCACTTTTCAATCACTTATACTAAGTAACAGTCATTCATAAGCTATAGTATGAATTTTATATTAATTCTATTTTTCAAAATTATGGGCCCAACAAGATTCCATGTGTCATCATCGTAAAACATCACAATCATTCACATTCAATTTCATAACATTATGAGTACCTTTATTCATTAATAATAATTACTATGTAATTCCATGTGTCACATTTTTTCAACATTCACACTTCACATAGTATTATTTTAGGCCTCTAAATCCAAACATTATTATATGTTTCATTTGCACATCCGATCATAACTCTTTTCTATAATTATCACAACTTTAGAATACATAGGTATGGCTTAGCTCTTTAGTACCACATGTTTTATTTCAAGGCTTAGAATCATAAAAAATTTACTTGATATTATATCAAGCTTCAAGATTGAAACACATGATGTAATTACATTCTAATAAAGTCTATATCTACAAGGCATTGTAGCTCAACACTCAATAAAATATAAAAATCAAATTTATTAGCTACGAGACTGAAAGTTTATGCAAGGATACCACATGTCAAAATCTCATTGCTTTGTATAATTTCACTACCAAATAAGTCATATAAATGGATTCACCACTTATTCTCTTGTAAGTTACAATCCAATAAATACTTTCCATTTTTTTATCACTAATTCACTCACATATTACACATCATGCCTTTGAAAATTATGACTCAATTATAAAGTTCCATGTGTCATTAGTAAATTTTTGTAATAAAAACATACTTTATATTCATATAATCAAGCCAAGGACATGACTATGTGATATGATTCCACATAGCACAAACATAGATAATAACAACATGAAAATACACACCTATCATATGTGGGAATATCCAGGGAGGTGTCTCAATTGAAATGTTAAACAAAGTGAGACTTTGAGCTAATGATATGAAGACTCTTAACTATGATAAGATCCAACTTAATAATATAATCATGGGAATGTTTAAATTTTCCACTAATAAATTAATGATCCCTTGATAACATACAATTAATAATTCTAGTCATCATAAGATTTTCAACAGTATATAAATTTTTTCTAGAATTAGGAAATAAATGTAAAGATAATTTTAGTTAAGAAATATGTATAACATAGTTCACAATAGGAAAATTTTCAAAAAATAAATTTGTAATTACATTGATAAAACATGGTGACACTTTGCATGATATTTTGTAAAGTTTAAATTTAGATAAGGGGATAAATTCGAGTTATCCAAGAGTGTAAATAAAGTTGTAGTTATCTCTTAGATTAGACAAATCATTTTAATTTATATTTAAATATTTTTTTAATTTATCTATTTTAGATACCTTTGCATTTAAATTTTTTTAAAGTGATCATAAAAAATTATTTTTAAAAAATGAATGTGGTAACAATAGGATTTTATAAATATATTGTATTGAAATGATTTTATTCAGAAATATTTCGGGAGATAGAAAGCTAGGAAATATTCAAGATGTTTTGTGGGTATGTTTTCATTTTCTTATCTCTTAGAATTAAAAATTAATGTTGTGGATTTTTAGCTTTAAATGATTTCCAAATAAACTTACTTTATTATTATAAGTAGGTTAAATTTTTTAATTCTGCTATTTTGACCATTTCAGTAAGCTAATATTCAATCTATTATTTTTGTAGTTATATGTGTTGATTACTATTTTCTATAGTGAATTTTGATCTTTATAAAATTTTAATAGATGAATTTCCAATTTATATTCCTAAGAATAGTTTATCTTATAAAGGAATGCTACTAAATTTTACTTATAATTGATTTGTTCTGAGAATCTTATTCCATATTAATTTACATTTGAGTCAATACTAAATTTTATTAATTCTATCTATTTTTTAGTTGACCTTAGAAAGTATTACTTAAGTGAAATAATTACTCAATTTAACACTAAAACCTTATTTTATGCCCTAGCCTTCCCTCATTTTTACTTTTTTATGATATGTAAGTATTTTAGTAAAGCATAATTGTAAATATCTATCATTGGGTGTTATTTTTATCTCTTGGGTGAATTTTCCTTGATGAGTTATAGGTCATATTTTATTGGTACAAAACTTGGTTTCACACACACACATACACACACACACACACACACACACACACACACACACACACACACACACACACACACACACACACACACACACACACACACACACACACACACACACACACACACACACACACACGTGTGTGTGTGTGTGTGTGGGTGTGGGTGTGTGCACGTGTGCGCGCGCGTGTGTGTATATGTATGTATATGTATGTATATATATATAGACATATACATACATATATATACTTTGAACTCATTTTCTAGGTTACACTTTGTGATCCTAAAATCATAGGATTAAAACCCATTTTATGTTATGTGCATAACACTCGCATCGATAGATTAACTAAACATAGAAGGAGGGCCCTTTTTGATCAATTCCCAAAAAAATGTGTTTATATTTCAATTTCTATAAAATATGACAAGAGGCCCATAAAAATTAAAAAAACATATATTAAAATAAAAAAGGAATGTGTTGTCTTGATGAAACAACCATTATTTTTCCTAGTGTTCAACATTAAATTATAAAAAAATACTTTTAATTACATCTCAATGTCTAAAATGATAGAAGAGCTGAAAAACATGTCCATGTTTTCAAAAATACTTTGGAATTCTTAAATACTCATCACAAGTATGTTTAATTTGGAGGTGGAAGGATCTTTAGGATGTATTTATTTTATAGTTTAGAGAGGTAAGTGATCATTTTTATTTTTTTAATCCATTTCTCACACTCAAAAGATAACTAAATCATCCAATCATGGATTTTAGTCTAAAATTCCAAGATAACTATAGTTGCATTCCCATCAACAATAAACCCAAATAAGTTACCATTATAGATACGTACATCAATGCCTTATATCCCATTATATTTATCTTCCTAAAAAACTCTATGTCAAACACATTATCTTTAACACATGTGGAGGGTGTGACATTAGATAGAGAATTATCTTCCAAAATAAAAGTTAACTATGCTTCTTCTAAAAATTTGGTACCAAGCATTCCTCAAACATATCAAAATCTAAATTTTCCCATGGTCGATCATTTGAATTAGACATTTTTCACAATATTTAATCCATCATAAATCTAAATTTTGATTTATTTATTAAACATGATACAAATTTAGATCTCATAATTAAACCAATTAAAAAAACATTATATGTGCAAATTAAGGTGATAAAAACATATGCGACACAGATAAATTCATTAAACATTATTGTTTTTATAATAATAATATTATAAATTTGATATTGATGTAGAAGAATTTCATATAGAAGAAGAGTTGGATAAAGTTGAGGAGTAATCAAAAAAAGAAGAGCTAATGTCTTACATGGAATTTAATAAATAATGTTGAATAACTAAACAAAGAAGAGAATATTTTTCATTTAACACTAAAATACTTATTTGGAGGCCAATTTGTTAAAAAAATAAGTTGGTGATAAGATAACAAAGGACATCAATGATGTATAAACATAAGAACACATTGAGTCGGTGCAAGATAAATAAATAGAAACTTGCACATTAGTTAAATCAAATAAAAAATAATCGGTATTCAAAATGCCTCCAATTATAAATATCACATAAATATAGGTAAAATAATTTAATTAATTATTTTGGCCTAATTTTTGGGTAGTTTACCTAAACCTAATGTTTTTAATGATATTGTGTTTGATGAGATTCATTATATGAAACATATTCTATATTTTTTCAAAATTGTAATGGATAAATTGAATGAATCATGGAAAGAATATAAGGAAGTTTTTGATAGACTTATAATATTAAAAAGTGAAAATTTTATTTTAGTAGGAGGTTCCAAATTTTTCATACCAATTTTTTGATTCTGTCCTCCAAGTTTGAACTATGAATTATTAGTTTAGGAGTATAATAAGTTAGGGATAGATTAATTTACATTTAATTCATAGATTATTTTTTTTCATAGTGAATTTTAATTTAAACAATGGTAGAAAAATAATTTTTGCTAAGGACACATCAAGATAAACGAAGAAAAGTTTCCACACATCAATTTAAACTAGTAAAATCTTAATCCATATACCTTATAGTTACATTCAATTGGTTTTCCAAAATTTTATTCATTGTGAAATGTTTGAAATTCATGAAATATGTTAAAATTTTTATTTAATATCAATATTATCTTTGATTTATTTGAATTTTTAATAGATTATTAAATGTCTATTTAAGAATTATCACATGAATTAAGAATGGTTTTCTCATTTAAAATCAATCTTGATTACATGTTAGAACATTAAAAATTACATCCATGTGTACAATATAAAAAAGTAAATATCACTTGTGACATAATTTTATATCAATATCCATTCACTTTGGCTATATTGGTTTTCAAATATTTACCAAATTGAAAAGATAGATCAAAAATTAAAAAGGAGACTATGGAATATTTAAAGCAAAATTATAAGCTTTCTCTTAAAAGGTGATTTAGGAAATATTCATTAGGGATATATGACCTTGTTATAAATGGATCAAGATCTAGAGCAGAGCCATAGGTATATCTAATAAGGATATACAAATTTGGATAGAAGCATATTAATGCTCAAACCTGCTCACAAATGATTTCTATGAAATAAATAAAAGTAAAAAAAAAAACATAAGAAGTTTCAATCATGTGATCACTCTCATGTTATGACAAAAAACATAAAGGAAAGTAAATGAATCATTTCCACCAAACTTGAATCTTTGCATATGTCAAGGCTTAATATGTTATATGCTAAGACTAGAGTTAATATTCAATTTTATTTTAAAAATATGAATTTTTATTGCATAATTTTTTATCTAATTTTGAAATAAACCAGAACTTCTAAATTCTAAACACTAATATTTTTTTTTACCCACATATGTCACAATTTGTTTTAGCCAACACACCTTTATAATACTGGAAAACCACTTGATTTTCAATGGTAAATTAATAAAATACTAGATTGTTGAAATATATAACTTGGATTTTTTTATGCTTATTCAAGCATATTATCAATTATGACTTTATTTTTAATCAATATATTATTGATTATTTCACAATGAGTTTTAATTTTTAATGTTCAAGGTTTTTATAAAACTATAAGATGATGTGTATGTAACAATCAAGCTTAATTTAATAATATAAACATAAAGATTAATTAATATGTACTTTATTATTTTTATTTACTTGTTCATTCATATAATAGACTATTACTTTTTTATATAAATCAAAATGAGTTCTAACTTAAGCTTATGTGATATGTAGTCCCTTTTTCACTAGTTCCCACTCAGTTACAATCATTTAAATTTGTCACATGCATTCACAATTAAGTTATATTATTCACTAGCATAATCCTACTAAGATTCCATGTATCATCATCACCTCTTATTTAATAGGAATTTGCACTTAGTCACATAGAATTTCAGCCAAATTTATTGATTAAAGAATTAATAATTAATAAAGAATTCCAAGTATCACATTTTCACAAGCATTATCACTTCACATAGTATTATTTTGAATGTATAAATGCATACATTTTTACACGTCATCAGTAAATCATGTCATAAAAATTGGAATAGATTATCATAAATTTATAATATATTGGTCTAATTTTGATTTTTAGTATCACTTATGTTCATTTTGTGAGCTTTGCATCACGTCAGATATACTTGATATTATATCAAGATTCAATCTTGAGAACCAAAATCCAATTTCATTCTACCAAGCATCCTATCCAAAAGGCCTCATAACTTGTCACTCAATAAAATATAAAAAATAAATTTACTATTTTCTAGTGTAAGGAGAGCATGTGTCACAATCAGCTTGATTCACATAATCTCACTTATAAAATTCATATAAAGGGTTTTTTGCCAGAACCTATTTTGAGTTGAAGTCTAATTAAGACCTTGCATTTTTCATCATCAATTAACTCATAACTTGGAAGGTTTTATAGGCCTTCACATTACAAATCATTCCTTTATGAATTGTGAATCAATCAAAAACTTTCACATGTCATCATTTAATTTTTTCATAAGAAAAGTAGACTTTGTATTCAAATAATCAATCCAAGGCTATGACTATGAAATATTATGCCACATATCAAAAACATAAAAAATAGAAACACATCGACACACAACTATAAGATGTGGGAATGTCCAAAGGAATGACTTAGTGACAATATTGACAAGTCAAATAAAATAATATTCTAAGCCAATGACAAGCAAACACTATCCTATGTTAAGAACCAACTTAATAATATAAGGTGGGAATGGGTTATTTTTCCATTAGGAAATAAATGATCACTTGACAACATGTAATTAAAATCTATATTTTTCAAAAAATTTACAATAGTCTATATAATTTTTCAAGAATTAGAAAATAAACACAAAGATCATTCTAACTAATACATATGCATAATACAGCTAACAATAGGAAAATATTCAAATATTTAAATTTTTAATTATATAGATAAAACATTGTGATACTTTGCATGATATTCTTTAAAGTTTAAATTTAGACAAGGAGATAAATTTGAGTGATCAAAGAATATAAATAAAGTCATAGTTATACCTTAATAAGATAACTTGTTTTAAATTTAGATTTAAATCTTTATTTCTATTTTATTTGCTTTAGATAGATTTAGATTATTATTTTTTAATAAGTGATCACATGTAGTAGATTTTTAAAAATAATATATGTGACCACATTCTTTTATAAATACATTGTATTGAAACTATTTTATTCATAAATATTATAGCAGAAAAAAATCTAGGTAAGATTTAGATGTTATATGAATTATTTTGATTTTCTTCTTTCTCAAAATTTCAAATTAATGTTGTGAATTTTTTAGATTTAAGTGATTACCATATAGATTCATTTGATTATTATGAGTAGGTTAGATATCACATTTTAACTATTTTAATAAGTTAGTCTCCAATATATTATTTTTGTTTATATATATGTTTATTTTTATTTTCTATAGTTAATTTTAGTCTCGATATAATTATTTGTATTAATATGAACCCACCATTGACCGATGTGGAATCCATGTCAGGCACAGATAAAGTCCTAAGTCTCCCCAGTAAGTACAAAGAGTAGAGATAGAACTAGAGTAAATGGCAAAATCCTTAAACAAGTTAGGGGTTTGGTTCAGAGCCCAAGAGGGGTCCAAGACTTGACAAAGTGATTAAAAAATAAAAATTACCCCTAGAACCCACCATAAAAGTGAAGGTAAACCAAAACCTCCAAGATAGAAAACCACACAAAAAAATTAGATACCACATTTTTATATATTTGATAAAATATTTGACTTCTTCATGACACTTTAAAAGATCAACAATTTCATGGGAGGAGTTACTTATCACCTCCTTATCATATTTTTAATTGTCAAGGTTAACATTGGGATCCTTCCTATATAGAATGTTATCTTATTGGAAGCCATGTTTCCTTACACATAAGACTTTAAGATGGTAATATTTTCTATAGAGAAAACACATTTAATTTTCCTTATCATACATTATACTTTGTTTATAGGAAACTAGAGTGAACTTGAGCCTGATAAAGGTTAGGAGAGGTTGTTATACATAATCTATCACATAAATCCTAGATAATACCATTATTTTGCTTGACAAAGTGGCACAATAAATCTCCATAAGTACTCTAAACATTTATACTATGCTTTTCCAAACCTAGTCATTCTAATAAGTTAAAGGTAAGCCTAAGAAATTGATCCATAATAGAACTTTTTCCATCTTAAAAACTAGTGGGGACCAAGATAGTTTCCATGATTGAAGCAAGAGAAAAAATTTACCCATCAACCATGGGTCTCCATTAAGAATATTTAAGCTATCTTACCTATAATAAAATGAAAAAAATCTAGTTGTTATTAAGAACAAATATTCTAACCTATCATATCCTTGTCCATGTCTTCTTGGTCTAGTTCTTAATTGCTTACAATCCTTACCTTGCTCTTGTGAATTTTCTAACTAGATACTTGTTTTATTATTCTTTAGCCTCATCCAAAACCTCATTGGGTACATAAATTATTAGAATCCTCCTTTTCAAGAGATTAAAGCATTTATTGAGGTCATATCTCAAGGGTTCTTCAGATTTCTTGAGGGGAACCTCTATGTTCTCCATTTTGCACTCAACAAAGAAAATACCTTCAAGACTATTAGGAGACTCAATAATCCAAGGGTTGTTTAATATAAATTGAAAATTTTTAAATATATAGTGGCATAATCTAGCTAATAAGTTAAATTCACACCAATTCATATCTATTATTGAGTGATAGACTTGAAAATTGAAATTTAAAGTGAGGTAGTTACAAACCCATTTAATGTGCCAATGATTCAAAGTTGGAATTTATGAAGGGTTGACTAATGAGGCCCAACTCATGCTCCACTTTTGATGCCAATCCTTTATAAAATCATAGATTCATGTATAATCCTAAAAATTATTATACCTATCATTTAAAATTTCCAAAACATGAGAAAATGAATAATACTGATATCATAAAAGGCTCTAGAGGGGAACCTCTTTTATGTCTCACATCTCATGAAACTTACAAGAGCTTTGATTGTCTGAGGATCCTCTGGGATCTTGATGTGTTTTCTTTAGGATATATCTCCATATTTTTTTGATATTTCCTCCCTCTCTTACTAATGATATGGGTAGTTTTTTCCTTTCCTTTTTGAGATTTTTCCCCTTGATCCATTTCTCCTCTTGAGTTAGAGTAGTTCCCATTAATTCATTAGGATTTTTGTGGTGAAATTATGATATGCTGGAGTTAAAATTATGAATCTAATTTAGCAACATTATTAAATTAATATTAAGACCCTTAGTATTTTATCTTTCTTTACCAAGGAAGGATTCCTTACAGGAACCCTAAGGGATCCCTTCATATTATTATTTTTTAGTTCTTCCATTACATTGAACTTTGGATATCCAAAGGAGTTCTCAAATTTAAAATATAAATTAAATTTATCTTTATCCTTAGGGCTTAGGGGCACTGGGGTAGAGAGTTTCTCTTTTTTAGAGTTTCATGTAATCCTTAATACATCCTTGATAAATTGAATTTTTTTTATAAACTAGGATCTTAAATTACAATGTTGAAATCATCCACAATCTTTAGATAGATAGCATGGGGATCCTAGGTCTAACTTGGACCACTAATTGACTTTCAAAACTTACAGTCCAACAATGGGTCCTTTTATGACTACTTCAATGAACTCAGATAATTATTCCTGGTTTGGCCTACTGAATCACACCCTTTACAAATAACATATTCCCTTTCATAGAGAATTTTCTAGGTTCAATACCCAAACTTGGACTTGAGAAGAATAATTTTGAGTGAACTTTTATTTATTTATATAAAAACATTAAACCTTACTTCCACCAATCTTATTTTTTTCCTAGTAATTAGATCGATTGACATCCATTGTCAAATAGCTCTTAGAATTCTAAAGATTACTTCATCTTACCATAATTTTAGAGGGAGTCCTAGTAATGAAACCTGAATGGGGATTTTAATTGGGAAGTCACAGTTAATATTAAGCCTTAGATTCCATTTCCTAAGAGATGGGAATTATTTTCCTAGACACCACAGTCTCCCTTCAAGGACTTTCTTACATCCCTCCAAAGAAGAAAAGGAGATCAAAAAAATTCTTGGTCATAGAAATAACTTTGATGCATCCCATTATTTTCCATTTCCTAATTACTCATTCTATAAATGAGTCAATTTTAGGTCTATATCCATAGATTCACTGTAGTAGATAATTTTCTAGAGAATCCTTGGTACTATCTATAATGATATCCTATATATATGGTACACCTTATTATCAATTCTTACTAGTTTGAGGTTATGACCATTAGAATCCCCTTTCACCCCTATGTCAAAGAGTGTATCTATCCATGGTCATTTTTGAACATCCTCTTTTAAACTAGTTAGTTTGGTCAGACCTTTATAGAACACAAGATTCTTAACTATAATTCTGTCACTAGCTTCCTCTTTTTCCATCTCCTTGTCTACAATCCCATCACTAACTACCAACACTGCATGTTCCATCTTCCTTATGTCTCTATATATTTGTTATGTATAAGTGTGAATTTTATATTACTATGATCAATTTATATTTTAAAGAGATGCTACTAAAAAATGCTCATAATTGATTATTATTTAGACTCTAGCTCTGTAATAATTGATATTTAAATGAATACTAAATTTGATTAATTCAAGTTATTTTATAATAGATCTCAAAAAGTGGTAAATAAGTTAAATAATTACTCATATAAAATTTAAAACCTTATTTTCTACCCTACCCTTCCATCCTTTGTAATTTTTAATGATATATAAATATTTTAATATAACATCATCATAAATATCCATGCTTGGGTTTTATTTAGATCACTTTATAGAATTACATTGATGAGTTGTAAGCCACGTGATACTATTCCACAACTTGTTTATCTATAAAACCACATACCTAAAACTAATGTCATGGGTTACATTATTTAATCCTAAAGTGAGATGGTTAAAATGAATTTTATATGATGTGCATAATAGCAAAACCTACATATTACCAAATGCTATAAATAAGGTCCTTTGTGATCAATTTCACCTAATGTGTGTTTTTATTTTAGTTTCTATCAAATACATCAAAAAACCATAAAATTTTAAAAAAATTATAAATCAAAAGAGATTAAAGTATGTGTTGGCTCCTGAAATAGCCATTATCATTCCTCAAGTTCAACATGAAATTACAAAAACACTTTACTTACATCCCAAAGTTCTAAAATGATATAATAGCTAAGAAATGTGTCTATGCATTTATAAAGTCTTTAGTAATCTTTTATATTCACAATGAGAATGTATTGTGTAGGTCGCTTCCTTTCATATAAGATGGTATTGAGTATGAATGGTTTTTAAATTTAATTCTTGGTTTAATTTTCAACTGGAAGGAAATATAGGATAAATTTATTTTAAAATTTGGGCAACTAATTAATCATTTTTATTTCATGAATCAATGCCTCACACTCAAGATACATCCTAATTTTACAATCATGTATTTCAATCCAAAACTCCAAGAGATATATAACACCATGAAAAACAACTATATACCCCAAGATGTTGTCACCCCACACACACATAGATATCATAATTTTCCAATCATGTATTTCAATCCAAAACTCTAAGAGATAGATAACACCATTACAAACAACTATATAACCTGAGATGTTGCCATCGTGTGTGTGTGTGTGTGTGTGTGTGTGTGTGTGTGTGTGTGTGTGTGTGTGTGTGTGTGTGTGTGTGTGTGTGTGTGTGTGTGTGTGTGTGTGTGTGTGTGTGTGTGTGTGTGTGTGTGTGTGTACATACATACATACATACACACACACACACACATGTGTGTGTGCATCAATTCCTTACATACCCTTATATCTATGTTCTTGAAATATACTATGGTAAATACATTATCATATGAAAAGCTTATTGCATATGAAAAGCTTATTGCATTAGATAGGTAATTGAATGTGATTCATTTCAAAATATCATACTAAACATTCCTAAAGCCTATCAATATATGATTTATCTCATGGATGATCATTAAAATAAAACCTTTGTTCACAATACTAAATCTACCACAAATCAAAATTTTGATCTCTTCATTGAACATGACACAAATTCAGGTCTCATTGTTAAATAAACTAAAACATGATTTACAGATATAAATTAGGGTGATACAAACATATGTGACACAAATGAATTAATTAAACATGAATACTGTTGTAATAATATGTATTTTTACATTGAGAGTGATGCATAATAAGTTCACACAAAATAAGAATTAGATGAAGTTGAATAAGAATAAAAAAATAAGAGATAATGTCTTGCATGTATTTTAATAAATGAGTCATCATGGAGGTTAATTTTTTATAAAAATATGTTGATGATAAGATAATTGAGAAAAATAATGATGCACAAATATAGAAACAAATTGAGCCTATATAAGATGAATAAATAAAATCTTGTTCACCATCTAAACCACAACACAAATAAATGGTATGCATTGTACCTATAGTTCCAAATATCATATAAATTTAGGTAAATTAATTTTATGAATTCATTTGGCCTAAATTTGAGTATTTTATACCCAAACATGATGTTTTTGATAATTTCATGTTTGATGAGAGTCATTTTATGAAACATACACTTTTGGGTCTTTTCAATTTTTAAAAGAACAAATTAAATGAAATATGGATAGAATGTAAGGATGGATTTTCTATACTTATAACAATAAAAAGTGATAAGTTATCTTTACCGAGTGGTGCTAAATGTTTCCTACCAAGTTTTTAAGTCCACCCTTCAAGCCTTGACTATGAATTATTAATTTAGGAGTAAGGTAAGTTAGGGATATACTAGTTGAAATTTAGTTAATAAATTAGTTTGTTTTCATGGATTAATTTTTTTTATTAGAGTATTTTTATTTGATTAATGGTAGTGAAATAAATTTTTCTAAGGACATGAGAAGTGAAACTGAGAAATTTTGCCACACAACAATTACCACTATCCAAATCCCAATCCATAGACACTATAGTCACATTAAATTGGATAACCAAAGCTGGATTCATTATGAAATGTTTAAAGATATTTAAATATAATATACTTTTCAATCAATATTAATATAAGTTATGGTTGTTTTATATTTTCAATATAATTTTTAATGTATGTTTTTTAATTATCACATGAATTAAGACCAGTCTTTAGATTGACAAAAAGTCATGAATATACTTTATAACATCAAGTATTATCTTTAGGTGTTTGAAAAAATAAATAAAATATCATTTGTGATATAAATTTATGTTAATATCCATTCACCTTGGTTGTATTGGTTCCAAAAATGTTAATAAACTAAAAATTTAAATCAAAATATAAAAATGAGAATATGAAATATTCACAAAAAAAATTAGAATATTTCTCTTAAAGAGAGATTCAAGTAATCTTGATTAGTGATATATATTCTTGGATGTTAATGTATCAAGGCCTAGAATGGATCTAGAGGTATCTTTATCAAGGATATAGATTTTTGGATGGAAGAAAAGCAAAACCCAAGCCTTCCCCCCAAGCCATTCCCATTAAATAAATAAAATTCAAAAATAAAAAATAAAATACCCTTCATAAGTTTTGATCATGTGATTTCTTTTTATTTGTGTCCAAAAACTCAAAGAAAATTATTTGAATCATTTTATACACATATATGACTCTTTTCAAATGTAAAATCTTGTTATATTTTCTATAAATACTAAAACTAGTATTTATATTTCTTTTGAAAACATGATTTTTTATTTCAAACTTCTGATCTTCTTTCAAAATCAACTAGATCTTTTGAATTATAAAAATTAATAGTGTTTTCCCCATAGAGTTTGTCAAATTTTTAGTTAATACACCCCCATTATCAAATAATGGACCCACATTATTTTCAATTGTAAAATACTATATTTCCAAAATGAGATAGCTTGTCTTGGTATGTTTTATATAAATATCGAAGCTAATATTTATATTTCTTTTGAAAACATGATTTTTTATTTTAAACTATCTGATCTTCTTTCAAAATCAACTAGATCTTTTGAATTCTAAAAATTAATAGTGTTTTTTCCATAAATTTTATCATTTTTATAGTCAAAACACCCCCATTATCTAATAATGGATACCCACAATAGTTTCAATTATAAAATACTATATTTCCAAAATGGATAGTTTGGCTTAGTATAGTATTTTTCAAGAATTTTATGAATTAATGATTTAAAGCATATGTTATTTATTATTTCATGATGAACTTTAATTATTCATGTGCAAGGGTTTTATAAAAACAAAGGACAATGCATCCATAAAAATCAAGCTTAATTTAATAATCAACATACAGATTAATTGATATGAAATTTGTTATTTTTATTTCTTGTATGTTCATGGAAAAGTATACTAATTTTATTTAAAAATATAATTGAGTTATAACTTCATATCATATTATATTTAAACCGTTTTACATTAGTTCACACTCATTCATAGTAATTCACATGTAGTTTTATGAATTTATCAACCTGGTTATATTATTCACAAGTATGGGCCTACCAAGAGTCTATATGTCATAATCACATCATGTCATAGGAATTCACATTCATTCACATGGAATCACAATTAAATTTATTCATTTTGAATTTCATACTTAATATTTAATTCCATGTGTCACATTTTTTTAAGTATTCACACTTCATGTAATATTATCTTAAGACTATGAATGTGAACATTATGACACATGTTAGCATTGCATCATGTTAGAACCCTTCATTTAGATTATCATAAATTTAGAATAAAGGGGTCTACATAAAAAAAATTATTACCATGTGTCTTTATTTTTTAGGATTAAAATAATGCAAAATATAGTTGATATTCTATTGAGATTCAAGTTTCCAAGAATAGATCCAATTAATTTCTTCCAAGTGTCATATAGACAATCCCTAATAAAATATTAAAATCAAAGTTTATATTTTTCAAAACATTAGTGCATGAAAGTAGATTAAATGTATCAATCTCATTTATTAATAAAATTACACTGCCAAATAAGCCATTATTAGGTATTTACCACTTAATCTCTTATGAGTTGTGATCCAATCAAAACCTTCTATTTTTCAATCAGTTTTTCATTCACACATCATAACCTTTCAAAGGAATTCACTTACACATCATGCCTTTATAAATTGAGAATTAATAATAAAGTGCAACATCTCATCATCACATTTTTTTCAAGAAAATGAAACTTTGTATTCAAATAGTCAATCCAAGGCTATGACTATGTGATATTATTCCATGTATCACAAACCTAAATAAATGATGCATCTATCATAGGTAAGAATATACAAGGGTATGTAAAATTATCATGAGCTTCACAATTTTCTATATAATTTTTATATCATTAGAAAACAAACACAAAGATATTTATAATTAATATACATATAGAATACAAGTTATAAAAAGAACTTTTGCAAAAATTTAAAGTTGTACCTACATGGATAAAACATAGTGAAATTTTACATGATCTTCTAGAAATTTTAAATTTATACAATGGGATAAATTAAAGTGATATAAGAGTGATATTTATCTCTTATATTAGGCAATTAATTTTAAATTCATATTTAAAGCTTTAGTTCTATTTTTAGTTACATTAGATAACTTTAGATTTAATTATTTTTAGTAAGTGATTACATATAATAGATTTTTCAAAATCACATCAGTGACCATAGGATTTTATAAATACATTGTATCGAAATGATTTTATTGATAAATATTTTTGGAGACATTAAGCTATGTAATATTCAAGATGTTTTATGGGTTTGTCTTGATTTTATTCTTTCTCAAAATTTCATATTAATGCAATGTATTTTTGAGTTTAAATTAATTATCATATAGATTATTTTTTTGAGTAGTTTATATTATGTAATTATGATATTTTGATTATTTTAGTAAGATAATCTCATATTTATTATATTTGTATTTATATGTGTTGATTTCTATTTTCCATAGTAAATTTTAATCTTTATAAAATTATTATGGATGAATGTGCAATTTTTATTCTTGTGATAAATTTATCATACAAATAGATTTTGTTGAATTTACTCATAATTGAGTAGTCCAAAGACTCTTACTCTATATTAATTCAAATTTGAGTGAATACAAAAATTGATCAATTTTGGTTATTTTAAAGTAGATCTCAGATAGTGTTACTCAAGAGAAATAATTACTCAAATAAAATATGAAACCTTGTTTTCTACCATACCCTTCCCTCGTTTAATTTTTTATGAGATCTAAGGATTTTTAATATAACATTATTATAAATATCCATCCTTGGGTGTTAATTTAATAAATTGGGTGAATTTTCATTGATGTTATTCCATCACTTTATTATCTACAAATCCATATACCTACAACTCATTCCCTAGGTTACAGTTTATGATCCTACAATGAGAGGGTGAAACCCCATTATCTATGGTGTACATAAAAATACATCAAAAATACATAAGGAAAATGGATCCATTCCAAGAGACATTGATGCTTATGAAGGTCAAATATACACCCAAAAATGGCTAGATAAGGTTATAAATCTAAATTGGATGAATAATGAAAATATTTAGAAGGAAGAAGCCCAAAGAGAGAATAGTGTGAGGCAGGAACTGTCCTAAAAATAATTAAATATAGAGATGTGGAAAAGGAACTAAAAAATAATTAAAATATGATTTGGAAAAATAACTTTCACCAAATTTTGATGTGTTCATAGTGACATTTTTTATATGAATATGTGTGTGCATGCATGAGTACTTCAGAGTATAAATATAAATATTATAACTACATACTTTGACTTAATAATGGAAGAGAGGATTAATATAATGATAGCTTAAGTATCTCCATCTACAATAATTTTATTTATATTTGACAAAAAACTATCTTAAATAATGACCAAACATAATAAGTATGCAATGTCCCATCAATGTGAAAATTGTGAATTAAAAGGGGAGAATAAAAATGACTACACATCTAATGTTTTTTATTGTTCAAAAGTAAAATATTATATTATAAATATTTATTTCAACCCAATCCACTTTTTGATGAAGTAATTATAAAAATGGATCATTTATAGTGTTCTCCTTTCACTCATGTTTTCTCAAACCCACTCAATTTTTTTTGTTCAATACTTTTGTTCTTAATAATTTTATGAAAACTAAAAAAATGGATATATTCCCAAAAATTTAATGTGATATATTGTACAAATATATGATTCAATCACTCAAATAAAAATAAATAGTCAAATGCATTGTGTTATAAAATTTATATATCCAAATCATCAAAATAGGTGAAAATCATAAAAATTGCATGTAACCATTACCTAATACAATTATATAAATCTCTAAAAAAATTCAACCATATTAAAATACCATAATTTAAAGCTCAATATAAATGTATGTGTGTTATAATATAAGGGTGAAAATATATAAGGTATTTTCATAGTGGCAACAAGAGATATGTAAAACAATGTGTCCATTTGAAACCATGCAATATAAATAACATCAAGTAATTATTAAAATAAGTGTAGGTGCAAATAATATGCCCCCATGAATGTTAAATATGAATATAATATATACCATAGTATTAAAAATATGAGAAAAGATATGCTACCCAAGATGGATAAGAATGGAAGAAATGTGTTATGCCCTAAATTTAGCAAATTTTAACCTATTAGGGATAGATAAATAAATGCACATACAAATATTAAGATACAATAGATGCATGGTAAATACCATGTAAACATAAGAACCAAACATAGTAATATTAATAAAATTAACATGCATTGGAAAAACCATGGACCCAAACATATTAAATGCATCATATATAGATCATGAATAAAATCACATAAAATTATGTGTGTGTGTGTGTGTGTAAACATCATTTGTGTGCATATAACTCATAAGACATGATGACACAAGATATATATGATCATATAAGGATAAGGACATAATAAGTTAACATGAAAATATCATGCACAAACATACACACATAACAAATCAACCAAACATATGAATCCATGTAAAGGATGAATGTAAAAATCAATATTTGAATAATTTAATAATATCTATTCATTTAATATGCAAGATTTAGATGTTATAAATATATTATATGATTGATATAATATATCTCAATATGTTAAATAGAAAGCAATAAATCTTTGACCTTAAAATATGTTAATATATGGCCTAAGGTATGGATTCCATCAATGTAATATTACCCCCATGGTGTGTGAAAAAGATTACCTACATATAATATAATATTCCATAATCATATAGAGACTATTTATCACACATCACACCCACTCAAAAGAATATTATGATAAGTACCATGTGTAAAATATGGAAAAGAAAAACCTCTATAATAAGTGTAAAATCATGATATGTATCCACTAATGTGTGTGTGTGTGTGTGTGTGTGTGTGTGTGTGTGTGTGTGTGTGTGTGTGTGTGTGTGTGTGTGTGTGTTTGTGTGTGTGTGTGTGTGTGTGTGTGAGTGAGTGAGAGAGAGAGAGAGAGTCATCCAATATCTCTAATAAAAAATTAATGTACAAAACCCTAGGTAGTAGGTGAGAATCAAAAGTTGGACACACAAAATTAGATTGCATAAATGAGTCAAGTCCCATGTTGAATATCTCACAAAGGAGATGTACAAAAAAGGAGTGAATGTGTAATTCCCACATTCCAAGTGTTTGAGGTCACATGACAAGTTATGGGGGGAAAAATATTCCCATACCTAGAATAGGTAAGATGACAAAACAAACATGAAGGTAAATCAAAAATGGAAAAACCTACACGAATACCCCCTAAATCATAACTTAAATGGAACAAGAAATGGGTCCTGATGAAAAGGCTTGATGAGGTACCCACATATATAAAAAAAATTTATAAATTGGATAAAATAAGAAAACCCATAGTAAAAAACTCCCCCCCCCACCCTAAAAAATTGAGATAAAATAAGAGAAATAATGCATGTTCTAAGGACGTCAGGCACATCTAAAAATGTGTCCACAAGTAAGAGAAACATATCACATAAAGATAAGTGAGGGATAAGAAACCACACTAAATATGATGATGAATTCATCCACACTCCAAGTATATATTGAAAGATGACTAATGTTTACATTGAGATCCTCTACTTGAAGACTGAAGAAGATCCATCTGCATCAAACAATGTTTATTCCCTTTGCCAAAGGAAGAACACAAGGTGTGTACTAAAAGTATAAACATTCCATAATATAATATGAATTAAATAGTACAAATATATCTGAAATAGGTCCAAAAAAAGTGTGGCTAGGATTGGAAATATCATGCACAAGAAATGAATGTAATGCCACTAAAGTGAACCTATCAAAAGTAGGTGTAGTGATGAGTGGATCACCTTTGAATAATTAATGAATCTACGAAGTTCTTGATGGATTTCCAACAAAGTTATAGTCCCTATATACATAAGTATGCTCCTCATTTATATTAATATGTACAATCACTCTATGAAATGAGGGTTCAATGAAAGTAGAGGCTATGAAGAACTATAGAATATTCTCTAGCTATGTAATAGATTACCTGATGTCTGATGAGTTTTGGATCAACATAACTACACCCTATAATGTTTTAAGTGTACTAGATGTTGGTAGATCAATAAATAACTCCTATATATATATAAGGTGATAATGAGATGGTGTAAGTGTTTCCACATCACTACCATAGTCAACTATGCTAAAATAAGAGTCATCAATCTCCAAAATGTGCTCTAGATTAGAAACATCATCAAGTATAGGTGAGTGTAATAAATAAAAATGATAGGGAAAATTTAGAGAAGTAATGTCCATGATAAATATAGATAAAAACTCAACAACCCTAGAAGCTGAATAAAAGATTGTATATTAATCACATGGATCTATAGACTGAATATCCATAAAAAAGAAAAGAGTCAACAATTCTCTTACAAGGTGTACTCTCATCGAAAATATTAGAGTGCTATGAAGTACCAATATGTGATGGATTTAGATGATAAAAATTATGCATAAGAACCAAATTATAATATGAAATAAGACAACTAAGGTCAAGCTAAATGTCATCTTATTGTGGTGGCTCGATAGAAAGAATAGAGATCTCCACTATGGATGTGTCATCATAGGAAATAGGAGTAAGATGAGAGAGTAAAATAATATCTAAATAGATGATAGAGATATGAAGAGGAGATGTGATGTAAATCTCAGTAAGATATCTAAAAGGAGACTATAGGATGATATAAATAGTGTAAGGACATGTTGTATGCTCCACAGGGTGACAAAGATCCATGGAAACATGTTGAAATAAGGTACCAAGAACCTTGTCACAAGTGTTAGCCTTATTGAACTAAAAATGATCTGTGGGATCATGAATCTTTTCACATAGGAATGGGGTATGATTTTTGCTTTAGATCAAGTGTTCCATGTAGGCACACTAAAAATCATAGTTGTTCTTCCCAGGAATAACCACTAGTTTAAAATCAAGTCTCCTCATCTGGATTCTCCCAAATGGAGTCATCATGAATAAGAGAAGACACCAAGGAAGTGTAATATTACATAATAAATTATGTAAATATGTTATAATTCTACACATTCATAAATGAGATGTCAGACACAATTGAGAATGCCTCCAAGTGAGAAAATAGTGCAAGAATCAATACAAATAGTGCATTCTTAGAATGGGGATGTCAGTCACAAAAAAATTATATCCACATGTGAGCAATAATTTCATGAGATATAATGAAAAAATCAATAGGGCCCATAACATAGGTAACCCTTATAATATGGCACTTTATAACTTTAGTGTGTTTACAAAACAAAATATACTGATGGAAAGAAGATGAAAAAATATGCACTTTTGAAATATATACCACTCAATTTTGAGTTACTAATCAAAAGTTATATCAAATTATATTTTCCATCATTAATGACTTATTTAATGAATTTAAAATAACAAGTTAAATGCTCAAAGTATTTAAACACCAAACATGCCTTATATCCATTTGTTGGAACTAGAATGGAACACAAGACCTCCTCAAGACAACTAAATTAAAAAAATCAACCTTCCCATAAATGCCTATGTGATCTCGAGTAAAAAATAAGCCACTTAAGGAAAAAAATAGTTATTCTTAAAATAATAATAATAAAAAAGCTAATTTAAAAAATAGGTTTTGGGGTAGATATTAATATTTAAACTTAGTTATGAGAAGGAATGGCTAGGCACTACCACTTTTCACACACATAGGTATACAAAAGAAAATCTTTAGGTGTCACCATGGGAGAAATAAGGAAGTTTTTGCACACCATTAATAGGCATGGAATAATTCAAAAGTGCCATGATTAGGTTTGGGAAGAGATTAAAATTCCATCATTAGGGTTGGGAGGATATTTAAATGCCATGATTAGTTTTAGGAGCAATCGGTGGTGACTTCAATAGGTCATATTATCCCCTAGATTCCATTGAAAAAGTTTTTAAGCTATGAATGCCAAGAAGGGAAAACCAAGGAAGGGTGAACAATGTTGGAAGAAGGGTACTAGTCATGTATTTATTATTGAGTTGCTTATATTACACATATAGGTAGCTAAAAGGTCAAGTTCCAATCTCTTCTAATGTAGAATTGACTTCCAAAAGTGAGTAGCTTCAAATCTAGGGAGAAACTCGGTGGAATGTTTTAATCTGGGTGAACTCAAGATCCAATGCACAAAGACTAACTCAAACCTAGTCCCAAAATTAAGTTGAGATATTGAAACTACCTTGATCTACGTGAACTTTGATAATCAATTTTAACACCTTATTTGGAAGAGATGAACCATGGTTTTCCTACCTAAATAAATTAAAATAGGACTGAATAGAAAACCCCAAATACCTAGAAATCCATTCAATATATTCAAAAATGAAGAGAGACCCATTTCATAAATTAAAAAACCCATAAATAATCTATATTTTGTATTTATTTTGGACACATTTTTTTTACATGTTTTATATGAGATTTCATGAAACTCCACCAAAAACCCTAGAAAATAACCAACCCAAATCTATAAAACAATAATGCATTCATGCAAGAAACTCATTAAGGATATGAAATGGTATAAAAAATTGTTAGTGGATCTCTAATACCATATTTGAGTCATCCAATATCCATAATCAACTATTAATACATGTCTCCTAGGTAGTAGGTGAGAGCCAAAAGTTGCACACATAGAAGCAAAATACATAAATGAGTCAAGTCCCATGTTGAATAACTCATAGAGGAAAGGTACAAAAAGGATTAAATGTGTAAGTCCCACATGACAATAGGTGGAGGTCACATGATAAGTGGTGATGGTCAAAATATTCCCATACCCAAAATAGTCAGTCAAGGGTCACTCCCACTTGAAATGTAACTCCTTCATGACAAGTGTACACCTAAGTAATCTAACATGACAAACATGAAGGTCAAGAGAAAATGGAAAAACCTAAAGTATATATATATATATATATATATATATATATATATATATATATATATATATAATGTTTTATAATGTTTTTCTATTTTATAAAATTTTATAATAAATATTAAAAGAAAACAAGGAGGTGAAAGCAAGAAAAAAATAAGATGGGAAGGCCAAATGATATAATAAAAAAGAATAAGGGGTATATGAAAAATAAAATATTACCTCCCTCACAATTTAATGCATGAAAAGATGGAAGGTATTAATATATATATATATATATATATATATATATATATATATATATGCACAAGATTTTGAAATGGGCTAAAAATGAAAGGATAAGTAACAATGCAACATAGAAAGCAATGAAAAACCAAAGTGATAGAAGAATATGAATTTATAATAGGAGGAAAGTGATAAATATGTAAAATAAATTATAATATCATTCATGTAATGAAATTTAAGGGAGGAAAACATATGAAATATATGACATTTGGAAGGAATTAATCTATGTAGGATAAGAAAACTATCACATAATAATGATATACTGAAAAAGTTCAAGATATTTGATATTTTGGCTAACCAATGATATACATAAAATACTATATCCATATGTCTTAATCAAACTATCTAAAAAGTTTTCATAAGCTATGAAATATGTGAAATATTCATCTTAAGGAGAGATATATGGAAACTAAGCTAAAAGAGCTTATGGAACTTCTTGAGAAGCATGTATATAAATATGTCATGATAAATAACACACTTTCATATCATTTTTGGTAAGAGGTTAAAAATTAATATTTATATACATATTATATGAAAAAAATTAATATATATCTACAACATATCCTACTTATTAAATCCAAGATCAGAGAACATAATGAAATAACATCTATGTCAATACTTTATATATTGAGGACATGACATTATTGGATTTTCTAAACCTAAGGGATCACTTATCACACAACACTAAAGGATAGGTTTCCAAATCCTTTAATTAAACAACTTTAGAAAATAACCCTAAATAATTCTAAATAAATGAAATCAAACTAATCTAGTGTTACCAAAGCTTATAACACAAAGGGTGATGGTTAAACAAACAAAAATAATCAAGGTATCATGGTAGTCAAATGGGAGCATAAATACATTATGGAGGAATATGGAAAGTAAATAAAACCTATATATGTATTAATTTTAAGTATAGATGTAATATAATCAAGGAGTTATACATTCAAAACTTATAATTTGTGCAATATCTATCTATCAAATGAAATAACAAAGGTGAGAGATACTTTGAGTAAATCTATCGAGTCTCAATATCCCCCTTTCTCAATGGTGCTTTACAAGATTTTTTGTGGATTTTTAAGGATCACACTATATAAATAAACTCTTCACTAAAATACTCCTACTTGCATCTAATACTTCCCACAAGACAATTTATCTTCCCTCTAAGGTAGACCCTAAGCAAAAACTCCTTCAAATGTATATTTCAAAGAATTTTGAGTTGTAATAACATGAGAATGAAATGTTTATCTCTATTAGAATGAATTTAAGGTTGTATTTATATCCATGTATATTTTCTAACCCTTCTAGTTTATGGTCAACAAGATCATCCAACACAATCATGCTTAAAAAAGCTACTATTAGGCTTCAAACTAGGTCAACTAGGGCATCTCAGTATTGTAATGGATGATATAGCTTTCATAACATGATCAACCAAGCTAACTTAGTATTAAAAAAGTATGTTTTCTTAGTTAGGGGATACTTTAAGGGATGATTTCTTATGTAATTATATAAACATGATTTTCTACTTAGGGAGATGGATAAGTGGTATTTGTAATGGACTTAGGTATGATATAATTAATCAACAATATTTCAAATCACCAATGGTCTACCCACCCATTTTCTTATTACACCCTTTAAGGTATTCACTTAGAGAGATTAAAACTTGATAATTTTCTATAAGATATAATGTTTCAATAAATTATAAAGTTTTAAAATATTATGTGTATACATATTACCCACTTGAAGCTTATCATGTGGCACTTGATGTAACATGGGATGGTGCTTCGAGATAGAACATAGAAATGCACAAATATGAGCTAAAAATTAAAATATAAAATATAGAATAAATTAAATTAAACTTTTAAATTCATACCTTCACTTTGTGTGTTATTTTTAAATAAGATCCACATGAGAAGAATATGAAAATGATGTCTAGTGTGAAAAACAAGAAATGAACTAGAAAAATAATAGAAAATGTAAATAAATACAAAAATATTTGGTTAACACTGATAAATTATCTATGTCATTAGGATCCTAGAACTTCTTTTGATTTGGTAATATAATTTATAGAAAAAAAATTATGAAAAAATATGGAACTTCTCGGTAGATAATTGAAGCTTTAGAATTTTTGAATTTTTCTTATAAAAGGAATAAATTATTTTTCATTTGTTCATTTTGTATTGTTGACTATTAGAATACATAGTAGAGAGAGATGATGGTTTGATCTCGAGAAGGTGGACATGTTGGAGGATGGAAAAGAGGATAAATTGAATCACTATAATTAATGTCTAATTATGGAGTGTATTTAATATTAATTTTTGGCATTTTTGGATTAAAATGAACTATTTTAGAAAAATTAGATGTTAGGGAAAATCCATGTAGTATAATTTTCCCAAAATAATTTAGAAATAGAATGAAAATTATGAAACTCCATGGGTATAAGTAAAAAGTTAAAAAATTAGGTCTGGAGTATTAATTACAAACTATTGTCATTGAGTTTTAATGGCATATACCTAGATGACTTAGTTGAATAAGGAATATTGAGTTAGGTGGTTGACTATGTAGTAATGAGATTAATTATTTGGATAGAAGATTGGTTGATAATTTTTTACTTGATTGGTTTAACATTAGGATGAACAACCAAATGATGCACAACTAAGGAGGGATTGAGTCTTGGCATGTCAGAATAACACCTTGCAAAAACATTGATAAATTCTTTAAGAAGATCAATAGTAATTTAGTGCTCCTCAAGTGTGAGAGTTGCCCCTAATTTGATAATTTTGGGATGTTCTTTAGTTATAATTTTAACTTTGATCACCTCCTCAATAAGAGAGGGTGATTGATCTTAGAGATAAGGGGGCAATGATTTATTTGGGACATCTGAAGTGAAACCATCCAAGAGTCTTATGTCTATTTTAGTATATTCTTTTGATTTAGGTAAAACATGTGGAAATTATTATGGTCTTTGAGATGGCTCTTCTTCTTTAGACTATTCTTCTTAAATTTGACCAATGGGAAGTTGTTGTTCCCCAGAATAAGTTTACTAATAAAGATTAATAGAAAATCCTTTCTTATGATCACCAAAAGGCATGAAATCTTGAGCGCCTAAAAATTCTAAGATGGCCTCATCATTTTGAAACATATCCAAGGATGTCTCCTAATGTTAATCTTAGTTAATTACTAAGGGATAGAAAAGGGATATGTTGATAGTGTAGATTGTGGTGTCAGGGAAAAGGTTTGTAGTAGCAATCTCCTCGTAGGGATTATAAATAGAACCCATCTCTATTTCTTCATCAAAAAAAGACTCTGAGGATTGAAGCAGTATCCACAATAATATTGTTCAAGTAATTATCAATCATTTTATACCCTAATCCAAGATATTTTGGACATTCTTTAATAGTTATGGGTTTAATCCTACATTGCTCTTGTCTCCCTAGTCATTTTCCTTGATAATACATGCTTTGTAACATTTTCTAGATGTGGGGATATCTCTTTCTAGGAGATGTGAGGGCCTCATCTTCTAGGATAGGTCATTATTCATGTGATTCATCAATATATTCTTTCGATAATAATTCTACACTAGAAAAGGCTATCAATCCAAATTGATAGCTGATAGGATTGGTCTCCCTCATAGCCAAGGACCCATAACTACGTGGGGAAAGAGGTAAGTCACCAACATAAAAAAAATTATATTCATATTGCTCACACCTTATGGATGTGACTTTTAGATGAATGACTTTAGGTAATATATTAGAAATATGAATAAGGTTATTGAGGGATATATATTTATCAACTATTAGGTTTAAAGTGGAGCCATTAGTGCTAGGACAATAGTAAGAGGGTGAAAATTGACCCATCTAGCAACTGCAAAAATGTTCCATTTCCTCAAGAGTGGTGACTTCCATTCTTGAGTGAAAAAATTTTAGACATTAATGAAGGGTGGATGGTACTACTTACATCTCATGATTCCATGGGTGACCTAGTAATATATTATAGGGTATATCCACATCCATAATGTGAAGCAAGGTTTGATGTATCACGGATACCATAGCAATGGGAAGGTAGATGGTAACTGTAGATGGTCATTCATTGTCATCATATGCTTTTATCATGATCAAAGTAGACCCTAAAGAGGCTTCAAAATATCCTAAATATATATTGCATAAGTTCAATGTAGACCCTCTATTTATGAGTACCTAAGGAATATGATGATTGGATATGGAGACTTCTATGAATAGTTTGTAGTTATTATGGGGGACAATGGGAGGCATGTCCTGAGCATTAAAGGTGATTTTCTAAGAAGGAGACAAATGGCCCACTAATGCCTAAAATTTATTAGTGTGAATATCTCTAGGGACCTTTAGGTCATTTAAAACCTAATTATCTCCTGATGCATAGGGGATGTTCTGAGAAGATCTATTAATGAGATCTAAGCAGGTGTCTTCTCAAGTTACTAAATCATGTCATAAAATTTGTTGAAAGATACTAAGATTTTATTATATATATCTTTCTCTTTTGAGACATAGAGGTAGATGGGCTCTTTAGGGGTTCCCCAAGAATTATGATTTTGTTGTGTCTAGTAATAACCATGTAATCAGTAATGGTCTGATTAATTTTTAATATGATGGATGATGGTGGAGTGGGCTCTTGGGGGTTATATATTTTGATGGTGTTCACATAGTGATACCAAATGGCATGATAGTCCATATGGTTGGAAGTGGAGACCTGACCCTGATCTCTTGGTGGCTTCCCTTGTCTTTGACCATGCTTGGGTAGAGGTAACTAGAAAATACCTAGCTACTAATTTTTAGACTGATTTGGAGTACTCTCCCCTTCTACTTCAAAGTCGCCTTTTTAATGAGGTATTGAATATAATTCTTTAATTATATATAACTTTTTCTATCATGACCTTTGAATTTTTTATATTTATAGAATTCATCTTTATGGTACCAATTAGGTTGAGGTTGATGATCATCCAAAGGTCTAATTTCAAGAAGATTAATCATGTTAGTAGAAATTAATTGCTCAAGGACTATTTCAATGGGCACTCCAATGTTGGTAAGAGGTCTTTTTCCAGTTCAAGGATTTAGTTTACCTTATGGCACTCATATAGAATAGGCATTCTATTGATATATGAGGTTCCTATTTTGTACCATTTTAACATATTGTTTGGAATCTATAACCCCATCTCCCATAATGTTCTTATTCTTATTTAAGATTTTTGATTTGCCTAAAAAGGAATTATCTTGATTTAGATTGTGTTCATTTTAGGAATATAATTTAATTGTTCCCTTTTCGATAAGAATTCTTTCAATTTGTATCCCATTTTCAATAATTTTATCAAAAGTTTTTGCACATTGGATTTTCAACTAATATTTTAGCTTAGCATTGAGATTATCAATAAATATTTTGGCTAACTCTTTTTCTAGAACTATGCATCAAAGGTAGCTTCCTAAACTTCTCCAACATTGCAAAAAAGATGTCAAGCTTTCCCCACTTCTTTTTTTAGTGTTGTATAGGTCTATAATGGAGACATCATGTTTTATATTAAATTATAAATGTCTTATAAATTATTTATTTAATTCTCCAAAACTAGATATAGACCCCTTTCGTAGATGCATGAACCATTCTAGGGCTAGTCCAACTTTTCAAACTTAGGTACCTCAAAGTGGGGTTGGAAATTTATTTGTAGAATTCTCATATCTAAAGGAGAAGATCAAAACTCTTTGTACTTATATTTCATGTCTTGTGAGAGTAGGTCAACTTTTTGTAGTGTCTCTTTCATCAATTTCCATTATTGTACAAATGTTGGGTCCCTAAGGGGATTAGAGGTTTGGTCATGACTACTATGGGGTCTATTGGAGTTGTGGATATTTTTATGGGGGGATGATTGTCATTGATTTTATGCATAGAGTAAAATATTTATTTTTTGTGTAAGCTAATCTATTTGTATCCAAGATGGTTTTCCACCTGTTAGCCTCAATATAGTTATTTTGAAGAGGTGCAGGTCATTCTTCTTCTTCAAGTTCTTGGTCCACAACTTCCTCTCTTTTGGGTACTTTGATTAGTGTGTGTATGCTAATAAGGTGTATTATTTCATGTGGAGAGATGAACTAAGTATTTTAAAATAGTATGGTCAAAGTTTAAGGGTAGTGTCCCCTCATTCAAATGGCTCAAGCTAGGAATTGGTTGTAGTTTTCATAGATATACTAGTCAATTAGGTTTTTAACATCATCATTATGGAGGGGATTGAATCAATCATCTTCTCTTCTAGGAGTGTGTATATCACTATGTGTGTTGTTATGATCCCAATTTTTATCACTAGATTCCCCAATAAATTGTTCTCATGATTGAAAGTTTGTCCCATCCTAAGTTGTTGGGCATGGATTTGGATCACCATATTGAATGTGGAAAGTGGAGGTGTGATGAGGTGAGATGGGTGATGTTAAATTTATGAATACTAATTTTATATTTAATTCAAATCTAATAGTTTTCAAATAAGGTGACTTAGAAATGTGGTGATTTTAGATTTAAATGGATGTAAAGAGTAGGATGATCAAGAATTACCAAAAGATAAAACCTTATAAGAGTTAAATATAGAAAGAAGAGAAGGATATGATGGGATAAAATACCTTTCACACTATCAAAATAGTGATGAGATGGGTGATAATTATGATAAGGTACTAATAGGGAGTTATGGGTGCTAAACTAAAGTCATTAACAAGGTCATGTATGTCTATAATACCTAGTTAAAAGGATGATAATGAAGAGATGGGAGGATGGATGACCAATAGGATTTGGTTAAGACTAAATATAGTATCTAAGGATGGTGATATGAATGATGGGATATAGAGATAGATATTATATGTGATTTGGGATAGTGAATGGAAGATAGAAGATATAGGGTGGTTATTAGATGTTAATTAGGATAGTGAATGGAAGATGATGGATATTAGATGGGGAATGAAAAATATAAGAGGAGTGTTATTTAGTATGATGGGATGGATATGATGATAGGGTCTAATAATGGGTTTTATCTTAAGGGTATCTAAGGTGTTAAAGACAAAAATGGTATATCTAATTCAGTTTACAAATAGCACGAGTTTAACACAACACACGCAGTAACAAACCTTAAGCTAGTAAATTGAAAAAGGTGTGTAATCCAATGCTGACACAATCTAAATGCTTTACGGATGAGGTTGTAGGATTATGACCCATTATTAAATATTTCAAACCCTCTCAACCCCATCTACACTTAATGGCTTCTCAAGAGTTGATCCTAAATCTGACAGGGAAATGCCTATTATGGCTAAAAGGTCCTATGCTAGGTTTATATAAGGGTTTCTAAGGGATTCCCCAATATAATTAAAGGGACAATGGGGCCCAAGTCCATATAAGATGTTTTCTAACCACTCTGTGTATTAGAACTTAAATTACCCTCACTTCACAAAACCCTTTATGGGGAATTCTACTTTAGCACCTAATGATAGCTATCCTAATTTTTATACTCCACTAGAACATGAAGTTTGATCTAGTGTGTGGTGATGAAATCCATGTCATCAACCCCTAATTACTAAGCATGTGCATGGGAATGAATTCAATGTCACATGCTATCTTAAACTAAAAGGGGGTAACAAATAGGCAGGAAAATTTATTTTTATAAATTAATTACCTATGTGAGGAAGAATAAAAATATATACAATAAATCCACACAACAAAAAAATATATACAAGAAACAAGATTGGAATATAATTTTTTTGACACCCCTCCTGTAAATACAAGGGTTATAAGAAAAAATGGGGTGCCTTTTTCTTAAGGGGTCCTACAAAAAAAATATATATGTAGTTTGAATTAATGAAAAACCAAAACTCCCTATAAAATTTCAACTACATAGTGTAAAACCGTAATTGTCAAAAAAGTTGAGATTAGTGGTTTTACAGTAAGGTGAAAAACTAACAAAATTCTGGTTTGAAAATGGATTAGATGTAAAATAACATTGTAAAGGAAATATTAGAATGTTTCTAAATATATATTATCTAAGTAGTTATGATAGATTATAAATTGATGACTAAACTATCAAAACTTCTTAATAACAGAGTACCTAGATGTTTTTAGACAAAGTAGAAACTAGTTTTATCTTAATGATCAGATAAAAGTCTAAAATAGAAAGCTAGACTAAGCCCTAAATATATCTAATTACAAAATTTCTATTAGGTATACAATATTACAAATATCAGGGTAAGATTATAGATCCAAGACTTGTGATATTATACTAGGTGTTTTTACAGACTAATGGTAGATAATTTAGTTTATGTGATCTCTTCTATATCCCATTATCTTACACACAGCAAAGAGTAACCTTGTTAAGCACATAGTTTAATAAGAAAAACCAAAAGCAATTAAACCCTAAAATGGTTATACCAAAAATAATAAAAGTAGTCCTTTCAAAATATTATATGTTCTATAGACAGAGAATGTTGGATTGTTACCTACAAACTAGAGACTAATCAAAAGAGTTTTTACTAGTTTCATCAAAAATTGGAATGCCACAACTTGTGATGGTGATGTTTTTATTATCAAGGCAAAACCATGAGTCTAAGAGTCATGATCTTGCATTAGAAATACCAATGATCATATTTTTTATCAATTTCTTCTTGTTCCTAAACATAGAAAGCGCACATCTTCCAAAAAACACCAACAAAGTGAAATAACTTACATAGGGGTTAGCAAAAGATGAAAAACAACAATATTAAGGCAACTCATAAATTCTACAATACCATCACTTTACATGAAATACCATGATTGCTAGTGCATAACCATAAATTTTAGAGTCATAATATTTCTCTCCAACTAGAAATGGGTAGATCCTTGATTAATCCTACTTTTCCCCTACACATAGAAGGCCCAAAACCCTTTCCAAACAATACCTAATAGCAAAAATGTCTCTAGACATAGGTTGGAAATTAAAAAAATAGTCATAGTGAGATAATCCTACATTTTGCAAAGTCATGACTATAGGGGTAAATTCATGATTACTAGGTTAAAACTGCTATTTTCAAAGTAGTGGTATTGCTCTTCAATATTTATGGACCAAATTCTACACCAACCTTGTTTTTCCCTCCATACAAAAAATATGAAACCACTCCTAGACAATATAAAATAGATAAAATGTGTCTACAAAGATTGGAATCAAAATTAAAATAGTAACAATATAACAACTTAGAGAACCCAAAAAATCCTGATTATAAGTGCAAAATCTCTACTAGCAGAGAAAGATAACTAATTTCAAAGTAGTGATATTTTATAAAGGTGAAAAACCTACCAAACCAAGACTATTAGTAATTAAAACCTAATGTTAATTTAAAACTACTAATCCAACTATAATATTATGACTATAATACCATTGATACCAATGAAAAACCACAAGTCTCCTATACATGATGTTTTTTTTCAAAATATGGCCTTCAATTCTTGTCTAGTTAGACCTACAATATTCCAAATCACTTCCATCAAGCTTATGAGGTTAGTTTAGGGATTAATGTCCCATCATGGTCGTCAAAATGTAGCTTAAATTTTGATTTCTACATATATTACTAATTTTAGTAATAAAAACCCAAAACATAAACAATATCACCAAGATAAGATAAAGAGATAATTAGATTACTATAATGAGAATTCTTACCATCACTTTACCTCTTATTTATCCTCTCTAAAATTATCAAATGGATTTTTAATGCAAAATGTGTTGGATATTGGATTGCTTGACTATGATTGATAATAGTTTCCAATGGACTTCTTGATTGGATGATGGATTTGATGGATGCAAGAGATGATAATAGCAACAAGTTAGCAAGTTTCCAGGTTGGTTTCCTAGGTTCTCAAGTTATCTTTCATGGAGGAATTTATTTGGTTATATAGGAAAAGGAGAGAATAATAAATGGCTCAAATTAAATTTTGAGTCATTAAAATCAATGGCTAGGATATTTCCAAGGAATTTTAAATTCCTTGGAAATCTCTAGAATAGAGAATTCTAGAGGAAAAGGGGATAAATTGGAGAATATTTCTAGAATTCTCCAATTCTAAAAATCTTTATTAGGGTTTAAGGGTGTAGGAATAGCTAGTTAATAGGGTGGTAGATGGGTAGGTAAATAAATTTTATTTTTAAATTGACAAGTGGCTTAATGAGTAGGTTAGTAGGTAAATAAGTTTAGCTAGTAGATCAATGAATGTTATTCATTGGTTATGAGGTAGGATAAGGTTTGTGGGATGTAGGAAATAGGGAATAGGATTTAGTTAATGCTAGGAAATATAGTTATAAGTTAAATTAGTGGAATTAGGGTAATTATCAGGGTGAGTGGATTTAGGTGCATACACTATCCTAACAAGGTGATGCACCAATTTTAACCTGGCCACTACTAACCAATTGCAATGACACTTCAATCAAAAGTCTAATCTTCACATGACACTATTCTAAAATTACCCTTGCATTAGTATTTTTCATGGAGGATTATGAAGCTAACTTAAGCTAGGAGGACTAAACTCAAGGTCATGAATTGACACTTATGGAAATATAACTCACTAAAAATCATGAAAAACTTAATTAGAACACTTAAATAGACATGAAATAGACTTTCAAAGCTAAGTATGAATGCAAACAAGGACAACATGCTAAGGAAGATAATCTATCATGTAGCAAGATCAACTAGTAATCAAACACATTGAAAAAAATCATGAAGAAGGTAAACTAGATCATTATTTATTTCTCAAAGGCTGAAAATGAGTAGGGATTTTCCATGCTCAAGTGGAGGATACAAACATAGCCAAGAGTGGTTCAATATATAGAGAAAGTGGAAGAGAAGAGAAGAAGGGTGTAGGAGAGAGAAGGTAGACAAGTGTCAATGTGAGTTAAAACAATAAGAGGAGTTAGGGAACCATCTCAATATGTTTCCAAATCCATGTGTACCTCCTCTATAGATTATCCAACTCTCTAAGTGGCATGGAAGTTGAAAATCTTGTTTGACTTATTGAATAGCTTATTGAAACTTCTCTCATTTTTTACATCTTGGAGGACAAGTGGAATTTTTGGTGGTAAGATCAGTTTCTTCTACATCTTTACTCTACTCTTGACACCTCTCAACTAACCCCAACATGTTCTATTTGACACATCACCTCTTTCTCATGCAAGGTATCTATAGGCCTCTTCATCTCCTTAGACCTATTTTGTACACAACTATCAAAACTTAATTTAAGTTACTTTAGCTCATCCAAAATTAATGGATAGCCTATTCATACCATATGGACCTGTAAAAAACCATTTTAAGATAGAAAAACTAACCCCAATAAGTCATTGCCTATCAAAAGCCCCAAATAGGCCTTCTTCCTTATAACCCTAAAATAGTAAAAACCTCCTTGCATAGAGAAAGGTAAAGTGGATATTGAGAATATAATGGAATATTATAGTACCCTATATGGATTGACATCTCTAGGTTAAATTTCATGCTCTGAGAGTGAGTGGAGATGTCCTTTTCTTCCCTTTCTCTCTCTTAAATATGCCTCAATTAGACCTCCCTACCAAGAGAGTGTAAAATGCTTCTACAACATCCCCACACATGCCAAACCCAAAACTAGTGTGTGATTTAGTTATAAAACATACTCACTACCTCCATGTCAAATTTGAAGTTTTGACTCACTATATGGACCTATAAAATAGCAAAAAATAATCATTTTAGCCATATTCTATATAGTTCCATATAATAATATACCAACCAATGGAATGGAACTATGATTATAGGATTTTTTTAACATGGTATTGGTGGTTTGGAATATTTTCTAATCCATCTAGATGCATTAAAGTGGATTTCTCTCTCACTTGGTCTTTATAGCCCTCCTAAGCAACCTAAAAGTAGTTTAGAATCTTAATGATAGTTCATAAACCTCATAGCATGAAACCTCCAACCAATTCCACAAACTATAAGTGCACTAAGGTAGTTAAAATCCCTTATAAATTTAAGGTCCCATACATCATGTGTGATCTATACCAAGTATGATAAATTGGCCTCTCGAGTTGAAACTAAGCATTCTGAGAGGTCTGAGAGAGAATTGAGTTGGTGAGAAGTATCCTAAAGTTGGTATGAGCTTAAATGACCTTCATGAGGTCTATGACATGTCCTTCAACATTTTACAATGTCTACCATGTCACTTTTCTTCATCAAACTCCTTGACCATCTCATTTGCTCAAAATTAGGGTTGTCAATACTGGTTGACTATCTAACCCTAACTAATTGTATCTCTCATTTACTCTCTTTTTAAAGAGGTCTATGACTCATTTAATGTTTTTCAAGTCTCTTAACATATTTTTAAGATCTTTACTATTCATTTTCAACTCCAATACACCTTATTTCACCCTTCTTAGGACTGACTGGTCAGTAGCTCTAAGTTTGTGTATGTATTCAAGCTTGTGCTAGTTCTTCATGATTGTGTATTTCCTTATTAAGTTTGAGTCTTTCATGTATAATAATGTATGTTTCCATAACCATATTCTCAGGGATTCCAAGTCTTAACTTCACTTCTTCAAGAATAATTTTAGTCTCTAAACTTATTCCAAACTAAGCAAAGTTCCTAACAGGCATGTGTTCTTACCTAGACCGAGTAGGCAGAGCATTTAGTGTTTCCAATATCTTCAAGTGAGTCTAGAGAGTTGATATGAATTTAAAATTAATTACCATGAGACACTCCTTCCATCCACATAAAACTCTACCAATCAAAAAAGCAAGTCTTTTTACTAGCCTAAGTAGATAGACTACATTTGGCTTGTGTGTAGATAACTAGCCTTTTGACCCCTATCTCTCTACTCTTCTAGTCACTCAAAAACCTGATATTCTATCTATCCTATACACATTCATACACTATTGTCTTAGGTTTTATAAGATTCTTAAGTCACCTAAATGGACCTATAGGTGACTGTATTGGATTGTGCTTATTAGGACTATGTTTAGTCTTTTCTTAGTACATTTAGAGCCATGTCTCAATTATGAATCTCTCAAACTCTATTATTCCATTGATATTTTAGGACTCTCTCAGAATAACCTAAAGTTTCAATCTCCCTTCAACCTTATCATCTTAATACCAATCCTCTTAGTTGGTTGTAGTTGGTCATTTGGATAGTTAACTGTGTATTGGCTTCTTAGCCCTTCAAACCAATCTCCAAATATTTCCAAATAATCTTGTTTCATGTTGTTGATGGTTTAATATATTATAAATTTCTTGAAATTTTGTACTCCACCTTAAGACCTTTTCTTTCACTATTGATTCTAGGTGCCAACTTAGATAGTTGACTGTGTTTTTGGTCTTTGAATGGCCTTTCTCACCACTACATCATGATCAATTGAGGCCATTCAACTTCATTAGGATCCCATATTAACTTTTATTATCAATTTCAAATCATCTTTAATCACTTTTCTCAACTTTGCACTTCACTATTCACACATTTAATCTACAGGTGATTGTCTAGAACGCATGTGATTTCAGTTAACTCTTATAACTTTAGGTGCTTAAAGGCCTCTATTATCCACTAATATTTTAATATTTAATCCATTACCTTTCCTCATGTCCAATACATTCAACTTTAATTTTGACATCATGAATTTTCCTAAATTGTAGACTTGCACACCTATAGAAGGTGAAGAATGTAAACTTATGCTTAGAGGCTCTGAAGAGTACAACATGAAGGTTATCAATGAAAGGCCATTATAATAAATTTAATAAACATTATATATCAATAAACATAGCTATCCAACTCCTTGGAAACACATACGAATACTCAAAACACCCTTCTTATGCAAACATATAGAAAATGGTCTCAAGGAGGTGAATGAAAACATGTGACCAAGTTTAAATTGTACATAATATCTAGTTAATAATAGGAAATTAATAAATTGTTAAGATATTATAGGGACATGGAGAAACACTCAAATTTATTATATCACTTGGGAAACCCATAAACAAATAAAATTATGGTAGTCACTTCAAATTGTGCACAAGAGTCACTTTGCTTGCCAAAAGGACATCCACATATGACACCATGATGAATTAATGTTGGGTAGTCATATATAGAAATTTTATAACCTATTCCAACTAGTTTTAAGAATCCATGATCTCACACTTTACACTGGAGTTATTTTAAACTTAGCCTATGGGGTTTTGAGCTCTCAAAAAGTAGTCTGGGCTCTTAGTTATTTTTCATAAATCTTAGAACACCAATCCAATGACCAATTACATAAACTATAATCCCATATGGATACCAAAAATTTTACAAAATATTATCCCCCAACTCTACTTTTACTACCTGTACCATCTACTTGAAATTAGGATTCAATAGCTTATGAAAGGGACAATGAGAGAGAGAAATAAAAATATACATTTTTGGAGCTTGAAAATTATTAAAATTATTTTTCCTAACCTATATAAATTTAAAGTATGTTCTGAAGTTATTTTCTCTTGAAATTGACTTCAAAAGTTTGTACAACTTCTTCTAACTCCTCAAACTAGTGTTGAAATCCAAGAATCTAGTCTTTTTATAATATGATAATAGGTGTGTCAGTTATTTAACTACTCCAAGATATTTTTAATGTGTCTTGTATGTATTTTAATCTAGGTAACTTTTAAAAACACAATTATTAGCCAAAATCACCTTTTTCACTCATTTTCAACACTTAGAGTTGGCATATGATCCTCAAACTTTTCAAAACTTCATAAAATGTTATGAAAAGATGTTTAGGACTAAAATTACATTAAAACACCTGTAATTACCTATGACCCAACTTTACCATGCCTTATCTCTCCATGACACTACTGGACCATTATATGACCACAACATGAAATTACCTTAACTTCTCCAAACTAACCTTAAATCATGCTAACAAGGTTAAATTAAGACTCTAGGGAACATATATGGTATAAAATTACCATGACAAAACCACATGAAAGTTTTTGATATATATGGGGTGACAAATTTGACTTGGGGTCAAATTTGATCAACACCTACCATAAGGGCTACCTTGATAAATTCAATGGTAGAACAAGATCTTCCAAGCTTCCTCTCCATCAAGGGAATGAATAATACATTTGACATAGAGGGAAATACTTTAGATTTTGATGTAAATAAGTCCTATGACTCCCATTTCTTTATGTTTGTATAAAATACCCCATGTAATTTAGCATATGTAGCCTTGGATGGTGCCCAACAAAAAGAATAGTAGAAATGGGTTACTATAAGGACATCAGAGCAAAATAGAACTTACCAACTAGGGAAATAAGTGTAGTGATCCAAAAATCCCACCCTATAAACTATATAGTTCCATAAATATAATGGAGTTACCCATGAAGTTGAACTATTATCTAGGATGAATCTAATACCACTTGTAACCTTACAACCAAAATAATAAGGAAGTGTTATATTTCATGTAGTACTATGTTTTCTTCCATTGAATAGAAGATACAAAGGCTAGGCAAAAAAGAATTAGAAATTTAATGACATTGGAAACATAAGCCTATTCTTCAATAAGATGGAGAACTGAGTCATTAATAAAGTGTCAATTCACCTTCTAGTTATGAGACTTAGGGATGCAAATAGATTTAACTAACCCTATATAAGTGTAGCCAACTAAGAGATAGATGAAATTGTTGATGTGCATTTGTGTACTTTGTGGCATACAACAGAGAATGGAACACTTAAAGGAGAGGTACAAATATATTTTAAATCCAAGATCACAAATCAATAAAGATGCCCCTCCTTTAAGTAATAGTTTTTTGTTGATACAAATTGGCACAGCAAACACATACCAATATACGTGAATTTTGCCCTCTCATTTTAGGATTGTTATAAGTATTTCAAGGCATAAGTTGAAGGTATTTGGATTTGTATATACCCATTTGGTGGAATAGTAGTCATAAAAATGTGATATAATATTGTAAAGTGGTTAGATAAAGGCATTAGGGTAAGGGTCAATCATCTACCTCAAAATTAATGGTGAAGTATACACAATGTAGATTACACTAAAGTGATAGATCTAATCAATAAACACAAAAATGGGAGGGGAAAGTTAAGAATAAAATAAGGGCATCATACACCTATAAAAATAATTATATTCAAACAAATTTGGTCGAGTGAAACATTTCATCATGGCCAATATCTACCCTAATTTATTTATAACACAAGTTATAGTAAATATAACTAAGAGTCTAAAGAAAAAAACTTTACAATAATATCATTACAATCAATCTAAATTTATTATATCTCACAAATTTTTCAATTGCACATTCAATCATAAATTAATATTATATTGAGATTGATATGCATGAGACATCTAGAATATCCGTATGATCAATATGGCTATTGTTGAATTATAAACATGTTAATAGATATATTTAATTGACTAAAGATATTTATGCATAGCATGAAACTAAGAAAGTAAATAAAGAAAAAAAGTTCATGGACTTTCTCTCAAATTATTAAAAATTGTATTACATTCTAAATCTTCCCTCTGGGTGGCTTATTAGTGATTCAGACCAACTAGTGACATAGTTCAGTAAGAAAGCCAATGAATCCACCCTTTAAAAAGTATTAATAAGATGAATATACATATTAGGAAATCCCCACCCACCTATTTACATGATGTTAAATTTTGTTAGAAACATAGTCATGCTTATCAGATGACAAAGAAATATCAAGAATATGAGATCAACATCAAATATTCCACATGCATGAATCATTTGAACACATGATGATTTAGTTGGATGTGTTGTGGGGAGTACCATAATCATTTATATTTTTCATTTTTCACCCTTTTCATAGAGAGCAGTTGATAGTGTCACTAGATTATATTTTATGGTACAGAGTACCATAAGTGATCTTTAATTCTTAGGGATTTATAAATGATGCAAACAATAGATAATTCCACACAAAAATTTGGAGGGACACAAAGTACCATGAGGAATTATAATGTAATGCAGGGAGTGAGAAGTGTTTTGAGGGATCCAAATGTTTTGATGAATTCACAAAGAGATCTAGGTTCCTCCAAGTAAATAATACTACCAAAGGGGGGTGATTTTCGTGGAGAAGCCACAATCAATTTCAAACACTTACGGTTACTATAGAGAAGTTGTAAAAGATCATGAGGATCCTTAAATGTCATGAAGAGCTACTATTGTTGTGATTTAGGCATGGAAAATTCATATATTCCAACTCATTTAGGATAATTACATACATATCTGATCATTCATACTCTAAAACATTATTAGATGGCATGACATTTATAAATATTATCAATAATCCTAATAGATGAAAGATTTTGTAAATGTCTTGACTTATAAATCTTTCTAAGTTGAAGAGACTTAAATGTTTAAGTTTAAACTCCATAAATATACAATTTGATTCTTCTTGAGGATGCATCCATACAAATAAGGGGGTCTCCATTTTGAAGGAAATGGGGACATGTTGATGACAACAAATGGTGACCTATGTGGTGAAACACTAAAGGAGTGTTAGAACTCAGATTTTTGGGTTAAGATCTGAAATTACATCAATATTTCACAATAGAATCTCAATCCATAGTTAAAATATGATTTTCTAGGTTAATTGGCCATCATGAGATGAGTAAATTTAAAACATCATAGAAAGAATTATACTCTTGTGTGCAATGAATTAATTACTATTTTCCATAGGATTAGGTAATGTAATCATGAGATTAATAACTCTACTTAAGAATTTATGATGAATACTTTATTACTTTCCCTTTCTATTTAACTCACAAAGAGATTGTGTGGGCATTTATTTAATACCAACCAAGTGTCCATATCCTTGATAGATATGCCTCTAGATCCACTCTAAGCCTTGCTTCACTAATAGCCAGGTAGGAAATCCTATAGTGGAGATTACCCAAATCACCCTTTCCTAGGAGAAAACTTGTGATTTTATTTTGGCATTTGAATTCTCTTTTAAATTTTGATTTTTTTTTATTGTATCCAAGGGGGTTGTGAAACAATGCCACTAGGCTATAGAATTTATTAGAAATTTCTATCAAGGTATCCTTCCTTTATCATTGACCTTCACCCAATAAATTATTTAAATGTTTTGAGTGTAAGTATTACTCTCATCTAATGTATAAACATCATTCAACCATTTGATAGTGTGATAGTAATAAGTTCTTAGTCATATCCAAACAAAAAATTTGATGAATTGGTGTAAATTTATATCTTCTCTAGTTCTCTAAGATTTAAACAGTAAATATTGTTTTAGGCCTAGGTCTTTCCACTTATTAGCATACAATGGGCATTTGGGGATTTAGGCACAAGATATATAATACCACACAAAATACTTGCCTCTAAAGACTTATTTTCAAGTAAATTCTAAGGAAATTAAACTACTTTAGAAAACAAGAAATAAAAACCATCTAAAAAATAAAACAACTAACAATGAGGCAAAAGGAAATTAAAGAGAACTACCTACCTACTACTAACCTATACTATAACTTACAGACACTCAAAAGTTTTTTGTGATGGGGTAGTTGAGAAATAGTGCTTCAAATAATGCCAAATCTAGACCTTTTAAATCTTTTAACTTGAAAACATTGTCACCACATATCTCTACAAATTGATATGGTCCTACCCACAATGTTGAGAAATTATCATGTTGTCACTTTATTTCATGTGCATTATCCCATAATAAGACCAAGTCTAAAAATCTAAAATACTTTACCTAGGACCTCTTATCAAACATATTTTAAGAAAACCTTGGCATTTTTTCAAACTTTAAAGAGTTTCATCATGTGTGTATTCCCTCTAAACAATGTTCAATAATGTGGACTCAATTCTATTGTCATCCTCCACATATTCTATTATGAATTCATTTGTAGGTAACCCAAGGGTAATGATAAAAATTAGTTCTTGGCCATATATGATCAAAAATGGGGATGGCTAGAGGGCTTACTTGAAGCAAGTTTGATTTGCCCATAGTGCATACTTTAACAATGAGTGTCACTCCTTAGGCCTTTTATCAATTGAATTATTGATTTTATTGATCAGATTAATGTTGGTTGACTCAAAAATTTCATTTCCTTATAGATATTAATTGAAAGAAAGATTCCTATAATTGAATTTTCATAGGCCCATTCAACAAATTTTGTAGATTAGAAAGTAGGTCAGTTGTAACAAACCAATGAAAATGGTGTACCAAACCTAGTAACAATGTTTTCCTCGAGTAAATTGATGGCATCAAATTCTCTATAGTTATTTGCAACAAAAACCTTAGTACACCTCATGTAGTAGTAAATCATGGTTAACACAAATTTATGTCCCATAGATGAATTAGGATTTATGACATCGATGAAATCTAGCCTCCATTAGATGAAGGGATGACTTTCAATTACTAGTTAGAGTGGAATATCATCCTCCTAATAATTTTTTCATTATAAATATAAATTTAAGTCCCCATTTCAATCCAATAGAGAGGAACATTCATTTTTTCATTATCATTAATTCGTAGTTCTACTTAAGTCTTCATTTGGAGAAATAATTATTTAGATCTTGTATTGGAGGGAAAAGGTTTTTCTTATGGATTCTCTTATTCAATATGAGGAGTCCTTTTAGCCTAAAACTTGACTCAACCTTTGTGATCCTTAAAACCATAACAATATCTTGTAAAACACCATTGGCCAAGTGGGAGAATAAGTCTCAACAAGTTTTGTTCAAGGTAAGTATATGTTAACCCTAGATCTTTCATTTGATAGATAGAAGTTGCATAATTACTATCTTGAATGAATGTAAAATTCCTTATTTGAATTTCCTCTACACTTATACTTAGTGTGGCTACATAGTTTTTAAAACCTACCATTTCCCACCTTAGGTGACCTAGGCCCTCATTTTCCTACCATGGTCACCCTTTTTAGTTTTTTTTAAACCATCCACATTATTTATGTTGCTAACTTGGCAATATTATATTCGACTGATTATAATTTTGGAATACCTAGTTAGGGTTATTTTATTATATTAATCACCTAGGGATTTAGAACCCTCTCTATTGATGTTGTATAATAAGTGCTCCTTTTACTAGGTTTAGCAGATCCATTTTGTCATATACTTATATGTTGTTGTACCCAACACACCCCATTTCTAAAAATAAGGACCCTTGTTCATAATTTTACAAATTTGTGTTATAAATTAAACATTAAACTTAATTAAGAACTAGTATTGAATATATTGTGTTGATCTAGTTTACATGGGTTTATTATCACATAATCTTCATTTGACTTCATCTAAAGTTTTTAACATTTGATTCTTATGTTTCCATGATGCATGTTTAATGGGGTCTCACTAGTGTGAACATTGCCTAGGGTTTTACACCCTAATGCTAAATTAACTTTTTGATTTTGATTAACCCTTGGTCTCTTACTAATTGAATTAAATCTATGTTTAAAAATCATTTTAAAACCTTTAGCCTAAAGTCCTTTTGAAATAGATTCAAAATTTTACGTAGGGTTAAAACTACTAGGGAGCATTTTATTATATTATAGCCTTAGTTTAAGATGTTAGCCTAGGTCTTTATCATATTTATTAATACAATAAAGACTTTAGTCTAAGATCTTTATGTTAGGCCTTTTATATCTTGTAGTTCACAAGGACTAAATTAACAAGGGGATTCATTTATTATTTTTGAACTTAACTTAAAATTTTATATTAAAGTGTAATCATGATTTTTAATATGACTAAACAACCTTAATCTAAATTATTTATGCTAAGACCTCTAAAGTTTCCAAAACACTTATGACTTTAATTTTATGCTTATAGAAATGGACAAACTATAAGGTGAAAGGTGGAAAGATCTTGGTGCCTCAAACAGATATCAATGACCCATGATAAAGGTCAAAATTCAATAAAGTTCAATGTAAGATCTAATGTTGCACACTAACTCATGTACCAAAGATCTAAAAACATGAGAATAGGGTTGAAATGTCAAAGTTATAAAATTTCCATAAGGGTGCCAAGCGCCAACATCTCATGAGCCTGGATGGTAGATACAATGGTCTAAAGGCCCTTCCCTAGGGTTAACAAGTCAATAAATTGAAGCCCCCATGGAGTTTCCAAGTGGTACACATATAGTATAGATCTTGAGGAAGTTACAAGTGTTAAAGCTTACAAGAGTCAATTAAGTCAAGCACCTAAGATCTATGGTGTGAATTAACTCATATATCAAATATATAATGATGCATAATCAATATCAAAGTAGTGAAATCTTTTCAAAATCAAATATAGTTGTGAAAAGTGTCACCATCATGAGAGTACTTAATAGAGATCTAATGACCTATAGGTAGAATTAGGGTCAATAAGTCAAAGATGTTGAGAATGAATAACAGATTGATAGATGGCAAGATCTTGATAATTGATAGTAAATCAATATGAGTCTTGATTAAATTGCAAGTGTCAAGCTCGCATGAAGTCAAAGGTCAATCACCAAGATCTATGGTGCGTGTTAACTCACACTTCATATATCTAATGGTGTGAGAATAATATCAAAGATAAAGGCTTTTTAAATAAAACATGAGGGTGACAAGTTTCACCATCGTGGGGATCCTATTAGAGATCCAATGTTATTTAGAGCTAAGGATAGAACCAAGTGGATAAAGATCAATGAACCATGTTGATTCGTATAAATAGATCTAATGATACAAGATCAATGAGACTTTTCAAAGGTCTTAGAGCCAATAGAAAATTGACACTTATTATGATCTCATGAGCTTAAAGGTAATACTTTACTTTTATCTCATTTCAATAAAGCACAAAGTATGGGTACATGTGTCCAAAGGCAACAATGGTCATGTTTTAATTAAATAAATAGCTCAACATGGACATTGCTACATGGATATGACGTGTTAGATTATGAACCAATGAAGAACACATAAATCTTAGACTTAACTTGGTTAGAAAATGTAAAAAGGAAGATCTAGTAGTAGATCAAGAGAAGACTACAACTACTCAATCATCTCAAATATTAAGTTGACACAACATATTATTTTAATATAAAGACATGTAAATCCTTTCGAAGGAATTTTCTAGTTTTGTAAAGGTAGGGGCAACATGTAACACATAGTAATAGGAATTTAGTCCTAGTTAAGTAATGATTTTGGTTATAAGGAATTGATAAATGGGTACTTATCCTTAACGCATGTCTAAGTTCCATTTGAAATGGCTAACTTGAAGTATTTGATAGGTTGTTCTCACAACTTATAAAATAAAAGTATTGATCTATAAATGCAATTTTCATGCAGTTTGAGATTTAATTGTAAAAAATTACCCTTGTTTTTTCACATGCACATGTTACATAGCTTTTATAAAGGTTAACTTAAAATGATGACTGTAAGAAGAATCTTATATGGTTTCAACCACAATTATAATTCAATTTTTGACTATCACATGTAATAACTTTGCATGGACTTAGAGGATGAGGCAACCCTCATCCCCAAGCCTATTTGAATAATTATAATCCACTAGTTGGAGGGGTGGGAAAATTTTCAATATACAAGAGTAGAATCAATTTTCATTGTCAGCAAATGTGTTTATGTATTCTCTCTCCAATTTCTATGTAATTAGGCTTATCTTTTAGGTTGTATGATTCAATAATTCTTAGTGTGCAACAACTACAATGAATTCTTTATTTCCTTGAGTGATATGATATTCTTATATGTGTAATAGTTATTTATGGATTATTAGATTACATTTATTATTGGAAATTAAGTTGATTGATTCATGTTCTTAAGTGTGTAAAAGTGTTTTCTTTTGATATAGTTTTTTATATGTGTGCAAAAATCTGCCTTAGATACCTCATTAGCCTGAGCCATAATCTCCTAACTAAGGGTGTGCAATAGCTTCTCTAAAAGGCAAAACCTTTTATTGAGGCTTATGAGTTCCCTATATTAGTATCCCCTTAGACTTATAAACTCTATTTGACTGTGTGTGTACAATAACTACCTGCAACAGGCATATATTTTGAAATCACTTATCCATTTAGAAACTAGCAAGAGAGGTGATTTCTTAAAACCATAGAGTTTTCTTTTCTACCTTACCCTTCCTTCCTTTTTGAGTTTTTTTAAGATTTATCCACTTTATATTATAAACCAACCACCCATCCAACTCATGTAGCAATTCACTACCCTTTATAAACCATACCTCCATCTAAAAAAACCTTGTCAATAACATGCATGACCTACCAGTTATTCCATCAATAGGTTGTTCAAACTACATACTTGTAACTTGTGCCCTAGAGTCAATTTTACCTTCATTGAGATCCTAAAATGTTATAGGCTACCTAATTGACTATGGCATGTATAAAACTCTATCAACATATATTTTATCAAACTTGGGATTTATGTAAAAACCCTAAATGTCAACACTATTATAAAAAATTAGGAAAATGATATAATAATGATAACATTCACTAATTTGTAACTATTTTATTTTGTCAACTTACTAAAAATATCAAAGTGTAAGGATAAAATAAAGACTTCACTAGAAACTTTACCTCCAAGAGGAATTATGGTCTGAAACTTGCTATGTAGAGAGGATGGTAACTAGAATTGGGAATTTAGGCCTAGATTTGGGCCTAGACAACAACACTAAGAAGAGAACACAAGAGGTTTGGTGATATTATCTAACTTAAGGTATTCTTGTCTATTTATAGTGAGGAAATTAGGGTTTTTGGGTTCAATGCACCTTCATCTATAGAGCCTATATCTGGTATGGAAGCTTATGATCACTTATGGAGATCATTGTGTGACTTATTTTCCTTGAAAACCCTAGCTCCTTGACATGTGAAAAGTAATACAAATAAATGAGGTAAAATGGGTCAGTGGTTAAATTTGGGTGAGACCACAACACCCCATGTGTTTAACACTACCTACATACCAATATTTTGAGGAGGGATCAAACTTCATATAGTTATCCCATGTTGTGGTAGTTTATGAAAAATTGGTGTAATATGCTAGATGTTGGTGTAATATGGATGTAATTATATGCCTTAATTATGACTCATGACCTATGAAATGTATTCAGACTTGAGATTTGAGATATTAGGGTTATATGCAATCAAAATTGGGAGAAATAAGTATTCTTCTCTCAATGTGCAAGTGTGATTCTGGTGATATTTAGTGTGGAAGCCTATTTTATGTGCAAAATGATATATAGTCACATCATTGAAAATAATTCAAATGGATCTCATTAGGGACATATAGGTCAACCTTATTATATCTTTGAATTTGGAAAAATAGACATTATTTGGTAGGAATACAAGAGAGGGGAAATAACACTAGAGTGGTACATTATAATCCCTTAAGACACTCATATTCAATGGGTTATTCTACCATTTTTAGGTTTAGGCAGGGCCTAAAATATGTCTAATGATGATAGGCATATTTATCAATTCATTCAAGGTTCATCTATCAGCTTATAAGAGTGTGAAAGGTGGTTGAAAGTGATTAAAAGGGGACCTAACATAGGTATATAGCTAGGTGTGTAAAATAGTGGTCACAAAGTGCATGGTTTTAGCTAAATGTTAATTTTACATGCCTACATTTTGCCCCATTTTATTTTAATAATTTATCAAAGTAAAAGTACAAGAGTAAAAGTAAAAAGAGTGTGTACTTGAACTTACCTATGGGAAGGAGTCATGGATCTAGGCCATAATGTTGAACTATGCTCCATGTAAACCTGTAATGAAACATATGTAATATCAATCTTTACTTAAGATGAATAATAAAAAATTGAAAGACAATAAAATAAAGAGTGATAATTAATGACTACACTTGATTGAGTATGTGAACTATTATGATTTTTTGGTTCAAAAATTGGTAATAGTGGCATGTTGTGTGTTTATATTAACATGAAAAATCTTTGAATGGATTGTGCATGCCCGGATCCTAATCAATAAGTAGGTATGATCAAGAAATTAAGGTGTGCATGACTCTATTATCATCATCTTAGAGTAGTGACATAATTTATAATACTTGTGTGAATCCCAATAGATATTTATGTTGTAAAAATTGGTGTAGATGCTGGTATAAATAGCAAACCAACCACTAAAAATGGAATAAGGTTTAATTCTAGTGAAAAACTAATGTAAATACTAATTATAAGTTAATTTTAGTGTATATAGCATGGATAATGACATGAATCATCATTCCATATACAAAATTGGTGTAAGAACTAAGAAATGAGGAAGCAATGTGTTGCGCACATGCCCCTAATTGATATCTAGTACATATAGATTTTGAGACTGAGTAAAACAATCATGATTTTAAGAATAAACCTATATGCCAAACTAAGTAAATTGAGTTTTGATAAATTCTAAAAATTCCTATTTTTTAGGCATTTAGACAACATTGGGAAGGACACTAGAGCAATGATCTCCTATCCAATGTGATGTTCCTATCCAAACTAGCTTTTTATGTATTTTCTATGCCTAAATTTATGTCAACTATGTGATCAATATTAAATCATGTTTGTGTATTGATCTAGGAAGGTCAAATCTCTAATACAAACCTCTATGAATGTCCCCTATTTTGAGGTGAGTTATTGAGCTTGTGTAAGAACTTAACTAAAAATAAAAGGTTATGAAATAGGTTGTTATGATGTAAAAAAATGTAAATTGAGTAATAATAACATCATATAAAATCATGGCATCGTTGTGTATTTAAACTAAGGATAGTAATAATTTAAGATGCATGTGAAAACAAGAATTCATAGCAAATGTATCTAGATATATGTGACAATGAAGCACATAGATAATTTGATCAACTTAGTATATAATGTTGAATAGAACTACTTAGGGAGGAATGCATGATATCCATCATGGCATTAGAAGGGATTGGGTACATGATTTTCATCATGGCATATAAATATAAGAAAATAAATAATCAAGGTGTTATGGCCATGATGCACACAATAAAAAAGTACACACACAACACATAAAGCACATAATAAGAGGCCAAGGGGCCACAAACAAGGGATGTGTTCAAATGTCACTCATTCAAATATAAGACACATATAAATGCATGTTTATATTCCTTCACATGCAAACATGAAAAAATTGAGGCTTAGAGCCACATAAAATGACATATTAAAATGTACACACATGGAAATTAGGCACACACAAGGATATGTTCAAATGTCGTCACATGTATATAATTAGAGATTTAAGGCTCAGATCCATGCAGTAATGACATATTCAAATGTCCTAAAAGCAAATAAGAGATGCATATTATCTATAAAGCTATGAAATTAATATAATAATCATGCATGATTATGTATTCTAATTAAAAAGAACTAAGTTTTAATCTAAGAAATATTTAGTAACTGAGATAGGCAATAGTGTATCACAATGTTAGTAGGAGAGTAATATCATAATATGTAACATAATGCAAAGTATTGAGTGTATGATTAAGATAGTGTGGGTAAATAAGGATAAAACTTGTGTTTACCATGCCCCTAGTAAGCTATCTAATGAATTTACATGTTTTAGGAAGCTTGAGTGAAGGTTAGGATTGATTAGTGATAGTATAATCTCATTGGGTCAACATCAAGGTGAAGGACACTAGAGTAGTGCACTCTTGTCCTTCATAACACTCATGTTTAAATGTAATTTCGATGTGTGTAATAGTGAAGGTGTCTATCACTAAATATGGGATTGATGCTATGTACAATTTACAATCACTCATTTGCCATGGTGAATAATGTATGATATAAAACTAGCTAAAACATGTATAGGATATTGTGCACAACTAAACTGATGTATTAAAACTATATATAAGCATGTATAAGTCTTAATTTTGGTATTTTCTATAATATTTTACTATTTTTTATATTTAAAATATTAAATTGAGAAAGAGAAAGAAGGATACTAACTGATGACTCCCTTAAGATTCTTACCATCAATAGATCATGTATTAAATAGAATAATGATGATCTCTTGAAAATGGAAAGTGTCATGAAACTTTATAGGTTCTATTCCATTTCCATATTCATATTTTGTATAATTAGTATCATTGGGATCATACCAATCTGTCTTGTTGTAATCATCATCATCATCATCATCTAGATTTTAAAATTATGAAATGTCACTTTTGTCTTCTATTGTATCTTGATATGATTAAGGAACTACCCCATAATTTGGTATTGAACTTTCTAATTTTTCCTTTGCAATGTGTAATGTATCATGTGCCTTTAGTGATATGACATTACTTGTATCTATTTGTGTGCTAGTTTTCTCTCTATAAATGTTCCTTCTTTGTATAAGTTTATGACCTTGCCTTCATGTTCAAATGATATGTAATCTTTGACCATATCAATTATTGTTCCTATTGATTTTAAGCATAATCCTCCAAGCACAACATTGTAGGCACTTGAATTTAAAATAACATGAAAATTAGGATAACACTCCTTTGAAGCAAAATAATCTTTTAACTTAATTGATCCCACCCATGTTTTAGATGCATTAGTTTGATCCAAGTGATGATGTTTATTACCAATAAATGTAAGAAATGGCATAGAACAAAAATTGATTTCTTGATATTCTTCAACCTTGACATCTGTAAATTGTTTTCCATCAATGTCAATAGTGATAGTGAAAGGGACTTGATATGAGGAAAGACTTAAAATTTCCTCCTTTCTAACCAAATTTGAAACTATTTCTTTTGTAGGTATTTCATGATTTTGATTTTATTTTCTTAAAAATATTTTTTTAATAATGTTTTTTACTTATCTTTAATTTGATTTGACAACTTCTCTTTTAGTGATTTTACTTTTTCTTGTTCTAACATGTGTTTTTCACATTATTTCCTTTGTAATTACTCTTTTTGATCTTGTTCCTTTTGTTCTCTTTCTTACTCTAAGTTAGCTTGTTGAATATTTTTTTAGTATATTTGTTCTTTGTAAAGCTTTTCCTATTCCTATTTGTCCTTTGGTAACCATTTTTTTACTAATTTTGTTTTTTCCACTTTTTTTACTTTCCCTTGTTCCATTATGGGTTGTTTGATTGATGTATCGCTTATATGATCACCACTATCAATTACCTTTTGTATTTTCTTTTTTCAAATCCAAACAATGATCGGTATGATGTCCATGCATTCTATGATATGTAGCACAATGGTATTTTTATATCCTTACAGGATGTAGAGGAGGTAGTTGAATAAACTTTTTATAAATCATTTCCCTTAGAATCTCATTTGAACTCTTATTATCCACTTGAATAATTTTTGAATCACTTATTGTATAGGTATTTTTTTTTAGTTTCTCATTTTGATATGAAATATTGTTAGGTAATACATTGGTAGATGGAGATGTACATATTTTTGACCAAATTTTAGCCCTTCAAGCCAAATTTGAGCTAGGTCCAATATATAGGTTTCATTTGAAAGAAGAGTTCTTTACAAATCCCACAACAATTATACAATTCCAATTCTTTTGAAATATTTTATTTTGGTCCTTTTCTAAGCCTTTGCATGGTAATCCTTTTGGGTCTTTTGTTTTTGACTGTGTTATTTCTTTAAGACTTTTTATTCGGTCAAGTGCCGAATTCTTTCGAATAATTTATCCAAGATAGATTTACCGAAGTTGAAGACTAATTCCTTTAGTAAAATTATCTGCATAATTTCTATGAAGGACTTTTTCAAGCTAAGGGATCATTTTCAAATTTTCTAAAAGGGGCACTTTCAAAAAATCCCAAAAGAATGGGAGCAAAACACAAGTCCCAAAATAATTATTCAAGAGCAGGAAGTTCTAAAAATCATTTTCAACTTTCTAAAGGGACATTTCCAAGTGTCATAGGGTCATTTAAAATTTTCCAAAGGACCATTCTTTCAGTCAAAGGACCATTTCTTTCGGCTAAAGGGTAAAAAGATAAAAGTTTGAAGGGCCAAACAAAAAGTCTAAAGGAATTCTTTCGAAAAGATTATTTGAGGAATTATTTCAGAAAACTTGTCCACATCAAAAAGAGTTTAAATCCCAAATCTTTTAGACATTTTATTTGATATAAAGGAAACAAAAGGCCTAAAATATTGTTCGAGAAAATTGTCTGTAGGAATTGCCAAGAAAAATCCTGAATGAATTCTTTCAAGAAAAGTGTCAAGATAAAAAAGTCATAAGGAGAAAAGTGCCAAAAAAATGTGATCATGAGAAAAGTGTCTAAGGAATGAATTCTTTTGGAAAGATTTTACAAGGGAAATAGAAGTCTGAGGGAAACAAATGTCTGAAATAAAATACCTAAAGGATGATGGCCCATAAAAAGTCAATTTCAAACTATGGAAAATAGTCATTGGTGTCAAAAGTCTTGGTGGGAACCTGAGGGAAAATGTGGAGGTAAAAAATGGTAAGATCCTAGGCATTTGGCATAGATAATACAATCAAATAATAGATAGGTCAATGGTTTGGGTCATTGCTGGTAGCTGACCAAATCAAAGAGCTTCCATGAAATTAACAAACATAGGTGTCTACAGGATGACTGGCAGTTAGAAAAAACATTATCTAACTATCACAATGAGTTCCATTTCCATTTAGCAGTGCTATGTGCTGAATCTCTTATTTTAGTTTCAAACATTCATGGATGGTCTTAGATGAAGGCAATTTCTTATGTTAATTCTGAAGGTTGTTTTCCACTTTTCACCTTTCTCATGACTTGTTTTGGACAAGTAGACCTCTTGACATGGCATGTCTTGACCCACACCTCTTCCACATGTAAATTTAACTAACTCTTTCAAGGTGACACATGTTTAAGTAACCCTTAGACTTATTTTACTTATTCTTACTCTCAAATCTATAAATATCCATTCTCTTGGCTCATTTGAGTAGCCTCCACTAGTTATTAGGAAAACTCTAGCCAGATTTGTACTTGAAAGACTCTTGAATAAATAATACAAGTTATTTTTCCACTCACATGCTATACTATTGATTATTGGTTCAAATCATGTTGTTCTTATTTAGTAAGAGGTCATATTTCCTAATATGTCATCTTTAGTTACCTACAAAATGTGAAAAAAGAGTGTTGTTACAAGTCCTTGTTAGAATTATTTTCTTAGTGTATATAAGTTTTAGAAGTGGTATATGATTATATTCCTTCTTGGAATCATCCATTTCCCTCCTAAATTTAAAATACCTTCTTAAATCTAACATATGAAATGTTGATGTGACAATGCACAAGGAGTTGAAAGTTTTATGTGAGATAATATTTGTTAGTTTTTGAGTAGCATATTTTCAATCAAATAGAAGGAGATAAATATTGATGCATCACCTTTTTGGTTTCTTATTTTTTTTCCTAAACCCTTTTCATACATGAATTGATAGGTTATAGAGTGCTTCAAATAATTGCATCAAGGGGAGCTAGCCCTTTATCTAGAGATTCATCTCAACAAAATTTTCACCCATAGCAAGAGAGATGTTTCCAATGTGCCACTTGGATGAGGAGATATGAGTATCTCCTCAAGGGTGTGAATCTAATTGTCAATAGTTTTTGGCATGCTCAGTGGGACCCCAAGTCCTAAAATATTTTTTAAGGTTGGTGTTATTCTTGGCCTAGTTGAAGATGAAAAAATCATCTGCATTCACTACCTAAAAACTCCATAGAAGAATTTAAGTCTTTGGCCAATGATCAGTCCTATTTTCCATGCCAAAGGTAAAAACTAGATCTACTACTAAAGAGACACCTTTTGAGTTTGTGTAACTACCTCCATATTCCACCAAAAGGTTTAGGTTTATCAACACTCATCCTTATAAAAGAGATTTTATGTTTAAAGCTTCTAATTTTGTGTTACATTCCATTCCTAACATCCATAGTGATCATTTAAATATGTCTAGAAGATAACATTTTGTGCCTTTCACCATGGCATCTCCCTTACATCTTACCCAATATGATCAAATTCCAGAAGCAACCCTCAAAAGTGTCACATCTTTTAATGGGGATGGTCCTATTACTACCATTGAGTGCATTAGGAATATAGAAAAAAAATTAATATCCAAAACATCACCCAAGAAAATGTAGCTATTAGGTTGTTGGCCTTGTCTTTTAAAGGAAAAGTTTTGGATTGGTATGGGACCCTACCTGTAAATTCGATTGGATCATGGGATGAGTTGGGGGATTTATTGACTAATAGGTTTGGAGAAAAGAGTGATCACCTATCTCTAGCTAAGCAATTAACCACAATCAAGAGGGTACCACATGAATTCATGCAATATTTTAATACTAGGCTACAAAAAACATGGGATAAGATCCCAACTCTTATGAGGCCTACACTAGACTATGCATTTTTGTATTACCTAAAGGAATTAAATAATGATGTGGCCATGATGATTTAATATATGGGTGGGAATACACTCCTTGATTCCTATGAAATATCCATAAATTCAAAAAATTATCTCATCCAAGCAGGGAAGATAGCTCCTAAACCCCCAATGCCTTTGTTCCCTGATTTACAACCTCCTAATCAAGTTGCATTACCTACATTAGCCCCTTTGCCTAGTCATGACAAATCTTCTATAGTATCTTAAAATGAAATTAATGAGGTAAAAAGTTTGTTTCAAAGTGTTACCAAGGAATTGGTTGCCCTCAAGAGGCAACAAGATCAATGTTATAGACCATATCAGCCTTATAACCAATTTGGACAAACCAATAGACCTCCCTTTTAAAATAATGTGCATGGACAAGGTCAAATCACCCAAGCTAAGCCTTATCAAATATATAATCCAAATGCTTCCCTGTCCTCCAAATCCCTTTTTCCCACCTAAAACAATCTTTTTCAATAAAAACCATGCTACCATTCTTTTGAGCAAAGTCAAGAACAAGTTGTTTATGTAAATGAAATGCATATCCAAACCATGACAATGCAAGGAAATCAAGTACCACAAGTTCCAATTTTTGAGATGTTAATGTAAGATGGGATGGAAGGTGGTCAATTCCAATCTGATTCTACTCTCATAAATCACTTGTAAGGAGAGCTTTGTGTCATCAATCACTTGGCAAATTCAAACAACATCAATGTTAGTGTGGCTGCCAACACTAGATCAAAAAAGAGGGTTGTGGATGAGGTTCAAAGAACCAATAAAGAACATGTTTTGACCCCTACATCATCTCCTATGGTTATTGGATCTAATACATCTCCTAAAGTATAATAAAATTAGAGGTTTCCAAACTTTAGGCCAACTGTTACAACTCTACCTCCACAAGCTACATCATAAGGTGCCAATGTTCATTAAGAGAACCCCAAGGTAAGTAATCCTTCCATCCATGTGGTGGACCAGATGAAGAAGCTTCATATGAAAATATCATTATGGGATTCTCTAACATTACTAGGGAAAAAATATATGCTCCAAAAGTAATTGCATGGATTAGGTAAACAAATTGGCCCATCTAGAAATGACAATGTGGTTTTGGTCAATGCAACTCAATCTATAGATGGTCAAGTGAAGAAAGATGAGAAGATTCCTCATTTTTACATATCTATAATTATTGGTGATTTATTGGTTCATAATTGTATTATATATAGTGGAGAAATCACATTAGTTATGCCCAAATGTGTAGCTTATAAATTAGGCTTAAAGTATGAGCCAATGACTAAGGGAGTCTTACAATTAGATGGATCACCATCCAAGACTTTTGGGATAGTATAAAATGTGAATTTGATACTTCATGCTTGTCTTAATTATCTTATTCTTCATGATGTGGTGATGGTATATTTACCCCCATACTTTTCCCTTTGCTTGTCAAAAGATTTTATAGCTAAAATAGGTGGGTACTTAATAGCTAATTGGTCCTACATGGTGTTTAAAACAAAGTGTGGCACTAAGGTGAAGATTGAATCTAAACCTATTCACAAATATAACTTAGAACCACACTCACCTAAGGTGGAAATTTTTAAATATGACATTATTGATGAAGAGGAGCTTCACATTGACCAATATCCATCATCTCTCCTCTGGAGGGAGTTTTTGATTTGTTCTTAGATGAGTGGGGAAACGAACACTATGAACATGATCCTTAAAAGTTTATTGATGAATATAGTCTTGGGGTCTATTATATGCATGAGAAGGACTCTTTAATTCCCAATTTGATGAATTTAAATGAAGATGTGAATGGTTTGTGGCATCTCTTCTTTGATGGGTCTAGAAGTAAGATTAGGGCAGGTGGTGGAGCAATGTTGGTTTCACCTTCAAAGGAGAGGTATTATTAAACCTTTATATTTTAATTATCATGAACTTATAATGTGGTAGAGTATGATTCCCTTATATATGGCCTTTAATGGGGTATAAAAAGAGGATTTAAGGAACTACAAGTGTATGGAGATAGTAAGCTTTTTATGAATCAAGTTAGAGGGCATAATTTGACAAAAAACTCTTTTCGTAAGTCTTATAAGCATAGAGTGTAGGATCTCATGGAAGATTTCAAAGCCTTTAACATCACTTCTATTTCAAGATAAGATAACAAACATGATGATAGGTTGGCAGTAATTGGAGCTTGATTTGATGTTCCAAAAGGGATAAAATAAGACAAGAACCATCCTTGACTAAAAGTGATTGTAAAGCCCTCCATACTAGATAATGTCATTAATTGGTAGGTGTTTAATAGTGATCATAAAATACCACTTTATATACAAGAATAAGCTGAGTTTTATTCCAAGAATTAGTCTAAACTACAGCAACAATATGGAGGGCAGATTATGTAATTGAAGTCTAACAATCTCCCTAAAGGCCTAGTCACTCTTGAGATCATATTCAATGATGATGACCAGCTAAAGAAAGAGAAGATAAGAATATCTACCAAGCAACAAAACTATGAGAAGGTTCAGATCTTCAAAGATAAATTGCTTACACTTGGGAAGGTATGTACTAGCAAAGAGAAGCATGCTTTCATTGAGTTATGCAAAGACTTTTCTAATGTCTTTGCATGAGAGTATAGTGATTTAAAAGGTTTTGATCTAATTTTAGCTCAGAATACTATAGAGTTACATGAAAATTCTTAGACTATTAATAAAATTAAAAGGCCAATTAATCCAAATATTGATCTTCTCATGAGGAAATAACTCACCAAACTAATTGAGTCCAAAATCATCTTTCCCATTAAGCATTCATCTTGGTTGGCAAACCTAGTTCTTGTTAGAAAAAAGAATGGAGATATAAGGTTGTGTGTTGATTTTAGGGACTTTAATAGAGTGTCTTTGAAGGATCATTACCCACTCCCTTCCATGGAACAAATATTGCAAGTTGTGGCTGGTAGTGAAAGGTTTTCTCTCCTTGATGGGTATTATGGGTATAATCAAATTCTGGTGAAGGAAAGTGACCAATATAAGATAGATTTAATACTAAATGGGGTACATATGGTTATAGTAAAATGAATTTTTGGTTGTCTAATGCTATATCTAATTTTCAACATGCAATAGATATGGCTTTTCAAGGATTAATCAATGATATTGTATTGGTATATCTTGATGATGTGACAATTTTCTCCAAGGAAGTAAAAGATCATTTGAATCACCTACGATAGATTTTTAAGAGGTGTATATATTTTGGGATCTCTCTAAACCCAAAAAAGTGTGTGTTTGTTATTCATGAATACAAACTACTAGGCCGTATTATTTCAAATAAGGGTTTGTCTATTGATCCTGAAAGGGTACGTGCCATCTTGGCATTGTCTTTGCCTAAACATAAGAAAGGTTTGAAAAGTTTCTTTAGAAAGATAAATTTCATAAGGATATTCATTCTTGATTTCACTAACTTGGTCAAGCCCTTGACCTCCATGCTAATGAAAGATGAAGTATTCACTTGGACAAGAAGGAGGAAAGAAATTTTTGAGGAGATCAAGCAAGTCATTGCCCAAGTTCCTACCTTTGCAAGTCATAACTTCTCCAAAGATTTCAACATATATAATTTTGATAATTAAGAGGTAATATCTATGATTCTTACTCAAATCTAATGATGAAAACTTTGAACAGCCTATTACCTTCTTTAGTCAAGGTTTAGAAGGCTATGAAATAAGTACTTTCGGTCATAAGGAGTTTAAAGAAGTTTAGGCATATGTTGTCTAACAACAAGATTCACATTTCTGTGCCTCATCCTAGTGTGAAATAATTTATATTGAGTAGATATTTGAATGAAAATAAGGTAGGTTGGATGACAAAGGTGATGGAATATGATGTGGAGATCAAGACAACAAAGCTAGTGAAAGGAAAAGGGTTATGTGAGCATCTTGCTTTAGACTTGAAAGAATAAAAAGAAGTGTTTTTGGTAATTTAAAATGACTCTATGATAGTTTCACCTTCATCCATGATAAATTGGACACAATACATGATCCATTTCCTTCAAATTGGTGAGTGTCCACAAGGTCTTGATAGGGATAAAAGAAGGTACTTTAGGCTATAATCCATTCCTTATGTACTTGTTAATGCAGTGTTATTTAGAAAGGACTCTTCAGGTGTAATTTTGAGGTGTCTTGATTTGGATTATGTTGATAAAGTATTGTTTGAATTCCATGATGGACCAGTTGGTGATCACTTTACTCCAAGAACCATAGCTGTTAAGATTATGAGGGCTAGTTACTTTTGGCCTAGTTTGTTTAAGGACACCCACACTTGGGTAAGGAAATTCCAAAAGTGTGATCTTTTTTATGACAAAAAAAATCTATCTACCTTTCCTCTTCATCTAATCTAGGTTGAGAAACCCTTCATGCAATGGGTTTTGGATTTCATAGGCCTAATCAATCCTCCTTCTAGTGCTAGCCACAAATGGGTGTTGACTACCACTGACTACTTTACAAGATGGGTGGAGGTTATAGATCTTAAAGAGACCAATGAAATTTCAGTCCTTGACTTCTATGAAGGTATAGTAATAAGGTTTAGATCTCCTTCAATAATTATTTTAGATAATTTGTTAGCTTTCCTAGGAACAAGGACAAGTGAATGGGCTTTGAAACAAGACATCTAACTTAGCACCTCCTTCAACTATTATCCCCAAGGGAATGGACTAGTTGAGTCCATAAATAAGAAATTAATTAGGATCATTAAGAGGATAATGGAGGAAAATAAAAGGACTTGGCACACTAAGATGAAGATAGCCCTTTGAGTTGATAGGATTACACCAAGAGAGCAATTATAAACTCACCCTATACACTTATCTATGGAAGGGAAGCTAGACTTCCTATCTCACTTGAGTTACCAGCTTTAGATCTTACCTATCAATTATAATTGATGGAGAATGATAGCATGGAGGTTAAATTATGTGAGTTAATGGATCTTAAGGAGGCAATAAATCAAGCTATGCACACCATGACAACTAACTAAGAGCAAACAAAGAAGTATTTTGACAAGAAATCCATGCCAAGGAGTTTCAAAGAAGGAGACATTGTCCTAAAATGGGATGAAGATAGGGCCAATCTTAGAAGACACACAAATTTTCATGCTTTTTAGAGTGGCACATATATGATCACACAGTGCAAACAACACAATGCTTTCCAACATTCAAATTTGGATGGATAGGAGCTACATATCTTAGTCAATGGGATATATCTAAAGCATTATTACTAAGGTTATCATTTTCATTTATACATATTTTCCTACTCTCTTTGTGTTCCCTAATTACTTACACATGTGTGTGAGTTATCTTGTGTATTGCTTTGCTTTGTGTCTTATTTATTTTATTCTTGTTGTGTCTTATGTCTTGTAGCATGGGTTTTCCTTCTGGTCTGGTGTGTTGTTTAAGGTTTTGAATCATGGACAATGTTTCCTTGTTTGAGTGTCCTAGATGACTCCATACCCAATGGATTAATTTTTCTATTGGTCTGGTCAGTATAGTAGGCATACTACCCATGCAAGTCACCAATTTTTTGACCAAATTTTGTCCCTTTAGACTAAAATTGGGCACCCTTATTTGAAAACTTAGTTGCCTAAGTCTATACCTTTGGCTAGGTCTAGTATGCAGGTTTAATTTGGAAGAAGTTTTCTATACAAATCCCGCAACAAATGTACAAGTCTAATTCTTTTAAAAAAATTGGTTTTGGTCTTTTGCTAAGCCTTTACATAGTAATTCCTTTGGGTCTTTTTTTTTGACTAAGTGTTATTTCTTTCATACTTTTTATTCGGCCAAGTGTTGAATTCTTTTGGACAATTTGTCTAAGACAAATTTCCTAAAGATGAAGACTAATTCCTTTAAGAAAATTTTTTGCACAATTTCCAAAAAGCACCTTTTCAAGCTAAGGGACCATTTTTAAATTTTTTTAAGGGTAGTTTACAACTTTTTTGAAAGGGACACTTTCAAAAAAGCCAGAAAGAATGGGAGCAAAACACAAGTTTTGAAGGAATTATTCGAGTGCAAAAGTTCCAAAAGTCATTTTCAACTTTTTGAAGGGACATTTCCAAGTGCCGCAGGGTCATTTATTGATTGCTAAAAGACCATTTCTTTCGACTGAAGGGAAAAAAGACAAAATTTTAAAGGGCCAAATAGAAAGTTTGAAGGAATTATTTCAAAAAGATTATCTGAGGAATTATTTCTAAAAACTTGTCTACATCAAAAAGAGTTCAAATCCTAATTATTTTGGACATTTTGTCTGATACAATGGAAACAAAGGGCCAGAAAGATTGTTCAGGAAAATCATCTATAGGAATTGTCAAGAAAAAGTCTGAATGAATTCTTTCGATAAAAGTGTTGAGACAAAAAAGTTTGAAGGAGAAAAGTGCCAAAATAAAGTGACCATGGGAAAAGTGTTTGAGTAATGAATTATTTTGGAAATATTATTTGAGGGAAACAAAATTATAAGGGAAACAAATGTCCCAAAGAAAATACGTAAAGGATGATGGCCCGTAAAAAGTCAATTTCAAACTATGGAAAATAGTTGTTGGTGTCAAAAGGCTTGGCAAGAACCTAAGGGCAAATGTGGAAGTAATAAATAGTAGGATCTTGAGAATATAGTGTACACAAAACAAGAAAAGAATATATGGTTCAATGGTTTAGGTCATTACTGGTAGTCAACCAAATCAAAGAGCTTCCATGAAATCAACAAATACAGGTGTCTAAAGGATTATTGGCAGTTAGGAAAAACATTCTATAACTATCACAATGAGTTCCATTTCCATCGAGTAGTGCTATGTGTCAACTCTCCTATTTTTAATTAAAAATTTCCATGGATGTTATTAGATAGAGGTAGTTTCCTATGCCAATTTTAAAGGTTTTTTGCCACTTTTCACCTTTCTCATGACTTGTTTTGGACAAGTAGACCTCCTAACATGGCATGGATCACCCCAAACCTCTTCCACATGCAAATGTAACTAACTCTCTCAAGGTGACACATGTCTAAGTGACCCTTGGACTTCCTTTACTTATTCTTTCTCTCAAAGCTATAAATATCCACTCTCTTGGCTCATTTGAGTAGCCTCTGTTGGTTATTATGAAAACTCTAGCCATATTTGTACTTGAAAGACTCTTGAAGAAATAATACAAGTTATTTTTCCACTCACATGCTATACTATTGACTACTAGTTCAAATCTTATTATTCTTGTTTAGTGAGAGGTCATCTTTCTTAACATATCTTCTTTGGTTACCTACCAAATATGCAGAAAGAGTGTTATTGCAGGTTCTTGTTAGTATTATTTTCTTAGTGTATATAAGTTTTATAAGTGTTCTATGACTGTATTCCTTCTTGGAATCATTTTTTTCCCTCCTAAATTTTGAATGCCTTCCTGAATCTAACATGTGAAATACTGATGTGACAATGCACAAGGAGTTGTGAGTTTTATGTGAGAGAAACTTTTTTAGTCTTTAAGTAGCATATTTCTAGCCAAATGGGATGAGATAAAAATTGGTTCATCATCTTTTTATTTTCTTAGTTGTTTTCCTAGACCCTTTTCATACATGAATTGATAGGTTAGAGAGTGATTTAAAGAATTGCATCAAGGGGAGTTAACCCCTTATCTAGAGATTCATCTCAGTGAAATTATTACCCATAGCAAGAGAGATGTTTCCATTATGCCACTTAGATGAGGAGAGATGAGCATCTCCTCAAGGGTGTGAATCCAAGTGTCAACACATACTTGATTAATATTAGCATATTATAGATTATTTATAGATGTAATATGATGTTCCAATAATGTGATATTTGTACTAAAAATTTTATTTTACTTTTATAACTTTGATATTAACTTGCCCATACTGATTATTTAATCTTTAGAGCCTCACAAGCACATGCCCGAGGTGCTTTAGATTAAATATGCATATACACCATGAAGAGGATATGTGGGAGATGGAGGGGTTTGAGGAAGTATAGATTGGTTACCTTAATTTGGAACTATAGGATGGGCTACCTTACCTCTTGGGATAGTGATAACATGGAAATGGATAGAGGGAAATTATCTTAAACAACCTTGATGGTTAGGAGGAGCTTTTTTGTTAACCATGTTAGATTTTACAAATAGTAAAATGATAATAAGAAAAGAGAGACATAGGAATGTTATAAAACACTCCAACATGATAATAAAATATGAATTGAATTTAAAATCCCAAGAAGATAAAATTTTAGAAGAAAACCCTAGGAAAAACTAGGGCTTTCCATGTTCAACAAGAAGAGGGTTCACCAATATGTTTTATCAAATTTGGGATTTATGTTAAAAACCTAGATGATAACACTACTATGAAAAATCAAGAAAATAATATAAAAATGATCATATTCACTAATTTAAAAATACTGTATACCTAAAACTTACTAAAAATATAAAATTTTAAGGAGAAAACATATACTTAGCTAGAAACTTTTCCTCTAATAGGAATCAAGGTCTAAAACTTGTTGTGCAAAGAGGTTTGGTAACTAGAATTAAGAATATGGGCTTGGATCTAGGCCTAGAAAATAATGTTTGTAAGAGGACACTAGAGGGGTGGTTCTCTTTTCCAACCTAGGGTATTCTTATCCATTTTTAGTGAGGAAATTAGGTTTTATGGGTTCTCTTTGCATTCATCTGCAGAGCCTGTATATGTTGTGGGAGCTTATGACTACTTGTAGAGACTAATGTGTGACTAATTTTCCTTCAAAATCCTATATCCTTGAAATGTGAAGACCAATGTAAATCAATGGGTAAAAGGGGGTCAATGATTTAAATTGAATGAGACCTCAACAACCCATGTGTTGAGTGTTACCTATATACCAATACTTCAAATAGGGATCAAACTTCATGTAGTTCTCCCATGTTGTGGTGGTGTGTGCATAACTGGTATAATATGTTAGATGTTAGTGTAATACTAATGTGATTATATTCCTTAACCATAAATTTTTACCTATGAAATGTATTTGGACTTGAACTCTAGGATATTAGGGTTGTATGCAATTAGAATTGAGAGAAATAGGTATTTTTCTCTCAATGTGCAAGTTTGATTCTAGTGTGAAAACATCTTTTGTGTGAAAAATGGTTTTAAAAGTGTTTATATAGTCATATCATTAAAAATCCTTTGAATTGATCTCATTAGGGAGATAAGATGACCTTCTTATAGCTTTGGATTTAGAAAATTATACATTATTTGGAAGGAAGATAGGAGAGGGGGAAAGGACACTAGAGCAATGCATTATAGTCCCTTAGGGTGCTCTTGTCTAATGGGTCATTTTACCATGTTGAGGGTTAGGTAGGGCATAAAAGGTGTCTAAGGTTGAGAGGGATATGTCTCATTCTATTTGGGGTTCATCTATCAGATTAGAAGAGTGTGAAAGGTGGTCGAAAGTGATCAAAAAGAGACCTAAGATAGGTCTAGAGATAAGTGTGTAAAAGAGTGGTCACAAGTGCATAGTTTTAGCTAAATGTTAATTTTACATGTCTATATGATACATTAAGTATTTATGATATCTATTTGATTTACCTTCTCTAAGTCCAAATCTCTTAGATAGTATAAGTTCTAGGTCAATCATAGCTCATTGCATACAATGTTTACCTTGACCTTCTTCATGTCTTCTACTATACTATAAATGTCATTGTCAGTAACTAAGGGTGTGTTATATGAAGGTTATTGGGCATTTCCTTTTAGAGGAGGTGGGTTACTATTTGCTTTTAGATATGGGGGTGTGGTAACATTATTAGGAGGATTAGAAGTAGTGAGGGGTGGTTGTGTCTTAATTATTAAGGAATAATTATTTTTATGGTATTTTTTTAGGGAATGAATCTCATCCATGTTTTCCTCTGGTTCAGTTTCCTCTTGCCTGAGAAAATCATAGGTCTCAAATACCATGGTTGTGTTTGGTACATAGGACATACTAGCCATATTTGATGGATTTGGAATTATTTTGTAGCCTTATATTTCCTATTAGAATATCTCAAAGGTATTGAAAAACTCAATGAAATACATTTCCCATGTCTAGTGGTATTGTGTACCCTAAACCAGTTAGGCAAGGCAAACTCACACTTGTTAATTTTAAGATGTTTGTTTTGGGTGGGTTTAGGATTAGCATTTGTGCTATTAAAAGGTATATGGTGCCTTTGGTATGTGTATTTTCTATTTAAATTATCTCCCCTAGTGTTTCTAATTTATCTTTGGATATTTAATAAATCACTACTAAGCTTTTGAACTATGTGTTGGATCGCATGAGCTCTCCCTTGGAAAAATCTTGGGAAAAGACCTAGTGTTGGGCTCAAAATTTTGTATCTATTTTTCCTAAGTACTTTTTGAAGATAAAAACATGGAAAGAAGCATAGGTGTAGAAGAGACATGGTGTAGAAGACCATGGCATGAAAGAGGCAAGTCACGAAGAATAAGGGTACATGAAACATGGAGGAACCAAGAATGCAGGACTTAAACAATATCAAAATATTTGGGCAAGGGTGTAGAAATTGAAGACAATTAGGGAACAATTCACTTGAACATCATAGAAGAATAGTCAAGTGTGAATCTAACACTGGTCTACAAGAAGATAGGAACATGGCAATGAAGATCCAACATAGAGAGAACATATAGGGGAAGTTAGGCCTAGGTCATTAGGAATTCAATATAATAGCTTCTCACAGCTCATTGATTTTAATATTCATTGGTGAGTCATATTTATGTAATTGATTTTATAACTGAATGGTCGGGGTAGAACCATGTATAAATACCCCTTAATTTTACTTAGTGTTGGTTGATAATTCTAATATTGAAGCCATCATAATTATAGATGTGACTTATGTATGGAAAGAGAGAAAACTTGTGTTAATGAACTACTTTATGTAATATGATTATGACTATAATGGATTCTTAGTTTTCACCCATGTCATTTTTTTGTGATTAGTTAAGTATGGAATGAATGAATAGTCAAAAGTTAGTCATGGAACTATGTATTTAGAACTAAGTGCATGTTTGATCACCCTATCATAAGAAAGTAAGTGAATTCACCATCATGTGATGAAACCAATGAGAACTAATCTTAGGCAACATGCTTTGGGTGAGAGTGCAAGAAACTTTCTTGCATATATGTTGGCATGTTAGATTTTTGGAACTCTTGCTCTCTTAGGTGCATGACTAGGAAAAGTCATGCTAGACTAAAGGAAAAGAGCCCAACATTTTATTTCCATTTTTGGGACCCATTGTACTTATTCACATGATGGTGGGAAAATGTTTGAATAGTTATCTCTAGAAAATATCAAGAATTTGGTTGCTACCATAGAAGAGAATTTTGCACTTTAGTATTTTGTACCAAGAGTTTATATATGTGCATGTGTAGAGCAACACCTTTATGACTAACTCTATAAAACATTCTTTATATAAGTTCTCAGTCACTTACATTCTTGGATTTTAGTACATGCACAACACCATCAAGGAATTATAGATGGAATGTCTCCTGGTTAATAGAGCATCAATCAACCTTGGTAAGATTGGGAGAAATTTGGACATGTATGGTGGACATTTGGTGGTGAGGAACACTTAATACCTATATTTTTGAATATGTGGTCTATACTTACTCTTATTCTCTTAGGTTCATGAATAGGAAAAGTCATGATAGACTAAAAGAAAAGAACCTAACATTTGGTTATGTTACATCATAACAAGCTCCATTTCCAATGTCCAGTCTTCCTATAGTCTACTAAGAGATGATGCTTCATCTACCTATATATCATGGTGTTGAAAATTAAGCACAACATGTTCATAAGTATGAACCCATTTGGTAGGTATGAGGTATTACTTATACTTAATAGAAGGCAACTTAGTTTGCCACTACCCTTTTAGATCATACACATAAATGGTACCATAAGTTTGATTTGTAAAAAGTTATAGTAAACAATGAGTAGTTTAAGGAAATTTTTCTTTAATAATTTGACATTCTAGAGTTTGAACAATAGAGTTTTGTTTCCCTAAAGGATATTAAACAAGAATTCACTAAGATTGTGTGTGAGTATGATGTGTATTTTAAAATGCTACTTTCTAATTTATCATTTGAGATAAATGAAACACCATATGCCCATTAGTTTATAGGAGGCTTATTACTCCCTTTTTGAGGTACCTTGTTCTATAAGACCTTTATGGACCCATTCAAGGCATTAAAATCTGCCCTTTATGCTAAAGTTATTTGAAGTATAGATACAGGGATTAGTCCCTTTATGAAATCCCAAATTGCTATTATAGTTCCTTAGTTGCATAATTTCACTAAATATATTACTTAAAATACTCGTAGTAGTTTATGCTATGTTGACTATGAAGTGGAAGGTCATAACATAAATAATTTTCTTAAGAAGAGTACTTGTGTAGTGGTAAAGTAGTCCTATAATATCTATTGACCAAATTTGACTTTTTAGTCAAATTGGGGCACCTATAGGTAAAAAACTTATTTTATAGGTCTATAGGGGGTGTAATATGAGTGTCATGGGGTTTATTATAGTTTAATTTATGTCAATTAATGTTATATTAGCCTTGGTCAATTAGTTTTTATGTCCATTTATCATTTTGGGTCAAATTTGAAGTCAAAAAGGGTGCATTTAATCAGTTATATGGGTTTATTAGGAAATTTGAAGGTATAAATTAGTGATGTCACATGACATATGTCTTCATAATTCTTAATCCACTGTTGGTAACTAAAATTTGTAGGTTCATTAGAAGAAAAGTCAATTTTCTTAAAGAAAAGGGTTTAGCACTTGTATAGCCTCCTTGGGAAGTGTACCAATTGGAAAAGGTTTAAATGTGAATATTCAGCTCCCCCATGTTCATTTCCATGATTTTTATTATTTTTAAGTAACATTCATTGCTCAAAACAATTCATCTTTCTTCTCACCCTTCTTGGCAATCAAAAGTGGCTTATAGGTTTGTACTTGGTATGGATAACTCATGAGGTTTTAGGAAAAATTCTCTTGGGAGATGATATAAAAATTTTATAAATTCATTTTCATATAATTATTTTTAAAATTGATCAATTGTACTTTATGAACCATTGCGAACAAGTAGACTGTGCAAATCTCCTAGTTATTTCATGAACCCTATGGGTTTGCTCCTGATTGGGATATTTCATAAAATCTAGCTATTGATATTGCTCACATATGTTTCTTAATTATTATTCCAATGGTTCCCATGATTGGTTTCATGTTTTGTGGTGTTTGGATGAGCTAATAACCTCAAATTTGTAGACTAGTCTCTTTTGATTGCCACAAACAATTTTCAACAAGTCTAAGATTTTCACACTTATTCATGGATTTAGGGGGTTGTTCTAGTGTTTTATATATGTCTCCAAGGTCCTATAAATTCTCCATACACCTTATAACCTCATTATCTAAATCACCTTCATGATTTTCAGTCATACTCTATACATACACATAGTCTGCCATTGGAGTGTGTATCTATAGGTGGTTACAAGGAAGAATCACATTGATTTAAGGATTTTTGAACTATTTTAAAAGCCTAAATCATGAAAATTACACATTTGGTCAATTTTAAATATTATAAGTCTACCTCTTGAGGTCTAAAACTCACACATTACCCAAACATCTCTCCACTACCTCTATATTTAGAATGTGCACTTGCAGGTGACCTGGGTAGATAGATTAAGGCCATATATGGAGGTTAAAATATGTATTGACACCATTATTAAGTTATTATAATTATTAAAATACCATGATATACTTTTTTGGAGTGTTAAGTGGATGCAAAATATTTGATATTGTCTCAAAAGGTGAAAAGATAGTTTCAAACCTTTAGTCCATAAAGAGGGAAAATAGAAGACCTCACTATTTTGTGGATGATGTATAATAAGGTTGTCACTTATTTATATGTGTCTTGATAACCTTGTCTTGAAGCCTTAATATGGGAAAAATAATCTATAATTTTTGAGTGGAGGATGGTGTATGGAGGATAGTTTTTAGGGGGCTCCAAAAATCCACTTTTATACATTGAAAATAGTCAGTGTTATCTATGGATTGGAGTCAAATGAGATCTCTTACTCCCCTAAGTTGAAAACTAGGCCATTTTTGAGTGGTTTTTATTTTTGGATGTGATATTAATTATATAAATTACCATACAATTAATATGATAAGTGATGTTATATTCTTCAACAAGCATCTACAGTTCGTACATCAAGGAGAATAGGCACTTACAGCATGCAAGCAAGCAGGGAGTAAGTAAATTGGATTTATTAAAATGTATAAAGCATAAAGGAGGAAAAAATAGTATTAAAAATTTATAATATCACTTCAAGTAATTTTATAACGCTTTATTATATGGTTTTAAGGAGACAAGCGCCACCTACAGGTCTTAAAACTCACTTACAACCAACTATGACAGAGATAAATAGTGAGCTAAAGACATTGTTACAAGTGATGGTCTAAGCTCAAATAGGCATCCAATAATTTAAAATTAATTTATATGATTATTCAATCTTTAATAATTTTCTTTAATAATTTTTTTCATCCTAAAACATACAAACATACACCTATATGTGTGAGGTTTTGAAGCCAACATAGCTAGGTGTTGACTACACCAGGTAGTAAGTGGAAATAAAGTATGTTTGGTATTTTAAAAACATGGATATGGAGGAGATAAACATGATTAATTATCCTAAGTTAATAAAACAGGGTTTTTATACCCTATTTTCAGGTCTATACAAGAAAATAACACCTACAAGTGTGAAGTTTGAAGCAAACATAGTCAACATTACACTAGACCCCTACATTTGTAAAGTTCATAAGGAAGAAAAGGATGGTTTAGGATATTGATTGGTTATGAAACATCCCAATAATTCTCATAAACACAATGAGTAACCTTTATAACATGAAAGTATGGGTAGGGGAACTCCAAGTTGGACAACATATAGTCCATATACCTTTTCTACACACAGTCTGCCTATGAAAACCTCAGACTTAGATTTTGAAGCAATTAGGGGGTCAAATGGTATAATTTAAGTCTGAATTTTAGTTTAATATGTCTCCATAACTTTTATAATCCTATAAAATTAAAAAAACTATCTAAATAAATAGGTTAGTGCCCTTTGTTTTGTCTCAGACAGAGGGCACTCCCCTTGTGCATAAAATTGATAGTCTTAGAAAAGATGGGTAAAAATCTGATCAAGGAGTTGTTTAAACATCTAAAATTGATTAATAAGTTGAAAAAAAAATATTAAAATTTTAATAACATCTCATATGTAAAGGAAAATAAATAGGGATCCTAAAGCATTAAAGTTGCGGTCACATTCCAACTAATTGTTTGAATTTGTATGGATGGGGTGAAAAATAGGATATTTTTAACCATTTTTTTGTGTTTTTCAGGATAAATAAGGAGTTTTAATATGAAAAAACTTTTATGTGAATGTATATACTTATAATAATTCCAAATATTCATTTAATTATTAAAAACAACTCCTAAGATTTTGAATAATAGCTCTCATTTTAGCCAGTCAAAATTGACCTATTGAACAAGCTAGTGAGAAGGGTGGAAAACTTCAAGTGAGATATTTCTAAGGTGTTCCTAATGATTTTAAGGAATTTTAGGGTATTTAAATGTGTCATCCAGTCCATCCCATGTATTTTCATGAGCTCATTATGCCAATTTAGAATTCAAGTGTGTAGGGTGCATGAAGGAAGAGTTTTTTGGACTATAGATGTTGATATCTCCTTTTCAGGTGATTCTAGATGACCAAGCCTAAAAATAATGAATTTATAGGAATTTTTTATGTCCTTAAAATTAATTCCAATAATTTTACCTAATCTTAAAAGGTATGAAAATAGGGCTAATCATGCAAGCAATTTTTCTGAGCCAGAATGGGGAGTTTCTTTCCACTTTTCATTAGGTTTATGACTTGGATTGAGATTTTTACCTCTCAAAATTGAATTTAATACCCTCTCTACATACATAATTAAATCCTTGAATAATATTTAAAATTGTCCTTGTGACCCTTGGACTTCTTCTCTCTCACACAAGTTCTATAAGAACTAGCCATTTTGGCATTGTATTGGATGCTCCACATAAGTATGAAGAATCCATACTAAAATATATACCTTTTGATCAATAATACTACTGATTTTTAACTCTTCCATGACTATTCTTAGTGTGTTCATTTGTAATGCTTGATTTTGCATAAGTGAAGACTATGGATTCCTTAGCATGTTATTTCATTCTATCATCTATTTACAGTTGGAAAGCTTCTTCTTACAGGGCATGTGAAGTTTTTAAGGAGATGTCAAGGACTAAGTGATTTATTCTATTCATTATTGACCTCATATGCCTCTTATCTAGTCTTCCCAGCTTTTCACATTCATCCATAACCTCAAAATGTAGCATTGATGTGGGAAGATGAAGATTAGAGAAGTGTATTTTCAATTTATCCTTTGATTTCAAGTGTAATATGCATATGGTTCGATTTCATCATGTTATTTGGTGTATCACCTCCCTTAGATTAGTTTTATTTTATTTATCTTTCTCCCTTTTCACCCCCTAAGTTTAGTAGTAGTTGCAATCGAAATGGATACATCAAGGGAGTTATCCCTATCTAGAGATTCATCGCATTCTTTAGGCTATCCACAAGCCTAGAGGTGATTCCATTATGCCACTTGGATGAGGAGAGTTTTTTCATATCCTCAAATGGTATAAATCCAAGTGACAACAATATCTACTAATAAGATCATGATGTGAGATATTGCCCTTTACTTTAGCATTTTATTCAATCTAAAGTGTCATCATACTATAAGATATGTGATGCATATATACATGATACAAATGGTTTCCACCTTATCAGTGAGATTTATGAGGTGAGAATGTGAGGTACTCATTAGACCTATGTATCCAAAAAATAATAAAATACTGGAGACCATTCCTATAAAAGTCATGGTATGGATGCGAAGGTGGTCATTTTTTGCCTAAAATATGTTATAAGTACAAATCTCTAGAGCATTAATAATGTGACTACCTAGTCTATCTAACTTGTGCCTTTTGTAAGAATGAACATCCTCTAAAATAATTCCTAGACTTTTATGTCTCCATTACCAAATAATAAAATGAGAAGGGTGTTGGGATGATACAAATTTAAAAAACTCTAACTTATTAATGGATATTGTGCCCTACCACTTCAGATGGTCCTAAGGTAAATATTACTACATGAAGTGGTGCTCCATCCCAATTCATTTCAAATCCACCCACTAAAAAGGTTCAATAGGAAGATCCTTATGTGAATCACTACCTAGATGCTCAACAACATAAATAAGTATTGTAGGATATAATGACTTTGATACAAGAATTACAAGGTGAAATTGATTTCTTTAAGGATAGAGATGTTGATATGCATGCTAAATTGTAGAAGGCTTTGGTACTCAGAATCGATGCATGATGAGTTAAATGAATTTTGAAAATAACTTCTTTATGGATTCAGCATTCCTCTTTTAATTAACTAGTTGAGTCATTAATCACTAAATCCTATCAAAGATCATTGATTGGACCATGTATGATGACAAGAGGCTCATGTACAACCCAGTATAGAGTGAGACAAATAAATCCTAATAAACACAACTATTGATGGTTGGATAAATTAGTATATACTACTAAACATTGACATGGAGGTAAATGTACTAACCAAATATGCTTGGAGAAAGATGGCAAGACTTCCTTTACATCCTTCTCCACACATATTATTCATGGCTAATAAGACTTGTGCACTACCCATAGGATTTCTTAAGGATGAAACCATTGAGATTTTGTGTATCACTTTCAAGGTTGACTTTGAAGTTATTGATTTCATTGAATCTGATTGTTTCCCAACTCTTTTGGTTTGTCCATGGTGATATACAAATAATGTTGTATCAAGATTCAAGAAGTGTTACATCAGTTTTAAAAATTATGATCAGTGCATTATGATTCCCTTATAAAATGCTCAGGGACCACATTTTATTAAACTAATTATATCAATAAGAATATCAATCATATTTATAATGTCATAGCTCAAGGAACTAATCATCTTGAGCCTAGTCTGGATGGTATAATGTTGTGGGTGAATGCATAGCCCATTTTTGGCACTACTAGCAATGTCTACAAACATTGGGCTCATAGAGAGTATGATCTTACTAGAAACATTTTTGGCATAGTTGGTAATCAAGAGGATGTTCTTTGCAAGCTTCTTAAGTGCCATAGGTTTTTACAACTTATTAGTGGATGTTTGATGGTTAGACCACCCTAAAAATAGATCAAGCACCTAAGTTTCATAGTCAAATGGAGGTGTAGGAGTATATGCATTAGTTGTAAAAATTGTATGTGTTTGAAGATGAATGGATGCATTCACTTATTCATGTTATTCAAGGGACAACTACTCATTTGTGGGAAAATCACCATCATTATTAACTCACCTAAGATCAAGTGTGTGCTACCATGCACTATCATTTATGTCATGATAATATCATTTACACCACTCTAAGTTATGATGGTGTTAATGATACATAATATCATCTTGAGGCTTTTGAAACCATTTAGAATGTTGATGAGACATCTTTTCTTAAATATTTATGGGTTCATACATTTTATGGTACTTTACACACCTAAGCTAGAGCATGGTACATTCATCAAGAATACACCTAGATGGATTCCTAGATTAACATTATAAGTATTATGATTTTAAAATTATCTTACTCATGCCCTCACATGGATTTACACCATTGCAAGTGATCTTTCAAGCTATTATAGGTGATCCAGCACTAACTGAAGATTACATATGGTATATACATAGTGAGTGTGAGGATAACTTGTCCATTTTTTTAATAATTTTATACTCTTGCCCTAGCCTTAAATAAATCACATCATTTTCAAATGGTACAAACATCATTTACACTACCTGTTCAGCTTACTCCTACCTGAAAACCTCTTCAACCAACATCGTAAGCACAACAACCAAGACTTGCACAATAAATGCCACAACCTTTGCCATTGAAAAAACCTCCTTCAAGAAGAATTGTCCCCATGCATCCTATTTTTAGTGACCTTGGAGAGCCTATTGAGTATGTATTTTGCAAACTTGCCACCACCAATTTGATTAGTTGGCCTATACCAAATTATTATCCATAAGGCATTCCTTATCCTAATTGGTACCATGAAAATGAATTCTATGAATATCATTAGGTCAATGGGCACAATTTATGAAGATGTGTTTATATCAAGCATTTGATTAAAAATATGTTATAGAATGGGAAGATCACATTAGATGGCAGTGCTTCCACCTATAATAAAAATCTTGGTATTTATCAAAATCCTCTTTCATAGCATAACTAAAAACAATAATAGTCATTGCCAGTACAACAAAAAAATCAATAGTATCAAAATCAAAGGCCAAAATAGCAGAATCAATAGAACTAGTAGAATCAACAATAAAACCAATAATGTTAGAATAATGGACAAAACTAAGGTCATAACGGTAATAACCAACAGACCTACCATGTAATTGTACATGACTATAATAGGTTTGTAGGTCATATTTTAAGGGGTACTGTTGACATTGTAGATTGCACCCTTTAAAAAAAGGCTCAACTTCTTTCTTCCATGCGGGATAATGGAGACATTCCTCTTATTGTGGGCTTGGAAAATTTGAGGAATGAATCTCTAGATTAAGGGCTACCTCCCCTTGATGCACCTTTAAGGTCCTTAACTGCTACTACCAATAATGGGGGGATGAAAAGAGAAAATGATGTTACAAAAGTAAAACCTAACTAAAATGGTGATGCATCAAATGATTCAATCTACTCATCTTTTATCAACACTTTACATCAAAAGGAGTGAATAGACACTTTATTTGAACAAAATACCAGACTACATGAGTGTTTTAACAAAGGGGATTAATGGAGATACAATGAATAAAAACCTACCATAGGTGCTCTAAAAGCACACTATCAGATGGTTGCTCCTTTGCCTCTATTCTCCAACCTGGGCACTTCCTAATAACCTATATAAGATGGTCTAAGATATACTAGATATGTTGGCATTGACCTATGAAAGCATTAAGATAAAATGACTAAACATAATGACAATACACAGGCATATTCAAAAGTATAACAAATCAGATGGAGGTAAAACATGCTTCTTTTGATTAAAAGGTAAAATTGTCAGGGCTTTTCCATACACAAGTGAGAGATCTCTTTTTTAGCTGAGAGGTTACAATATATCAAATTTAGAGAAAGACCCTTAGTCTTTTCAAGGAACCGATGGCCCATACTACATTAAACACCTTGGTAAGAGGAATCTGCTCATGCTATTGTCATCTTTCCATAAATATGCCTAGAAGAACCACACTATATATTTCATAGACATTAACTTTGCTACTTAAACTACATTTAATGTTCCTACTAAAGCATGGGTCACTTTATTCTTTGAATGAAAAGGCCACCTCCCTTAAAAACTCATGCAACTCTCTACTTATTAATGCTAAACAAAGAAAAATGGGGCACTCTATTGAATGATCATGCTCCCTTTGATGGCTATTTTTTGGAGACTATTCCATCTGCAAGCAATTACTTCTCCTATCGACACCTCTTTTACCACCTGGGTTGATTTGGTTCATGCCTATGCTTGGCTAGATGTGTCTTCTAGAACATTCCAAGCATTGTCTTATGTGTGCATATCTGCATTCTAAATTTACTGTTATGTTCTCTTTTCTTGATACTTCTTGTCTTTTCCTAGCAATTCAAGATCTCGAGTTATTCTTTGCTTCCTCTTGGCTCCTTTCTTGGTAGATCGTGCAGCCTTCAAATTCCTTCAAGAAAAATGTCTGAAGGAATTCCTTCAGACATTTTGTCTAAAGGAAATGTCCTTTAGATTTTCTCTAATGATTAACCCATCTTCTTGAATTTAATGTTCGTGGGCTTGTCATCATTTGAAAATCAATGTCTCTTTTACCACCTTGAATTTGGCATTCGTGGGCCCATCACCAGATGTTTAAACCTTCAACAACTAGTTCACCATGTTAAAGTTGACGTTCTCAGGGCCATCATTACCTTTTAACAATTTCTTTAGTTTTTGCAAATGAAATTTTCTGAAGGGAAAGTGACCCTTCAGAAAAAGAAAAAGGTCTTTTTTGATGGTCAAGAGTCCTCCACAAAGGCACTTACCCTTTGGGTTTCTTTGCCTTCTGAATTTCTTTAGACAAAATGTCTGAAGGAATTCCTTTAGACATTTTGTCTAAAGGAATTTGTGCCTTCAGTGTCTCAGCTTTCCTTTGGTAATTTTCTTTAGATAAAATGTCCAAAGGAATTCCTTCAAATATTTTTCTTGAAGAAACTCTCCCCTTGGTTTCTTCATGGATTTTCTTCAAACAAAATGTCTAAAGAAATTCATTATTTGACTTGTCACTTTCTCTGAAAGAATTCCCTTTCAGGATTTCTACCTTGATCTCTTGCAAATGCACCTTCTACCCTCTACAAGGGTACTTTGGGTCCAAATTTATCCTTTGAATCTTGCTTGAATGGTCCCATTTGTTACTTTCCTACCCTTTGCAAGGGCACTTGAACTTTGGAGTTTTGTAAAATACTTGTACTTCTTTGAAACTAGCCCATCCTTTTGCTGATAAAAGGCTTATTCGAGGTAATTTTCTTGAAACAAAATGAGCCCCAAATCAACTCGAAATACCTACAAGACTCAAATCACTTGGTTCTTTATAGAAATGGGCCTGTCACAAAGGGAAAACCCAAAATTATAGTAAGGTGAATTCATCAGAGACTGGCTAACAGGCCTAGCAAGAAAAGAAAGAGGGGAGCCCTATTTTTAGCCTATAGGACCAAAATTAGTCAACATATTTGGTGATTCACAAGGGAAACATGCATGTTATGCTTAAAAAAATTGGTGCCCTATAGGTCCATTGGGCATAGAATCAAGATACATCTTGAAAGGCTAGTATTAACCTTATGAAACTTAAGAATTAACATGATGATTTTACCCCAAAAGGTAAGGAAAACACACACAATGCTAAAAAACTATAAACATGCACAAAATCACTTAGGGAAAATGAGGTAAAAAATAGAGAAAATATGTACATAACAAGAGAAGGCTTAGTGACAATGTTTAAGATATATCCCGTTAACTAGGATATGTAGTTCTCCACCATCCAACTTGGAGAGTTAGAATGCATTATATTTCTTGCATTGAGTGATGACTTATGGACCACTCCATAAGGCATCAAACTTCATATGTTTTCTAGGTTTAGCTCAGTCTTCATCCCATTTCAAGATAATGTCACCTTCTAAGAAGTGTTTTGATGAGGATTTCTTGTCAAAATGTGATGAGGCCAGGATATGCACAATAAATGTATAATAAATGACCTCATCTTACTCTCTCTTTTTATTAATTTTGATTGCATTTTGTAACTTTTATTTTGATCTGAGATGAGTTAGGATGTGATTATCCATATTTTGTTGATTGTGATTCAAACATTTTAAAAGACCTGTAATTCCTAACAAGTGTGTTGGAAAATTCTAGTTTTGCAATAAAATAGGACATCATCAGGCTAAAGAACAAATATGAAGTGGATTACATGTTTTTGGAAGCATTGGACTCAATTTGGATTAGTTCTAAAACTTACAGAATCTATTCCAGAATCATCACAGTTAATTTTGAAACCTACAAAATCTATTTCAAAATCATCACAGTTAGTTTCAAAACTCCACCATACTATTTCAAGTTGTCGAATTTTCGGACTTAGCTCCAAAACTCTATATTTAGCTCTGGTACTCCTACAAATAAGCTTTGGAACTTTTGCAGCTAGATATGGAACTGATGAGGATCTATTGCAAATGGTCAGCAATCTATTAGATCAATGATCCCATTAAATCAGGAACAGATTCTTGATTTTCCAAACTTGCAGAATCAAGACATTTATCACATATCTAGATATCCAGCCACATCTTGATTCAGCATCTATTCTGGGCATGATTCAATTCCATCATATCTATGAAACAGTTACATCCATCAAAGCATCTATATATACAGACATAGGAATTTAGTAAAAAGAATGTAGATATAGAATATAGAAGATAGAGAAAATCATTGAAGAATAGAGAGATAAAGGATAGATTAGTACATTTGTAATACAAAACATTTTATCAATGAAATAGCCATTTCTATTTTGAAAGCAAATTAAACTGTTCAAATCTTGTTCTAGGTGGAGTAAGGGCCCACTCCTCCAAAGAACCAGGATCTTCATTTTTATTGATATTTATATTTCTATTCACAAAAGTAAATAGGTAACTCTGTTAAATTTATAAATGCTTCCAACTCCTTAAAGTTAATATTTGTTGTAAATTTGTTCCTACAAGCATTTTAGATTAAATTTTCATATCTACAACATGTGTTTATTTCCATCAATCTATTTCATTTCTATAATGTGTGTTTGTTTCCATCAATCTATTTCATTTATACAATGTGTGTTTATTTCCAGCAATCTATTTCATTTCTGCAATGTGTGTTTATTTCCAGCAATCAATTTCATTTCTACAACGTGTGTTTGTTTCCAGCAATCTATTTCATTTTTGTAATGTGTGTTTGTTTCTAGAAATCAATTTCATTTCTGCAACATGTGTTTATTTCCAACAATCTATTTTATTTCTGTAATGTGTGTTTATTTCTGGCAAATTTACATAGTTTTATTCTAATAAGGTTTTAACTAAGAAATCCTTAAGACATTAAAAACCCCCCAAAACAAAAAAAACAAAAAAATACCTCCATTCAATTACTAAATCACTATGATTCTTCTTGTTGCATATAGCTTTAGACACAGCCCTGGACAAATATGACATCAACAAAAAGTTGATTAAATGAAGGGGATGATGACACCCATCATTTTTGGTGCCATTACTGGGGAACACTAGTTGTAATTTTCTATTTAGATGTCAACAAGAGCAACAATCATTCATTTAGTAATTAAAAAAAAATCCCTAATTTATGAGTAGACCATGAGATTCCAAGGGTATATTTCTCCCCAAAATATCTGAACAAGAATTTCCATCATCCTCTAGTTTAAGAAAGGACATTGAGCAAGAATTGGAGGCACCATTATCTCCCACAAGACAAGAAGCAAAATTTCCATCTTTGGAATTTTTGGATTAGTCACCAGAACCAAGTAAAACCTTAGGGAGGAGGATTATTTCTCAAGATCCATTGAGGGAAAGTTTTGATTCTCAATTGAGTAGTTAACCCCCTACTCCTAACTTTTCACCATCCCCAAAATAGACCATATACCACATTGATTGGGAGAAGGGATTAGAAAATACCATAGAAATGGCATGAGAAGCTAGAAGAGAACCTGAGAGAACCTTTACCTATCCCATTCAGATAGAGGATGATGAAACCACTATGAAAAACATTTCACCTGCACACTTGCCCACATTTAGAGGAATGTCATCTGAGGATCCTGACCAATTTCTATTTGAGTTTAAAGTATTATGTCAGACTTATGATTATGAGACAGATAATTGAAAACTAAAGTTGTTTCCATCTACCCTAAAGGATGTAGTAATGAGGTGGTTTATGGGATTAACATCTAATTTTATTACCAATTGGAAACAAATGGAAACTATCTTCCTAGACAAATATCAAGATTATTGTAGAGGAAGAAATCGAAAGGAAGAATTTTTCAAAATCAAATAAGAAGAAGATGAAAATATGGAAGATTATTTGGATAGATTCCTCTTTATAAGTAAAAGATGTGGATTTTTACTTCAAGAAGATTTAAGTAAAACCATTTTTCTCAAAGGTCTAGATGATGAATCTAGGGAAACCCTTAATTTAATTGGCGGAGGAAACATTGCTCAATTAAGAATGGATGAAATCATAGAAATTTGTAGAAACTATTCAAGAACAAGGGGTGGACCTAGAAAGGGGAAAATGGTTAAAATTTTGAATCCAAATATGAACAAATTGATGGATGAATTGGCAAACTTTAAAATAGACATATTAGTTCAGTTAACCTCCACCATGGATGGATTTCAAGCTAAAGCAAATGCCCAATTTGAATCATTAGCCATGTATTGTCCTAGATGCAAGAAGAAGCATGCAATAAGGGAATATCCTTTGGATAAAATGGAAGTATGCTTATCTGTGAATCCAAAACTACTCATAAAAAATCATCTCAAACAAACCAATACATCATCCACCATAGAAGAATTAAGTTTTGTTCAGAGATAACCTAACCAAGGACAGTTTATGCCAAGACCAGCTCTTAATCCCTAGATGATGTCATGGGTAGCTCAAATAGTACCACAAAGTTGGGGACAACCACCTTGGGCCCCTTAACCCACATGGAATCCTTAGGATTGGGCAAGTCAATCTTGGTATACTCAAGGACATCAGTAACCTTGGGCTGCTCAAGGAAATCCTTATGCTTGACCACAACCTAGATGGAGCCCTAGCAATTATGTGCAAGGAAAAACATATCCAAATCAGAATCAACAAGCCATAATGGGACCTCCAGCATAAAATCCATAGATTGAAAACTTAGTCCAAACCCAAATGCTAGCACAATCAGTAGCAAACCCAAGAAATAAACAAACAACTCCTGTATACGAAATAGAACTATAAAAATTAGTTGATTTAAATATAATGGATTGTAAAAACATTCAAACCAGATCTAGCAAAATAGTTAGCAGTCCACCTATTATAATCACTGAGATGACAAAAGAAGCTAAAACCCCTAGCATAGTTACACCTAAGGAAGATGACAAAGAAAAAGATAAGGAACCAGAAAGAAATTCTACTAAGATTCCATTTCCAGAAAGACTTAAAAAAACCATATAACTTAAGGAATATAAATTGGTGTAGGAACTAAGAAGATTAAATATTGAAATACCATTATTATAAGCAATTAAGGATATTCTAGAGTTGAACAAGTTAATCAAATTGTTATGTTTTAAAAAACCTGGAAGAAAGAAGCAGTACCCCAGGACTATTTAGGTAGAGAAAAAACTTGTTGATTTATTAGCAAGAAAACTCTTACTACCTAAATATGGAGATCTTGGAAGCCCTATTATTTCTATTTTTATAGGGAATAAGGATATACATAATGTTTAGATTGATTTGGGTGTAGATATCAATGTAATGATAGTGGACACTTTGAAAACATTACCATTAATAGGCATACAACCTACTAATACCATATTGCAGATGGAAGACCGGTTTGTAGCAAAACCAAGAGTTATTAAAGATGTGGCAGTAATGATGGAATCATAGGAATATCTAATTGACTTCCTTATATTGTAGCTAAAAGTTAAAACACTTGGTTATCCCATTATTTTGGGGAGACCATGGTTAGCTACAGTTGCTACCTTAATTGATTGCAGGTTAGGTGATATGACTATTTCAAATGGTAAGAATTCTAGGAAAATTCAATTATATCCATCTTTACAACCTTTTATTGATAATCAAGCAAAATTATGGGTTGATAATCTTAATATTAATGAGTAAAATCTATCTTCTTTGGCTATGATAACATTACAAGATCATGTATGGGAAATAGATGATATGGTTAATCCTTCATTAAATGAACATCAATCATCATTGGAGTAGTCAGGATTAGTTCTAGAACCATCACAGTTAGTTTTAAAACCATCACAATTAGTTCCAGAACCACACCAATTCTCTACAAGTAAAGATAACTTCACTCCAGAGGAATGTGATTTCTCTTAGGGAGAGGAAGGATCTGTAGCATCAGCTTTATAGATATCAAGAGATGGTGAAGAATTTTTGGAAAATAGCAGTAACAAGGAGTTCAACCTACAACAAGATAAGCATCATAACTCTTCATGTTATCCTTTGTCCAGCATTCTGCCTCTAGGAACTTTCGGAGATGTTTCTACATATCATAGATTGTTACCACATGCATGTCCATTAAACACCTTAATGAAACCCTTTCAACAAATTAGTTCATCATATCTTGGAACCAAACATGTTGAGATTCAACTAGGAAAAATTTTGAATATTAATAGCTGGTTAAAGAATGACGAAGAAGTCAAATGGTTTGATGTTCTAAAGGATCATATTAAAGCGTTTGCTTGAGACTATAGAGATGTGAAGGGAATTCATCCAAGTATCTACACCCATCACATTTCTACTAAAAATATTAGACTAGTTAGGCAACCTCAGAGAAGGATTAATCTAGTCTTAAGGGATATAGTCAAACAAGAAATTGAAAAACTATTATAAGTAGGTTTTATCTACCCTATCTCAGATGGCTAGGGGGTGTCTCCTCTTGTAATTATCCTTAAAAAGAATGGAAAATGGAGAATTTGTGTTGACTATAGGGAACTGAACAAAGCCACCCTAAGAGATTATTTTCCCTTACCATTCATAGATCAAGTCTTAGACAACCTTCTAGGTAAACAGTACTTTTCCTTCTTGAATGGATTTAGTGGATACAATCAAATCAAAATTGTTACTAAGGATTAGGACAAAAATGCATTTACTTTTCCATGGGGTACCTTTGCTTACAGGGTATTTCCATTTGGACTATGTAATGCTCCAGCAACCTTTCAAAGAGCTATATTAGCAATTTTTTTAGACCTAACAAATGACTGTGTAGAGGTACACATGGATGACTTTACTGTGTATGGAGATACATTTGATGATGCCTTAAAAAATTTGGATAGAGTATTAACAAGATGTGAACAACATCACTTGTCTCTTAGTTATGAGAAATGTTTTATGATGGTTGATGAAGGGATCGTATTAGGGCACCATATTTCAAAAAGAGGAATTTGGGTTGACCAAAACAAAATCAAGATTATTTCAGACTTGCATATTCCTTAAACTCCCAAAGATATCAAATCATTCTTAGGACATGTTGGATACTATAGGCATTTTATCAAGGATTTTAGTAAAATTGTTGCTCCCATGTTTAAATTACTTACCAAGGACTATGAATTTCTTTGGGATGAACAGTGTCAACATGATTTTGAATAAATTAAAGATAAATTAGTAACTACCCCAATATTGCAATGACCTAATTGGGAGAAACCTTTTCACATCCAAATTGATGCCTCAAATACCTCAATTGGTGCAATTTTGGGATAGAGAGATGAAGAAGGAAGAATGTATGCTATTTACTATCTCAGTAAAAATCTTACTTCCACTAAAATAAATTACACTACCACTAAAAAATAATTTCTGACTGTGATCTATGCAATCAATAAATTTAGACATTACATCACAAGGTATAAATTGTTTATACATATAGATCACTCAGTAATTAAATATTTAATGAACACAGCAGTGGTTAAAGGTATAATAATTAGATGGTCATTACTTCTACAAGAATTTGATATTACCATTGTGGACAATCTAGGCAAATCTAATGTGGTGGCTAATTTGTTGTCAAGATTGACCAATATAAGGGAGCAAGATCTAGTCAAAGATAACTTTCCAGATGAACAATTATTTTTTATTTTAGATAACACACCATGGTTTGTTGACATGGCAAATTATCTTGAAATAGGGAAGTTTCCTCCTTCTTTCACTAAAAAACAAATAAAAAAATTAATCAAAACTAATGCATAATTCAAATGGTTAAATGGAATGTTATTTAAATGTGGTCCTAATTTGGTTTTATATAGGTGTGTAAGAGAAGATAAAATTTTTGACACCCTCTGGGCATGTCATGATGAACCAAGTGGAGGACACTATTCAATGAAAAGAATAGCTCACAAGATACTTGGCACTGGTTACTATTGGCCATCTCTATACAAAGATGTGAAGAGATATATCAAGCGGTGTGATCCTTGTCAAAGGATGGGACAGCCAACCATTACCAATGAAATGCCTCTATAACCACAAGTAGTGATTGAACCATTTGAGAGATGGGGATTGGATTTTGTTGGACCTTTTAATCCTCTTTCACAAGGAAAAGAGCATATTCTTGTGTGTATTGATTATCTAACAAAATGGGCAGAAGTGCAGGGTTTAACAAATGCCACTGAAGAAGTAGTTGTTGATTTCTTTTGGCACAGAATTATGGTAAAGTTTAGAGTACCAAGAAGCTTAGTTTTAGACCAGGGACCACAATTTATGTCCAATATGATCCAGGCTTTTATAATGTATTATCAGATTAATCATAGGAAGTCATTTCCCTATCACCCACAAGCAAATGGACAAGTTGAAGTAACAAATGGAGAATTAGAAAACATCCTCACTAAAATAGTTGAAGCTGAAAGAAGAGATTGGGTAAAAAGACTACATGAAGTTGTCTGGGCTTATAATACAACTTGGAAAACCATAACAGGGTTTTCACCATATGATGTAGTTTATGGGAAAAATCCCTTGTTGCCTATTGAGTTTGAACTACAGACATTGAGGATAGCAACTAAGGTGGGAATTGAATTGGATGTAGCTCAAAAAGAGTGAATCCTTTAACTCAATGAATTAGATGAATTTAGAATAGAAGCACTTCACCAAATAGAGATAATCCAAGGTCAAAGGAAGTAATGGCATGATTCAATTATCAAGGAAAGACAATTAAAAGTAGGAGACTGGGCATTGTTGTTTGATTCTAAGTACTAACAATTCAAAGGTAAATTAAGAACCAGATGGTTAGAACCTTATCAAATCAAGCAGATATTTAACAATGGTTCTATCCAGTTACTTCCCATTGATGGTAGCAAAAGAATACTCTTGGTCAATGGACACATGCTAAAACTTTATAGGAAGCCTCCTACTAAGGATGAATTCTTGAAGCAGATTGAAGCAAAAAAAGAATTTGATCATATGGAAGAACCCAGTTCTTCCAAAAAGATCAAATAATCAGATGAAAACATCTAGAATAAAGGGAAGAGAATGAAAACTAGTAAATGGTATTCTCTTCCCCAAAAAAAAATTAGAGATTAATTGAAAATTAGTGATGGCAGTTGATCTTCTCAAATAAATGGCTAATTCAAATTTAAAAAATTTGAATTCTAACTATTTTCTAACCATTTTTAAGGATGATGTGTCAGCATGATGGAGGGATTACATCATCAAGGATGGTAATTATGTTTTTAACTTGTTAAAGGTTAAATGGAAAGTTTGCATGTGTGATCAGACTTAATTTAGAAAGATTAGTATGATGAGTCATCTATTATACATCATGTTTAAATGTGCAAAATCATGAGAAGGATATTGATGATGGAATGAGTTGGTGGATAACAATAAAGAATCATTCTTATGATTGAAGCAACTGAATCTACTAGTTCTGCAGTTGAGTATAGTTGTTCCATAGCTGAAATTTATAAGTTCCATAGCTAAGTATAGTAATTTTGCAATCAAATTTGCCAAATCAGCAACCAAATATGCTAGTTCCATAGCCAAAATCATCAGTTCCACTGATACGAGAAGCAATTTTTAGCTAACCTGTGAAAGATTCAAAGAAGAATGAATCATGGGAATCAAAAAGAAGTTAGAACTAGACAATGATACCCAACTCCTTACAAAATTAACAAACCAATTCATAGCCAAGAATGAGGAATTAACAAAAATTAAAAGGTAACTAATGGAAAACGATGCAAAATGTACAATACAGACCTCTATCACAATAGTCTCTGCACAGGCTGAATTGACTTATCTACCACTCAAGTAGTTATGGGATGACACATGTAGAGAACTTAGTGAAATCAAAGCATCCAATATAGACTTGAAAGGCAAACTGGTGGAAGAAGAGAAGGCAAGGAAGGAATGGGAAGACAAATTTTACAAGGAGGAAAATGATAAGTATAAATGTCTTGTGAAAATACAAATAGTTTGTATGATGAGTGAGAAGTTGCTTGTGTGCAAGCCCTTCTCCTATTTATAGCATATTTTTAGAGGAATAATTCATTCATTGGTAGTTGGCAAGGATAGCATGTGGCCTTCCACATGAAATAAAAGATGAAGCTAATTTCTTAGCCGCCTACTCCTTAGCTAATACAGAACAGAAAAACCTTCTTTGTGAATTTTACCTCTACAATTTTATGCTAGAAAGAAATATAGGTTTTATGATCAATTTATATGTAGGAGAAAGCTAGCTTAAGGAATTTGTCTCTGTTCCTCAAAATCAAATTGCATGGAAAGAAAGGGAGTTGGAGCATTGGTTAAAGGCTAGTTCATCTAGTCTCTATATGAGAATTCATTATGGTAATCCACTTGCCTTTGCTACATATTTCCAATCCCATGCATTTAATGATAAATTCAAGGGACCTTATCTTTTCAGTTTATAGCAAAGCATGGATGTTTTCACCTCATATAAAAGGGAAAATTTTGATAATATCTATGATGCATGTTTAAAAAGATGGGAATTTCTTCCAGTGGCATTGAAAAGAAGGGAAGTAATATCCCCTTCAAATTTGATCTAGAGTTTAGAAAGGGCAAAAGCTTTATGCACAATAATTCCCTAGATCAATGAATCTCCCTTGAGCATATGGATAGGAATGCAGACAAGGCCACTTCTACTTCTCACCCCCATATCTCCTTGGAAAAATAGAGAACCTCAACATCCCACTCATTTTGAGGAATGGAAAAGAAAAGTAGAATTAGGATCAGGGTATAGTACTTCTGAATCAAAGCATTAGGATATTTAGTTCTAGCCATTTGATCTAAGCAATCAAATGGAATGCAGGATATACAATCCCAAATTTGAAGAGTAAATTTTGTAAAGGGACTTACAAACAAGTAAGTATGGGGGAAGTGATGAGGCTAGGATATGCCCAATAAATGTATAATAAATGACCTCATCTTACTCTCTCTTTCTATTAAGTTTGATTTCCTTTTGTAACTTTTATTTTGATCTGAGATGAGTTAGGATGTAATTATCTATCTTTTGTTGGTTATGATTATAGCATTTTAAAAGACATGTAATTCCTAACAAGTGTGTTGGAAAATTCTAGTTTTGCAATAAAATAGGTCATCATCAGGCTAAAGAACAAATATGAAATGGATTGCATATTTTTGGAAGCATTGGACTCAATTCAGATTAGTTCTAGAACCTGCAAAATTTGTTTCAAAATCATCACAGTTCTAAAACCTACAAAATCTATTCTAGAACCATCACAGTTAGTTATGGAACTCCACCATATTATTTCAAGTTGTCACATTTTTAGAATTAGCTCTAAAACTCTATATTTAGCTCTGGTACTCCTACAGATAAGCTCTAGAACATTTGCAACTAGATATGGAACTGATGAGGATCTATTCCAAACGATCGGCAATCTGTTGGATCAATGATCCCATTAAATCAAGAATAGATTCCCAATTTTTTAAACTTGTAGAATCAAGGCATTTATCACATAGCTGGACATCGAGCCACATCTTGATTCAGAATCTATTTTGGGCATGATTCAGTTCCATCGTATCTATGAAATAGTTACATCCATCAAATCATCTATATATATAGACCTGGGGGATATGATTCATCACTTACCAATGAATTTGGAGAAGGATGGCTTGCATGAATTTATGATTTACCTTGTATGAAATTATTTGGTGTTCTTATCTCTCTTAAATTAGCTCCTTGGAGATTTATTGTTAGATTCCATGTTGCTTGTGAACTTGCCAGACCACCTTCCACACCTTGTTCTATCGATTCTTCTTCTTTTTGAGGTATAAAAATTGTAATTGATCTATCAATACTTCCATTCCAATATTTCTCTTCCTTAAATTAAACATATATGGAAGATAAAGAAAATCATTGAAGAATAGAGAGATAAAAGATAGATTAGTACATTTGTAATACAGAACATTTTATCAATGAAATAGCCATTTCTATTTTAAAAGCAAATTAAATTGTTCAAATCATGTTCTAGGTAGAGCAAGGACCCACTCCTCTAAAGAACCAAGATCTTCATTTTTGTTGATATTTATATTTCTATTTCCAAAAGTAAATAGGTAACTATGTTAAATTTATAAATGCTTCCAACTCTTTAAAGTTAAGATTTGTTGTAAATTTGTTCCTGTAGGTGTTTTAGATTAAATTTTCATTTTTGCAATGTGTGTTTGTTTCCAGCAATCTATTTCATTTCTGTAATGTGTGTTTGTTTCCAACAATCTATTTCATTTCTGCAACATGTATTTGTTTCTAGCAATCTATTTCATTTCTACAATGTGTGTTTGTTTCCAGCAATCAATTTCATTTTTGCAATGTGTGTTTTTTCCAGTGATCTATTTCATTTCTACAAATGTGTGTTTGTTTCCAGCAATCAATTTCATTTTTGCAACGTGTTATTTGTTGGGTGAATATTTTGTCAATCAGCATACTGATGAATAAAATTGGTCTGATCAACCACAACAAGAAGATTAATCATCCAGGTGTGCAATTTTACTACATCAACAAGGGACAAATCTCTCATCTCATCAAGGGGAGGTTCCCTATTAAATATATGAAGGCTATGTACTATATATAAGAAAAAAATAACACATGGGGGTAGAATAAACCATCCATCTCTCTTTTTCAGAGATGATGCTAACAAATAGAGGAGAAATCCTGGGTGATTGGTGAAGGTACTTCTCTTCTTTCAAAAGTAACATTCAGCCAAGAGCCAAATCCCTTCTTGGATAGTATAAATCCTGGTAAAGCAACAAAAGACACTTCTCTTCTTTCAAAAGTGTTTATTCTTGCAAACAATAGGAATCTTTCTGGTAGGATAAGTAACAAGGTGCCAAGAGGGTGCAGTAACCAGAAGAATGAAGTGTAACACAAAGTCTCCACTTCAGCTACCCAAAGAGTGAGATAAGAAGAACAATGGGGGCACAAAGTCATCCCAAGGTCCTTTACATAGAAATATAAAATAAACAAACAAACTAAAGACAATTGCAGACAGCATAAAGTCTTCCATAATTGACTTCAGGACACCTTCCTGATTACTTCCGCTAGTTCTGCTTGTTAGATCAAATAAACAAGAATACTCTTAGGAAACAGACATAAGAACAATTTCCTCATGTAGCACAAGTAATAATATCAAAAAGTCTATAATTAACTTGCTTTCTCATTCAATCAAAGAAATATAAACTACAATCTGAGCTCAAAGTCTCAGTAATGCCTTTCAATTTGGGTAGAGTTTCACTTCTAGTAAGGGGAAGATCTCTCTAAAATAATAAAAGAGATTAAAATATATATCAACCAAGAAAGACTTGGCACTTTGTTCCATAGAATAGCCCATGCTATGCATTCAATGCCTTAAATGCATTTCCAAGTTTGTCAAAGGACTGCATTGAAAATATTGTGGTTGTCTTAACTATGGCATGTCATTTCATCCCATATGTCTTCTCCTAAGTTTGGATCATCTGGTCTATCCCTTTTGACATATGCGTATTTGTCCATTTTGCCTTTACTTCATGGAAGAAAAATAGGTTGCGTTGTCAATGTTTGCAAGCTAGAAAATCTACTTCATAGACTATTCCAGCTACCAGAATAACTACTGCGTAGATATTTTCCTCTTTGTCCTCTTTCTACTTTTGTCTTTTCCGGCTTTGTCTCTTCTTAGAATTTAAGCTCCTAGGCTATCTTTTCCCCTTTTTAGTTTTGTCTTCTCCTGAAATCTGAGCCCTTGAGGCTATATTCTTAGCTTTGTCAGCTCTTTCAGCTCCTTCTTCAGCTGGTCACTGAGTTTGTTTTTAGGTTTCATGCCACATTTGAAACTTAGCGAATATTTTATTACCTTAAATTTGATGTCCACGAGGATGTCATTGTTTGACTATTTCAATGGTTTGGGCGGCCTTCTCGACTCCTTGGTTCAATCACTTTCTTGCTTCGATCACTTTATTAGTTCAATCACTTTCCCGCTCCTTGGTTGAACCATCTATGGAAACAAAACATGTTTCCTATTTCTAACTTGAGTTCGAGCAAGAAAATGGTGCTGTACTATGCCCTACCAATTTTTTTGATGCCTTGTTTGGATGAAATTTTGGATTGCCAGCTACAAGACTTTCATCAACTGGGACATGAGCATCCTCTATGGTCAAGAAGTAATTACCCTTACCTGAAGGCTCAAATAGAATTTGAGCATTAGGGGCTAACATTTGGGTAACTACAATCTTTGCCTCAAATAGGTTTGCACCTGGTTCTCCACCAATGTTTAATTGCTCAGGATTGGCTTGCAGGGACTCAAACTTAGTCATTTGAATTTTGGATTTCTTAACATGATCAATCATGGCAAATGACTGAGATGGACTTGGAAGAGAGTATGGGAGTTCATCTTTTTGGTTTTTGGGAGGGGGAGGACTGATCAATGAATTTAAAGTAGAAGGTGGAGAGATGTTTGATGTGTTTACTTCTTTGGCAATCACCAGGTCCTTTGACTAGAAAGGAAGAGGGGTTCTCTGCTCAGCAATTGAAATTATTAGTTAGGGTCACTCCTCTATCTTCTCTTTGTCAGCTTATTGGGCTGACTAATTCTCAGACCTGGTGAATACTGCGTATGATCCTTCAACTGCTTCACCTTCACTTTTGGGTTCATCCTAGAAATTCAAGAAACCAATGTGGGAGTTGCCAGCTGATTCTTCTAGATCCTTCCTGAAGAGATCAGCACCATTTTCTTGCTCGAACTCAAGTTAGAAATAGGAAACATGTTTTGTTTCCATATATCCAACTATTGAGTTGGTTAAAGGTGCTTCAAGGGCAAGGTTCATCTGTGGGGGAGGAAGATGATTTGGTTGCCCTTGACTTCTGGCAGCATTACCTTGATATGGTTGATTAGGGAATGTCCTCCTTGGTATATCTTTATATAGCGGAGTAGAAGACATACCTTATGCCATTTTCTTTTTCAAGGCCAGTAATTCATTTTCCAACTTTTGTACCATTGGGTCAGTGGTGACTATGGGTGACTATTTAGAAGATGAAGAGGGTTTTCCTCTATTTGGGTCTCTCCTTATCTTTCCTACCAAGATAAGGTCATCTTCTACCTCAGTAGCCAAGTCTTGAGCAGCATCAAGGTCTATGTGGCCACCTCATCTCAATAGAAAACTCACTTTAGGCAATTGTGAGTTGATGAAGAAGCATTTGAGGTTCTGAGGTGTCAGATGGGTGACCATGGGAATCTTGTGCCTCAGCTTGTCGAACCTGGCAATAAAATCCCTCATAGGCTCATGAGGCTCTTTCTTCATCTGAGTGAGTTGGGCCAAAAAGGCATGTGCATCTTCTATGGGCTTGAACCTTGCTTCAAACTTGGCTTTGAGTGTATCCTAGTCAGTCACTGATCCAGCTTGCAGATGGTAGAACTAGTCTACAGTAGCACCTTGTAGTGTCTCCAAAAAAAGCCTGACTGCCACATATTCAAATTCCACCCCTATAACACCACAGGCTATGCTAAAGGCTGCAATGTGTTCATTAGGGTGAACTTTCCCATCACCAAAGAATTTGGGGAAATTCTTTCTTAAACTATGTGGGAGTTCATGCAGAGGTGGAGTCAAGTTGAGTGGGCCAAAAGAGTTACCCCAGGGGCCTCAAACTGCCATGATTTAATTAAGAAAAATAGAGATAACAAATTTGGATGGAGTGGCCAAATTGTAGAATAAAAATGGAAAAGGACTAGCTTAGCTTTAGCTTGAGGCTTGAGGCTTCAAACTACACACTCTTTCCCAGTAGCTCTGGTTTTGTAGACTAGATAAAATAACAGAGGTGGAGGAAGATGGTAAGGCTATAATGATAATGGGTAAGACACAGATCAAAGTTGCTAGAGTATGTAATGGATAAGGGTAGGGACTACTTTAATCTAAAACTCGAGGCTTTAGACTACATGTTCATCCCTAGCAAAGTCACCAAAAATTGTTGCACGAGGCTGGGGAGGAAAAATTAACAATGGGAAAGCACTGGAGCAGTTCGTTCTTCCACAATGGAATGCATGGATAAGGTTATAATGATAATGGGTAAGACATAGGTGATGTTTCAATCTAAAACTTGAGGTTCTAAATTTCACAAAATTATTGTGTCCCCAGCGGAGTCGCCAAAAACTGTTGGGTGAATATTTTTTCAATAAGCGTACTGATAAACAAAATAGGTTTGATCAACCACAGTAAGAAGATTGGTCATCCAGGTGTGCAGCTTTACTACATTAATAGGGGATAAATCTCTCTTCTCATCAAGGGGAGGTTCCCTATTAAATATATGGAGGCTATATACTATATATATAAGCAAAAAATAACACATGGAGGCAGAATAAACCATCCATCTCTCTTTTTCAGAGATGATGCTAACAAATAGAGGAGAAATCCTAGGTGATTGGTGAAGGTACTTCTCTTCTTTCAAAAGTAACATTCATCCAAGAGCTAGATCCCTTCTTGGATAGTAGAAATCCTGGTGAAGCAATAGAATGCATTTCTCTTCTTTCAGAAGTGCTTATTCTTGCAAACAACAGGAATCTTTCTAGTAGGATAAGTAACAGGGTGCCAAAAGAGCACAGTAACCAGCAGAATGAAGTGTAGTATAAAGTCTCCAATTCATCTACCCAAAGAGTGAGATACAAAGAAAAATGGGGGCATAAATTCATTCCAAGGTCCTTTACATAGAAATAAAAAATAAATAAACAAACTAAAGACAATTACAAACAGCATAAAGTCTTCCATAATTGACTTCAGGACACCTTCCTAATTACTTCTGCTAGTTCTGCTTGTTAGATCAAATAAACAAGAATGCTCCTAGAAAATAGACATAAGAACAATTTCCTAATGTAGCACAAGCTATAAAAACACAAAGTCTGCAAGTAACTTGCTTTCTCATTCAATCAAAGAAATATGAACTACAATCTGAGCTCAAAGTCTCAGTAATGCCTTTCAATTTGGGTAGAGTTTCACTTCTAGTAAGGGGAAGATCTCTCTAAAACAATATAAGAGATTAAAATATATAGCAGCCAAGAAAGAGTTGGCACTTTGTTTCATATAATGTCCCATGCTATGCATTCAATGCCTTGAATGCATTTCTAGGTTTGTTAAAGGACAGCATTGAAAATAGGGCAGCTATCTTAACTATGGCATGTCATTTCATCCCATATGTCTTCCCTTGAGTCTAGATCATCTGGTCTATCCCTTTTGATGTCTACGTAGCTATCCATTTTTCCTTTACTTCATGAAAGAAAAATAGGCCACATCCTCAATGTTTGCAAGCTATAAAATCTACTTCACAAACTATTCCAGCTACCAGAATAACTACTGTGTAGATATTTTCTTCTTTGTCCTCTTTCTACTTTTATCTTTTCCAGCTTTATCTCTTTTTAGAATTTAATCTCCTGGACTATCTTTTCCCTTTTTCAATTTTGTCTTTTCCTAGAATCTGAGCCCTCGGGGCTATATTCTTAGCTTTGTCAGCTCTTTTGGTTCCTTCTTCAGCTGGTCGTTGAGTTTGTTTTTAGGTTCCATGCCACATTTGAAACTTAGTGGATATTTTATTACCTTAAATTTGATGTCCATGGGGACGTCATTAATTGATTATTTCAATGGTTCGGGTGGCCTTCTCGGCTCCTTGGTTTAATCGCTTTCTTGCTTCGATCGCTTTATTGGTTCAATCACTTTGTTGGTTCAATCGCTTTCCCACTCCTTGGTTGAACCATCCATTAAACCACATGTTTGCTGCTTCTTTCCTTGACTAAGGCCACCTTTGAACCTTTGAACCTATGAACCATTGAACTTTAAATTATTTCAATTTAAGGTTCAATCGATTCATTGGTTCATCCTTTGTCCATCACCTCATTGTTCTTTCTAAGCTCTTTGATCTTCATCACACTGGTTGAACCTTTAAACCTGTGAACTCATTAAACCTTTTGGTTCAAGTTTCAATAGTTCAATCGGTTCATTCTTTTTATTTGGCTAAGTCCTTTTGATCTTTTTGAACTAAAGGCATTGAACCTGTTGAACCATTGAACCCATTAACCCTTTGAACCAAAGTGGTTCAATGGTTCAACAGTTCAATGGTTCAAGCCTTCTTCTATTTGATCAGTGTTTTGAAGCCATTGAACCTTGAAGTAGTTGAACTTTGAACCTTGACAAATGCACTTAACTCTTGTTGATGATGTTGAACCTTTGAACCCATTGAACCTGTTGAACCAAAATGGTTCAAGGTTCAATGGTTCAATGGTTTAAGGGTTTAATCCTTGCTTAGAAGCTTGTCGATGGACATTTTGGTCAAACCTTATCATTGAACCAACCTTGAAATCACCTAAGTGTTGAGAGCTTACTTCTTTCCTATAAAGTCCATAGAAATCAACCTACGAAGCCCATAGAACTTGGCCTATAGAGTTCGTAGATTCAATCTTGCAGAGTTTGTATATTCAAGCCTATAGAGTCCATAGATTCAAGCCTACAGAGTCTATAGATTCCTGCCTGTAGAGTCCATAGATTTCTAGAAAAGCTTTTAAAAATGAAGAATTTGAATGCTCAAAACAATTCTTGAAAAGGGGAGAGAGGATTTTGGTCTGTTGAACCAATCTAGTTCATATGTTGTCTCAAAAATGAGTGATATTTTTGGGGGACAACATGTTTATTTCCAGTAATCTATTTCATTTTTGTAAAGTGTGTTTATTTCCAACAAATTTGCATAGTTTGATTCCAATAAGGTTTTAACCAAGAAATCCTTAAGACATTAAGAACCCCCCAAAACAACAAAAATACAGATACCTCCATTCAATTACTAAATCTCTACAATTCTTCTTGTTGCATATAGCTTTAGACACAGCCCTAGTAAAATATGACACCAACAAAAAGTTAATTAAATAAAGGGGATGATGACACCCATCAAAATGCTTATTTGTTTGTTGTTGACAGTTGGTCATGGAAACCATGGCTTGGTCTCTTGCCTCCTAAAGCTCCATTAATTCACAAAATATGACTTCCATGTTATCAATTTCCTCTAATTACAGCTGATTCACAAGATTTAAGGTTGGTAATTCAAGTGAAATAGGAAGTCTAGCTTCCCTTCCATACACAAGTGTGTATGGTGAATTACTAACTACTCTTTTTGGAGTGACCCTATCTACCCATAGGGTTGTTTTCAGCTTGGCATGCCAAGTCCTTTGATTCTCTTCCATTGCCCTTTTAATGATCCTAATCAGATTCTTATTGGTGGACTTAGGTAGCCCATTTCCTTGTGAGTAGTATTTGGAAGAAGTATTAAGATATATGTCATATCCTAATTCCCACTCACTTGTTTTGGTTCCCAATAAAGCCAATGTGTTCTCTAAAATGATGGTAGTTGGGACTCTAAATCTTGTCACCAAGCCTTCATAAAAGTCTATGACTGCACTCTCATTGGCTTCCTTCAAATTAACATCTTCTACCCATCTTTTGAAATAATTTGTAGTAGTCAAGACCCACTTGTGGCCAGCACTAGAAGGAGGGTTTATCATCCTTATAAAGTATAGACCCCATCGCATGAATGGTTGTTCCACTTAAATAGGTTGTAGAGGCATTATAGCCAGCTGTTATTTTCCATCAAAGAGATCACATTTTTGGCACTTCCATACCTAGGCATGAGTGTCTCTAAATAAAGTGGGCCAAAATTAACTGGCCCTCATAATCCTTGCAACTATGGGCTTAAGAGCAAAGTGACCACTAGCTAGTCCATCATGAAAGTTGGATAGTACCTTGTTGACCTGATTTGAGTCTATGCATCTCAAGAGTACCCCTAAAAAATCTTTTCTATATAGAACTCCATCAACCAGGACATAAGGAAGAGACTAAAGCTTAAAATACCTCTTCTTAGTCATATCAAGGCCCTATGGGCACTCACCAGTTAGAAGAAAGTGAACCATGTCTTGTGCCCAATTTTTTATGATTGTAGGTTCTTCTATTACAGCTTCATCATGGAGTAGTAAAATTCCCTCCTTGTACTATTTAAGGTCTATATCAAGGTGTTTGCATAGCCCTCTTCCCCTTACTAGCTTGGTGTTTTTGATCTCCACCTCATATTCCATTACCTTGGTGATCTACCCTGCCCTCTTTTAATTTAAGTCATAGCTCATTAAGAAATCCTTGACACTAGGATGTGCTACCATGATATGAATCTTGTTCTTTGACAACATATGTCTAAATTTATTTAAGCTTAATATAATTACAAGTGCTTTCTTCTCAACATATGTGTACCTAACTTCAAAACCTTCTAAACCTTGGCTAAAGAATGCGATAGGTTGTTCAAGTTTTTCATCATTTACTTGAGTGATCATAGTAGAGATTACCTCCTTATTTCCAAAGGTGTAGAGGTTGAAATCATTGGAGAAATTAGGACTGATCAAGGTGGGATCCTAGGTGATAGCTTTCTTAATCCCTTCAAAACTATTTTTCCTTCATGCTTTCCATGTAAACATCTCATCCTTCTTCAGCATGGAAGTTAGCAGCTTGACTATTTCAGCAAAATTAGGGATAAATCTCTTAATAAAATTTATTCTTCCAAAGAACCTTTGGAGACCCTTCTTGTGTTTAGGTAAGTATAATTTGAAGATGGCGTGTACTCTTTCTAGATCAATGGTCAAGCCCTTTTTTGAAATGACATGACCCAAGAGCTTGCCTTCATGGATAGCAAACACACATTTCTTTGGGTTGAGAGAGATGCCAAACTCTCTATACCTCTCAAATATTTGCCTCGGGTGTTTTAGATGTTGTCCTGCATCTTTGGAGAAGAATGTCATGTCATCAAGATAGACCAATACAATACTATTTATTAGACCCTAAAAATCCATATCCATGGCTCACTAGAAGGTAGCTCTAGCATTTGATAATCTGAAAGCATCTTCTTATAGGCAAACATTCCCCACTTGGTGGTAAAGGCTATCTTGTACTAATCGTAGCCTTGCACCAAAATTTGATTGTACCCAAAATACCCATCCAAGAGGGAGAAATGTTCACTACCTATCACCATCTAGAGGAACTTCTCCATACTTAGGAGGGGATATTGATCTCATAAAGAGACTCTATTAAGGTCTCTAAAATCAACACATAGTTTGATCTCCCCATTCTTATTCCTAACAGGGACCAGATTGGTAGGCCAAGAAGAGTGTTTGATAGGAAAAATGATCTTGAACTCAATCATCTTGGAAAGTTCCTTCCACATGAGAGGCTCAATATTTGCATTGATAGGCCTTTCTTTTTGTTTGATGGGTTTGGCACCTTCTTCCAGCTCAATGGTGTGTTGGGCCAAGCTTGGGTCAAAACCCTTCAAGTCGTTATACTCCCAAGCAAAGACATCAGCAAACTCTTAGCATAATAAAATGGAAGAATGTCTTTCATCATTTGTACATACCTTCCTAAGTGTAAGCAGCCTATCCTTGAATATTTTGACTCTTTCATAATTTTCCTTCTTGGTTATGATTCTTGCTTTGTCATTTTTGAGTTGGTCATCCTCATTGAATATTCTTTTGAGAGTGACTAAACCTTTAGGAAGTTTGTTGTTCTTTAGTTGAACAATCTAGCCATCATACTTCTATTTTAGCTTGGATTGATTCCTAGAAGTGAACTCAGCCTCCTCTTTTAAGAAGAGTGATATCTATTGGTCACTATAAAACACCTACCAATTGGTGACATTATCAAGTATGGAGGGTCTTGTTATCACTTTTAAATGGTGTTGACTATTGTCCTAACTTATTCCCTTGGGAATGTCAAATTGAGCACCAACTATTGTTATTCTATCTACTTATTTTGCTCTCTTGGAATGGAAATAATGTTGAAAGCAAGGAAATTTTCTATTAGGTCCCACACCCTGTGCTTGTAAGACTTAAGCAAGGAATTCTTGGTCGAGTTTTGACCTCTCACCTGGTTTACAATTGACTCATTGTCTCCAAAAAATTGCAATTCTTTTATTCATCTTTTTCTTGCCCACTCTAAACCATGAACGAGAGACTCATATTCTACAACATAGAAATTGTAGGATAATTGGAACCTAAAAGTTGAAAATTATCTTTCCTTTGAGGATGAAACTAGCATTACTCCACCACCAGCTCCCAACGTGTTTCTTGATCCATCGAAGGAAATTTGCCATAAACCATAGCTCTCTTGGTTTGCCTTCATCAAATTTGGCATGAAAGTACCTTTTTCATGCATGAAATAAACTCCAAGTCCTACCTCTTTGATGAACTTGTATGGTTCATGTTCAAAATTGTCCTTTCCCCATTCATCTAAAAGTAGGTCAACAACTCTTTCAAGGGAAGAGGGTGGGGATTGGTCTATTTGGAATTCTTTTTTGTCAATGATGGCATAGATAATGTTTGTCACCTTGAGTGAGTATGGATCTAGATGATCTCCATGGATATGCTCTGACTCAATCCTCACTTTAGTTCTATATTTGGTCCTAAAAACCATGTAAGACCAATTTGTTGCTAAGTACCCACCTATCTTGGATATGAAATCCCTAGATAAGCAAAGAGTGAAGTAAGGGGGAACATCCACCACTACCAAATCATAGGGAATAGAGAAGGTTAGATAGCATGAATCATTATATTCAAGCCTCTTACCACTCTTAATATTTAGTTGGTGATCCATCTGATTGCAGAACTCCTTGGGTCATTTCTTCATATTTGAGTCCTAGCTTGTCAACTATGCATTTGGGCATTATTGAGGTGCTTTCTCCACTTTCAATAATGAAATTGTGAACCAATAAATATCTAATGACCAAGGATAGATATAAATGAAGAACCTTTTCATCCTTATTTGCTTGACCTCCCATGAAAGGAGCCCCATTCATAATCAACATATTATCAGCCTTTTCTAGGATGGCTAATTCACTCAACCCATGCAATTCATTTTAGAGTATATCTTTTTGTCTTGGAATTGCTAAGGAATCCCATAATTTTATATTCATGTGTAACTTCTTCATTTGGTCCACCACATTGATTAGAGGGTTGCCCCCTTTTAAATTTTCTTTGAGGGCATTTACAGCTTGAGGTGCAACCCAAAGAGTTGAGGTTACAACTGGTTGCTTGTAATTGGGAAAATTATGGTTCACTTGTGATGAAAAAGATGTTGAAAATGATTGAGTAGCTACTTAATCTTCTTCCATAGCTCTCTTTTAGACTTGGTATTGGATACAACATAATCATCCTAGTTATTCTTACTCCCCACATAATTAACTGCATAGAATTCTCCTTCCTAGTGGTTCATAAGAGTGGAATTAGACTGAGTTTGCCTATTGTCCATCCTAGGTTGTGTTGACACCTCAAAACTTAGAAATTGGGCTATTTGATTGCCTTGCATGTTCATACATTGATTTGGCAACTCATTAATATAAGCAACTTGTTCTTGACCATACCCTAGGGGTGGGCAATTAGGTTGTTCCTGTACCAAATTATTTTGAGTGGGAACAAGAGCTTTGGATGATGAAGGGGAACTTGGATTATAACCTTGATAAGGTCTAACCTAGGTAATTTGACCCTATCGTTGGTTATAATTTTAGAAAGGAAGTCTATTTATTTGTCTGAACTACTAGTATCCTTGATTTGACTGATAACTTTGAGCTTGTTGCCTCTTGAGAGCCACTAATTCATTGGTAATACTTTGTAACAAACTCTTAACTTTATGGAGGTCATTTGGTGAGGTATCAGCTAGATTTTCTACACCAGGCAGAGGAGCTAAAGTGGGTGCAACAATCTAAACTGAGGGTTACAATTCAAAAAAGAGTGGCATATGAGGTCTAGGACCTATCTTTCCTGTTATGGCTATGGCTATTTCATAAGAAATGGGTAACACTTGTCCTCCCATGGACTATATCATGATAGAAATGTCGTTATTCAAAATTTTCAAGTAGTAAAGGAAATCATAGCTTGGGTCAACCTCACTAAAATGGGGATTCTGTCCCAAGTCTTTTGGAACCTAGTATTAAAATCCTACATAAATCCATGTGGAGCTCTTTTCATAATGGTTAATTGCTCAGCTAGAGAGAGATGGTCACTCTTCTCTCCAAGTTTATTTGTCAAGAGGGTGCCTAATTCATTCCATGAGCCAACTAAATTCATAGGCAAGGTCCCATACTAATCCAAAACTTTACCTTTAAAAGACAACACTAGTAACCTGATGGCTATGTTCACTTCAGTGATATTATGGATGTTGCAAAGGTTGGCTATATTTTTGATATGCTCAATAGCATTAATTGGCCCCTCTCCATTAAAAGGAGGAATACTCTTAAGGGATATCCCTAGGATTGGATCATATTATAGAAGGTTTAAAGGGCTCTAACCATTGAAGGCTACAAAAGGTAAAGCCATGGTTATGATAGGGTTCAACCTGGGTCTCCTCATGTAGGTATATTTTATGGCAGTTCTAGGAAATTGATTTGTTGTGTAAGGATGAGTCTTTAAAAACCTTAGCCACTTTATTGAGTTTAAAGGTAGCTCAATGAATTTGAAATGAACACCTTTGGAAGATCTTATGGTGACCTTAGGCATGGGATGCCAGGTTAATCTCTAACTAGAGACTAAGTTCTTAAAAATAGAGTCACTAGATGTTGGGTTAGTTGTTCACTCTTATAGTAATAAGACCAACACCAATCTTAAAACTCCCCAAAGTATAAAAAATGGTCCCACTAGGCATGCCAAAAACTATTGACACTGTGGATTACACCCTTTAAAAGAAGGCTTAGTTTTTTTCTTCCATGTGGCATAATGGAGACATTCTTCTTATTGTGGTCTTGGAAAATTTGAGGAATGAATCTCTTGATTAAGGACTACCTCCCCTTGATGCACCTTTGAGGTCCTTAACTACTACTGCTAATAATGGGGGGGTGAAAAGAGAAAAGGATGTTATAAAATTAGAACCTAACTAAAATGTCAATGTACCAAATGATTTGATATGCTCACCTTTTATCAACACTTTACATCAAAAGGAGTAAACAAACACTTCATTTAAATAAAAGACCAGACTACATGAGTGTTTTAACAAGGGGGATTAATGGAGATACAATGAAAATGAACCTACCATAGGTGCTCTAGAAGCACACTGTCAGATGGTTGCACCTCTACCTCTATGCTCCAACCTGGGCACTTCCTGTTAACCTGCAAAAGATGGTCTTGGATATACTAGATATGCTAGTGTCGACCTATGAAAGCATTAAGATAAAATGACTAAACATAATGATGATACACAAGCATATTCAGAAGTATAAGAAATCAGATGGAGGTAAAACATGCTTCTTTTGATTAAAAGGTAAAATTATTAGGGCTTTGCCATACACAAATGAGAGATCTCTTTTTTAGCTGAGAGGTTATAATATTTCAAATTTAGAGAAAGACCCTTAGTCTTTTCAAGGAACCAGTGGCCCATACTACATTAAACACCTTGGTAAGAGGAATTTGCTCATGCTGCTATCATCTTTCCATAAATACGCCTAATAAAACCATGTTATATATATCACAGACATTGACTTTGCTGCTCAAACTATGTTTAATGTTTCTACTAAAGCATCGGTCACTTTATTATTTGAATTACAAGGTTGCTTCCCTTGAAAAATCATGCAACTCTTTGCTTATTAATGCTAAACAAATAAAAATGGGCCACTATAATGAATGCTCATGCTCCCTTTGATGATTTTTTGGTGGAGAATATTCCATCTACAAGCAATTACTTCTCCTATTGATGCCTCTTTTGCCACCTAGGTTGATATGGTTCATGTTTGTGCTTGGTTGGATGTGTCTTCTAGAACATTTTTAGCATTATCTTATGTGTGTAACCACGTTCTATATTTATTGTTTCACTCTCTCTTTCCTTGTTATTTCATGTCTTTTCCTAGAAATTTGAGCTCTCAGGCTATTCTTTTCCTCCTCTTGGCTTCTTTCTTGGTAGGTCGCTCAGCCTTTGAATTCCTTCAGGTAAAATTTCTAAAGGAATTTCTTCATTAAAAATGTCCAAATGAAATGTCCCTTACCTTTTCTCTAATGATTAACCCATCTTCTTAAATTTGAAGTTTGTAGGCTTGTCATCATTTGAAAATCAACATCTCTTTTAATACCTTGATTTTGACATTTATGGGCCCATCACCAGATGTTTAAACCTTCAACATCTAGTTCACCATGTTAAATTTGATGTTCTCAGGCCCATGATTATCCTTTATCAATTTCCTTAGCTTTTGCAAATGAACTTTTCTAAAGGGAAAGTGACCCTTTAAAAAAATGAAAAGGTCCTTTTTGATGGCCAAGAGTCCTTCATAAAGGCACTTACCCTTTAGGTTTCTTTGACTTCTAAATTTCTTCAGATAAAATGTTTGAAGGAATTCCTTTGGACATTTTGTCTGAATAAATTTATGCCTTCAGTGTCTCAGCTTTCCTTTGGTACTTTTCTTTGGACAAAATGTCTAAAGGAATTCCTTTGGACATTTCACTCAAAGAAATTTGCCCCTTGGTTTCTTCATGGATTTTCTTTAGATAAAAGTTTTGAAGAAATTCATTGTTTGACTTGTCACTTTTTCTGAAGGAATTCCCTTTCGGGATTTCTACCTTGATCTCTTGAAAATGCACCTTCTACCCTCTGCAAGGGCAGTTTAGGTCCAAAGTTTTCCTTCAGAGCTTGCTTGAATGGTCCCATTTATTACTTTCTTGCCCTCCATAAGGGCACTTGACCTTTGGAGTTTTGTAAAAGACTTGTACTTTGAAATTGGCCCATTTTTTTGCTGATAAAAGGCTTGTTTGAGGTAATTTGCTTGAAATGAAATGAGCCCCAGATTAACTTGAAATACCTACAAGACTTAAATCACTTAGTTCTTTATATAAATGGGCCTATCACAAAGGTAAAACCTAAAATTACATTAAGGTTAATTCATCAGAGACTGGCTAATAGGCCTAGCAAAGAAAGAAAGAGGGGAACCCTATTTTTGGCCTATAGGACCAAAATTGGTCAACAAGTAACATTAATACCATCTCCATTAATCCTAGACTAAGCGCCAATCAATATATACCATTGCTAAATAATGTCACTTAGCCAAATTACATGGATAATCTTTCTTTGACCTAGGACTACATGTAGGCATAACAAAAAATTAGAATTTCTACTTTTGGACCTTATATCAATAACTCATCCTTGCCTCATGACCACATACAAGTGCACCAAAAATCAAGACTTGTCTTATATAGTCCCATACCATTACCACCATATGTTAGTAATCATGGTCCTATATTTAGTCCTAATTATATAATCATAACTTGAAGGTCATGGATTACCCTCCCATGCCCACAGCCATCTACCACTTTTCCCATTATCCAACCAACCATTCAACCTCAAAACAAGCCATTTACCACTGACCCAAAAAAGAAGTTTGATATTGTGGAATAATTATAGAAGACACCATCCCAGATCTCCATTTTATATTTGTTGTAAATGTCGATGATCCATAAGAACATTTTTAATGAGTTCTTAACCCAATCCACTATTTCTAGTGACATATCCCCTAATTAATTTCAAATTTGGTTGGACATCTAGCTCCAACCCAACAAGTCACATTCAACCAAAGTGATATGTCTTCCCTTGGCCCACTCCATAATAATCTATTATACATAGAAGTTTATATAAAAAGGCATAAAGTGAAATGTGTCCTTATAGACAATGGATCAGGCCTCAACATAGAATATCTAAAACTCATCAAGATTTTTGGGTACATAATGGTAGATCTCCAACTAGAAATGATAACTATCAAATCCTACGATAATCAGGAGAGAGAATCATAAGGCACCATTAGCCTATCAATTATCATTGGGCCTTTGACCCATGATATAATTTTCCATGTGCTTGATCTTGAGTTGTCACATAATATGCTTCTAGGTAGGCCTTGGTTATAAGATATTCATGCAATCTCATCAACATTGTACCAATGTATCAAGTTCTCTCACTCAGGGATGGAAGTGAATATTCTAGGAGAATTTCACCCATATGAACACTATAAACATCCTAAGGTTGAGTTTCAAACCTATAATTACCAATACGACATGAATCTAAGTTCCAAATAAGATAAAGGAAAGGCCATACTTATTAATTCTCCAAAGGATAATTGCATAGATCCTAATACCCTAGATTCCCTTTCCCAAATGCTACCTGCTGAAGCTTCCAATCATTTCACCATTTCAGTGACTAGCCCAAGAGAATATTTAACCCATGATAACTTTCATATTTATAATATTCCTCAAAATCCAAAGACCTTTATAAGACTTAAAGTTACCCCACAAATACATTGGCAATGAAAAATTAAAGATAAACTTCATAATCTAGGACTAGTCACATTCATACCGACATCTAGCCTAGAGTCAGACCCTCTTGAGGGAGATGAATCATGGTTATCAAATGATAACAAAGTTGATTGTTATAAGAGTAAAAAGTATCTTATTCCCAATAAGATCATGTAAAATCAAGTCTATGAAGGAAGAGGCCTCAGAGCTAATCAACAAGGAACACTTGAGCCAATTTCCATGACCAATTAAAAAAGACCTTATGGACTTAGATTTAAACCACCTAGGGGTGATGTCAGGAATCTAGAACAACAAACATGCTCTGACTCCACTGTTAGGACCCAGAAGCACAATTGATTACCATGTACTAGCAACTAAACACGAAATTTAACCAGAATGCACAAGTAACTAAAATTTGGAAATAAAACAGAATATGAGAGACAATACCCAATTGTACTAATACTCTTTCAAAAGGAAATCCAACAAAGAAGATGCCACAGTATTCTTCTTTACACACCTCTAGGGCTCTTACACCTCTAGGGCATAAATAGTAAATCTCTTCAAGAGCTCACTCTCTCTCTTACGGTCCCAACACACAACTCAAACACAGAGTTGGTGTTCACCTCCAACCAATCAGTATCATTACTACCAGTACCACTAGTTAGTATCACTACTACTAGTACACAAGTGCTCTATGCACTCCAAATTTGAGTACTCCACACACTCTAAGTACTTAACGTACTCCAAGTAGATCTCTCTTGATCTTGCTACCTACTATATTGCCCATCACCTTTGACCTTGCTATCCTGCAGATCCACCTTAGACCTTGCACACATAAACACCTACAAATCAACTAATCTTACTTACCATGTAGATCTCTTTACACCCTAAAGAACCCTTGTCCTTACCTCACCAAGTCCTTGTAATTCTTCAACCAGTACCCCAATGTATCTTCTCCCAGAACTTGCACAACCTACAGCTCTCCCCGATCATACACACTCAGCACCCCTGTGGAACTAAGAGGAGCTACCCTTACTCTCTTCACTCTCAGAAGGAGCTAACCAAGCTCAACTCAAACTAGAACAAATTATAATACAGCCCATGAGTCTATTATATAGATCTCATGCAAACAATAATTAGACATCTAATTACAATAATTAGATCTACATCTCAAGACTATAATTAGCCTTCTTACATACAAACAACTGGTTCATTAACTAACTGTCTATGAACTAGCAGTTTTAAAACTGCACAGGCACTCGACATCGGTCCCTGTCTACCTAGAGTTGATCAATGTTAGTCAACTTTTGCCGATGTCGGTTGCCTTCCTGTCTACCCTTGACCGATGTCGATTGGCTTGATTGATGCCAATGACTGTGACACTCAGCAACCTCCTCCCTTGTTTGCATCAGTGAACCTTTTAGCTCCACAACCTAATAATCTCCCACTTGGAGATAAATAGCTACAATGTACCTATACCTATACATCGTCTGATTTATTTCCTAGCTTGTATCCCTCTTCAATCTCAATCCTAAAGACCAACCACCACCCATCTTGTGGTGCAACACCTGTCATCCAAGTAACTTGCCAAATCCAAAGTACTTGACCCTGCATAGCATGAATCCTTGCTACTGGTCCCTCTTAGATACCTGAGAACCCACTGAACTACTTTCCAGTGCTTCCTTCCCAAAGTGACTACAAAATTTCTGATAGCACCCACTACTTGGGCAAACTCAGGGAGTACACATGTACTCAACCTCATCATGTGATTGGGGACCCTGTTCTATGAACTATCCATCCATAGGTGTGTTGCCTTGTTCTGCATCCTGCACTATCTTCACACAATCATCCTATGACAACATCACCTTGTGATCTTCTCTATCTCTAGGATACACTTATGCCAAAGAATTTCACTCCTCCAAATTCTTCACGACACACCTCTAAACTAACTTTACCTTTAGCTCAGAAAAAACCCTATATGTGTAACCCTGCATCAAGAAAACACACAACATACAGTAATAAGATGATGCTGCAATCATCACCCACCTGGTAAAGAAACCATAGTAGTTATAATGACATTGACTAAAGCCATGCTTTGTCATCCACCTGTCAAACCTGTACCACTGTCCTGGAGCTTCCTCAAGACCATATGACCTAGCCTTCTGTCTCACGTGTCCATTCTCTCTATTCTTTAACTAAGGTATCCATTCATCTTTTAGTGCTTTCATACCAGCTAGCAACCCTACCAAATCTCCTATTTGGTTCTACATCTTGTTCATGCCATGTTCCCACTGTTTCCTAGATCCTTCCTGCTCTACAGTGAGCAACGAGTATAAAGAAGAGGAACAATGAATTTGAGGCTTACTTACCCTTTCAGTCCTCCATATGGGCATTTGAGACTCCTTGACAGCTTGTTGTCCACCCAAAATCCATTCCAGTGATTGACCTCGGTCACCACACAATTTACATCTAATTGACATCGGTTCTATGCAACTGTCCAAGTCACCAATGCCAGTTATCCTATTGATGTCGGTCTCCACCTGCCTGACACCACTGACTCCTCTGGTCTGCACATGACCAATGTTGGTGCCTGCCTATTTGATGCCAATTTTACTATAACTGACATCGGTACCTATGTTTTCTTGTGAGTGATGACTTTTTACCCATGAGCTTTCTTTGAATCATACCCATGTCCAAACTGCCCTGCTCAGAAGTATCCAGCCCCATCCACTAATCTCTATCCATCATCTCCTCCATAAACACCAAGGCTTTCCAGTTCTTAAGTTTGTCAAACACATCTGACTTCCTCTTAAGAACATGCATCTCCTTCTTGCTCATGTGACCAAGCCTACAAAGCCACATCCTTGTAACAAAAGAAGAATCAGTAATACAAGCAAGTAGATAAAGAGTACCTGCTTTCTTACCACTTGCTAATTCAAGTACATCCATTGTGAGAGTTCTTATGCATCTCTCATCACCCAAATTTCCTGAAGAAATTAGCCGGATCTTCAAGACTAGGACCTGCATGACCTTCTTCAACACCCATGTGTTGGCCGCCTACAATTTCAGTAGCACTTCCCCTTTGCCAATACTATGACAAGGCTCACCAACCCCTCTATTTGGGGCTGCATGGAAAGAGGCAACAAAATCTATAAACCAAGATTCTACTTTATCCAAGGAACATCCTAGAGCATCCTATGCAACAACACCTACAACATCTGCTTCTTCAGTTCTTTCATGTTGATCTGCTACCAACCAACAATCTTTCTTTTCCTACTCTTTCTTTCCATAACATCGTAATTGACCATTCGTGCTTTTCAATTCCTCCATTCTTAGCTTACTTTTTTTGCCATTGTTATACTCCCACTCAATTAGAAACCCCTGAGAGTGACTTGTAATCAAACACAAACCTGCTCCCTATAACCTTGGCTCTGATACCACTTGTCAGGAATCTAGAACAACAAACATGCTCTAACTCCACTTTTAGGACCCAAAAGCACAATTGATTACCATGTATTAGCAACTAAACATGGAATTTAACCAGAATGCACAAGTAACTAGAATTTAGAAATAACACAGAATATGAGAGACAATACCCAATTGTATTAATACTCTTCCAGAAGGAAATACAAAAAAGAAGATGCCACAGTCTTCTTCCTTACACACCTCTAGGGCATAAATAGTAAATCTCTTCAAGAGCTCACTCTCTCTCTTACGGTCCCAACACACAACTCAAACACAGAGTTAGTGTTCACCTCCAACCAATCAGTATCACTACTGCTAGTACCACCAGTCAGTATCGCTACTAACAGTACACAAGTGCTCCATGCACTCCAAATTTGAGTACTCCACTCACTCCAAGTACTCAACGTACTCTAAGTAGATCTCTCCTAATCTTGCTACCTATTGTGTTGCCTATCACCTTTGACCTTGCTATCTTGCAGATCCACCTTAGACCTTACACACACAAACACCTGCAAATCAACTAATCTTACTTACCATGTAGATCTCTCTACACCTTGAAGAAACCTTGTCTTTGCCTCACCAAGTCCTTATGATTCTTCAACCAGTACCCCAGTGGATCTTCTCCCAGAACTTACACAACCTGCAGCTCTCCCTGATCATACACACTCGGCACCCCTATGGAACTAGGAGGAGTTACCCTTACTCTCTTCACTCTCAGAAGGAGCTAACCAAGCTCAACTCAAACTAGAACAAATAACAATACAGCCCATGAGTTTATTATATAGATCTCATGCAAACAATAATTAGACATCCAATTACAATAATTAGATCCGTAGCTCAAGACTATAATTAGCCTTCTTACATGCAACAACTGGTTTGTTAACTAACTGTCTGTGAACTAGCAGTTCTAAAACTGCACAAGCAACCAACATCAGTCCCTATCTGCTGAGAGCTGACTAACATCGGCTGACTCCTGCCAATGTCGATTGCCTTCCTGTCTACCCCTGACTGACATTGGTTGGCCTGATTGACATCAGTGACTATGACACTCAGCAACCTCCTCCCCTGTTTGCATTAGTGAAGCTTTTAGCTCCACAACCTAACAGGTGACCCCACATATCTTATTTGATTTTTATCACTAATGATTAGTAATGATGATGCTAACAGCAAAGTAGAGTCTAATAATGGCCTTATCTTTGATGACCTAGTTGAGACTAACATGTTTGATAATAATGTTATTTGTACCCTTACCCTAGTCATTCATCACAATCCATTGCCATTATACTATCCTCAACTAATAAATTAGGACCAACAAGAATCCAATTTAGTGGTTGATGAGTCTCAGAATGATGAAACATTCTATTATTTTTTTTGCCTTAGAGACAATGTTTCTTTGGGAGATCATAAATTGGGATTCTCGATCACATTAGATCTTGAAGCCTATTTTAGAGAGTAGGTGAACACCCTTAGCCAAAAATAAATAAATAAAACATTGAGGTCCCAAAGTGAAAACCTCTTTCAGACACTTTTTAACCAGGGAAAAAGTAAAGATAAAGGCCAATCTAGTGGTGAAAACATGTTTCAGACACCATTAGACGAGGGTGTTCATTCTTCTTCAAATTTAGACCAAGAAAACCACCAATGATGAACTTGCCTATGGATCTGAGTTCAAGTTTGAGTAACATAAAGTGTTTAATCAAATTCTTCAAGAATTTCTAACTATTTTTGTCACATAGCTAGTTCTCCTATTGGGGGATTTAGATTCATCATGCCTAATATAAGTTGAAGAGTAAGTCCTAACAGAGGACCCTGATATCATCCAATAGTTTAAGTCTTTACCTACTATTGTATAAGATGGCTCAACCCTTCTAGTTCAAGATACAACAGAGATGAACATCAAGACTCCATCAAACCCAAAATGGATAAAATTAGGCATGTCCCGTATTGAAGAGGAACATGAAGTCCTTATAGCTCTATTGAGAGAATTTGTAAATATCTTTACATGGGTTTATTTCAACATGTCAAGTTTGGACCCCACCTTGGTTTTACATCACCTTGTAATAAATCATGATGCCAAACTAGTTAAGCAAAAGTTATGCGAGATACATCCTCACATTATTGTATTAGTAAATAAAGAGTTGTAAAAACTCTTAAAAGTAGGATGTATTCGGTCTATTGACTACTCAGTATATATATCTAATGTTTTACCTATTAGCAAAAAGTAGAAAGGAATCAGAATCTATACTAATTTTTTAGACATAAATAAACCTTTCCCTAAGGATGAATTTCCATCACCTAATATTGACATGATCATTGAATCCATGGTGGGTTATGAGATGCTTTTACTCATGAACAGATTTTCAAGATACAACCAAATCATAATAGCACCAAAAGATCAACACAAGATCATTTCTTGGGAGAACTACATTTAGCCTAAAGTTTTTGTTGGATATTACATCCATGGAATTATGTAGGCAGCATCCACTTGCCTAGTGCATATGGAGATAGCTTGGTGAACCCCTTCCTTTTTTTTTATTCCCCCATTCTATTAGTTTGTTAATTTGTCACATATTTTCTAAGGGAAATGTTTGGATGGTGTATATTAAGTTGTTTATTTATTTGTGTGCCTATTTTTTTAATTTCAATACTATTGCCTTGATTTGGTTTATGTGCATTCATTGGGTGATTCCTTGCCCACACTTACACTTGAATCCATCCATATTCATGTTTTTACATTGTCATCATGGTTTTTATAATTGGTGCATTGTTTTCTAGTGAGTATTGGATTATGGGAGTCAGTCCTTATGCATATTTTGGACAAGTCCTCATGATGTTATACCATGATGCCTACCAACATGTGATACAACAAACCTTAGCTTCAAGAATTATATTCAACAATGGTGGCATCAATATCTCTTTGGCATCGACATCTTGATTCAATCCCAATCATATCCCAAATAGAGTAATTAGCCTTGAAAGAATTTCCACCTTTCTTAGTTTGAATGAGCATCTCCCTACTAGCAGGTTGTTCCAATTAATCATTACACTTTGTGTTAAGTTACCATCATCAATCAACAAGTCAATCATGTTTACCATCATCGAGGTCCAATGATTATAACCATCTATGGGCAAATCATTGCACACCATCCCACCTGCATTTCTCAATGATTATAACCACCTTTGGGCAAATCATTATGTTTTCAACACTTTATTTTTTATACCCATACAAGCGCATGTTGTTATCTTATTTGCCTATCCTAACTAGGGCATTTCCATCTTCTCAATGATTATAACCACCTCTAGGAAAATCATTTTATTTTCATACCACATTGCCACTATTACGGTACAATGCTTATAATCATATTTGGGAAAACCATTGTACACTATTCCACTTACATTCTCAATGATTTTGACTACTTTTTCAAATTCATTGTGTTTTCACCCCATTACTTTCCTTTCTTTGGTCCCTTCATTTCACTTCTTTTTGAGAGACTATTTTTCAACCTACTTATGCCAATCATTCCCTCGAGGGGGCATCATATAGTTAGTTTAGCATTATTGAAGTTGTAGGCACACAGGACCTTTTTATTCTTTGAGAAGATGTTGTTGTGCCTATAGTTTGCAATGCCTTCTTAAATAGGGGCAAATTTTAGACACCTAAATCTGGCCACCAATGACCATTAATTAGGGTTTTGACCAATTTCTACCAAAATGCACAATTTGGCCTAAAAATACTAAAACATATTAAAAGATTTGAAATTGATATATCCAAGTGCCAATTTTTAATAAGATATCATCAAATGGGGTTGTTGACACAGTGGATTGCACCCTCGATAGGAGGTTGAGCTCTTACCTTCCACACATAACAATGGAAACTCCCCTCTTGCTTGTGGGCCTAGCAAAACTGGGGGGAGAGTCTCTAGATAAGGGCTAGCTCCCTTTGATGTATCTTTTAGGTCCTAGATTTCCTAATGCTAATAAATAAATAAATAAATAAAGGGGGGATTGAAAAGGGAGAAGGATGCTGAAAATAGAACCTAAACCTAAACTAAAAGGTGATACACCAAAAAAGTTGATCTACTTAGCTCAAACATATGTTTTTCACCAAGAAGCTAGCATACACTTCATTTGATATGGGAAACTCTTCTGCATCAGTGAGCTAGGGGTCCTCTGGAGATATTGGGAGGAAGAACTATCAGAGGTGTTCTAAGACACACTATGGCAACTTGTTCACATGCAACTATATTCTTGTTGTAGACACTTCTGGTAGACCTGCAGAAGAAGAAACTTCACAATGCACTAGACATGCTGGAATCATTTTGTGAAAGCATAAAAGGAAATGACTTAACACAAAAAGAAAACATAGACATATGCATGAGTGCAAGTTCAAATGGAGGTAAAAATTGCTAAGTCTTGATTTAAGGTAAAATTTGGTAGAGTTATGCCTTACAAGCTCGAGAGATTTTGTGGGCAGAGTTTTGCCTTCCAAGCAAAGAGATCCTTTTCAAAATGAGAAGTTTACAATATATAAAGAGAGGATAAGACTTTGGCACTTTCTAAAAAAGACTTTGGCACCATTTTTACAAGTGGCCCATGTGCATTCTGAGCCTTGGGGAGAGGAAGCCGCTTGATAGATAATGTTGTGTCAGCACCTATTTTGATTTCAGGCATTTAAAAACATAGGCCATGCCATTTGTCCATAAAGAAGACCACTCCTTGAAGGCATTCACATGGTTTTTCTACTTATAAATGAAAAGTAGAGAAAATAAGGCACATCATTCACTATTTGCATCCCTTTATGACCACTTGGTGGGCACTATTTGAACTGCAGGAGTAAATCTTTGAGTCGACACCTCCCTTTGCCACCTAGACTTTTTTGTCTATTTCTGCAAATGGTTCTTTTGTCTGTTCCTTACTTTGTCTTTTTTGGCTCTTTAAGCCCTCAGGGGCTATCTTCTCAGCCTTGTTGGCTCATTGGACTCTTTCATTAGCAGGTCGTTGAGTTCATTCTTAACTTTTGTCTTTTCCCAGCGTCGTCTTTTCCTAGTTTTTTCTTTTACTAGCTTTTGTCTCTTTCTCTCTTAGTTCATTCCCAAAGGGGAAGTGTCCCTTTATATTTGGATAAGTGTCCCTTCATCTTGGCTAAGAGTCCCCTATAAGGGTACCTACCCTTTAGGGTCCTTCGAGCTCCTTTTGATAGTCACATCCTTCGAACATTTTGTTTGAAGGATTTCTTCCTTTATTTTTTGCTTATTTCCTCGGGTCTTTTCTCTTCGGTCAGGATTTTGTCTCAGCCATTTTTCCCATGGATAAAATGTATGCAAGAATTGTCTCGCTCACTTCCTTTCCTTCAGAGCCTTTTCTTAGGTTTTTTCCTGTAGCTTTTCCCAAATTTCTTCAAACTTTTTGTTTGAAGGAATTCCTTTAGACAAAAGTCTGAAAGAAAACATTCTTGCCTTTGCCTTAGTCTTTTTTACTTATTTTCCTTTAGACTTTTTTGCTCGTAGCCTTTCTAAATTCCTTCAGACAAAAGTTTGAAGGAATTATGTCCTTGTCTTTTCCTTCAATTGCCTTCGAAAAGTGCCCTTTGGGAAAATTGGAGGGCACCCAAGTGCTATGAAAATGTCTTGAATTCATTCCTATACCTTCCCAAAGGGTAGGTGCCCTTCGAGAATGTTGAAAACAACCCTTTTGAAGGGTACTTCCTTTGCCTTGCTTGTTTGAATGGTCTTTGGGATTCTCTGAAGTATTCCTTTAGAAAAAGGTCTGAAGGAATTACTTCATTTTGCTTATAGGCTCCCCTTTGAAAAGTGCCTTTGGACTTTTTTCTGCCTTAGTACCCCCCCTTTTTTTGAAGGAAAACTCTGACCCTTTAATTCTTTAAACTGGTTCATCTTTTGTTGAAATACTTGTGCAACCTAAATTCGACTGCTCAGAATAGAAAGGGAAGAAGGGGACTGATTTTGCCTTGTTGGACCAAATGGTCAACAAATTGGTGACTCCCAGGGGAAGCATGCCTACTATGCTTAGAAGCTAGTTGCCTTAAAGTCCATTGGGCACGGAGTCAGAACACAACTTGAAAAAAGTTAGCAATAGCCCTGATAGATCCAAGAATCAATCATGATGCTTTTACCCCAAACACCAAGGAAAAATACACACAAGGCTAAAAACACTACTTATGCAAACAGCACTTAGGGAAAATAGGAAAGAAAACTAAAAGCAAACTACTATATATAGCTAACCAGGTATATTTGCCTCCCTCCTGGATCAAAGGGAAAAATTCTTAAGTCTCCTTCATGGCAAGGAAAATTATGGTGCCAAACAAGTGGCTGAATGGAATGGAGATTTGGTGACCTGCTCCTCTTGCCTGCCACCTTGATTGGCTTGCATCTGAGTATATCAGAGTCAAACATGATTCTAACATATATGTACTCTTCTTGTTCTTGGAAGCTTGTTGAATGTTGGCTCTTCATGCTGGCATGTTTCATCAAGAAATTGATGGCTGTTGGCTCATCACCATAAGCCCTTTGATATGCATAGTCCCTTTATAGTGCATCATGGTTTGACCCACTCCCTTATGCTTCATTGAAGACCCTATCAAACTCATCCTCTACTCCTTCATGGCTTTCTTGAAGAAGGGTGACTTTTTTGATGTCTAAAATGGAATCACAAACTGATTGCTCATCCCACAAAACATCATTTTTTATTCAAAGCTCTCTTCTTCAAGGCTTTCCTCAAGATGGGCAAGCCTCTCCTTTTCTTGCTCAAAGACCAAAGTCTCTAGTTGTTCAAATACATCCATCTGATCCTCCTCCAACTTAGGCTCCTCGGTATAGTCATCCTCCTCATCAAATACATAAGGAAGTTCATCAAACAAAGGAGGAGAGAGCTCACCATGCTTACGTTCCTCTTCATATTGCTAGAACATCCACATGTATGCATGACTTGTGTCTTCCCCATTGCTGATGATGTCCTCTAAAGGAGCCTCCATGATGATTTCATATTCTTTGACATCCATGATAGCCTCTTGGATAATTGCAAATTGGATCTTATCTTCCTCACTCACCTCCTACAAAATAGGTTCCTCCTTGAGAAGGGATGAATTGGAAAGCCGATGATTAAAACCATGTGGAAAGGAGGCAGTCCCTGAGCTAGAATCAAATGATTCTCCTCCTTCCATTTGGCTAGCACTTCATCTATATTAGGTGTGGCATGATAGCTCTCTTAGAGGTGTGTTGATGAGGTGTGTTCAAACATGGAATCTGGTGCGTCCATCACACGTTGGCTAAGGATTCACGCTCTGGACTCCAACTCTATAATTTGCCTGGCTAGATCTTCTTGAAAAATCCTTTCTTGGAGGTCACAATCATCATTATGATGAGTATGGGTAGCTTCATCTCATTCAAGGTTTTGATCAAAACCTTTCTCCTCCTCCTTCTTACCCCATGATTCCACTATTTGCTTCCAACTCATGACCTTGGGATTGGAATTTTGCAACTGTGAACAAGCAGCAACTTTATCCTCTTCAAGGTCCTGAGTTGGTTCATAATATTCCTTCTTCCAACTTGGAATCTTGACATCATGTTGAGAGACTTGAGGATTAGTAGAAGGGGTGTCTTTTGGCATAGGCTCCTCTCTAAGGTCTGAAAACTCCATCTCTCCTTCACTAAGAAATCTCACCTTTGCTTCCAATTCCTCGATTTGCTTAGCTAGATTTTCTTGAAAGAGTTTTTCTTGGAGCTCATAGGAATCATCATAGAGATGGGGAGTGCATGAAGGTTTCCATGAAATACAAGAAGCTTTTTGAGGAAGGGTGGGAGGGAATTGAAAAGGACTAACCTCATTTTGTACCTCACATTCTTGGACAATGTCTTTCTCCTCCTTGTTGTTCCATGACTCAACCACTTTATTCCAGCTCATGATAGTAGGAATGGGCATCTCCTTTTGGGGTGATGGGGCTACAATGTGAGAGGGTAGTGAGGGTTTGGATTCTACTTCCCTTGCTACCAAAATAGACTACTACATTTAAATATTTTCCAATTCAATCTATTTATCAAGATTAGCCTTAAACACAAGATTTACTATTTCATAACTCTCCTCAACATGATTGGGGAAAGGACTTTGATAGGCTTAACTTGGCTCATAAGCAAGGGATGTGTATGATTGATATGATAATTGGGGCAGCGGGTATGTAGGTTGGTAGACTTGGTAAGGCTGCCTCTCATGAATACTCAGCCTCCCTTCCAAAGATGCAATCAAACCACTCACATCCAGCATCTCACTTGTAAGCCTTTGTCAATTGGCTCTTTCAATGGGAGTCCATTCACTCTTAACTAGATCTAGTGCATTTCTCGCTTGATGGATGACATGATCAAGGATTTCTTGGCCACATCCCCTTCTGGTGTCAAGCTCTACTACATACTTTTTGTATCCCATCAGTGCTTGTTTAAAGGTGGAAATGGGTTGATTGGCAAAGAGATTATGTTGAGTAGAAGTGACACATTGAGAAGACTATGCATAAGACTGATATAGCTCATGACAAGGTTGAGACTGGTCATATTGGACCTAATAAGCATCAACACAAGGCTGGTAAGGATCACAGCCAGGCTGGCCAAGGACTTGCTCAAACTAAGGAGGAAGAGGCAAAGCCTGAAATGTTTCACCAACTTATAAAGAGCATAACTCATAACCGTATGCATCTTTGTTGCTTGAGGTGAGTTTATGAACAAATTGAGCTTGATCAAAACTATATGAAGGAAAACAAGGTTCATGGTTCTGAACGATGGAATTATACATACCAAAATACTGTTTCTTCATGGCACCAAGACTGATTAACCAGTTGATTTAACTCAGAGTCACCATTAGTGTTGATAAAAAATCCTCCAAAGGCTGGTTGGTTGAAGAACACAACAAAAAATTTCAACTTTTTGGACAAAACTTGTCCCATAATCACCTGATTAAAGGTCAGATGTTGTATTAATGGTTCATTCTACTATAATAAGATCAGCACCAATCCTGGAACTTTTCTAAGTGTCTGAATTTGGTCCCACCAGGCATGCCAAAAACTGTTGTAGTGGATTGCACCCTCAATAGGAGGCTGAGCTCCTACCTTCCACACACAATAATGGAAACTCCCCTCTTGCTTGCGGGCTTGGTAAAACTGGGGGGAGAGTCTCTAGATAAGGGCTAGCTCCCTTTAATGTATCTTTTAGGTCTTAGATTTATCACTGCTAATAAATAAATAAAAAAAGTGAGGGGAGGTTGAAAAGGGAGAAGGATGCTAAAAATAGAACCTAAACCTAAACTAAAAGGTGATACACCAAAAAAGTTAATCTACTTAGCTCAAACATACACTTTTCACCGAGAAGCTGGCATACACTTCATTTGATATGGGAAACTCTTCTGCATCAGTGAGCTAGGGGTCCTCTAGAGATATAGGGAGGAAGAACTATCATAGGTGTTCTGAGACATACTATGGTAGCCTATTCACATGCGCCTATATTCTTGTTGTAGACACTTCTGGTAGACCTACAAAAGAAGAAACTTCACAATGCACTAGACATGTCGGAATCATTTTGTGAAAGCATAAAAGGAAATGACTTAACACAAAAATAAAACATAGACATATGTGTGAGTGCAAGTTCAAATCGAGGTTAAAATTGCTAAGTCTTGATTCAAGGTAAAATCTAGTAGAGTTCTGCCTTACAAGCCTGAGAGATTTTTTGGGCAGAGTTTTGCCTTCCAGGCTAAGATCCTTTTCAAAATGAGAAGTTTATAATATATAGAGAGAGAAGAAGACTTTGGTTCTTTCTAGAAAAGACTTTGGCACCCCTTTTTACAAGTGGCCCATGTGCGTTTTGAGCCTTGGGGAGAGGAAGTTGCTTGATAAATAATGTTGTGTCGGCTTCTGCTTTGACTTCAGGCATTTAAAGACATAGGCCATGCCATTTGTCCACAAACAAGACCATTCCTTGAATGCATTCACATGTTTTGTCTACTTATAAATGCAAAGTGGAGAAAATATGGCATGTCATTTACTATTTGCATCCCTTGATGACCACTTGGCAGGCACTGTTCCAACTGCAGGAGTAAATCTTTGAGTCAACACCTCCCTTTTCCACCTGGACTATTTTGTCTATTTATGCACTTGGTTCTTTTGTCTCTTCCTTACTTTGTCTTTTTTGGTTCTTTCAGCCCTTAGGGACTATCTTAGCAGCCTTGTCGGCTCCTTGGGCTCTTTCATTAACAGGTCACTGAGTTCATTCTTAACTTTTGTCTTTTCCCAGCATCGTCTTTTCTTGGTTTTGTCTTTTGCTAGCTTTTGTCTCTTTCTCTCTTAATTCATTCCCAAAGGGGAAGTGTCCCTTCGGCTTTGGATAAGTGTCCCTTCATCTTGGCTGAGAGTCCCTCGTAAGGGTACCTACCCTTTGAGGTCTTTTGGGCTCCTTTTGATAGTCACATCCTTTGGACATTTTTTCCAAAGGATTTCTTCCTTTGTTTTTTACTTATTTCCTCAAGTCTTTTCTCTTCGGTTGGGCTTTTGTCTTGGCCATTTTTCTTACAGACAAAATGTCTGCAAGAATTGTCTCGCTCGCTTCCTTTCCTTTGGAGCCTTTTCTCGAGTTTTTTCTCATAGCTTTTCCCAAATTTCTTCAGACTTTTTGTCTGAAGGAATTCCTTCAGACAAAAGTCTAAAAGAAAACATTCTTGCCTTTGCCTTAGTCTTTTTTACTTTTTTTCCTTTGGACTTTTTTAATCGTAGCCTTTCCAAATTTCTTTAGACTTTTTATCCAAAGGAATTTCTTCAAACAAAAGTCTGAAAGAATTATGTCCTTGTCTTTTCCTTCAACTGCCTTCGAAAAGTGCCCTTCGAGAAAATTGGAGGGCACCCAGGTGCTACGAAAATGTCTCAAATTCATTCTTGTACCTTCTCAAAGGGTAGGTGCCCTTCAAGAATGTTGAAAATGACCCTTTTGAAGGGTACTTCTTTTTCCTTGCTTGTTTGAATGGTCTTTGGGATTCTCTGAAGTATTCCTTTGGACAGAAGTCTGAAGGAATTGCTTCCTTTTGCTTATAGGCTCCTCTTTGAAAAGTGCCTTTGGTATTTTTTCTACCTTAGTCCTTTTTTTTTAAAGGAAAACTCTGATCCTTTCATTCTTTAAACTAATTAAACCAAATCATGAGCCTGATTAACAATTCCATGGAACTTGTTGAATAATTTATTTTTATAAATGAATATTGAATATCTACATCATCAAGTGACATCATTTCTTGGGAAGACATCCCTAGGTCATAAATGCATAAACTATCAGGATTAACCCCTTCCATGCCTCATTAAGACCCTCCATACCTATTTAATGCCCCTCTATCCCAAATATTGATGAGCCTATTTATGAATTTTAATTACATAACTAAATTAATCCTTAGCCACACATCTCAATCTTGAGATGGATGATTCAGGTTAATTCTGATCAATCTCAAAAATCTATAAATAGTAGGCCTCAAATCCATAATTCTAAGCTCTCACATGCCAAATTTATAATGTTGAATTGATTCCAAAGCTTCATGTAAATTAGTATTATAATGATAAAATATTGAGCCAAGTCAAACCAAGCCAAAGACACATAAGGTGCCAAGGAGAGATAGAGGTAGCCAAGCTTCCATTGATGTAGACTTCAGGAGCACAAACTGAGCAAGCCACTATAACAAACATTTTAGAACATATAAAAAAGGTAAAGGAAGATCTTCTTTCATGTTTTAGTTGTGTTTCCATTTTTGTTTTGTTAAATAAGATCCCCCTAGTAACTAGGCCTATAGATGTTATGTTAGTGTGTTTATTTCAATTTTGATTTCATTTTTGGAACTAACACCAAACTAACCATCCTTTATTGAGTCAAATTCATAGTTCACATTTTTCCAGTTAAAATCTCACTCTAGCCAGATGTAATTACTCAATTATAGAATTTAAAGCCTTATCAATGATATACGTACTCCAAAAGTTTCATCATTATTTGTTGCCACATCATTCACTTTATTTATAGATCATGAAGCACTTAAGTACCTCATGAATAAGCTGGTGTTAAATGGATGCATTTGCCAATGGATTGTCCTCTTTAAATAATTTTAAATTTTTATGATGGTGAAACTGGGTAAGACTAATTATGGACTAAATCACTTGTTGTGCATTGAATCTGGTGAATAGGTGACCACCATCAAGGATGACCTACCTAATGTAAAACTTTTTCAAGTCATGTGCATGCCTAAAGAATTAGAAGATATCGTATCTTTCCTTAACATAGGTTTAGCACCATCCCACCTTAACACTAAATATAAAAATCAATTGGTTGTCTATACCACTCCTTTTCAACTAATTAGAGGTGACCTCTATAAAGTTGAATGGGATGAATTATTCAATGATGAGTGATGCAACATAATCACATTGAATTTTTTCATGAGGTTCATGAAGGTGTCATCGAAGGACATTATGTTGGTGACGATATATCATAAAAGGTTCTATTATCAAGGTTATGGTGGAAATATTTATATAAGGATGTCAAATCTTATATATTCTAATGTGATATATGTCAGCTTGTGGGTAAACCAAACCAAAGGGATGTTATGCCCCTTATCTAATACTTGCCCATGAACCATTTGAGAAATGAGTCATTTATTTTGTTTGGCCCATTACTCCTATGGTGGGGTATATATGCACATGTTTTATCATTTCCACCACTGACTACCTCACTTATTAGGCTAAAATAGCACCCACCCAAGATTTTACTACTATAACTACTGTCAGGTTTCTTTGGGACAATATCATCAAAAGGTATGGGTGTCCTTTAAACTTGACTAGTAACCATGGAACTCATTTCCTTAATAAGATAATATGCATCCTTTTAGTCAAGTTAATGATTACACACCATAAAAATACACCTAATCACCCTCAGGCCAATGGTATAGTTGAAGCTTTCAATAAAATCTTGGATCATACATTGACGAAGATTTATAATATTGGTTTTACTAAGTTAGATGATCAAGTTTTTGAAGTTTTATGGGCATATTTGATGCAGGAGAATATTTAATGTCTTTTCATTATTTTTTGGGTTGATTCTAGGTTTCTTTGATATGCTTAGTTAGTTTTCCCTCTAAAACTATGGTCTTCAAATTTTCAAATTTGAGAATATGTCTATTCAGCTTGTAATAAGGCCTAAACATGTCTCAAGGCTAAAATTATATAGATTTGCATCTAAAATAGTTTTAGAGATCATATTCCATGTGATCCTAGGTTGGTTAGAATCTTATTTGTTTGGAAAATTTGTTAGTTCCATTCTTAGAGTTTGTTGTATGAGTCTAGGAATAGAGATTTGGGGTCTAAGTTGATTTTTTCAGTTTTGTTAAGGGATTCCTTCAACCAAAAGGGATGTAATATGTTTATTTTAATGTGAAATAAATTTAGGGAATTTTGGAGGGAAAAATTTTATGTTTTGTTAAGGCTTTTCTCATGACTGTAGGTGCATACCAGATAGGGTAGTGAGCTCAGTTTTGATAGTTAATGTTTAATGGGTTTTTTTCTTAACTGTGAGTGCTCAGAATCTTAGTAGAGACATAAACAATCTCAATTAAATTTATTTAAATTCTTGAAACCCTAGGATTCTCTTTGTAGCTTTATTTGTATGTTGATTGTGCCCTAACTAGGGCTTGCTTGATCTCCAAATTTGTATTGTAAAAAATTCAAAATTTTGAAATCTTGACACCCTAAATGTATGTGCTTACTTTCTAAATTTTAAAAGCCTAAGTCAAAAGTTAAGGGTGATTTCAAATTCAAACATGTTTTTAAGCCTTATATGTATTGGTTTGACTAAGACATAGCATTTTGGTCATGGTTTAAATTGACAAATGACTAAGTTTTAGTTTCAATGGTCATATTATGTCATTTTACACTTATTATATGAGTCTTAGGCATTAGATCAATTCTATTCTCCTTATGCCTTCCTAAATAGGGTGCTTAGGAAACCTAATTAGGTCTGACACAGTTACTATTAGCCTTGTTTTATACATAGTAAACCTACATACATTTCACATATGTTACATAAATCCTTAATGGGTATCAAAATAATATTCAAGTTCTTTGTTATCAAGAATCTAAGAAAATTTATGCAGGAAAAATAGGGTCAATAGGGCTACAAGCCCATGAGTCCCTCTATAAGGCAAGTATGGCCTTATGGCCTTGGTTGTGTGTTTTGATCATTCAATATTGTCAAAATATGTGTAAATAGTTTAGATAGGTTGTGTTTAGTGTGTCTAGATTATTACTTATTGTATATGAGTCTTTCTATATAATTTCATGTTAAAATCAAGTCTAAGTATGTTCATGTATTGTCAAAAGAAAATCTAGTCATGAATCTTGTGTAAGGAGAAAGTTCCTAAGTCAGTCTAGGAGTATTGAAGGTGTCTTTAGATGGTTTTAAAGTCACACCAATATTGAACCATGTATAAATTATTGAACAATATCACTTCTTTTAAACTTGTCTTTGGTGTTGATGTAGTTCTCCCAGTTAAGTTCCTTATACTTTATTTATGTATGGCACACATTGGTTGATTGTAAAATGAAGAATATATAAAAGTGTGCTTGGATGCTTTACTACATCTAGATAAAATAGTTTTTCTCATGCATTAAATTTAGAGAGTGGATAAATAGAAACAAAAAGCCTGACATGATAGACATCTTAATAATAAGACTTTTTTCTCATGGTATGCATGTGTTGATCTGTGACTCTAAGTTCATGCACCACTCTAGAAAAAAATTCATCCATTGGGATGGCCCATTCATCATTCATAGCATTCATCCCACACTTTTCAATGTAATATCATCGATTGAACCATGCATGATGATAAGAGTCTCATGTCCAACTTAATATAAAGTATGACAAATAAATCCTAGTAAACACAACTATTGATGATTGGATCATTTAGGATATATTAGTAGACACTAGAGTGGAGGTAAATGTACTAACAAAGGATGCTTGGATAAATATGGTGATCCCTCCTTTAAATCCTTCACCACATTTATTGTTCATGGATATAAGACTCATGCACTACCCATAGGAGTTCTTAAGGATGCCATCATCGACAGTTTGGGTAATACTTTCAAGGCTAAATTTGAAGTAATTGATCTAGCTAAAGTTGATGATTTCCTATCTCTTTTAGGTTGTCCATGGTGCTATGCAAAAATTGTTGACTTGAGTTTTAATAATTGCTACATTATTTTTGAAAATGATGATCAGTCGTGGTGATTCCCCTAGACAATGTTTAGGGACCGCCTTTTGTTGAACCATTTATGTCAAAGAGGATCTCAATCATATCTATAATGCCACATCTCATAGAACTAATCATAGTGATCCTATTCCATATGGGATATTATAATGGGTAGATTCATACTCCATTTCTAACACTACCAAAAATGCCTACGAACATTGGGACCATAAAGAGTATGATCTTACTGGATGAATTTTTGGCACAGTTTTTAGTTGAGAGGATGTTCCATGTAAGTTGCTTAAGTGCCATAAGTTTATTCACCTTATTAGTGGACATTTTATGTATATACCACCCTTATATTTAGATCAGGCACCTAAGTTACATGGTCAAATGGAGGTCTAGGAGTATGTGCAATAGTTGGAAAATGTTTGTGTTTGAAGATGAATGGATGTGCTTGCTTATCCATGTTCTTTAAGGGATAGTAGCTCAATGATGGGAAACCCACCATCATAATTTTATCATCTAGGATCAAGTGTCATTACCATACACTATCCTTTCCATCATGATAATCACATTTTTACCACTCTAAGTTATGATGGTGTTAATGCTTTAGAATCTCATCTCAAGGGTTGAAAAAACTTTGTAATGTTGATGAGACATCATTCCTTGAATATATATGGGTTCAAGTATTTTATGATACTCTATACACTTGGATTAAAGTAGATACATTCATAAATAATCACACCTAAACACATATTCTTAGATTAAAATTAGAAGTATTATTATTTTAGCATTATCTTACTCATCCCCTTACATGGATTTACGCTTGTCCATACAAGTAATCCATCAACTATTATAGGCAATCATGTGTCGATTGAAAACCACATATGGCATATACATGGTGTGCATGAGGATAGTTTTTCAAATTTTCAAGAATTTAATACTCCTACCCTATCTTCATTATATATTAACTCTCAAGCAGACCATGCACTAAAGAAATAGATATGGAAGGGCAAGCAGAAGGTTTTGTACCAAGTTGAGGAAGGTACCATTTTTAACCCACAAGATTATTCCATCAACCACTTAGCGTTGCACACTAAATATAGGGTATATAATGTCAAAGACACCATACAGACTGACTATCAACCCTATTCTGAGCCACACTAGATAGTTCAACATAATATTGGAATGGATGATGTGCTTAAGATGGATGCTATGGGGAATTATTGGTCTGATACTGAGGTCACCAAGATTTTTTAAATCTTATATGAATATCAATATGTTTTACCATGTAATTACATATAGATGAAATGAGTTCATCCTTTATTGGAAAAGATGCATATCAAGTTAGTTGAATGTGCTCAACCAATTAGAAAAAGACCATATCAAATGAATCTTAATCTATGCACTCAAGTTAAAGAGGAGATTGATAATATGTTGTGCATTAGATTTATCACTCCTATTTATGAATCTAAATGGGTGAGCCCCATGGTGATCAGTGTCAATAAGGAAGACCACATTTGCATTCAAATATATGGCTAATTCTAATGGGAAAATTCTCACTATCTTGCATTCATAGTACTCAAGGAAAAAATAATCATTGTACCCATTCTCTAGTTTCTGAAATAGACAAATCCCTTTTGTGTACATATTGACACTTTAGGTATGATAGTGGGTATCTTTACATAACCTAGTGAGGGTAATCTTGTTCATCCCATTTATTTTTCCAATTAGAAGCTCACTCCAGCTAAACAAAATTATTCAACTACCAAACATAAAGCCTTGTCCATGGTATACGCACTCTATAAGTTTCACCAATATTTTTTGGCCACCCTATTCACTTTATTTATATACCATGAGGAACTTAAGTACCTCATAAATAAGTTGGTGTTGCACAGACGCATTTGTTGATGGATTTTCCTTTTTTTGAATTCTTTGATGATGAAACTAGGTAAGACTAATTATGGTCCAAATCAATTATTTCACGTTAAATCTAGTGAATAGATGAGTGAAATCAAGGATGCATACTTGATGTACAAATTTTTCAAGTCACGCATATACCTAAAGAATTGGAAGATATCACAACTTTATTCAACATAGGTTTAGCACTAGCCCATCTCAGCACTTAAGATAAAAAGCAATTGATTTTCTATGTTACTCATTTCTATCTAATTGGAGGTGACCTCTATACACTTGGATGGGATGAAGTTTTAATATTATGCATGATGCAACATGAGTGTGCTAAAGTTATTCAGGAAGTTTATGAAGGAGATGTTGGAGGACATTATGTTGGTGATGTTATAGTGTAAAAGGTTATATTAGTAGGGTTATATTGGCACACTTTATTTAAGGATGCCATAGCTTATCCATGCCAATGTGATATCTATCAACGTGTGGTTAAATTGAACCAGAGGGATGATATGCCCCTTCATTTGATACTTGCTCATAAACCCTTTGAGAAATGGGTTGTTGATTTTGTTGGGCCCATTACTCTTAATATGAGGTGTACTAATGCATGATATATCATTCAAGGTTTTTTAAGGGCCCCTCGGAAAAATTATTGTGTAATTTTTTGGCAAATATCAAAAAGTTAGTTTCAAATTCAAGGTGAAATGAAGGGAAAGTAGTTTTGTCAAGAAGGCAAATCATATGAATCACCCTCTTGATAGCATCTAGATTTTGTGGATGATTTCCAGGGTCTCTAGAGAGTGCACAAAACTTATATATGATGTCCAAACTTTTAGATTCTATAAGATGGTGTCCAAATTTAATGGATTGTGTCTAAAGTCTATGGACAATATGCAAATTTTATGGATAATGTCTAGAGTCTTTAGATAGTGTCTAGAGTTTGTGGATGGTGTCTAGAGTATGTGGATGTCATCTAAAGTCTATGAATGGTATCTAAATTTTACATGGTGTTTATATCATGTGGATGCAATCTAGAGTATGTAAACAACATCTAAAGTCTATAGATGTCATCTAGAGTTTGTGAACATTGTCCAGACTCTGTGGACAGTGTTTAGAGTCTATGAACATCATCTTGAGTCTATGGATAATTTCTATAGTATATGGACAACATCTAGACTCTATGGTCAGTATCCAACCCCTCTAGATGTTTTTCACACCCTTTAGATGTCATACACATGGTTTACAGGACATACTCACCATTTAGACCCTATGGATGGTGTCCAAAGGGTGTGGATGACATCTAGAGGGGTTGAACACTAACCACATAATCTACATAATTTAAAAACCTTATAGATGTCATCCAAATCTTGTGGATGATGTCTAGGCTACCTAATCATTATCCATATTATCTAGACATCATCTAGAGTGTGTAGATGGTGTCTAGTTTGTCTTGTCATCATCTAACTCCACTGAATGATGTCCAAAATTTGTGGGAAATGCCTATATATATCCTTTTCCCCTTGTATTTTATCATTTCTCTCATTCACTAAGTTCAAACCTTTATCTCATATTCTACACTAAATCTCATCCTCTACTCTAAGTCCCATAAATGGTTTCCAACCTCATATCTTCTACCCCCATTCATAAATTTGTTTACATAAATCTTATTTGTCTAAAAAAATTGAGTCTTCTAGAAGATGATAAATCTTATAGTGACTGGATCGACATATGTTGTTTAAAAGATCTTATTTACATGCCCCAATATGGGATAGACATGAATTTGTTAATCACTCTCATGTCTATTTATAAACCTACTTTTGGAGAGTTTTTTTGTACCCTCGAATCTCAGACTCTTACTTTTAGCACCTCACCTTCAAACATCAAGCACTTTTTAGGGATGCCACATAGAAACATCTAACCTATATCCATGAGAGTTATTTTGTTTGAGGAAAATAGAATATATCTATAAAATCACTTGGTCATTGATACATCCACCTCAGCAAGTAATCTTCTTTTCATTAATTAATATTCAATGTTTTTTGTATGAAATTTGAAATTAAATGTCTCAATTTGTAATTAATTTTTTTCTTCCATTATAGTCACCCCTAATCATTTTATAAAGGGACTTTCATTTCAAACTATAACAAACCCATATCTAGAAGCCCTCATTGAATTTTTTTGAGTGAGGGTTGTTCTACAAGGAAGACTCGCAAACATCCCCTTTTGGGCTCTAACATACATTTTTTATTTTCTTGGTGGACAATAATTTGACTGGTGTACATTCATTTTGAATAGGATAAGTAAGGATTTGGATTATGTTTTTCAAACTGACACACAAGTTTTATTTCTAATTATATTTTAGGTTTATAGTATGAGGTGTATCATGAGCTAAAGGGAACAACTATTCCAACTCTCTTGCATGAAAAAATGAAATCTAATTATGTGGCCCTTGCTGAGCTAGAAGTATGTTTGAGTTTTACTTCTAAGTAATAAAATTCATATGTTATTTGATTATTAAAATTCAAATTAATTTTATTTATCTCCTTAGGAAAGAGAAAATAATTTGTTTCTCACTCAAGAAGAGAAGTTGCATTGAATAAATATTGTATCGTTGAGAGCTCTAAGGATTCTCATTTAAATAGGGGTGATGACACATATTCTAGTGCTTGTAACATAATTGATAAGGAAAAATAAAATGCAGAGATCTATCCCACCTACTACTGCATGGCAACTAGGTCCCTTAGGCACATCTCTAAATCCAGGTTTTAAATTTTTAAAAGTTTATTAAAATTTAATGTAACAACAAAAATATTTTTTTAGCATTATTAATTTTTCATTTAATTTCATAATGGCATCCAAAATTAGAAACATTTTTTATGAACCTACTCAAAATTTTCCTTTAGTGCAAGGTATTTGAATTCATGTTTATAATTATGCTATTTTTTAAATTACATGAACTTCAACATGTTAAATTGAACTTTTGATTTTTTGACAAAAAATAAAGCTTTGCCTTCTCTTACAACGCATCTACCACCACAAAACATATCAGTAACTCGAATTATAGATCTTAATTCTAACATCTATGACCTTTAGTTTAACTTATTATAAATTTTGATGAAGTTTATTTATTTGTGATGACATTTCCTATTATAGGCTAACATTTCTTAAGAAGTAATATGCCACCACCACCACCCTACACTATACAAACTAGCAGGAAAAATCTATCAATGCCAACAGATAGTAGGCAAATAATGCCTATAATAATATCGAAGTTTCCCAATTTTTATAGGGTAGAGTGTTTGTTGTAACAAGTTCCATTGCATTTTTTTATAATATTGATTTTGATGATGCTTTCATTGAGGGTACTGATTTGAAGCCTCCAGACAAATTTATTACATATAATATTATTCAATGTTCTCAATTCTAAAATCCTAAAAAATAGTTGGACATGGTTCATCTAGTTCACCACCTAGGCAATGTAATGATGAGGAGTAATATTTTGATAAATTGATATCCTTTCCATTGAATAATCTTGTTGTAGATAATTCTTTTACTTTTTTAGATGACATAGTATAGAATAATTTGAAAATATTGAAACAATAAGAGATTCAGGGTAAGGCTTTGGTAAAGGAAATTAATGAGTGTTATCATAAACATTCACAAATATATTCTTTATATTTTTTGGCTCAAAATTATTCATCCAAAATTGATGCCTTTGTGAATCAAGTTGAATCAGGATCAATTATAGTATCAAATACCTATAACAATAATGTTTTAGATTTTATGATAGACAAATTAAAAAAATTGAATGCAGAGGCACATGCATACTACAACAAATGAGAAAAATATTAAAACCTTTGTTGTCTTTCCAATGTAGAGAGAGATAAATCTTTGGTAAGTCATAATTTTTTTACAAAATTTAAACACACTTTTGTAATTTTTATCTGACCCACATTATTTTCCAAATTATATTCAAAATATGACAACTTAAAGAATGAAACATAAGTACTTTAATATTTATATAAAAGAGTGCAAAAAATCTTAAATAAAATAACTACATGAAAGGAAAAACTTGTCTTATTAAACAAACAAAATAATATGCTAAGGAGGATCATCAAAAAGCATGGCATGGATCCAAAAGTTCTTGTGAAGGAAAAAATAGATGTGGATCCCTCTATACTATCGATAGGAGATGTAGCACATGAAGAAAGTACAATAATTGAAAATATTAATGTTATAGTCAAGTATATTATTCAAGAAGATGTCTTATAATATATTTCAATGAAAGTGGAAGTTGAGGTAGCATCATCTGCTTCTTAACAACAAACAAGAACTCCTCATATTGAATGATGTATATTCATTACATGTATATTTCTCTTCAATGCAAATGGAATATACAAATCAAAGAAACTTTTAATATCTGATTTAAATGTTTTATATATGTGTTATGTTAACACAAAATAGTTTATATTGTAAATGAAACTTTAAATTTTAAATGTAAGTCTATTTTTTTAATTTATTTAGTGCATTTTATCCATGACAAGTTTTCTATTATATTAGAAATTTACTACTTAAGATGTATAGTTATAAGAGCATAATTAATCAATATATAATATTCACAGCCACATGAAATAATCACTTCATATTGAAAAAAAAGTGTAAAATAATATTTTCAATGCATATAACCTAAATATATTATTTAACAAAGCTTGAATTTTAAACATTGGCAATATAACACAAAACCATTTTAAAATAATACAATAACGTAATTTATGAAGTCTTGATATTTACATAATAGAAATATTTTGATAATTTTTATACAAATGATAATATAAAAAATCAGTTGTAAAATTGAAAGTTGAAACATACATACTAAAATTTAGGTAGTTTAAACAGTTTTTGAGTAACTCGTTCCTCAAAAAATTTCATTTGTAAGTATTATATCTAGCAAATATACAATCTCAAAATCTATATTAGCTATTTCATTTGTTGTATTAATAACTCCTCTTCTTTGACTAAGTGAATTTCAAATTTGAAGTGCTCTACCATAGGTGTTAGTGCCCAAAATTTCACTAGAGCAATTGGGCCCTTATCAGTAAAACACCCAAGTCCAAACTGGGTTGAGTATCAATGTTTAAGTCACTAGCCCCAATCCTATCTCTATGTTTCCCTTCAGAAAGTCAAGTTCATATTTATAATATGCCAAGTCCTTTTTCTTATTTTTACCTGGTGAAAATGTTCCTTCCCTTAGATCTTTTCAAGCCTTTTTGCATGAACACAATGCCCGACAGAAATATGTCTTCAGGATTTTTGTCTTGAAAAAAAGTCCAAAGACTTATTTTCATCAGACATTTTGTCTGCTTCAAAAGCTCTAAAAGAATTACATACCTTATTTTTTAGTCTTAAGTATTTTTCAATCATTTGTCTCAAACTTTTTGTCCATGACAAAAAGTCTAAAGGGCACTTGCCCTTCAGACGATCTGCCCACACAAAAAGCTCAAAGGATTTGTAGGATGATCTTTCCCTTGCAAAATCTTTGAAGGAATTTTTCCTTTGGGCATTTTGCCTTTGTAATATTCTTGAAGGGCACCTTTGAAGGGTCATTTTGCCTCTACAAAATGTCAAAAGGATTGTTTTCTTTGGGCACTTTTCCCTTATAAAATTCCTAAAGGATGTCTACAAAAGTTCCTAAGGGCACCTTCTAAAGATAAAGGACATTTTCTATAGTTTTGAAGTAATTTCATGGTTTGACCAATGGTTTCATGGTGGGACAATTTAGAGTGAGAAGATATAAATGTAGCCAAGCATGTTTGTATGTATAGATTTATTGCCTTATGCTTGAATAAAAGGTTCTAGGGCCCCAGATGAAATTTTTGAGTTGCACCTTCAACATGTTTTGGTGACTAAGATGAGGAATTACTTGATGAATCAAATGAAGCACACATGGTAATCTTAGGGGACTCCTGTGACTATTATCAGGGGTCAGGAGGATCTTTCACCCTTCCCAACATAAAAAAGGATGGTAAATAGATAAAAAGTGGCTAAGAGTCTGAGCTTACATTTAAGTTGGACACATGGTGGCTTCTCGAGGACTTAAGAATTTTGGGCCCATTTTGAATATTTCCCCATTTACCTTTTGGTGGGCAAGGTGAAGAAAGTCTCCAAGACCTAAATGCTTGAGTTTGTGAAATAAAGTGATGCCACATGGCAATTCTTTCAGGTCTTTTAGATTTCAAGCACTTTTTTAAGATTACCTCACTTACTTCTTGGTGGAAAAGGTTTAAAATGTCCTCGAAGGCTTGAATGCCTAGATATATAAAGTTAAAAGATGACACATGGTATTATTACATCCCATGAAGAGCTCAAGGCATATTATACTACTACACCAAAATAAATGATGAGTGAAAAAGTGCAAAGGTCCTTGAATGCCTAAAAAAGTAACATACTATAATTTTTACTTTTATGCATCCACATGTTGTAAGGAGAGTTGTTCAACATGAAATAAATACTTACACCTTCTCCTCCTTATTATTAAGAGAAGCTTAAGTGATTAAAGAGGGTAATTGGTAAATGGTCGCTATGCTTTAAAGCATTAATAGAAACCCTAATTTCAAAATTTAAAGGATTATAGCTAAGGCATTTGCCTTCATTTATGTTCACCTTTTGCATTCAAATATTTTATTTATGCCTTTGAACTATTTGTGTGCCCTAGCTACGTGCAGCGTGAAAGAGTAATTATAGCAAATTCTTCATGGATTTTTAGCTTCAATTGTGTGTAACCCTTTGGATTAGTAGTAAGTGTTCTTTTAGATCCTTGTGTTATGTTTTTTAAGATGATTTTGAAGGTATTTTGAGGGTTGTTTGAGTGAGAGGTTTGTTTAATTTCAAAAGTGTCACATTAGCATTAGGGAAAATGGTGGTACCTTCAATATCTATGAAGAAAAACATCATCTCTATTTTGGAAGAGATTAAAGATACAAATGTTTAGGGGTTAAACTTTGTGTCCTTATTGAATGTATTTTGATGACCAAACCCTATTCTATTAGTTTTCAACCTTAGAATGAGTTACATTTCCCCTATAGTAGCATTCCCCTTGGTTGCCCTATACCTAGAATTAGTTATTTCATATGCTCAAGTATATCTACCAGACACCAAGATCATCATCAATGATACTTAGTTTTTTACTCTTTTAATCCTATAGCCCTCATTACTATGCTCAAAATTCTTACCCAGCCTAAAAGTATTACAGTCTTCCTAGAGGAATGCTAGGAGTATGTAAAGAAGAATGACAAAGTAATATGGGATATTGTCAACTCCTACTAGCTAACCAAGAAAAGGTAAAAGGTATTTAGAATGTCTAAAAGTCTAAAATTGGTAGAATTAAATGAATGCTCTAGTATATCATTGCCATGATAGTAAGAGTTTTTGGGATACCCACCACAAAGAAATTCAAGGCTTGGATGTTCTTAATCTACATGTTGGAGTGATAGAAGAAGTTGGACTAGGCCACCATCCTAAGTGACAATCTTCATAGGTAGATAATACAATTCCAGGCTGTAATCTATTCAAAAGAGGCATTCACAGGTACTTTTATATTTCTTTTTACCTTATGTACAACTTAGTGCATAATAGAACATTTAAGGGGCTCACCAAGAACCCCAATGAGATGAGAATTTATGAGATTTATCTAGAAATCACTCTAGATGGTATAAAAAATAATCTTTGCAATGTCTATAAGTGTTTCTTTAATATCATGATGAGTGTCTTCTTTCTTATAAGGAGCCTCAATAAAATGTCCTAGGCAGTCAGAGAAATAATTGACAAGTATGGAACCTCTTATATTTAATTTAGGACATTTACCTACATAAGAATAAGTGGTTACTTAGGGTCTTTACAAAAATAGCCAAGATACCTGAATGATAAGCTAGCAGTGATGGAGTTGAGCTAGCAGATGGTGCCCCCACATGAAATGATAGCTTAGTTCAAATTAGATACTATTAATGGCCTTTAGTTACTAAATCCAAGGGATTAGAGAATGAAATGGGCTAGTACGTGATCGAAAAGATGCCACCTAGGCCCAACTATGATATCAAATGCCTAATAAACACAACAACCAATGTGATTCTCCATCAATCACATTATGAAGACATATGGTTAGATTGCACTATCAAGGAGGCTATCAAAAAACTAGATTATATGAGGATGATAGTGTAAGAGGTTATTGCCTATAACATTGCTCCCATCCCCATGGACATGGTGGATGATAAAATGACACTATCTATAGTATACAATGAATCCAATGTTGAATCCCAATCCATCTCTCAGTTGGATCTCACTGTTAAGGAAAATGATTCTATTTTGTGGAAAGCCTTAGCTATTATGAGGAGAAGCTTCAGGCAGTTAAAGGAATATGGGGTTGACCTTAGTTATTATGATACCCTTTCCCTCTAAGATCTTAGATAGGTTTATGAGTTAAAATGTTTTCTCCTAGAGTACAGTAGTGATTTTATACTCCACCAGCAGTAGTAAAGGGCAAAGGGAAATGCAAGCTTAGTGATGTTGACTTCACCAAGTGAATTGATGTGGAGTCAATAATAGCATCATAGTCTAAAGATGAACTTCCTTCTTAAAGATAAAAATTTTGGCTAAAAATTAGGATAAGATTATTATGGGGGTGGTTACATTAGCCAGTGCCACCCCCATATCCATCTTGACATAGGGAGCCCCAATAATGCCAACCATTATAACAGCCATCCCAATTGCCAATCTAGCTAATGTTCCACCTACTCCACCAACACAACTACTAGTAGTTGCCCCTCCCCCAAAGATATATTCAAAGAAGAGAGGAGGTAAGGATAAAGGAGATCAGCCCATGTAAAAGATAGTTAAGAGGGCTTTGTAACCTCTAAGTGGATTTCCTATGAAATAGGAGGAGGTTTGTTTAAGGACCTACCTTCCAAGGAAATATTTGTAAAAAGGAAAGAAGATCAGTCCTCATATGCCCAAAGTTTAAGGGATATGAGATATGATAAAGACTCAGATGAAGGAAGGCCCATTACTGAGCTAATGAATAATTAGCATGTGTTCACTCCTCCACAAGTGAGAACTAGGTAAATAACTCTAAAGGAGAGACTATAGACCCCAGTGAAGGCTCTAGCGATGGGTTTATTTACAAAAGAGGGTCCCTTAGGAGTAGAGAGTAAAGGTAATGAGGAAGAAACTCTAACCTCATATGATCCTTTGTCTTTTGCTTATGTTGTACACATTAGAGCTGAGGTGGCCATGCAAGCTCAAGCCACTCAAGAGAAGTAAGTAGTCTTATTAGATATATAGAATTTGTTGAAAACATCATCACCTTATCACCAAGCCAAGGTGATCAAGGTGGAGCTAAAGAGTTGAACAAATTTGATGAGAGAGCTAAGATGGATCTAGAGCAATATTTTCAAGTTACCACCTATTCTAAAGTGGTGGTTGAATAAGTAGGATTATAAGTAACTCTAGAGGTATCACAAGATGTCCCTTCCCCTCTAAAGGTGTCAAGTTTAACACCAAAGGAGAAGTATAGTGTAGAAGAAGGTAAACCTACAAATGGGTAACCCCACCCATTTAGAAACAAATAAGGAATTAGATGACTCAAATAAAGATGTTAAGGAGGGTAATTCTGGAAGTTTTGTTTCAATTAAAGTACCATGAGGTCTCCTTCCTCACATCAAGGTCCATGATCCAACCCATAATAAAGGTCCTAAGGCCATGATTGGTGAAGATTTACCTAAAGGCAACAAGGAAATCACCATATCCTCTTCCATACCTGAAGCTCAGGTTAATAAAGAAGGTGAAGTAGTTGTGCAGCCTTCTAGTCAATCAACAGACTAGGGGAGATACATTGAAAGGTTTCTCAAGGATCCTCATCATCTCAGGTTAGAATTTGATGTTTTGGAGTAGATAAAGCCAAACCTTAAAGGGGATCATAAAGCAAACAAAGATGGTGAGGAATTGAAGAGTGATGATGAGATTGAATAGTTTATGCTAAGTCTATAGCCCACTCTTTTGGCACTTCCACATCAATCACTTTGATGACACCACCTTTTACTATCTCAAGGCTAGCATCCATGTCCACCACATCAATAGGATTCTAGACCAAACCCCTTCTCTAGGTCAAAGAATAGGTTAAGGAGAAAAAAGACATTATGAGTAAAACTGGGGAGATCAACATATTGAAGATTACTCATGTGCATAAGGCCAAACCCCCCAAGAAGGCTAGAACACATTCTAGGACCACATTCACCACTATAGGGGAAAGGAATGTGTAAATATCTATTCCTCCACTAGATGCTTTGAATAAGGATGCTCCCCTTGAAAGTTACATTATCTATAGTTATAATCTAGGGGAGCTATCAAGGAATGAGCTAATTCATAGTTCATAGGTTTTGGTGAGTATCATGGCTCATAGAATGGATAAAGATAAAGCAACCGTGGAATAATTAAAGGTAGAAAACTAGGCTATGATCTAGTACTTAAAAAATTTACTGAGTCTAAGGCAGTAATTCTAACTACCACTGTTGCTCTCAGTTCTTTCCATCTCTCATTTGCATCATTTGACTCAGTCGGATCGATGATTTGAAGACCAAAATAAAGCAATAGAAAAGTGGAAGGAATACTTGGGCACTAGGGCTGAAGAAATAATTAACTTAGCATTTAAATGCTTGAAAAACATAGTGGATAATAAAAAGGAGTGTGATGCACAAATGTTTTTCTATGAGGCAGATATCATGAAACGGGAAAAATTCTAGTGGAAGATGGATGAGCTCGGTAAGATGGGCATAGAAACTTTGATTGTGGAAAATATCATTGCTTTAAATGATCACAAATTTCCCAAAGAATGTCAACTAATAATCAAGCATCATCTGATGATGCTCAAAGATGGCATCTTCAATTTGAAAGGAAAAGAGTAGTCCCTCAAGACATAATAAAGGAAATAGATCCCACAGTCAGGAAAATGGTAAGCTTTGATGGTGCAAATGATTTGAAGGAAGAATCAGTTTTCGATGCTCTAAAAAACCTTATTAATACACCATAATATTCCTTCAATGTTGAAAAATAAATTAATTAGTGTCACTTGAGAAATCTTTTGACCATCTTAAAGAACTCATTGGATGGAAGCAAACCATGCTTCAAAGGGTTGTCACCTACATTGAAGAATATCACGTAAAGATCAAATACCAAGTAGACCCAGACCAAGGGAACCTTACCCCCATGCCTGAATAATATTCCAAGTATAAGAATAGGTTGGCAAAGTATTTCATTATCTAGATCAACTCTGAAGCATAACCAGATATTTCAATTTCTTTTGAGTTGTCACCACTTCTCTCTTCTTTTCTCTCCCTTATTTTTTCTTATTTCCTACTTGTAAACTATTGCACTTCACCAATTACTAGCACACCCCTTTAAAATTTAGTGTTTGTGTAATCATGTGCATAAGAAAGGCATGTTTTTATTTATTATGCAAGAGGATAAAGGTTTATTTTGTCCTTTGCAAGATCATTCTCCATGTAGATAACTAGAATTATTTTGATAAATTGGAGGATCAATCTTGCCATCATCATAGGATCATGTACATAATCCAAGTAATCATATTTTTTATAAGGTCTAACAAACTCCAATCCCATGAAATAATATTCCAACTAGAGCATCTTTAGGAATATGCTAAGCTTAGCTCAATTGTATAAGTAAAGGGGATATGTCCCTTTACAATGGTCGATTAAATTTTTTGAGTCAAGAGTTATATCCTTAAATAATTTTTTCTGTGTGATCCTTTTGGTGCCAAATTGGTTTCATCTATAAAACCATTATCAAGCTAGAGAGAATAAATGTCTCCCCTATCGTAGAACTATATTGCACATTATTAGCATGTTATGTTGTTTAAAATGCATTATATTCATTTCATATTCAACTGATAAATGAAATCTATTTCTAGTTCCTATTCCCTTTCTGTTGTTGAAGTATAATTCTCTATTTTACATGCTTAGTTGATTGGTAATCTAATGTATTCATCTTTATGGTAGTCATTTATAGTGTACATCAAGATTATAAAATCCTTTCTACATTGATATTCAGGATTAGAGCATTGATAGTCTTTTTAAGGGTAGTCCTAGGCTTACTGATTTAGTTGGAGAGGGTTCTTAAAGGATATCATTTGTGCATGGTTTCAATTTCATTTGTTTCTTATCTGTGGTACATTTGCAGGTAAAGGCAACATAGCAGTCTAGTTGAATTCCTTTGTGCTCATTCATTTGCCTTACACTTTTATTTCCATTAACTAATAATTTTGTTCTACCTTATTTCACCCTATATATAACATGCCCTTTACATATTTGAAGTGTCATTTTCCTATGAATGCATAAATATTATATACCTAGCATGTGTTTGCATTCTACACATTAAATATTAGTATTGCAATCTCTTACTTAGCCCTCTATTATTGAAGAATATTTAGAATGAAAGTTTCAATCATATTTATATCTGTCTTTAGTAGCTTGTGTGTGGCCTAGAACATTTGGTCATTCTATGTAACAACCTTTTCCAAGTAGATTGAGCAAGTTTGGTTGTGTTCTGGTTAGATTTGTATTCTATTTTTCCAATAATCCCCATGGAGATTAAATTGTAGAATCTCTTTATGTGATCGAGTTACCCTTTAGGTCCTCTCACCTTGGTTGAGGTAGATCCAAAAGTAGCAAGGAACTAACCATACCCTTTGTAGGTACCTCCTAGTCATTTTATCCATTTAGTTCAATCTCGATGTCAAACCCTTCCCCAAATACAGTGACATATTAATTGGGTTTTCCATCTTTTCTTGCCATTTCTATCAAGTGTGCAAGGCTGAGAGATAGAGGTATACAACTGGGAACCAACATCTTTTTTATGTCATTTTTGGGGACCATTCTTGTCATTCATGTTATTGAAAATACTTTTAGAGAGCTATAAGTGTTTTGTTTACTTCATTCTCTATTGTTACTACATTGAGTTGTTCATCTTTGGTTCATTAGCATCTGTGCAACCTTTCTTGGTGAATCCACTAGGGATGTTCACCCTCATATTGTGAGAAGTTTTAAAACATTCTTGGTGTTATTTTTAGTGTCTGAAAGTTTGCATTTTATTAGTTGTGTGTAGTTTTGTTTGTTCTGATCTAGAAGTTTTACTTCTAGTGGTGACTCTATTACATTAAGGTTTAAAGGTTAGTGCCTACTATATTTACTCTTCTTTATTTTGAAGATTTTACTTTAGATCTAAAAATATAGAGGGTATTAGGTCTTCCTTTCAGAAAGATCCATCTAAAGAGCTTGTCCCTAAGTTAAAATCTCCATCCAAAAGGAGATAAGTGTGGAATCCTATCATAGGCCAAAACTCAAGAAATCAAGTAAGACTTGATTAGTTTTTCCCCCACCATCTTTACCCCATTTTCTTAAATATCCCTTTGGTTGAAGGATATCAGAGTGCCTCAAATAAATCTGATCTCTCTACAAGTCAAGCTCCCTCTCTACAAAGAAGTCTTTCTCCTCCTGTTAGGCCATTAAGGATTCATTATATTTCTCCTCTTTCAAATCCTCCTCATAGTATTCATTCTTAGTCATCCCCTAGTTCATATTCATCTTTATATTTAGATATGGGAGAATGTGATTTGAAGATGAGGATGTTTAATGTAGGTAATGATAATGACAGAGAAGAAGACCAAGGTTTGGATAATAGATGCACACCATTTTTGATCCCAAGGTTTAGACCTATTAACTTCAATGGTATGTCTAGTTTCCCTAATGAAGTTATCATCAAAGTAATTAAAATATTACCTAAATTTCAAGGGAACAATCTTGTGTGTGGGGAACAACATTTCAAATCCTTTTTGAATGTTATTAAAGACTATGAAATTGATCTAGGATATATGTGCATAAATCTCTTTATGACCACACTTGAAGAAGAGGCCTGAGAGTTGTTTAAATCCCTCCTTGATGGATCCATAAACACATGGAAATCTATGATTGATGCATTTAAGATGCAATTCAGTGATAACATTGATCCCAAATTTTTGTTTGCCAAATTTGAGAGCCTTAAGAAATATCTTAATGAATGTGTCAAGGTTTTTAATTCTAGATTCAGTAAGGTATTGAGAAGGCTACCAGAGGACATTAGACCCAGTGGTGTTGTTTCTTTGATTAAATATTGTGATACATTTGACATTAAGGTAGCCTATTATCTTAGAGATAAGGCTCCCACAAATATAAGGATGGCTTTCAATTTGGCTATCCAAATATAGAATAACATCAAATCTATGGGTAAGCCTCTGAACAAGAGGGCTAATGTCAAATTGGTGAATCTTAAAAAGCCTCAAGCCTCCCATAAGAGTGTAGATCTAGAAGAAATTGTAAATACCCTAGCCACTATTGTGAAATAAATCTCTTATAAGCTGGTTAGAGTAGAGTAGGGGTTATCTTAGGGTTCCTCTAACCATGATGACAGGAGGGATCACAAGAGGGAAGAAATAAATCATCCTAGGGATCAGGGTTAAGGAAAGAATAATGACAAGGGAAACAAACTTGCAAGGGATGACAAGCATGAAAAAACACCTTAAGTATTATATCCTTTAGTTGTAAAGGTTAATGCAGCTAATTTTGATATCGACTCATGTGATAAGTGTTTCCTCCCTCATCCCCAATGTAGCATAGATGATAGTGAGGGTCAAGGTGTAGAAGGCCTTGAATCTACATCTAAAGAAGATGATATTTACATAGTTGATTTCCAAGAGATGGAAAGTTACACCTTCTAAGAGGAAGTTGTGAATGCTTCAATTATCCCTAATTGTGAAGATACTCCAGCATATGAATATTCTACTTTCCAACTTATTTAATGAGATGTGATGGTTTCTTCTCCATCTACAGAGCTGATGAGTGCTACTATTGCTTAGGTATTTTAGAGAGCATGTGAAAAGGTAAGAGTATTAACCCCATATTTCATTTGTGAAATAAACATGATGTATGAATATGAATTGCATGTTCATGATTTTGAGTTCCTAAGATCAATGATGAAATAAAAGTATGGAGATTCACCTCCATCAATTGAGGATACACAATTGATGATCCATGTAGTAATTGCCCAAGAGGAGTATAATTTGAGAATTAAAGATCAAAATACTCCTCTAAAAGATAAAGACCTTATTGCCCCTAAAGAAGAGACTAAAGAGAAAGACATCAAAGGAAATAAGGAGGTCTAAAATTCCACCAAGCCTACTTTTACACCTTATAATGTCAAGCCAAAAGTTAACCAGGTCGAGAATAGAATTCCTTTATTATCTAGTATTCCCAAGAAGGATGAACCTAGGAAGCCTCCCTTGAAAAGTGAAGTTAAGAATGTGGGTCTACCTACTTCTCTCCCCTTGACTCTTGAGGGGTGTATCCCAAATGAAAGTGTCACTAGTATGCCTACTAACACTCCTTTGCCTAAATATAGTGTTTGTGACATAGACCATGTATTGATTTAATTAAATTTCATAGTGCCCTTTGTATAATTGATTAGGATTCCAAAGTGTAAGAAAAGATCTTTTGAGTTTTTGGGATTCATCAAGAAAGGTACTACCAATGAGATTGTTGAGGCTGAGCCTTCTCTCACTTTCCCTATGAAAAGTGAGAACACCTCATAATCCCCTGAACATCACTTGGAGGTGTATTTAGGAACAAAATTGGTAGAAATTTAGATGCAGTTGACCCATTTTATATCACCCTACTGATTAATGGATTAATTATCCATAATTGCATGTTTGACTCTAGTGCATCTTGTAACATTATGCCACTAGTTGTGCTAAATGAAATTTGTATAAGGATAATGCAGCATATGGATGATGCCTCACCAAGGATTATAGAGAAGTACCTATTGTTAACATGGTTAAAGGATTGGTGGTATAGCTCACACAATACCCTAGTAAGTTCCTAAGTATGGATATTATTATTATGGATTATCCACTAAAATGGGGTATGTTGCTATCTATAAAATGGGTTTTTAGTATTGGTGGTATTGTCTAAATGGACTTGTCCTATGACACTACCTATGGATGGGAAAATGGTTTGCCTAAATTGGGAGCCATAAATGCTTCATTTCCAAAAAGATCCCAAATACCAACTAAATGAAGTGTTGTATGTAGATACTGACATTGAAAATTTTGTGGGGAGTGTTGAGTATGAGGAATTACCTCCTAAATTTGCTGTTATAGATGAAGACTCCATCTAGACCATGCATTTTGATGGAGCATGTTCAAGTATTAGAAATGGGTTAGGGATTGTCTTTTATGCCAGTAATAGCCAAGCTTATAGATACTTTTTCTAATTATCTTTTGAGTACCCTAGCAATATTGTAGAATATGAAACACTCCTGATTGGCCTCTAGATCACTTGAAAATATCGACTCAAAAGGTTGTTGGTTAAGGGTGATTTAGAATTAGTGGTGAAGCAGGTTCAAGCTATTTACATCATGAAATAAAAGATACTAAAGCAGTACTAAAATTTTGTATAGGATTACTTAGAATGGTTTGATACTTTTAACATCAAATACCATTCCCATGATTTCAATTAGGTGGTATATATGCTTGCAAAGAGGGCTACAGAGTTCAAAGTTGAACATAGAAATCCCTCTTGTGAATATGATTTGGATGTGATAGTAAGGCCTTCTATCTTAAACAACATTGATCATTGGCAAGTCTTTGATGATGATGATCAAATAAAAAGGTTTTTGTGTTGTATACATGAGTTTGAATGAACCATCACAGATCTAGACTCTATGATACAAGTATGTGATGCAAAAGAAACCTTGTTTGGAAAAGAAATAATCTAATTGAAGAATAATACTATCCCTAGAGTATTGGTTAGCCTTGAAGCATCCTTTGATGGATCTGATAGATAAAAATCTAGGAATATTTATATGTCAAAGGATGCAACTAAGATTAACATTAACACAGAGGAAAATCCAAGGAAAATCTAGCTCAACACTCACCTGATCAAGAAAGAAAAGCAAGTGTTTATCAAGCTTTTGATAAAATACCAAGACTATTTAGCATAGTCATATTCAAAGATGAAAGATTATAGGGAGGATTTATTATAGCATGTTATCCCTCTCTAGCTTGGTATGAAACCATTCTACCAAAAATAGTGGCCTATCAATGCCATCTTGGCTGCCAAGATGCAGGAAGAAATCATAAAGTTAAGGGACGATGGGATCATTCAACCCATCAGGTATTCATAATGGATGGATAATATAATCCTAGTAAGGAATAAAAATGAAGACATCCAACTTTGTGTTGATTTTTGGAATTTGAATAAGGCTTCACTAAAGGATAATTATCCATTACCTAACATGGACAACATGCTTCAAGATGTTATTGGTTCTGAGCTATTGTCAATTATGGATGGTTTCTCAGGCTACAATCAGGTAGTAGTGAAGGATTTTGAATGTTTAAAGACTACTTTCACTACCCCATGGGGTATTTATGTGTATGTCCAAATGCCTTTTGGATTAATTAATTTAGATGACACCTTTTAAATAGAAATGAGCATAACCTTCATCGGGTTAATCAACCAATTCATTATAGGTTATCAGGATGATGTTATATTATACTCTAAGAAAAAAGATGACCACTTAGAGCACTTAGAACAAATGCTTATCAGATGCAGGGAGTTTGGAATCTCCCTCAATCCCAAGAAGTGCCATTTTGGAGTACAAAAGGCAAAACTATTGGGTCACATTATGTCTCAACAAGGTGTGATGATAGAACCTGAAAGGGTAGATGCCAATAACAAGGTACCCATCCCATAGACCAAGAAAGGTATTCAATATTTCTTTGGCCAAATTAACTTTATTAGGAGGTTTGTTTCCAATTTTGTAGAGATTAATGTACCTATCACTTCCATGTTGAAAAAGGATAAAACTATAAAATAGGAGGAAAATGTTACCCAATAATTTCAAGAAATTAAGGTATATTTGAAAGATACCTCGATGCTTGTCAATCCTGACTATAGAAAATATTTCCATATTTTTTTGTTTGCCTCCGAACATACTATTATTGTAGTACTACTACAAAATAATGATGAAAGTTATGAGCATCCAATTGCCTTTTTTAGCAAGGCATTCCAAGGATTTAAGCTAAAATATACCATAATGGAAAAACAAGCCTTTGATCTCTTAAAGGTTATCAAATAATTCAAATCCTACATTCTGATTTCAAAGATCATGGCTTATGTTCCTCACACTATGGTGAAGGACATATTAACTCAGAATGAAACTACTGATAAAAGATGTTAATGGGTCAACAAACTTCAAGAATATGATCTAGAGATATAAATTACTAAGTTGGTTAAGGGCATGGGTCTCACCAAGCTGATGACTAAAACCAACTTATAGGATATAGAAGTGAATAATGTAGAAGGGGTTGTTAATAGCCCTAAATCAAAGTATAGCCAATCTCCAAGGTATAAAGATATAGTCTATTATTTGAAGACTTTGAATTGTCCTCCCAATTTATAAAAGAATCAAAGGAGGACTTTGAAGTTAGTATCCAAAAAATATCTTCTATTACAAGATGAGCTGGCTTAAAGGAACCCAAATGGTGTCCTCTTGAGGTGCTTAATAGAACATGAGATTACTTCACTAGTTATAGAGTTCCATAGTGGTGTGTGTGTGGTCACTTTATTCCTAAAGTCACTACACACAAGATTTTGAGGGCCAATTATTGGTGGCCCACATTATTCAAAGATGTTTCTATTGTGGTAAGGAGATGTGAATAGTATCATCAATTCACTGGGAGAATGAAAGCATCTAGATCACTTCCCCTACAGTTGATTTCTATTGAGGGAAATTTTAGGTAATAGGGAATGGACTTTATGAGTGAAATGTTAGATGCTTAAATTATTGGTCACAAGTGGATCTTATTGGTCACTGATTATGTCACAAAGTGGGTTGAAGCAATCCTTACCATAAAATCAACCCACCAGGTAGTCATTGACTTCCTTTTGAATAATGTGATTTGTCAATTTAGAGTGCTAGTTAGAATTGTATGTGATAATTCCATGTGCTTTAGAGCCATTAAATTAGTGAAATTGTATGAATATTACGGGATTGATCTAGCATATGCCTCTAATCACAATCCATAAGGAAATAGACAGGCTAAGTCTAGTAACAAAAATCTATTGAAGATTATTAAAAGGACTTTAGATGCCAACAAAAGGAAATGGGGTGAGAAATTGAATTTTTTTGTTTGGCTAATAGGTTGACTCCTAAAAGGTCTATTGGAAGAATCCCCTTTTAGCTTATTTATGGATCTCAAGTTGTTTTACCCCTTAACCTGTAGTTACCCACTTACCAATTCATGCAATAGATAGCTGAGGATGAAGAAGTAAACCACTATAAAGAAAGGATCGAGTAGATCATAAAGCTTGATGAATCTCATAGACAATCTCATAAAAAGCATTTAAAGTTCAAGAAGAGGCTAAAAAAGATCTTTGACAAGAAATTCACCTCGAGATCCTTTCAAATTAGTGATATGGTCCTACTCTTAGATAGTAGACATGAAGACAAAGGAAAACATGGTAAATTTAATTCCCTATGGATGGGTCCCTCACCATTGATTATCAAATAGGGAACCATACATTTTATCTCAAAGACATTGATGGAGAAATATTAGAGCTATTAGTTAATGGCAAACACCTCATCATTTTCTATATTGAGTTCATGTTAGCCCATGTGAATATGTACATGTTATTTAGTCCCTTTATGTTTTTTCACCTAGCTTAGGGTTGTGTTTATATAATTTGTGTCTTTTCCTTTCCTTCTTTGTTGTCTTCAGATGCCTTGTTATAAATATGTTCACCCATGGTGTATTTTTCCTTACCTCTATTGCAAAATCCTGACTCCATGGCCTAATGGATAAGCATTTGGTCTGGTGTTCTTTATGTACCTTTTAGGGATACTTGTCCCTATGCAAGAGCCTATGTTAGTGCCAAAAATTGCACTGCAATAATTGGGCCCTTGTTAGTAAAATTCCTAAGTCCAAATTGGGTTGAGTATTAATGCTTAAGTCACTAGCCCCAATCTCATCTCTATGTTTCCCTTCAGAAAGTCAAATTCATGTTTACAATGTGCCAAGTCCTTTGTCTTATTTTTGCCTAGTGAAAATGTTCCTTCCCTTGGATATTTTCAGGCCTTTTTGTATGAACACAATGCTTGACAAAAATATGTGTTCAGGATTTTTGTCTTAACAAAAAGTTTAAAGGCTTATTTTCATCAAACATTTTTTTCACTTCAAAAGCTATGAAAGAATTCCATACCTTATCTTTTGGTCTTACGTATTTTTGGATCATTTGTCTCAAAAAATTTATCCACGATAAAAATTTTGAAGGGCACTTTCCCTTCAGATGATTTGCCCACACAAAAAGATCAAAGGCTTTGTAGGATCATCTTGCTCTTGCAAAATTTTTGAAGTAATTTTTCCTTCGGGCATTTTTCCTTTGTAATATTCTCGAAGGGCACCTTTGAAGGGTCATTTTGCCTCTACAAAATGTTAGAAGGATTGTTTTCTTTGGGAAATTTTCCCTTACAAAATTCTTAAAGGATGGTGATAAAAAGTTCAAAGGAAACTTGCCCTTTAGATGATTTTCCTACACAAAAATCTTAAAGCATATGTAGGATCATCTTGCCCTTACAAAAGCTCTAAAGCAATTTTTCCATTGGGTATTTTTCCTTTGTAAGATTCTCTAAGGGCACCTTTGAATGGTCATTTTGCATCTACAAAATGTTAGAAGGATTGTTTCCTTTGGGCACTTTACCCTTGAAAATTTCTTCAAGGATGTCTATAAAAGGTCTAAAGGGCACTTTTTTAAGATAAAGGACATTTTTTATAGTTCTAAATGAATTACATGGTTCGACTAATGGTTTCATGGTGGGACGACTCATAGTGAGAATATAGAAATGTAGCCAAGCCTCTTTGTGTGCATAGATTTATTTCCTTATGCTTGAAGAAAAGGTTTTAGGGTGCTAGATTAAATTGCCAAATTGCACCTTAAATGTGTTTTGGTGACTGAGATGAGGAATTGCCTGATAAACCAAATGAAGGACACGTGGTTATCTCAAGGGACTCCTATGACTATTATCAAGGGTTAGGAGGATGTACCCTTCCCCATATAAATAAGGATGTTGAAAAGGTAAAAAGTGCTGAAGATTCTGAGCTCACATTTAAGTTGTACACATGGCAAGTTCTTGAGGCCTTATGATTTTGGGGCCCTTTTTAAAGATTACCCCACTTACCTTTTAGTCGGCAAGGTGTAAAAAGTCTCCAGGGCCCGAACGCTTGGGTTTGTGAAATAAAGTGATGCAACATGGTAGTTCCTTAGGGTATTTTAGATTTTAGGACCTTTTTGAATATTAAATCACTTACTTCTTGGTGGATGTTACCTTTTGAGTCACCCTTATTCAATTTTTCATGAATTTTGCCATAAAAGAAGTTCAATCGCTTATCGCCTCTTGTGTGTAAATTCTTAAAAGAATTGAACCTTTAAACCTGAACCTTTTTCAAAGTTCAAGAGTTCAATAATTTCAAAAGTTCAATTATTTCAATGGTTCAATATTTCTCAAAGTGAACTATTTGTCTCTTTGTGTATTTCAATTATGATTTTGAATTTTTTGATTGAACTTGAACCCTTTTTCAGAGTTTAATAAGTTCAATGGTTCAAAAGTTCAATACTCAATGTTTTGTAAAGAGTTATGTTCACTCAATTCCCTTGTATAAATTAATGTATAATTGAACCTACCAATTGAACCTATCATTGAACCTACCAATTGAACCTAACGTTTGAACCTATGTAGCGGAGTTCAAAAGTTTAATGGTTCAATGTTTCAAAATTTGAAGTTTTTGGAAAGATCATATGACTATTGGTTAGTCTGTGTAGTTCATCTCATATCATTCAACCCTAAAGTTGAACCACATTTTCAAAAATTTCAATGGTTCAATGACTATACTCTCATCTCACCCCAAGGATTTCTCTAAGTTAAAATTAGCGAGAGATTTAGAGGAGAATATATCTAAAAACTCATTATAAAGCAAGAAAATTTAAATTTTCATGAGGTTACAGATAATCATTACTCATCAAAATTACATGTAAAAAAATGCTTGCCATTAATGCATATGTCAGAGTGCGTGTCTTATCAAACATGTTTATCACGTATTATCTAGATTTAATCATTTGATCTGGTTAATATTTGCATCAAGAGAAAATAATTCAAATTTAGCAAACAAGCATATTGGGTGATACAAAGGATAACAGCACAGGTGGTATAAGATATTTGATTACTTGAATTTGTAGTGATTTCAGATAAATTTAAGGTGAGTTTCACTCTTACTATAAGTTGGTTCCTTTACTTGGTTGGAAAGAAGGATCCTTTTGAGTTTGCAGCACTATTTAAAAATTCAAAACATTCTCTTTTCATTATATTCTCTGACTTATAGCCATGAAATCTACTTGTCTTGATCATGAGCATGGCCCTAGTCTCATATGTTCTCTGCCTGAAATTGGGGACACCTCTCTGGTCCAATATGATTTGGGAGATTTTAAGGAAAGGGCTAGAAATCCTTTGTCAAATCCTATGATGCAAAAAATTATAGAAATTGGTTTAGTTGAAGCTGTGGCCTTTCCCATAGCTATCCAATGCCTTGAATTAGTCATTGAATGCATGAATAGATATGAACCTCAGAATAGGTGCATTAGGAATGCAGATGGTAGTGTTTTACTACATGTCAATAGATAAACCCTAATGTTTGTAATGAGAATTCCTCCCAAGGAATCATACTTTGACCTTAGTACTACTTCTTCATATGGTTATTTTTCATTAAAGAAAGCAATTTACAAGAATGTGATTGCTAGGAATTGGCTTTTGAAATTCCAAAAAGGGGGTTCAAGACTGCCCAGACCGTTAACAAGAAATCATATGATTCCAGAAGTACAAGATATTATAGTATTACTACATAGACTAAAAGGCAATGCTCATGCATACTATTGGGAAGATTGGATGTACTTCTTTGTATAGGTGATCCTCCAAGGAGAGAAATATTTGGATTGGGAAAATATTATAGCTAAAAATTTACATCAGGGTTTAAGTAATTATTTGGGACATAGAGATTTTTATATGTCTTCGTACCTACTCTATTGCCTAGCTTATACGAGACAATGGGTAGGGTTACTTTATACACCCTTGTCTGAATATAGTAAAATTTATGAGTATTACTCATAGTTACAAATGCATAACTGCTATGAGGATTACAGGAGGGTCAATGATGTTTTTATTAGGAAAATGACTTTTAAATTGTCAAACAACATCAATAAAAGGTTTTCTGATGAAGCTATGTAGCTAATTAATATTTATGATAGTTTCTTCATTCAATTTTATAGGTTCACTTATATAAGAGTTAGGGGTTTTAATGGTGAACCTTTGAGGTTACCGAGGTATGTTCGTGACAGATTTGTGTTAATAGAAATCTGCAGGCAATTAGCATATGTAGATAAAAAATTCCCAACGAAGAATAAATCTAGTATATCTTTTCCTATTGAACTTGGATGTTATTCATGCAAAACAACATCTAATGCTTTGAATTTAGAATTGGATCTTAATAAATTCAATTTTCAATACTTCACAACCAGACCACAATTTGACAGCAAAGGTTTTGCCAAAGATAACTTGGATCTTGGAATAAGGTTTTCACATATTCCTCAATTAGAGGATTATTGGGAGGATTGTTCATATGAATTTGAAGTCAAAAGAAGACTATGGTCTAGGTTCTCCCTTGGGTAGATAATTACCCTTAAATTAACCATGGACATTTCTAGAATTATTGACAATGATGAATAGATGACTGATCCTCAATTTGAATAAATAAAACAATCATCTATTCCCAAAATTGATTGGGAGAAAAGTGAAAAAGATATAATTGAAGTTAAGACCCTCCCAGTAATAAGGAGAACTAAAAAATGGCTGAGAGAGCAAAAATTTGGAGGAGCTCAAAACATAGTCTCCTAGCAATGTACAGTAATAATTGAATTTCTATTCCCAATAAGCTCATCTAACTAGCCTATTGCTATCTGTGATGCAGGTACTTCCAAGTCAAAAATTGGAAGGGATATTTTCATCAAATAATCTAAGAAATACCTTGTAACTACCCTACCTCCTCGTGCCACCAAGTCAAGGACTCAAAGCAAGAAGAAGAATCAAATTTTTGAAAAAGTGATTGTGGATTTGAATTCTAAAGAAGATTTAGAAGAAGCCAAAGGTGATAAATAATTTGATTCACCAATGATGAAATAGGTTAGTACAAATCAATAGATGATGATTCCTTTTGATTCTACTAAACTGATGATTGTTTCAAATGTGCCTTCTAATCAACCAAATCCTAATAAAGAAGCCTCGGCCTCTACACCTAAATGGCTGGAAAGTTCAATTAGTCATAAAAGGAAAGTAGTTCCATTTTCTTTACCCTTGGAAGATATGGTGAGCAAGTGTTTAGGGAAAGCTCCTAAATCCAAAAAGTTAAAAATGACATCCAAGGTAGATGTTGACCCAAACATAGGGAACTAGAATGTAGAAATTACCTAGCCAAAAACCAATGAAGAAGTTCAAGATCCTATTGTTCAGGATTTTACAGTTGAAAAGGTAAACCTTGGGACTGCATCATGTGCCATGGATGTACATCATCTAGAAGCATCCACTAAAAGGATAGTTAACAGAACTTGGAAGGATGAAAAGGATAAAAGGGAGTTAAAATAGACTGTGTGATCAATGGTAGAATACATTGATGCCATTCATAGTCTAGATCCACAACCAATTACCCACATACCCTTGTCTTTTGACCCAAAATCTCCTATCAATTAAAGGATACTGGACTAAATACATAGAGGCAAAATGATTACCAAAAATTTTGATAGTTGGTTGAATGGCATCATCCTAAAAGGTACATAATACATTCATAAATTAAAGAATGTATATGATCTAACCATGATTATTGTTGAAGATTTGAAGACTCAAAACACTTTGTGGATAAAATATGAAGGAAAATGGATGAGCATGATGAACCAGATTGTCAAGGTGCAAAAATATGGGATAACAAAGTTTTTGTCAGAGAAGAACTTGACAAATCTGGATGAAGATGTATTATATGTAAGTAACAAAAATATTGAATAGAGAAATTTAGTATCCTAACAAGGATGAATGGAAATGATAAAAATGATCAAGGAAATAACTAAATTCATCTAGTCATTACAACATGATCTGTAGAGTATTGATATCAAATACATAAAAAATGATGGAAAACCAGAAAAAGATATCAATATAGTGATTCAATCCTTTAGGGAAAAGGTTAACATCATTAAAGAAAGTGACAAGTTATCAACTAAAGATCTTTCTTAGATTTCAAAGGTAGATTCACTGCTTTATCACTACATCGACACTCTCCCATAACACATAGAAAATATGGGGAAAATTTGGAGGGAAGAAAACATCTAGAAAGCAAGGATAAAACATGTCAACATTCCCAATCTTACAAAAATTTAAGAGTTTGTTACAACATTTTAGGAGTGGAAAGCTCAACGTGTCTAGCCAACTAAACAAAGCAAATATGGAGATCCTAACCCGTCACTTCAACAATGACTTTACTTACATAGTTTATTTTATTTAGTTACTTTTCTATTCAAAACTTTATCTTTATTGAATTTGTAAAAAAACTAAATCCTGTATGGGTCAGAGTTACTTTAACTCTAGTTTAGTTTGACAGGTGGATTAGTTATGGTAACTATATATATTTTTAATTGTAAAAATACGTAGATATACAAAAAAAAGGAGGGAGTTATAAAATTAGAGAACTGAACCACTATTGTTAGTAATATATGTGATGTTTGTCTAAAATATTTTCATCTATGAATGAAAAGGATAATTAATTACTGCATACTTAGATCTACATGTTTGAGTATTTGAAGTTGGGTCTTCTGTGTGAAACCTTCTTTCATATAGTGATTACTCTTCCATTAGACAATTCATTATATGTATTTTATTCTTTGCTGGCTCAGCAATATATATGTTTATCTATTTAATTGTTATTGAAAATAGAATCTGTGTATTTTTTTACCTATTATTATTATAAAATCTTATATTCATAACATAATGATGTATGGATATTATTCTACCTTTAAACACTTTCAGGTTAAAAGTGTATCTAAATATTCAAATTCATTAAAAATCTTAAAGGGAGTTGTACCTTAACTCAGAGGGAAACTAATCTTGATAGTTCACCCATTTGTTGTTTAACTTATTTGTTCTTGAGAGAAGGGTATGGAGTTAAAATAAAATATCTTTATATAAGGACAAATCTATTAGCCAATAGTGGACAAGGTTTGAAAGGTCCCTAAAGGCCCAAATGCCCAGATGTGTAAAGTTAAATGATGACACATGGCATTCTTACATTCCATGAGGAGCTCAGGGCATATTGTACTATTGCCCCAAAGGAAATGATGAGTGAAAAAGTGCAAAGGTCCCCAAAGGCTTGAAAAAGTACCATAATGTAATTTATGCTTATATGTGTCCATATGTTGCAAGGAGAGTTGTTCATCATGAAATAAATTCTTGCACTTTATCTTTCCTAATATCGAGAGAAGATCAAGTGATTAAAGAGGGTAGTTGGCAACTAGTTTTTATGCTTTGAAGCATTAATGGAAACCTTGATTTCAAAATGTAAAGGATTATCACTAAAGAATTTGCCTTTACCTTTTTCATCTAGCTATTTTATTTGTGTCTTTGAGATATTTATGTGTCCTAGCTACGTGCAGCATGAAAGAGTGATTATGGAAAAATCTTCATGAATTTTTAGATTCAATTATGTGCAACCCTCTATATAATTAGTAAGTGTTCATTTAGTTCCTTGTGTTGTGTTATTTAAGAGGATTTTGAAGGTATTTCAAGGGTTGTTTGAGTGAAGGGTTTGTTTAATTTCAAAAGTATTGCATTAACATTAGGGGAAAATAGTGTCACCTTCAACATCTATGAAGAACAACATCATCTCTATTTTGTATGGGATTAGAGATATGGATGTTTAGGGGATAAATTTTGTGGCCCTATCAAATGCCTTATAGTATCCAAATCCTAATCCAATAGTTTCCAACCTTAGCATGAATTACATTGCCCTTACGATAGTATTCCCCTTGGTTGACCCATAATTGGAACTAGTTATTGCATGTGCTCAAGTATATCAACCAGATACCATGACCATCATCGATGATGGATAGTCTATTTTTTGCTCTTTCACTCCTATGGCCCTCAACACCATGTTTAGAATTCTTGCCCATCCTAAAAGTATTAAACTCTCCTTGGAGGAATGTCAGGAGTATGTAAATAAGAATGACAAAACAATATGGGATATTGTCAACTCTTGTTGGCTAGCCAAGATAAAGCAAAAGGTCTCTAGAATGTCCAAAAGTTTGAAACTAGTAGAATTCAATTAATTGCCCCAGTATATCATTGCCATGGCAGCAAGAATTATGGGATGCCCACCATGAATAAATTTGAGGCTTCAATGTTCTTAATCTTAATCTACATGCTAAAGTGATAGAAGAAGTTGGATTGGGAGACCATCTTCAGTGATAATCTACATAGGCAGATGATGTACATATAAGATATAATCCATTCAAAATAGTCATTCATAGATACTTTTTATATATCTTTGTACCTTATGTATAGCCTAGTACACAATATAACATTCAAGGGGTTCACTAAGAACCCCAATGGGATGAGAATTGATGAGATTTATCCAAAAACTACTTTGGATGGTATCAAAAAGAATCTTTACAAGGTCTATAATTCTTTCTTTAATACCATGATGAGTGTCTTCTTTCCTCTAAGGAGCATCAAAAAAATGTCCCAAGTGGCCAAAGAAATAGTTGAAAAGTATGGTGCATCTTATATTCAATTTAGGACATTTACCTACATTAGAATAAGTGGTTACTCAGGGTCTCTGCACAAATTGCAAAGATACCTAGATGATGAGCTGACAGTGAAGGAGTTGAGCTGATATATGGTGCCCCTATATGAGATAATAGTTGCAAAGAAGGTGAATAATCCCTTCAAATTTTTGTTTCAAATTGGATACTATTCTTTCCCTTTAGTTATTAAGGCTAAGGGATTATAGCAAGAAATGAGCCAGTACATGATCAATATGATGCCACCCAAGCCCAACTACGATATCAAATGGCTAATAAACATAGAAACTAATGTGATTCTCTATCAATCACATGATGAAGACATTTAGTCAGATTGCACTACCAATGAGACTATTAGAAAACTAGATTATACTAGGATGACAGTGCAAGAGATTATTTCCTACAACATTGTTCCCATCCCTAAGGACATGGTGGATGATAAAAGGACACTATCTACAATATATAATGAATCTAATGTTGAAGCCCAAGCCATCTCTCATTTAGACCTCACTATTAGTGGAGAGCCATAGCTATTATGAAGAGAACCTTCAGGTGGTTGAAGGAACATGGGGTTGACCTCAGTTATTATGATACCCTTACCCTTCAAGATCTCAAACAAGCTTAGGATCTAAAAGGTTTCCTCTTAGAGTACAGTGGTGATCCTTATACTTCACCACCAATAGAAAAGGGCAAAAGGAAGTGTAAGGTTGGCAATTTTGACTTCACCAAGCTAATTAATGTGGAGTCAATAATAGCATCACAGTCTAAGGCTTGACTATCCTTCTCAAATATAACAAGTCTAGCTAGAAATTGTGATAAGATTTTTATTGTGAAGGTTACATTGTCTCATCTCACCCCCATATCCATCTCGACAAGGGAACCCCAACAAAGCCATCCATTCCAACAGCTATCCCAATGGCCAATTTAGCTAATGTTACACTTGTTCCACCAACATAACAACCAGTAGTTTCCCCTGCCCCAAAGATATATTCAAGGAAGAGAGGAGTTGAGTATGAAGGAGAGTATCCCAAGTAAAATATAATTAAGAGGGCTCTATAACCTCCACGTGTTTTTCCTATGAAGAAGAAGGAGGTTGTGTTTAAGGACCTACCTTCCAAAGAACTCCATGTAAAAAGGAAAGAGGATTAGTCTTCATATGACCAAAAGTTAAGTAATATAAGTGATGATGAAGACTTAGATGACAGAAGGCCCATAACCAAGGTAATGAAGAAGTAGCATGCATTCTCTCCTCTACAAGTGAGAACTGGGCAAAGAACTCTGAGAGAAAGACCCCATACCCTAGTGAAGGCCCCAATGATGGGTTTATTTATAAAAGAGGGTCCCTCAAGAGTAGAGATTAAAGGTAATGAGGAAGACATTCTAAACTCAAATGATCCTTTGTCTTTTGATGATGTTGTATAGGTTAGAGTTAAGGCAACTATGCAAGCTCAAGCCCCTCAAGAGAAGGAAGTACTCTCATCAGATATAGAGACATTTGATGAAAATATCATCACCCAATCATCAGGCCAAGGTGGTCAAGGTGGATCTAAAGAGTTGAATAAATTTTATGAGAGAGTCGAGGGGGAGCTAGGATGTTCAAGTTACCACCTATTCTAAAGTGGTGGTTGAGTAAGGAGTATTATAAGCATTTCCAAAGTTATCACAAGATGTCCCTTCACCTATAAAGATGTCAAGTTCAACACTAGAGGAGAAGGCAAGTGTGGACGAAGATGGGGGAGCAAACATAAAAATGGTTACCCCCACCTATTCATAAACAAATAAAGATTGAATCACTCAAATAAATATGTTGAGGAGGGTACTTCTGGAAGTGTTACTTCAATTGAAGTACCATGAGGTTTCCTTCCTCACATCAAGGTCCATGATCCAACCTATAATAAAGGTCCTAAAGCCATGATTGGTGAAGATTTTCCTGAAGGAAACAAGGAAATCACCATAACCTCTTTCATACCTGAAGCTCAGGTAAATAAAGAAGGTGAATCAACTACGTAGCCTTTTGATTAGTCAGTAGAATATGGGAGCTCCATTGAAAGGTTGCTCAAGGAGCCTCATCAACTTAGGTTAGAATTTGAAGTTTTGGAATAGATATAGCCAAACTTAGAAGGGGATCAAAAATCAAACAAAAGTGGTGAGGAGTTGAAGAGTGATGAAGAGATTGAATAGTTTGTGCTAAGTCCATAGCCCACTCCTATGACACTTCCCACATCAAGCACTCTGATGACACCATACTTTATTATCTTGAGGCTAGCATCAATTTCCACCATGTTAATGGGATTCCAAAATAAACCCCTTCTCTAGGTTGAACAATAGGTCAAGGATAAAAAGGACATTCTGAGAAAAATTGGGGAGATTGGTGTAATGAAGATCACTCAGAAGCATAAGGCCAAACCTCCCAAGAAGGCTAGAATGCATTCGAAGACAACATTCACCACCATAGGAGAAAGTAATTTGGAGATATTCACCTAATAGATGCTTTGAATAAGGATGTTCCCCTTGAAATTTGCACTATCTATAGTTATAATCTAAGGGAGCCATCAAAGAATGAGCTAAATCATAGTTCACAAGTTTTGGTGAATATGGTGGCTCATAGAATGGACAAAGATAAAGCCACCATGGAGGAATTGAAGGCAAAAAACTAGGCTATGATCTAATACTTGGAAAATTTACTAAGTGAGCCTAAAGTAGTAACTCCAACTGCCAGTGTTGTTCTAGGTTCTCTCCATCTCTAATTTGTATCATTTGACTCCAACTGGATTAATGATTTGAAGACCAAAGGATGAGCAATATAAAAGTGGCAAGAAGACTTGGGAACTAGGGCTAAAGAAATAATTAAAACAAAATTTAAAATGCTTGAAAAACATAGTGGATAATAAAAGAGAGTGTGATGCACAAATGTTTTTCTATGAGGCAGATATCAATAAGTGGGAAGAAGTCTAGCGGAAGATGGATGAGGTTTGTAAGATGGGCATAGAAACTTTGATTACAAAAAAGATTATTTCACTAAATGATAATAAAAGGCCCAAGGAATGTCAACTAGAAATCAAGCATCATCTGATGATGCTCAAAGATGGCATCTTTGATTTTAAAGGAGAAGAATAGTCCCTCAAGACTACAACAAAAGAAATAGATGTCACAATTAGGAAAATGGTAATCCTCGATAATGCAAATGATTTAGAGGAAGAAGTAGTATTTGATGCTCTAAAAAACCTCATTGATGCATTGTAAGAGTCCTTTGAAGTAGTTAGTGTCACTTAGAAAATCTTGTGACCATCTTAAATAAATCATTGGATGGAAGCAAAAAATGATTCAAAGGGTTATCACCTAGATTTATGAATATCACATAAAGTTCAAATACCAAGAAGGCCCAGACCAAGGGAACCTCTCCCCCATGCTCAAAGAATATACCAAGTATAAGAATAGGTTGGCAAAGGATTCTGTTATCTATATCAAATCTAGAGTGTAACTAGATATTTCAATTTCTTTTGAGCTAGCACCACTTCTCTCTTATTTTCTCTCCCTTCTTTTTTTCTCATTTCTTGCTAGGAAATTGTTGTACTTCACCCATTAATAGCATGTCCCTTTCAAAGTTAGTTTTTGTGTAATCATGTGCATAAGAAAGGGACATTTTTTTTTTTTATGCAAGAGGACAAAGGTTTGTTTTGTCTTTTGGGGGATCACTCTCCACGTAGATAACTAGACTTATTCTATTGAAGTGGAGGATCAATCTTTCCATCATCACAGGAGCACATGCATAATCTGAGGATTCATGTTTATTACAAGGTCTAACAGATTATAGGCCTCTAAAGAATCTTCTAGTTGAAGCATCTTTAGCAATATGCTAATCTTAGCTCAGTTGTATAAGGGGATATGTCCCTTTATAATGGTTGATTAAAGTTTTTAGTCAAGAGATATAGCCTCGAAGAATTTTTTGTGTGTGATCCTTCTGGTGCCAAATTGGTTTCATCTGTAAAACCATTGGTAAGTTTTGAGAGCATAATACATGTCTCCCTTATCATAGAACTATATTTCACATTGTTATCATGTTATGTTGTTTAAAATGCATTGTATTCATTTCATATTCAATTGATAAATGAAATTTGTTCATGGTTCCCATTCCCTTTTTTTTGTATAAGTAAAGTGCTCTATTTTACATGCTTACTTGATTGGTAATCTGATGTATTCATATTTATAGTAGTCATTTAGAGTGAACATCAATATTATAAATTCCTTTCTTTTTTTATATTCAAGAATAGGGCATTGATATTATTTTTAAGGGTAGTCCTAGGCTTACTAATTCAATTGGAGAGATTTTTTTAAGGATATCATTCTTTCATGGTTTCAATTTTGTTTATTTTAGATCTATGGTACTATTGACCATTTTTTGCCCAACAGGCCAAAAAACAGTCCCCTTCTGTCCCTGCTATTCTGTGCCATTTCATTTTTTGATTTTGCACAAGTCTAGGAAAATCTATGGACTCTACAGGTCTAAAATCTATGGACTCTGTAGGTCTAAATCTACAGACTCTACAAGTCTAAAATCTATAGACTCTGTAGAGCTTGGATTTCTATGGACTCCACAAATTTTCTATCGACTCTACAAGTTAGTCTTTTGGCACATGAGGAATCAATTTTAGAAAGTGCTGGGTTTTTACAAGGCTTCTTTGGGATCTTGTCCAAAGAATTTTACAAGGAAGGTTGGCAGTGTTAAACCATTGAATCAATTCAATGCCTTGGTTCAAATCATGCCTTGGTTCAATTGGCCTTGGTTTAATCAGCCTTGGTTTAATCACTTGGTTCAACCATTGGTTCAATGTTTAAGTTCAGCAAATTTTGGTTCAATTGGCTAGTTCAATGCTTAGTTCATCGGCAAAGTTCAACAAAAGTTCAGTGCAAGGTTCATCGGCAAGTTCAAGCAGCTTCAGGTTCAATGTGTGGTTTAACCACAAGGCTTGGCACATATTGTTGAATCATTGAACCAATTCAATGAGTGGTTCAAGCAAATGGTTCAATGGGTTGGTTCAATGAGGCATCCCAAAGCCGAAGGGCAAGTGCCCTTGTGAAGGGTAGTATGTGGTTCAGGAGCCCTTGCGGAGGGCATGAAGCATTTCAAAAGGCAGATGAAGGGTAAGTTTGGAATTTTGTTTAAGTCAAAATTTCTTTGGACTTTTTGTCCAAAGGAATTCCTTCAGACAAAAAGTCTGAAGAAATTCACAAAAAGGCCACTAGTTCAAAGCGAAAGACCTAGGCCAGTTTAAAGCGGCCAATTTCCGTAGACTTTTTGTCTGTAGGAAAAGGCCCAAAGTAGAAAACCCATAGGGAAAAAAGCCACAAAAAAGACCTTATGGATTTTTTCCAAGGATGATGACGTCCTAAAAGCCATCAATTTTAAGGAGATGGACTAGCTGTTGGGTGACAGTTGCGCGAACGTCAAATTTAACATAGTGAAGTAGCTATTTATTTTTGAACTACTTGAGCACCAACCATGGAAAAATCCCAAGGAATGTAGCGGCCCCCCAGAAGATCACCCCTGAGGGCTAAAAAATAGAAGAAGACAAAGCAGGAAGAAGACAAGGTGCAGGAAGAGACAAAGCAAGAGGCGAGTTATTGCCAGATGAGTGATGCGACCTATTTTCTCTGGCTGGCATTTATGAGGGGAAAAAGAGAAGTCTAGTTACAGAAAAGAGGCATGGCCATGTTTTCACATTAATGTGGGATGCCGAAGTAAAGCAGGAGTTGATAATCAGATGACTTCCTCTTCCCAAGGTTCAGAATGCACATGGCCAGATTGCAAAAAGAGCACCAAAATCTTTCCTAAGAAGTGCCAAGTTTTCTTCTTCTTTCCATATATTGTAAAAATTCTCATTGGAGAAGGATCCATCCCTCAGCCTTAAGGCAAAACTCTACCCAAAAATCTCTCAGATTTGTAAGGCAGAACTGCCAGATTTTTACCTTGAATCAGAACTTAGCTATTTTTACCTCTATCTGAACTTGCACTTTAAATTATATGTCTGTGTTCCTCTTTTGTGTTAAGTCATTGTCTTTCATGCTTCTCATAGATTGATTACAGCATGTCTAGTGCATTGTGAAGTCTTTTTATGTAGGTCTACTAGAAGTGTCTCTAGAGGAATATAGGTGCCTATGAATAGGCTATCAAAGTGTGTCTCAGAACACCTTTGCTAGTTCCTTCCTCCCTGTACTTCCACGGACCCTTGGCTGACTGTTGTAGAAGAGCTTCCCACTTCAGATGAAGTGTATAGGTGCTTCTTTTTGGTGAAAAGTGTATGTTTGAGCTGGGTGGGTCACATTTTTTGGTGTATCACCTTTTCATTTTTAGGCTTAGGTTCTATTTTTAGCATCTCTCTCTCCCTTTTCATCCCCCCCTTTTTCATTTTATTTATTAGCAGTAGGAGAAACTAGGCCTAAAAGATACACCAGAGGGAGCTAGCCCTCATCTAGAGACTCTCCCCTCCAGCTTCACCAGTCCCATAGGTGAGAGGGGAGTTTCCATTTTGACATGTGGAAGGTAGGAGCTCGGCCTCCTACCCCGGGTGCAAATCCACAGTGTCAACAATTTTTGGCACGCCTGGTGGGAACAACTAGGATAGGTTTTGTCCAAAGATTTGAAGAATTTTTGGTGTGTTCTTCAACCAACCAGCCTTTGGAGGCTTTTGCATCAACACCAATGGTGACTCTGAGTTGAATCAGCTGGTTAAGTAATCCAAGTGCCATCAAAAATCACTTTTTGTATGTATAATTCCTTCACACAAGATCATGGACCTTGTATTCCTTCATGTGACTATGATCAGGCTCCAATTTTTTATAGCATCCCCTCAAACAACTCTCTTAGTTGCCCTTCAATGATAAGGGAAGTGGCCCTGGAGATTGACAAACTAGAGGAGTGGTACAGATATCAGCAGGAGCTGATATATAGAGAGGAGTGTTTGTTTAGGCAAGCTCAAGCCTTGCAATCCATGGAGGAGGAGGTAGCAAAATGGAGAAATCCATTTATTCAAGGTAGTCAGCCTTATGTGCCCCCTTTTATTCTAAAGAAAGCCCCCTTTTATGCACCAAATCCTTTCTATTAGATGGCACTTGCTCACCCTAGCTCATCTGATGCATCTGCTCTCAATCTCGTGCGCCTAGCTTTCCAACATCAAAGGGCATCAGAGCAACCCCCCATGGATATCAACCTTCTCAATTCCTTATATTATGAATCTTTCATTAGGGGAAATACTGCAAGCCAGCACATCCCTCTTCTAGAGACTCTTTCGGTACATCAACAGTCTCTTCCTAGCATTCCCCAACCTCCCCAAGTCCTTCAACATGATGTGCAAATTCCAAGTTAGAGGAAGGAATGCCAGGAACTAGCCCAGAGCCTTGAAGAGGATGATGCTGGTGACCTCTAAGAAAGACTCTTTCAGGATAATCTAGCCAAGCAAATTGAAGTTTTAGACGCTAAGATGAGATTGCTTCTTGAAAGAGAGATAGAACTTCCAGACCTTATGGAGGAGCCCCAGGACCTTGGAGAAAACAAAGTTGTTGCCTGTTCACAAGAGTAAAATTCCAATTTTGAGATCCTAAATTGGGGAAAAATAGTACAATCATGGGGTAGGAAGGAGGAGAAGAAAGGTTTTGCTTAAAACCTTGAAGAAGCTGAGGCCATTCCTGCTCATGATGATGCTGGTGACCTCCAAGAAAGGCTCTTCCAAGAGGATATGGCCAGAAGAATTGAAGAGTTGGAATCCAGAGAGAGATTCCTCAGCCAACATGTGATGGATGTTTCAGACCAAATAGCAAATTTTATGTTTGAACACACTCTATCCACACACCTCTAAGAGAGCTATCAGGCCACAACTGATATAGATGAAGTGTTGACCAAGTGGAAGGAAGAGAATCATGCGATTCTAGCTCAAGGATTACCTCCTCTTCCACATGGTTTTTTCACTTCACCCCTTCTCAAGGAGGAACTTGTTCTGTAGGAGGTGAGTGAGGAGTAGAAGACCCAATCTGTAGTTCCCCAAGAGGTTGTCATGAGCATTAACGAAGAAGAAATCATCATCGATGCTCCTTGTGAAGACCTCATCAGTAATGAAGAAGACACAGGGCATGCATACATGCAGATGTTCTAGCAATATGAGGAGGAATATAAGCATGATGAGCTCTCTCCTCCTTTATTTGATGAACTTCTTTGTTGTTTCGATGAGGAAGACTACTATGTCAAGGAGCCTAAGTTGGAGGAGGATCAGGCGAGTATCTTTGAAAATCTAGATATCCTGATTTTTGAGGAGGAAAAAGAGAGGTCTATCTTCTTTGAGAGAGGCCTTGAAGAAGAAAGCGTTGAACAAAGAGGCAATGTTCTGTGGGATGAGCAATCATTTTGTGAGTCCATTTCAGACATCACCACAGTCACCCTTCTTCAAGAAGGCCAAGAAGAAGTAGAGGATGAGTCTGACAGGATCTTCAATGAAGCAGAGGGAAATGGGTCAGACCATGATGCACTATAAGGGAGCTATACGTATCAAAGGGCTTATGGTGATGAGCCAGAAGCCATTGATTTCTTAGTGAAATGCACCAGCATGAAGGACCAACATTCAACAAGCTTCCAAGAACAAACAGAGTATGTATATGTTGGAAGCATGTTTGAATCTGATCCACTCAGATACCAGCCAATCCAGGTGATAGGCAAGAGGATTAGGTCACCAAATCTCCTTTTCATTTAGCCACTTGTCTGGCACCATAAGTCTTCTTTCCAGGAAGGGGACTTAAGAAGTTTTCCTTTTCATCTAATAGGGAAGTAGATGTACCTAGTTAGTTGTATATAGTAGTTTGCTTTCAATTTCTTTTCCTACTTTCCCTAAGTGCAGTTTGCACAGGTAGTGTTTTTAGTCTTGTGTGTGTTTTCCCTTATGTTTGGGGTAAAAGGATTCATGTTTGATTCTTGGATCTTTGGGGCTATTGCTAACCTTTCTTCAAAGCTGCATTCTAACTCCATGCCCAATGGACTACAAGGTAACTGGTCTCTAAGCATAGCAGGCATGCTTCCCTTGGGAGTCACCAATTTGTTGACCATTTTTTTCCCAACAGGCCAAAAATCGGTCCCCTTCTATCCCTGTTGTTCTAGGCCATTTCATTTTTTGATTTTGCATAAGTCTAGGAAAATCTATGAACTCTACAGGTCTAAAATCTATGAACTCTATAGGTCTAAATCTATGGACTCTATAGGTCTAAAATCTACAGACTCTATAGAGCTTGGATTTCTACAGACTTCACAAATTTTCTATCGACTCCGCAGGTTAGTCTTTTGGCACATGAGGAATCAGTTTCAAAAAGTGTTGGGTTTTTACAAGACTTCTTTGAGCTCTTGTCTAAAGAATTTTACAAGGAAGGTTGGCAGTGTTGAACCATTAAATCAGTTCAATGCCTTCGTTTAAATCATGCCTTGGTTCAATCGGCCTTGGTTCAATCACTTGGTTCAACCATTGGTTCAACGTTTAAGTTCAGTGGCTTTTGGTTCAATCAGCTAGTTTAGCACTTAGTTTATCAGCAAAGTTCAACAAAATTTTAGCGCAAGGTTCATCAACAAATTCAAGTGGCTTCAGGTTCAACGTGTGGTTCAACCACAAGGCTCGGTGCATATGTTGAACCATTGAACAGATTCAACAAGTGGTTCAAGTGAATGGTTTAATGGGTTGGTTCAATGAGGTGTCCCAAAGCTGAAGGGCAGGTGCCCTTGCAGAGGGTAGTCCGTGGTTCAGGAGCCCTTGCAGAGGGTAGGAAGCATTTCAAAAGGCAGCTGCAGGGTAAGTTTGGAATTTTTTTAAGTCATAATTTCTTCAGACTTTTTGTCTAAAGGAATTCCTTCAGACAAAAAGTCTAAAAAAATTCACAGAAAGGCCACCAGTTCAAAGTGAAAGACTCGGGCCAGTTTAAAGTGGCCAATTTTTGCAAAACTTTTGTCCATGAGAAAAGGCCCAAAGTAGAAAACTCATGGGGAAAAAAGCCACAAAAAAGACCCGACAGATTTTTGCCAAGGACGGTGACGTCCCAAAAGCCGTCAATTTTAAGGAGACAGACTAGCCGTTGGGTGATGACTACACGAACGTCAAATTTAACACAGTGAATTAGCCATTTGTTTTTGAAATACCTAAGTTCCAACCATGGAAAAAGCCTAAGGAATTTAGCGACCCACCAAAAGATCGCCCCTGAGGGCTAAAAAATAGAAGAAGACAAAGTAGGAAGAAGAGAAGGTACAAGAAGAGACAAAGTAGGAGGCGAGTTATTGCTAGATGAGCGGTGTGACCTAGTTTCTCTGGTTGGCATTTATGAGGGTACAAAGAGTAGTCTAGTTGTAGAAAAGAGGTGCAACCATAATTTCACATTAATGTGGGATGTCGAAGTCAAAGCAGTAGCTGATAATCAGACGGCTTCCTCTTCCCAAGGTTTAGAATGCACATGGCCAGATTACAAAAAGAGTGCCAAAATATTTCCCAGGAAGTGCCAAGTTCTCTTCTTCTTTCCATATATTGTAAAAATTCTCATTGGAGAAAGATCCATCCCTCAGCCTTAAGGCAAAACTTTGCCCAAAAATCTCTTGAATTTGTAAGGTAGAACTGCCAAATTTTTACCTTGAATCAAAACTTAGTTGTTTTTACCTCTATCTGAACTTGCACTTTGAAGTATATGTATGTGTTCCTCTTTTATGTTAAGTCATTGACTTTCATGCTTCTCACAGATTGATTACAGCATGTCTAGTGCATTGTGAAGTCTTTTTTTGTAGGTCTACTAGAAGTGTCTCTAGAGGAATATAGGTGCCTGTGAATAGGTTGTCAAAGTGTGTCTCAGAATACATTTGCTAGTTCCTTCCTCCCTGTACTTCCATAGACCCCTGGCTGACTGTTGTAGAAAAGCTTCCCACTTCAGATGAAGTGTATAGGTGCTTCTTTTTGGTGAAAAGTGTATGTTCAGGCTGGGTGGTTCACATTTTTTGGTGTATCACCTTTTCATTTTTAGGCTTAGGTTCTATTTTTAGCATCTCTCTCTCCCTTTTCATTCCCCCCTTTTTCATTTTATTTGTTAGCAGTTGGAAAAACTAGGGCCTAAAATATACACCAGAGGTAGCTAACCCTCATCTAGAGACTCTCCCCTCCAACTTCGTCAGTCCCACAGGCGAGAGGGGAGTTTCCATTATTGCGTGTGGAAAGGCAGGAGCTCGGCCTCCTGCCCCAGGTGCAATCCACTACATCAATAGGTACATTTACTGGTAAAGGCAACATAACAGTCTAGTTGAATTCCTTTATGCCCATTCATTTGCCTTCCACTTTTATTTTAATTAAATAATAATTTTGTCTTACCCTATTTTACCCTGTATATAACATGCCCTTTGCATATCCAAAGTGTTATTTTCTTGCGAATGCATAAATATTGCATACCTAGCATGTGTTTGTATTTTATGAAATAAAGATTAGCATTGCAATCTCTTATTCAGCCTTTATTATTGAAGATTCTTAAGAATGAAAGTTTCAATCATATTCATATATGTTTTTAGTAGCTTGTGTCTAGCCTAGAACATTTATTCATTCTATGTGACAACCCTTATTGGGTGGATTGAGCAAGTTTGGTTATGTTTTGGTCAGATTTGTATTCCATTGTACCAATAATCCCCATGGAGATTGAATTGTAGAATCTCTTTGTGTGACTGAGCTATCCTTTAGGTCTTTTCACCTTAGTTCAGGCAGAGCCAAAATTAGTAGGGAATTGACCATACCCTTTGTAGGTGCATCCTAGTCATTTTCTCCATTTGGTCCAATCTCAATGTCAAACCCTTCCTCAACTAAAATGACATGTTAATCGAGTTTTCCATTTTTGCTTGCCATTTCTATCAAGTGTGTAAGGTCGAGCGATAAAGGTGTACAAATGGGAACCAATAATAGGGAAATGCATCCAATGGATAATGTGAAACATACAATCTCAAACATGTGTCTATATTGCTATCCAATCTGTTATGAAGTTTTGATTTAACAAAAGATAATGCATTAAAGACTCTTTCATATTCCACAAAGCCCAAAATCATTGTTTTTAATATTTCATACTATCAAAAATATTTACTAATATATTCCTATAAGATAGTACTGGGATACAAGTTTTTCCATAGCCTTGCAATAGCAACATTTTTAGTTGGCTCATTTAGACACTTATATTGATCAATCATTATGAGTCCAAAATGTGCATACTATGTTGTCAGTAAATATTTTCATAAAATACCTAGAATTTCAACTCCATTGATTTATAGATTAGAAAAATATTTAATGAGTGTCCATGTATTCAATAAATAAATTACTGATTTGTTCTTTACCATCCTCAACTCTCCAAAATATGGGATTCCCATTGTCATGGCTTCAAGCAACTCATCCTTTTGAAAACGTTCTCCAATTTTCATAAACAAGCTATCCTTTTATCTTTCTCAATTTTATCTATGTTTCAAGTATAATAGTTTCATAAAGAATACGTGTTACAAGGACTTCTTTAATTTATGATCCTGTTATATCAAATCATTTTTAGAATGTGTTCAATGGTATTGATTGTTCATTAACAAAGATATAAATATGATCATTAATATTGAATTTAAAATAAGATTTTAGATCTTTAATATATGTTAAATTTTTTCAACTAAAAAAAATAGATAGCTTAAAACTATTTTGCCCTAAGTATAAGACATCAAGATATTGATAAACCTATTTTCTCAAATGTATGAAGTCTACAATATATATGGATCTCTCTTGAGTGTGCTTCATCAAATAATTTATTTCATTCAAAAGTGGGAGAATACCATATAGTATTAATCACCTAAAGGTGGTATTTAGATGCTAAGAGTGTCACTTGAGTTAGCTTATTCCTAGTTTAACCTTAGACATATACTAGAGCCTTTGCCACACTTTTTCAATCATCATGCAAACTATAGATAGTTATAGTTAGCCAAAACATAGTACCATGATAGCTTTCTTAGACTCCAACCTAGTTTTCCCAATAATTTACTAAGTTGACATTAGCACCACATTTGGGAGACTAAAACCACATGACACTAGTGTCCCCAACTGGGCACTACTCTCCTTTGCCTTAACTCTATCGAATGGATGCTTTTTCAAATGTGTGCCCCTCCTAAGGTTAGCCTGAGCACATTTTCTTATTCACACAAACTACTCATATCTATAAATACAAGTCTATTTGACCTTAATTTACTATATGGAAAATAGATGCAAAAGCCTATTCAAACAAAAGATAAGTTGAGAAAAAATAAGGAATTTTATCCCTATTCTACCCTACTTCTACATACTACCATCTACAACAGTCCTAAACCTAGATTTCAAAGATCAAGCACATTCAATCCATCCAAGTCCACTCTCATTGTAGCATTCACTTACACTTGCATCAAGCACTAGGTGGGACAACTACATCAAGCTTGATCCCTCTTCATTCAAAGTATTGGTATGTAGACAACTCTCTTCACAATGGGGTGTTGAGGATGTTCATCCTATCTTACTAACAAAAACACAATTATTGATCATACCATAATTGTAATGAAGATTAGGGTTTACACACTAATACCAATTTTATGGGCACAACACAGAGTTCCATATTTCATGTGCACAGGAATAGGACTTAAAAAAATAGGTGCAAGCACTCCCAAAAAATAGGAATAGTCCTACAAAGGGAACACTGACACCAATTAGAGGACACAACATCAATATGGTGTTACTGTTCAGGTGGGGTGCTACTATCTAGTGAGTAAATAGATCCCAAAATTTTGTTGATGATACTTAGAACTATCTAGAACCCAGATCATCCATGATAGTCACTTTTCAAATAAGTCTATATTTATGCCTATTTATTACTATTTTTACAAAGACAAATAAGTTCAAAATCTATGACAAATCAGTACTTAACTATTGCATATTATTTAACTAATTAGAAATCTAATCCATTTAACCTAAACATAGGATTTACATAGTTAAACCTTAAAAGGTTAAATCATTTGATGAACCCAACTTACTTTGAATATTGCTTCAAACCCTAGATTATATTAATCTAAAATTTTGTGTAATAAATTAGGGATGAATACTTCTGATTTTCTAATTTTTTTAGACAACCTAGATAATTAAATCAATTTCATATTAGGGTTTTAATTTATTTGAATATAATTTAAATTTGTTATAAAGAAACCCTAGATTCAAAAAACCCTAACCCTAGATGCACTTAGGGTTTGTATCATTTTCTATTTATAATCAAATTTTATTTTCAAAACTCAGATTTTAGATTCATGTATCTTCCAATTCATATAATCATGATCAAAATGATATAATAAATCAATCATTTTTTGTCACAAAGTATAATACTTTCATTTATATGTTTGTTCCCTTTAATTCAGAATAAACTCAAAAAATACATAAACACATGTATAGATGATGCTTTATATCAATTGAAATATATGGCATATATCTTAGCATGTTATCTTTCTCCTATATGGAATTCCACTAACAAGCAAACCTATACACATATAGAGGATTTAGTACATAAGCTAATAATTATGTTTCAAACTTCAATGTCATATCTTATGTACAAGAAAGAATCTCCTTCTCCTCCTCATCTCCATGAGGATTATAGCTACTTTCCCTCTAACTAGGTCCATGATATCACTCTTCCATGAGATGATGTAGCCTATACCAATGTCACTATTCCCTATACCAAGCCTATTCACACCTCTTCTCTATAGGGTGTGTGCCTAGATGTTCAATAAAAAACAACTGGGGTTTGCACTTGTGAGACTCTATGTGATCAAATTATCAGTATGAGAAAGATAATTATAGGTTTACAAAATCAAAATCAAATATTAAATTAAAATATTAAAATAATAAAAAATTAATTCACAAGACAAATACCTTTAGGGCATAATAGTATAAACCTTGTATATGCATCTTCACCTAGTCAATTTGTGGCAAATAGTGTTACCTATCCAAATCATAAATCACAAAAAAGTACATTTACAACTAATGATTCAAAAAAACATTCAAAGGTAAGATAATATCTCCAATGATATACTAAGGGACGTGATTAAAACTAAGTTGATCAACTTACCCCCTCTACACCCAATGAGAAGATCCAAATATTTTTGTGCATATCATAAAATGCATGGGCACCACATCGATTCATGTTTAGCATTAAAAAGGAAAATACAATAGATAGTGGATACAAATTACTTACACAATAACACATCATCCACACAACATAAAATGGCACATCTATTAATTCAAAAAAAATCAAAGTCAGATACATTACAAAAATGGTTACCAAAGCATAACTCATAACAACAAAAGGTTCAAAAAACATAATCACAGTAAAAAATAATACAATAAGCATAGATAAATCAAATAAATCTACCTCTCTAAAATTAGGATAAATGTTTAATATGGTATGGGTTTAGTCTGAAATATCTACAATAGTATGATTATCACAGTTAAGGTTTGGGCAAGCAAGCCCAAGGCATCACTACTCCTATTTTAATAGTTGATAACATTGGTCAATAGGGTTTGGGATTTATTGAACATCCTAAGGTACATCACTCATAGATATAATTTATCAAGGTAAAACATTTAGATACATGAGAAATGTTATATAAATAGAAAGAGCTTAAGTTTCAAATTCAAAATCATGCTACACAAACAAGCATTCTCAAAATAGGTTTTCTAGCAAAAGAGCCTCCACAACACCGTATGTCTACAATAAGCATAGCTTAAAAGGGAAAATTCACCATCAATCTTCCAAATCATAATTTAGAAAGGTCAACTCTATAGTATGAGGCAGTTCGCTCCACCACACTAGGTTATTATGATTATGATGATAAAAAATACTCAAATTGCCACTGTAATAATGAATCTCCCATGAGACTCATTTGTTAGTATAGTTCTTAATCTTGTACATACTTATTTCTATCTCTCACTCCTTATACATAGTTAATTTTTATTTTCTTGTATATAGCTTATATCCAGAAAATACAAAAATAATATAACATATCAAAATATTCAGATATTACTTAGAAAAGACAAAATCAATATAACATGTAAAATTATAAAAAAAAATCAAATATTACTTAGAAAATATAAAAGGTATAGATTGTATGCATTGCTATGTTTACATTTTTACTACTTACCAGATATTACATATTGCTAGCTATCTTAGTATAGTCATTTTTATCATATACATATGCTTCACTTGTTCTTGTCAAGTGATTGCAAATAACATATAGGAATCTGGTCCACTACACTGATCTAGACTTGTTATCATCTACCCACTAGGGGCATATACACTGATCTAGGTTTATTCATTTGATACATCCACCCACTCATGGGCATCTCATACACAATTCTTATTACCAGGTTTAGTGCTTCCATTATATACATTCAAGTTTATGCATTGATAAATATTGATGGTGATCATTGTTACTCATTGATCAGATTTTTTTTACAATCACTATTTAGACTCAGCATATGTACATCCTCACATTTCCATAGATTTGTATCATTGTTACTCATTGATTAGATTTTTTTTGACTATCACTATTTAGACTCAGCATATGTACATCCTCACATTTCCATAGATTTGTACTACACAGTTATAGATGCTTTCATTTCTAGTTTTCCTAGATTATACTTGATTATGTTTCATGTGTTTCTTCTATTCAAGGGAATTTAAATATGCTATTAGTATTTGGCTCTACACCAATTCTCTATTTCTATGCCTTAGATATGTGCCCATGTCCCTTGTATGTGCTTTCCTACTTGTATATGTATACATTTGAACATGTCCTTCTATGTGGCTCTCAGCTTAATTATTTATTGTTTGTGTATGTAGACATTTGAACATGTCCTTGTATGTCTTCATTCTTAGATTTAGTGACATGTGCCCATGTCCCTTGTATTGTGGCCCCTTGGACTACCTTTGTGTGCCTCATGTGTTTTTATTTATGATTCTTTATATGCTTCTACACCATGACACTTGTAGTTACTTGTTACACACACACCAATTTTTTATGCCATGAGGGATCTCATGCATCTACCATTCTTACTTGGGTGTCATGATATACATCATGCCCCATCCCCCTAGGTAGTTACTCAAATTTATTTCTATGCACATTTATTACATCTATCTTGACACCCTTGTGTAATAATAGATTACATCATATATCTTACATTACCTACTTGTGCTCATATACTTTTACATTCTGATGTTATGTTTGTATATTGTATTAGAATATCATGTGCATGCTTTGACAAACACATTTTATAAAGCTACTTATTTTAAGGATAGTTCTTACACAGGTTTTACAACTACCCTCAAAAGAGGGGGCATTCACAGGGGTTTATCATAGAGATTAGGCTCTTACTTTACTATTCACAAAAAAATTTCAATAGATAGGCTCAGTTTAATAAAGTAGACATAGGGCAGACACAAAAAAGAATAGAGGCTCAGAAGTCAATTCAAATCACCCAAATTTTAGACTAGGTAGACATTAGCACCCAAATTAGGATACAAAGGCCACAGGGTGCTACTGACCACTATAAGGAACTACTGTCTAGTAGTTCCAACTTCAAGAAAGTCTAGATTAGCTAGACTAGTTCACCATGTATAGTACACATTTACATATATATAATCATAGGTTTGAAATTTTTATTTAGATTTTGCTTAGATTCATTCATTACACCTGATATTCATACAAGTTACTTATATTTAGGGACATCATGCATAGTATGATCACTTACACATTTAGTTCAATCACACATATTTAGTTATTACATACTCAATTCAAATTCAGTATTATTTTATTAATTTTGGGGATTAAGGGGTTTAATTCTTAAATAATAAATATGTATAAGAAATGTAAATTAGTGAATAATATGCTTTAATTAACCTATTGATTTGTGTAAATAGATGATATTTTTGCCTTTTCTAAATATAGCAGGAAGTAAGGAAAAATAGAACTTAGCTTATTTAGGTTGATTTGGACTGAGATAGGGCCTGATACTAGAGGAACAAGACTAGAAAATAGGCTAGAATAGGTTTATGAAATCCATTTATGGGATGGATAGGAGAACTAAAAGTGGACACCCTATTTTTTGATGTTGTAGTCTTATTTTGGTGCTATTGTCTTGAGGTTGAAAGCTTTTTGGGTTCTGTTCGACAAGCTTGTATTACCCTGTCTATGAATTTTTTAGGCCTAGAAGCCTATGAATCTCATTGTGTGTATGATTTAGTCTTCAAAACCCTTAGGAGGTCTTTGTGCTTGAACTTGAATGAAAACTTTGGAAAGAGAGATAATGGGTTAGTGTGTAAAGGATATGCTAGATGCACTTCATACCTCATGTGTGGGCATGCTGCCTACATACCAATACTCCAAAGAGGAATCAAGATAATGTAGTTCTTCCATTGAAATGATTAGCATAATTATGTGTGATATATGCAACTAGATGCAAAACTAGATGTACTTTGGATTACTAAGGACTGGTATGAGTGCTTGAATAGGCTTGAAATGCTCTTAGAAGGCTATATGTAGAGAATAAGGAAGAGTGTTTGATTGTACTTTCTTGTATTCTTGTTTCTTTCTTGTAAATGAGTGTCAACCCTTATAAAAGGACTTTGAATGGCCTTTTATAGTGTAATTAATGATAATGGGTTAAATGAACTTGTATTAGGCTGACAGGGAAAAAGATAAGGATTCGACAAAATCTTACCATTAGAGGTAAAAATACACTTGGACAACAGCACCAAAAATAGGACACCCTAGGTTCCAATACTCTTATCCAATTTGGGTGCTATTTTCCTAAGGGGATGAGACCTAGGGGATAGATCTAGGCCAAAAAGGGCTACCTGTGTCTGAAAGGCTACAGATGATCAGGAATTAGTGAAAGAATAGCCTAGAAGGGTTGTGTGAGCAAGGAGGACGTATGGATTGGGTGTCATTAGACATTCTAAGCCATCCAATTTTGTATTTTATATGATGACAATTCCCCCCCCTTTATTCTAATGATGTAGAAAAGAAAAATACTAGGATAAAGGAAAATAAAAAGCATACCTAAACTATACCTATAAGGGAGAAGTTCATGAAGCTGTGTGATGTTGGATATGCATAGAGAGAACACGCTATCAAGTGTGAATCTATAAATGAAAACATAAAGTAGATTAATTATTACTAGATACACTATATCTAAAATAAGAATGTATAAAATCTAAGTAAGAGGAAGAGAAAGGAATAAATACACCTCACTGGGTATGTGAACTAATACAAAACCTGTTATGATGCTGGATTGTGTTAGATTATGTTGAGTATGTGTTGAATCAAGAGTAATATCATGAATGGAGTTGAGTGCTCAATTCCCTAGAAGGTGGCTCAAGAATGCAAAGGTTGGCCCTTTAGCTCCATCATCACCAACTAAGTGAAGTTAATGAATCATTTGTGTGTCAATTAATAACTAGACTGTGTGTCCAATCCCTCTAAATAGGTGGATTAAGAATACAAAGGCTGGCCCTTTGGCTCCATCGTTGCCCCATGAAGTGAAGCTATGAAGTGATACTAGTATAAAATAGATGTCATATGAGATGGTTCATATATCCCATGGATGTGATGGAAATTTGACAATGTGGCATGGATAAGCCTGAATGTATGTTGAAAATTAGGCTACTCTTAACCATTTTAAAAGATGGAGATTAGGCTTGTGTGAAAGCCACTCCAAAACTAATGTACTAGGCTTATATGAAATCCATCTTAAGAACTTAGGTACTCAAAAAGTTAAACTTGTATGAAATTTAAACTTGAAAGTGATGTTAAACACCTGTAGATGGAGTAAGGCACATAACTTTTGAGAATACCTAGAATAAACTGAACTCAAAAACAAAATAAGATCAATGTGTTATGCACATTGCCCCTAATCACTAATAGTCTGGGAAATGGATTTTGATTTGGAAGTTATGACAACTTCCTAATATGAACTGAAAGTGAGAACCATTATATCATGTATGATAACCACTATATCTAAGAAAATTGTACTAAAACTACTGAATCTAACTGATCTAGAAGTGCAAAACTATCCCTAAACTAAAATTTTTTCCTATTTTTGGAAAACTTGAGTGTTTTTCTTCCTAGACATGAGCACCAAAATATGGGTACCCTTGTGTTTGGTGTTAATGTCCATTTTTGGCATTATTGTTTGATGTGAAAATTGGTTATAGATCTAGAACTATCACTATTTTCTTATTATGTTTTAACCAGTTTGACCTCTAGATTTTATATTGAGTGATCTAAATGTTGTTTTTTTGACTATTAAGAGCTTTGGTATCTATGAAAAAACCCCTATTTATTATCCCCTCTTCTAACGGTAAAAATGATTGAACCTACAATGAGTAGCCTCAGAAGAAAAGAGCCCTTTAAGTGTGTTAAGTTTCATAAATACATGATATAGCAATGATATTTGACAAGATATCTCTAGATATAGCAATGTTTGTATTGAGATATTGTTAGATCAATATGGGTATGCCTAGATATATATAACAATGTAAAATCATGTGTAATGTACTGAACTAAAATTGGTAATGTTATATGCTATTTGTTAGTTATCAAGGAGGGATGGAGCATGATTTCCATCATGTCATCCAAGAAAGCAAGGCAAATGCATGATATGGATCATGGCATTGCACACATTGAAAAACAAACAAGTAATCAAGAAAATAAGTAAGAAGCATACAAGGATGGCCAAAGGGCCATATAAAGGGAAAATGTTACTCAAATTGGAAACGGTTTGCAAGCATGGAAGGCATGTTAAAATGCCACATATACATACAAATGAAATAAGCAAAGTTGGCACAAGGGCCATAGGCACAAAGAAGATTACAACTAAAGGACATTGGTAAATGTCCTAAGGCAGACACATGAATAGAAGCAAAGGACATTAGCAAATGTCCTAAGGCACACACATGAATAGAAGCAAAGGACATTAGCAAATGTCCTAAGGCATAAGTAAGAGTCAAACAAGAACTAGAAAATGCAATCGCACAAGCTATGCTAAGCAAGTAGTGAAAGCATGTAATAGCTATAAAGATAACATCACATCTAACCAATCAATGTAAATGTGAAAGTATGTAAAACATGTGTAGTACAAGACTAGGTATATGTTAAGAGATATACAAGTGTTAAATGCTACTAAAGTATCGATATAATATTCTATGTAAGCTATAAAGTAATGTACATTAGCATGAGAACTCAGAATGTGTAGTGTAGGAATGACATAACATGGATGGTGTAGTCGTGTAGAAGATGCCCTCAGTGGGTATGTATATCAATGTGTGTCTTGATTGTAGAAGTAGGAGTGCCCCCTCAATGGGTATAATGAAGTAGTCAAAGAGTTGGATGTCACTCCACATACTCAAAGAAGATCAAGTGAAGCATGGTAATGTAGAAAATTGACATACAATAGCATGAAATAGAAAATGTAAGTCCTAGTATGATAGTAGTAATGTAAAGCATGGATGATGCATACAATCAAAGTGTTTTTCATATTTTTCATATGTTTTGAATATTTTTGTATTTTGAATTTTTGTATTATTTTTATATTTTGGTATAATTTATGTATAGGAAAAATTGGGAAGAAATGATACTAACTAATGAGTCTCAGATGAGACTCCCTATGATGGTGTCCTGTATCGAACAATGAAATCATGTGTGATCATGAGGCACAAGAATATGTTTGAGATTGTGAAGCTAAACGTTGTGTGCATTGTAACTTCTCTAATATCTCTGAAGTGGAAGCTAAATGTGGGGTCCCCCTATAACTCTAATAAGTGGATGAAATTGTAAGGCTCTTAAGGACCCATCTAAAAGTAGAAGGGGCTTTTCGAATAGGTATTCTCTATGTAGTTGTATGAGACCTCAATGTAGCTTCTCTAGGTGTGAATACTATTATTGGGAGTTATATAGAATCCTAAAATTATGGGGGTGTAAGAACCCTTTATACTGGTGGTATATGTCACAACTGTGGTTGGATTTGAAGTAGAGGTTGTACTAAAATTGGAAGAGAAACTAAAACTGGTGGAAGAACTAAAGCTGGTGATTGTAAGCTAGGAGATGGCTCTAAAGTAGGGAGTGGTGACTCATAAGGAACTCTATCAACTATAATAACTTAATTATCATGAATGAACTTCATGCATCTATGAACTATTAAAGGAATTTCCATAAGTTTTTGAATCCATGGTCGACCAAGTAATATGTCAAAAACTCCTGCACTAGGAACTATAGTGAATGAGGTGGCCACATATGTAGGACCAACCTATAGTGGAAGTACTATCTTTCCCAATAAAATTTGAATATGGACACTAAAATCACTGATAATTATGTATGTCAGAGTGATATCCTACTTTGAATAACCCAAATGCTGAAGTAATGTGAAGGTGTACATGTTAAGACTGGAACCATTGTCAATTAGTACACTACGAATAGGTTGATTATGAATATGTGATCTGATAAAGAGTACATTATAACTTATATTATCATTGATAATATCTTAATCTAAAAAATATATCAAAGGCTACGCTATAACTTTGAACTCATACACACATGTCATACCTCTCAAAGGATGTGCTTTAACTGAAGGTGCCTAGTATGTAGCTGGTAGAGGATGTGTATGGTATGTATGATGAACACCTAATGTGTCCTCTTTCTCTTGTTTTGAATGATATGGAAATGGATCTAAAAATATTTTCAAACCTTTATCTTGAGTTTGATTTATCTTTGGAGGCTCAACTGAAGTGCCCAGATCAAGTAGATTATAGTCTATCAAGTCCTATATCTTATGTTGCAAACTGATGCATCTATTTGTGGTTTGGCCTAATTCCCTATTAAAATTGCAAAATGCATGTTGATCATATCCCCATATAAGAGGCTTTATTGGATCTACTTCTTGGATATAAAGGAGAGTGATGATGTTACATTCTAATAATTGTTATAAAACCCTAGCTGGAGAAACGGGTAGACTGGTAAATGCACAACGAGGAGGTGTTGATAAAACCACACATTGAGGGGGTTCTAAAGCTGCATTGATTATTGGTTGATTTTGATTCTTATTGTCACTAATTTTGACATTGTATGGGACTTTGATATTACTCTTATTGGTTATGTCATAGGTACTTGAATACTTTAGTTTGCCCATTGAAATTAGCTTGACTTCTCTTCCCTTAAGTGTATGACATAATTCGATGAAGGAAGATAATATTTTGAACATAATAGATTCATACAATAATAGTAGAAGGATTTATTTGAATATGTCTTGTATCTCTTGATCAACCATGGGGCTACTTAGTTTAGCCACAATAGTCTTGTATTTAAGAAATAATCTATGAGGGGCTCATTTAACCTTTGTTTCTACTATGAAATCTGTGCATATAAAACCTTGTCACCAATGTTGATACTAAAATGTGCTAGGAACATGTTTGCTAAAGGACTGAAGGTTGTGATCGATTGATTTAGTAGACTATAAAATTACTGTAAAGAATAATCCTTTAGGTTTCATGCAAATAATTTGGTAAGTAGCCAGTCACTGGGCATATAATCCAAACATGCTACATGAAAATATCTCAAATGTGTCTCTGGATCACCTTTACCATCATAAAGAGTGAGCTTGGGTTGAACAAAATTTAGTGGTAAGGGTGTAGAAGAAATGTGATGTGTCAATGGAGTATGTAGTAAAGCAAAAGAATCTAATGCCTGTGTAGGTCTAGTGGTACTTTTCTCAAGATGTTACACCTTGGATTGAAGAGATTGGATCTCTTGCACAAGGGCTGCCACATCAGGAGATAGGGCTGTACTAACTTCAACTAGAGGCATAGAATAAGGTTGGGTTGCTATAGGGGGTTGTTGAGACATAATTAACCTCATAGTGTCATTTTCAACTAGTTGCTCTATGGGAATGGAAGACTCAAATTGCTTAACCTTTTTAATTTATAAGATAGATTGAAATATTAGTGTATAATTTTTAGGTTGTTCCTTAAGTCTTTCTCCAAAATTTTGTAAAATCAAATATTTGTTGAGTACAACTTCATTATCGATAATGGGTAGAAGTGGATCAGTAGTTCGATGTGTACATCATCATTATTATTTTCATACTACTCTTTGTCAAAATTATCCTCATTGAAAGTGGTGTAATCTGGATGTATAGAATCTATGACTAGAACCTACATTGGTTGTTTATCCATGGTATATGGTCAAGTTGTAGGAATCTAGGTGAATTCAAGAGGATTGCCACTAAGTCTTGCACTTCATTTCAAAGGAAAAGATGCAAGGAACTTAGGTGGCATAAGGAAAAAACTTGAATAAAAGTAGAAAAGATTAACCTGATATAATCTAAACAAGGAACTAGAATATGCATAGAAAGGATACAAAGCTCCCAAGCATGTAAGGTGATACCTTAAGAAGAAAATAGGCGCTAGTATATGCAACTAAGGATTTTTCAAAAATATTTATGAAAAATACTTTGAATTTTTAAAGTTGAAATTGATATTCTAAGTTTGATATGCAACTAAAATTTCAAAAAATGATGTGAAAAGTATTGGAAAATAACTAGGAGTTTAGTTGATGCAACTAGGGTTTTGAATAATTTTTTTCAAAATTAATGTAATAATTTGAAAAATTTAGAGAAAATTTGTGGAATTTTGATTGAAAAATTTAGAAAAAATCATAAAATATTTCTAAAATTAGCAATATATTTTTCCTAGTGTTTGAAAAGTGTTTCTATACAAAAAGGACCTAGTATGTGCAAACTAGGGTATGAATAAAATATATGATATTTTTACGATGAATTGGTAGATTTTTTATTTTTAAATTTAGGAAAAATTATGAAATTATGGAAAAAAATCAAAAATAATTATCCCTAAGGTTTTTAGGGGTTTTGTCTAAAAATTTGAAGTAAGTCGGGTTCACTAAATGTTTTATTAATTTTGGGGATTAAGGGGTTTAATTCCTAAATAATAAATGGGTATGAGCAATGTAAATCAATGAATAATATAATTTAATTAACCTACTAATTTGTGTAAATAAATAATATTTTTGCCTTTTTTAAATATAGTAGGAAGTGAGGGAAAATAGAACTTAGCTTATTCTGGTTGATCTGGACTAAGACGGGACCTAATACTAGAGGAGTAGGACTGGAAAATAGGCTAGAATAGGTTCCTAAAATTCATTTTTAGGATGGATAGGAGCATAAAAATTGGACACCCTATTGTCCGATGATGTAGTCCTATTCTGACGTTGTTGTCCTAAGGCTGAAAGCTTTCTAGGTTTTATTCAGCAAGCTTGTGTTACCCTGTCTGTGAATTTTTAAGGCCTAGAAGCTTGTGAAGCTTGTTATGTGTTTGATTTAGTCCTTAAACCAATTATGAGCTATTTGTGCTTTAACTTGAATGGAAACTAAAGAAAGAGAGATAATGGGTTAGTGTGTAAAGGATACGCTAAATGTACTTCACACCCCGTGTGTGGGTACATTGCTTACATACCAATACTCTAAAGAGGGATCAAGATAATGTAGTTCTCCCATTGAAGTGTTTGGTGTAATTATGTGTGATGTATGCAACTAGATGTGAAACTATATGTACTTTGGATGATGAGGGACTATAATGAGTGCTTGAATAGGCTTGAAATTCTCTTGGAAGGCTATATGCAGAGAATAGGGAAGAGTGTTTGAGTGTACTTGCTTGTATTCTTGCTTCTTTCCTGTAAATGAGTACCAACCCTTCTAAATGGACTTTGAATGGCCTTTTATAGGGTAATTAATGATTATGGGTTAAATGAACTTGTATTAGGCTGATAGGGAAAAAGATAAGGATTTGGGAAAATCTAATCATTAGAGGTAAAAATGCACTTAAACAAAATGCCAAAAATAGGATACCTTAGGTTTTAGCACTCCTATCCAATTTTGGCACTATTGTCTAAAGTAAATGAAACTTGAGGGGATAGATCTAGGCTTGAAAGGGTTATCTGGGTCTGAAAGAGCTAAGTCTGAAAGGTTACAAATAACCAAGAATTCATGAAAGAATAGCCTAGAAGGGTTGCGTGAGCAAGGAGGACCTATGGATTGGGTGTCATTAGCCATGCCTAAGTCATCTAGTTTTGCATTAGATATGACTACAAGTATTGGGGGCATATGCATGACATATAGTTTCCATATACTCAGTTACACACAGGTTGATCAAATAGAATGTAAAAATCTATCATTCTCTTCATTGTACACATTTACTATCATATTCCAAGTTGTCACCAGATTCATGCCTTACTCCATCTATATTTTTTGGCATTATCGAGTGGCCTAGAGATACCTAATGTACCCAAGGGGCTATAAAGCTGACATACACAATTAGATTTACTAAGTTAGATACTTTTAGCGATTTGTGTAGTTTAATTATAGATGCATGTACTTCACACGGGTGGGCAATGATGAAGTCATGGCCTACTTCAGTTCTTGATCCACCCACATGAGATGGTTAGACACACTTATAGTCTTATCCAATCTATTCACAAATTAGTATCCACCAAACATGGGTGGGTGATGATGGAGTCAAAACCAGATTGAGTTATTGAGCCACCCATATAAGGATTAAGTAAGCCATCAACTCAATCGAAGTTATTTAAAGATACAATCACTATGTACACTTACACATATAGGTTATCACTAGGTTCATGCATTGGTTTGCATACCCATATATGCATATTCATTCCTTTCCTCTCTCGTTACTCAGCTTTACACAGTTACTTTATTTCAACACAGTCTTTTTATTTTGATCATATCTTAAGTGAGGACTAATTTTTGCATGTTTTATTGCAGGTCAATGCTTTGGATCATGTTTCACATACTAAGAATTATATATACAAGCTTCACTTCCAAGTTAATTCTAGGCAATCTTAATTTTACTTTATACTAGTTGTTTCACTTTAGTGCATTTATAACATAAAGGGGGGGCAAATGTAATCACCTAAAATTGATATTTGGATGCTAAGAGTGTCGCTTGAGTTAGCATATTCCTAGATTAACCCTAGACCTATCTTAGATCATTTTCCACACTTTTTTAGTTATTGTATAAAACACAAATAGTTACAATTAGCCAAAACATGGTCCCAGGATAGTTGTCTCAAACCCCAACCTAGTTTGCCTAGCAATCTGTTAGGTGAACATTAGCACCACATCTAGGACACTATAACCACATGACATTGGTGTCCCCAATTGAGAACTATTATTATTTTCCCTAACTCTCCCAAATAGATACTTTTTTAAATGTGCACCCCTCTTAAGGTCGGCCTAAGCACATTTTATCATTTGTACAAGCTACATATCTCTATAAATACAAGTCTATTTCACCTTAATTCACTAGATGGAAAAGCTTATTCAAACAAAAGACAAGTTGAGAAAAATTAAGGTATTTGATCCCTATTCTTCCCTACTTATGCATACTACCATATAAATCCCTAAACCCATATTTAAAATATTTCAAAGCCAATCACATTCAAGGCATCCAAGTCCACTCTCATTCTAACATTCACTTGCATTAAGCACTAGGTGGAAGAACTACATTGGGATTGATCCCTCTTTGGAGTATTAGTATGTAATAAACTCTCTTCATAGTGGGGTGTTGATGATGTCCATCATATACTATTGATGAACACATATTTATTGCTCATACCATACTTGTAAAGAGGATTAGGGTTTACACACTAATTCAAGTTTTTGAGGCACAACACAAAGTTCTATATTTTATGTGTGTGGGAACAAGACCTAAAAACATAGGTGCACGTACTCCTATAAAATAAGAATAGTCTTGTAAAAGGGACACTAGCACCACTTTTAGGAAACTACAACATGGTGTTACTATCCAGGTGGGGCACTACTATTTAGTGAGCAAACAGATACCAAAATCTTGTTGATGACACTTAGAATTATCCATAATATAGATCATCCATGACAATCACTTTCTAGATAAGTCTATATTTATGCCTATTTATTACTATTTTTAGAAAGTCAAAGTAGGTCAAAATCTATAATAAATTAGTACTTAATTATTACACATTATTTAACTGATTTAGACATCTAAACCCTTTAATCTAAACATAGAATTTACATAGTCAAACCCTAAAAGGTTAAATCAAAAGTGTCAAAATTATTTCCATATATTTAATGGTATGTTAAATTCTTTACCTTGTCGACTTCTATAAGATATTTAAACATAAAACTTGCCAGTGATGGAAATTCTTCAAATATTTTTCATGCAGGCTCATACATTGAAATCCATATTATATAAATATCTTTTAGAAGCTTTTTATCATCGATAACCCTAATTACAAATTTTTTAAACAATAAAAATATTTTTAGACTGGTTGACATATAAGTGTGAAAATCACATATAAGTTCCTCCACCTTTTCAACATTTTCAAATGTGCTTATAATTTTGTATGCAAGATTCATTTTGTGGGCCATGCAATGAATTTAAATCATAAATGGGGTAACTTATGTCTGTAGTTGAAAACATAAACCATTTTTGTTCCCCTACATTATTACTACACCATCAACTCCAACACATACCAACTTTATAGCTATAACATAATCATCCATCCTACCGATATCCCTCAAATTAGAAATAACTAACTTGAAAAGGTTTTCTACATTACAATTTTCAACCATTTTATGTATAGCTAATAGATGATGTGTCCTTAAATTGTCCTCAAAAGTGTAAACACAGATACAAACTCATGTTGTATTATCAAATGTTGTGACCTTATTAATGGACAATCAAATAAAGCTTACATTTTTAACTTTTTCTTTCAAATATTCCTTCTTAATCATCATAAGACATTTTGCCATGTCCCAAGCATTTCCATCTGACCAATGTGATTATGAAATATTATGAAGTCTATTATGTTGAAACAAAGTTTTATAATCTGAAAATTTAAATATAAGCCTGCCCTTTTTTAAGAATGTGGTAGATCATTGAGAACTATATATTTTTGGCATGTCGATTAGACTAAATAAATTTTCCTATTTGAGTTGTAATTATTCCTCCTTTCTCACCTAGATGTCTCATATGTCTCCAATTGTTTTCATACTCTAATGTGTATCTAACATGCATGCATTCATTAGCATCTTTCCATCTATTAGTATTTTTAATTTGTCATTTTTATTGAACCAACACATTAACTTTGCAATAATGTTTCTCAATTGTGTCCATCTTAAGTTACATTATGTCCTTTCCTAATCTCCAAGAATATATTGTACATTTACATTTAGTTAGGGTATCATTACTATTTTATAGCTTTATTGGTTTAATGAAAGGAAATTTTGCTTCCCAATCAAACTTAAAAGACCTTCCAATTATCCATTTGCTTCTCTTTCTTCACATAAATTTATGAGTAATTTTATTGGCTAAAGTTTGTGTCTCTTGAATAGAAGTGTTTTCTACTAGATTGATCTGATCATTTGGAATGTCCTCAAGTCTCCTCTTACTTGGTAGAAATTTTTTATTTGTATTTTCAATGGGAGTTATTGTTTTATGAGATCTAAAAATTTCTTTTATTGTTTGTATTGTATCATCTGGTTTGCCCTTCACTATAGCCATGCCATATTCAATAATGTCTTCAAGTGGTGGCATGTCATCATCAATAATATCTTCAAATTGTGAAATAATATTGTGATTAAATCTTTCATTTGGAAAACCACTATCAGTGGAGGGATCTACATGCATAAAGATTTTGATATTATCCTTCAAATGTTGAATAATAGCTATTAGAAATAAATAAAGAAATTCTATAAATTGACTTTGCTTGGGTGTTCTTGTTGGCTACCCAAAATAAGATAATATGCTCTTTGTCATTGATAATTGGCTTGATCTCTTACCATTGTCACTAGATGAAATAATTTATTTTTGTAAGATAACTTGCGGGCCTACCACTTGGGTATTGTGTAGTTGATCGTCCTAGAGTCTATAGTCATCACCAAGTACCTTTGGTCATCACCCAATCCTTGTAGATTCCATGTAGACTTTATCAATGTCATCTAGAACTTGTGGATGACATCTAGACCTTGTGGATGGTGTCTAGACCCTCTGATCACTTTCTAGATCCTATGAACATTGTATAGTCTATCTAGTCATCATCTAGACCTTGTGGATAATGTCTAGACCCTATGGACATCATCCAACCTATCTAGTGACCCTCTAAACCCTATGGATGACATCTAGACCCTGTGGATGTTATCTAGTCTATCTGATCACCATCTAGACCCCATGGACTATGACCATACCCTTTGGGCACCATCTAGTCTACCTAGTTACCATCTATCCCTGGTGGACATCATCTAAAATATGTGGATGCCTTCTAATTATGTTCATTATTTGGGCCCTAGGGCTGGTGTGTAGTCGTTTAGTTGCCATCTTGGTCCCCTAGTCATTGTTCAAAGTATGTTTTCACCACCCAAAGCATGTGACCATCATTGAGTTCATATGATCATCATCTTGAGTGATGGTCAACATACATGCACATTTGGGTTGAGTTAAATTTTTAATCTCAATCATCTATGGAATGTATTAGATATATAATCTATAATATATGTTGGCAAAATAGTGCAAAATGTCCATCGATGACATCATGATTTATAGTCAAAATTATGGAATTAGTTATCAATAGTAGGTGAGTTGACCTCTAAATCACATTTACAATCCAAAATGTTTGGTGACCCAGTGCTCTTTCATGTCTGAGAAATAGCCAAATCTAGATTTCAAAAAATGGAATAGTCATGAAATAACAAAGATTCACCATTGAAAAAACCCCAATATCATTAGCACCATTAACTACACACTCACTTGGTTGAAACAACACCCACCTAAGACTGTACTACTACAACTACTATTATATTTCTTTAGGATAATATCATCACAATGTATGGATATCCTTTAAACTTGACTAGTGACTGTGAAACTCATTTCCTTAACAAGACAATCCACATCATTTTCGCTGAGTTCATGATTATGCATCACAAGACTACACCATATCACCCTTAGGCTAATGGTACAGTTGAAGCTTTCAATAAAATCTTGGGTTATACATTGACAAATATTTGTAATATTGGTTGCACTAACTGGGATGTTTGTGCTTCTACAATATTATGGGTATATTAGACCATGTATAAATGGTTGAACAAGAACACTCCTTTTAACCTTGTATTTGGTGCTGAGGTAGTTATCCCAATTGAGTTCCTTGTACCTTCCTTATGTATTTCATATATTGGTTAATTGGACAATGAGGAATCTCTAAAAGTGCACCAAGATGTTTTACTGTAGTTGGATGAAACACGTTTTCTCATGCATTAGAGTCAAGGAGTGGAGAAATAGAAACAAAAGGCCTAGCATGATAAACATGTTAAGAATAAGACTTTGTCTCCTTGTATGCATGTGTTGGTCTATGACTCCAAGTTCATTCACCACTCTAGAAAAATTCACATCTATTGGGATGGTTCGTTCATCATTCATCTCACAGGCATGTGCAAGTTAAATAGGTTAAATGGTGAGTTCCTTCTAGGCCATTTCAATGGTAGTCAACTTTAACCGTACCATTCTAAGTGATGTTTTCCTTTTATTAATAAGGTATATTCCACTAGATTAGTTTAGGATTTTGGTTTCTTTTTAAATAAAGTGTGGCATTGTTTGTGTGCCTTTTGATTAGGTTTAGATCAACACTTGGTTCTCTCTTATTTTCTTTGTCATCTCGTGGAGGACCACAAACATCTTTTAGTATGGGGTAAGTGTGAATGAAGTAAACTTGGAGAGTGTAAAGGAAGTAGTGGAAGGAATTGCACTCAAAAAAGGGGTGCATAAGTAAAAACACATAAGGATAAGAAGATACGTAAGATGAGGTGCATAACTGATATGAAGGGATCAAGATGGAAAAAGTAGATTCTTGCCTTAGAAATATAAACTTTTAAATTCTTTTTATAGTTGTCATCCACTATGAGAAAAATGTAGGATGGGATAAATGCATTAAATGTGATAAAATAATAAGTGTAATGGTAAGCCTACTAAATGGATGTTGTGGAAATACTATTATAGGAATTAATGAGCGAAATGATGGATTAAGTCATGGAGAAGTAAATATGGGCTAGACCTCAAAGCTATAAAAGGTTAACAAGTCTTCATTTTAACACTTTATTATTGTAAATTATCAATTTTATATAGCCAAGCAAAGCATTTTTAAGCATTAGAAGGAGCATTCATCAAATTTCAAGCAATAAATTTGCAATTGTGAAGTAAGTTAATTATCACAAATAGAGAGACTGGTGAATTTGTGATTAGATGAATGTGGTTGAAAGAGTTGCAGGTTATAGGTGCTGGCATCTTCCATTTGAGGATGCTAAAGTAGGAAAGTCGATGGAGTTTGAAATAGTAAATACATATTCTTTTGGGAAGATCAAATGATCGTGCCTCAACCTTAGAGCTCTTCAGAGGGTGATGCAATAAAAGAAGAAGGCATAGAGAAGAGAGTCTTTACCTATGATATGTGAATAAGAAGAGTCTGAGGGCACAAAAAGACAACCAATTTTGACCAAAGAGGAAGAACCTAGTGAGATCAATGTGAAGGTGGAAAACTTGGAACAACACACAAAATGAACATACATTAAGGAATCAAATATGACATACAAGGCAAAGAATAAAATTTCAACACCTCCCCACCCCTTGTTTTGATTGAAAAAATGCAATACCCCAAGTCAATGTTGTGCATTGAGACTTAGGAATCCAAGGTGTTGACTTGTTAAGTATTTGATTATAATTACTGACAACCTAGGAATGAGACAAAATTACAACGTGATTATAGGGTTGAGTGCTAAAACACCAAGAATGAGATAATTTATGATCTCAAAGTTTTCAATCTTCTCAAATATCCCACAATGTTCCAACTTTGTAATTTACCTTATTTTTGGAAGCTCATAGAGGTCATGAGATTTCGTATCTTATGTATTCATGAAGACTGCTAATTTTTCTTTGTAGGGCATAAAATGAGGATCACTACCCAAAGAATTAACAAGGTCATAGGTTTACAATGCTCGAGCACTGACCTTAATGGGTACTTAGAAGACCAAGAATAAATTAAGAAAATGATGGTGGAGCTAGAGTACAAGACGTAGCACCATGCCATGTACATATCTAGTCTTCAGGATCCTACTCTTCAACTAGTTGTGCACTTAGCCATGACCAAGCTTGGAGGAGTTGATATGGTTCACCTTTACGTAGCCAACCAAATGGCCTAGGGGCTTAAGTATAATTATTCTTAGTATTTTGTCAAGCATATCATTATAGATGCAGAAAAGGCCCATCACCTACCAAATCAAAAGTTAGTTTGGGGTGTAATTATTTGTTATTGGTATCTAATGAGATTGATCTGCTAGAATAGATCAGTTATGAATTGAAATGGGCCCACTCACTAGGGAACAAGTCTTTGTCCAAGTAGTTCAAACCGTTCAGCTACCCTGGTGCCATTACCCCCTCTCACAAGTTAAGAATAAAAGGTTGGTTTGATGGAATGAAGGAAGCCTTTGGGAATGAGTGGTGTGTCCATAAAGAATTTCCTACATAGATGGGGGTTCAATCCTAGTTTGTGGTGAAGTAACACTATTCATTCACATACATCTGGATAGACCCTATAGATGACTTGTTTGGGTGGCTTAAGCTACCTTATGTTTTCATATCTAGGTATTCCATGAATTTTGTAAATATGATATATAATGCACACCTAGTGAAAATTGACATAGATAAGATTGATGTTGAGTCTCACACTCTTAGCCAATTCTATGTATATCTAGGGAAGAAATCTTACTAAGAAAAGTAGGAATTGGATAACATAGATATCAAATCACATCAAATTATGGTCAGAGATATAGTTCATTTATTATATTATATGCTGAAGCCAAAGAAGAATACATCAAGGAGTAGTGGCGTTATGAAACAAACCATTCCCCCAATAGAAATTGGAATACAATGGAAGGAGAATAGGTCAATGCATGATGTCATTTTCAAATCTCAATAATAACAACCAAAGTAGAAAAGGATTACCCCTTCACCACCAAGAGATTGAATGCCTACAGGTCAACACAAGAAGGCCCTAATTCTACCACACAAACATTTGTTCCTCTGGAACAAGATATTTCTATGACAAAATTTGGGGAATTTGAGTAGAGAGCGGTGAATCTTGAAGCACCACCTAAGAGGGGACCTTCCCCTAAGGAATAAAAGGAGGCCACACCAGATCTAGAAAAAGAACCCTCTCTAGTGCACCATGAAGAAACTGCCCTTGATGACACACATGTGGATGTTGGGAGTCCTATTGGTGAAGAGGGGGATGACATAGGCATAACATTGGGCATTGGTGACCTTGATTCTAGCATAATCCACCAACAAGATGAGTTGCATATTGAAATACTTGAGTGTGATCCCAATAGAAGGAAAGGGCCTATTGATGAATTCATACAACAAAGGCCACCAACTAATAATGCAACCCATTTAATTCATGCCCAGTTCCAATAAAACATCTTAGAAAAGGACCTATATATGTGGGAGTATTTCCCCAAGGAGGACTCAACCAATTAGACTTGGAAAGAGATTTATTTTTACATGGATATATATAATGAAGAGCATCATTTTGAACTACCTTTAGATAATATTATTTTGGCACCAATAGAGATGGAGATCCTTGATATATTTTGGGTGGATCCCGGATAGTGTACATCCACTTAGACAAGCATGACCCTTCTTAAGTTTTCTTATGAAGTGACAAGGAATAATGCCTTATAATATTTTGATGTGGATTAGTGTAAGTGGAAGCATCAACAGGTCATTTCCCTATATCACCATGAGCTCATGGAATGAATAAAACTTGAAGAGGAGTTAAAAGAACTCAAGCACCAATTGGAAGTAGTAATGACATCTATAGTGAATAATCTAACACTCTACAAGATAATTTTGTAGTAGGATCTGGCCCTTGCTAATGAAGTTCCTCTTGAAGGTGAAGATATTGATAAACTCGGGACCCCAGTGGAACTGTTATTAAAAAAAGTAAAGACTAGGTAAATCCTCATTGTGAGCAGACTTGGGCAATAGAGAAATTCATTGAGTCTATTGAAGTTTTTAAAAAAAGATTGACTAAAATTGGTGTTACGATTCCCATCCTTGATGGGGTTTTTGTTAAAATAGCATGACCCACTAAAATTTGAAATCAAGGCTTCAAGCATAAGGAATTCAATGCTAATAATTGGTCAAGAATGTGCTTACAATAAAGGATAGAGATGAGCATGCCAAAGTATTTTAGAATGTGGAGGCCCTTAGAAATAAAATAAGTGCTCATTTTCAAGAGCTAAACACTAGTTTTACATCATTCTAAGGATAAGTTTTGATAGAGATTACTTCACTTGAGGACATTCACAAAGATGTTACTACATCACTTGAGCATTTGATAACTCAAGTGGGTGACTTTTTGGATCAACCAAAGGAGACCAAATGACTCAAGGAATAAGTAGAAGAGATCACTTTTAAGTTCCAAATTGTGTTGAATCATTGGGAGGAAGTAGAGCATCGAGCTGAGCACATAGGATATAAATTGTTGATATTAAAGGGACTTGAGGATAATGCATAGACCATCCTTGGCTTAGTGAGGGGTGATGTTAGCCCTTAAAATTTGTATCTATTTTTCCTAAGTAATTTTTGAAGACAAAATCATGGAAGGAAGCATAGGCATGGAAGAGACATGAGGTGGAAGACCATGGCATGGAAGAAGCAAGTCATGAAGAACAAGGGTACATGAAACATAAAGGAACTAAGAACCTAAGAATCAAACAATAGGGAAATACTTGGGAAAGGGAGTGGAAATCAGAGACTATTTGGGAATGGTTCACTTTAATGTCAAAGAAGAATAGTCAAGCATGAATCTAGCACTAGTTCATGAGAAGATAGGCACATGACAATGAAGATCCAACATATAGGGGTAGTTAGGACCAAGTCATTAGGAATTCAATGTAACAACTTCCCATGACTCATTGATGTTAATGGTCATTGGTAAGTCATCTTTATGTAATTAATTTTGTAACTAGATGGTTGGGGTAGAATCATGTATAAATAACACCTAATTTTACTCAGTATTGTTTGATAATTGTAATCTTGAAGCCATCATAATTTTGGATGTGAATTATGTATGGAATGAGAGAAAACTTTTGTTGATGAAATACTTTATGTAATTTGATTATGAATAAAATGGAATTATTACTATTTTATTCTCAGTTTGTGCCCATATTCTTTTTCTATGATTAGTTAAGTAGGGAATGAATGATAATCAAGAGTTAGTCATGGAACTATATATTTAGAGCTAAGTGCCTATTTGAACACCCTAACAAAAGAAACTAAATGAATACACCATCGTGTGATGAAGCCAATGAGAACCGATCTTGGTTGCGTGCTTCAAGTGAGCGTGCAAGAACCTTTCTCATGTGATATACCGATGTAATCACATAAAAGTGGTATTTGAGTGTTAAGAGTGTTACTTGAGACCAACTTTTCTTAGTTTATTCCTAGACCTATCCTATAGCCTATTATCATACTTTTATAGCCTTTGTGTGGATGATAAGCATCCCTAGTCAGCTTAAACATAGTCTTAGACCCTCAATTTTTGATCCTGGCCATTTGTGCCTAACAATCTACTAGTTGGACATTAGCACCACATTAAGGACACTAGAGCCACGTCGCACTAGTGTCTCCAAAATGACATCAATGTCTTTTACCCTATATTTCTCAAACGAATATATTTTCAAAGGTAAAACCCTCCTAAAGTTGACCTAAGCATCTTTTATTATTTGTACAAGCTACAAAACACTATAAATACATGAATTTTAAACCTCTATCCACTAGATGGAAATTAGATGCAAAATACCTATTCAAACATGAAATAATTTGAGCAAAATCAAGGTTATTAATCCATATTCTACCCTACTTATACATACTACCATCTACAACTGCCCTAAGCTCAAATTTTCTAGATTTCCGATCTCAAACACACTCAAGGCACTCAAGGCCACTATCATTCTAGCATCATTTGCACTTGCACCAACACTTAGGTGGGGAGATCTATATCAAGCTTGATCCCTCCTTAGAGTATTGATATGTAGGAAACTCTCTTCACAATGGGGTATTGAGGATGTTTATGTTATCCTACTAACGAACATAATTTTCAGCTCATGCCTTACTTGTAAGGAGGATTTGGGTTTGCATCATAAATTAGCTACTATAGGTACAATACATAGTTTCAGACTTTGTGTGTGTAAAAAAAAAACCTAGAAACACAGACATAGGTACACCCAAAAGTTCAAAACAATCCTACACAGAGGACACTAGCACCATTATCAGGACACTAGAGCCACATGGTGCCAATGTCTAAATGTGATGCTACTATGTAAGAGGGGTTATAATATATGGATCTAGTTGATGACACTCAAACCTATTCATATCTTAGTTTTTAGTACTTAGATCATCTTTATCAGGGGCTTTCTAGATAAGTCTTTATTTGTACATATTTATTACTATTTTTATAAAGTCAAATCTAGTCAACTTTGTAACAAATCAGTAGTTATTTTATGTATATTATTTCACCAATTTAGACTACTCAGCCCTTTAATCAAACATAAGATTTACATTAGTAAAACCCTAAAAGGTTAAAATATTTGGTGAACCTGACTCACTTTGATTATTGATCAAACCCTAACCTTGATGCTCTTAGGGTTTGTATCATTTTTCTCTTTATACTTCGATTTTAGTTCCAAAATTTTAGATTTGTTTCAATATTTGGTTTTTGTAATCTTTCTTGGATTAAAATTCTTTAAAGGTTCAAAATATACAAAAACTTATTTTCTTGCTTCCCAAACTACAATGGCATAATTCAACAACAAATTTGATGAGACCAATAAGAAATAATTACAAGATTTTGTGTCCAAACATGTAGATATGCAATATGACCTCATCACTATTATTCAGGGAGAACTCCAAAAATCAAACAATGGTCAATCTTTAACTCCCCTAGATAATAACATTGTTACACCTATAGTAGGGCCAACTTAGCTAGCACAACCTAAAATTGTAATTCAACAACCTTCAGTGATAGTTACACCTTTTGTGGCTAGTTCATCCACTCTAGATGTACAATCCCTTATGCTTGATTCTCATTATAGTGATATGTTCCCATGTCCCTTGTATTATGGCCCTTTGGCCTACTTTGTGTGCCTCATTTATTTTGTATGTATGCTTTAGTGTATGTGTCATGGCCATGACACTTGTCTTTTCTTGTTACACACTAGTTTTTTATTCCATGAGGGACCTCATGCATCTACCCTTCCTACTTGGGTGGCATGATGGACATCATGTCCCATCCCCCTAGGTAGCTACTTAGTTCTACTCAAATTTTTTTATATACATTTATTACATCTATCTTGACACCCTTGTGCAATTTTAGACATGACATACATCTTATATTACATACTTATGCTTAGATTGTCATATATTTTGATGTTATGTTTGTACATTATATTATATCATCACGTAGTCATCATATATCCTCTAGCTAACATATATTTTATAGAGCTTTTTATTTTAAGGATGGTTCTTGCACAGGTTCAATAACTACCCTTAAAAGAAGGGGCATTCATAGGGGTTTGCCACAAAGATCAAGATCTTATATTGCATTCACAAAACATTTTTCAGCATATAAGCTCAATTTCAAAAAATCGGACAGAAGTAAACATAGGAAAATTAGGGAATCAAAATCAATACAATGACATAGATTTTAGACCGAACAAACATTAGTGCCCAAATAGGGACAATATCACCACATGGCATTATTATCCAAGATGTGGCGCTACTATCTAATAGCCTCAATTTTGGGATAGTTCAAATTGGCCATAATAGTATACTAGGTACAATATATGTTTGCATAGGTCTAGTTACAAGTTTAACAGTTATGCTTGGATTCACATTAGTTTAGCTCAAATTCATATCAATTACTCAAATTGGGGGCATTATGCATGGCATGATCATTCCCATTTTTAATTTAAATACTTAGATACAATTATTACAACTTAGTCCAAAATCAGTATAATCAAATATTAGATTGGGGGCATGTGCACAGCTTATTATTTCCATATGCTCAGGTTTATTAGATGGAATGGAAAACTCCATGTCATTCTATATATTGTATACACCTGACATCATATTCTAGGTTATCACTAGTTTCATGCCTTATCCCATCTATAGTGGTTGGCATTCCCAAGTGGCCCAGAGCTACCTAATGTACTTGAGTGGCTGTGGAGCTAACATACACAATTAGATATACTTAGACATTTATAGTACTTTGTGTAGTTAAGTTTTAGATGCATCTACTACACATGGGTGGGCAATGATGGAGTTATAGCCTACTTGATTTCTTGAGCCACCCAAATGAGAGGGTTGGACACACTATCAATCCAATCCAAGCTATTCATAGATCATGATCCACCAAGCAGGGGTAGGCAATGATGGAGTCAAAACTGGATTGAGTTATTGATCCACCCATATATAAGGATTGAGCAAGTTATCAACTCAGTCCAAGCTATTCAATGATTGATCACTATATACACACACATAGGTTGTCACTAGGTTCATGCATTGGTTTATGTACTGAACAAGGTGTATTTATTATTTTCCTCTTTCCCATCTCTTTGCTTAGTTTTACTTAGTTACTTATTTATTCAACATACTCTTTTGATTTTTATATCTCTTAAGTATCAACTGATTTATGCACATTTCATTTGCAAGTCATGTTTTGGATCATGCTTCACATATGTTGAACCAACTTCACATACTCAAACTCAGCTTCATGGGCTTCACTTCCTAGGTAAGTCCTGGTATGCTTCTTTTTCCTTTATGCTAGTCTTTTCACTTTGTTGTATTTATATCATAAAGGGGGGAAATGTAATCACCTAAAAGTGGTATTTGAGTGCGAAGAGTGCTACTTGAGACTACATTTTCTTAGCTTAGCCCTATACCTATCCTAGAGCCTATTATCACTCTTTTCCAACCTTTGTGCAGACCAAAAGCATACCTAGTCAATTTAAACACAATCTTAGACCCTTTTTTCTCAATCTTGGCCCTTCATGCTCAGTAATTTGCTAGTTGGACATTAACACCACATTAAGGACACTAGATACACGTGGTGTTAGTTTCCCCAAAATGGTGCCAATGTCCTTTAGCCTATCTTTCTTGAATGAATATATTTTCAAAGTTATAACCCTACTAAGGTCGACCTAAGCATCTTTTATTGTCCACATAAGCTATAAAACACTATAAATACATGAATTTTAGACCTCTATCCACTAGATGGAAATTAGATGTAAAATACCTATTCAAACATGAAACAAGTTGAGAAAAATCAAGGTTATTAATCCCTATTCTACCCTACTTCTACATACTACCATCTATAGCTACCCTAAGCTCATATTTCCAATCTAAATCACACTCAAGGCACTCAAGGTCACTATCATTCTAGCATCACTTGCACTTGCACCAACACTTAGTTGGGAAGAATTACATCGGGCTTGATCCCTCCTCAAAGTATTGATATGTAAGCAACTCTCTTCATAGCGGGGCGATGAGAATGTCCAACCTATCCTAATAACGAACACACTTTTCAGCTCATGCCTTACTTGCAAAGAGGATTAGGATTTACATCATAAATCAGCTATTACAAGCACAATACAGAGTTTCAGACTTCATGCATGTAGGAGCAAAACCCAAAAAAATAGACACGGGTGCACCTAGAAGTTCAGTGAAGTCCTACATATAGGACACTAGTGCCATTATCAAGACACTAGAGCCACATGGTGCCAATGTCCAAATATGGCACTATTGTCCAGGAGATGTTCTGATATAGGGATCCAGTTGATGACACTCATACATGTTCATAACTTAGTTTTCAGTACTCAGATTGTATGTATCTAGTGTTTTCCACATAAGTCTTTATTTGCACATATTTATTATTATTTTTAGAAAGTTAAAGATAGTCAAATCGATAACAAATCAATGGCCATTTTATGCATATTATTTCACTGATTTAGACTACTCATCCCTTTAATTAAACATAAGATTTACATTAGTAAAACCCTAAAATTTTAAAATAGTCGATGTGCTAGCTTGTTGGAACTCTTGATCTCTTAGGCACATGACTAGGAAAAATCATGCTAAACTAAACAAAAAGAGACCAACACCTAGGTATTGCCATTGTTGGCCAAGACAATGGCTTGATTAAGACCTTGTTGATTGGCACCTATGGCTGGTTTGTTGTGTAGACCTTTTAGTTGATTTGGCATTATGTGAAACAAAGGTAGTTGCTTAAAGCCCTGTGAATGATGTGTAATAGGGGCATTTTTGTTGGTACTCAAAATGAGGTTTAAAGTTGTGAGGTTTGGGTTGATATTTTAAATGGATAAGGCTTGATACCATTGTGGATCTAGTTGCCTATTGATCTACATAGCTTCAATGTAAGCCTGTGTAAGATTTGAGATGGTTTGGGCTCTATGTAGAAAAATAGATGCCATTGGGTCTATAGAATTTTTATACATTTCAAGTGCCAAATCATTGCTTGACCTATATAAGACATCGATGTGAATATACATTTTTTGGAACCTAGTGTTGAAAGCTCTAATGGGTTTGTTGGGATCCCTTTTCATGCTTACAAACTTCTGGTAGACAATGCATTAATCTATAACTTGTCTAAATTGGGAATAAACATGTCATTGACGTTTGTCCAGCTAGTTATAGAGTTCTCTAGAAGATTTAGGAACCAATAATACACGATATACCTTAGAGTGAATGAAAAGAGCCTACATGTGACATCCTCATGAATGACATTAAGGAGTCTTATTGAGGACTTGAAAGATTGTATGTGCTCCTTATCCATTAGTCCTCTGTAAGGGGTTAATAAAGGAGGGTATTTTTATGGGTTTCTTGAAAGGTCATTGATAGCCCCAGATACATTAATGGGAGAACCCACTAGCTAGGCCATTGCCTTGTACTAGTAGGGATTAAATTTAACATGTGAACTTGGCTGAGTCTTTGAAATTCTTGTTTCTCCTTTGTTTGTTCTTGGTCAACGATGGATTTTCAAAGGGGACACCAGGATTCTAGCCTCAAAACAAGACCTAGTGAGTCTTTTAGGTAAATCCAGTGTGATTAGACCCAACAATTACAGACTCACTCAACACTAACCCCAATGGATTGTAAGTCATGTCTTGAGACAAGTTGTAAACTACATGGAAATTATCTATCAGACCCTCCTTCTAGTGCCATTTTTTGTTGACGTTTGTTTATGTACTCTAAGACATACAATAGAGAATAAAATGCTTAAATAACAGGTCAAAATAGATTGTAGATAAGAGACCACAAATCGGCCCAAATGCCCCTCCTTTTAGTACCATTTTTTTGTTGATGTGGGTTGGCTTGATATACACATACCAACATATGAGGTTTTTGCCCTCTCATTTTCAGATTGTTGTAAGTAGTCCAGGGCATGGGTTATAGGTATTCAACTTTGTATTTAACCACTTGGTGTAATAGCAGTCAGAACGATGTGGTAGACTATTGTAAGGTGGGTTAGATGGAGGTGTTAGGTGAAGGGTCAAATAATTACCTTGAAAGCAAGGGAAAAGTATACGCAATGGAGACTACGCTAAGGCGACATATTTGATCAAGAAATAAAAATGGGGGGGGGAAGCTCTGGCAAAAAAGAAGGGCATCAAACACCTAAAAAAACCATAATTAAAAAATATAGTCAAGTGAAACGTGTCGTCAGGACCAATCTCTACCCTAATTTAATTATAACACAAGTTATAGTAAATACAACTAAGAATCTAAGGAAAATAACTTCGTAAGAGTCTCATGACAATCAATTTAAAAGATTTAAACTCTCGATATATTGCTCAATTGTACATTCAATAAAAAATTAAGATTATATTGAGATTGATATGCACGAGACAACCATAATAGCCATAAGCTCAATCTGGCTATTACTGAATTATAAACACATTCATAGACATATTTACTTGACTAAAGATATTTTTGCATAGCATAAATTTGGGAAAGGAAATAAAACAACATAGTTCATACACTTTCTCTTGAATTCTTAAAACTTGCATTACACTATTGAAACTTACCTCTAGGCAGTTGATCATCGAATTAGACCAACTAGCAAGGTAGCTCAGTCAAAAAACCAATGAGTCCGCCCTTTAAAAAGTATTCAGAAGATGAATATATAGATCAAGGAAACCTTATGCACCTATTTACATGATGGCAAAGTTTTTTACAATTGTAGGCATGCTCAGAAGATTACAAAGCAAGAGCAGGGATACAAGATCAACATCAAATATTCCACACACGAGAATCATTTGGACACATGATGATTTATTTAGGACGTGTTGTGGGGACAACCATAACAATTTAGGTTTGTGGTTTAGAACCCTTGTCACAAAGTGCATCTAGTAGTGTCACTAGATTATATGCGACGATACAAAGTACTAGGAGTGAGCTTGAATGTCACAGGGAGTTGCAAATGACATGAACACCAGAGAATGCTATAAAGAACTTTGAAGGGTGGCAAAGTACCATGAGGGATAACAAGGTTCCATAGGGAGCGAGACATTCCACTAAGGATCCAAATGATGCAATGAAACCATGAAGAGATCTAGGTGTTGTCAAGGAAAAAATATTACCAAAGGGGGCTAATTGCGTAGAGAAGCCATAATAAATTGTAGACATGTTCAATTACCGTATAGAAGCCACAAAAGATAACATGGATGCTCAGATGTTGTGAGGAGCTACAAATGATGTGACTAAGGCTTTTAAACTTTAAAATTTGAACTCTTTTAGGCTAATTACATACAAACTTGTTCATTCATGCTCATAAACATTGTTAGATGGCATGATAAAACATGTACATGACATTTAGAAATATTATCAAGAACCCTAATAGATGAAAGCTTTTTAAAATGTCTTGACTTATAAATCTTTATACGCTGAAGAGACTTAATTTTTTAAGTTTAAACTCCACAAATATATAGTTTGCTTCTTTCTCGAAGATGCATCCATTCAAACAAGGGGGTCTCCATTTTAAAGGAAATGGGGGTGTGGTGATGAGAGGTAGCAAGTATCTCACTCGAAGAGCAAGAACTTTAACAATAATATTGTAAGACATATTCAAAAGAGTAGTAAGATGTCCTTTAGTAATGAGCTCTATGTGCCCAATCTTAAGAATGAACTTTATAGCATGTTGATCGATGATTTTGCCAAGGGAGTTGGTCTAAACAGCTTCAAGGTGCACTTTTTTCAAGGCTTATCCTATAGTGTCCCATATAACTTAGTAAAATTTTCAAGGGAAACCAGTGATTCCAAGAGCTTTGTCAATAACCACATGCTTTGTTGCTTCCTCAAGATCTTCAATAAACAATAAACAATCACATGGCGCTCGTAGGCCCTTAGAGAGTTTGCAAAGAACCACTTGCAAACATTTTATGAGGGCCTCTTCATGGGCTGAGGTAGATGGCTAAGTAACAGAAACTCCATGATAATGAGAAACAAAAGCTCTCATAATATTTGGTAGTTTTGATAATCATTTATTGGCATCATAGATTACCTTCACTCTGTCCTTTACCTGCATGGAATGAATAAGAGAGAATTTTTTGGAAGCTCAGTCTCCAATTTTCAACTAGTGCATCTGGGCATAGATTTGGACACTCGAGCTCGACATGTCTCTATATCCCAAAGCTCATGACTCCACTTGGTAGCCTCCTTTTACGGATCCTTGTTGAGAGGAAACAACTTCAATTCCTATGATGACTGAAATTATCCATAGTATGATGTCTCATGGGCTTTACAAAAAAATTCACCACCTTGTTTACGTTATATACAAAAGAATATTGTAGTTCTAGAAATGGCAACATCCTAGCAAGCAATCCAACTAAACTTCCCACTAGGCCGAGGAGTAATGTTTCAAATTTGAATGATATGGGCTCAAGTCCATTCATGGTGGAGGGGAACAGTGTTGAGGTAAAATTGGAACTTGCCTTTCTTTACTTGGGGGATTACCCATTCAATACTGAATTTAATGGAGAGGTGGTCTGAAAGAATCCCTCCTAGAATAACATTGATTGATTGATCAAAATTATTTGCAAAAGTTCTACATTACAAACAAAGTTACATCTAATCTTTTTACTACCTTATCTTTACCTTATCCGAAATTATACCAAGATAACCATACCATGTGATGGTTATGGTAAGAAAACCCAAACTTATTGTGTATGCAAAACTATAACTCTCTTTCAACAATGCACCACCATATTAAGAGGAGCCCCTCTATATCTTCTTTAGATTCAATCATATTAAAACTATTGGACAATAAAAATATAAAAATATGTCTGCAATCCACTACCAAAATACCGCCATTCAACAACATTATTAAATATGAAATGAAATGAGTTTTAATAACGTCCACGAGACCAAACAGTCTATGGGACCAAGTGTCAAGACCATTAGAGATTCTTCATATTCCTTTCAAAGTCATCTCGCCTCCTATGAATATTTACCAATAGCCAGGCCGTGTTGTGTAGCCTCTCCTCAAATAATTCACTAAAACTGCTCACGTTCATGCTGTTATCCTGCTGCATACGGATATCCTTGTACACATCGCACTCCCTAATGAAGTGTCGTTCAGTTTCAACCACTCTATCACTGCAAAAAATGCAAGTCCTATCTTCCCATCTTTCCTTGGGAATCGTCCATCTTCCAGTTTCACACCTAAGATGGTGTGAACCGGTCTTCAATTGTGCCATTAGGATCCTAGCATTACCTTTAAGTTCGGCACTTAGGTATGCTTTATCCCTGTGCTCCCAAGTGGGATTGAACTCTTTGATATAATGCATTTTTTTACGTCCAATCTGATTTGTCCATATGGCAGTCCTGAATTTTTCTAACACAAACTTTTTTATTTCCTCTTTGGAGTTAGGGCACTCATGTAACTTAATGTCCCATTTTCCTAGCCACTTGATGTTTTGCTTCATCCACGTCTTCTTCCTTCGATCTAGCACCTCGTTCACCACCATTTTGGGCCACCGGTGATTCCCCATGTTTTCAACCTTTTTTATGTAGCTTAGTACCCGTGAAATCGCCGCAGCTTCCATTGGGAAAGTACCAGCGTCCGCCAAGAGGATCTCATATAAAACAGTTGCTTTAACTTTAAGACCACTGGTGATATGTAAATGTTGACACCACCGAGGAAACGAGCATCAAAATAAGAAAAGCTCCCTTGCTCGCCCCCTCCATTCGATACGTGGACTTAGAACCCGCCACCCAAGTCATGACGCGAGATAGAATGGAAGATTTATTCACAAGGAGGTAAGGAAAAGAAGCCTTACGCCATCAAGTATGCTCAAGCAACCCCTAAACACTCTTTAACAAAACCTCAAATTAAAATTAAAGTAGAACGCTCCCTGCATAGCAAAATAGACTTCTTGAAATGGGACGTCGTTTGTCCACGAAAAGATAAGGCGAAGCGGCCGTGGCCATGGCCATGCAGTGGTGGTCTTCGTCGCCGCTTCTTTACAAACACGCTCCAGGTCAACTCAATTCCATACTCCCATTCTCCAGTTTTATTATTTTTGGATGAAAGTTGATAATAAACAGTTTAACGTATATATAGGTGCGATCCGTTCTCATTCTTAAACGTTCCTTTGTAATTATCATCATTCTGCTGTTATTTTTCCAAGGAAATATTTTATTAGCTATTTCTTTCTTTCTCTATTCCTCCAATTACACAATTTTATTGACGATTTTGATTTCCTATTTCATTAATTTTTTCCTAAATTGTTGGCCTATTTTTTTAAAAAAGTTGTACCTCTCCTGCTTTTTCTTTGCGAAAATTTAGAGTTCATATATATATAGCTTTGCCAACTATGCCATATTTGTAATGATTTTCTATTCCGTCCAAGTTTTTTCATTTTCGGTGACAAGAATATCATATATCCTTGCCCCATGACAAGACCCTACTTGTTTCCCTAGATTCTATATGACTTCAGGCAAGACATTTACTTGTTGAACGTATAATCTCCATCTCTATGAGCTTCTTTGCTAATTTAGTATTAGCGCTTAGTCTCCCTCTACAATCAATTCTCATATTTCTATTTTGGGGTATTGGAAATGCTTACAGTTCTAAAGGCTGTGTAGGTAGAAAAATACCAAAAGTATATGCAGGCCCAGGTGGGCAGCAGGCAATACAACAACAAAAGATGAAATATGAAACAGGGGAGGCAGAGTATGGTTATCAAATTGCAGATTTATATCTATTAAAATGATTTAACTCTAAAATTACATAAACTAAAGCATATAGTTGTTGTTGTCTACAAATGACATACAATAAATATAAAAAAACTTTCCTTAACTGCTGCTGCTCTGTTTTCTTTTTCCCCGTCTTCTGTATTTGTTGATCTTTGACTACTGCTGCATACCCTTTTGCTATGGACTGTTGTTGCATCCTTTTCCTTTGCTTTGTTGTGTGCTTTTCCCTGCTCTGCTACTTACTGTTGGCCAATTTTGGCCTACATACAGAGCTTGACATTGCAGTAAAGATTCCAGAGGTCTTGGTGTGGAGCAAGAAGCTGAGCAGAGTTCATGTTGAACAAAGGATCCAAAGTTTTAGATGGAATTAGGGGCCTAAGGATCTCAAAATTGCTCACAAAGCTTTTGAAACACTTTAAGCTTGCTTAAAGTGCAATTTGATTTATCTACAGAGCAATGAACTGGTTCCCAAGCGGGTTTCATGGTATTGAAGCAATTCAGAGTCATGGACAAGCCTGCATAAGCCTCAGAAAATCATTCAGAGCTTCAAAGGTTCAAGAAAAGGTCCCTAGCATAAACCTAGGTGACCCAGACCGTCACCAAGACGTCACACAAGAACAAACGGACCAGTTTACTTGCACATTTTATAAATGTGCTCAAAAAGCCTTGCGCTACCAGCGGATTATGCGCAACCAAAGTTCTTCATGCCAGGAACATGCTCTGCAAATTTCATGTCCATGTGAGCTTTCTAACCTAAGTTATGGAGCTTTAAAGTGGAACCTGTAGAGCAAGACGTCCGCACGAGTGTCAAGTTTGAGCTTCGTAAAATGGCCGTTTGGGTTCAAAAGGTCCTTAAAAGGTTTAAAGTTGATCAAGATCAAACGGTTCGCGTGAGCTCACATACTGACACATAAGATCCAATGGTTTACACTAGGGTCAAACAAGTCAAAAGGTCCTTGGTTTAAAATCCCTTAAAAAACTACAAGTTGGACAAGATCCTATGGTGCAGGTTCATCGAGCAAAGATCCAATGGTGTGTGTTCACTGACAAGAAGGTGGGTCCGAGCTAGATCAACGATCAACGTTCAATCGTACCAATGACCCAATGGTGCGAGCTTGATTGACAGGAAAGTGGGCCCAATGAGATCAAAGGTTCACGTTGCTTCATACATTATGATCCACTGGTGCGATTTAAAGTCAGAAAGTTAGTGGATCTAGATCAAGGGCTCGCATTCATTTGTACAAAATGATCCAACAGAGCAAGCGAGGTCAACAGGGCCAGCGTATCTCAAGGACAAGCGAGAGGTTGCCAAGTGGCAGAAGCGCGTTAGGTTCCCAGGAAAATCAATGGTCCGCATGCATCTCGTACAAAGCAAATCAGCGAGTGAGGTTCAAAGTCAACAGACTAAGGGACTTTCGACGGGAGGTAGAGCATGTGACCAGGGTCGAACCAGGGAAAGCAATGTCTTGCAAGGCCATCTCACCGCCATTAAAGCTCGATCCAATGCCATTAAAAGGACGTAAAATAATATAAAGGGCTCCATTGAAGATCAATATAGACCTCTGGTTCGAAGATTTGTAGCTTGTAGGGTTCATTCTGGGACCTTGTTCTAGTTTAGTGTTCTACTTGGGACAATTTTGACAAAGGGAGTTACCAAGGCCAAGGCCAAGGTCAAAACCAAGGACAAGGGTAACATGGCTACAATAGGCAAAATAACTACAATCCTAATGTTGCAAGCACTTCCGACAATTTGGTCCCAATTCAAAATAATGTGGCTCAAGAAGCTGAGGGTACCATGCCTTGGAATCAGTCTTTTGGGCAATCCATTGTTCCAACCACTGACTTCACTCAAACATTTAATGATCAATGGCAGCAGGCTACCAATTTTGGGTAAAACCAAGCTCTCATGGCCCAAAATGTAGAGGTACCTATGATGACCAAACCCATCACCACTACGCTACAGAGGAGCCAAGTGTTTGTTTGGTTAGATGAAGGCAAGGCAGCTTTTGAGGCCATCAAGCAGGCCATTGTCTAGGTACCCTCACTCATGAATATAGATTTCTCCAAGGACTTCATCTTGTACACCTTTGCCAATGTTGACAACATATCAACTATGTTGATGCAGAAGAATGGCGAAGGAATAGAGCAACGAATTGCCTTTTTTAGTTAAGGGCTGGAAGGATATGAGGAGAGGTACACTTTTATTGAAAAACAGGTTCTTGCAGCCTTGAAGGGTCTTAAGAAGTTAAGATCCATGCTCTCCAACAGTAGGATTCATCTTATGGCGTCTTATCCTGGAGTTAGGGACTTCCTCTTTAACAAGGATTTGAATGAGAAGAGAACAGGTTGGATCACCAAGGTGATGGAATATGATATGGAAATCAAGGTTACCAAGATGGTCAAAGGCAAGGGCTTGTGTGAGCACATGGTGAATGATATCCAAGAGGACAAGGATGTTGTTCTGGTGACCCAAGACTACCCATAGGCAGGTGCACCTCCACTTCAAAAGAGTTGGCTTCAAGACATGACTCATTTCTTGACAAAAAGAGAATGCCCTCAAGGTTTGGATAGAGCCAAAAGAAGGTATTTCAGGCTTCAATCCATACCTTATGCATTGGTTGATGGTGTCCTTTTTAGAAAAGACCTCAATGGGGTACTCCTTAGATGCATAGATGATGACCAGATGATCAAACTCTTGGAGCAATTTCATGATGGGCCTACATGAGGTCATTTTGCACCTAGAACCACAACAACAAAGGTAATGAGGGCTGGTTATTACTGGCCTAATATTTTCAAGGATGCTTATGCATGGGTTAGAAAATGCCATAAGTGAGCTCTCTTCGCAGGAAAGCAAAAATTAGCAGCTCTTCCACTCAATCCAATTCAAGTGGAGCAACCCTTCATGCAATGGGGGTTAGACTTCATAGGGATGATCAATCCACCATCAAGTACAGGGCATAAATGGGTGCTCACCGCAACTGACTACTTCACCAGGTGGGTGGAAGCCATTGCTTTGAAGGAGGCTAATGAGGGTGTAGTTCTGGATTTTTATGATAGCATTGTAACCAGATTTGGTGTCCCAGCAACCATAATTTCAAATAATGCATTGGCATTCCTTGGTATGAAGACAAGTGAGTGGGCTCTCAAATTGGGCATCTACCTCAGCACCTCTTCCAACTACTATTCTCAAGGAAATGGTCTGGCAGAGTCCACAAACAAGAACTTGCTAAGGATCATTAGGAGGACCATGTAAGAGAATCAGAGAACATGGCACACCAAGCTAAGGACAACTTATGGGCAAACAGAGTGACCCCTAAAGCTACCATTGGCAATTCTCCATATGTCCTTGTGTATGGAAGGGAAGCCAAATTGCTTATCTCTCTTGAGCTGCTTGCATTAGAGTTAGTCCATCAGCTTGAGTTGATGGAGGATGAGCCCATGAATGTGAGAATGATAGAGCTCATGGAGCTGGAAGAAACCAGGGACTTTGCTATGAAAACTCTAGAGTCACATCAAGCTCAAGTCAAAAGGGCCTTTGACAAGAGAGCTACGGCAACGAGATTCAATGAAGGGCACTTAGTCCTCAAGTGGGACTCGAATAAGGCCAAACCAGGAAACCATACCAAGTTTGACAGCTTGTGGAGTGGTCCTTATTTGATCGACGGATGCAAAGAACATAAAGCTTTTTAGCTTGCCCAACTGGATGGAGAGGTATTACCCATCCCAGTCAATGGCATTCATTTGAAGCCTTGTTATTAGAAGCATTGCATCTATTGTAACATATTGCACATATTAGAGTAGCTTTCTATGCTTTCCTCTAAGTGCCTTGTGCACATTTTCTTTCTGTTGTGTGTTTCCTTTTCAAGAAGTGCCTTGGGCACTTTGTTGTTTTGTTTTGTTCTTATTGCTTCAAGAGAGGTTCCAGATAGGGTTAGCCTTGTGTTATCTTCATGATTAGTTGAGAGAAGGCTTGGGACTCCATATGCCCAATGGACTACTTTAAGGTCACTAGTCTTGCATAGCAGGTATGCAACCCCAGGTTGTCACCAGAAATGTTGGCCAATTGTGGCCTACATATAGAGCTTGTCATTGCTGTAAAGATTCTAGAGGTCTTGGTGTAGAGCAATAAGTTGAGTAGAGTTCATGTTGAACAAAGGATCCAAAGTTTTAGATGGAATGAGTGGCCCAAGGATCTCAAAATTGCTCACAAAGCTTTTGAAACACTTTAAGCTTGCTTAAAGTGCAATCTGATTTATCTACCAAGCAAGTAATTGGTTCCCAAGTGGGTTTCATGGTATTCAAGCAATTCAAAGTCATGGACAAGCCTGCATAAGCCTAAAAAAATCATTCAGAGCTTCAAAGGTTCAATAAAAAGGTCCTTCGCATAAACCTAGGTGAGCCAGACTGTCACCAGGATGTCACGCAGGAACAAAGGGACCAGTTTACTTGCACATTTTATAAATGTGCTCAAAAAGGCTCGCACGCCCAGCGTATCATGCGCAATCAAAGTTCTTCATGCCAGGAACATGCTCTGCAAGTTTCATGTCCCGGCGATCTTTCTAGCCTAAGTTATGGAGCTTCAAAGTGGAACCTGCAGAGCAAGACGTTCACGTGAGTGTCAAGTTTGAGCTCTGTAAAATGGTCATTTGGGTTCAAAAGGTCCTTAAAAGGTTTAAATTTGATCAATATCTAATGGTCTGTGTGAGCTCACATGCTGACACATAAGATCTAATGGTTTGCGCTAGGGTCAAACAAGTCAAAAGGTCCCTGGGTTAAAAGCCCTTAAAAAGCTACAAGTTGGACAAGATCCTATAGTGCGGGTTCATCGAGCAAAGATCCAATGCCATGTGTTCAATGACAAGAAGGTGGGTCCAAGCTAGATCAACGATCAACATTCAATCGTACCAATGATCCAACAGTGCGAGCTCGACTAGCAGGAAAGTGGGTCTAATGAGATCAAAGGCTTGTGTTGCTTCGTACATTACAATCTGACAATGCGAGTTAAAGTTAAAAAGTCAGTGGATCTAGATCAAGGGCTCACGTTCGTTTGTACAAAATGATCCAACGGAGCGAGCGAGGTCAACAAGGTCAGCGTATCTCAAGGACAGGCGAGAGGTTGCCAAGTGGCAGAAGCACATTAGGTTTCAAGGAAAATTAATGGTCCGCGTGCATCTCATACAAAGCAAATCAACGAGCGAGGTTCAAAGTCGAAAGACTAAGGGACTTTTGATGGGAGGTCGAGCATGTGACCAGGGTCGAACCAGGGAAAGCAAGGTCTTGTAGGGTCGTCTTGCCACCATTAAAGCTTGATTCAACGCCATTAAAAGGACCCAATGATGCAGCCAGGTTAAAATAATATAAAGGTCACCATTGAAGATCAATATAGACCTCTGGTTTGAAGATTTGTAGCTTGCAGGGTTCATTCTGGGATCCTGTTCGCCATTCTTGCAGAAGAACCTATATATGGTGAGTCCTCAGTTTCTATAGATGCTAAAAGGCAAAAATAGGTTTTATAGACCTAATAGAGATCAAGAGCAAAGCTATGCAGTCTATAGGTCTGCATCGATATATGTGGCTACAGGAAAACCAATAAAGGAGATTGGTTTTCCGTCTATGGAAAAAATTTGGTCCAGATTTGATTGGGGGTAGATATCTGTGATTATGTAAAGGGTCCTCGTCTTTCAACATGACCATATTTTCGATAGGCAGCTGCCTAAAGCAGGCAAAGCCATGTTTCTGTCATATCCATGAGAATGAAGGTTTTGTCTTCAATAAGAGATGGCGTGAGGGATCAAGAAAAGGGTCTGGTGGTTGAAAGTTGCAGATAGGAGCATTCAATTCATCCTTGGAACCTTTGGGGACTTTCCCACTCGGTGGCCATGAGTAGTGTTCTAATTGATCAAAAAGGTGGCAAGGCATTCATTGGAGCAAAAAGGGGTGGTAGCTTGAGCTCAATTAATGATGCGAGATGGTGTGTTCCCTTTCTGATGGCGTGCTCCCACCTTCTTTCTCTCTCTCCCTTCTCCTATATATCCTAGTCTCATTTCCATTGAGGGGGCTCTTAGCTCTTAGAATTTTTCATTCTTTTATGGGACAAGGATACTCATTGAGACTTGCAAAAGTGTGCTTGTTTGATATGGTTAAACCCTGTCAAAATATTGTAAGAACTACTTTTTGAAGTAATAGAATCAACTCTTTGCCTATCTCTTGCCTTCAATCAGTGCTTAGTATGCTTGTGTATGGTGAATTTGTGAAGGAGAGTCTTCCTAGTTTACTGTCCTTCTGCTTGCCTCTTTGAAGTTGTTTTCAAGCTAACTTGCAAGTCTAGATTAGTGTTCTACTTGGGACCTCTTTTATGAAATATTTATGCAATTAGTGAGATAGTGAGGTTGTGTGAGCCATAGTTGTCTTATGCTGATCCAGCATGGGTTCAAGCTTATATGAGTATCCATTTAACTTTGGTGCATCACCCTTTTAGTCTTCTTAGGAGCCCTTAAACCTTTTCTAACCCTTTTCTTAGTGATTTGTATTGTTTTAGGTGAGCATCAAGAAGAAGTCGACCTTCTCCGAAGATTCAACCCCATTATAGGTGGCCCATAGTCTAGGGTTGTTCCCATTGTGTAGCTTAGTTGGAGAGAGCCTGAAGAACTTCCTTCAAGGGTGCAGATTGAACCTACAACACTTACTATTCCCCTTCGGCTGCATACTCTCCTTGCTATAGACTGTTGTTGCTCTTCTTTTATGTTGCATTCAAATATTGTATTTTGCTACACATTCTATTCTCTTTGCTGCACATTCTAATATTTTGTCTTATACTAACTGCTGCGTACAACAGTCTCACCTACCACAAAACTTCCCTCCAAACAAGCTAAAATGGCTCCAATATTTCAAATTCACATGGCTACATTTAATTTTGTTGGTCGCTACATCTGTCGTGTTCCAAAGCTGGTTGGGCAGTTAAGTAGGAAGTCAAAATAATATTTTAACACTCCTTATTCTTAACCTTCCTACTATGGCTAGCTGAACTTTTCTCAACCTTCAAAACTTTCTTATAACTTTTCTTCATCTTTCCAAATACTTTTGCACCTCTATTATGCATATTCGGAGCTTCGTTACTGAAGTTCGTAGCACTGCCGATAGAGTTTGTAGCTAGACTATTGAAATCCATAGCTACCCTACCGAAATCCATAGTTGGACTGTAATCCGTAGCTACCCTGTTGAAATCCATAGTTGGACTGTCAAGGTCCGTAGCTACCCTATTGAAATCCATAGCTAGACTGTCAAAGTCTGTAATTACCCTACCAAAATCCATAGCTCTGTTGTAGGACTCTGGAGCTACCATAAAACTTTGTAGGCCTAATGTTGCATTAATGACCTCTAACCTTCCTCTTAGGTGCATGAAAATGTCTTTAGGCAACGGCTTAGTAAAAATATCAGCGAGTTACTGATTTGACTTGCATAAACTAAACTCTATAACATGATTTTCAACTAATTCTCGAATGAAGTGATTGATGACGCAGTGGATTGCACCCTGGGTAGGACGCTGAGCTCCTGCCTTCCACACGTCAAAATGGAAATTCCCCTCTCGCCTGTGGGACTGGCGAAGCTGGAGGGGAGAGTCTCTAGATAAGGGCTAGCTCCCTTTGATGTATCTTTTAAGCCCTGGATTCCTACTGCTAACAAATAAAATGAAAAAAAGGGGGGAGGATGAAAAGAGAGAAAAATGCTGAAACAGAACCTAAACCTAAACTAAAAAGGTGATACATCCAAAAAAATTACCCACCCAGCGCGAATATACACTTTTCACCAAGAAGAAGCGCCCATACACTTCATCTGATGTGGGAAAACCTTCTGCATCAGTGAGCTAGAGGTCCGTGGAAATACAAGGAGGAAGAAACTACCAGAAGCGTCTTCAGACACACTTATGGCAGCCTATTCACAGGTACCTACACTCCCCTTGGGACGCTTTTGGCAAACTTGCAAAAGAGAAACTCACAATGCACTAGACATGCTGAAATCACCCTGCGAAAGCATAAAGAAAATGACTTCACACAGAACAAAGACATAGACACATCCAAAAGTGCAAGCTCAAATAGAGGTAAAAATGCTAAGTCCTGATTTAAGGTAAAATCTGGCAGAGTTCTGCCTTACAAGCCCGAGAGATTTTTGGGCAGAGCTTTGCCTTAAGGCTGAGAGATCCCCTTTCTCAAAATGAGAATTTTACAATATATAGAAAGAGAAAAGAACTTGGCATTTTCTGGAAAAGACTTTGGCGCTCCTTTTGCAAGTGGCCCATATGCGTTCCGAGCCTTGGGAAGAGGGAGCCGTTTGATTGTCGGCTCCTGCTTTGACTTTGACGTTCCAACATTGAAAGCATGGACCGCGTCTCTTTTCTGCGAACAAACTGCTTCCTTCAAAGCATTTGCGCGGTTTGTCCCCTTATAAATGCAAACTGGAGAAAACAAGCCACGCCGCTTACTGTTTGCGCCGTTTGATGACCACCTGGCAATAACTCGCCTCTCCTCGCCACTTGGAATGTTTTATCTTTTCCTTGCCTTGTCTCATCTTGGTTTTGTCTCTTTCTGGCTCTTTCGGCCCTCGGGCTATCTCTTTGGCGGGTTACTGGCTCCTTGGGCTCTTTTTTGGTTGGCGCTCAAGCATTTAAAAAATCAAATGGCTACTCCCCTGCTGAAAAATTGATGTTCGTGGGCTCGTCACCGTTTGAAAACCAACGACTAGTTTGCTTCTCTTGAAGTTGACGGCTTCGGAGACGTCACCGTCCTTGGCAAATTCCTTCGAGCCTTTCCCTCCGATTTGGCCTTTTGTTTCGGACCCTCTCGAAGGAGAAGTATCCCTTTGGCTTTGAAAAAATGCCCTTCGTTCGGCAGCTGAGAGTCCCCCGCAAGGGCACCTGCCCTTCGGGGTCCTTCGGCGGTCTTTTCTCTTCAACAATATCCCCGCGGACAATTTTCCCGCGAGAATTGTTTCGGCTACTTTGTCTTTAGCCTTCGGAAATCTTGTCAGGCTTTTTGCGCGGACATTTTCCCGCGGACAAAAAGTCCGCAAGAATTGCCTTGTCCGCTTTTTTGAAGTTTCTCCTCGGGCTTTTTGGCTTCCAGCTTCCTTTTTGAATTTCTTTGGACTTTTTGTCCGAAGGAATTCCTTCGGACAAGAAGTCCAAAGAAAATATTCGTTTCTTTTGCCTCAAGTCTTTTCTTGTCTTCCAAATTCCTTCGGACTTTTAGTCCGAAGGAATTCCTTCGTACAAAAAGTCCGAAAGAATTCGTTATATGCCTTAGTCTTTATTTTTGCTTTTTTAACTGCCCTTTGAAAAGTGCCCTTTGGGTTTCTTGAAAACGACCCTTCCGAAGGGTGTCGTTGCCGACCAAGTGCCCTCCGCAAGGACACTTGTCATTCGGGAGGCTCTCTTGAACTTTTGGATTGAACCGCTCCTTTGAACCAACCGTTGAACCAAGCTTTGAACCGAGCATTGAACCAAGCGTTGAACCAAGCTCATTGAAACGACTGAGTGAACCGAGTGATTGAACCATCTGATTGAACCGAAGCATTGAACCAAGCCGATGAACCATTTGATTGAACAAAAGCGATGAACTTAAGCATTGAACCAAAGCGTTGAACCGGTTCAATGGTTCAACGGTTCAAAGATGCTAACTCTTGGAAAAATCATGTCGTTGAACCACTTTTCCAACCTTAAGAAAAAGTGTCTTTGAACCATTTCAGCTCTCTTTCCTTGTGAATTTCTTCAGACAAGAGTCTGAAGAAGTTTTGTAAAACCTTGCACTCTTTGAACTGGTTCTTCATGCGCCGAAAGACTCGCCTGTAGAGTCCATAGAAATGGACCTGCAGAGTCCGTAGAAAACCTACAGAGTCCGTGGAAATGGACCTGCAGAGTCTATAGAAAACCTGTAGAGTCCGTAGAAATGTGCAAGACTCGTGCAAAATCAAAATGTACTGGCTCAGAATAGCAGGGAAAGAAGGGGACCGATTTTTGGCCTGTTGGGCAAAAAATGGTCAACAAATTGGCAACTCCCAGGGGAAGCATCCCTGCTATGCTTAGAGACCAGTTGCCTTTTAGTCCATTAGGCACGGAGTCAGAATGCATCTTCGAAAGAGTTAGCAACCGCCTTGATAGATCCCAGAATCAATCATGAAGCCTTTACCCCAGACACAAGGGAAAAACACACACAAGGCTAAAAACACTACTTGTGCAAACTGCACTTAGGGAAAGCAGGAAAAAAAACTGAAAGCAAACTAATATATACAGCTAACCAGGAATATTTGCCTCCCTCCTGGATCAAAGGGAAAACTTCTTAAGTCCCCTTCCTGGGAAGGAAACTTATGGTGCCAGACAAGTGGTTGAATGAAATGGAGACTTGGTGACCTGCTCCTCTTGCCTGTCACCTGGATTGGCTTGCATCCGAGTGGATCAGATTCAAACATGCTTCCAACATATACGTACTCTTCTTGTTCTTGGAAGCTTGTTGAATGCTGGTCCTTCATGTTGGTGCATTTCATCAAGAAATCAATGGCTGCTGGCTCATCACCATAAGCCCTTTGATCTGCACAATCCCTCTGCAATGCATCATGGTTTGCCCTGTTTCTTTCTGCTTCGTTGAAGATCCTGTCAAACTCATCCTCTGCTTCCTCTTGGCCTTCTTGAAGAAGGGTGACTGTTGTGATGTCTGAATGGAATCACAAACTGATTGCTCATCCCACAGAACATCACCTCTTTGTTCAAAGCTCTCTTCTTCAAGGCTTTCCTCAAGGGAGACCAGCCTTTCCTTCTCCTGCTCAAGGATCATAGTCTCTAGCTGTTCAAAGACATCCGTCTGATCCTCCTCCAACTCAGGCTCCTTGGCATAGTCGTCCTCCTCATCGAAGCAACAAGGAAGTTCATCAAACAGAGGAGGAGAGAGCTCACCATGCTTAAGTTCCTCCTTGTATTGCTGGAACATCCGCATGTAGGCATGACCTGAGTCTTCTCCATTGTCGATGATGTCTTCACAAGGAGCATCGACGATGATTTCTTCTTCATTATTGCTTATGATAGCCTCCTGAGAAACTGCAGATTGGATCTTCTGCTCCTCACTCGCCTCTTGCAGAACAGGTTCCTCCTTGAGAAGGGGTGAAATGAAAAAACCAGGTAGAAGATGAGGCAGTCCTTGAGCTAGAATTGAATGATTCTCCTCCTTCCATTTGGCCAGCACTTCATCTATATTAGGCATGGCCTGATAGCTCTCTTGGAGGTGTGTAGATGGGGTGTGTTCAGACATGGAATCTGCTGCTTGGTCTGAACCGTCCATCACACATTGGCTGAGGAATCTCTCTCTAGATTCCAACTCTGCAATTCTTCTGGCTATATCCTCCTAGAAGAGCCTTTCCTGGAGGTCATAGGAATCATCATGGGCAGGAACAGCTTCGACTTCTTCAAGGTTTTGAGCAAAACCTTTCTCCTCCTCTTTCTTGCCCCATGATTCCACTATTTCCCTCCAAGTCAGGAGCGTGCCATCAAGGTGAAAGACCTCGAAATTGGAATTTTCCCTTTTTGTTGAAAGGCAACTAGGAGGGCTGCTTGAGGTGATTCCATAAAAACCCTGAGCTTGATTAAATTCATATGAAGGAATACAAGGCCCATGATTTTGCGCAAAGGAATTATACATACAAAAAAAAATTCTTGATGGCACCTGGAGTGCTTAACCAGCTCATTCAACTCGGAGTCGCCATTGGTGTTGATGCAAAAGCCTCCAAACGCTGGTTGGTTGAAAAACACACCAAAAATTCTTCAACTCTTTGGACACAACTTGTCCTAGTTGGTCCCACTGGGCGTGCCAAAAACTGTTGATGCAGTGGATTGCACCCTGGGCAGGAGGCCGAGCCCCTGCCTTCCACACGTCAAAATGGAAACTCGCCTCTCGCCTGTGGGACCGGCGAAACTGGAGGGGAGAGTCTCTAGATAAGGGCTAGCTCCCTTTGATGTATCTTTTAGGCCCTGGATTCCTACTGCTAACAAATAAAATGGAAATAAGGGGGGATGAAAAGGGGGAAAGATGCTGAAACAGAACCTAAACCTAAACTAAAAAGGTGATACACCAAAAAAAATGACCCACCCAGCCCGAATATACACTTTTCACCAAGAAGAAGCGCCCATACACTTCATCTGATGTGGGAAAACCTTCTGCATCAGTGAGCTAGAGGTCCGTGGAAATACAGGGAGGAAGAAACTACCAGAGGCGTCCTCAGACACACTTATGGCAGCCTATTCACAGGCACCTACACTCCCCTTGGGACACTTCTGACAAACCTGCAAAAGAGAAACTCACAATACACTAGACATGCTGAAATCACCCTGCGAAAGCATAAAGAAAATGACTTCACACAGAACAAAGGCATAGACACATCCAATAGTGCAAGCTCAAATAGAGGTAAAAATGCTAAGTCCTGATTCAAGGTAAAATCTGGCAGAGTTCTGCCTTACAAGCCCAAGAGATTTTTGGGCAGAGCTTTGCCTTAAGGCTGAGAGATCCCCTTTCTCAAAATGAGAATTTTACAATGTATAGAAAGAGAAGAGAACTTGGCATTTTCTGGAAAAGACTTTGGCGCTCCTTTTGCAAGTGGCCCATATGCGTTCTGAGCCTTGGGAAGAGGGAGCCGTTTGATTGTTGGCTCCTGCTTTGACTTTGGCGTTCCAACATTTATGAGGAAGCATGGACCGCATCTCTTTTCTATGAACAGACTGCTCCCTTCAAGGCATTTGTGTGGTTTGTCCCCTTATAAATGCAAACTGGAGAAAAAAAGCCGCGCCGCTTACTGTTTGTGCCGTTTGATGACCACCTGGCAATAACTCGCCTCTCCTCGCCACTTGGAATGTTGTCTTTTGATTGCCTTGTCTCATCCTGATTTTGTCTCTTTCTGGCTCCTTCGGCCCTCGGGCTATCTCTTTGGCAGGTTGCTGGCTCCTTGGGCTCTTTTTTGGTTGGCACTCAAGCATTTAAAAAATCAAACGGCTACTCCCCTGCTGAAAAATTGATGTTCGCAGGCCCGTCACCGTTTGAAAACCAACGGCTAGTCTGCTTCTCTTGAAGTTGACGGCTTCGGAGACGTCACCGTCCTTGGCAAATTCCTTCGGGCCTTTCCCTCTGATTCGGCCTTTTGTTTCGGACCCTCCCAAAGGGGAAGTATCCCTTCGACTTTGAAAAAATGCCCTTCGTTCGGCAGCCGAGAGTCCCCCGCAAGGGCACCTGCCCTTTGGGGTCCTTCGACGGCCTTTTCTCTTCGGCAATATCCCCGCGGACATTTTTCCCGCAGACAATTTTCTCGCGAGAATTGTTTCGGCTGCTTTGTCTTTGGCCTTCGGAAATTCTGTCAGGCTTTTTGCCCGGATATTTTCCCGCGGACAAAAAGTCTGCAAGAATTGCCTTGTCCGCTTTTTTGAAGTTTCTCCTTGGGCTTTTTGGCTCGCGGCTTCCTTTCTGAATTTCTTCAGACTTTTTGTTCGAAGGAATTCCTTTAGACAAAAAGTCTGAAGAAAATATTCATTTCTTATGCCTCAAGTCTTTTCTTGTCTTCCAAATTCCTTCGGACAAAAAGTCCGAAAGAATTCGTTCTATGCCTTAGTCTTTATTTTTGCTTTTTTAACTGCCCTTTGAAAAGTGCCCTTTGGGTTTCTTGAAAACGACCCTTCTGAAGGGTGCCATTGCCGACCAAGTGCCCTCCGCAAGGGCACTTGTCCTTCGAGAGGCTCTCTTGAACTTTTGGATTGAACCAAGCTTTGAACTGAGCGTTGAACCAAGCTTTGAACCGAGCGTTGAACCAAGCGTTGAACCGACTGAGTGAACTGAGTGATTGAACCATCTGATTGAACCGAAGCATTGAACCAAGCCGATGAACTATTTGATTGAACCAAGCCGATGAACCATTTGATTGAACCAAAGCGATGAACTCAAGCATTGAACCAAAGCGTTGAACCGGTTCAATGGTTCAACGGTTCAAAGATGCTAACTCTTGGAAAGATCATGTCGTTGAACCACTTTTCCAACCTTAAGAAAAAGTGTCTTTGAACCATTTCAGCTCTCTTTCCTTGTGAATTTATTCAGACAAGAGTTCGAAGAAGCTTTGTAAAACCTTTCACTCTTTGAACTGGTTCTTCATGCACCGAAAGACTCGCTTGCAGAGTCCATAGAAATGGACCTGCAGAGTCTGTAGAAATGGACTTGCAGAGTCCGTAGAAAACCTACAGAGTCCGTAGAAATTTGCAAGACTCGTGCAAAATCAAAATGTACTGGCTCAGAACAACAAGGAAAGAAGGGGACCGATTTTTGGCCTGTTGGGCAAAAAATGGTCAATAGTGATACTTGATTGCAATGTGTTTGCTCCTACCATGAAAGACAAAGTTCTTTGAGGACGCTATGGATGATACATTGTCACAATAGACCGTAGAAGCTCCTTGCTGCCCTTCATGCAAATCATAAAGTATCATTTTCAACCATATAGCCTGACATGTTGCTGCATTGGCTGGTATATACTTCACTTCAGCTATAGAAAGTGACACTATCAGTTGTTTCTTTGAAGCCTAAGATATGGCTCCTGACCCAAGATGAAATACATACCCTGAGGTTCTCTTTCAGTCATCAAGGCTACTAGCCCAATCACTATCTATATAGCCCCAAGCTGAAACTCATCTGTTGTTGTATATAGAACTCCATAATCCCTTGTTCCATTCACGTACCTCAATATCCTCTTGCCTGCTTGTCAATGTGTTTTTTTTGGCATCTCCATGAATCTTGATATGAGGCTGATTGCATACATGATGTTCGGTCTTGTTGCAGTCAAATACATTAGGCTTCCCACTAGCCTCTTAGAGCGTGTGGGGTCTACGTTGTTGCTACAATCATATTTGCACAACTTAAGACTTGTCTCGGCTGGAGTAAATAAAGGCTTGTTGTCCAACATTTTGAACCTTTCCAAAACTTCTTTTGCATATTTATTGTTGACGCAGTGGATTGCACCCTTCAAAAGAAAACTCGGCTCCTTTCTTCCACGCAACACAATGGAGACACTCCTCTTGCTGTGAGTAGCAAAACTGAGGAGTGAATCTCTAGATTAGGGGCTAGCTCCCTTTGATGCACCTTAAAGTCCTGAATTTCTATTGCTAACAATGGGGGGCACAATGGAGACATTCCTTTTGCTGTGAGTAGCAAAACTGAGGAGTGAATCTCTAGATTAGGGGCTAGCTCCTTTTGATGCACCTTAAAGTCCTGAATTTCTATTGCTAACAATGGGGGGGGTGAAAAGAGAGAGGGATGCTATGAAAAGAGAAACTAACTGTTGACGCAGTGGATTGCACCCTTGACAGGAGGCCGAGCTCCTACCTTCCACACATCACAATGGAAACTCCCCTCTTGCCTGTGGGTCTGGCAAAACTGGGGGGAGAGTCTCTAGATAAGGGCTAGCTCCCTTTGATGCATCTGAGTTATTCCAGAAAGTCGCTAATACGTGTGTATATATATATATATATATATATATATATATATATTGGGGGGGTTGAAAAGGGAGAAGGATTACAGGAAAACAGAACCTAATCTAAGAGGGTGATGCACCAAATAATTTTGACCTACTCACACTCACACTCTGAACCATAAGAACACATACATACACTTTAACTAGTAACAGGACCAGACTGCAGGAAGCTTGACAGGGAGGCTTTAATGGAACACATAGAAAAAGGGCTTACCATAGGCGTTGTACGAAAAGCACACTGTCTAGTAACCTCCTTCTGCCTCTGCGCTCTAGGTATAGCTCTTCTTGTCACCTGTAGGAATGGCGCCTTGTAGATACCAGGTGCGTTGGTGTCAACCTTGTGAAAGCATTAGGAAGCAATGACTGAACACAAGACTAACACTCAGACACACTCAGAGAAATATCTAACTAGAATAGAGGTAAAATACGTTTTTTATTGGCGTCAGGTGAAAATTGCTAGGGCTTCGCCTTATAATGTGAAAGATAGATCTCTCAAAAATGAGAAGTTACAATATATATGGAGAAGAGAGAACAAAAAGCGCCTCTTTTGAAAGACTTTTGGCGCCCTTTGACAAGTGGCCCACGTGTGCTAAGGGCGTTGGGAAGAGGAAGCCGCTGAAATATAAATGCTGTGTCGGCTCCGATTCTGACTTCAAGCGTTTAAAAACATAGGCCGCGCCGTTTCTCTACAAACAAGACCGCTCCTTGATGGCATTCACGCGGTTTGTCTGCTCATTAATGCAAAATAGAGAAAAATGGATCACGCCGTTCACTGTTCATGCCTCTTGATGACCACTTGGCAGTTACTGTTCCAACCACTGGAATAACTCCTTCCCCTTTGCCACCTGGGCTGTTTTGTCCGTTTTTGCACTTTGTCTCTTCCTGGTTCCTTCCGCCCTTGGGGGCTATCTTTTCGGCCTTGTTGGCTCCTTGGGCTCTTCCATCAGTAGGTCGCTGGGTCTTTTAGCTCTTTGGGCCCTTTTCTGGTTGGCGCTCAAGTATTTAAAAATCAAGCGGCTATTTCCCTGCTGTAAAATTGACGTTCGCGGGCCCGTCACTGCTTGAAAACCAATGGCTAGTTCGTCGTGCTTGATTTTGATGTCTTTGGGGACGTCACCGTCCTTGGCAATTCCTTCAGCTCTTTTCTCTTCGGTCGGGCTTTTGTCTCGGCCAATTTTCCCGCGGACAAAATGTTCGCAAGAATTGTCTCGCTCACTTCTTCGGAGTTTTTTCTCGGGCTTTTTGCTCGCGGCCTCTCCCAAATTTCTTCGGACTATTTGTCTGAAGGAATTCCTTCGAACAAAAGTCCGAAAGAAATCATCTTGTCTTTTGCCTTGGTCTTTTCCTTCGGCGGGATTTTCTTTTGAAGAAATTCTCTTGTTCATTTTTCCGAAGGAATTCCAACTTGCCTTGTGCATTTTTCCGAAGGAATTCCAACCCTTTCGGCCTTCTCTTTGGTCCCTTTGAAAATATTCCCTGCCTTCCGCAAGGGCACTTGGAATGGTCCATTTTGCACCTAAAGTGGGAACTTGTCTTTTCCTGCAGAGTTCGTAGAAACACCTACAAAGTCCGTAGAAAACTTCCTTGCAGAGTCCGTAGAAACACCTGCAGAGTCCGTAGAAACACCTGCAGAGTCCGTAGAAATCATGCCTGCAGAGTTCGTAGAAATCAGACTTGTGCAAAATCAAAAAATGAACTGGCTCAAAACAACAGGGAAGGAAGGAGACCGATTTTTGCCCTGTTGGACCAAAAATGGTCAACACTAACTAAGATGGTGATGCACCAAAATTGATTGATCTACTCATTTTTTATCTACGCTTGTACCAAAAAGAGCTAACAGACACTTCATTCGAATAAGAAACTAGACTGCATCAATGTTTCAACAAGGGGTTTGATGGAGATATGGTGAAGAAGAACCTACCATAGGTGTTCTAGAGGTACACTGTTGGATGATTGCTCACTTGCACCTATACTTCGACCTGGACACTTCTTGTTAACCTGCAGAAGATCTTGGATACACTAGATACACTGGCATCGACCTATGAAAGCATTAAAATAAATGACTAAACATAAGGCAATACGCAGACATGCAAAAGTATAAAAAATCAGATGGAGGTAAAACGCTTCATTTGATTAAAGGCAAATTTTGTCAGGGCTTCGCCATACAAAACTGAGAGATCTCCTTCAAAGTCGAGAGGTTACAATATATATAGAAATTAGAAAAAGACCCTTGACTAGTCAAAAATAAGAAACCCATATTGTCGTCGATTCTCATTAAACGTGCCTGTGAAAGTCATGCTGTAGGTGTCTCATATATTGACTTTGCTGCCTAGGCGTATTAAACACTCCTGCAAAAGTATGGGTCGCTTCTCAACATAACCGCCAAAGCCATCTCTCTATGAAAGTTCGAATAGTTGTCCACCTATTAATGCCAAACAAAGAAAAAAATGGGCCGCTCTCTTGAATGCTCGCGCAGCTCTCTTAATGGCTGTTCGGTGGAGACTATTCCATCTGCAAGCAATAAATTCTCCTGCCGACGCTTCCTGTGCCACCTGGATTGATCTGGTTCATTCCTGCGCTTGATTGGCTATCACCTGGAACGGTCCGAGTGTTTGTCTTATGTGTGCATGGCTATGTTCTGAGCCATTTCTCTCTCCTCTCTTTTCTTGTTATATCTTGTCTTTTCCTGATAGTTCGAGCTCCTGGGGGCTATCTTTCTTGGCGGGTTGCTGAGTCTTGCTTTCGGCTTTATGCCTTTGAATTTCGCTGGGCCTGCGCTCATGAGTTCTTTCGAACGTTTTGTCCGAAAGAACCTGTTCTTTGGCTTCTCTCCAACGGCTAATGCATCCCATCAAAATTGACGTCCGTGGGCCTGTCACCATTTGAAAACCAACAACTATTTCGCTATCTTGAATTTGACGTTCGCGGGCCCGTCACTAGACATTTGAACTTCCAACAGCTAGCTTACCATGTTAAAGTTGATGTCCGCGGGCCCGTCACTACCCTTCAACAATTTTCTCGGCTTTTTGTAAATGGACTTTTCTGAAGGGAAAGTGACCCTTCAGAAAAAATGGGAAGGTCCTCTTTTGATGGTCAAGTGTCCTCCGAAAGGGCACCTACCCTTCGGGTTTTTTGTCTTGTCGAATTTCTTCGGACAAAATGTCCAAAGGAATTCGTGCCTTTAGCGTCCTTTCTTGGATTTCCTTGGTGAATTTCTTCGGACAAAATGTCCGAAGGAATTCCTTCGGACATTTTGTTCGAAGAAATTCATTCCTTGAGTTCATTGAATTTTCTTCGGACATTTTGTCTGAAGAAATTTATTCTTCAACTTGTCACTTTTTTCGAAGGAAATCCTCCTTTACGGCTTTCTAGCCTGGCCTTTTGCAAACGGACCTTCTGCCCTCCGCAAGGGTACTTTGGGTCTTGGTTTCCCTTCAGAGCTCTTTGAAAAGTCCCATTTGTCACTTTCCTGCCCTCCACAAGGGTACTTTGGGTCTTTGAGTAGTCTTTCGGACGAATTCGCAAAGGCCCTGTTTGGCACCCGAATGCCCTCTGCAAGGGTACCTACCCTTTGGAGCTTCTGTAAAAGACCTCTGCCCCTTTGAAACTAGCCCATTTTGTCGATAAGACTTACTCGAAGTAACCTGTTTGTCTTGCCCCACATTCAGGATCAAAATGAGTTCCAAATCAACCCAAGTGCTTGCCAAACTTTAAAACATTTGGCCATCAGAAGGAGGAAACTTGGTCTTTAACAAAAACAGGCCTGTCACAGAGAAAACCATGAAATCGCTGTGGGATGAACTTGTCAGAAACTGGTTAACAGACTCTGCCAGGAAAAGGAAAGGGAGTGCTCAATTTTGGCCTGCAGGACCAAAACTGGTCAACACATTTGGTGATTCACAGGGGAAGCATGCCTATTATGATTAAGGAGGTTAGTGGCCTAAAGGTCCATTGGGCATGGAGTCAGGGTGCAGCTCGGAAGGCTGGCAATAGCTTTGAAACATAGAAAATGAAGACACACAACAGGGAGGCTTAATGAAAGCACACAAAAAATGAACTTACCATAGGCGCTATAGGAAAACACGTTGTCTGGTAACCCTCTTTTGCCTCTGCGCTCTAAATACAACACTTCTTGTTACCTGCAGGAATGGTGCTTTGTCTATACCAAGTATGTTGGTATCAGACTTGTGAAAGCATTATGAAAAATGATTGAACAAAAGGTTAATACTCAGGCACACTCAGAGATATATTCAGCTTAATAGAGGTAAAAACGTATTCTATTGATTCAAGGTGAAAAATTGGCAGGGCTTTGCCTTACAAAATGAGAGATGGCTTCTCAAAATGAGAGTTTATAATATATATAGAGAAAGAGGAAGCAATGGCACCCTTTTTTACAAGTGGCCTATGCTGCGTTAAAAACATTGGGAAGAGGAAGTCGCTAAAAGAACATGCTGTCTCAGTTGCCAGTCTTGACTTTGGCGTTCAAACATTATTGTGAAAGCATGGGCCGCGCTTTTTTGTCTGCAAACAAGACCGCTTCTTCAAGACATTCACATGGTTTGTCTGCTCATCAATGCAAAATGGAGAAAATTGATGACCACTTGGCGGAGACTGTTTCAACTGCTGGAATAACTCCTCTGCCGATGCTTCCCTTTTTGCCACCTGGGTTGTTTTGTCCATATCTGCGCTTGATCCCTCGGGCTCCTTTCGCAGCGGGTTGCTGAGTTCACTCTTCGACTTTTGTCTTTTCCCAGCTTTTGTCTTTTCCTGGCCCTTTCGGCCCTTGGGGCTATCTTCTGTTAATCCTTTGGCTCTTTGGGCTCCTTGCTCGGCGGCCTCTTCCTTTTGGCCTTAAGCCATTTGAATTCCTTTGGCTTTACGCTCAATCATTTTAAAGACCAACGGTTATTTCATTGCCACGAAGTTGACGTTCGCGCGCCCGTCACCCCTTTAGCAACTCCTTCGGCTTCACTTTCCTTTGGACTTTTCTTTGTTCAAGTCTTTGTTGTTGAACCCTCCCGAAGGGAAGGTGTCCCTTCGGGCTTGGAAAAAGGTCCCTTTTGGCAGCCGAGAGTCCCCCGCAAGGGCACTTGCCCTTCGGGCTCCTTTGGGCTGCCTTGGCTTTTCAATTCCTTCGGACATTTTGTCCGAAGGAAATGTTCCCTTTATGTTTTGCCGCTTGTTTTCTTTCGGTCGGGCTTTCTTTTCAGGCAAATTCCTTCGGACAAAATGTTCGAAGGAATTCCTTCGGACCTTTTGTCTGAAAGAATTTGCCCTTGCCATTTTGCCGCGGATTTCTTTCCGAAGGGTTTTCTTCTGTTTGGTTTTTTGCCTTGTGAATTTCTTTGGACAAAATGCTCGAAGGAATTCCTTGGGGCATTTTGTCCGAAGGAATTCACACTTCGTTCTACATGGATTTTCTTCAGACAAAAAGTCCAAAGAAATCCTTTGCATCTTTTCCTTTAAGAATTTCCTTCGGACAGAAAGTCCGAAGGAATTCTTTGCCTTGGTCTATCCTTTTGTGAAGGAAACTTACCCTTCGCAAAGGTACTTTGGGTCTTGAACAACCCCTTCGGAACTTTTGATTTGGTCTTGCCGCCCACCGAAGTGCCCTCCGAAGAAAATCTGTTGCCCCTTTGTCGAACTGTGTAGGCCATTTCGGGCTTTTTAGCTATGACCTTGAACCTTTCGATTGAACTTGAACTGTTTTTTGGAGTTCAGTGGTTCAATGGTTTCAACGGTTCAATACAGAGTCGGGTTCACTCAGTCTCCTTTTGAATTTGATGCATCGTTGAACCTACTATTTGAACCAACCGCTTGAACCAACGACGGTTCAACGGTTCAATATTTCAATATTTCTATGTTCAAAGTTCAAAGCTCCTGGAAAGATCATGTGACTGTTGGTCGGTCTGTGTAGTTCATTTCATACCATTGAACCTCGACGTTGAACCGCCCTTTTCAATTTTTTAGGAAATGCCTTCAAGTTTTGAAATTTTCCTTTGTGAAAACTCACCTCTTTTCCACCTTGTTCACTTTCCTGAAGGTGCTTGCTACCTTTCGCAAGGGCACTTTGCCTTTGGATCTCTCAACTCTTTATAAGACTAGGACTATTGCAAAGGGAAAAAAAAACACGATTGCAGCAAGGTGAAAACATCAAAGACTCGGACAGCAAGGAAACAAAAGGAAGACCTTTTTTTGGCCTGTAGGACCAAAAAATGGTGAACAATATTATTGTTTATAATATTGAATAATCCTAGGGATAATTGTAGGAGAGCTTTTGTCTCGTAGTGGTAGATGAATAGTCTACGTAGGAAGTTGAATAGTTTTCTTGGAAGGTGAATTGTATAGTCATATTTTTGGCTATAGATATTGTAATCTCTCTTCATTCAATTAATGCGAATAGAGCTTTGGTTTGCATGAAATTCTCATTTATTTGTCATCCCATTATTCCTAGCCTGACGCTCATATCAACTCCATGAAGTTGATTCCTCATATCAACCTGATGAACTCGTCTTCACTTTTTTCAAGCCATCCTCAATCCTATACAGTAGGATAAAGTCTGTTATATCAATGGCACTCTTTCCAGTTTGGGCCTCTATGTACCTCCCATGGGAGTATGCATCTCAGTCATCTCAATTTCAATTATAATTGTTGACAATTTTGCCCCCACAGGGCAAATTGTCACCCCTACTATTCGGAACTTTGCTATGGTGCCAAGTTTGTCTTGTGAATCAGTTTTGGGGTTCTTAAATGTGCATTTACAGCCGCCCAAGTGGCCATCTACAGCTAGGTATAAGCCAAAGTGGCCATCTATAGCCAAGTGAAGTTTAGTGATTCAGAGGTTTCCAAGGAGCATTCTTCATTACAGCCAAATGTGCAAATACAGCCATGCAAATGATGACGAAAAGGTCTCCTACAACCATGTAAATTCTGATGGACTCCTACAGCCATCATATAGAGCATACAGTTTGTTCAAAAGGACACATGTATTAGTTTTAAGAGGGCTTTTCTCCTAAAAACGTCATCCACAGTAGTTTGAAAGGGCTTTCCTCCTCTTTTAAACATCACGTACAGCCAAAAGCCAAGACATACAAGCTGTAAGTTCATTTATTTTGTCTTCCCAAGGATTTTTTCGGGCTATAAGAGGTGGACTATTTCTTCGGACATTTTGTCCGAGAGAAAGAGCTCTCAAAGGACTGTGTAAAAGTCCGAAAAAATGACTAAGTAGCAGTGGTTCAAAGTTTATTTTCTTCAGACTTTTGTCCGAAGGAAAAGGAAAAGCACAGTTGAAAAGACCCAAAGGGCACCTACCCTTCGGGAAGGTCCAATTCAAACGTCCCGAAGGGTATGTACCCCTCGGGTTGGTTCACTTTATGTTTCTAAAGACGCAAACAATTCATCCGAAGGACAATTTCAAAAATCTCGGGTGCCCTTCAAAAAGCCCGAAGGGCAACTGCCCTTGTGGAGGGCACTCAGGTGGCAAAAGGACCTTTCATTTTTCCCGAAGGGTCATTTGCAAAAACCCTGAAGGGTATGTGCCTTTGTAGGGGACACTAAAAGCACGAAGAGGACCCTTTCAAAAGGCACTTTTGAGGACGAATAGCCCTTGCGGAGGGCACTTTGCAGCGAAGTGGACCTTTTCCATTCTTCCGAAGGGCACTTTTGGAAGAACCTTACCCTTGCGGAAGGCACCTAGGCAACTAACAGGGCCTTTTGTAAAAGCCCAAAGGGAACTTTTGGGAAGCGAAAGCCCTTGCGGAGGGCACCTTCAAAAAGCGAAAGGCACAAACGAAAAAAAATTTCCTTCGGACAAAAAGTCCGAAGGAATTCGGGAGGGACAAAAAGCCTGATAGAAAAGACAAGGCTAAAGCGTGAACAAAGCCAAGACAGAGAACAAGGCCAAGACAAAGAACAAGCTGTGGAAGAAAGAACAGAGTCCTTCAAACAATTTGTTCATAGGGCATATACAAAAACCCTGAACCTAACTGCGAAAGCCATAAACAGATAGAACACATAACAAAGGAAGCACAGACCCAGACGGAATACAGAGGAGAGTCCATGAACATAAAAGCTGCCCGAAAGTAAAGACTAACGCAGAAAAGATAGATACAGTAAAGACAGACAAATACAGACGGTGAACATGCCTAAATAGTTCGAGAATACAAGAGCATGCAACAGCCATGAATTGGAATAGACACGTCTAGATTTGACCGTTCTAACACGTCACCTTCAATTCTTACACAGAGGCTCATTTTGCATGAGGACTCGAGTAGTGGAACAATGGAAAGCTTAAACAAAAGAAATTCCATGCATGCACTCTTGTTTTTCATAAAGCTTGAAACGTTCCGGCGGTTCAAACATAATTCTTAATTTGGCATTTGCATTGATTTCATGCAAAGGGGAGACTTTCAAACGTTCCAGCAGTTCGAGTGGATTTGACTACTCTTGTTTTGGAGTTGACTAGTTTTCAAGTCAAGACATCTATTCGTAGATTTCATGCATCCAAAGCTTGTCTTCATCTTCTTCTTTTTCAACGCAAGGAATTTTCATGCAAGACAAAAATAGACTTTTGTAAACACTGAGTTGGTTTGAGTTTACTCCCTCTCTATTTTCCAACGCCAGTCTCTTGGCTTTTTGTAATTTTCTATATTAACGGTTTTTCAGCCTTCTAAAAATGCATCCCTCTCTTGGTAAGACCAGACTCTGCCATTGGTAGTTGTGTAACCTCTTTAATCAATAGGACTGCACTTTCAGATATCAAGTGCTGGCATAGTGTACATTCATTCAGTAATTTGCATACATAGTAGATTTCTCTCCCTTCCCAAATTCTGATTCGTACCTAGTTGCTAGCTTATCATGTTATGCAAGTCATGTTCAATGTTTTATATGTCTTTTGCTGAAGCTGTAAGTGGATGTTAGGTGGTTGCAAGTGTCTTGTATCAGACCTCGATCCATAGTTTTCCCTCACATTTTTGTCATTGGATCGAACCTTCTCACGAAATACTTATGCATAGTGATCAATTGAAATCAAAGGTCTTCCTTTTCCCTTGTTTGTTCAGTGTTCAAAGTTCCAAATAGGGTGGATCAATATTCTGGTGTATCACTGTCATTAGGTAGGATTTCCCCTTCAAGTTTCTTTCTCGCTTTTCCATGTTAGTCCGCAACACAAAGTAGAGATCCTCATTGATACACCTAAGGGAGCTAGCCCTCATAATCTAGAGCCTCAATCCACGTAGCGGGTCACCTACAACCTCGGATTGTTTCCATGTTCCAGCAAACCGTGAAAGCTTAAAACTACCTTCACAAGGGTGCAGGGTCTGATTGACAACAATAATCATGAAATGTATTGTGCTAAACTGATAAAATTCTGTCATAAAATATCATCTCAATCATCATACCTCTGATAGCGGAGTATTTATTGATGATATGGACTGCAATATATACCATGTCAGTCAAAAAACAGTGCAAATCCAGCAAATTATGTACTTGGAATAGGCTAGCCTCTTCAAGGAGGTTCAAGATTGTTTTTATCCCCCAATCAAAGTCTAACTTCCTAATAAGTGTAGTCTGTGCCATTCCAAAATGACTAAAAATGGAACTTTAAGGTTTGAAAATGCTCTAAAGTATGAAGGCATAAAAGGATAATATACGCAGGTTGCTTTAAATTTGTAAGTCGTGTACGCAGGGGACGCCTTATCTAAGGAGGAGTGTCATGATGCCTGAAGGAAGTGATGCGATTTTTTGCTAGGTTAGTCCAATACAATGTCTTAGTCATCAGTACTACCAAATAGTCTTAAGAATCTCGTGCCAGTTATTCAATCACTATCAGGAGTAAGTCAGGTACCCATCACATACGCAGTCATGTAGTCAGCTATTTCGACATTATTATCAGTTATATAGTTACATTTACCCCTCAGTTATATAGTTACAGTTACCCATCAGTTATATAGTTAGTTATGCAATCATCATTAGAAATAAATTAGTTGCTCAGTAGCTATGCAGTCATCATTAGGAATAAGTCAATTACAATAAACTGACCTTACAATTGGAAAACTAATACGTATAGTAAAAGTCAGTTATCTTAAGGAAACTGACCCACATGTGACAAAAGGGCAGGAAGTTATAAAAGGCCTTTAGGCCTCAAATTACAAGATATTTTGGGAGACATTTGTAGGAGTCTTGATGACTGTTTGGGTCAAGTGCAAAAGCCATATGACTCTTGGATTAGACTGAGTTGGTGTCCATACCTTTTCCTGGAAGCTTCTTCTTACTTTGTGAACTCTGCAAATTTTCTATTTTGACGATTATGAAGTTATTTTGTGCGACGTCGGCACTCAGTTCACAAAGATGATAATGAAGTGGTATTAGAACCTACTAGTTGATTTTTTGTTTCCAGAACAACGTATCTGTCTTAAAATTTCAGATTTCCATTTCCAAAACTCAATTTTTTTGTTTCAGAAATCAAGATCTCTATTTTCAGAATACCAATCTTAAAATTTGTGTTGTTAGGTTTCAATATATTGGCAACTTTTTATTTAGCTTCATAATAGCGGTATTTTTTGGCCTCATGGGATTACCAACAATGGCTTCAATTGACACCATGCAAGATGGGGAAACTGGGAATCAGAAATAGCATTTATCATATTAACAATGGATGGGTTAATGGAGGTTATGAACCAAATGAATAAATGTTTCAAAACTGTGAATAGAACCCTAAGCACATTGGTTTTATCAATTAACTGAGAGCACAAAAACTGACATGGTGATGAAGAAGAGGGTCGCTATGCATCTCGAAACAATGGAAGAAAGGCAGGATGACATGATCATTTCAGGAATATTTTTGCAAGAAACAGGAGGGAGGAATACAATGGAAATCCATTCATGCAAGAGGAACAAGAGGGAATTCACATTAATAAAATACAATGTAGAGGAAACCCATTTCCAAGTTTGATGGATTCGATGATTACTTATTAATCCTAGGGGTCAGGTTGGAAAGCTGGACTATTTCTTTAGGCTAAAAAACCAATGAAAAATTATCAGAAAATTCAGATTGCCACATTGCTTATAGAGGGACCAGCATTTGATTGGTTCTAGATGGCTGAATGTAAGATGTAGAAGGACAATTGGAACAGTAGGCGCTAATACACAATCACATGGGAACAATTTGTGTTGCATCTTTTTCATGATTGTTAGGCCCATAATCATAAAGATTATTTTATAGCCCTAAACAATATGAAGAAATAGGGCATAGTAGCATATTATTCTAGAGAGTTTCATTAAGAAAGTTTGTGGGTTGAAGGGATGTCCCCTTGGCATGTGGTTACTATGTATGTCGATGGATTGAAGGAGTCTATTGTGGGACATGTCAAGGTTTGGAAGATTAGTACCTTGGAAGCCATTCAATCAGCTGGTTCCCATTCAAAAGTTGTCAGGAGTCAATTTGAAACTTTTTCAGGTTCCAAATCCCATTTAGGAGCAGAGGTAAACCCTAAGGGTATTGAGAACTCTTGATCCTCTTTCCTTGGACCCTGTTGTCCTTGCTGATACAAGGAACACAAATGCAAGGCTTTCTTTAAGATTCACATGATTGAAAATGTAAAGGAAGAAGAACCTAAACCAGTTGGCAGCTATTAAAAAGAATCAACAAGTGCGGATTAGCACATAGTGAATGAAGAAGATAAAGAACAAGAAGAAGCTCTGAATGCTTATCTTAATGGCTATCTTCATGCTATGTTAGGTATAACTCAATATAGTATCTTGAGGATAAGATGCAAGGGCAAAGGGAAAAGAATGATGGCATTAACAGATGCAGACAACAGTCGTCACTCATAATTTTATGGATGCCAAGATAGTGAGTTTTGTAGGTCTAGAAGTGGAGCCGCTAGCGAATTTCCAAGTTTCAATGGCCAACAGTATGTCAATGGATTGCTAGGGTAAGGTAAGGGATTCACAATGCTGTTTGAAAACTACGGGCTCAACTCTGATCTTTATATTGTAACTTTGGCTGGAGTTGATGTGATCATGAGGGGGACTATGGCTCAAGACCATAGGTGTATTTCAAATGAATATTGATCAGTTGTACATGATCAAGAGAGAACAGCATCTGATCACCATTAGAGGATTGCAAACATGCAAAAACAAACTGATTTCAGCCAGTGCCATAGCCAAACAACTTTCCAAGGGGAAGCCATGTTACATTTTTCAATGCAATTCCAAGGAAGGCTTGAGCATCAAGGTAAAATCACATAGACCAGCAAGTTGGGAGGAAGTGCAATAGTTGTTTGTAGAGTTTGCAAATTTATTCCAAAATCTACCCCGTGAGTTGTCATTTCATATGAGAAAAGAGTACATTATTGAGTTGGAACCTTGATCCCAACCAATCATCGGTCTTCCCTAAGGGTATCCTAACTTCATGTCTAAGGATTTCTTTAGGACTTGCCTTACAAGTTGCCACAAGATAGAGACAAATAGATTGTTCCAATTGCTTTAGGGTCAAAACGATCCAAGCTAGGGAGACTCTCACAATGTCTGAAGGAAAAGATGCACTCTTATGTTAGATTTGTCAGATAGAATGTCTTAGTCATTAGTAGTTCTATATTGTTAAAAGAATCTTGTGTACATTATGGAATCACCATTAGAACTAAGGGAAGAAACTACGCAGCTGACCAATCATCCCAGCGACAACAGCTAGATTCACTCCCACATGCTCGGAGTATGGCTGCTGCCATGGATGGGAAGGTAATCAATGAACCAATTAGGTTGACTATAATGTCCCCTTTTTTTGAATTAAACAAGTCAGGAAAACTGAAGCCTATTTTTATTTCCTGTAGGCTAAGGGAAATAATTTAATAATAATTCATTTAAGTTGTCCAAAGTTACTTTATATTATAACATGGAAAAATGACACTTAAGGTGTATTATTATTAAAAGGGGCTAAAAACAATATTAATCACATGGTCAAAAGTAATTAGTATTATGAGGGTGAAAAAATGAATATTGAATTAAAAGTAATTTTAGTTACTTTTAGGTTATGATGAAATTAGAAAAGTGAAGTTATAAAATGACAAGTAGGACTAAAATGATTATTATTGATTAATTACTCACTTTTACCATTCACGATTGAATCCAGAATTCTTTCAACTTCTGCTTGAGGACAAAAACCCTCCATTGCAGCCAAGATACATTATGAAATCCCTCCAATATTCAGAGGTAACTCCACATAGGGGTTACAATTGATCAGAACACAGGTTATCTAAAAACAATAAGGAATCAGGGCTTTGACGGCTGTGGCCAATAAAATTCAATTTTGAAAGCCAAATTTCAGCCCTAGGACAAGGGCATCACACCTCCCAACAGTTCCAAGAAGTAGCAACCCCTTTTAAGGGGAGATTGTACTATTTAGGGCAGTCTGTAGCCTTGCCAAAGGAGATCACAACATTTTGGGAATCTAGAACAACAATTTTCCCCAGTGCCAAACCCTGTCGCACTGCTCAAACAAAGGAATTTGCCAACCTGCAGCTGTTGTAGCAACACCAACAAAGATCTTAGATTAGAGTTTTTTGATTTGTTTGACCATTCAGTGATATTTAAAATTCATGCTTATTGTTCCAAGGGCTATTTCCCAATGCCATACCACTCAACAGGCTACCATATAAGTTCTAGCAGGGTGTACAACTATACCTGTTGTACCAGCTAAACAAACTAATTTGCAGACCTCTAGGCAAGGGTTTGCAAGTTTTATCAGAAAAATAAAGTATTATTTAGATCTGATCTTGCTTAAATTTTATTCCAATTGGACTAAAATTCGTCTTCATTCCTAGTTATTAGTTATAACCGTGTTTCATGCATTTCCAATTTTAATTGAAAAGGGTTACAAAAATATAATTTTTTCAAAATTCATTATTATTCTCAAAAGGGATTGTTGACTCTGTGGATTGCACCCATGACAGAAGGCTGAGCTTCTGTCTTCCACGCGGCACAATGGAGACTCCCCTCTTGCTGTGGGTCTGGCAAAACTAAGGGGAGAATCTCTAGATAAGGGCTAGCTCCCTTTGATGCATCTCTGAGGTCCTGAATTTTCTACTGCTAACAATGGGAGGGGAAAAGAGATAAGGATTACTGAAAACAGAACCTAGATTAATACGGTGATGCACCAAAAAGTTTGATCTACTCAGCTTTGACATACACTTTACACTAAGAAAAAGTTGATATACACTTCATTTGATACGAGAAACTCTTCTGCATCAGTGACCTAGGGGTCCTCTGGAGATACAGGGAGGAAGAACTACCAGAGGTGTTCTAAGACACACTATGGCAGCCTGTTCACATGTGCCTATACTATGCTGTGGACACTTATGGCTGACCTGCAAGAGAAGAACTCACAATACACTAGACATGCTGGAATCATTATGTGAAAGCATAAAAAAAATGACTTAACACAAGACAAAACCATAGACATATGCAAAAGAGTAAACTCAAAATGGAGGTAAAAATGCTATGTATTGATTCAAGGTAAAATCCTACAGGGCTTCGCCATACAAGTTGAGAGATAGATCTTTTTCAAAATGAGAGTTTACAATATATAGAGAGAGAAGAAGCAATGTCGCTCTTTTACAAGTGGCCCATGTGCATTGAGAGCATTGGGAAGAGGAAGCCGCTGAAAGAGAATGCTATGTCAGCTTCAGTTTTGACTTTAGGCGTTTAAAATATATTAAACGTCATGTGTGAAAACATGGGCCGCGCCGTTTGTCTGCAAACAAGACCCCTTCTTCAAGACATTCATGCGGTTGTCTAACCATTAATGCAAAATGAAGAAAAACAGGTCGCGTCGTTCACTGTTTTTGCTCTTTGATGACCACTTGGTAGAGACTGTTTCAATCGCTGGAATAACTCCTTGTGCCGACACCTTCTTTTGTCACTTGGACTATTTTGTCTGTTTCTGCGCTTGGCTCTTTGGGCTCCTTTCTTGGCGGGTCGCTGAGTTCACTCTTGACTCTTGTCTCTTTCTAGCTTTGTCTTTTTCTGGTTTTGTCTTTTGTCATCTCTTGGCTCTTTCTGGCAATCTGAGCCCCCTAGGGCTATCTTTTATCAATCCTTGGCTGGCTTCTTAGGCTCTTTTCTCAGCGGACTCTTCCTTTTGGCCCTAAGGTATTTGAATTCCTTCGGGTTCGTGCTCAAGCATTTAAAGATCAACGGCTATTTCATTGCCATAAAGTTGACGTTTGCGCGCCCATTGCTATTTGAAAGCCAACGGCTATTCTATTGCTTGAATTTGACGTCTGTAGGGACGTCACCAGACGTTTGAACTTGAATGGCTAGTTCGCTATGTTGGATTTTGACGTCTTCGGGCCCGTCACCCCCTTTTGCAATTCCTTCGGACTTTCTTTCTTTGGACTTTCTGTTCCTTCGGATTTTTTTCTTTGTTCGGGCCTTTGTCTTTTAACCCTCCCGAAGGGAAGGTATCCCTTTGGGCTTTAAGAAAGGTCCCTTTCACGGTCGCCGAGAGTCCCCCGCAAGGGCACTTGCCCTTCGGGGTCCTTCGGGCTCCTTGTGGTTCTCACATCCTTCGGACAAAATGTCCGAAGGAATTCCTTTGGACATTTTGCCCGAAGGAATTCCTTCGGACATTTTGCCCAAAGGAATTGTTCCCTTCATTTTAAACGCTTGCTTTCGGTCGGCTTTTTTGCTGACAAATTCCTTCGGACAAAATGTCCGAAGGAATTCCTTTGGACTTTTTGTTTGAAGGATTTGCCTTACCATTTTCCAGGGATTTTCTTTCCGAAAGGACAATCTTTGTTCGGCGACTTGCTTTGTTAATTTCTTCGGACAAAATGTTTTAAGGAATTCCTTCGGGCATTTTGCCTGAAGAAATTCAACCTTTGTCTCCGCCTGTCTTTTGCCTTGTCTTTCCCGAAGGGCAAGTCCTTTTTGGGCTCCTTGGCCAGCTGTCCTCCACAAGGGTAAATCAAGTCCAAAGTTACCCTTTGGAGCTTTTGCAATGGTCCATTTTGCTCATTGCCGGCCCTCTTGAAGCTCTGCTTAACCTTTGAGCTTTTGAAAATGATCCTTTGGCCTTTTGAACTTAGTCCTTTTTGCCGATTAAAAGCCCTCTGAAATGGTTTACTTGCTCCCTTGCAAATTCCTGCATAACCACTCCTTTCAACCCAGCCTGTTCTTTCTGCACGACATGCTTGAAGTTGAGCCTTTTTCATGCCAAGAAGGAAAAAATGTGTTGCAGAAGCATATTTCTGCATTATCCTTCATGTCTGGACGTGGAAATGGAAAGAAAAGAGAAGGGGGACCGATTTTTTGCCCACAGGACCAAAACTGGTCAACAATTTGGCGATTCCCAGGGGAAGCATGCTTGCTATGCTTAGAAACCAGTAGCCTCAAAGTCCATTGGGCATGGAGTCAGAACGCAGCTTGAAAAAGTTAACAACAGCCCCGAGAGATCCAAGAATCAATCATGAAGCTTTTACCCCAAACACAAAGGAAAACATACACAACAAAGGCTAAAAAACACTACCTGTGCAAACAACACTTAGGGAAAACAGGGAAAGAAAAACTGAAAACAAACTACTATGTACAGCTAACCAGGTATATTTGCCTCCCTCCTAGATCAAAGGAAAATTTTTTTAAGTCTCCTTCATGGCAAGAAAACTTATGAAACCAGACAAGTGGCTGAATGGAATGGAGACTTGGTGACTTGCTCTTCTTGCCTGCCACCTTGATTGGCTCGTATCCAAATGAATCGAGGGCAAACATGCTTCCAACATCTATGTACTCTTCTTGTTCTTGGAAGCTTGCCTCCTGGTGGTTCTTCTTGCTCGTGTGTTTTATTAAGAAATCAATGGCTGTTGGCTCATCACCATAAGCCCCTTGATATGCATAGCCCCTTTGACATGTGTCATGGTCTAACCTATTCCCTCTTGCCTCATTGAAGACCCTGTCAAATTGATCCCCGGCTTCCTCATGGCTTTCTTGAAGAAGGGTGACTATTGTGATATCTGAAATGGAACCACAAACTGATTGCTCATCCCACAGAACATCACCTTCTTGCTCAAGGCTCTCTTCTTCAAAGCTTTCCTCAAGATGGACAAGCTTCTCCTTTTCTTGCTCAAAAACCAGAGTCTCTAGTTGTTCAAAGACATCTTCTTGATCCTCCTCCAACTCGGGTTCCATGGCATGGTCATCCTCCTTGATGACTTCTAAAATATCATCTTCAGAGTCACCGACCTCTTGAGGGATAAATCTGAAAGCTTGCAGCCCTTTGGCATACTTATTTGAGTCCCAATGCTGCCTTCTCCTCCCTTAGCCAGCTCATAGCCTCCTTGAAGAAGAGTGTAACCTTCCCCATTGACTTCAAACAAATCATTCAAAACATGATCAAGAATCTGTCCATGCTCGTCTATGACGTCTTGCAAAGTGAGAGAAGAGTCAAAGATCATCTCTCCCTCATCAGAGATAGAGGCAAAAGTTTGTGACTTGTCTTCTTGTTCATTAAAGGGGGTACCTATGGTGATCTCCTCCTCATCTGCATTCATGAAGCTTCCCTGATCAGTCATGAACTGAGCATACTCCTCTTCACTTACTTCCTTTAAGATGGATTCCTCAACACAAGAGAAACATTCTTCATTTACCAGGCAAGGAGGTGGAACACAAGGATTGTCAAAATCAGGTTGGGAATGGAAAGCAGGGAATCTTTTTGAAAACTTATGAGAAAATGGGGGCAGACCTTGGGCCAAAATCACTTGATTTTCGTCTCTCCACTTGACCAACACTTCATCAATATCGAAATTAGCTTGAGGATTGGTAGAAGGGGTGTCTTTTGGTGTAGGCTCCTCTCTAAGGTCTGAAACCTCCATCTCGCTTTCACTAAGCAACCTCACCTTTGCCTCTAATTCCTCAATTTGCTTAGCTAGATTTTCTTGAAAGAGTCTTTCTTGGAGCTCATAGGAATCATCATGGAAATGAGGAGTGCATGAAGGCTGCCATGGAGTACAAGAAGCTTCTTGAGGAAGGGTGGGAGGGACTTGAAAAGGACTAGCCTCATTTTGTACCTCACACTCTCAAACAATGTCTTTCTCCTCGTTGTTCCATGAATCAATGACTTTACTCCAGCTCATGGTATTAGGACTGGAAATCTCCTTTTGGGGTGATGGGGCTGCAATGTGAGAGGGTAGTGAGGGTTTGGATTCCACTTCCTTTGCTGCCAACATAGACTGCTGCATTTGAAGATTTGCCAATTCAATCTGCTTATCAAGATTGGCCTTAAACACAAGATTTACTGTTTCAGAACTCTTCTCAACATGATTGGGGAAAGGACTTTGACAGGTTTGACTTGGCTCATGAGTAGGGACCGCGTATGGCTGATATGAAACTTGGGGCAGCGGGTATGCAGATTGATGGACTTGGTAAGGTTGCCTCTCATGAATACTCAACCTCTCTTCCAAAGATGCAATCAAACCACTCACATCTAGCATCTCGCTTGTAAGCCTTTGTCAATTGGCTCTTTCAATAGGAGTCCATTCACTCTTAACCAGATCTAATGCATTTCTCACTTGATGAATGGAATGATCAAGAATTTATTGGCCACATCCCCTTCTAGTGTCAAGCTCCACTACATACTTTTCATATCCCAGCAGTGCTTGTTTGAAGGTGGAAATGGGTTGATTGGCAAAAAGATTAGGTTGAGTAGGAGAAGTAACACATTGAGAAGACTGGGCACAACACTGATATAGCTCATGACAGGGCTGAGATTGGTCATATTGGACCCGATAAGGATCAACACAAAGCTGGTAAGGATCATACCCAGGTTGGCCAAGGACTTGCTCAAACTGAGGAGGAAGAGGCAAAGCCCAAAATATTTCACCAACCTGCAAGGGGAAAAACTCATAACCGTATGCATCCTTGTTGCTTGGGATGATTCCATGAACAACCTGAGCTTGATCAAAACTATATGAAGGAACACAAGACCCATGGTTCTGAGCAATGGAATTATACATACCCAAAATATGATTTGCTGATGGCACCAGGATTGCTTAACCAGCTAATTCAACTCGGAGTCGCCATTGGTGTTGATGAAAAAGCCTCCAAAGGCTGGCTAGTTGAAGAACACACCAAAATTCTTCAACTCTTTGGATAAAAATTGGTCCCGTCGGGCGTGCCAAAAATTGTTGACGCTGTGGATTGCACCCTTGACAAAAGGCTGAGGTTCTATCTTCCACGCGACACAATGGAGACTCCCCTCTTGCTGTGGATCTGGCAAAACTGAGGGCAGAATCTCTAGATAAAGGCTAGCTCCCTTTGATGCATCTCTGAGGTCCTGGATTTTCTACTGCTAACAATGGGGGGGGAAAGAGATAAGGATTACTGAAAACAGAACCTAGATTAATACGGTGATGCACCAAAAAGTTTGATCTACTCAGCTTTGACATACACTTTACACCAAGAACAAGCTGATATACACTTCATTTGATATGAGAATCTCTTCTGCATCAGTGAGCTAGGGGTCCTCTGGAGATACAGGGAGGAAGAACTACCAGAGGTGTTCTAAGACACACTATGGCACCCTATTCACATGCGCCTATACTCTGTTGTGGACACTTTTGGCTGACCTGCAAGAGAAAAACTCACAATACACTAGACATGCTGGAATCATTCTGTGAAAGCATAAAAAAATGACTTAACACAAGACAAAACCATAGACATATGCAAAAGAGTAAACTCAAAATGGAGGTAAAAATGCTATGTATTGATTCAAGGTAAAATCCTACAGGGCTTCACCATACAAGTTGAGAGATAGATCCTTCTCAAAATGAGAGTTTACAATATATATATATATATATAGAGAGAGAGAGAGAAGAAGCAATGGCGCCCTTTTACAAGTTGCCCATGTGCGTTGTGAGCATTGGGAAGAGGAAGCCGTTGAAAGAGAATACTGTGTCGGCTCCAGTTTTGACTTTAGGCATTTAAAATATATTAAACGTCATGTGTGAAAACATGGGCTGCACCGTTTGTCTGCAAACAAGACCCCTTCTTCAAGACATTCACGCGATTGTCTAACCATTAATGCAAAATGAGGAAAAATAGGTCGCGCTGTTCATTGTTTGTGCTCTTTGATGACCACTTGGCAGAGACTGTTTCAACTGCTTGAATAACTCCTTGTGCCGACACTTTCTTTTGCCACTTGGACTATTTTGTCTGTTTCTGCGCTTGGCTCTTTGGGCTCCTTTCTTGGCGGGTCGCTGAGTTCACTCTTGACTCTTGTCTCTTTCCAACTTTGTCTTTTCTTGGTTTTGTCTTTTGTCATCTCTTGGCTCGTTCTGGGAATCTGAGCCCCCTAGGGCTATCTTCTATCAATCCTTGGCTGGCTTCTTAGGCTCTTTTCTCAACAGGCTCTTCGTTTTGGCCCTAAGGCCTTTGAATTCCTTTGGGTTCGCGCTCAAGCATTTAAAGATCAACGACTATTTCATTGCCGTAAAGCGGCATTTGCGCGCCCGTCGCTATTTGAAAGCCAACGACTATTCTATTGCCCTGAATTTGACGTCTGCGGGGACGTCACCAGATGTTTGAACCTGAACGGCTAGTTCGCTATGCTGAATTTTGACGTCTTTAGGCCTGTCACCCCCTTTTGCAATTCCTTCGAACTTTCTTTCTTCGGGCTTTCTGTTCCTTCGGATTTTTTCCTTTGTCTAGGCCTTTGTCTTTTAACCCTCCTGAAGGGAAGGTATCCCTTCGAGATTTAAGAAAGGTCCCTTTCACGGTCACCGAGAGTCCCCCGCAAGGGCACTTGCCCTTCGGGGTCCTTCGGGCTCCTTGTGGTTCTCACATCCTTCAGACAAAATATCCGAAGGAATTGTTCTCTTCATTTTAAACGCTTGCTTTTGGTCGACTTTTTTGTGGACAAATTCCTTCGAACAAAATGTCTGAAGGAATTCCTTTGGACTTTTTGTCCAAAGGATTTGCCTTACCATTTTCTGCGGATTTTCTTTCCGAAAGGACAATCTTTGTTTGGCGACTTGCTTTGTGAATTTCTTCGGACAAAATGTTTTAAGGAATTCCTTCGGGCATTTTGCTCGAAGAAATTCAACCTTTGTCTCCGCCTATCTTTTGCCTTGTCTTTCCCGAAGGGCAAGTCCTTTTTGGGCTCCTTGACCAGTTTCCCTTCGCAAGGGTAAATCAAGTCCAAAGTTACCCTTCGGAGCTTTTGCAATGGTCCATTTTGCTCATTGCCGGCCCTCCGCAAGGGCTGCTTAACCTTTGAGCTTTTGAAAATGATCCTTTGGCCTTTTGAACTTAGTCCTTTTTGCCGATTAAAAGCCCTCTGAAACGGTTTACTTGCTCCCTTGCAAATTCCTGCATAACCACTCCTTTCAACCCAGCCTGTTCTTTCCGCACCAAATGCTTGAAGTTGAGCCTTTTTCATGCCAAGAAGGAAAAAATGTGTTGCAAAAGCATATTTCTGCATTATCCTTCATGTCTGGGCATGGAAATGGAAAGAAAGAGAATGGGACCGATTTTTTGCCCACGGGACCAAAAATGGTCAATAGGGATATCACAGTGGTATTCGTCATGTCCCCCTTTTGGACATGAAGCTTTTGAAGACCCTTAGCCTATTTGTCCTTTGTTTTCCAAGGCTAAGCAAAGTTGAAGAAAGAGGAAACATATTGTTCTAATTGTAAAATTCAAAAAGTTGCTTTATTGTCTAACTTTCACTTAAGTTGTGGTCTTTTGAGGGTCATGGGCACCCAAGACCTTAAGTGAGGGTTATAAAGTAATTAATCTTTTCTTTTAAAAGTTGAGTTCCCTAAAAAAACGCAATGCCCCTCTTGGAGGGAAGGATATCAAAAGGGAATGGAGCATTCATTGAAAGGCATGTTTTATGCTATTTTGGATAATTGAATTTGTAAGCAAAAGCACGAAAATGCTTAGCTTATCCATTGAGGATGAAACCCTTCAATGAAAGTTGAAGGATTAAATTCCTTACATTCAACTAGGGCATCCTCATTTAGGGGTTGCATAGAGATTCAATAATCAAATTTTCAGCGTTTCGTCAATTTGAAGGTTTGTGATTTCACCCTATGTGTGGCGACTAGGGTTTTGAGTGAAATTTCTAGCTTGAGGGTAAAATTTCAGATATTTTTGGGTAGCTTCGGCATCGAATTGGTTTGTGAAGGATGGCGCTGAGGTTTTGAGGACCATTGGCAATGAATTGATAGGTTTATGGGCAACAAACCCTTGTGGAGCAGATCTAGGGAAGCGATTGGATTTGGGGAGGGATTTGAAGCCCCATCAATGCAACGATTGGGATTTTGAGGGTTCTCTACAGCCTTAAAGGTGCAGTGTCCCCCTTAGGAACTACAATTGACAATTTGAAGGGCATAAAACAGCCATATTTGTGATATGAAAATATACAATTGAAGCTGGTATTTTTATTCTAATTTACAACTATTTGTTGAAGGAAAATTATGCTTTTTGGAATAGATATTGTTGGCTTTAATATTTATTAATTTTCTATAATTGTTGAAGGGAATAAATATTGTTTGGATGCCCTAAAATTGGTACCGCATAATTCAAAAAAAATTATGAACCCAGGGTTTGAATATTTAATATACATAATTTCATAATTTATTGGTTAAGGTTTGGTATTCATAATTTAGAAATTTTGAGTGGAGGTTTGTTGGTAAACCATTTTGATCTAAAATACCCTAAAATGGGACATTATAGTGGTATCAAAGCCAATTTTTTGGCCAACTGTGGGGTGTGAGTGACTTCAATGGATTGGCAACCTAGGTTTTTGCCAAAAGAAGAATGCATTCCCTTCAAAAGGTGGGGATGAAGAAGAGGACTATGGATGAAGCCATGGATGATTTGTTTCAAGCCATGGAGAATTATCAAAGGGAACTAAAGGCAATAAATCTAAAGGTTTTGGCAAAGTCTATGGGGTTAAGCCCTAGACCTCAAAAGTCTCTTTTAGAAGAAGAGAAGATTGAACTACAGATGAATATGGAGCTTCAAAAGTCTGAAATTGTAGGGCAGCTAAAGAATAACCTCCAACTTCACAAAGGGCAGCCTAGCAATATGAATGATGAGCTTAAAAATCCTGAATCTTTGGGGCAGCTAAAGAGGAGTTTTCAGTTGTTTAAAGGGTAGACAACACATGAGTTTTTCGAGGCCTAAAAATATGAAATTTCAAGGTAGCAAGTAGCAAAATTTCAATTGGAAACGGGACCAACAAACTCATAAATTTCTGAGTTAAATGATAAAATTTCTGAGTTGCAAAAATCAGAAATATTTGGGGCAGCGAAGTAAAATTTTTGAGTTTCACAATTCAGAAATAGTGGGGTAGCAAGAGGGAGTTGTCCAACAACTAAATGAGCAGCAAAAAGAGCAAGAGGAGAAGGAAGGTAAGAAAGGGGAAGAATCCATTTCGCATATTGAGGGAGGAAAATCAAATTTGCAGAACACATGTAGAAGGGCCTGTTGACAATTTTGCCCCCACAGGGCAAATTGTCACCCCTACACTTCGGAACTTTGCTATGGTGCAAAGTTTGTCTTGTGAATCAGTTTTGGGGTCCTTAAATGAGCATTTACAGCCACCCAAGTGGCCATCTACAGCCAGGTGAAGTTTAGTCATGCAGAGGTTTCCAAGGAGCTTGCTTGATTACAGCCAAATGTGCAAATACAGCCAAGATATACAAGCTGTAAGTTTATTTGTTTTGTCTTCCCAAGGAATTTTTCGGGTATAAGAGGTAGACTATTTCTTCAAACATTTTGTCCGTGAGAAAGAGCTCTCAAAGGACTGTGTAAAAGTTTGAAAAAATGACTAAGTGGCAGTCGTTCAAGGCTTTTTTCTTCGGGCTTTTTGTTCGAAAGAAAGGAGAAAAACTCAATTGAGAAGACTGGTTTTCAAGTCAAGACAAAAGTCCGAAGGAATAAAGACAGTTACAAAAAGCTCGGGTGCCCTACAAAAAGCCTGGGTGCCCTTCAATTCTTTCGAAAAGCCACTTTTGAAGGTAACAGAAGCCCTTACGGAGGGCACTTGGTTGGTGAAGTGAACCTTTTCAATTCTTTCGAAGGGCACTCCTAGAAGATAGAAGCCCTTGCGGAGGACATCTGGATGTCGCGTAGAGACATTTACAATTTTCCTGAAGGGTATGTGCCCTTGCAGGAAACACTTCAAGCATGAAGAAGACGTTGGCAAAACTCTGAAGGGCAAAATTCATTTTTTCGAAGGACACCTGCCCTTGCGAAGGGCACTTGGTCGGTGGCAGGACCCTTTCACAAGTTTCGAAGGGCATTATTGGGAAGTAGAAGCCCTTGCGGAGCACAGAGACATAAGCAAAGGACAAAAGCAAAGTTTCGAAGGGCACTTGCCCTTCGGGGAAAAGATAACCAAAGGAGACGAATTCCTTTGGACTTTTTGTCCGAAGGAATTCCTTTAGACAAAAAATTTGAAGAAATTTAGGAGGATAAAAAACCTAGGGAAAATAAGAAAACAAAGGCAAAGGAGTTCATTCGGAATAATTGTCAAACAAGAAATCTCGAAACCAGCTGGAAGGTGAGGTATGAACAACAACAATTTCTTCATCATTTGACACTAAAACTTCATTAGTTTCTTGCAAGTCCTGAGCTAGATGCTCACAAAGTCCTTTGCCTCTAACCAGTTTTGTAACTTTAATTTCTACGTCATATTCCATTACTTTGGTTATCCAATCAACCCTCTTCTCATTTATGTCTTTGTCCAAAAGAAATTCTTTGATGCTTGGATGAGCAACCATTAGATGTATTTTATTGTTAGACAACAAGTGCTTAAATTTCTTCAGAGATCTTATAACTAAAAGGACATGTTTTTCAACAAAAGAATACCTTGTCTCATACTCCTGCAAGCCTTGGCTGTAGAAAGCTATTGGCTGCTCTAAATATTCATGATTCTGCTGCATAAGAATTCCTGAAATGGTGTCCACACTAGCATACGTATACAGAATGAAATATTTTGTAAGATCTGGATTTAAAAGTGTAGGAGCACTTGCTATGGCTTTCTTAACATCTTCAAACCCTGTTATTCCCTCGGACTAGTTGAAGTTTGATTTTTCTTTAACATGGTTGTAAGTGGTTTAGCTACAGTAGCGAAATCTGAAATGTATCTCCTTATAAAATTGATCTTTCCAAAGAAACTTTGCAAAGCCTTTTTGCTTTTAGGCAAGGAGAGTGCAATAATGGATTGAATCCTTTCAGAATCTATGTTTAAATTGTGCTTTGAAACAACATCTCTAAGAAGCTTACTTTCATGAATTGAAAATACACACTTTTCGGGATTTAGAGATATCCCAAATTGGCTACACCTTTCAAAAACTTGCTAGAGGTGAACCATGTGATCTTCTGCATCTTTTGAAAATACTGTTATATCATCCAAATAGACAAGCACAAACCTGTTAAGAAGGCCTTGAAAGGCCATATCCATGGCTCTCTAAAAGGTTGCTCCAGCATTGGACAAATTGAATGGCATCTTTCTGTATGCAAATGTCTCCCACTTAGTTGTGAAGGCTGTCTTGAATTGGTCCTCTTCTTTGACCAAAATCTGATTGTAGCCACTATATCCATCCAACAAGGAAAACCTCTCTGAACCTGCAACAAGCTGTAAAATTTGTTCCATTGGTGGCAATGGATAGTAGTTCTTTAAGCGAAGCCCTATTTAAATCACGGAAATCAACACACAAACGAATCTCACCATTCTTTTTCCGTACTGGAATGAGGGTCGCCACCCAAGTTGAGTGCTTAATTGGAAATATGATAGCTGATTCTATGAGCATGTGAAGCTCAGCTTTCATCAAAGGCTCAAGCTTTGGATTGATTGGCCTTTGTATTTGTCTTACTGGTTTAGTTTCGTCTTCTAACTCAATAGTGTGTTGAGCCAAACTTGGATTAAAACCTTTGAGATCACTATACTGGCATTCGAATATATCAGCAAAATTTGTGTATAATTCAATGAAAACTTTTTTTTGTGAGGGAATGCATACCTTGCCCAATTTCAAAATCTTACCAGCTGCAATCTCTACATTGGCATAGTGCTCTTTCTTTGTTGATAAGGATGGTTTCTCTTTCCTTAGCTCATCATCTTCACTGAAAATATTTTCACGAGTGACCAATCCCTTGGGTAGCTTATTAGTTTTCAATTGTACAATCTGATCACCATACGGCTGTAAGCGTTTCGACTAATTTTTAAAAAAAACTCAGCCTCTTTCTGCAAAAATCTCATAATTTGATTGTCATTTTCAAACACCTACCAATTTTCTTGGTTATTCGAAACAAAATACCTTACAACTATCTTTATATGTGATTGAAAAATGTCTCTTTTTACATCAGTTGGGATATCAAATTGTGCCTCAACAGCAACCAACCTATCAGCATGTTTATACCTATCTCTTGGTATTGCCTGAATATTAAAACTTTGAAAATCTTCAAGTAAATCCCATACTCTGTGTCTGTAAGATTTAAGCAACATATTCTTGCATATATTCAAACCTCTTACTTGGTGGACTACAAGTTCACTATCTCCAAACACTTGCAAACAATTTGCTTTCATCTTCCTAGCCCACTGCAAATCGTGGACTAGTGCTTCATATTCAGGGACGTTGTTTGAACAGCCAAACTATAATTTAATAAAGGATAAATACATTTGTTCTGTAGGAGAAATTAACATTATTCCAGCTCCGATCTCATGCTTATTTCTTGATCCATCAAAGTATAATTGTCACAAGCCTTCATTATATTTGTCCTCTTTGACCATGGCTAGAATTAGTGCATCGTTCTCATGAAGACAATACACACCAAGACCTTCTTCTTCAATCAGCATGTAGGGATCATGCTCATGCAAGGTGGAAACCCACTCATCAAGAAACAAATCTGGAACTCCATCCAAAGGCGAGTCTTTTTCTACATCACTAGTTCGTAGTATTTTATTTGAGATGATACAATTTGCATTGACTACACTTGGCATATAAGGCTCCATGTGAAAACATGCAGTAGGTTCTGAATGAATTGTTACCTTTGTGCCATCTCTGGTCTTGAACAACAAGTCCAATTAGCTGATAAATATCCCCCAATCTTTGAGGTGAAATCTCTTGAAATGCGCATAGCGAAATAAGGAGGTAGGTCCACCACTACAACGTCTTGTTGAATAGTCACGTTAGGACAGACATGTAATGTCAATTTAAAATCTTTGATAATGCCTACCGTTTTTGCTGGTGAACCATCCAACTGCAGTATCCCTTTAGTATTTGGCTCATAAACAAGGCTGAGCTTGTCTGCAATTTTTTTGGGCATCACTGTACTATCCACCATACAATTATGAACCAAAGTATCACCCACTATCAAAGAAAAATAAAAAGGGGGAGTTTTCTTTGTTTTTACCTCAGTTTTGTCCACCTGTGATATCTTATCTCCTTGCTGCATTTGTTGCTTAGTTGGCTGATCCGAATTTGTCAAGACAACACCTTTTTCAACCCATTTTGGTGACAATTCAAGAGCTGAAAGTTCTTGAATGAGTTTATCCTTTTGCCCTGGAATTGAAAGAGAATCCCACATGCTAATGTTGATGTTAGACTTCTTCATTTGGTCTACAATATTGAACTGAGATAGACTAACCTTTGATTGCATTTTTTGTGGTACTTGTCGCTCACAAATTAGAGGTATTTGCTGCACTTTACTAACCTCTACATTCTGATTTTTTTTTGCTGTGGGGGCAGCAAGCTGCTCTTTTGTACCTTGAGAAATAATACTAGGAGCACTTGGAAATATTGGCTACTGCTTGGGCTTCCTCAACAACGCTTCTTTTAGTTCTCTGATAAGTAATCGCTACAACTTGACCATTTGAAACGTTAGTTTTAACATCCTGAGTAAAAACGACATGATCATCTACTTGCCAATTTACATTGATAGCATCGGGCTGCCCTTGAGTCGCTCTTTGTGATGCCAAACCTGTATCTTGATATTGACCTCCTTGAAAAGAGAACTTTTCTTGTGTCATCTATGGCATGGTGCTATTTGGTGATACCAAGTTCTGGTTTTGAACATCATTGAGAACAGAGGGCTGCCACCCTGAATCCTACACCAAATTGTTTTGAAGTGGGGTTGGAATAATGGCTTTTGAAGTGGAAGGAGCATTCGGATCAAGAGCAACATATGACTTAGCTAGAGTTATGGCTCCTTGTGCTTGATAGGGTGGTCTATTTTCTCTGAAAACTTGATAAGGAGACCTTTGGTCTTTGGAGGGCTGATAGTTGTTCTGATTTTGTTGTTGATAGGGCCTATTTGACTGAAATTGTTGCCTTTTGAGTTGTACTATTTCATTTCCAAAAGATTGTAGAAAACTTTTCAACTCTCCTACTCACTAGATTGACTAGTAGGGGCTAGAATAAGAACTTGAGGTGCTGGAATTAGAGCCAAGGATGGAATTTGAGGAATTTGATGGGCTGGTATAGAACTTATTTTTTAAAATATGGGCATTGGAGGTCTTGGAGAAAGCTTACCTGCTTGTATCAAACTATTTTCTGCCCTTATTACAACTTCATAAGCATCTGGTAAAGTAGTACCACCCATTGACTGTATCATCACACTAATGTCAGAATTGAGAGCTTTCAAAAAATACAGAAATGCATATTCAGGAGATGGCCTAATTAGAACTGGTATCCTGGTCCATGTCTTCTGGAATCTGAGACTAAAATCGGATATGAACTCATGAGGAGCTCTCTGTATGGCAGTTAATTGCTCAACTAAAGATAAGTGATCAGATTTGTCCTCAAACTGCTTGACCAACGCTGCACCCAATTCATCCCAAGTGGAAACGGATCTAAGTGGGAGGGTTTTATACCACTGTAATGCTTTTCCTTTGAAATAAACAGCTAGCAATCTGATAGCAATATTATCCTCAACAACATTATGAACTAAACAAAGATTAGCCACATCTTGGATATGCTCAAGAGGGGTTGTTTGATTTTCTCCTGAGAAGAATGAAATACTTTTGAGGTCAGATATAGGAATGTCATCTAACTGTGCTAGATTTAGTGGACTTCCCCTATTGAATGGAGCAAACACTTGATTTCTAACGGCCATCTGGATGGTGGGGATTTCAGTGTCTAGAACGATAAGATGAGAGGGAGGTAAATATTCCTTTTGAGGATATGGATTTGCCCTCCTAGACCTTGCTCTTTTATAAGTCACAAATTCAAAAGGAATACCTTTACTTGCTGATCTTGTGGTAACCTTTGGCATGAACGGATTGCCTGAATGATGCTATGAACTCTGCAACTGGATGTAAATGAATATCCTCCGCTACTGCAAAAACTCTATGCAAAAAACTCTTTTCTTGGTCCCACCGGGTGTGCCAAAAATTGTTGTCAACCTAGAGCTGCACCCTGAATCGAAGACGTGCATGAAATGACCAATCCTCTATCCGGTTGAAACAATGGGATCTTCTCACGAGGGTAGGTGCCTCAATGGTGAGAAGAACCTCCAGAGAAGGCTCCTATAAGATGTATCAATGAGGATCTCTACTCTACGCTGTGGACCACCATGGAAAAGGGAGAAGGAAACTTGAAAGGGAAATCCTACCTAATAACGGTGATACACCAAAACGTTGATCCACTCTACTTGGAACTTTGAACACTGAATCAAACAAGGGAAAAAGAAGACCTTTGATTTCAATTGATCACTATGCATCAATATTTCATGAGAAGGTTCGATCCAATGACCAAAACATGAGGGAAAATGATGGAGAGAAGTCTGATACAAGACACTTTGTAGCCACCTAACATCCACTTACAGCTTCAACAAAAGACATAAAGAACATTGAACATGATTTGCATAATATGATGAGCTAGCAACTAGGCACGAATCATAATTTGGGAAGAGAGAAATCTACCACATATGCAAATTGTTGAATGAATACACACTATGCCATCACTTGAAATCTAAAAGTACAGTCTTTTTATTGATTGAAGAGGTTACACAACTCACCAATGGCAGAGTCTGGTCTTGCCAAGAGAGGGATGAAAAAATCTAAGGCTGAAAAACCATTAATATAGAGAATTACAAAAGCCAAGAGATTGATGTTGAAGAATAGAAGAGGAAGATCAACTTAGATTAACTCAAGACTGACTTTGCCTTTCAATAAAATATGATTTCCCTTTGTCTTTGCATGAAACTCCTTGGCGCTAGAGGAAGTGGACTTGTCTTTGCATGAAGCTCCTTGGAGTTAGAGGAAGTGGACTTGTCTGGGTTTATTGAAAAGCCCACCTTTCTTTGCATGGAAATCCACGCCAATGTCAATTTTAGCTTCTTCATGAGCTGCTGGAACGTTTGGAAGTATGGGATGACAATAGTATGCATGAAATCCAACGCCAATGTCATTTTTAAAACTTTGACTTGATCCGTTGGAAGCCGAGTTGGATCGTTTGAAACGCTGAGTTGTAAGATTTGAAGATAAACTTGAGTTCAACAACCAGTCAACTGAAGCCTTGACTAGTCAACCGTAATTAGCTTTTGCTTGCATGGAATTCCATGTTGACTCTGTCTTTTGTTTGTGCATGGGTTTCTTTCGGCCCAACTGTCTGTGATTTCTCTTGGCTAAATCTAGAATTCTTCTTCTTGACCTCTATCTGTATTTGTCTTTCCACAAACTTTCCCTTCTTTGACCAAGCTTTCCGAAGGATATTCATTTCTTTCGGACTTTTTGGCTTCTCCTTGGTTTTATGCGGACTTTTTGCTGGCTGACTTTTCTTTTTTCACTCATTTCCTGTGGACTTTATTCCTTCGGAATTATGTTTTGTCCCTTGGTCTTCCCTTTGATTTTCTTTTGGTTCATCATATTTCCTTCGACTTTTGTGTCCATCGGATTTCTGTCTTCTCACTTTTCCTATGGGCTTTGTATCCTTTGAATTTCTACGATCTTTTTCCTACGGGCTTTTTGCATTTGCACTTTTCCCGAATTAATCCTTTGGACAAAAAGTCCGAAGGATATCCTTCCTTTGTTTTTCTCTTTTGCCTTCGGACTTTTTTCCTCGGGTTTTTCTTTGTCCCGAATTCCTTCGGACAAAAAGTCCGAAGGAATTAGTCCTTTGTCTTTGTCTTACCACCGGCAGAAAGCCCTTCGGGTTTTTTGGAAAGGTCTTGCCACCGACCAAGTGCCCTCTGCAAGGGCTTCTGTACTTCTAGAATGTCCTTCAGGGTTTTTTGGAAAGGTCTTGCCACTGACCAAGTGCCCTCTGCAAGGGCTTCTGTCCTTCCTCTGTGGCTTTCCAGAAAAATTGTAGGGCACCCGGGCTTTTTGTAGGGCACCTGGGCTTTTTGTAGGGCACCTAGTTTTTTTGTAGGTGTCCTTATTCCTTCGGACTTTATGTTTTCCTGCAGACTTTTTGTTTTTTCTCGGATTTTCCAGCTCCTCCTTGGTCTTTATTCTTGGCTAATTTCCTGCGGACTTATCTTTCAAAGCTCATTCCTTTGGATTTCCTGCAGAGAACTTTTTTCGAAGGATAACATACCCTTCAGATTTCTTGAGTGTCCCTTCAAAATTTTGCAACGGTCTTGTTGACCATTTTTTGCCCAATAGGTCAAAAAATTCGGTCCCCCCCACCTTTTTTATGCTATTCTGAGCCAATACTTTTGATTTTTGCACGAGTCTTGCAATTTCTACGGACTCTGCAGGTTTTTTACGGACTCTGCAGAGCTTGGATTTCTACGGACTCTGCAGAGAAGTTTCTACGGACTCTGCAGGTCCATTTCTACGGACTCTGCAGGTTTTTTACGGACTTCACAGGGACTTCTACGAACTCTGCAGGTGTAGTCTTTTGGCAAATGAAGAACCAGTTCAGAGAGTGCAAGGTTTTACAAAGCTTCTTCGGACTCTTGTCTGAATAAATTCATAAGGAAAGAGAGCTCAAATGGTTCAAAGACGCTTTTTCTTAAGGTTGGAAGAGTGGTTCAACGACATAATCTTTCCAAAAGTTAGCATCTTTAAATTGTTGAACCATTGAACCGGTTCAATGACTTGGTTCAACGCCTTGGTTCATCAGCAAAGTTCAAAGCCTTGGTTCAATCGGCGAAGTTCATCGCTTTGGTTCAATCAAATGGTTCATCAGCTTGGTTCAACGTTTTGGTTCAATGCTTCGGTTCAATCGGATGGTTAAATCACTCGGTTCACTCAGTCGGTTCATTGGCTTGGTTCAACGCCTTGATTCCATGTTTCGGTTCAAAGCCTTGGTTCAATCGGCAAATTTCAACGCAAAGTTCATCGGCAAAGTTCAAAGGCTCGGCTCATTTCAAACGGTTCAACGAGCTTGGTTCAACGCTCGGATCAACGGCTTGGTTCAACGACTGCTTGAACCATTGAACCGGTTCAATCAATTGGTTCAAAGGAGCGGTTCAACCAAAAAAGTTCAAGCCTCCCGAAGGACAAGTGCCCTTGCAGAGAGCAGTTCTGGGTTCAAGAGCCCTTGTGGAGGGTAGGGAGCACTTCAAAGAGGCCACAAAGAAAGCTGCAAAGGTAAGATCTTTCGGAATTTTGTTAAGGCAAAGGCATAATTCCTTCAGACTTTTTGTCCGAAGGAATTCGGAAGGCCGCAAGAAGTAAGCCGGGAAAACTTTGAAGAAATAACAAGCGGCCAAGACAATTCTTGCGAAATTTTTGTCCGCGGGAAAAAGTCCACGCAAAAAGCCCGATGGAAAATAAGCCCGCAGAGAAAAACGCTGCAGGGAAAAAGGCCGAAGCAGAAAGCCGAAGGAAAGTCCAAGGGTGACGGGCCCGAGGACATCAAAGTTAATCACGGCAAACTAGCCGTTGGAAATTCAAAAGCGACGACGGGTGCGTGGATGTCAAATTTAAGACGGTGAAATAGCCGTTTGTTTTTAAATTGCCTGAGTGCCAACCATGAAAAGAACCCAAGGTATGCAGCGACCCGCCAGAAGATAGCCCCCGAGGGCTGAAGGAGCAGAAAGAGACAAAACCAAGATGAGACAAAGTGCAGGAACAGACAAAGCAGTCCAAGTGGCGAGGAGAGGCGAGTTATTTGCCAGGTGGTCATCAAACGACGTAAACAGTAAACGGCGTGCCCTGCTTTCTCCATTTGGCATTTATGAGGGGACAAACCGCAATCTGTTTGCAAAAAAGAGGCGCGGCCATGTTTTCACATTAATGCTTGAACACCAAAGTCAAGATCGGCAATTACACAGCATGGTTCTAGCAGGGCTTTTCCAGAAGAATGACATCAGCAACAGTGACTTCCTCTTCTCGATGCTCTCAGCACACATGGACCAGCCTGTCAAGAGCGCAAAAGTCTTTCCCAGAAAGCGCCAAATTCTCTCCCTCTTTCTATATATTGTAAAAAATTCTCATTGGAGGACTCTCTTAGCCTTAAGGCAAAAACTCTGCCCAAAAATCTCTCGGGCTTGTAAGGCAGAGCGCTACCAGATTTTACCTTGAATCAGGACTTAGCATTTTTTACCTCTATCTGGACTTGCACTTTAAAGTATATGTCTGTGTTCTTCTTGTGTTAAGTCATTGTCTTTCATGCTTTTCACAGATCGATTACAGCATGTCTAGTGCATTGTGAAGTCTCTTTTCTGCAGGTCTGCCAGAAGTGTTCCTAGGGGAATTTAGGTGCCTGTGAATAGGCTGCCATAAGTGTGTCTGAGGACGCCTCTGGTAGTTTCTTCCTCCCTGTATTTCCACGGACCCCTAGCTGACTGTTGCAAAAGAGCTTCCCACTTCAGATGAAGTGTATGGGCGCTTCTTTTTGGTGAATAAGTGTATATTCGGGCTGGGTGGGTCAACTTTTCTGGTGTATCACCTTTTCGTTTTTTAGGCTTAGGTTCTGTTTTCAGCATCTCTCTCTTCCTTTTCTTCCCCCCCTTTTTCCATTTATTTGTTAGCAGTAGGTGACACCAGGGCCTAAAAGATACATCAGAGGGAGCTAGCCCTTATCTAGAGACTCTCCCCTCCAGCTTCGCCGGTCCCACATGCGAAAGGGAGTTTCCATTGTTGCGTGTGGAAGGGCAGGAGCTAGGCGTCTTGCCCTCGGGTGCAATCCACTGCGTCAACAGTTTTTGGCACGCCCGGTGGGACCAACTAGGACAAGTTGTGTCCACAGAGTTGAAGAATTTTTGGTGTATTCTTCAACCAGCCAGCCTTTGGAGGCTTTTGCATCAACACCAATGGCGACTCCGAGTTGAATCCGCTGGTTAAGCAGCCTGGTGCCATAAAGAAAATCTCATTTTTTTTGTATGTATAATTCCTTCGCACAAAATCATGGACCTTGTATTCCTTCATATGACTATGATCAAGCTCCAGATATTCAGAGAATCCCCTCAAGCAGCTCTCCTAGTTGCCCTTCAATGATAAGGGAGGTGGCACTGGAGTTTGAGAAGCAGGTAATGGAAATAGACAGACTGGATGAGCAGTATGGTTATCAGCAGGCGCTGATGTATAAAGAGGCGTGTTTGTTTAGGCAAGCTCAGGCCTTGCAATCCATGGAAGAGGAGGTAGCAAAATGGAGGAATCCATTCATGCAAGGCAGTCAGCCTTGTGCACCCCCTCCTATCCTAAAGAAAGCCCCCTCTTGTGCACCGGATCCTTTCTATCAGATAGCACTTGCTCACTCCAGCTCATTTGATGCATCAATCAACCCTGCTCTTGACCCTGTGTGCCTAGCCTTCAAGCATCAAAGGGAACTGGAACAACCTCCCATGGAGATGAACCTTCTAAATTCCTTAGATCGTGAATCTTCCTTTGGGGGGAGCATTACGAACCAGCACATCTCTCTCGAAACTGCTCCTACTCAACATGACAATGCTGGTGACCTCCAAGAAAGACTCTTTCAGGATAATCTAGTCAAGCAAATTGAAGATTTAGAGGCTAAGATGAGACTACTTCGTGAAAGAGAGATAGAACTTTCAGACCTTGTGGAGGAGCCCTAGGACCTTGGAGAAAACAAAGTTGCTCCCTGTTCACAGGAGCAAAATTCCAACTCCAAGATCCTGAACTGGAAGAAAGCAATAGAATCATGGGGCAGGAAGAAGGAGAAGAAAGGTTTTGCTCAAAACCTTGAAGAGGACGAGGCTGCTCCTGCTCATGATAATGCTGGTGACCTCCAAGAAAGGCGCTTCCAAGAGGATATAGCCAGACGAATTGCAAAGTTGGAATCCAGAGAGAGATTCCTCAGCCAAGGTGTGATGGACGGTTCAGACCCAACGGCACATTCCATGTCTGAACACACCCCATCTACACATCCCCAAGAGAGCTATCAGGCCACACCTGATATTGATGAAGTGCTAGCCAGATGGAAGGAGGAGAATCATTCGATTCTAGCTCAAGGACTGCCTCCTCTTCCACATGTTTTTTCCACTTCATCCCTTCTCAAGGAGGAACCTGTTCTGCAGGAGGCGAGTGAGGAGCAGAAGATCCAATCTGCAGTTTCCCAAGAGGCTATCATAAGCGACGACGAAGAATAAATCATCATCGATGATCCTTGTGAAGACCTCGTCAGCAATGGAGAAGACACAAGGCATGCATACATGCGGATGTTCCAGCAATATGAGGAGGAACATAAGCATGGTGAGCTCCCTCCTTTGTTTAATGAACTTCCCTGTTGCTTCGATGAGGAGGACGACTACGCTGAGGACCTTAGTTGGAGGAGGATCAGGAGGATATCTTTGAACATCTAGAGATCCTGATCTTTGAGGAGGAAAAGGAGAGGCTGGTCTCCCTTGAGGAAAGCCTTGAAGAAGAGTTTTTTGAACAAAGAGGTGATGTTCTGTGGGATGAGCAATCATTTTGTGATTCTATTTCAGACATCACAACAGTCACCCTTCTTCAAGAAGGCCAAGAGGGAGCAGAGGATGAGTTTGGCAGGATCTCCAACGAAGCAGAAGGAAACGGGTCAAACCATGATGCATTGCAGAGGGACTGTGCAGATCAAAGGGCTTATGGTGATGAGCCAGCAGCCACAAATTTCTTGGTGATATGCACCAGCATGAAGGACCAGCATTCAACAAGCTTTCAGGAACAAAAGGAATACATGTATGTTGGAAGCATGTTTGAATCTGATCCACTTGGATACAAGCCAATCCAGGTGACAGGCTAGAGGAGCAAGTTACCAAGTCTCATTTTCATTCAGCGACTTGTCTGGCACCATAAGTTTCCTTGCCAGGGAGGGGACTTAAGAAGTTTTCCCTTTGATCCAAGAGGGAAGCAAATACACCTAGTTAGTTGTACATAGTAGTTTGCTTTCAGTTGTCTTTCCTGCTTTCCCTAAGTGCAGTTTGCACAAGTAGTGTTTTTAGCCTTGTGTGTGGGGTAAAAGCTTCATGTTTGATTCTTGGATCTTTTGGGACTGTTGCTAACCTTTCTTCAAAGCTGCGTTCTAACTTCGTGCCCAATGGACTACAAGGCAACTGGTCTCTAAGCATAGCAGGCATGCTTTCCCTGGGAGTCGCCAATTTGTTGACCATTTTTTGCCCAACAGGCCAAAAAATTCGGTCCCCCCTTTTTTTATGCTGTTCTGAGCCAGTACTTTTGATTTTTGCACAAGTCTTGTAATTTCTACGGACTCTGCAGGTTTTTTACGGACTCTGCAGGTCCATTTCTACGGACTTTGCGGAGCTTGGATTTCTACGGACTCAGCAATGAAGTTTCTATGGACTCTGCAGGTGGTCTTTTGGCAGATGAAGAACCAATTCAGAGAGTGCAAGGTTTTACAAAGCTTCTTTGGACTCTTGTCTGAAGAAATTCATAAGGAAAGAGAGCTCAAATGGTTCAAAGACGCTTTTTCTTAAGGTTGGAAGAGTGGTTCAACGACATAATCTTTCCAAAAGTTAGCATCTTTAAACTGTTGAACCATTGAACCGATTCAATGCCTTGGTTCAACGCCTCGGTTCATCGGCAAAGTTCAAAGCCTTGGTTCAATCGGCGAAGTTCATCGCTTTGGTTCAATCAAATGGTTCATCGGCTTGGTTCAACATTTTGGTTCAATGCTTCGGTTCAATCACTCAGTTCACTCAGTCGGTTCATCAGCTTGGTTCAATGCGTTGGTTCAACGCCTTGGTTCCACGTTTCGGTTCAAAGCCTTGGTTCAATCGGCAAAGTTCAATGCAAAGTTCATCGGCAAAGTTCAAAGGCTCGGCTCATTTCAAACGGTTCAACGAGCTTGGTTCAACACTCGGTTCAACAGCTTGGTTCAACGACCGCTTGAACCATTGAACCGGTTCAATCAATTGGTTCAACGGTTGGTTCAAAGGAGTGGTTCAACCAAAAAAGTTCAAGCCTCCCAAAGGACAAGTGCCCTTGCGGAGGGCAGGGAGCACTTCAAAGAGGCCACAAAGAAAGCCGCAAAGGTAAGATCTTTCGGAATTTTGTTAAGGCAAAGGCATAATTCCTTCAGACTTTTTGTCCGAAGGAATTCCTTCGGACAAAAAGTCCGAAGGAATTCGGAAGGCCGTAGGAAGTAAGCCGAGAAAACTCCGAAGAAATAACAAGCGGCCGAGACAATTCTCACAGAATTTTTGTCCGCGGGAAAAAGTCCGCGCAAAAAGCCCGATGGAAAATAACCCAAGGAACGCAACGACCCGCCAGAAGATAGCCCCCGAGGGCTGAAGGAGCAGAAAGAGACAAAACCAGGATGAGACAAAGCGCAGGAACATACAAAGCAGTCCAAGTGGCGAGGAGATGCGAGTTATTTCCCAGGTGGTCATCAAACGGCGCAACTACTAAACGGCGTGCCCTGCTTTCTCCATTTGGCATTTATGAGGGGACAAACCGCAATCTGTTTGCAGAAAAGAGGCGCGGCTATGTTTTCACATTAATGCTTGAATGCCAAAGTCAAGATCGGCGATTACACAACATGGCTCTAGCATGTCTTTTCTAGAAGAATGACATCAGCAACAGTGACTTTCTCTTCCCGATGCTCTTAGCGCATATGGACCAGCCTGTCAAGAGCGCCAAAGTCTTTCCCAGAAAGTGCCAAGTTCTCTCCCTCTTTCTATATATTGTAAAAAATTCTCATTGGAGAAGGACTCTCTTAGCCCTAAGGCAAAAACTCTGCCCAAAAATCTCTCAGGCTTGTAAGGCAGAGCGCTACCAGATTTTACCTTGAATCAGGACTTAGCATTTTACCTCTATCTGGACTTGCACTTTAAAGTATATGTCTGTGTTCTTCTTTTGTGTTAAGTCATTGTCTTTCATGCTTTTCACAGATCGATTACAGCATGTCTAGTGCATTGTGAAGTCTCTTTTCTGCAGGTTTGCCAGAAGTGTTCCTAGGGGAATGTAGGTGCATGTGAATAGGCTGCCATAAGTGTGTCTGAGGACGCCTCTGGTAGTTTCTTCCTCCCTGTATTTCCACGGACCCCTAGCTGACTGTTGCAGAAGAGCTTCCCACTTCAGATGAAGTGTATGGGCACTTCTTTTTGGTGAAAAGTGTAGATTTGGGCTGGGTGGGTCAACTTTTCTAGTGTATCACCTTTTCGTTTTTTAGGCTTAGGTTCTGTTTTCAGCATCTCTCTCTCCCTTTTCCTCCCCCCCTTTTTTCCATTTATTTGTTAGCAGTAGGTGAAACCAGGGCCTAAAAGATACATCAGAGGGAGCTAGCCCTTATCTAGAGACTCTCCCCTCCAGCTTCGCCGGTCCCACAGGCGAGAGGGGAGTTTCCATTGTTGCGTGTGGAAGGGCTGGAGCTAGGCATCCTGCCCTCGAGTGCAATCCACTGCGTCAATAGGTCCTTTGAACTTTTCCGAAGCTATGTGAAATCAAGCCTTCTTTGTTTGAAGGAAACCCTGTTGTAGCCAAGGCCTTTGCAAATGAGTATTTCAATTGGTCTACATCGACCCAATGTATTATTTCTTCCTTGGCTAGAGACGTGAACTTTCCAAATGGCAAGAGACAATCTGACCTGTGGAAGAATTGTCAACAGGTAGTTTTCTTGCTTTCATGTTTTTCCCTTCCTTTTCGAGGGAGAAAGGTTTACTTCAGCCAAGGTTAGGAGGAGATTTTCAGTCAGAAATCAGGGTCACCATTTGGGAATTCGAATAGCATCTATATGGCCTCAGTTCTCTAGCATAGTAGGCATGCTTCCTAGCAGAGTCGCCAAAAATGTTGACAATTTTGCCCCCAGAGGGCAAATTGTCACCCTTACACTTCGGAGCTTGCTTGATTATAGCCAAATGTGCAAATACAGCCAAGATATACAAGCTGTAAGTTTATTTGTTGTCTTCCCAAGGAATTTTTTGGGTATAAGAGGTGGACTATTTCTTCGGACATTTTGTCCGAGAGAAAGAGCTCTCAAAGGACTGTGTAAAAGTCCAAAAAAATGACTAGGTGGCAGTGGTTCAAGGCTTTTTTCTTCGGGTTTTTTATCCGAAAGAAAGGAGAAAAGCATAGTTGAGAAGACCGGTTTTCAAGTCAAGAAAAAAGTCTGAAGGATTAAGGATAGTTACAAAAATCCCGAGTGCCCTACAAAAAGCTCAGGTGACCTACAAAAAGCCTGGGTGCCCTTAAATTCTTCTGAAAAGCCACTTTTGAAGGTAGCAGAAGCCCTTGCAGAGGGACTTGGTCGGTGAAGTGGACCTTTTCAATTCTTCTGAAGGGCACTCTTGGAAGACAGAAGCCCTTGCAGAGGACATCTAGACGTCGCGTAGGGACATTTACAATTTTCCCGAAGGGTATGTGCCCTTGCGGAAAACACTTCAAGCATGAAGAAGACGTTGGCAAAATTCTAAAGGACAAAATTCATTTTTCCAAAGGACACCTACCCTTGTGGAGGGTACTTGGTCGGTGGCAGGACCCTTTCACAAGTTCTGAAGGGCATAATTGGGAAGCAGAAGCCCTTGCGGAGGGCACTTGCCCTTCGGGGAAAACATAGCCAAAGGAGATGAATTCCTTCGGACAAAAAGTCCAAAGAAATTCGGAAGGATAAAAAACCTAGGGAAAATAAGAAAACAAAGGCAAAGGAGATCCTTCAGAATAATTGTCAAACAAGAAATTTACGAGAATTTGAAGTTAGCAAAAGTCCGAAGAAAATCAAAGGCAAGACATAAGAGCCTACAAGGAATAAATTCGGGAAAATTGGCAAGGAAACGAATTTCTTCAGACTTCAGATAAAAAGTCCGAAGGAATAAGGACAGTTTCAAAAAACCTGATAGAAAAGACAAAGGCGTAAGCAAAGGCCAAAAAAGAGAAAAGGAAATGCCAAGCCCGGGAAAGAGAATAGATAGAGAGTCCTTCGGACAATTTGTCTGAAGGACGAAAGCTAAAATAAAGCCCGATTCTCGAATTAAAGCAGAACACGAGAAAAGCCAAAGAAAACACGAAGTGAACTGAGCATGATCAATAGCATGAACAAAGACGTAAGCACAAACAGGACTGAGCCAGAACTGAACAAGAAGAAAGACAAATGCAAAAACATATGCATGAGCAAAGATTAAAGCAGAATTGAACATGGACATAAGCATGAACAGTGAATAAAACAAACGCAGAATAAAGACAAAGGCAGGATAAACAAAGATCATGCACAGACTAACGTGAAGTGACTCCAACGATGTGAACGCGTTTAAGAAAGCAAACATGCTTCAGTTTTGAAAATAGAATTGTCTTGCATGATGAATAGGCAAAGCGTTGAACATTTCAAATAGCAAGAAATTCCATGCGCGCATTCTCGTTTGTCTCGAAAGCTCGAAACGTTCTGACGGTTCAAACGTAATTCTTAATATGGCATTTGCATTGATTTCATACAAAGGGGAGACTTTCAAACGTTTCAGCCGTTCGAGTGAATTCGACTACTCTTGTTTTGAAGTTAACTAGTTTTCAAGTCAAGACATCTATTCATAAGTGTCATGCATCCAAAGCTTGTCTTCTTTTTTTTTCAACGCAAAGAATTTTCATGCAAGACAAAATAGACTTTTGTAAAGGATGAGTTGGTTTGAGTTTACTCTCTCTATTTTCAACGTCAATCTCTTGGCTTGTTGTAAATTTCTATATTAATGGCTTTCAGCCTTGTAAAAATCGATCCCTCTCTTGGTAAGACCAGACTTTGCCATTGGTGAGTTGTGTAACCTCTTCAATCAATAGGACTATACTTTCAGATTTCAAGTGCTGGCGTAGTGTACATTCATTCAGCAATTTGCATACGTGGTAGATTTCTCTCCCTTCCCAAATTCTAATTCGTACCTAGTTGCTAGCTCATCATGTTATTGAGGTCATATTCAGTGTTCTATATGTCTTTTGCTGAAGCTGTAAGTGGATGTTAGGTGGCTGCAAAGTGTCTTGTATCATACCTCTTTCCATCGTTTTCACTCATTTTTTGTCATTGGATTGAACCTTCTCATGAAATATTTATGCATAGTGATCAATTAAAAACAAAGGTCTTCCTTTTCCCTTGTTTGATTCGGTGTTCAAGGTTCCAAGCAGAGTGGATCAACATTTTGGTGTATCACTGTCATTAGGTAGGATTTCCCTTTCAAGTTTCTTTCTCCTTTTTCCATGGTAGATTCGTAGCACAGAGTAGAGATCCATTGATACATCTTACAGGAACCAATGTTCTTTGGAGGTTCTTTTCACCAATGAGGCACCCACCCTCATGAAAAGATCCCATTGCTTCAATCGGAGAGAGGATTGGCCATTTCAGCACGTCTTCGATTCAAGGTGCAACTCCAGGTTGACAACAGGGCCTTTCGAGAAGACCTTTTTGGGGGGTATGCCCATAATGGAAGTGCCTCATTGACTCCTCATGACGGTTTCCAATTTGCTGAAGTTTCTAGATCCACAGTTGAGGGTAAGCAAATTGACTATTTATTTGGTAAGGATTCGTTCTATTTTCCTCATACTTTGTTCTCACATTGTTTTTCTTATCATAAGCATAGTGTTAACAATAAGGATGAGAGGAAGAGCATTAAAGGGAGAAGGGAATTCTTCATAGTGAATGTTGGCCATTTTTGGCCCACATATAGAGCTCTTGCATGGTTTGATGAAGCAGTGGATCAAAGGCTTAGAAATAGATCCAACATTTTGCAAATAGAGAGGGTCCAAGCAAAGTTTCCAAAGGGATAATGTTGACCATTTTGGTCCTACAGGGCAAAATCGGTCTCCTTCTTCCCCTGTTGTTTTGAGCCAGTTCAAATTTGGTTTGCACAAGTCTTTCGACAAAAGGATGAACCAGTTCAAAAAATGCAAGGCTTTTACAAAGCTCTGAAGGGCAGGTACCCTTGTGGAGGACAGTCAGGCGCAAACTAGACCATTCCAGCAGGGTGCAGAGGGCCATTCTGGACCTAGAAGTGCCCTTGCGGAGGGCAGGGAACAGATTTGAGAGAGCAACGCAGAGGGCCAAAAAGCAAGGATTCCTTTGGGAAAGCGGACAAGGCAAAAGGGGTGAGTTTTCCTTCAAGAAGAAAGACAAGGCAAAAGATAGGCAAAGACAAAAGTCAAATTTATGCGGGCAAAATGCCCGAAGGAATTCCTTCGGACATTTTGTCCGAAGAAATTCACAAAGGCAAAGAACCAAAAAGAGATCATCATTCAGAAAGAATTCCATGGCAAAATGACAAACAAAATTCTTTCAAACAAAAAGTCCAAAGGAATTCCTTCGGACATTTTGTCCGAAGGAATTTGCTCGAAAAGGAAAGCCCGCCGAAAGAAACAAGCGGCAAAACAAAGGGAACATTTCCTTCGGGCAAAATGTCCGAAGGAAATCCTTTGGACATTTTGTTCGAAGGATTTGAAAAGCCGAGGCAGTCCAAGGGACCCCGAAGGGCAGGTACCCTTGCGTGGGGACTCTCGGCGACTGTGAAAGGGACCTTTCTCAAAGCCCGAAGGGACACCTTCCATTCGGGAGAGTTCAAAGACTAAGCCCGGTCAAATGAACACTTCGGAAAGAAAGCCGAGAGCTAAGAAAGCTGAAGGAAAGTGAAGCTGAAAGAATTGACCAAGGGGTGACGGGCCCGATGACGTCAAAATTGAGCATCGTGAACTAGCCATTGGAATCCAGACATCCGATGACGTCCCCGCAGATGTCAAATTCAGGGCAATAGAATAGCCATTGATCTTTAAAGGTTCAAGCGCAAACCCGAAGGAATTCAAAGGCCTTAGGGCCAAAAAGGAAGAGACCGCTGAGAAAAGAGCTCAAGGAGCCAGCAAAGGACGATAAGATAGCCCCGAGAGCTCAAATTCTAGGAAAAGACAAAGCTAGGAAGAGACAAAATAATGAGATATGGACAAAACAGCCTAGGTGGCAAAAGGGAAGCGTCGGCAGAGGAGTTATTCCAGCGGCTAAAACAGTCTCCGCCAAGTGGTCATCAAGGAGCACAAACACTAAACGGCGCGGCCTATTTTTTCCTCATTTTGCATTAATGGGCAGACAACCGCGTGAATGTCTTGAAGAAGGGGTCTTGTTTGCAGACAAACGGCGCGGCCCATGTTTTCACACATGATGTTTAATATATTTTAAACACTAAAAGTCAAAACTGGCAGCCGACACAACATTTTCTTTCAACGTTTCCTCTTCCCAATGCTCTCAACGCACATGGACCACTTGTAAAAAGAGCGCCAAAGTCTTTTCCAAAAGGGGCGCCATTGCTTCCTCTCTCTCTCTATATATTGTAATCTCTCATTTGAGAAGATATCTCTCAACTTGTAAGGTGGAGCTCTGCCGAAATTTACCTTGAATAAAAAAGAAGCATTTTTGCCTCCATATGAGCTTGCACTTTTGCATATGTCTACGGCTTTGTCTTGTGTTAAGTCATTTTCTTTCATGCTTTCACAGAATGATTCTAGCATGTCTAGTGTATTGTGAGTTCTTCTTTTGTAGGTTAGCCAGAAGTGTCCACAGCAGAGTATAGGCGCATGTGAACAGGCTGCCATAGTGTGTCTTAGAACACCTCCGGTAGTTCTTCCTCCCTGTATCTCTAGAGGACCCCTAGCTCACTGATATAGAAGAATTTCTCATATCAAATGAAGTGTATATCAGTTTGTTCTTGGTGGACAGTGTATGTTCAAGCTAAGTAGATCGACCATTTTTGGTGCATCACCGTTTAGTTTAGGTTCTGTTCTCAGTAACCCTTCTCTCTTTTCAACCCTCCCCTTTTATATATTAGCAGTAGTAGTGAAATAACCCAGAGATGCATCAAAGGGAGCTAGCCCTTATCTAATAATTCTACTCTCAGTTTTGCCAGACCCACAAGCAAGAGAGGAGTCTCCATTGTGCCATGTGGAAGAGAGAAGCCCAGCCTTCTCTCAAGGGTGCAATCCACAGCGTCAACAGTTTTTTGGCACGCCTGGTGGGACAAACTAGTTTTTATCCAAAGAGTTGAAGAATTTTGGTGTGTTCTTCAACTAGCCAGCCTTTGGAGGCTTTTTCATCAACACCAATGGCGACTCCAAGTTGAATCAGCTGGTTAAGCAGTCTTGGTGCCATCAAGAAATCACAGTTTGGTATGTATAATTCCATTGCTCAGAACCATGGGTCTTGTGTTCCTTCATATAGTTTTGATCAAGCTCAAGTTGTTCATGGAATCATCTCAAGCAACAAGGATGCATACGGTTATGAGTTTTGCCCTTTGCAGGCTGGTGAAATATTTTGGTCTTTGCCTCTTCCTCCTCAGTTTGAGCAAGTCCTTGGCCAACCTGGCTATGATCCTTACCAGCTTTGTATTGATCCTTATCGGGTCCAATATGACCAGTCTCAGCGTTGTCATGAGCTATATCAGTCTTGTGCCCAGTCTTCTCAACGTGTTACTTCTCCTACTCAACCTAATCTTTTTGCCAATCAGCCCATTTCCACCTTCAAACAAGCACTGATGGGATATGAAAAGTATGTAGTGGAGCTTGATACTAGAAGGGGATGTGGCCAAAAAATTCCTGATCATTCCATTTGTCAAGTAAGAAATGCATTAGATCCGGTTAAGAGTGAATAGCCTCTTATTGAAAAGAGCCAATTGGCAAAGGTTTACAAGCAAGATGTTGGATGTGAGTGGTTTGATTGCATCTTTGGAAGAGAGGTTGAGTATTCATGAGAGGCAGCCTTACCAAGTCCATCATCCTACATACCCGCTGCCCCAAGTTTCATATCAGCCATACGCAGTCCCTACTCATGAGCCAAGTCAAGCCTATCAAAGTCCTTTCCCCAATCATGTTGAGGGGAGTTCTGAAACAATGAATCTTGTGTTAAAGCCAATCTTGATAGGCAGATTGAGTTGGCAAATCTTCACATCCAGTAGTCTATGTTGGCAACAAGGGAAGCAGAATCCGAACCCTCACTACCCTCTCACATCACAACCCCATCACCCCAAAAGGAGACTTCCAGTCGTAAGATCATGAGCTGGAGTGAAGTAGTCGAGTCATGGAGCAGCAAGGAGGAGAAAGACATTGTTCGAGAGTGTGAGGTACAAAATGAGGCTAGTCCTTTTCAGGTCCCTCCCACCCTTCTTCAAGAAGCTTCTTGTACCCCATGGCAGCCTTCATGCACTCCCCATTTCCATGATTCCTATGAGCTCCAAGAAAGGCTCTTCCAAGAAAATATAGCCAGGAAAATTGCAGAGTTGGAGTCCAGAATGAGGTTCCTCAACCAAAGTGTGATGGATGGTTCAGGCCAAACAGAAAATCCTATGTCTAAACACACCCCATCTACACTCCTTCAAGACAACTATCAGGGCACATCTGATATAGATGAAGTGCTGGCTAAATGGAAGGAAGAGAATCATTCGATTCTAGCTCAAGGACTGCCTCCTCTTCCACGTGAGTTTAACCATCAGCCTTCTACTTCATCCCTTCTCAAGGAGGAACCTGTTTTGTAAGAGGCAAGTGAAGAAGAGAGGATCCAATTTACAACTACCCAAGAGGCTATCATGAGCGACAATGAAGATGAAATCATCATGGATGCTCATTTTGAAGACATCATCAAGGGAGAAGACACGGGTCATGCATACATGCGGATGTTCCAGCAATATGAAGAGGAAGGTAAACATGGTGAGTTCTCTCCCCCCTTGTTTGATGAACTTCCTTGTTGCTTTGATGAGGATGACCATGCCATGGAACCCGAGTTGGAGGAGAATCAGGAGCATGTCTGGGAACAACTAGAGACTGGTTTTTGAGCAAGAAAAAGAGAGGCCTGTTCATCTTGAGGAAAGCTTTGAAGAAGAGAGCCTTGAACAAGGAGGTGATGTTCTGTGGGATGAGCAATCAGTTTGTGATCTCATTTCAGACATCACAACAATCACCCTTCCTCAAGAAAGCCTTGATCAAACAGAAGATGAGTTTGACAACGTCTTCAATGAGGCAGAAGGAGACAAGCCAATCCATGATGCATATCAAAGGGCTTATGGTGATAAGCCAGCAGCCATTGATTTCTTGATGAAACACACCAGCATGAAGAACCAACAGGAGGCAAGCTTCCAAGAACAAGAAGAATACATATATGTTGGAAGCATGTTTGCCCCCGATTCATTTGGATACGAGCCAATCAAGGTGACAGGGAAGAAGAGCAAGTCACCAAATCTCCATTCTATTCAGCCACTTGTCTGGCACCGTAAGTTTTCTTGCCATGAAGGAGACTTAAGAAGTTTTTCCTTTGATTCAGGAGGGAGGCAAATATACCTGTTAGCTGTACATAGTAGTTTGATTTCATTTTTTCTTTCTCTGTTTTCCCTAAGTGTTGTTTGCACAGGTGTAGTGTTTTTTAGCCTTTGTTGTGTGTGTTTTCTTTTGTTTTTGAGGTAAAAAGCTTCATGATTGATTCTTGGATCTCTCGAGGCTGTTGCTAACTTTTTCAAGCTGCGTTCTGACTCCGTGCCCAATGGACTTTGAGGCTACTGGTTTCTTAAGCATACCAAGCATGCTTCCCCTGGGAATCGCCAATTTGTTGACCATTTTGGTCCTACAGGCCAAAATCGGTCTCCTTCTTCCCTTGTTGTTCTGAGCTAGTTCAAATTTGGTTTGCACAAGTCTTTCGGCAAAAAGATGAACCAATTCAAAGAATGCAAGGCTTTTGCAAAGCTCCGAAGGGCAAGTACCCTTGCAGAGGATAGTCAGGCGCAAACTAGACCATTCCAGCAGGCTGCGGAGGGCCATTCTGGACCTAGAAGTGCCCTTGCGGAGGGCAGGGAACAGATTTGAGAGAGCAATGCAAAGGGCCAAAAAGCAAGGATTCCTTCGGGAAAGCGGACAAGGCAAAAGGGGTGAGTTTTCTTCAAGAAGAAAGACAAGGCAAAAGATAGGCAAAGACAAAAGTCGAATTTCTGCGGGCAAAATGCCCAAAGGAATTCCTTCGGGCATTTTGTCCGAAGAAATTCACAAAGGCAAAGAACCAAAAAGAGATCATCATTTGGAAAGAATTCCACGGTAAAATGACAAGGCAAATTCTTTCGGACATTTCGTCCGAAGGAATTCGCCTGAAAAGGAAAGCCCACTGAAAGAAACAAGCGGCAAAACGAAAGGAACATTTCCTTCGGGCAAAATGTCTGAAGGATTTGAAAATCCGAAGCAGTCCGAAGGACCCTGAAGGGCAGGTGCCCTTGTGGGGGACTCTCGGCGATCGTGAAAGGGACTTTTCTCAAAGCCCGAAGGGACACCTTCCCTTCGGGAGGGTTCAAAGACTAAGCCCGGTCAAAGGAACACTTCGGAAAGAAAGCCGAGAGCTAAGAAAGCCGAAGGAAAGTGAAGCCGAAAGAATTGACCAAGGGGTGACGGGCCCAAAGACGTCAAAATTGAGCATTGTGAACTAGCCGTTGGAATCCAAACGTTCAATGACATCCCTGCAGACGTCAAATTCAGGGCAATATAATAGCCATTGATCTTTAAAGGTTCGAGCGCGAACCCGAAGGAATTCAAAGGCCTTAGGGCCAAAAGGAAGAGACCGCAAAGAAAAGAGCCCAAGGAGCTAGCAAAGGACGATAAGATAGCCCCGAGAGCTCAAATTTCAAGAAAAGACAAAGCCAAGAAGAGACAAAATAACGAGATATGGACAAAACAACCCAGGTGGCAAAAGGGAAGCGTCGGCAGAGGAGTTATTCCAGCGGTTGAAACAGTCTCCGCCAAGTGGTCATCAAAGAGCACAAACAGTAAACGGCGCGACCTGTTTTTTCTTCATTTTGCATTAATGGGCAGACAACCACGTGAATGTCTTGAAGAAGGGGTTTTGTTTGCAGACAAACGACACGGCCCATGTTTTTACACATGACGTTTAATATATTTTAAACACTAAAAGTCAAAACTGGCAGCCGACATAGCATTCTCTTTCAATGTTTCCTCTTCCCAATGCTCTCAACGCACATGGGCCACTTGTAAAAAGAGCGCCAAAGTATTTTCCAAAATGGGCGCCATTGCTTCCTCTATATATATATTGTAATCTCTCATTTGAGAAGATATCTCTCAGCTTGTAAGGCGGAGCTCTGCCGAAATTTACCTTGAATCAAAAAGAAGCATTTTTGCCTCCATTTGAGCTTGCACTTTTGCATGTCTATGGCTTTGTCTTGTGTTAAGTGATTTTCCTTCATGCTTTCACAGAATGATTCCAGCATGTCTAGTGTATTGTGAGTTCTTCTTTTGCAGGTTAGCCAGAAGTGTCCACAACAGAGTATAGGCGCATGTGAACAGGCTGCCATACTGTGTCTTAGAACACCTCCGGTAGTTCTTCCTCCTTGTATCTCTAGAGAACCCCTAGCTCACTGATGCAGAAGAATTTCTCATATCAAATGAAGTGTATATCAGCTTGTTCTTGGTGGAAAGTGTATGTTCAAGCTAAGTAGATCAACCATTTTTGGTGCATCACCATTTAGTTTAGGTTCTGTTCTCGGTAACCCTTCTCTCTTTTCAACCCCCCCTTTTATATATTAGTAGTAGTAGTGAAATAACCTAGAGATGCATCAAAGGGAGCTAGCCCTTATCTAGTGATTCTCCCCTCAGTTTTGCCAGACCCACAGGCAAGAGAGGAGTCTCCATTGTGCCGCGTGGAAGAGAGAAGCCCAGCCTTCTCTCAAGGGTGCAATCTACAACGTCAACAGATAATTCTTTCGAACAAAATGTCCGAAGCAAAAGGCAAAGACCATTTCCTTTGGGAAAATTGTTCGGGACAATTTTTCTGACGGGTAACTCTTCAATAAAATGGTCCTTTTCAAAATTCCCAAAGGAATTCTATAGCAAAGTGCCCCAAACAATTTTTTCGAAAGGTTCTTTTCTTGAGAAATGGTCCAGTTAAAAGTTTTGAAGGTTTCTTTCCCTTCGGGAAAAGGCTTTTCAAGGTTTCCGAAAGACCATTTCAAGAAAGCCGAAGGATTCTTTACAAAAATTATGAAGGGTTCTTTCCTTTTAGAAAAGGTTCATTGCAAAATCTCTGAAGGGCACTTCTCGGAAAAAGGGGGCACTTTACAAGAAATCTGAATGTCCATTTTTGAAGAAAATTGTTCAAAGCCAAAGAAAAGGAATGAATTCTTTCAGGAGAATTGTCTGCAAGCAAATAGTCCGAGGAAGTGGCCGAAAGCAAAAGTCTGAAGGAATTAATGACGGGCTCGCAAACGTCAAGTTTGAGCCCTTGCAAGTAGTCGTTGCCTTTGGTCAAGTTTTCAAAAGGTGCATCAAGATTGCCACGAGCTTGGCACTTGTCAAGATCTAGCAAGGAGATCAACGGACGAAAAAAGACCAGGCATCGAGTAGAGTGTCGTCTATTATAACTATAGGAAAACCAATAATCTAGATTGATTTTCAACCTATAGTTAATTTAGGTTCAGGTCCCAAAGCATAGAGCATGTATGTGATTAATGAAAAGAGCGGCTCGAGCCATGTTTTCGACAAACCGCCGCTCAAAGCACACACGACATGGCTCTGTCAATTTTAAGATATGAGGACCTTGTCCTCATAATGAAGCCAAGTGGAAGGTATGGCGAGATTCATAGAGCAAACTTGGGAGATTGGAGAAACAGTTGGAGCATTCAATAATGATGAAAACCTTCGAAGATATTTTCTCCTTGAAAGGATCACGACTCACCATAGAAAAACAAACTCTTGTCCTCTAGTGCACTTTTCTCAGCCAATGAGATGAACTTGAGAACTAGAGCTATTGAAGGATAAATGTTCATGATGGACTTGTCCTGATTGGACAAAGGGGTGGTGGGGCATCCCTTGAAAGGGGGAGCTCATTCAATGATCATGGACAACATGCCCCTCTCCTTTCTCTCTCTATTTCTCTTCTCTCTTCTATATATCCCATTCTTTTCATTTGGAAAAGGGTTCTCCAATTTGAAATTTTCAGAAACTAGTTCTCTTTGATTTGGAAATTTTAGAGGATCTGGGGAACTTTTTGAGAGATTGTAAAGTATGCTCCTTTTGATTAGGTTCGACCCTATCAAGCATTTGTAAGAACTACCTCTTGATGCAATATAGAAATTTCCTTACCTATCTGTTGCCTTGAATCTGTGTTTGGTGAGTTGTGCACTATGGCATTATGTGAAGAAGAATCTTCCTCATTCATGGTCCTTTCTAAATTTATTTAGGTAGTTTTCAATGTTGTTTGCAGGTCTAGATTAGTGTTCTTTCTGCCATTAACGTGAGCTTTCAGTGAGTCTTAGAACTCTTCTTTGTTTCTATTCATTGCTTCCTGAACCTCTTACATGAAACACATGCAATCAACTTGATCTTGAGATTGTGTGAGCTAATATTGTCCTCTGCAGATCTAGTGTGGGTTCAAGCTTATGGGAGTTCTCCCTTTTTTATTTGGTGCATCGCCTGGTTAACTTCCTTAGGAGCCCTTTTCCCTTTCTAACCCCTTTTCCTGTGAAGCATTAATTTAGCATTAGTTTTAGGTGAGCATCAATGAGGAAGCCAGCCTACTCTGGAGGTTCAACCTCATTACAGGATACCCATAGCCTGAGGTTGTTCCAATATTGTAGCTGGAAGTGGGAGAGCCTGAAAAATTCTCCCAGAAGGGTGCAATTCTAGCCTACAATAGTGGATTCAAAGATGGGGCAAGACAAATGCCCAACATGGATATGGGATTCAGGTGAGCCCTACAAGAATAGTATTGTTGTTTTGTTATGTTGTGGGACAAGGAATAGAGCTTGGATAATCCTAGGGAGGGAGACAAGCAAGAGATGTCATGATCTAAGGATCAAAGGAAGGGTTGTTTGTAACTTATGGACTGTTGTTTTTCACATTTTCAGTTTGTTTCCTCTAAGGTTTATTGTCACCGTGGTGAGTATTCGCCATAGGAAGGTGTGTCTCCCACACCTCAACAACATGGAGGTGGTCCAAACATGTGTAAGTGGGTTTCCAGCCACTAGGAGGAGATTAAGAAGAAAAATAACATACACAACCATGATGAGAATGACATGAGCACATCTTGTGAGATCCGGGTGAGAACGGATTGTAAGGAAAAAACATGGCATCAAAAAGGAGTGGACATCATGCTTGATAAGGTAATCAAAAAGGTGTTGTTAAACACCCTTGTTTTTACTAACATGTTTACTATAAATGTAGAATCACGACGGGAACTAGTTGCAATGGAAACAAGGAGTGCACAAAAAGCCACAAGTCTTGAATGGGGGCAGCCACTATGGTGTCCTAAAAATCATCACATTCCATACTTGAAGGAGTTGGTCAATCCGGAAAATGGTAAGGTCATAAGAGCTGGAAATAATGAAGGGACTCTCCACATGAGCTTGGGAAAGGAAGATGAAAGGCCTGGAGGGAAGGCTGCAATTTCTGAAGGTTGTTGCATTTGTAAGACGACAAATGAGAGAAAAATTTCTATGCATAGGCAGTCTATTAGATGTAAGGGGCAGCACCCTATCCTTTTTTACAAGGGTGTATTGAAGGATGATGGTGAGGCTCTTAGACCCCTCTTGAATTGGGCAAAGACCAAATCATGAACGGCAGCAGTAAAAGTGGTCTTTTGAGGTATAATCAGCCTAGTATACACTCAGAAAATTCTAAGTTTGTGAGGCCAAATCCGCTGCCTGCTAATGACACAAATTTTGTTTTTTTTGGCATGCTACAGCTCATGACAAGTTCTGGAAATGCATGTGAATTGGGGCACTTCTTTCATGACAAGAGGTTGGATGGTGCAAGTATGGTACAACTCTCTCCAAATTGTAAGTTTGGGTCTTTGTTAGGCTCAAAATCTATTCCCTACATGATTTATAGTGTTCTCAAGGTGGAGCAAGGGAAAAACCATAAGATACACATAAGGATATCAATGCAAGATTGCTTGCATCTCCATGATACCTCCGTTCAAGATATGCTTTTAATATGTTTAAATGTTACTCTCTTGTTGCAAATTGGGAAAGGTTTGTCATGGCACATGGGAGGCTCTAAGGAGTTGATGGATGCTTGCTAAGGTAATATGCACTCAATGACTAAGGTTCAAATAAATGTTTTCATATGGGGCAACAAGGTTTCAATTTTCAGTCACGATCCTTTTGGCAGCTCTAGGCCATCTAACACACCTTGTAAGTGCATGATGATGTCCATTGGAGATATATTTGTGAGGAGCTCTTCGAAAGGCAACTGGGTAACGAATAGGTTGACATTTTGGAGCAATTGCAAGGCTGTACATCCCAACTACAGCCCACCTAGCAACAAGTGCATTCTCTTTGGTGAGTTGATTTCTTCCTTGATGAGGGAACAATTGACCATAGCTTCAACATGGGGACTTCCAGCCCTTGGGAGCCATGTTTGGGAGAGTTTGAGGCATGAAATAAAAGGTAATGACGGCTGTTTTGAGTTGCATAGGCAGCATATGTAAGGGGTAGCTGTAATACATCTTGTCATATTTATTGTGACAGTTGTAGCTCTTCTAAGGTGATACATAGTTTCATTTTTGCTCCTCTTGAAGTTGCATACATGATTGGTTCATCAAAAGGCAAGTGGGGAGTGAAAAGGCTGATCTCTTTGGGCAATTTCAAGGTTGTAAATACAGTCCTATAAACATCAAGTACAGAATTTCTTTTGGGATGTTCTTTTTCGAGATAAGAGAACACATGAGTGTATGGGTGGAGGAATGGATTGTAGCTGTGTTGGGGGAGTTTCTAGCCCTCATAAGGGAAAACATTCTGAGCTTAAGGATAGATTTGGAGTGTAGGAATGGCATGAGTAGCCCTACAAGATCCTCCAAGGCAGCCTTACACATTTCTAGCAATTCAACATCTGTAAAAATTGATCAAGTATGCAAGTTTGGGAAAAAGAGAGAGCCATACCCACATGGAACATGAAGGAAAGGGGTCCTCCATTTTGACTAACATGTCTGTGTTTTGTGTAGGTGTTGATAGGGGGACTTTCAAGGACTGTTTTTCTAGCAAACATCTTGTTGAAGCTAATTGTTCCAGCCACTTCAAAGCTGCCATTTCTGAGATTTTTTTTTCTCTTCATCTTTTTGGTAGATCCGAGGTGTAGGACCTCAATGAGAAAGTAAGAGAAGGATAAGAGTTGCTATTATACAATTTTCAGATTGCATAAGCAACAACAAATCTTCAAGTACAACAGTAAGGTGCTTCATCAAGGGGTCTTTTTTCCATGGGAAGAATCAAGGATCGAGATTTGTATAAAGCCTATGGTTGGGACAGCCCCATGGATGTTGCTACTGCTTGAGGACAAGCAATTTTGGGTGGGGAGGATTGTCATATCCCCTTTTTGGACATGAAGCTTTTGAAAACCCTTAGCCTATTTGTCCATTGTTTTTCAAGACTAAGGGAAGTTGAAGAAAGAGGAAACATGTTTTAATTGTAAAATTCAAAAAGTTGCTTTACTATCTAACTTTCACTTCAGTTGTGGTCTTTTGAGGGTCACGGGCACCCAAGACCTTAAGTGAGGGTTATAAAGTAATTAATCTTTTCTTTTAGAAGTTAAGTTCCCTCCAAAAATGCTATGCCCCTCTTGGAGGGAAGGATATAAAAAGGGAATGGAGCATTCATTGAAAGACATGTTTTATGTTATTTTGGATAATTGAATTTGTAAGCAAAAACATGAAAACACTTAGCTTATCCATTGAGGACGAAACCCTTCAATGGAAGTTGAAGTAAGGATGAAATCCTTTACATTCAACTAAGGCATCCTCATTCAGGGGTAGCATAGAGCTTCAATAATCAGATTTGTAGCATTTCGTCAATTTGAAGGTTTGTGATTTCACTCTACGTGTGGCGACTAGGGTTTTGAGTGGAATTTCCAGCTTGAGTATAAATTTGCAGCTTGGGTATCTGAAAGCTTGCAGCCCTTTTGCATACTTATTTGAGTCCCAATGCTGCCTTCTCCACCCTTAGTCAGCTCATAGCCTCCTTGAAGAGGAGTGCAGCCTGCCCCAATGACTTCAAACGAATCATTCAAAACATGAACAAGAGATTGTCCATGCTCCTCCATGACATCTATGGTGATCTCCTTCTCATCTGTACTCATGGGGTCTCCCTGATCAGTCATGAACTGAGTATACTCCTCTTTACTTGCCCCTTTCAAAACAGGTTCCTCCTTGAGAAGGGGTGAAGTGGAAGGCTGACGGACGAACTCATGTGGAAGAGGAGGCAGTCCTTGAGCTAGAATCGAATGATTCTCCTTCCATTTGGCCAGCACTTCATCTATATCAGATGTGGCTTGATAACTCTCTTGGAGGAGTGTAGATGGGGTGTGTTCAAATGTAGGATCTTTTGCTTGATCTGAACCGTCCATCACACTTTGGCTGAGGAACCTCATTCTGGATTCCAATTCTGCAATTTTCCTGGCTATATTCTCTTGGAAGAGCCTTTCTTGGAGGTCACAAGCATCATCATGATGAGTAGGAGCAGCTTCGTCTTCTTCAATATTTTGAGCAAATACTTGCTTTTCCTCCTTGCCCCATGATTCCACTGTTTGCTTCCAACTCATGACCTTGGGATTGGGCCTTTCTCCTTGTGAACAGGCAGCAACTTTATCCTCTTCAAGGTCCTGAGCTGGTTCATGATATTCCCTCTTCCAACTTGGAATCTTGACATCATGTTGAGAGACTTGAGGAAGTTGAGGAAGACTAGGAAGGGTTTGCTCATGCACATGAAGAAATCCCTGAAGAGAGATGTGTTGGTTCATGGTATTTCCTTCAAAGGAGGATTCACAATCTAACGAATTGAGAAGGTTCATCTCCATGGAGGATTGCTCTAGTTCCCTTTGATGCTGAAAAGCTAGTTGCAAGGGATTAAGAGCAGGATTGATTAATGCATCAGATGAGCTAGAGTGAGCAAGTGTTATCTGGTAGAAAGGATTTGGTGCACAAGAGGGGGCTTTCTTTAGAATAGGAGGGGGCACACAAGGCCGACTGCCTTGAATGAATGGACTCTTCCATTTTGCTACCTCCTCCTCCATGGATTGCAAGGCCCGAGCCTGCCTAAACAAACACTCCTCCTTGTACATAAGCTCTTGCTAATATCTATACAGCTCATCCAATCTGTCCATCTCCATCACTTGCTTCTCAAACTCCAGCGTTACTTCCCTTATTGTTGAAGGGCAACTAGGAGAGCTGCTTGAGGTGATTCCATGAACAACCTGAGCTTGATCATAGTTAAATGAAGGAATAAAAGGCCCATTATGCTGAGCAGTGGGATTATACATACAAAAAATGTGATTTCTTGATGGCACTAGAACTGCTTAACTAGATGATTCAACTCGGAGTCGCTATTGGTGTTGATGAAAAAGCCTCCAAAGGCTGGTTGGTTGAAGGACACACCAAAATTCTTCAACTCTTTGGACAACACTTGTCCCACAATTGCCTGATTAAAGGTCAGATGTTGTATTAATGGTTCGTTCTGCTGTAACAGGACCAGCACCAACCCTGGTACTTTTCTGAGTGTTAAAACGTGGTCCCACTGGGCGTGCCAAAAATTGTTGACGCGACGGATTGCACCCTTGACAAGAGGCTGAGCTCCTGTCTTCCATGTGTCAAAATAAAAACTCCTCTCTTCCCTGTGGGTCTGGCAAAACTGGGGGGAGAGTCTCTAGATAAGGGCTAGCTCCCTTTGATGTATCTCTGTGGTCCTGGATTTCCTACTGCTAACAATGGGGGGGTGAAAAGAGAGAAGGATGCTGAAAAACAGAACCTAAACTAAAATGGTGATACACCAAAAAGTTGATCTACTTAGCTTGAGTCTACACTTTCCACCAAGAACAAGCTGGTATACACTTCATTTAATACGGAAAATTCTTCTGCATCAGTGAGCTAGGGGTCTGATGGAGGTACAGGGAGGAAGAACTACCAGAGGCATTCTAAGACACACTTTCGCAGCCTATTCACATGCGCCTATATTCCTGCTGTGGACACTTCTGGCTAACCTGCAAAAGAACTCACAATACACTAGATATGCTGGAATCGTTCTGTGAAAGCATAAGGAAAATGACTTAACACAAAACAAAAAGCATAGACATATACAAAAGTGCAAGCTCAAATAGAGGTAAAAATGCTATGTCTTGATTCAAGGTAAAATCCTACAGAGCTCCGCCTTACAAGCCAAGAGATCCTTTTGGCAGAGTTTTGCCTTCCAAGCTAAGAGATCCTTTTTTTCTCAAATGACAAGTTACAATATATATAGAGAGAGAAGTAAAGGCCCCCCTTTGGAAAAGACTTTGGCGCCTTTTTACAAGTTGGCCCATGTGCGTTGAGAGCATCGGGAAGAGGAAGTCGCTGTTGCTGATGTCATCTTTCTAGAAGAGGCCTGCTAGAACCATGTTGTGTAATTGCCAGTCTTGACTTTGGCGTTCAAATATTAATGTGAAAGCATGGGCCGCGCCTCTTTTTCTGCAAACAAGACTGCTCCTTTCAAATATTCACGTGGTTTGTCTACTCATTAATGTAAAGTGAAAAAAATGGGTCGCGCCATTCACTGTTTGCGCCCCTTGATGACCACTTGGCCGATACTGTGTCAACCGTTGGAGCAACTCCTTGAGTCGACACCTTCCTTTGCCACTTGGATTGTTTTGTCTGTTTCTGCACTTTGTCTCTTCTTGGCTTTGTCTTTTCTGGATCCTTCGGCCCTTGGGGGCTATCTTCCCAGCCTTGCTGGCTCCTTGGGCTCTTCTCTCAACGGCTCTTCCTTTTGGCTTCGGCCTTTTGCTTCCTTTCCTTCGGGCTTTTGTCAAAGGTCCTTTTGGCAGCCGAGAGTCCCTCGCAAGGGCACCTGCCCTTCGGGGTCTTTCGGCGGCCTTGCTCAAATCCTTCGGACAAAATGTCTGAAGGAAATGTTCCTTCACATTTTTTCTGCTTGCTTTCTCGGGCCTTTTCTTTCGGTCGGGCTTTCTTCTTCGAGCGAAAAGTCCGAAGGAATTGCCATAACATTTTGCCACGGGATTTTATCCCGAAAGACATTGTCTTTGCCTTATGAATTTCTTTAGACAAAATGTCCGAAGGAATTTCTTCGGGCATTTTGTCCGAATAAATTCTTCATCTCTTGCCTTGAACAAATCCGAAGGAATTCCAACTTTTCTACCTTGTTCACTTTTCCGAAGGAAAACTTACTCTTTCGGCCTTCTTTCCAAGTGCTTTCCTGCCCTCCGCAAGGGCTGTTTGGCCTCTAAAATTGCCTTTTGGAAAAGTTGCAAAGGTCCTTTTGTCGCCTAAGTGTTGGGAACTTGTTTCTTTCCTGCAGAGTCCATAGAAATCAGCCTGCAGAGTCCGTAGAAACAAGACTGCAAAGTCTGTAGAAACAAGACTTGTGCAAAATCAAAAAATGAACTGGCTCAGAACAGCAAGGGAAGAAGGGGACCGATTTTGGCCTGTTGGACCAAAAATGGTCAACAAGGCCTTTGAATTCCTTCGGGTTGGCACTCAAGCATTTGAAGATCAACAGTTATTTCATTGGCCTGAATTTGACATCTTCGGGGACGTCATTTGGCATCCGGATTCCAACGGCTAGTTCATGATGCCCAATTTGACGTCTGTGGGCCTGTCATCCCCTTTTGGCAATTTCTTCGGCTTTCTTTCCTTCGGCCTTTTTTCCTTCGGCCGGGCCTTTGTCTTTTAACTCTCCCGAAAGGAAGGTGTCTCTTCGGGGCTTGGAGAAAGGTCCTTTCATTTTGCCGAGAGTCCCCCCGCAAGGGTACTTGCCCTTCGGGCTCCTTTGGTCCTCAAATCCTTCGGACATTTTGTCCAAAGGATTTGAGGACCAAAGGAGCCTGAAGGACCTTGAAGGGCAAGTACCCTTGCAGGGGGACTCTCGGCAAAATGAAGGAGATTCCTTCGAACATTTTGTCCGAAGGATTTGAAGACCAAAGGAGCCCGAAGGACCTCGAAGGGCAAGTACCATTGCAGGGGGACTCTTGGCAAAATGAAGGGACCTTTCTCCAAGCCCCGAATTTCTTCGGACATTTTGTCCGAAGGAAATGTTCCTTTACGTTTTTTCCCGCTTGCTTTCAGTTGGCTTTCCCTTCGATCGGGCTTTCTTTTTCGGGCAAATTCCTTCGGACAAAATGTCCGAAGGAATGTTCCCTTCAATGTTTGAATGCTTTGCTTTCTTCAGTCGGCTTTTTTCTTTCGAAAAAATTCCCCGACAAATGCCTTCGGACAAAATGTGCGAAGGAATTCCTTCGGGCATTTTGTCCGAAGGAATTGATCCTTTGATTTTTCGTGTCTTTTCCTTCGGACAAAATGTTCGAAGGACTTTTGAAATTTACCTTGGATTCTTTCAGATTTATTCCTCGGACAAAAGTCCGAAGGAAAAATCTGCCTTGTTTCAACCTTTTGACTAGTTGCCCTCCACAAGGGCACCTTTGGGTCTGGAACTGCCCTCTGCAGCCTGCTTGAAAAGTCCAGTTTGTGCCTGACTACCCTCCGCAAGGGCACTTGTCCTTCGGGCTTTGCAAGACCCCCTTTGAACCTTCCGATTGAACCAAAACAATTGAACCACCCGATTGAATCGAGCGATTGAACCACCCGATTGAATTGGTTCCTCCTTTTGCTAAAAAACTTGTGCAAACCAGAAATCGAAACGGCTCAGAACAGCAGGGGAAGGAGACCGATTTTGCCTTGCAAGGCCAAAATGGTCAACAGTTTCATCCAAGCAATCAAGAGTGTAGTGTGTGTGTGCGGGTTCGGTTTTGTTCTCTCTATCCCCAATGCCGATATCTGCATCCTCCTACCCTATGATACTCTCCTTCTCTGTTCCACTCTGTGAGGACAGGACAGTCCTGCAAACATTTTGGTCAAACAAAAGGGCAAGTAGTCCGAGCTTGTAATAAAATAATCAAGTACACAATATATATATATATATATATATATATATTAATGAATTGTTGTAATGCAAATCAAATTTGCAAATGAAATCATAGTCAAACATGATTCCAACACATAGAAACATAGTACATCCCATAGATTGAAATCTCAGCAATATCTCGTTATTTCTCGGTGTTTCTCGTGATATGACTATCGGCCAAGAAACTGGGGGGGTTCTTGCGAGACGAGAACCCTGATTTTCTTGGCAATTTTCGCCAAGAAATCTCAATGATTTCTCTACTAAAATCGCCGAGAAATCCAATATCTCAGCAACTTAAAAACAAAGTCAATGCATTAAAAAAAGTTAAAAGTTCAAACCCTTATCATGATTTTCTTATTTGCTCATAAAGTGAACTATAGATTTTGTCGCAATTTTCTTATGCCCTCATTCATCATTGCAGTTTGTATTTCAAGGCTCAAGCTGTAAGTTTTAGACTTTTAGTATTTTATACTCAATAGTATAGTGTGGCAGTGCCTTCATAATTCATCGCCACCCGACACCATTAGTGGACTATGCACAGCCGACCGGGATTAAAAGTTTGAAGTTCGGTTGACTGTTGAATCTTGACACTTCACAAGTTCACAATTCACACTCATAGTACCCTGGGCCTTGTATATACTTTATAGTATAATAGTTATACTATATAGTATAAACAAGTGGTACTGTGGTACTACTACTGGTAACAATATACAATATGAAATTATGATTCATGAATATATATTTAGTATTTATTGCTTTGAATGAGGGTGAACCGTGAAGCTGTGAAGTTGTGAACCGTAAAAGTTGAGACTGCAGTTTTATATTTGTAGTATTTGGCAAGCTACAATATTGTCATTGAATATACTTTGGACTTGGAGAGGGTAAAAAATTTAAAAACACACATTGCAGTTTCATATTATTTGCATTGCAGTTTGTAGTTTGTACTTTGAGTTTGTAGTTTGCAACTTTGTAGTATTGTTACTATTGTACTCTTTTTTGATCTCACATTGATAGAAAATATACCTATGGGCCTATGGCATTCTCTACATTCATTTTTCATGTCATTTAACAATGTTTTACATTTAATTTAAGTTTATTCTATGAATTTATATGTTTTTTTAAAGTAGCGATAAAGTTGCCAAGAAATACCGAGAAATTCCTGATAAATTCCTGAGATTTGAGATCCGGTTCAAATTTTTCCCTCCCGAGAAAATGCCAAAAACAAGATTTCGAACTATGGTACATCTTTAAGCATATGCAAATGTCCTCCAACATAATTGATCATGAAAGTAAACAGTACAATTGTCAACTATACAGTATTAATACCCACATACACTATAAAAATAAGAAACTACTAACCATTAGTTTCACTTCCCTTACTATTAGTGTAGTTTTTAAAGAGTGAGACATGATGTGACAATATGCTTCATTTCGTTGTCAAGGACCTCTCCCTTTCCCGCACGTTGGGTCGTAGAGGCAAATACTCATTACTAGTTTTATCTCTGTCAGTATAGGTTCATGGACAATGGATATTAGGAGAGGTCCTAACAGGAGTACCCAACTTCCTTTTAGGAATGTCTTGCTTGGCCTGCTCAAGCTTTCACATTCCATGATGAGCATTATCAGACATTGCATTGCCTCTTTCACAGTGCTAGATAATGATGTTTTTGGTTCTTCAAGCCTAAGCCTTTCTACAAACATGTGACATTTTTGGTCCCTTGTCGTGGTTTCCCACTTTCTTGTTGGTAATTCATATTCTTCATGGAGGCATGATTTCTAGAGTTTTTGATGGTTTGTAAGATGCGCAAAATAGTAGCTTTTCTTACTAGTTAGCAAAAACATTAGCATGCTTATGTAAAAATATATTCCCATTTCAAACTTCGATCTTTCTTGTGCTCCACTCATGATGTTGGAAATGAGGGGTTATTTGACTTCAATAGGAGTGTTGACCATTTTGGTCCTACAGGCCAAAATCGGTCTTCTTCCCCTGCTGTTCTGAGCCAGTTCAAATTTGGTTTGCACAAATCTTTCGGCAAAAGGATGAACCAGTTCAAAGAATGCAAGGCTTTTACAAAGCTTCTTCGGAAATCTTGTCAGAAGAATTTCACAAGGAAAGAGATCAAAACTTGAAGGCACGTTTCCTTAAAGTTGGAAAAGGTGGTTCGACGTCAGGGTTCAACGGCATGATCTTTCCTTGAACTTTGAACTTGAATTTTGAACCATTGTTGGTTCAATCTGTTGGTTCAATCGGTTGGTTCAATCGGAAGGTTCAAAGAGGCCCCAAAGACAGAGTGCCCTTGCGGAGGGCAGACAGGTGCTGAATGGGGCTATTTCAAGCAGGTTCCGAAGGACATCTTGGGGTCCAAGTGCCCTTGTGGAGGAAAGAAAGACAAGGCAAAAAATAGGCCAATTTCTTCGAGCAAAATGCCCGAAGGAATTCCTTGGGACATTTTGTCTGAAGAAATTCACCAAGACAAAGAACCAAAAAGAGATCATCATTCGGAAAGAATTCCACGGCAAAATGACAAGGCGAATTCTTTCGGACAAAAAGTCCGAAGGAATTCCTTTGGACATTTTGTCCGAAGGAATTCGCCCGAAAAGGAAAGCCCGCCGAAAGAAACAAGCGGCAAAACGAAGGGAACATTTCCTTCCGGCAAAATGTCCGAAGGAATTCCTTCGGACATTTTGTCCGAAGGATTTGAAAACCCTGGTAGTCCGAAGGACCCCGAAGGGCAGGTGCCCTTGCAGGGGACTCTCGGCGACCGTGAAAGGGACCTTTCTCAAAGCCCGAAGGGATACCTTCCCTTCGGGAGGGTTAAAAGACAGGGCTAGACAAAAAAAAAATCCGAAGGAATAGAAAGTCCGAGGATAGAAAATCCGAAGGAATTGCCAAAGGGGGTGACGGGCCCGAAGATGCCAAAATTGAGCATCGTGAACTAGCCGTTGGAATCCAGACGTCCGATGACGTCCCCGCAGACATCAAATTCAGGGCAATAAAATAGTCGTTGGCTTCAAGGGGCAACGGGCGCGCAAACGTCAACTTTACGGCAATGAAATAGCCGTTGATCTTTAAAGGTTCGAGTGTGACCCTGAAGGAATTCAAAGGTCTTAGGGCCAAAGGGAAGAGACCGCTGAGAAAGGAGCCTAAGGAGCCAGCAAAGGACGGTAAGATAGCCCCAAGAGTTCAAATTCCAAGAAAAGACAAAGCCAAGAAGAGACAAAATAACAAGATATGGACAAAACAGCCCAGGTGTCAAAAGGAAAGCGTCGACAGAGGAGTTTTTCCAGTGGTTGAAACAGTCTCCGCCAAGTGGTCATCAAGGAACGCAAACAGTGAATGACGTAGCTTGTTTTTTCCTCATTTTGCATTAATGAGCAGACAACCGCCTGAATCTCTTTAAGAAGTGGTCTTGTTTGCAGACAAAAGGGGCAGCCTTGTCATTAAAAAAATCGGGCGACTCATGCTTCTGCAATAGCATTTAATACGTTTTAAGCACTAAAGTCAAGACTGGCGACTACACAGCATGGTTCTAGCAGGCCGTTTCTAGAAGGATGATATCTGCAATAGCGACTTCCTCTTCCCGATGTTCTCAATGCACATGGGCCACTTGTAAAAAAGGCGCCAAAGTCTTTTCCAAAGGGGTGCCATTGCTTCCTCTCTCTTTATATATATTGTAAAACTCTCATTTGAGAGGGATCTCTCAGCGTGTAAGGCAGAGCTCTACCGAAATTTACCTTGAATCAAAAAGAAGCATTTTTGCCTCCATTTGAGCTTGCACTTTTGCATGTCTATGGCTTTGTCTTGTGTTAAGTCATTTTCCTTCATGATTTCACAGAATGATTCCAGCATGTCTAGTGTATTGTGAGTTCTTTTACAGGTTAGCCAGAAGTGTCCACAGTAGATTATAGGCGCATGTGAACACGCTGCCATAGTGTGTCTTAGAACACCTCTGGTAGTTCTTCCTCCCTATATCTTCAAGAGGACCCCTAGCTCACTAATCCAGAAGGATTTCTCGTATCAAATGAAGTGCATACCAGCTGGTTCTTGGTGGAAAGTGTATGTTCAAGCTAAGTAGGTCAACCATTTTTGGTGTATCACTGTTTAGTTTAGGTTCTGTTTTCAGCATCCTTTTCTCTTTTCAACCCCCCCCCCCCCCCCCCCACCATTGTTAGCAGTAGGAAACCCAGGACCACAGAGATACATCAAAGGGAGCGAGCCCTTATCTAGAGATTCTCCCCTCAGTTTTGACAGACCCACAGGCAAGAGAGGAGTCTCCATTGTGCCACGTGGAAGACAGAAGCTCAACGTTCTGTCAAGGGTGCAATCCATAGCATCAACAATGAGTGCATTGGCTAAACTTAAAAACTACAAAAAATATAGAAATTTGTAAGGAAAATATAATTTTGATTTTTCCTTTTCATTGTATGATATTTCAAAGTATGCTCATGACAAAATTTCTCTATGGATTTTTTTTTGGGATTTATTTGAAATGTGTTTTGCAAGAACATTCAATGCAATGAGATGGTATTGAGAGTTATTGTATTTTGGTTGTTAAATGTTAAACATTCTAGCTTTTCATAATCATCGGCTTGGCTCAGGAATGCCAATATTTACACATTATTTTATATTTCTATACATTCAATATTTTTTTAATCTTATTGTACATTTTCCCTTATTAATTACACTTGTTTGGCTTGTCTTAATAACTGCATAGAGTATATATGACATCACCTTGGTAAATAACATCAATAAGCATGGCTGTTCATTGAAAGGTACATTGCCCATATAAGAGGATCTATAGAAAGAAAAGTGCATATTAGAGAGGTTAAGAGGATTTATAGAACGAAAAGTGCATATTAGAGAGGTGAATTGTTGCATTCTACCTAGAAAAGGGTGTGATAAATGATCTTGGCTCCTCATTATAAATTCACCATCTGAAGGATTCAATATTTTTTGTGTGGTGAAGATAAGAGAAGAGTGCAGAAGTGGGTATGTCAAGTGAATATTGCTTGCCCATCAAAGCGTAGAAAATGCAAAAATGTAACAAGGAATGCCTTACCTGATGTAACAACAACAGTGATGATGGTAGTTGCTGTAGGTGTCGCTGCTACTATACTTGCCAACCAGACTAAAAGTTCAGAATTAAAACAAGTATGTTAACCTCTCCGCCTTTATAAGAAAATTAACAAACAAATCTTATTTTTTTAGTAGAGGGTTAAAATTTCTATTTTGTTCATGTGTTGTAGAAAATATGTGAAGCTTGTAGTGGGTCTGGTATATGTGGGGAATGCAATGGTGAGGGGTTTATACTTAAGAGGCTTTCAAAAGAAGCTACTAACAAGGCTAGAAAAAATGCAAAGGATGCAGCAACTCGCTACACTGCTGGGTAGGCATTAGTTATTTCAACAATCCTTTATCATATATATTTTTGGGGACTAATATCTCTTCTTTAACAGCCTTCCAAAAAAATGGAATTATTGCTCAAAATGTTCAGGTTCTCGAAGCTGTTTAGCATGTGATGGGCGTGGGATGATTCAATAGTCGAACCATTTTCAAATATGTTAATTCACTTATTCTAAATTTTCTATGATTCCATAGCTTCTTATTCTAAAGTGGGTGCGGAACTATTTGTGGCTAAGCTATATTTTATATTGTAATAGACTAAGTTGAAAGTGCCCTTTTTGATTCTATGCTATACTTACAATTGTTGGGCTTCCTATCCATTAATTACACCAGCATGTGTTTTATGGTTTTACTTCACTTCAAGGTGTTTTCCCTAGAGTGAAAACAAGTGAATGAATTTATGATTGTTTGCTTCAACAAGGAGGTATTTTTATGAGGTATTCTACATGTGGTAGACAATTATTGCTAGATGTTAATAGCTACTAAATTTGCTATTTTTATGAGGTATTCTACACATGGTAGACAATTATTGCTAGCTGTTAATGATTATTAAATTTCTAGTCCCTGACCTACAGAGTATTATAGGAATCGCTTGAACAAATTAATTTTTTTATTGTAACCAATGAAAAGCTTTGAAATAATATAATAGTGTACGCATTCTAAAATTTTACAACAAATATTAAAGAATATTCTATTTACATTTATGAAATTATATAACTAAAAGACAAATGTAAATCTGTCTTTTAATATTATTAATGACTGGAGTAAATCTGTTAAAATTATAAACCTGCGCCTATCTTTCTGTGGATCTTTCTATTTTAAAAATCATAATTTCCGGGGGACTTTAAGCTTGCATGGACCCATATTGTTTATCACGATCATGCAGATATGTATTAATATCCTCCTTTAAATCGCATTTTCACACTTGCACCAATAATTAATTGCCATCGGGCCCAGTTCACTATTCCTAAGGGTTCTATAGCTTCCAATGCAAGTTTTGTTGTGTCACATGTTTATTGAAAAATTTCCCTCAGGGATCGTGGATCGTCTGCTCTTCTATAGCAGATTAACCCTGGGAGACACGACTACATGTGGAATCATTCGACCTATTCAAGGACCTTTAGAGCTCAAACGAAAGACCATAAAAACCCCTATGCTAGTTGTCGTAACAATGGCCAAAATACGTATGAGAGGCCATGGGTAACGTATGGATCTAGGACAGTGAACCGTCGAGCTCTGATTGACCAGTGGTAATCACCTCAATGAGAGAATCCTCAATAGCTACTGTGTGTTCCAATGTAGTTTAAAGGCAAAACGTGGCCAAGTACACCACAAAAGATCATTAAAAAATCTTTTATTGAAGCTCCATGCAGGTCATAACTGTCATAGGAGCAAATACGCAGTCCATGAACAACAAACACTACCAATGACAATGATATGCAGATAAAAACTGATGCCACACAGTCAGAAATAGTATAATTTTCCGAAACATCCTCCCACTAACGCCTTCCAACGTAGTCAGAGAGCATCTAAGAAATATACATCAGCATTAAACATTCAAAACGACTAGGTTGAGGCCGTAGGTTAGTTGCTTGAGGTAGATTTAGATTACAGTGCGGACCTTGAAATTTTTATAGGTGAAGGACGCAACTATATATGAAAATATTTTCTCAGTTGATTAAAAATAATTGATATTTTCAACATTTTGATGCAATTCTTCAATAACATTATCAGAAATCAAGGCAAATTATAGAAAATTTCAATTGTTTCGACTCCATTTAAAATGCTTGAATTTTTGAAAGCATAAATATGTATTCGGTGCTATAAACATTCATTAACACAACTGTATTTTAGGTGTTGAAAGACCTATGGTATTTTCTTTCTCTATGTCAAAGCCTAGGCTGAGGTCTCACTATCTCCTATATTGTTTAAACGTTGTTTGCGGGTGGCATATCAAAATGTCGGCTATAATATCAGAATTGACAAAGATCTTGTCAGATGATGGTCTTGAAATGGCCATGTTTAGTCTGGGTACATGCTATGCTCGTGTCGGCCCCTTATTTCAAATTGAAAAGTAATTTTAGCTCTGTGTGTTGACCATTTTTGATCCTACAGGCCCAAAAAATCGGTCCTCCCTTTTGTTTCCTTGCTGTCCCAGTCTTTGATGTTTTCACCTTGCTGCAATCGTGGTTTGTTCCCTTTGCAATAGAACTATTCTTATAAAGAGTTGAGAGATCCAAGCCCTGTGGGTTTTTGGTTCAATATGGAGCTTATTTCGCTTCGAGCGATTGCCTTGCACAGGATTTTTCGGCAAAAGGAATGGGCCAGTTCCAAAGGGATGCAAGTCTTTCAGCAGGCTCCAAAGGCAAAGTGCCCTTGTGGAAGGCAGTGAGCACCTTCAGGAAAATGAACAAGGCGGAAAAGAGGTTCAAACAGTAGGTTCAACGATGCATTGAATTCATAAGGAGACTGAGTGAATCCAACTCTTTTCAAAATAGAGTATTGAACCGTTGAACCGTTGAACTCCAAAAAACAGTTCAAGTTCAATCGAAAGGTTCAAAGTCATAGCTAAAAAAGCCCGAAATGGCCTACACAGTTTGCAAAAAGGGGCAACATATTTTCTTCGGAGGGCACTTTGGTCGACGGCAGGACCAAATCAGAAGTTCCGAAGTGGCTTTTCAAGACCCAAAGTACCTTTGCGGAGGGTAGAGTTTCCTTCGAAAAATGACGAGGTAGAAAAGCCGAAAGGTAAGTTTCCTTCAAAAAGAAAGACCAAGGCAAAGAATTCCTTCGGACTTTCTGTCTGAAGGAAATTCGTAAGGAAAGGAGCAAAAGATTTCTTCGGACAAAATGTCCGAAGAAAATCCACGTAGAACCAAGTGTGAATTCCTTTCGACAAAATGCCCGAAGGAATTCCTTCGGACATTTTGTCCGAAGAAATTCACAAAGGAAAAGACAAGGAAATCCAAAGGATGAATTCCTTCGGACAAAATGCCCGAAGGAATTCCATCGGACAAAATTCCTGAAGGAATTCCTTCGGACATTTTGTCCGAAGGCATTTTGTCGGAGGATTTTCTCGAAAGAAAGAAAGGGCCAGACTTTTGAAGAAACATTTCCTTCGAACATTTTATCTGAAGGATTTGAGGAGACAAGGCAGCCTGAAGGAGCCCGAAGGGCAAGTGCCCTTGCGGGGGACTCTCAGTTGCCAAAAGAGAGACCTTTTCCAAGCTCTGAAGGGACACCTTCCCTTCAGGAGGGTTCAACGACAAAAGCTGAAGAAATTACCAAAGGGGTGACAGGGCCGAAGACGTCAAATTGAGCATCGCAAACTAGCCGTTGGAATTCAAACTTCCGATGACATCCCCGCAGACGTCAAGTTCAGGACAATGGAATAGCCGTTGGTTTTCAAATGACGACGGGCGCGCGAACGTCAACTTTACGGCAATGAAATAACCGTTGATCTTTAAATGCCTGAGCGCGAACTCGAAGGAATTCAAAGGCCTTAAGGCCAAAAGGAAGAGACCACCGAGAAAGGAGCCCAAAGAGCCAAGGATTGCTAGAAGATAGCCCTGAGGGCCGAAAGAGCCAAGAAAGGACAAAAGTTAGGAAAAGACAAAAGCCAAGAGTGAACTCAGCGACTTGTCGAGAAAGGAGCCCAAGGAGCCAAGCACATACACGGACAAAGCAACCCAGGTGGCAAAGCAAGTGTCGGCAGAAGAGTTATTATAGTGGTTGGAACAGTCCCTATGAAATGGTCATCAAGGAGTGCAAACAGTGAATGGCGTGGCTTGTTTTTTCTCATTTTGCACTAATGAGCAGACAACCGCGTGAATCTCTTTAAGAAGCAGTCTTGTTTGCAGACAAAGGGGCGCTACCCATGCTTTCACAATAATGTTTGATATAACTTAAACACTAAAGTCAAGACTGGCCGCTAAAGTCAAGACTAGCAATTGCCACAGCATGTTCTTTCAGCGACTTCCTCTACCCAATGTTTTCAATGCAGCATGGGCCACTTGTAAAAAGGGGCGCCATTGCTTTCTCTTTCTCTATATATATTGTAAACTCTCATTTGAGAAAGAGATCTCTCATTTTGTAAGGCGAAGCCTTGCCAAAATTCCACCTTGAATCAATAGAATGCATTTTTACCTCTATTTGACTAGTTATATCTCTAAGTGTGTCTGCGTATTAGCCTTGTGTTTAGTCATATTAGCTTGATGCTTTCACAAGTTGACACCAACACACCTGGTGTAGCTAGAGTACCAGTTCTGCAGGTTAACAGAAAGTGCTGCATCTGGAGCGCAAAGACATAAGAGAGTTATTAGACAGTGTGTTTTCCTACAACACCTGTGGTAAGTTCATTTTTTGTGTGTCGTCATTAAGTCTTCCTGTTAAAGCTCCCTACAGTGTGGTTTTTTCATCAGATAAAGTGTATGTATGTCCTCTTCTGGTCTGAAGTGTGAGCAAATGAGTAGATCAAACTTTTTTGGTACATCACCGTATTAGTTTAAGTTCAGTTTTCAGTAATCCTTCTCTCTTTTCAACCCCGCGCTCGCCTCCGCTCCCCCCGCCCCCCCCTCTCCCCCCCTTTTATATATTAGCAGTAGTAGTGAAATAACTCAGAGATGCATCAAAGGGAGCTAGCTCTTATCTAGAGATTCTCCCCTCAGTTTTGCCAGACCCACATGCAAGAGAAGAGTCTCCATTGTGCCGCATGGAAGACAGAAGCTCAGCGTTCTGTCAAGGGTGCAATCCACAGCGTCAACACTGTGTTTTTTTTTCTCTGATTATTATGTTGTTTTTTATTTAATGTCTGGATACAGATTAAATCAGAATTCCTTGGTTGGCTGTAAAACACATATGCATATATCATGCTTTTGATAAATGCATGTTAGGGGAAACTATTGAAGAAGAAAAGCTATAGCTTTTCACATCCTCTTCTGAAATGATAATTATTTTTATTACAGTAAATCAGATCTCATCTCAATTATCTAGATGTACATTCTATCATATAGCTGCATACATATTTACCAGGCAAGCACAACAAATTGTGTAAAACATTTTAGTTGTTTTATAACTATTGGTAGTAGACTGGAGGAGTCCCTAATCTAACCCTGAGTGAACGTCACTTACTAATCACATGCGATTGGCCCACCAATACCATCATAGTATTAGTTAAATATTGTAATATATATCATTGTGCTTCCTAACAACCTTCAAGTAGTTTCGATTCCCCCGCTTTACAATTTCATAATATATTATTGCATATTTTCTTTTCTTTTCTTATCTATTTATTTATTTTTTCGATGAGCCGAAGGTTTGTATCCACGCTATTCGCCCTTTTAACTATTATTTGTTTCCACGTTATTCTCGCTTTTCGGTGTTAACTTACTGCTAGTTAAGTTAATAGTCTAATAATGAACTTGTGTTTTTATAAAGGTTTTTAACAAATTCCAATTTTACATGTAAAAGTACATTTTTATTAACTAGGTTACATTTTTATAAAAAAAAGATTTAAAATTATTTATTTCAGTATTAAAATATGTAAATTTAAATATATGTTTGTTAATATAGAACTATTAATACTAAAAATATTTTTTTTCCAATTTTAATTTATTTTTTTAACTAATTAAGTCCTTTACCTAATCACCAATGTGAAAATCATACCATTTTAGTTAAAATTAGATCATTAATTACTCTATAATTCATTATAGGCTTTTAACTTTTTTTGTTGCTATAAACTATTTAGTAAATTTATAGGCAATTTGAACCATAAACAATACTAATTTTAACTATTAAGGCAGGGACTAGCCACTACGTGGCCCTTGTTATAGTATTGCATCACATGCAAGTAGTATTAGGAAGAACCTTATTGAACAATTAGTTTTGGAATATCAATTAAATCAAGAAGAATTATTATTTTATAAGTGGAAAGTAGCCTTCAGATTTCTATTAATTATTGATTAATTTTAGAATAATTATATTTATTTTTACATTATTTGATTCAACAAATGTTTATGGAATAGGTCTTTCATTTGAATGTTCACCAATTTGATAAAGGAAGAATTTTGAATTTAATTTTCATTCTTGGATGTTTAGATTATTAAATTATTTTTTGATTGAAAAGTGTTTTCTATTAATAAAACAAGTATGCATTGTTAATCTTATAAACAAGTGAGTGGAATGGTATCACACCCCTAAAATACCACATCGATCATCTAAATTGAGACATAACAAGTAGTTTAATTCAAAACAAAGTAAAAAAAAAAGATAAACATCTTTTCAATTAAATAAAGTTTAAACATATCCAACAACATGATAAATAGCCCATCGAGAAAATATACAACTGCACAAGAACATTAAGCCACATGAACAATCAATGAAAGTGGCAAAGTTTGAGTATCATCAGGGTTGTCATCCCAACTCTAGCCCAAGCCACCACTAGTAGGTAGATTGACCATGTTATGTACTGAATCCTGCTCGTCGTTAGTTTTGTTTTTATCTGCATTGACCTTTGACTCTTGTCTGGACAGGGAAATTGCTAAGGTCAACTGTAGAATTTTTCTTCTTGTTGAGCTCTCCATACACTAATGTTCGGGAACATAGACCGACCACCACCATGAGAGTTATGAGCTGACGAAGGATGCCACAATTGCGGTAAAGTACTTCATTGTGTGCTTCATGAACAATGCCCACCATGAGCTCCATAGCCACAAACTTGTGAAGGTGACTATTAGTGGGGAGAATATGGAGGGACTTGATTGATTGCACATGGAGCACTACCACATTGGTCCGACAGAGATTGAAGGCGGTCAACCTCTAGTCGAACCTTCTCAACTTGCACTTGAATTTGAAGCATAACATTAAAAATCACTTGTAATATATTAGTAATGAAAAAATAACTATCAAGAGATAAATGGTTAAATATTGTATTGTTTATTTCTTTCAAAAAATGAATAAGAATTTTAGAACAAAAAGATGTCATATTTGGTCTTACTTTGTAGGTAACATGGCCAAATACCTTAAGAGCAACATTTTCTAGGGAGAGTTTTTGATGAAATGGTTGAAAAAAGGTATGGGTCCATTTCCAAGCTGATTGAACATGCTTGTAAAACCATAAGAGATACTTGAGTGACTTTAGGTGTTGGTCAAAATAGGTGTAAGGGGTTAGCCACACCAAAATGAACAAGGTGGCTACCAATGGGTAAACCTTGGTGTAAAATACACTACATGAAATGATTCTGCTTGTACCGAGTAATTGCTTTCCAAACTTTAGGAAGCCTTCACCCCCATGTTTATGTAGGTGAATTAAATTTACAATGAGAATTTAGAGAATCCACTTGAATGAGATAAGGAAAAAACAACTAATAACTAAGACATGGTTTATACTAGTGAAGAGGGGTCTCAACTGGTTATTTCTAGTCAATTTACCACTTGATGGGTGATTGAACTCTAATCTTGTGGAGGTGTTCATCGGGGTTAACTCTTTGAATCTTAGTAACTGAGAAAATATCACTATTATATAATTGAAACTTGTCATGGGGGATGGGATAGTGGAGTCAATTGTGAAACCATTGTAAAATAGGTTTGAAATAGCTTTGATCCATTTCCTAAAAAATTGAGACTCTTGATCCAAGGTACCATAACAAAAGGGACACCATAGCATGAAATAAATGGAGACCATCAAAGGGAGTGAGAATTTAGAGAAAGCCTAGATATGAAAACATCTCCATGCCAAATTAAGTGAGGCTTACACAACTACCAAGCTGTCTCTATAATGTGAGCCACAAAGGATCCCACAACTTTGATAGGGACTTGAGTGAGAAAAAGAGGTTGAATTCCAAGAGTCTTCCAAGTTCTCCTACTATACAAATTTCCTTGAGAAATGTAGTGATGAAGTAATATCTTCTAGGCGTCATTTCCTTCAAGGGAATGAATAATCCACTTGACATAGAGGGCAATACCTTGGATTTTGACATCTAAAAGGTCAAAACCTCCTATCTCTTAAGGTTTGTAACATATATCCCAAGAGATTATAAAAACCTTAAGCACCTTTAGAATTGGCCTAGAGGAAATCATTGAGGAGACGTTCCAACTTAGCATAAGTAACCTCAAAAGGTGTCGAACATGATGGATAATGGACATGGATTGATTTGAGGACCTTAGAAAAAACCTGTAACTTCCCATTTAGGGAGAGAGGTTTAGTGATTGAGTGAACAATTTTCTTCTCAACCCTCTAAACCACATAGTTTCATAATTTTGAAGGAATCCGTGAATGGTAAAGGGAAAGTTGAGGAACTTGAACTATTCTATAGGGTGTATCTAATACCACTTGTACCCTTATAACCAATTAGTAAGCAGGTGTTACATTGTAACATTGTGTTTTCTTCCACTGAATAAAAGATCCAAAGGCTAGAAAATAAATATATAAACACTATGGCACTGGAAACAAAAGCCCTTTCTTTAGCAAAAGTGAGGAAAGAATCATCAAAAAAATGTGCATTGAGCATATAGGTTTGAAAATGAGGGAGGCAAATACCTTTAATTAATCCTTCAGAAGTGTAATTAGATAAAAGATAGTTGAACCCTTCAGTCATAAGAACATATAGGGAAGGGGCTAAAGGGCATCCTTTCCTATGAATCTGAACAAATGAGATTGTTCAAATTGCTCCCCATTAATGGTGATACAAAGACTAACATCTTTAAAAAGAATTCTAACAGTTTGCACAAATTTGGCCCCAAACCCTAACATCTTAAGCATGTCGATGATAAAAGGCCACTCAATCCTTTCATAGGTTTTCTAAAAATAAATTTTGATGAATATAGCTTTTTGTTGTGAGGAGTGTGTCCAATTCATCCCTTCTTAGAGTACACTAACATAATCTAGAATGTATCTTTTGTGAATGAAACTGGTTTTCTTGAGGCAAATGATGAGAGGCTAAAGGTACCTCACATGAAGAATAAGCGCTTTAGTAATAATCTTGTTAGACACATACAAGAGTAATAGGGCACCAACTAGTAATGAGCTCTAAGTCCCTACTCTTAGGAATGAACTTGATATTTCATTGGTTAATGAATTTACCAAGAGAGTTGGTTTGAATGACTTCCTGGTAAACTTAGTGTACTTCTAGATCTATTGTATTCCAAAGAACTTGGTAAATTTCATGAGGGAAACCATCAATACTAGGGGCCTTGTTAACAAACATAAGAGTTATTGCTTCATGAAGGTCTTTAATTGATAATAATCAGTCACAGGCTACCCTTTGGGCCTTAAAGAGTTTTCAAGGAACCAATGCAAACTTTTTTTGAGAGCATCTTCACACATTGGGGTATTCAATTGAGCAACAAAGACTCCATGATAAAGAGAAACAAAAGCTCTCAAAATATCTAGAAGTTTTGAGTTACAAATTGGCATTACAAATGGGTTTCACCTTGTCAACTATTTTCCTAGAACTAATAAGAGATAAAAACTCTTTGGAAGCTCAATCTCCATTTTTCAACCAATACATACACATAGATTTAGGGGCCACAAGCTTGTTAGGTTTCTTCAACCTAGAGCTTATGCATCCTCTTGTTAGTCTTCTTTTGTAATTCCTCATTGAGAGAATACATCGCCAATACTAAGATACTCACAATATGATGACACATGGGCTTTATGATGAGAATTGGTTGCTTGTTCTCTATAAATATAGAGGAATGTTGTAGTTTGTGAAATGGCATCCTCCCACCAAGTTATCCATCCTAACAATAAGGGATAGGAACAAGGTTTCAAAATCAAATGATAAGGGAATAGGTCCATTCATGGTTGAGGTGAGTTGTGTTAAGGTAAAAAAATGACGTGGCCTTCTGCATTAGGGGTGTTAGCCACTCAATATTAAATTTGAAGGGGAGGTTTTTCTATAGAATCATTCTTGGAACAATATTGATCGGGTGATCAAAATTATGTACAAAGGTGAAAAGGTTTACTCTGCAAATAATGTTCTATCTAATATTTTCAACACCATATCATCACCTTGTCTAAAGTTGGATTAGGTAAACCATAACACCCTTGTGGTTTTTTTCCATAGGACTAGAGAGGATTATTTATTTTGCCCCCCTTCAATTATCAGTCATTTAATGACCATATTAAACAAGATCAACTTGTAACATTTTAAGAAGGCTATTTTTTTTAGTTTTGGGCTTGAAAGTTGGCATACACAACCCTTACATAAGACTACTAGTAGCATGTGAATTAAAATCAAGAATTTAAATATTCATAATATTTTCAACAAATCTCTAATTTTGCATACATATCCAATTAATTGCCACTAGTACCAATATTCTAGCCATTAACTTTTTTGTTTAAGAATGTTATTGGGAAAAAAAGGATGAATAAAAAGGAAACTATTGCCTTATAATATTTAAGCATTACCAAGTGTTTCAAATGAGTTAGCAAATTAGAAATGATTGCACAAATGATTAAAGGAAATTATTTTGTTCTAGGAACATGACCAAAGACGAATATTCCATGAACCTCTCAAAACTAGTTCACTATAAAACATAAGTTGCTTTTTTATTTTTTACATCAAGATTAAAAGAACACAAGAAGCTTGTAGAGAAGAGCATATCAACCTTATAGTGAAGAACATGTTAGAAGTTTTTATAACAACAATGAAACAATGCAGGAATAATAATAATAATAATAATAATAATAATAATAATAATAATAATAATAATAATAATAATAATAATAATAATTAATTAATTAATGTGTAGTGTCATTCCACACCATAATCCTATTACAATAAAATTACATATCATTCTTCCCCACAAAACTAGGAGTTATATAATTTGTGGATACCTAAACATGGTCCGTAGACATTTATTAGTAATAAGATTGCATGATCTTAGGATGCTTGTGAACTTTTCAATTATTGGTCCAAATTAGGTATTATTAACACATTTGTCAACTTGTGATGACTCTCGCCTCTTCCCCTTAACCCCCTCAAGTTGTCCTTTTATCTCTTCTATTTCCCTCTATTTGAACTCAGTCTAGAGAGTGAATGACATTTTGTAATGAAATTACTTACATGATTCATAAAAGTAGAATTATATATCACAGAATTAAAAGCAAAATAAATAGATCCACAACAATAATTGGTGAAAGAACAAAATGCTTTAATATTATCACTGAGCCACTTCAAGGGGGCAACCTCCACAACAATGCAATAAGAACAAAATTTGCAATATGATGTTAAAAGACTAATCGCTTCCTCCTATATATACTCTACTTAGCCATGGTTATTCCATAGGTCGACTATACTAAGAATAATGAGAAATGCAATAAGCTAATATGAAGGTAAGCCACAAGTTGATCACACATATCCCTATACGCACTATAGGTTAAAGGTGTAGCATGCCCCTCCCCTTCAAAACAATGTTGTCCTCAATGTTGAATCAAACTAAGATGTTGCTATAGGAAAACTTTATCCTCCCATGTTACATCTTCAAAATGCATGTTCTTTCATTTGATCAAATACTACTTAATAGCTCTGGTTTGCAGTTGTTTAGTGCGCATGTGAAGGATCTCTTCAGGCTCCATAATGACTAGGCCTTCATCTAATTTAGGTAACTTAATTTGAGTGGAAACTCTGTGTCTAATTTCTTTATTTAGGCAAGATATATGGAATACCAAATGTATGTGAGTGGCTAGGGGTAATTCTAACTTGTAAGCCATACTACCAATTTTTTGTAAGATCTAATAAGGGCCATAATACTTAGGTGATAACTTGTTATCTTTTTTTGTTACTTCAGAGACATGCTTATATAGCTGCAAACACATAAAACTTGATCATCTATGTCAAAATGCCACTCACTATGGTGTTGATCTGCTTACTACTTCATTCAATTTTGTGTCATTGTCAAATTCTCTAACAAACTGACTAGCACCTTCTATTGATGGTGAATGTATTCATTAATAGCTCAAACCTTAAGATGCATTGTCAAAGCTGAAGTGATGGATTAGGGGTGATGCCCATTAATGCCACAAAAGGAGACATCTTGGAAGAAGTGTGAAAATAAGTGTTAAACCACCATTCAACAAGCGGCAACCAAAGAACCCAGTTGTCATGTTTCTCAAAAATAAAACAATGAAGACACCCTTCAAGACATTTGTTGACTAACTTTGTTTGTCTATCAGATTGAGGATGATAGGATGAGCTATGAGCCAACTAGGCGTCCAAACATGCAAATAATTCAATTTAAAAAATATTAGTAAATATGGGATCTCGATCACTTATAATGATCTTTGGAGTACCATGTAATTTTTGAACTATATTGAGAAAAGCATAGGCTACTATACTGACATCAAATAGTTGTGATAAGGAACAAAAATGAACATACTTTGTGAGTCAATCTAAAACTACCATGATAACATTTTTACCCTCAGACTATGGTATTCCCATAATTAAGTCCATAGAAACATCTTCCCAATGTTGGCTTGGGATGGATAAAAGTTGTAAAAGACAGAGTCTTAAGGGTTTCACATTTATTTTGTTGATATACCATGCATTCAGCCACATGTTTTTGGACATCCCCCTTGAATCCTTTCTAAAAAAAATATTTCTTGATTCTATGATATGTTTTCAAAAATCCAAAGTGACCTCTTAGTGGAGAGGCATGAAGTTCCTACAAAAATTTATGTTTGAGAAAAGAATGTTTATAAAGGTATAATCTATTTTTTACCATAATGTGTTCCATTTTCATGTAAATTTTTCACATTCGTTAGAACCTAGTTGAAGGGTTTGAATCAGATCCTTGGTAGCACTATCAGTCTCCTAATATGATCTTGTTTCCTCTAGTCAATCTACTTCTCACATAGTTATAGTGCATAACAATGCCTCAATTGATTCATCCCATTGGGAGAGGGCATCTGTCACCACATTCTCTTTGCCTTTCTTATACACTATTTCAAAATCATATCATAACATTTTAGTCATCCATTTCTATTGTTATTTAGATGATAATCATTGTTTCAAAAAATATTTGAGGCTATCATGATATGTCTTTACCTAAAAGTGACGACCCATTAGATAAGATATCTATTGTTTCACTGCATGTAGAATAACCATCATATATTTATCATATATTGATTTGAGCCTATTCTTTTTATTCATTTGGCGACTTTCAAATCCCAGTGGTCTGTCTTCTTGCATGAGTACAACTTCCATGCCATATCCTAATACATCACCCTCCATAACAAAAGTTTTTGAAAAATTAGGGGTAGCCAAAACCGGAGTTGTGCACAACCATTTTGAACTGTTCAAATGTCTTGGTAGCTAAATCAGTCCACTAGGAGTCTTTATTTAGAAAATAGGTGAGTGGGGTTTGTTGTAGAAAAGTCTCCTTGTTTATCTCATGTGCTTATTCATGTGCTTAGCAATCAATCTGTGTCAATTCTATACTTGATACAACTAGGCACAAGCATAGTAAATGTCTATGGTGCACAATATTTAAATCCACTACTGCACTGGCATCAATTTCACATAAGGTGTGAGCCTTGTGCACTCACTCGAAGGGTAACAATGAATGGACTAGGGCCCATGTTGGGCTAGCTAGAACAAGGTACAACTTTAGTCTCAATGAGACTTAGTCATTTGTGAAACGGGCTTAGGTGGTCTATTGACACATGTCATCTAGGATAAGATCTGGAGGCATAAGCCTATTCAAGAGCACAAGTCCTTTGGTGCAAGTTCATGTCTGGCTAGGTATAGCTCTTCATGGCACAAGCCATAGGGGTAGCAAGTTAAGTGTCATTCAAACACTTAGCCGAGTCAAGGGAATGGATTATGCTCAAGTGCTCATTATTCAAGTTAGCACTCTAGGCGAAGGTACTAGGGCCTTGGTGCATGTCAGTTTCAACACTTAGTGGGTTTTATAAGTATACCAAAGTTGTTATATGGCCCACCATTAATGACTTGAAATGGACCTGTCATTGTAATACACTCAATAGTGAAAATTATATCATTACTCATATAAAAATCAAGTTGCAACTATACATTAAAGCTACACTACATGAAATGGACCAAAACCTAAGTAAATATGCCACACCATTTCTATTAAGTCACAGTTCATCAACAAAGTACAATTTATAGAAAGAAATAGAGTATAATATCATTTCTACACTGCTACATGCCTAACAACTCACAGGCGAGCTTGGGTGATATATGGTGATTCTCCAAAGTATTCATGCTGGTTTTAAACTAGATTGCATGTATAATCCTAGAACTAATCTTGTAGAGCTTTGTTATTAATGTCTCCTCTACTTCTTCAGGTTCACACTTGTTTTTATAAGTAGTGGAACATCTTTTTTCCAAGTTGGATGGGTGTATGCTAGGTGTTGAGTTATCATTGGGGATCATTATGCTACCAACTCTACTACTTTGACACCTGCATTCTCCAACTGCCACATGTAAGCACTCAATGTGATTATCCTTCAAACCCAGGCGCTAAGTAACTGCCTACCAATTGGCGCTAAAGGTATCAAAAGAATAATCATTTACAACTATTGCCATGCACTGAGATGTGCTGAGTTGGTACGGTCTACTAGGTAGCATAAAAAGGGGCCCACCATTACCCCATACAGAATTGCTAGTCCACCCTTGGACTGGTCTTTCAATGCCTTTGTTGTGAAAAGATTGGGTGCACTCTACTGTAGCTCCACCTTGAAGTTCTCAAAGCCCTGAATGGCGAGCTTGATCTTTTCGACGGTGCCGTCTACTTTTGTTAATGCAGCCTCGAGTATAGATATGTTCGTCTCTCCATTTTATTTTTGAAGGCTTCTAGTCTTTCATTATCTCTCCTCACCTGGCCATTTAAAATTTCTCCTTGCTCACTTTCCTTTATTTTAAACGTGTGGAAGAGTCCCTCTAGGTCTTTCTCTTGGGTTTTTAACTTGGTGCTCAAGGTGTTGACTTGCACCATAACTTGCATGTGTTCGGCCCTGCCCATAGTGAAAGCATGCTTTATCAGAGCGTCTTTCTCCTCTTTCACATTTTGAAGGTGCACGTCAATGATTGATGCTTGAGTGGTAAAGTTACAAAATATGGTGTCTGCTTCTTCTACGCCCTCTTTTAGTTTGGCAAAGAGGTCCTCTACCATATCAAGCTTTTTGTTTAGCTCACTTTTGATGGCTTCACAGGGATCTTATTATTCTTCTAGTGATGACTTCATTTAGGGGAGCATTTATTCTTATAGCACACAAAATTTATCAACCTCTTTAATTTTTGAGGTATTAACACCATCCAAAAGAGATGGCTCTGCCTCTTTGATGTGCTTGACCAACTGTTGGAGTTTTAGCTTCATTGCCTTCAACTCTTCCTCTACCTCTTGCATGATCTATTTCCAATTATTGGCATGAACATCATTAATGATGTTCTTACATGATACTGATGAGGCTATCTTGAGGAGTGCATTCGCCGACCTTATGGGGTTCATATCCTTAGGATTTACAAGCTGGTAGTCATGCCCCTTTTTTAGTTTCTTGGCATGTCAGATTACCTTCTTTGGTACCTCAAACTGAGGTTCATCTATGTAGTAATCGAGAGCCCAAGAAACTTGATGTTGCATTAGGGTTGTGGTAGTTTTGGGGTGCATGTACTCCATCATGTAAAAGTCATCATCTTCGATGAACCCCCTTTGCGCTTTCTCCATGTAGCTTAGCTCATAGTCCTCTTCCTCAGCTAGCTCCTTCTCTTCACCATTGGTGTTAGTGATTTATCCAATGCTTTCTTCTTCTCCTTCTTCTACTAGGGGTTCTTTTTTGGGTTCTTTTAGTTAGCTTCATCTTTGACGCTGAAGTTTTTCCCAATAAGCTAGTGCGCTAGCCCTATCACACAAGAGTTAAGTCTCGTGCACTCACCTAAAGTGTGTAGCGAAAGACCGGTTTCCAAAGGTTTTGTAGCACAATGATGTATGTTTGTTCATCCTTTATAATATATCTCTTAAAGGATTATTCAATACCATAAATATACTACCATTATCCTTTTTGTCCCATATATAACTACCACTATTACTAGGATCATCATTCTTATCTAACAGTAATGACAAAAGAAAAAGATACCAATATCTCAGAGATAAGCCATATCCATCCTCTAACACTTAGACTATTTCATTATTTGGAACATAATTTGGCAAAAACATATATCTCATTAATTATTTAGTGAATTACAAGACAAAGTTCTATTATCTATTCTCTCAAAAATAAAAGACTATGATGCAAATGATTACAATAGGGGTATTTATACTTATTTTGCCTTGACCAAGTGTCAAAATTATAAATACCATGAACAGATGGCACATGGACTTCCACAAAACTAAGAGTCATGGCTCTTAAAATGAGTTATTCCTATAGACTTGAGTCTCTGCACCCCTAGATCCTCACTCTATGCTATATTCTAGCGGCCATGTGTTTCGTTCCTCATGGGATGGTAAAAAATATTTGATAAATGGGGTTGAAGTGTCCCATTTGAATGTTCTTATAACTTCTCCCACATCCCTCATGCTCTACTTCTTGTGCACTCTACTTCCCATGTGCTCCCCTAGTCTTCCACTTTTATTCTCAGTCCTCTGTTCTTAGGTCCTTCATGAATTTTTATCTTTTGAATAAGTCCTCTCATGTTGGGTCCCCTGTTCCATTGTCCTTCCATGCCCAACAAGTTCCACGCCAAGACACTTCTGTGCCTGTCAATTACGTACCATGGTCCTCCCACACCATGGTCCTTTCACACCATACTGGTACTTGCATCAAAATGGACAATGATCCTTTCACGCCACGCACCAAAAATAAAATAATACTTAATCAAAATTTAGGGGTCAACATTCACCCCATACTAAGCCCTTAGTCCATTCTAAACTAAGCCACACTAGTGTCTTCCAAAAATTTAAGTGCCTTTTGTTTTATTTGTTTTTACAGATTGTCCTAATGGGACAATGCTTCAAGGACCTATATAGTTATTCCTTCAATAGCCTATTTTGAATTTTTTAGCTCCTCTAGTTGGGTTGGAGTCTCAGTCTTATTTACCTATGTGTCTAGAGCTGTGCTAGCATCCTTCTGAACGCCTTCCAATGTGGAGACCTCCTTATCAACCTATTCTTAGAGTGTGGAAAAACTTGCATTTATTTGTTGACAATGGTTATTAATAGATTCCTCCATCATTTCAACATCCTTGAATGCCTTCACACAGTCGGCACGATCTTTTATTAAAAGGGCAACATCAGCTGCTTACTGCCTCTTTATTTCTTCAGCTTGGAGTCGAGCCCCCAAGATTTTATTTGGGCATATGAGACATGCAAAAATGTTATCCAAATGGGGATAACTTCCCAAACTCTCTCCAAGGTACGCTTGTAATTGTCAACTACCATGGCGAACTATTCAATTATTTCTCTCCCCTTGTCTCTTGGCATGGGGCGTTCCTTGTGTTTCTTAAGCAAAAGTCCAACCAAAGTCTCTAATTTCCCAATGGCATCCCCATCTAATGGTACACCATTTGCAAGTGTTGGATCCTCCTTCAAAATTATTTTGCAAAGGGTTAAAACCTTTACTTTGCCTCCATGGCCTCTTGGATCTTTTGTTTCAAGGAGGCCACTTCCTTGGCAAGTGCTTGCTTCTCTACAATCACTTTATTAGACATCTCCACTACCTTGGCATGTTTTCTCTCTATTGTGTGCAGATCATAATCCAACAAAATATTTTGGCACATCATTTCCATGGCTAGTTTAAAAAATGTGGCACTTGTCATTAGTAGAGTGAGCCTTTGCAAATAAATTCTCATTAGGTCTGGTAGTCCTAGAGTGTTCGGGCCAAAAACAATACAATCTAGTGGGATGTCAAACTGGGGCTCCTCACTGTATATTTACATAAAAGACACCTACTTTCTTATGTCTAGAGTCACATCCTTGGGGTGCAAGTGTGACCAAGGATAGAGGTCCTTGTCTTCTATGTCCAACTAGTAATGCTCGTGCATAGTGGATGGCTCTCTCTATTCCTATTCTTCAGTTGGCCCCTTCCCCTTGTCTAGGTCTTGCTTGAACTCAGTCTCTTGCTGGCTTCCTGTGGCCACCTCACTAGCTCCCACTTCATCAACATCAAGTTGGGGATCACCGGATGGGACCTCCTGTACTGGGGATGATTTTTTTCAGAGTTTGATTCTAAACTATGAATTTGTACCTATGAGGACTCCTATTGGGGTTCTCACCTTGAAGGCTTTTGTAGAGCAGACTTTGTGGTAGTCCTTGGAGATGTTGGAGGTGAAGGTGGTCATGGAGGTGGAGAAGGTGGAGGAGTGGGCTGAGGATATAAAGGGTCTAGGGTAGGTGAGCGGAGAGGAATGTAATGAGTAGGGGATGGTGAGGGAGGAAGAGATGAAGTGTGAGGAGAGGATGGAGATGGACGAGGTGGTGAAGGTGAAGGGAGAGGTAAAGATGGATGTGGTGCGGAAGGGAGAGAAATAGTGGGTCTAGAGGGCTACGCCTTCATCATCCTTTGTCATTTTTGTTGGGCATGTTGCCCACTTGAAATGGCACTCAACTCCATCCACTTCCTCTGTGGCTGTGGTTCTTAGGGGAGCCTCTCTTTGCGGTCTTCATCTTGAGGGTACTGACATGGGCATAACATATAGAATAATTTATGGACTTGCTCCTTGACCAAGATATTTTTAACCTTGATGTTGCTTAAGTTAGTTTTTGACCTCTCCACATAAGCCTTCTTTCTTGGATATACATACATTTTTGGAGGGTATGGCACTCTACATCGATCTGATTTGCCTAAAAAATGATCAGATGTGAGTCATATATCTGGTTGATAAAATCGATGAAGTATTGCACAGAGAAGGCATATGACAGTTTGAGCCATGCTGAAAGCTCTCCCTATGGATTCATGTGAATGTGCACCAAGGAGTAATGTTTCTTTACAGTAAATTGTGCTTGGTCTGAAGCTAAAGGGGGAAAATCCATTAGGATGCACCATTCATTCTAAAATATTGCCTTCATCCCATCAAACCAATACCTCATCTTCATCTTGTATGAGGGGGTGATGTGCTGGGGACAAGTGAATGCTTTGAAGTGCTCAATGGGGGACCTGTGAGTGGGAGAGTACACCCACTTCAATGATCTTGAGATGTAATCTGGTACCTTGATCTTGTCTAAGAAAAATAATAAAAGGATTTCTCTCCAAGGAAACTTGTACTTGAGAATCTTGTGGGCCTTCTCTACATCCTCGGTTATTTTTTGGACAAAGTGTAATGCCCAATTATACTTTAGTCCTTGAGAGACTTTGTGGGAAATGTATAGGTGGGCCATATCCACCTCCTTCTAGCAGTCGGTCCCTTTGATCTTGATGGCAATGGTCCACATTGTGACTTTGAGGGAGGGATCCTGCAAGTTATTAATATGCATTACATGCCTTTGCTTTTGGTACATAAGCGTCATGGTAGTCTGCTAGATCTCCTTTGCATCAGCTAAGTCATCCAACATATTCACCCTTGAGCACTGTAGTCCCATGACTTTGCTAATCCTTTCTGGGGTAATTTTCATTTTGCACCTAGCGAAATAGATGTAGTCCTCATAGATGTGTGAGAGGTGAAACTATACTGCCTCTATAGGTTTGCCAAAGTATGGAAATTCAAAAATTTGGAAGAGGCTTGCTTGGTCCAATCGGTTTTTAATGGACAAGTCATAGACCACTTGATTTCTTGTATTGGTGGTCTTGACTTGATAGTAATTTTTCAGCTCTAATGTGTTTCCTAGTTGGTAGTGGTTATAATCAAATATAGTCACAGTTGATACCTTGGAGACCCAATTCTCCACATGCAAGACCGAATCTGGGTATTGCATCTCCTCTATCAAAAGAGATGGATTGGGAGATTTTGGGGCGTTCTGCATTGATGATGACTGTGTCTACTTCCCTTTTTTCACCATCTTTCCATTTCTTCTTCTATGCATTCTCTTGCCTCTTCTTCTATGCATTATACTTGTTTTGGTCTTGAAGCCTCTTCTCTAATAGGGAACCAGATTCCTCTACTCACCTCTTCCTCCTTTGGTATAGTTGGTAGCTTCTTGAGTCTTTTGGCCTTTTTCTTAGGCCACATTATCCTTTGTGGCACTCGAAGGTTAATGCATGGCCATCTCATGTTCCCAACATAATACATGATGGCAGACCAACTTACTTCAACTTTCAAGTTTCATGCTTCATCAATGGTGGACCTGCAACCTGCAACTTCAAATATTTCCACTCCTATCCACCAATCCGGACTTAACAACCTCCCTTCTCACCTGAGTAATAACCTTTGTGAATTCACCAACTTCATAAACACTCTATTCTATAAGAAATTTTATTTTGTCGTGGTCTTTAGTTCTCTAGTTCATCGCTCGCCTTAGCACTTAAGGATTAATGCAAGGTAAAATGTAAAATGACTTAGCAATCTTATTTATAGGCTCTTTAGGGGGTTTACCTTCATTAATTACTTCCCTCTCCCCATCACTTCCAGTCATTAATGCAAATATTTTAACGACTTTCATATTTTGAACCTTGTATTAAGAATTTAATGCCTTAACGGTTTTGTTCCATCATCCTATTCACATGCTTCTTGCCATAGCTTAACCTTGTTGCATTAATGGCCCATCCTTTATCACACCTTTCTTGGAAGTGGAAGACAACTGTGTCCCACCTTTTTAGTGTAATGGAAGACAACTGTTACTCAAATGACAGGAACCTCTTAAAGTGCTTTCAAAGTGCATTAAATGACTGACGCACCTTTGATCACTTGCGTGCCTTAAATGAATTTTGCATCGTAAATGACTTTCATGCCTTTGGTACTTGCATGCACACATGTCTTACTTACGTACTTATCATTACTATATTAACATATGTATGATGCCTTACCCCACACTAAAAGGGTTTGTGGTCCTCCACAAAAACAAATTATGTATAAAAACCCAAGATTACATTAAAGAGACGCATGCCACAAGGGCAATGCTTTTTATTGAGAGTAGTAAATTCTAATCTAATGGCCTAAGCCTTATTGATTAAAAAAGTGCAGTTAAACTAAATCATAATACGATCGAAGCTAACTACCATTTTAATGCCCTGAGAGGAACTAACCATCCATTCATTTTAACCAACAAGCTCTGATAGGTCGAATGCTATGTATTATGAATAGACTATCCCAATGGATGCAAAGCTTCCTAGGGTGGCACATGAACTTGGAGTCATATAAAAAAACTTTCATGTTTGGAAAAAAGACTTAATTCTTTAGATGATGATCATGCCATGCTTTCTGTTTGCATTTCTCGACATCCTCACTCCAATGGGTGAGAAACCGAGTTTCATCTAGTTTCATTAAATCATCTAGTCAAGATTTTAAAGAGGCTTCATTGTCCATATTTTCTATATGTGTTATCTGGAGAGATGGGACCAAAAACTCCACTGGGATAACCATTTATTTTCCATACACTAAGTTGAATGGTGTGCTTTTATTGAGATGCTTTTAGGTAGTTTGATAGGCCGAGAGTACTATAGATACTCTATCATGCCAATCAATTTGACCAACATTGTAGATTTTTGTTAAAGTGGTACCTAAAATCTTATTGAAAGATTCAGTGGTTCCATTGTCCTGTGGATGGTATGGTGTCATCTTGTGGTGTGCGATCATGAACTTGACCAACAAAATGCGAATCATCTCATTCAAAAAGTGGGTTCCACGATCACTAGTAAAGTTTAGGGGACATTTGAACCATGTTATAATGTTCTCCCAGATGAATCATGTGGTATTTATTATAGTAAAATCTTTTATTGGTGCTACTTCAGCCCTACTCATGAGGTAATCAGTCACTACAATGATGTAATGAGAGCTTGTTTGTCATCTTGTTGGAGTGATAGGACCCACAAAATCACTAGCCAACTTTTTGAATGGTTCTTGAGAATGAATGGGTTAAAAGGTCATATCATCTCTCTTGTTAGGTTTTCCTACATGCTAGTAGACATCACATTGCTTAACATATGATTTTGCATCTTTGAATAGAGTTGGCCACCAAAGTTTAGCGAGAAACACCTTGTGTACAGTATCATCTCCAACATAATGTCATCTAACAATGCCTTTATGGACTTCTCGTAGTACTTTTAGGTGCTCATGTTGCATTACATAATTATGAAGCACCTCATCCAGATCCATTTTAGATCTATTTCTATGAGATGATAGGGTGCGACATGGATTGCAAGTTGCTTTTTCTCCTGTGAAGAGAGAGAATCAAGTGCACAACCAATGTTAAGAAATGATGCAATATCTTTTATTTCTTCAGATACTTGAGCCACTCAAAAGAGTTGTACATCAGGAAGATCATCTACTATGGCATGTGGGGGTTCTCTGATCTCAATTCAGGATAAATCAATAGGGCCACAATTAGTCTTCCCAGGCTTCACTACTACAAAAAACTAGAATTTTTGGAATAGGATAATCCAATGGCAAATCTGCCATGTAGTATTGGTTTGATGATAAGATACTTTAAGACCTCATGATCTATATAGAATGTAAATGGAGTGGCTAGAAGATAGTTCTTGAAAATTTTTAGAGCGTACATCGTAGATAGAGCTTCACGCTCTATGGTGGTATAATTCCTTTCAGTTAATGTCAACTTCCTACTGGGAAAGCAAATCAGGTGATATAAGTGTCCTTCACCTATTTTTGCAAGTATCACACTGAATTCCATGCCATATGCATCAATATTGACATATAAAGGCTTTGTCCAATTAGGGAATTGCAAGATAAGAGCTGTAACTAACTTTTCTTTGAGTGTTTCAAAAGCTGCTTCACAAGAATTAGTCTATATAATTTGTTCATTATGCTTTAAAACTTCTTATAGGGTGCAACAATCTTGGCATATCCCCAAATGAACTTTTTGTAATACCCTGTGTGTTCTAAAAAGGTGCACACCTCATGCTAAGTTTTGGGCACTGACAAATGAAGAATCATAGAGACCTTAGCTGGGTCCACCAAGAGTCCTTATAAATAATATGCCTATAAGTACGCCAAAAGGTGTCATAAACAAAAACTTATTCAAATTTAAGGAAATTTACAACACTTGATAGTGCTTAATCATCAGTCTTAGATTATCACAATGGTCTTTGACCAACCCATATACCATCCAATCATCCAAGTAGACTTGGAGGAATTTGTGAATGAAATCTTTAAAAGCTTTGACTGCTAATCATGAAAACACTGCTGGGGCATTTTTTAACCCAAAAGGCATGATAGTATAGGCAAAAGATCACCATTCTGTAGTAAAAGTTGTCTTAGATTGGTCTTCTTCAACTATCTAGACTTGGTATTATCTCGAGAACCCATCTGTAAAGGAGTATACTTCATAGCTAGCAACACCTTCTAGGATTTCCTTTATGAAAGGAATTGGAAAGGGATCTGTCACACAAGATGCATTTAAGACATGGTAATCCACATAGATATGGATTTTCCCATCCTTTTTAATACTGATTACCATGGGATTGACCCATTCAGATTCAACGATGGGATTAATTACTTTGGTGCAGAGCATGCTATCAATATCTTCTTTCACTCATGCCCAGAGATTAAGGTTCATCTTGTATGGTATTTTTTTAATAGGATGAGCACCATCGATTAGATTTATGTGCATCATTCCTAGAGATGGGTGGACTCCTTTCATTTCACTATAATTCCTTGAAAATACATCACAATACTCTTTCAACAACTCAAAAATCTTTGAAAATTTCATGTTAGTCTAGTAATTTCTAATTGTAGCCATCTTTGGCTCTTGCTTCGTGCCAATGTTATGTTGAATAGTTTGAATGGGCCTGTGATAAGGGTTGTCTATTGGAGAACTTGTGTCCCAAATAGTTTGTGAACTAGTTCTTGTAGGAACATCTAGATGGTTGGTTTGGGGGTTAAGCGAAGTAGATGCTTCATCTACTTGGAAGACAAGTTTCTATTTTCCTTGATGAATTTTTTCACATCATTCTGCATCAAGATCTGGTGGTGGTGTAGGAACTGAATAGATGGACTACTTAGTGAATAAATTTAAGGATTCTTTAGGTTCCTGATGAATATTCTATATATGATCTTTGACAAGATGTGGGTCCCCAACAACTGCATCCTGCATGGCTTGAAGAGTGAGGTACAAGTCCATCCTTGGTAAAGAATAGGATAGCGCTAACTTCATGATTTCCTTTAGTAACTACCATAACCTTGTACCCATATACATCTCTTCATGAATGTACCAAGTCCATGCCTAAGTGTGTAAAGTCCTATAGAATGCATGCACCCAGAGATATTCTAGTAAGGATGTTTCTTTAGTACACCATATGCTCTCACATGCCACAATGTGTGGTTTAGGTGCTTGCATGCCATTGTAACTAAGTGTGCATTTGATCTTATTGTGATAGTGAAATCTATGATGGAAAGTAGATTGTACTTGATCCTAATTCAAAAGGCACTCTTTATGGGTATGCCACCAACTAGCTGCAGTGCCATCAAAGAGGTGATCCAATGACATCATCCGACCATTTTTATTGTTGTATAATTGTTTAAGGCACTAAAAAAAATCACGTACCTCCATTTTCCCTTAGAACTGTGGGGATCCATCAAGTATTTGTAGTGGTGTTCCTATTAGTGTCAATCTCATTACTAAACCCATGAGGTGCACAAACTTGTGACATTTAAGAAGCTGGCATGGGATGTTTTCTCCTCTATTAATGGTGATGCACATCCTTCTGGTGAGATCATAGTCACCATAAGCCCAACAGTTACAAGCATTACTTGTAGTATCAGAGATAGACTAGTTATCTGCCCATCAAAGAATACCATTTGGCATTAGATCATGTTCATAATTTTAAGCAGTAACATTATATAAGTGGTTGATGTCTTCATTTGAATTGATGGGCTCAATATAAGGAGGTCTTTGTGCTTGGTCTAAAGGTATTACTACACACTGATTGGTGTTTTCAAAACTAATGTATCAATTTTTAAATCTCAATTCTACATGGTTCTCATAGCACTAAGGCCTTCCCAGTAGGTCTTGATAGTCATCAACTTTAGCCAACTCCAAAACCTCAAAATTTGCATTAAAGGGAACTCCAAGTATGTCGACTGTGGCATTCTTAAGGACCCCAATAGGGTGCACTCGAGTCTTATTTTCCATGAATAATATGTGAGGTGAGGGTTGTAGGGTTGGACTTGACATATTTCACTACGCATCCTTAATGAGAACATTAACTTCCATGCCAATATCTACTAAAATAACCTGGATTACCCATCCATTGATGGTAGCATTAACCAATATCTCTCCATCTTCTAGGAGAGTGGAGGAACTAGGAGTTTCCTAACATTGAGCATGATTTAAATAACGGTCTTCACTTTGATGACTAAGGTGAGGGTGGACTTCATTTGGTAAGCGGGCCTAAATTTTAAGCCAAGTAATGAGTTGGGGAACAATGTCCTCATCCATCATACGTTTGCATAGTTCTTAGAAATTATCCTACACCATTGGTTAAGGTTCAGCTTCCTTTTGCACCACGGCTTGTTGTGTCACATCCTTATCTTTGAGGTATTGAATCTTGCCTTGAAGCTCTTGCACAAGTGCCATTATATCCTAAAGGACATCCTTTTGCTGCTAAGCATCAGGGTACTTTTTAGCCTATGGTTCTTCTTGATGTACCTTCTCGATTGGGTTAGTTGTGGATTAAGTCTGTCCCCCACTACAAGTGTTGATATTTACTTATTGCACTATTGGGATGGTTGGGCATGCATGCCATTATGGTTTGTCTATTCTAATCATGTTGGTGCCCTTTTCATTGTGCTCCTTAGTGATGGCTACATATAGATTAGGACGCTCTTCCAGCCGATGGTCCTTTTTAAAAAATACACATGTCGGGTACTCTGGGCAATATCTTTGATAGGGGTCTAGAAAACCAAATTTATAATAGATTTTTGGTGGAAACTAACCACCAACCTCATCCTTGTTCTCTCCCTCATCCATGGTATCCACAATTGTCTTGGGTATTAGCGATCAAAGTTTGGTGCATGACACATGCTCGAGCTTCATGGATATCACTAATTAATCAACAATCATTGGTGTCATGGGTGTAGGCATCATAAATCTTATAATACTTAGACACCTTAGTGTTCATATCTCATTTCAAAATAGGACAAGAATGGACATCATGTTCTTCATGGCATATCTCACATGTTTGTTTTTATATCGCATGAATGTTCTTATGCAGGGAATTATTCCTCGTATGCACTTTAGTTTCATAGTCAGTACACCAAACACCACTGTGTGTCTCATGCACATTGATTTCCATAAAATTTTCAAGTTGTGATGCCATAGATGCTATCTGTGCCTCCATGAATGGACTAATCTTAGTATCCATGCTTCCAACTGCTTCAACATGAAGGCCAACTCCTAGATCCTTGCATGCACTGGTGAAGGTTCTTTGTGACAGAGTCCATCGGAAAGGTAATAATAATCCTCCTACAAACCATTGTCCATGCTGATCTAAGTTTATTTCAAATGATAATTTAGAAAACAAGGTTTTGAATCATGCAACATACTCACATATGCTCTTTGTAAGTCCTTGATTTATGCCCTTCAACATTGCTATACTTTGCTTAGCAAACTCAAGAATGCCAAATACCTATAGGAAGGCTGCCTTGAGCTAGTCATAGTAGATGACTGCTTGTTGAGGGTCAAACTTTTGATACCACTTGTGTGTGAATTCTAGGAGTGTAGTTTCAAACTAAGTATCCTTACATTTAGAAGATGTGATGCTATGCGCTTTCCAAATCAGTTCACATTTGTGGACATGATTAGCTACATTCTCTACCCCTTGATATTTAGATAAGTGCAATGTCATCTTATAGTAGACTGTAGTGGGTTGTGGTTGAGTGGGTGGTTACTAGGAAGATACAACTCTTGTTCCATAAGAAGGGGATCTGCTTCTACCTACGTCACCTCCTAATCCTCCTTCAACACATCCAGTAGCAGTGCCTGTGGAAAGATGCATGGTAGAGGGTTGGTTACCCAAGTTTAGGACTGTATTCTAGCCTTGAGGGCTAGTTCCACCAGGCATTCCAAGTTATGCCATATAATTCTCTTGAGCAAAAGATAATGTGAAATTTGAATGATCGTCCAATGGCCTAGTTTCAATTTCCCTTATCAGATCAGTTTCTGATTTGAAGTGTTTGTATCTCAATTTCATATATGTACTATGTCCAAATCAAGGGCATGAACATGCACTATGGTGGGGGATCTTGGTTGATTCAGACTTGGTTCCTTGACTATTACAATCCAACTCATTTCTCCTTCATAGGATATAAATGGCAAAGGATGTGGCTCAAAAGTGATGGGTTCCTTGTGCATGTCCACTTCCCTACAACTCCTTACAACACTCCTAGAGGTCTCCCAATCTCTTTTCATACTGTTAACACCCATTATCCTTTGCTGAGATTCATCATACTTCTGTTTTTATAATACTCACTGGCTTGCTACCATGTTGAACTTACAATCTTCAATCAACCCCTAGTCTCTCCTTCCAAATGTGTGGCTCATACACAGGAAAATTTAGCCCTCCATGGGTAAAGTTTCCAACCCAAGGTCAACAATTAACTTCTTGATTTTGAAGTCAAATAATGGGAGATAGCGTCCCCTTGGCTCTCATAAAAATTGGAATTTTGCCTCCTTAGGACATGAGTAGGTGGTCGCAATGTAATCCAAAATGTAGCTGTTTCAAATGCCTCTCTACCAAAAGTTAATTGCTCACATCTAAGGAACTTCAAGTCATGCTAAACTCCTCTACCATTCAAGAGTCTAGGGTTGACTTCTTCCAAGATTTTTGGATCATACTTGAGCATGTGCTAAGATCCAAGCATGCAAGATAAATGGGACCTCAAAAAAGAAAGTTTCGTATAAAGAACTGTAGAGATTTTGCTTTACCCATCATCGTGCAAATATTCTTGGTTCATGATACAAAACCACAAAGTTTTCCTTGACACTTGTAACCCATTCTTCCATATTATCTAATGTAATGCACTCAAACATTTTCCCATGATTATGAAACCAAAATGTTAGGTTTTTTTAGTTAGTTCCAACTTCAATGCTAAAGTTTCTCCCAACAAGATAGCGTACTGGCTGTATCATGTGAGATTTAAGTCTCACGTGCTCACCTAAAGTGCATAGATAAAGACCAATTCCCAAAAGCTTTGTAGCATAATGATGTATATTTGTTCATCCTTTGTAATATACATCTTAAAGGATTATTTAATACCATAAATATACTACTATTATCATTTTTGTCCCAGATATAACTACCACTATTACTAGGATCATCATTCTTATCTAACAGTAGTGACAAAATAAAAAGATACCAATATCTCAGAGATAAACCATATCCATCTTCTAACACTTATAGTTTTTTATTATTCAGAACTCAATTTGGCAAAAATAGATATCTCATTAATTGCTTAATGAATTACAAGACAAAGTTCTATTATCTATTCTCTAAAAAATAAAAGATCATGATGCAAATGATTACAATAGGGGTATTTATACTTATTTTGCCCTAACCAAGTGTCAAAATTATAAATACCATAAACATATGGCACATAGACTCATAACAAATTAAGAGTCATGGATCTTACAATGAGTTATTTCTAAAGACTCAGGTCTCTGTGCCCCTAGATCCTTGCTCTATGCTATATTTTGGTGGCCATGTGTTCCATTCCTCATGGGCTAGTACAAAACCTTTGATCAATGGGGTTGAAGTGTTCCATTTGAATTATTCTTCTAACTGCTCCTACATACCTTGTGCTCTAATTTCTATGCACTCTACTTCCCATGCGTTCCCCTAGTCTTCTAATTTTATTCTGAGTCCTCTAATCTCTGGTCCCTCATAACTTGTTCTCTTTTGATTGGGTCCTCTCATGCTAAGTCTCCTATGCCATTGTCCTTGTGTGCCCAACAAGTTCTATGCCATGACACTTTTGCACCTATCAACTACGTGCCATGGTCCTCCTACACTATGGTCTTTCTGTGCTATGTCGGTACTTGTGTCAAAATGGATAATGATCCATCTGTACCACATGCTAAAAATGGAACAATACTTAATCAAAATTTAGGGGTCAACATCCTTCATTGGACTTCTCCCCTTGGTTTGTCTCTTCTCTTTCTTCGATGCTAGTTTTACCATCTTGTTTAGGAGGGGTTCTTCCTCATACTTTCCCCCCTTATCCACTTATTTTTCTTGTGTCTCTTTGGCACGAACGTCCTTGGTGCCAACCTTACTTTCCTCTTTCCTTAGCAGGGTCTCTACTATCTTTTCTGTTTGATCTTTTGAGGTGCCAACATTACTTTCTTTGTCTTCAAGCACCCTTTCAAAACTAGGGCATGCCTATTATGCAACTTCTTCCATCAGGTTGGAGTGGGTTCTAGGCACTTCTTCAGTTGCTTTGTCTTTTCTAGGTTTCATGTGACTGATAACCTTTTACTCTCTTTCTTCTTCATTCTATCCCTTTATGCCTAGGCTGCCTTCTCTTCAATTTCTTTCCTTTTGGCCTTTTATTTTTCAACTTTTTTCTTCTCATCTTTCCTTCTCTTGGCCTACACTTTGCACTTCTTCTCTTCTGCCTTTATCTCCTCATCCTCCATTCGATCAATCTCAACTTAGGTCATGCCCTTGGCCCTCATGGCCTCTCATTTATGGTGTAACTCTATTGTTGCATCGATGCGATCTTGGTCTAGGCCCATATCCTCCCATTTGCACTTCAAATCTTATTCAATTGGTGTGCCTAAGGGTATCTATTCTCCATATGCTTTCACCTCACCAGGTTTTTCACCTGTTCCTCCTTCCTTCTTCCCTTTCATCTCCCATGCCTTGTGTTTCTCCACTTCTTTCCTCTGCTCTTCAACCTTGACAATCTCAATGGCTTCCTTTGACATCCTAGCCTTTGTAATTTCTTCTCTTCGTTTCTCCAGCTCCCGTGTCATCTGCATATTGGCCTCACTAACGCTGAGTGTTGGGTGTCATTATTCCCTACATTTAATCAATTTTTTGTTGATGTTATATTTAAGCAGGGTTGTGTCTAAAGCTATATGCAACAAGAGGAATCATAACAATTTAGTAATCGATTATAGGTATTTATATATATATATATATATTTTTTTTGTTTTTGGGGGATTTTTAATGTCTTAAGGACTTCTTGGTCAAAACCTTATTGGAATCAAATGATGAAAATTGCTGAAAGTAAACACACATTTGCAGAAATAAATTTACTGGAAGTAAACACACATTTGCAGAAATGAATTTGCTGGAAGTAAACACACGTTTGCAGAATAAAATAGATTGCTAAAAAATGATTGAAAAGAAATGAGAATTTAATCTAAAACGCCTGCAGGAACAAATTTTAACTTTAAGGAGTTAGAAACATTTATAAATTTAACAGAGTTACCTTTTGCTTGAATAAAATATAAATACCGACAAAAAATGAAGACCCTGGTTCTTTGGAGGAGTGGGCCCTTGCTTCGCCTAGAAACATGATTGAACAATTTAATTTGCTTTCAAAACAGAAATGACTATTTCATTGATAAAATATTATGTATTACAAAATGTACTAATCTATCTTTTTTTCTCTATTCTTCAATGATCTTCTTCTCTATCTTTCTAAATTCCCAAGTCTGTATATATAGATGATTTAATCGCTGTAACTGTTTCATAGATACGATGGAACTGAATCGTACCTAGAATAGATGCTGAATCAAGATGTGGCTGGATGTCCAACTGTGTGATAAATGTCTTGGATCTGTAAATATGGAAATCGGGAATCTGTTCTTGATTTAATGGGATCATTGCCCTGACAGATCGCCGACCATTTTGGAATAGATCCTTATCAGGTCTATATCTAGTCGTGAAAGTTTTGGGGCTTATTTGCAAGAGTACCAGAGCTAATTCAGATAATTCTCGGGCTAAATATAGAGTTCCAAAGCTAAGTCTGAAAATGCGACAACTTGAAATAGTATGGTGGAGTTACAGAACTAAGCTGAATTGATTCCAATGCTTCCAAAAACATGAAATCAACTTCATATTTATTCTTTAGCTTGATTATGACCTATTTTATTGTAAAACTTGAATTTTCCAACACACTTGTTAGGAATTATAGGGTTTTTTTAAACGTTAGAATCACAATCAACAAAAGATGGATAATTACATCCTAACTCATCTCAGATCAAAATAAAAGTTACAAAATGCAATCAAACTTAATAGAAAGAAATAGTAAGATGAGGTCATTTATTATACATTTATCGGGCATATCCTAGCCTCTTCATTTCCCCCCATACTTGTTTGTAAGTCCCTTTACAAACTTCACTCTTCAAATTCAGGATTATATATCCTACATTCCATTTGATTGCTCAGATCAAATGGCTGGAACTGAATATCCCAATGATTTGATCCATAGGTATTATACCCAGCCCCTGCTTCTACTTTTCTTTTCCATTTCGTAAATTGAGTGGGATTTTGAAGTTCTTTGTTTTGCCAAGGAGATATGGGAGTGAGAAATAGAGGTGGCCTTGTCCGCATGCCTATCCATATGCACTGGGGAGTTTCATTGATCTGAAGAATTATTGTGCATAAAGCTTTTTCCCTTTCTAGACTCCAGATCAAATTTGAAGGGGATATTACTTCCCTTCTTTTCAATGCCACCGAAATAAATTCCCTTCTTTTTAAACATGCATCATAGATATTATCAAAATTTGCCTTCTCATAAGAGGTGAAGACATCCATGCTTTGCTATAAATTGAAAAGATAAGGTCCCTTGAATTTGTCATTAAATGCATGGGATTGGAAATGTGTAGCAAAGGCAAGTGGGTTACCATACAGAGACTGGATGAACTAGTCTTTGACCAATGCTCTGACTCCCTTTCCTGCCATGCAATCTGATTTTGAAGAACAGAGACAAATGCGTTAAGTTGGCTTTCCCCTACATACAAATTGATCATAAAACCTATATTTTTTTCTAGCATAAAATTGCAGAGGTAAAATTCACAAAGAAGGTTTTTTTGTTCTGTATTGGCTAAGGAGTAGGCGGTCGAGAAATCAGCTTGGTCTTTTATTTCATGTGGAAGGCCACATGTTATCCTTACCAACTGCCAGCGAATGAATTGTTCTTCTAAAAACATGCTATAAACAGGAGAAGGTCTTCTGCACGCAAATTTTTTTTCACTCAACATACAAACTATTTATATTTTCACAAAACATTTATACTTATTATTTTTCTCCTTATAAAAATTGTCTTCCCATTCTTTCCTTGATTTCTCTTATTCTGCCAGTTTACCTTTCAATTCTATATTGGATGCCTTGATTACACTGAGTTCTCTGCATGTATCATTCCATAACTTTTTGAGTGGCAGATAAGTCAATTCAGTCTGTGCAGAGCCTGTTGACACAAAGGTCTGTATTGTATATTTTTCCTCATTCTCCATCAGTTGCCTTTTAATCTCTACTAATTCTTCATTCTTGACTGTGAACTGATTTGTTAATTCTTCAAGGAGAATTTCTTTCTGTTCTAATTTGAGTTTGAGGAAGTTTAATTCCTCATCTTTTTCCTTGATAATGAGTTCTACTCTAGACAAAAATAGAGATTGTTTAATCTGCTAGTTTTGTTCTTTCTCTAATTTTTTTTGGAGAATTAAATATTCCTTTTCCACCATAGGGGATTTCCCTTTCCTTCTCCAAGATGCATGTTCATCTTTTGCATGTGATGGTGCTACTATCTTACCCATTTCTTGGAAATCTTGTTCTTCAAATATTTCATCCCTTTCTTCCTTTTCTATTTGGATTGGTCCAAGAGGAGTCATGGCCATGCTGCCCAAAATATCAACAACTTCAGTTTCGAGCCTTGTTTGTTCTTCCATCTCCTCTGGAATTTTTTTAGACTTTTTATGACATCTTCTTTCTTGAGGAGCTCAAAATGTGCAGACATAGGTCTCCTTTTATAACTTCTTCTGATGTTCACCTTTTGCTCAGGCCTAGGTGAACTATCACTGTTAGAGACAGGTATCATTTCTTTTGTAGCTTTTGTAGAAGAAGAAATGTTCTGAGAAGGCATAGTAGGGTCTGTAATTTTAACTTTTCTTTCATATTTTCTTCTTTGTGGTATTTCCTCTTCCCCTAATCTTTTCTTTTCTTCAGCAATGGTATCAGTTTTTAAATGAACTGAAGGGGCAGGAGGAGTTGCTATTGTTCTTCTGAAAATACCAGGGTTTTGCCCAATTTTGTCTCACATTGCTTCCCCATTTTTCTTTGAAAGGAAATGGTGCTGGCATACCAAATGCAGTAACCCATGATGTCTGATTGTTCCTACACCTCAAGAATACCTCTGGGCCATTGTATGGATGGAGTCAAAAAAAAACCTTGGAAGGTTTACTATATATTCTAGTTTTTCAGCGCCATATCTAAGGTGTATAAGGATTTTTAAGACTTCTTTTTCTACTGTCCCAAATTATCTATCACAAGTTAAATACTTAACTATCTAAAATGCTACTCTGTCAAAGGGTTTGGGAAGGCCGGCCCTTTTGACTCCTTTAATGATTTTATTTGTATTATAAATATGCTGGGGTTCAGCTTCCCCTTCTTTCAATAGGTTTTTAGCTAGGTCTTTTAATGTCCCCTTGATAGGGTTTGGGACATGCACTATTGGTATTCCAGACATTTCACTTATTAAATTCACATAAAAAGGAATAACAACCTTCCTAATTTTTGTCCTTGATTGTTCTAAATTGATAACAAATTCTCTTACTAGTTCATCGTTATACTTGGAAAATTTCCTTAGAAACTCTAGCCAACCTGCCTATTGAAAGATGGTTGCTACTTCTTCATCCGTAAGGAGTTGGGTATCATTTTCTGGTTTTGACTTCTTTTTGATTCCCATGATTCATGCTTCTTGAATCTTACACAAGTTAGTTGAAGATTGATTCTCTTATCGATGGAACTGACGATTTTAACTATGGAACTAGCGGATTTGGTTTTTGATTGAGCAAATTTGGTAGCGAAATTACTATACTCAGCTGCATAATTTAGCGATTTCAACTGCAGAACTACTATACTCAGCTGTGAAATTGACCGAGGTAATTTGTTGTATCTCTTTTGAAATTTTTCTATAACTAGCTTTTACTTTATTGGTTCAAGAATGATTCTTTATGACTATCCACCAACTCATTCCATCATCAATATCCTTCTTATGATTTTGCACATTTAACCATGATGTATAATAAATGACTCATCATACTAATATTTTTTAATTAAGTCTAATCACACATGCAAACTTTCAATCTAACCTTTAACAAGTTAAAAACATAATTACCGTCCTTGATGATGTAATCCTTCCATCATGATGACTCATCATTCTTAAAACGTGGTTAGAAAATAGTTAGAAAAAAGCTTTATTTAAATTAGCCATTTATTTGAGAAGATCAATCGCCATTACTAGTTTTCAATTGATATATTTTTTTTGAGAAAAAAACGCGATTTACTGGTTTTCATCCTCTTCCCTTTATTTTGGATCTTTTCATCTGATTATTTGATTATTTTGGAAGCACTGAGTTCTTCCATATGATCAAATTCTTTGTTTACTTCAATCTGCTTCAAGAATTCATCCTTAGTATGAAGCTTCCTATAAAGTTTTAGTTTGTGTCCATTGACCAAGAGTACTCTTTTGTTGTCATCAATAGGAAGTAACTAGATAGAACCATTGTCAAATATCTGCTTGATCTAATAAGGTCCCAACCATTTGATTCTTAATTTTCCTTTGAATTGTTGTTACTTAGAATCAAACAACAATGCCTAGTCTCATACTTTGAATTGTCTTTCTTTGGTATGTGAATCATGTCATTGCCTCCTCTATTCTTGGATTATCTCTATCTAGTGGAGTGCTTTCATTTTGAATTCATCCAATTCATTGAGTTGAAGGATTCACTCCTTTTGAGCTACATCTAATATAATTGCCACCTTAACTGCTGTCCTCAATGTCTGTAGTTCGAACTCAATAGGCAACAAGGGTTTTTTTCCATAGATTAACTCATATGGTGAAAACCCTGTTATGATTTTCCAAGTTGTATTGTAAGTCTAGACAGCTTCAGGTAGTCTTTTTACCCAATCTCTTCTTTCAGCTTCAACTGTTTTAGTGAGGATGTTTTCTAATTCTCTATTTGTTACTTTAACTTGTCCATTTGCTTACGGGTGATAGGGAGATGACTTCCTATGATTGATCTGATAATACATTGTGAAGGCACGGATCATGTTGGACATAAATTGTGGTCCCTGGTCTAAAACTAAGCTTCTTGGTGCTCCAAACTTTACCATAATTTTGTGCCAAAAAAATCAGCAACTGCTTCTTCAGTGGTATTTGTTAAAACCTGCACTTTTGCCCATTTTGTTACATAATCAATACACACAAAAATGTGCTCTTTTCCCTGTGAAGGAGGATTAAAGGGTCCAACAAAATCCAATCCCCATCTCTCAAATGGTTCAATCACTACTTGTGGTTGCAGAGGCATTTCATTGGTAATGGTTGGTTGTCCCATCTGTTGACAAGGATCACACCCCCTGATATATCTCTTCACATCTTTGTACAAAGATGGCCAATAGTAACCAGTGCCAAGTATCTGGTGAGCTATTTTTTTACTGAATAGTGTCTTCCACTTGGTTCATCATGACATGCCCGGAGGATGTCAAAGATTTCATCTTCTCTCACACACCTACGTAAAACTAAATCAAGACCACATTTAAATAGCATTCCATTTAACCATTTGAATTGTGCACTGGTTTTGATTAAATTCTTTATTTGTTTTTTAGTGAAAGGAGGAAACTTCCTTGTTGCAAGATAATTTGCTATTTCAGCAAACCATGGTGTATTATCTGAAATAACAAACAATTATTCATCTAGAAAGTTATCCTTGACTGGATTCTGCTCCCCTGTAGTGGTCGATCTTGACAAGAAATCAGCTACCACATTAGATTTGCCTGGATTGTCCAAATGGTAATATTCAATTCTTGTAGAAGTAATAACCATCTAATTATTTTACCTCCAACTACTGGGTTATTTATTAAATATTTAATAGCTGAGTGATCAGTATGTACAAATATTTTTTACTCTATAATGTAATGTCTAAATTTATTGATTGCATAGATCACAGCCAATTTTTTTTCAGTGGTAGCGTAATTTCTTTCAGTAGGAGTAAATTTTTTAATTAGGTAGTAAATAGCATGCATTTTTCATTCTTCATCTTTCTGTCCCAAAACTGCACCAATTGAGGTATTTGAGGCATCCGTTTGGATGTGAAAAGGTTTCTCCCAATTAGGTCCTTGCAATATTGGGGCAGTTGCTAATTTCTTTTTAATTTCTTCAAAAGCATGTTGACACTATTCATCCTAAATAAATTCATAGTCTTTGGTAATCAACTTAAACATGAGGGCAAAAATTTTACTAAAATCTTTAATAAAGTGCCTATAGTACCCAACATGCCCTAAAAATGACTTGATATCTGTGGGGGTTTGAGGAATAGGCAAATTTGAAATAATTTTGATTTTGTTTTGGTCAACTTGAATTTCTCTTTTTGAAATATGGTGTCTTAATTCAATCCCTTCATCAACCATTATCAAACATTTCTCATGACTAAGAGACAAGTGATGTTGTTCACATCTTGTTAATACTCTGTCCAAATTTTTTAAGGCATCATCAAATGTATCTCCATACATAGTAAAGTCATCCATGTATACCTCCACACAGTCATTTGTTAGGTCTGCAAAAATTGCTAATACAACTCTTTGAAAGGTTGATGGAGCATTACATAGTCCAAATGGCAATACCCTATAAACAAAGGTACTCCATGGACAAGTAAATGTAGTTCTATCCTGATCCTCAATAACAACTCTGATTTGATTGTATCCACTAAATCCATCCAAGAAGGAAAAGTATTGTTTGCCTGAAAGGTTGTCTAAGACTTGATCTATGAATGGTAAGGGAAAATAATCTCTTAGGGTGGCTTTGTTCAGTTCCTTATAGTCAACACAAATTCTCCATTTTACGTTCTTTTTAGGAACAATTACAAGAGGAGACACTCAATGGATATGTGAGATAGGATAGATAAAATCTACTTGTAATAGTTTTTCAATTTCTTATTTGACTATATCCCTTAAGGCTGGATTAATCCTTCTCTGAGGTTGTCTAACTGGTCTAATGTTTTCAGTATAAATGTGATGGGTGTAAATACTTGGATGAATTCCCTTCATATCTCTATAGTCCCAAGCAAAAGCTTTAGTATGATCTTTCAAAACTTCAAACAATTTGACTTCTTCATCGTTCTTTAACTAGCTATTAATATTCAAAATTTTTCCTTTTTGAATCTCAACATGTTTGGTTCTAAGATATGATGAACTGATTTGTTGAAGGAGTTCCATTAAGGTGTTTAGTGGACATGCATGTGGTAACAACATATGATATGTAGCAACATCTCCGAAAGTTCCTTGAGACAGAATGCTAGACAAAGGACAACAGGAAGAGTTATTATACTTATCTTGTTGTAGGTTGAATTCTTTGTTATTACTGTTGTCTAAAAATTCTTCATCATCTCCTGATATCTATAAAGCTGAAGCTACAAATCCTTCCTCTCACCAAGAAAAATCGTGTTCCTCTGAAGAAAAATTATCTTCATTTGCAGAGAATTTGTGTGGTTCTGAAACTAACTATGATGGTTCTGGAATAGATTCCACATGTTCTAGAACTAATCTTGACTACTCCAATAACGATTGATATTCATTTGATGAAGGATTAACCATATCATCTATCTCCCGTACATGATCTTGCAATGTTATCATAGCCAAAGAAGATAGATTTTGCTCATTAATATCAGGATTATCAATCCATAATTTTGCTTGATTATCAATAAAAGGTCGTGCAAATGGATAGAATAAAATTTTCTTAGAATTCTTACCATTTGAAATAGTCATATCACCTGACCTGCAATCAATTAAGGTAGTGACTGTAACTAACCATGGTCTCCCCAAAATAATGGGATAACCAAGTGTTTTACCTTTTGACTGTAAGATAAGGAAGTCGATTGGATATTTCCATGATTCTACCATTATTGCCACATCTTCAATAACTCCTTCTGGTTTTGCTAAACTGATCTGCCATTTGTAATATGGTATTAGTAGGTTGTATGCCTAGTAATGGTAATGTTTTCAAAGTGTCCACTGTCATTACATTGATAGTTGCACCCAAATTAATTAAAACATTATGTATATCTTTATTCCCTATAGAAACAAAAATAACAAGGCTTCCAGGATCTCCATATTTGGGTAGTAGGGGTTTTCCTGCTAATAAATCAACAAGTTTCCCATCTACCTGAATAGTCTTGGGGTACTGCTTCTTTCTTCCAAGTTTTTTAAAACATAACAGTTTGATTAACTTGTTCAATTCTAAAATATCCTTAATTGCTTGTAACAATGGTATTTCAATATTCAATCTTCTTAGTTCCCGCATCAATTCAGATTCCTTAAGTTCTATGATTTCTTTAAATCTTTCTGGAAATAGAATCTCAAAAGTTCTTTCTAGTTCCTTATCTTTTTCTTTGTCATCTTCCTTAAGTGTAACTGTGCTAGGGGTTTTAGCTTCTTCTATCATCTCAGTGATTATAATAGGTGGACTACTAACTATTTTGTCAGATCTAGTTTGAATGTTTTTACAATCCATTGTATTTAAATCAACTGATTTTGTTGGTTCTGTTTCGTATACAGGAGTTGTTTGTTTGTTTCTTGGGTTTGCTACTAGTTGTGCTGGAATTTGTGTTTGGATTATGTTTTCAACCTGTGGATTTTATGTTGGTAGTCCCATTATGGCTTGTTGGTTCTGATTTGGACATGTCTTCCCTTGCACATAATTATTAGGGCCCCATTTAGGTTGTGGTCAAGCATAAGGATTTCCTTGACCAGCCCAAGGTTTTTGATGTCCTTGAGTATACTAAGATTGACTTGCCCAATCTTGAGGATGCCATGTGGATTTAGAGGCCCAAGGTGGCTATCCCCAACTTTGTGGTACTATTTGAGCTGCCCATGGCATCATCTAGGGATTAGGAGCAGGTCTTGGCATAAACTATCTTTGGTTAGGTTGTCTCTAAACAAAATTTAATTCTTCTGTGGTAGATGATGTATTGGTTTGTTTGAGATAATTTTTTATGAGTGAAAGAAGAGAAGAAGCATAAATATCATGTTTTTTAGATTCATAGACAAGACATACTTCTGTTTTATCCAAAGGACATTCCCTTATTGCATGCTTCTTCCTACATCTAGGACAATACATGGCTAATGGTTCAAGTTGGGCATTTGCTTTATCTTGCAATCCATCCATGGTGGAGGTTAATTGAACTAATATGTATATTTTAAAGTTTTCCAATTCATCCATCAATTTGTTCATATCTGGATTCAAATTTTTAACCGTTTTCTCTTTTCTAGGTCCACCCCTTGTCCTTGAATAGTTTCTACAAATTTCTATGATTTCATCCATTCTTAATTGAGCAATGTTTCCTCCGCCAATTAAATCAAGGGTTTCCCTAGATTCATCATCCAAACCTTTGAAAAAAATGGTTTTATTTAAATCTTCTTGAAGTACAAATCCACATCTTTTACTCACAAAGATGAATCTATCCAAATAATCTTCCATATATTTATCTTCTTCCTGTTTGATTTTGAAAAATTATTCCTTTCGATTTCTTCCTCTACAATAATCTTGATATTTGTCTAGGAAGACAGTTTTCATTTGTTCCCAATTGGTAATAGAATTAGATGCTAATCCCATAAACCACCTCATTGCTACATCCTTCCGAGTAGATGGAAACAACTTCAGTTTTTGATTATCTGTCTTGTAATCATAAGTCTGACATAGTAATTTAAACTCAAACAAAAATTGGTCAGGATTCTCAGATGACATTCCTCTAAATGTAGGCAAGTGTGCGGGCGAGATATTTTTCATAGTAGTTTCATCATCCTCGATCTGAATGGGATAAGTAAAGGTTCTCTCAGGTTCTCTTCTAGCTTTTCGTGTCATCTCTCTGGTATTTTCTAGTCCCTTCTCCCAATCAATGTGGTATGTGGTCTGTTTTAGGGATGGTGAAAAGTCAAGAGTAGGAGGTTGACTACTCAATTGAGAATCAAAACTTTCCCTCAATGGATCTTAAGAAATAATCTTCCTCCCTAAGGTTCTACTTGATTTTGGTGACTGATCCAAAAATTCTAAAAATGACAATTTTGCTTCTTGTCTTGTAGGAAATAATGGTGCCTCCAATTCTTGCTCAACATCCTTACTTAAACTAAAGGATGATGGAAATTCTTGTTCAGATATTTTGGGGAGAAATATACCCTTGGAGCCTCGTGGTCTACTCATAAATTAGGATTTTTTTTTTTAATTACTAAATGAATGATTGTTGCTCTTGTTGACACCTAATTAGAAAATTTCAAGTAGTATGTCCTCGGCAACGACGCCAAAAATGTTGGGTGTCATTATTCCCTACATTTAATCAACTTTCTATTGATGTCATATTTAACCAGGGCTGTGTCTAAAGCTTTATGCAAGAAAAAGAATCGTAGCGATTTAGTAATTGATTGTAGGTATTTGTATTTTTTTCTTTTTTTGTTTTTGGGGGATTTTTAATGTCTTAAGGACTTCTTGGTCAAAATCTTATTGGAATCAAATGATGAAAATTGCTGAAAGTAAACACACGTTTGAAAAAATAAATTTGCTAGAAGTAAATACACGTTTGCAGAAATGAATTTGCTGGAAGTAAACACACGTTTGCAGAATAAAATAGATTGATGGAAAATGATTGCAAAGAAATGAGAATTTAATCTAAAACGCCTGCAGGAACAAATTTACAACAAATTTTAACTTTAAGGAGTTGGAAGCATTTTTATTAATTTAATTGAGTTACCTATTTGCTTGAATAAAATATAAATACCGACCAAAAATGAAGATCCTGGTTCTTTGGAGGAGTGGACCCTTGCTCCGCCTAGAAACATGATTGAACAATTTAATTTGCTTTCAAAATAGAAATGGCTATTTCATTGATAAAATATTCTATATTACAAAATGTACTAATTTATATTTTTTTCTCTATTCTTCAATGATATTCTTCTCTATCTTCCTAAATTCTCAGGTCTATATATATAGATGCTTTGATGGCTGTAACTATTTCATAAATACGATGGACCTGAATCATACCCAGAATAGATGCTGAATCAAGATGTGGCTGGATGTCCAGCTATGTGATAAATGTCTTGGATCTGTAAATACAAAAATAAAAAATTTGTTCCTGATTTAATGGGATCATTAACCTGACATATCGTCGGACATAAAGTTGAGTTGCACTAGAAGCTGTCAATTTGTCTTGGATTGAGATATCAAATAAGGCATCATCTTATACTATCTTTCACCTTGTGTCCACCATCCAATCTTACCTGAGGTCTTGCAAGTGATTGGACATGCGATGATTATATTTTTTCAACTAGTAGACATGCACAAAAGAGTGCAAATACTCCCCTATCACAACCTTAATAAGGAATTGCATTACTTGGTAGGACATTTTGGTGAGTGTCTTGATGTCCACCTATGCTACGCTCACTACTTCCACCCACTACATTTTTTTTGTAGTGGCCACTTTGGACACTAGACGTGCACATTTTAGGTCCTATTGTACTTGCTCAAAACTCAATCCCTTTTATTTCTTCACCATCCTAAACCTAATGGTGTTGAAGCATGGCAGGTGCAGTTTATCAAAGCCTCAAATGGTGATGACACTTCTACAATCATTAGATCTATGACTATTCCCTCTTCTCTCAAGATTTGCTAAATTTTAATGGTGATTGGGGCATCAATCCACTTTTCTAACTATCTAGTTTCTATAGAATCCTTTCTTTACACTTCTCTAAATTATTCACTCTTGGTACCTGAAAGTGTTCAAATTCTCACTGGTATAGGATTTTTACACCTCAACTCTCTAGTTTTTGCTTAGGTTCACTCTTAGTCTTAAGTTAGTGTAAACTTTGTAACTTAAGCAATTTTGTCACTTGCTAATTTATATCCTTTCCTTATCTACCATCATTAATATAGGTGCTTTATGGCATGATAGTGCCTAGATTTTTTGGAAAATGCAAAATTTTATGAAATCTATGAAAATACTTTATCATCAATGCATTAAATGCATATCTTTGTGCCTCTACCACCACTTCATTGAATGCTCTCTAATGGTAATTCAACAAAGTGATATTTAGTTCAAATAGTCACTTCTTGTTCAAACCTGGGTGGATGTCAATTGTCTTACATTATTCTTCTTTTGTGCTTGTTCACTTGGTGTAACCTTCACCTTCCTTTTGGCAACCTGGGGGTAGTGCCTCACATGCATGTGATTCATCCTCCTTGTTTCTACTTTTTTTCTAAATACGCTTTCATTTCAAGTATGCTTCTCTATTTTGGTCAGTTTATTGTGCTTCATCTTACCTTGACCTATCCTACCCCATATAAATCCCTTGCACTGCCCTCCAACACTTTGGATTCTCTTCTGGTTCTCTTGTGCACTATTAGGTTGTACATCTTCAATTTCTTGTTTGCACCCAACTATGTTGAGCATCTTCACCTTCTTTCTTGTGCTCAACCATGTTGAGCGTTTTCACCTTCTTATTTGGTCTTTGATGCATAATCAATTGATACACCTTTGTCTGACTGTGGCACAAAGGTTACCTTTGTGCTTATGTACTTTGTCATTTTGTTCTCAAATCTTCAAAGTTTGGTAACTTCTTTTTGCTCAAGAATTCAAGAATCTGGTCCTAGGTGCTTAGAAAATAAATCGGCTTGACTCACCCAATTGGTATGATGCATGAAAGTGCTATAATATTTTGTTCTTGGGCCTCTAAGAGCCCTACAATTTTAACCTTGCACACATGGATCTTGTGCATATTTTACTTACATTTGGAAAGTACCACATGCCCACCACTTAGATGTCGAACCTCATGTGCTTAGAGGGTGCAAGTGCTCAACTCACTTGATTGGAATTATGCGTGAAAGACCAGAGTAGTTCATGTACAAGCTTGAAATAACCCTTCATTAGGAACCTTGTGCACAGGATTTTGTGCACCTCTTTTTTGAGTTTGATGAGTCTTACATGCCCACCACTTAGATGTCTGGCCTCAAGTGCTTAGAAATTGCAAGTGCTTGACTCACCTTGTTAGAATTATGTGTGAGAGGGTGGATGAATTCACTAGAACTGGATTTGATTCACGTGGCTAGAATTATGCATGAAGTGCTAGCGATTAAGTCCTTGTAGTTGCCATACACTGATTATTGCCTATTTACACTATACAAGGAACAAAAGCAAAATCAAAAGAATGGTTTAGCTTGCACCAAACTATATTCTAGTCAGCTCAATGTCAAACCGACTAGTGATCTAGAAGTTAGTGTTTTTAAAGCACAAGTGCCATCTTACTACCGATACAACTTTAATAGGTTGCCATTAAAATGCCCTGGGAGCATTTCACCAAACAACATGAACAACTTACATGCTTTTATCTCTAGTATGTGGTGGATGATGTAGGGGCCCATCCACCTTATTTGAAAATTTCTTAGGTGCTTAAGATACTTTGAGTCATAAAGTAGCACCAATGTTCAATTAGCTCTTTATGCTTGATGTGCTTGTCATGCTAGAGTTTTTGGTGTACATTTTTGATTTGCTGACTCCATCTTGCTTGGGCATGATTTTCATCTAAGTGCTTCAAGTATTTGAACCTTATTCTCAAAGATTCTCAGTCATCTAAGTGACCAATCTATGCAATGCATAAGGATGGCACCATGAATTCCATGGGGAGAACTGCTTTAGTGCTAAACACTAGTTAAAAGGGTGTAGCTTTGTTCAGGGGCTTATATCTCATGCAGTTTGCCCATAGTACCACTAAAACATGATCATCCCAATCCTTGTGACCAACATCTCATATCTTTGTTAGGCATATTACCAACATCTTATTGAATGCTTCAACTATGTCATTTACCGATGGATGATACAGGGTGGTCTTATGGTGCACCACCATGTATTTAGTTAAGAAGATGCACACCATCTCATTAATGTAATGAGTGTCCCTATTGCTAGTCAAAATTAATGGACACCCATATCAACTTATTATGTTCTCCCAGATGAAGCACGTGACTGTTGCTATTGTATAATATTTTATTAGTGCAACCTTGGCCCACTTGTTTAAATAGTTAGTGGCTGCTAAAATCTACCTTGCACCTGTGCATCATGCTGTGAGAGTTATTGATCTAACAAAATCAATGGCCCATTTCTTGAATGGTGATTGGGTAAGAATGTGGATGAGAGGCATCTCATCCTAGTGGTTGGGCTTCCCAGTGCGCTCGCATATGTTTTATTCCTTGGCATACTCCTTTGCATCTTGGAACAAGATTAGCCACCATAACCCTGATTGCAATATCTTGCATGTCATTTCATCTCTAGTACAATGGCCTCCTACGATTCCTTCATGCACTTCTTATAAGATTGGAATCCCTTTCATTTTCTAGAATACACCAATGTAAGACTTCATAACTACTTAGTTTGTATAGCTCCCCTTCAATGAGCTGGAAGGGGGTGACGTGAACAACAAGTTAGTTGTTTTCCTTATTTGACATGGTCTAGGGCACAAACCTAGATGTTAGGAAAATGGAAATTTTCACCAAGTCTTTAGGGACATGCTAGACTCTGTATAGCTATGCATCCATTATGTTATCCTCAATCGATACCATTGCATTTCCATAATTTATGCATGACAAATGGTCTTGCCCCAAGTTCTACTTTCTAAGTTTAACAACAACGAAGAAATAGAACTCTTGAAATGGAACTATCCATATGCATATGCAACCGTGTAAAATAAGTTTATTCACGAGGTATTTAAGTGGCTCATGATTAGTGAAAAAGATGAATGGGGTCGCCAATAGATATTGACTAAATTTTTGTAGGGCATAGACCATTGCTAGCACCTTATGCTCAGTGGTGGTGTAATTCTATTTTGATTACATTAATTACTTGCTTGTGAAGGAGATAGGGTGGTCCATCTTGCCCTCACTTGGTTACATTAATATGATGCCATTTGTGGAGCCTAAAGCATCGACATGGACGTGGAAAGGAGTAGTCCATTTTGAGAATTGTAGAATTGGTAATCGAGCGAACTTCAGCTTTAATGTTTCAAAAGCCTCCTTGCACCTTGATTGAATAGTATGGGCCACCTTTATGCAAGAGCTCCTTTAGAGGCACTGTGATCTTTGCATAGCTTCATATAAACTTCTTGTAGTAGCCACAGTGGCCTAGAAAGGTGTGAATGCCTTTCTGCATTGAAGGAGTTTGGGATGAATTGCGATGGCTATCTTTATAGGGTCAATAAGAAAACCATCCTTGTAGATGATGTGCCCAAGCAATGTTCTAAAGGGGGTTGTGAAGATGCACTTGTTCAGGTTTAAAGATATTTGGAGCTTCTTGCACCTCTCAAACATGAGGCATAGTTGTCATAGTGGTCCTTTATAAGGCCATACATAGTTTAGTCATCGAGATAGACTTGGAGATACCTATGGATGAAGTCATTAAAAGCAATGATCACCACTCTGGAGAATACAATTGGTGTAATCTTAACAAGGTAGCCTGAGAACCCCATTCAATTATCATAATGATCACCATTGAGAACCCCATTTAGTTGTTATAATCAAAACAAACCCATTCAATTGTAAAGGTTGTTTTTAAGCTTAGTTTCCTCCTTTATCTGAACCTAATGGTAGCTTGAGAAACCATCAATGAAAGTATATATTTCATAACCTACAATACCATCTAAGACCTCATTAGTTAACAGGGTCAAGAACGGGTCAGTGACGTAGGTGAAATTCAAAAGTTTGTAGTCAACACAGATCCATATGCACCCATCCTTGTAATCTTAACAAGGTAGCCTGAGAACCCCATTCAATTGTCATAATGATCAAAACAACCCCATTCAATTGTAAATGTTGTTTTAAGCTTAGTTTCCTCCTTTATCTAATCCCTAATGGTAACTTGAGAAACCATCAATGAAAGTATATATTTCATAACCTACAACACCATTTAAGACCTCATTAATTAACATGGTCAGGAACGGGTCAGTGACGTAGGTGACGTTCAAAATTTTGTAGTCAACACAGATCCATATGCACCCATCCTTTTTGATGCTTATGACCATTGAGCTCACCCATTTAGACTCTTGTATAGGGTAGATGATATTGGCGACCAACATTCCATCAATCTCCATTTTTACCTTGGCACAAAGATTGGGATTCATCTTATATGAGAACTTATTGATAAGCCTCATTCCATCCACCAACTTGATGCTCATTTTTCCAAGGGAAGGGTGGGTGCCCTTCATGTCTTAGTAACTATGTAGGAACAAGTCATAAAACTCATTTAGGAGGTCTATGATTCATGCCATCTCTACCTCAGACCAGTAAGAGCCTATAGTGACAATCTTTGGCTTGATTTTTCTACTGATGTCTACTTTAGTGGTTTTGAGTGGCACATGATAGGTTTTATTCCTCTCCTAATGAGAGTCTTCAACTTATCTTGTCCCCTCTATTGTTTAAATTCAAATATGAGTCATATCTTCTTCATCTAAGGCACTATCATCCATATGGTGCATGAGTTTTTTTCTCCTGTTAGAGCTTTCTAATTGCACTCCTTCCAAGTTTCATCATCCTCCTTACTGGAATCACTGTTGAGCACCTTTTATTCAAAAAACATTAGGAGTGTTAGTCCTTTTTCCCCAAACATGTCTCTAAGGCACTCTTTTAGGATGATAGTGTCCTCAAACACTACCCTATAAATGACTTATAGTGGCTCCAATAGCTCTAAGTTCTATGAAGAGAAGGAGAAAGTGTGCATGAATCTCTCCTTAAGCACTTCATAGTATCCTATCTCTCAGTTCATTTCATTTAAAATGTACCACTCTCATGCGTATGTTTTCAAAGTCCTGTAGAAGACATTCACCATAAGATTCTAGGTGCATTCTCATTGTAGATAGTCTAGGTTTCTTCACACAAGAACACATGCACGATTGGGTCAGAATTGCTTGAGTAAGAAGGTATGTCTAAGTCCTCATTACTCTTTCCAAACCTAGTGCATATTACTACCTTCACATCTTTCCATGTTGGTAAACTATGCCTTTGCATTACCCACCAATGAGAAATAATGATCTTTAAAGTATGCACTAGTGCACCCATTCTATCTATTTCCTTGGGAACACACACTTCAATGTCATGAACATAGTTTTCTAGAGGATGGCTCCCTCCATATTTTGGGAGCACTGCAAGCTTCCATTTAATCATCCAAAACATCATTTTCACTACCCTTTTGACATAGGGAACCCATTTATTTTGAGTGTGATCAACCTTGATCAGTCCCGTTCTAGCTGGCCTTGGCTCAATTGCTTGCACTAGGCGGCACCTTCAGCCAATAAATTTATAAGCCTCTTTGACCCATTGGTTGCATGCTATGTCAATTGTATTAGATGTTGATTGTCCATCCTCCCATTTGAGTACTCCTTGGTTGTTTGGTTTAAGATTCTTGGTGCCCCACACAGTGATGTTATAAATGTGGTTGGTCTCATCTTCAAGATCAACACTTTCCACATATAAAGGCCTTTGATCACTTTATAAGGGGATCACCATGCTATCTCTACCATTCTAAAAATTCATATAACACTTCTTGAAGAACATGTCTGCATTATTGGCATAACACCATGGCCTTCCTAAGAGCACTAGATAGTTATGATCCTCTACCAACTTGATTACCTTGAAGTCAAATCAGAATTCGATGCCCATAATATCTAAAATGATGCCCTTCAGGATATCGATAGATTGTGATTAAGTTTTTTTGGTCATAAACAATGTATGAGGGAAGGAATTTAAGGGTGGTCATCCCATCTTCTCCCAGGCAATTTTGGTAAAAATGTTAACCTCAATGCCCATATCCACAAGGACTTCACAAATAGATCATCTATCGATGATAACATTTATTAGTAGTTCTTGGTCATACTCTGCATTCTGAATATAACTTACTTCATGCACTTACTCCATATGTGGTAAAACAACTTTGATCATCTGAGGCATGACCTCCTCCTTTAGTCTCTTCCCTACGTCCTTTAAAATCAAGTTTTTTAGTAGGGGAAACATACCTTTAGATTACAAGAGGCATAGGATCTTGATTAACTTCTGTACCTCAACCTCCTAACTATCTTACTTCCTACATGAGGTACTTTCTTGTGCCTCTAGATATCTGGCTAGTTGGATCTCTCCCTACAAATTTTGTATTATGCTCATGGCTTGTTCTAGGACATCCTTCTATCATATTGGGTTAGGGTAGGGTGAAGATTTTATTTCAGGTCATATTATGTGCTTGACATGGCTTGACTCACCATATTCCAAGTGTAGTTCTTTTGTCGATAGAGCAGGTGGCTGTGTGGTGAATCCAATCTGAGTCATGATCTACACCTTAGATGGCTCCTTATGAGTTTGTTGTGGCTTGGGAGCCCATTTCTCCTCCTTTTTCTCATGCCTAACCATGGTGGCACCCTTATCAACACTAGGTCGACCTTGGGTCAGCTTTTTGTACAAGTTTTGACAATCTTTGACTGTATGTGATCCTTGATAATACCTACACATTGGGTGTGCGGGGTAGTTACATTGGTAATGTTCAGTCAACCCATACTTGTAACATGATCATGGTAGGAATCTTCCTTCATCACATCCTTGACCTCACCCATGTGTGCCTCGTTGATTCCCATAGCCAATATTTTTCTAGCCATAGCCTTCACTTCCTTAGCCTACCTACCCTCTAGTTGTGGTCTTTGCCTATCACACGCCTCTCTCCATATTTTGGCACATCTCATCAATGACTTGACAACCCACTATTGAATGAGTATAGGTGTCACACATATTGTAATAGATAGTAGTGTTTACTTGATTGGCATGCTTTAATAGAGGAAAATTTTGAGAGTCATGCAGCCTATGACAAACTTCATAACTGAGAAGTAAGGTGTGAACATTTATTCATGGGAAATTTTTCTTATTATGCCCCTACATCTCATATTCGGTACACCACAATCCACTATGAGTGTCATGCATCAAACCAATAGCTAGATTCTATAACTGGGAGATCATTGACATGATTTGGGATTCTATAAAAGCCCTAATCCTGATGTCAGTACTGCCTACTACCTCAGACTAGAACATGACTTCAAGTGCTTCATGGGGGTTCATGAAGGTGTTCATCGACAACACTTTCCTAAAAGGTACTAGAAGGCCCCCAACAAACCATTGCATGTGTTGGGAGAGGTGGATATCATATAAAATCTTGGAAAGGAGGGTCTTAAACCACACATCATATAGGCACATGCTTTTGGATAGCCTTTGGCTGATTTCCTTGAGAATTATAATGTTCTATTATTCAAACTTAGGAATATCAAATTCCTTCAATAAAGCCTCCTTCAGTATATCATAATCAACCATAACTTGGTTTGGATCAAATTTTTGATACCAAGTATGGGCATAATCTAATAAGGTGGTCATAAATTGAGTCACCTTGTGCTCTGATTGGGTAATACCCTGGGTGTACCATTGAAGTTCACATTGAGAATATGATTTCCAACATTCTATACACCATGATACTCGAGCAAGTGCATCACCATTTCATAATAAATTTAGTGAGGGGGTAGTGATGAAGTTGGAGGCATTTGCCCCTCAACATCTATGTTAGAGGCAGTCCTCCAATGCCTTAAATTATAGGGTTGAGTGCTGACCCTATTGGTGCAGGTTGCACTATCAACCTTGATGTTGCAATACTAAATTTTGGAACTAGGCCACTTCTTACAGGCTATTGCCTAGTCAACATAGCTGACATCCTCTAAACAAGGATGCTTGCTCTTTTATTCTAGATTCTTGGGTTGACACTCACTAGATTCATGGTATTCTTTTTCAATTCCTCATAAAGTATCACTTGTTCAATCATAAAATCTTGATTTAAAGTTTGAATTCTATCAAAGTCAATGTTGATAATAGGGTCTATTATCATTCTTCTATCTTTTGGTGGAGAATCCAGTGCATGAGCTTGCATTTTAGGTTCAAAAGGGGTAGGTGCTTCTAGTGCATCCTCTAAGAACCCAAGGGATTCTACACTCAACTATTGAGCTCAGTCTCTTACTTCCTCCTTTCTTTTATCATGTGGCTAAAATTCAAGGGATCTTTTCCATGCCCTTCCCACTCACTACATGTCCTCTCAACACTTCTAAGTTCTAAATCCTCTATCAGCCTGTGCCTTCACTTGTTGTAGTTCTACCTTTAAAGCTATTAGGTGTTAGGTTTCTCATACCTTTCCATCATGCCTCACCTACACTTACCCTTCTCAACTTTTATGCTTGCTCATTGTTGACCATTTTGGCCCTACAAGACAAAATTAGTCTCCTTCCTTCCCTACCACTCTGGACCCTCAGTCTAGTCATGTACCCACCTTCTACAAAATCCCCTTTTCTTTGCAATAATTCATGTTCTTATAGAACATTGAAAGATCTAAGTACCTGTAGGCTTTGGTTCAATATGGAGATTTTTGATTTGAGCAAATGCCTTAGACAAGTACGAGGCTCTTGTAAAGCTCGAAGGTTAAACAACCCTTGTGGAGGGCAGTCAGGCACAAAATGGACCATTCCAGCAAGCTACAGAGGGCAATTCCGGACCCAAAGGTACCCTTGCGGAGGGAAGGAAAGCACTTAAAGGGAGGAAAGACCAGGGAAAAGAATTCCTTCAGAATTTCTATCCGAAGGAAATTTTCACAAGGCAAAGATAAAGGGAAAAGCAAAGGCTAAATTTCTTCAAACAAAATGTCCGAAGGAATTCCTTCAGACATTTTGTATGAAAAAATCCTTTTCGAAAGAAAATCTCATGGAAAAAGACAAGGCAAATCTTTTGGACAAAAGTCTGAAGGAATTCCTTCAGATTTTTGCTTGAAAGAATTCGCCTGAAAGAAAGGGCCAAGCATTCAAGTGAATATTTCATTCAGACAAAATGTCTGAAGGAATTCCTTCAGACATTTTGCCCAAAGGAATTGGTAGGCAAAGGCCGCCCAAAAGACCCTAAAGGGCAGGTGCCCTTGCAGGGGGACTCTCGATGAACGTGAAAGGGACCTTTCTCAAAGTCAAAGGGATACCTTCCCTTTGGGAAGGTTAAAAGACAAAAGCCTAGGCAGAGAAAGAAAGGCCAAAGGAAGGAAAGCCGAAGGAATTGACCAAGGGGTGACAGGGCCAAAGATGTCAAAATCTAACATAATGAACTAGCCATTCAGGTTCGAACATCTAGTGATGTCCCCGTAGACATCAAATTTAGGACAAGGGAATCGCTATTGGCTTTCAAATGGTGATGGGTGCGTGAACGTCAAATTTACGGCAATGAAATAGCCGTTGATTTTTAAATGCTTGAGCGCGAACTTGAAGGAATTAAAAGGGCCTTAGGGCCAAAAGAAAGAGCCCACTGAGAAAAGAGCCTAAGGAACCAACCAAGGATTGATAGAAGATACCCTTAGGGGGATTAGAAAGCCAGAAAGAGCCAAGAGATGACAAAAGACAAAACCAAGAAAAGACAAAGCTAGAAAAAGACAAGAATCAAAAATGAACTCAATGACTTACCCAAAAAGATAGCCCGAGAGCTGAGTTGCAAGGAAAGAGACAAAAATAGTGAAAGCGTGACCATGCACACATAAGCCAAGTGTAGAAGAAGAAAAAATAGTCCAGGTGGCACAAGAAGCATTTGCAGAAGAGTTATTACTGTGGGTGAAATAGTATTTAAGAAATGGCCACCAAAGGGCGCAAGCATTCAATGGCATGGCCTATTTTTCTTCATTTGAGCATGGGTGAGTAGACAATTGCGTAAGTTTCATAAAGAGGGGTGGCTTTGTCATTCAAACGACCAAGCAACCCATGCTTTTACAATGATATTTAATATGATTTCAATGCCAAAGTCAAGACTGGGACTGCCGCAGCATGGGCCACTCATTCTAAAAAGTGCCTAAGTCTTCCTTTTGATGATATATATATTGTAACCTCCAAGTGAGGAAGAGATCTCTCATTTTTGTATGGTGCATCCCTGCCGAATTTTCACCTTGAATCAATAAAAAGTGTTTTACCTCTTTCTGGTTAGATATATCTCTGAGTGTGCCTGAGTATTAACCTTGTGTCCAGTCATTGTTCCATGATGCTTTCACAGGCTTAATACCAACACACCTGGTATAGACAAAGCACCATTCCTATAGGTAGCAAAAAGAGCTGTATTTGGAGTGTAGAGATAGGAGAGGGTTATCAGACATTGTGTCTTCGTACAACACCTATGGTAAGTTCATCTTCTGTGTGTCTTCATTAAGCCTTTCTGTTAAGTTCTTTGCAGTCTGGTCCTTTTATCAGATAAAGTGTATGTATGTGCTCTTATGGTTTGAAGTGTGAGCAAATGAGTAGATCAAATTTTTTTGGTGCATCATCATCTTAGCTTAGGTTCTACTTCAGTAATCCTTCTCTCTTTTCAACCCCCCTTATATATATATATATATATATATATATATATATATATTAGCAAATGTACTGGAATAAATCAGAGATGCATCAAAGGGAGTTAGACCTTATCTAGAGATTCTCCTCTCAATTTTGCTAGACCCACGGGCAAGAGAGGAGTCTCTATTATGTCATGTGGAAGAGAGAAGCCCAGTCTTCTCTCAAGGGTACAATCCACAGCGTCAACCATTTTTGGCACGCTCAATGGGATAAACTAGTTTTTATCTAAAGAGTTGAAGAATTTTGGTGTGTTCTTCAACCAACCAGCCTTTAGAGGCTTTTTCATCAACACCAATGGCAACTCCAAGTTGAATCAGTTGGTTAAGCAGTCCTGGTGCCATCAAGAAATCACAGTTTGATATGTATAATTCCATTGCTCAGAAGCATGAACCTTGTTTTCTTTCATATAACTTTGATCAAGCTCAAGTTGTTCATGGAATCACCTCAAGTAGCTATCCCAGTTGCCCTTCACCTAGTGTAAAGGATGTAACACTAGAGTTTGAGAAGCAAGTGATGGAGATAAGCAGATTGGAGGAGCAGGATAGATATCAATAAGAACTTATGTATAAAGAGGAGTGCTTGTTTAGGCAAGCTCAGGTCTTACAATCCATGAAGAAGGAAGTAGCAAAATGGAAGATTCCATTTATTCAAGGCAGTCAACCTTGTGTGCCTTCTTTCATTCCAAAGCAACCCCCTCTTATTCTAAAGAAAGCCCCCTCTTGTGCATCAAATCCTTTCTACCAGATAGCACTTGCTCACTCTAGCTCATCTGATGCAGCAACCACTCCTGCTCTTAATCCCTTGTACCTAGATTTCCAACATCAAAAGGTATTAGAGCAAGCTCCCATGGAAATGAACCTTCTCAATTCCTTAGATTGTGAATCCTCCTTTGAAGGGAATACCATGAACCAACACGTCTCTCTTCTAGAAACTCTTCTTGTACATCAACAGTCTCTTCCTAGTCTTTCTCAAACTCCTCAAGTCTCTCAATATGATGTCAAGATTCTAACTTGGAGGACGCAATACCATGAACCAGCTCACATCCTTGATGAAGATAAAGCTGCTCCTACTCATGGTAATGCTTATGATCTCCAAGATAATATAGCTAGGAAAATTGCAGAGTTGGAGTTTAGAATGAGATTCCTCAGCCAAAATGTGATGGATGGTTCAGATCAAGCAGAAGATCCTACATTTGAACACACCCCATCTACACTCCTTCAAGAGAGCTATCAAGCCACATCTAATATAGATGAGGTGCTGGCCAAATAGAAGGAAGAGAATAATTTGATTCTAGCTCAAGGATTGCCTCCTCTTCCACATGAGTTTGTCCATCAACGCTCCACTCCATTCTTTCTCAAGGAGGAACCTATTTTGAAAGAGGCAAGTGAAGAAGAGAGGATCCAATTTATAGCTGATCAAGAAGATTTTATAGATGACAATGAGGAGGAAATCATCATGGATGCTCCCTTTGAAGATATCATTAACAATGGAGAAGACACAGGTCATGCATACATGCAGATGTTCCAGCAATATGAAGAGGAAAGTAAGCATGGTGAACTCTCTCCTCCCTTATTTGATGAACTTCCTTGTTGCTTTGATGAGGAGGATGACCATGCCATGGAACCCGAGTTGGAGGAGGATTCAGAGGATGTCTTTGAACAACTAGAGACTCTAGTTTTTGAGCAAGAAAAGGAGATGCCTGTTCATCTTGAGGAAAGCTTTGAAGAAGAGAGCCTTGGATAAGAAGGTGATGTTCTGTGGGATGAGCAATCAGTCTATGATCTCATTTTAGACATCACAACAGTCACCCTTCTTCAAGAAAGCCATGATGAAGTAGAGGATCAGTTTGACAGGGTTTTCAATGAAGTAGAAGGGGACAAGTCAATCCATGATGCATATCAAGTGGCTTATCGTGATAAGCTAGAAGCCATTAATTTCTTGATGAAACACACCAGCATGAAGGGCTAGCATGAGGCAATCTCCAAAGATTAAAGTGAATACATAGATGTTGGAGACATGTTTGACCCTGATCCACTTGAATACAAGCCAATCAAGGTGGCAGGCAAGAAGAGCAAGTCACCAAATATCCATTCCATTCAGTCACTAGTCTGGCACCATAAGTTTTCTTGTCATGAAGGAGACTTTTTCCTTTGATCTAGGAGGGAGGCAAATATACCTAGTTAATTGTACATAGTAGTTTGCTTTTAGTTTTTCTTTCCCTATTTTCCCTAAGTACTATTTGCACAGGTGTAGTGTTTCTTAGCCTTTGTTCTGTGTGTTTTCCTTTGTGTTTGATGTAAAGCTTTATTGGTTCATAGGTCTTTAGAAAGCTGTTGCTAACTCTTCCAAAGCTACATCTTGACTCCATGCTCAATGGACTTTGAGGCTACTAGTTTCTTAAGCATAACAGGCATGCTTCCCTTGAGAATCACCAATTTGTTGACTATTTTGGCCCTGTAGGCCAAAATCAGTGTCCTTCGTTCCCTACCACTCTGGACCCTCAGTCTAGTCATGTACCCACCTTTTGCAAAATCCCCTTTTTTTTTGCAATAAGACCTGTTCTTATAAAACATTGAAAGATCTAAGTACATGTAGGCTTCAGTTTAGTATGGAGCTTTTCACTTTGAGAAAATGCCTTAGACAAATACGAGGCTCTTGCAAAGCTCAAAGGTTAAACAACCCTTGTGGAGGGCAGTTAGGCACAAAATGGACCATTCCAGTAGGCTGCGGAGGGCAATTCCAGACCCAAAGGAACCCTTATGGAGGGCAGGAAAGCACTTAAAGGGAGGAAAGACCAAGGCAAATAATTCCTTTAGACTTTCTATCTGAAGGAAATTTTCACAAGGTAAAGATAAAGGGAAAAACAGATGCGGAATTTCTTCAAACAAAATGTCTGAAGGAATTCCTTTGGACATTTTGTCTGAACAAATCCTTTTTGAAAGAAAATCCCATGGCAAAAAACAAGGCAAATCCTTTAGACAAAAGTTTGAAGGAATTCCTTCATACTTTTGCTTGAAGGAATTAGCCCAAAAGAAAGGGCCGAGCATTCAAGTGAACATTTCCTTCGGACAAAATGTCTGAAGGAATTCCTTCAGACATTTTGCTATGAGGAATTGGTAGGCAAAGGCTGCTTAAAGGACCCTAAAGGGCAGGTGCCCTTACGGGGGACTCTTGGTGAACGTGAAAGGGACCTTTCTCAAAGCCGAAGGGACACCTTCCCTTCGGGAAGGTTAAAAGATAAAACCCTGGGTAGGGAAAGAAAGGCCAAAGGAAAGAAATCTAAAGGAATTGACCAAGGGGTGACAGGCCTAAAGACGTCAAAATCTAGCATAGCGAACTAGCCGCTTAGGTTCAAACATCTAGTGACATCTTTGCAGACATCAAATTTAGGACAAGCGAATAGCCGTTGGCTTTCGAATGGTGGACACGCGAACATCAACTTTATGGTAATGAAATAGCCATTGATTTTTAAATGCTTGAGCATGAACTCGAAGGAATTAAAAGGGCCTTAGGGCTAAAAGGAAGAGCCCGCTGAGAAAAGAGCCTAAGGAACCAACCAAGGATTGATAGAAGATAGCCTTAGGGGGCTCAAAAATCTAAAAAGAGCCAAGAGATGACAAAAGATAAAACCAGGAAAAGACAAAGCTGGAAAAAGACAAGAATAAAAAATTAACTCAGCGACCCACCAAAAAGATAGCTCGAGAGCTGAGTTGTAAGGAAAGAGACAAAAATAGTGAAAGCGTGACCATGCACACATAAGCCAAGCATAGAAGAAGAAAAAATAGTCTAGGTGGCACAAGAAGTGTCAGTAGAAGAGTTATTACTACGGGTGAAACAATCCTTAAGAAATGGTCACCAAAGTGTGCAAGCATTCAATGGCGAGGCCTGTTTTTCTTTGTTTGAGCATGGGTGAGTGGACAGTCGCATAAGTTTCATAAAGAGGGGCGGCCTTGTCATTCAAACGACCAAGCAACCCATGCTTTTACAATGATATTTAATATGATTTCAACGCCAAAGTCAAGACTGGGACTGTCGTAGCATGGGCCACTCATTTTGAAAAGTGCCTAAGTCTTCCTTTTGATGATATATATATTGTAACCTCCAAGTGAGGAAGAGATCTCTCATTTTTGTATGGCGCAGCCCTGCCAAATTTTCTCTTTGAATCAATAAAAAGTGTTTTACCTCTATCTGATTGGATATATCTCTGAGTGTGCCTGAGTATTAACCTTGTGTCCAGTCATTATTCCATTATGATTTCACAGGCTTGATACCAGCACACCTGGTATAGACAAAGCACCATTATTGTAGGTAGCAAAAAGAGCCGTATCTGGAGCGCAGAGATAGGAGAGGGTTATCAGACAGTGTCTTCCTACATCACTTGTGGTAAGTTCATCTTCTGTGTGTCTTCATTAAGCCTTTCTGTTAAGTTCTCTGCAGTCTAGTCCTTTTATTAGATAAAGTGTATGTATGTGCTCTTATGGTTTGAAGTGTGAGCAAGTGAGTAGATCAAACTTTTTTGGTGCATCACCGTCTTAGCTTAGGTTCTGCTTCAGTAATCCTTCTCTCTTTTCAACCCCCCCTTATATATATATATATATTAGTAAATGCACTGGAATAAATTAGAGATGCATCAAAGGGAGCTAGCCCTTATCTAGAGATTTTCTTCTCAGTTTTTCTAGACCCACGGGCAAGAGAGGAGTCTCCATTGTGTCATGTGGAAGAGAGAAGCCCAATATTCTCTCAAGGGTGCAATCCACAGTGTCAACACTCATATGTGCAAGGATTTTAGCCTTCCATTCTTACAGTTTTAATACCATAATCCACCAATAATTTCTTCAGTTTGGTTCCAATCCCTCTTATGAATTCACCCCTTGATTTGTGAAAGAAATTATACTTTGCTTCTTCAGGACAAGAGAAGGTTGAAACTATAAATTCTAACATGTAGCTATTCATCACACCATTCCACCACTTGTTTATAGCACACATATAAACATTATCTAGGCTTTTAAGCCTCTCTAGGCACTCCTTTGTCCACTCAAAGAGATGGCCATAACTTCATCTTCTATAGGTGGTATAGGCAACCAACCACCGATACACATGCTTAGGTATTTCATAAAAGAATACCTCATACAGAGCATCATGTAGTTTGGTTTTCACCCATTCTCTTAGCTTCTATCCTTCGCATGTCAGATGCTTCTACGTGAAACTATCTTCCACTTGATTTAGCCAATGCTCGATGTTTGCAAGTGAAAGTTAGAGCATCTCTCTATTGCACCATTACAACAATAAAATTCAACATGGTCCTAGCAATAGAACTAATTTTTTTAGAAAAATCCCCTTATTTAGCTCATGTGCTTAGTCATATGCTTAATAGTCAATCTAGGTCAGTTCTATTCTTGATATATCTAGGTGCAATCATAGTAAAACTCTATGGTGCAAAACATTTAAATGCACTACTATGTTGGCATCAATTTCATACAAGACACAAGCCTTATAAGCTCACCCAAAGCACAATAGTGAAGGGACTAGGGCCCACGTTGGGCTCGTTAAAATATGGTGCAACCTTAGTCTCAATGGGACTTAGTGATTTACAAAATGGGATTAGACAATCTATTAGCACATGTTGTCTTGGATAAGATCCAGAGGTGCAAGCCTATTTAAGGGCACAAGTCTTTTAGCACAAGTTCATGTCTGGCTGGGTATAGCTCTTCATAGCACAAGCCATAGGGTTAATAAGTTAAGTGTCATTCAGGGGCTTAGCTAAGTCATTGAAATGGATTATGCTCAAGTTCTGATTATTCAAGCTAGCACTCTAGGCATGGGTATTAGGGCCTCGATGCATGCTAATTTCAACACTTAGTGGGTTTTACAAGTATACCAAAGTTATTGTATGGCCCAACAATGCTATTAGTGACCTGGAATAGACTTTTCATTAGAACACACTCAATAGTGAATATTATATCATTACTCATATAGAAATCAAGTCACAACCATACATTAAAGCTACACTACATGAAATGGACCAACACCCAAGTAAATATGCAATACCATTTCTATTAAGTCATAATTCATCAATAAAGTACAATTTATAGAAAGAAATATAGTATAATATCATTTCTACACTAATACATGCTCAGTGGCTCACATGTGAGATTGGGTTATACATAGTGATTCTCCAGGTATTCATGTTGGTTTTAAACTAGAATGCCTAGATAACCCTAGAACTAATCTTGCAAAGATTAATTGCATTAATCTCTTCTCTATTTCTTTAGGTTCACACTCATTTTTATAGGTAAGGGAACATCTTTTTTCCATTTTATATGGGTGCACATTGGGTGTTGAGCTATTTCTAGTGGTCGTTATGTCATCAGCTCCATTACTCTAACACCCACACTCTCCAACTACCACGTGTAAGCACTTAATGAGATTCTCCTTCAAACCCAGGCACTAAGCAACTGCATGCCATCTGGTGCAAGACTTCAAAGATTCTTCTAGTTGGAGCTAAAGGTATCAAAAGAGAAATCATTTACAATAATTTCCATGCATCAAGATGTGTTGAGTTGGTGTAGTCTACTAGGTAACACAAAAAGGGGCCCAACAAGGTTACAATACTACCATTATTTTTGACAAACCTATGATAGTAACCGGTTAGCCATAGAAATCCTCAGAGGTTCTTGAGGGTCTTGGGAACTTACAACTCCATCATCTCTTGGATTTATTAGGATCAACTTTCACTCCTTCATGTGAAACAATATGACTCAATTAATCCACCTCTTGGACAACAAAATCACTTTTGGAAGGTCTGGCATAAAGATGATGTTGTTCCAAAATTGAAAGCACCTATTTCACATGCTTGAAATGGTCTTTCTAATTTTTACTATAGATGAGGATATAATAAAAAACACCAATACAAATTTTCTTAAAAATGGCCTAAAAATACTATTCATCAAACTCAAAAATATAGATGGTGCATTTATGAGGCTAAAAGGCATGACTCTAAATTCATAATGGTTTTTAGAGTTCTGAAATTTATTTTAGGTATGTCCTCATCATAGATGTGAATATGATGATACCCAAAGTGAAAGTTTAACTTGGTAAAATAACTAGCACCATGCAATTCATTTGACAAATCATCAATTACTAGGATATGAAACTTATTTTTGATGGTGTATTTGTTGAATTTTTTGTAGTTTGGGCACATCATCCAATTGTCGTCCTTATTTCACACCATGACCATTGGGAAGAAATATTCACTTTGACTATGTCATATGATTCATGCCTCCAACATATCTTGTACCATATTTTTAATTTCACTATTATAGGCACTAAAGATACTTTTAAGGTCTGATGTTGGATGGTATACTTCAAAGAATGAGTCTGATGGCATGATCATGTGCACAACTTGGAGGAAGTCCTTTTGGCATGTCACCATAATTAATAGAATGATCATCCAATACCCTTTAAAAATTAGGATGTGTAGACTCCTTGGTTGGTTGAACTTCTATGAAAAATAAGCATGCCACTAAACATTCTAAATTTTTTCTAAGAATCTTCATCATATGGTGGGAACTAACTAGTTATGGAGATTTATCTTGTAATACACGTAGTTCAAAGGTATTTCTTTTTGAATGAAACCTCATGAATAGTTCCTAGAAATTCATCTCAATAGTGGCCAAAATGGTGAGCCACTACACTCCCAAAATAATGTCATCTCCTCCCATGGGAATATAAAACATAGGAGAATCTATCAAATAGTCTCCCATAACAATCTTAATGCTATGGCATTTTCTAGATTAATTTACTGTACCACCATCTACAATCATGACCTGAAAGTCTGGAGCTAGGTAAATGAAACAATTCAAATAAATAAACAACTTAATATTGATAAATTTATATGTACTCCCAGAGTTAATTAACATGATCACATTTTGTTTCTTCAAAAAATCCACCACCCTAAGAGTTTGAGGAGTAGTAATACCTGAAAGTGCATGACATGAAATAGTAGGTTAAGAATCTTTAGATTCATTCTTAGGTTATTCCAAACTTGCCCCTGAATCTTCCTCATCATGTTTCTCCTCATTGGCACCATCAATGTAAAATAATTTATTTTAAACACATCAATGTCCTTTGCTCCATTTTCTATTACATCCAAAATAAAAACTTTTTGCATGTTTTTCTTTCACTTTTTGAAGTGTCAATCTAGTAATAGGATATTGAAATGGGTATCAATAAGGCACGTTCATGGACATTCGTGAAAGGTCTTCGTATGATCAGTTTTTTTTCTCATCCATGCATGCCCTTGGTATGCCCTTATATATAGTACTGGAATGAAAAATGCAAACCTCCAATTGGATGCTATACTTGAAGCCACCCAAAAATGAGTTAGATTTTGTTCAGTGATATTTGCCACACGTAATGATAAATTATTAAATTGATGAATGTAGTCCTTGATAGTCCCAGTTTAACATAACTTGGGTAGTTGACTAAAGTAATTTTTAGAGACATTGTTGTGATAGTGGAGTTGCAACTCCTTAGAAAATATCAACCATGAAACTGTGACACCCTTTTTTTAGCACATAATCAATGATACCAAATGAATGGCTAAGATTCTAAATATAGAGAGGCCATAACCACTTTTTGTGAACATGGAGTTTTATGTAGATCAAATAAATTTTCAATTTGAGTGAGCTAGGTGAGTGGATCATTACCATCAAACTTGTGTAGGTAAATGTTTATCAACATCGACTTAGGTCCAAAATTGGTGTTGGTATTGTTTGGAGGAGGAGAACCAAACTGAAGTGGTGGAGGGTTATTTTGTAGTGGCTGGGTTGACAAGTTGGCCAATTACTTAAATATATGTTGTAATTGATCTATCATATTATCTAGGTCCCCTCTCAACCCTATAATGTCCCCTTGAACCATATGAAAATATTATTTTTTCACCATACCCTATAATTATGACTTAAGTTGCTAAACTACCTCCAAAATATATGGATCAAAAATTCCAGACTCCAAATCATCCTTGTGAGGAGTTTTCAGAGTTTTTTCCCCTTTCTTGAAACTGTAAATGTTCAGACCAACCATACACAAACCCTACCAGGGTTTTAGTCTCAAAAGAAATTTACTAGTGGAATACACCATTGCAATCATCTTGCTGAGATGAATTCAACTGCTACTATTGTGCACAAGGGTGAAAATTTTAGCCTAAAAAAATAGACTAATATAACATACCATTACGATCATCTCATAGAGATAAATCTAATGACTATTAATTTTCACAAGGTAAAAAACTTCTAGACTTTTTTTTAGATCTAAAAACATATTTTTTTGTAAAAAAATATTACGAACAAAACTGTGGTGACAAAAATATTTAATTCCTTGTAGATTACAAGTTATTTTTTTCAGCCTTCTAGTGTTCAAGATGCCATACCCAAAAAAAATGTGTCGCATAAACTTACCCAAATTGAATCTCTGATACTACTTGTAATGAAATTACTTAGATGATACATAAAATTAGAACTATATATCACAACATTAGGAGCTAAATAAACAGATCTAAAACAATAATTTGTAAAATAATAGAATACTTGAATATTATGACAAAGCCACTTTGAGGGGGCAACCTCCATAATAATGCAATAAGAACAAAATTTTCAATATAATGTTAAGACACTAACCACTTCCTATATATACTCTACTTAACCATGATTATTCCATAGACTGACCATATTAAGAACATCAAAAAAATATAAAGGTAAAAAGTTTTACTTCAAAATAATGTTTATCTAATATTTTCAACACCCTATCATCACCTTGACTAAAGTTAGATTAGGTAAACATTAACACCCTTGTTTTTTCCCCCATTAGATTAGAGAATATTATTTATTTTGGCTCCCTTCAATTATTGATCATATAATGATGATATTAAACAAGATCAACTTGTAGAATTTTAAGAAGAAACTTATTTATTAGTTTTGGGATTCAAAGTTGGCATACACAAGACTTATAGTAACATGTGAATTAAAATATTCAAAATATTTTCAATGGAGCTTTGATTTTTCATACATAACCAATTAATTTCTATTAGTACCAATATTGTAGCCATTAATTTTTTTGGTTTAAGAATTGTTGTCAATCGGACCTGCACCCTTGTGAAGGTAGGTTTAAACCTTCATAATCTTCTAAAACATAGAAACAATCCTAGGTTATGGGTGGCTTAATCAGTGGATTGAATCTTTAGATTATAAGGGCTAGCTTCCTTTGGTGTATCAATTAGGACCTTTACTCTATGCTACAAACTATCAAAAAAAAAAATTTGAACAAAAATCCTATCTAATGATGGCGATACACCTGTATTTTTGATTGACCCACTCAATTAGAGCTCCTAAAAAATTGATTTAGACAAGAAAAAGATTGAACTTTCAACTCTAATTGATCAATATGCATAAATATTTCATAAAAAGGTTTGATCTAGTAACTAAAAGTTCAGAAAAATAAAAGAATAACCCTGATTGAAGGTACTAATCAGCCACTTGTATCCACTAAAATTTTAATCAAAAAGCACTTAAACATAGAGCATGACCTGCATAATTTGACCATCTAATAACTACGTAAGAATCAAGACTTGACAATGAAAAAAATCTATCACTTATGTAAATCAATGACATAAATACACTATACCAATAACTAAAATCTAAAAACAATAGTCCTATTAATCTGAAAAAGGTTACAATTTAGTCTTTGACAGAATTTTGTCTTGCCAAAAGAAGGATATAATTCAAGGCTAAAAAACCAACTTATATAAAAAAATACACAACCAAGAGGTTGGCATTGAAAATAGAAGAAGAAGACAACTCTTTCATTAACTCATGTCTAATTTCTATTATGCCAATATAGAAAAGCCTTCTAAATTTGTCTTATCTTATCTTTTATCTTGTATGAAAACTCCTTAGAGTTGAAAATGGATGGTGGATCTATTTTGGACTAATCTATTCCATACATGGAAATCTACACCAATCTCTAAATAAAGAACTCTGCTTGAACTACTTGAAACAAGAGAACAATCTCCTTTGCATGAAATCAATGCTAATGCTGAACTTAGAATTCTATTTGAACTACTGAAATGTTTAAATCTTTAGATTACATGAAAACCAAGGAGAAGCGTGATCTTGATAAACAATCAACTAAATCTTTGACCAATTGAAAATAGCCTTTCACCGTTAAGTTCCTCAAGCCTTTCATGCAGTCGAGTCTCTATTATAAAATTGAAAGAGTCGTGCATGTCTTGGACTGATTTGATTATTTCATTTATTATTTGACATTTCTTTTGTTGCAGTCTTAGACTATAGATCTTCCTATAGATGGAAAGAATAATATCTTTATTGGTATTTGCATATTCTTGCATATACCCTTCAATATTCATTTTTTGGTTTATTTGCTGTACTTATTCCTACAGACTTTTACTTTGTCTATTTGTCTTAGGCTCCTCTTGGATTTTATTTCTTTCTATCTCTTTCTTCAGACAAAAGTCCAAAGGAATTCTATTTTCATAGGCTTTTTTTTTTAATCCTTTCCTTCAGCTTATCTCCTTGTCCAAGTCCCCCAAATGAATTCTTTCAGACAATTTGTTTGAAGGAATTACTTCTAAATTTTGTCCATGACCTTTCTTCTGCCCTTTTGCAAATGTCTTACCCTTTATTTAAAATTTCTAAAGGAAATCCTTCAGATAATTTTTTCAAAAGAATTCTTTTGGACAATTGTTCATGTATTTCTCTTTTTCCCATAGATAATTTATCTACAGGAATTCTCTCAGGCTTTAGACAAGTGTCATTCCTACTCTCAGACAATTCCTTTATACAAAAAACCCAAAATAAATGTCCCTTTTAGACTTCTTGTAATTGCCTTTGTTTCGTGAAGTACCCTTTAGGCTTGTTGTAAATGGGTTCTTCCGAATGGTAAGTAACCCTTCAGATTTTTTGTTTTAAACTTTTTTGAAGGGCACATACCCTTCAGGATTCTTGTAATAAACCTTCAAACTGTGCCTTTGACCTTTGCCAAAGGGTACATACCCTTCAATATTTTTTTAATTGATCTTATTGAAGGACACACACCCTTTGATATTCTTGTAATGGACCATTTCATTTCTTTTGGACAAAATGTCTGAAGGATTTGAACCTTTCTTTCCAGCAAACTTTCTTTCAAAAGAATTCTTTCAGACAATTTATCTGAAGGAATTCCTTTAGAATTTTGTAAAGTCCTTTTCCTTTCTAACATGCCCTTCGGGCTTATAAAAATGGTCCTTCAAAATTAATATGATGAACTTTTTTGAAGGGTTGGTACCCTTCAGGATTCTTGTAATGTCTCTTCAGACCTTGAAGATTGCCCCTCAAAATGTGCCTTTCAGACTTATTACAAAGGTTAACATACCCTTCGGGTTTTCACAAAGGACCACTTCAAGAAAATGAGGTGAAATTTCCATAAGGGTAGATACCCTTCGGGTTTCTTGTCTTGGGTTCTTCTTCAAAAGGAAAGTACACTTTAGAACAACTACAGAGTACCCTTCTTCTAATATTTCCTTTGGATAAAAAGTGCAAAGAAATTCTATTTTAAGCTTCTTCAAAATATCCCCTCGAAATGGTCCTCTTCCCCTTCTTCAAAAGGCATGTTTAAGCAAAATTCTGAATGATAGAGGTTACAATTTTGACTTGTAGGGTCAAAATTGTCAATATTTTGGTGACTCAGTTGGGAAGCATGCCTACTATTCTTGAAAACTTAGACCATAAATATGATATTAAACTCATAAAACAATGGTAAACCTGGTCAATGACTGCAAATATCCTTTGACCAAACATGAGGTAACCTTCATCCTTCAAAATAGAAGGGAAATACAAAATATGAAAGCTAACTAACAAAACAAATGTGCAAATAAGCACTTATTGGAACAAAATAGAATGAAAATATTGTGCATAAAAAACATTTGAAGGAAATAAAAACAACTATGTACAAGGAGCTTTGTTCTTTAATAACAATGTTTTAAATGTATCCCATTGACTAAGATTGGAAGCTCCTGACCATCCAACTTTTCAAGTTGGAAAGCATTATATAGTTTTTAACTAGAAATTGTGTATGGGCCACTTCAAAGAGAATGAAACTTGGTTTGCCTTCTTGTTTTAACTCTATCCTCATCCCACTTAAAGACTAATCTCCTTCCTTAAAACTTCATAAAGAAGCTCCCTCGTCAAAAGTTATCTTTACCTGTGCTTGATGAATTTTCATGTCTAACATGGACTGATTTCTTATCTCTTCCAACTCTACAAACTCAACATACCTAATCTCCATAGGCTCATTCTCCAACAACTCAATCTGATGCATTAGTTCCAAAGTAAGAAATTCAAAAGAAATAGGTAATCTTGCTTCCTTACCATATACCAGTTTGTATGGAGAGTTAGCTATTGATATTTTGTAGGTGATCCTATCAACCCATAGAGCTGACTTCAACTTGAGATGTCATGACTTTTGATTATCTTCAATAGTCCTTATGATCCTCAAAAAGTTCTTATTCATAAATTTATCAAGGCCATTTCCTTGTAGATAATAATTTGATGAAGTGCTGAGATATATTCTATGTTGGACATCCCATTGGTTGATTTTAGACCCCACAAAAGCCATTGCATTATAATAAATAATAGTAGAAGGAACTCCAAATATAACAAGCAAACATTGATAACAATCAAGAACATTAGTTTCATTTACTTCATTCAATGCTATTTCTTCTATCCAACGTGTGAAATAATTCATAATTTTTAGAATCCATTTATGCCCTGAACTTGAAGGAGGATTAATGAGGCCAGTAAAGTCCAATACCCATTGGACAAATGGCTGATCCACTATAATTGGCTAAAGAGGTAAGGCTATGAGCTTGACTTTTCCTTCAAACATAGCACACTATTTGCACTTTTTAACACATGTATGGCAATCACCAAATATATTAGGCCAATAGTACCCACCTCTCATGATCTTAAGAGCTATAGTTCTTGCAAAAAAATGTCCTCCACCATGTCCATCATAGAATTATTTAAACAATCTCTGTGTTTGGATTGGCTCTATATATCTTAACAACATGCCATTAATATATTTCTTGAACAAAACACCATGAACAATAAAAAATGGAATTGATTGCAATCTGAAATATCTTCTCTTTGAATCATTGAGATGAGAGGGATAAATACCATCTTGGAGATAGATTACCAAGTCATGAAACTAGCTGGAAGGTGAGGTATGACCAACTGCAATCTCTTCATCATTTAACACCAAAACAAGCTCATTAGCCTCTTGCAAGTCTCATGCTAGATGTTCACATAATCCTTTGCCTCTAACCAACTTTGTGACCTTAATTTCCATGTCATATTCCATTACCTTGGTTATCTAACCAGATCTCTTCTCATTTATATCCTTGTTCAAAAGAAAGTCTTTGATGTTCAGATGGGCAACCATTATGTGTATCTTATTGTTAGACAACAAGTATCTAAATATCTTAAGATATCTTATGACTAAAAGTACACGATTTTCAACAAAAGAATACCTTATTTCATACTCTTCCAAGCCTTGGTTATATAAAGCTATTGGCTGCTCCAAGGACTGATGATTCTGCTGCATAAAAATGCCTGAAATGGTGTCCATGTTAGCATAAGTGTACACAATAAAATATTTAATGAAATCTATATTTATAAGCATAGGAGCACTAGCTATGGCCTTCTTAATATCCTCAAAACCTCTTATTCCTTCTTTAGACCAGTTGAAGTTCTAATTTTTATTTAGCATGGCTATAAGTGGCTTAGCTAAAATGGTAAAATCTGAAATATATCTCTTTATGAAATTGATTTTCCCAAAAAATCTTTGCAAAGCCTTTTTATGTTTAAGTAAGGAAAGTGCAAAAATGGATCGAATATTTTTAAAAATCTATGCTTAAACCATGATTTGAAACAACAATTTCCAAGAAGGTTACCTCCATAAATTAAAAAACACACTTTTTGGGATTTAGAGATACCCCAAATTGCCTACACCTTTCAAACACTTGATTGAGATGAACCATGTGATCTTATGAATTTTTTGAAAACACTGTTATAACATCTAAATAAACAAGTACAAACCTATTAAGAAAGCCTTGAAATGCCATATCCATGGCTCTCTAAAAGGTTACTTTAGCATTAGATAAACTGAAAGGCATCTTTCTGTATGCAAATTCCCCCACTTGGTTGTAAAGGCTATCTTAAATTGGTATTCTTCTTTGACCAAAATTTGATTGTAGCCACTATATCCATCCAATAAAGAAAACCTCTCTGAACCTACAACAAGGTATAAAATTTGTTCCATTGATGGCAATGGATAGTGATCTTTAAGTGAAGCCCTGTTTAAATCATGGAAGTCAACACACAAATGAATCTCACTATTATTCTTTCTTACCAGAACAAGATTTACCACCCAAGTTGAGTACTTGATTAGAAATATAATAGCTGATTCTATGAGCTTGTGAAGCTTAGCTTTCATCAAAGGCTCAAGCTTTAGATTTATGGGCTTTTGTCTTTGTCTCACTGGTTTAGTTTCCTTCTCTAACTCAAAGGTGTGTTGAGACAAACTTGGATAAAAACCTTTGAGATCAATATACTATCATGAAAATATATCAATAAAACTTGTGTATAACTCAATGAAAGTTTTCTTTTGTGAAGGAGTGCATACCTTACCCAACTTTAAAATTTTACCAGTTACAATCTCTACATTGATATAATGCTCTTCTTTTATTGATAAAGATGACTTATCTTTCCTTAACTTATCATCAACACTGAAAATGTTCTCAAGTGTGACCAATCCTTTGGGTAGATTATTCATTTTTAATTGGACAATCTGAACACCATACTACTGTAAGTGCTTTGACTAGTTTTTTAAAGAAAACTCAGCCTCTTCTTACAATAATCTCATGATTTGATTATCATCTTCAAGAACCTACCAATTCTCATGATTATCTGGGACAAAATGCCTTACAACCACCTTTATGTGTGACTAAATTTTCTTATTTTTTACATCAACTGGGATACTGAATTATACCCCAATGACATCTAACCTATCAACATGTTTATTCTTATCTCTTGGTACTACTTAAATGTTAAAAGCCTACAAATATTTAAATAAATCTCAAATTCTATGCTTGTAAGATTTAAGCAACAATTTTTTTCATATATTCGACCCTCTTATTTGGTGGACTAGAAGCTCACTATCACCAAACACTTGTAAATAATTGACTTTCATCTTCCTAGCCCACTACAAATGGTGAACTAGTGCTTCATATTCAACAACATTATTTGAACAACCAAACTAAAATTTAATAGAAGAGAAACACCTTTATTTTTTTTTAGAAACTAACATCATTCTAGATTTGGTTCCATGCTTATTCCTTGATCCATCAGAGTAAAATTATCACAAACCTTCATTAGACTCATCTTCTTTGACCATGGCTAGAATTGGTGCATCATTCTCATGAAGGCAATACACACCAAGACCTTCTTTAATCAACTTATAAGGATCATGCTCATGTAAGGTAGAAGCCCACTCATCAAGAAACAAATATATAATTCCATCCAAAGGTGATTATTTTTCTACATCACTAATTTCTATCACATCATCAGAGATGATACAGTTAGTATTCACAACACCTGGCATATATGGCTCTATATGAAAATGTGTAATAGGCTTAGAATTATTTGTTACCTTGGTACCATACTTGGTTTTGAATAGCAAATAAGTCTAATCAACTGATAAATATCCCCTAATTTTTGAGGTGGAATCCCTTGAAAGGCACATAGCAAAGTAATGAGGCAAATCTACCACAACAACATTCTACTGAATAATAACATTGAGACATGCATGTAATGTCAATTTAATATCTTTGATGATGCCTACCATATTCATTAGTGACCCATCTAATTTTAATACCCCTTTAGTATTTGGCTCATACACAAGTACAATCTTGGCTATAATCTATTTAGGTATGATTGTACTACTAGCTCCACTATCCACCATACAATTATGAACCAAAGTATCACCTACTATAAAAAAAAAGTAAAAAAGAGAATTTTTCTTTAATTTTACCTTAATTTTATCTATATTTTCCATCTTATTTACTTACTGTATCTGTTTCTTAGTTAGTTGATCTAAATTAGCCAAGACAACCCCTTCTTTTTCAACCAGTTTTGGAGACAATTCAAGAGATAAAAGGTCTTGGATGAGCTTATCCTTTTTTCTTACAATGGAAAGAGAATTTCAAATGTTAATGCTAATGTTAGACTTCATCTAATCTACTATACTAAAATGAGATCCACTAACCTTTGGCTATACTTTCTGAAGAACTGGTTATTCACGAATTAGAGGTAGTTGATTAAATTTACTAACCTCTATATTTTGATTTTTATATGCTATAAGGACATCAATTTACTCTTTTTTACTCTTAAAAATAACCCTATGGGTACTTGAAGCATTGGTCACCTCTTGAGCCTCTTCAATAGATCTTTACTCTAGTTATAGCTATAACTTGACCACTTGATTTGTTAGTTTCAACACCTTGAGTAAAAGTAACATGATCATCTACTTGCCAATTTACATTAATGACATTAGGATGCCCTTGAACTTGATGAGTCTCTCTTTGTGATGAAAAATCTATATCTTGGTATTGATCTTCTTAAAAAGAAAATTATTCTTGTGTCATTTGTGTTATAGTGATACTCTGTGATACCAAGGTTTGGTTTTGAGCATCATTGAGATTTGAGGGCTGCCAACCTGAACCCTGCATCATGTTGTTTTGAGGTGGGGTGGAAATAATGGCCTTTGAAGTGGAAAGAACATTAGGATCAAGAGCAACATATGCCTTAACAGGGGTTATGGTTCCTTATACTTGATATGGTGGTCTATTCTCTTTGAAACCCTGATAAGGAGGCCTTTGATCTTTGAAACACTGATAGGTGTTTTAATTTTATTATTGATAAGGTCTATTAGACTAATATTATTTCCTCTTGAGATGTACTATTTTATTCCCAAAGGACTGTAGTAAAATTTTCAACTCTCTTATCTCACTAGCTTGACTAGTAGGGGCTGCAATTTGAGCTTGAGGTGGTGGAATAGGAGCCAAAGATGGAACTGAAAATATAGGCATTGGAGGTCTTGAAAAAATCTTACCAGCTTGTATCAAACTATTTTCTAATCTTATTACAATCTTATAAGCACCTGGTAAGGTAGTACCTTATTGACTGTATCATCACACTACTATTAGAATTAAGGGCTTCCAAATAGTACAAAAATGCATATTCAGAGGATGGCTTTATCAACATAGATAATCTGGTCCATGTCTTTCGAAAGTTGAGGTTAAAATTAGACATAAACTCATGAGGAGCCCTTGTTATGGTGATCAATTGCTCAACTAAAGATGGGTGATTAGATTTGTCATCAAATTGCTTTACTAAGGTTGCACCTAATTCATCCTAAATAGAGATGGAATTAAGTGGCATATTTCTATACCACTGCAATGCTTTTCCTTTGAAGGAAGAAACCAACAATCTAATAGCAACATTATCTTTGACCACATTATGAATTGAATAGAGATTAGCAACATCTTGGATATGATTAATAGGAGTTGTTTGATTTTATCCTGAGAAGAATGAGATACTCTTTAGGGAAGACACTGAAATGCCATAAAATTGGGCTAAATTTAGTGGGTTACCTCTATTGAATAGAGAAAACACTTGATTTTTTAGGGCCATTTGGGTAGTAGGTATTGTAGTGCTTAGAATAATAGGTTGACTAGGAGGCAAATACGATTTTTGAGGATATGGTTTTGCCCTCCTAAATCTTGATCTTTTGTATGATAAAAATTTAAAAGGAGTAAATTTGGTTGTTGACCTTGTGGTAACCTTTGGCATGAATGAATTTTTTGAAATATTCTATGAGCTCTACAACTAGATGATATCTTATTCTAGTAAAAAATTTATTTAGATATGCAAAAAATTTATTCGTGGTCCCATCGAGCATGCCAAAAACTATTATCAATCAGACCTACACCCTTGTGAAGGTAGTTTTAAGCCTTCACAGTTTGCTGAAATATGAAAATAATCATAGGTTGTGGGTGACCTAATCAGTGGATTGAATCTCTAGATTGTAAGGGCTAGCTCCCTTTGGTGTATCAATTAGGACCTTTGCTCTACGCTACAAACTACTAGGAAAAAAGAGAAAAACTTGAATAGAAATCCTATCTAATAATGGTGATACACTTATATTTTTGATTGATCCACTCAATTATAGCTCATAAAACACTGATTTAGATAAGAAAAAAGCTAAAATTTCAACTCTAATTGACCAATATGTATAAATATTTCATGAAAAGGTTTGATCTAATAATTAAAACTTGAGAGAAATGAAAGAATATGCTTGATTGAAGTCATTAATCAGCGACGTGCATCCATTAAAATTCTAGCCAAAAGACACTTAAACACAAAGCATGACTTATATAATTTGACCAGCTAGTAACAAGGTAAGAATCAAGACTTAACAAGAAAGAAAAATCTATTATTTATGCAATTCAATGACATAAATACACTATACCAGTAGTTGAAATCTAAAAATAATAGTCCTATTAATTTCAAAAAGGTTACAACTCAATTTTTGGTCGAATTTTATTTTATCAAAAGAGGGATACAATTCAAGGCTAAAAAACCAACTTATATAGAAAAATACACAACTAAAAGGTTGGCATTGAAAATAGAAGAAGAAGATAACTCTTTCATTAGCCTAAGTCTAATTTTTTTTATGTCAAAATAACAAAGCCTTCTAAATTTGTCTTTTCTTGTCTTTTATCTTGCATGAAAACTCTTTGGCATTGAAAATGGATGGTGGGCCTATTTTGGACTAATTTGTTCCATACATGGAAAGCTATGCCAATCTCCAAATTAAGAACTCTACTTGAAACAAGAGAACAATCTCTTTTGAATGAGATCAATGCTAATGTTGAACTTAGAATTTTGTTTGAACTGATAGAACATTGAAAGCTTTAGATTGCATGAAAACCAAGGAGAAGTATGATCTTGACAAATACTCAACTAAATCTTTGACCAACTAAAAATATCCTTTTATCGTTAAGTTCCTCGAGCCTTTCATGCATTCGAATCTCTGTTATAGAACCAAAAGAGTCATGCATGTCTTAGACCAATTTGATTATTTTGTTTATTATTTGGCCTTCCTTTTGTTACAGTCGCAAACTGTAGATCTTACTATAGATAGAAAAAATGATATCTTTATTGGTCTTTGCATGTTCCTACATGTACCCTTTGGCATTTGTTTTTTGGTTTATTTACTTTATTTATTCTTGTAGACTTTTCCTTTGCCTATTTATCTCAGGATCCTCTTATCTTTTCTTTCTATCTATTTCCTCAGACAAAGGACTAAATAAATTCTATTTCCACGAGCTTTTCATTCATCTTTTCCTTCGGATTATCTCCTAAGTCTCCCACAGGAATTATCTCAGATAATTTTTTTGAAGGAATTCCTTCAGACTTTTATCCATGACCTTTATTTTACCCCGTTGTAAATGTCTTACCCTTGTTTTTAAACTTTTGAAGGAATTATTTGAAGGAATTCCTTTGGAAATTTTTTCACATATTTATCTTTTTCCCATGGACAATTTGTTCATGGGAATTCTCTCAAGCTTTAGACAAGTGTCATTCCTAATCTCAAAAAATTCCTTCAAACAAAAAGTTTGAAGGAAATGTCCCTTTTGAACTTCTTATAATTGCCTTTGTTCCATGAAGTGCCCTTCGAGCTTGTTGTGAATGGTCTTTTTCGAAGGGTAAGTAATCCTTCATATTTTTTGTTTCAAACTTTCTTGAAGCGCACATACCCTTCATGATTCTTGCAATAAACCTTCAAAGTATGCCTTTGAGCTTTCTTGAAGGGTACATACCCTTCAATATTTTTTTAATGTACCTTCTCAAAGGGCACATACCCTTTGGGATTCTTGTAATGGACCATTTTCTTTCCTTCAGACAAAATATTTGACGGATTTGAACCTTTCTTCCCCCAAGCTTTATTTCAAAGGATTTTTTTTAGATAATTTGTCTGAAGGAATTCCTTCGAGCTTTTGTAAAGTCCTTTTCCTTTTTGAAATGCCCTTTAGGCTTATAAAAATGGTCCTTTGGCATTCTTGTGATGAACTTTCCTGAAGGGTTGGTACCCTTTAGGATTCTTGTAATGTCCCTTTAGACTTTGAAGATATCCCCTCACAATGTGCCTTTTGGACTTATTACAAAGGTCAACATACCCTTCGAGAAAATGAGGTGAACTTTCTCAAAGGGCAAATACCCTTTGGGTTTCTTATCTTGGGTCCTTCTTCAAAAAGAAAGTACACTTTGGAACAAATGTAGAGTACCCTTCTTCTCATATTTCCTTTGGACAAAAAGTTTAAACAAATTCTATCTTAAGCTTCTTCAAAGTATCCCCTCAAAACGGTCCTCTTCCCCTTCTTCAAAAGACATGTTTAAACAAAGTTTTGAATGATAGAGGTTACAATTTTGACCTGTAGGGTCAAAATTGTCAACAAGAATGATATTGTGAAAAAATGATGAATACAAAATAAAATATTGCCTTAATATATTTGAGCATTCCCAAATGTTTCAAATGATCTAGAAAGTTAGAAATGATTGCACAAATAATTAAAGGAAATTAATTTGTTCCATGAACACATCAAAAGATGAATATGCCATGAACTTCATGAAACTAGTTCGCTATAAAAATAAGTTTTTTTTTTACATCATGCTTATAAAGAACAAAAAAATATTATAGAGAAGATCACATCAACCTTATAATGAAGAACATGGTAAAAGTATTTAAAACAATAATGAAAGAATGCAAGAAAATGAACAATAATAATATAACTTACAATTTATTAATGTGTAGTGTCATTCCAAACCATAATCCTATTACAATACAATTACATATCATTCTTTCCCACAAAACTATGAGTTATATAATTTATGGATACCTAAACATGATCCGTAGACATTTATTAGTACTAATATTACATGATTTTAAGATGCTAGTGAACTTTACAATTATTGGTCCAAATTAGGCATTATTAACACATTTGTCAAATTGTGATGGTCCCCATCTCTTCCCCTTGGCCCCCTCAAGTTGTCTTTTTCTATCTCTTCTATTTCCTTAGATTTGAACTCTATGTCTAAAGAGTGAATGATGCTCTTCGATATCTTAGGAGCTTTACTTAGTTTATGGGTCACTTTGTGTGACCCCTTGTGTCTAGAGTGCACTTACCTCATCTTCCCCATCATTTTTGTCTTTTGACCATTTGATGTTAGTTTGAACACCATAAAGGACCTAATTTGAATTCAATATGTTTATAAATACTCAAGACTTGTAGTTTTTTTTCTTGAGGGTAAACACTTTTCAAACTGAAGCTAAGAATTGAGATGAGGGTTTTAATAGGTCCTCCAACTTGTTATAATTTTTTATAAGATATACAATAAATCTCAACAACATATAACATGGTTAACAAGCGTTAATAATGAAATAATGACTAATATTCAACAAACCATCAATGAACCTAAATCATAACTAGAGATAGGAGTTACAAACCAGAGTCACACCAACTACAAATTAGGTTTTGATTGGACCCTAAAATTGAGGAAAAAGGGGTTTTGAAAGTTACAAAAATCCTTAAACTAAGCTAAAAAAAGAATTGAGGCCCAACAAAATTTCAATGTCCAATCATCTAATAAACCAAGTAGGACACAACACCAAAAGAAAAAAAACAAAGCGTCAACACAAGGTCAACCATACAACAAACATAAGAATTGGCCAGCCAACAACTAAAACACAAAAAACTTGTTAACCCAATACAAGGAAAAGCTTAAAATTTATGTTTATTACGTTATCTAACCTAAGAAGTTGAGATTCCTCTACTTCTAGATTTGATAAATGGGGCTTATAGTTTATTTACCAATAAGTACACTAGGCATTTTATATAGAAAATATTGAGCACTTATAAAGATTATAGAGAGATCAAAATATCTTTAGAGCATTAATAACTATGGCACACAAGTGTATGCTAGATAAATCATTGAAAGGAGGAAGGGGACACATTATACACCTCTTGAGTTTTGTATGACATTGAAATTATCTCCAGTTATGTGATTTGTTTTTTTTCAATATTATTTATTATCTAGGGCACTAATAAGTCGATGAAACTTCAAAACATATCTAAACATCAACATAGGGGCCAAAAAATATTATTTTTCCTTAATTTCTAGATCTAGGGCATGGAAAATAAATCTATTTTGCAAGTTACAAGTGTCATGATGCAAAAAATAGAGTGACGTAATTGAAATCTATATAGACTAGAAGAATGCAATCATCAAATTGGTTTCTTTGTTTCTGCCATCCCCCATGAATGCCACTCTCATGGGAATGTAAAAAATTCTCATGGGAACTTTCTCTAATCGATGCCAATGTTTTGGGTGAGGTCACTATCATTGTTGAGTGCACATTTTTGCATTATGATCTCAACTAGTGTCACTAGATCTCACATTTTCAAGACACACTTTTAAACCATATGTTTTTTCCCTACTTATGAAATTAGAGTAATTAATTAGTCATTTTATTATTGTTTGCACATATTATTTTACCTAGTTAATTTTAATTGGATATTTGTGTGAATTGTAATCCATTTATACATATTACATTTTTTGAACTCACATTATCTTGAATATCCTTTTTAGAGTTTCATCCTTTTGGTTATGGTTTATTACACTCTTATAGGTTTAGATCTTTCTCAATCTTAGGAAACTTATTTATTTATTTATTTTTCTTAGAGTTAATTTCATTCCATGCTTTTAGCTTCCTTTTTCTTGATTTGCTTGATACCAAGCCTTAGGAATTTTGGGTTTTATTTTTTCAAACCCTAGTGAGCTTGTATGGTGTATGTTCAATGGTTGATCAAAGTTAGACCTAAATTGATTATATATAAGAATCTAAATAAGAAGAGTGTTAGGATTATTTGAGAACCTATTGATTTTATTGAAATTCCACAGTTAATTCTAAACCAAGTTTGGAAAAGAAAATAATATTTGAAAATGTATCTATTGTTGTTCCATTTTTTTTTGCTTCATGTTGAAAATGACAAGAATTTTGTGAATGGATCTTAAATTGAAAATATGCATGATTGTGAAGGATATTATGATGATAATGTTGACTTAGACAACCAATATAGGAATAGAATCTAAGATGCACCTTATATAATGGATAATGTATACATGGGTGCTCATAATGTTGATCATGCTCATAATTACATAAAATATTATTTAGACCATCCTTATTAACTTCATGTCTTGAGTAATGTCATCTAAGAACATCAACATATGCCTTATTGTGTAGTCACTTCTCAAATTTCTTCCAATCCTATAAGTAATCAAATTTATATTGCTTCCAACTTTGTTCCTATTATTCTTAATGTTTCTCATACTTCTCAAAATGCTATTGTTTTTACTAGTCTTTCATTCCTAAGAATTTAATCCATTCTCAACGTTCTTCCTATTTATCATCATTGTCTCCATTTCTTCTCAAGTTCTTACTTCTCAATGTGTATTTAATCCTCTAATTCTTCCAATTTCTCAAAATGTTTTTATTACCTCTCATGTGCCACAAAACATTTGATTATTAATGTTCCTTTTATTTCTCAATAACCTCTTGTTTATAATGTTCCTTAATTTTCTTTACATATTTATCCTTTTATTTTACAAAATTATTCAATTCTAACTTATGATACTTATTCACATTTTATTTATATTACAAAGTTAGAAATGATACCATGATGTGTACATTGTGTTCTTTAGAAAACCAAATCAAAACTCTTTTTCAAGGTTATTAAAAGTCAAATAGTGGGATGATTTCTCCCAAACCCCTTGACTTTTGAAGTGCTTGCATATCAATTCCCAATAAGATTCATATCTCTAAAGTTTGAATTGTTTTATGGAAAAGAAAACCCTTCTCGTCATGTTATAGCTTTTAATGCCTCTTGTTTAAACTTTTCTCATGATGCTAAAATATTGACAATTTTATTACCATAGAGATTGAAGGATTTTACACTTGATTGGTTTTGTGCTTTACCATGTGGATATGTACTTTCTTTTATAATCTTAGTTGATGATTTCTATCAACATTGATATGAATGCCACATTTCCAAAATTAGCTCAAATTAAGTAATAATTAAATAAAACCATGAGTAAGTATGTGCTTTGATGGGTCAAGTTTTGCACCCAAGAGATCAGAAAATATTGTTGAGTAAGATTCATATAATTTAGATGAGCGGAGCTAGAAAAGAGGAAGAGATTGAGAGCATGCTAGAAAGAGTTATAACACAAGAGGATTTGTAAAATATTGATTTTATAGTGAAGGTGTTATTGAAATAAATAATACCAATGGAGTTGATCCTTGAAATGATTTGTGTGTTGATTTTGTTATAGGTATGGGGGAATGCACAAGAAAAGAAATGAATAATGTTGAGAAGAGTTCATATAAAAGAGCCTTTGGAGGACAAACATAGGAAGCAATTCCATAAATGATGAGGATAAATTATGAGTTAGAAGAGGGAAGAAATCATGGGTTGCATGCTTCTACAAGAGAGAAACAAGAATTGAAGAGGTGAAGACTTTGATTTTGGAGGAAAATGGAGTAGAGAGAGGAGAAGAGGGGTTTTTTTTGAAGGAATAGAAGGTGAATTAAGATGAATAGACCTTACTTAATATTATTGAATTTAAACAAGGGGATCTTGACAAGGAAAGAAAGAATTGAATCCATGGAAAGGGAAGCCAAGAAGATCTAAGATATGTTTTTACAAGCATTAGAGACACATGAATACAAAGAGATGGTAGATGACCAACAAGTGGAAAAAGCAGTGTGTTGTTATAGGTCTTGTGCATATCCCTAAATTTTATGAGGTAGCCTCTAATATTTTAGGATCTTAATAGAGGTAAACTCCACTCTACGGAAAAATTTATAGGTATGGGTTAAATAATCTTGTGGTGGAATAATAGGTTGAGCATGTAGGTTGTTAACTAGGTTTTTTTGTAGTGAAATTAATCCTAGTAAATAAATCAAAACCTAAGTGAGTTAGATGTATAGATGGAATATATTATAGAGTGGGTAGGTCTCAATTAAATAAACTTCAAAAAGAGGGAAGGGTAGAGAAAAAAAAAGGTTTTATGATCTCAAGGGATCACTTCCTAAGTTGGCTCCTTTGTGAACAAGTGTTTTCAGAACTAATACTTGTTATTTATAGCTATTGCACGCTTATACAAATACATTTAGGTAGTCTAGGAGAAATGGTATAGTAAACTTAATGGTCTCAATTGAAGGTTGCTTCTTTTAAATTTGCTTTTGCTTATCTTTAGTTAGGAAGTTACAAATTGAACCAAAAAGATATCTAGGGAAGCTATGACACATACTTAGAAGACTATACCAATGGGAAACACTGCTTCACACTTTATAATATTAATACCGTTATCCATTTGATTAAATTAATGATATCTACTAACTTTTCAATGATTTTTGCACATCTAGAATTATCATACATCAATGATAACTAAAATAATTATCCTTAACTTTTGCACACTTCACATTATTGAATTAATGTAACCAATAAAATAAAACCTTAATTTCATAGAAATGGATAGAAAGTATATCGACACAATGGCATAAAAATCAAACTAATTTATTGTTGTATTGATAAAAATTATGACCCTTTAGAATGCATGATTACATGGATATATAGATTTGAGGAGGGGTTGCCTCATACTCCAAATCCATGAAAACTCATAATTACATCAAGTAATTAGAACTTCTAGTTTTATTTTTAGTATCAAAGCTACATGTGTGCATGATTATAGTTAAATATAGCTACGCCAAAATAAGTTAGCTTGTATAATGTAATGTAGCATGTGCATGCTTACAAATATTTTAGACAAAGTTTTATATTTGTGTACCAAGTGTAAGTAAAATATAATTAAAAATATTAGTCCTATCTACATGACTACATACACAATTAGCCTTTAACTAAGGCTTTTTGGGTGATTGGATATCACTACTTCTTGTTGGAGGAACTTAAGTTGTAGCTTGATCTAAACTAGAAGTTGAAGTGTCAACTTTCTTCTTAGCCTCCAAATATTTAAAATTCTTATTGTCAACATCATACTGGTATATAATAATATCCATGTTCAATAATGGAGTATGTACACCCTATTTGCTTGTTCCATCAACCATGCATGTTCAAATTTAATATTTATAAAGTTAATATTGAATATTTCTATTTTAGTGACATTTTTCCTTATGGAATTCAACTCAACTTTAATCTCCTCCAATATCAATCCTTGTAAGTTTTGCTTGAAGCTGGTTGAGGCCTTTTGAATAAACTGGTCAAAATTGGCATTACTTATAAGCCTTACTATTGAGACTGTTACTTGTGAGAGCTTCAATTCTTATAGAATATGTAAAATGAAGCTCTCATGCTCTGTATATTTGGGTATTATTGTCATAGCTAATGTAACCCACTATCTGGCTTCTTATATCCTGATGACCACCAGGTTGAGGGTATTTGAAGCCTCTAATTGTGCCATCAAATAGAGGTGTCTCTATGACTTATTTGTTGTATATAAAATGAGGATCTTCAATTTATTCTCATACTACTTAAAATAATTAAATAATTTGATAGTTTCAATTAATTAGAGGCATTAACTCAACCCTCATTGCAACAATGGCCTCTAAAATACTATACAATCTTGATGATGTGCTCTACACATCTATTTCTATTTGTATGGAAACAATTAATGCTTGATGTTATTTCCTAACTTGTTCTAACTCCTACTCAAGTTCCTTCCCGACCATTTCTATTTCCTCATGAAGTTCAACCAGAGCATCTTTGTGTGTCTCAAAATAAGATTTGAAATCCTCAATATAGGGGGACTACCCAAATTTTTTGTTCTTTCTCTTAGAAAAGGTGAATAATTCTTATCTTTCCTCCAATATTACACCCTTACAAACCTTATCTTCAATTTTCCTCTTCTTCACCCTTTGTACACTCCTTTTAGATTTGTCAAATATATAGCTCATTGTGGGCAACTCTGTGATTGTAAGATTAGGCGATTGAGAATCCTATGATTATGGGATGACCAATTAGGTTGTGTCTGTTGTTTGAGTGTATTGAACTATAGTCTCAACCAATAGATCTCCTAAGGAATGATTCAAGGCCTCTTCAAGCAAGGGTTCAAGAAGGAAAGGCCATTATTCTTAGACCAGTTCACACCACCATATTGTGGTAGTGGGTGGACTATATACACTTGTTTCTTCTTTCTAACCTTATTTAAAGTTACTATAGTGGTGTTTTAAGAAGAACTAGGGGGAGGCAATGGCAAACCCAACTGAGTAGATGATATATGTCATTACAGGCTTACCACTATTCTCATGACTTTATTGGATGTCAAATTTTTAGTCTTTGGGGGTGATGGGATAGTGGTAGAAGTAAACACAGAGGAAATAAGAGGAATGGACACAAAAAACATAATTAAAAGAGTAGGAATTGTTGGGGGACTAGAAAAAATAGGGGTAGAGGAAACATACTCTACCTTTAGAACAACCAGAGATGGTTGGACACTAAGATGAGAGGAAACAATCTCTACTTTAGGCACTAAAAGTAGAGGGGGACCATTATGATTAAGGGACACATAGTCAAACAAACTAACAATCAAAGGGGAAATAAAAGACATAATGGGAGTAGTATAAATCGAAGGGGCTGAATCCTCACCTAATTGTTCTCATGTAGTGGTGCTTTTCACTTGGTGTTTTGGAGGCTCAAAACTTTAGTTCCTTGAAGCTCCTCCTCCTCATTTGTAGATTCACCTCTAGCTGCCTCTCCTAATGGTCCTTCTGTTGATAGTGCTTGTTATAGATTAGAATTTTACCCTTGTGAGAGAGTTCATCAAGCTCCCTCATTCCATTTACACGCATGGGGACAACCTTAGGATGTTGGTATCCTATGGTGAGGTTGAACATCTAGGCTTTTTTATGAGGCTAGTTCCTCAAGTGCTTCACTTTAGCTCTTGATCTCACACTAAAATCTATTGTCAGCTAAGGAAAAGGGATAGGAAAATTACTTGGAAGGAAATCTTAGCTAAGGGAGGTGATGTACCAAAAGTAAGTGATCCACTTGGTCTGAGAATGACACTAATTCAACATAAGATACGTTTGCTTACACAACCTCTTAACCTGTTAACTTGCATAAATATTTCATAAACTAGGCTCATTGAACCATATGTGAAGCAAAGAGGGATTTATAAATCCACATTAAGCATCTATTAATGGTGAAAAAGCTCAAGTTTAGACCTGTATCTAACTAGAAAACACTTGAAAATAAGTAAGGACAATAAGGTTGGAAGGATGCTTCTTCACAATGTTATTGTGCAGAAGCTAACTCAACATAATTTTTAGACAAAGAGATGGGTAAAATAATCTTTATTGCTTTAAAATTCTATTACACAGTGATTTTCATAGAGTGATTCTATCACCAGTCTTGGGATGATTTTACTTAGCACGAAAGCCTCTATTTATATAGAAAAGGGGGAAGAGAGAAGGGGAAGAAAGAAGTCACCAATGGTGTAAATTTTGATGTTGCACTTTCTTGTTGCCCCTAAATGTGCCACTCAGGATCACTCGACAATCCTATCGAGCCCCTCCCATCTTTAAAAATTTCTTTTGGCACATCTGAGAAGCCATGTTGTGAGAAACTGGAATGTCTCTTTTTAGCATGACACATTTAATTGTCAAATGGTGATTGCAGGTAGTGAACTATGGTGGATGAGAGCCTTCATAATTTCTAGCTACTAGCCACTTGGACTCTCTCATGCTCATTGGTCATCTTTATACCACTTTTCCTTAATTGATTGGTCCTTTATACTCCAACTTGCACCATGTAGTAGGCAACCTTTCATTTATTTCATAATGATTCTCACATTGCTAGACCAATCTTAAGTTGAGCACTCAGAGAATCCTAATTTACTCTATGTAGAGTAATTCAAGTTCTTTAATCTCTTCAACTTCAGGCTTTCCTAGATCCTTTACATATAAAGAATTTTAAGTAGAGTACCTGGAGAAACCTGATTTACTCTATGAAAAGTAATTCAAGTTCTCTAATCCTACTTACTTCAAACTTGTTCATCTTGAAGTCTTCTCACTTTGCTATTTCTCAAGCCTTAATACTTTAATCTTTTCAAAGCCGATTACTTCCAACGACTAGTCGCTTATCCTGATTTCGACATCCATTGGCCCATCATTTCCTTTGGACACTTGGTCTTAGGCTTGCTTCTTAGCTTATTTATTTTGGACAAATCTCTTGAAGGAATTTCTTCAGACTTTTTGTTTGCACTTGTCTTCAAAAATTACCTTTTGGACTTTTCAAAATAAACTTTCCTGAAGGGTAAGAGACCCTTCAGGATTTCTACATGTCCCCTCAAACTTTCATGAATGATACTCTCGAAGGGGGAAGATACCCTTTGAGATTTTTAAAATGGTCCTTACGAAGGGTAACATACACTTCGAGAAACTCACAACTGTCCACTTAGAGAAGAAAAAACCCTTCAAATTTTTTGAAGTGTACCTTTAGGTTCTTGAAAGACCCTTTGAAAAAGTTGAAGAGGACCTTCAAAAAAGTTGAATAGTCCCTTTTGCCCTAAAAAGGCCCTTTGGTATTTTGAATATGACTTTCGAATTTTTAAAAAAAGATTCATCCCTTGAAGAACCTGAGAAACACTATTTCAAGACCAAATTAGGTTTGTCAAGCCCCTTTACTTATAAAACCTGAAATACACTACCTATGAGTAATTTGGGTTCATAAACCCAAATTGCTTCTACTTATAAAACATTTAGAAGTTAAGCACTGTTGGAAACCTGATTTGCACTATGCCCTCAGAAACCCAAAGTTGTCACTGCTAGAAAACCTGAAGTCTTCCCAAAGACTTGCCATTTTCTTGCTTGAAAGCTCCCTTTTTCATACTTAGGCAATATTTTGATATGTGGACCAAAAAATGGCCAACATTTCTAATGAATCACAGGGAAGCATGCCTACTATGCTTGAGAACCCAACATCTTTGTTTCATTCAATCCATTGGGTGTGGATTCATAGCTTTTATACAAAGCTAGATTTATCTAAAAAAATCTTTTGAAGCAACAAGAACAATTGAAATGAAACAAACTATGCCCATATCACTTAGGGAAGGGTAAACACATAATTAAAATAGATGTGCACAAAGCACTTAGAGAAAAACATGCAAATATATACAAAATGTACAATATATACAATGAATACAAACTCCTTTAGTAACAAGTATTTAGATGGATCCCATTTACTGGGATGGGTAATACCTCCCCATCTAGTTGGGCAAGTTGAAAATTGTTATGTTGTTTGCATTCATGGATCACATAAGGGCCACACCACAAGCTATCAAACTTGGTATGGTTGCCTGGTTTAGCCTTTTTCAGTTTCCATTTGAAAACCATGTCTCCCTCTTTAAAAGTACTTTCTATATCTCTCTTGTCAAAAGCTTTTTTGACCTGCACTTTATGTGCTTCTAGCATCTTCATTGCAAGGTCCCTTATCTCCTCAATTTCTATGAGTTTTGCCAATCTCACATTTATGGGTTCATCTTCAAGTAGCTCCAAATAATGGGCTAGATCTAATGTAGGCAACTCAAGAGAAATGGGTAACTTGGCCTCCCTTCCATATAGTAGAACATATAGAGAATTACTAACAACACTTTAAGAGTTACCCCGTCAACCCACAAGGCTGTATTCAACTTGGTGTGCCACGTCCTCTGATTCTTCTCCATGGTCCTCTTGATAATCCTTAGCAAATTTTTATTTATGGACTTAGCTAGCCCATTGCCTTGAGGATAATAGTTTGAGGAAGTGCTGAGATAGATGTCCATTCTAAGGGCCCATTCACTTATTTTCAAACCAAGGAAATCCAATGCATTATCAAATATGATAGTGGTTGAAACACCAAACCTGGTCATAATGCTGTCATAGAAATCTAAGACTACAATTTCATTGTCTTCCTTCAATGCAATGGCTTCCACCCACCTGGTGAAGTAATCAATTGAAATAAGTATTCACTTATGCCCTACATTTGATGGGGAGGTGATTACTCTATTGAAGTCCAAACCCCATTGCATGAATTGTTGCTCTACTTGAATTGGGTTGAGAGGGAAAGCTACTAACATTTGTTACCTCTAAAAAGAGCATATTCTTGACACCTCCTCACCCATGCATAAGCATCCTTGAAGAGGTTGGGCCAGTAGTAACTAGTCCTCATAATTTTTGCTATAGTAGTCCTTGGAGCAAAATGACCTCCTATAGGCCCATCATGGAAATGGTCTAAAAGCTTGGCTACTTGATCATCATCTACGCACATTTGGAGCATTCCATTGAGGTTTCTTCTAAACAAAACCCCATCAACTAAAGCATAAGGTATGGATTGAATTCTAAAATACCTTTTTTAGCTTTGTCCATAATTTGAGGGCACTCACCTATTTGTAGAAAGTGCATCATATCATGGAGCTAACTAGTGTGAGGTAGAGGTGCATCTGCTTGTATGTTATCTTATATTACCAAAATGAGATCTTTGTCTTCATGAAGGTCATCAATCATATGCTCACATAAGCCTTTACCTCTTACTCGCTTGGTGTCCTTGATATCCACATCATACTCCACGACTTTAGTAATCCAACCAACTCTTTTTTCACTCAAATCCTTGTTAAAAAAGAAGTCTCTTACTTTAGAATGAGACACCATAAGGTTGATCTTGCTATTGGACAAAATTATTCTAAACTTATTGAGGCTTCTTACCACTGCAAAGACTTTCTTTTCTACAAAGGTATACCTCACTTCATACTCTTCAAGACCTTGACTAAAAAATGCTAATGGCTGCTCAAGTCCTTTACCATTCCTTTACATCAACATAGTTGATATATTATCAATGTTAGAAAAAGAATATAATATAAAATCCCTTGAGAAATTAGGACTCATAAGTGTGGGTGCTTGAGTAATGGCTTGATTGATAGCCTCAAATGCTAACTTACCTTCATTTGACCAATTGAACACTTGGTTCTTTTTCAGCATAGTTGTGATGGGTCTAAACAAACTTGTAAAATAGAGGATAAATATTCTCATGAAGTTTATCTTTTCAAGGAAATTTTGGAGTCCCTTCTTGTGCTTGGGCAAGGATAAGGATAAGATGACACTTATTCTCTCAGGGTCAATAGATAACCCCTCCTTTGAAATGATGTGGCCAAACAACTTGCTTTCATGCATGACAAACCCACACTTCTTGGGATTTAATGAAATCCCATACTCTCTACACCTTTTAAAAATTAGCCTTAGGTGGTTCATGTGTTCACTAGCATTCTTGAAGAAAACTGTGATGTCATCTAAGTAAACCAACACCATTTGGTTTAAGAGCCCCTAAAAAGCCATGTCCATGGCTCTTTATAAAGTTGTGCCAACATTTGACAGATCGAAGGGAATTTTTTGGTACACATACGTGCCCCATTTTGTGGTGAAGGTAGTATTTTATTGATCTTCATCTTTCACCCAAACTTGATTATAGCCATAAAATCCATCCAACAGAGAAAAACATTATGATCCTACAACTACTTGGAGAAGTTGCTCCATGGATGGCAGAGTGTAGTGATCCTTCAAGGAGACTTTGTTCAAATCTCTAAAGTCCACACAAAGCCTAATCTCTCCACTCTTTTTTTTACAGGCGCCAAGTTGGATACCCATGATGAATGTTTGATGGGAAAGATGATCCTAGACTCAATCAACGTAGTTAGCTCCTTCCTCATCAACTCTTCAATTTTGGGGTTAACAGGGCTCTACTTTTGCCTCACATACTTGGCATTGGCCTCCAAATCTATGGTATGTTGAGCTAACTTAGGATCAAAACCCTTTAGGTTGCTGTACTCTCAAGTGAAAATGTTTGCATACTCTTAGCAAAGGGCTATGAAAGTATGTCTCTCAGCCTTACTGCTTACTTTCTCAAGCTTATGAAGCTTGTCCTTGAAGATGAGGGAATCTCTCATAGTTTTATTCATCAGTTGATATTACTAATTTGTCTTTCCTCATATGGTCTCCTTCATGAAAAAGGCTCTCAAGTGTAACCAACCCCTTAAGAAGTTTGTTTGACTTCAGCTGAACAATTTAGCTTGGTTGGAAGAGGAGAACTCAACTTCCTACTATAAGAAGCAAGTAATTTAATTGTCACTCTCAAAAACCTACCAATGGGATTAATTATCCAACACTGATGGCCTCATCACCACCTTGACATGTGGTTGAACCTTAGCTTCTTTTAGCTCACTTAGAATGTCAAATTGATCTCCCATAGCTACCAACTTATCATTATGCTGGTTATAATTTCTTGGGATAGCTTGAATGTCAAAGGCCTCAAAATCTTCAATTAAGTCCAACACTCAATTTTTTTAGGACCTCATCAAAGGGTTTTGTATGATGTTCAAGCCTTTAACTTGGTTTACTATGAGCTTGCTATTCCCATAAACTTACAACAATTTGATTCCTCTTTTGGTGGCCCATTGAAGGCCACATATCAAGCCTTCATATTCTACTACATTTGAAAAGAAGCTAAAATGGAACCTATAAGAAGAGAAAAACTTATTACCCAAAGGGGAAACCAACATTGCCCCATCACCTACACTATTTTTGCTCTTTGAGCCATCAAAGAATAACTTCCATAAAACACTGGGGTCTTCTTTAGGTCCAAGGAGGGAAGGCATAGGGTGATTCTATTCATGTAATAGATAGACACCCATGTCTCTTTCCTCAACACCTTCCAAAGGGTTGAAAAATTGGTTATCTCCCCATATCTCATCTAAGAACAAGTCTAAAACCTCCTCAGGATAAGTGTTCAGCTCTTGGCCAATTTTAAACTCATCCTCATCAAAGATAGTATAATTGAGGTTTATGTTATTTGGTTGATGGGGTTCAATGTGGAATTATGCTATGGGTTTAGCCTTGATTAAGACCTTAGTCCCATACCTTGTTTTGAGTGCCATGTAAGACTAATCTACTGTAAGGTAACCACCAATATTGGCTATGAACTGTCTCTAAAGACACAATGCAAAGTCATGAGTGATATCCAGGATCAACATGTCTTACACCACATACATGCTAAGACAAACATGCAAGATTAAGCTCAAAATCTTGATGATACCTGATGGCTTTGTGGAAGAACCATCAAGCTATAGGACTCCCTTGGTGTGTGGCTTATACTTGAGGTTCAACTGGTCAGTAATAGACTTTGACATGACTGAGGTGCTAGCCCCACTATCCACCAAGTAGTTGTGCACTAAGGAGTTATCGATGATTAATGAGATGTAGAATGGGGGGGCTTGGTCGCACTACTTAACCTTTCTCCTAAAGGACTCTTGGATGCATTAGTGAAGACTTCAGCTTCCTTGCTTGGTTGCTTACTTACAACTATAAAAATACTCATCTTGGACAATCCTTCCTAAAGAATGTCTACTTAGCTAGGCATGAAAAGCATGTTCCACATTGGTATGCTCATGCTGGATTTATTTATTTGCTCCATAATGTTGATTGATGTACCTCCAGCATTTTATTAGGTTTTGGGAGTAGTTGTTGTTAGCTTAATCAATGAAGGAGTGGTGATAAGAGATTCTTTAAAAGCTTCCTGATTGTCACCTATATTCATTCTCTTAAACCTTGTGTTTGATGAGACTAAGATATGAGTCAGATTGGGGGTGACCTATTGATTAGATGCATAGACTCTTCTTGCTCACTGATGACCATTGAGGCTTCTATATGGTTTGATCCATGATCCAAGCCTTATTATTATAGAGGTTGTTATTGCTTTGTCAGTATGGGCACCTTTATGCTTTGGGCCATAAAAGCCTGGTTATATCCATAAGCAATAGCCTACTACCATTGATCATTGAATTCTTGGTTGGAGCCATTAGTTGGGATAATGTATTGTCTAAAAGAATGATTCCAAGGCATTATCCCTTTAGCCTCCTGAGCCACATTGTTCTAAACTGGGACCAAGGAGTTGGAAGGGCCTACAACATTTAGATTATAGTTATGCTACCTAACATAGTTAGGCTACCCCTATCCTTGGAAACCTCTTTTTTAGGGTGGCCTATTAGCTTGATAAAGCTATTATTAAGGTTTATATGGAGCTTGATAAGGATTTTTATAATCTTTCTACCTTTTGACATTGACCACATCATTCTCCAAATATTGGAGCATGTTTTTCAATTCCAAATAATTCTTCTGCTCTTGGGAGTCATTGGATCCATTAGTAGAGGCCTTCTCTTGCTTAGGTGAAGGCACAAAAATAATTGTTGGCATTGGAATTATAACATCAAGTGGAGAAATGACTACAGGAGGTGGTCTAATCTCTAAAAAATGAGGTATTAGGGGTCTAGGAGTAAGATTGCTAGCTTAAACTAGGCAATTTACTACTTTGATTGCCACCTCATATGCATTTGGTAGTATCTCTCTTCCCATAGATTGAATCATTGCATCTATGTCGATGTTGAGAGGCTTCAAAAAATACAAGAAAATAAAGTTTGGAGATGGTCTAATAGCTACTATAATTCTATCCCACACCTTTTAAAATCTCGTATTGAAGTCTTACATGACTTCATGCGGAGCTCTCTTGATTGTGATCAACTACTCTGCAAGTGACAGATGATCAATCTTATCTACAAATCTTTTACATAGGGTTGTTCCTAGCTCATTCCATGAGTGGATAGAATTAGGAGCTAGGCCCCTATACTAGTCTAACACCTTTCCTTTGAAGGATACATTCAATATCCTAACAACCACATTCTCCACTATGATATTGTGAATGTTGCAAAAGTTGGCTATGCTTGTTATGTTCTCAGTAGGAATTATAGCTTGGTATCCTATGTAATAAGGGACACTTTTGAGGGCTGATACTAGCATATGATCATAATATGGTAAGTTCAAAGGGCTTTTGCCATTGAAGCCCACAAAATCTCTTTGGGGAATCATAGCAACAAGAGTGGATGATAAAGATCTTCTTGCGTAGGTATACCTTATGACTAGTTTAGAAGGAAGGTGCGCTACGTAAGGGTGAGTATGGGTGAAGCTTAACCTTCTTACTAAGTTTAAAGGTAATTCAACAAACTCAAAAGGAATACCTATATAAGTCAATCTTGTAATCACCTTTGGTATAAAAGATAACTATTACTCTACCACTAGATAGTTGGGTGTTCTTTGGAGTCACTAGATGTTGAAGGATGAATGCTACCACTACTACAAAATGATCAAAACAACATCATATTTAACCAATATTTCATAAAAAATAAAAATAAAATGGTAGTTGTCCCATTGGGTGTGCTAGAATTGTTATAGCTTAGAATTTCACCCTTGTGAGAGAATTCTTCAGGTTCCCTCACTTCCATTTACAAGCATGGAGATAACCTCAGGATGTGCATATCCTATGGTGAGGTTGAACCTCTAGGATTTTTTATGAGGCTAGTTCCTCAGGTGCTTCACTTTAGCTCTTGATCTCACACTAAAATCTACTGTCAGTTAAGGAAAAGGGATAAAAAAATTACTTAAAAATAAATCTAAGCTAAGGGAGGTGATGCACCAAAAATAAGTGATCCACTTGGTCTGGGAATGACACTAATTCAACATAAGATAAGTTTTCTTACACAACCTCCTAACTAGCTAACTTGCATAAATATTTCATAAACTAGGCTCACTAAACCATACATGAAGTAAAGAGGGATTTATAAATCCACATTAAGCATCTATTAATGGTAGAAAAGCTCAAGTTTAGACCTATAGCTAACTGGAAAACACCTAAAAATAAGTAAGAAAGAAGGAAAATAAGGTTGGAAGGATGCTTCTTCACAATGTTATTGTGCACAAGCTAACTCAACACAATTTTTAGATAAAGAGATAGATAAAATAATCTTTATTACTTCAAATGTCTATTATACAATGATTTTCATAGAGTGATTCTAACACCAATCTTGGGATGATTTTGCTTGTTATGAAGGCCTCTATTTATGTATAAAGGGGGAAGAGAGAAGGGGAAGAAAGAAGTCATCGATGGTGGGAATTCTGACATTGCATTTTTTTTTGCCTCTAAATTCATTGCTCGGGATCACTAGACAATCCTTTTGAGCCCCTCCTATCTTTAAAACTTTATTTTGATGCATCTAAGAAGCCATGTTGTGAGTAGTTAGAATGTCTCTTTTTGGCATGAGGCATTTAAGTGTCAAATGATGATTGTAGGGAGTGAACTATGGTAGATGAGATCCTTCATAATTTCTAGCTACCAGCCACTTAGACTCTCCTATGTTCATTGAAAATCCTTATGCCACTTGTCCTTTACAAATTGGTCTTTTCTACTCCAGCTTGTGCCACATGGTAGCATTTAATTTGTTGCATCATGATTCTCATGTTGCTGAATCAAACTTAAGCTGAGAAATCAGAAAATCCCAATTTACTCTATGTAGAGTAATTCAGGTTCTTTGATCTCTCCAACTTTGGAATTTCTTAGATCTTTTACTTATAAATATTTTAAAGTAGAGTACTTGGAGAAACCCGATTTACTCTATGCAGAGTAATTTGGGTTCTCTAAGCCTACTTACTTCAGACTTGTCCATCTTGAAGTCTTCTCACTTTGTTGTTTCCCAAGCCTTCAGACTTTAGGATTTTCAAACCTGATTACTTCCAACGGCTAGTTGCTTATCCTAATTTTGACATCCATTAGCCCACCATTTTTTTTGGACACTTGGTCTCGGGCTTGCTTCTTGACTTATTTCTTTTGAGCAAATCTCTTAAAGTAATTTATTTGAACAATTTTTCTAAAGGAATTCCTTTAGACTTTTTGTCCACGTCTATCTTCAAAAATTACATTTAAAACTTTTTAAAATGAACTTTCTCAAAGGGTAAGGGACCCTTCGGGGTTTTTTCATGTCCCATCAAACTTTCATGAATGATCCTCCCAAAGGGGAAAGATACCCTTTAGGATTTTTGAAATGGTCCTTCTGAAAGGTAACATACCCTTCGGGAAAATCACAACTATCCACTTGGAGAAGAAAAATCCCTTCAAATTTTTTGAAGTGTACCTTTCAATTCTTGAAAGACCCTTCAAAAAAGTTGAAGAGGACCTTCAAAAAAGTTGACTAGTCCCTTTTACCCTAAAAAGCCCTTCAACATTTTGAAAATACCTTTTGGATTTTTTCAAAAAGACTCATCCCTTGAAGAACTTGAGAAACACTATTTCAAGACCAAATTAGGTTTGTCAAGCCCCTTTACTTATTTTGAGCTTCTGACTGCTCATAATGTATGAATTAATTAAGTAGTTCTCCTTGGAGAACCCAAAATACATTTCCCATGAGTAATTTGAGTTTGTAAACTCAAATTACTTCTACTTATAAAACATTTAGAAGTTAAGCACTGCTACAAACCTAATTTGCACTGTGCCCTCAGAAACCCAAAATTGTCATTGCTAAAAAACCCAAAGTCCTCCCAAAGATTTGACATTTTCTTGCCTAAAATCTCTCTTTTTCATACTTATTCAATATTTTGATATGTGGGCTAAAAAATGGCCAAAATGCCTCAATATTTAGACTTTATAGAGGGAGGTGATCCCTTAGCTTCCTCTTGTAATAAATAGTGACTTTATTAGCTATGGAGGATGCATCTTGTGTATTTGAGGTAACCAAAACCAAAGTATTTTAGATTGATATAGCAAAGAGGCTGGGCATATCCTTCTAAGTCCAAAGAATCAAGGTAAATTAGATCATCATGGGATCTCCCAAGTGAAGTATTAGGCACTCTAGGCTCTTTTTTTACAACTTTTAATGCCATTGGGAATGTTTGTGAAGGTTGACCTTACTCTCCTAATCGCTGAGAAGGCCTGTTGACCCAAAAATTTTAGGTATATCATCTTTTTTCAGGTAAGAGTGTAGTGTGTGCATCTACAATTGAGATAGAGGGCTCACATTGAATGATTTCTTGGAGCTCCTCAGCCAACCTGACTGTTTATGCCCTCTCTTTGACCTGGGCATCATCTTTGGCATTGAGAAATAAGAAATCATGGCCATACAACTCCTGATAGTAAGGAATACTAAGGCCTTAAATGTGATTTTATACTTGGCCATGAGGATCCTAGTCCCTGTATGGTAGTGTGGCTAGTGAGTAGTACTCCTTGTATCTGCCAACCTCATAAAAGTGTTTATGATTCACATAACACATTATACCAATCATGAGGTGTGAACCATGGAAGGATCTCTTCTTCATTATATATTCATCCATCCCCCACCATAATTGATAGGCAATCTCCTATTCTACTAATTTATTTGATACATATTTGGGGAGACACAGGGGTGTTACCTTGTGGCCAATGACCATAATCATAATGTAGTCAAGATATAGCTAGTAATTTCCATTGATCAATAATGTGTCTACAATGTTTTTATAAATCCTAGGTAATGAAGACTCATGAATGGCCATACACACCTAGGGGTATGCATCTTCCATAATGCATATGATGTTCCTTTTATAAATGTATGTGCATGACGGAATATGCATTACATATATGATTTTTAATGAAGTCTGGAGTTGGGCTCTAGAGTGACCAACTATGTAAATAAATTATGCTCAACACAACATATATAGAAGGTAGGACATCATATAGAAATGGCCTCCCTAGGGATTTTTATCTTTGTGTAATACTTATTCTCATAGCCTTATACTAATTACCTCACTCAAAGCAAATGTCAACTTTGAGGTCATTAATAAGTTCAGCAATAGAAACCATTCAAAGTGAAGGAATTCTATGTTAGGTAGTTGTATAACCAATTTAAGAGGGCCATTCCAATATGGATTCTGATCCTAAACTTAGTCATAGTCACTAGCTATTTCTCCTTTAGATTGATAGTCTCTGTAGGAACCATCCACTTGCTCAATGTTTTATCAATTGAGTTCTCCTTCTTCTATGAAACTACCATGTGCAAGTCATATGTATCATATATGATGGTGAGAGATAAATACCTTTGAAATTCATCCCCCAAGATGCATGCTATAATGGTTTTGTGCTCCAAATGGAGTAAGAATGCACATCTAGTCAATTTACTAGTAAAGAACAAGTATCATAAGAGGTCTATGCATGGCATAACCTCAAGATTTATCACTTAAAAATGTAGTCCTTATCATTTTAATGGAAGGAGGTTTTCAACTAATTTTAATTGATCTAGAGTCAAATTCTCCTCATGAATGTGTGCATCAAACTATTGAATCACTTCCCATAATAATGAGTAATTGAGGTAATCATTTTTGGACATTGTTGGGTCGAAGATGATATCCTTATACTCTATTAAATAATTAATAGATCATCTATATCAGGGAAAGACTCTTTGGAATGTCTTAGATGAGGATGCCATTACTAATTAACTAGGTTGAAAAAGTTTTGATTTTCAATTTAGTAGCTTAACTTTTTTGGATGCACTATATGATCAAAATGTAGGTGGCTAGGGGTTGTTGGCAAGGAATCAAGTAAGCTCAAAATTGCTTTTTGATCTACGAGCATGTCATTTTTTCCCAATTCATTGGTATATCTTTGGCATTCAATTCTTATTCATGTGCCATTAATGTCTAACATCTATAATTTTATTTTGTTTATTCAATTCAAACTTTGTCACTTTATTTAACAAGTATGTCACATAGGCACTATTGATGTTTAAAAAGAGTGCCACATCATCTCTTTTTATAAAGTGTCATTTAATCACTTCTTTTGCTTTGGTCTACCTATGTCATAGGGGTTTTTGGTAGTTGAGAGTCAGGGTATTGTGTTAAAATAGTGTTTAAAGTGAACAGATCTCTTGAATAAAAGTCCCAGACACTTTTGCCAAACACTTTTACCAAAGACAAAAATGATCTGAATAAAAGTTATAAACAATTTCTCTGAAGACCAAATTCATACCAAGTATTTTGACTGAAGAGTTTCACAAAACAAATTCTCTGAACAATTTCACTGAACAAAAGTTTCAAACAATTTCTCTAAAGACCAAATTCATACCAAGTATTTTTGCTGAAGAGTTTCACAAAAAAAAATCTCTAATCAATTTCTCCAAACAAAAATTTTGAACAATTTCTTCGAATAACAAATCTAAGGACCAAAATCCTGAAATACAAATTCCAAACAATTTCTTTGAAGAGTAGGTAATGAAATGCAACATTTCTGAAAACTTGGTTCGTGAAGAGCAAATGGCGAAGACCTTAATACATGGTAAATAAAGATGTAAGGGCCCAACCTAAAAAAAAAACTCTAAACAAGAGTCTTAAACAAGACTTGTGAACAAAAAATCTAAAGAAAAATTTCATGTTAAGGTTCATATAGCTGTGAAGTGTTGAAGACTACCGAAGATATAATTCTGAACAAAAGTTATGAAGACCAAATTTTGTAACACTTGGGACTTCACAATTTGTGCATCTATTAAAAACCTATACATACATAAAACTTTTGAAGAGAATTAGTATGTTAGTCCAAATAAATAAAACATGCTCATACATTTTATGAATAGTGAAGTTAGGTGCAACAGATAAAACTTTCTTTTTAGAAGACTTTTAATATAGATCTAGATCTTTTCAGAAATATAATGGGTTCCTATTCTAAAAAAAGAATAGGGGTATGTTGGATACAAAAAATGGTGATTTACATGGAAAATACTCTTGAGTATATGAGAATCTAGAACCTTTGGTTAACAACTCTAGATCAATCATGAACCACTTCACAAAAGAATAATTGAATTAAACACATAAAAGAGACTCCTAAAAAATACATACAACATACTTGCCTTATTCATATCCTGGATATGTGTGTAAGGAACTGATTTTATTTTACCCTTATTGTGAGGATTTTAGTAGAGATGTGGGATAACTATAAGTTTTCTTTTAGTTTTTGATAAAACATATTTAAAAAATTAGAGAAGCTTTGGCATTGCTCTATTTCCAGACAAATATTTGTAGCCCTAATAGAGGTACCATTGGTTCTTTCTCTTTCCTCCTGTATTGTTATATAATACATGATACATTAATCTTATTTAATATTTGAGCCGTTAATCACCTTTAAATTTTCTTTAGGTTTAATGGATCACTCTTTTTGGGATGCCTTGATCATTATTTTACATTATTTTTCTTTTGTAGAATATTAATAGAAGAGGGAGATAAAAAACCACCGTGACCTGGTATATATGAAAGCATATTTTTTACTAGATTATCCTTGCCAACTACATCCATGTAAATGGTTATTTCTTTAAACAAGTATTAATAAGAGAGGTGCATTTGATCTAGTGAAAGTGAAAAAACTTTCTAAATTTGTATGTATTAATGAGAAGAACCTTTATATGACTGATTGAAGCATTCAATGGTAGCTTGGTCATGATAAATTTTCTTGTATTATACATGAATTCTAAATTTATTAAAACAAGGGCATAAAACCTAAAATTAAACAAATTTGTGTACATTTGTTTGGTGTCTTTCTCATAGGCTAATCTTTTAGCATCTTAACATCTTATAGGAAGTCCAATGGGTTGAATTATTGATTGAGTATACTAGGGGAAGTCAATTAGATTGCCATAAAACAAATAAAATATTTAATCTAGAAAAAGGAGAAATAAATAAATAAAAAATGAAATGGTGAAAATATGAAACTTTAACCTAAGAAGCAGAAAATCTAACTATGAAAGCGATAAATCTATTTTATGAAAGAAATAAATTTATTCTACTCATAATCTTACCATAACACCCATTATTACCCAAGGACATACCCAAATGGTACAACCATGAATTAATGCTTCAAAAACTATTCATTGATTAGATATGTCATCTTGTTGCCTTGGAGGTCACTCAAATAGAAAGCATAGTTATTTAGAATCTATGAAATGCTATAAGGTCTAATCTACAATGAGGTAAACTTGTCATGTTATCCTTTTTTTTCATGAGATTTATCCCATAGAATCACCAGATTAGATATTTTGAATGATTTGAATTTTACTCTTTTATCAAACTATCTTTTGACTATGTCCAGATGTTTACTAAAATTCTATGAGGCCTTAGTCCTCGAGTCTTCCACCTCTATTATGTATAGTAATCAAGACTCTACCTTTTCACTTGGTTTCATATACTCCTACATAAATTGATATGTTAGATTTTAAGCATGATTGGGAAACTGATTGTCATCCATATACTAGCAAATAAGGAAAGGCCTTGAGGGCCTACTTGTACCTTGTTCGATCAACCCATAATGCATACTTTAGTGGATTGTGCTAATCTCTAGGTTTTTTTATTAATGAATTTTTAATGACATAAATTACGTTCTTATTTTTAAATTCTACCAATCTATTTATTTGTGGGTAATGATTGGATGATGATCTAATGGTGAATTGATTATCATGGGTCTATTCAGTAAATTTAGCTAATTGGAATATTGACTCATTGTCACAAACTAGAGAAATGGGGGTACCAAATCTATTTGTGATATTTTCCTTTGTAAAGTTGATTATATCTTATGCTCTTGAATGCTTTATAACTACTAATTCCATCCATCGTATGCAATAGTTCATGGTAGTGAGTACAAAATTTTGGCCATATGAAGAAATGGGGTTAATGACACCAATGGAATCCAATCTCCATTGAGCAAATGATCTTTTTTCAATAATAAGTTGTAAAGACATTATTGCACGTACATATTTTTTTTTCCATGAATTGGCATTCATGACATGTTCTTATGTAAATATGTGTGTCTTTGAAGACTGTTGGCTAGTAATAACCCATTCTAAGGATTTTATGGGCTGTTGTGATTCTAGAGGGATGGCCACTACCAATATTTAGGTGTAAATTTTATAGAATTTCTTGAGCTTCTTCTCATGATATGCATCTTAGGTAGATGCTTTCATAATTATTTCTATATATAATCCCTTTTCTAATCATATAATAAGAATCTTTGAGTTTCAAAGCTCTTATTTATTCTCTTTTGAGTTATGGAGAACAAGTACCTATGAGTAAGCATTGAATAATGCCAATGTACCAGTTTCTTTTAGATAATTTGTTTTCATAACCCTCTTCAATGGTGATGTGTGGGTTAGGCTTAGTCATGACCTGAATGATGCCTTGACCTATAACAATCTTGGAATCTTTGATTTATATGTCAAGCCCCTAAAGCTTTTCTATCCATTTCTCTCTACATTATCCTAATTCATTTTACCCCAAAGTGAACTTGATAACAGGATCTAACACATTAGTAATGGTCCTTTTCCTCAAGATGTAATGTCAAAATTTATTTACTACTTTGATAAGGGAAAATATTTACTTATATATCATGGATTACTTGAGTTCTACTTCCTTCAAGTTTGTGATCATGAATGCAATAGGGTGTTCATTTTCATCTTTCTTTTGGGTGAGCAGGGCAGCAATGGTATGATCTAAAGTAAATGGATACAAGAATAAATATTTAGTTAGTCTAGACTTATCAATATAGGGGCCTGAGATATTGCATATTAAATGTCTTGAAAAGACTTTTGGGCATTTATTTTTCATTTCACTTTAGCATCTTCCTTAATCATTACATTCAAAGGTCTAATGATTTTTGTAAACCCTGAGATAAACTTTCTCACAAAATTTATCTTCCCAAAGAAAGATTTGAGTTTTTTATTTCTATTTAAGAATGCAATTTTTGATATCCCCTAAATTTTATTTGGGTCAATTATAATTCCATATTTAGTGATTGTGTGACCCAACAACTTGCCTTCTATGATGCCAAATATGCTCTTCTTGGGGTTTAGTGAGATGCAAAACCTTATGTATCTTTTAAACATTGACTATAGGTGACCCACATGATCAATCTTAGATTTTGATAAAACTATAAGTTCATCCATGTAGATGATTATACATTTACCTATTATCCTTTGGAATGCATGATTTATGACTCACCACAATGTGGCACCTATGTTAATTAGGTCAAATAGAATTCTCTTATATGTATAAGTAACCCACTTTATAATGAATGCAGTCTTCAAATTCTATCTTCTAACTCTAGTAACACCTAATTATATCTTGAAAATCTATCCAAGAAGGACATCATTCTTGAATCACTCACTATCTAGATGACCTTATCCAAGGAAGGTAAAGGATAATTATCTTTATCAAAATCTTTATTCAAGTTTTTGAAATCAACATAGAGTCTAATTTTTTCATTATTCTTATTGACTAAAACTAAATTATCTATCTAAGTAGAATGTCTGACAGGGAAAACTATTTTATTACTCAACAACTTTTTCACCTCTTTTTGAATAAGAGGCTCCAAGATATGATTTGTTAGCCTTTGTCTTTGCCTGAATGGTTTGTGGTCTAGCTTCAATAGGAATATATGGGCGATGACTCTTGGGTTAAAAAATTTCAAGTCTTTATATGTCCATGCAATTACATATTTGTACTGGGTGAGTAGATTCTTCACCCTTTGCCTTTATTCTAGAGTGAAACTAAGACCAATGTTAACACAACACAATTTATATTCATCTCCTAAATTCTCCTTTTTAAATTAGGATTCAATTAATTTTGGTTACCTTTGCTTCTATGCTTGAGGATCTAGATCAAATGTCCTTTCTAAGGAAAACATTCCTAGAGAAAGGTAGTTTTACTTTAGCTAAACGACTCATTCTTCCCCTAATTCCTCTTGGCATATGTAACTAATCTCCTTGTTATAAATGATTTGAGACTCAAATTATCTCGAGTTAGTCAAGAACTAGATACTCTACCAGTCATCATCAAATACTTGGAAATTTTATACATTAATAGGGATAGATAGACAAAGTACTAACTCAATAAAGAATATTTGTACTTTAGATTCTTGTAGAGGTTCTAAGTTAGTAGGTGAAGTAGCTAGTAAATTAGCAACTTGATTATGTTCTCTAAGAACAACCATTATATTAAAGGCCTCAGAAAACTTAATTAGATCTCAGTCTTTGTGTTTGTACCTCTTCAGGTATGATAGCTTGCATTGGTATTTATTATTGAATTGACTGACTACCAGTTTTGAATCTTCATAGATTAGTAGTTGTTTGACATAATTTTTGAGAGCAAAATGCAATCCCAAAATTAGTGCCTCATATTTTTATCTATTGGTGGTACAAGAGAATTATAATCTATATGTTGCTAGGTATTTATTTCTTTGTGGGTCCATTAATTTAACACCAACGCTTGATTGTTTCTTGGATATTGCACCATCTAAGTGGAGAGTCCATAACTAGGAGGGTCCCTAGACTTTTGATTTTTTCACCTTATGCTTTCTAGTAAAGGTATAAATCCTAAGGTTAGGAGATTTATAGATTACTTATTCATTTTTTTATTATATTTATTAATATGATGCTTCATTTTTGATTCCTGATAAATTTGAATATAGTTTGTAACACCTCTCCATAACAACCAAATGTGAGAAAAGTCTATAACTAAATATCTATTCAACATCTTGGACTAGTTTCTACTAAGGAGTCTTTATCCTTATAGAATATCCACTAGAAGTATGTCAATTATCATTTTTAATCATGGATTGGATGCTATTTGGATACGTACATTATTCAATTCTCCTACTACAGGGACCATTATCTTATCTAGTTATAAAACCATGCTTTTTGATGGGTTTGGAGTCAACCCTAGCTTTTGGCAAATGAAAGTTGGCATTATCATGGCCAAAGCTCTTGAATTGACTAAACAATTATGAATATTTTTTTGAATTTCATTATACTCAATAAAAAGGGATAGCTTCTAGTTTGCTTTTATATATGACATTGGTATGAACAACCTTTATCTTTTTTGTAGTTGACTTCCCTATAATGGACCTCCACAGGAGTTCCTTTTGTTAATTGATTTGAGCTAATTCATGAAGAGTTTAGATTTAATATTATTTATATCTTCAAAAATTTTGTACCCTCCTTTGCTTTATTCCTCCTTATTATAGGGCTATTCATTACCTTTTGGGGGAGGTGGATTGTTGTCACCCATTGCATTCAATGGAATAGGGGTATTATTTGGAAGAGTAGAAGTTATGAAGGGATGATTGTTCTTCAGATTATAATGAATATTTATAAATTACTACAAGGTATGTATTTCATCAAAGTTATTCTATGGTTCATTTTCATCTCTGTGTAAAAAAAGGACTCATGTGTTTCAAATACCATTGCGGTGTTTGAGGAGACAATTTTTCAATAAAACTCTGGTGGATTATTCATCAAGTCTTACTTTACCATCTTCCTTTAGAAGATATCAAACCCTAAACATAATTCTACACATTCATGTTCACCAAGATATAATGTATTATGGACTCTACACCAATTGGGTAGAGCTATTTCTACTATATTGATTTCTAGCAACTTGTTAAGCTACTGCTCTATGTTATTTGTAGATTGATTGAAAGGTCTATTTTCTTTTTTTAACCCAAAATTTTGGTTATTATTTTGGCTAGTAGCATTACCCATCTTCTTCCTCATGTTTAGGAAGTCATTACTACACTTTTTGACCATTCTTTGGATAGAATTTAGTTCTATTTTGGTAAAATCAACACCTTATGCAACTATAGTATTAGATGGAATTAAATGTTGGTTATAATGATGACTATTTATATGTACCTGACTGTTTATATAACCATAATTATGATTGAACATTTGTTGTGCTAGAGGAGGTAGTGCATATAATTGATTCTGGTTAAATGTAAGAATATTTTGATTAACATGAGGCACTGGACTCAGGGCTGAAAACTAGTTTTAATATTAGGAATGTCTAGTACTTGAGGATTCAGATGTCTATCAATATTGTTAACTTTTTCATATGATAAATTTAGAGTGGTGGCAACAACAAATCTTTGTAAGAATAATGTAGTGATTATATCTAAGGCATTTTTGTAAATATTTAACACTAATGCCCCATCTGGTCTATATGATGGGCTAAGCCAAGTGTACATCTTCTAAAACCATGCATTGAAAGCCTAAATTACTTAATATTTATACTAGTAAAATATTGATACACTAGGCTAGGGATAGTAACTTTATCTAAATTGGGAAAGAAAAGTGCTCTGAAATGTATTCTAAGAAGTAATTGAGTTCTCTTGAAGGTTGAGGTACCAATCATCGAAAGCATCATGCAAGGTAAATGAGAAAATCTTACATGCCACATATTTATCAGTAACATTCATTAAACTCAAAGCAACCTTGAAAGACTTGATGTGTTCCTCTATAGTTCTTCCTCTTGAAGGGGAGAAAGAAGGTAGATAGTTCTCTATAATCCTAGGCAAATTGTGCATGTCTCCTAGGATAATAATGTCATATCAATTTATCCAAAATTTTTAGGCCATAAAATGATTGATGGGATGGATATTTTTTATTGGAGATAGTGTCTAGCCTAAGGTCTATTAGGAACAACTGATAATGATTTAAGCCTTTAATGTGCTAAAAGAGCGGAAACCAAAATACTAGCTTGGGCCCTAGACTTGGTAACTCTCTTAGGTGTCTCCAAATCAAATCAAATGTAGGAGATAACCTATCATTAGAGAAGGCACATAAGTGGCCCTCTTTTTATCACCAAATTTTTCCTGTTGATGTGGGTCTTGTGCACATCCTTGAATTTAATGAGCCAGCCTCTAATGTTTTATGATCTTAATGAAGGTAAAATCCACTCTAGGGCACAAGTTGCAAGTACGGGTTAAAAATATTATGGTATAATAGTAGGCTGAGCATGTAGGTTGTTAACTAGATTTGTTTGTAGTGAAATGAATTCTAGTAAAAAAAATCAAAACTTAAGTGAGTTGGATGGATGGATGAAATATTCTAGAGTGGGCATGTTTCAATCAAAGAAACTTCAAAAGGAGGGAAGGGTAGAGTAAAAAATAAAGTTTTATGGTCTCAAGGGATCACTTCTTATATTGGTTCTTTTGTGAACAAGTGTTAAAATTAATGTTTACTATTTATAGATATTATATAGTTACAAACACACACAATTATACATTCTAAGAGAAATGGTATAAAAAACTTAATGGTATCAACTGGAAGTTGCTCCTTTTAAAGTTGATTTTGCACACCCTTAGTTATTAGGTTACAACTTTGATTAGAAAGGTATCTAGGCCAATTATGGAACACACCTAGAAGACTATACCAAAGGAAAAACACTCCTACACACTTTATAATATTAATATAATTAACCAGTTTTCTTAAATTAATGTTATATACTAGCTTTTCAATATCTTTTGTATATCTAGAATTAACATACATCAATGATAATAATAAAAATTATCTATAGCTTTTTCACAGTTCAAATTACTGAATTCTTATAACCAAGACAATAAAACTTTAATTACACATAGATAGAGAGAAAGTGTATCAAAATAGTTGCATGATAATTAAATTGATTTCTTCATGTTTTGATAAAAATTCTTACGCTTTGAAATACATGATTACATTAATATATAGACTTGGGGAGGGGTCACCTCATCCTCCAAGTCTATGCAAAATCATAATTATATCAAGTAATTTGAACTTTCAATTCTATTTTTAGTATCAAAATTGTATATGTGCATGCTTACAATTAACTACAACTACATCAAAATAAGTTATCCTATATAATACAATAGAATGTGTGCATGCTTACAAATAATTCAAGAAAACTTTTATATTTATGTACCAAGTGTAAGTAAAATATAATTATAAATATTAGTCCTATCTACATGACTATATACAAAATTAGCCTTTAACTAAGGTTTGTTGGGTGATTGGATGACACTTTATTATTGGAGGTGCTGAAGTTGTAAATTGAGTTGAATTGAAAGTTGAAGTGTCATCTTTCTTCTTAGCCTCAAAATCTTGGAAATACTTATCACCAACATTGCGATAGTATCTAATAATATACATTCTCAATAATGGGGGTATGTGTACTCTATTTACTTGTTCTATCAGCTGTGCATATTCAACTTTAATAGTTATAAAGTTAATCCTAATATTTATACTTTAGTGACCTTTTTCCTTGTGAAATTCAACTCAACTTAAATCTCCTCTAATGTCAATCATTGTAGGTTTTGATTGCAGCCAATTGAGACCGATTGAAGAAGTTGGTCAAAATTGGCTTTACTTAATAGGCTTTCTTGTGGAGTCCCTTGCTTGTGAGAATTTCAATTCCTCTAGAATTTGAAAAATGAGGCTCTCATGCTCCACATATTTGGGCATTATTGCTTCAATTGATATAACCCACTCTTTGGATTCTTATGTTATCATGACAACTAGGTTGAGGGTATTTGAAGCCTCCAATGGTGACATTAAATTGAGGTGGCCATACACCTTATTTTTTATAAAGAATGGGGAGATTTAGTTTATTCTCATCTTGCTTTAAATAATTAAATAATTTGGCAGTTTCAATTATCTGAGGTGCTAACTTAGCCTTCATTGTAGAAATGGCCTCTATAATATTATATAATGTTGATGTTACACTGTACACGTATACTTCTATCTTTATGGAAACATGTACTATTTACTAATGTTCCCTAACTTATTCTAACTCATGTTTAAGTTCATTTTTGACCATTTTTTGTCCTCACATGAAGATTGACCAAAGCATCTTTGTGCATCTCAAAATAAGATTTAAAATTCTCAATGTAGAGGGACTACCCCATTTTTGTTATTTTTTCTCTTAGACTGGGTGAATACTTCTTATTTTTTCTCCAAGATTATCCCCTACCAGCCTCAACTTCAATTTTCCTAATCTTCAACCTTTATATGCTCCCTATATATTTGTCAAATATGGAGCTCAGTGTGGGCAACTTCATGATTGTAATAATAGGTTGTTGAGAATCTTATGATTACAAATCAGTTTCCCTTTGTGGGATGATCAATTGGGTTGTGTTTGTTGGTTGAGTGTCTTGAACTTTAGTCTTGACCAATAGATCTCTTTAGAATTGCTTTAAGGACTCTTCAAGCAAGGGATCAAGAAGGAAAGGCCAAATTGTCTTAGACTTGTCCACACCACCATATTGAGGTAATGGGTAGACTGTATACACTTGTTTCTTATTTTTAAATTTATTCAATGTTACTACAATGGTGTCTTGAGAAGAATTGGGGGAGGCACTAGAAAACCTAACTAAATAGATGATACATGTAGTTTTAGGCTTATCACTGCTCCCTTGGATTTCTTAGATGTCTTATTTTTGGTCTTTGGGGGTTTTGGGGAAGTGGTAACCACAATAGAAACAAAATAAATGGACATAGAAGACACAATTGGAGGAGTAGTAATTGCTTAGAGGGGTAGAAACAATAGGCGTAGAGGAAACATCCTATGCCTTTGAAATAACTAGAGATGGTTAGAAACTTGGTTGAGAGGAAATAACCTCTACTTAAGGCACCAAAAGGGGAGGGGGACCACTAAGAATTAGGGACACATACTCAAATGAACCAACAATTAAAGGGTAAATAAAATACACAATAGGAGTAGTAGAAACTGAAGGGGATGTATCCTAAACTAGTATCTTAGATGCTCAAAACTTTATCTCTTTGAAGCTTTTCCTCCTCATCTATATATTCACCAACAACTACCTCTCTTGATGGTCCTTCTATTGATATTGCCTCAATAGCTAGATTCTATGGAGGGAGGCGAGCCCTTGGCTTCCTCTTGTAACAAATAATGACTTTCTTAGCTGTGGAGGATGCCTCTTATGTAGTTGAGGTAACCACAAAAACAATCTCTTGGATTGATATAGTAATAGGCTGAGCATGTATTTATGAGTTGAAAGAATCAAGGTAAATTATATCATCTTGGGTTCTCCCAAGTGAAGTATCAGGTGCTCCATACTCTTTCTTTAAAACTTTTAATGCCATTGGTAATGTTTGTGAAGGTTTCCTTAATCTATTGATGGTTGAGAATGCTCATTGACCTTAAAATATGAGGTAGCTCATCCTCTTGTACGTGGGAGTCTAGTGTGTGCATCTATAATTGAGATAAAGGGATCCCATTGAATGATTTTTAGGAGCTCCTTGGCTAACCTAACTATTTGCACCCTCTCTTTAACCTAGACATCACCTTGGGCATTGAGAAAAAAAAAATCATGGTCATACAAATCATGTTGGTAGGGAATATCAAGGCCTTTAATGTGTTTTTGTACTTGGCCATGAGGATCCTAGTCCCTATGTGGTAGTGTGGCTAGTGAGTAGTACTTCTTATATTTATCAACCTCATAAAAGTGTTTATGATTCACATAACATATTCTACCAATCATGAGGTGTAACCCATGGAAGGATCTTTTCTTATTCTTCATTGTATCTTCATTTATTTCCTACCATAATTGGTAGGCAAGCTCCTATTCTACTACATATTTGGGAAGATGCAGGGGTGCTACCTTGTGGCTCATGACCATAATCATAGTGTAGTCTAGATATAGATAGTAATCTCCCTGCAATGATTTTAGATACCTTGGGTAATGGGGACTCATGAATGGCCATCCATACCTATCGGTATATATCCTCTAAAATGCATGTGATGTTCCTAGTATAAGAGTATATTTACATGAAGGAATATGAATCACATATATAATTTTTAATGAAGTTTGGAGTTGGGATCCACAGTGACCCATTGTGTATATAAACTATGCCCAACATAATGTCTAGAAGGTAGGACATTATATATAAATTAACTCTCTGAGGCCTCTTATCTTGTGTAATACTTGTTCTCGTAGCCTTACACTAATTACCTCACCTAGAGTAAAATGTCAAATTTGAGGTCATTAGTAATTCCAATAATGGAACCCATTCAAAGTAAAATAATTTTATGTTGGGATAGTCATCTAAATAGTCTAGGAGGGCCATCCCAATATAGATTCCCATCTTTAACTTAGTCATAAGCACCAACTAATTCTTCTTCAAATTGGCAGTATCCCTAGGAACCATCAATTTATTAATGTTTTCTTAATTGATTTATCCTTCTTCCATAAAACTACCTTGTGCAAGTCATATGTAGCATCTATGATGGGGAGAGATAAATACCTTTGGAGTGTATCACTAGTTTTGCACTCCAAATGGTGTAAGAACGTGCCTCTAATCAATTTAATAACAAAGAATAAGACTTGTAAAAGGTATATACATGGCATAACCTCAAGTTTTACCACTATGAAATGTAGTCCTTGTCATTTGAAGGGGAGGATGTATGCAGCCAATTATCATTAAGTTGGATTCAAATTTTTATTGTGAGTGTGCGTGTTAACCTAGTGAATCACCTTCTATAATAATGCATAATTGAGGTAATTATTGTTGAACATTTTTGGGTCGAAGATGGTATCTTTATACTATGTTGAATATTTAATAGAGAATATAGATCGGGGAAAAAATCTTTAGAATGTCTTGGATGAAGATTCCATTACTAATTGACTAGGTTGATAAAGTTTTGATTTTTAATTTAGCAAATCAACTCTTCTAAATGTACTATACGATCAAAACATAAGTGGCTAGGGCTTGTTATCAAGGAAATAAGGGAGCTCCCAAGTTAGTCTATGATCTATGATCTATGATCTTATTTTTTGATCTCAATTCATTAGCATAACTTTGGCATTCAGTTTCAATTCATGCACCATTAATGTCTAATGTCTATAAGTTTATTTGTTTAATTCAAACTTTTCCACTTCATTTGATGAGTATGTCACATAGGCATTGTTGATGTTTAAAAAGAGTGCCACATCATTGCCTTTTATAAGTGTCATTTAGTCATTTCTTTCACTTTGGTCTACCTATGTCATGGGGGATCTCAGTAGTTAGGAGTCAGGATATTGTGTTAAAATAGTGTTCACAAAATGAATGGATATCCTAAATGAGAGTCTTGAACACTTTTACCGAAGGCCAAAATGAGTTGAATAAAAGTTTTGAAAAATTTATTCAAAGACTAAATTCGCACCATGTACTTTTGCCAAAGAGTTTTGATGAATGAAGTCTCTAAACAATTTCACCAAATAAAAGTTCCAAACAATTTATCTGAAGACCAAATTCATACCAAGTGATTTTTTTGAAGAGTTTAACCAAAAAAATTCTCTGAATAATTTCACCAAATAAAAGTTTCAAACAATTTATCTGAAGAATAAATCTGAGGACTAAAATCCTGAAATACAAATTCTACATAATATCTACGAAGAGTAAATGCAAGAATGGAACATTTTTAAAAACTTGGTTTTTGAAGAGAAAATGACAAAGACCTTAATATGTGGTGAATGAAGTTGTGATGTCCCAATCCTTTCAAAAAAAGTTTTGAATAAGAGTTATGAACAAGAACCATGAATAAAAACTCCAAAGGGTAACTTCATGCCAAGGTTCATATAGGTGTGAAGTGATGAAGACTACTGTACATAAGCTTCCAAATAAAATTTCTAAAGACCAAATTTCAAAATGCTTAGGACTTCATAATTTGTGTATTTACCAAAAAAGTATGCATATGTAAAACTTATAAAAATCATTAGTAGGTTAGTCCACATAAATAAAACATGTTCATACATTTGCCGAATAGTGAAGTTAGGTGTAACACATAAAGTTTTATTTTTAGAAGATTTTCAAGATAAGCCTAGACCTTTTCAGAAATATAGTGGGTCCCTATTCTAAGAAAATAATGGGGGCATGTTGGGTACAACATAGTGTTTGAATAAGAACATAAGTAAATTGTATCGAGTGATGATTAAGATAAATAGATGTTAGTAAAATTAGTACGGATGACATTCCAAGAGGAGGTGGATGCACTTTTTGATGAAAATTAGAAGATTAAAATAGGCAAGGAAATGTTGTTGTATTAGAGGTAGTATATTTATTTAACATTGTAATGAAGGAAATAAGAGAAGAGGACATGGAGACTATCCTAACGATATATTATTTATGGGTAACCATATTGATTCCTAAAGATATGATGACATATTTGAGAAACAAGCTTTGAAGGAAGTAGAGAGTGATATGTAATATTGTAAGAAAGGAGAATGTGGATGGAAAAATAATGGTGTAGAAGACACATAGTGGAGGTGGTCGGTTGGAGGTGATAGGGTATAGGTGAGAAAAATCCCATAGGAGGATGGAAATATACTAAAAGAATTGATTGGAGGAGGTGGACAAATTGTGACCAAACAATAAAATAGTCATTGTGCATAATGAATATCTTGATAGTGTATTATAATATTGTAAATAGTTGATTTAATATAATAAATGAGTCATTTTACATAATGAAGATCTTGACAGTGCATTATTATATTGTAAATGGTTGAGTTAATATAATAAAGGAGTCAATGTGCAAAATATAGACCTTGGTAGTGCATTATTATATTTGAAATAATTGAGTTAATATGATAAAGGAGTTATCATGATATTTTTTTACTTGAAAGGGTTTTCCCACATAAAATCAAATCTATTTTATCTTCAAAACACTATAATAATAATAAGCCTTATACCAAAATTAGGTGTCCACATAATGGCCCAATTTGATGTGTGTGTGTGTGTGTGATACATGCATGTGTCGAGACAAAAAAAGGAATCACGTACTTGTACTTACCTAAGGGATGGAAAGATGAGATTTTAATTTTTGCATTAGGGGTGCACCCTCGGTTAGTCATCAAAAAATATGGTGTATTTGGAAATAAAATATTATGCTAATAAGTGGTTCATATACAATAGAAGTTATCATAGAGAAATATAGCTCAAGTAGTTATAGTATTTTGTAAAAATACTTATAAATACATGCATGAAGCTATAGAAAGATATTATCATGTAAATTTTGGTACTAATTTATGACACATGAGAAAATTAGCTGATAAAAAATGAAGGAAAATAACATGACCCATTGTAAGTGGTAGGAAAGACAAACAATATGCATTTGTATAGTAGATGTTAGCATGTAAGGTTCATATATATTCCTAATACTCATATGCTAATGTAGTATAAAAAAAGAAATAAGAATTGAGGGGAAAATGATATTCCTTGTAAATACAATATTCCAAATTCCCTAATATGAATAAGATATGGTCATATATTTATTATTCATGATAATAACCATGTGACTAAGTGTGAGGAGGAAAAATTGGTGTTCTGATATAATCAATGTAATATCGATAGTAACATGGGTGTAGTACACTTTGTAAGTGAAAGTAAGGTCAATAAATATTGAAGAGAGAAAATGGGTATGATGCCTCTAAAGGAAATTCAATAGTGGTAACAAACCTATCATGTGTAGGAATGATGCCACCAATGGTAACCTAAATATAGATATAATTAGTCAAACTCAAATGGGTATGATTCCCCTAATGGTAAAATATACATAAATATAATTGGTCAATCTTAGATGTATATGATTCCCCCATAGGCAATGAGCAACATTTATAGTATGTAGTATGGTATTTATATAAAAATAAGCTATCCTCATCATGTAAGATATAATTGGTAAAAACCTCATGAGAAATATGCATGTATGATGCCCTTAATGGAAATAATGGATATTAATATTTGGTACCATGTGGGTATGATTCCTTCAATGAAACTATATGTTTAAAAGGTAATGAAAAATAAAATAATGTATCAAATGGAATTCTCAAGGGAATAATGTAATAAATGAATCCCATAGTTGGGGGGAGGGGGGAGATGAGGGGAGTGGCTATAATATGAAATGAGGAATCATAACATGTATTAGTAGGTGTAATCATCATGGTGAAATAATAGGTCCCATGATATAGCCTATGATTTATAAAACACAATAAATAAGAAATAAATCCCCTATAAAGGTGCAATAAATGTCATGACAATGATAAATATCGATAATAGTGTGCATCAATATGTCTTTTATAGGTGAAATGACCTTGTCAAATCATGAAATCAAATCATATGGGTAGGTAGTTGAATTTATGGTAAATTGAATTTAAAAAGGTTAGTGAGGTATATTATACCAAATTAACTATATTTTTTGATTCATTGAATCATTTGAATTTATTGATTTTCTTGATTTGGAGCTATAATATAGAAACCATGGAGATTATCCATGACACATATCCATATTATTTGGATTGTTTGAGGGCACAAGTGGTCATTGGATTGGGTGTTGAGAAGGTAAGTACCATGATTGGTGATTTTTGTTAATTTTTTTTAAATTAAAATCTTTTGAAATTTGATTAGGATTGAATTTTATGCATTTTGGTACTATTCAAGAGAAACATGGATTGTGTCCCCATCCCATAAATTTTGACCCCTTTCATTTGATAGTGACATTATATCTACCAATAGTGTCCTTGAGACAATGGTTGTGTCCTTTGATATAGACCCTTTTAAACTGATTACAACCCACTTAAAAGAGATTCACATGTGGTTGATTTTGACTCACTATATTTTTATCTAAATATTCATTATTTTTGTAATTAATTGATTTTTTTAAAATTTTTCCTAGATATTGTGATATTCATTTTTGTTTGACTATAATTATAGACTATGCTACATGTCTGAGAGTGTTGATAGAGTAATGTATAGGATACCATGCTAGAGCTAGGTCTTAGTGATGCTAATCATGCATAAATATATACATGAGGAATATGGCATGATAGTTGAGTAGGTCTTGTGGTAACTTTGGTCTGAGCATCAGGATTGTGATGCATATTTTTATTTCCTATAGGTGAGATGACCATCACATTAAAATATTTATCACACATATTGCACATTATTATTATAGGTTGTAAGGTTCAGGTGGAAGATTTGACATGAGATGAGAGATGATTAACCATGAGGTATTACATGAGAGATCAACTAGATCATCCTTGGTCTATTGATAGTATGACATTGGTAGATATAGTGATAGGATCTACTCTATGCTTGTGTAACTTTCTATGTGGTTTGATTGTAGTATTCATAGTTATCAACACTGGTGGTTGTGCCATATCTATTTGCCTTAGGCCTATTAGAACATATATGGTGTGTGGGATGGTATATATCTAGGGATGTTGTATGTAGCATCATATGTACATAACTATTTAAATATTTACATAGGATATGGGGCATAGGTTTTGTTGATAGCACACTATTACTTGTGTGGGCCTATGAGCATATTGAAATGATTCAAACACCACAATTACTAGTGAGAGGATGTACACCATTGTATCCATATGTCACATGATGGGTACATCCATAAGTATGTAGGTTAGATGTTTGAGGTAAAACTTTGTGTAGACATAGACTATATAGGCTGCATATAAATGATATAGTTTGGATGCCCTAAAGGTAACATCTTAGATGTCTAAAGGATGTACATATTATGAGACACATTAGGGTCAATAGGTGGTACCAAGACTAATATGGTGGTCTAGAGATATTTTAGTTTGATCAAGTGAATCGGTCAAATGGTATATGATAGGATTGAAATTTGACACCCCATGTATGATGATGGTTAATGAAGGCACTAATATAAATCAACAAGTTGTCGGTCTTAGGGATAAATGAGATTGAGGTGGCATATGTCTAGGAGGAAGATGCAGAAATAAAAGTGTATGATGTTAGAGTGACCATGAGGCACACTTCATGGTGGGTGGGATCCCAATTATTACAAGTGTTCCTAGCACTAGTGACAATAATATTTTAGGGTGATGGAGATGGTGGAGCTAGAGCATCATCGAATGTGGTAGCTAGAGGAGATGGAGAAGGAATAGGGGAAATGGTGGAACCAAGTTGAACAATAAATTTAAATCTCATAAATGATGGTAAGCATGTATATATATGTCTGTCAATGTCTTAGTATACCTTTGTTTTTGTTCTCTATGTTTGATGTGTTTTATAGTGTCTCCCTAGTGGATTACTATCATTGATGTAGTCATGTGGTTATTTACAAGGTATTCCTGATGTAGAGGGTTCAATGGAGAGGGACACTTTTGAGGAATTCACTTTTGCCTATATTTTTAATCCTATGGCTTAGTTGAGAGAAACTTTATTCATAGAGGAGTATAAATATGATGATTTAGAGCCTCGAGTTAGACAAATTGAAGATAAATTATGAAAGTTTGAAGTGTAGAGAGGATCAAGAGCACAAAAAGAGTAGTTATGTCCCACTTGGAGATGTAATAGTACAAATATTATTAGTTCCACTAAATGCATTACATACAACTCATGTGAATGGTGGATCACCTTGCATACTATAAGGCCCAAGAGGATATTGATAAGGGTCATAGACCCCATAGTATAGCTAGGTCAGAAGCCTCAGACATAGCTGAGACTAATAGGGATAGAGATAGGGTTAGATATACATAATCTAATTATGATATAAATGATCTCTCTATATATTATCATAGGAAGCATCTTGATGTATGAGCTATGTATGGGTCATGTGACCGAATTTTGACTATGTACATGGAAAATTTGGAGAGTTGATATATACATGTATTTTATTTTATTTTTTGTTTTTTAAATGTATATGTGTGTGTATGTCTTTGATATCCAAATTTTTATGTTTTTTCTGTGTGTTCCAAAAGATATATTTAATGGAAATAAACATTGTAAAAGGTAAATTTAATATGTAAAGTAAAATATGTTATGAGAAATCACCTATCTTACAAATAAAGTATGCATTTAAGCTCATAGTAAGTAGGGACATATACTAACTAATAATATGCATAAGAGTAGTTTCATCAAAGTATATAATGTGTATAGGCATAAGTGTCTCACTATTGAAAAAATATTCATCTACTAAACCCACATCTGTAGTACATTGATATCAAATTTCATTAGAGATGGAAAATGATCAATTTGTTCCTTAGTTTATTTCTTTTCTAGTTATGTAATTGGTAATAGATATTTGTTTAGGAATCCAATTGAGTTTATTTTGAGACATAACAGTAAGCACTTTGGAATGTTTTACAACTTTATTTTCATTTTTTATATCTCTTGGAATTGAAACTTTTCCATCTTAAAAATTTAAATATACATGATCATGGGTATTATCAAGTATCACATTCATCATTTTCAATCATGTAGCACCTAATATAGCAGTTTATTTTAATTAAAATTTTCATGAAATAGAATATTGTGGGACATGTTTGGGGAATAATAGATATGAGAAATTTAATACATCCTAATGTCACATGTTTGGGCATATATGATTCAGTTAGATATTCAATATCATACCCAAGTCTGTTAAGGAAAGAAATATTGTAAGTGTTAAATTGAGATTTATTATCTATCATAATCCTTTGAATTTATTATCCTTTAATGTAAATACTAATGACAAAAGGTTCTATATGTAAAATATAAATCAGAAAAAGATCATTATGAACCATGATTGGATCATTACCAGGCTTAGTTAATTATTTGTTAGGATATGGACCATCACATGGAGTATATTGTTTAACACTAAAATACATGGTTATGTCAAGTGGTTTTGAAGTAGACATTTTAATGTCAATATCACCCTTATAATTTTTTTTTCTTTGCAAAATATAACACCTATCCATTTAATGACCAAGATTTGATGTTAATCATAATATAATCTAGTACTGGATGTATGTGGTTCATGAGTCATGTCACGATGTCTAATACAATGTAAAGTAACCATGTTATTATCATTTAAAATTTTAATATTTCACTTGGAATATCTTTAAGTGGCAAATTTTTTTATGATTTACTAAGGGAAGGCATATGAATTATTTTAGTTAACACCATTATTCTAGACAATGGTGAATGGTTATTCTATTAGGCACATGGATTTTATTTATAGAGGTATAAGTGAAAGCATGAATCTTATAATAAAGAATATGGGATCATGAAAGGTCACTATCCAAGGATATGTACTCAACACAAAGATGATAAAAATATGTCTAAGCATGAAATAACAACCCTTTCCTAAAATAAAGCAAGAGTCTTTTAGTAAAAAAGTATTATTTTTCTAAATTTATTGGTTGATAAATCAATAAATGCATACCACGCTTGAATCTAAGAGTATAATCATGTATAGGCTCAATTTTTCCTTGATGTAAATATGGAATGCACTCAATTGTGGCATGTGATTGCTTCTTATCAATAATCATGACAAGAAAAAATCTTTCAATATAAGAAAAGAATATAAGGAACCACTAAGGAGCTTTTGAAAACAATGTAAAGCATCACTTGGTAAGCTTTTAGGAAATATTTTAAGCAATAATCAATCATAAATAACATATTCACTAAGAGAAGTTTAAAATTAATCAAAATGTATGTAAGTATATCCAACCCCATAAAATAGTGTAAATTTAGACATTAAAATATTGAGGGAGAGGAGCATTAATAATCTCACACACTATAGGTTGGACATACACAATAACTGAATCATCCCTAGGTATAGGTAACAGACTCATAAAATAATGATTGCACATGGTTGTTTAATTAACTTATTACATACATTATGGATACAAGATATGATGCATCATAACAAAAGTATGTATAGGTTCATTCAAGAGTTGAATATTATAGTTTTTTATAATCATAGGACACTAGGAGGATTAGAGATGGAAAGGGAAGTGACACAATGTTCAAAAATCCTAGAATAAGAAGGTACACAAGTACAAATCATAGAAGTATCCTTATTTATATGATAATAATGTATAATAGATAACTTATTAACTATTTTAAAAATTTCAACAATAGAAAATGATTTGACATCAGATGATTTTTAAAATTTTGAAGGATTTGACATCATTAATCTATTTTATAAATGTAAATTCAAAATTGGAATCATTTAAATCATAGATTTTTATTTTAAAAAAGATGTATCATTTACAATTTTTTATTTAATAGGTATAAAAAGTTTAGTTTTCCAAGGCTCCAACAACCATAAGTTTAGATAAAATAAGACACAAAGTCAAAGAGCAAAGCCCCACATGCTACCAAATAGAAGACCATCAATAAAAACTTACACCAACCAATAGTATATACTATGACAAAATAGAAAAAAGGAAAGACCCAAGAAATAACTTTAGACCTATTTCAGATTGGATTTTTCCTTTGAAGCAGCTTGATTGATTTCCTTGGTATTTACCAACATCAGTTCTTGGTTAGTTCTTCCCAGGGTACATTTGGAAGGTCCTTTTAGAAGGGCCTATTTTACCTTCATCTAGGAGATTCTAATTCTCCTTTTTACCTTTAGGGAAGGTTAAGTGTCTTTTATGAGTTCTTTCCCTAACCCAAAATTGCCTTCTTTCTTTGGATGGAGGACTTTTTAATCTTTTTCATTATCCAAATATTATTTATGCTTGACAATTTTTGCTTTAAGGTCATTCCAATCTTTTTTATGGAGGCTATGGCCCTCTCAATACCTTCTAGCTTCTCTAGGAAAATGCCTAGTTTCTTTCTACATTAAATATTTTTATCCACTACTTTGATGAGATCCATAATCTTAGGACTATCCTCTCCTTTCTAGGGATTGGCCATAGTTCTGGTTTTTTTGCTTATAGAGGTATTGATAATTCAAAAGGTCACTTTAAAAGAGATGGCTTGACAAAGGGGGATGAGAGTTTTAGGAGGGCATAGGCAGGGGACCATTCCTGATTCTCAATCATGTTAGATTATTCCTCATAAGGGTCACTAGCCAAGGTAACCTCAAGAGGGTGTCTTTAATAAGGGTGTATTCAGCCAAGGAGTCTTTAGCTAGGGGGATGGTTTCCCCATGCATGGTTTCACCATGTTAGATAAGAAAGAGGATGAGACCATGGTGGAGTATTTCATTTTTATCACTGACCTAATATACAAGGGTCATGGATTCAAAGGATTAGAAGGTAGAATGGTAGAGTAATTTTATACCCATAAAAGTGATTAAGAAGTAAAAATTGGTGGGAGAAAATCATCATATACTTACCCTCTAGGTTTAAGTATTTCAAGATTTTAAAGCATATCTCTGACTATCATTAGGGAAGATCCTACCATAAAAAAACCTTCTTTTTAGTCTTCAACATAACATCTATAAAAAAAGACTTCTACATCATCTCCAACTTATGTCTTTTATCATTTTAAGATTTTTCCCTCTCAGAGGGCATCCCAGTAGTTTCTCTAATACTTTATCCAGTCATAATGATTTTCACTCCCCTCAGCCTAACTGTCTATTTATTCTAAGTAAGAATAAACTTGTTAGGGAGATCCTCATTGTGTCCATAAATCCTTAGCATAAATTTATTTTGGCCCCCTTAACTCATTTTCTTCCATACTTTCTTATTCCCTTGTATCTTGATGCATGAAATAGGTTTCATGCGGTCTTGGTCACCTTCATTTTAACTTGAATACTACTTCTCCTTTTTTGAATAATGTAATGGATAATTATATAATTCATTTATGACAGTCAAACTTGTATAATGTTATTAATGTCTTGGGTAAAAGATATATATTATTTGATATGCCAATTATAAAAATGCAAGGGGAGGAGGTTTTGATGCCCGTTGTTGAATTTACCACATATGATCTACTCATGGTTCATTTAAGACTTGTGCATTCCATCATTATTAATAATATTTAAAATTTGGGTTGGGATTGAGCTGCCATCATCCCACATGGCCATCCTTTCACTTCCAACCCCATAATTGGCCAGGCAGTCTACAACGGTTCACATTACAACCATCCATTTTGATAATATAAATCATTTTGAAAAATGAAATAATCTATGAGAAAAAAAGGATAATTCATAAGAAGCATATAGGGAATGAAAAATCCAAAAATCATAGTTGAACGAAAGAACAAATAAAAAAACTTAGAAGGAAGTAAAGAAACATTTTGTTGGATGTAAGAGTATCAAATTCACCAATTTTTTTAATTATTTATGGTTAGGGTCAATTTCACTACCCAAATAATTTAATTTGAATGGTCAATATATATCTATAATAATGTAATAATAGTAATCATTCAGATCTAAACTATGCCAAAAATATGGACCAAGATTGTAATTTGAGTAATGGAAATGTAAATAAATACTAAGGGGAGAGACAAGAGATTGGAACAAACACACCTTATAACTATAATTTACTTTGGAGACTAGAAATGGATTTTAAAACTTAGAAAGTGATGCTCTTGAAATTTGATTGAAATATGATGAAGGGGTTAAATTCAACCAGGTCTTGATAATGTTTAGGCCAAAATAAATAGATCATCTATTATGTCCATGTACTATTTAAATTCTCATATGTTGATTTTCATATCTTGTAATTTTATAGAAAACCTTCCCAAAAAAATGATTGACAAAATATAACCTTAACATCGTAGAATTGATGGGAAGAATAATACAATTTGAATCATATTTATTTTTGACCTAATTCGAAACAATGTCATATGGAGAATATAAATGTAAAACTAGTTGGCTCAAGTAACCTATTGAGTAGTTGCAAGTACATATCCCACATGCTTGGAACTAGATCCAATATAATTATAGTGCTATGTAAGTGTAATCGCAACCCAAGGGAGAGATATTTCACCTTCTCTCCATATATAATAAAGTGCAACTATATTAACATTCACATATACCTTATCTTGGCATAAGTATGTAGCTACTTCAAACCCTTCAAAATCTAAAAGATCAGAATTAAAAATTTGGTAGTGTACATAAGACTTTGTAAGATGATTGATTGATTGATACTTGTTATTATTACTATAAAAGGATTTTTATATATAGAATTATCTAATTCAAATAATGGACATATTTTTGTGCAAAAAAACACAAGAAAAGAAGGGGAAATGAAAAATAAATCCAATACAAAAAAGAAAACCAAAACAAGGGAAATGTGGCTTACAAAAGTGAAAGGGATAAAATTATACATCAACCAAATGTGTTTGGGATAGAATCACTAAACTATTGATTGTGTCCTAGACAAATAAACATCAAAGGAAGGATAGAAAAGGGAATACATAAAAAAAACACATATAAAATTAGAATGAAGATTAAGGACAAGGCCACACAAAGGAAAAAGAGCGTGAGAAAACACATAAAGTTCCAATAAGTACATAATTTAAATTGATGATCCATATGCACAAACCATGCTAAAAATGAAATATTAAGTCTTATACAAAAATTAGGTGTCTAAAACATCCTATATTTGTATTGTATTAGATCATGACCTTTTATTGATACCTTTCATTCTTAGAGATTATCACCATCTCATTCAATGCAAAGAATTTGTATATTAGTAAATATTTTTGATATTTATCTTTAATTTATCTATTCAAAGCTTTGTTTAGATAGTTAAAGTTGACATTTGTTTATTTTCCATACAATTTGTATTGGTAGTAAATAAGGCTACAAAATTGTAGACTATAATTTATATACACATGTGTGACTCGAACAATTTTTTATTTTATATCACTTTTTATATTTATTTAACACTTGAAAGTATGCCAAGAGTCTTCAGATTGTGAAGAGTATTTATTTTATTTGTAACGAAAGGATGGAATATGAAGCAGTATCTTGTAAAAGATTTATATATATAACTCAATTGTTTTGTAAATTTTTTTTGATGTGATAGAAATTAATATGAAGTTTTGAAATGGTTTCCACTAAATGCCTTTTATCATTGTTCTATGCACAGTCTATGCTTATTTGTCTAAACTTAATTAACTAATGTATAGTATTTTTGTAGGTTAAATAAATATTAAAACTACATTATTTTACATAAATAAACCATAATTATTTAGAATAGCTTGGTTCAGTCGACAATCATTTGTCTATGTTATAATTATTTTCACAAAATAATCATCTCTATATTAACATGTTGTGATGGGTTTCCCAAGAACCTCTATTAATAGTGGTGTGGTGAGTGTGGATCCTTAAAACATGTTATGATGGCTAACAAGATAGAGATATTTGGAGAGATGGATCGATGAATGAATTCAAAATTTTACAAAGGAAGTAATAAGAATAGGGAGTTATGAATTATAAGTTATTCATGAGCACATTTATAGTGAAATATATGAGATTTTATGGTCTAAATTTCTTGGACTATTAGCTTCATAATTTCCAAAATTAGAATACTATTATTTTTGGCCAAGGAGGATAGCATTTACAACTTGTACAAAAGAAAGACTAAAAACTGGTGAAGGTTAGACATCGACTGGAATTGTGCAATAGATCACTAAACAAAAAATATCATCGATGGATATATTACATAATTTTTGTACAAGGATATCTATCTTTTGAAATTGTGAAAGACATATTTCTAAGAGGCATTTGAGTTTTTTTTTAATGACTACCTAATCTTATCAAGATGGGTTATTGAAAAGGCCATGGTGCCTACCCATACCAACATGGAGTAGTCACTTCTTGTGTTATAGGGGTGCATGTGATGTAGGAGTGAATGATGAAAAGTTAAGTAAAATAACTTGAACCTAAACCAAAAATATAGAGGATGCAAAGAAATAAAGTGAAAATACAATTTTAGGATTTGAAAGAGAGCTATGACAACAAAGAAGGTGGAATAAATAGGATAACCAAAATATAACTACAAATAGGAATAGAAGTAAAATAGAGGATATATAAGAGAGGGGAGCCTAGAGAGAGGCTACACAAGTTAAATTTTTTGGATATTATGTAAAACAAGGAGTGGAAGGGCACGATAAATAAGAGGATAAATATTGGGATAGAGAGGATATGAAACATAGTGAATAGAAAGAGGAAAGTAGATTAATAGTAGAATAATTAGAGAATAATGATATATCACAATTATAAGCAAGGATATTATTTGGACTTGGAAAAGAATATTATCTAGAATAAGTTATGAAAAATTGTAGGATTATCGTAGGTTCAAGATTGCAGACATAAGTAGTTAAAGACACACATCATTCATTTTAGGACTACACATCCCCTGAGCCCATTTTATTTTCAAAAAAGATAAAGCTAAGTGCATAGGTTAGAATAGGTGGAAATTACTTTGAATCATTTATAAATAAATTTGTTAAACTTAGTGTAGAAACTAAGAAAATAATAGACAAGAATAAGTTAGAAGAGGTTGAGATCTAATTCACCACAAATTTTAGGACACTAGTAAAGGCTAGTGCATAAAAATCAACATAAGTAGTTAAAAGTGCCCCAAACATCTCTTTAAATGCTATAATGTTTATTGCTTTGACACAATATGATATGTATTTTAACCTTGAGTAGTATTTGTTAACTTGTGACATGAAACGGCAAGTTAAGTGACTACTAAGGATGTGAAAAAGTGTGAGCTCATTGGAGCTTTAACAAAGGAAGTTATAGAATTCATTTATAAAAGGGATGTTAATTACCTAATTCTTCAATAGGTTAAGGAAAAATTAATCATAGAATTCAAGATTAAGTATTCAAGACAAACCATTCAATATCTTAAAGAGATTTGAAAACTAAGTGGAGAATCAATATGGGAATACAATCATAGATTCTCAAATGTAATGAACAAGATTGATTTAATTTTTTAAGATAAATAAAAAAACTACTTAGTTTATGGATGGACTATGATCAAGGATTAGGTCTTCCATTACATAGTCACAATTATAAACTAAGGCTAATGCACTAGAAATTACACTTCGAGTAGATGAAATTGAAGATTATGGAGACACTCCATCGACTGGATCTAAAATTGAGACAAAAATATATGATTTTATGATAAAGATGGATGGGATTCATGAAATAAAAAATCCCAAGATGGGCCTATGGTGTATGGAGTGTATTAAATAAGGGAATCATAGGAATGATTGTCTTAAAATCAAAATAAAATTTGAAAACACACATAAAGTAGGAGGACACACGACATCAAAATGTCACCTACTACAATAATACATTCAAAAGCCATAGAGCATGTACTATAATTTATATAATTAGACAAATTATAATGAGAATATTTGTCATGATCTATAGGAACTAAAATAATACATCACTAATAACATCTTCATAGGCATAACACAATATATACCTACTATGAATTAGAATATTCTAGGCCTAGAGGTAGAAATGTCTAGTGTGACACAAGGTGTTATTAGGTGGATGCCTTCATCATCATAGTATAAACCTTATGGTCTAGTTAAATGGATGCCATAATATACACAATATTAATAATAACCATCATGGAAACTTATAACTCTTCAACTATAATAATCAAATCAGGCTCCATCATCTCATCGACAATAATATGGTGGATATGATGCTTAACATTAATAGTAAGGGGGATTTGATGGAAAACAATTGCAAAGTTAGGGTTTTGAAAAAAAATATGAGGATATAGGGGGTACCATGGTGGATACCATGGAAGTCACAATAATGATAAATTACAAGTTCATCAACAAATTTAGTGTTTTTGTGTGGCAAATATAATCACTTTGCATGAAACTGCCAACTAATCCTCAAAGGCAAATGTACTATATTTATTATAGAGTTAGAAGACAACACCATAGTGAATATTATCTAATTTTTGAGAATTAAAGAAAATATAAACCTATGTGAAATGTAAACATGATAAATTCATACCCCAAAGATAATGTATTCATGCAAGTAGTTACAAGAGAACAACACGTAGTGCAATGATTGCCTCATTTATAAATGCCGAAAAATCAAATAATTAGAAAGGTTTAATAAGATAAGTATCTTGAACCTATAATGAATTTTTTTTTTGATGTAATAATAAGCCAAAGTTCTCTAGAATATACAATAGTAGGCTATATTATAAGGTGATGTGATAGCTATTGATGCACACATGTATGGTTAAATTGTCCACATAATGAATCAAGAGGGAGTAGTGACTACATTAAATGAACTTTTAAAATTTTTAATCAATATAAAAAATGAATATATATCACATAATATTATAAATATTATACATAAATTTCTAGTGCACACATCAAGGTCAACAACATATTGACAAGGTAGTTTGATACATAAAAAAAATTCTAGGATGTTGATTCCTACATGGATATTAAATCGATAGGATATGAAGTACCCAATGCTATATTAGATTTTAGAATTATAATTAATATTATTGCTTAATTTACTTAGGAAGCTATTGGATGACCAATACTTAGCTATAGTCTAGCCACACTAAGCCTCATAGACTATGGTAGGGTAGAGCCTATTGGTTGATTGGAAGATGTGGAAATCAAAGTGGCTGAACTAAGTCTACAAGGAAATTTTGAAGTGATTGACATGGATACTGATGAAACACAATACCTTATATTAATTGGTAATAAGTGGGCCTATGATGGGTAGATGACCATTAATATAGTGTGCAATCAATTGGAATCACACCAAGAGGATAAAATCATAATTATACCCTTGAATAAATAAGAGCATAAGCCATAAATCATACCCAAAGATCCAAATTCATCCAGGTTCACCTTATGTATATGGGGATAATAGTTGGCTCAAGGTGAGTGAAAAATATAAACTTAATGCCCTGTGAGATTCAAAATATAAATTTGGTCAATTAAAAACATAGCCTCAATGATAGTTGTAAATAAATTAACAATCTACCTATAGACTCGTGATCATAAAGGTACTAGTTTTGTAGTTTCAAATAGATGAATATAGGTCACCTTTTTTGTGATCACCAATTAAATCAGAAGTGAAATTCATGTATAAAGTAGGCATGACATATGTGGACTACAAAAAGCCAAAAAAGGAAGTTATTTTACTATGGGAGACTATGTCCTTTGTTAGTGGTGACTCAGATATGTACATGTTAAATTTATCAAAAGGAGAGCACAAGGTACATCCAATACACATATTTTTTATTAAAAATGTCAACTAACTCAATACTTTATAACAAATGACTTAAATCAATTTATTCTAAAGCTTGAGAATCATGTGCCAAATATAGACCAGAGGGTGAGTACACTAAAAGAAGCTATGACTTGATGGGTAGTGCACAAAATAAAATAGCTACCATGGGATGAGGTCTAATAACTATTTCATGATCGATTTCAAATACCACCTACTATCAGGGAATAATGGCCCTTTTTTAAGGAAGAACAATGCCTAAAAATGTATGTTCATAAGTTTGTGGATATATGAAATGTGTAGGGTGTAAACCCAAAAACTAGGTGCACATTTTTAGATATAATCTTACAACAATTCCAATGACCTCATATATGCACCAAGAATGCATATAAGAGACTAAGCATTAACTAAAGGTCCAATAGGATTTCATTATGACATATCTTTTTGAGGATAATACTTTCACGTAGAATGCTCTTTAGAAGTTGAAAATATTTATATGCTATGGATAAGCATAAGACTTAGGTATTACAATAGACTCATCATCACATCAAGAGGCAACTCAAAATTTGAATATAGCTATTCAAAATTACAAGGAAAAAAAACAAAAGGATTAGATTGTCATAAACATATGCAATAAAATTTTATATGATGAAAAATTAATAGAGTCCATAGATAGTGATGATGACTTAGATTATAACAATTTTTTTGAAGAATAGAACAATTTTTTTGAACTGTTATCACTCAGAAGTACACTTTGTTAAGAATGTGTGCTTATTATCACTCCTATTAATATAATGAAAACTATATAAGGTGTAATTGAATTTATGTTTGAGATAATATTTATATGAAGGGTTAGTTTTTTTTGATACACTCACTCACTTCTCTCTAAACTCTCTTAGATAATGTTTTTTTGACTAAAAAAAGGGTCGAAGGAGCAATGCATAAGCTGAAAATAGAAATAAAAATTAAAAATTGAAGTGATGCACCAATATTAAGGTCAATTATGCCTATACTTGACACACTTTGTAATCTAAATAACATGCACACATTCACTTCATTCTCATACAATAACTTTTGCATCAATATTTCATACACAATTCTTGATGGACACTCACACTAGCATTGGAGGAATGAACAATGGTTAAATTCATTTCTAAATTAGGTATAAATCAAACTTAGCGACTTTATATGAATTTTTTTTTTCATTTTCTACATAAAAATAAAATTTTTAGATATAAATATAGGAAAAATAATCATTCACTAAGTTACATCAATGAACATAAGACAAACACTTCATGAATAGCCTAAAAATGAAGCAAAACCAACTTTTTATTGTTTGAAAGATGATGTATAAATTTTGAAAGAGATTATATAATTTAAAAGCATAATATTATCATAAACTTCTTAAAAGGAAAATACATATATAAAAGAGAAGCAAGAAGAGAGGAGACAAACAACTAGAGATGAGTCCACATGCAAACTCAGCTTCATTCCTAATTCAACTAAAATTTTAATTTAACCACCATCTTAACTTTCCATTTCTAAATTTTAATGTAACATTCTGAGTTTAAACATTATTTCTTGGAAAATGGTGTATTAAGAGAGAGGGATAAGTTAAAAAATGTCAAATATTCTACATGCATAATTTTGATTATCTTGAGTCTTAAAGAGATTGATTATCTTCAGTTATCTCCTTGTGAACTTGCATTAAACTTCTAATCTTCACTTAACTCTTTTTGATATTGCATGCATCTTGAATTTTGACTTTAGATATCCATCATGAATTTTGGAGCTTGAATTATTTTATCTAACATGCATCTTAGAGTTTGACTTTAATGATCTTGACTTCTAACATGGAGTTTTGCCTTTAGTTACTTTACTTATATCTTGCATGTATGTTTGACTTATTGACTTTCTAAAATTAGCCAAATGAGGAATAATAGGAGAGAAATTTCATGTTGACTATAAAATAAACCCCTTACATAAAAATAATGCCTTAGATCTTAATCAAGACTTCAACTCAACTTTTTCACTCTTACATGTTTCAAACTCCGCTTTTTTAGGACTCCTTGAAGACTTCTTCCTGTGGATTTGACCTTTTGTAAAATTAACCAAAAAGGGGGGAACAATAGAGAGAGATATATTCTTTTTGTTTCTTTTAGTTTTTCATGAAATATATTATAGAATATTTCACTTGATGATGACAACCACAACTCTCCATACTAGTTCTTCTTAGAAGTGTACATCTTGTATGGTTTGACAAGTTTCTTGAATGCACATTGAGAACCTAGAACTTGATGAATTTAAAATTATTATAATAATAGAGTGTATATATGATTTTGAAATCATAATTATGGTGGCATATACATTCAAATAAATTTTTAACTCCAAACTCCATGTACAACTTCAAAAAATATCATTTTGTGCTCTCTTGAGCTCTCTAGGTCTTGAAAAATCTTGATTTGGATTTGGGGGTCTAAAATGAGTTTCAAGACTCATAAAAAAATAATATTATTCTAATTGGATCAGTTTTAGTGGGATATACCTATAATTTTTTAAAATTTTTAAAAACTCTTCACCAAACTCCCAAACAGAAATTCACAAAAAAGTTCTTGATTGCTACCCTCAAGGTGACTTAGAGATATTTTTATTTCTTATGAGACTATTTTGAATTGGTTTTTTCATGAGCATGAAATAATTTTTTTTCATGAATTATACATAGTTTAAAATTATTTTGTGCCATTGGAAGGACCTACAACACTCATTTCTAACTCCATTTATGAGTAAATTAGTGAGAAAACCCTGATTTCCTTTATGAACAAATCTATGTTTTGGTATTTTATCTCTATTCAGCTAAAATATGGATATGAAACCACTTATAAAATTTAATGACATCAAAATATACTTATGTGTAAACTTTTAATATATTTTATGTAATAAAACTTAAAATATGTACTTTTTTAATGTTTCTTAGCTTGCATAATTTTATTTATAAATACATGTAGGTTTGAGTTTTGATATTTTATTGATTTTTATGAGTATTAAATATATAATTATTTTTAAATTAATAATTATAATAACTCATTTCATAATTATAATTATTTGATATGCTCAAATAATCACTTAAACTACTCAAAATTTACTTTTTTTAGATCATCTTTCTTGCTTGCTTAAAACCCTGATACTTGTACCTTTGAATTTATCTATAATTTTTTTTAATATTTTTATTTAGGAAAGTTTATAAAAGTAATTTATTCTCTATAATATCTCACACAACACTTTATTTTCAACAAATAATTCACAAGTACAAACATATTGCTTAAAACTGAGCCATTTGAATTTAAGAAGGGGTTTAAAACACATTTTATTCTTAATAATTGTTCTTAAAGTTAATCCCTATAACTTAAAACTAATTCATGTAATATTGAGAGAATATAAAAATATAACTCCCACTAATACCATTTAAACCAACTATTTTTCTCTTTCATGTACCGATCATTTGAAAATTGCCTTTACTAACTTTGAATAAAAGAAATCTCTATCAAAATTTGGACTTGTGAATTGTTCCTAAGCATAGTTTTGATATGATGAAAGTCATATGATATTTTACAAATATTTTTAAATATTAATTACATTATTAAATTTTTATTTAAAACCTGCACATAAGCAATTTTAACCAATGGTGGTAAAATTGTTAACATTCTTGGTGGCTTTACTAGGATGTTTGCTTGTTAAACACTCAAGACTAGTAGCTCTATCCATTGGGTTATGAAGTAATGAAAATATTACCAAATATTAAATTGAAAATTCTCTCAAAAAAATATAATAATTTTTTATAAGTACTCATTTAATTGAAAATTAGAATAACTACCAACTAAAAAATATGCAAGATAATACTTAGAGAAAAGTGAAAACTAACACTACTATGTACAAAAAAAGAACCTATCTTTAGTAACAGTGCTTAAGATGAATCATATTAATTGGGATTGGGAACTCTTCACCATATATATTGACTATTTGGAAGGTTTTTTAAGTCTTTCAGCTTGAGATTATGTAAGGACCACTACAAAATGAATCAAAATTTGTGTGTCTTCCTAGTTTTGCTCTATCTTCATTCCATTTGAGAACCAAATCACATTCTTTGAATCTATTTTAATTTTCTCTTCTATCAAATGAATTATTTACCTATTTTTGATGTATGTTTATATCTAACATAGATTAATTGTTAATTTCTAACTCTATAATTTCAACATATCTCACTTCCATAGGCTCACTCTCCAATAATTCCAACTGATGCATTAACTCCAAAGTAGGGAGCTCAAGTGAGACTGACAATCTAGCTTCTCTCCCATACACTAGCTTGCAGGGTAAATTGGTAATGGATCTATTTAATAAGATCATATCAACCCATAAATATGATATTAATTTTAAATACCAATTAATTTGATTATCTTTAATGGTTCTCCTAATAGTCTTCAACAAGTTTTGCTAGTAGACTTAGCAAGGCCATCAGCTTGTGAATAATAATTAGAAGAAATGATGAGATACACATCATTTTAGACAGCCCATTGACTTATTTTAACCCCTATAAACTCCATAACATTATTTTAAATTATAGTAGAAGGAACACCAAACCTTGTGAGCAAACCTTTATAGAAGTTCAATACACTAGATTCATTTGCTTCTTTCAAAGCCACTACTTCTATCCATCTAGTAAAGTAATACATGGATATAAGTATCCACTTGTGACCTAAGCTAAAAGGTGAATTAATGAAACCAATTAAGTCTAAACCCCATTGGATAAAGGGATGATATACTAAAATAGGTTAAAGAGGTAGGGCAACAAGCTTCTTTTTTCCTACAAATAATGAACACTTCTTAAACTTTCTTATCCAAGCATGAGAACCTCTGAATATGTTTGGCCAATAGTATTCAATCCTCATCATTTTTAAGGATATTTTTATTTCTAAAAAGTGGACTTTACCTTGTCCATCATGAAATTCTTCAAGTAATCTTTCAACTTGGCTTGGCTCTATGCATCTCAAAAACATGTCATTAACATTCTTTTTGAATAACACATGACTAACAAGCATAAAAGGAATAGACTACAACCTAAAGTACCTTTCCTTTAAATCAATTAAATTTGAAAGATACATACAATTTTGAAGGTAACTTACTATACTTCAAAATTAGCTTTCTAAAGGTGTATGATTGATTATAATATCTTCATTATTCAAGACCAAAATTGTCTCTTTGCTTTCCTACAAGTCTTGAGCCAAGTTATCACACAACCATTTGCCTATAATCAACTTGGTTACTTTTATTTTTAAATCATATTCCATGACCCTTATTATCCATCCTACTCTCTTTTCACTTATGTCCTTATTCAACAATAACTCTTTGATGCTAGGATGGGCAACCATCACATGGATATTTTTGTTTGAAAATAGGTGCCTAAATTTTTTGAGACATCTAATTATAGAAAGCACACATTTATCAACAAATGTGTACCTTATTTCATACTCTTTCAAGCTTTAATTAAACAATGCTATTGACTTCTCTAAGTCTTATGAATTTTGTTATGTAAATATTATTGAAATTATATCAATATTAACATATGCATACAACACAAAATATTTTAAAAATTAGGATTGATAAGAGTGATAGCGCTAACAATAAATTTATTTCTCTTCAAAAAATTTCATACCTTTCTTGGTCTAAGTAAAATTATGATTTTTATTGAGCATCATTGTAATAGGCTTTTAAAAACTTGAAAAATTAGGTATATATATTATTATAAAGTTAATCTTGCCAAAAAACCTTTGCAATGCTTTCTTATGCTTAGGCAAGGACAATGCAAGAATAAAATCTATTTTTTTGGATCAATACTCAAACCATACTTAAAAATAATATGACTAAGATGTTTACTTTTATACACTAAAAACAAAGACTTATTTGAGTTAATTGACATCCCACATTTCTTACATCTCTCAAATACCTCTCTAAAATGAAGCATATGATCTTTTACATGTTTTAAAAAAACTGTAACATCATCCAAATATATAAGAAAAAACCTATTGATCAAACCTTAAAAGGGCATATCCATGGCTCTTTGGAATTTTTCTCCTACATTGGATAAACTAAATGAATTTTTTTAATATAAATGTGCCTTGGTGGTGAAGGTTGTTTCGAATTGATCATCTTCTTTCACAATTATTTAGTTATATCCACTATAATCATCTAAAAATGAATTTTTTTTTAAACTAGCCACCAACTGTAGTATTTTTTTCATTGATGGTGTCAAGATAATAGTGGGCATATTCACTAACAATCTAGGCTTTTGGTGTAACAGTTTATTTATGTGGTATCAAAGCACCCACCCATGTTTGAGTCTTATGTCTTGAGTGGTAACACCAACATAACAATTTTCATTCGAGGCTCTCATGTGCATGTAGAGGTGAACTTCCATTCTAAGGGTGGGATTTTCAGAAGCATGGTGGGGTGTTAAGATCTTGGTGGGTGGATTCACTAATAATCTAGGCTTTTAGTGTAATAATTCATTATATATGGCAAGGGATAGTGGTCCTTGAGTAAGGCCTTATTCAAATCATAAAAATCCACATAAAATAAGATTTATCCATTCTTATTCCTCTTGGGAACAAGATTAGCCACCCAAGTAGAAGGATTGATAAGAAATATGATAACTTATTCAATCAACTTGTGAATCTCTATTCTCATCAAATATTTCAACTTTGAGTTAATTGGCCTTTGCTTTTGCCTCATTGGTTTTTTATCTTCTTCTAATTCAATGATGTGTTGAGCCAAACTAGGATAAAAACATTTTAAATCAACTTAATTCTACGAAAACACAAAAAAAATCTTTACATAAATCTACAAAAGAATATTTTTGAGTTTAAAATCATACTTTACCAAGTTTTAGAGATTTTCCATTGACTATGTCAACGCTTGCATAATATTCTTCTTTGGTAGACAATTTTTTTTCCTTCTTACCTCATCATCCCTACTAAAAATATTCTCAAGTGTGAAAAGACCATTGGATAACTTATTTAACTTGAACTAAATTATTTGATCACCATACTACTGCAAAATTTTTGACTAAGTTTTAGAAGAGAATTCAGCCTCTTCTTATAAAAAACATACAAATTGATCATGTTAAAAGAATTTACAATTAAAATACTATAAAAATTAGATGGTATTACCAAAATATTTATATATTTATGAGTTTTATCCCTTTTTACATCAACTAGAATGCCAAACTATGCTCCAATTCTAGCCAGCCTATTTGCATGCTTATTATTCTCTCTAAACACTATCTATATGTCAAATGCATCAAAATATTTTAGAAGATCCTATACTCTATGTTTATATGATTTTTAAAAATTATTTTTACATATATTAAACCTATTTATTTGATGTACCACAAATTTACTATCTCTAAATGCCTGTAATAGGTTAGCTCTCATCTTTATAGCCCATTGCAAACCATAAACTAAAACCTCATATTCTGTCACATTGTTAGAGCATACAAAATAATTTTTTATAAAAGTAAAGTACCTTTGTTTAAAAGGTTAAATGAGAATTATACCATCCCATATACCATTATTATTATGTGATCCATCAAAATAGAGTTTTCATAAACCATTATTTAACTCATCTTTTTTTGTATAGAGCTAGAATTTATGCACCATCCTCATGCAAATAATAAAGTCTAAGTTATTATTACTCTATCATATTGTAGGGATAATGCTCATGAATATTAGTATCTCATTCATCAATAAATAAATAAGGTACACCATCAAGAGATGTGTTTACTTCAACTTCACTAGTTTGATCTACTTCATCCGAGATGACACAATTAGTATTAACAATACTAGGTATGTATGGTTCTAGATGAAAATGAGAAATATGCTCCAAATGAATTATAAATTTTACTACAAATATTATTTTAAACATGAGGTATATCCAATCATCTGAAATATATCCACTTATATTTGAAGTGAAGTCATATGATAAACACATAACAAAATATGGAGAAAGATCCACCACTACTATAGTTTGATGAATAGTCACATTTGGAAATGCATAAAGTGTTAATTATAGATTATTTATTACACACACTATCTTGTTTGGAGATAAATAAAATTAAAAATAAGCTTAGTGTTTATCTCATACACCAAACCTAACTTATCTACAATCTATTTTGGCATTACTATGTTACTTGCTCCACTGTCAACCATGCAATTATAAATTAGTGTATCATCAACAATTAATGAAAAATAGAAAGGAGGTGTCTTATTTGGTTTATTATAATATTTTGTGACCTTTAATCCTTTATATACATGTTATTATTTTTGTTTCTCTTGTTGATCTATATTTTCTAGAACCACACTTTCTCTGTTAATTTTGTAGACAAACTAAAGCCTGAAAGCTCATGTATACATGTATCAATTTGTCCTAGGATAACCAATGAATTTCACATATTAATTCTGATGTAAGATTTATTCATATGATATAATATGTTGAAAGAGGATCCTCCAATATTTGTTTGCACCTTTGGAATAATATGATGCTCTTGTACTTGGTGAACTTTGCTTGCTTCAATATGCTAATTTTTTTGAGCTAAAGGGGTAGTAATATGATCATTATTAATTTTATAAATCATTTAAGAAATACTTGAAGCATTAATTACCTCGTGGGGATCATCTATATACCTTATATTGGATCTTGTAACATCTAAAATAAAGTTTTTTGATTTGCTAGGCTCACTAATCTAATTTACTACCACATGTTCATCAACTTGAAAATTCACCAAGGTTGCATTTGGTTTTCCTTATCCATGATTCAATTATCCTTATTGCATCATAGATTCATTATGTTATACTTATTTATTAAAGGCTTCCTCTTGTGTTATTTGAGAAATTATCATATTCTATGCTACTGAAGCTCGATTTTGCACATCATTGGTATTAGAAGGCTACCAATTTAAATCTTGCATCAAATTATTTTGTACTAGAATAAGGGCCTTGGTTGTGTAAATAGCATCATGATTAATTACAACATATGGTTTGGCTGATATAATAAATCCTTAAGCTTGGTATGGAGGCCTATTATCTCTAAAGCCTTGGTACGAAGGTCTTTTCTCTCTATATGGTTGATATGTGGGCTGATTAGGTGCTTGATATGACCTATTAACTTGATATTTTTACCTATTAAACTAAATTAATTCATTACCATAAAATTAAAATATATTTTTTAGTTCACCAAGATCACTATATTGACTATGAAGAACTTGAACTTGATCTTGAGGGGTTGGAATTAGGGCTATTAATGGTGCTTAAGGACGTAAAATAGGTTGTGATTATAGAAACATTGGTATTAAAGGCCTAGGTATAAGTTTAATAGCTTGAATTATACTATTTTTAGTTCTAATTACAATCTCATAGGTATCTAGGAGTGTTCTACCACCCATAGACTGAATCGTAACTGAAATATCAGAATTTAAGGATCTTCAAAAATATAGAAAACCATATTCAAGAGACGGCCTTATCATGGGAGGTATTTTATTCTATGTTTTGTAGAATAAAGGATTAAAATAATCATGAAATCATGTGGTTTTCTCTTTATGGTAGTGATTTTCTCAACAAGGGATAGATGATCTAATTTATCTTTAAATTGTCTATAGAATATTGCACCTAAATTATCCCAAGAGGTAATGGAGTTCAATGGAATATTATTATACCATTTCAACACCTTTCTCTTGAATGATGCAACACATAAATATATGATAACATTATTTTGATTATTATGGTGAAAGGAATACAAGTTGGCCACATCTTTGATATGCTTTATGTGTGTAGTTTGATCTTTAAATATACAATATAGTAGGATTTTGAGAGTTGAGGCTATCATATCATCATATTGGGTGAAATTAAGATGGTTTGTATCATTTAAATGAAAAAAGTAATTGACTCATTACGATAACCATGTAATCATGAGATTTAAACTTAAAGTAGTCTATACAATAATCTGATTTGGTGACTAAAATAGCCTTGTAGGATATGGATTTATTGTAAAAAACATTCTTTTTCTGTTATAATACTCAGATAATTCAACAAATTAAAATGGTATTCCTCTATTTATAGACCTTGTGTGACTTTAGGAATGGAATTAATACTTATTTCTACTGCAAAAATATTTTTTCATCTTTAATCTGTATCTCATAGGGCATGCCAGAAACTATTATCATTCATCAGTGCATTCTTATAAAAAAATGTGCATGTTCTAACTCTTATTGATATAATGGAAACTCTCCAAGGTATGGGTGACCTTATGATATAGATAATATTTAGATAAAAGGTTGTTTCTCTTTGGAACACTCACTCACTTCTTTCTAAACTCTCTCAGATAGTGCTTTCTTGACTTCGAAAAAGGTAGAAAAAATAATGCACAAGTTAAAAATTGAAATAAAAACTAAAAATTAGGGTGATACACAAATATTAAGGTCAATTATACCCATTATTAACATACTTTGGAAAATAAATAACCTGTACACATTCAATTCATTCTCATGTAATGACTCTTGCATCAATATTTCATACACAGGGCTTGACAAACACTTGCACTAACATGGGAGGAATGAACAATGGTTGAATTCACTTTCAAATTAGGTAAAAATCAGATTTAGACACTTTAAATGACTTCAAAGAGTTCTTATTTTCTACATAAAAGTGAAAATTTTAGACACAAATATATAAAAAATAATTATTCACTAAGTTACATCACTAAATATAAGACACACACTTCATGAATAGCCTAAAAATGAATAAAAAATCAACTTCTTATTGCTTCAAAAGTGATTTAGTATAAACTTTGAGAGATTTTATGTAATCCAAAAATATAATCTAATCATAAAATTATTAAATGAAAATACATATAGAAAATAGAAATAAGGATAGAAGAGACAAGCAACTAGAGATGAGTCGATATGCAAACTCAACTTCACTCTTAGTTCAACAAATTTTTAAATTAAATCACTATCTTAACCTTCCACTTCAACATTATAATGTATAATTTTGAGTTTAAACATTAATTCTTAGAAAATATCGTATAAGGAGAGAAGGAGATGTTTGAACAAGTCAAATATTCTTCATACATGCTTTTTATTGTCTTTAGTCTTGAAGAGATTGATTATCTTTAGTTATCTCTTTGTGAACTTGAATTAAAATTTTGATCTTAAATTAACTCTCTTTGATCTTGCATGCATCTTTAAATTTGACTTCGGTTATCTAACATTCATCTTGGAGTTTGACTTTAGCCATCTTAACTTGTAACTTATAGTTTTGACTTCAGTTACATTACTTACATCTTGTATGCATGTTAATTCCTTGAATTTCTAAAACTAGCCCAATGGGGCATAGTAGGAGAGAGATTGTACGTTGATTTCCAAATAATCCTCTTTCATGAAAATAAGGCATCAAAGTTTAACTAAGACTTCAACTTAACTTTTTCACTCTTGTATGTTTCAAACTCCACTTTTATAGGGCTCCTTAAAGGCTTATTCTTATGACTTGACCTATTTTAAAACTAGTCAAAAAGGGGGGAATAGTAGAAAGAAATATTCTTGTTTTTTATTTGAATAATTCATGAAATATATCTACTAAGTGTAAACTTTATGATGACAACCACATCTGTCTATACATTTTTTTTAAAAAAATGTACATCTTTTGTGGTTTGACAAGCTTTTTAAATGTACAGTAAGAACCTATAACTTTATGAGTTTATTATTATTTAAATACAAGATTATAAAGAGGATTTTAAAATAATCACCATGGTGGCATGGACTTTCAAATGATTTTTGATCTCCAAATTTTATGCACAACTTTAACAAATGTTATTTTGTGTTCTCTTAAGCTCTCTAGGCTTGAAGAAACCTTGATTTGGATTTGGGGGTCTAAAATAAGTTCATGCCTTACCAAACACTTCTAATATTATCATTGGATAGGTTCCAATGGGTCAGACCTAGAAAAGTTTTAAAATGTTGAAAACTCTTCACCAAACTCCTAAACAAAAATTCACAAAAAAATGTTTCCCTGTTGTTCGCAAAGTGATTTGAAAATGTTTTTCTATGGTATGAACTTATTTAAATTATATTAATATTAATTTAGAATTGTACATTAATTTTACACACTCTCAAATTATTTTTTTCATTGGAAGGACCTAACACACTCATTTTTAACTCCATTTGTGAGTAAATTAGTGAACAAATCTTGATTTTCTTCATCAAAAGACCTGTATTTTGGTATTTTATCTCTCATAAAATATATTATAGACATTAAACTACTTATAATTCTTTAATTAACTCAAAATTTCCTTTCATGTTAAATTTTAATAGATTTCATTTAATAGAACTCAAAATATACACTTTTTAGTATTTCTTAGTTTGTACAATTTCATTTCTAAATGCCTGTAGGTTTAAGTTTTGTTATTTTATTAAGTTTTATGAGTATTTAAGACCTAATTATTTGAAATTTTGATTTAAAAAAATGTAGTAAGGTAATTTATGCCCCATAATATCACACAATTTTTTTTTGTAACAAAGAAGTCAAAAATATAAACATATTATTTAAAACTGAGCCATTGAAGTTTAAGAAAGGTTTTAGAGCACCTTTTTTCCTTAACGATTGTTCATAAAGTTATGAACTTATAAACTATAACCAATACATGTAATTTTGAAATAATATGGGCCCCTAAATACATCTAATACCATTCAAACCAACTCTTTTTTTCTTTATGTATAGATTATTTGAAAATTATCTTTACTACCTTGCAACTAGTTAGTTAGAGGAATAGAAGAAACCTTTGTTAAAATTTGGACTTGTGAGTTGTTTTTGAGCATGGTTTTTATCTGATGAAATTTATATGATATTTTAGAGACATTTTTGAATCTTAAATTCATTAATTAAGTCTTATTTAATACATGAACCTAAATAATTTTGACCAATGGTGGAAAAATTATCAACATAAACTAGAGAGAGAAGTAGAAGAGTTGAAAGCCAAAGTCATAAACCAAAATAAACAAAAAAATTGATGAAATATTAATACTGAACAAAAAAAATTCATAAAAATACAATATTTCACTCCAAGTGGTTCTAACAAAATATATCAAGAGCCATTAAAGAAGTTGGTAGGATATATTTGAATAAAATCAATACCAAAACTTACTCATTTGGGTGACTCCTAGATGTAGAAAGAGACTTAAAAAGAATTATAATTACTATGAGATTATTTTTATCACATTGATTCAAACCCTATGAGGATGTGTCCCATGTCTCCTCATTCAATCAACATAATGTAAACACCCCAAGGTTGTGGATCACCTTTGGTTGGAGTGAACCTCTAGAGAGGGTTGTCTTCCCGTGATGGATCACCTAAGAATAACACTAAACTACTACACTTGAAAAGAAAATGGAGAGAGAGAGAGAGAGAGCATGAAAAAATAACTAAAATAAAAAAAAGAGGTGATACACTAGAATATTATGACATTCTCTACTCACTTAAGCATACATAGTGAACATAAGAGAATTAATAATATACACAACTCAATCATGAACTTCTTAGTATTATTGTTTCATAGAGAGGTACAATGATATATGAAAGCATTAAAAGGATAAGTATTCATTGCCACAACTAACAATGCATAAACTGTGAGATACATAGACTATGATCTACAAAAGAGAGTTCACCTACATAGAGGTGAATTGGAATTAGACACAATCAAAGGGAAAAGACACTTCACCACAATGACAACATCAATAATTCATAAGATACAAACATAATGCAAGTCATTGAGAGGGTAAAATTAATTATATTATTTATTTAAAAGGATAAAAACTAAGTAGAGAAATTAAATATGGGAAAATTTCTATAGCATTTATGTGTTAAAAAAGATCGACTTGTAATGATAATATTGCCTATATAAACAGGCTAAATATTTAGAGCTCAGTATAATTAGGTCTTACCCACTATCAGAGTGGTTAAAAATTTGATGATAATCAAGGAAGGGGGGTTGAGGTAGTGGGGATTGTCTTGATATTTCTAAAGTCACACCTACGTAATTTCCTGTTATGCCTTCTCAATCCTATAGATTATATTCTATGTGTATATTCTCCACTCACCTCTATGATAAATAGGGCCATATTATTTCAACCTCTCATAATTTTGACATTCATGTTGAGTTTCACCATGATTTTCAAGTCAAGCCAATTTGCCATTGATTCTATGAGTCAAATGTGATGAGCCCAAAAAATGACTCATTATATAAAGCCTATGGTATTCTTCCTCCTTGTATAAATAAGTGGATCTAAGTGTAATTTATGAAATTATGATTTATTTAGAATAAAATAGAAAGTATATGTCACAGCTATTTCTTTATAATTCATTGTTATTTCTTTTCTAGTTATTTTTTATTATTATTGGGAAAAAGATGTCAATATGTGCATATGTAGTCTATACTAAGCTATAAAATATTTCAAGTATGAAGAATAACCATTCAAGAAAAATGTTGGAGTAATTTTGGAGTATCCTATAGTAGTTATTAAATAATATCTAGTGTTTTGTTTGAGCTATGAACTTTCATAGATGAGCTATGGAATTCCATAGTTGAGCTACAAACTTCCACAGGCAAGCTATAAATTTCCATAAATGAACTATGGACTTTGATAGGTGAGATATGGAATTTGATAGGCTTTATATGGACTTTGATAGGTTTTCTATGGACTTTGACAAAACCACTACAATTTTTTTTGAAAAGTATTTATGAGACATTCTAATAGTTTCTTAATCCATTCTAAGATGACCAAGATATTTTCTAGTTATTACATAATTGTTTTATATTTATAGTATTTTTATATATAGACTTTTCATTTATTTATTATATCTAAATATAGATTTGAGAATTTCATCCCAATAAAATATCTCTCTCCATATTTTATGAAGATTAAGACATGTGAGAATATCTAAGTTGTTACTCCTGAATAAGGTGTTGGTTGGAAGCATGAGATTATAAATGCAACCTCCCACACTTAAATAAAAATCAATCAATCAATATAACTTCTCTCTTCATTATTATAAATAAACTATTTTGAAAGTTTGTGATAGAAAAACTTATGTTCTGAATAAAATCTTCTTCCATGGAATGAGCTAACTTTTAATTTTAGGGAAGATAGATCAATGTGTTTTTTGTGTGTGTCTGTAATCATTATTTTTTATAATTTTTTATGAACCTAGAGGTATTTTATTTGTTTATTATTTTATTTAAATTTAGTAATTTACTTTTTTCAAGTGTAATTGAATTCCATGCATGTGTGATTTACTTTTTTCAAGTGTAATTGAATTCCATGCATGTGTGATTTACTTTTTTCAAGAGTGATTTTCAAAAATTTTAAGTGTAGAGTGTGTTATAAGGGACCATTTGCCAGAGATATCTTTCTCTTATTGCATATTATTTTAAGATACCAACTCTAGATTGAAATTATAAAATAAAGGGGACTGATGACTCTCATCATTTTTGGCACTATTATTGAGAAACATGGTGTTATTAGAATATTTAGAATTTGTTAAAAGAATTATCTAGTGGTAGTATATAAACAATGTTCCTAATGGGAGGGAATGTCTCTTTGTAAATTCTGTGACATGAGATACTTAGTTGATGGTTTTTTTAGAATTTATTTTCTTGCAAACATAGGTTAGAATTTATTTTCTATAATTTTAAATTTAGATTAAAATTCTTAAATTTTTTTTCAATTTATGCTAATACTAACACTATTGTGTAGAACAAATATAAATTCTAACTTCATGAATGAATATTTAGTTGTTTATATAGGTTGAAAACAAAATTCTAAGACAACTAAAGTTTACAATGGGTTGGTTAAAGTTACAAGAAGATGGTGTTACAATAATCATAAATCTCCAATTGCTTGATTGATCTCTAATGAAATAAATGGAAGAGAGCATAAATAAAAAAGGGTCTACAATCCAATTCATGTAGTTTCTAAAAAAGACACCTAAGTTGAAACATTATTGGGTATTCACTCTTCTAATTTTTTGGAGAGAATCATGTAGATATTAGAAGGAGTGCACAAATCAAGAATCCTAAAATATTTCATGCAAGCATATTAACATGCATAAAGTTAGTTAATTTGGATGGAATCTATGTGGGTCAAACATATTTGACAAGTTTAAAATAATAAAAATTACATGCAACATAGTTCATGCTAGAAGTGGATTCTAATGAAAAGAAGAGATCCTTTGTTTAATAGAAGAAGAGCATAATTGGTTTGTGCAATTATTGGAATGGGCCATGCAATACATTTGACATCATACACCAAAATAGAGATATTGCTCTGGATTTTACATGGGTAAAATAAAAACATCCCAACATTGATGGTAAGTATTATATAGTTACTGATTTTATCAAAAAATCATTACTTTTTAGCACATATAATTGTTGAGGTTGTTGCTCATTGAAATTATTTTATTTTCATGTGAAGTGTCAATATGTTTTGAGAATAGATTACAACTTAAGATACTCAGAAAATTTAACCAATCTAGTCTCAATGATAGTTATTTATTTTATTTTTTGTGATTATTGTTAATTTTCATAGATGTTGAAGTTTGTGATTAAAAAAAATGATGATAATATAAAAATAATCAAACTTACATTCTATATAAAATCAACATACAAATCAAAATACCAAATTTTCATATAATGATATGGGGATAAGTATTTAATCATTTTTGAGTGATACATATACTAAAAAATAATAAGAATTACATGTTTTCATCAAATTTTCTAAAATAATACAAAATCATAAAAATATTTTTGATGATAAGTAGATTTGTGGTTATAAAAGTGGTAAACTAGGTTTGGCTTCGAGGGGCTCTGACCCTCGATCCCACTTTGTATCACGATAAGGAGCACACAAGGGGCATTGTCCTTTGACTCCATTGGAGGCTACTGATCTAAGACCTCTAACTTTTGATTTCATAATAAATATGAAGATAGTGAAGAGCTTTCTCAACATAATGAATATCCAGGCCAAGTTGTTGATGAAGAATACATAGAGTTTTTATTTGCAAGAGGTCCATGCAAAATCTATTTACAGCTCAAGGAAAATAGTGACCTTCAAAATTTAATTATCTAGGTATGTTTTTTAGCTACTAAAATTTTAATAAGTTTGTATAAATTACTTATAAATATACCTTTATATTTCTTGTACAAATAATAGTTAATATTTTTTGCATAGTTCATAAATAAAAAAATTGATGACATCATGTTCCATCCCTTTCCATCCATATTCAGGAATTAGTTAAAACCATATTCACTTTCCTAATAAGATAACTTATCTGAGGGAGTTCTTATTTTATACAATAAAATTCTATTATAAATAATGTTAATTCTTAATCCATAATCATTACTATGTAGGTTGACATATTTTCTTCCATATATATTCAAAATTTCCTCTTCATATTTTTATTATTGAGTTTTATAATTTTGTGATACTGTTGATATTATGCTTGTATGGAAAGGTTTCATTTATTTTAGATTTTACAGGATAATCTTGTCACAGGGAGTATTTTAGAGATTGTAATCGATAAATTTCTATCCATAACTTCATCAAGTAGTTGGCACCTTATCCTGATTTATCTTTGATAAAAGTGAGTAGAAAAATCAACAAGTATCGATTATTAGTTATGGTCATCACTACACAGGGCAATGATAAAGAAATGTGAAAAATTTCATTCCACATAAAGAAAATTTCATTATACATTTGAAATCAGTATGAAGATATATATAGTCTATGGATTAAATCTTCTATGTCATTAATTTTCATAAAATTAAAAAAACCAACAATGAAAATTTGTAGGTATTGTTAATGGCCTTAGTTTGAAAACTAGCTTGAAAGTGAACTAAGTCTCAGAACAAGAGCCTTGATTAAAAAAATTGATGCCAAGGCATTTAGTGTAAATTTGGAAATAGATAAAGAGGATATGTTCAAAAAGATGGGAGTGTTGAGAAATTCAATGCTAGGAGAAGAATATGTAGAAATGATAGGATGAGGTGACATTAATGTAGTGAAGCTCTACTAAAATCGAGGGACACCATTAGTATATTGTAATCAGCATGAACTACATAAATAATTTTAAATGTATAACCCAAGATTGCCTGTGAGCCACTGGGCATGAGTAGTTTTAAAGATGAGCACATGCTTTATTTTCATGTTATGAACTTTGTATACTGAAACTATGAATTAATGAAGAATGTTATTGAGAATAATTATGTGTGGATCTTATCTAGGTGGTTACAACACTATTTCATTTTTGTGACTTGAATCTAATAGTTATGATAGTATAAATTCAGTATATAAATATTTTGCCTTATGAAGGTTTACCCCTAACATCAATGACATATCTATTTAACATATCAAGCCCTCAATAGGCTGGAAATAATCCTAAGTGTTGAGATAGGCATGCACCTAAGCCTTGATCCCTATGCCTAGGGTGCTAGCTAGATGAATGAACCTCTAAGTATGAACTATTACCTTATTTCACTAAGCACCTGAATGACACTCTACTTGTTATCTAAAAGATTTGTACCCCCAAAAAATTAGAATTAGTCTAATAGTAACTTGTGCCACCATGGCCAAAAATAATCCCCTTGAATAGGCTCATGCCTATTGATCTTACCCAGAATAGCCTTGTGCTGATAGACTGCCTAAGCCTATTTCACTTATGACTAAGTCCCATTAAGACTAATGTTGTACCATGTTTTGATTATCCCAATGCAGGCAATGATCCCTTCATTGTTGCATTTTGGGTGAGGACATAAGGCTTGCACCTTGTTTACAATTTATTCTAGTATAGTATTGCATTTAAATGTTATGTACCATAGATCTTTACTATGCTTCCACCTAGCTATATCAAGGATATAACTAACTTGGACTGATTGCCAAGTGCATGACTAGGCACATAAGATAAACAAGAAGACTTTTTTACAACATTTTGGTTCTATTTCTAGGACCCTTGTTAAATTGTGTTGTTACAATGATGCAACAGAGTGATGCTCCAACTTTTGATCGAGAACATTGAACACTAGCTAGATAAAGTAGAATATAGATTTGCATAGAAGCATTTGACATGTCAAGGATAAAATCTAAGAGAATGGGTGCAAACCAACCTATATGATGCTCTATATGAAGTGTTATTTTATAAACTACCTAAGCATGTGTACCAGTGGTTGGTTGTCTATACCACTTCTAGAAGATAAAGCTATGGTCAATGATTTGAGTGGACAAAGGAGTACCTAGAGAGACTTGAAAGCCTACATGATATTTAGATGCATGTTGTAGACAAGTGGTGGAGAAACACACTGAAAAAATATGTATTAGAATTCACAGTGTCAACCTTCTCTTTCCTTAAAGAAGTAGAGTATGATTTCTTTCACGAACCAAGGTGCACATTCATAAGAGGAGTCAACATCAAACTGAAGAAATTTTTGGTGGATTATAGTATTGAAATTGTAAAAATGGAAGGCTAAAATTCTTGCACATATGAACAAGCACAAAAGGTGAGAAGGGGAAGTGTAGGTGAGGTGCGATGGAAAGGGATGAGTAACTTGACACTTGAGAGCTCTGAAGGTAGATCTATAATAAGTGAAGGCATAGGCTGATAGAGGATCTAGAACCTAGAAGTACTGAGAGGACCTGTAGCAAGTGATAAGGGCATGGGGAAGGATCCCTTGACTTATAGTAGCATGATGAGAGAGAGGAGAAAGAAAGATACCAAGCTCAACATTTTGGTGAAGAATGCCTTGGGTTCCTATAGGATGTGGTAAATGATAATGCATCCAAATCACCTACCCCTTTTGAACTTGAAGCACAATCTCATGCACTGGATTCTCCACCAAAAGATAGAAGAATGATAATTGACCATGTTATTGATATTGAATTTGATAGACTTTAAACTTTGAATGAAGACTTTTTAATCTAATAAATGATACCTTATAAGACATTAGATTAGAATACCATAAAACTAGTGAGTGCCAACCTAGGGATATAGAACATAAGTTTAAGCATTCCTATTTAGAAGATGTCAGTTGCACTGACTGTGAAATAACCCATAGGGAGTGGCCTAACACCACAAGTAAACAATATTTCACCATCAAGCTCAATGGCATAACCTAAACCAACAGGGTCAGTACTCAACCCTACACCCAGAGGCATTAGAGGACCACCTCTAATATAGATATCAGGGGGGCAAATACCTCCAACTCTAGAACCACCCCCTCAGTAGATTTATTATGAATAAATAATATATTTTATTGAGTATCATGGTATAGAGAATGTCGTAGAGAATTTTCTCAAGTGTGAACTTCAATGGCATAATTGGGGTATCACTTAATCAAAGTGCAAGGAAACTTAGTTTGTGGCCACCTTTCTAGATTGTGCCCATACTTGGTATCAAAAATTCAATCTGAACTAGGTTATGGTTGATTACAATATATTGAAGGAGGCTTTCTTAAAGGAATTTGATATTCATAAGTTTAAGAAATAGAGCATCATGACACTAAAAAAAATTAGCTAAGGGATATCAAAGAGTGTAAAATTATATGATGCATGGTTTAAAACCTTCCTTTCCAAGCTTTCATATGATATCCATCTATCCAAACATGTGAAATAGTTTTTTAGGGGTATTTTAGTACCTTTCAATAGAGCATTGTCCATGAAGACATTCATGGACCCCAATGAAGCACTTGAAGCCATGTTCCAAACTGAGGTAGTAGTCAACACCGACATCAAGATCAACCCATTTATAAAGGCACAAATCATGTTACTAGCCTCCTAACTATAAAATTTGACTGCTCATTTGGCACATGATGCTCACAGTGGATTTTGGTGTATTGATTATGATATGGAGGGGAACAACAAGAATAATTACACAAATAAATGTTCGCACCCTAATTCTCAACTATGAAGTTTGTCATGGGCTGTATGACTCTCAGAGTTATTCCCTATTACAACATGCTAGCCAAGTGAACACTACTATTTATTTTAAGATGTGTAATGCCTATACCTATTCAATAGTTGATTGTCAAGTCATTAATGAAATAAACCAAATTATGGAGAGAGGTGTGAGGTAGGAGATGACCATGGATAGAGGACATATAGGCTAAGGAAATGGAGACTATGGCCAACAAAATACTGGGTATGGGAATTAGTGAGGCATGCATGGGCAAGTTGGGGGATACGATAGAGGAAGATTCCCACTATGATCATGTTACAAGTGTAAGTTAATTGAAAATTACTAGCATGAATACCCATGCACCCAATGTGTGAGTATTATCAAGGATCACATGTTGTTAAGGATTGCCTAGACTTATACAAAAAGTTGACTTAAGGTTATCCTAGCATAGGTAAGGGTATCGTTATGGTTAAGTATAAGAAAAAAGAGGATAAATGAGCTTTCAAGCCATAATAAGTTCCTAAGGAACCACCTAAGGTATAGACCAAAACTTGGAGTGGGTTCACCACACTGCCACCTATTAACCCAACAAAGGATTTGTGCTTAGAATATGGCAAGTTAAGCCACACTAAGTACATAATGTGACTTAAACTAAAATTTGTGCCTTACGCTAACCTAGTATGATAAAAGGACATCTTGAAACAAGTCATGAGTATAATATAATTTTTTTAGAGAGAGCTCTAATTGGATAGAGATCTAGAGGCATAAGAAACTACCTTACACAAGAAATAAGATAGCTAGGAGGCTAAAGTGCAAGAGTTGATTAAGATCTTGCACCTACTCCAATCTAAAGGGATGTTTCCCCTAATAAAAAACATGATTTTAGAGTATGCAAAGAAGAGAATAGAGGAGGAGTCCATGCCTTAGATGATTTAATTTTCTGCATCACATATAGAGTGAGTGCATGAAGTGAGGCATACTTAGAATGCAGCGAATGACCAAGAACTACTAATAAATGCCACCATTGATGGATGGTCTATTTGTGAGGTATTTATGGATAAGGGCACTAAGGTTAATATTTTGACCAAAAATTCCTAGGATAAGATGGGATGACCACCCTTAAATCCCTCCCTTCATATGTTGTTTATGGTCGACAAAACTTGGGTGTAACCTATTGAAATCTTAAAAGGTGCCATTGTAGATATTACGGGCACCAAATTTTGAGCTAAATTCAAGGTGATTGAGTTGGCATAACATGTTAAATATCCAATGCTCTTAGGGAGGCCATGGTGCTATGCCAAAAATGTGGACATGTAATTCAAGAAGTGCTACATGAATTTTGAGAACAATAGAGAGAGGGTGGTGATCCCCCTATCAAATGATCAAGGGCCTCCATATGTGAAGAGTGTTGATCTTGAAGATGAGATCAACCATATTTATAAAATCATGGTGTGTGGCATCGAGAAGCTTAACCCAAATGACAATCAATAGTTGATACAACTAGCATAACCTATGAATGATGGGTCAAAGAGGCTTATGAGGTTACTAGCTGAAGGTACTTCCTAGTGTAGGCAACTAAGTCAAGATCAACTAGAATAGGACTGATCAGGGTTGATCATACTTAGAATAAATGGGTTCCCCATGCCAAAAAGGTAGGAAAAAGGGTGTTTTGGCTGAGTAAAGGGAAGCTTGTAGTGCTACCAAAATATGTAGGGAGACATACTATAGATAATTATGTCCATGACATTGAAGTATGCATTCTTAAGGAAATTGATAGAATGGGTGCACCAGTGCATACCCTAAAGAGAACTGCTACCCATTGGTGGGTAGTGTAAAGGCCTAGCTTGACAACATGGAAAGATATGAAGGCAATGATATGCACTAGGTTTGGAAAGAGTAATGAGGACTTAGACATACCCTCTTACTCAAGTTATTCCAACACAATTGCACATGTGCACTTGTGTGAAGAAACCTAGATTGTTTGCAGTGAGAACATGCTTAGAAGCTTGTGGCTGCATGCCTTCTATAGGAATTTGAAAACATGGGTGTGAGCATGGTAAATTGTAAATGAAACATTCCAAGAGATAGGATATTGGGAGGCACTTAAGGAGATGTTTGTGTACACATTCTCCTTCTCTTCATAGAACTTAGTTCTACTAGAGCCACTACAAGTCATTCATAGGGTAGTGTTTGAGGACACTACCATTCTAGAAGAGCACCTTAGAGATATGTTTAGGGATAAAGGACTAGTGATCTCAACATTTTTTAAATAAAAGGTGCTCAATAGTGATTCCATCATAAAGGATGATGAGACCTAAAAGGAGCACAATTGGAAGGCTGTAATAAGAAGATAAAAACTTGTGCACCTTGTGGATGATAGCAACCTAAATTAAGAAGACTTGACTCATTAAAATTGAAATAATGCAGGGGATAAGGCAAGTTGAAGACTCTTATCAGGAGAGGAATGAACCCTACCATGCACTATTCAAGACCACTAAGGTAAACATCAACATAGAAGGTGAGCCAAAGATTACCACTATAGGTACTTACTGGTTTGAGGTAGAGATGGCATGAATCATAGAACTTTTGAAAGAGTTTCAAGACTTATTGTTGACGCAGTGGATTGCACCCTGGACAGGAGGCTGAGCTCCTACCTTCCACATGCAACAATGGAAACTCCCCTCTCGCCTGTGGGATCGGCGAAGCTGGGGGGAGAGTCTCTAGATAAGGGCTAGCTCCCTTTAATGTATCTTTTAGGCCCTAGATTCCCTACTATTAATAGATAAATGGAAAAAGGGGGGGGTTGAAAAGGGAGAAGGATGCTGAAAATAGAACCTATACCTAGACTAAAAGGTGATACACCAAAAAGGTTGATACACTCAGCCCGAACATACACTTTTCACCAAGAAGAAGCTACCATACACTTCATTTGATGTGGAAAAATCTTTTATATTAGTGAGTCAGGGGTCCATAGAGATACAGGGAGGAAGAACTATCAAAGGTGTTCTGAGACACACTTTGGCAGCCTATTCACATGTGCCTATATTCCTGTTGTAGACACTTATGGCAGACCTGCAGAAGAAGAAAATCACAATGCACTAGACATGTTGGAATCATTCTATGAAAATCATAAAATAAAATGACTTAACACAAAAATAAAACAGACATATGCATGAGTGCAAGTTCAAATGGAGGTAAAAATTGCTAAGTCTTGATTCAAGGTAAAATCTGACAGAATTATGCCTTACAATCCCAGAGATTTTTGGGCAGAGCTTTGCCTTATGGGCTAAGAGATCCCTTCTCAAAATGAGAAGTTTACAATATATAAAAAGAGAAGAAGAAGTAAAGGTGCCACTTTGGAAAAGACTTTGGTGCTCTTTGACAAGTTGGCCCATGTGCGTTGAGAGCATCAAGAAGAGGAAGTCACTGTTGCTGATGTCATTCTTCTAGAAGAGGCCTACTAGAAGCATGCTATGTAATCACCAATCTTGACTTTGGCATTCAAACATTAATGTGAAAGCATGGGCCATTCCTCTATTTTGCAAACAAGACTACTCCTTTCAGATATTCACATGGTTTGTCTACTCATAAATGCAAAGTAGAGAAGACAGGGCGTGCTGCTTACTATTTATGCCATTTGATGACCACTTGGCAATAACTCACCTCTCCTTTGCCACCTAGGCCATCTTATCTATTTTTGCACTTTGTCTCTTCCTAGTTTTGTCTCTTTTTGGCTCCTTCAGCCCTCAGGGCTATCTCCTTGGTGGGCCACTGAGTTCCTTGGGCTCTTCTTTAAGCTTTTCAAAATAATGGATATTTCACAAGCCTTAAATTTGACGTCTGCGCACCCATCACCACATTTTAACTTCTAACGACTAGTTTGCCATGCTTGATTTTGACGTCTTCGGGTCTGTCACCCCTTGGAATTCATTTATCTTTTCCTTTCCTTTGGCTTCTTATTGCTTCCCTTTTTGAAGGGAAGGTGACCCTTTGGCTTTGTAGAAGTGTCCTTCATTTTGGTTGAGAGTTCCCCGCAAGGGCACCTGCCCTTCGGGGTCCTTCGGCTCCGTTGGTCTTAAAATCCTTTGGAGCTTCCAATGGACTTTTTCCCATGGATTTTTTTTTGTGGACTTTTTCCTATGGACAAAAAGTCCACAAGAATTATTTCAAGCACTTTGCCTTTGACCTTCAAAATTTCTCTCAGGCTTTTCCTCCCATGGCCTTCCTCCAAATTTCTTTAGACTTTTTGTCTGAAGGAATTCCTTCAGAAAAATAGTTTGAAGAAATTATTCTCGCCTTTGCCTTAGTCTTTTTTCTTGTCTTCCTTCAGATTTTTTCTCTTAGCCTTTCCAAATTTTTTCAGATTTTTTGTTTGAAGGAATTCCTTCAGATAAAAGTTCGAAGGAATTATGTCTTCATCCTTTTCTCTTGACTACCTTTAAAAGTGCCCTTCGGTAAAATTGGAGGGCACCTGGGTATTATGAAAAGTCCTGAATTCATTCTTACATCTCTCTGAAGGGTAAGTGCTATTCGAGAAAGTTGAAAATGACCCTTTTGAAGGTTTTTTCCTTTGCCTTAAACAAATTTATGAAGGAAACTTCCCTTTTCAGCCTTCTCTTGGTCCCTTTGAAAGTGTTCCCTGCCCTCCACAAGGGCACTTGGATGGTTCCTTTTGCACCTAAGTGGGAACTTGGATCCACCTGCAGAGTCCGTAGAAACACTTGCAAAGTCCATAAAAACACCTGCAGAGTCCGTAGAAACACCTGTAGAGTCTGTAGAAATTTCCAGACTTGTGCAAAATCAATATTGTACTGGCTCATAATAGCAGGGGAAAAAAGGGGGGGACTGATTTTGGCCTGTAGGACCAAAATAGTCAACACTTATTTCTACATAGCTACTAGGACATGAAGGGTATCCAGCCTTCCCTTGGAAAATGAGCATCAAGATGGTGGATGGCATAAGGCCTGTCAAGAAGAGCCTATATAGGATGTATCCTAATATCAGTACCAAGGTGAAAATGGAGATTGATGGAATTTTAAATGTAGACATCATCTACCTTCTACAAAAGTTTGAATGGGTGAGCCCAATGGTCATAAGAATCAAGAAGGGTGGGTCCATATAGATCTATGTAGACTATAGACTTTTGAGTGCTGCCTACATCACTAACCCATTCCTGACCCCATTCATTAACAATATCCTAGATGATGTCATAGGTTACAAAATATATACTTTCACTAATGGTTTCTTAGGCTACCATTAGGTGTAGATCGAGGAGGAGGATAATCCCAAGATAACTTTTGTGGTTGAATGGGCTTGTTTTGCTTATGATGTGATGTCATTTGGAGTTAAGAATATGCTAGCCATATTATCTAGGGTGGTGGTAACTACTTTTAAGGACTTCATCCATAGGTTCCTCCAAGTCTATCTAGACAAATTGACTATATATGGCCTTGTAAAGGACCATTATGACAATCTATGCCTCATGTTTGAGAGGTGTAGACAAATCCATATATATTTAAACCTAAATAAGTGCATCTTTGTAACCCCCTTTGGAACATTTCTTCGGCACATTGTCTCCAAGGATGGTTTGTTTGTTGACCTTATGAAGATAGCCATCATAATTTATCTCCAATATCCTTCAATGTAGAAAGATATTCGTGCCTTTCTAGTCCATTATGGCTACTACAAGAAGTTTAAACAAAGCTATGCAAAAATTATAGTGCCTTTAGAGGAGATCTTACATAAAGACAACCCATTTTATTAAGGAGAGGCACAAAAGGAGGATTTTTAAATGTTGAAGCTAAAGTTGGATAGTGCACTAATTCTACAATTCCCAAACTAGACTACTCCTTTCCACATCCATGTCAATTGCTTCAGCCTCCACAATTGGTACCATATTGGTGCAACCAAGTGAGGCTAAGATGGACCATCCCATTTCATTTGCAATTAGAAAATTGATGCAAGCTAAATATAATTACACCTCCATCGAGTGTGAGGTACCGACAATGGTCTATGCCTTACAAAAAATTTAGGCAATATATGTTAGTGACCCCATTCATATTTTTCACTGATCATGAGGTGTTCAAGTATATAGTAAATAAGTCTATTTTACATAGGTGCGTATGTAGATGGATAGTTCTATTCTAGGAGTTCTAGTTCTCTGTTGTTGTTAAACCTAGAAAACAAAATTTGGAGCCAAACCATTTGTCCCACATAAATTTTAACAATGTGGTGATGATGATTGAGGATGACATGTAAAACATAAAATTGTATAGAGTCTAGTGCATCCCTAAAGATTTGGTAGATATTTCCACTTTCTTAACATCTAGGTTTTCACCCCAAACCATGTCAAATAAGGAGAAAAAGCAACTTTTTATTTGTGTCACTCCCTTCCATCTCATTTAGGGGGATCTGTACAAACTAGGTAGAGATGAAGTCCTATGCTGGTGTGTTTTGGAATATGAGAGGGACTCCATCTTACAATAAGTGTATGAGGGAATCATAGGAGGCCATTATGTTGGAGATATAATAGTGCATAAGATATTGCAATCCTGATTGTGATGGTCAAACATGTTCTAAGATGTAAAGGAGTGCACCAAGGCATGTGACATATGCCAACACACCAAGAAGGCCAACCACCAAGATGAGATGCATCTCATCCCCATTATGACCCAAGTGCCATTCAAGAAATAGGCCATTTATTTTTTTGGACTAATAACTCCTATAACATGGTGCATAGGTGCAAGGTATATCTTGGTAACTACCAACTATTTCACTAAGTGGGATGAGGTCACACTGACAAAATATTATACAACTATGAGAGTCATGTGCTTCATTTGGGAGAACATAATCATTCAATATGGGTACCCATTAAGCCTAACTAGTGACAGGGGCACTCATTTCATCAATGAGATGGTGTGTATCCTCTTAACTAAATATATGGTGGTGCACCACAAGACCACCCCATATCATCCATAAGCAAATGACACTACTGAAGAATTCAACAAGATCTTAGGAACATGCCTAACAAAGATATGTGATGTTGGTTGTAAATATTGAGATGATTGTGTTTCAATGGTACTATGGTGTTTGGCACTGAAAGTTCTTCCCATAGAATTTCTAGTGCCATAATTATGCATTACATGGATTGGTCACTTAGATGACCAAAAATATTTGAGTACAAGTTTGGAAGACGTGAAGCATTTAGATGAAAAGCATGCCCAAGCAAGATGGAGTTAAAAAGACATGCCAAAAGATCTGACATGATAAGTACATCAAGTGCAAGGAGTTTATTGAAAGAGCATTGGTGCTATTCTATGACTCAAAGTACCTTAAGCACCCAAAAAAATTATAAATAGGGTGGATGAGCTCCTACATCATCCATAAAGTATTGGAGATAGGTGCATGTAAGTTGTGCATGTTATTCAGTGAAATGTTCCCAAGGCATTTCAATGACAACTGATTGAAGCTATATCAATAGTAGGATGGAACTTGCACCATAAGAACACTGACTTCTTGGTCTCTAGTCAGTTTGAAGTTGATCTAACTAGAACACAATTTGGTGCAAGCCAAATTGTCTTCTTTATTTTATTTTTTATTCCTTGTAAAGAGGTAATAAGTGGTGCATGATGGATGCAAGGACTATTCATCTAACCTCTCACAAATAATTCCAACTAGGTGAGACTTTTACTTTCTAAAGCACCTGAGGCCAGACATCTAAGTGGTGAGCATGTGAGACTCGTTACACTCAAGAAATAAGTGCATAAAACCCTATACATAATGATTCAACTAAAAGGTGTGATCTAATCCCACACATGAACTAATATAGCTTTTCATGCATAATTCCAATTAGGTGAGTCAAGCACTTGCACCCTCTAAGCGCATGAGGCTAGACATCTAAGTGGTGGGTGCATGAAACTCACCAAATGCTAGTAGAAGATGCATAAGATCCATGTGCACAAGGTGAACATTACAGGGCTCTTGGAGGCTAAAGAATGAACTACTTTGACACTTTTGTGCATAATACCAGTTAGGTGAGTCAAGACCATTTGATTTCTCAACACTTAGGGCTAGACACCTAAGTTTTTGGGCATGAGTAAGTTGCTAGACCTTGAAAATCTAAGAGCAAAATGATAAAGTATATAAGCGTAAAGGTAAACTTTGCACCACAATCAGAAAAAGGTACATCAATTGATCATACACTAGAGACTGGAACAAAAAGTGAAGATGCTCAACATGGTTGGACACAAAAAAGAAAGTGAACATACATAATCTGATTGTGCACAAGAGAACCAGAAGAGAAGCCAAGCATTGTGGGACCAATTTAAGGGGTTTGTATGGGGTAAGACAAGCCAAAATAAGATAAAGCACAAAAAACTAACCAAAATAGAGAAACATGCTAGAAATAGAAGAACAATTATAAGAAAAAGTAGAACTAAGGAGGCTAAATTACACACATGTGAGGTACTGTGCCTAGGTTGCCATAAAGAAGGTAAAGGTCACACCAAGAAAACAAGTGAAAGAGAGAAATCATCTAAGATAGTTGGCATCCACCCAAGTTTGAGTAGGAAGTGACCATTTGAACTAAATGTCACTTCATTAAATTACCATTAGAGAGCATTCAATGAAGCGGTGATGGAGACATAAATATATTCAATTAATGCATTGAGGATAAAGGATTTTCATAGATTTCACAAAATTTTGCATTTTCTAGGAAATCAAGGTGCCACCATGCCATAAAACAATTTCATTAATGATGGTAGATAAGAAAAGGGTATAAATTAGCGAGTGAAACATTTGCTTAGGTTACAAAGTTTACATTAACTTAAGATTAAGAACGAACCTATGTGAAAAGTAGAGAGTCGATGTGCAAAACCCTATTCTAGTGAGATTTGAGAACTTTCAAGTACAAGGAGTGAATGATTTCATGCTAAGAAGGATTATGTTCACAATAAGAATGATTTGGAGAAGTGTGGAGAAAATATTCTATAGAAATTAAATAGTTATAAAAGTGGATTGATGCCTTAGCTATTATTAAAGGTTAGCAAATCTTGGACCTAAGGGAATAGTCATAGATCCCACAAACTGTAGAAGTGCCACCACCATTTGAGGGTTTGATAAACCACACCTTTCAGATTTTAACACAAATAGGTTTAATATGGTAAATAAATATAAGGGATCAAGCTTTGAACTGACATAATAGGACCCAAAATGGACATGTATAGTGCTCGAAGTGGCCACAATAAAAACAATGGCATAACAAGTTGAAGTAGTGAGCATAGTGTAGGTGGACATCAGGGCACTCACCAAAATGTTCATCTAAGTAATGAAATTCCATTTAGAGGTCATGATAGGAGAGGATTGACACTCTTTTGCATACATCTACTAGCTAAAAGAGTATAATCATTGCATGTCTAGTCACTTCAAATACCTCGCATAAGATTGGATTGTGGACAGAGGGTAGAAGATGGTGCAAAGTGATGTCTTGTTCATAATCTCAATCTAAGATAAGTTAACTATTTTTGGTGCAACTCAAATTTATGATTTGCCATGATTTAGGAAGTTAGAGGAACTGGTATAATTCCCACTCTTGCACATCCATGAGGACTGCATCTACTTCATAGGAAGGCACATGAATATTTTAGTGTAGTTGATAAAGATAATAATTAGGCTCCTAGATATTGGCAAGGACATCCATTAGATGATGGATGATGATGAAGAGGTGGATCATGTGGCCTAGATCCTAAATTAATTTAAGGGGGTTTTATATTCCCCATCAAAGAGTATAAGGACCCCAATATGAGGGTGACAATGTGCCTTATAAGATCCAAGCTATGCCTAGGTGATTTATGGACTGATGTGACTAAGGAATACCTTTGAATTGCCTATCACATAACACAAGGCATGTAATTCAACATTGCCAAATTCATCACTGATGAATTTGTAAAGAATGCATAGGAGTTCCATAGGGCAAAATGGACATTGAGATGGGGATCCATCCTCATTCTCATCATCATGGAGAAGATTGGGATTCTAGATGGGGATGAGGATAACCTCTAGGTCCATCTAGAGCATAATGACTCATCAACATAAAATTACAAACACTTCATGAGCCCACCCTCTTTCAGCACCAAATATAAGACTTATATCATAAGGTGGTACAAAATATACATAGAGGCCTTCAAGCTAGAATGGTGCATCCCTCAAGGGCTCCCTCAAAATATGTTTGAAATGGTAACCTTTTCCATAATGTACCACTATTATGTGGTGTGATTATTTCTAGTTGATGGTAACATGACAAGGTGGCTAAAGCTCCCTTATGCCTTCTCAATAAGATACCTTAGGGACATGATGATACATTAGATATCCAATGCACAATAGCTAGACATTATAGTCAAGGAACTAGATATGGAGAGGTACATGATGAGGTGCTAGTTCATTCATGTAGATATGAAGGCCACCAAGGATAAAAAGGATGAATAGAATGACCTAGATATCCACCTCCTTTATGAGGAAAACATACATGGCCACATCCATATGATCTATTATGAGATGAATCCATAAAAGAAGGGCCTTAACATTGAGCACAGTGAAGACCCTCCAATCTAGATCAGTGATGAAGGAACTCTAGCACCAATAGATAAGAAGAAGTCTCCCAAAAAGAAGACTGGGGAGACTTTGAAAGAGATAGAGGAGCAAATAAGGCTTAAAATCACCTTAGAATAAGAAGCCTCTCTTTTGACCTCCACAAAGAATCACATATAATTCATGCTAGAGGTTTCTCCTAGTGAAAATAAGAAGGGGAAGGTTCCTCTTGTGGTGCTTAGGATAATCTTATTTGACATAGATGAAGAAGAGGAGGAAGAGGAGTTGGAGGAAGAAATAGTTAGGAAGGGCATGTACATCATGCCCAAGGAATATGACTCCTCTTAAAATGAATATACCCCCTCTCGATCCCCTCATACTGAATTGGAGAAGAAGATGTGAAGATAGAATAAAATTGACCTCAATGATGAAGATATATAAAAGACACTAGAGATGGAGGAGTGGAGAAAAAATGATAAAGTCTAGAATGTCAAAATAATCCATTAAGATGGTTGAGGATGAAGAGTGTAGGAAAGAAGTGGAGTGTAAGGCACAAGAGATGAAAGGAAATAAGGATGGAGAAATGGGTGAGAATCTCAGTGAGGCAAAATTGCATAGAGAAATAATACCTGTAGGTAAACCAACTGAAAAAGAGTTGAAGCATAAATGGGAGGACATGGGCCTAGACCAAGATCATATCAATGTGGTGTTGGAGTTTAAACACAAGTGAGAGGCCATGAGAGCCAAGGGCATGACCCAAACTGGAATTAATTGAATAGAGGCTAAGTAGATAAAGGTAAAAGAAAATAAATGAAAGGTGTAGGCCAAAAAAATGAATGTTGAGAAAAAAAAGTCTGAAGAAGAAAAGGCCAAGAGGAAAGAAATAGAAGAGAAGGCAACCTAGGTAGAAAGAGATAAAATGAATAAATAAAGAGAGGAAAAGTTTTCCGCTTGTATAGAACCTAGAAAGGAGAAAGCTACTGAAGATGCACCTAGCACCCAATTTAACTTGGCAGAGGAAGCTGCACAATAGGCACATCCTAGTTCTAAAGGGGTGCCTAAAGATAAAGAAGGTGATACTAGTGCCTTAAAAGAATAAAAGGAGAATATGGTATAGAACCCACAAGGGAAAGATGATATTAAGGCTAACATCGAGGAGGTTCTTGCCAAAAAAACACAATGAAAAGAAGAAATAGACAAGGGGAAAAAGTCAAAAGAAGAACCCCTCCATAAATAAGATAATAAAACTAGCATCGAAGAGAGAGAAGAGGTAGACCAAGGGGAGAAGTCTAATGAAGAATCCCTAAGATAAGAAGAATAAGGTAGTGGATAAATCCCTACCACCAATGGAGGGGAGCAGGAACATATAAAGGTAACCATCAAGGATGAAGAGTATGAACCAAACTATAGGGAGAAAGTATAAAAAGGGTTCACCTAGGATGAAAAATCCTATATGATGGAGTATATGGCCCCTCAAGCTGCCAAAAACTTAATGTGCCATAAAGTTTCTTGGGACCTTAATTGATTCATGGATGAGCCTTAGTTTGAGGTGCCTATGAAAGCAATTTGAAGCACCAAGAAACCCAAAGAGGGGCATGACTACCTACTCATGAATCCTAGGGATATGAACCCTATGAGGTTGGTTAAAATTCTTCTCAAAATGGCCTCTAAAATGGTATGCAAAAACATTATCAATGATGTTCATGTCACCAATTGGAAAGACATTACACTCAAAGTATAAGAAGAAATAAAAATGATGAAGCTCAACTCTAGCAGCTAGTTGAGCATGTCAAATAAGTGGAGCCATCCTTTTTGGATGGTATTAATACTTCAAAAATGCAAGAGGTTGATAAGGTTTGCACACTAATAAAAAAATTCTCGCCTAGATGAAGTTGATGCTAGAGGAATAATAAGACCCCAATTAATCCATAAAAGGAGAGCTAAACAAAAATCTTGATGTAGAAGAGGACCTCTTCACTAAACTAGAAGAGGGTGTACAAGAAGTAGATGCCATATTTTATAACTTTACCACTCAAATATCAATCATCGATGCATGCCTTCAAAAGGTAAAAGAGGAGAAGGATGCTTTGGTGAAGCATGCATTTAGTGTGAGAAGGACTGAGTGCACCCAGGTTATGGTGCAGGTCAATACCTTAAGTGCCCACCTAAAGACCCAGGAGTAAGAACTGGAGGCACTCTTCCATGCCTTTCATATAAATGCAAGTGAATAAGTGGATATTTTAGATGGTGGGGTGAGAAGGTCAAAGGAAAGGATGGAATCCTTTAGGAAAGAACTAGAGAACATGGATGTGCTCACACTTGAGGATGTATCAATAGAAGCAAAAGGCACCACCAAAGAGATCAAGATCATAATTTAGGGCTTCAAAAACTTCAAGGTGAAACTATAGTATAACACACCTAAATTTTGCACAACAAAGGCATTGAAAGACTAGTCTAAGGGTGGACTAGTAATTTTGTATGGGGTAATGTTGGGTCCTTTTTTGGTGATACCTAGTAGATCATGTTAAATTAGCACATCTTGGCATGTGGAAGTCATTGAAAATGATTACTCTTTTGAAACTGTTAGCACCAACTAGAAGAATCTTTGACAATCTTATGCTAGCTAGTAGGTAGTTACCTAGCACTTGGGTTTTAAGGGACATCCCTTTGAGTGCTTTCACATGGTAGTTAGAGAGTGTGAGTGTTAGAGTATTAGAGATGGTGGCATAACAACCCCAAATGATAGCTTAATACCTGATGTGCACCCATCCAACTTGGAAAGAAGATGCCCTTCTACCTATAAAATGAGCTTGAACCTGAAGAAAGGAGGAAGTGACATTAATTTAATGAAGCTCTGCTAAAATCGATGGATGCCATTAATACATTATAATCAACATGAACTATGTTAATAATTATAAATGTATATCCCAAGCTCACTTGTGAGCCTTTAGGCATGAGTAGTTTTAAAGATGAACACATGCTCTATTTTCATGTTATGAACTTTGTATATTGAAACTATGAATTAATGAAGAATTTTATTGAGAAAAATTGTGTGTGGATCTTATCTAGGTGGTTACAAAACTATTTTATGTTTAAGAATTGAATCTAATAGTTATGATAGTATAAATTTGGTATATTAATATGTTGCCTTATGAAGGTTTACCCCCAGTGTAAATGGCATCTCTATTTAACATAGCAAGCCCTCAATAGGCTAGAAATTATCCTAAGTATTGAGATAAGCATGTGCTTAAGCCTTTATCCCTACACCTAGGGTGTTATCTGGATGGATGAGTCTCTGAGTATGAGTTATTCCCATATTTAAATAAGCACTTGAATGACACTCTACTTACCATTTGAAAGACTTTCACCAATTGAAAAATGAAACTAGTCTAATAATAACTTGTGCCACCATGGCCAAAACTAGTCCCCTTGAATAGGCTCATACCTATTGATCTTACCTATAATATACTTACATCAATAGATCTCTTAATCCCATTTATATAATGACTAAGTCCCATCGAGACTAAGGTTACACCATGTTTCAACTAGCCCAATGTGGGCCCTGGTCCTTTCACTTTTGTGCTTCTAGTGAGTATACAAGGCTTGTGACTTATGTGAAATTGATTCCATTGTAGTAGTGCATTTAAATTTTGTGCACCATAGATATTTACTATGCTTTAACCTAGATGTATCAAGGATAAAATTGAATTATATTGATTGGTAAGCACATGACTAGGCACATAAGCTAAACAAGGAGACTTTTCCTCAATAGGTCACTTCATATCCCTCCCATAGACACATACCAAAGGAGATCCAAAGTTATCCCAACCCCTTCCAAAAATCTTCAATTAGAGGAAAGACCATCTGTCAGTTTGAATAATATAGAGGAATATCTTACTAAGAAGGAAGTGAAGGAATAAAAATAGTTGATATCCTTGGTGGACTATGCCACAAATGATGAAGAGAATGTAGAAATTACAATGGAATAAAAATAGAATATGAGTGAGGAGGAAGCTTTGGGTGAGGAATGTGAAGAGGCCAAGTTAGAAAAATATAAACTCTAATATTGGGAAGTCTGTAAGACAAAGAAACACTAGCTAGTGCCCTAGACCAACAAGTCCTCACAGTAGAGCAAAACCAAATGATAAGTGAGGTGGTTTCTTCTTTAATTTATTATATTTAAATTTTAGATACTTTGACAATGTCTTATTCTTTTGATTAATGTATTCTTTTATTATATACCCAAATAAGGACTCCTAAGAAAGTAGTCCATTTTGAACACTTAGTAACTATTTCTATTTTTGATCTTAAAATGCTACCAGTCTTGGGGAAACATTTAGCTTAGTTAGAATTACCTATGCCACAAACATACCCTATAAAATCAACCACACTATAAATTTAAAAGACTCTAGGATTGATGAAATTCATAGCTAAGGTTAATCCATAGAGGGAGCCCTCACCATGGTAGAGGATTGTAGAACCCTATTACAATTCCCTATTCAAATAAGTGCTCCATTAACACCTTATACATTGACTCCTCCAATTATAACTCCTCCTATGACACCTCTACCCTCTAACTTGGAAGACCCGAGTCAATAAAGAGAATAAGGGGAACTTATTACTCCTGAATGGGTTAAAGAGATGTAGGGAAAGCGAGATGAGAGGCATAATTTAGTTATTATTGAATTTTTTATAGTCTCTACTAAATTTCATAGGTAGAGTGGTACTATATAAGTGGTGAGGAAGATGATGGTTGTTAATATGGTTACAATTTATGAAATGGAATTTTATTAGAGATAAAATATATTTCCCTTAGCCAAAAAATCTTAAAGGAATATTGGTGATCCAAATGAATATACTGAATATTTCTGTAGTTTTATGGATTCTACTAGGGAAGCAATGAAAGAAATACACAAAGTTAAGGAGGAGGCATAGTGGAGGCTACTGTAGAAGTAAATCATACATTCTCATTATAAGATTTTAGATAGTTTGAAAAATTAAACCACTTGATTTTATAATATTTTGAACAATATTTAGGTTTGTAGAGGAGACAACTAGTCAGAGAAGGCAAAGGTGCTTGGGTTGTAGCACTGGTTAAAGGAGTATGAAAATACACCTAACTTTTCGACAAAGTGTTCCAAGAATAGTGATTTTAGTTAATTGAATTTACTTTCTAATTAGGATGCAGCATGAGTATTAAACTACGTGATTAATAAAAGAGATGTTGCTCTTGCATGGCATAATGAGATAAAATATCTATTGGTACATCTTGTGAAGAATGAAAACTAGGTCTTAGAAATTCTAAAGAACATGAGGGCCACTGAAGAGATAACCTCTATAAGTGAATTAGTCAATAGATAAAATCTTAAGACACTTCTTAAAGTAATAAAGAACAACTTTAAGGAGGAGGTTGAAGGCATAATATATAAAACCAACAATAAAATTTTACAACTAATTAGTTTTTTAAAGTATAGAGTAATGAAAGCAAGGCCTTGGGAGTTGAGTTTAATAGCTTATAAGTGGAAAATATATGGTTGATGGATGAAACCATCATATTTTAAATCCCTCTTTGCTCAATTTTGATGTCATTAATAGGGGGTTCGAAGATGCCTATGTATTGTTTGAATAACTTAAGGATAAGGATGAAGCTTTAAGATTAGTTCTCAATACCCAGCCAACTGTAAGTGTCACCAATTCAACATAAACTTCCTAATTTCTTGGATATATATTCATGCCTACTCCAAGTGGGCCTATCTTGATCCCACTAGGAATACTAATTTCTACTACAGTTCCGCTACTTGTCACTCTATCATATTTTAAAGCTAGTGGTGCCACATTAACACCTTGATACATATAAATATGTACTTGCATGTTTTGGTTAATTTATAAATTTGGTTCCAAATTTAAATTTCATGTATTTATTATATTTTTTTTGTAAAATTCTATTTTGGATTGACTACTTTACATACATCCTTTGCATGAGATTTAGATGCAAGTCTTATTTTTTTAAATGTATTTTTAGACTTTGCTTGAGAGACGAGGCCTTCCCCATTCCAATATATTTATAATTATATCTTCCGATTCCAAAATGAGAATAAATTTGGGTATTGAAATTAATAGGAAAATTTGAGAAAAGTTTTAAAATTGATCTCAATGCATAAATCTTGGTTCTTCTCCAAACTTGTGGATCATGTAAGAAGTTATATCATTTTAGTTTCTTAGTATTTTGGTTGTAAATTATTTCTCTTTAATATACAATTATTAATATTGATATATTGTCAAGTTATATGTATTTTACATATGAATCATAATCCCCTGTTATAGATGTGTTATTGTAGTCTAAAAAATGTGGCAACTTTTGATTTTATGTGCTCAAGTTTATTGTATTCTAGTTACCTTTAACTCATAACTATGTTTGATTATTGGTGTGCTATAATATCCTATAGTATACATTGGTATTTGATTTCTTGTCCAACCTTAGTTCAGGTGCTGGCCTTGAAAAGTTTCATTTGGTGTAATCCATAAGCCTCATTTTATACCTTGCCTTTCCCTCTTTTTTATTTTATTTTAATCCTACCCAAATTAGGTTAGATCCATCATAAGTATTCCCATATCAAGTATATTTAAATTCATCCATCATTGACCCATCTATGGTAAACAAACTACTTCGCTCATCACTATAATGTTAATAGACTATTTAAAAAACTAAATACCCAATAATTCATGCCTTGGAGTGAATTTAATTCATACATCCTAAAACATTAGAGTATACCTCATAAAGGTTTATGGGATGTGCATAAAACCCACATCAATAGTGATTAATGAGTTTTTATACAACATGGTGAAAGATGAAGTACTACACAAAGTGGCTTTGGAACACGAGCAACCTCAGCTTATTGAGGATGCACATCAAGGAATAATAGGTAGAAATTTGAAAGGAAAATAAATTATAAGTAAGATATTTAAAAGTGTTATATGGTGGCCTACTCTATGTCAATATACACACTAGGTTGTAAAAAAATATGATATCTATCAAAGGATGGGAAAGTCTAATTAGAGATATGTAATGCCATTAAATTCTTGACTATCAGAGCACCAAATGAGTAAGGGGGAATTAATTTCTTAGGGCTAATCAATCCACCTTGTAATTGAAGTAATGAAAAATAAAACATCACTACGATGTAATACTTTACCAAATAGGTGGAAGCTGATATGACTCCAAGATGCAGTGTTAGGACATATCCAAGCTCTTGTATGAAAATATTATAACCAAATTTAGGTGTTAGATCAAAATGGTTAGTGATAAAGGTATAGATTTCTTAAATGAAACTATCAAGACTCTCACATAAGAGCTTATGATATCACACCATAAAATCAAAAAACACCATCTACAAGTAAATGGACAAGTGAAGTCATCAAATAAAGTTCTTGGAAAGATGCTCAATAAGATATAAAATGTTCAAAGAGATGATTGGGAGTATCAAATTATTGTAATCTTATAGGTTTAGAGGAAAAATTACAAGTATGAGGCATGTTTCATACCATTTCAGCTCGTTTATGGACTTGAAGTAGTAATACCTATGAAATACATAGTTCCTACTCTATGTATTGAAATGATAATGAGACTAAGGGATCAAGATTATCTATAAGTACAAATTATAAATTTAACCAAAATGGAATAATATAGGTAAAGTAAAAAATGGACATAGAAAGTTAACAAGTTGAGTTAGAAAGCATTGCATGATCGTAACCTGTGATATAAAGAATTCATTCTAGAACAAACAATCTTAATATATGATAAAAAATTTAGAGTATTTTGAGGAAAGTTGCATTTTAGATGGAAATGACTATACATCATTCATGAATTATCATAACAAGAATTTAAAAAAAAATATATATATCTTCAAGTATCTATTTTACCAAGATGTGTAAATGGTTATAGGTTTAAGCTTTACCATCAATAATATCTATCAATTATCATAGAAAATTGAGAGAGGGTGTTGAGTAACACCAAGTGGCTTAGGATTTTTGATTAATGTATTATTTTATTGTTTTGATTTTAATTTTGTGTGTGTTTGTGTAGTGTGATTTATATATCATAGGACATCAAAACTATAATTAAAAAGTTAAACTAATAGCGTGTAATCTAGGAGCAAGTCCAACATGAATGAAAGACAACTTGTAATGGTTAGATGCGGATAATCAATTAAGTCTAGGAATGAAGAATTGACAACTAATATATGGATAAAATACAATCAATGATCATTCAAAACCATTAATGATGATAGACTTTTATTCAAAAATAGTATGTTATGTACATGCTCACTAATTACTTATTATCTAGATACTTTAATTACTTTCTTAATTTCTCATATTTTTACATGAAAAATGGATTAAATGAATAAAATTAACTATCTAAAAACTAAAATAAAAAATCAATCTAAAAAATATAGATAATCCATAAATTGAGTTGATAACAAAGTTCACTCAAAACTGGGTTACATCTTTGGGTTCACTCAAATGTTGAATTGATCGATTAAAATGATGTAAAAATATCATTTCTTACATTAAATTATCCTAATAATGGGCTCTCAATATAAAAACAAGTGTTTTATGTCCTTGATTCAGAGCTTATACTCATTATCTGCTATATCCAATCTCTAACAACTGCAATTCCAATTATTGCATTCACATTTGTAATGTTCCCTCATTCTTGTCAACTTGGTCTATTCCTTTGATATCAACTTCTTGTTTATTCATATTATCTATGACTTATGTGCATTACATTAGTACTCACAATCCTATGAAAACTTCACACATTCATCTTACTTCTCACTCATTTTTTTTACATTTACCTTTTAGTCCTTTACTTTGTCCTCACGCTTACTATCCTCCACTAGTCTTGGTCAAATAGCCACAATATTTATTAGGTTTCCATAACTAAATTCTAACAACTTAGAATATTTATCTATATCTTGGTCAATGTATCTGAATTACCCTTAAACACCCTCAGAACCTCAATACCTTCTTCTCTTACTAAGCCCTCAACCTCATTAACAAGCTTGTAGCATTTTTTATTGAAATCTACACGATATGAACATGTACCATTTATTTTTGACAAACTAATAAGTTATCTTGACACCCTATATAATTTTTTAACTATAAATGAAGTTTCAAGACTTAATTCCTTGTCTAGACTCCTTTTATATCCATTTGTTCATCTTAATTAGCCTTGTTTAGACCTAATACACCCTATTTTCAACTCAAACCTCTTTTTTACATATGTACGGTCATTATTTCAGTATTATATGTTAAAAATATTATTTCCCATGTCATCACATTATGTTTTACCAAATTTTGAAATTTTTCATTGGTGAAAACAAAAGATATGTCTTCTTTTTCTATTTTACCTTAAACTAGGGTTTTCCAGGCCTGTGATAGGCCTAAGAATTATTAAGACATTTTATAGAGAATATTTATGGATTTCAAAGTACCAAAAGAACTATTTATGCTTTTTTTCACTTTTATACAACTTTACTTGCTATGACCCTTAATTTGGTTTAAAACATGAATATCACAATTTATTCATACACAAGTTGCCTAGTTTCAATTAAAATTAGGGTAATCAAAACATTCCTTCTATCCTAATGGTTTAGACACATTTACCAAAGCTATGAATCCATTATTTCATCATTATTCATTATCTTAACATCATAACAAATCCTCATCTTTTGCTAATCAATCATTCTAAGCAAATTTCTTTAAACATAGTCTGACTGTGTATACATAAATAGGGTTAACAATGCAAGTTTCCTTATAATTTTGGAACATTACTCCAAGTTTATAATACTTCACAAAGTCTTCCAATATTCCTTCTTGATACCATCTTTAAGCCACAAACTCATATATCAGACCTTTTTTTAAATATTCAAACTTACAAGTTAAAACATGGTACTTTGACTATTTTAGTAGACATGGTACCCAAAATAATTACTCTTGTTCTTGTTTGTATCAAAAATTTACACTCATGAAATAACAATCCAAAAAAATGATGTTTATACCTTCTCAGACCATTTTAAAACCTTCCACTCTGCTTGGTTTTCTCTTAACCTCATTTCATCCTCATAGTTTGTAGGGTTTAAGAACTCAGTCTTCCTATAGTAAAAGAATACAAAGATTTCAATGGAACCTTAGAACTAGATTGACAAAAAACTTAGTTCATATGCATAATAACACATCTATTTCAACCTACCTACTTCTTGGAAACACCATCCTTTTCAAATTAACACTCCTGACAAGATATTGGGCAATAACTCCAAGTTTTAATACTATATGTATTAACTCAGTCTTACAAATGCACAATCTACCCACCTTACACAATAGAAAACTTAATATCATGAAATATTAAAGAATTCCATTCATATATTTAGATTCACACAACATGGTCAATATAAATATAGATACAACTATTTAAAGATTCAAATATTACAACTTTATTGATTTAGAACATATACATGAAGAACTCTAGCTTCTTGAGATAATACAGAGGTGTCAACCTTATCTCTTCTTCTACCTCTCCATACCTCTATCTTCCTTTCTCAGAACTAACTTCACTACTTTCTAAATTCTAATTCATATGGGATACAACTTTCACCACAAACCAAAACTTTGTTTTATACACATGAAAACTGCCTTCTTCCTATAACTAACTCTTGATAACTACTTCCACATACATATTCATCAAAAGACCTTTGTTTTTGGTCATTTTATCTATGAAATGTATGTGATGTACTTTATAAACCCATTAGGACCCACACATGAAATTACTATAACATTTAACCACTTAACCTTTCTTTCCAACACATAAAAATGCTTCAAAACACACTTATACAATTAAAATTTTCAAATGCCCAAATTGGCAAGAAAATGCCAAAGGGCCACCTAGACACATTCTAAGACTAATGTAATGACTCTAATGCCTCCTAGGGCATGTTTTAAGACTAAAGACACTAAATTGACATCATAATTTTGGGGAAGATAGATATTGAGCTCCTATGGATTGCTATGCTTCTTTCATCTCTTCTAATTCATCTCTCTTGGATCATCCTTATCTTTTACTACTTCTTCATACCTCAATTACTCCTCTTTGTGCTCAAACTTGCCTCTATCATACACTATTATGACTCCTTGATTACTTGCATCATCTTGAATTTTATGCACACTCTCTTCTTCCTCTTTACCTATATTATGTGGGCTATATATGCCCCAATATACTGCTACAACTCTAGTATTTTTAGCTTCTTCTGCTTCCATCTTCGTACCTGCAACTAATACAAAATCAATGTCTTGTCTAGTTGTTGTCTCAATGAAATTTGAGCCTCCATAAGGCCCCACATCTTCAACTTTCTATTATACTATAATCATAGTTCTTTTTTTATGTTCTTTATCTTCCTTCATAAACTCTTCATCTACTAGAACCTATACTATCTGATCCTTTTCTCTCACTTCATCACTTAATGTTCTCTCCAAGGCTACCAAATCTACTTCTAATTTCTCACTTCTATCATATAAAAACTTGCAATAATTTTCCATACTTTTATCCATCAATTGCATTTTATTTTCCAAGCCTTCTATGAGGTTGTCAAACTAATCCACTTCATCTTGATCCTTCCTTTTATTTGGTTGGCTGCAACTATCACCTTGTTCTTCACTCATTTGCATCTCTTCCATCTCAAAGCACTATTTATCTTCTTATAATTTATCACTCAATTTCATCACCTCTTCATCATGGTGTTTCTCTTCATCTTCTTTCATCCTCATCTTATATCTCTTCATTTCATTTTTGAGTTGCTTGCATAATAACTTTTTTGTTCTCTCTCCTCTCTCTTTGCTTGTACCTTTCTTATCTTCATCAATAGTTTGATTGGCCACTTGAGTGGATTATTTATCATTACCCATACATCATTTGGGATTTCAATTTCTCTTATCTATTATAATATGACTATCATCCTATCCATATACTGCCTCATCTCAACCATCTTTCTTTCCATCTCTATTCTTTGCTTGGTGTCATCTTGTACCATATTATTCTTGTGGTAGCTTATCTTATCAGCTATGCCCTATTAATTCTCACCTTTATTTTTTCTCACCTCTTTTAATATTTCTAACAACTCCTTGGTCTCATCTATACCTATTCCTATTCTTGACAAGCCTTCACTTACTTGCCACATCATGACCTCACTTAGGTTATTCACTTGACTCTCTCTTTTATCCTCACTTGGGACTTCTCCTCTTGTCCTACCTATAGGACTCTCTCAATCTCACATATGATATCCTCTTTGATCTTTATCAATATTTATATCACTTCTCTTTAAGCATCACTTGGCTACAATGTTACTACCAATCTCTTATCCTTTCATTTTTTACTTATAACTTTACATGAACAAATCAAAAACATCAATTGAAATCAAAACATAACTCGTAACTTGTTATATGTTTTCCTTTACTTTTCTCATGAATATTGGCTACTCTGATACCAAATGATTTAGACATTATACTCATTATTTTCTATATCTAATCTCTAACAACTGTAATTCCAATTATTACATTCACACTTGCAATGTTCCCTCTTTCTTGTCAACTTGGTCTATTCTTTTGATATCAACTTCTTGTTTGTTATCATTATTTATGACTTGTGTACATTACCTTAGTCCTCAAAATCATATAAACACTGCACACATTCATCCTAGTTCTCACTTTTTTTTTACATTTACCTCTTACTCCTTTGCTTTGTCATCACACTTACTATCCTCCACTAGTCTTGGTCAAATGGCCTCAATTTTTATCAGGTTTCCATAAATTCATTATACCAACTTAGAATATTTATCTATATATTGATAAATTTATCTAAACTTTCCTTAAACACCCTTAAATACTCAAGTAACTTCTTCTCTTACAAAGCCCTCAACCTCATTAATAAGCTTGTAGCCTTTTTTATTAAAATCTACATGATATGAAAATGTACCTTTGATTTTTGACAAACTAATAAGTGATCCTAGAACCCTTTATAATGTTTTAACTATAAATGAAGTTTCAAGACTTAATTACTTGTTTAGACTCCTTTTTAATCCATTTGTTCATCTTAATTAGCATTGTTTAGACCTAATACACCTTATTTTCAACTTAGACCTCTTTTTTCCATATGTACAGTCATCATTTCAATATTATACATTAAAAATATTATTTCCCATGTCATCACCTTCCATTATAACAAATTTTTAAATTTTTCATCAATGAAAACAAAAGATATGTCTTCTTTTTCTATTTTACCCTAAACTAGGATTTTTCAGGTCTGTGATAGGCCTAAGAATTATCAAGACATTTTATAGAGAATCTTCATGGATTTAAAAGTACCAAAAGACCTAATTATTTTATGTTTCACTTGTTTATAAATTTATCCAAATCTATTTTACTTACTCTGACCCTTAATCTAGTTTAAAACATGAATTTCATAGTTTATTCACATACAGGCTGCCTAGTTTCAATTGAAATCAAGATTATCAAAACATTCCTTATCTCCTAATGGTTTAGACATGTTTCCAAAAGCTCTAAATCCATTATGTAATCATTAATAATTATTTTAACATCATATAAACTCCTCATATTTTGCTAATCAATCATTCTAAGTAAACTTCTTTAAACACAGTCTGACTATGTATACATAAATAGGGTTAACAATGCAAGTTTCCTTACTTACAGTCTTGGCACATTAATATAGGTTAATAATCCTTCACAAAGTCTTCAAATATTACTTCTTGATACCATCTTAAATCCACAAACTCATATATTAGACCTTGTTCAAATATTCAAAATTACAAGCTGAAACAAGGTACTTTTATTATTTAGAAGACAGGGTACCCAAAACAATTACTCTTGTTATTGTTTGTATCAAACATTTACACTCATGAAATAACACTCCAATAAAAATATGATCATACCTTCTAAAACCATTTTTCAACCTTGAACTTTGCTTGGTTTTCTCTTAACCTCATTTCATCCTCATAGTTTGTAGGGTTTGAAAACTCAGTTTACCTATAGTAGGAGAATACAAAGATTTAAATGGAACCTTAGAACTATATTGACAAAAAAATCAGTTCATATGCATAATAACACATCTATTTAAACCTCTCTACTTCTTGAAAACACCATCTTTTGCAAATTAACACTCTTGACGAGATATTGGGCAATAACTCCCAATTTTAATACTATATGTATTAACTTAGTCCTACAAATGCACAATCTACCCACCTTACACAATATAAAACGTAATATCATGAAATATTAAATAATTACATTCATATATTTATAATCACACAACATGGTCAATATAAATATAGATACAACTATTCAAAGATTCAAATATTACAACTTTATTGATTCAGAACATATACATGAAGAACTCTAGCTTCTTGACATAATATAGAGGTGTCAAAATTATCTCTTATTCTACCTCTCCATACTTATATCTTATTTTCTCCTAAATAAACTCACTACTTTCTAACTTCTAATTCATACAAGATATAACTTTCACCACAAACCAAAACTTTGTTTTATACACATGAAAACTACCTTCTTCCTATAACTAACTCTTGATAACTACTTCCACATAACATATTCATCAAAAGACCTATGTTTTTGGTCATTTTCTCTATGACATGCATGTGATGCCCTTTATAAACCCATTAGGACTGACACATGACCTTACTACATCATTTGAATACTTAATCTTTCTTGACAATACACAAAAATGCTTCACAACACATTTATTCAATTCAAATGCTCAATTGGTGGGAAACTACGAAAGGCCCACCTAGACACATTCCAAGACTAATGTAATGACTCTAATTACTCCTAAGGCATGTTTTAATACTAAATACACCAACTTGACATCATTTTTTTGATGCCCTTACATTAGTCCTCTAGGAAGTCTGGCTTTGGCTCTAGCTTTAGATTTTATAAACTATATCTTACTTATCTCTCCCAAATGAGGGGTTACAAAAGTTCACTATAATGTCTCTAGGTTGTATGTGTAATGGATCTTGTCCTATAATTACTAATCCAATAATATATAAATGCAAACTTGTTTTGTCTCCTAATAAGGGGCTAAAAGTTCCCTATAATGTCTTTAGGAGGTCTATGCAATCGGCTTTTAGACTTTAATGTGCTACTCTTGTAATATCAGACATCTACACTTTGATTTCTCCTCTTTTTATTATTTATAAGGGCTTAAAGCTTACAATATTTCTTATCTTGTTCTCCTTTATAAGGGATTGAATCTTAAAAGCTTTCTTGTATGTTGTTAATTATAATATTGAGCCTTTGATAGTATTTCCAAGGCCCTTGATTTATGGGTTAAATCCTTATCCCTTTTGCACAGGGTTACGGATTCAAATCCCCTTATAATATGCCTCATGTCCTTTAATTTTAGCAAGAAGTCCCAAAATTAAGGGATAAATACAAAGTCTTGCTTTTAGTTTTATAAATATGGTATATCTTGTTATCAATCCTTAAAAATAGGCTAAGTGAGGTGAGGGGGTCGAAACCCACTCTAAATTCCACACATTAACTCATGGGGAGGATTTTTTGGTGTTTTGGATAATATTTTATCCCACTTTAGAGGGGATAACAATAAAAAATATTTAAGAGATAAAATTCATCCCTTGTAACTTGGTCATGATACCATGTATTACATGAAACTTGCCTTAGAACTCATATCGATTGGTGGAGCTTTGTGAATGCCATGTTAAAGTCTATTATTAGTCTATGTGTTAGGTCATATAGGTCTAGTTAGATGATGTTGTCAGCACTATGTTATTTTTCCCCTATTTATTACCATCTTCAAAAGCCATAACTTTTGAATACAATGTCTGTTTGACCCTGTTTAAATTGTATTAGAAATATCTTGACAAGGTCTTCGATGTGAAGATAATTTTGGGAAGTTTTAAGACCATATAATTTGGTCACTAGTGGAGATCCTCCTAGATCACTCCTCCCTACTAAAAATATTTAAGACCACCCAAAGTCTAATTTATTCCTCTCTTATCAAGAACAACCTCTTCCTACAACTCATCAAATAATACAAGAGTAAAATCAATAAAAGGAACTATTCTCACCTCGATTCATGATCATAGGAGACTAATTTAATTTCTCTCTCTTGGAGGCTAACTACCCAAATTGAAACGTATTAAACTAGGTTAAGTGAGTTCATGACTCCCTCTAATCTACCAAATGACCTTCTTTAACTCTTGGTGTCTTGGTATTTTTCTTAACATATTATCTTAGCCACTTCAATGCACTATTTGTAGTCTAAGGTGAAGTTTTCCCATTGATATATGTTTTTTTAACATTCTCCTTATTGCTCAACATTTCAACAAGATCAAAAAATTACATTGCATAATAAGTGGAGTTATAATAGGTCACCACTTGTACAAATTTCCATTATTATCATCTTATAATCAAATGAAATATACATGGATTGTAAACATATTTCTATTTACAAAAAAAATTCAATTTAGGTATTTACAAGATGTGCATACAAACATTACATATACATTGAAAGACATATTTTAATGAAATAAAATGGATGCCAACATACATCCATAAAAAATAGTGCTCTTGTTGAGTGTTACTCACCATGAAATTGATTCTTATGTTGATTTTATGCCACTTTGTCTCTCTTGGAATAAAAATCTAGCTACCAACATGTGTCTCAACTATTGTCTAACTTAGAAATACTTTGTTTTGGAGTTCTCTCTCAATGGAGTGCCTATTTACCCATCTTATTAAATTATACAATAAGTGGTAATAAAAACATGCTAACATGAATGTAAACATGAATATGATAATATAAAACAAAAAATTATACATCTTATGATGGGATGTTCATATTTTGCTTCTCAACTTGGAAGGATGCTCCATATTCACTCTCAATTAGTGATATACATCCAAACTTACTTATAGAAATGGGGTTATTTTCCTTTATTATTTTTCAATAATGGAAATCCAAAAGCGTTTTGGAGGTGCTACATAATCATGCTAAAAAAAATCACCTACGCAAATATGTTATCCATGAAACCAAATAATCTCTTACCAATCTAATCTGGTGGATGCTCCTCTTTGGCTTGTTCCCTCTTGATGGTGTATTATATGGATAGGTGGGATTATTCATGCATTGTCTCTTATACCATTGGTGTTTGATCAACTCTTTCATGTGATTCCTCTTTCTTTGTAGGGTTTTAAACAACATCCTTTCTTGTAGGTCCTTACACAACTTCCTTCTTGTCAATATTTGGATGAAGGTTCTAACATTTCTCAACCTAAAGGCCACTCATATTACAGTGAGAGAAATAATTATTTTCCACTTTCTTGGATAATAAGCCTTCTTTCCATTCTCCACATTTTTTCTTAGAGAGTGGTATTTACAACAAGCCTCATTTCTCTTGAAGGACATGGACTTATTTAGGTTGGAATTTCTCCTCAAATACATGGAAACATAATGGTTATTAATTCCAAAAAAATAACATGGATATGCATATAAACTTATTTGTGTTACAAATCCATTCTTCTCATAATCAAAGTAAACATTGGAATAATTATACTTTCCATACCTTTCAAGGATGTCTTTTATCCAAGTCTAATGAGGGGAAGATGTATTACCTCTTCCTTTGATATGTTTATCTCTATTTGAATATGCTTTACATTATTTTTGGATGTTTTTCCCATGATTGAAAGGTTATCCCTTTATTCATTCCATATTACACTCACTCTCACCATCATGGAAGATAGATGCTTATTTTGGTGAATTTGAGAATCATACTCGAGGTGTCAAGAAAGAGATAAATGATTCCATTTTTGAAGAACTAGTGGCTTGAAATCTTTGCTTTTGCAAGCTTGTCTTAATTTAATTGCATTGAATCATTCTTAAACTTATTATTTGCCACTAACATATCCAAAATATACATAAAAAGGCATTTCCTTAACCTGTATAGGATTAGTCATTCCTTGGACATTGATTCCAAGATCATTTCCACTAAAACCCATGTTGATTATCAACTTGGAGCTAACACCCAGAGTATGATTCTCAAATTCACCAAAAGAAGCATCTATCTCGTGATGGGAAGAAAGAGAACATAATGGATTACTTATTGTGCATACCTATATCGTGGTTTTTATATATATGGTAGAGTATGGTCTCTTTCACATGGTACAATCTTCTTTCTTGTCCACTTCACCATTCTAGAACTTTTACAAACTCTCTTCCTTGGCTTGAAACTCAAGTTTCAATTCTTGAATGATTAGCATGAGAAATTATCCATGGAACATTAATAGATCTTCGAGATCTTGATTATCATACTCAAAATACTATAATATTCATCTTAATTTATATTTTTCCTCCTAAATCTATTGGTTTATGATTTCAAACACCTAAATCCTTTCTCTTTAGAGCTTTACCCATGGTTATAATTTTATAACCAAGAAACCTGCAGTTCCAAACTATAAATGGAACAAATGGAAGAACATAAAGTGGAAAAAGGTGTTATAAAACCCTTTGTAAACTTTTTTTTATATTAAAAATGATCTAAAAATAGTAGTTTATGCATACACTCACTAATTACCATTATTTGGATACTTTAATGAATTTTTTACTTTATCTTGTTTTTACATGAAAATTGGCTTAAATAATTAAAATTAAATATTTAAAAACTAAAACTAAAAGTAAATACTTAAAAATAAAGATAATAAAAAAATATAGTTGATAATGGATTTCACGTGTAATTAGGCTACATATCCAAGTTTTCTCAAAGGCTAAACCAATTGATTAAAAATGATGTAAAATACCATTTTTTACATTAAATTATCCCAATAAGGAGATCTTGATCTATAAACAAGTGTTTGATGTCCTCTAGGAAGTTTGGATCTAGCTCTGGCTCTTATAGACTATATATTTCTTGTCTTTCCTAAATAAGGGTCTACATAAGTTCGTAATAATGTATCTTAGAGGTCTGTGTAATCGCTTTTGGATTATAATTGATACTCTAACAATATAGACATACAAACTTGTTTTATATCCTAATAAGGGGATAAAATTTCCCTATAATGTCTTTAAGAGGTCTTTGTAATGGGTTGTTAGCATTCAATATGTTTCTCCTATAATAGCAAACATAGAAAGTTTGCTTTCTCTTATTATTCTTTACAAGGACTTAAAGCTTACAAGATTTCTTCTCTTGTTCTCCTTTACAAGGGATTAAATATTACAATATTTTTTGTGTGTTATTAATTATAATATTGAGCCTTTTATAGTGTTTCCAAGACCTTTGATTTATGGGTTTAATCCTTATCCATTTTTCATAGGGTTAGGGATTCAAATCCCCTTGGAATTTGCCTCATATCCTTTGGTTTTATCAAAAAATGCCAAAATTAAGGGATAAATATAAAGTCTTACTTTTGGTTTGACAAATATGGCATAACTTTTTGTTGGGCCTTAAAAATATGCTAAGTGAGTTGAGGGGGTCGATCCCCACTCCAAATCCCACACATTAGCTCATAAGGAGGCTTTTTTGGCACTTTGGATAAAGTTTTATCCCACTTTGGTGGGGATAACAATTAAAAGTTGTTTAAGAGAAAAAAATCATCCCTTATAAATTCATCATGAGACCATGTATCACGTGGAACTTTCCTTGTAACTCATATCACTTGGTGGATATTTTTAAATGCTACATTGAATACTATGATTGGTCCATGTGTTAGGCCATACAAGTCTAGTTAGCTGATGATGTCAACACTATGCTATTTCTGCCCTATTTTTTACCACCTTCAATAGGCCATAAATTTCACATAAATTGTCCATTTTAACCTATAAAAATTGTTTTGAAAATATCTTGATGAAATATTTAATATGTGGATAGTTTTAAGAAGTTTTTTAAGACGATCTGATTTGGTCACTAGTGGAGATCCTCTCTGATCACAATTCAAATATTGATTTTTTCCCAAAGTTAATTGAATGTCAAAATGAAAGGGTGTACGATAAAATAAAGTAGATCATAGAAAATATGGTGCATCAAATTAATAAATGACACTATAAGGACTCAATATTTCTAAACATATAATATCCACCATCACATCACCAACAACTAGTTGACATTAATATTCAAGGTGAAATAATATGCAATTATCTCAACACATTTAAATCTTTCTATAATATGGGTTTAAACAACAAAATATATATAAAAAGGGGTGAAAATAACACAAATAAATTACACATTTTTATTAAACAAGAGACCTCTATGAAATAAGTCTAATTCAGTCAATTGTGCACATATTCCTTGACAACACTACTCTAGCTAGATAAATTTTTTAAACTCTTCTACAGTTGGAACTATAGATCGTGATTTTTTTTTAATCCATCTCATAGATGTGTAGAAGGAAGAAATGGGGATTGGATTAACACTCTAACAAATTATATACCATGATATATTCATATTTGATTTCATTGACACTATAGAGTAGGATATGTTTAACGACAATCAATCTAAATAAGAACAAGTTGGCACCTTAGTACTCCAACACCCTCTATGAGGCTATGATGTAGAGATAATCATCAAACTTCCTAATTTTGGGTAGTTGATGAGGTAATGATCACATTACTAAAAAAATATAATGAGGGTGTGATCCATATCTCATATAATCTCACCATTTTTATCAACCTTACAACTATGGTGTGAGCAATAACACACCTAGCTCAGGTAAATCTCTTTTTCCCTAAAAAATCAAGACCCCCAATTCATTTGGATACTAATTATAAATATTCAGGGGGATCCCTATTGACATAGTGGATGACTTATCAGTACACATTCTTTTTAAGTGCATCAATAATTGGTTTTATAAGACCACTAAGATTGCATGATAGGAAATAAAAAAGGGTTATTGGCTTTGCTTACCAAATGATTTAGATGCACAAGAACTTCAAATATCTTAAATTTTTAGATTTTGAGATCAACCAATACTGATAAGGTCCTCATTAGAACATTATAGATGTCCCAATACTAGTTTTTGGTTCTAATACTTTTTTAACATAGTGAAAGTCACTAGAGGGTCTAGTCAACCCACATGAAGACTTATAACATATGGCTACATTTGCCAACCTTACCTAGACCAAGATAGGGAAATACTAAAATCAATTATCCAGGTTTAATCAATGGTGGGTTGAGATCTAATATCTTATCATATTATACCCTAGAGTACCCAAGGATATTTTTTAATACCTAGGGTAACATGATTTTGTTATGAAGCTACATGATGGGATTCACATTAGAGTCCATGAATTACTTAAATCCACAACTACTCCACTACCCTTGTTCATTACCATGTTGTGTTCCAAGGCATAAATCTTATGATAAAAATCTTAGCTATTAGATTCATGAAAGATTTATGATTTATGCCTCTAAATGCACAACAACATTTGCCTATACAATCCCAAGATCATGCACATGCACCATTGTAGCTAGAGTATGCTCCATCATAGGCTGATAGGGAAAAAAAAAGGTACCAGTATGATGAGCTTCACTTTCACCACCAAAGAAGAGAACAAACCATTCCAAATATTTTTTAGATAACATGCATGTGCCAAAAATAATTATAGAATGTGATCTTGTAGAGTTGGGCATAGATGAATAATAATTTTTACAATCAATGTTCATATACATAGGGAATGAGGTCTATGATCAAGAATAAGAGAAGGAATTTTTATTTTAAAAGGAAATATACACTTACCAAGTGTAGAATCAGGTGTGATAAGACTTGTGGGTTGTTATCACCCAACCTCCTATAATTGTAGACACTGTTTGGTATAAGGTAACATGCAAACACTTTCAAGTTGATCTTTTCCACATTGATCCATCTATAGGATCTTCCAATACATAGGGATAGAAATATATTTTGTAGGAAATCCCACCACCAACCCTAATGCATAATAAAATGACCCATTATGTGTCTAGAGTATCCCCAATAATCAAGGAACATATGGTTTATTTTATAGATTCATTGGTGGAAGTTGAAACACAATAAGCCCCAAGACCCAAACAATAGTCTCAAGAGATTGTCTAGGCTTACAATAGTGAATAAAAATCTCTCCTCCACCCTCTTCTAGACATAAGGCATCAACACGAAGAGGTATGATGATGGAATCAACATCATCATCTAATTCATAGTCACCACTTGATTTTCCAACTCTTACATAATAATTGGATGAGATAACTCCACTGTAGCTAGAGTAACCCACCAAACAAATAGATATCAAAACATACCAATAAGATACCATGGTGTAACAAGAATAAGAAAAGGTACAATAGGCAGCTATGAAAAAGACTCAAAAGGAAAAAAGGAGGAATATTAAGGAAGAGGCCAAACACAAGGATGCCAAGGATGAGGATCAATGAAAAATTATGAAAACTAGGAGGAATATAATAAGAAGGTCAAGGAATATGAGGCAAAAAATAAAAGAGTCAAATAATTAGTGGTAAAAAAAAGAGAGGAAGAAGCTGTAAGGAAGGAATAAGATAAATCAAATCAAGAAGCATATGAAACATAAAATAAGAAAAATGAAGTTAAGGTTGCAGTAAAAGTGAAAGAAGAGGAAAAGGAAAAATAAGTGTTTTATACTCAGGTGGAACAACTGAAGAAGGCCTAGGAACAAGAGCTTAGAATAAGGCTAAGGTAAATGTCAAATCCAAGGATGAGGTAGATGCCAAATCTAAGATAGAGGCAAAGGCTAAATCCAGGGTTATAGTAGAGTGTAATGAAAAACAAGAAAGCATAGCCAAAAAGGTAGCAAAGGATACCAAGAGGTGGGGATACTTGAGATCTAAAAACCATCATCCTCATACAAGGCTTGGATTCTACCCAAAGGGGTGCATAGGAGGAGGAATAAAAAAAAAGGCCTATATCTCTATCTAATGGTTATGGGATATCCCTACATCCTATAATCTATTGAGTTTATATCTCTTTGAGTGCATGCCTTAAAGGGTGCACTGGAAAAGGGGTGGGTAGACCATTGGTGATTTGCAATATTATTGGTCAATTTTATCATTAATTAAACTTGTATGCAATTAGAAATACATCATGTCCATAAATTAATCCTAAATCATATGGGATAGAGCACCCATACACTTCTGATTGGGAAGCATAAAATTATTAAGCAGAAGCATGACCAATGTGAGGATCTACTAGACCCAATTATGGGATCAATTGTCACCATACATCATGTGAGATAGGGTTCCAAAGCCTATTGTCTAACATAATGTCATAATAACCATAAAAGAGTCATATGATTTAATATTTCACTAATCTAATAACAAGAAAGGTAAATCTAATCTAGTGCACACTAAAGCTTGTGGCACAAAGTGGGGGTTAGTAAAGTAGAGAAATCAAAACATGTATAGGGAACTTCAAATAAAGTAAGTATGAATAACACCCTAATATATAAATTATAACGAGTAATATTATTTGAGCCAACACTAATGCTACTTCTATATACTAAAAAATAAGAGAACAAAGTGAGAATATACTTACTTAAATGTGAACCTGTCGAGAATCAATCTCTCCCTTGGCCAAAGGGGATTTGTAAGAGGCTATTATGGTTCATAAGGATCAGTTTGTTAGAATAAATCATCCAAGACCTATTCATAAGACTAAATTCTACAAAATAAGAAACCTAAGCTAAGTCTTCTTAAGTAGAATGGTAGAGACTAGTTGTGAAGAAGCACAAGTGAATAACTATTGATTGTATATTCTAATAATGACCAAAATGACCTTGTATATAAGCAAAACTTACTCTAAAATAATTTAGGAATGTCAGTTGTGCTAGGTTGACCCAGTTGACCTAGCACATTTTTGAGATAACTCATTAGGTCTATGCTAGGTTGGATCGGAGGTCAATAAACCAAAAGAGAGAAAAAGGGTCCCTAAATTGTACTAGGTTGACTAGGTTGACCTAGTATGCTGAATAGGTCAAAAGGGTGCCAAGCGAGGAAATGAAATATATAAAGAGGAAAAAGACTAGAAAACTATGCAAGGGAGGATACATAGCTTAGGTAAATGTTTTAGGAACTAGTTAGATTGGTAATGATATGAAAAAAAGGGACAACAATCCTACAAAGAAATCAAGGTCCACCCACCCCTTTGTCGGTGTACCCCTTAGGCCATGCACTTAGAGAGATTGAGTCTTAATGGGTTATTACAAGATGTAAAACATAAACATTTGATAAAAAGTTAAAATTATTATGTGTATATATATGCCCCACTTGAAGCTCATCATGTGTCACTAAGGTGTAACAGGGGATGGTGCTTTGAGAAAGAACATAAGGACACACATAACACTAATGATAAAAATAATTATAGTATTTTAAAAGCATAAAATAACTAAAAATAAATGACTAAAAGGAAAACCAATTTGAAAATTAAATGATTGAAAAGTAAATAACTAAAAAAAAATTAAATGTGTACCTTGACTTACCTTTATCATGGGATGGTTGTCTACTATGTTTTTAGTTTTGATTGTGTAGGGTGTAGAGATTACTTTTGACAAACTCAAGAATACAAAATTAAAAATGACCAAGTCAAGCAACAAGAGTAAATCAGGTAACCAAAAAGCCAAGGCTCCTAAAGATTAAATAACTCAAACAAATATCCTTAAGTAAGAAAGGCAAACTCACCAAATCAAACCAAAGACAAATTTCAAACAAGATGGAAAAACAAAAACAAAATAAATGGTAAAATTACTAACTATAAGGATAAAATGGGAAAACAACATTGATGAGTGAGCAGTAATAATTCACATCTCAATCATCAATGGAAAAAGGTGCATAAAAGGGAAAACAACATTGCTGAGTGAACATTAACAAGCCACATCTCATTAAACAATAGAAAAAGGGGTAAAAACTTAGGTGTTTGTAACAACAATATAACAAAATTAAGATAAATGGTAAAAGGAAAGTAAAGTAAGTCTAGTAAATGTAAAATTTTGGTGTAAAAAAATTGATCAAAAGTTACTCAAACATGTTGTTTCACTCTAAGGATAGATAAAACTGAAACAAATGAGTACTAACATGCTTTTAAGAGGTGAAAAATAAGGAATTAAAGAAGAGGGAAAATATATTTGGAATCCAATTTGTCTATCAAGGGGGAAAATGAAATGGGTAGAGGGAAGAATGAAGGAAAAACCAAGGTAGAGGGAACTCTTTATCAAAGTCAAGACACTTAAATTAGGTTTGTCAAAACAAGATGATTATCGACCTTAAGAACTATGAAGAAATTTTATTAGTGACACAAGTCTTGGGTAAATAAATGGAGTATATAGATCATCCCATGAAGGCTATATGCATGAAAAGTAAAATGGACCTACCTCCCCATGATGTGTGTTCCTCATCTTTCAGGACCCCTTACAAAATTGTCAATTTACTATGAAGATTGGGTACTTGAATGAGAAAGTAAGTAGAACCATAGATTTTTTTTTGAAATATCCTATTACAATATACTAGCCTACCAAACTCTAAAGGATTTCAACTCTATGTGAAGTTGACTCTGGAGTTTGAGCTTTGATTGGAGATAAGAGATGTGCTTGAAATCATGTCTTTTGATGTGAATTTAACTTTTGAGATTTGTATTTTGCCTTTTATATATCATTGCCTTTTATTTCAAATGATTTGGATTTTAAATTTATTTTCATATCTTTTTCTATATTCATCCTCATAAATTTGGAGAAATAAACATGGGTGATAAAGATGACTTTCACTTAGAAACTTGGGACAAGGTTACTAAGAGAGAGAACTTCAAAATGCATGGGGTCTAAGAGTCTCATAAATCAAGGTGAAATAAAAGTGATATCTTGACTTTGACCTTGTTTTATCTAATGAGGAGATGAAAAAAAGGGGAAATCAAGAGGAATAAGACATGGAATAATTTGAATTGCTTCAATTCACAAAAAAATGTGATAAAGGGAAAAAAGAAGGGATATAATGATAGTAAAAATGTGATTCTTTATCATAAGAAAGAGAGAAGTAAATGAAAACATGCTAACATAAATTTTTATGTAGATTTCATCTAACAAAAGAAGTAAAAGCTAAAATTGAGAACAAGGATCAAGAACATGAAAATTATGGTAATTTTATAAGGAGGGTTGGGTCCTATCCATGATCTTACAAAGAAAATAATAAAAGAGAGACCCACTAGGGAGCTGATAAGCCAGATATAATCAAAGTGAGGGAGATTTTTTACAAAGCAACTCATAAAAGAGAGACTCACTAGGGTGCTAATAAGCCAGAGAAAATCAAAGTGAGGGAGGCTTTTTACAAAGCAACTCACAAGAGAAAAACTCAAAGGATGCCAAAATAGTATTGGTAAGTAGAAAAAAGAGAAGGAATGATTAAAATATGGTGGTTTTATGAGGGATGCCGTGTCTTATCCATGGTCTTACAAAGAAACTCCCAAAATAAAGACCCAAGGGGTATGACAAAAAAGAGAAGATGTAAGAATATAAGGAAGACTATGGTACATCAAAAAACTAAAAGACCAAAAGGGAAGAATAAAGGTTTGTGAAAAGAGGGAACTGTTGTAGAGGGAGAGATCCATGCTAAAGTAACTTAAAAAAAGATGTTAGAAATATATAGATAGAAATCATGGAAAGAAGGAAATGGTTAGGAAAAGTAATTTTTAAGGAATTGAGCATTGGTGGGATCTTTAAAAATATGGCCTTCATTGATTTAAAATTGTAAGTGCTTGGACCAAAAATGTCTTTGATTAAATATGCCCCCCACCATTTTTAAACATATTTACCTTCTTTATCATGGGTGTATTCTAATTTAAGAACAAGATCACCAACATTGAAAGTAAAAACTTTAACATGTTTGTTATGTTGTCGAATGATGCAAGCCTTGTATTGGTGGTTATGTTATAATTCATAAAGATGACATTCATCAAGAAGATCAAGGGCATGAAGGTGAGCTTCACATAATTATTCATCAATAATAATACCATGAAGAGATATACGAAGAGAGAGAATTCCAACTTCTAATGAAGGATCGACTCAGAACGATAGACTAATAAAAATGGAGTTACCCCAGTGGAAGTACAAATTCTAGTCTGATAAGCGCAAAATGTAGGGTAAAAATGAATGTGCTAATCTATATGAGTTTCATGAATTGTCTTTTGTAAAATTTTGTTGATAATTTTATTGGTGGCCTCAGCTTGACCATTGCATTATAGATGATAAGGCATGGAAAACTTGTGATTAATCTTAAATTTGGTACAAAGTTGTTTAACATGTTTATTTTTGAAATTACCACCATTTTTTGAAATGATGGTATGGGGAACATTGAAGCAAAAAATAATTTGGTTAAGAATGAACTTGGATATGGTAGGATCAATGAAACTAACAAGGGGCATGGTTTGTACCCACTTGGTAAAGTCCTTGGTGGCAATGATGATAAAAACATGCCCATCTTAGGAGTGAGGAAGTTTACTAATGAGATCAAATCCCCATGTGGAAAATAGCCAATGAGATTTGATAGATTAAAGCTCAATAGGAAGTGAATGGATAAGATCATTATGAATTTAACAAGGAGTACACTTTTTAGCATATTCAATTACATATTTTTCAAGAGTAGGCCAAAAGTAACCCATACATAGGCATTTGTATGTTGTAGCATGTCTGCTATAGTGACCACTACAAATTCGCCCATGTGCTTGATCAAGAAGAGGAGGGACCTCATATTGTATAATACAATGAAGTAAATTACCTTCAATATTGTGATAGTAAAGGATGTTATGTCAAAATACATACTTGAAATCTTATTTATGAATGCATGTCTTTTCATGAGAATCTAGATCAGGAGGATAAGTTTGATGTTCTAAGTATTGAATGATATCTTGGTACCAAGGGATTTGTTGAATAGTCACAACCTCAATATGATATGTACATGAATCAAGTGGTTAGATATATGATGGATATTTTCTAATTTGTATAATAAAGGAAGGATACAAAAGAACTTGATGAGGATGAAATAGAGAAGTTGAAGAGGCAAGACATTCAATAATGGAATTTTGGTCTCGAGGAACAGGCTCGATAGTGAAAGAGATAAAGTATTTAGCAAGAGTGGTTATAATTTGATGATAGGTAATAAATTTCTCACTTAAACACTGATAATAACCATTAACTTGATCATAAATGAGCTGAGAATCACCTAAAGCATGAAGATATTGGATGTCTAGATCAAGAGTAGCTCTCACGCCTAAGATAAGAGCTTCATATTTGGATATATTATTGGTGACATCAAAGGTAAAGTGAAAAGTTAAAGGAATAACCTTATTGAGAGGACTAGTGAGAATGCAACCTACCCCAATTCCTTCAAGGAATTTAACACCACTAAAGTGAAGGGTCTAAGTATCCTCTAACATTAATTTAAGGGAGCTCATTGATAACTAACTTTGGATTAGTAATACCGGAGGGAGGGGAGATTATTCAATATTATTGGCTTCAATATTGGCTGTAAAGCTATGAAAATAGTCTTTAAGGGATATAGTTTGATTAAGGCCTTGAAAGAAAAGGATATTGTCGTTAAAAAGATCATCTTGAAGTGAAGAAGTGGCCAAAATGAGAGCTGTGATAAGTTTGTCAGCTATGACTTTCCCTTTAACAAATTTAAAAGAGTGTGCCAAGATCTCTAAATAGATTTCATGCAATCAATGTTGAATCTTGTGAGGTAGTGTGAGAGCTCTAAAAACATGTGATTTCAAGAAAAGGAAAATGTTTGCATTAACCAATCAACCTTCCAAAAATAAAAAGTGGGGTAATATAGAGAAAATTAGGGCAACATGAAAAAGTCCCTAATTTTTCTAATTAAATAAATACATTAAAATATAATTATCTTATGGAACCTTTATAACTAACTTAAGAAAACTTAAATAACATAAAATGGCCATATGACTATGTAGGCAAAACCCAATGGGAAACAAACACTACACTAACACCCCCCCTTAAGCGTAGCTTAGGTGAGATGAGAATTGGCTCTCAACATTGAAACCCTGATGAGGTACCCAAGTACATATTGAACAACCTCCATAGGAGGAAGAAGAAGGTGGAGCAACCCTAACCCCAATGAGATCTCACAAATGAATACATTTACTCTCTGTGAAGGTTTTAGTCAAAATATCTAAAATTTTATTTAATGTTGGATAGTACTAAATATTAATGACTTGCCCATTGATAAGCTCCTTGATGAAGTGCATGTGAATCTCTATGTGCTTGGTCTTTTGATAGAGAACTAGATTCCTGCAAATCTAGATAGTGTTTTGGTTATCATAGTAGATGATTATTGGCTTAAAAAATTGGATACTAAACTCAGTGAGAATCCCCTAAAGCTAGAGTTCCTTAGTGGTGGCATTGATAGCCCCTCAATATTCTACCTTTGTAGATGATAAAGCAATTACATGTTGCTTCTTGATTGACCAACTTATTAGACCCAAACCAAGTGAGAAACTATAGCTTGAAGTGGAATTTTGACTCTAAATATCTCTAGCCCAATCTAAATCCATGTATCCAATCAAATAAACCTCTATTCCTACTTCATAGTGTATCCCATAGTTATGTGAACTCTAAATGTAGAGAATAATCCATTTTGTTGCTTTCCAATGAAACTCATGTGGCTCTTACATAAACTAAGAGACTAAACCAACTGCATAGGATATGTGAGGTCTAGTGCGTGTGAGATAGATAAGATTGCCTGGGAGTTTCCGATACGGTGTTACATCAATGAGTGGTGTAGGAAAATAAGCCTAAATATTCACACCAAATAAGAAGGGAGTAGGAGCTAGCTTAAAATCAGCCATGTTAAACCTCACAAACAAATCAATAGTATACTTGGATTGTGATAAAGTTATCCTAGAATCTGACTGAATGATTTTAATCTCAAAAAAATAGTGTAGCAATCTCATGTCTGTCATTGAAAATCTATCTCAAAGTGCAATTTTCACTATTGAGATGGATGATCATGAGCTCCCTATAATTAATAAGTCATCCACATAGAGAAATAGGATCAACAAAGAATCATCCTACCATAAGATGTAGACATTCAGATCTGAGTGGCTTGGGTAAACTCAATTGTGAGGAGAAAGGAGTCCATCTTGGCATACCATGCCCTAGAGGCTTGTTTGAGTCTGTAGATAGATTTTATGAGTTTTCAGACTAAGGAGGTATCTTCCAAAAATCCTTGTGGTTGATCCATATATATCTTTTCTTTGAGGTCACCATTTAGAAAATCACTTTTTACATCCATTTGGTGAACATCCCATCGATGTACAATTGTGATAGCTAGAGTGAGTCTTAAAGATGTCATCTTGGCTATAGGAGAAAATGTCTCAGTGTAGTCTATCCCAAGCACCTAAGAAAACCCCTTTAAAACCATACAAGATTTGTACTTATCAACTAACCCATTTGAACCATACTTGGTCTAATAAACCCATTTGTAACAGACCAATTTTCTTTCTTTGGGAAGAGGGACCAAGTCCCATGTTTTTATTTATTAAGGAATTATACTCTTCCTGCATAGCAGAATCCCATTCTGGAATGCTAGATGCCTCATGAAAGGTTTGTGGATCTAAGGTAATGTCTAAGTAGGCATGTGAAGTCCCCTAAAACTATGAATGTGTCCCCCTTGTATTTGATGGATTTCCAACCCATTTCCTATCACTTTGAAGTGTTTGTCTAGCCCAAGTGGGAATGGAATTGTATGAGATTGGAGAATCAGGAGGTGAGTCCTCATCATCTATAGTGTGAGTGTGAGATGGAGGAAGGGAATCCTCATCACTGATCTCATCACTTAAACTTTAAGAAGAAGAGTCATCCTCATCATCAAGAGGATCTTGAGGTGGATCTACATCACTATTAGAAGTGAAATCAATGCCCAATGAGACTTTTAAAGAGTTTGGAGTACCAGGATTGTGTTCAAGTGGAACTTCACAAAACTTGATATTCCTTTCAATGAAAAATTCATAAGTTTTAGTATGGAGAAGCCTATATCCCTTAACACCCTCTACTTACCTCATAAAGATACAAGACTAACTCTGAGGGTCCATTGCCTTGCATTTCTTCTTGGGAACATGGGCCATTGATGGTGATCTAATCACTCAAAAGTGATGTAATGTGGGCTTTTGCCTATTCCAAAAATTAAAAGGAGTGATTCCCTTTAAGGATTTATGTGGAACTTAGTTCTAATTGTAGCATGCACAATTAATTACTTTGGACTAATACTAAGGAGCAAGAGACTTTGATTGAAGCATACAATTTGCCATTTCCTTCAAGGTATAGTTGCGTTTAGCCAAACCATTTTGCTGAGGACTATATGGAACTGTGTGTTGCATCTAAATCCCCTATGATGTGCAAAACTATTCAAACTTGTTGTTGACATACTCCTTTCCATTGTCAGTCCTTAATATTTTAATGGAATATTTTGACTGCTTCTCCACAAGTGCCTTGAAGTCCTTAAAGTGATCAAAGAATTGAGACTTATTTTTGAGAAAAAAACACCCAAGTGTACCTTAAAAAGTCATTGATGAATGTGAGCATCTATCTTGTCTTATTGAATGAAGGTTTTGTAAATTTACCTACTAATTCATTATGGAATATATCTAGCTTATGTTTGGATCTCCTTGCTTTGCCCTTGTCATATTTATCTTTTGTATGCTTACTAAGAATGCAGCCATTACATAGGCTATCCAAGAATTTGAGTTTAGGCAACCCTGAAACCATGTCTTGATGACTAAGTTGCTCTAGGTAATGGTAATTTAAATGGCCAAACTATTCATGCCATAGTTTACTTACTCCATCCACATGAATAATTAGTGTTATTGAGGGTTGATCTAGGGTAAAATGTGAAAAGGTATATACCCTAGAATAATGATTGGCCTTTTCATAAGCCACTACGATGTCACTGTGTAGCTCCTTAATGACCACTGAATCAAGTGTGAACTCAACTCACTTCTCTATACCTATGTGAATGATTTGATATACTGACAGAAGATTGGTGGATAGTGAAGGAACACACAAAACATCATTGAAGGTCTTATAACTTACTTTAACCAATCCTTTACCACTGACTTCTATTGAAGTGTCATCACCCATGAGAATTGAAGGCACATAACATGGCTTTATTTATGAAAATAGATCCTATGGAGGCCATGTGATAGGAAGCACCCAAGTTGAAGGCTGAGAAACTACTGTAATAAGTGCCTTGCCCTTATTTTTACCATTTTTTCAATCTTTTGCCTTTGCATAATATTATACATACATGTTTTGAGATGAGGATTCAAGAGCACTGATGTTTTTATTCTCAAGCATTTTAGTTAAGGTGTCAATCTTCTTTTTCATGCACTGAGATTCATCGTGTCCAAGTTTCTTGCAAAAGTTGCATTTGAGTTTCTCCTTCTTAGATTTCCCACTTGAGGAGGACTCATTTGGTGATGCCTTTGGCTTGGCATCTAATTTTTTATTCTTCTTGTGCTCATGATTAGGTTTAGACTATTTCTTCTCCTATTTGTCACTGCTAGAAGGCTTCTTCTTGTCTTGATTGACAATCAAGGCATATGATTTTGAAGATTTTAGTGCACCCATTTGAACCAACTTATCTTTCTCTTGAGTCATATAAGAAATAAACTCATCAAATGATGGCATTTTCCAAGTGGATCCAAGTGCATGTTTAGTAGCATAAAATGTAGAGATGAAAAATGAATAGTCATGACCCAATTTTGTAAGCACAAATAGAATCAATTGGTCATCTATTTTCTTAATGACCCATTATTTCAACTATAGTCTTATCAATTTAAACTTCGTAAAAATGTCTTTTAGGGTGTCATAGTCACCTGGACTTAATGTGATGAGCTCATTCTCTAGCTCATGACCCTTCATGATGTCTTGCACTCCAAAAAGCTTGTCTAGGATTGTCTAGACTTTGTTCAAAGTTTTTATAGATTCAACATGAAATAAGAGGTCATGAGACATTGATAGGAATAGAAAACCATAGGCCTCATCACATCTATTGTACCACTTAACCTTTTTTGCATTTGTAGATGGCTCAATTTTCTCACCCATAGTGATTCGATAGAGTCCTTTACCTCTCAAGGTGAGCTACATTTTAGACTTCCATTAGAGATAATTAAATGGTGTGTGGTTTAATGTTTAGATTTATTAGTGTAGATTAGAATGAGACAAATTATAGAATGAAATAAAAGTAAAAAAATAGAAATCACACAATACAAGTACCACCTAAACTATTAAGAATACCCCCTTAAAGTTACAATACACACACACTAAGTCTTGGACATTGGACAAAATCAAGAATACATCTATGAGTAATCAGTGTGAGAAAGTATGAGAGGGACGTTAGGCACAACCAATAATTCATCCAAGAGGAAAGGTACAAAGGTTTGAAGAGAGTTTTAAGCTATTACACATGTGAAAAATAGATGTTATAAAAGTCCTAAAATAATGTCACTAATTCATAGAGATAGAGAAAATATGCACTTAAAAAAAAAATGGCACCCAAAAAGGAGATATGAATTGAAAGTTATAGCACTTACTGGTTCTTACTTCCACATATTTCTAGACCCTTTTCAAATATGAATTTTTTTTCAAACTTTTCATCCAAAAATCTGAAAATGGTAAAAACTTTAATCCATTTATTCATTAACTTTCAACCAAAATTTTATACCCTTCTGAACGTCACTTGGGGTTTCACAGTTGCTTTACTTTAGGTTCTTGCAACTACTTTACTTTGGGTTCTTCCAACTACTTTACTTTAGCCTTTTAATGTAGTAAGACTACTTCCAAAACTTGAATTAGTCTGTAAAATGTAAACCAAGGTTTTGAACTTGATTTAATACTATTGAGTATCATTAATGACCCTAATGAATCCTAATTACTTCAAAGTAGTTGAGGTTGAAAAGCCTACTTACTTCTCAGTAGTTGCCTTGGAGAAGCCTGATTGCTTCCTGCAGTGTATTTCGGGTTTCTTAGACTGCTTTACTTAAATTCATGAGTTGGAAGTAAAGTAATGTCAAAAATCTAATTTGGTCTATGATCAAGTTTCCAAGGTTGAGAAGCCTAATTACTTCCCAGTTTCTGGTGTTGAAAAAACTAATTGCTTCTTCCAATGTAATTTGGGTTTTTCAAACCACTTTACTTAACTTCATGAATTTGAAGTAAAGTAATGCCAAAAACTGAATGGGTATTTCAAGAAATTTAGAGCACTTTGAAAACTTGATTTAGTCTAGAATCAAGTAATGGACCTTTGAGAACTTGATTTAGTCTATGGAGAGTAAATTGGGGGTTGTAGGCTTGATTACTTCATCTTTGCGAACGCCCGATTAGATGAAATAAATTGATTTCTATGAAAATATATGAACTTTTTAAAAAATATAAAAGGAACCCATTTTAAATCTCAAAAAACTCAGAAAATGTATATAAATGGATTTTTCATCAAAGGCCTTTTGACATGATTTTTTAAGTAGATTAATAAAATGCCTTCAAGGTTAAAAATGGTAGCCAAGATAGAAAAAAACCAACAATGGTAAATGTAGGAAGATATTACTAGGGATTCTAATACATGAGGCTATCAAATAGGCTCTAATATCATGAAAAAGTGTGCTAGGATCTCTAAAAATATTTCACACAATCAATATTGAATCCTGTGAGGTAGTGTGAGAGTTTCAAAAACACATGATTCCAAGAAAATAAAAATATTTGCATTAACTGATCAAACTTCCAAAAATAAAAAGTGGGGTACATATAGAGAAAATTAGGGCAAGATGAGAAAGCCCCTAATTTTTCTAATTAAATAATTACATTAAAAGATAACTATCCTATGGACCCTTTATAACTAACCTAAGGAAGCTTAAATAACATAGAATGGCCATACGACCATCTAGGCAAAACCCAATGGAAAAAATCACTACACTAAAAAGCTTTTTGTGTGATGATGTGAAGGTCAAATTCCATAATTAAGACCATCCTTTTTCTAATTTATTTCCAATAAGAAAGCTTTGGAGAAGAAATAATGAAGGGGGTCAAAATGAATGATGACATAAGTAGTTTGGTATAACATATAATGACGAAGCTTTTTAGCCACAAAATAGATAGCGAGGCAATCACACTCAACTTTGGTATAATGTGTCTCATAATTAAGGAGGCCTTAGATAATGTATTAAATATCATACTCTCTTCCTATATCATCTTGGTAGACAAACATTACCACAACTGAAATAGGTGTGGAAGAAGTATATAGAATTAATGGTTTATCATTGAAAGGTGGATGAAGTGTAGGTGGATGAATTAATGACTCTTTCTTATTATCAAAGGATTTTTTGACATGGATCCATCCATTCTAAGGGTGTACCTTTCTTAAGAAGGGAATTGACAGAGTAAATATGATAAACCATTTCAAGGACAAATCATCTAATTGCCCCAAGTTTGCCTAAATAAGTATGAATATTAGGAATAGATCGAGGAATGGGCATGTTAAAAATAAAACTAATTTTGACTGGGTCAACATTGATGTCATAAAGAGAGATTAAAAATAATAACAATTTGCCAGATGTGACTCTAAAAACACATTTGAAAGGATTAAGTCTCACTTTATTGTTGACACTATGGATTGCACCCTTGAGAGAAGACTGGGCTTCTCTCTTCCACATGGCACAATGGAGACTCCTCTCTTGCCTGTGAGTTTGAAAAAATTGACGGGAGAATCTCTAGATAAGGGCTAGCTCCCTTTGATGCATCTTTGATTTATTCCAGTACATTTGCTAATATATAGATATATATTAGGTTTTGCTTCAGTAATCCTTCTCTCTTTTCAAACCCCCCTATATATATATAATGGGGGGGTTGAAAAAAGAGAAAGATTACTAAAGTAGAACCTAAGTTAAGATGGTGATGCACCAAAAAAGTTTGATCTACTCATTTGCTCAGAGTTCAAACCATAAGAGCACATACATACACTTTATCTGATAAAAGGACCAGATTATAGAGAACTTAACAGAAAAGGCTTAATGAAGACACATAGAAGATGAACTTACCATAGGTGCTATAGGAAAGCACACTTTCTGATAACCCTCTCCTATCTCTGCACTCGAGATATAGCTCTTTTTTCTACCTGCAGAATGGCACTTTGTCTATACCAGGTGTGCTAGTATTAGGCCTGTGAAAGCATCATGGAACAGTGACTGGACACAAGGTTAATACTTAGACACACTCAGAGATATATCCAACTTGATAGAGGTAAAACGCTTTTATTGATTCAAGGTGAAAATTTGGTAGGGATGTACCATACAAAAATGAGAGATCCTTTCTCAAATTAGAAGTTACAAATATATATCCTTTTGGAAAAGACTTGGCACTTTCTAGAAAATAAATGATCCATGCTATGTTGAGAGCATTGGGAAGAGGAAGCCACTTGAAAGAGAATGCTGTGTCAGTTCTAGTTTTGACTTTAGGCATTTAAATATATTAAACATCATGTGTGAAAACATAGGCTGCACCATTTGTTTGCAAATAAAATTACTCCTTCAAGACATTCATGCAGTTTGTCTGCTCATCAATGTAAAGTGTGGAAGAAACTGGCACATATTCACTATTCATGCTCCTTAATGACCACTTTGTAGAGACTATTTCAACCACTGGAATAACTCCTTATGTTGACACCTTCTTTTGCCCGCTATACTGTTTTGTCTATTTCTGCACTTGGCTCTTTGGGCTCCTTTCTCAGTGGGTCATTGAGTTCATTCTTGATTCTTGTCTTTTTCTAGCTTTATCTTTTCCTAGTTTTGTCTTTTGTCATCTCTTGGCTCTTTCTGGCAATTTGAGCCCCCTAAGCCTATATTCTATCGATCCTTGGCTGGTTCCTTAGGCTCTTTTCTTAGCAGATTCTTCCTTTTGGCCCTAAGGCCTTTTAATTCCTTCAGGTTCATGCTCAAGCATTTAAAGATCAACAGTTATTTCATTGTCATAAAGTTGATGTTCACGTGCTTATCGCTATTTGAAAGCTACGACTATTCCCTTGTCCTGAATTTGACGTCTACAGGAATATCACTAGACATTTGAACCTGAATGGCTAGTTCACTATGCTAGATTTTGACGTCTTCGGGCCCATCACCCCTTGGTCAATTCCTTCATCTTTCCTTCCTTCAGCCTTTCTTTTCCTTTGACTTCCTTGTCATTGTCTAAGCCTTTGTCTTTTAACCCTCCTAAAGGGAAGGTGTCCCTTTGGCTTTGAGAAAAGGTCCCTTTCATGTTCGTTGAGATTCCCCCATAACGACACCTGCCCTTTGGGGTCCTTCGGACTGCCTCAGCTTTTCAAATCCTTCAAGCAAAATGTCTGAAGGAAATCTTTCCTTTATGTTTTTCCCACTTGTTTCTTTCAGTCAGTTCTTTCCTTCAGGTAAATTCCATTGGACAAAAGTTTGAAGGAATTCCTTCAAAAATTTTGTTCGAAGGATTTGCTTGTGTGAATTTTTGTGATAGAATTTTTTTTGTAAGATAATCCTTTTGTTCTTTGACTTGGCAATTTCTTTAGACAAAATGTCTGAAGAAATTCCTTCAAGCATTTTGCTTGAAGAAATTTAACCTTTGTCTTCACCTTTTGCCTTAGCATTTCCAAAGGAAAACTCACCCTTTTGATTCCTCTACAAGGGTTCCTTTCCCTCCACAAGGATACTTTTAGATTTGGAGCTACCCTCCGCACCCTGCTAGAATGGTCCATTTTGTGCCTGACTGCCCTCTGCAAATGCTATTTCACCTTTGAGATTTACAAGATCCTCATATTTATCTAAGGCATTTGATCAAATCAAAAAGCTCCATACTAAACTGAAGCTTGCAAGTACTTGGATCTTTCAATGTTCTATAAGAATAGGGCTTATTGCAAAGAAAAGGGGATTTTGCAGAAGGTGGGTATATGACTAGACTAAGGGTCCAGAGTGGTAGGGAAGAAAGGAGACTGATTTTGGCCTATATGGCTAAAATGGTCAACAAATTGGTGATTCCTATAGGAAGCATGCCTACTATGCTTAAGAAACTAGTAGCCTCAAAGTCCATTGGGCATGGAGTCAAAATGTCACTTTGAAAGAGTTAGCAATAGACTTGAGATATTCAAGAATCAATCATGAAGGTCTTACCCCCAAAAGGAAATGAAATACACATAGGATTAAGAAAACTACTAACATGTGTAAAAGCACTTAGGGAAAATAGAGAACAAATTAGGAAAATATGTACATGATGGAAGAAGGCTCAGTGATAACACTTGAGATGTATCCCATTAACTGGGATACGTAGTTATTCACCATCCAACCTAGAAAATTGGAATGCATTGTGCTACTTGCACTGAGTGATGACATATGGACCACTCCATAGGGCATCAAACTTCATGTGCTTTCTAGGATTAGCTCAATCCTCATCCAATTTCAAGATGATATCTCCTTCAGAGAAACCTTTGATGAGGATCTCTTGTCGAAGTGTTTTTTCATTTGTTGTTGGTGGTTGGTCATAGAAGCCATAGCTTGGTCCCTTGTTGCTTGAAGTTCCATCAATTCACATAGCCTAACCTTCATGTTGTTGCCTTCTTCTAACTGCAACTAATGAGCAAGTTCCAAGGCTATCAATTCAAGTGAAATAGGAAGTTTAGCTTTCCTTCTATACATGAGCGTGTATGGTGAATTGCCAATTTCCCTCTTTGGAGTGACCTTGTTTTTGCACAGGGCTATTTTCAACTTGGCATGCTAAGTTCTCTGATTCTCTTCCATTATTCTTTTGATAATCCTGATCAAATTTTTATTGGTAGACTTAACTATCCCATTCCCTTGTGGGTAATAGTTAGAAGAAGTGCTGAGATAGATGCCATATCTCAATGCCCATTACTCATTTTGGTCCCCAAGAAGACCAATGCATTGTCTGATATGATGGTAGCTAGGACTCCAAACCTTGTTACTAGGTCTTCATAAAGGTCTAAGACTACACTTTCGTTGGCTTCCTTCAAAGCGACAACCACTACGCATCTTGTGAAGTAGTCTGTGGTGGTCAAAACCCATTTATGGCCAGCACTGGAGGGAGGATTGATCATCCCTATGAATTCTAGGCCCCATTGCATGAATGGTTACTCCACCTGAATAGGCTGTAAAGGCATTGTAGCCAGTCATTGTTTCTTGTCAAAAAGTGCACACTTTTGGCACTTTTATATGCAGGCATGGGTATCTGTGAATAAAGTGGGCCAGAAGTAACCAACTCTCATTATTCTTGTAGCTATAGGCTTAGGAGCAAAGTGACCACTAGCTTGCCCATCATGGAACTCGGACAACACTCTATCAGCCTGACCTAGATCTATGCACCTTAAAAGCACTCCTAAGAAATCCCTTCAAAATAACACTCCATTGATCAAGACATAAAGGAGAGATTGGAGTCTAAAATATCTCCTCTTGGTCTTATCAAGGCCATGTAGGCACTCATCAGTGAGAAGGAATGCCTCATACCTGATGTCCAATCCTTCATGACTTTTGGTTCTTCTACTGTGGCTTCATCATGGATGAGCAAACTATCTTCTCTCTACTATTTAAAGTCTGCAACAAGGTGTTCACATAGGCCTTTTCCTCTTACTAGCTTGGTGATTTTGATATCCACATCATATTCCATTACTTTAGTGATCCATCCCACTCTCTTTTCATTCAGATAATGGTTGGTAAAGAAATCTTTAATGCTAAGATGTGGAACCATGAGGTGAATCTTCCTGTTGGATAACATATGTCTAAATTTATTCAAGCTCCATATGAATGTAAGGACTTGCTTCTCCACATATGTATACCTGACCTCAAAACCCTCTAGACCTTGGCTAAAACATACAAGCAGTTGTTTAAGGTTATCACCATTCATTTAGGTAAGCATAGCGGAGATTACCTCTTCATTTTCGAAGGTGTAGAGGTTGAAGTCTTTTGTGAAGTCAGGATTGATGAAGGTAGGAGTTTGGGAGATAGCTTGCTTGATCTCTTCAAAACTATCTTTCCTTTGCACTATCCACATGAACTTCTCATCTTTCTTCAGCATAGAGGTCAATGGCTTGACTTCTTCTACAAAATTTGGAATAATTCTCTTGATGAAATTTATTTTTCCAAAGAAGCTCTACAAACCCTTCTTATGTTTAGGTAAGGACAACTCTAAGATGGAGTGAACTCTTTCTGGATCAATGGTCAAGCTCTTTTTTGAGATAACATGGCCAAGGAGTTTACCCTCATGGATAGAGAACACACATTTCTTTGGGTTGAGAGAGATACCAAACTCTCTACACCTTCCAAAGATTTATCTGAGATGTTTCATGTTTTGGCCTGCCTCCTTAGAGAATACTATCACATCATCAAGATACACCAGCACAATGTTATTTATCAGGCCTTGAAAGGCCATGTCCATGGATCGCTAGAAAGTGGCACCAACATTAGACAGTCCGAATGGCATCTTCTTATAAGAAAATGTCCCCCATTTGGTAGTGAAGGTTGTCTTGTATTGGTCACAGTCTTGCACCAAAATCTAATTGTATCCTGAATACCCATCTAAGAGGGAGAAACACTCACTCCCTGTCACCATTTGGAGGATCTGTTCCATACTTGGGAGAGGATAATGGTCTTTTAAAGAGACTCTATTGAGGTCTCTAAAATGTACACATAACCTAATCTCCCCATTCTTTTTTTAGATAGGAACAAGATTGGCCAACCAAGAAGAGTGTTTGATCAGAAATATAATTCTAGACTCAATAAGCTTGGTGAGTTCCTTACACATGAGAGGCTCAATCTTTGAACTGACAGGCCTTTGTTTCTACTTGATCGGCTTGGCTCCTTCCTCCAACTCGATGGTGTGTTAGGCCAAACTTAGGTCAAAACCCTTCAAGTCACTATACTCCCAAGTGAAGACATCAACAAACTCTTGGCATAACAAGATGAAGGCCTACCTTTCATGATCTGTACACACTTTTCCAAGTGCAAGTAGCTTATCTTTGAATATCTCAACTTTTTCATAGTTCTCCTTCTTCATTGTGATGCTTGCTTTATCATTTTTCAATTGGTCATCCTTGTTGAAGATACTCTCGAGAGTGACCAAGCCTTTGGAAAGTTTATTATTATTCAGTTGAACAATTTGGCTGCCATATTGTTGCTATAGCTTAGCTTGGTTTCTAGCAGTGAACTCAAATTCTTCTTGTAAGAAGAGTTTATATGTTGATCGCTATCAAACACTTGCCAATTGGTGATGTTGTCAGGCACAGAGGGTCTAATTACCACTTTCAAATGGCATGGAGTGTCATCATGGCCTATCTCCTTAGGGATGTTAAACTGAGCACCAACTGCTGTCAGTCTGTCAGCTTGCTTATTCTACTCTCTAGGAATGGGAGTAATGTTAAAAGAAATGAAACTCTCCACTAAGTCCCATACCCTATGTTTATAGGACTTAAGAAAAGAATTCTTTGTTAGATTTTAGCCCCTTATCTGATTTATGATTAGCTCGCTGTCTCCAAAAACTTGAATCTCCTTAATTCCCTTTTCCTCACCCACTCCAAACCATAGATGAGGGATTCATACTCTGCAACATTGCACGTGCAGAAAAATTGAAACCTGAAGGCTGAAAAGTATTTTTCCTGAGAGGGGGAAACTAGCACCACTCCCCCACCAGCTCCTAGCTTGCTTCTTGAGCCATCAAAGAAAAGCTACCATAAACCTGAGCTTTCTTGGCTTTCTTTCATCAAATTTGGTACAAAAGTAACTTCTTCATGCATACAATAAATCCTAAGGCCTGCCTCTTCTATGAATTTGTAAAGATCATGCTCAAAGTTGTCACTTCCCCATTCATCTAAGAGTAAGTCAGCAACTCCTTCAAAGGCAGAGGGTGAAGATTGATCCACATGGAATTCTTCTTGATCAATAATGGTGTAGCTAACATTTGCTACCTTGAGTGAGTATGGTTGCAGATGATCCCTGTGGATTGGCTCTGACTCGATTTTAACCTTGGTCCCATATTTGGTTATAAAAACTAGGTAGGACCAATTTACTATTAGGTAACTACCTATTTTGGATGTGAAATCCCTAGATAAGGAAATGGCAAAGTAAGGAGGAATATCTATCACCACCACGTCATGAGGGACCAATAAAGTTAGACAAGCATAGAGTATCAAGATTAGGCCTTTAACTACTCCCACTATCTTTGCTGGTGTTCCATTTAGATGCAGGACTCCCTTAGTCATTTCTTCATATTTGAGCCCCAATTTATCCACTATGCATTTAGGCATTACCAAGGTGCTTGCTCTACTGTCAATGATACAATTATGCACCAAGAAATCTCCTATGACCAAGGAAAAATAGAAAGGAGGGACCTTTTCTTCTTTCTTAACTGATTCTAATGTGGAAGGTTGCCCATTTGTGATCAGAACATTATCAGCCTTTACTGAGATAGCTAGTTCATTAAGCCCATGTAATTCTTTTTATAGCATGTCCTTTTGTCCCAGTATTGATAATGAATCCCACAAGGAAATATTCATGTGTAGCTTCTTTATCTAGTCCACCACATTGATTTGAGGGTTGCTCCCTCTCAAATTTTCTTTGGGATCACTTGCAGCCTTTTGAGGCATAGGCCTAAGAGTTGAGGGTACAATTGGTGGCCTAAAATTTGGAAATTTCTATTTCACCTGTTATGAAGAAGATGGTACAGATGCTTGAGTAGCTGCTTGAGCTTCTTCCATAGCTCTCCTCTTGGACCTTGTGTTAGCTACAACACAATCACCTTGATTATCTATATTGCCCATGTAATTGACTACAGAGCAGAATCAGATCTGAGCTAGCCTACTATCCATGCCATGTTGTAATGATGCCTCAAAGCTTGGGAATTGAGCAACTGCCTAATTTTTCTATGCATTTATGTACTAACTCAGCATTTCATTTGTGTAAATAGCTTGATCTTGACTATATCCCATGGGTGAGAAATTTGGCTATTCTTATACCACATTATTTTAAATGGGCACCATGGCCTTGGATGATGAAGGGACACCTAGATTATAGACTTGATAAGGTCTGACCTATGCAAACTAACCTTGTCCTTGATTATAATTCTAGAAAGGGGGTTAATTTACTTACCCATACTACTGATATCCTTGATTTGGCTAATTACTTTGAGCTTGATACCTTTTGAGAGCCACTAGTTCATTTGTTACATTTTGCAACAAGCTTTTTACTTCAAGGAGGTCATTAGACGGAGTAGCAACCAACTTTTCCATACTTGGCAAAAGAGCTAAGGTAGGTGCAGTAGTCTGGACTGGAAGCGGCAATTTAGGAAAGAGCGACATATGAGGTTGAGGGCAATTCTCAAGTACTATGGCTATGTCATAGGCAACATGTAACACATGTCCTCCCATGGACTATATCATGATAGTAATTTCACTATTCAACACTTTCAAATAATATAGGAAAGTGTAGCTTGGAGTCAACCTTACCAGAATGGGGATTTTGTCCCTTGTCTTTTGAAATTGAGTATTGAAATCTTGCATGAATTTGTGTGGAACTATTTTTATAGTGGTTAGTTGCTTGGAAAGTGAGAGGTGGTCACTCTTCTTCCCAAATTTGTTTGTTAAGAGGGTGCCCAATTCATTCCAAGAATTGCCTGAATTCATGGGTAAAGTCCCATACTAGTTCAGAACCTTGCCCTTGAAAGACAATGCCAGTAATCTGATAACATTGTTTTCCTTAGTGACATTGTGAATATTGTAGAGGTTAGCAATATTTATGATGTGTTTAATGGCAGTAATGGGCCCTTCTCCATTAAAGGGAGGCACACTTTTAAGGACTTCCCCTAGGATTGGGTCATAATGTAAGAGATTCAAAGGACTCTGACCATGAAAATCCATAAAAGGTAAAGCCATAACTATGATAGGATTCAACTGAGGCCTTCTTGTGTAGGTGTATCTTATAGTAGGTCTAGGAAAACAATTTGCTGAATAAGGATGAGTTCTTGCAAACCTCAATCATCTTGCTGAGTTTAAAGGTAGTTCAACAAATTCAAAAGGGACACCCTTAGTAGCAGATCATGTGGTGATCTTAGACATAGGATGTCAGACTAACCTATGACTAGATACTGATGTTCTTAATAGTGGATTCGCCAAATGGTAGAAAAATGATTGTTTTTTTGCTGTAACAGGACCAGTACTAATCTTGGAACTTTTCTAAGTGTTAAAAATGGTGTTAAAAATAGTCCCACCAGGCGTGCCAAAAATTGTTGACACTGTGGATTGCACCCTTGAGAGAAGACTAGGCTTCTCTCTTCCACGTGGCACAATGGAGATTCCTCTCTTGCATGTGGGTTTGGAAAAACTGAGGGGAGAATCTCTAGATTAGGGCTAGCTCCCTTTGATGCATCTCTAATTTATTCCAGTACATTTGCTAATATATATATATATATATATATAAATGGTGGGGTTGAAAAGAGAGAAGGATTACTGAAGCATAACCTAAGCTAAGATGGTAATGCACCAAAAAAATTTGATCTACTCATTTGCTCACACTTCAAACCATAAGAGCACATACATACACTTTATCTGATAAAAGGACCATACTATAGAGAACTTAACAAAAAAGGCTTAATGAAGACACACAGAAGATGAACTTACCATAGGTGCTATAGGAAGGCACACTATCTCATAACCCTCTCCTATCTCTATGCTCTAGATACAACTCTTTTTTCTACCTGCAGGAATGGCACTTTGTCTATACTAGGTGTGCTAGTATCAAGCTTGTGAAAGCATCATGGAATAATGACTGGACACAATGTTAATACTGAGGCACACTAAGAGATATATCTATCTAGATAGAGGTAAAACACTTTTATTAATTCAAGGTGAAAATTTGGTAGGGCTACGCCATACAAAAATGAGAGATCCTTTCTCAAATGAGAAGTTACAAATATACAACCTTTTGGAAAAGACTTGGTGCTTTCTGAAAATAAATGACCTATGCTACGTTGAGAGCATTGGGAAGAGGAAGCTGCTTGAAAGAGAATGTTGTGTCGGCTCTAGTTTTGACTTTAGGAATTTAAATATATTAAATGTCATGTGTGAAAACATAGGCCACACCATTTGTCTACAAACAAGACCACTCCTTCAAGACATTCATGCAGTTTGTCTACTCAACAATGCAATGTGTGGAAGAAACTGATGCATCTTCACTATTCATGCTCCTTGATGACCACTTGGTAGAGACTGTTTTAACCATTGGAATAACTCCTTGTGCCGACACCTTCTTTTACCACCTAGATTGTTTTGTTTGCTTCTACACTTGGCTCTTTCCTATCCTTTCTCGATGGGTCACTGAGTTCATTCTTGATTCTTGTCTTTTTCTAGATTTGTCTTTTCCTAGTTTTGTCTTTTTTCATCTCTTGGATCTTTCTAGAAATCTAAACCCCCTAAGGCTATCTTCTATCGATCCTTGGCTATTTCCTTAGGCTCTTTTCTCAATGGATTCTTCCTTTTGGCCCTAAGGCCTTTTAATTCCTTTAGGTTTGCACTCAAGCATTTAAAGATCAATGGTTATTTCATTGACGTAAAGTTAACGTTTACATGCCCATCACCATTTGAAAGCCAATAGTTATTCCCTTGTCTTGAATTTGACATCTATGGGAATGTCACCAGACATTTGACCCTGAATGGCTAGTTTGCTATGCTAGATTTTGATGTCTTCGGGCCTGTCACCCCTTGGTCAATTCCTTCAACTTTCATTCCTTCAACCTTTCTTTTCCTTTAACTTCCCTGTCCTTGTCTGGGCCTTTGTATTTTAACCCTCCTAAAGGGAAGGTGTCCCTTTGGCTTTGAGAAAGGTTCCTTTCATGTTCACTAAGAGTCCCCCACAAGGGGACTTGCCCTTCAAAGTCCTTCGGATTGCCTCGACTTTTCAAATCCTTTAGACAAAATGTCCGAAGGAATTCCTTCAGACATTTTGTCTAAAGGAAATCTTTCCTTTATGTTTTTCTTGATTATTTCTTTTGGTCAGCTCTTTCCTTCAGGCAAATTCCTTTGAATTTTTTTTCTGAAGGATTTGCTGGTGTAAATTTTTGCCACATAATTTTTTTTGAAAGATAATCCTTCTATTCTTTGACTTGGCAATTTCTTTGGACAAAATGTCTGAAGGAATTCCTTCAAGCATTTTGCCCAAAGAAATTCAAACTTTGTCTTTGCCTTTTGCCTTAGCATTTCTGAAGGGAAACTCACCCTTTTGATTCATCTGTAAGGGTTCCCTACCCTCTGTAAGGGTACTTTTGGATTTGGAACTGCCCTCTACAGCCTGCTGGAATGATCCATTTTACGCCTGACTGTCCTCCACAAGGGCTGTTTAACCTTTGAGCTTTACAAGAGCCTCATATTTGTCTAAGGCATTTTATCAAAGTAAAAAGCTACATACTAAACTGAAGCCTGTAGGTACTTAAATATTTCAATGTTCTATAAGAATAGGGCTTATTGCAAAGAAAAGGGGATTTTGTAGAAGGTGGGTATATGACTAGACTGAGGGTCCAGAGTGGTAGGGAAGGAAGGAGATTGATTTTGGCCTATAGGGCCAAAATGGTCAACATTTATATTTAAGGAGATGGTCAAAGATGATAGAAAGATCAGAAAGATGGTTTTTATGATGTTTGGATTTAGCAATAAGATCATCTACATAAGTTTCAACAATTTTGTGGATGAGATCATGAAAGATGTGAGTCACAACACATTGGTATGTAGCTATATCATTTTTGAGGCTAAAGGGCATTTTGACATAACAATAGGTTCCCCATTACGTGGTGAAAGTAGTCTTACACTAGTCTTTGGGAGTGATGTGAATCTGATTGTATCTTGAGAACCCATTAAGAAGCATCAAGATAATTGATAATGTTATAAACCAAAATACTAGGGTCAATACCAGGCATGTCTTGGTAAGACTAAGTGAATGCCTCTTGATATTTATCAAGGAATACGCTAAAGTTTTCATGCTCAAATGGTGAGAGTTGTTGAGAAATCATGATTGGTGGAGGAGAAGATGGGGTACCATATTTGATACGAGTTGTTTCTTTGATAAACATGGCATTTCCATCTTGAAAATGGTAATGTGCATTAGGCAAGGCTGAAATTGGATTTGATTTAGGATCAATACTAGTGACAAAGTTATTGAAGCAAGGAATTTTATTCTTGAAATTTCCAAGTTTATGATGTTGTCAAGGAAGTCAGGGTTCCCAGGCATGAAGTAAATCAAGAATAGCGTCACTAGGCAAGGTAAGAAGAGGACCATAATATTTAACATCTACTTTAAGGCCTAGAATTTTATTTCCATGTCGATTATATTCAGAATGAATCTGAAGGACATTAGTTACTTTGACATCTAGTGTAAATTTGGAAGTAGATGAAGAAGATGGATTCAAAGAGATGATAGTGTTGAGAGATTCAATACTGGGAGAAGAATTTGAATAAATAATAGGATCCAAAGGAGGTAGAGAAGATGTAAGGGTGTTTGTAGGTTTAGAAGGTGTAAGTTTTTCTAACACCCAAGGAGTATCGGTAATTGGAGAATTGCCATGAGGTACATAACCCTCAAGATCTATGTCATGATGTGTAGATATGGTATGTACATCCTAATTTAAAGCATGAGTTTGGGCTAAAATATTTTGATAGTGTTGGAAATCGAAGTCTCTAGAGTGAGCTTGGGCCATGATGTAATTATCATCATATGTTAGAAAAATTGTACATGCTTAATAATTGAGGGTCTTTTCAAAAGGTGAAATCCCAATGTTGCTAAATGTATGAGAGGATATGGTGAGAGGATCTTGGAATAATTTAGCCACTCCAAAATCATTTCAAGTGAAAGCATCTTTAAGCAAACATGGCTTTTAGGCATTGCATGGAGGGGGGAAATTGGTAATCTCATCCATGATAGGAATAATAAAATCATGGGGTAAGAGAGAAGGATGAAGCGAATCCACAATATATGGAGGTAGCTTCTTAGTATTGTAAGTGTGATGTAACTCATTGTGATCATCATCATCATCAAAATTTGCAAGAGTAACTTGAAAATTAGAATTCATGTTGATGAACTCATGTAAAGGAGAACTATTGATTTAATTTTTTTTAGGAATTTGATATTGAGGCTTATGATTGGGCAGCTGGATGCTCCATGAGTTGGGGTCAGCTTCATATTTGTAACATTTTTTATTATATAAGAATTTAATACGCTGACTACCAGAAGAGGTGATGTCCCTCATCTAGTGAGTTCATGGATGACCAATAAGAATGTTATAAGATAAAAGAAGATCAAGGAACATAAGCTTGGTTCTAACAGTCTTAGGTCCAATGGTTAATGGAAGCTAAATGCAATCAAGAGGATTTTTATTAGTCTTATCAAAGTCATGACAAGTAAGATGGGCTTGCTTAAGATGATCTTTGTTATAACCAAATTGTTGAATGAACCATAAGGATGTGACATTAATACCAAAACCTTCATCAACTAAAACTTTTTGGATACAGGTGGTATTAATGGCTAATTTGATAAAGAGAGATAGATCCTTGATGGAAAAAAATATTTCATCATTGATCATGTCTTATTCAATAAATTCAATGGAAGGTTTATAATAAGGACACATAGTCTCAATGGTATTGACATTAGCTGGTTGATAATCGATAAAAGGTGGTTCTTCATCTATAGAAGATGGATCTTCAATTTTTTGAAGTTTTTGCATAAGAAATTTATGATGATAGGGTGAAGTGAGAAAAAAATCCATAAGAGGAATATTACAATGCATAGAATTGAGGTCTTCAAGAAAGTTCCAATGTGATTTAGAAGAACTAGCATGAGGTTTAGAATGAAAATTAGATTTAGGAGGTATAGATGTAGTGGGAGGATCAGAAGGAGGAAGTTGTTCCTCAAGTGCTTCTGAATCATCATGAGTGGTAGTGGTATCCTTAAGAAATTTTTATTCTAAAGAAGGTTTATTAGGCTTGGTAATAGGATCTTTGTGGACCAATTTTCAATGATAATTAACCTTAGCAGTGTTGACATATTGAGAGTTGTTATAATATAGATCATATTCAGCATTGATGGCATTAACATCCTTGACATTTGATTGATTATTGTTTGAATATTTTTGAGTATTAGAAGTAGAGGCTTTAAAGTTTTGTTGTTTTTGAGATGTGGAAACATACTCTTGACAACAAAGTTTGATCATAGCCTCATGGCTGAATGAGTCACCAAGCATATAAAAAATGACACATTTAGTGATCCCTCTACAAGATTCATGAGAATGACCAATGTCGGCATGGAACTAATAAAATACATTGGGATCATACAACTAAGGAGGAACATTAGGATAAATGAAAGGATTTGAGGGTGGTAAAAATTATTGCATTTTTTGAACCAAAAGAGGTGTATGAGATGGTAAAAGAACATCATATTTAGAAAGTTTAGGTTTGGTTTGGGAGGTATTACTAGTGATAGCATTATATGTTTGAAAACATCCTTTAAGAAGTTTATGATTAGGTTCGAATTGCTTCATAAGAAAGTCTTGATGCTTGGCTTGGTTAAGAGATTCATTAAGAGTTTGAAGAGCAAAGGTACAAACCTTTTATTGAAGAGTGGGAGTTAAAGTGGTAATAAAGAGTTTGAATAAATTATCATCAGTCATATTATGATCAACTTTATGAGATAAATATTTCCATATTTTAATAAAGTTATGAGGAAATTCATTAGGATATTGTTTATCATTTATGAAGTGACTAAGACAAATTTCAGGAAAATCATTATGTTGAAACTCTTTAACCAAAATATTGACTAAATCTTCAAGTTTCCAAATAAAATCTTGAGGAAGTTGATTATACTATTTTAATACATCACTAGTGAAAGTTTTGACTAATAGTTTAGTTATGGCAAATGTATTAGTTTAGATCCATTCTTTGTAAAGATTACCAATGGCTTTAAGAAATGAAGTAGGATCTTTAGTCCCATCATATTTGATAGTTAGAGTTACGCTACCGATATCAATAAATATAATGAAGGGAGATAAAGGTTCATTTTTAATGGTTTGAAGCATGTTTTTATTCATTATGGGTTGAGGAATAACATTTCCCAAGGCATCCCTAAGAGGTGGAATAATATAAGTAGGATTAGATTGAGGATGAATAGTTGGAATTTGATTAGTCACATTGATTAAGTGTTGTTGAAGTTGGATCATTTGGTTAGTATTAGAGTTTTGCATGATGCTTATTTATTGAAGGACTTGAGCTAAGAATTGGGTTTTATTGGGAGGTGAGTTAGTGTTGGTTGGAACACTCCCCAAATTAGTGTTAGGGGGAGGGTTATTAGAAGAAGTGTTATTAATGGGATTGTTAAATATATTTGTATCAATCGATCCCACATTAGTTTGGAGATTTTGAGAAGTGTCTTGATAAGTATGTTAAGGATTGGATCCATCAAATTCATCTTGAGGTGTTATCTTCACCATGTTATAGTTCATAGGTGAAGGAGGAGAAGAGGTGCCCCAAGAGTGATGGTTCTCTTAGGAGGAAAAGAGAAGAAGGAATGAACATCCTATATAGTATCTAAATGGATTTAGGTTGTACAAAAATATTATATTAGGATACCCAATTTTGACTGAAGAGATATGAATAAGATACAAAACTAAATAAATGGGAAATTAGATTGAAAAATAGCAAAGGTAAGAAATAGAACTAGGTCGACCAAATAGACCTAGTGTAGGAAATAGGGCTTGTAGACTATAATATATTAACCAGGTCAATCTAGTGCAGTGTACAAAAGCCAAAAAAAGTACAAGGTCAAGTAGGTTGACATAGTATAATGAATAGGGAAGAGGAAAAGATTGATAACAAGCTTGAAAATAAAACAAGACAATTTGCAGCTAATCGAAGAAAGTAAGTGTAGAAAGGAAATGCACAATCAAATAAATTGATGCTAGCCAATCCAATTGATGCACACAAAGCAAAATCTTGAACTAACACTAGCTAATACAATCTTTTGCACACATAATTGGCTAAAGAGAAAGCAAACAACTTGAAAGTAAATCTAGCTACTTAGTCAACCTAAAATGTTAGATTATTAAAAATGATTTTAAGTGAAAGAGAGATTGGTTATAAGAAAGGTATTAGATAAAAATCTAAGGATAGTTTTAGGTAAGTTTAGGATGAAAGAGACTATAGTGGTAATGATATAGGCTTGGTATTGGGGCCCACCCCCTCACTTCAAACACCACAACAATAAGGGTAATGAGTGATTAGATAAAATATACCATTAACCATGATTTATACTTGACCAGAGCATCAAGTCAACTTCCTCCTTGGTGATGAAATCCAAGTAGGTAGACTTGGGTAGTCAAATGTTTAATGTTTGCTGATGTTTATGTGGTTTGGCAATGTGTGTATAAAATATAAATAGTGAAACTAAGTAATTAATTGAAAACCACCTAATTAAACTATGTGAACTATTTTAAGCATGCAAACAACTGAAAATAAAGATGTGATTAACATATATGGTTCATTCCAACTTTGAAACAAGGTATAGTTGAGAAACTATATGGATAATCATATAGAATAAGGTTGATAGGGTTGAACCTGTACTATAGAAGTAAAGTCTGAAAGTGAACTAGGTTGATTAAGTCGACCTAGTTATTTCAGAAAACATAGAACACAAAACTAGGTCCACAAGGTTGACTTAGTTGATTATGTAGAGGCATTTTTGAAGATTGCAAATTGTGAAAGGAAACTATAGAGAAAGAAAGATATAGAGGAATAGAATTTAACCTGAATGATTTAGAGATAAAAAGGAGAAGATTATTGATTTGAGACCTATTATAACTTGGAATTGCACCCCTATGGGATATTTTTTCAAGCTCTCCCACTTTTAACTATAATCATGGGAATAACCTCAAGATGTGGGAGTCCTATGGTGGGGTTGATCCTCTAAGATTTTTAAAGAGGCTAGTTCCTCTTGGTGGATCACTTAAAACTAATGCTGAAATGCAAATTCATGGGGAAAAGGATTAAAAGGGAGATAAGGGATCCTAAGAGGGTTAACCAGGTGATGCACCAAAAATAAATTGACACTCATCTATGCTTGAACTTGTTGGCCATTTTTGTCCCACATACCAAATTTTTCCCAAGTATGAGAAGATAGGCTTTCAAGTAGGAAATGACAAGTCTTTAGAAGACATCAGACTTTTGGCAACCCATGAATTAAATGATTTTATAAGTTTTAGAGTTACAAAGCTATGAAGTATTAAGTAACAAGGTGTTAAAGACCCTAAATGGTCTTGAACAAAAGGCCTCAAGTTATCTCATTGGGAAGTCTTTGAGTTTTATAAAGGAGACAACTTTGAGTTTCTTGGGTAGCACAACTTATTTCACTTCATGAGTAATTAGTAATGATAATTTTGAAGTAGTGGGGATTAGAAAGCTCGATTTGGTATAGGTAGTGTATTTCAAGTTCTCCAAGGAGCACTACTTAATTAATTCATAAGTTGTGAGTAGTCATAAACCCAAAATAAGTAACGAGACATCAAAAGCCTAATTTGGTATTAGAAGTGCTTCTTGGCTTCTCAAAAAGACAAGCCATGGAAAAAAGTCTGAAGAAATAACTTTGAGAAATAATACCAAAAGGAAAGACCTGAAGACTTAGAGACAAAGAAGCCCAAAGACTTTAAGATGGACAAGTTCTAAGTTGAGGAGCTTAAAAATCTGAATTACTCTGCAGAGAGTAAATCGAGTTTCTCTAAGTGCTTTACTTAAGGGACTTCATAAGTAAGAGGACCTCAAAATTTTGAAGTATGTAAACTTGGAAAAATTGAATTACTATGCATAGAGTAAATCAGGTTCTCCAAGTATTTAATTAAACATATTGATAAGTAAAGGATATGGGAAAGTCTGAAGTTGGAGAGATCAAGGAACCCAAATTACTCTACATAGAGTGAATTGGGATTCTTTGAGTGCTTAGCTTAATCTTGGTCTAGTAACATGAGAGTCATGATTAGGTGAATGAAAGGCTACCAAATGGCATAATCTAGAGCAAAAAAGACCAATCAACAAAGGACAAGTGGCACAAGGATGACTAATGAACATGGGAGAGTCCAAACGGTTGGTGGCTAGAAATTTATGAAGGCTCACATCCTTCAATATGGTTTGCTCTTGATAAATAGCCATCCAAATGTAGGAATAACATGGGTCAATTTGAACTCCCAAGCATGGAGGTCCATGTCTTTCTTCAGATAGGACATGTAAAAGTGAAAGATGCCATGCCATTTAAATGTAAAGATAAATGTAGTCATGCCAGGAAGAGACATCTAACTACCTACAATGTGACTTCTCTCAACTCCATCAAAAGAGATTTGAATGTGGGAGTGGCTCAAGGAGGTTGTGCAGTGATCTTGGGTGACACATTTCATGACAAAGGATAACAATAGTGTTCATCAATGATTTCTTCTCTCTTTCCACATAGCTATCTCTCTCTCTCTCTCTCTTATTTTATATAGATATCATGTGATTTTCCTTTGTAATTATTCCCAATTTTTAGACTTTTTCATCTTTTTGAGAGACATACATTCATTGAGATACTATAAAGTATGTTCTACTTGATTAGGCTTGACCCTATCAAGTCTATTATAATAACTACCTCTTGATGTAATGAGATGATTTCTTTGCCTATCTCTTATCATTGATTAGTGCCTTAGTATGTTTGTGCTTGGTAGATTCATGAAGGAGATTCTTCCTAGTCTATCAGTCTTTTACTTGCCTCTTTAATGTATTTTCAATCTCTTATAGGTCTGGATTAGTGTTCTATATAAACCTATTCCAGTGTGTTAACTTGATCTCAAGATTGTGTAAGTCATAGTTGTCTTATGACTAATCTAGTGTGGCTTCAAGCATAGATGAGTGTCTATTTTTACTTTGGTGCATCACCTAGTTAGCTCTCTTTGGAGCCCTTATCTTCATTCTAACCCTTTCCCCCATGAAGTTTCATTTTATCATTAGTTTTAGGTGATCCACTACGAGGAACTAGCATCTTTAAAAATCCTAGAGGCTAAACCTCACCATAGGAAACCCACATCCTGAGGTTATTTCCATGATTACAGCTAGAAGTGGGAGATCCTAAAAAACTCTCCCAAAGGGGTGAAATTCTATGCTATAATAGTTCTAGCATACCCAATGGGACTAAGGTCTAAAGCACTGAAATGATTTTTGATGTTGTTCTTTTACATATCAACCTTTATAGGCATTCAACAAACATCAATCATGAATCTGAGCATCTATCAACTGGTTTAAGTATTCTAAGTGCCTAATCATCATTATTTGATTTTGAAAGCAAGTATTAGTCCCACTGGTGACTCCAAATCAAGTGTCTAGTTATGATCAGACTAGGTTTATCTTTTTAAATTTTTAATCAGCTCTTACTTTTCACTTATGAGGCTAACATGAATAACTATGGTGAATATCCCTATTATTCACCTCTTTATCAACAACCCCAATATGATCCCTGGTATGATCCATATGAGCTTAATCAACCCTACCAAGATTTTTATCAGGGATATGATGAACCTCAATAGGTTCCTCATGATCCACATATGTAAAAATATTGCCCTGATCCCCCTTATGAAAAAGTCCATAAAAATAATTCTCCTCATCAACCCTACCATGATCCATCTATACCAATACATAGGAAAACTTTAGTGAACCTTGATAAGCATGCACTAGAGTTATGCTCACAAAAGTGTTATGGACAAATTGTCCCCCCTTAACAAATCCATTATGTGAGGGATTCATTGTAAAAAATTAAAGCAAAATGTACATTTGTTGAGAGAGCAAATTGGAGAAACCTCATTGGTGACATGATGGATATATGTGGTTACATTCAGATTGTTGAGGACATGTTGGAAAGACTTGAGGAATAGTAGGGCCATCCCTGCCAACCTTTTGTGCTTACATATGCACCTTTGTATCCTTATTATGTTTCACCCATTACTCCTCAACTAAACATTTCAAGTGCTCCTTCAAATATTCCAAGTTCATCATATGTTCTATAGTCTTTTCCTCTTTGGAAATCCATCTAAGGGAGCTATCAAAAAAATTAAGTGCCTATTGTGGAACAACCTACTGTTTGGGTCCAAAAATTCATCCCTCTTAAAGAGCCTTCTTTTGTTCCTGATCACCTTAAGGAGGATCTATTTCAAGAGAATAAAGCAAAGTAAATCAAAGAGTTGGAATTGAAGGCAAGTAGAGAAGAAGAAAGGTAGAATTAGTAGATGAAGGTATAACCTCTACCTTTCCCATCTTGGAGCCAAGTCACGCAACCAAGTAGATCAAAGGTCTTTTAACCCCCATCCCTCCCTCCTCAAGAACCTCTATCTTTTCCATCTTGGAAATTTATTCAAAGCACTGGATATAAGAAAGAGGTGGTGATTCGTGAAGTCAGTCAAGAAGCCTTGTAGCCTTTACTCCTTTCCCCTAAAAATACTAGAGCTTTTCCTTCATTTAGAGTCATTCATGAAGCAAAGAATAAGGAAGAAAAGGTGGCTATTCCTTGCACATTTCCATCTTGGAAATCAGTTTGGCAAATTCAAGAGAAGGAAGAGGAGGTGAAGGTGATCCAAGTAAAGTAGCTTCAGGAACCAAATTAGAAACCTATGGGAGATGCATCCAAAGAGGTTGAGGAAGAGAATGTCATGAGAAAATACAAGGAAAAAATCACCATAGGGTCCCCCCTTGGTCAAAAAATATCAATGAAACCTTATTAAACAAAGGATAACATATTGAATATTCTTTTGTAGTTGTGCATGAAGTGGATTGCACTATTGAAGATGTAAAGTTACCACATTAGTTGGAGAATAGGGGGTCAAGGCTATCATTTCCTTGAATGAGCTACCACATGATGAAGAAGATGAGGAAATGAATGAATTAGTTGATCAAATTGATGAATTTATGGAGTAGCTAGAGGTTCCCAATCAGTTGAGAGGCTCATTTGAGGACTTGTTTGAGATCTTGGGAGCTAGTTATGTTCTTCTCTAAGGCAACTATGGTCTGGTTGTAGCCAAGGAGAGCATCTTTGTCAAGTAGATCAAAGGGGATAGAGTGGATAGTCTTCCAACTCTGCCACCTCAAAAATTTAATGCAAATATGGACTTGTTTTAGATTTTTGAAATAGACTATCAGCTCCTTGATGAGCTTAAAAAACATGAGATAATGAACAAATATAGTCTTATTGAGGAGGTTGTAGAAATCAAAGAAGTTTGCTTGGTTAAACCACCATTAGAGGCTATAGTTAAGGAGCCATTCAAAGATATTGAGACCCTCTAGATTCACATAAATAACCTTTTTGAAGCTACCTAGTTCTCATTAAACATGGTGATGGAGAAGCTGATAGTTACAATAAAGAAGTAGGTGTCAAGGCCAAGGGTCAAGAAGTTGCATGCCTTGTTCAATATTTTATCTCATAACACAAGGGAAGTATCAAGCTTTCCTTTTGATCTAAGAGGAAAGGGGTACATAGTTTTAGGATGTATATATTAGGTTTATTTTTATTCTAATTCCTCTAAGGGTTATTTTAGGCACATTTATTTGTTGTCTTTGCTTTGTTCTAGGTTAGTTTCTTTTCTTATATGCCTTAGGCACTTTGTTTTATTTTGTATTATACTATCCTCATTGCTTCAAGAGGAGGTTCCAGAAAGGGTTAGCCTTGTTGAACCAAAGCAAAGACTCCATGCCTAATGGATTAGACAAGGCAATATGAGTTGGGTTCCCAAGCATAATAGGCATGCTTCCTTGAGTCACAAAAAATGTTAGCCATTTTTGGCCCACATACCAAATTTTTCCCAAGCATGAGAAAATAGACTTTCAAGCAAGAAATGACAAGCCTTTAGAAGACTTCAAACTTTCAACAACCCATGACTTAAATGGTTTTATAAGTTGTAGAGTTACAAAGCTCTAAAGTAGTAAGTAACAAGGTGTTAAAGACCTGAAATGAACTTGAATAAAAGGCTTCAAGTTATCTCATTAGAAAGTCTTCAGGTTTTCTAAAGGATATTAATTCAAGTTTCTTGGGTAGCATAACTTATCTCACTTCATGAGTAATCAGTAATGAGAAGTCTGAAGTAAGTAGTGGGGATTAGAAAGCCTAATTTGGTTTAGGTAGTGTATTTTGGGTTCTCCAAGGAGCATTACTTGATTACTTCATAAGTTGTGAGGAGTCATAAATTGAAAATAAGTAATGAGACATTAAAATCTTGATTTGGTCTTAGAAGTGCTTCTAAGGTTCTCAAAAGACAAACCGAGGCAAAAAGTTCAAAGAAATAACTTCATAAAATAATATTGAAAGGAAAGACCTAAAGACTTAGAGATAGAGAAGCCCAAAGAATTCAAGATGGAAAAGTCTGAAGTTGAGGAGCTTGGAAAATCTAAATTACTCTACATAGAGTAAATTGGGTTTATCCAAGTGCTTTACTTAAATGAAATCTTAAGTAAGAGGACCTCAAAATTCCAAGTAAGTAAACTTGGAAAACTTGAATTACTTTGCATAGAGTAAATTAGGTTTCTCCAAGTAATTTACTTAAAAATCTTGATAAGTAAATGATATAGGAAAGTCCAAAGTTGGAGAGATCAAAGAACCCAAATTAGTCTGCATAGAGTAAATTGAGATTCTTTGAGTGTTTGGCTTAAGCTTGGTCTAACAACATTAGAGTCATGATTAGGTGAATGAAAGGATACCACATGTCATAAGATGGAGTATAAAGGGCCAATAAACAAAGGACAAGTGGCACAAGGATGACCAATGAGCATGAGAGATTCCAAGCAGTTGGTAGCTAGAAATTTATGAAGGCTTTCATCCTTCAATATGGTTTTCTCCTGACAAATAACTATCCAAAAATAAGAATAACATGTGTTATTTTAAACTCTCAGGCATGGAGCCCACATCCTTCTTTAGATAAGACATGCAGAAGTGAAAGATGCCATGCTATTTAAATATAAAGATAAATATAGTCATGTCAGGAAGAGACATCTAGCTATCTGCAATGTGACTTGTTTTAGCTCCACCAAAAGAGACTTGAATGCAATAGTGCCTTAAGGAGATTATTTGGTGATCCTAGGTGATGCATTTCAAAAAAAAGAAGGATGATATCAACCATAATTAGTGACTTCTTCTCTCTTTCCATGTAGCTCTCTCTCTCTTCCTATTCTCTATATATATCATGTGATTTTCCTTTGTAATTATTCCTAAGTTTTAGACTTTTTCATGTTTTTTGGAGATGGACATTCATTGAGATACTACAAAGTATGATCCACTTGATTAGGCTCAACCCTATAAAATCTATTATAAGAACTACATCTTGATGTAATGAGATGATTTATTTGTCTATCTCTTATCATTGATCAGTGCCTTAGTATGCTTTTGCTTGGTGGATTCATGAAGGAAATTATTTCTAGTCTATCAACCTTCTACTTGCCTCTTTAATGTATTTTTAAGCTCTTGTAGGTCTAGATTAGTGTTCTATCTGAACCTCTTCTAGTGTGTTAACTGGATCTTGAGATTGTGTAAGTCATAATTATCTTATGACTGATCTAGTTTGGGTTCAAGCATTGATGAGTGTCTATTTTTACTTTGGTGCATCACCTAGTTAGCCCTCTTAGGAGCCTTTATCTCCCTTCTAACCCTTTTCCCATTGAATTTTCACTTCAACATTAGTTTTAGGTGATCCACCAAGAGGAACTAGCCTATTTAAAAATCTTAGAGGCTCAACCTCACCATAAGACAACCACATCTTGGGGTTGTTCCCATGCCTATAGCTAGAAGTGGGAGAGCTTGAGAAACTCTCCTATAGGGGTGAAATTCTGTGTTATAATAGAAACCAAACTAGATCAGTCATGAGGCAACTTGGGCTTGCATGATTTTAGGGTCAAGCTAACACACACTTGAAGAGGTTTAATCAGAACACTAATCTAGACCTACAAAACTTTAAAATACTTTAAAGAGGCAAGAATCAGGCTAATGGACTAAGAATAAATGAATTCACAAACCCACCAAGAAATAAGCATACTAAATCACTACTTGAAGATAATAAATAGGCAAGAAAATTGAGTCTCATTACATTCAAGAGGTAGTTCTTACAATACTTAGATAGGGTTTAGCCTGGTCAAAGGAGCATACTTTTATAAATGTCTCAATGGGCATCTGTCTCCCAGTAAGATGACAAAGTTCTAAAAAACTAAGGACCTTTATAATGGCAAATCATGAGATATTTATAGAGAAAGGGGGAGAGAGATAAAGGTCCATGTGAGAAGATAAGAAGAGGGAAGAAGTCATTAAGTCATTGATGACTACTGACTACTACCATCACCACTACCTTGAGCATGAAATTCATTGCCCAAGATCACCATAAAATCTTCTTGAATCCCTCCCATATTCAAGTCTCTCTTTGGTGGATATTGAGAATCCATGTCACAGGTAGTTGGATGTCTCTGCTTGGCATGACTGAGTTGATCCCTGCATTAAAAATGTCATGTTCTTTTCACCTATACATCTGACATGTAGGCTATTGACCATGTCATCAGAGTTGGAAGTCAAAATCCTCATCTTTTGCTACTGATTGGCCATCAAAAAACCACCAAGACCATTTATAAACTTGACCTATTCTTATCCATTGATCTGCTAAGCCTAGACTCCCATGAACCATTAATATTTTACTAGTTGGATGCCCTTGTACCATTTGTCCTTAATTGATTAGCCCTTTGAATTTGTGACCATTTGAATTTAACATTCCTTGGCTATTTTTCTTTCCTTGGCCCTTTTTTTATAGATTATCTTCCCTCAATAATTTCTTTAGGCCTTTTCTATACCACTTTCTTGAAGTTATTTCTTCAAAATTTTTGCCTTGCCTTATCTTTTTAAGAACCCAAGAAGCACTTCTAAGACTAAATTAGGATTTCTATGTCTCATTACTTATTTCAAGTTTATAACTACTCACAAATTATGAATTAATTAAGTAGTTCTCCTTGGACAACCTGACATACACTACCTAGACCAAATTGGGCCTTCAAAGCCTCACTACTTACTTCAGACTTATCATTATTGATTACTCATGAAGTGAAAAAACTTGTGTTACCTAGGAAACTTGAAGTTGTCTCCTTTGGAAAGCCTAAAGACTTCCCAATGAGATAACCCAAAAACTTCTATTCAAGATCTTTTTGGGTCTTTAACACCTTTTTACTTACTAGTTCAAAGCTTTGTAACTTATAAAAACATTTAAGTCATGGGCTGTCAAAAGTTTAAAGTCTTATAAAGACTTGCCATTTCCTGCTTGAAAGTCTATCTTCTCACACTTAGGAAAAAATTAGTATGTGGGCCAAAAAATGGCCAACATTTCTAGAAACTCATAGGGAAGCATGCCTATTATGCTTGAGAACTCAACCACTTGCCTTGCCTAGTCCATTCGACATGGAGTCATCAACCTTTATAACTAGGCTAGTCTGAAACTGGGTATAAGGTTGACCCTTTTTAGAACTCCCTCTTAAAGCAATGAGGATATTAAAAAAATAACACAAAACAAAGTGCTTAAGGCACTAAATGAAAATAAAATAGCTTATAAAAAATTAAATAAATAACAAACAAATGTGTTTGAAATAACAGTTAAAGAATTTGAACAAAACTAATCTAATATATACATCCTAAAACTATATGTAGCCTTTCCTCCTAGATAAAAAGAAAAGTTTGATACTTTTCTTGCATTATGAGATAGGGGATGGAATAAGGCATATAATTTATTGACCCTTGGCCTTGATGCCTACCTCTTCTTTACTGTAATTGATATCTTCTTCATCATTATGCTCAATGAGAACTAAGCTGCTCCAAATAGGTCAGCTATGTGAATCTAGATAGTCCCAAACTCTTCATATGGATCCTTAACTATAACCTCTAATGGTGGTTCAACAAGGAAAACCTATTTGATTTATATGGCCTCCTCAAAAAGACTAGACTTATCTTTTATTTCATGTTTCTTAGGCTCATTAAGGAGCTGATAACCTATTCTAAATATCTAAAAAAAGTCTATATCAATAATGCACTCTTAGGGTGGCAGAGTTGGAAAATTGACCACTCTATCCCCCATGATTTTCTTGACAAAGTTTCTCTCCTTGGTTGCAACTAGACCATAGTTGTTGTTGAGAAGAACATAACTAGCTCTCAAAATCTCAAACAAGTCCTCAAATAAGCCCTCCAACTGATTGGGAACCTCTAACTACTCCATAAGTTCATCAATTTTATCAGCTACTTCATTCATTTCTTCATCCCTTTTATCATGTGGCATCTCATCTAGGGAATTGATAGCCTTGACACCTTCATTCTTAACATAAGGTGGTAGCTTTGCATCCTCAATAGTAGTCTACTTCATGCACTACTGCAAAAGAGTCTTCAATATGTTCTCCTTTATTCAAGAAGGCTGCTTTGATCTTTTACAGACTAAGGGGGGACCCTATGGTGATTTTTTCCTCTTATTTTATCATGATATCCTCCTCCTTAGCCTCTTAGGATTCATCTCTTTGGTTTTCCTCACAGAGGAGAGGCTCTTTCTTAAAGACTGGCATAATAGGCTCTTCAAAATGGTTAAAAATGTGAGAAAGGTTCAGGGAATCTACCATCAATTCCTAATTTTTTTCTTGAATCTGTTCTAATTGGATCACCCTCACCTCACCTCCTCTTCTTGATTCTTTATTTCTTGAATGGTTCTCCATGAAGGAAAGGATCTAAGCTTTTGAGGGGAAAGGAATGGAGGCTGTAAGGTTTCTTGTTTGATTTTAGGAAACACCACCTCCTCCTTCGGCCCACTACTCTGAATGGATTTACAAGATGGAAAATATGGAGGCTCTTGAGGAGGGAGGGATGGGGGTTGAATGACCTTGGATTTACCTAGCTATGTGACTTGGCTCAAGGATGGGAAAGGTAGTATTTCTACTTTCATTTATTGATTCTGCCTTTCTTCTTTCCTTGCCTTTAGCTCTAACTCTATGATTTACTTTGCTATATTCTATTGAAAAGATCCTCCTTAAGGTGGTTAGGAACATAAGAGGGATATTGATGAGGGATGAAGTCTTGGGCCTAAACAGTAGGCTATATCACAATAAGCACTTCATTTTTTTGATAGCCCCCTTAGATGGATTTCCAAGCAGGAAAAGACTACATAACATATGATGAACTTGGAAGGTTCAAAGGAGTACTTGAAATGGCCTCTTGAGGAGGAATAATTGCCACATAAGAAGGATATGGAGGTGCATACATAAGCACCAAAGGTTGGAGGGGTTGGTCCTATTATTCCTTAAATCTATCTAGCTTGTCCTCAATGCTCTGAATGTAACCACATATATCCATCATGTCACTAGTGAGGTTATTCCAATTTGCTCTGTTAACAAGTGCCCATTCTAATTTCATTTATTGTAATGAATTCCTCACATAATGGATATGGTGAGTAGGGACATTTTAACCATACCATAACACTTTTGTGAGCATAACTCTAGTGCATGCTTGTCAAGGTTCACTAAAGTTTACCTAAGTGTTGGTATAGATGGCTTATGATATGGCTGATAGAGAACAATATTTTGATGGGCTTGTTCATATGGATGATTATGGAAATACTCTTACATATATGGATCATGAATATCATATTGGGGTTACTGATAAGGATGTGAATAATAAGAATATTCACCATAACTATTCTTGTTAGCTTCATAAGTCAAGTAGGAGCTAATTAAAACTTCAAAAAGATAAGCTTGGTTTACTCATAACCAAGAGCTTTGATTTAGAGTCACTAATGGTGCTAATACTTGCTTTCAAAATCAAATAATGATGATCAGGGACTTGGACTACTTAAACCAATTGGTAGATGCTTAGAGTCACCATTGATGTTTGTTTAATGCCTCTAAAGGCTGATATGTAAAAGAAAAACATCAATTTTTTTTGCTGCTTTGGGCCTTGGTCCCATTGGGCATGCCAATTTATTTTAGCCTTGAATCACACCCCTATGGGAGTGTTTTTTAGGCTCTCCCACTTCTAGCTATAATCATGGGAACAACCTCAGGATGTGGGTGTCTTATGATGAGGTTGAGCCTCTAATATTTTTAAAGAGGTTAGTTCTTCTTGGTGGATCACCTAAAACTAATGTTGAAATGAAACTTTATGGGGAAAAGGGTTATACGGGATCCTAAGAGGGCTAACTAGGTGATGCACTAGAAATAAATGAACACTCATATATGCTTGAACCCACACTAGATCATTCATGAGGTAACTTGGGCTTACACAATCTTAGGGTCAAGATAATACATGCTGGAAGAGGTTCAGCCAGAACACTAATCTAGACCTACAAAACTTGAAAATACTTCAAAGAGGCAATCCATAGGCTAATTGACTAGGAATAAACACATTCACAAACCCACCAAGGAATAATCATACTAAAGTACTAATTGATGATAAGAAATAGGAAAGGAAATCAAGTCTCATTACATTCAAGAGGTAGTTCTTAAAATACTTAGATAGGGTTTAGCCTGGTCGAAGAACACACTTTTACAAACATCTCAATGGGCATCTGTGTCTCAGCAAGATGATAAAATTATAAAAAATTGGGAACTTTTACAATGGCAAATCATGAGATATTTAGAGAGAAAGGGGGAGAGATAAAAAGGGCCACATGAGAAGATGGGAAGAGGGAAGTAGTCATTAATTTATTGATGACTATTGACTACTACCATCACCACTACCTTGACCATGAAATGTGTTGCCTAGGATCACTGCAAAATATTCTTGAATCCCTCCTACATTCAAGTCTCTCTTTGGTGGATATTGAAAAGCCATGTTGTGAGTAGTTAGATGTCTATGCTTGGCATGATTGACTTGATCCCTGCATTAAAAATGGCATATTCTTTTCACCTGTGTGTCTTATATGTAGGATATTAACCATATTATCAGAGTTGACATGTTAAATCCTCATCCTTTTTTATTGATTGGCCATCAAAATTCCACTAGGACCCTTTGAAAACTCGACCTTTTCTTATCCATTGATTTGTTGAGCCTAGAGTCCTATGAACTATCAATATTTTACTAGTTGGATGCCTTTATGACACTTATCCTTGATCGATTAGACCTTTAGATTTACTAACCATTTAAATTTAATGTTCCTCAGCTCTTTTGCTTTCCCTAGCCCTTTTTTATATGGAATATCTTCCCTCAACAATTTCCTTGAGCTTTTTCTCCACCACTTTCTCAAAGTTATTTCTTCATACTTTTTGCCTTGGCTTGTCTTTTTGAGAACCCAAGAAGCACTTATAAGACCAAATTTGGATTTTTATGTCTCATTACTTATTTTAGGTTTTTGACTACTCATAACTTATAAAGTAATTAAGTAGTGCTCCTTAAAGAACCCAAAATACACTACCCAGACCAAATCAGGCTTTCCAAGCCCCACTACTTACTTCAGACTTATCATTACTGATTACTCATGAAGTGAAATAAGTTATGCTACCTAGGAAACCCAAAGTTGTCTCCTTTGGAAAACTTGAAGACTTCCTAATGAGATAACTTGAAGCCTTCTGTTCAAGACCATTTTGGGTCTTTAACACCTTGTTACTTACTACTTCAGAGCCTTGTAGCTCTGTAACTTATAAAACCATTTAATTCATGGGATAATGAAAGTCTAAAGTCTTCTAAAGACTTGCCATTTATTTCTTAAAACTCTATCTTCTCACACTTAGGAAAAAATTGGTATGTGGGCCAAAAAATGGCCAACAAGACCATATAGAAAACTAACAAAAACCTACAAACTAGGTCGAGCTAGTCGATCAAGTGATACAAAACCCTACTAAAAAGTGTTGAAAATGCACTAGGTCAACTTGGTCAACCTAGTAGACTGAACAAGAAGTCTAAAAACCTAAAAAACTTTTACTAGGTTGAATTGGTCAATCCATTTGTCTGAACAAAATTCTATAAATTTTGGAAACCTATACTAGGTCAAACTAGTTGAGCCAGTTACCTATTCCTGCAAACCTACACATAGAGATAAATAATTAAGTCGATAAGGTCGATCCAACATAGTAAATATATGATAAAAATAATGATGAATAGAAATGAAATAAGTAAAAAAATTTTAAGGGTTTGATTCATGTTGGGTTCACCAAAATGTACGTAATAAAAAATACATCAAGTTCATAAATTGATCTTGGATTGAATGGGATAAAGCACACCTACACTTCCAATTGGGGAGGAGATAATTATTAGGCAGGAGCATGACTAATGTGAGGATCCACTAGACCTAATTAGGGGATCACTTATCACAACACACCATGTGAGATAGGGTTCCAAAGCCTATAGTCTAACACAATTGCATAATAACCCTAAAAGAGTCATATGATTTAATATTTCACTAATTTAATAACAAGAAAAGTAAATCTAATCTAGTGTGCACCAAATCTTGTGGAATAAAGTGGGGGTTAGTAAAATAAAGAAATAAAAAAAATGTATAGGGAACTTAAAATGAAGTATGAGTAACACCCTAATACATGAAATATGAAGAGTAATATTATTCGAGCTAACACTTATGCTACTTATATCTACTAAAAGAGAGGAGAACACAGTTAGAATATGCTTACCTGAATGTGAACCCATTGAGACTCAATCTCTCCCTTGGCCAGAGGGACTTCATAAGAGGTTGTTATGGTTCATAAGGATCACTTTGTTATTCCAAAGCATTCAATACCTATCCATAAGACTAGATTATCCAAAATAAGAAACCTAAGTTAAGTTTACTCAAGTAGAATGGTAGAAAAGCAGATTGTGAAGAAGCACGAGTGAATAATAACTCTTGATTGCATATTATAGTAATGATTGAAATGACCTTGTATATATAGGTGAAACTTACCCTAAAATCATTCAGGAACATCGGCTGTGATAGGTTGACATGGTCAACTTAGTATGTTTTTGAGTTAACTCATTAGGTTTTTGCTAGGTCGACTGAGAGGTCAACAAACCAAAAGAGAGAAAAGGGTCCCTAAATTGTACTAGGTCAACTAGGTCAACCTAGTATGCTAAATAGGTCAAAAGGGTGATAGGTGAGGAAATTAAGGATATAAAGAGGAAAAAGACTAGAAGACTATACAAGGGAGGAGAAACAACTTAAGGAAAGGTTTTAGGAACTAGTTAGATTGGTAATAATATGAAAAAAAGGGACAACAATCTTGTGAAGCACCAAAGGTTTGCCCACCCTTTTCTTGGTGCACCCCTTAGGGTGTGCACTCAGAGAGATTGAGTCTAGATGGGTTCATTTAATATGTAAAGCATTAGTATTTGATAAAAAGGTTTAAAATATTATGTGTATACAAAACCCATTACAAATCCTACTTATCTAACTCCCTAAGAAATCCAAACCCTATCTTCACATTTTTATAAGTATTTATCTTTTTGATAAACCCTAAATAAACAAACACCCTCTTTTCCTATGAGATCAATTAGATCAATCTTGTTAATAAAAATTAAGTGAATGTTATAAAACTAGTTTAGCCATGTCAACTTGGTTCGAGACATAACAATAAATTTTTATAACTAATTAGATGAACTGAGCCAATCATGTCAGCTAAAATTTTATAAGGGTTAAGATTTATTCATTTCTATAGATACAAGGGTCATTTTAATTTAGTAAAGAGGAACATTAATTTTTGCATCATTACAGTTTACAATTACACTAAATCTAAATTTGAAGGAACCAATGCTTAGGATTTTCCTTGGATAGAATATTACTTGTTGTGTGGTAAGCCTTAAATTTAAAGTAAGATTATTTTATCTTAGAGCTAATTTCTACAGTATGATCCATATAAAGCCACAATAACCTCTTTCAAATCACCATTGGCCAAGGGAGAGATTGAGACTTGACAAGTTTACCCAATGTAAGTATTCCTAACTCTTATTATTTCATTTAATAGATAGATATTGTGTAAGTAATATGTGTTGAATGTATAACTCCTTAGATTACCTCTATGCTTAAACTTAGTGTAGATATAGGGTTTTATTTACTTCACATTTTCTATTTTGTGTGATCTAGGCCCCCATTTACCTACCATGATATCTTGATTATTTATTTATGTTTAACTATCCCCATTTGTGCCACAAGATTTAGTGAGCATTATGTTGTACCCAAAATACCCACATTCCTTTTTTTTAGAACAAAGACCCACTATCTTTTAGAACATGGTCTATCCCTATCACGAAAATATTCTAAATGGAAAAGCTTTATAATGAAACCAAAAACTATCAAGAATAAAAAATTACCAATAGGCCAAGATCTTAAAATAATACTCAAAATTGATTCATATTGATTTCTTTAAATAATTAAAAACCTAAACCATTCTTAAATAAGCCTCAACTCAAAAATTAGAGTTTTCATGTAAAATTTAAAAAAAAAAAACTAAAATTTGAGAAAAATACCTATTTTAAAAAAATCCTAAAATATCCCAAAAATCTTCAAAAATATCCCAAAAATGTATCAAAATATTCTAAATATTATAATTAGAATATGGGATGAAATTCAACTAAAGTTGATGTCTGGTTCTAAAAATATACATTTTCTAAAAATAGAAAAAACCCTAAAAAATAATCAAATCATAATTTTGGACCCTCAAATGATTACGTACAGCCTCCAAAAAATATTTAAAACATTTCTAAGATGGTAGAAAACCCTTGGATAGTAACAATATTTTTGATATAGTCATTTTGACACATGAAAGAGCTCAAATGGAATTACATGTCAAAAGTTATGGCCTTCAGAAGGTTGGCCGATTTTTTTTGCATCACTTTATGTATTGCACTAACTTCGCTATTCAGTATACTTATGAACATGCTTTATTTTTGGAATAACCTACTATTGTTATTTGAAAGTTTTTTATATATGTTTTTTGACTCATCAAGGTCTTAAAAAATTTTGTTTGGTGAAATTATTTAATGAACTCATTCAAAACTATGCTTTACACGATTTGATCTTCAAAACTTTTGTTCAAAAGCCTACCTTCAACAATTTTAAACACTTCAAATTTATATGGACATTCTACATGAATTTACTTTTCAAGCTTTTATTTAGAGGAATTTTTTGGGACATCTATTCAAAATTCTTATTTATAGGACCTTTAAAACTTTATTTACCTTGTATCAAAGACTTCACTATTTACTCTTTGAGACATGCACTTCAGAAACTAGATTTTTGGAAGTTTTACACTTTGGCTTATTTGTTCTTCAAAGGATTTATTCATTAATACCCTTTGAAAAAAATTACTTAACATGAATTAGTCTTCGACAAAAGTGTGTAGAACATTCGTTTGACAATTTTATCTAACTCATTAAGGTCTTCAGTGATTTTGTTTGACAAAATTGTTTGGTAGGAACATTTAACATTTTAGTCTTTGATAAAACTGTTTGGTTCACCAAGGTATTTAATGAAATTGTTTAGGGATTTCTCTCTGACTCATTTTGGTTTTAGGTAAAAGTGATTAAGAGAAGTTGTCCACCTTACAAACATTGTTATATCTCAACTCTTGACTATCGAAAATCCCATGGCATAGTAAACCAAAGTAAAAGAAGTGATAAAATGACACTTGAAAAAGGTCAATAATGTGGCAATCCTAGTAATAATCAATAATATTTATGTGGAATACCCATAAAATGAAGTGGAAAAGTTCAAATTGAATAAATAAATCAAAGTTATAGACATTGGACATTAATGGTACATGAACTGGAAATGATTACCAAAGCTATATTTAACCATTTTGAATGACGATGTGACCATTGATCTCAATATAAATTGAAAAATTAATTTCTCTCTTATGATCAAGACCTAGCTACTAGTGTTTCTAGCTTAATAGTGTACACACGAGAGTTGGGCTATTAACCTACAAACTAAACCACTATCAACACAGTCAAATAAAAATGGAATTCTCATCCAAAGCATTATAAGGAAGTCTATCCCCATAAATTTTGTCTTTCAAAGATTCAAATTAATACAAGGATGCATTATTTAAACCTAAAATATTCAACAATGATTATAACAACTACTTAGCACTATGGGAAGTGATACACTAGGTTGACATGCATACACATGAAGAAAATTTGACTCTAGCTTAATGAAAATTGGTTGAAAAAATCTTCCCATTAAAATGTCCAGGGTTATACTTCACAACAACAAATCCAAAGGTCATGCCATGCATTGAAATCTTAATATACTCATTCTTTGTTAGAAAGATAACTAGAGGAGCATTCCTACACCATTTAGAGCATAAAATAGTCATTACATTCATCTCAAGTGATACATTTTAAATGTACCTCTTCTTCCCCATTACATAGTAAACTTATTATTTACATAGGGTAATATCATGAAAGAAATAAAATTCAATTGAGAAGACACTCAACAACTAGATGCTCCTTGGAGAGACTATAAATTTGAAGAATAAGCAGTCAGTGCTAGTGACCAAATTCAGGATGGGAATATGAATTGGGATGGACCTCTTAAATAGGTTATTTGTCTATTTGAGCATCAAATTTATCCACCATGAGTGGGTTCCATTTCTTGAATTTTTAATAACTTCATAGTTAACATTCACTCTAGGAGAAGTAATTGGTGCAAGTCTGTGAGAAAATATTACACAAAGATAAGAGGCCTGAAGGAGGTCATTTCTATATGATGTCATACCTCCTTGATGATATCCTTGGCTAAGTTTATGTTTATAATGGGTCATTATAAATTCCAAATCTATATTATATTAAGAATCATATATGTGACTCCCATTCTTTCATACACATACACATATACATGTACACTTAGAACATTGTAGGTATTGTAAAAGATGTCTACCCTGAGGTATGGATGGTTATCCATGAGTCCTCCTACTTAAGATATCCAAAAGGATCATATATATTCTTAATTAGGGGATAATATATATTTTATTTATATTACACTATCATCATGGTTATAGGCCACAAGGTGTCACCTCTACACCTCCCCAAGTATGTCCCCAATAAATTGGTAGAGAATAAATTGCCTATCATTTATGGTGGGGTATTGATAAAGACATGTATAATAGAAATAAAAGCTCCTTTCATTTATCCCACCTCATGATTGGGAGAATGTGATACATAAACTGTAAGCACTTATATGAAGCATGTAGGTACAAAGAGTTTTATTCATTGGTCACATTACCACATAAGGAAAAGGATCTCCATGGTTAGGTTTATAAACATATCAAGGTGCTTAAAATTGTCTATCAGCATGAACCCTATGATGATGATTTATTATTACTCAATTCTAATCATGATGAACAAGTAAATGGAAGGGCACAAATATTTAATATGAAGGAACACCTCTTGAAAATAATTTGAGGGTATCCTTCTATCATAATAAAGAATGCATAGACTAGACTCCCACCAATTGGATGATGCAATTCATCAAAATTTTAGGTTAATATACATTTTTAGCTAGAAAAGGATCAAGAAAAACCATCCTAAACACCCCCAATGACATTCAAATTATTAAATAGGGATCTAGGGGTACCTGATACCTCACTTGGGGGGCACAAGATGAGCCTATTTGTCTTGAATCTTAAAATTCTGAGAGCCCTACCTAGCAATATATTACACTAGCCCCACAAGTTTATAATATGGTTATAGCAACCATAACCACATAATAGGCACCTTCCATAGTTTATAAGATAACCATTTACTAAAAAAAATCCAAGGGCTTAGGCCCTTCCATAGAGTCCAATTATTTATACACCACCATCAAAATCAACCACATAGGAGGTAGTTGGATGTGAATATGATGAGGAGATATAAATTCAAAGAGAGAATATATTGAGCCTCCAAGACTCAAAAGGGAAGACATTATTTCATGAGCAATCATCAAGTGAGCAAATAACCCATTCAATTTCTACTCTTGTTGTGTCTTATGTATGTCCTTTTAATATTAGTACTTTTGAGTCTGTTTCACTCAGTCCTAGTGGTCCCCTCCCCTCTTGGTCCCCAAGGTGGAGATTGTTTATACAAAACCAATTTCACAACTAAAATTACTTTTTTCAAAGGTAGAGGATACTTTTTCTACACTTACTATTCCTACTCCCCTAGTTAGTCTTCTCCCAATTGCATCTTATGTATCATTTCTATTATTATTCAATTCACTATTGTCCCAACCCCTATAAAGATAATGAAAAAGACAACAAAGGAGCCTAGGGGAGTGGTATCAAGTCCTTAGATCTATGTATCATTGGTTAAGATATGTTTAATAGTGCTTCCCCCTAATTCCTCTCAAGACACTATGGTGATAACAACAAAGAAGGTTGAGAAGAAGAAGAAGCCAATTTACATAGTTCACCCACTAACTCAATATGGTGGAGTAGACTGGTCTAAAATTATCTATCCTTCACTTCATGATCCCCTACTAGAATAAGATTTAAAACAAACATTAGGAGAATTATTGGGTAAGACTAATATATAAGACACTCAACCAATATATCTATCCTAATTAGTCCTCCCATAATGGCAACAAATATGTAGTCAAAGGCTTCTTAGAGGCCTAATCTTGTGATCATAAAATTTCCCACTATAAGTTACATATTTTTAAAATTATATAGGGAGTGTGCATAGGGTAAGGAAGAGGATGATGGAAGATGGAATATGAGACTAGGAGTGAGGTCATAGTGGAAGATAAATGAGAAGTGTTTAAATTATCCAAAAGGAAGGATAAAAAATTGGTGTAGTCCTCATACATAGAGGATTTTGAATCCTATTTTTAAACTCACAAGGATGCTCTAGTGGAAATAAATGAAGGAAATGAGATGGTAAAAAAAGATCTAGAGCATGAGATAGAATAGATAAGGGAACAATATCAAACTATGCATGTTCCAATATAGATAAATACAAATGTCTAGAATGTTGCATCTAGGTTGTACAATATCCTTGAAATTTTTGGTGTAATAAGAGAAAAATTGACACATCATATATTAGAAACCACTAAATTATATAATTTTATGAAATTGGATGAGAATAAATTGAAATTTATTATTCTTTATAAAACAATTAAGGCATATGGCCACCTAAATATGATGACACTATTAGATGCTATCAATGCCCTCACTTTGGTAGTCATCATGACTCATGAGTCTAGAGAGTGGATCAATGTAGCTAAGGCATTAATGTCTAATTATGCAGAGCATAAAAATATCATTTTAACAAGTAATATCAAATATTTTAAGCAAATAATAAAGATTATGCTTCAACTTCTAGTTTGGCACAAACTACCACTTCAATGCCTCCAACAATCTCTAGCACCATACAAATACCCAGTCAATATTAAGTTGAAGGATAATTTTGTATGTACACATATAGATAATACTTATATTTTTAATTATAGTTTATTTATACTTAGCATATTAATGTAAAGTTACCTAAACTATATGCTAGCATGCACACATTGCATTTGATTATATAGGTCAACTAATCTTGACATAATTGTAATTAGTTATGAGCATGCACACATGTAATTTTGATGCTAAAATTAGAACTATATTTATAATTACGTAATGTAACCATGAGTTCAAATTCACTTGGAGGATGAGGTGTCTCATCCTTAAGTCTATATATTCATGTAATTACACCTTTAAAAGTGTTGAAAGTTTTATCAATTCAAGAAGAAATCAGATTTTTGATTGTCATGCAACTGCATTGGTGTCCTTTCCTTCCATTTTTGTGTTATTAAGGTTTAATTTTCCTTATTGTGTTAATATAATAATTTTAAGTGTGTAAAAGTTACAAATTATTTTGATTATTTACATTGATTTATACTAATCTTAGATGCACAAAAGCTATTGGAAGTTAGTAGATTTCATTAAGTATAAAACAATTAGTCAAAATTGAATTAATATTATTAGTGTGGAAGAGTGTTTTGTATCTACTATAGTACTATAAAGGTGTGAAATAATTTCCTTAGATGCATTTCTAGTTTGATTTGTAATCTCCTAATTAAGGATGCACAATAACAACTCTAAAGGGAGCAAACTTTAGTTGAAACAATTAAGTTTTCTATACCATTTCCCTAGACTACCTAACTATGTTTGCCTATGAGTGTGAAATAACTAAAAACATCAAGAATTAGGTTTGAAAAATATTTGTCCATGAAGAAACCAACCTAAGAAGTGGCCTCTTGAGATCACATAACCTTCTTTTTTGATCTACCCTTCCCTCCTTTTGAAGTTTATTTTATTAAGACCTATCCACTCTACATTAAGTGCCACCCATCTATACCAATCAATTATTACTAAGATTCATTTAACTATAATTAAACCTAGTTAATAACTTGCATGATTTTATTACTATTCCATAACAAGGTTGTTTAATCCATACCTATAACTCATGCCCTAGAGTAGAGTTTACCTCCATTGAGATATAAAAACATTAGAGGCTACGTCATTTAATTTGTGGATGTGTAAAAGAACCACATATACATAAAAATCTATCTCCATAAGGAGGTCTACTTGTGTGCCTTTTTTAGTGAGAGGTTATCCCCTATGTTAAGTTGTACTAGAGATGCCCAAGAGAGTTACCAAGTCTAGAGCCCAAACTAGTCCTTTAGATTGACTCTTCTCAGCACATCGAAGGCCTAGATATGTATTGGTTGTTCCTAATAGACCTAGGGATAGAACACCATTTCCAATAATCAATATCTATCCCATCAACCATCTTATGTCCCAATAATAACCTTGGTTAGTTGGATATACTATTATCATCCTAAGAGACATGCATAATTTTCCTAAGAAACTAGAGAAATATTTGCCTTCTTTCTCCCTTTTAGGAGGAAGAACTATAGAGGAACACATCAAGTATTTTAAGATTTATTCAAGATTAATTATTGTTACAAATGAAATATTACATTCAAGATTTTCATGTTTACCTTGCAGTATGTTACCTATGATTAGTACCTCAACCTTTAAGAGAACTCAATAACTTTTTAAAATGCATGTTAGATCATGTTTATTACCTAATTCAAACAAGTTACTAGTCCTAGAATGGTGTATCAACATTTTACCATCATGAAGAGGGAGCCTAATGAGCCAATTCATGCTTTCAACACTAGGTTCCAAAAGATGTACACTTGGCTTAGTCTGGAGTATAGACTAGATGGAACATCAACATTGGAGATGTATAAAAATGCCTTTGACCCAATCAATGTACTGTTCATGTGAAGAGTTTCTATTGATACCACTCTAGATTTAGTAGATGAAGGGGATATCACTATTTATAAATAACTAAACCCTCAAATATCAGGTATTCCTAACATTAATGCTAGTTTTCCAATGCTAAATCTAGTTTATCATGTTAATCAAAATGTCCCTACTTTTAACCAAAATTAATTATATGCACTACTTCATCTAGTGTAGTAAACACCCAATAAAAATTATGATTATATGAACCATCAAGTATAGATGAATAATCATCTACAAAACCAACATTCAATGCCCTTTAATACTAAAGTTGCATAAGGAGCTAATCATACCAAATAATAACTAGATTCCATCCAAATAATGATCTAAAAATTGAACAATGACTTCCTGAACATGCAAAGGAAGATGGGAAACACCAATGGTTATAAAAATAACCAAAATTTTGGGTTTCAACAATATAGTAGACCCTTCAATTAGACTATGAATAATATACAGCAACAACCCAACAAGTTTCTAGAGATAAACATAATGGAAATGAACCTACCCAATTGGTTTAGAGTATATAATACATTCCAACTTGGTGAAATTGAATGTGTGTAATTATATGTAGCATTTGAGATCTAGGGAGAGATGGTAAGGTAATACTTGATGAATAATATACTAGAGTTCCATCTAGAAGTTTGCTATTCAAATACTAAAATGGTATTTGAAATGCATGAGTCTTCCTTCCTAGAAGAAGATGATAATAAAATAGAGGATAACTATGATGAATTATAGACTTTCCAACAATATCAAAAGGGCAATTACAATAGGAGGAATAAATATCCCTTCATAATGTCTACTCCTTGAAACAAAAATACTATTCTACTGAATCCAAGAACTAACAATAACCCACTTCCCCTAAAAGGGAATGAACAACCCCAAAATAAAGAGGAATAAGGTAAAGGATGGTATAACATTGTTGAGTACATGAAGAAGATCAAATCAAACATTACTCTTCATGAACTGGCTTAGATCACTAATAAAAGTAGCTCCTATGGAGGTTTATTATAGGGAAGAAAACTATAAAGAAGACAAAGGTTACTCACACCAATTTCATATAAAAAAGTATAAAAGAAGTTATACTTTTATTATTGAGCATCAAAGAGTTTATAAAGAATATCCATAATTATTTAGTTGATTTTAGAGATTTAACCAAGGTGATGACTAATTCAATTTGTTAAAATCTAGGTTTGACTCCAAGCCCATCAAAGAGAATAGTTTCATAGCTAGATAAAACCATGGTCCCTATAATAAAAGAGCTAAACAATGTACACATGTAAGTAAATACCATGCATACACATGACAATTTACATACTAGTAGTGGATATTTTGGAAGGATATACACTCCTCAATAGAGACTAATCTAAAACATTCAATGTGTATGTAACAATAAACTTATCTCACATTTGGTTACCATAGAGAGGTATCCCAAACCAAATTCAAATTAATTGAGAACCAAAAATGAACCACCCAATTATTGAATAAAACATAAATAATGAATAAGTAATTTACAAATATCATAACTTCGGGATCTATAACTTTACTACAAAGCATGAGGTGCAAGAACTAAAAGTTGAAGGATCTTCCTAGTTGTGGACTCTCCACTATGATGGTATAAGATCTAAGCAAAGATCAGGCATTGGAATTGAATTGGTGGACCTACAAGGAAAGAATTACTTGGAAATATATAAATTATAATTCCCTTGTATCAATAATAGAGAAAAATATGAGGCACTAATTCTAGGATTGCATTTTACTCTAAAAAATAATGTCAAACAACTACTAGTTTATAAAAACTCAGAACCGGTAGTCAATCAAGTCAAGAACAAATAGATGTGAAAGATATCATATATAAATAGGTAAAACCATATATATTATGATTTAATTGAGTATTTTGAGGCCTTCAACATAGTGGTTTTTCTTAGAGAACAACATCAAGCTATTGATTCACTAGCTACTTCATTTGCCATTTTGGTACCCCTACAATGAATCCAAGGTACAAAGATTCTCCATTAACTAGTAGATTATCCATTTATTCCAAACAACATAGAAAATTTTCAAGTATCTAATGATGACCAATATATCATCTAGTTATTGACTTAGGGAAATTTGAGTCTCAAATCATTGATGATAAATAAATTAGTTACTTATGTAAAGAGGAATCGGGAGAAGAAATAATTATTCAGTTGAAATAAAAATGCCTCCCTTTGTAAATGGTTTCCTTAGAAAATAAGCTTGATTTGGATCCTCAAAATTAGTAACAAAGGTAAAAAAAAGTAAATGAATTTGAATTGAAAATGGATAATCTAGGAGATGGGTATGATTCATGTTATATTAACATTGGTCTCAACTGTACTCTATAAGAAAGGCAAAGTATGACAAATCTACTCACCCAATAAAAGAATGTGATTGCATAGACATAGAAAGACCTTAAGTTTTTCAATCAAAGGCTTATCACCCATACAATCCCACTTAAGGTGGACCACATGTGTATAAGAGGACACCATTTGGCCTAATTAATGATAATGACACCATTTAGTGCTCTATAGACCACACCTTCTAGGGGATGATAGATAAATGTATAATTATTTACATAGATGAATGCAAATACTGGTAAATCCTATCTTAGAACCACTTATTTAGAAGGAAGTAGAATTTTTTTAAAATGTAAAAATAGTCTTCTCTGTCAGACATTCTACTTGGATGGCTAATTTAGTTCTATTTAGGAAGAAGATTGAGGATATTAGGCTCTATGTTGATTTTATAAATTTAAATAAAGATTTTAAGAAAGATAATTATCCATTTCCTTCCTTAGATGAGGTCATCGAGATAGTGGTTAGTTCAGGAATGATGTCCTTCTTAGATGAATTTTTAGGATATAACCAGGTGTTGGTAGAATCAAAAGAAAAAATTAAGATAGCATTCAAGATGAAGTGGGGTACTTATGTGTATAAGAGGACACCATTTGGCCTAATTAATGATAGTGACACCATTTAGTGCTCTATAGACCACACCTTCTAGGGGATGATAGATAAATGTATAATTATTTACATAGATGACCTCATAATTTTTACAAAAGGAAGGACTGATCATGTGGGTCACCTACAATAAATTTTTAAAATATTCAAAAGGTTTGGAATTTAATTAAACCCCAATAAAAGCATATTTGACATCATATAAGGAAAGATCATGGGTCACGTCATCACCAAATATGGAATTATAATTGACCCAGATAGAATTTAAGGGATATCAAAAATTGTGTTCCTAAATACCAAGAATGAGCTCAAATCTTTCTTTGAGAAGATAAACTTCATGATAAAGTTTATATTAGGCCTTGTACAAATCATTTGACATTTGAATGCAATGTTCAAGAAAGATGTTAAACTATAATGGACAATAGAGGCTTGAAAGTATTTTCAAGACATTAAATATACAATATCTCAAGCCCCTGTACTGATATGTCCAAACTTCATTAAATACTTCTTCTTATATTCATTCACTTCAAAACATACTATTTCCACTATGCTCACCTAGAAGAAATATGAAAGTGAGCATCCTATTGCATTCATGAGCATAAACTTGAAAGAAGCAAAACTCAAGTATTCCATGATAAACAAGAAATTATTTTCCCTTGTCAAAAGGGTAAATTTTTTTTGACATTACATCCTAAGGAACAAGACCATCACCATTGTATCAGATCTTGATGTTAAGCTCACTTTGGCAAAAGTCAAATTGGGAGAACATAGAGGAAAATAGATAGAAAAATTATAAGAGTTTGAAATAGAAATCAAGCCTACCAAGATCGTTAGAGGTTAGGGTATCACTCAACTCATGACAAAGTCTGAACCACACATCACCATTAAAGAGGTTTGTGAAAACCAAGTATCTAAAGGAGACTGGTATATTGACATTATTCAATACGTACTCATAGGTACTAGCTCCTCAGACCTCAAAAGAGAGAAGAGGAGAGATTTAGGACTCAAAGTGTCTTATTACATGATCCAAAAAGGGGCATTATATAGAAGGAATTATGAAGGTATCTACCTAAGATGCATATCAATAAAAAAGATCAAGAAATTATGGAAAATTTGTACTATAAGATAGGTAGTGGCCATCCCTCCAAAAACACCACAACCCATAAAATCCATAAAATAGGTTATTATTGGCTAACAATATTTAAGGACACACAAGTTCAGGTTAGAACATGCCATGAATTTCAAGTCCTAACAAAAAGAGAAGTACACGTGATAATGTCTTTATAGCTTGTGATTAAAAGAAGACCATTCACTTAATGGGGCTTGGAATTCAGTGGGGTCATTAATCCCAATTCTTCATCTCACCATAACTTTGTACTCACTACTATAGACTATTATACATAATTGAACAAATTTGAAACTACAAAAATTTCAAGTGCACAAGATGTGATCAACTTTTTAGAAGAAAATATCATGACTAGATTTGGTACTCCCATATCTCTAGTTTGTGATGATAGGCCAAAATTTCAATTAGCAAAATTTACTAAATGGGTGCATGGCAATCGAATCACCTTTAGGTAATAATCTAACAATTATCCACAAGAAAATGGATTGGACAAATTAAAAAATAATAACTTTATTGATGCCATTAAAAAGTTTGTAGTAAAAAAACCTAGGGATTGGCACAATCTACTAAAGTATGTATTATGGGTTGATCGAATAAGATACAAACAGGAACTCAAGGCCTCCCTTTACTTACTGGTCTATATAAGATAACCTATTTTCCCAAAAATAATTAAATTACCAACACATTAGTTTATTCAAGAGTACATGGAACCAAGTGAGAAGGTGGAGTCTTGATTATTGGACATACTAGAGATGGAAGACTCAAGGATTGAGGCCTTACAAAATTTTAGTAGTCATCAAGACATAGTGAAAAAATCATTTGACAAATAGAAAAATTCAAAGCATTTAGAATATCTAACTTGGTGCTTCTATGGGAAAAAGCCCATAAAAATAAAGGGTATAATGATAATTTTAACCTACTATGTATTAGACCTTATCATATTTCAAAGATATTAGGTAATAATACTTTCCATTTGAGGGACCTCCAATGCAATGAGATGACATATCCAGTCAATATATTTTTTTTTAAGCATTACTTCATGGATCTACCATCTAAGGATGTCCCTGAGTAACAATAGATGTAGTGGTAAGAGTAGGATTGAGGTAGATTTACTGCTTTATGAGAATAGTTTTATTTCTTTCATAAAATAGTTTCCCTGCTTCCAAGGTTAGAGCCTTCTAGTTTTTAGTAGTTCATTCTATATTTTAGCTTCTTGTTTTCTAGATTATAAATTTTTATTTGTATTGTGGAAATATTTTTCACTTTCCCTAATATTCTTATATCAAGTATTCAACTTATTATGACTTCTCATAACATGTTTATCAGCAAAAGGATCAGCCTTTGGGGAATACACCAATAAAAGGTACACCAATTTGTTTACTTGTAAGATTTTGTACCCTTACGTTTCAAATTTTCATAATTTAGGTATGCATTAGGACAATTAATCATGATCAAGATAACATTGAATACTTTAATTAGGCATATAAATTTTGTTCTCATTACTACATGCAAACTATAGAAAGTTTTCTCACTTTTACTAGATCAAATGCACTTACCTTGGTAATACTTATTTGATGAAATAACCATTGATATAGATATAGTTAGTAGGGATAATTTTGTAACTTATGTTTTCATAGTACCAGCTCATTTAGTTTTTGCTCTCCCTTTTCTAACAATAATCTATAAAAATAAGAAAAATATATATAGTGAAATAAGGATCAATGCATCCTTAAAAGAGTGATATAAAAATACTAAATATAAATCTAAAGGTGATCAAAATATTGAATGATGAAATAAGGTCAATGTACCATGCATCGTTAAAAAATACAAAAAGAAGAAAGAGAAGGAACCCAAAGTACCTCTTTCAGGGCTATGGATGCCTACTTGGAAGTAAAGCAATGCCAAAGCGTCTCCAAATTTCAAATCTTTTTTCTCTTAAAACCATATTAAAACTTATAATTATCCCAAGTTTTTGTGAAAGTCCTAACAATAAGGATAAAATGAAATTGATTCCTCACACACAAATCCAAGGTAAATGAAAATGTAAGTATGTTGTATGTGGCTATTAGGAGTCTATTTTGTAAATATGATTTGATTATTCCTTGTGGAATGGTTCATGTTTGATTTAAAAGTTTTTAACCAAAGGTTTTAGGTTCTTAAATACTCGGGAGTATTTCCCTTATGAGTCACCATTTTTTGTACCGAATATACCCCCATTATTTAAAAAAAAATAAGGACCCAGTATCTTTTTGAACATGGTCTATCCACATCTCAAAAATATTCTAAGGTACAAGATTTATGTATTACACTAACTTTTCTATTCGATGGACCTATGAATATGATTTATTTTTAAACTAACCTACTAATGTTATTTAATAGTTTTATATATATAGGTTTTACCTCACCAAGGTCTTTGATGATATTGTTCAATGAACTTATTTAGTAACTCATTCAAAATTGTGCTTAGAAGGATTTAGTCTTTGAAACTTTTGTTTGGAAGCTTACCTTTAACAATTTTTAATAATTAACATTTATATATACCTACACATGAATTTAATTTTTGGGTTTTTATTCAGAGGAATTATTCAATACATTTGTTCAAAATTCATGTTTTCCATACCTCTAAAAAATTATTCACCCTATATAAAAGACTTCATTATTTACTCTTTGGGATTTGCTCTTCAAAAACTAGATTTTAATAAGTTTTACACTTTAGCTTATTTGGTATTTAGAGGATTTGTTTGGAAAGACCCTTTGATAAAATTACTTAACATGAAATTGGTCTTTGTAAAAAGTGTGCAGAATTATAGTTTAATAACTTTCTCTAAATTTTTTTAGATTAAGGTAAAATCAGGTTTTGAAGGGACCCCGAAACCCGAGTACAAAGAAAGAAAGATAAAGCCTCAATGACCACAGGCAGAACCTAAAAACTACTACAAAGAAGTAGCAAAAACAGGTTTTATATGGACATGAAACCACCAGAGACACCACCAGTCAAAACAAAGATTTAACAAAGATCTGGCTGCACCATAGACAGAAGATTACAAAAAGAAACCAGAGAACAGGACCAGTAAACATAACCAACAAGAAGAACCAGACTATTCTTCTAGTTCCAAAATCATTTTCACTGTTTCTTTACCTTTCACAACAGTAGTATCCTGAGTAGTAGTTGCCACCAACTTGGCTTCCTCTTGTGTAGCCTTCTTTCTAGAGCTTTGTCTCATCCTTTTGCTAGGCCCCTCCAAGGATTTGGTCTCCTTATTTACTCTTTTTCCAATATTGACAGCAACAGCACAAATATTGGACGTTACTTCCTCCATTTTCATTCTATTCTCCTTAATGAGTTCCTGAAGGTTATTCTCGTAATCTTTGAGCTTGACGGGGATATCTCTTATCTATTTTTCCATGATGTTAATTTTGTTCCATGCAGCTTTCTAAATATCTTCTATAATTTCCACTTTCCTTTTGAGATCCTTAATCTCCTTACACACCCAAGAATCAAATTGGAGAGAAGCCTCTGCTTTGCAATTAACCCAACTCATAGGTGTGTGCATACCATCGTTCTGCCCCTTCTCTCTCCATTCCTCAGAATTCTTATTGGGACTGTTCCCACCTTCTTCAAAGTGATCCTCTCAGCCCCTTTGATACTGTTCTTTGGTTCCAGTTTGAATTTCCATGTCCATTTCTTGATTGTCATCCTGAACTGTATTTTCCTTTTCATTTCTTGAAATAGGGTCCTCAATCGGGCCATCCTAGACAATATCTTCCTCTGACATTTTTTGATTTCCTCAGTTTCTTCTTTACTATTTTCAGATTCCTCTTTGCTGACTCCTTCTTTCTCTAAATTATTAAGGTCTTTGATGATTTTGTTCAGTGAAATTGTTAAGCGAGAACATTTGACATTTTGGTCTTTGGTAAAAGTGTTCAGTGCACCAAGGTCTTTGGTGAAAATGTTCAAGTATTTCTCTCCAACTCATTTTGGTATTCAATAAAATTGATTCAAAACTTTTGTTTAGGAAACTTGTTCATCTTGAAAACACTATTATATCTTGATTTCTGACTACCAAACACCATATGGCATGGTAAACCAAATAAAAATAAGTGAAAAAATGACACTTAGAAAAGGGAAATGATGTGGAAATCCTAATAATAATCAAAAATTCCTACATGGAACACCCACCAAATGAAGTGGCAAAGTTTGATTTGAACAAACAAATCAAAGTTATAGACATTGGACATTAATGGTGCCCAAACTAGAAATGATTGCCAAGACTATATTAAATAATTTTGAATTATGAATTTTCTATTTATCTCAAGATAACTTGTGAACTTAATTTCTCCTTGATGATCAATCCATAACTATTAGTGTTTTCATCCAAATGGTAACTCAAGAGAGCTGAACTGTTAACTTGTAAACCAAACCAATATCAACATAATCAAATAGTAATGGCATCCTTGTCCAAAGAATTTTGAGGAAATATTTCCCCATCAATGTTTTCTATCAAAGATTCAACTAAATAAAATGATACATTCTTTGAACCCATAATATTCAATAATGATTATAACAACTACACAACATTATGGGAAGTGATACACATGAAGAAAATTTGACTCCAATTCAATGGAAATTGGTTGTATACCTCCTCCCCTTCAATTGTCATGGGTTAAAATTTATAGCTGCAAAGACAAAGGTCATGTCATGAATTGACCTCATATGAGACTTATTATTCATTAGGAATATAACTAGAGGAGCATTCTTGCACCATTTAGAGCACAAAATAGTCATTGCATACATCTCAGGTTATGCATGTCATCATGGTTATAGGACACAAGGTAGCACCTATATGCCTACTTAAGTATATCCTGAATAAATTGGTAGAGAAAGAAATTACCTACCAATTATGGTGGGGTATTGATGAAGACATGTGTATGAGAAAGAAAAATTACTTTCATGGCTCCTACCTCATGATTGGGAGAATGCACTATGTAAATCTAATAACTTATATGTAGTAGGTACAAAGAGTATTACTCATTGGCCATATTACCACATAAGGACTAGGATCCCCATGTTTAGATTCAAAATAAAATAAAGGGACTTGGCATTATCTATCAACATGAGCCATATCACCATGATTTCATATTCCTCAATGTTAAGAATGATGACCAAGTTAAGGAAAAGGCACAATCAATCAATATGATAGAAGACCTCTTTAAAATAATTCAAGGGAAATCTGATATCACAAATAGAAGATGTAGGGACTAGAATCTAATAGCAAAAGGATAGGATTCAACTAAATTTTAGGTTAATAGACCTTGTTATCCAACAAAAGATCAAGGGAAACCCTCCTAGACACCCTTGATGACACTCAAAGTAGTAAAGAAGGATCCATGGGTGCCTGATACCTCATTTGGGGAAGCACAAGATGAGCCTATTTTTATTGAATCTTCATATGCTAAGGGCCTACCCAACTAGATGTTGCATTAGTCCCATAGATTGATGATGTGGTTACATTAACCAAAACCACACAAGAGGTACCTTCCATAACTATTAATATGACCATTTGCTACATGATAAATCAAAGGGATTAGCCCCCTCCATAAACTCTAGTTGTTGATACACAACTAACATGAGTAACCACACAAGAGGCAACTAGAGGTGAATTTGATGAGGAAAAACTTCAAAGAGCCAAGTTATTAAGCCTCCAAGACATAAAGGGAAGGCACCATTATATGAATAACCATCAGGTGAATAAGTACCCCCTTCAATTTTCACTCTTCCTACTATGTCTTATGATTCTCATTTTAATGTTAGTACTTTTGAGTCTATTTCACTCAGTCTTGGTGGTTTCACTCCCCTATTAATCCCCAAAGTGGAGGTTGTTTCTACATAACTAATTGCCCAACTAACCTTGTTTGTTTAAAAGGTAAATGATACTTCCTCTACCCTTACTATTCATACTCCCCCTAGTTAGTCTTCTCCCAATTTCATATTCTATATCCATTCCTATTATTCCTACTATTATTCCATCCATTACTATCCCAACCCTTACAAAGATAAAGAAAAATACAACAAAGAAGGACAAGGGAGTAGTATTAAGTCCTCAGCTCCATATCTCCTCATCTTAGATAGGTTTACTAGTACCTCCCCCTAGTTCCTCTCAAGACATTATGGTGATAATAATAAATAATTATGAGAAGAAGAACCCATTTTACTTAGTTAACCCCACTACCTCAATGTGGTGGAGTGGACTCGTCTAAAATTATCTGGCATTCACTTCCTTATCCCATACTAGAAGAAACTTTAAAGCAAACATCAAGAAAATTATTTGGTGAGATGAGAATACAAGACACTCAACCCATAGATCCAACCTAACTAGTCCTCCCATAGTGGGCAACAAATATGCAACTAAAAGCTTTTCATAGGCCTAATCCTGTAATCACAAAATTACCCATTATAATCTCCATATTTAAAAAATCTATAGGGAGTGTGTAGAGGGTAAGGAAGAAGAAGATAGAAGATGAGACTAAGATAGGGGTCATAGTGAAAGAGGGACAATAAATGTTTACATTATCCAAAAGGAATAACAAAAAATTGGGAAAATCCCCATACATAGAGGATTTTAAATCCTATTTTGAAACTCACAAAGATGCTCTATTGAAAATACATGAAGAAAATAAGATGCAAAGAAAAGAGCTAAAGCAGGAGGTGGAACAAATAAGGGAATAACAACAAATTATGCATGTTTTACTATATATACAGAATATGTCCAAAATACTACATCTAGGGTTTACAATATCCTTGAAGCTATTAGTGAAATCAAGGTAGCATTGAAACCTCATATAATAAAAAACAACTAAATTTTATAATTATTTGAAATTAGATGAGAATAAATTGAAATTTATTATTTTTTATATAAAAATTAGGGCATATGCCCACCTAAATATGATGGGACCATTAGATGCTACCAATGCCCTCACTTTGGCAATCATCAAGACTCATAAGGTTCGAGAGCATTGTAACTGAGGTAGTAATGAAAAAGCATGCAGAGCATGAAACTCTTATTTTATATATTTTGAATGAGATAAAGCTCTCATAGGCCAAGGATTCCACATGTAGGCTTATTATCAAGGCTAATTTTGATCAGCTCCTAGAACAGGCTTCAATGAGCTTCAAATAGAGCATACAAGGAAAAACATTGGAGGAAATAAAAGCTAAGCTAAGTTTTTCCAAGAAAAAGGTCACAAAAGTTGAAATATTTACAACTAATTTTAGAAACACAAAGACTAAACATGAAAGGCTCGTTGAACGAGTAATTAGAGTGCATAGACCTCTATTATTTAATATGAACATCATCAAGTACTAACATGAAATCGGTGATAAGAACTATCAAGTGTTTGAATTAAAGAAGAAAGTTGATGCTTCAACTTCTAGTTCAACATAAACTACAATTTTAACACCTCCAACAAACTCCAACACCATGAAAACACCAAGTTAGCCTTGAGTTGAAGGCTAATTTTGTATGCACATATGTAAATAATACTTATCATTGTACTTATATTTTACTTACACTTAGAACATAAATGTAAAGTTTCTTAAACTATATGTAAACATACAAACATTGCATTACATTATATAGGCCAACTAATCTTGATGTAGTTGTAATTAGCTATGAGCATGCATATAAGTAATTTTGATGATAAAATTAGAACTATAGTTATAATTATGTAATGTAACCATGAATTCACTTGCATTTGCAGGATGGGGAATCCCATCCCTACGTCTATATATTCATGTAATTGCACATTTCAAAAGGTTTAAACTTTTATCAATACAAGAAAAAATTAGTTTCTTGATTGTCATGGAACTATGTTGGTGTCCTTTCCTTTCATTTTTGTATTAATAAGGTTTTTATTTCTTGGTTATGTTAATAATATAATTTGAAGTGTGAAAAAACTATGGATAATTTTGATTGTTTTCATTGGTATATGTTAATCTTAGATTTCATTGAGTATTAAGCAACTAGTCAAAATTGTGTTAATATTCTTAGTACGCAAGAGTGTTTTATATCTGGTATAGTATTCTAATAGTGTGAAACAACCACCTTAGATGCTTTCCTAGTCTAAGATATAATCTCGCAATTAAGGGTGTGCAATAGTAACTCTAAAGGGAACAACCTTCAATTGAAACCATTATGTTTCTTATACCATTTCCCTAGACTTCTTAACTATGTTTACCTACGAGTGTGAAACAACTACAAACATCAAGTATTAGTTTTAGAAAACAATTGTCCACAAAGAAACCAACCTAGGAAGTAGCCCTTGAGATCATAGAACTTTATTTTATACTCTACTCTTAACTTATTTTGAATTTTATTTGATTGAGACCTACCCACACTAGATTAGGTGCCAACCATCCATCCCACTCACTTAACTTTGATTTTTTACCAGGATTTATTTCACTAAAATCAAACCTAGTTAAAAACTTACATGATATTCTTGTTATTCTATCACAAGGTTATTTAACTCATAGCTACACTTGTGACCTAGAGTGGAGTATACCTCCATTGATATCCTAAAGCATTAGAGGCTACCTCTTTCATATTGGGGATGTGCACAAGACCCTCATTAACACACTAGATTAGTTTTATTTCATGTACTTAGACCTAACCAAGGTTATTTCAGTGTCATTTTTATAGAGGATTTATAACCCTCTCTTTTCGTGTTGTGTGGTAAGATATCCCTTGGTTAGGTCTAACGCATACAATTTGGTCATGCTCCTGATATAAACATGTATTGTAATGGATGCTAGTCGATTATCTTATTTAATATTAGATTTTACTGAGTTAGATAAGGTATAGATCTATCTTAATTTGTTACATTTTAGTGAGCCTAATATGAATCTAATAGTTGAATTTTTAAAATTTTAATTTTATTTAAATAGATTAGGCTAGTTGATCTAGTCTTGACCTATGTTTACAAGTTTTCTCTAAGCAACAAACTAGATTGCATTGGTTGATCTTATCTTTTTACCTATTTACAAGTCCAAGATCTTCCATCAACTTGATCATGCAGGTTGATCTAGTTTTATCCTTTGGATTATAAAATTTCATATCCAACAAAATAAATCACACTAGTTGACTCTATCATTTTCCTATTTTTTAAGTTTTTCACTTATAGGAAACTAGATCTAGTTGGTTGATCTAGTTTATTTAATAGTATTTATTTTTTTAACTTTAAAAAATAGATTGGGTTGGTCATTTTAGTTCAACTTAACAACTTTAATTTTCATCTTTGAGAATAAATTAGATAGTGTTAGCCAATTTAGCATCATTTTATCATTTTTAGTTTTTAGTTATCTATAAACTAAATTGACTTGGTTAATCCCATTTAATCCCTATGTTTTTTATATTTTTTCCTCTATAAGACTCAATAAGGTTTGGACAATACAATTAACAATCATATTTTCCTTATTTTTAGTCAACCAATGAAATCTACATAATAAATCTAGTTATATTTTTAGTTTCATGCTAAACAAACTTCGTATTTAAATTTTTTGTTAAATGCTTCAATTTATAATTTTAGTGTTTGAGTCAAATTATTTAGCATTTCAATTTTTAGTCCATCTTTACTAGTTTTTTCAGTTCTAACAAATTAAACTGCATAATCAATTAAGTTGATATGGATGATGTAGTTATGTGTCTCTTTATTTTACAAAACAAACTAGATCAAATTGGTATACTTTATTTATTTTTAACATATATTTAGAATAGACTAGATTAATCTGTTTGACTTTGTTCTATTTTATTTTCAAACTAGATCGGCCTAATTGATCTTGTTCTATGTTTATTCTTTAGCACAAGGAAATTTATATACACATAATATTTTTAAATTTTATCAGTTACTAATATTTTATATCTTACAAAAACCCATAAAATGTCAATATTTATAAGTTCATGTCCTAAAGGGTGCACTAAGAAAGGGGTTGACAAACATTTGGTGCTTTACAAAATTGTTAAGCCCTATACCATTATCTAAAACCATTATAAGCTACTTTTGTCTGATTCTCTAAGTAATAAAAAATTACTTACACACTCTCATAAGTAATTAAATATGTAAAATATCCCTTACCTACCCAAAGACCACTTTTATCCATTTTTTTACTACATCAACTTGGTCAAACTTGTTGGGACTTGACACATGTTATGAAATTCCATCTACACAACCAACCTAGTTTGAGATCTAACAGATCTTTTTACACCAAATAAGGTCAACCTAGATGACCATATCATCTAAATTATTGAGAGGGTTTAGGGTAAATCATTGGATACAATTACCCCATTAACTTTATTTTGAAATGGAGGATCATTCACATGCACATCAGAGGTTTTATAACTCAAAAATCTAAGTATACTATCAATAGGAGGTTTTATTGCTTATATTTATACTTTGAAAAAGTAACACTTATATTTTTAAGGCCTTAGATATATAAAATAAATATTTTAATGTAGAACTGATCTATCCTTGTGATTCTTATAAGCCACAACAACCTCTTACAAAGCACCCGTTGACAATTTTACCACATTGATCAAAGTTATTTATGTGCAAGTTTTTAAGAAGACTCATTCATAAAGAGAATATTAAAAAATGTCTCCAAAACATAATAAAATATTAATTAGGATAAAACCATGCTTAGGAACAACTCTTAAGTGTTAAGGTGTGGAGGCTAAAAGCTTCACATATGAGCACATTTAACAGTTTTGGGTTTACACAGTCACCGGCATCGGTCAGGAGAGACCGCCGTCGGTCTAGTGCAGTTGAAGAGACACCGGCGTCGGTAGAGGATCGGCCAACATCAGTCATAGGCAAGCAGACAGGAATCGGCGTCGGTTGCCTGTGCGTCCAGAATGCTATTTCTGAGGACAGAAGCGAGTGTTTGCATGATGAGTTTAAGTCTTAGTCTTAAGTTCGCATTTTTATTATTAGCAAGAATTTTTTTAGAGCCCTTGTTCAAGAGGCTTAACTATTGGTTGTAAGTGCATGCGCAAGTTTCCTAATTCTATATGTAGAATTAGATCTTCTTAGCTTAGTGTGATTATTGTAGTAGTTCATTGTATGTGAATGTTGAAGAACAGTACAGAGTTGTATCAATCCAGGTTGTTGGAATTGATTGTACTTGAGAGAGAGAGCTCTTAAGGGATAGAGATCTAGAGAGAGATCTTGTGCATCTAAGAGAGGTGTTGAAGAAAGAAGTTTCTTCAATTGTATTCTTTTTGTAAAGAGTTTTAATACAAGTTTTCAGGGTGGTTTCTTATATCTCTTGTTCGTTGCTATTATTTGATTCTAGTTACTTATCTATCTAAATTAATTATGCGGTTTATTGCTTTCATAAGTGTAATCTATTGTTGGTTGATCCCCAACAAGTGGTATCAGAGCCTTGGTTGTAGGTTTAGAGTTTGATATCCAATAATTGGTATCAAAGCTCAGGTTCACTAACAAGTGGTTCAGATCTGTGTAGTGTATATTGATTACAGATTGCTCACAGGAGTTTCTGCAGAGATTTCTATTTGAGTGGGAGAAGCAATGGTAGATGAAAGTAAACTGAGAATGGAGAAGTTTAATGGCAAAAACTATCAACATTGGAGAATGCAGATAGAGGACTATCTGTATCAGAAGGATCTATACTTATCATTAGGTGGGATTGCAAAGAAGCCCAAAGACATGGAGGATGAAGAATGGGAAGTTCTTGACAGAAAAGCTCTGGGATCTATAAGACTGAGTCTATCATCCACTGTGATATCTAACTTATCACAGGCAAAAACAATGATAGAGTTGATGACTACTCTAGCAAATTTGTGTGAAAAACCCTCAGCTTTTAATAAGGTATATCTTATGAAGCAGCTATTCAATTTGCATATGCAGGAAGGTGGATCTATATCTAATCACCTGAATGATTTCCATGGTATTGTAAATCAATTAAGTTTAGTCAAAATTATATTTGATGATGAAATAAAAACTCTCTTAATATTATGTTCTTTGCCTGAAAGCTGGCATAGCTTAGTAATGGCAGTTAGCAATACTGCATCTGCATCAAATATTTTAAAAGTAGAGGATGTTGTTAGTGTTATCTTGAATGAGAAAATTCATAGAAAAAGCACAAAAGAGACATCTGGGAATGCTTTAAGTTTTGAGAGCAAGGGAAGGCAAAAAGAGAAGAGCAAGAAAGGGAGATCAAGATCCAAGTCTAAGGGGAAAGGCAGATCCAAATCTAGAAATGGCAGAAGGCCACAATGCTAGAATTATGAAAAGATGGAGCACATAAGCAGAGATTGCTGGTCAAAGCCTAAGGAAGACAATCAGCACAAAGGAAAAGAAGAAGCAAAGGTTGCAGGTATTGCATAAGATGCTTTAATATTCTCTTTGCATAATAATATAGAATCTTGGGTGTTAGATTTTGGTGCATCTTTTTATGCTACCCCTAATAGGGAATATTTTTGTGACTATATCCATGGAGATTTTGGAATAGTGTATCTGGGGGATGATGAACCCTATAAAATTATTGGCTAAGGTAAAGTGCAGCTGAAAATGCAGAATGGCAACACATGGGTGTTGAGAGAAGTTATGCATGTTCCTAGCTTGAAGAGAAATCTGATTTCTATAGAAAAGTTAGGGGATGAGGGTTGTACAGTAACTCTCACAACAAAATCTTGGAAGGTGACCAAGGGTGCACTTGTTATGGCCAGAGGTAAGAGAGTAGGTACTTTCTATTTATGTAATTGTGTTACTAACAATTCTCCTTCTATATTATCTACTTCAGATGTAGACACTAAATTGTGGCACTCAAGGCTTGGCCATATGAGTGAGAAGGGGATGTCAATTCTTAAGTCCAAAGGTAAGCTTTCAGATTTGAAAAGCATGGATCTAGAATTTTGTGAGCACTGTGTATTTGGAAAATAGAAAAGGGTTAGTTTTCTCAAGACTGGGTCTACAAAGAAGAAGCATAAGTTGCAGCTTGTTCACACAGACGTGTGGGGACCGGCTCAGGTAGCTTCTATTAGAGGATCACAATACTATGTTTCGTTCATAGATGATGCTACAAGAAAGGTATGGATCTACTATATTAAGAAGAAATCTGATATATTTGAGACTTTTAAGATTTGGAAAGCTATGGTTGAGAATGAAATAGGCAAAACATTAAAGTGCCTGAGATCAGACAATGGTGGAGAGTTTTGCAGTTATAAGTTTAACTGGTATTGTTACATGCATGGAATCCGTAGGCAAAGGATGGTTCCAAGGACACCTCAACAGAATGGAATCACTGAAAGGATGAACAAAACAATCATGGAGTGTGTAAGATGTATGAGATTGCATGCTGGTTTGCCTTTAGAGTTTTGGGTAAAAACTGTTGACACTGCAGTTTACCTGATTAACAGAGGACCCTCTACAGCTCTAAATGGTGGAATTCAAGAAGAGGCTTGGACAGGTAAAAAGGTAGATCTCTATTTTCTCCAAGTTTTTGGTTGTGAAGCCTTTGTGCACGTAGATAAGGAAAATAGAAAGAAGCTCGATGCTAAGTCTATGAGGTGCACATTTATTGGCTATGGCTCAGATGATTTTGGTTTCAGATTTTGGAATCTAGGAACTAATAAGGTAATTAGGAGCCATGACGTTGTTTTCAATGAAAGAGTAATGTATAGTGATCAGTTGAAGAAGCTGAATCAATTTGGGCAGAGCAATAGTGAATTGGACACGGTGATGGTCCAAAATGAGCTCGCGGGAAAAAAAAAAATCACTTGTAGGAAAACACAGAGACCGATGTCAGCAGTATAGGAACCGGCATCGACAGAACAGAAACCAATGTCGGTCATACAGAGACCAATGTCGACAAGGCAGGCACTGACGTTGGTCAGGCGAACTAGCGTCAGCCAGTAACAGGTCTAGTGGTGACTGAGATCGGTCACTGTCAGAGAATTTGGGTAGACAACATATTGTGAATGAGTCTCAGACACCCATGAGGAGGTCTGAAAGGGTAAGCAAACCTCCAATTAGGTATTCTCCTTCATTATTATATTTATTGCTAACTAATGGTGGAGAACCAGAAAGTTTTGAAGAAGCAATACAGGTGGAGTCCAAGAGTCAGTGGGAGCGTGGCATGGTTGAGGAGATGGAGTCCTTAAGAGAGAACCAAACATAGGATTTGGTTGAATTGCTAGTTGGTAAGAGAACACTGAAGAACAGATGGACCTATAGGTTGAAAGAAGGTGAGAATGGACAGATGAGACATAAAGCCAGATTGGTAGTGAAAGGATTTGCACAAAAGCCAGGTATTGATTTTGGTGAGATTTTTTCTCCTATTGTTAAAATGAATTCTATACGGATTGTATTGTCTTTGCTTGCTATTGAAGATTTGCATCTTGAGCAACTAGATGTTAAGACAACGTTTCTTCATGGAGATTTGGATGAAGAAATCTATATGGAACAACCGGAAGGATTTGAGGTCAAAGGTAAGGAGAAGTTAGTGTGCAGATTGAAGAAAAGCTTGTATGGCCTCAAGCAAGCTCCTAGATAGTGGTATTTAAAATTTGACAGGTTTATGACTGAGCATGGCTACAGTAGGTGTCAATCTGACCATTGTGTGTATTTTAAGAGATTGAATAATGGTAGATATATCATTCTATTGTTGTATGTAGATGACATGCTGGTTGCAGGATCACACATGTAGAATATCTCCGAGCTTAAGGTGAAATTAGCTCAAACGTTTGCTATGAAGGATTTGGGAGTAGCAAAAAAAATCCTTAGCATGAGAATTAAGAGAGACAGGAAAAATTACAGGTTGATATTATTTCAAGAAGATTATGTGGACAAGGTGTTGAAACGGTTCAATATGTAGGATGCTAAACTGGTAAGCACACCTTTGGCTGGACATTTTAAGTTGAGTAAAGAACAATGTCATAATTCACATGATGAGGTAGAGTACATGAGTAAGGTTCCATATTCTTCCACAGTAGGGATTTTGATGTATGCAATGGTGTGTACTAGACCGGATATTGCCCAAGCAGTGGGAGTTGTAAGTATATGGCCAATCCAAGTAAGGAACATTGGAAAGCAGTTCAGTGGATCCTTAGATATCTGAGAGGAACCAGCAATAGGCACTTGTGCTATGGAGGTTCAGATACTTCTCTACATGGTTATGTAGATTCAGATATGGCAGGTGATTTGGATGGTAGGAGGAGCACTACAGGTTATGTTTTCACTGTAGGTGGAATGGCGGTTAGCTGGATATCTAAGTTGCAGAAGGTTGTTGCCTTGTCAACTACAAAAGCAGAGTATATTGCAGCCATAGAAGCTAGCAAAGAGATGATATGGATGACACGGTTCATGGAAGAGCTTAGAAGGGAGCATGGGAGTTACAAATTGTATAGTGACACTCAGAGTGCAATCCATTTGGCTAAGAATTCAGCCTTTCATTCAAGAACCAAGTACATACAACTAAGGTACCATTTCATACGACAGGTATTGGAAGATGGTGATTTGAAGCTAGAGAAGATCCATACAGATAGGAATCTTGCTGATATATTAACCAAGCTAGTTACAAAAGAGAAGTTGAATCTTTATTCAATTTCTGTTGGTCTTCATGATTGAGCTGAAGATAGAGGAGCTAGAAGATGTTGCTGTACAGGTACTACTGCAGCTATTTATCTCCAAGTGGGAGATTGTTAAGGTGAGGAGCCTAAAAGCTTCACATATGAGCACATTTAACAGTTTCGAGTCTACACAGTCACCAGCGTCAATCAGGAGAGACCGCCGTCAGTCTAGTTCAGTTGAAGAGACACCAGCGTTTGCAGAGGATCGGCTGACATCGGTCACAGGCAAGCAGGCAAGAACTAGCGTCGATTACCTGCACGTCCAGAATGCTATTTTTGAGGACAGAAGCGAGTGTTTGCATGATGAGTTTAAGTTTTAGTCTTAAGTTCACATTTCTATTATTAGCAAGATTGTTTTTAGAGCCCTTGTTCAAGAGGCTTAACTGTTGGTTGTAAGTGCATGCGCAAGTTTCCTAATTCTATATGTAGAATTAGATCTTCTTAGCTTAGTGTGATTATTGTAGTAGTTCATTGTATGTGAATGTTGAAGAATAGTACAGAGTTGTATCAATCCAAGTTGTTGGAATTGATTGTACTTGAGAGAGAGAGCTCTTAAGGGATAGAGATATAGAGAGAGATCTTGTGCATCTAAGAGAGGTGTGTAAGAAAGAAGTTTCTTCAATTATATTCTTTTTGTAAAGAGTTTTAATACAAGTTTTCAAGGTGGTTTCTTGTATCTCTTGTTCGTTGCTATTATTTGATTCTAGTTACTTATCTATCTGATTTAATTCTGTGGTTTATTACTTTCATAAGTGTAATCTATTGTTGGTTGATCCCCAACATTAAGTTTAAATTTTTATAGAGGTTTCTTTTATTCCTCTAACTAGCTACTACTTGCAAGCTAGTGAAGGTAATTTTTAAATGCTCAATACATGAAGGTGAAGAAGAGTTGGTTTAAATGGTATTAGAGAGAGTTTAGATAAACTATAAAATTAATATTACATTTAGTTTTTTAGGTTAAAATGGATTTACTTTAGGAATAATTTTTAAGTCAAATAGGTGATCTAAAACCTTTCTTAAATCTCAATAGATTAATTTTAAGAGATATAATTATATTTTTGATTTTCTTGTTGCAAAAAATGTTGTGTGAGATATTATGTAGAATAAATTACCATCCTAAATGTTAATAAATCAAAATTTTTAGGCAAAAAATTAATAAAGGCAAAGGTACAGGTATCAATAATTTAAGTAAGCAAGAGAGACATTCAAAAAATATAAATTTTGAGAGGTTTAAGAGATTGGTTGATCATATCCAATGGTTGTAATGATGAGAGGGGTTATTCATATTTATAATTAAAAAATAATTATGTATTTAGGCCTCATAAAACTCAATAAAATAGAAAAATTTATACTTACAAGTGTTCAAAAATGAAATTGTACAAGGTAGTCAACACCAAAAAATATATATTTTGAATTTTATTAAATGAAATCTCATAAAATTTGATATAAAAATATATTTTGATGTATTTAAAGGTTTATAGGTGGTTTTATGTCTTTAATGTAATTTATGAGAGATACAATGCTAAAATAAAGATCACCCTCTTTGTGTTAAATTTAGAAAGTCAAGATGCATGCAAGTTGCAAGTCAAAGAATAGGTAAAGTTAAACTCTAAGTTGAAATTCAAGAAACTCAAGTAAAAATATAATTTAAAAATAAAGGTAACTAAAATCAAACTTTATTATGCATGAAATATCAAAAAGAGTTAACTGAAGATCAAAGGAGTTTAATACAAGTTGCAAGTTCAAGAGGAGTTAACTGAAGATCTCTTCAAGATTGAAGACTATTCAAACAAATGCAAGCATCTTTGAAATTTAAAAATTAAAATTACATTATATCTATTATTTTCATACCATATTTCAAGAAGATAAAATTTAATTAATTTTTAGACTCTTAAAATACTATGTTAAGATTTAGGAAGTATTTTAAAAAGTTTGAAGTTTCAGTTGAAGCAGGAGTAAACAAGAACTAACAGGGACTCATCTAGAGATTTCTCTCTCTCTCTCTCTCTCTATATATATATATATATATATATATATATATATTTATCTTTTTATTTTATTATTATTATACTTTTTTCTTACTAAAAATTTGCACTATCTCACCTTTAAAGCAACAAAGAGTTAAATTTTCTTCTATTTTCAAGTTGTTCATGAAGTGTGTTCTTAATAATCTTTAATGTAACTTAGTGAATGATTATTTTTCCTATGTTTATGTCTTAATATATAGTATTTATGAAAAAAATGAGAATTATCATAGGTTATATAAAGAGTCTAAGTCTTAATTCTACCTAATCTAGAAGTGAATTCAACCATTGTTCAGTCCTTCTAAACTAGTGTGAGTGTCTATCAAGACCTTTGTGTGAAATATTGATGTGAGAGACATTATATGAAAATGAAGTAAATGTGTGTAGGTTATTAAGCTTATAAAATGTGTCAAGTATACACATAATTTACATTCACATTGGTGCATCACCTCAATTTTTAGTTTTCATTTCTATTTTTAGCTTTAGCATTGCTCATTCTACCTTTTTCATAATCAAGAAAACACATAATTAGATAGTTTATAGAGATATGTGAGTATACCAAAGGGAACCAACCCTTCATTTGAATATTATCTTCAATACAAGGTCCCACACTTTGGATATTTTTTATTTCATCAATGTAAGTAAGAACATGCATACATTATTAGTAGGGTGCACTTCTGAGTGATAATAATTTTTGACATGCTTGGTGGGATAATAGTTTATAAGATTGATAAAAATTGACGCTGGTTTTATAAATTTATTATAAGAAAATTTTCAATTACTTAGAATCTAGTGACTCCATATTATATATAACTGGTTTGAATAATCCAAGTACCTAAAACCATTAGTTGGTATGTATTTCAATCTTCCATTTTTTGAAAATATAACTTTTATACCTTCACATTCTTCATATCAAGATGAGAATATTCATGGATTAACCTCACATGGCACTGAATCAGAAAGATATCAATATTCCCATGATATATTCCACCCTCCCATCCTAAATAATTTTTATAATCAAACTTGGCAAAGCCATGTTTTTTCCAATCATTTTGAAAAAAGTGTGCAAGAGATAAAACTTGACTTTTAGAGATAATATATGGAGATTGATAAGAAAAAAGAATACAATAGACATCATGAAAAGATTGCATATCAGGCCTATATACATCATCAAGAGAATGAATAATTGAAAAGATATAATGAGGCTATAAGAAAACAAATACATCTATCCATGACAATATAAAGAATTGAGTCCATAATTCCATATTAAAAATAATAACTAGAACCCCTTGAACCTTTCATAGAGTTTGATTGCTTTAAAATTATAAGTTTTAAGACTCCTAATAATATGAAAGATCATAAGGCCATTCTATTTTGGAAACCTTCTTGGACCAAGACCCCTGATTATGTCATGCCTACACTTAATAAAGAGCCTCCTCCTATGCCAATCCAAAATCAAGAGATGGATAAAGTTGTAGAAGCTAAACCAAGATTTTTTTTGAGTTTTTTGAGCCCTCCACCCATCCCTAAAAAATAAGTTGTCCATAAATATGAATGTGAGAGGTTTATTGTTGAGCGAAAAGAGAAGTATGAAGCATTGAAGCATGAAGCCCTGACACAAGTTTCTTTCCCTTCTTTCAAATAAATATTCAACGAAATCCTTCTTAATGACTCTTCAATTCTAAATCCCATTAAAGAGTATCTAATAATGACCTATATTCATATGCCACCAAATTTAACCTCTTTCCCTCCCACCATATCCATTTTGAAGGACTTATTATATGCAAGGTAAATTAAGAAAATCTAGATGAAGAGGAAAATTTGTCAAAAGATGATGATCAAGAGTTGTGTTGGTTAAATGAGCTTGAATTTGGCATAGAAAAATATCATTTTGTAGCCCTTAAGGAGGAGACCAAACATTTAAATTTTTTAGTTCAATCTAATCAAGATGAATATGCATTAGGGGTTGTAATGTACCCAAATAAATTAGAAGTTGATAACCCTAAATAAAAAGTAAAATGTTATTTTGAACTTATTTTTTCCCTCTAAACTAATGAGCCTCTCCCTTGTTGTAAAGAGAAATTTGATGAGACAGAAGAGGACCTGATTGATGTACAATCTTATAAAAATAAATTTTAAGACTTATTTGAGGTAATTAGATTAGGTTTATCTCTTATACAAGGAGAATAGGCTATCAAAGACAAAAAAGGGTAGCTTTGAAAAGTAAGATAACATGTAAGTAAGAGTTAGTCCTCCAATTCTAACAGTCTAAGAGGAAATTCCATTATTGATGACTTGTTTAATATTTTAAAAAAAAGTTATTAACCTATTAATTAGTTTTTATACTTTTTTTCACTCTTGGAATATGATAAGTTGGATGTATTTCCTCTTGAATCCAATCCTACAAGTATGCCATAAGGTCCATCTCAGTTTGTTCAATTTGAAAAGCTAGTTTGTGAAGAGGTATATGATGGTTATAAAGAAAATATTAGAGAGATATGTACTACCAAAATAGCATGTAATGTCATATATCTATCCTAATTATAGGATAATAAATAAAAACCACTACCTATCATGTTTATTTTAGAACATGAAGAAGAGCCTAAACATGATCAAAATCAACTTAAGTGTGCACTTCAGGTTACTCATATTTTAAAAAAAGTAGAGAAAGTGTATAAGGTTTATTTTGAAGATTAAAATATGTCATTATCAGCATAAATTTTCCTCTATTACATTCTCTCATGGCTACGATCAAGGTTTCTAGTCACATGAGCTTGGTGAAGAAGGGTAGCTACTGTATACTACTAGTTAATGGTTTTGTATAGGACTATCTCTAGTTGTTAAAGTAGGTTAGTATAGGTTAGATCAATAGTGTTAGATTTTATTTTTTTGAAATTTATATTATTCAAATGTTATTTTAGTTTTATTTTATACTTTTTTGTAAGTGCTATTTTGTACATTCTTCAGTTGATAGTTGTTCTAGTTTTCAATTCAATAAGTGCTTGTGCACAAGTGTTGTAGTTATTTGAAGGAATTATCAATTTAAGATTTGATTGAAAAATAATTTTTTAATTTAATATTTAGTTATATTTTCATGAATCCATAACTCAATGGATAGATCTACTGATCTTGAGTATTTAGTGGGCAAACATCTCAACAAAGTTGTCAAAAATATTGATTAATTTATCAATATTGGTCAAAGTTGATTATGTACAGATTTTCAAGAAGACTCAATTCATGGATTTAAGATTTAAAATATATTTAAAATATAAAAAAACTTTCATCAAGACAAAACTATATTCAAGAACAACTCACAAGTCCAAATTTTGATAGAGTTTTTTTTCCCTTTAACTAGCTACTACTTGCAAGCTAGTGAAAGAAATTCTTAAATGCTCGATACATGAAGGTAAAAAATATTTGGTTAAAATGGTATTATGAAGATTTTTTCTCCATATTAAATAAATATTAAATTCATTGATTTTAGGTTATAATGTTTTAACTTTATGAATAATTGTTAAGTCAAACAGGTGCTCTAAAACCCTTTTTAAACCCCAATAACTCAATTTTAAGAGATATAATTACATTTTTGAGTTTTTTGTTAAAAAAAAGAATTGTGTGAGATATTTTTTGGAATAAATTAATTTTATAAATATTAATAAATAAAAAAAATTAGGTAAAAAATGAATAAAAATAAAGGTACAAGTATCAAGGTTTAAAGCAAGCAAGAGAGATAGTCCAAAAAGAAAATATTTGACAGGTCTAACAAGTTGATTGAGAATATAAAATTGTTATAATGGTGAGATAAGTTATTAATATTAATAATTTAAAAATAATTATGTTTTTATCCCTCATAAAACTCATTAAAATGGTAAAACTAAGACCTATAGGTATTGAAAAATAAAATCATGCAAACTAGTCAACACCAAAAAGTATATATTTTGAGTTTTATTAAATGAAATCTCATAAAATTTGACATAAAATTTTATTTTGATGTAATTTAAGGTTTAAAAGTTGTTTAATTTTTTTAATATAATTTATGATATAAAAACTTCTAAAATATAGGTTACCCCGTTTGGGCTAAATTTAGAAAGTCAACATGTATGCAAGTTGTAAGTCAAGATAAGTGAAGTCAATATCCAAGTTAAAAGTCAATAAAATCAAGTCAAAATACAAGATACAAATAAATATAAACTAATTCAAACTTCATGATTAATGAAATATCAAAATGATTTAACTAAAAATCAAAGGAGTTCAATACAAGTTGTAAGTTCAAGAAGAGATAACTAAAGATCTCTTCAAGATTGAAGACTATTCAAACACATGCAAGAATATTTGACTTTAAAAAATTAAAAATAAATTATATATCTCATTTATTTTACATATTTTAAGAGGATAAAGTTCATTTAATGTTTAAAATCTTAAAATACTATGTTGGAATTTGGGAAGTGTTTTTGAAAGTTTGAGGTTTCAGTTGAAGTAGGAGTGAACCAAAACTAAAAGGGAGTCATTTGGATCTTCTTGTCTTCTATCTCTCTTCTTCTTATATATATATATATATATATATAGATATATATATATATGTATATATATATATATGTATATATATGTATATATATGTATATATATATATGTATATATGTATATATGTATATGTATATGTATATGTATACGTATATGTATATATATGTATATATATGTATATGTATGTATATATATATATATATATATACATATATATATACATACATATATATATATACATACATATATATATATATACATATATATATATACATATATATATATATATATATATATATATATATGATTATTATTATTTTTTTTATTGAAACTCTACCAAAATTTGTACTACCTCACCTTTAAAGCAATAAAGTGCTGAATTATCTTTCATTTTGAATTTGTTCATGAAGTGTGTTCTTAATAGTTATTGATGTAACTTAGTGAATTATTATTTTTCCTATGTTTATATCTGAATATCTCAACTTTATATAATAAATGAGAATTATTTTAGGTCATATAAAAATTTTAAGTCTAAATTCTACCTAATCTAAAAGTGAATTCAACCATTATTCATTCCTTCCAAGCTAGTATGAGTTTCTATCAAGACCTTTGTATGAATTACTGATGCAAGATCCATTATATGAAAATGAAGTGAATGTGTGTAGCTTATTACTATTTTAAAGTGTGTCAAGTATATAAATAATTGACCTTCACATTGGTGCATCACCCCCAATTTTAGTTTTCATTTCTATTTTTAGCTTTACCATGGATCCTTCTACCGTTTTCTTACTCTAGAAAGCAAAAATTTAGATAGTTTAGAGAGAGATAGGTGAGTGTACCAAAGATAATCAACCCTTCATCTAGATATTCTCTTCAATACAAGGTATCACACCTTGAAGAGTTTCTATTGTACCAAAGAAAGTGAGAATAGACACATGTTCTTAGCATGGTGCACTTATGAGTTATAACAACACCATTGGCTAAGGGAGAGATTAAGGCATGACAAGTTCACTTGAACAAGGTAAGTATATTCATAGTTATTTATATTTTGAGAGTTAGATATATAATTAATATATTGAGTTATATCTCTCCTTAATTAGATGATTTCTATATTGTCTTAAATAGAATTATCTTTGCTTGTTTATTATCTTCCTCATTTATGCCACAAACTTTAGTGAGCACTATACTAATTTACATATTCATTTACTAAATTAGGTTGCATTTTTATTTAGTATACCAGGTTTTTTAATTTTATTACAATCATAAGACCTAGCTAGGGTTATTACATCATAGTATTTGACTCGAGACGTTAGAAACCTCTCATTTTTTAGCTAGTTGTTTATTTACTTTTTAAAATCTAAAACTTAGCTTTTAAAATACTGTTTTTTCTTTTATTTTTTACTTTGTTTGGATTTTTATATAAATTGTGAACAAATAGTTTTAAAACTACTTAACTACTGTCATGAAGGGCTATGTAATACTCTATTTACAATTCTTATCTATCATTTATAGATATTGTGGCATGAAAGGCTTGACCTAATACTCATAAAATATAGTATAGAGATAAACACAATTTTAGTTTCCACATATCTCATGATATTTTGGAATGCCTAAAACTTTGATCTTTATTGAACCTTAAAAATCTAACCATTCATTTGATTGTGTGATGCATTGGTTAGTGGTCAACACTAATAATCTACTTTCATCTTACCTGTTAAACTAGTTTTAGTGTGTTATGAGAATAGTACTTACTCTATATTTAGTATCTAAAACACTGGGTTCACACTATCCAATGGACAAACAAGTATCTTTAGAAGCCTGCAATTTCAATCAAAATTCTTAGTTAAAATTCTCATTATTCTTTATGAATAATTAATTAGCTTCTAAATTACGTTTTTGTTAATTGTTATTTGGTATTCTATGTTGTATTGTAGATTAGTATTAGTTAGCATTATACAAGTTTTGTGTTGTGTGCTACAACTAGATTGACTAGTTCGACTTAATTGCCTTGTGCTTAGAATTATTTCTTGTATTTAAAAATTAATCATCTAGATTCATAACATTTAATTTTTTTTTAGAATTCACAACTTCATCAACCAAATTGACTTAGTATATCACAAATTATCCTATTTACTTGATTCTTATACTCAATTGACAAGCTTTACCCAATCTATTATAAATTATCTTATTTTCCTAATTATAGAACTTAATCGACCAACTCAAATAGTATGATTCCAAAATTCATCTATTATCCTACCTACCTCACAATAATTAACCTATTTGACTCTCTACTTGTTGACTAAATTATTTTTCATATTGTTTGATCTTCTCTAGTTCATTAATCAACTACATTGACTTAATTGACTCTGTATCTTGTGGTTGACATAGTTAAGATTTATTTTAATATTTTTATTTTATCTACATCAGCCTTCCTAACTATGTACTAGCTAGCCAACATAATTTTTTTAAAACCTAAAACTTATTTGGATGATCTCATCCAATTTCTAGTTGATTTCATTTTATTCCTATAAACTCTCTTTTCTACATAAAACTTGCACATCTTTAACTTTTTTTTTACCTTATTTAGCATCATGAAATCACATATTAAAATATTTCTCGATAAACTTAACCCATTTAGGAGATACATGGATTGTCCCTATTACCTAATATAACCACCCAAGAGGATAATATTTCATGATGCACTTATTTCCATCCTTTCTCTAACCCTATCAACTATAACATGGTTCAAATCACCTAAAGTGATATTCGAGATAGATTTAATCCACTTCACAATTTTCAGGATACTATCTTATCTAAAATTCCTTACTACACCATTAGAGTAATAGATACAAGCTTAACAAATACTCCCACTAGGAATGCTCCTCCTACCAATACTAACATTCTACCTCCTACCAACACTAACATTCCACCTCCTACCAATAATAACAATCCACCTCCTAACATTGACAACCAAAATACAAAAATTGACACTAATCAAATTCTTGTATAAATAGTCCAATAAATGAATGTCTTGCAAATGGAAAACACTTCCAAAATGATTCAAATGCAACATCATATATTACAAAAGACTAATCAACCTCCTCTTGTCCTACCTCAAAATAATAAAAATTTCATTCATCCTCCTCTTAGAGATGCAAATGAGAATATCATTCCTCAACCTCTTATGTATAACAAGATGATTAGAAACCTTCAAAAGAAATATTTAGCTCCTTTTAAGTGTCCATTGATATTGGAAACAAATCTCCAGCTATTAAATATAATGGAACTAAAAACCCTGCATCTTGTCTTAAGATATTTGGTAATATCTATAAGGAATGAGTCTAAACAAATACCTTTACAACTACTAAATTTTAGTCAAAACATTAAAAAAAGATGTTTTAGAATGGTATAATCAATTTACTCAACATTCCATTTTAAAATTAGAATATTTGGTCAATGCTTTAGTTAAATAATTTCAAAATAATTATCTTCCAAAAAATTATCTTAGTCATATTATCAATGCTAGTTAATCACCCTTAGAGTCAGCTCATATTTTCACCAAATGATGGAAATCATTAGCTCACAAATTATATCACAACATGATTGATGATAATCTCTTTAAAATATTTATCACTGCTTTAGCACCTTTCATTCAATATAAGGTTCAAAAATTTTCTCCACAAATATTTGAAAAAGCTAAAAGACAAGATTTTCTTATGAAATAATTTGAGCCAACCCATAACTCAACCAAGGAATCTTTCCAAACTTCAAATAATGAAATTACAAGTGATAATATTCAAATAAAATTAGGAATAGTCAAAATAAATAATCAACTTACTTTTCACCCACCATTACTAATACCAAAAATGAAGTAGTTATTATCTCCATCTAAACCCTTCACTTATAATAGTGCCCCACCTTCATGGTATGATCCTAATAAATTATGTTGGTTTCATGATGATGTGGATTATTCTCATGAAACATGTCACATGTTTGTTAAATTTGTTGTTTGATTCATGTTAAGGGACACATTTTACCATGATGTTATGATTAAGTTACGTCATCATGATTACATTTAAGTTTCCTAAAAGAAATAGGTTACTAAAACCATACCTTCTAAACCCCAAAATCCTCTTCTACTTCCAACACACAACATCCAAATGATAATATTTGTGTAACTCATGCTGACTATGACTAATATTATATCAAATCTAAATATTTGAACATAATAAAAGTTAATTATAGATGAAAAAGTCTTCATAAATACCTTGTCACTAAACCTAAGAAACCCTCTACTTATGAACAACTACTTAAAGATACTATAATTACTACACCCACATCTTCTGAACCAAATGAGGAATCAATTCCAAAACTATAACCCCAATCTAGTTCTCTTATTCCTATGAAAAATGTCATATCTCATAAACCTCATATTGGTTCTTCATCCTCTAAATCACATTGGAAGTTTTTAGAAGAACTTAATTCAATTCCTTTTAAAATTACCCTTATGAAATAAGTTTTTATTTATCCCTATCATCATAAATTAATTATGCAACAATTAAAAAATATTTAAGAAACACAATCTCATGATTCAAAAATCCCTTCTAACAATCTTCTGCTTAAAAAATCACATACAATTGAAACCATTTTCATATCCTTAAAACCATCCATATAATATCTTGAAGAGGATATGATTAATGATGAAATTATTTTTTGACCAGATAATATCTCCCTCTCTATTAAATTTTTTATCAATAATACCCTTATTCGAAAAGTCCTAGTATATGAAGAATTAGAAATTAATGTAACCTCTCTTTGGCTAATTCAACAAATCATATACACTAAAAAAAATATTAAAAAAATGCATCTCACATGTAGAGGATTTGATAAAACCAATAAAAAACCACTTGGTTGCATTTATATCCCACTTACCATATGACCCAATACAATTCATAGTAAGCTTATGGTTTTTGATCTTCCCTTATATTACAACATGCTCCTCAATCACCCATGGACACATCATATGCATGGTATTACCTCTTTAGGTAGTCAATGTATGAAATTCATACATAATGACAAATATTACAAACATGAACTTGATCCTAATCCATGGAGCATACAACTACCAAATATGAAATATTAATATCAAATTCCTACTATTACTCACATAAATAATCTACCTCTTCCTAAATTTCTTAACATGACTCCTAAGTTACATGTCACTCTTGCCAATTTAGATGATGATGAACCAAATTAATTTTAAAAAACTTAAATACCACTTGAATACCTACTTATATATCATAATGTCTCCCTCTTTATTTACTCCCATGTGATCAAACCATTCATCTAATTGATGATACTACTGATACTACCCCTCCATGTAATGCATATGAAGCCTCTTACATAGAAGATGATTTCACATGTAATGAATACGGAGTGGCAAAACTATTTCAAGATCTTATAACTATTTATTTTCATAAATTTAGCAACATAGGTGTTTCAACCATTGATTCTCCCACTAAAAATTATGCATGCACTATTTATCACACTTATGCTAGTAATTATCTCATGGCCCAAGCCTAATCATGATATCTAGATGTATAACATTGTCAAAAGACATTATAAAAAATAAATGTCTTCAATCATAATGTCCATGTCATTCATATATCATTCAATACTTAATTATAACTTGAAGGTTATGTACCTCCTATTAATTCACCATTATTACACACCCCATGGGTAATCAAAGAAATCCCAACTATGACATCTGTTGACCTTATACACAACCTAATTCAATATAATATTCTTTACCAATTATAAATATTATTTCCCCCTTTAACAAGTGCACCAATAAATCTAAATATATACAAATAAACTCTATTGAAAATTCATCTACGTAATAAACTAATATAATGACTATAAATACAATTGATTTAACTCAACTCTATCTCACTAACACATAATCTATATCCACTACTTCATTTGAACTTACCATAGATGTTAAAACCACTAACATGATACAAATAAATTTTGAATATGATAGCAAAGGTAATAAAATCATCTATCTTGAAGTAGATGCCAAACATTATGGTACTTTACTCACAATTCCTAGTGATGAAGCTATACTAGAGCTCTTCCATGCTAGACAACCTCAATTTCTATTCCAACATCATAAGCTTGGAAAATTTAAGAAAAAGTTTTCTTATTTAAATAATTTCTTTGTTAGTGTGGACCATAAAACACATCCCATTTATTTTCTCCCTCCTAATCCATACCATTTCTAAAATGGAAACGTCATGCTTATCAAAGAAACTACAAAAAAAAATTTATAGTACGCCTATTTGTCCTTGACCTATTACCATCTCTAAAGAACTCACTCTTAAAGAGAATGATAGATTTAGCATCTTCTTTAAAAAATATCATGAAACATTCACTTGGTCATATGAAGATACACTTGGAATTGATCCTAACATCATTGTTCATAACATCATCACTTATCTAGATTCTAACCCATTCAAAAAAATCAACGAAAATTCCCTGTTGATATTTTTACCTTGTCATAAATAAATCATAACTTTTGGATGATAATTCATTACCAGTGGAATACTAAGAATGGGTTCTAAAATTATCTCTATTTGTAAAAAAAATCACCATGGTTATTCATATATGTATTGGATTTTGTAATCTAAATTTAGCATGTCCAAAATATGATTTTACTTTTCCTTTAATATATGCTATTATCAACTATACTGATAGATATGAAATGTTATCACTCATGGATAGTTTATTGGGATATAACCAAATTCACATAACTCTCAAAGATCAATTTAAAATAACATTTACCATAGGATGGGGCACCTATAGTTATGTTAAAATGCCTTTCATCCTAAAAAATGCCAGAGATACTGATCAACATGAAATGACCCATATTTTTCATTATCTAATTCAAAAAATCATCAAAACCTATGTGGATTATCTCATTGATAAATATACAAATCATTAATCTCACCTTCATGATTTGGATATTTTTAATCACTTCATTAAATACATAGTTAGATTCAATCCCTTTAAATGTGTATTTGGGTTACCTCTAGTAAACTTCTAGGATTTTTAGTTTTCCTCTCAGGCATTGATGTCAACCTAGCTAAAATCAAAGTTATCATCAACATTCCTATTCCTCAATCCATTCTCAACATAAGAACATACCTTGGGAAACTCAAAGTAATTCACCATTTTTTCCATAAATGGATTACCGTATTTACTCTATTAATTCCCTTACTAAAAAAGGCAATGCTCTAGAATGGATAAACGCATGCCAAAAATCATTTGACAACATGAAATAATATTTTCTTCATCCTCATACTCTTCATCCACCTTCAAATGATTATCCATTAATTCTATATACATCCTTTAACCCCATATTAGTTGGGGTAATACTTTCCCAACAAGATAATATAGATAGAGAATATCCCATCTATTATATAAATTGAGGCTTTATCGATCATGAAAAATGTTAAACAAAATTAGAACATGATTATATCGCTATCTATTTCATAGTTGAAAAACTCTATCATTGTATGCTCTATCAACTACTTGTGTTATTTCCCATTCTAATCATATTCATCTTTTTTTATCCAAAGCCTTCTTACCTAGAGATATGATTGGAAAATGGATGGTCTTCTTGATGGAATTTGACCTTCAAATTATTACACAAAAATATATAAAATAATAAGTCATCATAGATCAACTTGTGATAGTTTCCCTACCAGCTCCAAACCACTTTCAAGATACTATTCCTTATGAATAAATTATTTTTATCAAAGGTATTAACGAAGAAATCTCACTCATAGTTTATTTTCATAACTTCACTATTGATATAGAAGCAAACAACCAATAAGAACTTGACCCTACTCCTACCACTAATTCTAAGTCAATCATTGAATAATTATCATAAGTTATAATTGACTTACATGAAGACACTTGGACACTTCACCTCTATGGTGACAATTTTTTTTAAGGAGCTAGGTTAGGTTGTATCTTAACCAAACCATAGGGTAAAATCATACCTCTCGTATTTCAACTAAATTTTGATGTCATTTATAATATGGATGAATACAAATCTCTAACACTAGGCATACAAGCCACAATCAATTTAGACTTCCCATATCTACATGCCTTAGGTGACTAAAAACTCATATATCCTCAATTTAGTGAATATTATCAATGTAAAAGTGAAAACCTTATCACATACCACCAAATTTCCACTACACTTTCTAAAGAATTTATTTATTTCACCATCACACCTATCCCATGAGAATAAAATGCTATAGCTGATTATATTACTTCATCAACATCTCTATTTCACCATCATCAAGTACTTCATGATTCTTAATTCCTTAAGCAAATAAGGAAATCACCTTTTTATTTAATAAATAAAAATGATTCTCTAATTTTTCACATATAGGCTATTACTAATCGATAGAAGCCATGGTATAAAAATATAATTCAATTCAGTGACCATCATACTTACCCTCCAAATGTATATTCTCATAAAAAGACTCAAATTTTAAAATAATCATTCAAATAATTACTTCGATACAACACCCTATATTATCAAAATGTAAAAGGAACTTTACCATGTTGTGTAATGGCATAAGAAGTTCCTACCCTCATTGAACAAGCACATGGGGGAATATATAATGGTCACTGTAGAGACCAAGTTACATCCTACAAATGCTTATGCATAGGTTAATTTTGGCCTACTCTTAAAAAATATGCCAAAAAATTTGATAAAAAATGTAACTCTTATCAGCTTCATGATGATCTCATGCACTCCCCTATGGTTTAAATCTAAACTTTAGAGTTTATTTGGCCATTTTTATGTAGGGATTATATCTCATTGGAAAATTGCCTATATCAAAATATGGTCATGTGTCCATTATCACTTCCTCTCAATATTTTATCAAGTGGGTGGAAGTCATGCCTTTTGTTAACATTACTGGTATTACCATTTCTAAATTCATTCTGAATAAAATCATCTATCATTTTATATTTCTTCATACTATCATTTTCTGACAATGGTGGTAACTTTAAAAATAAAGATATGAAACAATTATGTGCAACATTCAAAATTACACATAAATTTTGAATACCTTATCATCCTTAATGAAATGGCCATGAAGATTTCAATAATAAAATTTTAAATTAAATATTACAAAAGACTATTATAGAATCTTGTATTGATTAACATCTCTAGATTTATCCCACACTTTCGACTTATCATACTTGCATACGTACTATTACTAGGGCAACACTATTTTCATTAGTATATGGGTTAAATCAATTTTACATCTAAAATTTGAGTTAAAATCCCTATGAATTTATCTTCATGGTATCATTACTGATGAGGAATTAGGTGAAGTTCTTCTCCATGCTTTAGATTTCTTTCATGAACAAAGCATAGTTTCTTTAAAACATAATCATCAATACAAAACTTGAATTGATAAACAACATAATAAAAAAGGTAAAAGTACAAACTTTTAAAACTAATGATTTAGTTCTCAAATTATATTATACACATGACAAAGAAGGTAAGTATACCCAAAAATGGTGGGGTCCTTACCTTGTCAAAGATGTCATTGGTCATATTACTTATAGATTACAAACTAATGAAGGACATATTATCAAAGAAATTGTTAATGCTCAATTTTATACAAATAATTTTATTAAAATATTCACTATTTCTCACATACTTCCATTTCCTATACATACTAACACTTATTGTAGGTTTTCTAAAAAGATCTATAATATGCAACTTTACATTACTCATAGTAACCTTAGTTCCTACCATAGGTGCTTCGGACTATCATTATTATTATCATTTAGTTCATGAGTTAAATCATGGTAGTGTAGATAGACCTCACCATACTCATGAACTTATTTTATTACTTAGTTCAATTTTCACTTGTTTTTTCTTTTTCGAGTTACAATATAAGACCTTGGATAGGACCAAGCCTTCCTCATTAAAATAATTTTATATTTTCACCTACCTTGGTTTATATTCTAATGAGTTACAATTTAAGACCTTGGATTGGACTAGAATTTCCTCATAAAATTTATAAATTTATTAAACTATCTTTAAACTAAGTGTTTTTAAAATTAAGGCAATGGTTAAAGATTGTGATTTCATACTCTCAAAATTAGTTATCTCTTTTATGGTAATAGCTTTAAACAATTTTTTTTCATGTTTCCCTAATATTGCATTATTTACTATGATATAGAGTTGTAGATAATATTTTTATATTAAATAACACCTCAATATTATACTCTAGGTAAACATAGACCTTGGTTGTTCCTCTTAGTTTTGAACCTTTTCTTACTTCTGAAAGTCTCGCGTATGTTCTATCTTTTGCCTCTTATCCTATCTCTTAGTTTAAAAAATATTATGTTGATGATTTAGACCTTATATCTTGCCTAGAATGCTTAAAATGTATTTATCTTCTACCTCTACAAGTTTTGAGCCTATATTTACTATCTTTCTCCCTGAACACTAACATCTAGATAGTTTTTTAATTAGATTAGTTAAAACCAGGCTAAGGGGACCCATTACCATACAAAATAAACCAAAGTATAGATGTGAATTATCAGTAAAATAGAGGGGCAAGAAATAAACTCGAAAGAAAAACACCCACCTACCAAAAAGACACTAAACTTTAGCCAAAATCCTAGTAAAACAAAATAAGGTAGAGAGAAATGACTATTCAGATTTAGAATAAATGACCAGGTTTTTGGCCACTGAGCTTTACATTATGATTTTAACTTTTCTTCTAGTGCAGGTTCTCATATAGTATTACTTTTTTTGATCCTTCCTCTTTCATTTTAGATTGGAAACCTTGGATTTTCCTTCTACTCGAGTTCCCTATCATCTTCTACCTATTCACTCTGAATGATATTAATGACCTATGAGAGGATGTCTATAGTACCAATAGGATATTTTCTAACCTTTGTGTCTATTAGTATAAGACCTAGCATCCCTTTTATATTATTAAATTCCTCCATGATCTTATTTTAGAGTATTTTTTACATTGCAATCTTAGTAAATAGCTTTTCCATTGAGTGATTAATAACTTCCTTGTTCCTAGGATTTGGAATCCCTCAACCCCTATTATAGATAGGGGACACATGAATGGGGATTCCCCTATTTATGCCTCTTTACTTGAAGTCCCCCTAGGAGGAATCACCTCTGACTCTCTCAAACTATTCCTTACCATATTTTTCAACGTCAGACTTGGTAAAGAAGTCCTCATCTTTGTCCAAATCCTCTTGTTCACTAGTAATATTGATCACCTTCAAGATGATTTTAGACTACAAATGTTACTTTATCTTAACAAAAATAAGAATTAAGCCTTGATGGATGATATCTACTGAAGGGTTTCCTTTGAAGTTTATCACTGTGGTTTCGAGTGATTTCAACATAAAAAATGGGAGACTAATGGTGTGCCCTTTGAAATGATTGAGGTGGGAGAATAACATCATGTGTTTACTTTCTAAATTACTATATCATATGATTTATAAATATATATTAGAACACTTCCTCAATAATTTAATCCTCATGAGCCCTTTTTAGGACCTTGCTTTGGGTTTTTTCTTTTCTTTGCTGAAGAAGATATTAATGAGCTCTTCCTTTCTCTTTTTGTCATTGAATGCTTTAACACTAGAATAGTCCATGCCAATAATGTCCCCAATAATCTCTTCAATTATCAATATTCTTAGTCCATGCATATGATCTTCCCTATCTTTCTAACCCCTGGTGAAGTCCTTGGATAGTCTTGTATCATGGTCAACCAGATGCTCTATGAAGGTTGCCAAGCTACCTTTAACCATTTTATGCCAAAGTACTCATTTTATTTAACATACTCATAGGATATGGGATCAAAATGATCATGATCACCACCCATGGTTTGATTCTACAAGATTCTATCATAGGCTTCCCAATACAAACCCTTATAAATATGAAGTGTGTTGGAATTGGAGCCAATTAATTTAATGTTGTGGAATGTAGAGTTGGGATGAACATGAAAAATCATAAGAGAGGATCAAATAATAATCTCCTTGACATTTTTTCCTTAAATTCCCTTAAATTAGATTAGATTAATTATTAAAGGGGCTATCATTTATTTGTGTGGGTTATCCTCTATCTAAATCAATTAAGGGAATAACGTCAGTAGGGAGGTTAATACTATGTCAGCTAAGGAAGGAGCTGGAATGTACCCTAATATTAACCATCTTATCAATGTTTTTGTCCCCTTATCTATACACATGATAGAGAAACCCCTTTAAAGTGAGATAATAAGTTTTTAGAATTGTTTATAATCTTTGTAATGTTCCATGATGGGTGAGTCAGACCTTTTAGGCAATTTATTGTTCATGGAATCACCCTTAATTGAAGAAACTCCATGCCCAACTTGATAGCAAGGTTGATATTTGAAAGAGTTTCTTGGGATTAAACAACATGGTTTGTTTGGGTCCCTAGGGGACCTATATAGGCCTCTCACATTTTCCCTAAAGAATCCTTGATGACACCTCCTATTCCCACTAGACCCGGGTTGCCTTTTGCCACCCTATCAAAATTTAGTTTAAGCCAATTATGTGGAGGATGAGACCACTTGAATTTAGATATATTAATGACATATTTATGGGAGGTACCTAGGAGAACAAAATTTAGGTGATCAAGAATTTGGGAATAAAGAGGGTAATTAGGCTTATCAAAAGAGGAAGCAAAGGATAACCAATTATCTTTCACAAATGCCATGATTATATTGAAGGTTGAAGAGGGAGAGAGCTTATTTTTATCAAATATGATTGAGTTTATAGATTAAAAAATTCCCCAAAAAATATTGGGGAGGGCCAAGTTCCACCAAAATTTCAAAGGGGGGAATCCCAAGGTGGCTTCCATTGGGTGATTAGATCTCTAACGTTTCTTGGGGTGACCTAGGAGAAGTTATAAAGGCTAAAAAAAGAGAAATAAATGAAAGAGGAAAAAGGATGGGAGAGGAAAATATGCTCAATAGAGTATCCTCCATTTTGTAGAGCACATATGATTAGGAATAATGATTCCCCTCCTCATCAAAATTTCCACTGAGGGTCTTATTCTGGGAAACCAACTAGAAGAAGACGTTGATTTTAGGAATGAGATTTTTAATCCATAGTATAGTCTAATTATCCTCAAACTCCTCCTAATCCCATAGAGAAAGATAGCTAGATTTGATTGAGTAGAGGCCATTGGGGTTAACTTTATAGATAATATCATCCTCTTTTGATAAGATGTTGATGTGAGTGTTTTGGAGGGTTAAATTTAATTGTTGGAGAAGGAGAGTTTGGTGCTAGTTTTCATCTTCTTTATGAAAATATTTCCATATTTTTCTACCTTATAAAATCTCCCAGTAATCAAAAACTTTATGGCCAATGGTATCCCTGAAGAAATTAACCAATTCTTAATCTTAGAGGGAGGAGGCTAGAGGGGATAAAATCTAGGAATCTTGCTAGAAGTTAAGTTTAAATCCTTTACCTATGTTCTATTTAAGACCTTTTTTTAGGATATCCTTTCCTACTCTTAGTGCATGCCAAAAATCTGAATCGTTATGAGGACCTTCATCAGTGAGGAAGAAATGACCTTCCCTACAATTTAGATATTCACCCCTGATAACTTTAGTCCAAAAGTGGTCTTCCTTTATCATGTTATATCCCTATTTATCTAGGAGTTCTTAGTTCATGGATCTCATCCTTCTTAGCCCCACTCCTCCTTTCAAGGTTGGAAGACAAGACTTGTTCCATGAAATAAGGGGAAATCTAAATCTATCCTCAAATCCTGTTCAAAGGTTCTTTTTTAAATTTTTTAAATTTGGTCTACCACTTTTCCAAGGATGAAAAATAAGGACATGAAATAAATCAGGATTATTTATAGGGAGATCTTCAAAATTTGTAATTTTTTGGCATGTGAAAAGAGGTTTCCTCTTGACCTAGATAACTTCCTCTAAATCCTATTGATAAAGGGGTTCCAAAACTCAAATTTTATGGGACCATCAAATAGAGAAATACCAAGGTATGAAGAGAGAAGGTTTTTAATAAAGCATCCCATAATCTTGGATATTTTTTCTTATAGTGCTACTATAATGTTAATGAAAAACAATGAGCTTTTAAAAAAGTTTACACTCTAATCAGAAACAATCTCATATATTTCCAAGATTTTTTTTGAAATAATTGGCTTTAGTATCTGAGGCTTCCCCCATCATCAAAATGTCATCTAAAAATTGCTAATGAGTGATTGATCTTGTGTCAGGGGTGAATATGATTCTTTTGATGGTGTTAGAGTTCTGGCCTTGTCTATGATCCTGCTCAAAGATTCAATCGTGATGATTAAGAGATATGGGGAAAGAGGGTATCCTTGTCTAATCCCTCTTTCAACTAGGAAAAAACCTTAGGGTCACCATTAATAATAATAGATAATATGGGAGTATAAATGTAGGAGGAAATAAAAATCCTAACAGATTAATTAAATCCAAACTTGATAAGGATTTTATCAAGAAATTGCTAGGAGACCCTATCATAAGCCTTGTTCATGTCCAATTTGAGGAACATACCTTGTTTGGAGGAGTTAGCCACTGATTGGATGGTTTTGTGGGCTAAAATAATACCATCCAATATCTATTTACCAAAGACAAAATCATTTTAGTGTTCTATAATCATTTTATCCAACATAACTTGAATTTTTAAAGATAAACTTTTCATGCAAATTTTGTAGAAGGTAGAACATAAGTTGATGGGCATGAAATTTGTCAGATGAATGGCTCCTTGTTTCTTCAGAATGAGGACAAGAAAGGTGTTTTTGAAATCTTTCAACATAGTGCCAAATTTTAAAAACTTTGAGACTGCCATGTAGACATTACAATGAATAATGTCCTAGGAAACCTAAAAACAATGAAGGGAAACCATCATGACCTAGGGCTTTGTCCCCTTATAGAGAAAAAAATAAATATGATTTCATCATCTAAAGGGTGGGATAGGATGGAAACATTATACTTCTAGGATATAACCCCTTTAATGAGACTGACCACCTGATCTTCAAGCTGAGCATCTTGAGGTGGAGAAAAATCAAGTAAATTCTTGTAAAAATTGATAATTTGACTCGGATGGCTTTTTCCTCCTTGTACCAAATGCCATCCTCCACTTTGATTTCTAAGATGAGTATGTGCTAGTGATTCATGAATGTAGAGGTGTAGAAAAACTTAGTGTTCCTATCCCCCTCCTTTAAATAGATCTTCTTAAATTTTTCCCACCAGTAAGTTTCTTCCTTAGCTTCTAGGTTGTGAAAAAGGCTTAGAAGTTCCTTTTATTTTTTGGAGAGATGGGGTAGAGATGAATGCATTGATTTCCAATTTTAAACTACTAATTTCCTTCTATATAAGTCATTTTTGAAGAAATATGTTCCCAAAAACTTTGTTATTACAAACTTTGAGTTTATATTTGACATGTCTAAGATTCTTGGCTAGGATGTACATTGTAGAGCATTGTACTATGAATTTACACCATTCCTTGATGGAATATTTCAAAGTCTCATTAGAAATCCACATTTTATTGAATCTAAAGGGGTACATTTGGCTCTACCCATATTCTCATTTTGGAATAAAAGTAGGTTATAGTTGGACCCAATCCTTGGCAAATGAGAGAGAGAACTGGTTGAATTAAGATTCTAGTTTAAAGAGATCAAAAACTTATCAAGTCTGAATTGGATGAGACTATCACCCAATATCTTATTATACCACATGTAGGGATTAACTTTTAAGTCCACATAAATCAATCAACTTTGGCAATAAACTCACTAAATTTTAGCATACTATAGATTAGGGAGAAGATTCCCCCTTTATTTTCTCCTAGGGATAGGGGTGAGTTGAAGTCCCCTACCACCATCCAACACTAATTTTTGAAGAGATTTTTTGAGACTTTTAGATTTTCCCATAATCTACTCCCATTGTTACTTAAGTTTGGGGCATACACATTAGTGAGGACCCAATCATTTTTAGTGAGAATATCTTGGAAAAAAACCATTATATGAGACTCATTTATAGTTAGGGGGTTACCATCTAAGACCTTGGGGTTCTAAAGCACCACCGAACCACCAGATGTGCCTTTAGAGTTGGTAAAACTACACAAATCTTTATCCCAAATGTTAGATTTAATATTCAATAATTTTTTTGTAGACATTTTAGATTCTTAAGGCAAAAGAATATCAGATTTGTAATTCATAATTAGATTTCTTACCAGTCTTTATTTATTAGGGTCATTTATCCCCCTTATGTTCCAAGAGAGTATTTCATTTCTTATTATTTATAAAATGTCTAAGGGTTATATGCGTACCCTTTGCAACCTATATATCTATTTTTATTTTCCTGGCACTTTGAGACAAGGGTTTTCCTAAAGGTTTTTGGTCTTCTCCAACTTTTGCTTTTCTCCTACACTTTTTCTTTTGAAAATTCATCCATGGTTATTCATTTTACACCTTTGATAGATCAAGGCATTCCCCTTTATTTTTTGAGGAACACTGGCCTTCAAAGGGGGATGATTCCCTTGACTCCTCTGAGCATCTAGAAGGAGTTATAAAAAATTGAGAGGGATTGATTTCTTAGAGAACTGGGTCTTTATCTAATAAATTAGCTACATAAGTAATAAAACAAGAAGAAATCAAGCAAGGACTATCCTAAGGGGCATTAAGGGGAGGAGAGGGGCAACTATGGATGCAAACATGTCTTTGGTAAGGATATCCCTCAAAGGAGAGGGATCTCCAACCAAGGCACTTGCATTAGTCTGGTCGGGGAAGATAATGTGGGGATGTCTCAAGGGATCTAAGGATCCTTAGAGCTGTGGATAGTTTTGAGGGGCTACATCTAAAAATTTATTCCCTAATCTAAGAGGAGTGAAAGTAGGTTTAGGGGGATGGGGTGGGGGGGATTTAAAAGGGGAGGATGGGGGTCAGGCTGGGGGGTGTGAGGGAGGGTTCTAGGTGGAGGATTTTCTAACCCAGGTAGGGGAAGAGGGAATTAAGGGCTTCTTAATGAGGTGGTAGGTTTTGGAGGAATGGTTTAGGACATCATAAGTTTTGTATATTTTTGATTTTTTCTCAAATTCAATCCTTTGATTCCAAATCCTATATTTGGATTTAAACTTGATGGAGTGAATTAGTGATTTATTAGCTAGGATTAAAACACAAACTCAATCCACCAAGAGTATTTATCTAGCTCAAGTTATTGGGTCAATGGAGATGGGCTGACCAAGAGCCCTAGTAAATTCCCAAGATAACCTCAAGTGCCTAAAATTCTAGAAGAAGTTTTGATAGACTAATCCAGATAAGATTATTTTCCAAGATCAATCTATCAAGGTTGAGACCTACCTTCTACTTATGAAGGCTTACAATGGATTTCCCCATAAGCTAAGGACCTCCCGTGAATATCCCTATATAGTCTTTAGGATGGGAAAATTTGAGTAGGAAAAGTTCTTGGACATGGCCACTATGTTGATTTAACCTTTTAGTTTCCATTTGTGATTGGCCTATTTCCAAAAATAATTAATATTTGGCCTAAAATCATTAAATTTGGCCAAAATAGAAAGCAATAAAGACAATTCAATGTTTTCAATGATGGAATTTGGCACTTCAAGACATACCTCAAATATTTCACCCAATGAAACAAAGAAGGTCTCCTCTAGGGTTTTTTGAGGTGACACTCACCCATGACCAAATTTTCCCATAAAATAGGCTTTTTAACTTTGGTGGGGTTTATGTCTGGTATCAATGCACCCTAACTTGACTTTAACATGAGTACTAAATGATACATTATGGTGTCTGATTAAATAGGAAACTATCATGGGTTCTACAAGATTATTGGGCTTTAGCTCTCCCTCCTCCCACCTATCTTTGTCATTCAAAATTTTTACACCAACCATTTTCATGTGGATAGTCACTAGCATCAATGCTAGTGTTTTAACTTGATGCAAGTGTCCAATGCCTTAAACTATACTATTTTTCAAAAGAAACATATCTTAAAGATCAACCTACGTGCTTTAATATGAGTTACTTATACAAAGGGATTGATATAAATACAAGATCAACCCTCATTCATTCTTCACCTAAAAAAGACTAAAGAAACCAAGGCAAACCATCAAAATCATTCTATCAAGCATTTAATTGAGCAAAGTTTCCATATTTTCTATTATTTCTTTATCAATCATATGAAAAATAAATATATAGGTCTAAAGTAATGAAGGAGTCTCACAAAAGCTATATTTAATAAGTTACAAGCTAGGTCATTATTGTACTTACTTATCACACATTACATGATTTACACACAAACCAACATGTAGGGAAAAATTACATCAATATGAGGCCCTCTTTGAAGTATTGGATATGTAGGTAGTGCTCACTAATAGATGGGTCTTTGGGGTTAGCTCAAAACTATGTGCCCATTAATCCATTTCCCCCAAGGTCACCATGAAGATAAATAATTAGGGTTTTAATATTTCATGAGGGGTGATAGTTTATTAGCCAAATCTAAATGCACCATAATAAAGGTTAAGTCAAACCTAGAAACATCTAGGTGGTCACATACTTTTACAATAGGTATTCCATACAAGACACTTGAATCGAGTTTAGACTATAATATCAATGCAACCAAGGCTAACAATAGTGTCTATGGCTTTATAATCATCCATATCAAAATCTGATGACTATTCTAGAGTTGTCTTCTAGTTTGCTTCCTACCCATTCTAGATCCAACACTATGTTAGCATTAAAAATAGCTAAGTATATTACTTTTTTGTCATTTTTATACATAGATTAGTTTTAATTTTATATTTATCCTATTCTTAGTTTTATAAATTCAGCATATGTTATATCTAAGTTTAATAGCCAATTAGCTTACTATATATCTAATTATCACCTTTATGCATTATCATTTCTATATAACCCTTTAATGATTATCTAGATACCACATATCTATAAATCCATTTTAGAGTTAAAAATTTGGTGAATCTGATTTTTATGAATGCAATTATTTTTTATTCTTAGGATTTTTAGCCAATTTGGGTTTCAAATTAATGCACTTTTTAATTTCCTACTTCTATTATTTTGCATGTAACCTAGATGTAGTCCTATATTGGGAGGTGTGCTTATTGAACACATCAAGATTTACCTCTCAACATATAATATGTCTCAAATAATAATGGATCTCATATTATGGATCATGAAGATGCCCATGTTGATAATGAAAAACATACTGATAAAATTATCATAAAAGAATATTATGATAATGAAAATCATGAAAAAAACAAAAAAGAGAAAATAGACCATCATCAAGTGCAAAAAATTACATTATTTCATGAGAATATTTTTCAAAACCCTAAATATTTTTATGAGATCCTAAAAAATATACTAGAACAAAATTTTCAAAAGGTATAGCTGAAACACCCCCCCTTGAACACAATACAACATAATACATCTAGTGGGGGCATGGGTTATGTGTTTAAACCTTTGTTTCCTAAAAACCAAAGCATTATTTATAAATATACCATGTAATTACCAATTATTTTGACATAAATACCAATTTTACTGTCAATTACTACTCAAACCATGATTATATCCCCTTTGGTGACTACTCAAATTGCTAATCTAAATCCCAATGGGTCCAACCTTCAAACACTCCTTCAAGTTATAAATATCTTAGAGGATAAGGTTACAGACATTGAATAAAATGATTTTAAATCCCCTCATTTTATTGATTTGAAAGATGTGTTGCATAACCCTATTTCACTTAAGATATCTTTTCACCCTTTGCCAACTAGTTTTATTGTATCCGAGTTTCCATTTTATAATGACAAAGGTGATCCTAAATAATATTTTAATCTTTTTATATATCATGCCTTGATTATGACTCCAGTGATAAAATTTTTACCAAATTATTTCTAAGAAGCATCAAGGAATATGTTTGAGGTGGTTATATTATTTACCTCTTCAATATGTGAAATCATTCAAACCTCTTACAGATCAACTTTTAACACACTTTTCCATTATTATTTTCAAAAAAGTTTTCTATGATCAAATTTCCAAAATAAAAAAGGAAATAATGAACCTATCAATGAATATGTCTTGAGATATAATACAATGCTAACTAGCATTAACTCATTATTTAACTCTTTATCTAGCAATCATTTTAAATGTAGATAAAGAGTTAAATCTAGATTTTAAGTTAAATATAGACTTAAAATGATATGATTGATAACATATACGAAAATCCTAGATAAAGAGTTCCAAGGCATATTCCAACAAAATTTTCTTGCTCTTTTACATGAGTCCATTATTTTTAAGAAGTTTAAACATTTGAATGACTTATGCCTTGGTGTACATGATTGTGAAATGAACCGTATTTCAATAAATAAGCTCAAGTATATAGAAAACACACCATCTACATCTACATCTAGTACTAAGTTCAAAATAGAACCAAGTGATAAGGTAAAACCTCTTGAGCCCAAAAAGGAAACAACCACCATGGTTAACATAGGTTCTCAACAACCTAATTTATTTATTTTATCCAATGCACCCAGGAGATAATTCTTCTATTTACCTAACTTCCTAGCTTTATTATTCCTGTGGTTACTAGAATACCAATTTATATCTCTGTCTCCTATTATAGAGGTTGATATTGTGATCACAGGAATCTAAGAAAGGAGGTTAGTATAGTGTTAGTTTAAGAAATAAAAAATCAAAATAAAAACACACTAACACTTACAGTTCTAGCCTAGAACTTAGGGAGAGATTAGTAATAAAAGACCAATGAAAGCACAGCTAAAACATAAAAGACACAAATACTTTACCTTCCTTGGGATCTCCAAATGCTTTTGTTAAATGGATTGCTCAGCTTGTGCATCAAGAAGTCTCTTTAAATGAAGTTTGTTGGTTCCTTCTCTCCTTGGCACCATGGCTTTGATGTGGCTTGACTCAATATTTTGGCATTATAACACTACTTGTAATAATATAGCTTGTCTCTCTCTAAATTTTCATTATAACTTTGGCTTATGAGATCATAAAAATCAATTAGCATAGCATTGTATTTATAGTTTAAGGATTTAAATCTCACCCAAGGTGAGTTAGGGTGGAGTTAAGGCTTGAAATGGGTTCAAACCTAACCTAGATGAGTCAAATATAACTCTAATAGAGTTAATAGTTGTCAAGTAATTATGATTTTCAATTACTAGGAATGGCTCTATAAAATAAATGTATTAGGATATTTTCAAATATCTTGACAACTCATAAAGGCAATGATGATAGGCTAAGATATTTTGAATTTTTTAATTTATTTTTTTAGAATTTCATTAATTTAAAATAGATAATTTAACTATAAATTTAATTTAGTTTATCTTGTTAATTAATTATGATTACCTTTTTATCATTTTCAATATTTGATTTAAGTGTGCAAGTGCCCCACTTAATAGATCCATAGGCCAAATTGACTATTATGATGTCGTAAGATGATTAAAGATGAATCTATGAGAGGTTATTATTGCATATGATAAGATACCCTAATTAGGGATGTCTCAACATGATTTTGAGCTTTGATAAATGATGCTCTAGTAAATTTAATATGTTTAGTGATTCTTAGGAATAATTTATAATGGTTGGTAAGATTTAATCTAAAGACTAGTCAAAATAAGATTTTGGCTAGTTTTAGGCGTCTAAAGTTTTCCCCTATTTGGGAAGGTATTACAAGTTATAGGCACATTAACATCTTCTCAAATAGTGAAAATGCCTTGTATTCCTATGACTTCAATGGTAATGGATTAACTATAGGTACCCCCTTGAGGGAGAGATTAGAAAATGGGTTAGTGATCGATCCCTTGAAAGGAGGAAACAATGTGACCAAAAAGATGAAATGGGGTGGAAGAGACTGATTTACCCATAGGTGGTTATAATCAATGGTATATGGAGCTACCTTAGTTGGGTAGAAAAACAAGATGATTTACCCACAAATGGTTATAATTATCAACATACGGGGGTAAAAAAAAGTTAATGATTTGTCCAAAGGTGGTTATAATCATTGAAAAAGGCTTAGGATAACAAGAGACTAATTTGCCCAAAGGTGGTTATAATCAATAAAATAGAAAACAATTATTTACCTAAAGGTGGTTATTACCATTGGTAGGATAAAAACATGCTCCAGTTGGATGGATAAAGATAATGGTTTACCCAAAGGTAGTTATAGTCATTATCATAATGAAAATGGTCTCTAATTGGGCAAAAGAAAGATAATGATTTTCTTAAAGGTGGTTATAATCATTAACCTTCTAGATAGATAGAAACACTATGATTAGCTGATAGGAGGTTATAATCATTGGTTTTGTAGGTGGAATGATACACAATGATTTTCCCAAAGGTAGTTAGAATCATTGGTAGTGCAAGTTGCTGAAAATTTTAGCTTTTACATTAGTGTTAGGTTGATATTTAGGAAGAGGTAAATAGTAAGTTTGATATTTATCGAAACATAAATAGTAATTAGTTAGTGTGTAACTGTATGGTTAATATCATAAGATTGTATTAGTTAAAATATTATATTATTGTGATATATTCTTAATGGTTATAACAAGATATCATAAATAGTGTGTACTTAATTATAGGATTCAGGTGAGAGAAAATAGGGGAGAAGTTATAGGAATAATATTCCTATATATTTATGTAATATCTTAGAATGAATTAATACAATAGTGAGAAATAATATTATTAGTATATTTTAAAATATTCTTTGTGCATGAGTTAATTATTTGTAGATTGGCTCTTTTAATTCTCAACAGTGGTATTAGAGTGGGTTTGGCATTAGATATGGATATGTGAGAGAATGTGAGGGATAACTACAATATATTTTGTCTTGAGTGATGAGAAAAATTAGTTTAATATAGTTAGAGCATAGTTTAAGGTATTATGTGTATTTGTTATTTGGTGCTAGATAACTTGTCTACTATTTGCCACCATCATGATGCAGTCTTATCTTTACATGTAAGATCAACTAACTCAAATTTGAATGTCAAATCTCAAAATATTAGAAATTCTTTAGTTTACCATCATCGTACATTCTCATCTCCCTATAGACCTATCCATAGATCTTCTCTATGAGATCTTCTCTACATATTAGTTCATGCTTGGTATTCTACTTACTAATTTTTTTTCAAGAATAAGATAATTTGTCATTATTGCTCTTATAGATCTATACAATACATAACATTTTTGTGTATCACCAATTCATATTATCCTATGTGGTTTATGGATCTATGCTTTGTAGAAATGGCCACATTCTTTGGTCAATGTTAGTGTAAGGTGTGAAAGGGAAAATTCCCTTTTATCGAAGCAAGTAATGACTATAAATTCTAATAATTTAGAAAAAGAGAATAAAATCAGTTATTATATCATTACATAGACTTGTAGACTTTATGACATCAAAAAATACATATATACTATGTTGAGTCAAATTTTGGATCGGTTGCACTCAGATTAGACATATCAATCTTCAAATCACTAATAAAATATCGCTCTCTATTCATCCATCCATTTCTAGCTGTTAAAAACTCATTAAAGACATCCCACATGTCATTCTTTCAATCCTATTTCTTCATTGATCTATCAACTTCACCCATGCATCATAATGCTTAGATGATATTGATATTGTGATTTGTGATGGTTAGTAAGAAAATTAGTAATTGCTTTTATATGTCAAAGTTGTGTGGTTTTATTTAGTAAATTATCTTTAAATTCCTTAACTAGTTTCATGAAAATTGATGGTTAATATTCAAGTCAAGTTTTAAATAGGTTTTTGAGTCATTGGGTCCATAGTATTTAGATTGATTAAATATATGATCGATATGAGTAGTTATTTATTGTATTATTTGTCAAAACCTTTTTATTAGGTTATTGTTAAAATGTCATTAAATTTGTAAAATGCAATATTTAATTGGATTTTGAATATTAGTCATTTTTTCAAAAAAAAAAAATGAGTCAAGATTTATTTTGTACATTAAGTTATTTTGTCAAAATTCCTATAGAGTCAAAAATTGTAAAAAAAAAAAAACTGCCTTACAGACGTATTATCACTTGTACATGACATCCGCATTATGGGGGGGATTTCCATTAGAGAATTCATGTACCAAAGCTTCATCAAAATATTCTTTGAGTGAGAAGTGACATATTTAAGGTTGGAGGATATAAAGGAGGTTGGAGGTCTTTTAGTGACCTCTCATCAGTCATCAATAATAGGGTTGCACCAATGATGTGGTCACATTTTATGTGGTGTGTTTTTATAATTTCTATTATGTGTTTTTAAGAATAAGAATAGAAGAATATGATTGTTCAAGATTTGTATTTTTGTGTGAAATTCGAAACATAATTCCCTAATGTGAAGACATTGTGAAAGGACAAAAGCACCAATGTAAGTCAGTTTATAAATCTTGATAGGGTTTATGGTAGAGATTCAGAAAACCACAAGAGGTGAATAGTGTTTTGGTAACAGTTAGGAGAGCAAATACTATATATATTTTATGACTACCTTAATTATTTATAGATATGACCCCAGTGATATGTCTATTATGATCACATAAAGTAAATGTGGGATGCATTCTTTCATATAATAGTGGTCATGTGTAGCAAGATTGCATCAGTAGTATGCAAATTTAAGAGTATGCGGTGGCATAAAATTCTATTCATACCAATTTTTAGAGGTATATGATGTTCCTATTTATATCAAATTTTGTGGTAAACTTGTAAAACTATGGGAGGAGTGAGGCTCTCTTTGTATCAAGGTCATGAGCTAAATAGGGCATGCTACAATGGGTGAGCATACTATAGATAAAAGTGTGAATATTTTGCACCATGTAAAAACTATGGGGGGAATGCTAGGAAATTTAGCTTTTACATAATGTTGGGTTGATATTTATAGATAGATAAATAGTAAGTTTGATATTTACCGAAAGGTAAATAGTATTTAGTTAGTGTGTAATCGTATGGTTAATATAGTAAGATTGCATTAGTTATAATATTATATTGTTGTGATATATTCTTAATGTTTATAATAATATATCATAATTAGCATGTGATTAATTATAGGATTCAGGTGAGATAAAATAGAGGAGAATTTATAGGAATATATTTGTGTAATGTTCCAGAATGAATTAATTTAGTAGTGAGAAATAATATTATCAGTATATTTTAAAATATTTTTTATACATGAGTTAATTATTTACATATTGAATCTTCCAATTCTCAATACAAGTGGGATGAGGAACAATGATTTTCCCAAATGAGGTTAGAATCATTGAATGAATGATGATGACACAATGGGAAATGGGGCTCACAAACTGAATCCATAGTCACAGAGTAAGAGTAAGCTAGTACATAAGGGAAAGATGAATTTGAAAAACCCACTAATATAAAGATGCACGTCCTAACTATCAAGGATAAAAACTCTTTTGTGATTTAATTATTTTGTATTTGGAATGAGTTAGGTTAGATCAGGAATTTTTTAGGTGCCAAGGAGATATATCATGGCCACATTGCTTACAAGACTTTTCAAGCTAATTTTTGTTGTATCACATGATGGTAAGCATCATGATAGACCACCATGATAAATTTAGATTAAATATGTATAAGTACTAACATGTGATCTAAAAAATAATAAAAAATAATTCATCAATGATAAAAACCATGATGATAATGGTGATGTATGAATATGGATGGATTCAAGAATAATGCACAAGGAATCACCTAATGAACACATGCAGAATAAATCAAATCACAACAAAAAAATCAAACAAATAGGAAAACAAGTAAACAAACAAACAAAACACCAATAAAATAAATATCAAAACAAAACACAAAGAATAAAATAAAATAAAAACAAATAGTGGATAAGTACAATGTTAGCACAAATAGAGAATAAACAAGATGATAAACATTAACCTTAAGTGATAGGAGACAATGACACAAACAAAAAAATGGGGGAATATAAAAAAAGGAAGGGGGTGGCTAAATTGACTCTAGATTCACTAGACAAGTAGATGTTGCCTACATAATTTCATGAATGTAAGATTCAACAAAAACTTCAGGCTAAATATAGTTTTCCTAGGATATGGGATAGAAGAAAATGACGAGAAAGAAAATAAGATGGATGTTATAGAGGGATATGGGAATAGACTTGAAAAATGATGAAATAATGGGATGATATTCCATTAAAGATTGGGAAAGTAAATGATAAGTTTTTTCTTGTGAAGTAGTGAGGGATCCCAGAGTCCTTAAGGCAAAGAAGTGGTCGAAGGGGAATATTTTTGTGATTTTCTAGATTTGTTGAAAATATTTTTGGAATTTTCTAAGCATATTAAATTTATAGAGAATGATGAGATATTAAATGGTCAAATCTTAGAAAATGTTAAGAGAGTTACAACTAATTTTTTTCACAAAATGATGAGAATGTTCAAACTTAAAATGCTTGAAAAATGACCAGAGCATGGCAAAGGGTGACTGAGTTGACCTCAAAGTGAATCAAGCACTACCTACATCATCCTAGAATGAGACCTCAAGTCATTATATTTATGACTTACAATATATTAATATGACTAAGGTAGTAGTAAATTCATAAACTAGGCAAAGTAGGCAAATAACATAATACAACATAAGAATGGTAAGGTGGTACTTCAAAGCATGATAAACAAGTGTTATACCTAATTTTCCCATAGGTGGTTATAATTAAGAAATAATGATAGGTCAATTATACTAATTTTCCCATAAGTGGTTATAAATAGTATCAAGATGATGTTACTCTGATTTACCCAAAGGTGGTTATAATCAGTAGTACAAAAATAGAACAAAATAAAGAATGAAGGATGCAACTACCAAACCACTATCATACTACTCCAAATTATGGAATTTGTCTATAATTTTGAATAAAATGTGAAACTTGATCATAAAATTCTTTCCAAAAGTGGCCATTGAACTAATTTAATAAAACCAAGGTCTAAGGGGTTGGGTAGGGAGGGTGAAAATAACTCAGTTGATAGGGAAGGTATGGTAAAATGGTATACAATAGAATCGTATCGTACAAATAAGAATGTTGATATTATGGTAAAATATAAATGAGCCTTATAGACAATACACCAAGTCTCTCAAGTGAAGTAATGTTTGAGGTGTATAATGTTCATCGGCTCATCAAGTTCATCCCCATTTGGTGTAGCAAGCCTGTATGCTCTAGCACCATAGTTTGCAATAATGATGTATGGACCTATCCATCTGGGTTTGAACTTGCCTTTGTGTTTCTTCTCAACCTTGGTATTTTTTTGTTTTTATTTGAGTAAACTATCACCAAGCCCAAATTCTATATGTATGACCCACTGATTATAGTGGCTATAGAGTCTATTCTGGTACATTTGAAGGCTATTAACTATGGCCATGTATTTCTCATCAAGTAACTCTAGCTCTTATAGCTGAGATACTTGATAGTCTTCATCATCCATGACATGCTTCAAAGAGATTAATAAAAAATTAAACTCATTGTCAATAGGAAGAATGGCCTCAATGCTATAAATGAGGGAATATGGAGTGGCTTCTATTGGGGTACAGTAATTGGTGCAGTATGCCTAGAGGGTGAAGAATATTTAGATGTGTCAATCATGGCCAAAATAATTGATAATATTTTTAAGGATATTGACAATGGTTTTATTGAATGCTTTTACCTAGCCATTACCTTGTGGGTAATAGTTGGTAGAAAAATGTTGATTAATTTTGTACTCGACACATAGTGATTTGACATCCTTATTCTTAAATGATCTACCATTATTAGATAAAATGTTGGTTGGGATACCATAGAGATAGATGAGATGGTTGAATATGAATTTAATTTTTTTTCCAATCACATAAATGAGAGGTATATATTCAACCCATTTAATGAAATATTCATTAGTGGTAAGGATGTGTTTATGTCCATTTGAGGAGGTGGGGTTTATCTTCCTAATGAGATTGAGGCCCCAAGTTGTAAATAGACATGGTGTAAGCATTGGTTTTAGATTTTTGGTTAGGACATGAATTAGATTGGTATGCCTTTGAAATTTATTACACTTTTAAACATATATAGTTACATCTTCATCCATAGTTGGCCAATAATACCCAGTACATAAGATCTTTTTAGCTAAGATGACCCTGCTTGTGTGGTCTCCACATACTCCTTCATGAACTTACCATAATGCTAATGTATATTATCCTAAAGTCAAATAATGAAGTAGAGTTCCATCAAAGCTTTAGAAGTAAAGGGTTGGTCTAAGTAAGGTATAACATGTGGCATGGTGGGTAAAGGCCTTGGCCTATTTGCATGACAGGTCTAGTGGCATAATTTGGTCATGAAGGTAGGCATTGTTAGGTGTAGAGCTTGATTGTCGTTCAGTATCAAAGGTTAAAATTTTGATGTTATTTTAGCTAAGTTTTGGATTCTATTCTTTATATCTATAATGATGTGGGGGCTTACAAGGAGGGATTTGTAAAATTTTAATTTCATAGTCAATTTGAGACATTGATTAAATGTTTCTATATCTGATGGTAGAGGTTATGTTTAGGTGTTTTTCATCTTAAAATGTATTATTACATGGTTGAGATAAAACATATTGCACATAGAGAGGAGGTAGAAAGAGGTAGAAAGGTGTAGCAAGGTTTGTTTCAATATTAAAAAAAATATATTGGATAAGTTTAGTGGATATATCCCATCTTAAGTGAACCATGTTAAATATGGTGTCTCCTATTTTGTGTATATTTATGATTATTTTCTATATGTTTTATTGATTTATTTCATAGTTTCTCTTGTATGTGATTTGGGGATAAATCTATGTTTTATTTTATCCTAAAAGGCATAAAGGTCTAAATACCATATATAGCTAGGACCAATAATATCATATATCATTATGATTGTTGAGTTATGGAGCTAAAAGCTTCACTAATGAGCTAATGTGGAGGTTACTGGGCTTACACAGTAATCGGCATCGGGTTGCTGGGCTTACACAGTAACTGGCATCAGTCGGAACCAATTGACATTGATTAGGGGTCGGCCGGCATCGATCAGAACCAATCAACATCGATTAGGGGTCGGTCGGCATCGGTCATCTTCAGACCGACACCAACTTTTGTGCATTTCTAGAATTCTATTTTTAGGAGAATAAATTTGAGCCTTTGATTTAAGAGGTGGATCTAAGAGTGGCGAATGCATGGCTCATGAACCTTAGTGTTGTAGTATACTATATAGTAGGGTTAGATCCTCATATCATGTACAATTCAGTAATTGAGTTGATTGTAATTGATTGAGAGAGAGAGAGAGAGAGAGAACTCTTGAGGGAGAATTATTGTACATCTTTGAGGTGTGAGGAGAGAGAGATTTCTTCATTGTATTTCCTTCTGGAAGAGTTTAATAATAGATTGGTTTTTTCTTGTATCTCCTATTATTTGTTGTTTCTGATTTCTAGTTACTTATTACTTTTGGTTTCAATTCTATGTTTAGTTGCTTATATAAAAGTAATCAATTATACTCTAAGATCCTAACAACTAGTATTAAAGCGTGTTAGTGTTTGTTGATTACATAATTCACTCACAGGGGTTTCTGATTGAGTGGGAGCAAAACAATGGCAGAAGAAAGTAAACTAAGAATGGAGAAATTTAATGGTAAGAATTATCAATTATGGAGGATACAGATTGAAGATTATATGTATCAGAAAGATCTATATTTACCATTGGGTGGGGTTTCAAGGAATCCCATAGATATAGACGATGAAAAATGGAATGTTCTTGATAGAAAGGCTCTTGGATCTATAAGGTTGAGCCTGGTAGCTTTTGTGTTTTCCAACTTATCACAGGCAAAGACAATGGTAGAGTTAATGGATACTTTGGCAAATTTATATGAAAAACTCTCAGCTTCAAATAAGGTATATGTTATGAAATAATTATTTAATTTGCAAATGTAAGAAGGTGGATCTGTATCTAGTCATCTTAATAATTTCCATACAATAGTAAATCAGTTAAATTTAGTCAAAATAGTTTTTGATGATGAAATTAAGGTTCTCTTAATTTTATGCTCTTTACCTAAAAGTTGGCGTAGTTTGGTAATGGCAGTTTGTAATACTACATCTACTTCAAATATCTTGAAAGTTGATGATGTTGTTGTTAGTGTAATCTTGAATGAAGAAATTTGTAGAAAAAGCACAGGAGAAACATCAGGTAATGCTTTAAGTGTTGAAAGTAGGGGAAGGTAAAGAGAGAAGGGCAAGCAAGGGAAATCAAGGTCAAAGATGGGAAGTAGATCCAAATCTAGAAATGGAAGAATAACCTGCTGGAATTATGGAAAGAAAGGGCATGCAAAGAAAGATTGTTGGTTGAAAGATACCAAAGAAAATCAACGTGAAGGTAATAAAAAAGCAAAAGTTGCAGGTATTGTTGCACAGGATGCTCTTATATTTTCTTTGGATAATAAATTAGAATCATGGGTTTTAGATTCTGGTGCCTCTTTCCATGCAACCCCAAATAGAGAATTTTTCAATGATTATGTCCATGGAGATTTTGGAAAAGTTTATTTAGGGGATGATGAGCCTTGTAAAATTGTTGGCAAAGGAAAAGTGCAGTTAAAATTATAGAATGGCAACACATGGGTGTTGAAGGATGTCATGCATGTACCCATCCTGAAGAAGAATCTAATTTTTGCAAGAAAGTTGGGTGATGATGGTTACACAGTAACTCTCACAGCTGAATCTTGGAAAGTTTTCAAGGGTGCACTTGTATTAGCAAAGGGTAAGAGAGTAGGTACACTTTATCTATCTACTTGTATTACTGATTATTCTCTTTTTATTTTATCTACTTCAGATGTAGATGCAAAGTTGTGGCATTATAGGCTTAGTCACATGAGTGAGAAGGGAATGAATTTTTTTAAGTCAAAAGGTAAGATTTTATATTTGAAAAGCATAGATCTAGATTTATATGATCATTGTATTTTTGAGAAACAAAAGAAAGTGAGGTTTCTCAAAACTAGGTCAACAAAAAAGAAGCACAAGTTGGAGCTTGTTCACACAGACGTGTGGGGACCAGCTCAAGTAGCTTTCATTGGAGGATTATAGTATTATGTTTCTTTTATTGATGATGCTACAAGAAAGGTATGGGTTTATTGCATAAAGAGGAAATATGATGTTTTTGACACATTTAAGAAATGGAAAGCTTTGGCTGAGAATGAAATAGGTTTGAGATTAAAGTGCCTTAGATCTGATAATGGTGGTGAGTACTACAGCAATAAATTCAATAGTTTTTGTTCTATGAGTGGAATACGTAGGGAAAGGATGTTTCCAAGGACACCTCAGAAAAATAGAGTTGCTAAAAGGATGAATAGAACAATAATGGAACATGCACATAGTATGAGGTTGCATGCTGGTTTGCCCTTACAATTTTGGGTAGAAGTTATAGATACTGCAGTTTACTTGATTAACATAAGACCTTTTACTGCACTGGATGGTGGAATTCTAGAAGAGGCCTGGACAAGTAAAAAGGTAGATCTTTCATTTCTCAGAGTTTTTGGTTCTGAAGCTTTTATGCACATTGATAAAGAAAATAGAAAGAAGCTGGATGTTAAATCTATGCGGTGCACTTTCATTGGTTATGGTTTTAGAGATTTTGGATTTTGATTGTGAAATTTAGAAACTAACAAAATTATTAGAATCAATGATGTAGTTTTCAATGAGAAGGTGATGTACAGTGATCAGCTTAAGAGGCTAAATAATTTTGAACAGGGCAATCTTGATTTGGAAGAGGTTATGATCCAAAATGAGCTCATGGGTAAAAATCATCACTCACAAAAAAAAATAGAGACTGACATCGATCAGGTAAAAATTGACGTCGATCAGGTGGAAATTGATGTTGGTCAGGTGGAGACTGATGTCGATCAAGAGGAATTGACATCAGTCGGGTGCAGACTGGCATCGATCAAAGATGACCAAGATCGATCACTGTCAAAAGAAATTTGGGCAGACAGTAAGCTATAAATGAGTCTCAAACACCCATAAGGAGGTCTAAAAGGGTAAGTAAACCTCTAATTCATTATTCCCCTTCTTTATACTACTTGTTGCTCACTGATGGTGGAGAACTAGAAAGTTTTGATGAGGCAATGTAGGTAGAATCTAGGAAACAATGGAAGCATGGCATGAATGAGGAAATTGATTCCTTAGAAGAGAACCATATGTAGAATTTGGTTGAGTTGCCAGCCAGAAAGAAAGCACTAAAAAGCAAATGGGTATATAGGTTATAGGAAGGAGCGAATGGACAAATGAGACATAAGGCCAAGTTGGTAGTAAAGGGATTTACATAGAAACTAGGTATTGATTTTGGTGAAATTTTTACTCCTATAGTAAAGATGACTTCTATTCAGACTGTATTGTCTTTAGTTGCTATTGAGGATTTACATCTTGGGCAGCTTGATGTTAAGACAACATTTCTTCATAAAGATTTGGATGAAGAGATATATATGGATCAACTAGAAGGTTTTGAGGTCAAATGTAAGGAGAAGCTTGTGTGCAGGTTGAAGAAAAGCTTATATGGTCTTAAGCAAGCTCCAAGACAATGGTATTTGAGGTTTGACAAGTTTACAACAGAGCATGGCTTTAGTAAATGTCAATCTGACCATTGTGTTTATTTTAATAGATTAGATAATGGTAGTTATATTATCTTGTTACTGTATGTAGATGATATGCTTGTTATATGTTCACATATGTAGGAAATTACTGAGCTTAAAGTAAAATTAGCTCACACATTTGCCATGAAGGATTTAGGAGTAGCAAAAAAAATCCTTGGCATGAGTATTGAGAGAGACAAAAAAAATCATAGTTTGATTTTGTCTCAAGAGGATTATGTGAATAAGGTGTTGGAGAGGTTCAATATGTAGGATGCAAAACCAGTAAGCACACATATGGCTGGACACTTCAAGTTGAGCAAAGAATAGTGTCTTAAATCACATGATGAGGTTGAGTACATGAGTAGAGTTCCATATGCTTCAGCAGTTGGGAGCTTGATGTATGCAATGGTATGTACTAGACTAGATATTGCCCAAGTAGTGAGAGTTGTTAGCAAGTTTATGGCAAATCTAGAAAAAGAACACTGGAAAGTAGTTCAGTGGATTCTCAAATATCTAAGAGGGACTAGCAGTAAGAATTTATGTTATGGAGGGTCAAACACTTCTCTACATGGGTATGTATATTTAGATATGGCAGATGACTTGGATGGTAGGAGAAGCACCACAAGATATGTGTTCACTATTGGTGGAACGACGATTAGCTAGATTTCAAAGTTGCAGAAGGTTGTTGCCTTGTCTACTACAGAGGCAAAATACATTATAGTCACAGAGGCTAGCAAGGAAATAATTTGGATGACTCGGTTCATGGAAGAGTTGGAAAAGGAGCAAGAGAGTTGCAGATTATACAGTGATAGTCAAAGTGCAATTCATTTGGCAAAAAATTTAGCTTTTCATTCAAGAACCAAACATATATAGCTTAGGTACCACTTCATTAGATAGGTATTGGAGGATGGACAATTGAAGCTGGAAAAGATCCATACGGATAAGAACCCTGCTGATATGTTAACAAAGCTGGTAACAAAGAAGTTGAATCTTCATTCAATTTTTGTTGGTCTTCAAGATTGAACTTGAAGAGGGAGAAATAAGCCAGAGATGTTTAGAGGATGTTGTTGTATAGGTACAAGTGCAGCTGTTTATCTCTAAGTGAGAAATTGTTGAGTTGTGAAGCTAAAAGCTTCACTACTGAGTTAATGTGGAAGTTGCTAGGCTTACACAGTAACTAGCATCAGGTTGCTGGGCTTACATAGTAGCCGACATCAGTCAGAACCAACTGACATCAGTTAGGGGTTAGCCGACATTGGTCAAAACCAATTGACATTGGTTAGGGGTCAGCTGACATCGGTCATCTTCAGACTAACACCGACTTCTATGTGTTTTGAGAATTCTATTTTTAGAAAAATAGATTTGAGCCTTTGATTTAAGAGGTGGATCTAAGGGTGGAAAATGCATGGCTCATGAACCCTAGTGTTGTAGTATACTATATAGTAGGGTTAGATCCTCATATCATGTACAATTCAGTAACTGAGTTGATTATAATTGATTGAGAGAGAGAGAACTCTTGAGAGAGAATTACTGTACATCTACAAGGTGTGAGGAGAGAGAGATTTCTTTATTGTATTTCCTTCTAAATGAGTTTAATAACAAATTGGTTATTTCTTGTATCTCCTATTATTTGATGTTTCTAATTTCTAGTTACTTATTACTTTTGGTTTCAATTCTATTTTTAGTTCTTATACAAAAGTAATCAATTGTACTCTAAGATCCTAATAACGATGGTTCTAGGTTTATGCATTGTCGCTAGAAGATTTTCAATAAGGAATTAATATTCTTGTACCATGTTTGGATGATAAATCAAAGAGCCAATGGTGGCCATGATATTTCCTATTCTATTACTAGTCCTTGGTATGTGTTCAAATTGTACATTGGTAGTCTATTTTTCAAGAGTGTCAACCATTGCCTTGTATGGCACCAAATTGTCATAGTTGGTTTGAAAATGGTCTATAACCTGATTGATGATTAATCAAGAATAACCATAAACCTTGAGATGTTGAATGTTCCATTTTACTACCTATCAAAGCCCTATAATGAGTTCCTCATATTCAGCCATGCTATTGTAGAGATGGAATTAGAAATGAGTTAGATCATACATTAGAAAACTCAAATAAGCATAAAGAACATAACTAACTAAGCCAACTCCTTTATGTGGTTTTGCAAATGAAAATTAAGGTCTATTGAAATAAGGAATACAACATCCAACCTTACCAAGAGAATTCTACCTCCAAGTGTGTCTAGAAAAGGTGATTGTCCCTTGATTTGGTAGTTAGCAATGATGAGTGGATTGATCTTCCATCATTTCTCAATACACCAATGAAACTAGGCTTATGATATTGATCAAGTGTATGCCAATAGTGAAGTTATCCTATTGTAAATTAAGCATAATAACACTACACAAAATTTTTTTATGAGGATAATTCCTCATAATAAGTTTACACTTAAGAAGCTTGAAAAGATGAGTGAGAACCCTTGTATTTATAGATTTTTATAAATGACCATAATCAAACATGACCATCCATCTTGAGATCAAGATATGTGGCCATGAATCAATTCAATTTTAGATGCTCAAATAATGAATACCCTCATTAATATTTGAAAAAAAAGGTCATTGATGAGGTATGGGAGGGCTTAAACTAGATATTGGTTCCATTTATGGATTATAGAGGCCACCCCACTGATGATGTCATCAGATGATGTAGATATTAGAAATGAATTTTCCATAAAATATATTCAATAACTTCCTTAGATTTTCCACTTAAGCCCTTTATTTCAATTAATTTGCTTAAGTAGGGTTAATTAAATTTTATGAAATTCTTTGGAAATTAGTTGACCATTTAATTAAATTGGTCAAAATATCAGGTTATTGGGTCATAATTTGATTGAAGTATAATTAGGTGTTAGTTGTGTATAAACCAATACCTCATTTAGGACATTATGGATGTAAAATAGCACATGCATATGTTGTGTGCCTCTAAATTAGAAAAACTTAGTGGTTTAAGGAATTAAATTACATTTTTGGCATTTTAACTCAAAATGATTTGAGAAAATTTAATAATCGCATATAATGAATTGCCTTATTAAGGGATATATTAGCCTAAATAGGCACTTGTATATGACAAGCTTGAAGCATTTAGTATGTTTTAGTGATTTTTTTTTCAAACTATGCATTATCATAGAATTTTGAGTAAGATTGACAATTTAAACACAATGGTGTTAGGAATTGGATGCCTAAATTTTGCTCCAATTTGAGAAGGTATGGCGAGACATTTAGTTGAAGCAACATCTTTTAAAATAAGAGAGTTATCAAGAATAATTTGTAAGGAAATTACCCATGATGCTCCCTCAAGAGGATATACAAGGATGAAAGAGAGGGATGAACTTTCGAAAAGAGAGATAAAAATTGAAAGTAACCCATGGATGAGATTAAATCCATATGAGCTAATGTTTGCACACATTGATTCTCATTGATAGAAATATAATATAATATAATGGGCCCCAAGGTGAGGGGAATTGGCAAGGATGCAATCCCAAAACATAAGTGACACACTTTGAACACACCCAAAAGAGGGTGAAAGCTGTGCACTTAGGGAAAGATCAATCTTGAGATAAGTTGTGCACTTTTAAAATTATCAAAATGAGGGAAAAAGACATAGAGATTGGAATTAGAAGAAATATGAGAGTATTTATATAAAGAAAGTAAATAATAATATGCTTTATTAGAGAGGATTTGATCATTTTATAAATTGATTTTGCCCCACTAGGGTTTATTTTGATCACTGATAATTAATTGTGCCCCATTATGGCTGATTTGATTGATGATGGGTCTAAATATTATGCCCCAGTAGGGAAAATTGTCAAGCATAGCTCAAGGATACAACCTAATTCATATAGTAAAGATAAGTGAGTCTAAAATTATATATGAGGGTTTAATGACTAAAATAACCATGATAAACTAGGCATTTGAGGATGCACAAAGTGATGAAAGAGATGAATACAAGAAAGATGGTGTTTGAGCTAACCTGAGATACATCATTATCAAAATGATTTATACCTAGTCCAGATGGACCTCAATCCAATGTAGTTCACCCAAAAGTGGGATAAAATGTAATGAGGAAAGAAGAATAGAAGAAACAAACCAATGTTAAATTAGACTCATAGTATATGACAAGAGATGCACATCTTACATAGAGTCTATTTCTAGGTATGGTACATTGAGAGTTAATCTTCAAAAAAGTATTGAATTTTGGACTTGGAATCTAAATCATTGAGTTCTTACTATAATAAAAATGAAATTATGCATCATAAGTATCAGTAACCTATAATAACATTGTATATCGATTGCAATGAGTTAGTTCAAATGTGAATATTTATAACTAAGGATAATGATAAAAATTACCAAGACCAGAGTTACAACTATTTATATTTAAACAAAAATAAATAAAGACAAAGATAAAAATGATACATAAATGTAACCTAAATTAAAATCAATATATGGACAATTAAGATTTAAGTAGGAACAAAAATGTATAAAAGTAAAACAAGAACAAATTAATAAACATCAAAATAAGATATAAATAATCAAGATCCATGTGTATTAATAAGTACTTTATAAAAAAAACAAAAGAACAATTCAAATACAAATCTAAGCAAATCAAGCCAAACTAAAAACTAGGCCAAAAGTGGTTATATAATCTATTTGAACTCAAAAGAACAAAACAAAACAATATAAGATCAAACAACAAGACAAAAGACCAACATAAAAAAATACCAAGAAAAAATAACAAAATAATAAAATGGAACAAATAACAAAACAAAATAAATGGAGAGACAAAAAAGCATAATAAAACAATAATAAAAATCAAATAAACACACACAAACAAGAGTTAGTCATAATGTTAGTGGAAACAAAGAAAAAGGGAAACTATTCATGTAAGTGTGCAAAAGGTGTTACTGTCTATGATAAGGTGACCATTAATCTAATAAAATAATGAGACTAGTAGAATAAAACAATAACAAGAGAGACAAAGTTTCCCCCAACTGATAAGGAAACAATAAAATAAAACAAAATAGGTGGAAAAGAATAAAAAGAAGGGGTGGCTGAGCTAACTCTAGGTGTATGAGACATGTGGATGCTACCTATATGGTTTTATGGATGTAAGGTCCAACATGAACTTTAGGAAAAATATAGTTCTCCTAGGAAATGGGAAAGAATAAAAGTGATGATAATAAAACTTGATTGATGTTGTAGAGGAAATAAGGAAAATGGGGTTTTAAAGTGATGAGAGCATTCAAACTTGGAAATTACTTGAAAAATGTAGATGTGAGGGTCTAATGAATAAAACAACCATAATAAACTAGGCATATAAGGATGCACAAAGTGATGAAAGAGATAGATAGAATAAAGAGGGTGGTCGAGATGAATTGAGATACATCATGTATTCAAGTGTTGCCTACATAGTCTAGATGGACCTTAATCCAATGTAGTTCACCTAGAAGTAGGAGAAAATGGAATTCGGAAATAAGAATAGAAGAAATGAACCAATTTTCAATTAGACTCATAGTATATGCCAAGAGATGCATGTCTTTTATAAATTCTCAAGTTTAATTCATTGGTACATGGGATCAAAATAAACAAAAGTGCAAGATAATGTTTTTGTTTATTTTTATTGATCAGTTGTTTATGTTTTTATGTTTTTAGGATAAGCAACAAAAATGAAATATTAATAAAAGGTCAAGGGAAATACCTAACTGAAGAGATACACATCCACAAGTAAGCATTTAAACAAAAGCTAAACTAGTTGTAATGGGGATTATGGATATAAATAATGGAATAGGGAACCGATTAATCAAGGAGATGCATGTACAAGAGTAAAAGTTCCAATAACATCTAAATCCAAATGCAATGGGCCATGCTCTCAAAATGGTGAGAGCATGAATATCTTGCTAAGGTAATAATGCCTAATAAATAACAAAAAAATAATAAAAGAACAATATGCAGTGCTAGATAAATTTGAATAACTATTCAATAGGGAAAACCAGGTGTTGATGTGTTCATGTTTACTTGTCTATAAGAATAAACTACAAAATACTATCCAAGATGAACTACTTTGTATAACGAGCACTAAGTGTGTTCATAATGCCTATGAGTCATAATTAGGATCATAATTGGTCAAAGGGTAAAACTATCTAGTTTACCATGGTCTAGGGTATGAAAAGAATGTGGTTATAATCAAAATGGTCTAGAATAAAATAAGAAAAAATGAATAGGGTCCCATATAGGATGGTTTAGGGTGGGATAAAACAAGTCTGGTTGGAATATAAATGATCCAAAGTGCCAATGATCCAAAATTTCAACTGTCCAAAGTTGGAAAAGAATATGGTTCTCAAGAGAATGGTCCAGGGTAGGTAAAAATGAATATGGTTAAAGAGAAGATGGTCTAATATATAATAGTGGGATAAAATGAATTCAACACAAGTTGCCTCTAAGTAAGGGGTATTTTATACAAAGGTTCAAATGGATGTCAAACATAGAACAACTTGAGATGCATAATGTTTATGGGCTCTAAGAGTGCTTCACCACTTGAAGTAGCCAACTGATATGCCTCTGATCCATAATTTTCTATAATAACATAGGGTCCTAGATAATTAGGTTGGAACTTACCCTTATTTTTGAATTAAAAATTTATGTTCTTTTGAGTCTCTTCCAAGACCAAATCACTAATTTCGAACTCCTAAGGGAGAATGCAATTGTTATAACTTCTACACAATCTATTTTGATAGGCTTGCAAGTTATCTAGGGCATCTAAACACTTATCATCAAGGAGTTATAGCTCTTGCAATCGAGAGAGTATTTAATACTCATCATCTTCAACATTTTCTAAAGATACTTGTAATGAAGGTAGCTCGATCTCAATCAGGATAGTAACTTATATGCCATAAACAAGGGAGTATAGAGTGGCTCATGTAGGGGTTTGATTACTAGTGTGATAAGCCCAAAGGGTAGGAAAATTTGTAAGTGCCAATTATGGCTAGCATCATTGATAATCTTATTCAGTATGGTAATAATGGTTTTATTTTATGCTTTAGCTTAACCATTACCTTATGGATTATATGGTGTGATTTCTTGTGCTTGATTTTGAATTTTTCACAAAGTGATTTAACATCTCAATTTATAAATGATCCACCATTATTGAATATAATGCAAGCTAGGATGCTATATCGATAGATGATATGGTAATGTATGAACTTGGTGGTCTACTTCTTGGTGATGTAAGTGAGAGGAATGACCTAAAACTAGGTAGTAAAATACTTAATAGTAGTGAGAATATGTTTCTGGCCATCAAAATATGTTGGATTTATTTTCTTAATGAGATTGAAGCCCCATGTAAAAAATGGCCATGGTGTAGTGATCAACTAGAGTGGAAAGGAAGGTGCATGTATCAAATTACCATGTTATTTAAAGGAAACACACTTTCTCACATAATTAAAAGCTTCTATCTCCATTTTGGGATAATAGTAACATGTTCAGATGATATTTTTAACTAAGACTACATTGTCGATGTGGGCCCCACACATTCTTTCATGAACCTCCTTAATCATCATCTTGGATTCTCTTGAAGATAAATAATAGAGTAGCATTCCATAATAGACTTTATGATAAAGCATATTTCTAAGAAGGGTATAATGGTCTATGAAATGAATAAAAAGTTTCTAATGATTATTGGAAAGGTCAGATGGAAAAACATGATCATGAAAATAATTATAAATGTCTTGAAACCAAGGCAGTTCAGGTGGGGGATTAGGACCAATAATGGTGCATACCATTTTTGAATCTAATAATACATGAGTAGGCTATAGAATATTTTTAATGAGAAACTGATACTCTTTAGCACTACTATCAATCTGTATAATGGACCCAATTATTGTCATTACATCGATGGATCTGTTATTAGCTCATGGGAGTTGTTAAAATTATAGGGATTTGAAATAGGTTTTGAGATGATCCATAATATGCTTTTAGGGTATAAATTTATCATTTCTATTCTGATACTGATATGTGGTTTGATTGATAATCAATTAGGAATCCCCATAGACCATTAAATGTTAGATATCCCACTGCATTGTAAGATGCAATCCTATAATAAGTGCTCTATACTCATCCATATTTTTGGTATAATGAAAATTGATATGAAATAACTTGGGAATCAAATCCCCTTGTGATGTAATCAAAAAAATTCTAGCCCTAGATCCATGAGAAGTTAAAAAAACATCAAAATATAGTTTCTATTGTTTAGGTTCATGTTACATGTCTTCTATTATCATAATAAAATCATCTAGAAAGTTGAATCTGAGTGGTTGATTGTCTATAATAGGGGTTTATGCATGTTGATCGGTACTAACTTAACCCTTGATAGATTTTTTATTTTGGTATTCAACATCAAACTCACTTAAGAGCATGACCCATTTAGCCATACATCTTATAATAACTACATTGGAGAATAAAATTTTGAGGGGATCCACTTTAGAAATAACAATGGTTTTATTGTTTAACAAATATTGTCACAGCTTCTAGGAAGCAAACACCATAGCTAAACATACATTTTTAATAGGCATATAATTATGCTCATAATCCACCTATATATGACTTAAATAATAAATTTCACGTTCCCTTCCTTGATCATCATGCTGGGCCAAGAGTGGCCCTAGTTCATGTATGGTCATTGAAATATAAGGAATCAATGGTTGTCCAGGTGTTTGTAGTCTCAAAATTGGTGGGTTGGAAAAAAATGTTATGATCTTCATAAATGATAATTAACATTCTTTTTTGATTGAAATGTGGCCCCTTTATTCAAGATATATGTAAATGGGTGGCAGTTATCTGCCAGTTGTGAAATGAACTTGCAAATAGACTAGATCTTTCCTTATAAGCTGTAGAGCTATTTGAGAATTGAAAGCAGAGGCATTTCAAAAATGGCATTAACCTTAGTAGGGTCTACTTATATCCCTCTATTTGATATAATAAAACCTACCAATTTTCTTGAAGTGATGCCAAATACACACTTCTTGGGATTTAGATGGGCCTTACACTCATGAAGTCTCTTGAAGATTCTTTGAAGAACATTAGGATGTCTGACACATGTTCTTGATTTAACTAAGATGCCATCAATATAGTCATCAAAAGTATCATGCATCATGTCATAGAAGATGAAAGTCATATCACATTGATAAGTAGATCTAGCATTATTTAATTCAAATGTCATGACTTGATAACAAAATGTTCCCCATAGTGTGGTGAACATAGTTTTGTGATGGTCTTATTGAGCTATCTCAATTTGGTTGTATCCATAAAATCCATCCATGAGGGACAAAATCTCATACCCATCATTAGAATCAACAATCATGTTGATGTTGGGTAGAGTAAAATTATCTTTGAGACATGCCTTGTTGATATCTCTAAAATTAGTACAAAGACATATACCTTGTGGATTTTTGCTGGCTAGAACTATGTTTGATATCCATTCAAAATAGTCTAGTGGTCTAATGAAGCCTGCTCCTAATAATTTATTTAGTTCTAATTTTACCAAAAGAACAATTTTGTATATGCATCTTTCTTAATTTTTGTTTGACTAGTTTAGCATTTGGATGAACAAAAAGTCTATGCACAACCAAGTGAGGGTCTATGCCTAGCATACCAGTATAAGCCCATGCAAAGATATCAATGAAATCTCTCAAAATGATGACAATATGATCTCACTCATCATCAGTGAGAGAAACTCAAAGATAAATAATTTTGGGATCATCATATGTTCCCAAGTTCACTTTAGTAGTGTTTTCCATAAGGAGTGTATAACCATCTTCTAGAATAATAGGTAGTGTTTGATCTTGATCTTCTATTTCTTCTAAAATTTCTTATTATTCTTCCCAAAGCTCTAGATAATGTGACAAATCTAAATCCATTAGTTTAGGTAATGGATTACTAGTAAATATTTTAAGAAAGTCAATAGTGAGACACTCAAAGACTTCTTATTATTTTGACGTGATGTTGGTATTGGATATGGAACTAGGAATTGATGGACCTTGTGTGTCCTTTGGGGAAGAGAAAAATTTCCTATCCAACAGTGCCTAAAACATGTTTTCACTCAAGGGCTTGTCTTTTTCTTTAATATTTTCTTAACCAATGAGTGCCTCAAAGAGGTTTTCCTCTAAGGATATTGATTTTTTATCTTTTTCATGACCAAGAAAGATTTCCTACTCTCCAAAGTAGGAAAAAGGATCCAAATATAAATCAAAGCCTTGATTATGATCACTAATTGGTAATCTATCTCTAAGGCCTATGTACTTTGTAATAGAATCTTCATTCTAAAATTCATCAAGGCATATGACTAAATTTTGCTAGTCCTTATCAATGATTTTAGAATGGTAAAGGAAAATGGAATAATGAGGTGTTATGGTCATAATGAAGTTTAAATCAAATAAGTCTATATTATTAAGCTCATCATAAATGCTATAACAGGATGTTATGTTGCCATCAAGAGTCTTGTTACTAGTTGATTTAAAATAATCACTATCAAAAGTCATGAGGTCACCCCCAGGAGGTATAAATCCAAGACCTTGATTCATGTTAGCTTTATTAGCTAATAAAGGTTCCAATATTGCTTGCTCTCATAGGACAAGCTCTATTCCTATGAAAGGTCACTAGGGTTGATATAATTGTAATTGGGTGGATGTGAAAATATTTCCTTATTATTCTTCATAATGAATTCCAAACTAGGACAATAGTTATAATTATAAAACTCAGCCTTTAGGTGTTTGCAATAATGATAAGGTTGTATATCAATAGGAATGGTGACTTCAATCCCATCATGGAGGAACTTGAGGCACTAATCCAAGGTGGATGGGATAGCCTCTACTTCATGGATCCAAGGATGACCAAGAAGTATTTTATAGGGCAAATCAATATCCATAATATGTAACAAAGTATGATGGGACATAAACCCAATAATGATTGGTAAATAGATAGTACCAAAATACTCCATTTTGTAATTATCATATGCCTTGATTGTGATTATCTCTAGTTGAATATCCTTTGTAGTATAACCCAATCACTATACAAGCTTGAGAGACACTATGCTCATCCTTGAACCATTGTTTATAAGAACCCATTTGATTTTATGGTTTTCATTGATAACCTCAATATACAAAGTGTTTTTATGTCTAGGACCAAGAGTGGACATGTATTTTTGTTTTAATGTAACCTATCAAAATTAAGATAAATTCACTACAAGTTTTTAGAATTATTTAGGGTTAATGTCCTGGGGAATAGTGGATTATTGAATAAGGTCATTCAAAATAGTTCTATAGACTTTAGGCATACATAAAAGATCTAAAATTGAAATTTTCATAGGCGTTTTACTCAATTAGTTTGGGATATTATAAGGCTTTTTGACAGTAGGATGAGATGGTTTAGCCTTGGCTCGCACAATGTTCAACTTTGGATCTAAAGCACAATGTTTACATTGGGTTCAATATTGGAAGAGGGAAAAAGGATGTGAAGGGTAACTCATGAGCATCTAGTTGTGATTGTGTAATTTAGAGGTGGACAAGATCTATTAGAATTAGAATATGATGGTAAAGGGCCTTAGATGGTGACTCATGAGCATTTAGTTGCATTTGTGCAATTTCAAGTTGACAAGGAGTTATTATAATTAGAAGAAGGGGGTATATAAAAAATAACCCACATAAATTGAGGTGTAATATAATTTCTTATACTCAACATGGGAGGGTGATAACCATATAATGATGGGTCTAACACTTTGAGAAGTGTAAGATAGTTCATGAGATTTAATAGTGATAGTGGCAATGTGGTTTATAGAAATACACCCCACATTATTATTATAATCATAAGGCATGTTATTATAATATAGGTTATTAGCATGGGTTTTATGATCCTGATTATGATCATGTTGATTATGATTTTGGCCTTGGGCTTACTATGACTGATTCTATCCTTGGTTCTAATTATTTCTTTCTAGTTGTTGATTATGTCTAGGAAATGGGTCTTTGTAAATTCTCATATCTTGATTAGTGTTTTATGAGGCAAGTTTGATTTCAATTTCATCACTTTAAATCAAATATTTAATGAGATGCCACAATTGAACACATTTATAAGCACCATGACCAACAACATGATGGAAGTTGAAAAACTCACTTACTGAATACCAATCGGGTTTTGGTTGATCTTCAAGAAATGGCCTTAGGATAGGCAATACAGTAAAATTAGCTACTATGAGTTTTTGGAGCATAGCCTCAACAAGCTCTCCCATTTTATTAAAGACTTTATATTTGTTATTGAATATCCTTCATGGAGGGACTCTTTGCAAAGTGGTTGGTGGATTAGGTGGAGCTAATTGCACATTTGGAGCTAACAAAACCTACACCATTTGTACATGTCTTGATTTAGTTACTCCATTCCCTACCATGTTTTTATTCTTATTAAACCCCTTGCATTTCTTTATTTTAATAGTTTAAATAGGAGATTGGGTTTGATTTGACATTTGACCCTATGAATAAATCTTGAGAAGGCCTTTAGTGATAACTACCTTCTCATTTGCACACTCTTGTCTATAATTTATTCAAATGTATTTTCACAAGCAAGTCATAGATTATGCACCACCTAAGGGTGTAAATTTTATGAAAAAATATCGATTGACTCTTTGTTTAGAAAATTATGTTAAAAGCATTCATCTAATGCTCTCACCATTATAGATATGTTGTGAAGTTTTCTGTATCCTAATGTTTAGATTTACATAAGTCAACCATAGTCAACTCATATTCAATATTATAATAGAAGTGGTTGACAAATTTTTATGATAGATCATTCCAATATGTCACCAATCCCTTGGGTAACTTAAGGATTCAGTCTAAATATTATCTTGCTAAACTTCATGGAAATAAATGAAGCAAATAAATGCTACTATATACTTCCTCTTGGCATAATATAAAAAATGCATGAGTATGTTCATGAGGGTCACCCTTCCCTTTGTAATTTTTAAATTTGGGTGCCTCAACATGAGGTAGAAAGGGGACTTGGAGAATACTTAAATTGAATGGATATGGACATATCTCATCAAATTTATACTTCTTGACTTGGTTTCCCATTTCTAATCGTGACATAATTTCTTTCATTGAATTCCACTCTTGCATGTTTGGTGCATTGGTAGGTGGAATATAATTCTATTGGGATGGTATGTTCCCCTATTACATGGATTTTTTAAGGATATATACCCTATGATTGACAATTTTTTTTTGATTTACTCCTTGAGTTGAGTAAGTGAGTTGTTGATTCTTGGGTTGATATTCCCTAAAATTTTCCACCTTGAATTCTAAGTATTTTGTTTATTTTGGGGAGTATGTGGCTAATTCACCAAAGTACATGTTGGTTGAGAGGAACTTGACAAAGTATTTTGAACAATTTCCTAAATATGTACTATGTTTTTCATTCCTTGATTCTGTGAAGGAACACGAGGTTCTTGGTGATTGAAAAGTGTATGCTTCGTGTTTGGTGAAGCATGTTGTGAGACCTATTGAATCTTGTTTTGTTCAATTACAATTCCATTATCCATCATAAATGTGTTCTCAACTAAAGTGTGTTATGTTTATTTTACTACATTCTCTTATTCCTTGGTAGCATGGTTATGTATTGAAGTGGTAGCTAAAGATTCTTTCAAGTCCACGATAAGCTATTATATGCATTGTTGACTTAGCTTCTTGATCTTGGTGGTAAGCTCTTGATCATTAGGTGTTGAATCTATGAGTGATTTATTCCCTTTTCTATAAGAAATAATGTTTGATTTTTTAATATAATTGAGGGTTTGTTCTCATTATTTTTATTCTACCCTAACCAAGGTATGCAATTTTTCCATAAGAAAATTGGATGCCAATCTAGCACCAGACTCAATCAACCTTAGGAGAGCTTAATATTTATCTTCTAAGGGTTGATGTTCAAATAGTCTTCTTCTAATCATATGGTCATTGTTATTTATTTAAACACCACATAATTATCTTATCCATCATAAAAATGCTCTTCCTTGTAGCTAGGGTCATAAGAGATCCCACTACAAGTATACTTATGCTTCATGTCTAGAAGATTATTTCTCTATGTTTTCTAAGATTTGGAATGTGTTTTTGAAAATGTTAAAATATTTGTTTTAATTTTCTTCAAAAAAATGATAGGGTAAAAATAAACTATAATAAAAATAAGTGGTGTAGTACCACACAATTATAATAAATTATTATGAAATTACTTATCTTTGGTGGGTTGAAATCATCAAATTGGAAGAGGGTATGATAACTTTGAAACTTAGAGTGTAAGAAACTTAACAAAATTAGGTCAAAGTTACATCAATACCATAAAATATAGGTACAAATTAGATGAATTAAAACTAGAAAATTAGAATAGGGTCTTTATGTTGAGGAAGGTAATAATATGAACTAAGAAGCTCAAAATGTGAAAACACAAAAGAACTCCTAAGTATAAAAATAAAACCAAATAGGAAGCACAATGCCACCACATGGTAATAGGAAGTAGAATGGTTTTAAAACTTAAAGCATAATTGAATGCAAGATAACCTAAGTTCACAATGATAAAAAGGATGATAAGTCAATATAATGACCTTCAACCCAAATAGGACATCGTACCCAAGTTAACTCAAACCAAGCACAAATAAAAAATTGATTAATAACTTAGCCTAGAACTTAGAAAGGTGAGATTCCAAATTTGAATTAAAAATGAAAGACTTGGATATTTTTGCAAAATGGTTTATACTCAAATGGTAGGCATAACAATGTTGTTTAGACAAAGACAAACATAATGTTTGAAATGAGGATTTGAACAAGGCAAAAGGTGATTTTGATTGGGTTAGTGTAATTCCTCCTTGTTTAAATAAAATGGTGGATAAAAATGTGTTTAGTTGTGATGTGTTTTATTTTTCAAACAAGTTTTAGACTCAATAAAACCAATCAAGTGAATGATAAAAAGATAAATTCAACTAAGTATAACATCCAAAGTCTTAAAATAGATAAGGTTGCTTCATACCATTAAATTCCATCTATATACATGCTCTTTGGAGGATTTTAAGTGTTAATCCAAAAACACATGAATAAGTAGGGTTTTTAAACCCCTCTTATCCTAAGAGATTGTATGATGATGTGGAACTTTCATCTACTTGTCCTGCATCAATAATATGTCCATGATAAGTGGGGTTGTTCTAAAACTAAATTTTCATCCGTATCTAGATGGTCCCAAGTGTGGCTAACACTAGAGATGCCTCAAATAAATTGGATTTGTGTCAATCAGCTTGTTGATAAAAGGTCTTGTACTTTTCAAAACCACTACATAGATCTCTATCTCAGTGTAGTACAATGTCCAAATTTCCCCTACAGTCTGAGTAAAAGTACCACTAATGGAGTTTGCTTAAATTCTTAAGTAAATATCTCAATGGATTACCCTTTATTTATATACCCAACTATGGAGTAGGGTTGAAATGATGTTAGGAGATGAATTACTAGGTTAACGCTTCCCTAGATAACATGTGCGGAGGTGATGAAACATTTATCACAAGCCAAGTTGCATAAAAATAAATGATAAAATGAAAAGACTTAAGGTTATGTTTAGACCACCAAAACCATACAAATTTGGGGAGAGCCTTAACAATGTTCTTTTCACACCTTTAGATAAGGTAAAAATGCAAAGAAATAATGTTTTTGGTCACTTGAGTTCCTTAAAAGGGATGGGAGGAGAGCATACATGCATACTTCATTTTGTGAAAAAAAAAACAAGTATAAATGATCTAGCATAAAACAAACAATTATTTACTTTAATGCACTAAAATGAATTTTTTATGAAATTTTGGCTCCTTGGCATTAGTTTCAAACTTGTAAAACTTTTCACATAACAAAATTAAGCATAAAACACCTAGATTCCTTTTAAGAACCAAATGAAATCATTCACAAATTAACCATTATCAAAATTGGCACTTTTTCTAGCTTGTGTCCTATAATTTTTAGAGGGTTTATGTCTACATTGAAGCATAAATATCAATGTAATAATAAGACTTGAAAACTTGATCTTGGGGTTCTCTATTTTCTTGACATGGTTAGCAAAACAAGCATGAAAATAAAATAAGTCTTAGGGTAATTCAATAAAATAATCAAATAGAGAGCATGCAAGTTCTAAAATATAGAATAAAAATTATAAACTTTCAATAAAAGCTCAAAAATCAGGTTTTCTACCATGTTCTTCCTTGCATACAAAGATTGATGCTGGTTAGAATGGGACTAATGCCAATTAGGGTAATTCGATTTTGGTCACTATGTAAACTATGTGTTATTAAAAAACATAAAAATGTGTGAAAAATTAAAATTAAACTTGATTTTTAGATATTTTAAAGCATTTTTTAGAATATCTAAGAGTGTCAAATTAATCTCCTTACTTATATGGGATGCGTGGTCCCATCGAGCATGCCAAGATGTAAGATGGAATCCAAATTGAGTTAGATCATGCATTAGTTAAGAAAACTCAAATAAACATAAAGAACATAACTAACTAAGACAACTCCATGGGGTTTTACAAATGAAAATTAAGAGATATTAAAAGAAGGAATATAACATCAAACCTTCCCAAAATAACCCCTCCTCCAAATGTGGCTCAAAATGTGATTTTCCCTTTTTGATTTGGTGCTTAAAATATTTAGAAATGATGAGTGGCTTGATCCTCCATCATCTCTCAATGTACCAATGAAACTAGGCTTATGATATTGATCAAGTGTATGATAATAGTTAAGTTATCCTATTGTAAATTAAGCATAATAACACTACACAAAAAGAGATTATGAGTAAAGTTATACATAATAAGTTTACACCAAAGAAGTTTGAAAGATGAGTGAGAACCCTTGTATTTATATATTTTTAAAAATAACTAGAATCAATCATGACCATCCATCTTGAGATAAAGTTGTGTGGCCATGAATCAATTTAATTTTTGAGGTTCAAATCATAAATACCTTCATTAATATTTGGAAGTAGGGAGCATTAATGAGGTATGGGAGGGCTTAAATTATATATTTGTTCCATTTATAGATTATGGATGCCACCCCACTGATGATGTCATTAGATGATGCATATATTAGAAATGAATTTTCCATTAAAATATATTTAATAACTTCCATGGATTTTTCACTTAAACTCTTGATTTGGACTGATTTGCTTAAGTGGGATTAATTAAATTTTATGTAATTTTTTGGAAATTGGTTGCCCATTTAATCAAATTGGTTAAAATGTCAAGTTACTAGGTCATAATTTTACTGGAGTATAATTAAAAGGTGTTAGTTGTGTATGAACCAATACCCCATTTAGGACATTGTGGATGTGAAATAACACATGCATGTGTCATGTGCCTTTGAATTACAAGAATTCATTGGTTCAGAGAGTTAAATTGCATTTTTTTCATTTTGAATCAAAATGATTTGAGAAAATTTAATAATCACATAAAATGTATTATCCCATTTAGGTATACATTAGTTGCATTGGCCTAAATTGGCACTTGTATATGACAAGCTTGAATCATTTAACACATTTTAGTGATTTTGTCCCAAATTGTGCATTATTATATAATTTTGAGTAAGATTGACAATTTTAACATAATGATGTAAGGAATTAGATGTATACAATATTCATGTAGATAAAATTCACATAGTTGGTTGTGTTTCAAGGGTAATTTTTTCATAAGCATTAAATAAGGACTGATGATATCTTACTTGTCTAGGAAGTTCATAATAGAGTTGAATAAAATGAAATTTCAAATAAACAACCTTAAGGTAGAGAGAATACACCCTTTGAAGGTGGCTAAAATATATTATTTATACAATTAATTGGCTTAATTCCTCTACATTTCCATTTAAATCAGTGAATCATAGTCCTTAGTAAATAGCTTTTATTCTACTTATTTTAGTTTCTTCTTCATATCTTCTATTTCTTCCATCATATTATTATGATTACTATACCAATATACCTTTAAGGAATGAATCTTGGCATCTCTCTTCATAAATAATTCTTCCTAACTGAGTCTATCAATTTGAGTGTCAATAAACTCAAACATGTCCTAAACCTTAATTCAATATTCTCCATGGCTTTTATTTCTATTTATTATTCCATATGAATACAAATTTATGAGAATGGTTTCTCAATAAGGGATTCAAGGGTTTTCATGTCAATGTAAAAATTATCTATTTAATCAACACATATAGTATTTATTAGATATTTTTTCTCAACTAAAGGTAGAGTTGTAGTAATTTGTCCTACTATAGGTGGCATTGTTTGTATGGGTTCATGCATATTTTTTAGTTTATTATTCATTTTCCCTATCTAATGTAACTAACCAACTTGAATTTTTGAATAATACAAGGGGTTGTAAGTATTTATCCATATCCATTTAATTTTAAATAGTTTTTTATCTTTATACTTCCTATTATACTTCCATTATTATCACTTATTTTACTATTGTTTCAGGTATAGATCCCTAATGATCTATTTCATATAAAAATATAAAAACCTAGCTAAATGAGATAGAACATATATCCTCTCCACTAATTATGTTTTGCATGTCCTGATACCTATTTTATTATATTTCCTAATATTAATTTATAATTTCAATGTGGACCAATGCAAAGTTCACATGAACCTATTCCCTTGTTATTCTACTTCTAATCATTTGGTATTTTCTTCTAGGGGAACTAGATGTAAAAATTATCTACCTTTTTGTATGCCTAGAATTTGAATTCATATATTATACCTTAGTTTAAAATTTTGAGAATGAGGAAGCTAACATGAACCTTATTCTTGGATTTATACTAGTAGGTTTCTTCGCCACCACAATCTCTTCTTTCTCCTCTAGTGGTAGTTGTCTTGATGCTAGGAATAATTTTCATGCCAAGTTAGTTTTTTTTATTTCTCATATTTGTTTTAGCAATAATTTAGATCAAATAGTGATAGGATATGGCCTTTGGTCTTCCTTCTGATATTTTTATACCATTCTTATTAACATATTAAGTAGGATATTGGGCACATTAATTTTTTAATTATGTCCTAAATGGTTGAGAAGCTTAAAATGCCTATGTACAACATATAATTTATACCTTGATAGGTGAAGTACTTAATGATAAATATGGTGAATTAAACCCATATTATAGCTAATTATGACCTAAATTTCCCCTAGGAAAAAATATAGTGCTCACTAATTCCATAAAATTTGTTCCTTATTCTTACAACATCTATTATTTATTTTCATTAATCCTTTATCATGTGAAGGTTTTTTAGCTATAATATTATATATTATGAAATTAAAAAACATAACTAAATAATGGTGGATACATCATTAGAAAAAAATTATACAAACTATTCAACTACTTGCTCATAAAATTTTACTAGTGTTTCAAACTATCTTAGTCATTATCCTTTTATAAATGTTTCTACAAGATTTTATCTTCCCATTAGTACAATGTCATATATTGGTTCCATTCATTGCATATATACAACCACATATATTAATATTTTGTTACCTATATAAAAGATAGGATTTTAATAGGATGTAGGGTCATCTCAAAATGAGAAGATTTAAATTCATATAATGATCAATGCTTGTGTTTATCAATGTGATCTTGGATGATTATTATCTTGTACAATTAACTTATCCCAATAATATATTATCATATTCACACAACATATTTGATGATAAATTCCCTAAAAAATATCACATCACTCATCCTCGAATGACCTTTCTTAATTAAAAAAGTATTCATAGGCTAGGATTAACCTATAACTATCTTATCTCAATAGACTAAGACTTAGATAAGGTTGGTTGAATATATATAATTATACTTATCTATTTTAGGTAATTACCTTTTAAATATTCATATATATCATATGGTAATCTAGAATCCAATCATCAAGAGGAAAGGGTTCCAAAGCCTAAGCCTATGACACAAATGACTAGTTCTCACTAGACCTATATTAAAGTAAATGTATAAGTAAATTAATGAAAGATAAGTAATTTTAACTAGGGGTATGGATCCATAGTAAAAAAAATTGGGCTACAAGCAAATTAAAGTGAAATATGACAAATTTAAGTAATATTATAGCTAAACTAGCTTAATTAGGCATAGAGAACCTAAAAAAAGATATACACACATTCATTGAATAAGCAATAAGAAACACACGCACACACACACACACACACACACACACACACACACACACACACACACACACACACACACACACACACACACACACACATACTTACCTTGGAGTGGACCCATCAATAATTAATATCCCCCTTGTCTCAAGTTAAACATTGCAAGATATGTTGTGTGATAAGACCTAGGTTCCCCAAAGCTCTGACACAACTAGTTATAATTAAGAGCACACATGATTACCATTGTATAAGCAACTTAAGATGCAGAAATAACCAGAAGTACAAGTAACTATCAATGAGAAATAGCACAGAATATGAGAGGCAACACACAATTGTATTCAACTCAGTTAGAAAGAAATTACAACAAAGAGATCACACTCTTCTTCCACTTTGTGGGCATACCAGTAATCTTTCCTCAAGAGTAATCTTCTCTCAATACAGGTCACAACAAACAACTTAAGCATAGAGCTATTGTTCATCTCAACTAGTCAGTATAACACTACCAGTACAATCGAGTACGAACCAGTACTCCAAGTAGATCTCACCATGATCTTGCTCCTTGATGTGTTGCTGTCACCTTGGATCTTGCTCCCCCATAGATCTCCTTTTGACCCTCACACACACACACCCCTGCAGACCAACCTGATCTTACTTATCACATGTAGATCTCCACCATGATCTTGCAACACCCTGTAGATCAAACCTGATCTTACATACATGAAGAATCCTACTTGATTCTACCATGGGAAGAACTCTCCTACTTCTACACATTACAATACAGCCCCATGGGTCTATTATATAGATGCCATACATAGACTAATTTAGACAAGCAGCTAAAGACTTAAAGTAATCTTTAACATGTAAACAACCCATTTAACTAACTAACTATTCATCAACAACTAGTTCTGGAACCACTCAGGTGATCGACGTTGATCCCTGTCTGACTGGAGGTGACCAACGTTGGCCGACTCCTACCGATGTCGGTTGCTTTCTGTTGACCCCTGCCCCATGTCGGTGTGGCCTGCCAATGTCAGTGACTATGACACTCAACAACCCTCCATGTTTGCATCTAGGTGAAGCTTTTAGCTCCACAACCTAACAATCTCCCACTTGGAGATAAACAGCTGCACCTGTACCTATACTAGTACTTTGTCTAATCTGCATCCTAGCTTGTATTCCTCTTCAATATGAATTCTAAAGACTACCCACCACACACCCTTTGGTGTTAATTTTGTGTCTAAATTTCTCCATTCTTAGCTTACCTTCTTCTGCCATTGCTATACTCCTACTCAAATAGAAACCCTTGTGAGTACCCTATAATCAACACACACTAACTAGATCTGAACTATCTGTTAGTCAAAATCGCTCTAAGAATGTCCAACCTCACTCTAATACCATTTGATAGGACCTAGGTTCCCCAAAGCTCTGACACAACTTGTCAGAATTAAGAGCACACATGATTACCATTATATAAGCAACTTACATGTAGAAATATCTAGAAGTACAAGTAACTATCAATGAGAAATAACACAGAATATGAGAGGCAACACACAATTGTATTCAACTCAGTTAGAAGGAAATTACAACAAAGAGATCACACTCTTCTTCCACTTTGTGGGCATACCAGTAATCTTCCCTCAAGAGTAATCTTCTCTCAATATAGGTCACAACAAATAACTCAAGCACAGAGCTATTGTTCACTTCAACCAGTCAGTACAACACTGCCAGTATAACTAAGTACAAATCGGTACTCCAAGTAGATCTCACCATGATCTTGCTCTTTGATGTGTTGCTATCACCTTAGATCTTGCTCCCATGCAGATCTCTTTTTGACCCTCACACACACACACCCCTAAAAACTAACCTAATCTTACTTATCACATGTAGATCTCCACCATGATCTTGCAACACCCTATAGATCAAACCTGATCTTACATACATGAAGAATCCTACTTGATTCTACCATGGGAAGAACTCTCCTAGTTTTACACTTTACAATATAACCCATGAGTCTATTATATATATATCTCATGCATACAATAATTTAGACAAGTAGCTCAAGACTCGAAGTAGTCTTTAACATGCAAAAATCCTATTTAACTAACTGACTGTTCGTCAACAACCAGTTCTAGAATTGCACAGGCAACTGACATCGGTCCCTGTCTGACTAGAAGTGACTGACATCAACTGACTCCTACTGATGTTGGTTGATTTCTGTCAACCCCTACCTGACATCGGTGTGGCCTACCGACATCGATGACTGTGACACTCAGCAACCCTCCATGTTTACATCTAGGTGAAGCTTTTAGCTCCACAACCTAACAATCTCCCACTTGGAGATAAATAGCTGCACCTATACCTATACCAGTACATTGTCTAATCTGCATCCTGGCTTGTATTCCTCTTCAAGCTCAATCTTGAAGACTACCCACCACACTCCTTATGGTGTTAATCCTGTGCCTAAATTTCTCCATTCTTAGCTTACCTTCTTCTGCCATTGCTATACTCCCACTCAAACAAAAACCCCTATGAGTAACCTGTAATCAACACACACTAACTAGATCTAAACCATCTATTATTCAAACTCACTCTGAGAACATCCAACTTGGCTCTGATATCATTTGATAGGACCTAGGTTCCCCAAAGCTCTGACACAACTTGTCTGAATTAAGAGCACACATGATTACCATTGTATAAGTAACTTAAGATGTAGAAATAACCAAAAGTACAAGTAACTATCAATGAGAAATAGCACAAAATATGAGAGGCAACACACAATTGTATTCAACTCAGTTAGAAGGAAATTACAACAAAGAGATCACACTCTTCTTCCACTTTGTGGGCATACCAGTAATCTTACCTCAAGAGTAATCTTCTCTCAATACAAGTCACAACAAACAACTCAAGCATAGAGCTATTGTTCACCTCAACTAGTCAGTACAACACTGCCAGTATAACTGAGTATGAACTAGTACTCCAAGTAGATCTCACCATGATCTTTCTCCTTGATGTGTTGCTATCACCTTGGATCTTGCTCCCCCATAGATCTCCTTTTGACCCTTGCACACACACACCCCTGTAGACCAACCTGATCTTACTTATCACATGTAGATCTCCACCATGATCTTGCAACACCCTGTAGATCAAACCTGATCTTACATACATGAAGAATCATACTTGATTCTACCATGGGAAGAACTCTCCTAGTTCTACACATTACAATATAGCCCCATGGGTATATTATATAGATCCCATGCATACACTAATTTAGACAAGTCACTCAAGACTCGAAGTAGTCTTTAACATACAAATAACCCTTTCAAATAACTGACTGTTCGTCAACAACTAGTTCTAGAACCACATAGGCGACCGACGTCGGTCCCTATGTGACTGGAGGTGACCGACGTCAGCTGACTCCTGCCAATGTTGGTTGCTTTCTGTCGATCCCTGCCCAACGTTGGTGTGGCCTGTCGATGTCAGTGACTGTGACACTCAGTAACCCTCCATGTTTGCATCTGGGTGAAGCTTTTAGCTCCACAACCTAACATTATGGGTTGAATACTTCAAATTATTGGAAAAAAGACTTAATTTATCTTTAGCTAGGGACTCAAAATAAATCCTCCTATTGATATCTAATTACTACTACAATATAAATTCTTCAAGATAAGACTTAGGTTAAACGTGTTAGTGAAATAAGAGTGACTAGATTGTATATTATATGATTAAAATAAATATTACAATTGTATATATATTGATATAATACAAAAAAATAATCCATATATATATATATATATGAAAGAGTATATGGTTAGAAATACTTACCTTGGAGTGGACCCATCAATAATTAATATCCCCCTTGTCTCAAGTTAAACATTTCAAGATATGTTGTGTGTTGAATACTTTAAATTATTGGAAAAAAGACTTAATATATCTTTAGCTAGGGACTCCAAATAAATCCTCCTATTGATATCTAATTACTAATACAATATAAATTCTTCAAGCTAAGACTTAGGTTAAAAGTGTTAGTGAAATAAGAGTGATTAGATTGTATATTATTTGATTAAAATAAATATTACCCTTGTATATATTGATCAAATACAAAATAACAACCCTAACATCTAAGATGATGATATCAACCCAACTGATATAGTTGAAAAATGTAACCTAACCTAAAATAGTATCAAATAGGAAAATATAGTAAAAATGTCTAAATATGGGCTCAAAATTGCATTTATCTATCCAACAAAGTAAATGAAGGGAAAATAAACTAAATAGATGGTATTGTCCAAGTTGATGCCATAGTATATAGTCTAAACTATTACAAGATAATAAGGATAAAATGGAAGGAGGTAATTGGTAAGACAATCTAAACAAGCCAAACTACTAGTAGGAAATTGTGTAATCATGATATAGTAGTGTAGATGATTTTTTAGCTCTACATGGATTTAACTATGTAAACTCAAAACCCAAATATCAAACTATTAGGTAAAGTTATAGAGCCATTAAGATTCAATGCAAATATATGAATAAACCATTAAAAATAACGTTATAATCCTAAAGCTAAGTGATCTACACCATGATAAACTAGATTAAATAAAACAAGAAGAGATTGAGATTACCTTGACTCAATGTTTTGACATGGATGCTTGATCAAGGATGATGGATGCCTAATTATGAAATCCTAAGATTATTGATTAGTTTAACATGGATTTTTTATGAAGATTTGAGATGGACCTCCATGGAGGATAGGAGTTGTTTAAATATATTTTGGAGGGAGGGATTAATGGTGGATATTCAAACTTGGTTTTGGGGAGATCAATGTTTGAGGATTATCCAAGGAATTTAAAATTTCTTGGAAGCCTTTAGATTTAGAGGCTTCTAGAGAAGATGGATTAGAATAGAGAGGATTCTAGAATCCTTCAATTCTATAATCCTCAGGGATTATTTAGGATTAGATAGGGATCAGGTTGGTGATTAGGGACTAGTGGTGTAGGAGAGCCTAGGCATAGGGTAGTAGCTAGACCATTAGGAATTTAATATTCATAAATAATAGGTAAGTGGGGTTAAATTAGGATAATGGGGATTCAAGACAAATTAATAATGAAGTGGGATAGAATGATTTTAGAGGAATGAAAAATAATTTAAGAGGGGTACATTAGATAAATGACTAAAAGGGGTGATAAATTAATAGAATGAATTAGAATAAATGAGACGAATAAAACTAGTGTCAACTAATAGGAACATTAACGACAATTAGGTGCTTAAATTTTCCCCCTATTTTAAAGAGAATTAAGTGTGGAGTGAATTGGAGTGAGTAATGTTATTTTAAAGAAAAACCATGTCATGGATGAATGTTAGTAGATGATGTTAGTGGAAGTGATATTAGTGACTATGATGCCCCCTTGAGGGGACATGCAAGGAAGATTGAGATGGATGGATACTCAAAATAAGAAATGAGGGGTGGGATGAGATGGATATAAAATGGGATGGGATATAAAATTTGAGATATAATATGAAGAATATGAATTATTTTTGAGCAATGAGCTATAGATTGATGATGCCCCTAGCAAAGACACATACACAAAGAGTAGGGATGACTATGCCACTATTGTAGACACATCCCAAGGGGGAATAAACCATAATATGATGATGATATGAATAAAATTCCATAATATTTAGATGTATCCTAAGCAAGGATGCATTCAAGGGAGATCTATGGGTCAATGATTGGATAAGATTGATGATGGGTGTAACTCAAAGCTAAAGTTGATCAATATAATGTAAGCGATGATAGAGAATAAATGATATGATTGAGTGACCATAAGATAGGATATGAATGATTTAAGTATTTAAAGATGATCAAAGACAATATAAATGTGATGATGAATGATGAAGAAAAATGAGATAGTGGCTAAGATATCCTTGGGCACTAAAAATGTGTCCAAGTACTACCTACATAGTCTAGAAAGACCTTAGGCTAATTTAGTTTTGAATAAAAGATATGGGATGATGATGAGGAAATATAAGATGATGATGATGATGATGAATATTAGTGATTAAAGGATGATTGGATGTTAGTTGAATGGGTTGAGAGAGTTATATTAGTGACGGGAAATAAGGATGATGAGACAATTAGATAAATGATGAGGGTGTAGATGATCAAGCCATCACAAATGTCATAAGTCTCATCATAGTCTAAGCAATCTAATAAATATGGTACTTGGTAGTATGCCCCATGATATAATCATGACCAAGAAGACATGATGATAAAGTACATGGGAAAATGGTGAACTTTGCATCCTTGAGGGCACTTTTAGTGACCTCATAACATCCTCATTCATAGATAAAAAGAGACATGGTGTGCATAAAGCATCAGACAAAAAAGATATATACATCGTGAAAGACATTCAAACAAAACAAACAAAATAAACAAGTAACACACACACAAGTATCTACATGTAGTGTCACAATGTCTTGTCTAATGATGGGATGAGTGATTGGGGGATGGGTTAGACTAAGATGATCAATATGTGATTATAGACTTAGGATAGACTTTAATATATTAATAATGATGATTAGGCTTAGAAATTAGATAAGGATATGGATTCAACTTACCCCTAGTTGGGGGATAAGGATGGATGATATGATAAGGTATTTGAATATGGATTTGGTCTCAAAAGTGAATCAAAAAGTGGCCAAGGAAGGTCATTGAGAAAAGTGATAACCAAGGATTACCAATAGATAAGGCCCTATAATATTTCAATCTAGTAAGGAAACTAGGAGATGATGGGATCAAATACCTTTCATACTAGCAAAGATTGATTAGATGGGTGGTAGGTATGAAGATGTAATGATAAATAAGGTGATAGGATAAATTAAATTTAATAATAGTAAAGAAGTGAGTTGATGGGTATTAGATATGGAAATAAAATTGATAAAAAGTGATGTGTGTCAGATTAAATTATTTGATAAGGATTTGTGTTTTAATAACACTTAGTCAAAAGGATGAGGAAGATATGGGGAGATGGGTGACCACTTTGATTTAGTTCCAATAAGGAACATGGTATCTAAATATGGGAAAATATGAGATGGATGGAGATGGATGAAACTATAAGACTATGATTAAGACAAGATACTATGGACTATTTTTGCCTTTTTTTAATTTTATGATTTTTAGGGTTTTTTGGACATATTTCAATTTTTAGGGATTTTTGAAATACATATATATTCTATACAAATGGGGTTACTATAAAATGTAATACCAAGCCTAGTAACAAGGATGAGCATGGATGTAATAATGGATGGGATGATAAAAGGATGATGGGGATAGGGACCAAAGAAGAAGGGACTAAGGATTGCCAATTACCACATCATGAAGGAACTAGATTAGTATAGCCTCAAAGGTTCATTGGAGGATATGCCAAGATGGTTTGAGGACATTTCTAAAGACACCTTCCACTCTTTAAAAAAAGGTAAAGATGTTAAGGTATGTGATATAAATGGTATATGATGGGTAGGAACAATGGACTAAGGGATAAGATGGATAAGGATGTTAGGGATGGGGTATATAGAAAAAGTTGATGAGGGATGAGACAAGTATGGATGGATTGACAAGAGATATATGGATTTGGCCCCCAAGTTTTGAGGTAAAATCTAGATAATTCATTATTTTACCATGATGCTAGAAATCAATTTTCATCATGGTACTTGCCCAAGGTACCAGAAGACTAGCTTTCACCATTTGATGAATGATTTTTTTGACTTATTGATGGCATCTCAATTTATTAGTTGATAAGAGAAATGTAAGGTATAAACACTTGATAAATTATTTATCCAACACCTATTCTAGAGAAGTGTGATATGAGGATCATTATGTCACTATTGGATGTATTGGGGTCCATATGACCTTTGTTGATACTTGATGGTGACCCATCCAAATATATAAATAGGTGTCTTCATTGCCCCTAAGAGAGACAATGCTACCTAGGGAGGTGATGTGATGTATGGATTAGATTAGTTATAGATGTTGATAGGGGAGTAATGATATGTAATGGATGGTAGGATCATGATAGGATGGTGTGATAGGGGATGGAAGATTGGGACTAGAAATCATATACATCATTGGAGATATAGGACATGCTTCATTTAATTAGTTCTAATTGATAAAAGACTATAAGATATCCAAGTCACTTTGAATTTATGAATCATCTTTGATATAATAACTTGATGGATGATCATCCATGATTTTAATATTATTTGGATTTTGACTACCCCCTAGTGCCTGATTTTGGGCTTCACCAGGGGAGATTGATTTTTGACTTGATAAATGATGATTTTGACTTTGACATTATTCTATGGGAATGATGATTAAAATATTTTTGACTTTGATTGATAGGATCAAGGATGACTTGATTATCATTTATGACTTTTGAAATGTGGTATTGGACCTTTGTATTTGTGGCACACATTATGTTACTCAAGGAAGGGTCCAACGATGTATGTTCCTATTCATCCCTATAGAGGGAGGTGATTAAATGGTCATAAACGAAGAGAAAAGGGTCCATGATGGATGAAGGTAGTGGTGAGGGTATGATGAGGTTAATGAGTGGTGATGGGGAAACATATTCTTCATAGGGGTTCTTAGGAAACCTAGTTTTGATATCAGAGAAAATATCCTCAAGATCAATAAAAGGATCATAAAGACTAATTGTAGTATACAAATCCAAAGGAGGATCAGATTTACTTTGATTATATTTGATAGATAAAGCTTGTAAGAATTTTTTTATGACTTCATCATCTTGGTTAAGATAAAAAGATATCCATGGTGACAGATTAGAGGTATCTAGATTGGATGTATCTTAAAAAAGACAAGCATTATTAGCATCTATTGTGATATTTATGAGGGATGATGTTTTTGATAAGAATCTAATTTAGATATTGGTGTTTCACATGATCCTAATGTAGATAATACTTGTGTTGGATTTGATGCTAACTCTAATATATGAGATGAAATGCTATTATTAGTGGATTTATTATCCATAATTGACCTCTCATTAAGGTTTTTTTGATATGGTGGATGAGGAGAAGAGGATGGAGGAGTGATGATTTTGGTAAAGAGAGGGCACTAAAAATAATTATAAGAGATGGAGAAATTAGGCTCATGGGGAATATAATCATCTTTGATGGAAGATTTAGGGGGGTCATGGAGGATGGATGTAGTGTTTTGACCTTGGCTTAGAAGGGGAAGGGCCTGATCTTGATGGGGAATAGAATCTTGGCATGCCTACTCTTGTTCACCTGGGATATAGATTTATCTAGTTCATTATCTATTATTATGTCACCATTGTTAATGAGGTCTTAGATAAAGTCTTGGAAAGGATGATATTAATTAATGGTATTCCACCAGGTTTGGTGATATGCACAATATTGGTTAGATTTATACCAAGAGGGATTAGGCTTAGTGGGATCTATTGTAGCATAAATTTTAACCCTTGGAGAGGGTATTTTAGGATCTCTCCAATTGAGATACACTATTGAAATAACCCCAGGCTATGGGTCACCTATGGTGAGGTTGAACCTCTAGAAAAGGATGGCTTCCTCTTGATGGATCACCTATACTAATGTTTGCACTATGAAAATAATTAGAAAGGGGGAAAGGGATCCTAAGAAAGTTAACCAGGTGATGCACCAAAGTTAAATGATAACTCACATAAGCATGAAGTAAACATTGAGGAAACATAAAATAAGACTACTCACAATATCTCATAATACTAGATAGTTTCATAAGTGTTTCATAAACTAGGTTTATGAAGCAATGAATTAAGGCAAAGAGGAGTTCTAAGACTCATTGAGAGCTTGCATCAATGATAGAAAGAACTATAACTTACTAACTTGAAGACACCTATAAATGAGCAAGAAAGAAGGACAATGGGCATGGAAGATTCTCCTTCATAATGCCATCATGCACAAGCTTTGCTACAAATAATTCGAAGTGGAGAGAGGTAAAGAAAGTCTTTTTTGCTTCATGAGCTCTTTCATACAAATTTTGATAGCGTGTAACCTTAACAAATGAGAGTCTCTACTCTTATATAATTGAGAGAGAATTTATCATCAAAATTTAGAGCTTACAAAATGGAAAAGAATAAGAGATATAGGAAAAAGGAGAGAGAGAGGGGGATCAAACCATCTTAGATCATTAATTGAGCTATCACCACCTTATTGATCAAATCAGCTCTAGTTATCTATTGAAAATTTATCTTTCATTTATCCCAATAGCTTTTCAATCTTCTTATTAGTCTAGAAACATGCTATAGGACAAGACTTTGTTGAAGGTGATGAGTCATGATCTTGCTATGAAGGAAAACCCTAGAGTCCCTAAAAATACATTAAATGCTCCAACTACTTCCTTTAACCACTAGATCTCCATATTGGGACTATATGCCATCTTCCACTTACTTTCACTTATAGAGATAAATTATTCATACCTTAAATCCATACAAATCCATGCCATGTCTTATTTGATTGGCAGTAAGCACTTGCTTTTCAAGGATGTGGCCATGTCGAATACAAGACACTTGTTCATAACCATTCATATCTAACCCTAATTTAATATCTGATCATAGGTCTTGATATAAATTGAAAATAAATCTAATTTATTGGTTTTTATATAGTCATTATACATGAAGAGTTTACAGAATACATAACATCATTTTTGAACTATATTAGGTCTAAACATACCTATTCTACCTCTAAACCTTATTGGAATCGAGAAGCTACTACTGCACATGAGGATCTCCCTTCATGAAATAACATTAAAACCATAATAAAACTAATTCTACATGCATTGGATCTTCCAAAAAATGTCTCAACTAAGATTCAATGGCATCCTTTGAAATATTTGCCCTGGTTTTACCTTAGGTCACATTTACTCTCCATTGAAGTCCCTTAGCTTTCAACTTTTAATCTTGGCTATCGATCTTGATCTTAGCTCCTTGAATTTGTGTTATCTATCTTATTTGAATTTTTCCCCAAGATATGTTGACTCTTTTCCCTCTCACTCACCATTGATCTTGAATCTACATGATCTAACACACTCTTTTAGATCTTTAGGACCCACTAACATTGTCAATCATCATGCACTGCTAAATCTAATCTGAGCTTCCATGATTTAGACACTTGTCCTCACCACATTCATTCTCAATATTCACTAAATTATTGACCTATTTCTCACAATAAATCTACTTTGGTATGATGGATCATCCACTATTGGATCCTTGGTCTACGAGATCAAGCATAGAGTATTGATCTCCGATTGCATGATTAAACATGTACCATAGATCTATATGGGCCTACTAAATTTATTAGTTACCATGTGCCATTATATATTGATATGGGTACCCAAGATATTTCCACTTGTTATCTATTTTTTCATCTTTTGAATATTTAAATTCAAATGACTATTTTACGAGGCTTAAACTTGATGTCTGTGTGCACGTCCTACTCTACAAGTTCAACTTTGGAAGCTTATATCTCTAGATAGAGAACTCATCAAGATAATATATTTGTAGGGGACCTTATCTTCATGAAAAACATCATATCTATATTTTATTTTAGCCTAAGAGGCTTTCTAAGTAAACTTTATTAAATACACAATCAAGATGACCCATTAATTTTTGCATGGCATCCCATGATGGTCTGGTCTTTCTAGACATGTGTAAGAAAATATATTCTCTTTAGAAGACTCTAATGAACTTCTAAGAATTTATGCAAGCTGATTCATACCCCTAAGTTCTTGAAACACTATGAGAACCTTTTGGTCCTTTTAACCTTGAAATTTTAGACTTGTTTCAAGACTTGCTTCTCAAATATCAATAAAACACACTTTAAGCTTGCTTAAAGTGTTTTAAAAGATTTTAAGTGAAATTTTATAATATTATTAATTATTTAGTCACCCACTCAATTAAAAAATCTTTTCAACTTATCACTCCATCCTATAACTTCTAAAAATTGATCTATCTAGGCAAATTTCTAGATGTGGGCCAAAATTGGCCAATAAGAACAAGATGTTAGATAGGCACACAGACCATCATGTTAGCAATGATGATTTGTTTTAAAAGGGATTCCAAGGACATAGGAAGAGGGGTATATGGACCCATTTTATGATGTGACTTAGATTTGGAAGCATTGGGTTTTAGATCAGATTATTGTTGACATGACTGGGTGGATGGACTGGTAGTAGTCAAAGTGGCCAAGATTAGATTCCCTTTGCTAGTATGGGAGTGGGAAATGGATGGTTTATGGATAGTTGGTGGAGCATTGGTATAAGGCTCATATGAAAGGGATTATATGGGAGGTGAAATGAGTTGAAGGGGATCAATACATTCAAAAAGTGGGACATCCATCAGAATAAGTTATAGGAGGATCTCATCCTTGTTGGCAGCTATGTATTAGTCTATGAAAGTGGGGTCTAACTCCATAGGGGATGGATGATAAGAGATATATGATGGGAGGGAGGCCAAGGATTAAGTATAGCTCCTTAAATAAAGTGGGTCTAATGACTAGGCTAGTATGATAGGTTATGAAGATAATGAGGTGGACTAAATGTGAATAGTGTGATATAAGACTAAGATCAGATTTCAAATGGATATTGAAATGGTTATAATGACCTATTAACAAAATCTAGTTGTCAAACTAGTAAAAGGATTGAGGGTTTGATGGGTGCCTAGATTCAAACTAACAAGAGGATACTATGATGGGTGATAGTTATGAATAGTCATAGATGATAAAGACTAGATTGATGATGATGGGTTGCTAGATTGACACCAAAAAAGTGATAAGATACTATTAGTATATTGACTAAGGTATGAAACCTAATCAAATGATGAATGATAGTGGACTGGGATGATGTGGATGACAAGACTATTTCAAGACCTTAGACTGATTTGCTCAAGATGGGATATGACTACATGATAGAGATGATTGAGATGATATGATAAGGATAAGTATGATGATAGATGTTGATTAAATGATAAGGGATGATATGGGGATGGTTTAGACCTGTATGTGACCCCTAAAGCCAAATAGGATAAGATAGGGTGATGGTAGACTATAGGGGTGAATAAGTTAAGGTCAAGATAAATGATGAGGGACCAAGGATAAGATATAAATGTTAGATGGGATGTGATTACAAAATAATGATGTGATAATGATGTACAAGTCAAGATGTAGGTAATGGGGGAATGACTAATGATGGGTGGATCTAGTGATAGGATGTGACTAAGAGAATAAAGATATGTATAAGGGAGGTAAGATAAGGTTATACAAGATGGTGGAATAATGAGATAAGATGATATGGGGATGATTAGTAATATGGTGGGATAAAGGTGGATAAGACTAGGTCAAGTTTGGACTAAGGGATTAAATAAATCAAGGTGAGGTGTAATTGATTATGGATGAGGTGGATTATGGATGACCATGTGTGACTAGGATATGTGAGGAGGATGATTAGGATATGACTGGATATGATTAATGATGAAGGGGATGAAAATAAGATAAGATGATGATGAGATAGTACAAAATGATATGTATAAAAGGTAAGGATATACAGGTGGTATTAAGACAAGGTGTGGGGGACTATAGGTGATTAGGATATGTGAGTAATGGAGTATGATTAATGATAAGTGGGGATGATTAGACTAAGATGGGATGATGAAAATATGGGAGATAAGTCAATGCAAAGATACATAAGATGGTATGTATAAGAGGATGATGATAAAATGATCAGGTAAGTCTATACAAGATGATGGATTATGCAAAAACCTAGATAGGTGTGTCTATTTTTGGGTGAAGGCTAACTAGGCTCATAAATAGCATAGGTTTCACACAACACACACCCAATTAATCAAGTTATAACCTATGATTAGTAAACTTAAGGGTGTGTAACCTGATTCCTACACCATCCAATGGCTTCATGGGTGAGGCTATAGGCTAGTGAACTATTATGGTATTGGCCAAACCCTCTGAAACCCACTCATACTTGATGGATAATTTAGAGTTGATATTAACTCTTATATTGGTACACTTGTTATGGTTGAAAGCTCCTAATCTAGGTATGCACAAAGTTTTATGGGTGCATCTCCTATATATTCAAAGGTATGATGGGTCCCAAGTCCATGTAGGATGTTGTCTAACCACCTTGTATCTTAGAACTTAACCACCCCTCAATCCATGGAACCCTTTATGGGGAATTCCACTTGGGTGCCTAATGATAGCTCTCCTAATATTTAAACTCTGTCAGAACATGAAGTTTTGACTAGTGCATGGTGGTGAAATACATGGTCAATATCCCCCCCCAAAAAAAGGGATGGAGTGTTTATAGGTAGTTTTTTATCCCCTAATCATTACCATAAGGATGTAAGGGGGAGATTATACACCAACCATAGCCCTTGGGATACAAACAAGCAAACAAAAGATTAAATAACTGATTAAGATTAAGATGTGAGATATATACAAGATGAAAGATAAGATTATATAAGTTAGAAAATGAAAATGATATATACAAAAAAAGTGATTAAAATGATATATACAAGGCAAAATGATTCAAAAATTATTTTAGAGGTGCCATGGGGATAGTATTTGATAGGCAACCTACAAGCACATGATTAGTAGTTTGATTGTATCACTCAAGAGAGGTAACTTACAATACAAAAATTAGTAGTTTGATTTAAAATCTTGAAGGGTGACCTAAAATTCAAAATGTTAGACCAAAATATGACCTACAAAAGATGATTTTATAAAGAAAAAATGGCCTCTAAATTTACTCCTACAAGAAACAATATATTAGTGTAATAGGCCTTAAAGAAAACACCCTAATAATCATGATTTGGCTCTATGACTTCTTTGGGTGAGTGGGACACAATGTGGGGGTCTAGGGGTGATATCCCACAATAGGGTTAAGGGGTAGTTCCCCTTATGGGGTCAAGGGGTAGATCCCCTTATGGGGTTTGGGGATAGTAACCCAAGCACACTCTTTGTTATGGTGTAGGGTAGGGTTGAGGGGTATAACCCCTAATGCCAAAGGCTATTTGGGCCCTGTGGGAGGCCTAGAAAGACTAAAAATTAAATAAAAATGACAAAAAAATGCACTTAAAAATACCAAATTGAAGGCAAAAATTAGTGAAAAATCATAACTGCATAGTGCAAATTCATAACTAGAGAGTGCAAAACTGCAACTCCAAGGAAAAACCATAGATTTCAAGTTATGATTTTGTAGCAGTTAGCTTAACCATGATGGTCAGACTATAAAACCATGACAATTATAGAAAATCATAACTGCAAATAGTAAAAACACTATTAGATACAAATCAAGAGTTACGTAGATATTTGACATAGATAGAGGTCTATACAAGTATGACAAATTGTTCAGGAGTCCAAATATGTTTTAAAGATGCTTACCTACAGACAATTAAAAGATGGATTACAATATATCCAAAATTTTATAAACAAATATATTTATAAAAAATGAATAAAATCTAGGACTATAAAAGGAGTGATTTTAATTAGACTAAGTCCTAAATCTATCCTATAAGATTCAAATATGAAAACCAACAAATAGAATGGAAAAAAAAAGATAAGATTAGGTTAAAATTAGAAAATTACTATTAGAGCTAAAATATTGTGACTCCATAGTACAAAGTTGTGACTCCCAAATTTTCATGATTTGTGGTTTTGTTGATGGAAAAAGGACTATGTATAGTCATGTCTATAGATGATCTTCTTGCCTTGGCCTCTTTTTCCTGAGACACCCTACAAACCACATAGATAAACTCTAAAGAGATAAAATTTGGTTATAGTGTAAGGTTATCAATAAGTATGTAGATCAAAATCCTTTTGGATAAAAATACAATAATAAAAGGTTCATAGACTGTGTGTTGATTGGGTCTGCTACAAAACAAAAGATGTTAGAGTAAAACTTGCAAGCTAGTGGATAATGACTATTAGGAATTTCTAAAAATTTATAAAATTATAAGTCATGAATTTAATATAATAGTTATCAAGGTAAATTTTTGACTCACAAAGTCATGATTTTACATAAAGAAGGGAACCTAAATAATAGACCGTTAGTAGATAAAAATAAAATCATGACTATCACATATAAAACCACTACTCTACTGGTAAAGTTATAAGTCATGGGTTGCAATATTTTTGAAGGATAAAAAACTAAAAGTAGCTAGTTATTAAGGTAAATGGTTAATATAAAATCACTACTTATGGGATAAGGTCATGATTACAATGTCACTAATACTAGTGCAAAATTGCAAATTACCCCTATGTGTGCAAATTCTCAAAAAGATGCCTTTGTTCTTGTCCAATCAGACCTATAGGCTACTAAAAACAACTGTATGATTTAAAATTATAAAATTGGGAGTGTCAGTACCACCATGGTCACCAAAATGTAGTTTTTTTAAGCTCTATATAGATTTAACTATTTAAATTCAAAACCCAGATATCAAACTACTAGGTAAATTTATAAAGCCATTATAATTCAATGTAAATATATGAATAAACTATTCAAAATAACATTATAATCCTAAATGTAAGTTCTCTACACCATGATCAAATAAATTAAAGAAAATAAAAAGAGATTGAGAATACCTTGACTCATATTTTTGACATGAATGCTTGATCAAGGATGATGGATGCATAATTATGAACTCCTAAGATTATTGATTAGTTTGACAGGATTTATTATGAATCTTGGAGATGTCCTTCCATGGAGGAGAGGAGTTATTTAAATATATTTTGGAGGGAGGGATCAATGGTGGTTATTCAAACTTGGTTTTAAAGAGATCAAGGGTTGAAGATTATCCAAGGAACTTAAAATTCCTTGGAAGTCTCTAGATTTAGAAGCTTCTAGAGAGGAGGGGTTAGAATAGAGAGGATTATAAAATCATTAGAGGGATTAATTAGTCTTAGATAGGGGCTTATATATGGGGGTGTAAGAAATCCTAGGTATAGGCTAGTAGGTGGGCTATTGGGAATTTAAAATTCCCAAATAATAGGTAAGTGGGGTTAGATTAAGATAATGGGGATTTAGGATAAATTAATGATGAAGTGGAATAGAATAAGGTTAGAAGAATGAATAATAATGAAGAGGGGGATATTAGATAAATGACTATAAGGGGTGATTAATCAATATAACTAATTAGAATAAATGAGATGAATGAAATTAGTATCGATTAATAGGATATTAGTGACAATAATGTAGGCAAAGAAATTTAGGTACATATAAGTAGCAACATATATTTTAGAGTACCAAAATCATTCTCCCCCCTCCTTGGTTTACAGTTTAAGTCTTATACTCAAGGATATTTATGATCAATAATTATTATTAAGAGAGAGTCTATGCAATGGGAAATACAATAGATCTATAAATAAATCCTAACTTAGAGAAGATAAATCCCACTTATGCTTCTGATTATTGATACATTACATATTTAGGGTCATAACCAAGATGGATCAACTAGACTTAGCCAAGGGATCTCTTACCACAATAATATCACTAAGGAGGGTTCCAAATCCTCCAATCAAGCAAAACTATGCAATAACCCTAACTAGGTCCTATGTTTTCATATTTACTAAACTAATAATAAACAAAGTAAAAAGTCTAATCTAGTGCTCACCAAATCTTGTGGCACAAAGTGGGGGTTAGTAAACATAAAATTGAACATTCAAAATAGAATCCTAATTAATTTATGTGTAGGTAAAACCCTAATGCATAGAGAGAGAAATATTTCTAAAAGCCATTACTTATGTTACTTCTATCTACTAAAGAGAGGAGCAAAGTTAGAGATACTTACTTTGAAGATGAACACGTCAAAAATCAATATATCCTTTGGCTAAAGGTGATTTTGAAGAGGTTTTTATGGTTTTTAAGGATCATTAAGAAAGACCAAAACATCCAATATTTCTCCAAAAGATAAGTTTCTTATCCAAGTATAAACCTTAGGCTAAAAATCCTCAACTATAATGGTGAAAGAGTAGATTACAAATAAGCATAAATGAATAATTAACTCTTACTATCTCTATAATAATGGAAAAATAGATGTGTTTATATAGGCAAATCTACCCCTAATCCTTTTTAAAATTAGGCAAATCATGATACTTGATATATACATGATACATCATATACCTTCATTACATTGACAATAACACAAGTATCATGTATATATCAGGGGACATTTTTAACATGCATTTCATCCTACCCATTCTAGAAGTCACTTTCCATTTGCATACTATCATTATATGAAAGAAGGACAATAATGTGAAGCAAGCTATATCAAGGTGGTTTCTCCTTGGAGAAACTTTCACTCTAAAAGAACATGTTAAGAACCCTATTCCCATCATTAGATCTGAAATGGGAATCTATGTGGGAATGACACTATTAAATAGACTTTTATCCATGTAAGCATCTACTTCCTACATTTAGAGCGGGTTCCCCTACTAAAATTTCTAAGTACCTTGGAGTGCACCTACACTTTGGGGGAAGTGATCAGTACACACCTCAAGGAAAAAATATTACATAAAGACAAGAAGCCACTGGGAGGAAATTTTCACATGATGTCATATCTATTAGATATGTTTATGGGGACCATATATAAAAATAATGGATTCCTATGGGATCTCAACCTAGACATGATAAAAAATAGAATTTGTGATTTTTATAATTTTGTGCACATAAAATCCTATGTTAGAAACATAGTGAATATTATTGAGGACCTATACCCTTAGGTCTAGATGGCCATCCATGGTTAACCTTTGAAAAACTTTCACCCAACATATATAGGACACTTATCAATAACAGAGGATACTATTGGATCTACCCATATCACATTGTTATCATGGTATCTAGAAATAAGGTGGATCCTCTTCAGCTCCCTATGTTCATTCTAGACAAAGTGGTTGAGCAGGAAATTACATACCAGATATGGAATGACATTGATGAAGAACAATAAGTCCACATTACATGGATCCCACATCACCATTTGGAGAATGAAATACACAATTTTTAGGTAGTTCAAGGAGGATAAGAATGATAATAAAGCATATGCATTACCTACCCTCCCTCATAAATATTGGGATCCTCATGGCAAGGTCCAAAATAACATTCATACCCTTGGCCTCACTTTAAAAAAGAGCCAATAGATCATGATTTTATGTTATTAAATGCTAAATAGGATGAAGAGGTGAACTAAAGGGTTGTAACTATTATATTGAGTGAGGATTTACTAAGAGTGATATAGGGTAAACCATATCTCACACTTGATGAAACAAATTTTAGGATCCCACCTCCTGAAGGATGGAGATATTTTGATTTTTAGAGTGGTAGTCCATCATAGCAATTAGAAAGAGATGGAATATATGCCCAAATAGCTCAAGGACAACCATAGGACCAACAATAGTTGGAAGGTGAGATACCAATTATTATAAGGTAGGATGAACAATAAAAATAAGAATAAGTGCCTACCTCTACACAAGTAGAGGAACGAGTGCTTCTAGTTCAAGCTTAAACCATTGGATTTATAGAGGTTAAGAAAGATCTCTCTAAGGAGATAACTCAAAGGAGAGACAATCTACAGAGGTAAAAAGTCAATATTATTTTCTTAGAATCCTCTGATGAAGAGGAAATAATATCTTCTTTAGTCCTAACACCCAAAATTATTTTCCCTTCTCTTCCCAATAGGAAATGGTTCCACAAGTTATAATATCAACTAGGTTATATCAAAGGAAGTCTCAAGTAGATATACCACATCCCCCATCCACACAAACACTCAAAGAAGCATAACCTTCACTAGATAGTGAGCCAACACAAGAGGTGGATGAGGAAGAGTTGAAACAACCCAAGGTATTAAGCCTAAAAGCACTAAAGGAAAAGGAACCTCTCATATGTGAACCATATGATAAGGGTCCTTTATTCACAACCAATTTATGCCTTTTCACTTTGATGTCCTTACTTATAGTTTCTATCACCCTTATACTAGTTATTTCTACATTCATCCATGTTTGGTCATTTTATATGGGTTTCTTATTCAACACTCATTTGCTAATCGACCTACTAACACTTCACCTACTCCACCCTCTACTACTATAGTGTCCATACCATTAACAATAGCTTTGTCTATTCCAGCCATTTCCCAATCCATCACTCCAATTATTTACTATTATACCCAATTGGTTTCACCTTTTCCTTCCTTAACTCCAAATTACACAACTATATTAGTAACAACCAAAAGAGCACCCAAGAAGTAACTAGTATTTGTTGTTCATCCAATGCCACAATAGGGGAAACATAGATTGGTCAAAAATAATTTAACCATCAATTTCCAATCCTTCTACTAAAACTAATCTTGAGCCTAAAGATCATGTATAAGTGGAAGCTCAACAAATAAATCCCTCAAATCTCACTCTTATAGATTGGACTAAGGTGTTAGGAGCCTTGGCCTCTAAGAGGCTCAACCTAATAGTGAGTTAAATATTTGATAAGGCTATAACATCAATACAATGGGTAAGGAAGAGGAAAATTGAAGATAGATCTGGTAGAGGTTTAATCATGGAGGAGAGTGAATATGTTTATTCCCATAGAAAGAGAAGAATAAGCAAAAGGGCCAATCCTTGTATATTAAGGACCTCAATTCCTACATGGAGACCCATACAAAGGTAATCTTTTCCATACATGAAGGGACCAAAATGGATATACAAGAGATTAAAGAGGAGTTGAAAACTCTTAGAGAAATAACAAGTAATTTGAGTCTCTTGAGGCATTAAGTAGGATGTGCAAAATGTATCACTTAGGTTGTATGCGATTCTTGATTCAATTCATTCTTTGAGAGTCAATTTGGATCAATTTCATAACTATATTATTCAAATGTCTCAGGGAAGATGACAATAAGCTAAATTTATTAGTGTTGTATACCCCTAATAATTCATTTAACCACTTAGATTTGATGACCCCAATAGAGGCATCAAATGCTTTGAGTTTAGATTTAATAATAATATAGGAGGCCTAATATTGGGTATCATCCTTTGAATCTCTTATGAATAAATTGGTTAAGCAAGAAAAATAGATTGAATAAATTTTTATGAAGCTAGAATTGATAATAATTTGGTATAATAGAGGGAAGCTGGTGACTTGGGCCACATTTGATCAAATTATTAAGTCTATGATGGATTCAAGTAGAGTCTACAATGTTTAATATTAGAATACATTGAGTGAAAATTGAGGTCATCTAGGAAAAAGGTGACAAAGGTGGAAATCTTCTAATTTAGTTTTAAAGCCACTAAGATAGAACACACTAAGCTAATGGAGCAGACAAACAAGGTGATTAGGCTGCATCTCCTAGATATGAACCTAATTAAATCACTACCAAGAGATATATGATAATAATAAGGCATCCTAATAAATTCCACCTTCTATTTATACTCTATAGATGCCATCTACAGCTCTGATGGTAACAACAACCCAATCAACAAGTGCATATTTAAGTACAACTCTAGTTATTATGTCATCAAGCACATTTATAGCCACTTTTTTGACAAAAAATTTTAAACACACTAATCAAGATCTATTTTTTCATGTGGAGGTTATAATTGAATAGTCAAGTCCTAGTTGCATTTATATTATAATTAACTAAATTATTTTATCAACATGCACATGATGCATTGATTGAGATATATATAATTTATAGACATGTAATCAATACATATCTTATAGTGTATTAAGATGTAAATGAAGTGTTCTAAACTTGGAGGATGAGGCAACCCCTTCCCCAAGATATTTAAATGTATGTATAACCCTCTTTTTAAAGGGTTAGAGTTTTGAATGAATATGCAAGAAGAAATCAAAGAATTGATTTTAATGCAACTATGTTTGTTCTTTCTTCTTCCCTCTCTATGTTAATGAATTTGTTTGTATCTATTCAATAATTATGATGTGTGCCAATGTTATGGATGAATAAAAATATTTTTATTAATGAATATTAGTCTTATATATGTAATAGTTATTGAAGATTGATATATTTCATTGATTTAAGAAACTAGTACAAGTTGAATTTATAATCAAAGATGTGTAGAGGTATCTCCTTCGATATAGTCTTTTAGTGTGAGCTAAAGTTTTCCAATATAACTTCTTGGTCTGAGCTATAATTTAGTATTCAAATGTTTGCAAAATCAGACTAAAGAAGATAAACCTTTAGTTGAGACCATTAAGTGTCCTATATATGTTTATCCTATATTTCTAACCATGTTTGTTCATGAGTGTACACAACTTAAAAATTAAAAAACACTATCTCTTGAGATATTTGTCCACCAAATAAACAAGAGACTCCATTTCAAAGATATAAAACCTTTTTTTCTACCTTACCCTTCTTTTTTTTGAGTTTGTTTGAGATATGATCACTATAGGATAGTCTTCCACCCATCTAACTTGCCTAGTGATTTATCATTTTATTAAAATCCACACATCTACCCACAAACTTGGTAAAACAACCCACAAGCTCAACTTGCTATTTCACCACTTAATTGTTTTAACCACATACATGTAACTTGTGTCCCATAGTGGAACTTAGTTCCACAAAGATCCCAAAATCTTAGAGGTTGCCTTGTTTAAAACTCTCTGAGGTGTGCATGAAACCCACATTAATAGAAATAAAAATTGGTGCTAGAAGGAGGGCACACTTATGTATTTTACCAATAAATAGGGGACCCATCATTATGGAGACACCCAAGAGAGTATCAAGGTCTAGGGTCTAATCTAGACATTTGGTTTCACCATTATCAAACTATAGAAGGCCTAGATTCATACCTATCATCCTTGAGATACATAGAGCCTAAATGCCTTCCCTTATAAGGAACATCCCACCTATAAACATTCCTATCGTCTAACCCTGGTTAATTGGATCCATCATTACCATCCCTAGAGACTAACATGATCTACCCAAGAATCCAAAAAAGTATTTTCCTACCTTCCCTCTTTCACTGAGGAGAACAGCTAAAGAACATATCAAGTCTTTCAATGCCACCTTGAGATTGATGAATGTTATCCATTAGGATGTTTCATGTAGGATTTTTTCATTTACTCTACAAGATTCATCTTATGATTAGTATCTCAATTTGTAAGAAAATTCCATCACTTCATGGAATGAGTGTCAAAATACATTCCTTGCATAATTTGGGAAAATAACTAATCTGAGTCTAGTATATCATCTCTTCAACAACATAAAAAAGGAACCTAATGAGTGAATCTAAGCCTTTAATGTATAGTTATAGAAGATGCACACTCAATTGAATGTTGTGTATAAGACAAATGAGAATCTAACTCTCAAGATATATAAGATTACCCTAGATCCTATCACTACATTATTCTCATGAAGAGTAATTACTACTAATATGCTAGCTTTGACATCTTGAAAGCTATCAACATCAATACATAGCTCAATCCACATCTTAGCCCTTATAATCTAAGAGGTCAAACATTCAACAATGGACTTCCATCCTTGAATACAATTCCACACGTGAATCATAATGATCCCACATTCAATTAGAATCAGTTTTACATTCTACCTCCCATAATGCAATAGATAATGAATCAAAAGTATAACTTCTTGAATAATTATACACAAATAAATAACCAATAATAGAATCAACATCAAGATCATACTAATGCAGTAGTTGCTCAGGGTTTTGACTCCAATAAAGATGAATTAGACTCTATACAAAGAATAGTTAAAAATATTAGTAATGATTTATTGAATATGCAAAAGAGGATGGGTAATACCAATAATTATAATTATACCTTTCCAAGATATAACATTCCTTTCAATAGGCCCAATAACAATGAAGAATAATAATAATATAATAAGTTACCAGAGATCAATATCATTGAAACAACTTTACCCAACTAGTGCAGGGTCCATAACACATCTCAACATGGAGAATTAGATTGCATAGAGTTTTGTGTAACCTTTGAATTATTCTAGAGAGAGATGATCAGACTAGATCAAATGATGAATCCTCCTGGTTTCCCTCATGAATCTAGCCCTTCTAGTTCAACTTTTGCCTTTTATATTTTTGAGTCCTCTTTCCATATTAAAGATGATAATATTTTAGAGGATAATTATGATGAAGTGAACACATTCCATTAGTTCAAAAATAAAAATTATAATTGAGGAGCAAATATCCATTTACCACTTCTACTCCTCCTAATAATATAGTTATCCCTCTAAATCCCAAAGATGATAATAATATTCCTCCCCCCAAAGGGAACAATCAACCATAACATAAAGAGGAATAAAATAAAGGGGGATAAAATATTGTTGAGGATATGAAGAAAATTAAGGCCCACACCACTCTTTATGAACTAGCACAAATTATAGAGCATAAGGAGCTCTTATAGAAGTCCATCATAGGTAAGTTTGTTATAGAAAACTCCAAGATAGCCAACATGAATGTTATATATAAAAGCAAGCCTAAAGTTTCCCCTTTCTTACTGACCATTCAGGTGTTTAGAAGGAATATACACAATTTCCTAGTAGATTCTAGAGATTCAGCAATGGTGATGCCAAATTCCATTTTCCAAAAGCTTAGTTTAACACCAAATCCATCCAAGAGGACTATGTTAAAATTAGATAAAATAGTAGTGTATGTATTGGGAGAGCTTACAGATGTTTGAATTCAAGTTTCCTTATATAACTATAGTAAAAATGACTATTGACATCTTGGTAGTGGATATTCTTGAATGGTAAGGGTTTTTGTTGAGTAGAGATTGGTTAAAAACATTAAATAGATATCTTTACATAGATTTTTCACATATTTAGCTGCCTTTGAGATTCATAGACAACTAGATCTAGATCAATTAAGAGCCATGAATTAATCATCCCATTTTGGAGTAAAATACTACCAATGAAGAGGTAAGTTATAAATATCCTAGTCTTCAAATTTATACATATTCCATGAAGCATGAAGTACCATAATAAATTTGGGGCCCTTCCTAATTATGGGCCCTCCATTTCGATGGAATAAGATCTAAGTAAGGATTAGGCATCATTATTAAGCTAAATAATCTGTAAGGAGAGAAAATGTTGGTATCGTACAAGCTCTAATTCTCATGCACTAACAATAGAGTAGAATATAAAGCCCTAATTATAAGATTATAATTTTCCCTCAAGTATAACATCAAATAATTACTGATATATGAAAATTCTAAATTTGTTATTAAGCAGGTCAAAAATAAATATCAATGTAAATTTTCATATTTAAATAAATACAAGAAAAGATCCCACGATTTAATTAAATTATTTGAAGCCTTTAACATAGTATTTATCCCAAGAGAATAAAATAGAACCATTGATTCATTGGCTACTTCAACATTGAATTAGGCACCCTTACATGAGTTAAAAATCTAAAAGTTCTCCATTGAATTAGTACTATGTCCTTTAGTACCAAATAATGTTGAAAATTTTCAAGTGTTTGATGATGACCAATAAATTGTCCAATTTCTAACAAATTAAGGATAATTCAAATCTCAAATAATCAATGAAGAAGAAAGGAACCATAGGTGATATGAAGGATTTTATGAAGAGGGTGTTATCCAACTAAAAGATAATTCCTCCCATTAGGAATGGCCACCCTAAAAAATACATTTGATACATATCCTCAAGCCCAATCATAGATACAACTCAAGGTTAATGAATTTGAATTTAGTTTGGAAAATGTTGGTGATGAGAATAAAACACACTCCATCAATATTGGCTTGAACTACACATGATAAGAAAGGCAAAAGTCAAGGAAATGATTATCAGGTATAAATATGTAATCATATTGACCTATGATGATTCAAGTATTTTCAATCCTAGAGTCATCACCCATATAATTCTACTCAATCTTGATCGTAAACCATTTAAGATCATGCATTCTAGGGACTGATAGGGAAGTCCATAATTATATACATGGATGATCTAACTATTTTTTCTAAAAATAGAGCTAATCATATCAACCATCTTTAGTCTATTTTTAAAAGGTTCAAGAAGTTTAGGGTATCACTTAAACCCAAGAAGAGTATATTTGACATTACCAAAGGAAAACTACTAGGCCACATTATTACTAAGAATGGGATCACTATTGACCCAAATAGGATTCAAGGTATTTCAAAAAAAAAGTTTCCAAATAGCAAAAAGGATCTCAAATCTTTCTTTGGAAAGATACATTTTGTAAAAAAAATTATATCAGGGTTTAGAGAGATTTTTAGAGCCATAAATGCAATTCTCAAACAAAATGCCAAAGTAGAGTGGATGCCTAAAGATAAGAATTCCTTCTAAGACATAAAGAAGGATATTTCACAAGCCCCAGTGTTGGTAAGCCCTAATTTCACCAAAGACTTTTTCTTGTACTCATTTTCCTCAAAACATACTATTACTTCTGTACTTATGAAAAATGGGAAGAAAGAAGACATCCTATTTCATTTATGAGTACTAACTAGAAAGATGTAGAGCTTAAGTATTCCCTGATTGATAAACAAATATTCACTCTCATCAAATCAGTTAAAAAGTTTAGAAACTACATCTTCTAGAATAAGATCATCACCATAGTATTAGATCTTGTTGTCAAGCTCACACTTGGACATAATGAATTGGGGGAGCATAGAGGTAAATGGATGGAAAAATTATAGAAATTTGATATTGAAATAAAACATAAAAGGATCATTAGAGGATAAGACATAGTTCAATTGATGACTAAAGTAGACCCACACATCACCATTGAAGAGGTATGCCAAACAAAGGTATCCTAATAAGATTAGTATTTAGTTATTATCTATTTCCTACTCACTAGAACATGCCCCTAGGAAATCAAAATAGAAAAAAGAGAGCTTTAAGGCTCAAGGATGCTCATTATATGATCATGAAAGCAGTCCTCTATAGGAAAAATTATGAAGGCATTTATTTAATATGTGTATCACATGGAGAAGTTAATGAAATTTTAGAAAAATTTCATCAAAATATACATAATGACCATCCATCTTGAAATATTATATCCCATAAAATACTCAAAATGGGTTATTATTGGTTGATGGTTTTCAAGGATGCTCATTTCTATATAAGAACCTACCATGAATGCCAAATTTTGGCAAAAATAAAAGTACATGCAATAATGTCTTTACAACCTATGATTGAAAGTAGGTCATTTTCCCAATAGGGCTTAGATTTCATCAGTGTTATAAATCCAAATCCCTTAGTTGGACATAAATTTGTGCTTACTGCTATATATTATTGCACTAGATGGGTCAAAGTAGCAACCATTAAAAACTCTAGAGCCCAAGATGTGATAAGTTTTATTGAATAACATATCATTACCATGTGTGACACCCCTATCTCTTTGAACTTAATAGGGGTAAAAATTTATTAAGAAAATGAAAAGGCCAGAATTACAAATCATTCTCTTGGTTCACCAGTTGAACCAACTCCTGATACATACTAGCTGGGAGCATTCCTGGGTCAGTAATAATCCACATGGAGCCATTCTCTGAAGCCCATTTGGCAAGGTGGTTAGCAACACCATTCCATTCTCATGGAATGTGTTTGAAAGCAATAGAATTCAAAGAGGTACTTAAATGCCTAATCTAAAGAACAATAAGATTAAGATGCCAGACCACTTTACCAGCATTACCTCTATTCATCAAATTAATCACCACTTGCAAATCTGATTCGCAGATGATATTATAACATCCCTATTGACAACAAAATTTCAAAGCCTCCAAAATTGCCATGGCTTCCATAATATTGTTTGTATGACAGCCTTTGTAGATCGAGAAAAGAAATTGGATGCTCCCAGAGCTATCCTGAGCAATACCCCCTATTCCAGCCTCGCTTGGGTTCCCCCGTGAGGAGCCATCTATGTTCACTTTGATAATCCCAGACTCAGGACGGGTCCATCGGCCTTCTCTATTAACAGGTCGCATTTTTTGTTTGTTCCCTTTCTGCGCACCACAATTCGGTGCCAAGTCATTGTAGGAGCTTAGAACCAAACCCAACTGCTTGAATTGACCATCCACATCGGCATCCAAATCCACACCATCCATACACTTAATGTGCAAAGTCTCCTACAAATAGTTAAGAACTTTTGACCACAACTGTCTCCATTCTAACCGCGCTCCCCTGAAGATTCACCTGTTTCTTTCTAACCAAAAATTCCATAAAATAAAGGATGGGTCGACATTCCAAGCATTTTGCAACAAATAACTCCTTGCTGGAGCAGGCCCGATTTGATTCTAGAATTCACTCAGTGAATGAACATGGCAACAGGGGGTGCCCCAAGCAGTCCACCACAGGTGCCAAACCTATTTAGCAAAGGGGCATTGAAAAAATAAATGCTCCCCTATCTCCTCACTACTATAGAAGTAAACACAGACAGATGGCCCCTGAAAGCCACATTTACATAAATTATCCTAGGTGAGGCATTTGTTGTGTGTAAGAGTCCATAGAAAAAAGTTACATTTGGGCCAAGAAATCTGGTTCCAAACTTTTTCCCCCATAAGAACTGATCACCATTGAAAGTTTACTTAATCAATAGCGTATATCCTGACAAAATAGAATACTAGCTAGTAGCATCTCCCCCCAGGCAAGAACATCCCATCCCTGAACATAATTGCATCCTTTGGACTCAAGGATATGGCTTAACTCTCTTGTATCCTCAGTTGATCCTCCCGGTGGCCAGTCAGATGAATTTTTCCATCTATATCCAATAGCCATGCCCAAGCTGACAGCCTCTTTATAGTGCATAACAGTGTTTTAACCAGATGAGAGAAAGAATTTAGCTAGAGGCTGTAAATGAGGATGAGAAACTAACAGGGGTGGCTCACCATTCCAAAGTCTTCCCAGAACAAAGCTTTTGTACCACTATTTCACACCCAGAAAAGGATCTACTTCACTAACTACGCTCCAACTTTAATGGTGCTCCACACCATCGATCCTCTACCAGCAAGAGGAAATATGGATATGTCATGAGGCACAGTGCCTAGAAAGTACTTAGCAGTCAGAATTTTGGCCCAAAGGGCAGATTGATTAGAGCACCACCTCCAATATAACTTGGCCACCAAGGCTTGGCTGCCTAAGATCGTTGAGTGCAGCCCCAGGCCCCCTCCCTGCTTTGGTCTACACACCATATCCCAATTGATGAGGCTCCATATAGTGTTTTGGAGATTCCTGCTCCATAGAAATCTCTAAGAGAGGGCATCATATTCTTTAAGGAAATAGACTGGGGTAGTTTGAATCAGGCACCGGTAAATGGGCAATGCTTGAATAATAGATTGCAAAAGAATCACTCGACCAGCAGTGGAAAGCCATCTATGGGTCTAATGGCTGATTTTCCATCTTAGCTTGTCCAAGACATTCTGCCAAAAAAGCTTGGGCTGCTGCCCCACCATAATGGGAATGCTTAAATAAATTATAGGGAGTGTTTGAATTTGGAATCTTAGAATGGTAGCTATTCTTCTCTGGATAGACTCTGGCGTGTTGAAGAAGAAAATGGAAGACTTATGCTCATTGATCTTTTGTCCCAAAGCCTCCAAATAATTGTCAAGGGTGTGACGGAAAGCTTCTGCTTCTCAGATCCAAGCTTTACCTGCTAAAATGGTGTCATCGACAAATTGGAGATGAGTCAAGGTAGTGATGCCATTTCCCCATTTCTAGCCCTGTAGAGTATTCTGAGCAACCCAAAATTTGAGAAGCCGCCCAAGCCCCTCGACCATAATGATGAACAGGTATGGTGAAAGTGGATCCCCTTGGTGAAGGCCTCTCGAGGCACCAAAGAGCTCCAAAGGGGCTCCATTAATAAGGACCAAAAAGGAGGGTGTCGTAATACAACTAAACACCCAACTGATCCAATCCTAATTGAACCCAAATGCTAAGAGGATTTTGCTCAAAAATCTCCAGCTAACTTTTTCATAGGCTTTGGCAAGGTCAAGCTTAATAAACATAACCTTCTCCTGAGAAGTATTCATAGAGTGAATTGCTTCAGCAGTAATCACCACTCCATCCAAGATCTACTTATTAGCAACAAAGCCTCCTTGCTCCTCTGAAATAAGGCCAGGGAGGAGCCCTTTCAATCTTTGAGCTATAATTTTAGAGATGATTTTGTAAATAACATTGCAAAGCGCAATGGGCCTATACATCTCCAACTTATCAGCCTGTTCCTTCTTTGGAATAAGAGCCAAGAATGTGGCATTCAATGCTCTGAGCATTTCTCTACTGGAGTACAATTCCTATATCACCTTCATTAAGTCCTATTTTATAATGCCCCAAAAGTCTTGAAAGAATTTAGCTGGGAATCCATCAGGACCAGGGGCTTTACCTCTCTTCATGCTGAAGACAACCTCTTCCACTTCTAGCAAGGCCTTTGGCCACATAAGGCATTCATTCATTCCCTCATTTACCAATGAAGGGATGCATGACAAAATAGTATTTTCAGCCCCTTCATCTGGTGTAGGATCGCTAGCAAAAAGTTTTGAAAAGTACCAGACAGCTTCTCTGCTAATAGCTTGGGAAGAGGTTAAGCAAGTTCCATCCTGAGTGATAAGAGAAGTAATAAAATTACCATTGCACCGAGCCTACACAGACTTATGGAAAAAGGTTGTGTTCTTGTCTCCCTCTTGTAGCCAGTCATTGCGAGCCTTCTGCTTCCAGTAGATTTCTTCCCAAAGTTCCCACTCCGCTAAGACATTGGCAGCTCTAGCTTCCTCTAGGCGAAGATCCTCCAAGAATTTGCATTCTCTTATTTACCTGGTTATTTCATCAAGCTGTTCTTGTGCCTTATTTTTCCTACATTGTAAGTTCCTGAAATAACTTCTATTCCAGCCCTGCAGCTTCCCTTTAACATACTGGAGCTTTTTAAGAAAAGAATACATAGCTGTGCCATACACAGGCCCTCCCTGTCTCCACCACTGAGCCATGAGGTCATGGAGAGATGTGTCTCTAAGCCACATCATCTGAAACTTGAATGGAGGCTTTTTGGGCCTTTCAATGTAGCTAATGGACAGCTTGATAGGCTAGTGATCGGAGCCCCTCCATCCCAAAATTTTAGAATTGATAGAAATAGCACTAGATTGCCAAAAACAAGAAACTAAAAATCTATCTAGGCATTCAAAAATGGCAGCGTTACCTATTCTTCTGCTGCTCCATGTGAATAGCCTATTTAAGGGTCTAACATTAGATAAGCACAACATTTCCACATTATGGTGAAGACATTTAGTAGAGGGACCCAACCGATTCAAGCCTCCTCTTTTCTCCTCAAGACTTAGCACCACATTAAAGTCACCGGCAACTATCCAAGGCAGGAATGGATGACACATTCAGATGTAGCGAATGTGCTCCCATAGCTGCATTTGTCCATCAATATCAACAGGGGCATAAACATTGGTGATCAGGCATTGTTCCCTGGTTTCAAGAGAGGAAGCCATCACTGTTAAAGTTAATATGTTTGAAATCCAATGAATAGGTAGAATTTTTCTTGGGTCCCATCCCATAGCTAAGCCTCCAGCACTACCACAAGCACCAATACATTACCACTGGCCTCTATGCCAAATATTTAACATACAAGCAAAAAATGCTTCAACTAACAATTTAGTCTCCTAAATACAAAAGATATCTAGAGAATTATCCCAGACCAAATTACGCAAAGCTTTTTGTTTAGGGGAGCTATGCAATCCCCTTACATTCCATGATAAAACTATCATTGGGTGGGATGGGGAAAGTGTTCATCCATGGCTTTGACAACCCTGGCTTCCACCAGCAAATCACTAGTAATTTTCAGTCTATCTTGGTCTTTTCTTCTTCCAGCTTTGGAAGGAGTAGCCAAATTGACTTTCTTGAATTATTTTTGCAAAAGTCCAAGTGCACTGCTGGTTCTTTTTTCTTTTTTCCCAGCCTCCCCTTCCTTGACCAAATCTGCCCATCTAACTTCCTTCTCAGGCAGCTCACACTGGGCCTCGAACAAACCTCCCTCCTCTTGCTGAGAGCATACAAGAGGCACTTAAACCTGCACATTTAGGACTTCGTTAAAATCTGAAAGCTGACTGGGTTGCATCATCTCTTCCCCCTGTTCTTCCATTGAGATGCCATCTTCTATGGACATACAATCTAGGGCCTCGAATCTATTAAACTACAGGTCTGCATGTCTATTAGCATTTCCACGCCTTGGTCCACGGCATCTTGCTCTCTTTTTAATTGGTGTGAAACCATCCGTTCCCACTTGAAGTTGGTCTCCTGACCCTTGCACCATACTTGAATTATATGCATTTTTCCCTTTACCTATTTTATCATGTAGAGATTTGGTGTTTTCAGCTAGAGTTCTATGCCCATTTTCCTTCCCAGCTTTAGCTGTATTTGTCATTAAGGAATCTGAGCCAGTTTCTTTGGCTTTGGCCGCTAGATGGCACTGCCGGTGTAGGTGTCCATATACATGACAAATTTTGCACTTGAAGGGGATGGATTCGTAGTCAAGCTATTGTATCCATGACAAAGAGCCCATGAAAATTTATAAGGAATCTGGTAGCAGGTTATTTAAGTCCATGTCTACACAAATACGTGCATACGAGATGATCTTCTTGTCTAGTGACTGGTTTGCAATAGCCGTTGGCTTACCCAACATAACCCCAATCTGCCTGAGAATATCTTCTCACCAAAATTCTAGCAGAAGCTGTGGAAGACGAACCCAGACTGGGACACAAGCTGGGAGTTCATCAACTGAATTAAACCCCTTGTGTTAGGGTTTAAAAAATAGGCCCACCCTTTCATAGAAGTAGGGACCTCCTTCAAAAATGCAATTTCTATTAGATATAAAAGAAAAACTTACCAAAAAATAGCCATTTCCTACCAACATAATGTCAAAATCTCCTTCAATGGCCCAGGAGCGACGAATTCAGGATTCTAACGCCACTAGAGGGATTCTAATGCCAAAAAAATTTTAGATTAGGGTATGTGTTGACAAGTATTCCACATCTTCTTGAATTGCTTCCTATGGAATGACCAACACAGGGTAATCCTGGCTCCTCAAGAGACATCCATTTACTTTGCTGAGCCTTGAGCACTCACTGGTATAAAAGCTGTCCTAGCCGTGAGAGTTCACCCCAGGGGTCTGTGTCTTTCCTAGGGCCTGTCGATGGGCTGTTGGTTCCACCTCCGCTCACAGCCATCACAATCCCTTAATCAAAAGCTTTTCACACCCCTATCTCTTTGATTTGTGACAATGGGCTAGGATTTCAATCATCTGAGTTCACTAAGTGAGCCCATGATAATTAGATTACAATTAGATCATCCTCTAATCACTACCTACAAGGGAATATATTAACTAAGTCAACCAATAACAACCTCATAAACACTATCAAGAAGTCAACTATAGATAAATGAAGGGAGTGGAACCTTTTACTAAAATATGCACTCTAGGTAAACTAAACTAGGTACAAATAGGCCCATAAAGCTTCACCATATCTACTAGTTTATGGGAAATAGTCAGTGTTTCCAATAATGCTAATTTTTCTAATGTATCAGTTTATGCAAAAATGCATGGATCTCAATGATAAAATAGAGTCTATATTTTTGGATATTATCAAAATGGAATATTTCAAGGATAAAGCATTGCAAAGGTTCAATAAACATTAGGATGTGGTCAAGAGATGGTTTGATAAGAGATCAAAATTAAAAGTATTCCAGATCTTTGACTTGGTGCTATTATAAGACAAAACATGTGATAAAAAAGGAATTCATGAAAAGTTCACCCTATTGTGGATAGGACTGTATCAATTTTCATAAATCCTAGGTAATAATGTCTTTCATTTAAAATATCTTCAAGGTAATGATCTGACATATCTAGTTAATAGACAATTTTTGAAGCATTACTTCATTGCTACCCCATTTAGAGAGGTGTTTGATTAAAAATAGATATTTTGATAGAGGCAGGAGTATATTATATTTTCTTTATTAGTTAGTTCCCTACTTTCAATATTTTATTTTTATTAGACTAGTTCAAGTTTTCTAGATTTAACAATTTTACTTTCAGTAGTTTTCCTAATTTTTAGAGTAGTTTTATTTTGATTTCATGATAGTAAATTTTTTGTCAATCCTAGTATAATAAAACACATTTTGAGGTGTTTTGAATCCAACCTAAATCAAGAGGTAATACACACTATAGTTCATAAATTTAATCCAGGTAAGCAATGAGAGAGTTGACCATGAATATATTCTAAAGCTAATGATTTCATTAGGTATGTGAAAGTTGCTCCCATAGTCCTATGTAAATTTAGAAAAATCTCCTTGTTCCATTGGATCAAATGCACATAAAATCTTAATACTTGTTTAAGGTAATAATCATGGACATGGCTAAGAGTTGATAGGGACATTTTGATTAAATCCAAATTTTAACTAAGACCAACTCATTATGGTCACCCTTTTCCCTCTTTTTGAGAAAAAAAAGAAAAGAGTTAAAAAAATAAAAGGCATGATACAAAAATCTAAAATAAAATAAAAAAATGATTCAAAGCCTACATGATGAAATAAGATAAATGTATCACGCATCATGAAAAAAATGAAAGAATGAGGAATATGTGATCAAAAGTATCTTTGTTAGGGCTATGGATGCCTAGTTGGAAGTAGAGAAATACTTGAGTTGACCATATACACACCTAACTCACAATCAAATTGAAACCTATAGCTCACTCCCATGTCTTTTCCTTAAAACATGAGACAAGAGATAAATAAAAACACTTTTCACACACAGATCCAAGGTGTAAGTAAAGATAGTATGTTGCATAGGATTATTGAGAGTCTATTTTTATTTCTAGTTTAATAATTTATTTTGGGATGAATTTATGGTTGATATTGGGATTTTAAAACCATGTATTTTGGATTCTTTAAAACTCTAGAGTATTCTCCCCTATGAGATGCCATTTGTTATATTTAACACACCCACCCTATTTTTTCTCTAAAAAGTGAGGAACCCCTTTATTTTTTAGAAATAATGAATATATTATGTAGGTATCTATGTGTTTTTGAGGATTATGATGGTTGTTATTATTAGTTAGAAAATTGATACTTTGAATTTTTAATCATGTTGAGGCATATTTATTTCCATTCTAAAGCACCTATTCAAACTAACCTATTAATGAAAAGATGAGAAGAATAGATTTACATGAAAATAATTTAGATTACTTATTTTGGAATATTTAGTCATTTAAAACTTCCATTTTAGAATTTTTAATTCCAAAAACTTTCTTGTCAGCAACTTTGTCTTCGGATACTTCACTTCATCGAGAACTTTCACTTCAGAAATATGTGTTTCAAAAACATTCTCTTTGAAAAGATTTCATCAGCAAGTTTTGTTTCAACAACTTTGTTTTAGGAATTTTATTTTTTTCATATTATCATTTATAAGGATTTTATTTTAAATTATTTGTGTTAAAAAGCTTTGTGTCAATCAATGCGTTTCAAAAAATCCTATTCAGAAATTTTCATTTTAGAGACTCTTCATCGAAAGGTTTATGTTAGAATTTTTAGATTGAAACCTTTTTCATCAGTAACTTTGTTTAATCAACCTTAGTTTTGGTAGCTTTATCTTTGAGGAATTTCTATGCAACTACTTTCACCCCAACCAATCTTTCTATAGGGTACTTAGTCATTGGCAAATTATTTTAGAAACTTTGGGACAAAATCCTTTGGGACCAAACTCTCTGAAGAACATTTTGCATTTCAAAGTCTTTTGGCCTAAAGTAAAGTTTTAATTCTCTTGACTAGACTATATAATGACACATGGAAAATTATGGAAGGCAACACCATGACACCCCAAATAACATGGAATCTTATGTGACATGTATACTAAGACAAGGTGGTCGAATTCAAATTGAATGAAGGTGAAAAGCTTATAGACATTGATGGTTAATGGTGTACAAACTATAAATTAATGATAAGTATATTAAAATTGAGCCCCTAACCAAGTTCACCTCATTCCATCTTAAATATTGAGTAAACTTCATCTTTAAATGATTCAAAAATCCCTAATTTCTATCAGAGTGATTTTTTATATGTAAAATTTAGTTTAATGTTAAACACCATTATCAAAATCTTGGATCATACCAGTATCTATGAAACCACCATAGCATCATCATCTAGGTCATATAAAGGGGCCTCAAAACCATTTAGGTTCTCTAACAAGGAATCCACATAGTATTTGGATAAAGTGTTTGATTCCATTGTTTTTGATGGATGTTTTCTAAATTACTTGGTATTATGTGAAGTAGTCAAAAATGTAGACTCCCTTACGCTTGAAGAAGACATCTTAGCTGAGGATAAGTAGATAGTAAAGGACCTTCTTCCTTTCAAACATCAAGCCCTACATTACATAGCTATGAAACTAGATGTTATGATGTGTATAGATTTACTATGAGGCCTCTTTTTCTAAGGGATAATAGAAGATGGTAAATACTTTTATTATATTGAAAATAACATAGTTTTCATATATATAGTAGGGGGAACATTTAATAAGTATTTGAGCCTACCCATTCTAGATGTCACTTTTAATTTTTATAATATCATTACATGGAATAAGGCCAATAATATGGAGTGATCTCTATCAATGTGGATTCTCCCCAAAGAAACTTTCACTCTAAAAGAATATGTCAAGAACCCTATTCCCATCACTCAATTCAAAATGTAAATCCATGTGGGAATGACACTATTAAACATATTTTTTGTCCATGAAAGTATATACTTCTTATATTTGGAGTGGGTTCCCCTATAAGACTTGTTAAGTACCTCAGAGTGTACCTACACTTTGGGGGAAGTGATTAGTGCACACCTTAAAGAACTAATATTACATAAAGACAAGATGCCATTAGGAGGAAATTTATACATGATGTCTTATCTATTAGACATAATCATGGGTACTATATATAGATATAATGACATCCTATGGGATCCCAAACCAAACATGATAAACAATTTTTTGAACATATACTCCTATGTTAGAAACATATCAAAGATTTTTGAGGACCTCTACACTCAGGTTTGGATTGCTATCCATATCTGGCCTTTGGTAATAATTTCACCTAGCATAATGAGGACACTTGTCAACAACATAAGAGACTAATGACTCTACCCAAATTACACTGTTATCATGGTAGCTAGCCATAAGGTGGATTCTCTTTAGCTCCCTAAGTTTTTTCTAGACAAAGTGTTTGAATAATAAATTACATACCAGATTTGAAATGGTATTGATGAGGAATTATGAAGAAAAACAAGACCACATTCCATGGCTCCCACATCACCATTGGGAGAATGTAATACATAATTTACAAGTAGTTTAAGGAGGCTAGGAGTGCCATGAAAGCACATGATTTACCTACCCTCCCTCATAGAGATTGGGATCCTCATGGAAAGGTCTAGAAGAAAATTCATACCCTTGGCCTTGATTATAAACATGAGCAAATGGATCATGATTTTTTGGTCTTGAATGATAAAGATGATGAAGAGGTGAAAGAAAGGGTTATAACTGCTAGATTGAGTGAGGACTTATTGAGAGTGATATAGGTAGAACCATCTCACACAATCAGTGAAGGAAAATTTTAAATACCACCTCCTAGAGGATGGATATGTTCTTATTTTTGGAGTGGTAGGTCATCACAAAAACTAGGAGAGGGACAATATCCCTAAATAGCTCAAGGCCAACCAAATAAAAAATAATAGTTGGAAGGTGTGGCACCAATTATTGGAAGGAAAGATTAAAAACAACAAGATGAATAAGTTCTTGACTTTACACAAGTATAAGAGGAGCATGGGCTCCAAGTTCAAGATTCAACCATTGAACTGATAAAGGTTAAGAAAAAGCTCTTTGAGGAGCTAACTCAAGGGATAGATATTATATAGAGGGAATAATTTAGGATTATTTGCTTTGACTCCTTTGATTAAAAGTAAAAAATATCTTCTTCAACCCTGACACCTAGAATTATCCCCCCTTATCTTCCCTAATAGGTAACAATTCCATAAGATGGAAGAGTAACCAAGTGTTACCAATAGAAGCCTATGGGAGATATACCACAAACAATATCCACACAAACACTCAAGGAGGCACAACCTTCACTAAAAGGTAAGTCAACATAAGAGGTGGATAAGGAAGAGTTATATTAGGCTAAGGTATTGAGCCTACAAAAACTAAAGGCCAAGGCACCTCTCATATGTGAACCATCTGGTAAGGGTTTTTTTCTCATAGACCCTTTCGGCTTTTTCCCTTTGATGTCTTTACCTATAGTTTATATCACCCCTGTATTAGTTGTTTTTACATTCATCCCTATTCAATCTATACTTGTAGAAATCCTCTTCATGTACCCATATGCTAATCTACCTACTACCGGTTCACCTAATCCACCCTCTACTATTGTAGTATCCATCCCATCAATACTATATTTATCCATTCTATCTATTATCCAATCCATCATCTCAATTATTTATTCTTCTACCCAATTGGGTTCACCTTTTCCTTGCTCAACTTTAAATTCCATAAATAAATTAGTAATTGTTGATCAATTTATAACCTTAAACCTAAAAAGGGGTCAACCTCAGATCTTTCAGTTTTGATCTAAGATCATTGTCCCTCATGGTTTCCAACCATCTTTATGGGTTTGGATTATTCAAGAAGCCCACTATCTTGTCATGATATAGAATTTATTTGTGACCCTATATACCTTTATTATAACTTTAATCAAGTTTTTTCATGATGTTTGATCATGTGTAAGGGTATTTGGGCAGTTTGATGGAGCTTCAACATTTGAAAAATGCCATGGTGAGGGTGAATTGAAAAGGTAGTATAATGAAGACTCATAAACACCTATGATCTATCCAATTATATAAGGTATGTTCATCTTGAAAGCTTTCATAAAATAATGAGAAGTGTATTAAAGGTACAATTAAGGTTTTTGTTAGGTAATAAGGGTCTCTTCATAGGTATTAACATAATATTAATTTTGTTTTCCCCTTTAAGGTCATGTCTATATATATCAAAATCAATGTTTCAAATCATAATAAGGCCTAATTTGATCTTTATGGGCCACTAGGCAACCTTTCATGACTTCAATAAACCTCATGATCTTGATTATACCATCACTAAAGTGTTTCATATCCCATTAAGCCCATTACCACCATGGTCAATGCTTAAATCCTCCCTAATGGGCCCTACACATGCTAAGTTATGACTTTTCAACTCCCCTAATCAGTATCAACAACTTAAAAACATCAAATGACCCTTATTTTCCCTTTATAACACTTAATAATGATGTCTTTTTGTTTGAATCAAGAATAAATGTAGAGAAATTGTAGGTTAAAGAGGTTTCCAAAACGGTATGAATTCATACATTACAAATTAATTTAGGTGGAGTCAAGGATTGGCATATGGATGCCATTGATGGAAAGTGGAAGGAAATTATGTGTTTAAATTCCTTGAGAGCTCAAAATTGACCCATCTTCCCTCGATCTCATTAGTAGGCTTGAATAAATCCTCAAGTTTATACTCAAACCATACAGAGGAGAGAGAATAGGGGCTCAAGATCTTAGCTAGGGGAAGTACACTCAGTCATCTTCCATCCATGGGAATTTTTTTATATATTGGTCCCATAAGATGTATGAACATTTCTTAATAACTTAAGGGATATGCATGTCGCCTATGTCTACATAGGCTAAATGGAACATGATAGTTTTCATGGAATATTAGCTTGTTTGGTAAAAAAATGAGGGATCCTATTTATTCATATTTTGAAGGAACTTCTCATGGAATTTTTAGTGTTTGTCTCATGTGTGAGCCTCTAAAACCAATAAACCTTTAAAGATAGCATAGTGTGTAATCTGTAGTTAGATTTGGGTAATGAACAAAGTGTTGAATGATTCCATTAGAAGGAGTTGGCAATGTTAAGGGTTGGTTATGTTATTTCAGATTCTCCATGCCTCTTTGATCAAATTTTGTGTTCATAATTGCATCATGTCATCTCAAAATATATTTAAATAAAAGGGCTTATACATATCTAAAGTTCATTATCTATTAGCATTGTATGTTGTTCAAAGTTACCCTTAGAGCCTTCAAATTTAGCTAAGAACATGAAGTAAGCATTAAATTCATAATATGTCATCATAATGTCCTTTTGAACAAGTATATTAACCTCTATGGAAGAATCAAAAGCATATAAAATAACATCCTTTCATAAAAATCTCACTTAGTCAATTTTGTAAATGTAAAGGTTTCTTAGCCAAAATTAAGGTTTATCGAAGATTCTTCGGTTTCATTTTTGGACTATTTATGCTCCTTTTTCTACCTCCAAAGTGCTATATTTGCATAGGTTTGTGTATAATGGTATTCAAGGTTAATTTTTGTTGTCTTATAATGGTTCTTATGATTTATTCCATGTCATTTTCATACCTTACCATTTCATGTTGTTTCCCACTATCATTTTCACTATGTTTTAACCCTGTTATTCATGTTTCAACCCCATATCACTCCATAATCATCTTCATTCACTCCTCTACCCTTACTTCCTAGTTTGAGTCATATTAAATAGATATAAATACCAATTATAACCATCAAGGATAATGAGATCATGAATAATAGGTCCATATATGGTCATACACCTAACTGAGAAAGCAAATAACCACCTACAGCCAGTCATTTGAGCCTACTGTAAAGGATTCTCCAAAAGGCACTATGTGGACCATTCATGGCCATAAGGAGTGGTATGAGAATAATAAGGTATGAATACCAAAGAGATTAATTAGGATATTATCATGTCACAAAGGTTTTCAAGTAGCTATAGACCATTTTATATTCTCATATGAGCTTGTTACTCAAATGCTTATAGGTAGTCTGCAAGCAAATGAAGATATATAACATTATTGTTACATATTGAAGACCTACATATTTATAGGGTAGAAGGAAAAATTCATACCAGATTAGGTAAGGATAAATATTAAAAATGAATATAAATACAAGTATTAACCCTATCTAAAGGGATAGAAAATAGTCAACATAGGCTTGAAGATAAAACATGCCTTTTTAGGCATAAACCATAAGCATAAAGAGGAGAATTTATACAAAGGAAGAGAGGTTGGAAATCACCATATAATATTTTTCCTATAATATATGCACATGGATGACATAATATCACCATGATAATTGAAGGAAAAAAAGGAGGAGACCCTACTTAGAACTCTTATGCGTAACCACTTAGAGTTGCAGGAAACTTACAACTAGTCTGGATAAAATGACTATTTGGGGCCCCTATAGTCACAACCAAACCTAAAAAAATAGTAAAAATGGTCATTTTGAGTATTAAAAGGAATAAATTCTTCTATTTTTGATAGAAATATAGTGGCTATACCCATTATTTTATCTTAGACCTAGCCTAGTTTATGATAGTTAGTTTTAGGGTTAGATGAGTAAAATCATGTTTTGAAGGGTTTATAGGAATATTAGGGTCCATATATGGTTTTATATTAGTTAAAAAATATTATAAATGTCCTCATAAATCATCTAGGGGAAGCAACATCTTAGTTTTTAGTCAAATTCACTTGAGAACAGGCCAAAGCAGACATGTCTTAAGCCTAATCTCAAACCCTATTGTCATTTTAGAGAGCCCCAAACCCTTATAAAAAAATTTATAGCCAATGAGGAATGTGTAAGGTTGTTTTAGACCATTATAATAATGTTTAATGTATAGATAAATAAGAAAAAATGTTTGAATGGTTTTAAGACCTTGATCGAGTCTTTTAAATTCAACACTGTAACTCAAATCCCAACTTTAAGTGTTCACATAATTCACCACTAAAGGACTAAAAACCAAATATCTTGTGGAATTTTAAGTATCCATATGTACTAAAGATACATGAAGTATTGGTTAGCATTGGGGTGATAACCTTTATGAACTATCCTTAATAAAATAACCTATCAAAATTGGTTAGTAGAAAACCTAAGTGCCACCTTATAATGCTCCTATCTCTACACACCCTTTGCATGGGACCCCAAGATACTTTTGGAAGATGAGGAGGTCAATTCACTATAGGTTCATGGAAATTGGTCCTAGTTTGGATGTTTGTATGCTATGAACCATCTTTAAGATGGTGAACATCTCAAACCCATCCTAAACCCCAAAAATGACCCAATGGTTGATTATTGATCCAAAAACCATCTAGAATAGGTCGTTTGACGTTAAAATTACTTTTACTATCTCCTCAAGTCTTCTGAGCATCATGATAACTCACTAGTTGGCATGTGTAGGATTCAAACTATAGGGAACATGCCCAAAGGAGCTAAATTGAGCCTAAAATCAAAGAGATTAAAAGTTTTTATGTGAATAATGAAGATAATATATAAGTATGTCTTATAAAGCCTCTAAATAAGCTCTCCAATAATTATCATAGTGACCTCCATGACTAGTTATGCAAGCATATAGGAACATGTGATAAAACTAATGGTTGTATGCACTCATCAAAGGTCAAGAGGCTTGATCAATTAAATGTTTCTTCTCCATAAGACCTCTGAGGTAACCTTTAGGATTATAAGAAGGTGTAAGTTCCTCACAACCCTAGGGTTTAGGCTATAGTTTAAGATTAAGTTCTACAAATAGACTAGTCTATCATCTCCACTAGGACCATGTCACAAAAATGCAAAGAAAAGAGAAACTTGGGAAGAAAGGATGCTTTATAACTTCTTGGAAGAGATTATCATGATGTTTAAATACCCCTTGGTCACTCTAATTTCTATGATATTCTTACAATTAGTCATTCTAGCTTGTAGACACCCAAAAACTACTCAAGAAGCATGCTTACTACCCAAGGAGCATCTTTAAATGCTCACAACTATAGGGATGTTTTTGATGGGGATACAAGAAATTTAGTGGATATATAGGGGTTTATTTATAGGAATTTAGTGTAATTGATTTATATGTTTGGTTACTAACCTCTATGAACCATCACTAGGACTCCCAAACACTCGTAAACCCCTCTTAAACCCTAATAGGGACTCTACTAGGAATATTTTATGAGAAATGCATTCAAGTAGTTAGGAAAGATTGAATAATACTTAGAGTGTGTTACTAACTCATATTATCTCATTACCTTAGTACTTTATTGTATGGAGGCTATATGGACACCTCTAAAAAGTGTAAAATTGTAAGGTTTTGAGTAGAGAATGGGTTGTAGAACCTAATCAAGAGTTTTAAACTATGGTAAGGGTAATTTTAAGACTTAATTTACTCATAAAATATTGGAAATGTTCATAAATTTTCCTATAGGTATCTCTATTAACTCTTAAAAATCCATTCTATGGAAATGGTCTAAGAGGTTTAGTCTTGCAAGATATATAAGTTTGTAAATAGAAGATACTTGAGAAGTCTAAATGTCAATGCATGGGGTTCATATAATAATAATATAAGTCTTCTTAGGTAATTTCAGAATATAGTTCAATTTTTCAAAGCCTTTAATAGTGAATATGTAGAAAATAAACAACTTGCAAATGAGTCCTATTTGATCAACTAATAGAAGGTCCCAATGGGCATAGAATAACATGAGGAGGTTAATGAGACACCATTAAAATTTATATATATGAATTCAGTCAAGCTTATTCCAAATTAGATACCATTATTAAGAAATGAAGATAGTTTCATTATTAAATCAACATGCATATTGAAGGAGAGGTTGCTCAATGCCTCCTAAGAGGGCTAATCACACATATGTGCACATTGAAACTACCATTGGAAGGAATAATGGACTATTTTAGTAATGGTTAAGCTTATAATGGGGTTAAATAGAATATTTAAAACCTCTATACCTCATTTAAATTCCAAAGGGATTCAATTAAGGACATCAATGCATGAGGAGAGTGAATATGACTATTGTAACTGCCATGTACCACCTTGGACTCATTCATGGCCTCTCCTATGCCTAAATTCTTATCTTTTCTCTCTCAAAAATTCTATATAAGTATTAATTAAGCTCTTATTTTTGCATCCCTTATATAGGTGTAATAAAGCTTTGCCAAAATTGTACCTTACCTTTTTGAATCAATAAAATAATAGTTGGAGACTTCTTTTGAGTGTTAGTGTGTCTTGTGAGAGTTGATTTGTATAATGAATGAGTGTAATTTTCTTCTATAGGTCATTTAATGCACCTAAATTTATGTGATTAGTATGTACATATTATGTAAATTATTGATATGCAAAAATGTTCTTGAGTGTTGATGAGCTAATAGTGTCAAATGCAAACCTAGGTTCTTGGCTTCCAGGTTATAGGACTTTCTCTTGATATTCACATGAAACATTCATGTATAGGAATTTATCAATAGGTTTGATCCATTTTTGGTTTCATCAAGTTCATTAGTGTTCTTAAGATACATACCAAGAGAGGATCTTCAATCATTAATGCATTACCACTTTAGTTTAGGTTCTTTTACAAATTTTCATCTCTTTTCCATTTTCATCCCAATAAGATTAGGTCTTAGAGAGTGGATCCAAGTGAAAAATAAAGGGAGCTATCCCCATAAAAACCAGAGGTTTGACCTAAACTTTAGGTATCCCAAAACCTATAGGTCAATCTAATGTTAGTCCAAGTATGAGTTAGATGTGAAAAATCCTACTCAATAAGGGTACAACTTGGGTAGATAATAGTTCTAACATGGCTAGTGGGACTAGATATTAATTGCCTTGAGACCTGATTTGACATGATTTGACAACTTTTGAGGACATCTAGAAGGATAAAGGAAATTAGTGATAGATCTGTAGGTAGTTTCATGCAAAAGGTGGCCACTAGATCATCTTCAACATGTAAGAAGATTGAATTTGTTGAGCTATCATTAGATATTACAAGAATAAATAGGTTTCCCTGGTTCAAACCTAATCTTAAACCTCCTAATTCACCCAATTCCATCAATTTTTCCCACACACAATCTACTACAAGCCCTATAATCCCAATGGCCAGACCTATAATGTAAGCATTTATACCCTTTAATGGTTATATTCCTTTGAACCTAAAATAGTTTGATGATATCCCATATACTACCCTTAAAATTATACCCTAATTTATAGGAGAAAAATCCACCACTCCTATGGAACACATAGATGATATAACCAACTTGTTCTTAGTACATAACATAACCCAAAAGAATGTAGCCATGAGACTATTAAAAACCTCCTTGAGGGGAAAATAACTTTAGTTGTATAGGAGCCTCACTCCTACCTCCATAATCACATGGGATGAATTTGGTGAGTGTCTATAGAAGCACTTTGAGGATAGGAGTGACCATGTTCCCCTAGTAGATTAACTCAAGTCAATTAAGAGAGCACCCCAAGAATCCATGGTTGATTTTAATTACATATTTCAAAAAAATTAGAATAAGATTCCTATCATAATTAATCCCACCACTAACTATGCCTTTTTATACTATTTAAGTGCCTTAAATTCTAATGTTGTTGTGATGGTATAGTACATAGGGGGTAATACGCTACTAAAATCATATGGTATCTCTATAAGAGTAGAAAAATTCTTGATTCAAGTAAGTAAGCTTACTTTTAGGCCCCTCATAACTTGATTTATATAAATTTAACCCTATAACCTCATTATTGCTCCATTTCCATCTCCAAACAATCAAGATCAGCCTGATGGCAGCCAAGTAGATAGGTTTGGTAAGATAGAGGGGTTACTCAAAGCAAAAAACAACAAATTGGTAACCTTTAAGAGGTAGAAACATACATAATATAGGACTTATCAATCCCCTTACCAAGATCCATACCAATCTTACCCATATAATAGGCCCCCTTATCCACCTAACTAACAAGGCCAAGGGTAGATTACATAGGCTAGATCTTATAATATTTACAACCCCAATGTTGCTAGCAGTTTAAGGGAATTGGTTCTAAATCAACATAACTATGCATAAGAAGGTCAGTGGTCTACTCCATGGGGGAAATTAGGTGATATGTTAATCTACTCAAGTAGGGAAGGATGGTATAATTATTATATCTATCAGAGTCCTACTTTTGAACCACATGATAATATGCCTCCTCCACAACATAAAAAAGGCTCTCAAGTGCCTCATGGAGACATGCCCTTCATAAACCCAGGTAAAGTTCCAAGTTAACAAGGAGTAAATGTAAGTAAGGCACCTACTGAGACCACATTTTATAACTTTTAATAAGGTAAACACTCTTTTGAGTAAGTGGAATAAAATTTGGGGTAAAATATGCCCAAGGTAGATAATTCAATTGCAACCCACATAAGAGTTAAGAGAAGGATGGTTGAAGATAGTTTGGGATAGTCTAAGGCAACTCAAACACATCCTAAAGTAGCTTAAGATCATACCACTCAAGGTGAAATCCATAAAATACCTCCAACATAATGGACATCACAAGGACATGGGCAATAGTAGAAGAGTCCATTCCCTAATTCACACAAGCTAAAACTAATGCCTCTACTTCCAACTTCTAGCCTAAGAGTGCAAACTCTACCTTAAAAATTGTAGATTAAATTAATAATTACAATGTTAATATTCTTATGTGGTATGCTCTACTCATTCTAGGGTAGAAATATCTCCTTCAACAAGAGCTCTCCAAACTTTCACTCGTGAACAAGTAAATTGATAAGATGAGTACAATTTATGTTAGTGGGAGTGAACCTAATGAAATACAAGATCCTAAAGTAGTAAAAAAACCTCCTTTATACTTTTCATTCATAATTACATGATAGAGATGGTGCTTCTACTTCAATCATGGCAAAAGCCATAACTGATAGGTTAGAGATCAAATATGAACCCAATGAAAAAGGAGTTTTGAAATTAGATGGGTCCCACACAAATATATTAGGTGTTATTAAGGACCTCAAGATAGTATTGGCTACTTGTCCTAACTATATCATATCCCAAGATTTCATTGTAGTGGATCTTCCCCCATATTTTTTGCTATGATTATCTAGGGATTTCATTGAAAATATTGGGAGGTATCTTTATTCTAACTGATCATACATGGTTTCTAGGACTAGGTATAGGAAAAGGGCCACCATTAGGTCTAATCATTTTTCTAGGTTCCACTTAGAACCCTACATGCCCAACCTTTCCAATGTGAACTACACTATCCTAGATGAAGATGAGAACATCAATGATCAAGAAGCCAAGGATCATCTTGAAGGCATCTCAGATCTACTCCTTGATGAATGCCCCTAAAATACCATTTATGAGGTAGGACTAGGTTTATATTATATGCATGAAGAAGGATCTATTATACCTAGTCTCACAAGCCCTAATCAAGGTCATGAAGGCATATGGACTTTATTTTTTGATGGATCAAGGTCAAATAATCAAAGTGGGACAAGAGTGATGTTTGTTTTACCTTATAATCATAGGTAATATTTTTCATTAAGGTTTAAATTTGGTTATAATTCAAACTCTATATAACATGAAGCCTTCATACATGGGCTATAATTGTTAAGGAAAAGAGGAATCGATATTTTACAAGTGAAGGGCTATAGTGATCTAGTGGTGAAATAGGTGAGAGGTGTTAGTGAAGTAAATAATACTATTTTTAAGGCCTACGAGAACCATGTTTGGGATTTCTTGGAGGATTTCCTAGTATTTGACATCTGTTTTATACCAAGGGAGTCTAATCATCATGAAAATAGACTAGCAGTCATTGATACATAATATGACATTTTTAATGGAGTATAAGGTACTCAAGGATAGTCACAAATCAAGGTATGTAGAACATCTATACCTGATAATGAGGTGAGTTTACAAGTATTTGAAAATGATGATCAAAATACTTATTTTCTCATGCATGAGGTAAAATTCCATCATAAGAACCAAGGTATATTGGAGCATCCATTTGATGACCAGATTATATAGTTAAGGAATAAAAATTTACCCAAATTATTGGTGAAATTGGAGAGTATCTTCAATGAAAATTATCAATTGAGGAAGGACAAGGTGAGTATCTCAACCAAAGAGGAACACTATGAGAAGGTATCCATTTTCAAAGATAAGTTACTTAAGTTGGAAAAAGTGAATACCAATGAAGAGAGGGTTACCTTAATAGCCTTATGATAGGAGTATTTAGATGTGTTTTCATGAGAATAACATGATCTAAAATGTTTTTACCCCAAGTTATCCCAACACACCATAGAGTTGGAGGATAATGCAAAATTGGTAAGGTAGAAGCAAAGACTAGTCTACCCTAAGGTTGAAGAGCTCATGAGAAGGGAATTAACTAAACTTATTGAATCTAAGATAATATTCCCTATAAATAATTCCTCATGGGTGGAAAACCTTGTTCATGTGAGGAAGAATAATGAAGAAATATGCCTATGTGTTGATTTTAGAGACCTTAACAAGGTGTCTTTGAGAGACCGTTATCCACTACCATCCATGGATCAGATCCTTCAAAAGGTTTTAGGATATCCAAGGTTATATTTACTAGATGTATAATCTAGATATAATCAGGTATTGGTTATGGAAGAATATGGACACATGATTTCTTTCACAACAAAGTGGGGCACCTATGCATATATGAAGATGCCCTTTGGACTATCCAATATAGGCACAACTTTCTAAAGGGTAACGTATGTTGCCTTTTAAGGTCTCATTAATGATATTGTGATCATATATCTTGATGAAATAAATATGTTTTAAAAGGACCCTGATGATCACATGTCACACTTGAGTTTAGTCTTTGATAGGTGCAGGTAGTTTGGAGTTTCTTTAAACCCCAAGAAATGTATCTTTGTAATCCATGAGGGAAGATTATTAGGACATGTGATGTCAAAGGCATATCCATAGACCATAATATTATTAAATAAATCTTACCCTTACCCTTGTCAAGTAGAATAAAGGTTTGTAGAGCTTCTTGTGAAAGATTAACTTCATAAGGAGGTTCATTATAGGTTTTACAAAGTTGGTAAAGCCACCTAATCATATGATTAAGAAGCACAAGGATTTTACATGGAAAAGGAATCAAAGATAAGATTGGAGGCCATTAAGAAGGAAATATCTCAATACCCCACCCTCCTCAACCCTGACTTTAGCAAATATTTTTTCTTGTATACATTCTCCACAATTGATGTCATTTTTTGTATGCTGATGCAGTAAAATGATGAAGGACTTGAACAACCAATTGCATTATTTATTCAAACCCTAAAAGGATAAGAATAAATGTATAACTTTATGGAAAAACATGTCCCTTATATTATTAGAGGTTTGAATAAGTTTAGACATATGGTGTCTAACAATAAATTCATAGTGATGGTAGTGCACCCAAACATCAAGGAGTTCATACTTAACATATATTTAAGTGAGAAGAGAGATGGGTGGGTAAAAAATTATATGGAGTATGAAATTAAAGTAAGGGTTACCAAGATTAATAGGGATAGAGGTATCTATGAACATCTTAAAATAAGATAGAGAAGATAAGGACATGGTGTTGATAGTCCATGATAGTCAACAAGTAGCTGTAAACATGACTCCTCTAAGCTGGACCCATGATGTGATAAAGTTTCTCCAAATAGGCTAATGTCTTATGAGATTAGATAAGAATATAAAGAGACACTTTATGCTGAAAACCATACCTCACACTTTGGTGCATGGATTTATTTTAAATAATGATATAGGAGGTATGCTTTTAAGGTGTGTTGAATCAAATTAGATTGATAGGTTACTTTACCAGTTTCATGATGGGCCTGAAGATGGGCACTTTGTTACCAAGACCACAACCTATAAGATCATTATATTTGGTTATTTTTGGCCCACATCATTTAGATATTTACATGCTTGGGTCAAAGAGTGTTATAAATGTGCCATGTTTATTGGCGAACAAAACATAGTTTCCTTACCCTTGCAATCCATCCAAGTTGAGCATCCCTTCATGAAAAGGGGCTTAGACTTCATAAGCATGATCCATACCCATTCTAGTGTTGGGAATAAGTGGGTACTAATATCCATTAAATACTTTTAAAAATGTGGGTGGAGGTAGATGCACTTAAATAGGCTAATGAAAACTCTGTCTTGGAGTTATATGATAGTGTTATAACTAAGTTTGGTGTACCTTCAATAATCATATCTGATAATGCCTTAGCCTTCAATATTTCTAAAGTATGTGATTTGGACCTTAGCCTTAGTATGTACCTCAAGGATTCCTCTAACTATTACCCATAGGGAAATGGGCTAGTAGAGTCCACCAAAAAAAAACTTAATAAGGATCATTAAGAGGAATATGGAAGACAGTTAAAGGGAATGACACATAAAGTTGAAGACTACCTTGTGGGAAAATATATTCACACTTAAGAGGTATACTAGACACTTGCATTACCTCCTTATCTATGGTAGATAAAAAAGACTACCTATTTCCATTGAGCTTCCAATCTTAGATCTTGTTCACTGACTTGATCTCTTAGAAAATGATGCAATGCATGTGAGAATGAATGAGCTAAGATAGTTAGAGGAGACAAGGGATAATGCCATACATGTCATGTGATATATTAAACACCATGTCAAGAAGTAATTTGATAAAATAGCTTCATCCAAGACATTATAATAGGGATATATAGTGCTTAAGTGGAATGAAGACCATGCCAAGCCAGGAAAACACTCCAAGTTTGATTGCCTTTAGATTGAACCTTATATCATCACTAGTTGTAAGGAAAGTAATGCTTTTCAACTATCTATGTTTAATGGTGAAGAACTCCCCATCCCTATTAATGGAATGTTCCTCAAGTTTTGATATTAGGCTTCATCATGTTTCTCTTTTTCATAGTAGTTTTTTTTTAATCATAATAAGGCCTATTTGATCTTGATGGGCCACTAGGCCACCTTCCACACCTTCAATAGACCTCATGAGATTCATTAGACCATTAATAAAGTATTTCAAACGCAATTAAGCCCATTACCACCATGGTTAATGCCTAAATTCTCCATAATGGTCTCCACATGTGTTAAGTTATTACTTTTCAACCCCCCTAATTCATACCATCAACTTCAAAACATCACATGACCCCTATTTTCCATCCATAACACATGCTAATGATGTCTTTTAGTCTAAATCAAGAATAAATGTAGAGAAATTATAGGTTATAGAGGTTTCCAAAATGGTATAGATCTATACATTATGGACTAACTCAAGTTGAGTTAAGGGTTGGTACAGGGAGGTCAGTGATGGAAAGTGGAAGAGAAATGTAGTGTTTTAGTATTTGGAGAGCTCAAAACTAACCCATCTTCCCCTCAAGGTGATTGGCAAGCTTGAATAACTCCTCAAGTTTATACTCAAACCATATAAAGGAGAGAGAATGGGAGATAAATATATTATCTAGGGGAAGTACACTCATTTAGGATCCATCCATGGGAATTTTTTTCTAGATTGGCCCCCTAAGTTGTATGAACATTCCTTAAGAACTTAAGGGATCTATATGTCACCCATGTCTACAAATGGCAAATGGAATAGGATGGTTTTCATGTATTATTAGATTATTTGGTCAAAATAATAAGTTTTCCTATTTCCTTAGGTATTAAAGGAACCTTTCATGGAATTTTCCATGTTTAGATCACATGCTTGATCTTATGGAAGCAACAAACCTTAAAATATGGCACAATGAGCAATTTGTAGGTAGATCTAGGTAATGAATAGAGTGTTGAAAGCTTCCATCAAAAGGAGTTAACAATGTTAAGGGTTGGCACGTGATTCAATCTTCCCCATTCTTCCTTGCTCAAATTTAGTGTTAGAAATAGCCTATTATCATCTGAAAAGATCTTAAAATAAAGGGGCTCATACATATTTAAGGTTCACTATCTATTAACAATGTATGTTATTCAAAGTTACCCTCAGAGCCTTCAAATTTAGCTAAGAACATGGAAGGAGGTGTTATAGTCATAATATGTCATCATCATGTCCTTTTTAATCTCCATAGCAACCTCATAGGCATATAAAACACCCTAATTACCTCTAAAGCTCACTCAGTTAGTTTTGCAAATGTTAAGGTTTTTAATCCAAAATTAAGGTTTCTCAGAGATTCTTAGGTTTTAGTTTTGCATAGGTCTATGTATGAGGGTCATTAAGGTTAATGTTTATTTCCTTTGAATTGTTATTATACTTTATTACATGTCATTTTCATACCTTACCATTTCATGTTGTTTCCCACTACCATTTTCACTTTATTTTAACACTGTTGTTCATGTTTCACCACCATGCCACTCCATAGTCATCTGCATTCACTCCTCCACCCTTCCTTCCCAATACAAGTCATATGAAATAGATGTAAATACACCTTGTAATCATAAATAATGATATCATGAATTATATGTATACATATGGTCATACACCTAATTGAAAAATCAAATAACCACCTACAACCAATCATTTGAGCCTACTGTATAGGAGTATCCAAAAGGCATTGTGTGGACCATTCATGGCCATAAGGAGTGGTATGATCATAAGAAAAATTTCATCCCAAAGATATGAATGAGGATATGACAATGTCACAAAGGTCTTTAGGTAGCTACATATCATTGTAGATTCTCATATAAGCTTGATACTCAAACCCTTGTATATAGTCTACAGGGAGATGAAGGTATATAGCATTGTTGGTACATATTGAAGACTTCCATATTGATAGGGTAGAAGGAAAAATTAATACCAGATAAGGTAAAATAAATACAAAAAGTAAGACAAATTTTAGTAGTCACCCCATCTAAAGGGCTAGAAAATAGTCAACATATGCTTGAAGATAACACAAGCCTTCTTAGGCATAAACCCTAAGCGTAAAGAGGGGAAGATATGTAGAGGAAAATATGTTGGAAAATCACCATCTGATAATGTTACTAGCCATAATACACATGTTTTACATCATATCACCATGATGATATAATTAAATAAAGGATGAGACCCTACTTATAACTCTCATGCCTAACTATTCAAAGTTGTAGGCAACCTACAACTAGTCTAGTCAAAATGATTGTCTAAGCCCCCTATAAGCATAATAAAACCCTAAAAATTAGTATAAATGGTACTTATTATTACTCAAATGCCTTTATGATTTCATTTGGTCTATAAAAATATTATGTATATCCACTATTTTGTGTCAGACCTAGCCGAGTCTGTGATAGTTAGTTCTGGGGCTAGATGAGTAAATTCATGTTTTGAAGGGTTTATAGGAATATTAGGGTCCAAAGGTGGTTTTTTATAAGTTAAAAATTATTTTAAAGGTCCACATACATCCTTGAAGGGAATAAGAGAACAATCCAAAGTAGACATGCCTTAAACCTAATCTCAAACCTTGTTATCATCGTAGAGATTGCCAAGTCCTTATAAAAAGTTTTATACCCAATGAGGGATGTGTAAAGATGTTTTAAACCATAATAATAAGGTTTCATGTGGATAAAAACAAGAAAGAGGTTTGAATGGTTTCAAGACCCTACTAAAGCCATTCAAATTCAACACTAAAACTTGAAGCCCAAATTCAAGTGTTCACATACTTCACCACTAAAGGAATCAAGACTAGATATATTTTGGAAGTTTAAGTCTCCATATGGACTAAATATCCATGAAGGATTGGTTTTTATTTTGGGGTAACATTTATGAATGATCATTAAGAAAACAACCTATCAAAATTGGTTAGAAAACAATGTAAGTGTTACCTTCTAATGCTCCCTTCTCCACATACCCTTTGCATGGGACCCTAGGATATTAATGTAAGATGAAGAGGTCAATTAAATATAAGTTCATATCAATTGGTCTTGGTTTGGATGTATGCATGCTTTGAACCATTGTTAAGATGGTATACATATCAAACCCTACCTAAACCCTAAAAATGATCCAATGGTGGATTCTTGCTCCAAAATCCATCTAGATGAGGTGGTTTAACCCTAAAATTACCTTTAAGGTCTCCTTAAGTCTTTTGAGAAACATGACAACTCACTAGTTGGCACGTGCATAAGTAAAACTGTAAGGAATAGACCTAAAGGGGCTAATTTAAGCCTAAACTTAAGGATATGGGAAGTGTTTATGGGAATAATGAGGATAATATATAAGTATGTCTTCTAAATCCTACAAATAAAATCTCTAGTAGTTATTATAGTGACCTCCATGATTGGTTCTGCAAGTAGATAAGCACAGGTGTTAAGACTGATGGTTGTATGCACTCATTAGAGGTTAAGAAGATTGATCAAGCTAATTTTTATGTTACATAGGACCTCTAAGGTAACATTCAAGATGATAAAAATGTTTAATTAACTTAAAACCCTAGGTTTTAGGCTAAAATTTAAGATTTAAGTCTGCAGACATACTAGTCTATCATCTCCACTAGGACGGTGTCACAAAAAGGTGGATCAAAGAGCAATTTAGGAATCAAGGATTCTTTAGGCCTTATTGGAAGAGATTATAATTATGTTTAAAGACCCCTTAGTAATTTTAGTTCCAAGAGATTCCTATAATTAGTGATTCTGTCTTATAACCACCCAAAAATTACTCAATAAGCATGCTTACCACCTAAGGATCATCTTCAAATACTCATAACTATATATATTTTTTGCATGGGGAGCCAAGAACTTAAAAGGATTTATATGTGTGTATTTAAATTAATTTAGTGTAATTGGTTTAGATTTTTGGTCACTAACCTATATGAACCATCACCAATACTCCCAAGCACTCTTAAACCCCTCTTAAACCTTAATAAGAACTTGAATAGGACTATTTGATGATAAATTCTTTCAAACACTTAGGAAATAATTGACTAATAATTGGAGTGTTTTTCCATCTTAGGGGATTTCATGACCTTGGCACCTAATTATATGAAGGTTGTATTTACACCTCTAGAAAGTGTAAAATTATAGGGTTTTGAGTAGAGAATGGGTTACAAAACCTAGTCAAGAGTTTTCAACTATGGGAAGGGTAAGTTTAAGAATTTTTATACTCCTCAAAGACTATAAATGTTCATCAATTTTATTTTAGGTATCTCTACTAACTCCTTTTAAACATCCAATTTGTGAAAATGATCTAAGAGGCATAATCTTGCAAGATAGATAAGTTTGTAGATAGAAGATGCTTTATAAGTTTAAATGCCAATGCAAGGGGTTGGTCTGAGAATAGTCTGTCTTATTAGGTAATTTGGTTCAATTATTCAAAGCCTTCAAATAGTGAATATTCAAAAAATAAATAACCTAAAAATGAGGCCTATTTGATTAGCTAAGAGAAGGTCTACGTGGGCATAGAATTACATGAGGAAGTTAATGATCCACCATAACACTTTGTAACTATCCATTCAGGTGAGATTATTCCAAATTTTAAGGAGAGGCTAATCAATGCCTCTTGAGAGGCCTAATCACACCCATGTGTACATTATAAATACCATTGGAGGGAATAATGGACTATTTTAGGCATGGTCAGGCCTTGTATGAGGTCAAACAAAAGATTTATAGCCTCCATATCTCATTTCAATGCCAAAGAGAGTCAATGAATGACATCAATGCATGATGAGAGTGAATATGACTACAGTAAATGCCATGTGCCATCTTAGCCTCATTCATGGCCTTTCCTATACTTAGATTCTTTTCTATTTCATCTAAAACATTCTATATAAGTAGGCATTGAGCTCTTATTTTGGCATCCCTTGGCTGGGTGTAGAAAATCTCTACCAAAATTGTACCTTTCCTCTCTAAATCAATATAATAATAGTTTTAGACTTATTTTTAGTGTTAGTCTGTCTTATGAGAGTTGATTTACAAAATTTATGAGTGTCATTATCTTTTGTAGGTATTTTCATGCACCTAACTTAAAGTTATCAATCTATACATGTGTGAAGTATTGATATGTAGGAATGTTCTTGAAGTGTTGATGAGATGATAGTGTCTAATGTAGACCTAAGTTCTTGGCCTCTAAGTTGAAGTAATTTCTCTTGATATTCACATGAACCATTTATGTATAAGACTTTCTCAAGAGGTCTAATCATTTTTTGGTTTATCATGTTCATTAATGTGTTTAAGGGACATACTGAGAGAGGATCTTCAATCATTGTTGCATCACTAATTTAGTTTAATTTCTTTTAGAAGTTTTCATCTATTTTCCCTTTTCATCCCAATAGGATTAGGTCTTAGAGAGTAGATCTAAGTGACAAATTAGGGGATCTAGCCTTGTCAAAACTAGAGGTTTGACCTAAAATTTAGGTATCTCATAACCTATAGGTCAATCCAATGTTAGTCCAAGTGTGAGGTGGATGTGAATAGTTATTCTCAACAAGGGTACAACTTGGGTAGCTAATAGTAACAACTAAAAGAGCACCTAGGAAGAAGTCAATCTTTGTTGTTCATTCAATGCCACAATTTAGAAAAATAGAATGGTCAAAAATAATTTGGCAATTAATGCTCAATATTTCCACTAAAACTAAGATTGAGCTTAAATATCATGTATAAGTGGAAGCTCAACCACTAGATCCCTTAATGCCCACTCTTAAAAATTAGGATAAGGAGTTAGGAACCTCAGCCCCTAAGAGGCCTAATTTGAAGATTAATGAACTACTAATGATGAGTTCACTATTTGATAAGGCTAAAACATTAGTATAGTGGGTAATTAAAGATATATCTAGAAGAACTTTAATCATGGATGAGATGGATGAAGTCTATTCCCTTAGAAAGAGATAAAATAGGCAAAAGAGTTAGTCCCTATATATTGAGGAACTCAAGTCCTACATGGAGACCCATTAGAGGCAATTCTAACAATACATGAAGGGAATGAAATGTTTAGACAAGAGCTCAAAGAGGAGTTGGAAAATCTTAGAGAGAAACAACATGTAATTCAATTTTTCTAAGGCATTGAGCATGATGTGAAAAATGTAGCACTTAGGCTATGTGGATTATTGATTCAATTCATTTTTTGAGAGTAAATTTATATCCCCATGTCAATTTCATAACTAGATCATTTTAAAGTCTCAGGGGAGATGATAATAAGATAAATTTCTTAGTGATGTATACCCCTAATAAGAAATTCAACCACTTGGACTTGATGACCTTATTAAAGGCATCAAATGATTTGAATTTATATTTAATAAAAACATAAGAGGCCTTGGATTGAGTATTATCCTCTAAATATCTTGTGAATAAATTGGTTGAGCAAGAGAAATAGGTTAAGAAAATTTGATAGATTTGGAATTGACTACAATTTAGGATAACATAGGGAGGCTAGTGACTCGAGCCATATTTGATTAAATGATTAAGCAAGCCTCTAATGGCTTAAAGTAGAGTCTATAAGGTTTAATATTAGAAGACATTGAGGCCAAATTGAGTTCAACTAAGAAAAATTCAATATAAGTATAAGTCTTTCAAGTTAGTTTTAGAGCCACCAAGATAGAACACACTAAGTTGGAGGAGTAGATGAGCGGGGTAACTAGGTTACATCTTATAGATATGAACCTGATTTGAGCACAAAATTCTAAGGTATATAAGCATTACCAAGAGTTAAATTCTAATAATAAATAATCCCAACAAATGCCACTTACTAGTTCTACTTTATAAATGCCACCTATAGATCCCATGGTAATAAGAGCCTAATCAACAAGTTCATCTCCAAGTAAAACTCTAGTTTTCACATCATCAAAAAAAAGTACAACCATAGTTTTGATGAAAATTTTGAGACACATTAAATAAGATCTAATTTATCATGAAGGGTAATTTTATATAATTTCTCATGTAGTGATTATAATTAAATAATTAATTCTTGGTTTGCATTTATATTATAATTAACTAAATTATTTTGTCAACATGCACATGATGTATGACTAAGATATCTATAAGTTATCGACATGTAACTAAGACTTATCATATAATCTATTAAAATGTAAACAAATTGTTCTAAACTTGGAGGACGAGGTGACCCCTACCCTAAGATATTTATATACATGTAAAACCCTCTTTTCAAAGGGTTAGAGTTTTGAATGAATATATAAGAAAAAATCAAGGAATTAATTATCATGAAACTATGTTTGTTGTTTCTTATTCCCTCTTTGTGTTAATGAATTTGAAATTTCTTTATTTATATTGATTCAATAATTCATATGTGTGCTAATGCTATGGATGAATCTAATTATTTTTATTAATGAGTTTTATTCTTAGATGTGTGATAGATATTGAATATTCATAGATTTTATTTATTTAAGTATATAATACGAGTTGAATAGATAATGTAAGGTGTGTAGAGGTATCTCCTTAGATATAGTCTTTTAGGTGTGACATATAGTTTCCCTAGATAACTTCTTGTTCCCAGTTGTAATCTCTTATAAAAAGGTGTGCAACAACAACCTAAAGAAGATAAAACTCTAGTTGTGACCATTAAGCATCCATATTTGTGTATCCCAAACTTATAATCATTTTTGTTCATTAGTGTGAAAAATATGTAAATAATAAACATTGGTTCTTGAGATACTTGCCCACCAAAGAAACATCAAGAGAGTCCATTTCAAAGACATAAAACCTTCTTTTCTACCTTACCCTTCCTTATTTTTTTAGTTTATTTAAGATCTAATCACCATATTATCATATTACACCCATTCAAATCACCTAGTTATTCATCCTTTTATTATAATACATGTATATACCCATAAACTTGGTTAAACAACCCACATGCTTAACTTGATAGTCCACCACCCAGTTGTTTTAACTACATACGTAAAAATCGTACCCCATAGTGGAACTTAGTTCTATATATATCCTAGAATGTTAGATATTACCTCATTTAAAACTCTTTGAGGTTTTCATGAAACCCAAATCATTAGAATGGTCTTCCCACCCCTTTCCTAGTGCATCCCTTAAGGTGTGCACTCAGAGAGATTAAGATTCGAGGGCTTCCTATAATATAGAAAGCATAATTAATTGATAAATTTTTAAAATATTATGTGTATACATATGAACCACTTGAATCTCATCATGTGTCACTTAGGTGAAATAGGGGATGGTGGTTCAAGAAAGAACATAGCAACACACAATGTTGAGGCTAAAAAAATTATAGTATTTTAAAGCAAAAATAACTAAAAATAAAAGTAATGTATATGGACCTTGACTTAACTTATCATTAGATTGTTGTCTATTATGTTTTTCATTTTGATCATGGAGGGCATAGAAACTAATTTTGACAAACCTAAGGATACAAAACTAAAGATAAAAAACAAACAAATGTAGGAAAGCCAAAATAACTGATGATATATGGATGAGATGTACTTGGGAATTTGGTAATCTGAGGTGACTAGAGCTATGTTAGACCAAATTACCAAATTGAATTTAGAGTAAATTAGGTAAATATAAATCCAAGGCTATTAAATGCTAAAAAACTCAAACATGTAAACCTAAAGTAAGAAAGGAAAACTCACCAAATCAAACCAAGGATACATGTCAAAAATGATGGTAATCAAACATCATGTTAAAAAAATAAAAATCCTTAAATAAATATGGATGATAAAAATGGTAAAACAACATTGATGATTGAGTAGTGACAATACTTACTCAATCATCAAAAAGAAAAAGTGCATAAAAGTGGAAACAACATTGGTGAGTGAGAAGTAATAATCCAACCTCACTCAACAATAGAAAATTAACATGAATGTAGAAATGGATTCATTTTAACAAAAAAAAAGGTAGTAAAAATAATAAAAAAATGATAAAAGAAAGAAAGACACATTTAGAGATGTAGAGTCATGGTATAAAGAAAATAATCCATAGTTACTTAAGAATATTTTTTTGTTTTAAGGGTAGATAAAATTAAAACAAATAAGTGCTAGAATGTTTTTAAGATGTGAAGAAAAAGGAATATAGAAAAAGGGGAAACAAATTTAGTATCACACTTTGTTTTTCAAGGGGGATATGAAATGGGTAGAGGGGAGAATGAAGTAAAAACCAAGGTAGAGGAATTCTTTATTAAAGTCAAAACACTCAAATTAGGCTTGTCAAAATAAGAGGAATTTCACCCTTAAGGACTCTGAATAACTTCTCTTAGCCACAAAAATATTAGGTCAACAAAATGAAGTATGTAGATCATCCCATGAAGGCTATATTAATGAAAAGTAAAATGGACCTAATTTTCCAAAATGTGTTCTCTATTCCTTAGGGCCCCTTAAAATGTCATCAGTCTACTATGAAGTTGGGTACTTATGTGAGAAAGTAGGTATCACCATAGATTTTGTTAAATTATCCTATTCTAATCTACCGGCATATCATAACCTAATGGACCGTAACTCGATCACCAAGCTAATTGTGGAGTTTGATAGTCAATTAGAGATAGGAGATGTGCTTGTAATCACATATTTTTATGTGATCTTAACTTTTGAATTTTGTATGTTGAATTTTGTATATTATTGTCTTTTTTTAAATGATTTGGATTTTAAATTTATTGATGGATTTTTATATTCCTCCTTCATATGGTTTTGGAAAACCAAACATGGGTGTTAATGATGACTTTCATTTGAATACTTTGGACTTGGTTTCTAAGAAAGAGAACCTAGACAACATGGTGTCTAATAATCTTGTTAATTCTAGTAAAATAAATGTGTTGTCTTTAATTTGACCTTGTTTGTTCTAGTTTGAGGCAAAAGTAAAAGAAGTCAAGATAAATGAAAAATGAAATAATTTTAATGACTTCAAATCATAAAAAAAACAACAAAGTGTGAAAAAGGGATACAATGACATTGAAGTGTGATTCCTTATCATAATAATGAGGGAAGTGTAGTAAAACATGCTAATATAGGTTGTTGTGCAAATTTTATCTATCAAAGAAGAAAAATTCAAATTTGAAAACAAGGATCACAAACTATAGATAACTAATATCAAATGAAAGATGGTGATTTCATGAGGAAGGCTTGGTCTGATCCATGGTCTTAAACTGTAACTCATTAAAGGGAAACCCATAGGGGTGTACGAAGCATGTAAAAATTAAATGGGATAAAGAAAGTATTTGTGAGCAAGGGTGGGTCTTAATCCATGGTATTAAACTACAACTCACAAAAGAGAAACTCAAGGGGTGCCAAAAAGTATGTAAAAAGTATGAAAACAAGGAGGATAGAAGGAAATCATGAGTACTAGGTCCTATCTGTGGTTTTACAATGCAACTCATGAGAAAAAGATAAACCAAAAGACCAAAAGGAAGGACTAAGGTTTGTAAAAATGGAAAATTGTTGTAGAGGGTGAGACCCATGTAAGTATCTTAAAAAAAGTGTTAGATATATGGAATATATAAAGTATGAAAATAAGGGAAATATTTAGAAAAAATACTTCTTAAGGAATTGTCCATTGGTGGGATCTTTGAAAATATGGCCTTCATTAGTTTTAAGGTGATAGGTACTTGGACCAAGAATGTCTTTGGATAAATAAGGGCCCCATAAATTTTGGGCATATTTACCTTCTTTATCATGGATGTAGTCTAATTTAAGGATAAGATCACCAACATTTAAAGTGTGAGATTTAACTTGTTTGTAATGTTGTTTGGCAACACAAGCCTTGTATTAGTGATTATGTTACAAAGTAGAAATATGATGTACATCAAGGAGATTGAGAGCATGAAGGAAAGATTCACATAATTATTTATTTGGTATGACACCATAAAGAGACATACAAAGAGAAGGAATCTCAAATTCTAATAGGACTAATTTAGAACCATATACTAGAGGAAATGGTGTTACCCTAGTGGCAATGCAATGAGCCCAAAGAGCATGATAGAGATGAAGATTCTAATTTGTGTGGGTTTCACAAATTGTCTTTTGGAGAATTTTACTAGTGGCCTTGGCTTGGCCATTACATTATGGATGGTAAGGTTTGGAAAATTTGTGATTGATTTTAAATTTAGTACAGATCTATTTGACATCTTTATTTTTGAAGTTACCACCATTATTTGAAATGATCGTATGAGGAAAACCAAAGCAAAAAATGATTTCATTAAGAATGAATTTGGAAATGACAATACCAATGACATTAATGAGGGGCATAGCCTCAACCCATCCTGTAAAATATTATGTGGTTGTGATTATAAGTATATTCCCATCTTGAGATTGAGGTAACTTACCTATGAGATATAATCTTGACATGGAGAATGGCCAGAGAGACTCCATGGTTTGAAGCTTAGATAGAGGTGCATGAACTAGATCATCATGATGTTGGAAAGGAGTATAATTTTTAGAAAATTAAATGGAATACTTTTCAAGAGTTGGCCAAAAGTATCCCATAATTAAGCATTTGTAGGCTATAGCATGTCCACTATAGTGGCCACCATAAATGACCCCATGTGCTTATTCAAGAAGAGGAAAAATGTCTTATTTCATAACATAACAAAGAAAAGTACCTTAATCATTGTGATAATATATGATTTTATATCAAAATACATACTAAAAATATTATTTATGAATGTGAGTCCTTTCATAGGAATCAATGTTTAGAGGATAAGTTTAGTGTTCAATAAATTGAATAATATATTTTGTTAGGTTGTGGAGCTAAAAGCTTCACTGATGCAAATAGAGGAGGAGGTTTCAGGAAGGTTACTGAGTGTTACTGTCACCGGCGTCAGTCAGGCCAACCGATGTCGATAGGGAGGAGACAGGAAGGCAACCGACATCGGTCAGAAGTCGGCTAGCGTCGGCACCCTCCAGGCAGATAGGGACCGACGTCGATCACCTATGTGGTTCAGACTATGTGTTTTACGGGCAGTTAGCTAACGAACCAAGTGTTTACATGTCAAGAGCCAAATTTAGACTAAAAGCTACGGATCTAATTATTGTAATTAGGTGTCTAATTATTGTTTATATGAGATCTATTTAAGAGACTCATTGGTTATATTGTAAACTTGTGCTAAAGAGTCAGAGAGCAATAATATAAGCTCCTTCTGTGTGTGAGGTGAGCATGGTGTGTTCCTCCTAGTGCCACGGTACCAAGTGTGAGTGCTAGATTGGAGAATCAACAGGGTTCTTCATGTATGTATGATCTTGGTCATCAAGTGAGCATGGCTACTTTAGGAGATCTACATGGGTAAGTAAGATCATTGATTTGTAGGTGTATGTGTGTGCAAGGTCAAGGTTCACAGGTGTGCAGAACTAGATTGATTTGCAAGTGTGCAAGATCAGATAGGACAATAATACAATAGAGAGCAAAATTAGGTGGGATCTACTTGAAGTATGTTTGTGTACTTGTGGAGTGCATGGAGCACTTTTGGAGTGCGTGGAGCATAGGTGTAAGGTGAACACCAACTTTGTGTTTGAGTTGGGTGTTGGGACCTAAGGGAGAGAGCTTTGAGGGAAGATTTACTATTTATGCCCTAGAGGTGTGGGAGCCCTAGAGGTGTGTAAGGAAGAAGAACTGTGGCAGCCTTCTTTATTGTATTTCCTTCTGAAAGAGTTTTAATACAAGTTGTATATTGTCTCTCATATCATGTGTTATTTCTGGATTCTAGTTACTTGTGTATTCTGGTTAATTTTTGCATATTAAGTTGCTTGGTAATCAATTGTGTGCTTCCGTTATTTATCCCAACACGTGGTATCAGAGCTAAGGTTGTAGGGAGCAGGTTTTGTGTTTGGTTATAGGTCACTCTCAGGGGTTTCTAACTGAGTGGGAGTAGAGCAATGGTAGATGAAAGTAAGCTAAGAATGGAGGAGTTGAAAAGCACAGATGGTCACTTACGGTCTTATGGAAAGAAAGAGTAGGTAAAAGAAGATTGTTGGTTGGTAGCAGATCAACATGAAGGAACTGAAGATGTAAATGTCACAGGTGTTGTTACACAAGATGCTTTGGGAGGTTTCTTGGATAAAGTTGAATCTTGGATAATAGATTTTGTTGCCTCTTTCCATGTAGCCCTAGGGAGAGGAGTTGGTGAGCCTTGTCAGATTAATGGCAAAGGGGAAGTGAAGCTGAAATTGTAGGTGGTAAACACATGGGTGTTGAAGCAGGTCATGCAGGTTCCAAGTTTGGAGATGTGGCTAATTTCCTCAAAAAAGTTGGGTGATGAGAGATGTACAAGAACTCTCACAGTGGATGCACTTGAATTAGCTGGTGGTAAGAAAATAGGTACTCTTTATCTACTTGTTTATATTACTGATTCTTCTTCTATTGTGAAGACGTGGCTTTGTAGGCTTGGTCACATGAGCAAGAAGGAGATGCATGTTTTTAAGCAGAAGATAGATATATTTGATAGGCTTAAAAACTAGAAAGCCTTAGTGTTTATGGAGGAGATGGTGGACAGAGACCAGTGGATGGCGCTGGATACTTCTGAGTAGGGCAGTTTAGACATGTGATTGATTTAAAGGAGCTCACGGGTTAAAATTCATCACTCACAGGAAAACATAGGTACCGACATTGATAGGAAAACTAACGTCAGTATTAGGTAAGACTGATGTTGGTCAGGAGGACCGACATCGATAGCAAGAGGACACTGATGTCGGTAGGGTTGGTAGTCAAGACAGGCACATGAATCGACGTCGATTGGATGCAGACTGTGTGGTGATCAAGGTCGGTCACTGTAATAGATTTTGGGTGGATATCATGCTATCAAGGAGTCTCAAACACCCATATGGAGGACTGAAGGTGGTAAGTAAGCCTCAAATTCATTGTTCCTCTTCTTTATACTAGTTGCTAATTGCAGAGCAGGAAGGATCCAGGAAACAGTGGGAGCATGGCAGGAATATGATGCAAAACCAAGCAGGAGATTTGGTAGGGTTGTCAGTCGATATGAAAGCATAGAGATGAATGGATACCTTAGTTGAAGAGTAGAGAGAACAGACACGTGAGATGGAAGAGCAGGTCATATGGTCTTGAGGAAGCTGCAGGACAGTGGTACAGGGTTTGACAGGTAGATAACAAAGCATGGCTTTAGTCAACGTCAGGGTAACTATTGTGGTTTGTCTTACCAGGGGGATGATGGTCATGACATCATTCCATTACTGTATGTGGATGGTATTTTTGCTAGCAGGTTTGTACATATAGGGTTTTTCTGAGCTAATGGTAAGATTAGTTTAGTGGTTTGCTATGAAGAATTTGGAGCAGCAAAATTCTTTGGCATGGGAGACATGGAGATCATAGGTTGATTTTGTCTCTAGTGGGAGCTGATGTGAATCAGGGGTTGGCGAGGTCCAGGATGTAGAATTGGAGCACACTAAGGGCTAGACAGTTTAATGTCTGAAATCACATGAGGTCTGGTATAGACCTGAGTTTGTCCAAGCAGTGGGTGTTGTCAGAGAGTTAGGAGCCAATTCAGAGAAGTGGGTTCTCAGAGATGTGAGAGGGACTAGCAGCAGGGATTCATGCTATGGAGGGTCAGGACTTCAATACATGGTTTTGTAGGTTCAGATGTGGTAGGGTACTCGAATGATAGGAGGTGCACCATAGGTTGTGTGGTGGGTTGTCTTCAGGATTGAGCTTGAAGAGGGATACAAGCTAGGAAATAGATTAGACAGAGTACAGGTATAGGTATAGTGCAACTATTTATCTCCAAGTGGGAGATTGTTAGGTTGTGGAGCTAAAATCTTCACTGATGCAAATAGAGGAGGTTTCAGGAAGGTTGCCAAGTGTTACTATTGCCAACGTCAGTCAGGACAACCAACGTCGATAGGGAGGAGATAGGAAGGCAACCGATGTCGATCAGAAGTTGGCCGGCGTCGGCACCCCCCAGGTAGACAGGGACCGATGTTGGTCACCTGTGTGGTTTAAACTAAGTGTTTTATGGGTAGTTAGCTAATGAACCAAGTGTTTGCATGTCAAGAGCCAAATTTAGACTAGAAGCTACAGATCTAATTATTGTAATTAGGTGTCTCATTATTGTTTACATGAGATCTATTCAAGAGACTCATTGGTTGTATTGTAAACTTGTGCTAGAGAGTAAGAGAGCAATAATATAATCTCCTTCTGTGTGTGAGGTGAGCATGGTGTGTTCCTCCTAGTGCCACAGTACCAAGTGTGGGTGCTAGATTGGAGAATTAGTAGGGTTCTTCACGTATGTATGATCTTGGTCATCAGGTAAGCATGGCTACTTTAAGAGATCTACATGGGTAAGTAAGATCATTGATTTACAGGTGTATGTGTGTGTAAGGTCAAGGTTCACAGGTGTGTAGAACCAGATTGATTTGCAGGTGTGCAAGATCAGATAGGACAGCAACACAATAGGGAGCAGAATCAGGTGGGATCTATGTGAAGTACGTTTGTGTACTTGTGGAGTGCGTGGAGTACAGGTGTAAGGTGAACACCAACTCTGTGTTTGAGTTGGGTGTTGGGACCTAAGGGAGAGAGCTTTGAGGGAAGATTTACTGTTTATGCCCTAGAGGTGTGTAAGGAAGAAGAACTGTGGCAGCCTTCTTTGTTGTATTTCCTTCTGAAAGAGTTTTAATACAAGTTGTGTATTGTCTCTCATATCATGTGTTATTTCTGGATTCTAGTTACTTATGTATTCTGGTTAATTTCTGCATATTAAGTTGCTTGGTAATCAATTGTGTGCTTGCGTTATTTATCCCAACATATTTGTACCATGGGCTTTAGAGAATGGTAATGGCCTCGATGTGGAAGATAAGTGAATCATGTGGTTGAAGAGAAGATGGGTATTTTATTATTTGAATAAGAAAAGTGGGATCATTAAGAACTTGATGTAGATGAAAAAGAGATGTTATAAAAACAAGTGAATCAACAATAGAATTTTGATCTTTAGGGATAGGATCAATGGTAAAAGAGACAAAATATTTAGCAAGGGTAGTGGTGATTTGATAATAAGAAATGAGATTTTTTATTTTTCATTGATAATCACCATCGAATTAGAGGAAAATGAGTTAAGAGTCACCTAAAGCATGCAGGTATATAATATCTAGATCAAGGGCTTCTCTCATTCCTAGGATATAGGCTTCCTACTCTACCATGTTGTTAGTAATATTGAAAATGAGGTGAAATGCCAAAGGGAAATTTTTACCAATAAGGATCATAAGGATATAAGCTATCGTAACTCCTTGAAGATATTTAGTGCCATCAAAATGAAGGGTCCAAGTATCTTCATGTAAATTTACATTAATTTTAGGAGGTTCTTCAATAACTACTTTTTACTTAGTAGTGTTGGGAAAGACAGAGGACTCTTCTAGATTACTTGCTTCAAGGTCAGTTGTGAAGCTATAGAAGTAATATTTAAGAGATATGGCTTCGTTGAGTGCTTTAATATAGAGAATATTGTTATCAAGAAGATTATCTTGAAGGTGATTATTATTTAGGCTTAGAGCAGAAGTAAGTTGATCAACAATGATTTATCCTTTGACAAATTTTTATGTAATGATTTTGATATCAAATTCCATGATAAGGATCATCCACTTGCTAATTCTATTTACAGGAAGAAAGTCTTTGGATAAGAAGTGATGAAGGGGATCATAATGAATGATAACAAAAATGGTTTGATAAATCATATAATGTTAGATATTTTTCAATAATGAAATATATGGTAAGGAAATCACATTCAAATTTTGTATAATATTTATCATAGTCTATGAGGCCTTAGATGATATAATATATGGCATATTCCATCCCAGTATCATCTTGTTTGGAAGTCATTGGCCCAACTGATATGGGTGTAGAATAGGTATATAAGATTAATGGATGATTGTTTAAAGGTGGAAAAAGAGTAGGTGGGTGAAGGAAATATTATTTCATATTATCAAATAATTTTTGATAAGGATTCGCACATTATAGGGCATTACCTTTCTTAAGAATAGAATTGATAAAATAGATATGATAAGCCATTTTGAGTACTAACCATTTAATTTCCTAAAGTTTATCGAGGTAAGTAAGAATATATATAATGGATGGGCATGTTGATGATAGCATTTATCTTGGTAGGGTCAACATCGATGTCATGAAGAGAGACTAAGAATCCTAATAATTTTCCATATGTGATACCAAAAACATATTTATAGGGATTTAGTCTAAATTTATATTTAATGAGGCAATCAAAGATGACAACAAGATCAGAGAGATTAATCTTTCATATTTTGGATTTGGAAATGAAGTCATCCACATAGGTATATACAATTTTGTGAATAAGATCATGAAAGATGTGAGTCATCACCTATTGATAGGTAGATCCAACATTTTTGAGGTCAAAGGGCATTTTAATGTAGTAATAAGTTCCCCATTTTGTGATCAAAGTTGTCTTATGTTGGTCTTTGGGTATAATGTGAATTTGGTTATAACCTAAAAACCCATCCATAAGAGACAACATTTAGTAACCAACAATGGAATTGATAATGGCATCAATAGAAGGTAGAGGTAAATTATACTTGGGTTAAGAAAGCTTAAGATTAAAAAAATCAATACAGATGTGAATTACTATGGTGAATTTATTTCAAAAAGGGATAATGTTATAAACCCATTAAGAATAGTCCATAGGCTTGATAAAATTAGCATCGAGAAGCTTGATAATTTCATTATGGCATAAATTTAAAACTTCTAGTGGAAATTTCCATTACTTTTGATACATGGGTTTGGCATCAAGGTAAGTGAAAATATTGTGCACCATGATGCTAGGGTCAATACCAAGCATGTCTTTAGAGGACCAAGCAAAAGTCTCATGATATGTATCAAAGAATAAGCTCTAGTTATCATGTTTATTTGGTGTGAATTCATGAAAGACTACAATTGGTCAATGACATGATGGGGTACCATATTTGATTTGAGTAGCTTATTAGATAATCATAGCATTTACATCTTGGAAATGATATGGTGCATTAGGTAAAGAGTAAATGGGATTTGTATTATCGTCAATGCTAGCAATGAAGTTATTGAAATAAGGGGATTTATTTTTGAAATTTCCAAGTTTATGATGTTTTCAAGGGAATTGAGGTTTCTAGGCATGAATTAGTTCAATAATGGATTCATCATTAGGCAAAGTGGGATGTGGACTAGCTAATTGATATCTACCTCATGATCATGAATTTAATTACCATAGCAATCATATTCAGTATGTATCCAATGTACATTTGTGTCTTTGGCATCTAATGTAATCTCAAGAGTAGGGAAATAAGGTTTATTAGATTTTATGGATTTATTGTTAATGTCACTAATGGGGGAAGGATTGGATGCAAGGAATGAATCTATAGGTGGTATACAAGGTGTAGGAGTTATTAGAGTTTCAGATGGTAAGACATGTTCTACCACTAAAGGAGTATTAATAATTGGATAATTAAAAGGAGGTACATGAACTTCAAGAGTTAAATCAGAGGTAATGAATATGGTATGGACATCATGATTGAAAGCATGTATTTAGGCTAAATTTTTATGATAATATTGAACATCTAAGTCGTGTGATTGAGCTCGGGCCATGATGTAGTTATCATTATAGGTTAGAGAAATTGTACATGCTTGAGATTCATGCATAATTTTTGAAGGGGAACTATCAAGATTACTATATTTACATGGAGACATGATTAAAGGATCTTGGAATAATTTGGGCACTCTATAATCATTACATGTGAAGGAATCTTCTAGGTAAAAGACATCCTGAGCATTGCATGGAAGGGGAAATTAGTGATCTCATTAATGAGAGGGATGGTGTGATAATGAAGTAATAAATGAGGGAGCCACTCTAATATATAAGGAGGTAACTTAGTAGTGTTTCAAGTCATTAGGTTCATCATCATTTAAATCAACTAGAGTGACATGTAAGTATGGATTGATGTTGATGAATTTAGGTAAGGGAGCATTGTTGATTATTGGAATGGTAGGAATATGATATTGAGATTTAGGATTTGGAATTTGAATACTCCAAGGGTTGGGATTGGCCTTATGTTAATAACTTTTATTTGTATGCAAGAACTTGATGCATTGGCTACCATAAGAGGCAATATCCCTCATTCTATGAGTCCATGGTCATCTTAGGAGTATGTTGTAAGATAGGGGTAAATCAAGGATCATAATATTTGTTTAAGTAGTCTTAGGTTCAATTATAGGGGGAGTTAAATACAACCAAATGGCTTTTGATTAGTTTTATCAAATCCATGATATGTTAGGCAGGTTTTCTTGAGATGATCCTTATTGTATCCAAGTTTTTGGATGAGCCAAAAATATTTCACATTAATATTGGAGCCTTCATCAACTAAAAATTTACAAATAAAGGTGGTACTAATGGCTATGTTAATCAATAAGTTTGGATCATCGACATGAAAAAACATCTCATCATTAATCATGTCTTATTGAAGGAATTAAATGAAAGGTTTAGAGGGACAAATGGATTTAATGGTTTGTGTTAGGATGTGGAGCTAAAAGCTTCAACTGGTGTAAACATGGAGGAGGTTCCTGAGTTCCAGGGAGATCAGCATTGGCAGATTGCAGTGCAAAAGGAAACCGACATTGACAGGTGTGAGCTGAAGACAACCGACATCGGTAGGAGGTCGGCCGACATCAGTCACCTTCAAGCAGATAGGGACTAACATCAATCACCTGTGGTAGTTCCAGAACTGTTCATTGCATGAACAGTTAGTTTGTTGAACTGAGAGTTTGCATGTAAAGGCTAATTATAGTCTTGAGTTGCGTGTCTAATTATTGTAATTAGGATAGTCCAATTATTGTAAGCATGAGATCTATATATGGACTCATGGGCTGTATTGTAAACTTGTAGTTAGAGAGTAAGAGAGAAAATAAGCTCCTTCTGAGAGAAGAGAGTAATGGTGTGTTCCTCCTAGTGCCACAGTACCAAGAGTGGGTGCTGGTTTGGAGAATCAGAAGGGTTCTTCATATTTGTATGATCTTAGTCAGCAGGTGAGCATGGCTTCTTTTGGAGATCTACAATGGTGAGTAAGGTCTAGTGATTTGTAGGTAGCAGCAGAGAGCAGGAGATCTACTTGGAGTATGGTTGTGTACTTGGTGTATTGGCAATGTGTTACTGACTGGTTGGAGAGGTGAACATTAATTCTATATTGGAGTTGATTATCGGGACCGAGAGAGAGAGGGAAGAAGGTCTTGAGGTGTGGCAAACCTTTGAGGTGGAAGAAGAAGTGGCATCTTCTTTATTGTATATTCTTTTGAGTGATTATTAATACAATTGTGTATTGTCTCTCATATTCCTGTGTTGTTTCATATTTCTAGTTACTTATTGATTTTGGTTAAATTCTGTGTTTAGTTGCTAATACAAGAAGTAATCATATGTGCTATATTGGTGGAGCAAGATCTTGACAAGTGGTATTAGAGCCTGGTTGTAGGTTCAAGAGCTGATACCATCAATTGGTATCATAGCTTTTGGTTGGGTTGACTAATAGGTGGTTTTAGATCTGGTAGTGTTTTTGATTACAGGTCACTCTCAGGGGTTTCAGATTGAGTGGGAGTATAGCAATGGCAGAAGAAAGTAAGCTATGAATGGAGAAACTGAGTAGCATGAATGGTTTGATTGATGGAAAGAAAGAGCAGGTAAAGAGAGATTGTTGGTCGGTAGAAGATCAGCATGTAAAAGTAGATGTTGCAGGTAATGTTACACAGGTTGCTCTGGATAAAGTAGAATCTTTGTTTACAGATTCTTTTGCCTCTTTTCATGCAGCCCGAAATAGAGCATCTTTTCATGGGTATGTCTTTGGAGACTTTGGAGAGATTTATTTAGGGGTTGGAGAGCCTTGTCATATTATTGACAAAGGGGAAGTGAAGCTGAAATTGCAGATGAATGACACACAGTGGTTGAAGAAAGTCATGCAGGTACCAGTCTTGGAGATGAGTCTAATTTCTTTAGGAAATTTGGGTGATGGGAGATGTACTGTAACTCTCACAGTGAATATACTTGAATTAGATGGTGGTAAGAAAGTAGGTATCCTTTATCTATCTACTTATATTACTGATTCACCTTTTGTTATAGAGATGTGGCTTTGTAGGCTTGGTCACATATGTAGGAGGGGAATGCATGTTCTTAAGCGGAAGATAGATGTTTTTGACAAGCTAAAGAACTGGAAAGCCTTGGTGTTCATGGAGGAGATGACGGACAAAAATTAGGTGAGGGAATTGAATTATTTTGAGCAGAGCTATGTTGATTTGAATAGGGTTTTAATCCATGGAGAGCTCATGAGCAAAAAGGTTATCACTCACAAGTGAACACAGGTACCGGCATCGGTCAGATAGTAATCGACGTTGGCAATAGGAAGACTGACTTTGGTAATGTAAGAACTGACATCAGCATAAGGGATATTAGTGTCAGTCATGAAACTGATGTTGGTAGTCAGGGTCAGTGCAGGGAACTGACATCAGTCGGTTGTAGACTGGGAGATGGCCGAGACTGGTCACTGAAATGGATGGTGGGCAGACAAGCTGTCAACAAGTCTCAAATGCTCATATGGAGGTCAGAAAGGGTAAGTGAACCTCATATTTGTTGTTTACCTTCTTTATATTGCTTACTAATGGTCAAGAACTAGGAAGATGGAAGAAGCAATGCAGGTAGAATCTAGATACAGTGGGAGCTTGGAATGGATGAGGAGTGAGTCCTTGGAGAAGAACCAAACAGGTATTTGTTGGTAGAGTTGTCAGCTTGAAGTAAGCACTAGATGAGGGATGGATTCCCATATTAAAGAAGAGAGTGGATGGATACGTGAGATAGAAGGCCAAGGCATATGGTCTTGAGGTAGCTACAGGACAGTTTTACAGGTTTGACAGGTGGATGACTAAGCATGGCTTCAGTGAATGTCAGTGTAACTATTGTGGTTTTATCTTACCAAGTGGATAATGAGTCACGACATTATCCAGTTACTATATGTGGGTGATTTGCTAGCAGGTTTTGTACATATAGGGATTTGCTGAGCTAAGGGTAAGGTTAGTTCAGAGGTGTGTCATGAAGAATTTAGAGCAACGAAATTCTTTGGCATAAGAGACATGGAGATTTTGTCTCCAGTGGGAGCTAATGTGAAGATGGTGTTGGTAAGGTTCATGATGTAGGTTACAGAATCAGAAAGCACACCAAGGGCTAGACAGTTCAAGCTTAGCTTGGAATAGGGTTTGAAATCACATGAGGTCTAGTGTAGACCTGAGTTTTCCCAAGCAGTGGGAGTTGTCAAAAAGTTTGGAGCCAATTCAAGAAAAAAGTACTAGAGGGTAGTTCAGTGGATTCTTAAAGGGACCAGCAGTAGGTGCACATGCTATGCAGGGTCAAGTTCTTTTCTACAGGGGTTTATAGATGCGGATGCAACAAGAGATTTGGATGACAGGTAGAGCATCACATTATGTGTGGTGGTTGGTCTTCAGGAATAAGCTTGAAGAGAGATACAAGCCAGGGAATAAAATTAGATAGTGTATAGGTACAGGTACAATTGCAGCTATTTATCTCCAAGTGGGAGATTGTTAGGATGTGGAGCTAAAAGCTTCAACTGGTGTAAACATAGAGGAGGTTGCTGAGTTCTAGGGAGACTGGCATCGACGGATTGTAGTGTAGAAGGAAATCGACATCGGCAGGTGTGAGCTGAAGACAACCGACATCGGTAGGAACTCGGCTGACGTCGATCACCTCCAGGAAGATAGGGACCGATGTCGGTCACCTGTGGTAGTTCCAGAACTGTTTGTTACATGGACAGTTAGTTTGTTGAACTGAGAGTTTGCATGTAAAGGCTAATTATAGTCTTGATTTGCGTGTCTAATTATTGTAATTAGGATAGTCCAATTATTGTCAGCATGAGATCTATATATGGACTCATGGGCTGTATTGTAAACTTGTAGCTAGAAAGTAAGAGAGCAAATAAGATCCTTCTAAGAGAAGAGAGCAATGGTGTGTTCCTCCTAGTGCCACAGTATCAAGAGTGGGTGTTGGTTTGGAGAATCAGAATGGTTATTTGTATTTGTATGATCTTAGTTAGCAGGTGAGCATGGCTTCTTTTGGAGATCTACAATGGTGAGTAAGGTCTAGTGATTTGCAGGTAGCAGCAGAGAGCAAGAGATCTACTTGGAGTACGGTTGTGTACTTGGTGTACTGGTAGCGTGTTACTGACTGGTTGGAGAGGTGAACATCAATTATATATTGGAGTTGATTGTTGGGACCGAGAGAGAGAGAGGGAAGAAGGTCTTGAGGTGTGGCAAACCTTTGAGGTGGAAGAAGAAGTGGCATCTTCTTTATTGTATATTCTTCTGAGTGATTATTAATACAATTGTGTATTGTCTCTCATATTCCTGTGTTGTTTCATTTTTCTAGTTACTTATTGATTCTGGTTAAATTCCGTGTTTAGTTGCTAATACAAGAAGTAATCATATGTGCTCTATTGGTGGAGCAAGATCCTGACAGTTTGTAGATTTTTAGGTTGAGGCGTAGGAGAGGGTGGTTCTTCTTTTATGGAAGATGGATCTTTAATTTCTTACAATTGTTGAATGAGGAACTTGTGATGATAAAAGGAGGTGAAAACTAAATCCATAAAAGGAATATTTCAAGGAATGGAATTGAGATCTTCTAATAAGTTCCAATAAGATTTAAAAGAAGAACCAACATGAGTTTTAGAAGTTAATGTAGATTTTGAAGGAATGGAAGTAGTTGGGGGTTTAGAAGAAGGAGATGGTTCCTCATTAGCTTATGAATCCAAATGAGTGTTTGTATTATCTTTGAGATGTTTATCTTATAAATATCACTTCTTAGGTTTGGTGATAGGATCTTTGTGATCCAATTTGTGATGATAATTGGCCTTAGATACAATAACATATTAAGAGTTGTTGTAATATTTGTCATAGTCAATATCAATGGTATAAACATACTTGGTAGTTTGTTAAGAATTAAATGTGGAAAAATATTTTTGGTTATTAGAAGAGGAAGATTTGGGAGCTTGTCATTTTTTATAAGTAATTTGGTACTCTTAATGATGGATCTGGATCATAGCTTCATGATTTAAGGAGTCACCAAGCATGTAAGAGACAAAAAATTTGGTAAGCCATTGACCAGATTAATGAGAATGACCAAGGTCAGCATGGAATCAATAAAAATGATTAGGGTCATACCATTTAGGAGTATTATTATGATAATTAAATGGTTTAGAGGGAACTAAGAATTGTTTCATTTAATACACAGTTAATGTTATGTGAGAAAATGTAGGATTGTTAGCTTTGGAAACTCTTGGTTTGGTTTAAGGAGTATTTTTGGTGATTATGTTGGTATATTTTTGAAAATATCCCTTAAGGAATTTGGTATTAGGTTAAAATTTATTCATTAAGAATTCTTGACACTTGGCTTGCTCAAGAGCTTCATTAAGCTTTTGAGGGGAAAAAGTTTGAACCTTATATTGAAGAGGAGTTAAAATAGTTATAAAGAGTTAAAATATATTATAATTAGTCATGTTATGGTTGATATTGTCGTTCAAATATTTCCATTGTTTGATAAAATCATGAGTTAATTCAGTGGAATATTTCTTAGCATTGATGAAATGGCTAAGGCAATTTTCAGGAAAGTCATTGTGTTGAAATTATTTAATGAGAGGATTGAATAAATCCTCTAGTTACTAGATGGAATGTTGGGGAAGTTGGTTATACCATTCTAATTTATCTCTAGTGAAAGTTTTAACTAAAATTTTAGTGGTGGTGAAAGTATTAGTTTGGATCCACTTTTTTTATAAAGATTGACAAAATCCATATGAAAAGATGTCATGTCTTTAGTCCCATCATAGTGGATAGTTGGAGATATATTACTAATGCTAATGGAAATGATGAAAGGAGATAAAGGCTCATTTTAAATGTTTTTAATCAGCTTTTTATTCATGATAGGTTGGGGAATGACATTTCCTATGGCATCTCTAAGAGGTGGAGGAATAAAGTTTTGATTAATTTAAGGGATTATAACCAGAGGTTAATTAGCCATATTGATCCAATGATTTTATAATTGTATTATTCAAGAGGTGTTAAATGTTTGCATTATGTTCACTTGTTGTATGATTCATGTAAGAATTTGGGTTCTATCAATTGACAGGTTGGCATTTTTATGGGGATTACCCTTATCGGTATTAGAGGGAGGTTTATTAAGAGGTGGATTACTAGTTGGGTTGTCAAATATACTTATGTTAATAATTCTCACATTATGTTGAGATGATTGAATATGATAATTTTTTTAATAGGTATAAAAAGGATTAGATCTATCTACTTCATCTTGAGGCATGAATTGAACCATGTTACAATCCATAGATGAATGAAGGGAAGAAGTGCTCTAAGAGTGAAGGTTCTCTTAGGAGGTAAAGAAAAGGAGAAAATAATACCCCATATAGTGTCTAATGGGATTACTATTGGCCAAGAATATTTTGATAGGGGATTTCATAATTACCAATGAAAATAACAAGATTTTAAGCAAAGAGAGATTATAAATAGAGAACTAAGTCAAATAGAGAACTAAGTCAGTCAAGTAAAAGAAAAATGTTAGTCAAAAAGTACACAATCAATTGGGTCAATTATGTACTACTAGAAAAAGGTTGAGAAGAGTACATAGTCAATTGGGTTTACTATGTACTACTAGATAGAGGGAAGAAAAGAGTATAGAGTCTATTGGGTCGACTATGTACTACTAAATAGAGGGTATAACAAAAATATAAGAGACACAGTCATGATGGTCGACTGTGTACCATAGGCAAGAGAAGGAATATTTTGTAATAGACAATATCGACTAGAATGACAATGTTCTAAAATAGGGAAAAAGTTTTTCAAGATAAGTGAAGAAAGAATGAAAGCAAAAACACAATAAATTAGATCAATATCAGTGATCCAATTGAGGTACATAACATAAAACCTTTCACCAATGTTGGTTAATGAAAGTTTTTACAATACAACATGCAATGATTAGAGAGAAAGCAATAAAATAAAAATAAGATGCTAACAAAGGTCATCCTGAGTGTTATTATATTACTATAAAGTGTTGATTTTAAATGTGATAGGAGAGTTGGCTGAAAATAGGGAACTATAAAAGTGATCTATGAATGGTTTTAAGATGTTTGAGTTGAAAGGGATCTATGTTAGCAATGGTACTAGCTTGGTATTGAGGTCTACCCCATCACTTCACAATCTCATAAAAATAAGGGTGTCAAATGATTTGTCAATATATACCATTAACCACATATTTATACTTGGCCAATAAACTAAGTCAACTCCCCCCTTGGTGATTAAATCCAAGTAGGTAGGCCTTGGGAAGACAAGTGTTTAAATTCATTTTGAATGTTATGTGATTTAGTAGTGTGTGAAAAAGAGTAAAATCATGTAACTAGATGGTAATTTGAAAAACCACCTATTTAGACTATGTGAGTTACTCTAAGCATGCAAACAACTAAAAAAGAAGTGTGAATTAATTACTTGAAAAAAGTTGTCAATTTCATGGTTGAGAATAGTACATGGTCAATTCATGTGACAATATATGCAAATAGTACATAATAGAGTCAAATGGATAATTACTATTCTATAGAAGTAAAGTCCTTAATAATAGATCCAAATAAGTTGATTATGTCTCTAAGATAGTAGACAAATTACAAAACTAAGTTGACCAGGTCAACTTAGTTGGCTGTAGGGTTGTAGTTTTGAAGACTAATAAATTGTGAAAAATAGAACTAAATAAAGTACTAAAATGATAGAGAGGGGAAATAAAAGAACTTTGGTGGGTTTGAAGATGGTTAAGGTTGAAAATTTTATGTTGAAGTACCATAACTATTGCTTTCAAATTTTGCAAACTGATTTGATTGGTTCAACCAAGTTCTACAAAATCCTATGTGCTAAAGAAGAATAAAGAATAGGGTCGACCTATTTGATAGTGTTTATTGACCTATATGCTAGTATAAATAATAAGATGACAAATTTGACCTATTCAAATATGTATGCTAATATATAACTAAAGAAGAGTATTGTGTCAACCTATTCGATCCAGTAACCTATAGTTGATGAAGACCTTCATAGACAAAACATAGTCATTTTGATGTGATTGTGTGTTAACCTAAACATAAAAAGTTGAAACTATATCGACTGGTTCGATATAGTACTAAAAATATTGAAAAATATAATAATATGATAAAAATGATGGTGTGAAATAAAACTTGCAAGGGTTAGATTCCTATTAGGTTCACTAGAATGTATGTAATGGAAAATGTAGTAGATATATAAATAAATCCTATCTCAAATAATATAAATCCTACTTACACTTTAGATTATTGATACATTACATATTCGGGGTCATCACCAATATGTATCTATTAGACCTAGCCAAGGGATCTCTTACCAGAATGATATCACTAAAAAGGGTTCCAAAGCCTCTTATCGAGCAAAAATGTAAAATAACCTAACTAGTTCCTATGTTTTCATATTCACTAAACTAATAACAAGTAAAGAAAAAAGTCTAATCTAGTGCTCACTAAATATTGTTGGCATAAAGTGGGGTTAGTAAAAATAAAAGTAAACATGCACAAGAGAATCCTAATTAAGTTATGTATAGGTAAAACCCTAATGCACAGGGAGATCAATATATTCAAAATCCATTACTTATGCTACTTATATCTACTAAAGAGAGGAGCAAAGTTAGAGATACTTATATTAAATACAAACCAATCAAGACTCAATCTCTCCCTTGTCCAAAGGTGATTCAAAAGAGGTTGTTATGGTTTGTAAATATCACTAAGAAAGGCCAAAGAATCTAAGGCTTCTGCACAAGACAATTTTCTTCTCCAAGTAGAAACCCTAAGATAAGACTCCTTGAGTAGAATGGAAGAAGAGTCTATTGTGAAGAACCACAAATGAATAATTAACTCTTGTTGTCTCTCTATGATTGGTGAAATGGATGTGTTTATATAGGTGGATCTAACCCTAATCCTTTTGCAAAGTTTAGGTTGAAAAATTCAACCTAGTCAACCTAGTATTATTATTGATAAAAACAAATTAGGTCACAGTCTAGGTCAGCCAAAAGCTGACCTTGACCCTAATAAGTTTTATCAATTAGAATACACGCTGAAAATGTAATGTAAACTATCAAAAAAGGGTTTTAGGATAGGTAAGGGATAATGAAGGTGGTAAATGACTAGAGGAGGGTGTAAAAGAGGAGGCCAAGCTTAGAAAAATGTTTTTAGGAGATGGTTAGATTGATATCAAGTGGTAATAATGGAAAATAATCCTATGAAGCACCAATGATTTGTACACTCCTTTCTTGGTGCAACCTTTAAGGTGTGCACTTAGAGAGATTAAGACTCGATAGGTTTTTACAAGATAGAAAACATCAATAATTAATAAAGTTTGAAAATATTATGTGTATATAGAGAGCATTAGTAAATTTTAAATTTTAAAATTTAAAATTTAAAATAGTATTTGTATGTATAATATACATGTGAGGATGGTCATATAATGATAAGGATGTTTATGGAAAATTATTATTCAATGTTTTAATCACCTAAAGTGGTAATTGGATACTAAGAGTATCTCTTGAGTTACCATATTCCTAGCTTAGCCCTATACCTATAATATATCCTTAGACACACTTTTTTAGTTTTTGAGTAGACCAAAACCACCCATAGTCAGCCAAAACACAGTCCTAGGATTATCTTCTAAAATCCTAACCTAGTTTTTATATTAGTATGCCAAGTGAACGTTAGTGCCACAATTGGGACACTACAACCACATGGTGCTAATATCCCAAACTAGGTGTTACTATCCTTATAACTAACTCCTCCCAATAGATAGTTTTTCAAATGTGTTCCCCTCCTAAGGTCAACCTAAACACATTATATTATATTCAAAATTTATATATCTATATAATTATAAGTCTAATTTACCTTTATTCACTAGATGGAAAAAATATGTAAAAACACATTCAAACTAAAGACAAGCTAAGCAAAATTAAAGTATTTGATCCTTATTATGCCCTACTATTGTATACTACCATCTACAATAGACCTAAGCCTAGTTTTCAAAATATTTTAAAGCTAAAACACATTCAAAGCATTTAAGTCCACTATTATTCTAGCATTCACTTTCACTTACATCAAGCACTAGGTGGGATAACTACATCGGGCTTGATCCCTCTTCAGACTATTGGCATGTAAATAATTATCTTCATAACAAGGTGTTGAGGATGTACAACCTATCTTACTAATAAACACAAAATTATTTCTCATGCCATAATTGCAAGGAGTATTAGGGTTTTCACACTAAATCAAGTATTTTAGGCATAACACAGAGCTCCAAGTTTCATGCATGCAAGAATAGGAACTAGAAACATAGGCACATGCATTCCCAAAAAATAAAAATAGTTATATAAAGGGGATACTACCATCACTTTGAGGAAAATACATCAACATGGCACTACTATCCATATGGGTCACTACTATCCAATGAGAAAATAAATTCCAAAATCCTATTGATAACACTCAAAACTCTCTAGAACCCAATTTTTAAAACCCATATCATTTGTGGTAGTCACTTTCCAGATAAGTCTATATTTAAGCCTATTTATTTTTATTTATATAAAGTCAAGAAGGCAAAATTCTATAACAAATTAGTGCTTAATTATTATAATTTATTTAATTGATTTAGACATCTCATCTATTTACTCTAAACACAGGTTTTACATAGTTAAACCCTAAAAGGTTAAATCATTTGCTGAACTCATCTTACTTCAAATATTGCTTCAAAACCTAGCTTGCATTAATCCAAATTTTTGTGAAATAATTTAGGGATAGTTACTTCTAATTTTCTAATGTTTTTAGATAACCTATCTAATTAAAATCAATTTCATATTAGGGTTTCAATTTATTTTACATAAAATTTAAATTGATGCAAAAAAACTCTAGATTCAAAAACCCTAACCCTAGATGTTCTTAAGGTTTATATATTTTTTCTCCTATTTTAATTCACTATTATTACTTTTTTAGAATTCATATATTCTATTTTATTAGATCTATTTTAATTTGCTTACGATATGACATATAAAAAAGTTCTCTCTTCCATTAAGAAGTGCTAGACTATGTGGTAATCCTATAGAGCATATTCAGATTCATTCTATCTTAACCTATAACAAGGATAAAAAACCTATTACAACTCTAGATATGAATCTTTCACACCTTGATTATGTGGAATTCAATGACAATGCATCTAAATATGAACAATACAACCAAGTTCAAGATAAGGTCCACATTGAGAATCATAACACATTACCTCAACTTAACAATAATAACATAATTATGAAAAAAGATGAGGCATTACAAGGCTTCAAAGATAGAATTTAAGAACAACCCTTTGATCACAAAAATATTATATAGGTAATATTGGAAATCATGGATACAATAAATAATGGTCAACCTTCAATCCATCTAGTTAATAATGTTGTTACATCTCTAGTGGGGCCAACTCAACCAACTCAGATAACACAACAAAAATTTGTTATTCAACCATTAGTGACATCTATGCCACTTATGGCTAGTTATTCTACTCTAGATTTACAATTCCTTATACATGAGGTTCTTAAACTACAGTCTAAGTTGTTGCATCTTGAGAAGGGAACAGCTAGGCCATCACATGCCTTGGAATCTAACATTCTCTTACATACACCTTTGGAAAATAACATAATGACAAATCCTTTTCTATCTAGTTTTTTGGTACCCAAGATTAAATTATATGATGGAAAGGGTGACCCAAAGCATCACCTTATAGCCTTATACAAAACATACTTGGACTATGTGTCTAATGATTGGTTTATTATAAATTTATTTTCATGCAGTCTCAAGTATTATGCCCTACATTTATTCTATGATTTTCTAAATCAATCTATCACAAAATTAAATACTTTAGATAACATGTTCCTAGCACATTTATCTATCAACATTAGTGATAATATATCATATACATAAGTGTCATAGTTAAATCAAAATCCAAATTAGCCTATTTTTTATTATGTTATGATACAAGATAATATTATCCAAATTGACTAGTCTCATGGTAGATAGAGAACTTCAATATATATTTAAATAGAGTATATTACCAAAAATCCATGAAGCTATCTAGTTCAAGAATTTTCCCACACTTACTAATATATGCTACATAGTCAAGGAAAGAGAGGTTAAGATCTTAGTAATGGGCAAACTCAAATACACAAATGGATTAGAATCAACTATTAAGACTTAAAACAAATCTCCATACAAGTTAAGGGATATAGAAAATAAAAGTGGTCAAAATTCCATAGTCAACATAAATTTTAATCCTTTTACTAGATTGGTTTTATCTGCACCTCAACATAGAGTCGTCACTAATATTCCAAAGTTACCATCATGGGTTCTATAACAAATATTGGAATGTAATGTCATATCTCTCCCTCTTATTAAAGAGGTTGATATGATAGGGCCTTTTCTAAAGAGTTATGATTCAGATACATTCTAAAATTATCATAGGGCACCAAGCCACACAAAAAATAGATGCATTAACTTAAAGCAGAAGATACAGGATCTTCTTGAGGCTAACATTATTGATGTTAGCACACCCATAGAGGTACCAAACCAACAAAAAGCATAGGTAAAGGTACTAAAGATATTTTTAGATCCTTTATCAAAGCATATATAAAATGAGGTAGGGGTCACATCAAGTGTTCACTATATGTACCAAGTGTATCCACCACCATATTCCTATCACATATTTACAAAAGAGACACATACACTGTATAACATTATTGGCATTTATCATATTATAGTGCCACCTAGACCACTTATCACATTTTTAGATGAGGATATTATGGATGATGACACATATTTACATGTGATCTTCATGTGAGCATACATAGACCACCATCCTATTCACAGTGTTATGGTTGACAATGGGTCAAGCATAAACATGTACACCATGACACTATTATAACACTTAGGATATACATAGTTGGATATATTCCCCATAGATATAATCATTAGTTATTTTAGTGGTCATATTCAAATTTCCATCAAGGAGATTATGCTTCTATTACAGTTTGGACTAGCATACATAGCCACTCAGTTATTAGTAGTACCTAGTGCAGGTGTATTCAATATATTATTAGGCAAGACATAGTTATAGTAGATTCAATCGATGTCATCTACTGTACACCGATGACTAAAGTATATACATGATAATTAGGTAGTTAATATTGAGGGTGTATCATATGAGTATCCTCTTCCCATCCCATAGGTAGTTCCATCACACACACCAGTTATAGTCCTATCACCATTATTAGATATTTTAAAACTATCAATTATAGTAGAGCGTATATCTCCTATGCATACATCACAATGTTTAACAAATTCATTAGTATAGAATAGGTATACTCCTATGGTATCTACATGTACACATACCCTCCCATGAAGACCATTATTAGAGGGACCATTACATCAAATACACATCATAGATTCTATAGGACCTTTCTCTACTCAGTTTATGTTGAGACAAATTATATTGGGTTCCAAGGGTTCTCAACATAGGGCCCCTACATCACCTATAACTTCTAATTGTACTAGATGGGTCTCTAGGACCCAAATAATTCATAGTGAATCATAGTTAGTGTCATAACATCATAACATCACCAAACATGTAGTTTCATACTTAGATTATATAAAACAATAGATCATGGGCTCATAGTTGCCCTTTCACACAACACACATGATCATAGTTCCCGTATTTGATATAGGTCATAGTGATAGTGAGTCTCCCATGAGACTCATTGGTTAGTATGGTTCCTACCCTTGTACATACTTCCTTCTCTATATCATTCCTTATACATAGTTTATTTTCATTACTTTTACATAGATTATACTTAGAAAACACAAAAAATAATATAACATGTTAAAATACAAAATCATTCAAATATTTCAAAAACATAAAATTTATAGATTGTATGCATTGATATGTTTAAATTTATACTACTTGTTAGATATTACATATTGTTATATATCCTAGTATATTTGGTTTTATCATACACATATGCTTCATTTATTCTTTTCAAGTGCTTGCAAATTTCAGACATGACTTTAGTCCATTACATTGATCTAGACTAGCTATCATCTACCCATTGGGGGCATTTACATTGATCTAAGTTTATACATTTGATACATCTTCCCACTCAAGGGCATATCATATGAATTTAATACTCCCAAGTTCTATATTTACATACTATACATTCCAATTTATACATTGATTTATCTTAATATTGATCACAACTACTCATTGTTTAAAATTTTTGCTGACTATCACTAGTTAAACTCAGTATTTATGCATCCTATCATCTACATAGATTTATAGTACATAGTTATACATGCTTTCATTTTTATTTTTTCCTATATTATAATTTATTGTGTTCCCTATGCTTTTTCCACTTTGAGGGCTTTTGAATATGCAATTTCTCTTTGGCTCTATGCCACTTATCTATTTGTATGCCTTGGACATGTGCCCATGTCCCTTATGCATGCTTTCCTACTTTTATATGTGGAAATTTGAACATGATATTATATGTAACTCTAAGCAAAATTTATTGTTGATTGAGTATGTGGACATTTTAACATGTCCTTGTATGTCTTCATTCTCAAATTTAGTGACATGTGCCCATGGCCCTTTATATTGTGTCCACTTGGCCTATATTTTATGTGCCTCATGTGATTGTATGTATGATTCCTTTTATGATTATACACAATGACACTTGTATTTGCTTATTACACACACACTAGTTTTCTATACCATGAGGGATCTCATATTTCTACCCTTCTTACTTGGGTTCTATGATGGACATTATTCCCCATCCCTCTAGGTAGTTACTTGGATTTTATACTATATACATTTATTACATCTATCTTGACACCATTGTGAAATGATATATTACAAAATTCATCTTACATTACTTACTGACACTTAGATTCATTTACATTTTGATGTTATGTTTGTACATTATATTATAATATCTTACATATGCTTTAGATAACAAATTTTGCATAGCTACTTATTTAGATGGTAGTTATTACATAGATTTTAAAACTACCATCAAAAGAGGGGGAATTCACAGTGGTTTTTCAAAGTGATTAGGCTCCTAATTTTCTATTTACATATAAGTTTTAGCACACAAGCTCAGTTTCAAAAATCAGACACAAGGAAGAAATAGGAAAAAATATAGACTTAGACAATAGTTTAGATTACCTAAATTTTAGACTAGGTAGACATTATCACCTATATTAGGACACTAGTGCCATAGGGAATTAATATCCAATACAATGTGATACTATCTAGTAGCCCCAACTTTGGGTCCATCTAGATCATTCAAACCAATACACTAGGTACACTATAAATTTGCACAAATATAGTCATAGGTTTGACAATTATGTTTAGATTTTACTTAGATACATTCATCTCAAATCATATTCATACCATTTTCTCAAATTTTGGGGAATCATGCATGGAATTATCACTCCCAAATTTAGTTTAATTATAAATATTTAGCTATTACATACTTAGTTCAGATTTAATATACTCAGATACCAGATTAGGGGCATGTGCATGGCACATAGTTTATATATACTTAGCTATACATAAGCTGATTAGATGGAATGTAAAACTCCATGTAATTATCTACATTCTATAAATTTATATCACATTATAGGTTATCACCATATTCATGCCTTACTCCATTTTTAGTGGTTGGCATTCTTGAGTGGCCCAGATCTACCTAATATACCTGAGTGGCTATGTTGACCAAATTTAACCCTAAGTCAAATTTAGGTCACCCCTATAGTTTTAAGCTTAATATATGTGTCTAATATTTTTCATGGTCCCATGTGGTCTTAAATGGTCCCATATGGTCATATGTGTCCTTGTTTATCATTGTCCAAGTTATAGGCTTAGTTTCACTTGTCTAGTCCTATAGTCAAGTACAAGGTCTTATATAGCCAAAACTTGTAAAATGTATAATATGGTCTAGATTAATTTTAAATTTTTATTTATATTTCATTTATATCATACCATCATGCACTAACCTTTGTTTGGCTCCTAATTGCAAAAAATGTCAATTTGGCCACTTTTTGGCCCATGTAAAAGAGGTGGGCATACCACTTAAAGAGGATAACATTTTAAAATGATTACAAATGTTATTTATGTTATATTTTTGTTAAATAATGTTTAGGAGTAGTTAGAGTCTGACAAAATCTACACTTTAACTCCTAATCTTGGCAAAAGGACACTTTTCAAGCACGTGTATGGCCTTCTAAGATCATTTTTCATTTTAAAATGGTTTGTAAGTGACCCTTGGGTTCCATTAGAAAATTTTATAGCTCTAGACCAAGTTTGAGTTTGAACTAACACTCCAAACACTTTTTTTCCTCCATCGTTGCCTTCACAAGCTTATGAAAAAAAATTTACATTGAATGTTATAGCTAGGAGAAAGAGAGAGAGAGAGAGAGTTACGAGCTGAAATTTTGGAAATTATTAGGGGTCCAAGTAATATTAAAATTGTTGTAATTGGTTTGGATATTTGTGGCATATTATTTATGACTAATTTCTATCAATGATAGCAAGTCACTTTGGATTATGCATTAGAGAGGGGTCTATTTTTTCACTTGTTTTTCTAGATCAAAAATCAATAGAGAGGAATAATTTTTAGGGTGGATTTTAGAGGTATTTTAGCTCATTTTCATGGTGGTTTCATCAGTTGAATCATCTCCTTGAAGCAATTTCACTTGAAATAAGAATGTCTTAATGTGTAGGCTATTTCAGTCAGTTTTGCTACAAGTCTCTATCTTATATTCATAGTGGTCATTCTCAGAGGTTTTATAATGCTTCATCAATCATGGAAGCTCCCTCAGTTTCATGGAGTTCACGTGTTTTGGTCTAAAATGTGTTTTTTTCCTTATTATTCAAGTGTGGTTACCCCTTGGGAAAAATGATTTATGTTTAAGTATTGTACAATAAATTTGATTGACAAATTGGTTTAATACAAGTGACATATCATAGTGTGAGGTTATCAAGATCATATCACACATGTTAAAGCATGAGAGGTTTAATATGGAAATCTATTCACACCTTTCGATAATAAGTCAGTTGTCTCCTCCATAGGCATGTTGTATGGATTTTTGAGTGTATGAAAGATGATCATTGATCATGGAGAGGCTTGATGTATCTCTCCATACCTTCATATATCTTTTAAAACCTCAATAATATCACCAAGTTGATTTTAACTCACTATAATCTCTAATTATATACTCACAAGGCTTATTGCATAAGAGGACTATGTATACAATACATACATGGTTGTAAGGTGAGTCTAAGGTGATGATAATCATGGTCATGAACCTTTGTAGACCATGGATAAACATTTAGGAGGTATGAATCATTTTAACAATGTTGACAATTCAATAAACTCAAGAAAGATGACCTTGTTTAGTCACTTGCAATCAAATGAGACCTATGGGCCCAAAGCTTGTACATCTTAATTTGGACCTAATAAATATAAAAACAATAAAAACAAGGCTAATATAATAATATCTTATCCAAGTCTCCTTGGATAGATACAAATAGAGTTAAAACCTTGAAGATACTACTAAGTTACTTTAATAGTCAAGAGGATAATGGACTAAGTTAATAATCAAATGACACCTATAGTTGTGCATAGTACCTTGTATAGATGGGAGTAAGGAAAAGATGATTTGATAGTGCCAATAATTTTACAAATTCTGCATACATAGTGGAATGAGTCCCTTTTTGTTTTGGCATCTTTAAGCTTCATGGTAGGAGAGAGAACTTAGTTCCAAACCCCAACACACAGTCATAATCCTTGATTTCCACCTATAGGTGGCTAATGAGGATCATACATGTTTCAAGGCCAATAATGAAGAGATATAGGTTTATTTGAAACCTAATGAGACTCAATATAAGTTTAAAGCTCTCTGAATGGATCAATGATGAGAAAGTAGGCTCCAAACACACTAAGAACACAACCATGCCTTCTAAAGAATACCTATAGGTTTGTATGGAAGGAGACCAAGGAAAATGGTTTGAAATTGTTAAAAAAGAGTTGACAGAGTTATGTGAGAGAATATATGATCCTATTTGAGTTTTCAAACATGTCATAAATTATTTAAGGCATCATTGGGTTTGAAGATAAGGTCCTAGAGTAGAATATAGTCATGCCTTCTAAAGAATACCTACAAGCCACATACATGACTGGACAAAACTTAGGCCTAAAGTGAGTAGTAAATCATGGAGTGATGGAATTTTAGGTCTAATTTAGGGTAGATAGATAATTCATCTTGAGTTTTTAATCAAAGAAGTAACTAGATAAGATTGAATAAACTAGTCTCCAAACCCCATACACAATCAAAATACACATATATTATTGAGGAGTATTAAAAGGTTTGAGAGAGTTAATTTGGAATAATATACAATGTTTTCAACACATAAATATGACTAATTAGGTCTGATAACAAGGTGAGAAGGTTAAATACTCAGTCTAGGTTTCAAAACCCTACACAAAATCATAGTAGACCTAGCTAATCATGAGGTAATTTGATGTTTGAGACCTACATAGGCACAACCATGATCTAAAAATTGGTACATATTGTGCTCATGAGATGAAAATTATGTTCATGTCAATTTTAAGGTTAGAAAATTAGTGTAAGTACTCACTATTTTGTCTCAGACCCTATCCACTCCTTGGGTAAGGGAAGTCATGAGACCTAGAGGTCCTCTTGAGCTAAAAGGGCAAAAAGTAGGTTTATAGACCTCATGGGGGGATATTTAGGTAGTAAAAATATGTAGTATAGGTATCCATACAATTATAGGAGGCACCAAACCTTAGGTTCTAACTCAAGTTCCCTTGAAGGATAACAAAGAGAAGATAGGCTCTTAAACCCCACACACTGACCAATGTACTAGTTGCATACAGAATGGTAATAAACACTTATAGAGAATTTATAATGATGTAAAGTGATGTTACAAAAGTTTATTGAAGGATTTTTGAGACTCAAAATCTAATTTGGACCTATCTCTAGCATCAAGAATGTTAAGTAGGCCACCCAAAGAGCAACTTCAAATGCTCATACTATTTCCCACACTTTGCATGGCATTATAATCCTTTTTTAATAGTTTAATGGGTCTATCAATAAAATTTTCAAAGTGGAATGAGTAAATTTAATGATCTTATCTTTATGAACAATCGCTAAGACCCTAAACAGGTCCAAAACCTCTCGTAAACCCAAATAGTGACTAGTCATAGGAAAAAAACCTCAAAATCACATCTAATGAAATATTTCACTCCTAAAACCTCTTTAATGTTGTTGAGGACTCCAAGTAGGTTTGATGTTGATGTCACTTGTATGTATTGGTATAAATATCCTATTTTTACATGTTTTTATTATTTTTTAGGCGTTATAGGAAGGGGAGGGATTAAAAATCATGGGATGAGGTAATTTGGTAATTTTCCTATCCATTTAGGTCCAAATAATTTCATATGATATTTTGGAGGAGACCAAACTATGCCCAATTTTCAAGGCAGTCTCAAATAGACTCAAAATGAGACTAGGTGGTGAGGCCATTTCTTGGTTTGCATACTTACATAGGGTATCATGACCTAAAATTTGACAAATATTTTGGTGTGGTCTTAGTGAAAGTTAATAAAATTGTTTTGGGTGATTTAACATGTGTGGTATAAGTTTGGACCAATAAAAGAGGGTCCAAAGCAAGGAGGCCTAATTTAAGAGAGAGAGGAAAAAAAGATAAAATTCTACTCATATTCTAAAGATTAAATTTGAAATGGAGATATAAGGCCATATAGGGTCCTATAATATTCACTTATTATGTCAATATAATTTGTAAAAACTATCTACATAAGAAGTTTATAGGAAATAAGGGTTATAAGGAAATTAGGCCTAGTGAAGGATTAAAGGGTAAAATGAGTTCTTGGGAGTTGGTCCAAGAATAAAAATAGTTTATTTAAAATATTATAACCTATTTTAAGACAATAAATCAATTTTATATTATCTAAATAAGGTGAACTTGAGTTTTTCACCACTTAGACCAAATTAGATATGGGAAATGAAGAGTTATAAGACACCTATGCACATAATTGATGGAATGGTAGGTCAAAGGAGTTTTATAAGGTATATTAGATGTTTAATTAGTGGTATGTGGTTATTTAAATTTTAATTCATAATTTATATCTCCATTTTTAAATCTCATGCAAAGAAGGGCAATTTATAAAGAACTAGTGAAGGTGTCAAGCAAGTTTGTAACCCCTACACCACTTAGAAGGTCATAGTTGCTTTAGGAGTGAGGCACATGGCCTTGAATGTTTTTTATATTGGATCATAACTAATCTTATTTTTTAAACTCTCATGGAAACGTTTTAATCTTATTCTACCACTTCTCTCTCTCTCTCCCTTCAATATTCTCTAGAAAAGTAACCACTTTTGGCTAAGTTTGTAAGATCCTAACTTGGTATGAAAAAGCCATTCTAATTTGAATACTATATTTAACTTTGAATAAATATTTATAATATGAATTTTAGTTCATAACTTCTTTTCTAAGTGTTTGAAGTAGTTCATAGTTGAATGACAAGTGATAATCATCTATCCTTGTATTCACTTTACTTTTTCATGTTTTTTGAAAGTAGTCTACTCTATAATAGGTCACATGAAGTGTAGTTAGTGTCCTTGTCTCTATATAAGTGTAAGGAATATAATTAGTGTCTAAAATTATACCTCTTTTTTATTCACCTTGAGAAGTGCAATGCATATCACCTTCATGTTTGAAACACTTATGTTAGTAAAAATATGTAGTATAGGTATCCATACAATTATAGGAGGCACCAAACCTTAGGTTCTAACTCAAGTTCCCTTGAAGGATAACAAAGAGAAGATAGGCTCTTAAACCCCACACACTGACCAATGTACTAGTTGCATACAGAATGGTAATAAACACTTATAGAGAATTTATAATGATGTAAAGTGATGTTACAAAAGTTTATTGAAGGATTTTTGAGACTCAAAATCTAATTTGGACCTATCTCTAGCATCAAGAATGTTAAGTAGGCCACCCAAAGAGCAACTTCAAATGCTCATACTATTTCCCACACTTTGCATGGCATTATAATCCTTTTTTAATAGTTTAATGGGTCTATCAATAAAATTTTCAAAGTGGAATGAGTAAATTTAATGATCTTATCTTTATGAACAATCGCTAAGACCCTAAACAAGTCCAAAACCTCTCGTAAACCCAAATAGTGACTAGTCATAGGAAAAAAACCTCAAAATCACATCTAATGAAATATTTCACTCCTAAAACCTCTTTAATGTTGTTGAGGACTCCAAGTAGGTTTGATGTTGATGTCACTTGTATGTATTGGTATAAATATCCTATTTTTACATGTTTTTATTATTTTTTAGGCGTTATAGGAAGGGGAGGGATTAAAAATCATGGGATGAGGTAATTTGGTAATTTTCCTATCCATTTAGGTCCAAATAATTTCATATGATATTTTGGAGGAGACCAAACTATGCCCAATTTTCAAGGCAGTCTCAAATAGACTCAAAATGAGACTAGGTGGTGAGGCCATTTCTTGGTTTGCATACTTACATAGGGTATCATGACCTAAAATTTGACAAATATTTTGGTGTGGTCTTAGTGAAAGTTAATAAAATTGTTTTGGGTGATTTAACATGTGTGGTATAAGTTTGGACCAATAAAAGAGGGTCCAAAGCAAGGAGGCCTAATTTAAGAGAGAGAGGAAAAAAAGATAAAATTCTACTCATATTCTAAAGATTAAATTTGAAATGGAGATATAAGGCCATATAGGGTCCTATAATATTCACTTATTATGTCAATATAATTTGTAAAAACTATCTACATAAGAAGTTTATAGGAAATAAGGGTTATAAGGAAATTAGGCCTAGTGAAGGATTAAAGGGTAAAATGAGTTCTTGGGAGTTGGTCCAAGAATAAAAATAGTTTATTTAAAATATTATAACCTATTTTAAGACAATAAATCAATTTTATATTATCTAAATAAGGTGAACTTGAGTTTTTCACCACTTAGACCAAATTAGATATGGGAAATGAAGAGTTATAAGACACCTATGCACATAATTGATGGAATGGTAGGTCAAAGGAGTTTTATAAGGTATATTAGATGTTTAATTAGTGGTATGTGGTTATTTAAATTTTAATTCATAATTTATATCTCCATTTTTAAATCTCATGCAAAGAAGGGCAATTTATAAAGAACTAGTGAAGGTGTCAAGCAAGTTTGTAACCCCTACACCACTTAGAAGGTCATAGTTGCTTTAGGAGTGAGGCACATGGCCTTGAATGTTTTTTATATTGGATCATAACTAATCTTATTTTTTAAACTCTCATGGAAACGTTTTAATCTTATTCTACCACTTCTCTCTCTCTCTCCCTTCAATATTCTCTAGAAAAGTAACCACTTTTGGCTAAGTTTGTAAGATCCTAACTTGGTATGAAAAAGCCATTCTAATTTGAATACTATATTTAACTTTGAATAAATATTTATAATATGAATTTTAGTTCATAACTTCTTTTCTAAGTGTTTGAAGTAGTTCATAGTTGAATGACAAGTGATAATCATCTATCCTTGTATTCACTTTACTTTTTCATGTTTTTTGAAAGTAGTCTACTCTATAATAGGTCACATGAAGTGTAGTTAGTGTCCTTGTCTCTATATAAGTGTAAGGAATATAATTAGTGTCTAAAATTATACATCTTTTTTATTCACCTTGAGAAGTGCAATGCATATCACCTTCATGTTTGAAACACTTATGTTAGTAAAAATATGTAGTATAGGTATCCATACAATTATAGGAGGCACCAAACCTTAGGTTCTAACTCAAGTTCCCTTGAAGGATAACAAAGAGAAGATAGGCTCTTAAACCCCACACACTGACCAATGTACTAGTTGCATACAGAATGGTAATAAACACTTATAGAGAATTTATAATGATGTAAAGTGATGTTACAAAAGTTTATTGAAGGATTTTTGAGACTCAAAATCTAATTTGGACCTATCTCTAGCATCAAGAATGTTAAGTAGGCCACCCAAAGAGCAACTTCAAATGCTCATACTATTTCCCACACTTTGCATGGCATTATAATCCTTTTTTAATAGTTTAATGGGTCTATCAATAAAATTTTCAAAGTGGAATGAGTAAATTTAATGATCTTATCTTTATGAACAATCGCTAAGACCCTAAACAGGTCCAAAACCTCTCGTAAACCCAAATAGTGACTAGTCATAGGAAAAAAACCTCAAAATCACATCTAATGAAATATTTCACTCCTAAAACCTCTTTAATGTTGTTGAGGACTCCAAGTAGGTTTGATGTTGATGTCACTTGTATGTATTGGTATAAATATCCTATTTTTACATGTTTTTATTATTTTTTAGGCGTTATAGGAAGGGGAGGGATTAAAAATCATGGGATGAGGTAATTTGGTAATTTTCCTATCCATTTAGGTCCAAATAATTTCATATGATATTTTGGAGGAGACCAAACTATGCCCAATTTTCAAGGCAGTCTCAAATAGACTCAAAATGAGACTAGGTGGTGAGGCCATTTCTTGGTTTGCATACTTACATAGGGTATCATGACCTAAAATTTGACAAATATTTTGGTGTGGTCTTAGTGAAAGTTAATAAAATTGTTTTGGGTGATTTAACATGTGTGGTATAAGTTTGGACCAATAAAAGAGGGTCCAAAGCAAGGAGGCCTAATTTAAGAGAGAGAGGAAAAAAAGATAAAATTCTACTCATATTCTAAAGATTAAATTTGAAATGGAGATATAAGGCCATATAGGGTCCTATAATATTCACTTATTATGTCAATATAATTTGTAAAAACTATCTACATAAGAAGTTTATAGGAAATAAGGGTTATAAGGAAATTAGGCCTAGTGAAGGATTAAAGGGTAAAATGAGTTCTTGGGAGTTGGTCCAAGAATAAAAATAGTTTATTTAAAATATTATAACCTATTTTAAGACAATAAATCAATTTTATATTATCTAAATAAGGTGAACTTGAGTTTTTCACCACTTAGACCAAATTAGATATGGGAAATGAAGAGTTATAAGACACCTATGCACATAATTGATGGAATGGTAGGTCAAAGGAGTTTTATAAGGTATATTAGATGTTTAATTAGTGGTATGTGGTTATTTAAATTTTAATTCATAATTTATATCTCCATTTTTAAATCTCATGCAAAGAAGGGCAATTTATAAAGAACTAGTGAAGGTGTCAAGCAAGTTTGTAACCCCTACACCACTTAGAAGGTCATAGTTGCTTTAGGAGTGAGGCACATGGCCTTGAATGTTTTTTATATTGGATCATAACTAATCTTATTTTTTAAACTCTCATGGAAACGTTTTAATCTTATTCTACCACTTCTCTCTCTCTCTCCCTTCAATATTCTCTAGAAAAGTAACCACTTTTGGCTAAGTTTGTAAGATCCTAACTTGGTATGAAAAAGCCATTCTAATTTGAATACTATATTTAACTTTGAATAAATATTTATAATATGAATTTTAGTTCATAACTTCTTTTCTAAGTGTTTGAAGTAGTTCATAGTTGAATGACAAGTGATAATCATCTATCCTTGTATTCACTTTACTTTTTCATGTTTTTTGAAAGTAGTCTACTCTATAATAGGTCACATGAAGTGTAGTTAGTGTCCTTGTCTCTATATAAGTGTAAGGAATATAATTAGTGTCTAAAATTATACATCTTTTTTATTCACCTTGAGAAGTGCAATGCATATCACCTTCATGTTTGAAACACTTATGTTAGTAAAAATATGTAGTATAGGTATCCATACAATTATAGGAGGCACCAAACCTTAGGTTCTAACTCAAGTTCCCTTGAAGGATAACAAAGAGAAGATAGGCTCTTAAACCCCACACACTGACCAATGTACTAGTTGCATACAGAATGGTAATAAACACTTATAGAGAATTTATAATGATGTAAAGTGATGTTACAAAAGTTTATTGAAGGATTTTTGAGACTCAAAATCTAATTTGGACCTATCTCTAGCATCAAGAATGTTAAGTAGGCCACCCAAAGAGCAACTTCAAATGCTCATACTATTTCCCACACTTTGCATGGCATTATAATCCTTTTTTAATAGTTTAATGGGTCTATCAATAAAATTTTCAAAGTGGAATGAGTAAATTTAATGATCTTATCTTTATGAACAATCGCTAAGACCCTAAACAGGTCCAAAACCTCTCGTAAACCCAAATAGTGACTAGTCATAGGAAAAAAACCTCAAAATCACATCTAATGAAATATTTCACTCCTAAAACCTCTTTAATGTTGTTGAGGACTCCAAGTAGGTTTGATGTTGATGTCACTTGTATGTATTGGTATAAATATCCTATTTTTACATGTTTTTATTATTTTTTAGGCGTTATAGGAAGGGGAGGGATTAAAAATCATGGGATGAGGTAATTTGGTAATTTTCCTATCCATTTAGGTCCAAATAATTTCATATGATATTTTGGAGGAGACCAAACTATGCCCAATTTTCAAGGCAGTCTCAAATAGACTCAAAATGAGACTAGGTGGTGAGGCCATTTCTTGGTTTGCATACTTACATAGGGTATCATGACCTAAAATTTGACAAATATTTTGGTGTGGTCTTAGTGAAAGTTAATAAAATTGTTTTGGGTGATTTAACATGTGTGGTATAAGTTTGGACCAATAAAAGAGGGTCCAAAGCAAGGAGGCCTAATTTAAGAGAGAGAGGAAAAAAAGATAAAATTCTACTCATATTCTAAAGATTAAATTTGAAATGGAGATATAAGGCCATATAGGGTCCTATAATATTCACTTATTATGTCAATATAATTTGTAAAAACTATCTACATAAGAAGTTTATAGGAAATAAGGGTTATAAGGAAATTAGGCCTAGTGAAGGATTAAAGGGTAAAATGAGTTCTTGGGAGTTGGTCCAAGAATAAAAATAGTTTATTTAAAATATTATAACCTATTTTAAGACAATAAATCAATTTTATATTATCTAAATAAGGTGAACTTGAGTTTTTCACCACTTAGACCAAATTAGATATGGGAAATGAAGAGTTATAAGACACCTATGCACATAATTGATGGAATGGTAGGTCAAAGGAGTTTTATAAGGTATATTAGATGTTTAATTAGTGGTATGTGGTTATTTAAATTTTAATTCATAATTTATATCTCCATTTTTAAATCTCATGCAAAGAAGGGCAATTTATAAAGAACTAGTGAAGGTGTCAAGCAAGTTTGTAACCCCTACACCACTTAGAAGGTCATAGTTGCTTTAGGAGTGAGGCACATGGCCTTGAATGTTTTTTATATTGGATCATAACTAATCTTATTTTTTAAACTCTCATGGAAACTTTTTAATCTTATTCTACCACTTCTCTCTCTCTCTCCCTTCAATATTCTCTAGAAAAGTAACCACTTTTGGCTAAGTTTGTAAGATCCTAACTTGGTATGAAAAAGCCATTCTAATTTGAATACTATATTTAACTTTGAATAAATATTTATAATATGAATTTTAGTTCATAACTTCTTTTCTAAGTGTTTGAAGTAGTTCATAGTTGAATGACAAGTGATAATCATCTATCCTTGTATTCACTTTACTTTTTCATGTTTATTGAAAGTAGTCTACTCTATAATAGGTCACATGAAGTGTAGTTAGTGTCCTTGTCTCTATATAAGTGTAAGGAATATAATTAGTGTCTAAAATTATACCTCTTTTTTATTCACCTTGAGAAGTGCAATGCATATCACCTTCATGTTTGAAACACTTATGTTAGTGCAATCTAAGATGTTGAAGCTAGTCTAGTGAGTCATCTTTCATAGTGAAAGTATATGGTAGTGTAGTGGATATTAATTTGGTGTATAAAATAATTATAATAGGTTACTTTAATGTTACTTATATCTATTTTCATCCAATAAATCAAGTAGTATAGGTGATAATCTATCCAAAACAAATTTAGGGAGCTAGCCCTTCAATATAGAGGTTTATCTCTACTATAGGCAACCCAAAGCCCTAAAGGTAATATAATGTTTCACTTAATTTAGATAAGCCTAGAATACCTCTCCAAGGGTAAAAATTTGAGTGACAATAGTTATGGCATGCCTAGTGGGACTATTATCTCAAGCATGTCTTGTCCAGGTGAATGTTGGTCTTGACAACATCATAGATATATAAGTGTGTTCTACTCAACATTTGGTGACTCCACTAAAGGTAAAATCTAGTTTTATACAAAGTTTTATTTTTATTTTTTTCATGATTTATGGTCCTTATAGGTTAGCTAATATTAGAGGTAACTATCCTATAAACCCACTCCCTCAACCTGAACTTCAACTTGAAGTATAATATCTTGAGCCTATCTTGACATTTTAAGAGAAATAATATTTTATAAGTCAAGAAGAGTAATAGAGTGAATAATAGTTTGAGGTCAACATGGTTAGGCAATATGATTTCCCAGCCTTCAATACTAAAAATCCTATAAACCTCAATGAATATGATGATATCCCTCCCAATGCCACCAAGAGTGTTCCCACTTTCTATGTGGAAGGTCTTGTAACCCCAAGTTAGCATATTAGGGATACATCTAACTTCTATAATTTCCATAATGTCACTAAAGTTAAAAGTTCCATCATATTGCTTATCATGTCTCTTAGGGGAAAATCCCTAGATTTGTATAGGACATTTCCAGGAGGATGTATCACTACATGGGATGAGTTTGGTGAATTATTGACTAAAAGTTTTGAAGATAAAAGTGATCACACATCACTCATACATCAATTGAATGCCATTAAAAGAGGTCTTAAGGAGACTAAGCATTACTTCAATGACACATTTTAAATAACATGGAATAGGCTTCCACCTCTCATGAGACCTCCTGAAAGTTTTTTTCCCCAACTTATCTTAGATTTATTGGGACTAGTGTAGTTTTTATGTTATAGTTCATGGGTGGGTACACTTTGCATGAAGCCTATGACATATCCATTATAGATGAGAATGGTTTGATACAAGTTAGTAAGCTTCCTCTTAAAGTATTTATGTCTATTCTACCTAACATGTATGTTTATCCTCCAAGTCTTTCTCTAATTCCAAGTTCAAGCAACAAGTCTAGAGTTTCCTTAAAGAAATCAGAAGATACCATTGATTAGGAAGCAAGATGTAAAGCCTTAAAATCTCAAGTTAGGAAATCAAACCAAAACCCCTATGCCTATCCTTCACAATAAAATATATTCCCACCTCATCAATATGGTTAAGGGAGGGGACAAAGTCAACTTAACTCTACTCCCAACACAAGATCCATGGGTTTAGTCCATAAAAAATTGCGTTAAGGAAAAGAATGTAAGCTTCAAGGATAATACATGAATGCAAATAAAGGTGAAGGACAAGTTTTGGTAGCTTAATTAGGACCTAATCCTCAATTTATTGTAGAAGATGAAAGCTTTATACAATCAAATTTCAATTAAGAGTGTGGAAACCAAGGGGTGACCTTGACAAACTTTTAAGTGGAAGATAAACTTGTCCCAAACCAAAGTATGTTAGAAAGAACTTTAACTAATCCATTGCCTCAATCTCAAGGAAATTTATTGCCTAAAAGGATGAAATAAAATGTGATTGTTCCTTATTTTATATCATTGACTCTTTAAAGAGTAAAAATACTATCATATCTCTTTGGGAAGTACTTCACATGCTCAATCAGAAGAAACTACTTCAAAAGCAGCTGTCCCAAATCCATATCAATCCTCAACCATCAAGACATGGTGGTGTATCCATTAATAATTCTCTTAATCACATTGTTGAACCCTCCACCAAATTTCAAAATCCCCCACCTTTCTATCTCACCCTCATTATGGGAGACAAACTAATTCATAATTGCATTATGGATAGTGGAACAAGTACTTTAGTTATGCCCAATCTATTTGTAGATAAGTTGAGATTGAAATATAATCCATATAACAATGGAGTGTTTCAAATTGATGGGAAATTAGCTAAATTATTATGGCTCATCGAAGGTTTTAAGGTATTCTTATATGATTTCCCAAGATTTACAATCATGAAAGGCATAGTGGTGGTAGATCTACCTACTCATTTTTCTATTTGTCTATCAAGAGAATTCACCACCAAGATATGAGGATAAATTTAGATTAATTGGTCCTTATTGGCATTTACAATAAGTTTTAGAGATAAGGTGACTATTAGAACACAACCATTGGCCGAGTTTCACATTGAGCCATATGTAGAATCTAGTTCTAACTTGAATTGCACTCTCCATGAACATGAGGAACATGATATAGATGATAGAGTATATTTAAAACTTGAAGGTATTTATAATCTTCTCCTAGATGAGTATGGTATTGAAACTTATGGGGCATGATACATATGATTTCATTGAAGAGACATGTCTTGGCATATACATCATTCATGATGAAGGTGATGAAAATTTTGAGGTGAGTCTTGATGATCCTCTTTAACAAGATACATAAGGTAAATATCTTATTCACATGTATGATGATGTTGAGTTTCAAAGTGTGATAGAATATGATGCTAAGGAAGATAATGTAATTTTTCCTACGCAAAAGGAAGAAGTTTATAGATTTGAAAATCATGAAGAAGAAGACTTATGGAATTAGTTTCATGCCATAGTTCAGGAGTTTGAGAAAGTAAGTGAGGCAACCCTTACCTAAAAGAAGAATGAGCATGAGAGTGAGATTATTAATGGACCTATTAAACATGAAAAAGAGGTTTAGAGCATTTTCAATCAAGTTGAAGTCATGAAGGAGTATAATGAATCCAAGGCATAACGTTTTGTGGTTGAGGAGCAACCCAAACCTCGATCTAATATTGAACCACTTGAAGACATGATGGGCTAGTAAGATGACAAACATGAGAGCTTTGAACATCAAGAACATCATGGTTTAGAGTAAGGTGAAGTTGAGACATATTTCATGGCTCCTAAGGAGAATAATGAAGATCATCAAAGGGTCATCAATGAGATAAAGTAGGTTGCATTGTTAAGCATTCTAAATAAAGAACTAAGAGGATCATTCTATAGAGTTTCAAATGGTGTAATTTCAGTTAGCATAGGTCCTATGAATGTTAAGCTTTTTGATCATATTTATAATAATTTTTTTTTGACAAGAATCCATCCTATGGTGACTTAATCTCATGAAGCAAATGTGATTCAAGAAAGATCCTCTTTGATCCTATTTTAATCAAGAGAAAGTGTTGCATCACTTCAAACATGTTTTGAGGTCTACACATAGTAGGTTAGGTGTGTTGTTTGAGTCTTTTGTGTGGTTTTCCATAAATTATTTGATGCATAGTGTGTGTCTCCTTATTTTTGTGTGTTTTTGTGAGTTTTAAGTATTTTGAAGACATAGTAGTTTTATATTGTAGTGAAGAGTGACTCCATAGCCCAATGGAAGGAGAAGGCTACTGGTCCATGAGAATTGTAGGCATACTACCCCTATGAATCACCAAGAATGCTGACCAAATTTGACCCCAAGTCAAATTTGGGTCACCCCCTATAGTTTGAAGATTAATATAGGTGGATAATGTTTGTCATGGTCTTGTCATGGTCCCATATGGTTATATGTGTCCTTGTTTATCATTGTTCCAGTTCTAGGCTTAGTTTCACTTGTCTAGTCCTATGGTCAAGTACAAGGTCTTGTATAGTCAAACTTGCTCAAAAGTAAAATATGGTTTAGAGTCATCATAAAAGGTTATTTGGATGTCATTTATATAATATTATCATGAACTAACCTTTTTTGGGCTCCTAATTTGAAAAATATCAATTTGACCACTTTTTGTCCCATGTAGAAGAGGTGGACATACCACTTCAAGACGAGAATATTTAAAAAGGATAAAAAATGTCCCTGATGTTAGAGGTTCATCATAAAATGTTTAGGAGTAGTTAGAGTCTAATAGAGTCTATATCTCAACTCATAATCTTGGCAAAAGGACACTTTTCAAGGACTTGTATGGCCTTCCAAGATCATTTTTAAGTTGAAAATGATTTGGAAGTGACCTTTGGGATTCATCAAACCATTTTATAGCTCTAGACCAAGTTTTAGTTCAAAGTATCACTCCAAACATGTTTTCTCCTCCATCATTACCTTCACAAGCTTAGGATGGAAAATTTGCATTGAATGGTAAAACAAGAAGAGAGAGAAAGAGACTTATGAGCTAAAATTTTGTCCATTTTTAGGGGTCCAAGTAATATTTAAATAAGTGTCATTGGTTTGAATATTTGTGGCCTATTCTTATGCAACTAGATATATTATTTTGATTACTTGAAAATTATTTCCTTTGATCTAAATTAAAATATATTCAAACTTGTCTTATGAATTTTATAATGCTTCAAAATTAAAATTGGAAGCAATAATGTTATTTTTCTTAGTATGTAGTAGAATTTCCAAGTGGTTGTTAGATGTGTTTGGAGTAGCCTTAATATGATTATATTGGAGAGTATTTTAAATATTTAAAGTAATAAACCTTGATGAAATTTTGGTTTGGGTTAATTACAATACATGCTTCACATATTTCAAAAACCCATGTTGTCTGCTTGTTCTACGTGGGTCATTAATATATCCAAATGACTTAGTTTTAAAGTAAAAAGTTAAAATTTTGGCATGGTGGACAAGGTTGCACTAGTGGACAAGGCTATAGTGCTACCCTATCTGACTTAAGGCAGTCTTATCCTAGAAGGACAAAGACTACCAAAAAATATCTAAAAAATAATTATAATCAAATTAGGTATGTCTAAATGATGTTTTGATTATTTTCAAGATATTTTTTAGAGTAGTGCATGTTCCAGTATAGATTATAAGTTAGTGGAATGGTGAATGGGAAAATCAAGGTAAGGATGTCAAGTTTAAACATTGTCAAGCCCTTAATGATTAATTTTATGTATCTACATTGGCCTCTAATTTATTATGGTGATGTAATGAAGTGAAATTACTAGAGTAAAGTTAAACCTAAGTGTGTATACACACTTTTTACTTTGATATGAATCTTGATTGTGCAATATGCCTTAATGTGAAACTTGCAATAATGCCATTAAAAGTAGATATTGTCCATATTTAAAGGTTAAAATTATGAAACTTGAAATTTAAATTTTGAAAATAGATCAAATAAATCATACACATAAAAGAGTATGTAGCTTGGAAATGGATAAGTGCGTGCCCATTTATCGAGGCATTTGGAGAAATGTTAAAATTACAATGAATTGAGATTGATCAAATATAAATTTTGAAACCAGTGAAAGCCCTTAAGTTGGAAAGATTATATGAGCTAAATCTCATATGAATGTGTATAGTACTCTATAAAATAGTTGAGGGGTGGAACCACCAAATGTGGCTCACTAAATTGAAAAAGTGCAACCATAGACATTGAGTGTCACTAGACTTTAATGTAGACCACTTTTAACATGAAGATGAATGACATAGTTGTAAATAAATATAGATTATATTTGAAATTTTAAACTTTAAACTTGATAAATTTTAAATTGTCATGTAGTAACTTGAACATGAATGAGTATCATGCCCCTTGTATTGCACTGAATTTTATGTTTGAATGTCATTTGAGCTTTGTAAATTTTGAAACTTGAAACTTGTAACTATTTTGAAGCTTGTAACTATTTTTCACATGCCCATGAATATGCATATGAAAAATTATGAATTGTGTTATAATTTTTAAAAATTATACAATTCCATAATTATTAAATATTTTTCTCACAAGGCTTGAATTCTCAAGACAAGCCCATTATGATGCCCACCATTTGAGATGAGAGACATAGCTTGCAAGTCACTTACCTCAAAATAAAACATATGTGAAAGAGATTATCATGTAGTAACATGTTACACATTTTGATTTTATTGAATCATAATATTGAATATAACACTAAATTTTATATGAAATATGTGTTACATAGATATAGAATTGAAGCATAGAAGAAACATGTGCATGATATGTATTATGGAACAAAAGTAAGAATAGAGAGTAGAAGTAATGCATGATAGGAATCATGGAATCATAGTAATAAGCAATAAACATATAAAAAATGTCATATAATATCACATAATTGGCATATAGTGTCACACATAAGTCTAAAAGGCCACACATAAATGGTATGAGAATACCATTCAAATAATAACATGTAAATATGTTCACATATAAGGCCAAGTATGACACACAATGCCTAATCATTGACTATCATAATGTATATATATTCATATATAAGGTGAGTGTTATTTATTTGAATATCAATGACTCTTTTAAGAGTAAAAAGACTATCATATCTCTTTAGGAAGTACTTCATATGCTCGATCAAAAGAAATTACTTTAAGAGCAGCTGTCCCAAATCCATATTAATCCTCAACCATCAAGACATGGTGGTGTAGCCCTCACTAATGATCCTACTCACATTGTTGAACCCTCCACCAAATTTGAAAATCCCCCACCTTTATATATCACCCTCATTATGGGAGACAAACTAATTCATAATTGTATTATGGATTGTGGAGTATGTACTTTAGTTATACCCAAGCTAGTTGTAGATAAGTTGAGATTGAAATATGATCCATATAACGAGCGAGTGTTATAACTGGATGAGACACTAGTTAATTTAGTAGGGTTCATTAAAGGTTTTAAGGTATTATTGTATGACTTTCCAAGATTTACAATCATGTAAGACATAGTGGTGGTAGATCTACCTCCTTATTTTGATATTTATCTATCAAGAGACTTCACCACCAAGATATGAGGATATCTTTCTACTAATTGGTCTTTTTTAGCCTTTAGAATAAGGTATGGAGATAAGGTTACTATTATAGCACAACTATTGGCCAAGTTTCACATTGAGAAATATGTGGAAGCTAGTTCTAACTTGAATTACACTATCCATGAACATAAGGAACATGATATAGATGATGGAGCATCTTCAAAACTTGAAGTTATTTATGATCTTCTCCTAGATGAGTATGGTGTTGACACTTATGGGCATGATCCATATGATTTCATTGAAGAGACATGTCTTGGAATATACATCATTCATGATGAAGGTGATGAACATTTTGAGGTAAGTCTTGATGATCCTCTTCAACAAGATATAGAAGGTAAATATCTTATTCACATGTATGATGATGTTGAGTTTCAAAGTGTGATAGAATATGATGATAAGGAAGATAATCTAATGTTTCCTAATCAAAAGGAAAAAGTTCATGGATTTGATAGTCATGAAGAAGAGGATGACTTATGTCATTAATTTCATGCCATAGTTTAGTATTTTAATCAAGTAAGTGAGGTAGCCCTTACCTAAAAGAAGAATGAGCATGAGATTACGGTCATTGATGGACCTATTAAACATGAGAAAGAGGTTAAAATAATTGTCAATCAAGTTGGAGTTATGAAGGAGTATAATGGAGCTAAGGCATAAAGTTTTGTGGTTGAGTGGAAACCCAAACATCAATCTAATATTGAATCACTTGAATACATGATGGGCCAGTAAGAAGATAAACATGAGAGCTCTGAACATTTTGGTGTAGAAGAAAGTGAAGGTGAGACATATGTAATGGATCCTAAGGAGTAGAATGAAGATCATAAAAGGATCATCAATGAGATAAAGTAGGATTCATTGTTAAGTAGTCCTAATGTATAACTAGGAGGATCATTCCATGAACATTGCAAGCATACTTCCCCTATAAATCACCAAGAATGTTGACTAAATTTGACCCCAAGTAAAATTTGGGTCACCCCCTATAGTTTTAAGATTCATATAGGTTTCTAATGTTTGTCAAGGTCTTTTCATGGTCCCATATGGTCATATGTGTCCTTGTTTATCATTGTTTAAGTTCTAGGCTTAGTTTGACTTATCTAGTCCTATGATCAAGTACAAGGTCTTTTATAGTCAAAATTTGTCAAAATTAAAATATGTTCTAGAGTCATTGTAAAAGGTTATTTGGATGTAATTTATATCATATTATCATGCACTAACCTTTGTTTGGCTCCTAATTGCAAAAATGTCAATTTGACCACTTTTTGTCCCATGTAGAAGAGGTGGACTTACCACTTCAAGAGAAAAATATTTAAAAAGGATAAAAAATGTCCTTGATGTCAAAGGTTGGTCATAAAATGTTTAGGAGTATTCAAAGTCTAATATAATCTATATTTCAACTCCTAATCTTGGAAAAAGGACACTTTTCAAGAACTTGTATGGCCTTCCAAGATTAGTTTTAAGTTGAAAAAAATTTAGAAGTGACATTTGGGATCCATCAAACCATTTTATAGTTCTAGACCAAGTTTTAGTTTGAACTTTCACTCCAAACATGTTTTCTCCTCCATAATTTCCTTCACCAAATCAAAAAGGCAAATTTACATTGAATGGTACTAGGAGAGAGAGAGAGAGAGAGAGAGAGAGAGAGAGAGAGAGAGAGAGAGAGAGAGAGAGAGAGAGAGAGAGAGAGAGAGAGAGAGAGAGAGAGAGAGAGTTATGAGATAAAATTTTATCTATTGTTAGGGTTCCCAACAATATTTAAATCAATGGCATTGGTTTGAATATGTGTGGCCTATTCTTTATGAACAAACACTAATAGTAATAGTAGGTCACTATGGTTTATGCATATGAGAGGGGTTTATTCTTGCACCTATTTCTCGAGCTAAGAAATAGATGGAGATGATTTATTTTGAGGGTGGTTTTTAGAGGTATTATATTTAATTTTAATGGTGGTTTAATTAGTTGAATCATCTCAATGAAGTAATTTCAATTGAAAGAAGAACATCTTAATGTATTAGTTGTTTCAGTGAGTTTTGATATAGGTATCTATCTTGTATTCATAGTGGTAATTCTCAAAGGATTAATAATTCTTCATCAATCATGGAAGAACCCTCAATTTCATGGAGTTTATGTGTTTTAGTCTAAGATGTGTTTTTGTCCTTACTCTTCAAGTGTGCTTTCCCCTTGGGAAATATGATCTATGTTTGAGCATCCTATTATATCTTTGATTGCCAAATTGGTTCAATAATAGTGACATACCATATTGTGAGGTTATAAATATAATATTGAACATGTTTAAGCATGAGAGGTTTAAAATGGAAATCTATGGACACCTTTTAATAATAAGTCAGTTGTTTCCTCCATAAGCATGTTGTATAGACTGTTGAGTGTATGGAAGATGTTCATTACTCATGGAGAGGCTTGATGTATCTTCCCATGCCTTAATATATCTATGACCACCTCACTGATAGCACTAGGTTTCTTCCAATTAACTATAGTCTCCAATTCTCTACTCATAGTGGTTATGCATATGAGGACTGTGCATATAGTTTGTATAGGGCTATAAGGTGAGTCTGAGGTTATGATAATCATGGTAACAAAACTTTGTATACCATGGAGAAGTGTTTAGGGTGTATTAAGTAGTTTAACATTTTTTACAAGTCTAACAAGATCAATAAAGATGACTTTATGTAGTCACTTATAGTCAAATGAGACCTATAGGCCCTACACCTGTAGGCCCTCATTTGAACCAAATCAATATCAAAAAAATATCAACAAGGTTAATATAATGTAATTTTTTGTAAGTCCCCATAGATAGTTTAAAATAGAGTGAAAACCTTAAAGATACTACTAAGTTACTTCAATAATCAAGAGGACAATAGATTGATTTAATAGTCAAATGACACCTACAACTATGTATAGTGCCTTGTATAGATGGGAACAAGGACAATATGATTTTAAGGTGAATATAAGTTTAAAAACTATAAAAATATAGTGGAATGAGTCATTTTTTGTTTGGTCATCTTAAAAATTCATGTTAGGAGAGATAACTTAGTTCCAAATGCTAACACACAAGCATAACCCTTGATTACCACCTACAAGTGGCTAATGAGGAGTGGATAGGTTTCAAGGCCAAGAATGAAAAGATAGAGGTGTATTTGAAAGGTATTTAAGACCTAATGAGACTCTATATAAGTTAAAATCTCTTTGAGGGGATCAATGGTAAGAAATTAGGCTCCAAACTCACCAAGAACATAGTCATGCATTTTAAATAATACCTACAAGTTTGTATGCAAGGAGACTAGGACAAGTGGTTTGAAATTATTATAAAAGAGCTGAAAGAGTTATGTGAGAGAAGATGTGAGCCTATTTGAGTTTTAGAAAATGTCATAGAGTATTGAAGGCATCATGGGGTTTGAATATAAGGTCCTAAAATAGAATACAGTCATGCCTTTTAAAGAAAACCTACAGGCCACATATATGATTGGACATACCTTAAGCCTAAAATGAGAAATAAATCATGGAATGATGGATTTTGAGTTCTAATTTATGGAATATAAATAGTTAAACTTTATTTTTGAAACCAAGAGGGAACTACAAAAAATTAAACAAATTGGTTTCCAAATCCCATACATAGTCAATATACACCTACATGCCTACTTGCCCTTCTAGGTGAGTTTTGATTGAATTAAAGAAGGACTATGAATTTTTTTGAGAGAGTTAATTTTGAATGATGTATAATTTTTTAAACACCTCAATATGGATAATTAGGTATGATAACAAGCTGAGAGTCAAATACTCAGTCTAGGTTTCAAAACCCTACACATATTCATAATTGACCCAACTAATCATGAGGTAATTTTATGTTTGAGACCTCCATAGGCAAAAAAATGATATAAAAATTGTTAAATGTGGTTTTAATTGGTTGAAAAATATGTTCGTGTAAATTTAAATGTCATAAAAATAGTGGAAGTACTCATTATTTTGTTTCAGACCCTGCCCACTCCTTGGGAAAAGGTAACCATGAGACCTAAAGGTCCACTTGAGCTAAAAGGAAAAAAAGGTTTAAAAACCTCATGAGTGGGATATTAAGGTATTAAATAAATTTATAATATATCTCCATAAACTTTTAGGAGTCACCAAACCTCAAGTTTCAACTCAAGTGCCCTTGACAGATAACAAAAAGAAGATAGGCTCTTAAACCCCATACACTGACCAATGTACCAGTTGCATATAGAGGGGTAATGAAAAATTATAGAGAATATATGATTATTTAAATTTATTTTATATATTTTTATAATCCTATCAAATTATTGGGAAGGATTTTTTATACTTGAAATACAATCTAGACCTATCTCTAGCATCAAGAATGTTAAGTAGGCCGCTCGAAGGGCAACTTCATATGCTCACACCATTTCACACACTTTTCATGGGAGTAACACACTTTTATAATATTTTAAGGGTTATATAAATAATATTTTAAAAGTTTAATGAGGTCATTTAATGATATTTTTTATGAATAATTGTTAAGACCCCGAACAGGTCCAAAATCTCTCTTAAACCCTGATAGTGACTAGCCATGGGAAAAATAGATCAAAAGCACATATGATGACACATTTTTATCTTTAAAACTCATTTATGTTTTTATTAATACAAGGAGGTTAGTAAAATTTACCTTTATGTTGATGTGACTTGTATGGATTGGTACAAATACCCTATTTTTGCTTGTTTTTGGTGTTTTGTAGGTGTTCTGAGAAGGGGAGAGATTCAAAATAATGGGATGAGGTAATTTTTGAATTTTCATATCCATTAAATTCCAAATAATTTAACATGATATTCTTGAGGAGACTAAACTAGGCCCATTTTTCAAGGTAGTCTCAAGCAGATTCAAAATGAGACTAGGTGGTGAGGCCATTTCTTGGTTTGCATACTTCCATAGGGGTTCAAGACCCCAAATCCTACATGGAGGTTAGTTTTGTAATATTTATAGTGATTCAAATTATTTTGGGTGATTTAACACATTTTTTAGAAGGTTTGAGCAATAAAATAAGGTCCAAAGTAAGGAAGCCTAATTGAGGCCTAAATCAAGAGAGAGAATAGAAGAAAGATAGACTTTCACTTATATCTAGAAGATGAAATTTGACGTGGATATATAATGACATATAGGGTCATTAATATGATTTATTTTTTCAATATATTTTTTACAAATCCATACACAAGGATTTTACAAGAAAAAAGGGATACAAGGAAATTAGGCCTAGTGAAGGCTTAAGGGGTAAAATGATTTCTTGGGAGTTGGTCCAAGAAAAAAAATGATTTGTGTCATAAATAATAAATTTATTAGGACCATTTATATGTTTTTTTATGATATTAATAATTTTTACTTGATTTTTGGGCCACTTGGACCAAACTAGGTGTGGGAAATGAAGAGTTACAAGATTCCTATGCACATAACTAATGGAATGGCATGTCAGAGGAGTTTTATAAGGAATTAAATATGTTAAATGAGTTTTATGAGATAATTTTAAGTCTAATTAATTATTTAAGTCTATTTTATATTCCTTTCATGTAAAGAAGGGCAATTTCTAAGGAGCTAGTCAAGGTGTCAAGCAAGATTATAACCCCTACACCACTTGGAAGGTTAGAGATGATTTAGGAGTGATAATAATGGAATTATAGGTCTGATAGAATGGATTATAACTCATATTATTTTTTTAACTCTCATATACACTTTTCAATCTTCTTGTACCACGTCTCTATCTCCTTTCACCATTCTCTATAAGATCAGCCACTTTTGGATAAGTTTTTAAGAACCACACCTAGTATGATAAAGCCCTGATAGTATGAAAACTATATTTTCCTTTGAATAAATATTTACAATTTGTGTTTAAGTTCATAACTTCTTATTTGAGTGTGTGAACTAGTGCATAGTTGAATGATAAGTGATAATCATCTATCCTTGTATTTACTTTACTCTTTCATGTTTTGTGCAACTAGTCTACTCTTTGACAAGTCACATGAAGTTTAGTTAGTGTCATTTTTTATCTATAAGTGTAATTAATATAATTAGTGTCTATAATTATACCTCTTTTTCATTCACCTTGAGAAGTGTAATGTATATTACCTTCATGTTTGAAACACTTATGTTAGAACAATCTAAGATGTTTAAGGTAGTCTTATGAGTCATCTTTCATAGTCCAAGTATATGCTAGTGTATTGGATATAAATTTGGTGTATCACCTCATTATAATAGTTAAATTTCATGCTTATTATATTTATTTTCATCCAAGAAAGCAAGAAGTATAGGTGATAAGCTATCAAAGACAAATATAGGGAGGTATCCCTTCAATTTAGAGGGTTATCTCTACTATAGGAAATTGACATGCCTTGAGGTAATCCAATGTTTCACTAAATTTTAATAAGTCTTGTAATAACTCTCCAAGGGTACAAAATTGAGTGAAAATAGGCTACGAAGCTGAAATACATAGTTATATTTACTCAATTAGATACCTTCATCACTTTGTGTAGTTAAGTTAAAAATGCATCTACTTCACACAGGTCATAAATGATGGAGTCATGGCCTAATTGAGTTATGTATCCACCCACATGATAGGGTTAGAGACACTTACCTTCTTATCCAATTTATTAACATATCATGATCTATTAAATAGGGGTGGGAAATTATGGAGTCAAAATTGGATTGAGTTCTTGTTCCACCCATATGAGGATTTATCAAGACATCAACTCAGGCCAAGCTATTCAATGATATGATCAATATGTAAACTCACACACATAGGTTATCACTAAGTTCATCCATTAGTTAACTTACCCAATGAGGTTTATTCATTCATTTCCTTTCTCTTTACTTAGCTATACTTAGTTACATTATTTCAACATAGTCTTTTGATTTTGATCATCTCTTAAATAAGGACTAATTTATACATATTTCATTGTAGGACATTAATTTGGATCATGTTTCACATACGTAGACCCAAAATTGTATAATCAAACTCAAATACATGGGATTCACTTCTAAGTCAAGTCTAGTTACATTTATTTTTCCTTCATACTAGTTGTTTCACTTTGTTGCATTACTAGCATAAAGGGGGGGGGAAATGTAACCACCTAAAAGTGATAATTGTATGATAAGAGTGTCACTTGAGTCACCCTATTCCTAACTTATCCCTAGACTTATCCTAGAGCCTTAGATATACTTTTTCAGTCATTGAGTAGACCACAATCACTTACAGTTAGCTAAAACATAGTCTCAATACTATCTTCTCAGGTCCCAACCTAATTTTTCTAATAGTCTACGAAATGGACATTAGTGGCACATTTGGGACACTAAAACCACATGGTGCTAGTGTCTCTAACTAGGTGATAATATCTTTATACCTAACTCTTTTCAATGGATACTTTTTCAAATGTTTTCCCCTCCTAAGATTGGCCTAATCACATTTTATTATCTGCACAAACTATATATCTCTATAAATACAAGTTTAATTGACCTCTATTCACTGTATAGAAAATATATGCAAAAACACATTCAAACAAAAGACAAGTTGAGAAATATTAAGGTATTTGATCCCTATTCTTCCCTATTTATGCATATTAACATATATATCATCCCTAAGCCTATTTTTCTAAGATTTCAAATCTCAAACACACTCAATAAGTCTAAGTCCACTCTCATTCTAGCATTCGCTTACACTTGCATCAAGCACTAGGTGGGAGAACTACATTGAGTTTGATCCCTCTTCAGAGTTGGTATGTAAGTAACTCTCTTAATAATAGGGTATTGATGATTTATAGCCTATATTTATAATAAACACAATTATTTCTCATGCCATACTTGTAAGGAGTATTAGGGTTTACACAGTAAATCAAGTTTCTAGGCATAACATAAAGCTTCAAATTACATGTGCACATGAACAAGACCTAAAAACATAAGCATAGGTTCTCTAAAAAAAATAACAATCTCATAAAGGGGACATTACTGCCACTTTGAAGACACTAATATAACATGGTTATACTATACATATGGGGATTACTATCTAGTGAGCAAATAGATTCTAGGATCATGTTGATGACACTCAAAACTATTCAAAATCTAGTTTTAAAAACCTAGATCATTTGCGATAATCACTTTATAGATAAGTATATATTTATGCCTCTTTATTTTTATATTTATAAATTCAAATAAATTCAAATTCCATAACAAATAAATTCTTAATTATTGAAATTTATTTAATTAATTTAGACATCTCATCCCTTTAATATAAACATAGGTTTTACATAGTTAAACCCTAAAAGGTTAAATTAGATATACATGTTGAAGAAAATGGATGATGTGAATTTGTTTCCAAATATTCTTTACCATAGATGGGGTTTATAACTTATGATAGAACAAAAATAACATGAAAATATATAATTTAAAAGTTATATTTTAAAACATGATTAATTATTAAATAGAATATATATCCTGTGATATTTAGTTTACTAATAAAATTGATCTTTTATATTTGATATGTTAATTATATGGTTGAGGGCTTAATCAATGTTTGAAACTTATGAATGATCTTAGAGTATGGTTTTAATAACTAAATAAGACTTATATTCATTAAAATAATCTTCTATAAGATCAATAACTAAGGTTAGTTATTTCATTGCTGAATGTATTATATTTTTTATGGGAATGTTTGATTGAAATGAATTCCAACTTATTATTACTAAATTAATAAGGGATTATATATTCCAATAGTAGGTAATAAATAATATCCATATTTTTATAAAGATGTAATAATAACTTCTTCATTTGTATGCTAAATTATTTTTTAAGTAGTAACACTAAGCTTGATAATGATTAATGAGGTTATTATTTCTTCTTCTTATACTTCCCAAGAATACATGTAGATAACCTCATGTAATTTGATAAGATAAAGTTACTCTACTGATATTCCATTAAAATCCCTTGTTAGGTACCCTTAAGAGTTGGTAGGCTAGGTAGTGGTCTTATTTTTCACTATGAAAGAGTTTTTAGGAGTCCTTGGGTTGTTTTAAATTAAGCCTAAAATAGTTTTCTAAAACTCATAGTAACTACCATACAACTTGTAGCTACTCTCAAAAAATTGTAGAACTACTTGTATCATATAGGAACTACACACAACCTATAGAAAATTCATAAAACATATATAAACTTCTTTTAGCCTATAAAAAATTCACACAACTTGTATAAATTTCATACAATGTATAATAATTCCATAAAAACTATAACTACTTATAATATGTAAAAAATGAAAAGGATTATGGTTGGGTGACCATAGAAAGAAACATAAAAATTATTATATTATTTATATTTGTAGTTTTTATTTTGAAAAAATTCTTAAGTAGTCATTAGGATAATTTTATACTTAGGAAGATATTTATTCAGTGTTTGATCAACACTTATCCTAGTTTCCTAACCAAACACTACTAATAATGCCTGAGGGTTTTTGTTGTTGGATTATTTTGAAATTTTATGATGATTAAATAATAAGAGTTATAATAGAGGTTGCACTAAATCCTAAATTATATCTACTTTATATCTTTTTTTAAGGGTGTTATTTCTTTCAAAAAATTCCCTAATTTCATCACTAAAATAATGAAACTATTTTTGCTATAGAGTTTGGTCTTCTGGTTTAATCAAGTTTAGACCTTGGGAATTTTTTACTTGTTGATATAATTGGGAAAGGTCCTTGGGAGGTGGCATTAATAATGTTAAATTTTTTTTTCTCATCGAGCTAAGTCTAAACTTAGAATGTCTATTGTATTTAATTAGTCTAAAACATTCTACAATTGGGACCTCATTGATATAAATATCTGAACTTGCATGAATCTAATAAGTCTTGGTCTATTTTAGAACATGTTTTGAACTACATTAAAATTCCTAGTTTTAGACCATTTTAACTCATGTTTATACAAATTATCTGACTATTTTAGTGTTACAATGTGTTTTCCTTAAGCTATTTGGTCTAATATTGTTTTATTTAGAGTTAAATGGGCTAAGGGTTTATATAGGTTTAGTTTTATGAATTAGTAATTTCATTTAAATGGACTAAATTATCTTCATGTTTGAAAACATGTCTTCCCTTATTCATTTAATTTTATTACCTTTTGCCCTTATTTTAGTCTATTACTATTCATTTTCAAGAAAATTTCATATTCAAATTCTAATGACTATATTGTTTTACTATAGGTTAAAAATTATTTCCTTTCCCATGAAGTCTAGATGAGAGGGGTTATGCCACTTGTCACTTAGTCACTTCATCATGTTTTATAGACTTAGTCTATTTCCAATTTTAAAAAATATCCTATACTTAGAGTTCATAGGATCATGTCATGTGGTTTAATCCTACTTCATCATGGCCTTGAGACAATCCATGTATTTATATTCTACAACCAAGCTCATGGATGCTAAATATGTCAATAGGTGGCATGATCCAATCTCCCTAGGTCCCCAGGATGGTCATTATGTGATAAATGGGTGGTATAATATTTGGGTGAATGGGATGGATCCACATGGAAATATAACACTTCCTTGTTCTCTCAGTTTAATCATAATAATATGATAGAGAGTAAGCATGGGATGAGGCCATGTGTTAAAATCCTAGGGCACTAGAATATTCAAACCAATTTGAATAAAAAACCCACCCAATAACCATATGGCTACCTAGGATGATGCCAGATGGCATAATCCTATTTCCCTAATCCCTTGAGTTAGTTAGTGTATAATCAACATGTAATATATTTATAGATACCTGAGATGTATCCATGTGTCAAGATCTAGGTCATCTTAACCAAAATGATGATAAAAATTATGGGCACTTGGTAAAGAAATGAGTAAGTAAAAATATACCACATAGTATTCTCATGAAAATAATATATTACCATAGGCCCCTAAATTATAAAAAGACTACCAAGTGGAAAGGATACATCACAATGAATCTCAATTACTAGGCCAATTGGCAAGATCATCTTAAAGTAACTAAGAAGCCCAAAATTGATGGTCGTATCAACTTGTCAAACTATCAAGACCATGAATTGACTATTTTTTCAATCTCATATGAATTTTAAAATTCTATATAGAGCATCTTAATGTCAATTTGATCATGAAATTCAAGATTCAATGATATTTGGGTAGTGGAATGAAACTCATACTTATCATGCACATTGGATACATGTAACTAGGGACATAAAAGACAAAGGAATGCCTTAATTAGGCATTGGTACCTTTAAATAAACATGGCCAAAAGGATATTCCAAGGATATTTCATCAACATTCATCCAACTATAGTTTAATTCAATATCGATCAAACATGGCCTACTTATTTATTATCTTGGGATTAGGTAAAATCTTCAATAATTCTAATTTCAAATGGATTCATCTCATTAATTCATACAAACACTAGTAATTAGGTGGATTAATGACCTCATGAGCTGACCTTGCCTATAAAATACCAGTTCTTCATTTGAATAAGGTTTGGATAATTGATCCACTAATATAATAGAATAGTTAAGTAGTAAATTAGATAGCTTTACCTCTTCCCTTTATCTAATTTTCTACTTTCTAGGTATTTTCTATTCTTTGCATGAGTTAATATTGTTGAGGTTTAGTTATGTGTTTTTATAGAGTGTGTAATAAATCTCATATGTTATTTATGAAACACCTTTAATTTTTAAATCTCTAGCAACTGATATTCTTGATCTATGTATGTATATGGTGACTTTTTTCCATCTAATGCATAACTAACATTATCCTAGACTCTTACCCTATCTTCGAAGGATGGTTGTGCTCTAATAATCAAATAAAGAATATTTTATCAAAGGATTTTTCCACTTAATAGAATAAGATCTATTGTTAAATAGATCAGGATCATCTTTCCTTTCCTCCCTACCATCTCTCTTTTGATTTTTTATAAACAATGTTAAATTAGTTATAGAAACAGTTTTATGTGAAATCAGTTGCCAAGGTTCTATCTAGATTTTATGATATTTGTTTACTTATCATTATTGACACATTATTTAATTTAGTTAAAAATATGAGTAGTGTTTATCTAAAAGTTTTTTTTCAAAATTTGAGTAAATTAGTCCTATTAGTCTAAGCTTATTTTCACAAGTGTCCACCAATAAGTGCCCCTTAACCCATAAAAAACATTGATGACCTACTAAGTAAGACCAAAATGATAAGATAATAAAGACAATTATGAAGTTCCCTATAAACCTCATTTTAGGATAGGTCATGTGAGACTTCACTTGGCCTCATGTTAGTGTGTGTCAAAATGTATGTCAACAGGAATATGTACTAGAAGGAGGAAATTTTGACACTTTATAAATGTTGTTAGACTGAGATTCCAATTTATAAAACTATAAAATAATAGAATAACCATGATTTTAAATTCCATTGAGGGTGACTTTGAATAATTACACATAACAAAGTATAGGAGAGCTATAACTAATATAGGGAAAGACTAAACCATACAAATATTCTCAACTAATAGCTCCCCGACTATTGTAATCCCTTTTATTACCCCTTTTTATTACCCTTTTAACCATCACATGGGTAGTCCCACCTATATTAGATGAATTAGTTTTCTTGTAAACATTACCATACTTGTACATCAATTTCTCAAAACCCCTGAGAAGTTTTTTTTGAGATATGTTCATGGCAGAATGAGAAAAGATGAAGAACATATCCAAACCTTCAAGGATGCATTGATTAGAAATCAAGTTCAGTATGAATATGTTACTTGTAGACTACTCCCTTATACTTTATCTTACTTTACATATGTTTGGTATTTAGGTCTCCTATATGGATCCATCACCTCTTGGGATAACCTTGAGACTATATTTTTAAGCATTTTAGGATACTGATAGACCTTTCCATACTATATCATTCATTTAAAACTACATATAGAGAAACCAATGAGCCAATGAGTATTTTCAATACTCAATTCCACAAGTTATACAGAAGGCTAAAAGACCCATACACACATATGGAGCTTATTTTTATATGTACATATTCAAGATATATAGACCCTATGACTTTTATGTTCCTAAGGATTACCCTAATAACACTCACATCCTTGTATGTAGCTTAAAATGAAGCTTTAAACATTGAGAAAAAGATGGTACCTCAAGGGTATGGTGTTTATTCTTTTCCTTCAATAGGACAACTAAGTTACTACAATCATATACCTAAGTCCAACTTGGGTCTTATGCATAACATTCCTCTAATGAACCCTATCCTAGGATCAATGTATTCAATCCCAAACCTAGTTTAAAATCCATGACCATTAAATCACATGCAAAATAATCAATGCTATGTTCCTCGTAATAATGTGTTGTCTCAACCTAAAAATCAAAAACTTGTCCATGTTACATAAAATAATGATGTAATTCCTAGTTCAAGTAACTATTTTTCTCCTAATCATCATCAAAAATCTATCTCTACATTTATAAATGCTAATGCACCAATGGATATCCCACTATGCTAAGTAGGAAGTAACCAAAGAGACATTGTGAACCCTAAGGTAGTTAATTTGTTGAAAATGCTCTAGATATGTACAAATTATATAATTAAATTTTGAATATAGGTGCCTTAAATCACTAAACAAATTACCAATAATCCACCTTAGAATATAAACTACAACTTCAAACTGACTAATAGGTAGTGGAGCACTAAGACTAATAAAGGAAATGTGCCTAATCCCCTTGACAACACTACTTAGAGTAGTTATGGTTCATATAACTTATTCAACATGGTAGACCTAACCTTACCTACTTGGTGCAGGATACACAACATACCTAGCAATGTTGGGAAAGATTGTGATTAGTTCATACTGGTCTCAAACATATTTCAAAATAAGATGGATAACCTTGAAATAGTTCCTCTATTAGACAATATTAAACTAAGACTAAGTGGAGATATCCCAAGCATTATCATGGTTTTGAAGACTTATGAGTTTATTTTTGACATTGATAATAATCTTGAGGATAACTTGTAAGAGTTTCATGCCTTAAAATAATACCAAATGGGTAATAATTATCAATTGAGGAGTAATTTTTTGAGTCCTTTGATAAACTATACTCCTATGAAAAACATTTAGGTTCCACCTGATGAAAAATCAATTAGTAAATCTTCCGCACTTGAAGTAAATTCTACCTCCTATTAGCCAAGTAACAATGTTACACCTCTCCAAATTGATAAAGTGCTAGAATAAAATAAATGAGGGTATAACATTGTTGAGGACCTACATAAAACAAAGTATGAGTTTAAATTCCATTGAGGGTGAATTTGAATAATTACACATAACAAAGTATAGGAGAGTTATAACTAATAAAGGGAAAGACTAAACCATACAAATCTTCTCAACTAATAGCTCCCCAACTATTGTAATCCCTTTTATTACCCCTTTTTATTACCCTTTTAACCATCACATGGGTAGTCCCACCTATATTGGATGAATTAGTTTTCTTGTAAACATTATCATACTTGTACATCACTTTCTCAAAACCCCTGAGAAGTTTTTTTTGAGATATGTTCATGGTGGAATGAGAAAAGATGAAGAACATATCCAAACCTTCAAGGATGCATTGATTATAATTCAAGTTCAGTATGAATATGTTACTTGTAGACTACTCCCTTATACTTTAGCTTATTTTACATATGTTTGGTACTTAGGTCTCCTATATGGATCCATCACCTCTTGGGATAACCTTGAGACTATATTTTTAAGCATTTTAGGATACTGATAGACCTTTCCATACTATATCATTCATTTAAAACTACATATAGAGAAACCAATGAGCCAATGAGTATTTTCAATACTCAATTCCACAAGTTATACAAAAGGATAAAAGACCCATACACACATATGGAGCTTATTTTTATATGTACATATTCAAGATATATATACCCTATGACTTTTATGTTCCTAAGGATTACCCTAATAACACTCACATCCTTGTATGTAGCTTAAAATGAAGCTTTAAACATTGAGCAAAAGATGTTACCTCAAGGGTATGGTGTTTATTCCTTTCCTTTAATAGGACAACTAAGTTACTACAATCATATACCTAAGTCCAACTAGGGTCTTATGCATAACATTCCTCTAATGAACCCTATCCTAGGATCAATGTATTCAATCCTAAACCTAGTTTAAAATCCATGACCATTAAATCACATGCAAAATAATCAATGCTATGTTCCTCGTAATAATGTGTTGTCTCAACCTAAAAATCAAAAACTTGTCCATGTTACATAAAATAATGTTGTAATTCCTAGTTCAAGTAACTATTTTTCTCCTAATCATCATCAAAAATATATCTCTACATTTATAAATGCTAATGCACCAATGGATATCCCACCATGCTAAGTAGGAAGTAACCAAAGAGACATTGTGAACCCTAAGGTAGTTAATTTGTTGAAAATGCTCTAGATATGTACAGATTATATAATTAAATTTTGAATATGGGTGCCTTAAATCACTAAATAAATTACCAATAATCCACCTTAGAATATAAACTACAACTTCAAATTGACTAATAGGTAGTGGAGCACTAAGAATAATAAAGGAAATGTGCCTAATCCCCTTGACAACACTACTTAGAGTAGTTATGGTTCGTATAACTTATTCAACATGGTAGACCTAACCTTACCTACTTGGTGTAGGATACACAACATACCTAGCAATGCTAGGAAAGATTGTGCTTAGTTTGAACTGGTCTCAAACATATTTCAAAATAAGATGGATAACCTTGAAATAGTTCCTCTATTAGACAATATTAAACCAAGCCTAAGTGGAGATAGCCCAAGCATTATAATGGTTTTGAAGACTTATGAGTTTATTTTTGAGATTGATAATAATCCTGAGGATAACTTGTAAGAGTTTCATGCCTTAAAATAATACCAAATGGGTAATAATTATCAATTGAGGAGTAATTTTTTGAGTCCTTTGATAAACTATACTCCTATGAAAAACATTTAAGTTCCACCTGATGAAAAATCAATTAGTAAATCTTCCCCACCTAAAGTAAATTCTACCTCCTATTAGCCAAGTAACAATGTTACACCTCTCCAAATTGATAAAGCACTAGAATAAAATAAATGAGTGTATAACATTGTTGAGGACCTACATAAAACTAAAGCCAACATATTAATGTTTGAGTCTCTCCAAATATATAATGAAAAGGACTTAATGTTAAAAGTGTTGTTTGATCCTAAGAAGGAATATATTAATGACACAACTTATGCTTATGTTATTATATATAAGGATAAATATTAAACTCATTTTTTGCTAAAAATTAGAAATTATGGAAAAAACTTACATATTTTTTAATCTAGATTCAAGTGCTTCAAGGAATGTTATGCCTTATGAAATTTTTCAATAATTGGGATTAACACCTACCAAATCAAATATAAAGGTGGTTCAACTAGATAAGTCATGTATAAATTTTGTTGGCAAGCTCAACCACATTCACATGTATCTAGATTCTAATCCTAGGATGTAATAGTTCATTGATATTTAAGTGGTCAATATTCTTAAGGCATATGTGATGTTTCTCTATTGGTTTTGGTCAAAGACACTCAATAGAAACATGGGTACTAATTTATCCCACATGTGGCATACATGATGAGATATTCCCAATAATATTAGGATTGAGAGAGCATCAAAGATGGCTCACATGGTCACATAGTACAATAAGATGAAAGACATATTGTTTAATGAGTTTGAAATTAGAGTGTATGTGCTTAAGATATAATCATAAACCTATGAGATATTCTCCATCAACATGTTAACCATGTAAGTGAGACCTTAATTTGAATCACTTGATCAACTAGATGAGGAACATATCATCTATGCACTTGAAATACTTCTATTTCATGTTGTTGGTTTAGAATAAAAGAATATCAAACATGGTTATCCTTATAAGAACCGAGTGTTTCAAGTCTTAGAGGTATAAAATATTTCCATTTGGAATAGATAAATACATACCTTGGTCACTAAATATTAATCCAAAATATACTTGTTAGTAGAAGATCCAATCATCCACACACTATAAACTTAATAAAGTACTCAATATCTCAACATATATGTAACACCCACCTTCTAGAGTACACAACACACAATTGAGGATCACATATGCATCCTAAATTTTGATGGATCTAAGTATAAGAGAGTTTATGCTGCTATGATTAGGCTTATTAAACCAATATGGAGGTCATATCTAGCATATTTCTAGTTAAGGTTTGCATGTACAAATAATGTATCTTAATATATGTGAATAAGGAATATAGAGAGAGGAGGCTAGTCTTGTGTTATTATAATAAAATAAATCAAAATAACATGTTAAAATCCTAACACGTCTGGCCTAGACACTAGGGAGAGCATATGTAACAAGCATACAAGTTAAAAAATGACTAGAACACAAAAAAAATCAATTATTTTACCTTTCTTGAAGCTCTAGATGGCTTGATCGATTTGTGCATCAAGAAGAATTTGACAATGAAGCTTTATTTTCTCCTTCTCTCCTTGGCACCTTGGATTGACTTATTGGATAATGAATTTCGCATGGTAACATTATACTAATGAATATTTTATGGGATAAATCCTACATAATAACACTACACTATCAAAGCTTTGAAGATATTTAGGAATAATAACATTACACTAAAATAAATTAGAGATCAATAGGTATGGCCTTGTATTTATAGCCTCCAAAAGTTAACCCTCACCCAAGGTGAGTTAAGATTAAGTTTAAACATAGAATGGGTTCAAACTAACCCTAAGTGAGTTGAGGATAACTTCAGTTGAGAAAATAGTTATCATGTAATTATAATTTTCACTTACTAGGCATGGATCTAAAATTAGATATTTTGGAAGAGCTTGCAAACTCATAAAGGCAATGATGAAAAGGCTTGATATTTTGATTTTTAAAATTTTCATTTTTAGATATTCATTAATTAAAAATGGATAATTCAACTAAGCATTTAATCTTATTTAATTTTTTAAATCATTTTGATTTGTATTTTATCTCTTTTAAGATTTAATCAAGTGCCCCACTTAATGGGTCCATAGGCCACATTTCTAGTTGTTAGGTCACATGGTGATTAGGGATGAATCTGTGAGAGATTATTGTTGCATATGGTAGAATAACCTAAATAGGGATGCCTTAACACAATTTTGAGAATTTATGAATGGTGCATGGATAAAATTGAGATGTTTAGAAAAATTTAAGCTTAATTTACAATGTTTGGTAGAAATCAATCTAAAGTCTGGTTAGAAGCCAATTGTGGTCAAAATTAGGCATATATAAATAGCCACTATTTGGGAAGGCATTACAAGTTGTAAGCAAAGTAACATCTTCTCAAAGAATGAAAAGAACCTATATGAGTAATACCCATATAGGAAATAGATAATCCATGGATGCCACCTTGAGGGAATGGTCAACAAAGAAGGTTGGTGATCGATCCCTCAAAATAAGGAAAGATGAGACAAAAAGAGTAAAAGGGTGAAACATACTGAATTTCCCACAAGTATTTATAATTAGTGGCATAGTGAGATGCCCTAATTGGGAAGATAAAAGGGATGATTTTCCCAAAGGTAATTATAATCATCAACATAACATGGTAAAAATATAATGATTTGTAAAAATGAAACCATAATTGTTGAAGAGTTGTCAATGATTTCATGGTGATGTCATGGAGTTGTTTATATTAGTGGATGAAGTGCTTTAATAGTCTAAGTGACAATGACAAAGTGTGCAATGTGCTTGTCCTAGTATGCTTGAAGTATGCTTGGTTAATATTCAATTTTAGCATGGTTTGAGATGTTTAGGGATGAGTATGGTGATTTGAGCATGTGAAAGGGGTCATATTAGAAGTAAATAATCATTTGAATTATTATGTGCATGTATGGATTTCATCTAGTTGATCATTGTTTTCATCTAGACATTTTGGGTCTAGTGGAAAAAAATTTGAGTAGGTAGTTTTTTGACATCACCATTATCTTGTGTGGATGAGTCAGGGGGAGTTGGTCATATGGTTATGATCACATTTATGCCTAGTTTTTACATGCTAAATTTTAGGTCATGTGACAAAGCATAACATAATATATGTAAAGGCAATGTTTGGCTCCCAAGTAGTTTGATAGTGTTTTCCCATACTTAGCCAAATTTGTAAAGTGGAAAGAAAAGATGAGTAGGCATTTTTTTATAGTCATATTTCACACGTGTGGTATTTTTAGGATAATTTTATCATATGATTTTATTAAGTTTTGTGCATAATTGATATGTGCTAAATTTTAGGTCATGTAATGAAGCAAAAAAAAATATATGCATGTACAAAGTTGGTCTTCCAGGTAGTTCTTGACATTGTTGGTTTTATGCCATAAAAATATGAGTAAGCATATTAATGGAATTATTTATCACATGCATGAGGGTTTGAATATTAGGTTGATATATGGTTGTATTTTACTATGTGAGGAGATCATATGGTCCAAATTTTAGATCATGCATCTTAGCACAACAAAAGTTATTAAGGTCTAAAGTTGGCCTCCTAGGCAGATAGCAATGGTCCCCATAGTCAATTTTTAAAGAGATAAATATTAGAATCAAATGAATATCCAAAATTTTTTGGGTGATCATATAGATTGATCTAACATTGCATATCAATTTAAAGAGGTTAAAATGATAACTACTTAATAATAGGTAGAGGTAAATATTGAGCTACTTTTAAGATCTGATGACGAGTGGGTGTTCATACTAATCAAGACCAATAGATCATATTGGGTGAAATGAGTTAAAAGTGTCCAATTTTTAAACATAGATAAAGATTAAGATATGTATAAGAAATTGATGAAGTGTGTTTGCTCTAGGATGTTAAGAAGAAGAGAGGTGATTCTAAGTGTTTGAAGTTTAATGATTGGACAGTTAAACACTATGAGTTAAAGTTAGAAGAAGATCAATGATGCATATTTAATCTAAGAAATGAGGACATGAGATGATATCATGGTGACCTAAGTTTAACTATGACCATTTGAATTCAAATATTTTAATTTAACAAAAGAATGACTAGTGTCTAGTTTTTGGGCCATATCTTTCGATCTATGTAGAATTTATTCATGGTGTAAAAAGTGAATTTGTAGAGGAATCCAAGATGAATATATAAATATAGATTTTAAGTATTGAAAGTGTGTAAAATAAAAATTTATCAAGGTTAAAATTTGATTATGTATTTGACATTCATCTATTAAGAACCTGGGAAGGATTTTTGAGCTTGTGTTGATGTTGTTTTGATGTCTTATGATAACTTAGATATTAGGGAGTGTTTTGGAATCCATGAGGAACATAAATGTGAATTATAAATGTTTGATCAGTCATATGAAATATGATAAAAGGGTTATAAGTTGACTGTGTTTTCATTTATAATGACTGTGTGTATAGAGAAGTGTTTAAGCTAACTGGGGGTTAGCAAAAGAGTGATATGATGTCTATTGGAACTTAAATGGGACCTATAGATTATTTGGCATGGTTCCATGAGTTATAAAATTTTATTTTGTTCTTAGTTTTCTTAGAGAAGTGTCAAAAAGATGAATGGGTCATCATAGGACCTAAAAGGTGACTTAGGCCTATTTGAAAGTGTGTTGTGCTTAAGTGTGACCCATGTTAGATGCATTTAGAGTGAAATAATGTGTTGTGGCTGATATGAAGTATTATGAAATTGATAATTCATGAAGGATATATAAATAATGAAACCAAATGAGATGGTTTCTAAACAAGTGCGAGACTTGTATGTGGAATTGGCATTGAGAGGATAGTGTTATGGAACAAAGGAGAGGGAGAGTGACTAGTAGATGAGTTGAAAAGTAGATCAAATTAAATATTATGTGTATGAATTATGGATCATAATTATAATGTAATATTAGTGATATTATAGGTTGAGGATGAGATAAGAGGTTTGGGGTGATCCAATGGGATGTTTTAGATATTTTGAGTGTCCAGAGTTGAAGAGAGCTAATATACTTTATATCTCCATCAGATTGGTAAGAAATCAATGTTCAAGAGATCTGGTGTTCTTATGTGTTGTTATGGTAGAATAACATATAGGGGGTTTCATCTTCCATATAAGGTGAAACTTGCTAAAGGTCTAGTTGTTATGGTAGCTCATCTAAATAGGTGTAGTAGTTCCTTATGGGTTGCAGTCTCACTAAAATAAGGGATGGTAGTTCCTTGATCAATTATAGATGGTATAAATTGGTTATTTTTATTATAGGATAATAGTCCAATTATAGGTTTCAGTGGGTTTTCTCTCCCAAGAGGGTTTCCCACATATGTCATGTGTTATGTGTTTGATCTTGCACTGTCTCTCTTGTTTATTGCTATAAATGATGTGTATGATTCATAAATGTTTGTGGTAATTGATTAATAAATTTTAAAGGTTTGAAATTGAAGTTGGATTATATGGCATCACTAATTCACCCTCCCTCTTAGTGATTTTACCTCTAACAATTGGTATCAGAGTAGGTCCTTTGGTAAAGGCTTGACAACTTGAAAGTGATCTAAGTTACAATATGGGTAGTCATCAAGGAGGTTTATCTAATAAGTAAGAACCAATGTTCAATGGATAATTTTTTTTTTAGTGTTAGGGTTATGACATACATTATTCATGTTTTTTTCAAGATGGAGGCCTAGTTATGTTTCAAATTATTCATGTTTTTATCAAGATGGAGGCCTAATTGGCAAGTTAGTTTGTGAAGGAAGTATGTTTCACAGGCTGAGATAGGTGTTGAAAATTGGTATAATTAAGGTGGAATGTGATAATGCTCTATATATGAATTTTCATGTCTTGATGGTGTGTTTACTAAAATTTATGGTCTCTGCAAGTTCCAAGTAGGGTTACAAGGAGACTAGATAGGTCTAGGAAGAAGAAGAGTGATTTTTATTTAGTTTATCCAAAAGAGAAAGTTATTAGTATTTAAAGGTGAGTTATAAGGTTGGTTTAGTTCATGTTTCATATTTTTTGAGTGGCATGAATTTCTATTGGTGGTCCTTGAGGTGGTTTGAGATAAAAGGGCTAATAAGCCTATATGGTGGTTCTTCATGGTGTGTGGAGATTTGAAGATGCTCAGGAGGTGAAATTGCTAAAAATATTAGTGGGAGTCCTTATAAAGTGTTTTTTGGTGAGTTACATAATATTTTATTATTTTTTTGTGTTTTTTCTTCATTGGTTGCAGTGCTTGGTTGAAGTGAGTATTGGCATGGAGTAAAGAGGAAGTTGTCAAGGTAAGAAGAGGTAGGCTCAAGGTAAGGGGGAGTTTTTAATATATTTATAAGATGGTATTATACTATTCATATTATTTTTATGTCCTAAATATTATTTGGTGTCATTGTGTCAAAGGGGAAAAAACTTTTTATCATGGAGTGCTTGAAGAGAGAAGGAAGGTGAGTTGCTTATTTCTATATGATGTGTGTTGACATTAATGACAAAGGGGGAGATTATTATGGAGTTTTAAATGATTTCATAGTGATTTCATGTAGGTATACATGTGATTATATGAAGTTCCTTGATATTTTAAGTGACAATGACAAAGTGTGTAATGTGTTTGTCCTAGTATGCTTGAAGTATGCTTGGTTGATCTTCAAATTTGACATGGTTTGAGATGATCAAGGATAAGTATGGTGATTTGACCATGTGCAATGGGTCATATCATAATTAAATAATTATTTTAATGCTTGTGTACATCTATATATTTCATTTGGTTGATCATTATTTTTATCTAGACATTTTGGGTCTAGTGGTAGAAAATCCGAGTAGAAAGTTTGCTGACATCACCATTGCCATGTGTGGATGAGTCAAGGGGAGTTGGTTATATGGTTGTGATAAAATTTTTGCCTAGTTTCTATGTGATAAATTTTATGTCATGTAATGAAGTGAAACATAAGATATGCAAGTGCAAAGTTAGGTTCCTAGGTAGTTTGATAGTGTTTTCCCATAGCCAAATTTTCAAAGTGGTAAGAAAAGTTGAGTAGGCATTTTGATGTAGTCATATTTTACACATGTAATTGTTTAAAGAGAAGTTGATAATATATGTTTATTTAGTTTTTTTCTTATTTGATATGTACTAGATTTATGGTCATGTGATGAATCACGTCAAAAGATATGCATGTACAAAGTTGACCTTCCAAGCAGTTCTTGACATAGTTGGCTCTAGGGTAGAAAAATTTGAGTGAGCATATTAATAGCATTATATCTCACATACACAATGGTTATAATAATATATTTATATATATTTGGATTCTCCTATATGAGGAGATCATATAATCCAAATTTTAGATTATGCATCTTAGCACAACAAAAATTATTGATGTCCAAAGTTGGCCTTTCAAACAGATAATAATGTTCCCCATAGTTAATTTTACAAGAGATAAAGATCAAGACCAAATTAAGATCCAATGATTCATAAGAGATCATACCAATTGATATAATAGTGTGTATCAATTCAAAGAGGTCAAATTAATAGTTTCTTAACAATAGGTAGAGGTAAAGACTAAGTTATTTGTAAGATTTGATGGGGAATGGGTGTTTGTACTAATAAAGATCAATGGAGTGTATTGAGTGAAATGAGTTTAAAGTGTCCAATATTTAAACACAAATAAATATCAAGATATGTATAAGAAATTGATAGAGCCTATTTGTTCCAGGATGTCAGGAAGAAGTGAGATGATGCCAAGTGTTCCCAATTTTTGATTTTCCTCATGGAGTCCACAACATTTGTGCTCATTATGAAGGTTTGACCAATCATATGTAATAATATCAAAGAGTTAGAAGTTGATTGTGTTTTTATTCATAATGATTGTGTGTACAAATAAGTGTTTTAACTTATTAGGGGTTAGTAGAAGTGTGATATGATGGATGTTGGAACTTAAAGTGGACCTTTAGATCGTGTGTCATGGGTCTATGAGTTTTAAAGTGTTCTTGTGTTCCTAGTTTGCTCAAAGAAGTGTGAAAGAGGTGAATGGTCATCATAGGACCTAAAAGGTGACATAGGCCTATTTGAAAGTGTGTTATGCTTAATTGTGACCCATTTTAGATGCATTAAAGGTGAAGGCATGTGTTTTAGCTAATAGGAACTATTGTAGACTTGATAATTCATTAAGGCTCTATAAATAGTGAAACCAAATGAGATGGTTTCTAGACAAGTGTGAGACCTATATGGAGAATTGGCATTGAGAGTATAGTGTTGTGGAGTGAAGGAGAGGGAGAGTGCTTAGTAGATGAATTTAAGAGAAAATTAGATTGAAGACCATGTGTATGACTTATGGGTCATTTTTTTAATGTCATATTAGTGTTCTTGTAGGGCAAGAATGAGCAAAGAGGTCTAGGGTGATCCAAAGGGATGTTTTGGATGTTTTGAGTGTGTAGAGTTGAAGAGAGTTGATATAATTTGTATCTCCATCAGATTGGTAGGAAATCAATATTTAAGAGATGTGTTTTTCTTAGGTTTTATTGTGTCATCTCAACATATAGGGGGTTTCAGCCTCTTAATAAGGTGAAACTTGCTAAAGGTCTATTTGTTGTGGTAGATCAGCTAGATAGGTGTAATAGCTCTTTATGGGATTGTAGTCTCATTAAAATAAGGGATGGTAGTTCATTGATTAGCTGCATCTAGTCTAAATTGGTTTTTTTATTATAGGATAATAATCTAATTATAGGTTCTAGTGGGTTTTCTTCCCAAAGAGGGTTTCTCACATATGTCATGTGTTATGTGATTGATCTTGCATTATCTCTCTTTTTGATTACTATGAATGATGTGTATGCTTCATAAATGCTTGTGGTAATTGATTAATAATTTTTAAAGGTTTTAAATTGAAGTTAGATTATCTAGGCTCACTAATTCACCCCCTCTCAGTGATTATACCTATAAAAATTGGTATTAGAGCAAGTCTTTTGGTAAAGGCTTGATAGCTTGAAGGTGATCCAAGATATAATATGGGTAGTCATCAAGGAGGTTTATATACTAAGTAAGAACTATTGTTTAATAGGTCCAATTATGATTTTTGGAGTTTATGGATGAACACATACATTATGTCCCTAGGGTTTGATGTGTGGTAGTCTATTGTGGATGGTTATGTTGCTCTTATGACTCTTTCATCTAGTGTTATAGATAAAAAGATGTTTGAGAATAATTATAAGGCAATGAATGCCATCACTTATGGTCTTATAGAGAATGATTTTACCAAGGTAATCCATTGTAAATATGCTAAAGAGATATGATACAAAATGAATATCAGTTATGAAAGTGATCCAAATGTCAAGCTTGCTTAGTTAAAAACTCATAGAAGGAAATTTTAAAGTCTCAAGATGAAGGAAGAAGATTATGTGGTATAGAGAGTTGATGAGATTGCAAACATCATCATAGGTCTTGGAGAGAACCTTGAATAATATAATATAATCCAAAAATTATTAAGGTACCTCTCTCTCAAATTTGATCCTAAAGTATCTATTGTAGAAGAAAGTCATGATCTTACTTAGCTGAATTTGGATAAACTACATGACATCCTTACTGCATATGAGATGAGGAAGAATGATGATATACCATCAAAGAAGGAAGAATCATTCAAGATAGAGATGAAGCCTAATAATAAGTTACAAGTTGAGAAACCTAATGAAGATGACATTTCAAATATTTATGAGGATGAACTGATTGCTTTATTTACAAGGAAATTAAAAATAGGTATAGGGAGGTATAAGGGTAAAATACCCTTCAAATGTTTCAATTGTGGAGATAAAGGTCATTTTTCTCATAAGTGACCTAATAAGCATGAGAAGAATGATGATGAAGAACATGGTGAAGGCCAAGATGACGACAAAATACATATGGGAATAAAGTATTCAAAAAGTATAAAAATAAGAAGTCCTTCAAGAATAAGAAGAGTCTCTACACCAATAAAGACTATAGCTCATCATATGAGAGTGAAGACAATGACTCAGAGTGTGATCATGAAGATGATGGTCCTATTGAAGATGAACCCCTCTTCATGGATAAGGAAGGAATTTTCTCACATTAAAAAGAATTTGCTTGGAGTGATTTAGATGATGATGAATATGAGGTTGTCTATGAGACTACATTAAAAATTACTCTTGAAGAACATAAGATTGAGAATAAGATTAACAAGAAGATGAAGTCTCAGCTCAAATACTATGAGGAGAAATTTAGTGTGTATGAGGCAAGAATGAATGAAGACACCAGGGAGCATGAATATATATTAAAACATCTCAGTTGTTAATTAGAAATTCTATCTACAAGATTGAGAGCTAAAGAAGATTAATGTTTAAGTGCTAAAACTAGTATTAGATATGAAGAAGAACAAAATAATGTAACTCAAGACAAAATGAAGAATAATGTGATTAAGGAAAATCACACTTCGAATAAAAATTATCAAAAAAGGAATAAATGTGCTAGAAAAATGAAGACAAATCAGATCAAATAGCCAAATGGCATGAATAATGCAAGTTTCAATGGTTATTACTACACATGTAATCAATTTGGCCATAGAGATAGAGAATGCAAGAGACCTATTAGAAATGAGTTTGCACAGAACTATGATGGGGGTCATTAGTCAAAAGGTGTGAAAAAATTTAAGTGATTCATCTATCTTGATGTGGGACACTTTGCAAATCATTATCCACATAAGATTAGACAAGGTGAGTCCCCTTAAAAAAGAGGAGGTTGTTTCATTTGTCATAACAAATGACACATTGTAAGTTTCTATCCAAACATGATAAGATAAACTATGATTCCATTAAGGAGTATTATTTGCTACAACTATGAGAAGATTGGCCACATTGCTAGGTTCTATAAGCAAAAGTCATCAAGTCAAAATGAGTTCAATAAAACTCCTAGAATGAAAGGAAGAAGGCAAGTTAACTCATGGAAACCAAAGGTGGTAAGTATGAGTCATGATGGGTCTATTGATCTAAGTAATTTTTTTGATATGGTGGAGAATGCTTCAGAAGCTGAAGAGTGCCAAGGTCTTTCCTTTTTATCTCATGTTGTGAACAAAGAGACCAAGCTCAAAGAAAATACCAAAGTACTGATTAAAGCTAGTTTTGAGGTATGTATGGATCTAAGTGAACATCATGATATTGTTGAGAAAGCTTCATGCAAAGAGCATCAATTGTTAGTGCATAGTGATGAGGTTATAAGCTTTAAGTTTGATTCTTCAAATGAAAAGGTATGTCAAGATTACATAATTTGTCCATGTATTATTAATTCTATTTTAGAAAAGAAGGATAGGGATATTGAAAGGGAACCAATTGTTATAGTTTAGACTAAGAAGAAGAATAACAAGAGCAAGCATTATTATAGCTATAAGATGATTTTAGTGGTTACTAAGGAGATTTGGGCCACTCTTGGCTTCACTTTGTTTTAGATAATTGTGGTGCAGAGGATGTCTCTATCTATGCTTCTTAATAGACTCCTTTCTATGGAGAATCAAGTATTGCTATGGTGTTCTTCAGAAGGCATGCTTTGAAACACTCTGTAGGGTTAGATTAAAGGTTCCTAAATGGAAAAGGAGGATTTTTGAGTTGTCAAGATGATAATTTTAGAAAGATATATTGACCTTATTCTATCTTTCTCTAAATGGTTTTATGGTCTGAAGGTATGTTGAAGTCAAATTGAAGAGTTTTGAGTGCTCTTGATTTTCTTAGTTTTTTTCTTAATAACAAGCATGACTAAAATGGGTTATAGGATGTATGGTTTACAAAATATTTGGAATCAGAAATATTGGTCTAAAAGTTTGTGATAGATTTCTCTAGGTGTGTAATAAGTTTTAGAGATGTGTATTGACCATAAGGAGGACTGTTGACCTTGTTTATTTTGAGATTCTAGGCTTCTGGGCTATGCTAGAAAAGTGGTTTTCCTTATGAGTTGATGTCTGAGGATCATTAATATATTTAATGGGCCAAATGGGTTGTCAAATCAATATTCATAGAGATTTTAAGGTTTGTGGTTTTCAAATTATTCATGTTTTTATCAAGATGGAGGCTTAATTAGCAAGTTAGATTATGAACAAAGTATGTTGAAGAGGTTGATGTAGGTGTTGAAAATTAGTGTGCTTGAATGGGACTATGAGATTGCTATAGATAGGAAGTTTTATGTCTTGATGGTGTGTCTACTAAAATTTGTGGGCTCTGTAAGTTCTAGGTAGGGCTATAAGGAGACTAGACAGGTCTAATAAGAAGAGTGTTTTTTGTTCAAATTATCCAAAAGAGAAAGGTATGAGTATTTAAAGGTGATTTATCATGTTATTTTCGTGCATGTGTTATATTTGGTGAGTGGTATGAAGTTCTGTTGGTGGTACTTAAGGTGGTTTGAGAGAGAAGGCTAGTAAGCCTATATGGTGGTTCTTCATGGTGTGTGGAGATATGAAGATACTTAGGGGGTGAAATTACTTATAAATATTAGGGGTGTTCCATCACAAATGTTTCTTGGTGAGTTCCATCAGATTTTAATACTTTTGTCTATTCTTTCTTCATTGGTTGCAGTACTTGGTTGAAATGAGTGTTGACATGGAGCAAATAGGAAGTTGTTAAGGCAAGAAGAGGTAGGCTCAAGGCAAGGGGTAGTTTGTACTATCTTTATAAGAAGGTATTATAATATTAGTAGCCTTTTCATGTCCTCAATATTATTTGGTGCCCACTTTATCATTATGTCAAAGGAGGAGAAAGTTCTTATTATGAAGTGCTTGAAGAGAGAAGGAAGGCGAGCTATATATTACTATATGATGTGTGTTAACATCAATGACAAAGGGGGAGATTATTAGAGAGTTGTAAATGAAGTCATGGTGATGTCTTGGAGGTGTATAGGTGAGTGGATGAAGTGCTTTGATAGTCTAAGTGACAATGATAAAGTGTGCAATGTGCTTATCCTAGTATGTTTGAAGTATGCTTGGTTGATCTTCAATATTGGCATGGTTTGAGATGATTAGAGATGAGTATGGTGATTTGATCATGTAAAATGGTTTATAAATTAATTCAATAATGATCTTAATTCTTGTGTTCATGTATGCATTTCATCTAATTGACCATTGTTTTCATCTATACATTTTAGGTCTATTGGCAAAAAATCTGAGTAGTCATGCTAACATCATTATTACCACATATGGGTCATTAAAGGGGAGTTGGTCATATAGTTGTGATAAAATTTGTGCCTAATTTATATGTGTTAAATTTTAAGTCATGTGATTAAGCACAACATAATATATGCAAGAGCAAAGTTGGGCTCCCAGGCAGTTTGACAATGTTTCCGCATACTTAGCCAAATTTGTAAAGTGGCAAGAAAAGATGAGTAGGCATTTTGATGTAGTAATATTTTTCACATATGTTAGTTTCAGAAGAAGTTGAACATATGATTTTATTCAATTTTTTTACTAGTTTATATATTCTAAATTTTAGGTCATGTGATGAAGTACGTCAAAAGATATGCATGTGCAAAGTTGGCCTTCCATGTAGTTCTTGACATAGTTGGCTATGTGGCAAAAAATATAAGTTAGAATTTTAATGGAATTATATCTCTCATGAATGAGGGTTATAGGTGTAGATTTATATATGGTTGGATTTTCCTATGTGAGGAGATCATATGGTCCAAATTTTAGATCATGCATATTATCACAAAAAAAGTTATTAAGTTCCAAAGTTGGCCTTCTAGGTAGACAAAAATGGTCCCCATAGTCAATTTTTCAAGAGATAAAGATTAGTACCAAATTAGGATCCAATGGTTCACGGGTGATCACACATATTGATCTAATGACATGTATTGAGTCAAAAAGTTCAAAGTGATTTTTGCTTAACAATAGGCAGAATTAAAAACTAAGCTACTTCTAAGATCTGATGGTAAGAGGGTGTTCATACTAATCAAGATCAATAGATCATATTAAGTGAAATGAGTTAAAAGTGTCTAATGTTAAAACATAGATAAATATTTAGCTATGTACAAGAAATTAACAAAGTGTCTTTGTTTTAGGATGTTAAGAAGAAGTGAGACGATGTCAAGTATTTGAACTTTAACGATTGGATAGTGGTGCACTATGAGTTAAAGTTTGAATAAGATTGACAATGTGTATTTAATCTAAGTAGAAAGGACACAAGATGATAAAATGGTGACCTAAGTTTAACTATGACTATTTAAATTCAAATGTTTGAATTTAACAAAGGAATGACTAGTGTCTTATTTTTGGGACATATCTTTTGATCTATGTAGAATTTGCTAATGGTGTAAAAATAAAATTTGTATAGGACTCTCATATGAATTTTAAAATATATATTTAAAGTTTTTAAAGTGTTTATAGTCAAATTTATGAAGGTCTAAAGTTGACTATGTGTTTGGAATTCATCTATTAAGAACCTAGGAAGGATGTTTGAGCTTATGTTAATATTGTTTTGATCAATCATGATGAATTAGGTATTTATTAGTGTTATATACTCCATGAGGACCATATTTGTGCATTATGAAGGTTTTAACAATCATATGTAGTATGATTAAAGGGTTACAAGTTGATTGTGTTTTCATTCATAATGACTATGTGTGTAGAGAAGTGTTTTAGCTAATTAGGGGTTAGTAAAAGAGTGTTTTGAGGGATCTTGGAACTTTAAAGGGGACCTATATATTGTGTGGCATGGGTCCATTAGTTTGAAAGTGTTTTTGTGTTCCTACTTTGCTCATATAAGTGTCATAAAAGTGAATAGGTCATCATAGGACCTAAAAGGTGACTTAGGCCTATTTGAAAGTGTGTTATGCTTAAGTGTGACCCATATTAGATGCCTTAAGGGTGAAGGAATGTGTTGTGGATGATAGGAAATATTGTATAATTGATAATTCATGAAGTCTCTATAAATAATGAAACCAAATGAGATGGTTTGTAGACAAGTGTGAGACTTGTATGTGTAATTAGCATTGAGAATATAGTGTTATGGAGTGAAGGAGAGGGAGAGTGACCAATAGATGAGTTGAAGAGCATAGCATATTGAATATTATGTGTATGACCTATGGGTCATGTTTTTAATGTCAGTGTTGATGTAGTAGATTACACCCTTTGAAGGGAGGCTCAGCTTTCTTCCTCTATGCAACATAATGGAGACATTCCTCTTGTTATGGGTGGAAAATGTGAGGGAAGAATCTCTAGATTAGGGGTTACCTCCCATTGATTCACCTTGAGCACCTAGATTTCCTACTACTAATAGTGGGGTAGAATGAAAAGGGAGAGAAATATTGAAATCAAAACCTAAACTAAAGTGGTGATGCACCAAAATGGCTGGTCTACTTAGCTTTGACATACACTTCATCGAAATGAGAACCTTTCCTACATCAATGTTTCAATAGGGGATCCTATAGAGATATAGGGAGGAAGAACTTCCAGAGGTGTTCTAAGACACACTATGGACAACATGTTCACATGCATCTATACTTTAAGTTGGACACTTCTTGTTGACATGTAAGAGAAGAACTCCCAATACACTATATATGTTGGAATAAACTTATGAAATCATAAATAAAATGAATTAACACAAGATTAAACCATATACATATGCAAAAGTGAAAGCTCAAATGGAGGTAGAAATACTTCTTTTTATTCAAGGTAAATTCCTTCAGGGCTTCACCATACAAGCTAAGAGATCCATTTTCTCAAATGAGAAGTTACAAATATATAGAGAACTAGAAACAAGATAACTGATAAATCAAGGAATGGAAACCCATGCTAAGTTAAACACTTTTGTAGAGACCAAAAGACCATACTGCTATCATATTCTTCTAATTGCATATGGGAGAGCCATGTTGTAGATGTCCAAGTCACTACCCTTGCTATCTTAGGCCTTTAAAATCATGGGAAACCATCCCCAACAATAAATAAGGCTATTCCAAGTTGTCATGACTGACTATGCTCTCTTCAATACCTGGATGCAACTTGGATGCACATTAATGGTGAAGCATGAGAACATGAGATATTGGTCTCTATAATTTTAAAACCAATCTATTTTATTTATTTTTAGTAGATATATTTCACCAAATTTATTAATTCTCCTTGCTAAGTCATCTATGCCACTTGTCTTGGTCTGAGTGGTTATTTATTATGTCCTTTGTCTTTGTCAGCAACTAGACTATTCCTTGTTTTGTCTTTTATACTTTGTCTTTGCCCATATCTTTTCTCCTTCCTTCAACTTCTCCTTTTCCTTGGCCTTTTCTTTTCTTGCTCTTTGAATTATCAGGCCTTCTTTGTCTTTGGATTTTTGCCATGCTGTCCTTCGAATAAAATGTCTAAAGGAATTCCTTTGAGCATTTTGTCCAAAGGAGTTCTTTCTTTTGATTGCTTCTTTTCCTGAAGGTCACATGCCCCTTAGGCCTTTTGTATTTATTATTCACTTTCTTAAGGTGCTCTCCATAAGGGCACTTTTATTTGGTCCTACCACTGACCAAGGTACCCTTTGCAAGGGCACTCACCCTTCAGACTTTTTGAAAACATCCTTCAAGACATAAAAATGCCCTTCAAAGGAAATCTATTGCCTTTTGTGAATTATTTTAGACCATTTAAAGTTATTAAATCACTTATACTTATAAAATTAGATAAGTAATACACCTACACAAACCCAATTTGTACTTGGCAAAGCAGAATGGGTGAAACACCTAGCTTTTTCATTAGAAAGGTCGAGTAGAGAACATTTTTTGTACAAGGTAGTAGAGAGATGATATAGAAAAAACATGGATTGGATGACCTTTAGAAAGAAAAAGGAAGGGGTGCCCAATTTTGGCTTGCAATACCAAAAATTGGTCAACATAATTGGTGACTCACAAGAAAAGCATGCCTGTTATGCTTAGGATGACTGGTAGCCACAAAGTCTATTGGGCATGGAGTCAGGATGCATCTTGGAGAAGTTAATAATAGATTTTTAAGGACCTATGAACCAATAAATATTTTTCCCCAAACAACAAGGAAAAAACACACACAAAGGCTAAAAACACTAAACACATGCATAACAACACTTAGGGAAAATCAAGGAAAACTATGTACATGACAAAAAAAACTTAGCAACAATGCTTAAGATATATCTCATTAACTAGGATATGTAGCTATTCACCATCCAAATTAGAGAGTTGGAAATCATTATTTTTCTTGCATTAGGTGATGATATATGGGCCACTCCACAAATCATCAAACTTCATGTACCTTTTAGGTTTGGCTCGGTCCTCATCCCACTTCAAGACAATGTCACCTTCTAAGAAGCTCCTTGGCATAGACCTTTTCTCAAAATGATTCTTTTTTTGTTGTTGGTAGCTAGTCATGGCATCTATGGTTTGGTCTCCTACTTCTTGAAGCTCCATTAGCTCATAATACCTGACTTTTAAGCTATCAATCACCATTAATTACAACTAATTAGGAAGATCCAAGGCTAGTAACTCAAGTGAGATAGGAAGTCTATCTTCCCTTCAATACACAAGTGTGTATGGTGAATTCTTAATTACCCTTTTTGAAGTGATCCTATCTACCCAAAGAGTTATGTTTAACCTAGCATGCTAAGTCCTTTGATTTTCCTCCATTATCCTCTTTATGATCCTAATCAAATTCTTATTTGTGGACTTGACCAACCCATTTCCTTGTGGATAGTAGTTGGAAGAAGTACTAAGATATATGCCATACTTCAATGCCCACTCACTTATCTTTATTCCTAATAAATCCAATGCATACTTCAATGCCCATTGGATGGGACCCCAAATCTTGTCACTATGCCTTCATAGAAGTCTAGGACTACACTCTTATTGGCCTGTTTCAAAGCTACATCATCTACCCACCTTGTGAAATAATCCATGGCAGTCAAAACCCACTTGTGGCCATCACTAGAAGGAGGATTGATCAACCCTATGAAGTCCAACCCCCATTTAATGAATGGTTGTTCCACCTAAATAGGATGAAGAGGCATATTAGCTAGCCATTACTTCCCATCAAAAAAGGCACATTTTTGACATTTCCTCACCCAAGCATGAGTGTCTTTAAACAAACTAGGCCAAAATTATCTAGCCCTCATAATCCTTGTAGTTATGGCCTTGGGAGCAAAGTGGCCAGCAGTTGGTCCATCATAGAACTCAAATAGTACCTTGTCAACTTGGTCTAAATCAATACATCTCAAGAGCACCCTTGAAAAGTCTTTTATAAACAAAACTCTATCAACTAGGACATAAGGAAGATATTAGAGTCCAAAATACCTCTTCTTGGTCCTATCAAGACCTTGTGGACACTCACTAGTTCGAAGGAAATGAACCACATCTTGTACCCAAATATTCATGACCATAGGTACACCTACTGTAGGTTCATTATAGATTAAAAAAACATCCTCATTTGGATCTTTCAAGTCTATAACGAGGTGTTCACATATCGATATTCCTTTCACCAACTTGGTGGTATTTATCTCTACGTCATACTCCATTACTTTGGTGATCCAACCTACCCTTTTCTCATTCAAGTCTCAGCTCAACAAGAAGTATTTTACACTAGGATGTGGCACCATGATATGAATTTTGGTACTAGACAACATATGTTATAACTTATTTAGACTTTATATGAATGCAAGCACCTACTTCTCAACATACGTGTATCTAACCTCATATCCTTCTAAACCTTGGCTAACAAAAGTAAGAGGTTGTTCTAAATTCTCACCATTTTCTTGAGTGAGCATAGTAGAGATTATATCTTCATTCTCAAAGGTGTATAGATTGAATTCCTTTGAGAAGTTTGGACTAGCTAGGGTAGGAGCTTGGGAAATAGTTTGCTTGATACCTTCAAATCTTTCTCTTCTTCTTACTATCCATATAAATGTTTCATCCTTCCTTAACATGGAGGTCAGTGGCTTAACAAGCTCAACATAGTTAGGAATGAATCTCCTAATGAAATTTATCTTACCAAATAAGCTTTATAGGCCCTTCTTATGCTTAGGCAAGGATAATGCTAAGATGGTGTGCACCCTCTCTGGATCAATGGATAGGCCTTCCTTCAAAATGATATGGCCTAAGAGCTTGCCCTTTTGGATGGCATACACATATTTATTTGGGTTGAGAGAGATGCTAAAATCTCTACACCTTTCAAATATTTACCTTAGGTGTTTCAAGTATTCACTTGCCTCCTTAGAAAAGACTATCACATCATCAAGATAAACCAACATAATGTCATTAATCAAACTTTGAAAAGCCATATCCATAACAAGTTATAAGGTAGCTCCATCATTTGAAAATATGAAAGGCATCTTCCTATAAGCGTATGTTCCCCACTTGGTGGTGAAGGCTATCTTGTATTGGTCACATTATTATACCAAGATTTGATTGTACCTAGAGTAGCCATCTAAGAGAGAGAATATTTCACTTCTTGTCACCATCTAAAACATTTGTTCCATACTTGGAAGGGGATAGTGATTTCTTAGTGAGATTCTATTTAGGTCTCTAAAATCCACACACAATCTAACTTCACCATTCTTCTTCCTAACATGGACCAAATTTGCTATCTAAGAAGAGTATTTGATAGGGAAAATGATCTTGAACTTGATCAATTTGGTTAGTTCCTTTCTCATGAGAGGCTTGATCTTTTGATTGATTGGCTTTTGCTTTTTCTTAATGTGTTTATCACCTTCCTCTAGTTCAATGGTGTGTTAGGCCAAGCTTGGATCAAATCCCATTAAATCACCATACTCTTAAGTGAAGACATCAACAAACTCTTGACATAACATAATGAAAGCATGATTTTCCTCATTGGTACACACCTTCCCAAGTGCAAGTGGCTTATCTGTGTAGATCTCTACCCTTTCATAATTTTCATTCTTGGTTGACATGCTTGCTTTGTCTCTCTTGATTTATTCATCTTTATTGAAAATGCTCTCAAGAGTTACCAAACCTTTGGGAAGCTTGTTGGTCTTTAGTTGAACTATCTACCCATCATACTATTGTTATAGTTTAGACTAATTTTTGGAAGCAAACTTAGCTTCTTCTTACAAGAAAAGTGCTATTTGCTGATCACTTTCAAACACTACCAATTGGTGATATTGTTTGGTATGGAGGGCCTCACAATCACCTTTAAATGATGTTGATTTTTACTTTGTCTCGTCCCCTTTGGGATGTCAAACTAAGCACCAACTATTGTTATTCTATCCACATGCTTGTTCTCCTCTCTTGGAATGAAATTGATGTTGAAAGTAGTGAAGTTATCTACAATGTCCCACACTCTATGCTTGTAAGACTTGAGTAAGGAGTTCTTGGTTAAGCTTTGATCTCTCACTTGGTTCACAATCAACTCACTATGATCTTCAAACACTTGAAATTATTTTATTCCTCTTTTCCTTGCCCATTCTAGGCCATGAACAAGGGCCTCATACTCTACTATATTACAGGTGCATGAGAACTAAAAATTGAAAGTTAAGAAGTATTTATCCTTTGAAGGTGAAACCAACATTTCCCCACCACTAGCTCCTAACTTGATTCTGGATCCATCAAAGAATAACTGCTACAAACCATAGTCCTCTTGGTCTATCGTCATCAATTTTGGCATGAAAACATTTTTATCATACATGGAGTAGATTCCAAGACTAGCTTCTTTAATGAACTTGTAAGAATGATGCTCAAAGTTGTAATTTCCCCATTCATCTAAGAGCGGGTCAATAACTCCTACAAGGGAAGATGATGAAGATTGATCCACTTGGATCTCTTCTTCATCAATGATTGCATAGTTCACATTCACCACTTTGGGTGAGTATGGCTCTAGGTGATCCTTATAGATGGAATCTGACTTAGTCTTCACTTTAGCTCCATACTTTATCTTAAAATCCATGTAAGACTAGTTGGCTACTAGGTATCCACCTATCTTGGATGTGAAATCCCTTGACAAACAAAGAGTGAAATAAGGAGGAACATATACCACTACCACATCATGGGTAATTGAGAAGTTTGGATAGGCATGAAGAGTCAGATTCAAGCCTCTTGCCACTCTTAAGGTCTTAGCTAGTGATCCATCTAACTTTGGAACTCCTTTGGTCATTTACTCATACTTAAGGCCTATCTTATCAACTATGCATTTAGGCATAATTGAGGTGATTACTCCACTATCAATGATGCAATTGTGGAATAAGAAATCACCAATGATTAGGGAAAATTAGAAGGGAGGGACCTTCTCATCTTTATTTACTTGACCAGCCATGGGAGGAGCCCCATGTACTTCTAACACATTATCATTTCTTATTGGGACAACTTACCCAACCTATATAATTCCTTTTGGAGTATATCCTTTTGTCTTAGCAATGTTAAATAATTCCATAATGAGATGTTCATGTGCAACTTCTTCATTTGGTCCACTATATTGATTGAAGGATTTCCCCCTTTAGAGTTCTCCTTGGGAACATTTATAACCTATGGTGCAACTTGAAAAGCTAAAGCTACAACCATTAGCCTATAATTAAGAAACTTTTGATTTTCTTGTGGTCTTGGGGATATTTTAGTTATACTTCCTACTTTATTGGGTAAAGGAGATGTTTTAGGTGCTTAATTTGCTTTTTGAGATTCATTGATGGCTCCCCTTTTGGACCTAGTGTTGGATGCAACACCAAAATTCTGATTACTTGTGTTCCCCACATAATTGACTGCATAGAACTCTCCTTCTAAGTGATTAATAAGAGTGGAATTAGATTGAGATTGCCTAATGCCCATCCTAAGTTGTGTTGACATCTCAAAATTTTATAATTGGGCTATCTAATCACCTTGTGTAGTCATGCTTTGATTTGGTAGCTCACTGGCATAAACAACCTGTTCTTGGCCATGAACAAAAGGTGGATAGTTAGGATACTCCTAGACCAAATTATTTTGAGTGGGGGAAAAGAGCCTTAGAAAATGAAGGGGAATTTGGATTATAGTTTTGATAAGGCTTGACATGTGTAATTTGACCTTGCCCAATTATAATTCTAAAGGGAGGCCTATTTGCTTGCCCAAACTATTGGTAGCCTTGATTTGGCTTATAACTCTAAGCTTGTTGTCTCTTGAGGGAAACTAACTCATTGGTAACACTCTGTAGTAGTTTCTTAACTTCATGGATGTCATTTATAAGGGTAGTAACCATATTTTCTTGATTAGGTAGAGGAGCTAGAGTGGGCAAAGCAAGCTAGTCTGGGGGCTGAAAATTAGGAAAGAGTGGCATAGGAGGTCTAGGGTCTATCTTTCCTACTTGAACAAGGCAATTTTTAGTAGCTATGGCTATCTCATAAGCAATGGTCAGAGTGTTTCCACCCATAGACTATATCATGATAGCAATGTCACTATTCAGGGCCTTCAAATAGTAAAGGAAATCATAGCTTAGGGTTGGCCTTATAAGAATTGGGATTCTATCCCAAGTCTTTTGGAACCTAGTGTTAAAATATTACATAAACTCATGTGGAGCTCTCTTCATGGTGGTTGACTACTCAGCTAGAGACAAATGGTCACTTTTTTCCCTAAACATATTGGTTAAGAGGGTCCCTAACTCATTCCATTAGCCAACTAAGTTTATAGCCAAGGTCCCATGCCAGTCCAAAACTTTCCTTTGAAGGACAATGATAGAAATCTAATGGCTACATTTTATTCAGTGATATTATGGATGTTACATAGGTTGTTATTTTTATAATATGCTTGATAGTAGTGATTGAGCCCTCTCCACTAAAGGGAAGAACACTTTTGAGAGATATCCCTAGAATTGGGTCATACTACTGAAGGTTCAAGGGATTTTGACCATTGAAGGCCACAAAAGGGAAAGCCCCAAGGCCTAGCATGGTTGTGAAAGTATTCAATAGGGGTCTTCTTAAATAGGTATATTTAATGGTTGGTTTAGGAAAATAGCTTACTACGTAAGGGTGGGTATTTGAAAACCTCAACCTTTTTGTTGAGTTTAAAGGTAACTCAACAAATTTAAAAGGGAAACCCTTAGAAGAAGATCTTGTAGTGACCTTTGCATGGGATGCCAGGTTAATCATTAACTAGAGACTAAGTTCTTAAATGGATTCACCAGGTGCTGAATATAGCTCCTTCTTTTGGACTTTTTAATAATATCAAGACCAACACCAATCTTAAGACTTATAGGAGATATAAATTTGTCCCATTAGGCATGACAAAAACTATTGATGTAGTGGATTGCACCTTTTTAAGGGAGGCTCAACTCTCTTCCTCCACGTGGCACAATAGAGAGATTCCTCTTGCTGTGGGTGGAAAATGTGAGGGATGAATCTCTAGATTAGGGCTTAGCTCCCCTTGATACACCTTAAGGCCCTAGCTTACCTACTACTAATAATGGGAGGGATGGAAAGGGAGAGAAATGCTAAAATTAGAACCTAAACTAAAGTGGTGATGCACCAAAATGGTTGGTCTACTCAGCTTTGACATACACTTTACACCAGAGAGAAGTAAGCATACACTTCAATCAAATGAGAATCTTTCCTACATTAGTTCTTCAATAGGGGATCGTATGGAGATATAAGGAGGATAAACTACCAGAGGTGTTGTAAGAAACACTATAGACAACCTATTCACATGCACCTATACTCGTAGCTAGACACTTCTTGTTGGCATAAACTTATGAAATCATGAAAATAAAATGACTTAACACAAGATAAAACTATAGACATATGCAAAAATGCAAGCTTAAATGGAGCTAAAAATGCTTCTTCTGATTCAAAGTAAATTCTTTTAGGGCTTCACCATACAAGCTGAGAGATCCCTTTTCTCAAATGAGAAGTTATAAATATAGAAAAATAGAAATAAGATAACTGAAAAATTAAGGAATGGAAACCCATCCTGAGTTCAATACTTATATAGAGACCAAAATACCATACTACTACCATATTCTTCCAATTGTGTATGGGAGAGCCATGTTCTATATGTCCAAGTCATCGCCCTTGATATGTTAGGCTTGCAAAATCATGGGAGACCATCCCTAGAAACTGACAAGGCCATTCTAAGTACTCATGACTTAGATGCATATTAATGGTGAATCATGAAAACATGGGATGATAGTCTCCATATTTTAAAAACCAATCTATTTTACTAGTTTTTGGTAGATATATTTCACCAAATGTATTAATTCTTGTTGTTGAGTCATCTATGCCACTTGTCTTGGTCTGAGTGGTTATTGATTTTATCCTTTGTCTTTGTTAGTAGCTATACTATCCCTTATTTTGTCTTTTTTCTTTGTCTTTGCCTATATCTTGTCTCCTTCATTTGACTTCTCCTTTGCCTTGGCCTTTTCTTTGCTTTCTCTTTGACTTATCGGGCCTTCTTTGTCTCAGGATTTTTTCCATGCTTTCTTTTAAACATTTTGTCTGAAGGAATTATTTCTTTTGATTGCTTTTTTTCCTAAAGGGCACATGCCCCTCAGGCCTTTTGTCTTTGTTCTTCACTTTCTCAAGGTTCCCTCCATAAGGGCACTTTGATTTAGTCCTACCACTGACCACGGTGCCCTCTGCAAGGGCACTTACCCTTTGGAAGTTTTTCAAACATCCTTCAAACTATCAAAATTCCCTCCAAAGGAAATCCATTTCTTTTTGTGAACTTATTTATACCATTTTGAGTTCTTTAATAACTTCTACTTATAAAAGTAGATAGATAATGCACCTACACAAACTCGATTTGCACTTGGCAAAGTAGAATGGGGGAAACACCTATATTTTTCATTAGAAAGGTCTGGCAGAGAATAGTTTTTGTACAAGTTAATAGAGGGATGATCTATCCAAAGCATGGATTAGATGACACTTGCAAATAAAAATGAGGGTGTGCCCAATTTTTTCTTACAAGACCAAAAATTAGTCAATGGTCAGATTAGTGATATTATATTTTGAGGATGAGTGAAGAGGTCTAGGGTGATCCAAAGGGGATGTTTTAGATTTTGTAAGTGTGTAGAGTTAAAGAGAGATGATATACTATGTATATCCATCAAATTAGCAAGAAATTAGAGTTCGAAACATGTGGTGTTGTTAGGTGTTGTTATGGTATCTCAACATCAAGGGGGTTATAGCCTCCTTAGACGGTGAAACTTTCTAAGGTCTAGTTGTTGTGGTAGATTAGCTAGCTAGGTATAGTAGCTCCTTATGGGATTGTAGTCTCACTAAAATAAGGGATGGTAGTTCCTTGATTAGTCATAGCTCATCTAAATTGGTTCTTGTTATTATAAGATAGTAGTCCAATTTTAGGTTCCAATGGGTTTTCTCCCCCAAGAGGGTTTACCACATATGTCATGTGTTATGTGCTTGATCTTGCATTGTCTCTCTTATTCATTGCTATGAATGATGTGTATTCAAACACTAGTGGTAATTGATTAATAATTTTGAAAGGTTTAAAATTGAAGTAAGATTATTTAGGATCACTAATTCACCCCTAGTGATTTTACCTCTAAAAATAATCATTAGTCAAAGGATAAAGTAACAAGAGAATGATTTCCCCAAAGGTATTTATAATCATTATCAAAATGAAACTAATGAAATTCCCAAAGGCCGTTATAATAATCCACTAATTTAAAACATGCCCTAATTGAGTAGAGAATGATAATAATTTACCCAAATGTGGGTATAAACATTATCATCAAGATAAATTGAAACACAATGACTTGCCCAATGTAGTTATAATCTTTATCACATCAGATTGGATAGAAACAAAATGATTTTCCCAAAGGTGGTTAGAATAATTGGTACTATGGGTGCGATAATATCAAAAAGTGGAAAAAGAGGCTTATGAAATAAATCTATACTCATGAAGGAAGAGTAAATTGGTATAGAGGAGAAAGATTAATTCAATCCACATGCTAGTATGGAGATGCACATCTTAACTAGACAGGATTAAAATTCTTTCTTGAGATAATTACTCTATTTGTGGAAAATGATTGGAATAGATTGGGAATGTTTTAGGCAACCAAGAAGAAGTACTATGGCCTCATTACTTGTAATATTTCTTGAGATGATTTATGTTGTTTCATGTGAAAGTATGCATCATGATATAAAACACCATGATAATGTAGTTTAAATATGCATAAGGACTAACACACTATCTAATAAACAAGTGAAAACAATGCACCAATGATAAATACCATGATGATAATGTTGATGTATGAATATGGATAAGCTTAAGTATAATTCATAAGGAATCACCCAATGAATTAATATATACCAAGTCAAGGCACAACAATGAAATCAAATAAATAGGCAAACAAACAAACAAACATAAAGACAAAAAACTAATAAATAAAAAGTACAACAAATCACCAAGAAATAAAAGGAAAGACACAAAAATATAAAACAATGAGAACAAAAATGAAAAAAACACAGACAATGGTTAATCACAATGTTAGTGAAAATAAAAGACAAACAAGATGAAAAAATTTTCCCCTAGGTTATAAGAGAAAACAAAATAAACAAATAATCATGGGGGGGATAAAAGAAAAGGGGTAACTGAGCTGACTCTAGATGCACTAGGAAAGTGTACATTGCCTACATAGTTCCATGGATGCAAGGTCCAACATAAAATTTAGGCCAAGTGTATGTCTTCAAAGTTATGGGATAAAATAAAATAATGATCAAGAAAAACATAATTGTGTTGTAGAGGAAATCATGATAATGGTCTCATAAAATAGTGAGTGCATTGAAATGAAGCCTAGAAATCATTAATGTATCAAATCTGAATACATAATGTGCGTAATATGAACTTAAAAAATGGTGAGAGTATAAGGCTTAGGAAAAATAAGGATGATAAAACTAAATGATAAGTGGTTTCTCCCCATAATCCTTAAGGCAAATAAGTGGTCGATTTTGTTTTTTTTAGGATTTTCTAAATCAGTTACTAATTTTTTGGAATTTTTATGCATCTCAACTCAATCAAAAATTATGAGACATGAAATGATCTAACTCAATTTTTTTTGAGAGCATTCAAACTTAAAATGCTCTCAAAATGGAGAGAATATGGCAAAAGGGTGACTAAGATGGCCTCAACATAAATCCAGTGTTGCCTACATAGTCCCATTAGGACTTCAAGTCACTTTAGTTCTTCCTTATAGTTGAGGAATCTGACTAGGTAGCAATAAGTTCTAAAGTTAGGTAAATGGAATAGTAGGGAATAGGAATGGTAAGGTGGGACTTCAAGGCATGATAAAGGTGTTCCTAATTTTCTCATAGGTAGTTATAATTAGGAAATAATGACATAGGAAAATGATAGTAACTTACCCAAAGGTAGTTATAATTATTATAATAGAGTGGGATACTAATTTTACCAAAGGTAGTTATAATCAAGAATACTAAAAAAAAATTAAATGACAAATTAAGGATGCAATTGCTAAACGACTATCATCCTAGTCCATCTAGAATACTAAATCAACTAATGAAACTTGATCTAAATCCCTTTACTGAATGTAGTCAAAGAAGCAATGGGATGGAATCAAGGTCAAAGTGTTTGGGAGGGAGGGTAAAAATAAGTTTTGTTGATAGGAAAGGTATGGTAGAATGGTATGAGGTATAGTAAAAATAAGATGACATTATGGTATAATGGATATAATGATAATAGGGTTACCTCCAAGTTAAAAGGCAAGGTAAATGTTAGGGTATTAAATAATGAAAAGATGAATGGCAAGATAAATGGAAAGACAAATGACTCTATTTTTCTTGTTGATGTGGAGATGCATGTCTTGATCAGCCTATGATACAACTAGAATATTTAATCATTTAAGTTGATAGACCACACCTCTTTTGAATAGTTTCTCTATCAAGAACTTGCTATAGATTTGGAACCTGATATTGTTTTTTTTATGTTTATTGGTTATTAATTTTTTTCCTCCAAAATTCAAGACAAGATGTCTTTATAACCTCTACAAAGGAAAGTGTAGCTAGGGATGGTAAATAGAGATAAATATTGGATGATATGTCTGATTTGGCAATGGAGAAATGGAATGTATAATGGTTAGGAAACAAATGAAGATTAGTATTTTCAAGAACACATAATGTTTATGTTCTGGATTCAACATAATTTAGGTTGTGGTGTGGACAAAGACTTCTAAATATGCTCTTAATAAGACCATCATATTTTTATTATTATTTGAGCCTAAGAGTAGTTACCATCTGATTATGTTATAGATTGGAAGTTGTATTGATGTTATATTTAATAATGTCTTCATCAAGTAGTGAATAAATATTTTGCTTAGCTATTGGCACCTCAAAGAGGTTTTAACCAATAATTTTTTTATTTTCCCATAGCACATCTAAGAAGGTTTCATCAAGGAATGTTAACTTTTGAATTTCATTGTCTTCTAACACCTCAAACAATATTTCACTAGAAGATGCTGATTTTGGCATTTGATTTCCTTCTAGCACCTATGCAAACGTTTCACTAGGATATTTTTCTTCTTTTTTCATGAATTTGGTCATGTTCCCCTTAATATTATTCAATTGATATATAACCATGGATGCAGTTCAGTAAGGTGTGCTTCTATTGGTCCCAATCAATAATTATGGGAGGTGGAATGTCAATATAATCACTAGATTGGGTGATGATAATGGCATGTGTAATGGTAATGGAATGGAAAGAGGTATCACAATCCTCATAGAAGATACTAGGAAAACTTATGTTGATGTTGAAGTAATTATCCTCAAAAACCATAGAAGGATCATAAATATATTTAAATTGATATGCAAGGCATATATAACCGATGTTGTAACAACCACAAATGTATTTTAATTTTGAAGTTAAGTTTGACCCAAGGGACTCTAAACTTGATGTTGAGATTGACATTAATTCTAATTTTGATGCTAAATATAATTTTGGTTCAATAATAGAACCTAACTTTAACGTTTATTTTTCATCTAGTGTGGATGCTTTTATAATGATGTCTTGTTGAATGTTTGCTATTAGACAATTAAAAACCTATGATGGCATAATGAGATCCATAGAGACTAGTTTTTTAAAGTGAGACTTCTCAATGAGGGGAAATAATTTAAGAGACAACTCAATAGAGATTGGCTTGTTAAATGGAGGATCTTTAAAAATAAGATAATGATTTACTTAAAGGTAGTTATAATCATTAAGAAGTAACTCAACAAAGACTAGATTGTTAGAGTGAGACTCCTTGATAAAAGGGATAGTATCAAAAGGTGATTCATTATAGGTTGAATCATCACAAATAGGTGTTTCAACAAAAACATCATGGATTGGTTGGTTATATTGGCCTTGGTTTACAAGTAGTTGTAAAATATTAGTTTTGAACACATCTTGGTCTTCTAATGATTAACTTTGTTGAAGAGGTATTGATTGGATCTATTGTGGCTTGAATATTGATATTGGTTTTATAAAGTGGGGTAAGGTATTAAATTAATGAATAATGATTAGGGGTTGGATAATTATCTCTTTGTAAAAAGGATCATATAAGATGGGCTTAACAAAGATTGGTTACTAGTCTAGGATGGTACCTATGACTTATCTATCATTATTGCACAACCTTATTTGGATAATAAGCTACCATAATTGTAATGGTGATGGTAGGGAATTTTAAATATTGGTTTCTCACACAAGCCAAAGGATGAGGTCATGGAATGGTAATGGTAAGGCATTGCAAAGCTTGGTTTCTTGAACAAGCCAAAAGATGACAGCCTAGAATGATAATTTTATGGTGTTACAAAGCATGGTTGCTCACACAAGATAAAGGATGAGGTATTGGAATGGTAATGATAGGGAATTCTAAATCTTGGTTAGTAATGCAAGCCAAAATATAAGGGCTTGGTATAGTAATGGTATGGCATTGTGAAGCTTGGTTAATAATGTAATCCAAAGTATGAGGGCCTAAAATAGTGATCCATTGACATTATGGAGCTTGGTTGATCACATAAACCAAAGGAGGGATAATGGTATAGGTAGGGGATTTAGTAAAATTCTCATTGAAAGGGTGAACTTGGTAAATTAATTGGCCCAAAGAAGAGGGTGTCACCAAATACTCTTCTTGAAGGTCATACCTTTGTTCTGTATGGAATGGTATAAGATAGATCAAGATCTATCTCATAACCTACACCAACATAAAAAAATTGAATAAAAGGGTAATTAGTCACAAATTTCTTGTATCCAAAATTATACATGGTCCCATCATGTGTGCAATGAGGCAAGTTTAAATCCATGGATAGGTTACGTGACAAACAAAAGGGTCTAAAGATAATGAATTGTTGAGATCTAAAAAGGGCCTTTGGGTTTTTAAAAGAGACATAAAGGAAAAAACAACTAAACTAGGCAAGGGAAGGACAAAATAAAAGTAAAACTAGTCTAACAAAATGATACTTATTTTCCCAAAGGCAGTTATAATAAGCACCAAAAGTAACACAAAGATTCAAACTCATTTATGGATAGAGCACTGATTTTCCCATAAGAAGTTATAATCAGTCCCAAGAGTGTCTAAAAAAAGTAGAAAAATTATGAACTAGGGTCAATAAATAACAATAATTTTCTGAAAGGTTGATATAGTCATCCAAAAATAAGGCTAGACTTGGAAACACAAAATAAGAAATAAAAATCATACTAAACTAAGACAATTAGCTCAGATGACACTCAGTAATTGGCTTACTTATGACTCAAAATTGACTCACAAAAAATATTGGAATAAAGGGATTAAGACACTCAAAATATTGGCATAATAACTTAAAATAAAGCACATGGTAATATTTTGGATCAAAATTATGCTCTAAACAAGGCACAAATCAAACAACAAACACTAGGTCTAAGCAAGGGGCCTTTAGATTAAACATAAAACTAACCAAAGTAACACAATCCAAACACAAAAATCAAACAATCTAAGACCAAATTAGATTAGGATTTGGTGTGAACCTAATAAGTCTAAGAATTGTAATTTAGAAGGTTGAGATTCAGATTTGATGCAAAAAGACTCAAATATTATAAGGCAAAAGGCTAGACCAAAATAGGTAGTGTAACTTTACATTTGAAAAAATAAAGGTATAACAAAGGTTCAAAACTTGGTTTCAAAAAGAGATAAGAGGTGGGAACAAATATGGTAGTGTAATGATGTGATTTAAAAAAAAATGTAGACACTATAATTTCATATACTAGACACTATTTATTAGGTGTCATAGGCCCTTATTATTATTTTAATCTCCTAAATATCCCTATCCTAAGGTTTAGTTTATTTACCATTAGCTACCTGGTAATTTAATTTTATAAATTACCTTTTCACCTCCCTAACAAACTAAATCTATTTAAACCTAGGGAATATTAACCTTTAAACCTCTTTAACTATGTATAACCCCATCCCCAAAAACCTCATGCTCACAAAACCAAATTTACCCATGGTTGGAACAAACCAACACATATAAAACCTTCAAATACCAACTTGGGTGAATCATTACAGATTCTACCCTAATTGGTGACAATTCTATAAATTAGTATCAATCCATTTCTTCCCATTTAGCCTTTGGATTAGGGATGGAAAACTGTGAATCTTGAAATGTTTCATAAATTTTTGGAAAAAATAAGGAGACCTTAGCACCACTCTATCAAAATTATATTGCATACAATCTGCATCCATCATTACGAGATTGAAGGACTACCTAAATTTGTGAGAAGGAATTTATTATGCTTACAAATAGGTTCAAGGTAAGTACTTGTCTTATTTATTTCATTTCTCATTAGTTTCTTTGCCTCTATCTACTTATCCAACCCTTAGAATAAAACCTATATCCCTTTTTGTCCTTTTAGTATCCTTTGTCATCTTTTTAGTCTCTATTTCTAATTTAGTATAGTTTCAGATAAAATTGATATTGATTTATTCTAAATCAACATCAATTCTATAGAATCGAAATCAATCCTTCAAGATCGGCATCGATCCATTGTAATTTATTTTTAAAACCTAAGCCTTTTATCTTAAACCCTTGTCTTTAAATCATTCTAATTTTTCATCCTTTTAAACATGGCCTTGTTATGTAGATTACTATGCCTAGCATTATGCATGACATCATTAATATCATTGATCTTTTTATAGTATCCCAACCACTTTTAAATAATCAAAGTGACATAGCCTTCGAGCTATCACTGTGTGCCATTATTTACTCTCCCTCTATTAAAGCAACTGTCAACCAACTTGATGTTATACAAGAGGATATGAATGCTATTATGGCTTATTGGGGTGAATAATTTGCTTACATTGATAACTTAAAAGAATATTAAATCATAATCATTATTGTTATCACATCTTTATATTTTATAAGTTTACTATTGATTTATCCACTTAATTATGAAAATAGTGAGCTGACATCCACTTGAGGAAGTTCATAACTTTCTATGATTGGTTGTTAACTAAGCAGCTCACCTATCTATCTATTAATCCATTTTTATCAAAGTTGTATTCTTGTGTGCAAGTTATTATTCCAAGCCAAAAAGAAGTTCCCTTAGTCATTTGATTCAATCAATGCACAACCATCTCCATATCTCCAAGTATTATTCATAAAACTTGTATGTCATCAAGTTTTTAGTAAGTTAATTAAATTGAAAGAAAAAATGAAAAAAACTACTATAACATTCTGGCATGCTTGGTGGGACCCCTAAGGTCTCATTATTATTATTATAATTCATTGTGAATTTATCCATATTTCTCTCCTTTTCTCTTGATTGTTGTCTTCATTCAAAAGAAAATCCCATTTTTTTAAAGTTCTTTTTAAAGGTTAAAAAGAATTGCATCCATTCTTGCTTACTTATGTAATTAATATAGAATAATCTAGGTGGGTTAAATTATTGTATCAATCACTTCTTACACAAACATACCAAACATAAAGATAAGGGAATCAACTTAGATTTCATCACCCAATGGTAACCTCATTCCCAGCTATCCAACCTAGATTTCATCACCAAGGGGAGAACCAACTTAGTACACTAACTGAGTATAAACCCTATATATGTGATATATATCAGATAAACACTTGATACCCTTACATTTCAGTGTGTGAAGTGAGGGGGTAGGCCCCAATACTGAGATAAGTTATAGTATAGAGATATTTTTGAGCCTAAATAAACTTGAAACCAACTCTATATTTTAATTTCATAGGACCTTCAGTAACCTTTTTTATTATTACACTTTAAAGGTAAAAAGTAAAATCTTTCTAGGTACATCTTATGGTGTGTGTGCCTTTATTTTTCACTAAATATGAGATAATCAAAAATACTATTGTGTGTTTTTTATTTTATTCCTTGCCTTTTCCTTCATCACTACATGGTTTTGACATGATAGTAGTTGCTAAAGCAAACCAAACCCCCAGCTTCATCTTCATCCATGGAGAACACTTCTAGTCCTCCTACTTCCCCTAAGTCCATGGGGGAAGGTATTCATAGTATTATAGCTAGGGTGATCCTAAATTCAATAAAATATTAGATAGTAATCTAATCATGCTTAACCATTACCTCATCTCTCAAAATATACACATTCCACTTTCCCACCATACACTAACACTATGTAACCTTTAATAAATCTACCTCTAATAATGTCTAGTGGTTCATCCCCAACTAGTACCCAAGATCAGAATGTCACCACACCTCAACCTACATCTACTCTACCTCTTACCATAACACTCTAGAACATAGTTATCTCAATCCAAACAACCCTTCCACCCATCTAAACCAATACACCTTTGAATCCTCAAACTTATCCTTTACAACTATCCCCTACAAGTTAACCTCCTCAAAAATATATCCCATTGACCACCCAATACATAGTTCCTTCACAAGTTTTTGGGTCTAGTTATATACCCTTAAAAAAGCCCCATAGTATATGGTGGCATCCCAACCAATCATGACCACCTCAGTTGTTCATCCTTTGTTCCAACCTTTTTCCACTTAGTTTTATACTTATCAATGCCCATAATAGAATATTTTGGGTGGTATCCCTTAATACATTACCCAACCAAACCTTATGAGTATCCTTATGAATAGGATGGCCAATTTGGAATCCTTTGCCTATGGGTAGAAAAATATGCTCACTTATAGTCAAGTTTATAATGAACCTATTAACCCAATAGTACCTATTAGACCATACCCTTCATAGTGGGAGATCCCAAATTTTACCAAGTTTCAAAATAAGGAGGATCCTCAGTAGCACCTTTAAGCATTCAGACACACTTGCTGTATTATAGCTCATGATGATGCTATTCTCCTTAGGACCTTTCCCATGTCACTAGCTAGACCTATTTTAGACTGGTATGGCTTGATCCCTTAACATTCCCTATTCTCTTCTAAATAGCTAGCTAAAATATTCCTAGAGCACTTTTATATCAACATCACAAGAAAAGTAACTCTCACTAACCTCTATACCATTAGATAATTTGAATATGAATTTGTCACTGATTTCATGACTAGATGGAGGAGTCTCATAAACCAACTCACCTTTTACCTTCCACAACCTAAAATGATTAAATTATTTACAAGATCATGTGTTAAACATATCATTAATGTTATGGGTGTAATCCTTCAAAAGAATTGATGAGGCCTTTTCTATGGCTCACAAATTGGAAATTAGAGCCTTGGAAGAAGGAAAAGTAATATTGTGAAGTAAAAACTTCAAACATTATCCCTCTAAAGGAACTAATAATAATAAATCCAAAGGAGCTACAAATGCCATAGTTGTAAAATTAGTACCACTACAAGCAAAAATCTAATCCCTCTACCTCTCAGATATAATCTCAAAAACCATTAACATGTTTTCCTCCATGATAATATACACCTTTAGGAGAATATTACATGTCTATCTTATACAAACTCATAAAGTCATCTTTCATCTAACTTCCTCTAGTGAGACCTCTTGATGACTCTCGCCCTAAGCCTAGTTGGTTTAGGGAAGATGAATATTGCAATTTACACCACGTAATAGGTCATAATGTCAATAGGTGTTAATATTTCAAGAGTTTAGTACAAAACCTTATTGATCAAGGGGAGTTATAACTAGATAACCCTAATGTGCCCCCTAATTAGTCTATATACATATTTAAATAGCCATTCCTTAACCACACTTCCACATCTAATTCTATGTAGGCTAATTTGGGATCCACCTTAGATCATGAAACCCATGTAATTAGTATAATATATAATTAACTTATACTAAAAGAGGTTGGTAGTACTTCTATCCCTGATCTCCTTACATGAGACACCTTCGAACCATTTAAAATAAGTGAAGTTATCCAAAAAACATCCCCAAGCTTTTTGGACCTCATGACTTAGGATCCACTTGAGGAAATAATATCTAAAAACATTCTAAATGATCAAATATAAATAAAAGAGGAAAAGAATATAAAATAAAAGTCTTATTTAGACATTCCCCAAGATATGTATACCATTCCTCATGTCATCTCAATACTTTCATCTAGCATACCCATCCCATTTATCTTACTACTCCATGAGGAAACTATGATGTTACCTCAAACTAGCTCAAGACTAGTTCCCCTCATTATTCAAGAATAACTAAATCTTATAAAAAGAAAGGGAAAAGATATAGTTATCAAAAACAAAAACCTCAGGGCACCATGAGAAAAATCCTTACAACATCCTCTCATTAGGATTGAACTCCCTAAAGAGGATATCCCCACTACCCCCAATCAGATTCGAAAAGGGAAGGCACCAATGCCACTGATTTGAACAAAAGAATCTATATTAGGACCCTATCTTGAACAATATTGAAAGATACCATCATAAAATCCTCTTCCCAAGAGTATGCATCATCACAAAGGGATATTACCACCATGATAATGACAATACACAACCCTTTAAGCCCCTAATATCCACAAGGTTTAGGAGTAAAGGCTTATCCTAAGCATAAAGTACCTATTATAGGGAATATTCAAACAAAAAATTTGAAATATCAAGGTTCAAAGTCAAAAATAATTTCCTTACCAATGCCTTGGAAGATCTAAAAACGTAGTTAAGTTCTATTGAAGGGGTTTTATTCTAAGATCTTTGATCAAATTCTCTAGATCTCCCTTGTCACTATACCACCCATAAACCCTATTAAGCCTTATATTCAAAAACTTATGTGGTATCAAGAAAATATGAAATGTGTGTATCATTGAATAATAAGTCATGATATGGAAAGTTTTACTGTAGTAAAAGTTGTGGTCTGAAACTTATTAGAAGAAGATGATATTTTAATGGAATAATTGGATCGTGAGTATCCCCATAGTCAAACTACTAGGGTTACATCCACCTCAGGAACTACTATACTACCAATAGTATCAGAATAGGTTATAAAAGAAGATAAAACCTTTGATATAACTCAATATCAATCCCTCATGAACCCTTTAGATGTGGATGAGTCTAAAAACATGATAAATGCACCTCTATTTTAGATAGATGTGATTCACATAGCTACGTGATCTCAAACTTAGGGTCATAAGATCCAAAATCATGATAAAGCCAAAGTGACTATTGTAAAAGTACTAGATCCTACCACAAATAATCCTACAATGCTCACTCTAAAACCTAAAAAATCTATTGTAGGGAAAGCATAAAATAATAATACTTCAAAACTAATACGTATATCTATTCTAAAGTAGCTTCATTAGTTCCTGATCAAGATGTCTTTATATGAAATTATCTAAAATTTGTCACAACATCACAAGGCTTTGATAGAATCCTTGCAGACCACTATAATACAAGTTGATGAACCCTAGCCTCTATCAACTTTCATCGCATCACTTCAAAAGCCATTATACATAAAATTCCATGATTCAAAAATATCACCCTTATAACCTGATGACCAAGATCCCCCAGTATTTATCACTACCTAAATTGATTAGTCTTGAATCAAAAAAGTAATGATTGATAATGGTGTAAGTATAAATATCATCTCTTCTCATGCATTTAAACAACTATAGTCACCTGAAACTAATGTAACCTAATCCCCCACCATTTTATGAGAATTCAATGATACTACAATCTTGAGGTAGGAATGGTAGTCCTTCACATTCAAGTAGGTGTATGCACTTTAATTTAACTATTTTACATAATATAAGGGGACTTTTAATAAAACATCCTATTAGGGCATTCCTAGATACATGTGATGCATTGTATCCCCTCCACCTTGTACCAATGTATTAAATTCATTTACAAAGGTAAAATCCACAATGTCTTAATTGACCCCATCCATTTAAAACTTATAATCTTACCTTTCAACTGAACGATGTTTTAATTTCATTGGAAAACACTACCCTTCATCATCTAATAAGGCATCATCTAGTATGGTAATCCCTGCATTAAGGATTGGCAAGAAATTCATTGACTCCATGTTTTAGTAGCTATTGATTAGAGAGTATCAATTATTGACACTCAATACTCTCCTCACTTCCCAAGAATATGGGTGTCTAGATAAACATGTATATTATTCAAATTTACGAGAAATTATTCCCATCAGTCCACCTTTCCTCCACACTCATTTGATCTATGGGGGAGTTGATTAGCCTTTTTTAGGCATTTTTTACCAAACCCATGCTAAGCCATTTACCTCAAACTTTTCATTCCTAGATAAATCCCACTTTGAAAAAGCATACCTACAATGGTGTGCTTAGAAGGTTTTTGGCAAGGGATGCTATGCACAAGGCCCATACAAGGTTATTGTTGACTATTTTTAACTCAAGCCAAAATGGGTCAAACCCTTATAGTCAAAATATTGTATAAGGACTTTTTATAATGTCATAGGGTATGTTTTAGTTCATTTGATGTCATTTCATAGGCCATTCTAGCATTGGTCATAGTCTAGCTTAGGCCTTGTGTCATTTGGTTTCTTAGGGTTATTTTAGAGTCATATATGTAAGTGGTAGGTTTTTATGGTGTCTAAATAATCAAGATCATAGAAAGGGTTCACTCAAGTCTTGAGAAAATTTTTCAAGATTTCAAAGATCAAGAAGTAGCTCAAGCATAAGACTAAGTGAATCAAGCCATCATCAGGACATCATGAGAAACCAGACTAGATATCTTTCTTTTAAAATTTATAAATGAGCTCAAAAAGCATTGCATGACCATTAGACCATGTTTAATCAATGTATTTAGTGCCAATATCATTCTATGCAAGTTTAATATCTTGATGAGTCTTCTATCTTAAGATCTAAGCCTTCAAAGTTTAGCTTGTCGAGTCTAAGTAGTTAAGCCATCATGCACATCATGCAATGTCACATGGGTTAACTCACTTGGAAACTTTGTAAACACACTTATAAATCTCTAAAAACTAAAATATCAAGTGGGCATAATACTTATAGTATCAAGAACATCTCCTATAAATTTGGTTCCTCCACAATCTTTTTGCTTCTAGATCTAAGCTTTCAAAGTTGGTCACATAATGGGAGATATTCATGTAGAAGTCAACTTTAATATATGGAAAATAACATTAGGGTCTTAAATTTTATGTTTGTGTAGATGTCAATGATGATCTCGTAGACATCAAATGATGGTCGTGCGGATGTCAAATTTAGACCACAGTAAATAGCCATTTGTTTTAAAATGTAATAAAATCCAATGGTTAGTATTAATTTGTAACAAGGAATAATGAACGTGTTAGATGATTCAAAATTTCAAATACCTCAAGATTCTACCATGTGGAATAATCACATAAAGTAGGTAGAATGGTAATGGATCATGAGTGCAAATATGGAACTACCAAGTGGCATTAACTTGGATAGAGTTGATAGGTCAAAGATAGATCCAAGGGCTTACATTAACTCATACCATGGAGATCAGATGGTGTGAGCAAAGGTTGATGAGTTAATTATCAAAGTCCTGGTTGATATCTAATTAAACAAAGGTAAGCCCAAGATTTTTAATCGAAGTTGATAAAGTAGTGTTGGACCTAGGCAAAATAAATACAAAAGGGACCAAGATCAAATATGACCCAAGCTAGACTAAATTAGACATTTCAAAGATCAACCTCACCATTAAAATATTTTTAAAGATATAATGGGTCTTTTTTTTAGACCTAATGGGAGTCTATAATGAAGCTATGTGGTTTATAGGTTCCCATCAACATAATGAATATAGGAAAACCAATAGTCTAAGATTGGTTTTCCATCTATAGTGGACTTATGAACATGGGGAAGAGTTTAAGCATGACCTATTTTAAACAAGAGTAGCCTTTGAAAGGATATCATGAAGTCATACACATAGACTTCAAAAAATTCATCGATCAAACTAGTTATATGAAAGGGACCCTTCTCTCCACTTTTACATGCCATGACAAACCTGTTAGGAGTAGTTAATAACAAGATAAAATTCTAACAGATTGATACAATTGTTTTAACTTCATTGATACTATAACTTAGCTCGAAACAACCTAATCCTACCATTTCAACCATCATGTAGCATCAATGAAGGAATAATGTAAATATTCAATAGACTGAAGTGAATTGGATCGATCAAGAAGCTTGAATGAGCATAATTTTAGAGGCAATTGTAATTATGGTTGAAGGGAAGTTTAACTCATTTGATTCCCCTTTGGACTTCTCTCTCAAATGCTATAAGTAGTTACCATTTTGACCTTTGTAATAGAATTTCACTCCATGTAGGGCAAATCCCTATTGTAATTATGTCATATTTTTCTTTTGAATATTAATGCAAATTTGATTTTCAATTACTGAACAATTTTTTAAGTGTGTAAGTGATGTATGGTGATGCAAAGTGATAATTATCTATCCTTTCTTCCCTTATTCATTCATGTTTGTGAAATATTTCCTATTCTAATAGGTCATATAAAGTGTTTTCAAGTGTATGATCCTATCTTTTAAATGTACAATGAGCCTAAATGTTTGTAACTAGCCTATGGTTCACTTTCCTTAGATATCTCTCATGCATCTCACTTCCATATTGAAATAATCATGTTAGAATCCATATGACTTGGAATTTAGTTTGTGTGCCTTGTTTATTAATAAAAGAAAGCATGATGATCATATGGAAGACATCTTGGTGTATCACCCCCTTAGATTAGATTCATTTATTACAACTGATAACTCTTTTCCCCATAAGTAACTAGTTAATTGGTGTGATCATTTCAAGATACATTCAGGGAGATAGCCCTTAAATCTAGAGGCTCACTTCCATTATAGGGACACCCACATACCTAGAAGTGTTCTCATGTTGTCCAAATCTGGAAAAAGCTTGAAAAACTTCTTATAGGGTGCAAAATTTGGTGACAATAGTTTTGGAATGCTCAGTGGGACTTAGGTCCAAGAGAGCGGAAAGATTATTGGTGTCTCTCTCCTCTAATTAGCTTTTGGAAGCAAGCAATCTAGAACCAATGGCAACACCAAATGATAAATTCTAGTTGTAATCAGCCCAAGTATATCTCATTTAATATTTTGATCAATTTTTATATCTCATTTGATACATGAGGTTGACATAAACATCTATGGTGAATGTCCCTACCATGGACCTCCTTATCAGCCTTGCTATGAACCATAATATACCCCCCAACAGTCCTATCAAGAAATACCTTACTATCAATCCCAATATGAGTCGTACCAACCATATCATGATGCCTATGAACCTCAATAATAACCCTATGAGTCTTACTATGAGGAATCATATGTTTACATGAATTATACACAAAGGTATTATAAGGCAATATGTAGATTCCTACATATTAGAATATAATAAAACAAACTTGGTCTTGATCCCTATTACTACCCTCTTCCTTCATTTTTTCCATCCTATATCAAGTCTTTGTTTGCATCCATACCATAATTACTAGATAATGAATAACATATGAGAACATGGGATGATGAGTATGGTGTGCTCACAGATCATCTCATGGAATGGTTAAGAAGTACTAACCAAGGTTACATGCAGGGACCAAAAAATTGCTATAAATAAGCCTATCTCCCATTGCATTATCATCAAAAAAAATTTAGTGTGAAAATCTAGTAGCTTGTTCCAAGAGCATGCTCTTCTCTTGCCCGTTTAGACGGATCCTGAGAATCAGAAACTGAAACGAGTCTTTGTAATAGTGTGTAATATTTAAGTTTGAAAAAATAGTGTGAAGTCGTAGCCATTCGGCCCCTGCCTACTATTGCAGGTTTCTTTTACATCAAGCTATCAAAGATTGGAAGAAAGGAGGCGTCTACTGATGTTATAAAAGATTGGTATCAGAGCCAGACTACTGTAAGTTGTGATCATTTTTCCTATTTCGTGGATCAATCTTTTGAGTTCTTTGCTTTGAAAATTTCTTTGGGAAAGTCATTGCATCGAGTCACAGGTTGTTAATCATTTGTCATAGGCCGCTTTTATCTCTGCATCCCTATTTCCCTCAACAGAAATTTCTCGCTTACCAGAACCCAAATCTCCCTGCAATGGAATTTGGAAAAGCACCATCTACATCTACCGTAGAAATCATGAATGAATCTGAGTTTGAAAGCATGTATGAACTCCCTCCATTTGTCCTAGATCAAATATCAGACTATCCTGATATTGATGTTACTGAAGAAAATCTTGAGAAAGAAACCAGTGTGTTCAAACCTCCAGCTATCAAAGCTTCTCATGTGTATAAGAAATTCGAGTTAGTAAAATCCACATTTTTGTATACATCCACCTATATATCTTTTGTTAAACCTAGAATCAAGTCTGTAGAGTTAACCCTCTGCTACAAACCCAAGAAAACCTATCAGAGAAATTTACTCTCCCTGTTGCTTGAGCAAGAAATCAATTATATCAGGTCACATGAAGACATTAAATTTGTTCATTTTGGTTTGATTCAAGTACATATAGTACTTTTGATTCCTAGCAATATTAAGCCTATTATATACTTAGCTTTGTGTGATCACCGCCAAGTCAGCTTTAAACATTCTTGTCAGTTATCTAGCCTTGGCCGCTTAAATGATGATGTTATTTGTTTTGAGTTTTGTCCCAACCTCTCTGTTGCAGCCTGCGATAAAGGTTGTAGAGAAGTAAAACATGGATCTTTAGATTGTTGGGGTCTGTTCACCTCTCTATTTGGTTTAGACATGTTTGGTGAGTTTAAATATGCATCCATTAATATCTCTGTTGTTTATAGTATGAACAACACTAATCACCCCAAAATCCTTGAGAATCTGCCATATGCCAGAAGACTAAGTAGAACTGTCCAACTGTAAAAAGGCCATATTAAAGCAGTTGAAATTCCCCATGAATGGAAACTTAACTGGTTGAAGAACGTCTCTCTGAAGATGAAAGGTCAAGCTACAGTCCACCATAGTGATGGTAGAACTATAAATATTTTGCCAAGATCCCTATCTGTAAATTCTTGTCTCTCTCCTACAAGACCATCTACGTCTTCTTTGCATAGATCTATCAAAACCGGTCACATTTTGATCGAAGATGAAGAGGTAAATCAAGGCAATGATTTACCAAGAACTTTCATGAGTCTTCCCAGAGAAGATAGCATAGAATTATACACAGAAGATACTACTACTCTATACAGAGGAGGAAGATGGCTGCCGAAAAAAGGTATCCACAAGCAACTAGCAGGAACAATGCAGTACTTTGTAGCTGCATATGAGAACCCCTCTAATGAGTTCAAGCAAAGGAAATATACTGTGAGATTTAATTCTCATTTTATGGAAAATTTTGATGATCTGTGTAGAGATTTTTTGTCCATTAAGGATACTATAAATAATATAGAGAAAAAAGTATCATCCATTGATACTAAAATAGATATTTTAGATGACAGTCTTAGTTGGTTGTCAAAAGAAGACCAAAAGGTAGAATCATCCTCCAAGCCTTTATGTTCAGTCTCCTTTGGTCCCACTTTCAAAATTGTAAAAAGATCACCTAGTCATACCCTTATGCAAAGAACCCATATACATTTTCAGCCTTGGTACTTAAATATAGATGACCTGCTAAAACCTTTGAATGAAATCACTACCTGGTGTAATACCATGCGTGTCCTTTCTATTTAGGCCCATCTAGACCAAGCTGGTAGTTCTTACTTTGCAACAAAATTTTTATGGGGTGTCACTAGTTTATGGTGGCAGTCAATGACTAAGCCACAACAGTATGAGCGTGTACATAACCAACCTGATTCTTTAGCAGCATCATTTCTTTTATTGATTAATGAGTTTTCACCTCTGGTTGGCAATAGAGAATTGGAGTCCAAGAAATGGTTACTAAAAATGGAGCTTTGTGATTTAAAGCAGTTTGACACTTTTGCCAAGCAATTTCGGCAACTTGCTTATGAAAGCAGATGTTATGCCTTTACTGAGATTAAGCTCAAATTTTTGTATGCTATGCCTTACAATTTGATTGACCGAGTGCTTTCTTATATTGACCTCAAAGGACTCACGATCAAATATCTAGCCCTTTTAGATGTCATGGATTTTGCAAAACAACAAATTATGACTTTAGTCTCTGAGACTAAGTCCATGCAAAAACTCAGTAAGCACCAAGCATCCCAGATTGCTCCTGTATTCCGTGAAACAACCCCATTCGACTGTAGACCATTTGTACAACCTTGTCACCAATAGAAGCAGCGCTATAAGCATGTCTCCTTCAAGCACCGCTCTTTCTTTAAGAAGCATTCTTATGCTCCTCCTCATCGTTTCTTGAAGAAACGGTGCAATGCTCATCTTCCTTCTAAGCAGCCGATTTGCTATATTTGCCGCAAACCCAGCCACATTGCTCCCAATTGCTCCTACAAAAACCCCACTGTTAAAGCTATTTTTTCCTCCAACGCAATCGCATGGTGGGATATAGTCGATGCAAATGAAGACCTATATCTTTAAGAAAATATATATGAACCTACACTTGAAGATCTTCCTGAAGAAGATTTTGATGATGAAGAAGATGCAGTAGCTCTTGAATCACTTGCAAATGAACTAGAGCAACCAATGACGAATATGCAACGTGGTGCAAGACACTATAGACCTCGACACAATGACTGGTCTATCTAGTCCAATGAAGCATATGGAGCCTGGTCACGCCATCACCATGAAGTACCTGAGCGACCAAAGAAACCAAGAGGAAGAGGATACTCCAGAGGAGAATCATCTAGAGGGAGACAACCCTCTATGCTAAGACAACCACCCATAATGCACAGACCAAATCATCCTCCTGTGCAATATCCAAGCTCTTTCAAGCCAAGTGACTCCTGGATAAAGAACAAGTTCACCAGTAGAGAGCCACCAAAAGAAATAAGAGAGCCATTATGGAATCAGATCCTACCAGCAGAAGAACTAGAACTAGCAGAACCTAGGTGGGATGATGACAATGAAGAGGATGAAGTTAGAAGTATGTTTTATTTTGACCAAGATTACTGTCCTGGTGAATGCAGTAATCTCCAAGAAGAAGAAGAAGCTGAACCAAAATAAGAAGAAGATGTCTACCCTAAACCAGTAATCGTTCAGGATCTAGGAAGGCAAAAACTGGTATGTACCAGTATTCCTTCTCTAGAACTACCACAGCCTACTTATTTAAATCATTTGATTAATGGCAAATTTGCCCAATTATTTACATTAGAAATAAATGGTAGACTGGTAGATGCACAAGTAGACACTAGTGCTTATCTCTCATTTATTAAACCTCAGCTCATCAGTGACTGGAAGACACTTCATGAAGCATCAACTTATAAGAGTATAGATATTCAGGGGAACAACTTCACCTGTATAAAGTACAAACACCAACAACCCCTGTGTATCCAAAATAAACTCTTCCATTGTGATTTCTTCGCCCTTGAGAAGATGCCCATTGACATCCTCCTTGGAAGATCATTTATTGATAGATATACACCCTATGGTGCTACTGCAAAAAGCATTATGTTCACCATAGAGAATGAAAGGCTTAGGATACCTCGCCTAATCTATGCTACATAACAGTTCTCGAGCTCCATGACTCAAAGCCTTAAAATAATCCCAGTTGAGATAATAGAAATTGGAGATAGGATCATGTCCTCTATCTGCTCGGAAAACCCCCAGCAGTTTTGGTTCAAAGCTATGTATGAAATGGAAATTAAGATACTTGAAGGCAAGCACATGAAGATTGGGAAAAAGATTCCCATACCAGCTCAAGATTATGATGATATGGAAGCACAGATCAAAGATTTGGAAGCAAATGGCTTCATTGAAAAATCTACCTCTCCTTTTTGTTGTTACGCCTTCATGGTCAACAAGCATTCAGAGCAAAAATGAGGTAAGAAGAGAATGGTCATTAATTACAGACCATTAATGCTATAATAGAGCCATATCCATATCCGATACCAGATAAAAGCTACTTGCTTGAGAAAGTTACAGCTTGTAAGTATTTCTCACAGTTCGACTGCAAGTTAGGCTTTTACCAGATCAGAGTCAAGAAGAAGACAGAGCCAAGACAGCCTTCAGCTGGCCCTTTGGCCACTATCAATGGACTGTTATGCCTTTCAGCCTTATGAATGTGCCAGCATACTATCAGGCGCATATGGATAAAATTTTTGGTGGCACTTCTCATTTCCTTTGTGTATATATTGATGATATTTTAATTTTTAGTAATTCTTTAGATGAGCATGTTACTCATCTCTCTCAATTCTTTCAGCTGGCACAAGATGCAGGAATAGTCTTATCTGAGACTAAAATTTAGTTATGCAAAATTGAATGTAACTTCCTCGGCATGGTGATCCGAGAATCTAAACTGCAAGTCCAGCTGCATATTAAAGAAAAAGTCATCAGTTTTCCCAAATGTTTGGATAAACCCAAGTTGCAAGCATTTTTGGGTTTGCTAAATTATTTGAACAGTTTCTATCCTAACTCTGGTGAAGACAGGTACATACTACAAACACTTCTCCAAAAAAAGAAAGCATTTCATTGGGAAGAACAACATATAATAGTAGTTTGTAAAATTAAAGAAACTGTAGCCGCGCTACCAGAACTACATATTCCAAGATTGACTTAGCCAGAATCCTCCAGCAACATTGATGCATCAGCCTGCACCTGGTTTCAATCTCACCAAGATTCTTAACCAAGGATTTGACTCATTGAATGTTCTTTTACAAGAACAAATCCTCTAAGAAGGCTTGCATCCCTGATACATGAGGATCTCCTATGCAGCAGCACAAGACTTACAAATGTCTACAGCAGTGACAATCCAAGCTAATCACCAACAGAGTTTGGGAGTCATCACCATTGAAAGGCTCAACAGTGAATTCCTATACCACCAATTCACTAAGCTACTAAAGCAACCACTATGGACGTGGTACATTCAGATCAGATCTACATTTAATGAACATCTGTATCATTGGATTTCTCAGCATGGCCCGCACAGAATACATGAGGAAGAAAATCATGACCAAGACACTGTCATGCACGCAATCATTCGCCGACAGCTTGAGTGGGAATCTTATTTCCACTGCACTCCATGACATACGCCATGTGAAGCGGGACCCCCCAATTGTCGACATTGGCATCTCCAAAACACTTTTCAGATAAGATGCCTTTTTAATCCAATATCCAAAGATGACCTCGTAGACGAAGTGGAAGACATGTTGGGCCCACAGCCTAGGATTCCATCCTCACCATCATCATCCTGTGGATCCAATGCTTTAAATAGCATCTCACTGTAGCCACTTTATGAGCTGTAAAGCATGATGGGATTGACACTGCCTTGCCAGCAAGTAGGTAAGACTGCCCAAAAAATTGCTATAAATAAGCCTCTCTCCCATTGCATTATCATCAAAAAAAATTTAGTGTGAAAATCTAGTAGCTTGTTCCAAGAGTATGCTCTTTTCTTGCCCGTTTAGATGGATCCTGAGAATCAAAAACTGAAACGAGTCTTTGTAATAGTGTGTAATATTTAAGTTTGAAAAAATAGTGTGAAGCCGTAGCCATTCGGCCCCTGCCTACTATCGCAGGTTTCTTTTACATCAAGCTATCAAAGATTAGAAGAAAGGAGGCGTCTACTAACGTTAGGTAATAGATGTTTAAAGAGCTAGAAGAAACTCAATGTGAAATCAAAGAATAAATAGACTTGTCAAAGAAGTTCCTTAAATGCTCAATAGAAAGGCTAAGTATGTGGAGGATAAAGAGATCAAAGATGAACATGTTGCTATTGAATAATTCCAAGAAATATATTTGCAAGATGTAACTCTTGCTTATGTAAATGTTTGTCATTCTAATCAATCTAAGAAGTCACTTACCTATGAGATTACTAGTGCATTCCTCTTTCCAAAATCCACCCACAACCCCTCTCCTACCCCTCACACTCCATCTCTAATTCATAAACCTTCCACTACATCTCACATTCTAGTTCCTTCACATGAGCCCATAACATTATCTATTAGAAGGACAAACAATTTACATAAGCAAGAGTTACAAATTACAAATAGCTTTCTTGGAATTATTCAATAGCAACACTAAAATAAGCTCACACTTCTCTTGTTTTAGGAGATATTTATATTGGCCTTGTATGATAGAAAATGTATCTAAATATATTAAAGGTTGTATTCTTTGTTCCATAAGTAAACCTAGTAGTAACGTGATAATACAAATAGTAGTGTTTAGAATATTTGTATCACATAAATTTTCTTGATACTTAGGTAAGTGATCACAACCCTCTCCAAAATCAAGGTACTCATCCAATGATGTAAACCTACTTCAAGAGTATTATTTAAGTGGATAATAAGTTCAAGAAGCTAGATGTTTTCATTAATAAGGGGATGTTACCAAAACTAATATTCCTTCACCTTCTCATACACCTCTTTCGGTTCAGAAAATGAAAGAATTCTTACCACCCTCAAAACATTTCATCTATCTTAATGATCCTCCTAAGTGGTATGATCCTAATATATTTTATTGGCTCTATGCCAAAATTTGGCATTCTTATGAATCTTGTAGAGGTATAGACAAATTGTTTATCTCCTATATGCTAAATAATAACTCCTCATGGGTTTATCACATAAATAGATGGCATGAGTGAATATGAGGAGGAAATCACCATAAAACTCCCCTTGGTGACCATAAGTGTAATCCTACCTTCTTAGATGAAAAAAAACATATTTAAGATCCTATTATAGCTATCCATGAGGAATGTGGCCAAGACTTGAAGAGAGATACCTTTTGAAGAAGAATTCATGTCTAATCATGAAGTTTTGAATGATCATCTCAAGCATGAAGTGGAGTGTACTATAAATAAGAAGGTCAAGTCACTCTTCAAGAAGTTGCATTCCTAAGAGAGTATTATGAGACCAAGATAGATGAAATGGATCTTAAAGATGACACTAATGAAGTGGATGAAAATGACTTGTGGAAAATTTTTAATTTCATATGTCATGAGTTTGATCATCTTGGTAAGGTTACTCCTCATCCCAAGAAGTTTACATCTAATTTGGATAATTCTTCTAACAAGCATGTTGATGATTATCTCAATAAGCACAGAGAAAGGTCTCATGTTGTGAATGAAGAGAAAATATGGAAAAAGCTCAATGTCATATATAAAGAGTTTGATAAGTTGGGTAAGTTTCTTTTTTCTCCAAAATATTGCATATCAGATGATAAGTTTGTTGATGAGTATAATAAACATGATCATGTTGACAATTATTCTACCAAGCATAAAAATGAAGGTCATTCTTTTGATCAAGAACCTACTACCATGAAGTCATTATATGATATTTATACCTAAGAAGTTATGAACATGGATGATGATAAAGGTAGAGGTTGAGGTTTGCAAAGGATAGTCAAGATCTCTATTTGAAGTTGAAGCCTTTTCAAGGATGTTAGAGCATGGAAAAATAAAGATTGATGATTCCAAATAGTAAGCACATTATATCAAGGAGGAGAGTAAGGTTGAGAAGATTGTCATATCTTCAAATTTTCACATTAAGAGCCAAGTACAAGACAATTTTAAGAAAGAGTATTCCAAGGAGGAAAATGACTAGGATTGGGTAGACTATGCAAAGCTCCATGATGAGATTGAAGATCTTGCAGTTGAGGCTATTATTGACGACACCATGGAAACCAAAAAGGAAATCCTTGTTCAAACACCATTAGAGGTCATAGCTAAGGAGCCATATGAGAAATTTGAGGCTATTTAGATGTAATAAGAGTTAATTTCCATAGCTAGCCTATTTTGAGCTACTTGGTTTTCATTGAACAACATGCCAATGAAGTTGGCAAACACCATGAAAAAAATGAAAACATCAATATCAAGAATCAAAAGGATACATGTCTCATTCAACCCTTCATGCCATAAATCAAAAGAGGCTTCAAACTTCCCCGTTGATCCTAAAGGAAGTGTTCATCTCAAGTTAGTTTGTACTTGAGTCAATTTGTTTAGTTGTGTGTGTTGTGTTCCCTAAATGCTCATAAAGCACATGACTATTTTTGCTTAGGTTTATTATCTTGTGTTTTGATTCTTATTTATGTTTTCTTGTGTTTTGTGTGTTTTTAAAGTAATTTTTTATATCAAACCTACTATACATGTGAATCCATATCCCAATGGATAGGATTAGGCAACTGGTCATGGCATAGCAAACATGCTACCCTTGGGAAATTACCCAAGATGTTGACCATTGTTACCTCAAGCCAAAATGGATCAACCCCATATAGTTAGAATCTTTTATGGGGGATTTTTATAATGTTATAGGGTATTTTGTAACTCATTTTATGTCATTTGATATGCCATTCTAGCCTTGTTCATAGTCTAGCTCATTACTAGTGTCATTTGGTGTCTTAGGGGTCATTTTAGAGTCATATATGTAAGTGGTAGGTTTTCATGGTGTCCAAATAGTCAAGATCATGGAAAGATTTCACTCAAGCCTCAAAAAGTTCATTTGAGATTTAAAATATCACGTAAAAGCTCAATCACAAGCCTAAGTGAATCAGACCATCATCAAGATATCATGAAGAACCAGACTAGACAACTTGCTTGTGTAATTTATAAATGAGCTCAAAAAGCCTTACATGACCATCAAACCACATGAAATTAATGTCATTAGTGTCGATATCATTTTTTACATTTTTCATATCTTCATGAGTCTTCTATCTTGATATCTTATCCTTCAAAGTTTAACTTATTGAATATAAGGAGCTAGGATGTCATGCACATCATGTAAAGTCACATGGCTCAGCCCACTTGAACACTTTTTAAACACACTTAGAAAGATACTAGTACTAGTGGATCAAGTGGGTATAATCATTTTAATATCAAGAACATCTCCTATAAATTTGGTGCCTCTATGACCTTTTTGCTTCTAAATCCAAGCTTTCAAAATTGGTCAAATAATGGGAGATGTTTGTATAGATGTCAAATTTAAGCTATGGAAAAAATTGTTAGGGTCCTAAATTTGATTTTCATGTAGATTTAAATTATGGTTTTATGGACATCAAATGTTATTCATGCAAACATAAAAATTTTACTAGAGTAAATAGCTATTTGTTTTCAAATGTAAGCAAATCCAACAGTTTCATTCATTCACACCAAGGGATATCGATGATGCAAGATGAGTCAAAAGGTCAAATATTTCAAGAAGACACCATGTGGAATTATCACATAAATCAAGTAGACTAATAACAAATCCTAAGTGCAAATGTAGGACTACCAAGTGACACTAGCTTGAATAGAGTTGACAAGTCAAGGATAAATCTAAGGGCTCATGTTAACTTCTACCATATAAATGAGATGGTGTGACCAAAGGTTGATTAGTCAATGATTAGAGTCATGGTTGATATCTAATTAAATCAAGGTGAATCTAGGATTTTATGTAAAAGATAACAAAGTAGTGTTGGACCTAGTAAAAAAATACAAAAGGGGTCGAGCTCAAATATGACCTGCACTAGACCAAAATAGATATTTTGAAGATTAACCTCACCATTAAAATATATAAAAAGATATAATGTGTTTTTTAGACTTAATGTGAGTCTAAAATGAAGTTATGTGGTCTATAAGTCCCCATTAACATAATGACTATAAGGAATCCAATAGTCTAAGATTGGTTTTCCATCTATAGTGGACCTATGAACATGGGGATAAGTTTGAGCATGATTCAGTTTGAACAAGAGCTATCATTTCAAAGGATTCCATAAAGGCATACATGTAGACTCTAATGGCTTCATCGATAGGACTAACTACATGAAAGAGACCCTTTTTTCTACTTTTGTATGCCATGACAAACTAGTTAGGAATAATTAACAATAAGACAAATCTCTAACATATGGATCTAATTATTGTAACTATATTAATGCCAAAACTTATCTCAAACTAACTTTATCACACTATTGCAACCATTAAGGAGCATCAATGAAGGAATAATGTAACTGTGCAACAAACTAAAGTGACTTAGATCAATCAAGAAGCTTGAATGAGCATAGTTGCAAAAGTAATTGTAACTATGGTTGAAAGGAAGTTGAACTAATTTTATTCCCCTTTAGACTTCTCTTTTCCCACTTCTCTCTCAAATTTTATAAGTATCTACCATTTTGGCCTTTGTAATGGAATTCCACTCCATATATGGTAAATCCCTATATGAATGATGCCATATTTTACCTTTGAACATTAATGCAAATCTGATTTTGAGTTCTTAGACAATTGTCTAAGTGTGAAAGTGATGTATCATGATGCAAAGTGATAATTCTCTATCCTTTCTTCTCTTATCCTTTCATGTTTGTGTAAGAGTTCCTATTCTAATAGGTCATGTGAAATGTTATCAAGTGTATGAGCTATTATAGGTACAATCACTAAGGAGGGTGAATCAAGAGCCCAAATAATCCAACTTCAATTTTTATATTTACAAATACTTAATCAATTACCACAAACATTCATGAAGCATACACATTCATTCATAGCAATAATCAAGAGAGACAATACAAGATCAATCACATAAAACATGACATACATGGGAAGCCTTATTAGGGGAGAAAACCCACTAAAACTTGCAATTGGACTACTATCAGATAATAACAAGATCCAATTTAGACTATCAACAACTGATCAAAGAATTATAATCCCTATTTAGTGAGACTCTAATCCTACAAGGTGGTACAAAACCTATCTAATTGAGTTGTAACAACATTCAAACTTTTAGCAAGATTCACCTTGTAAGGAGGGTGTAACAACCTTATATGATAAGCTACCATAATAACACCTATGAAAATATCCACCTTTGGACTGATGTCTACAATACCTAATGATGGACCTCTGATTTTCACTCTTCACATTTGTTGACACTCAATCTGCAAGAACACTATTTTCCTAATAGAATTATGACCTATGGGTCATAAAAATATTCCTTAATCTATTTTTATATTCAAATAATAATAAAAGAACTCTATCCCCCATTTTCTCCATAAATCACACACACAAGCCTCTCACAAATCTCTCCTAAGTCTCTCGGTCACAAGTCTAGAAACCATCTTTAGTTCCACTATTTATAGAGCATACTTGATAATCAAAACCTTAGTCAGCCATAGGCATGCCTTATGTCTTAATGCATATCTCATATGAAGACAAATCTTAAACAAAACTTCATAGGTCAACCATAGCATCTATGGGTCACCCATAAGCAGCTATAACTTTTAATAAGGCCCTTGTAGCTCTTATAGGTCTCATGGAGACCTATTCACCATTTTACACATCATCAAACAAAATAAGAACATAAGACCACTTACAAATGTATAGGTCCACACTAAATGACCCCTTAGTCATCCTCAAATGCTTATAGACATCATTACACTCTTCTATATAAGTTCAATCAACATTCTGTACACACAGTCACCATGAATGAACACACAATCACCATCTTAAGCTTTGTTCATACTACATACAAATGGTCAAACCTTCATAATTAACATAGATCAACCTCATAGAGTTTAAAACACTCCCCAATATCTAATTCATCAAGATATATCAAAATAATATCAAAATAAGATTGAATAATCTTTTTGGGTTACTTGTAGAACATACACAAACACATAGTCAAATTTGGATCTCAATATATTTGTCTATACATACCTCCAAATATTAAAATACATATTTATAGATGTAGCTTGGATTCATCTACCAATTTTATTTTTACTACATGGTCAAATTTATTATGGTTCAAAAGATATGACACAAAAACTAGACATTGGTTTTTCATTCATAAATTCAAATATTCAAATGTAAACGATCACAGTTAAACTTTGAACACTATACTCGCATCTCATGTCTTCTTAGATCTAGATCAATATTTCACCATTGATATTCAATAAAATTTAAAACATAGGCACCAATTCTAAAACATTAAACTTTAATCACTTTGACTTCATCTTGTGACCCTTCCAATGTTGACTCAATGCGCACTGTCAATCTTTATGGATCAACCAAGTCCTTAACTAGAAATGCTCACCATTTGATCAATTTTTATGAACACCCACTCATCATTGATCTTTATCATTTATATTTTCTTAGTCATTAAACAATGTGAACTTATTTCCATCTTACTACTTCTTAACATATTGGAGCAAATGCACTCTATCGATCTCCTTGAGACTTGCTCAAACTTTACCTCTTGCAAAATTGACTATGGGGATCCTTGAAATATATTTGAGAAGCCAAATTTGAGCCTTAATAATTTTTTTTTCCCTTCAACACATGATATAAAATTTGGACCATATGATCTCCCCACATAATATAATCCATTCATATAACATATACTCTTATAACCCACATAGATGCAAGATATTCCATCATCAACATGCTAACTCAAAAATATCTTCCATAGAGCCAATTATGCCTAGAACTACATGGAAGGCCAACTTTCCTCATAAATATCTTTTGACATGCTTCATCACATGATCTAAACTTTAGTGCAAATAAACTAGGCTCAAAATTAAACAAACCCATATGATCACCTTCTCCTGAAATATCCACACGTGTGATATATGATACCATAAAAATGCTTACTTGGTTCTTTCTTGCCTCATGAAAATTTGGCTATGGGAAAATACTATAAAAAAACCTAGGAGCCTAACTTTGCACATGTATATCTTTTATTGGCTTTAGTTACATGATCTGAGAATAAGCACATAAAAACTAGGCACAAGAATGAATAAACCCATATGATCATTTTTTTATAAAACATCCACTCATGTGAATGTTGACCTTATCAACATACTTACTTGGCTTTTCTTGAGCCTTTTTTCAAAATTTGTCTAAGTATGGAAACATAGTGAATTATGTCTGAGTAGCCAAATTTTCATCCTTATATATTTGATCATGCTTCATCACATGACTTGATATATGGTGCATAACAACTAAGGACTAATGTGATCAACACCATATGACCAAATCCCCTTGAATCATTCTCATATGGTAATGGTTATGTCATCAAACTACCTACTCAGATTTTCTACCACTAGACCTGAAATGTCTATATGACAACAATGATCAACTAGATAGAATCCACTCATGCACACAAGCAATGAAATATTATAAAATATTTTAGGGACCTCTTTCACATCTCAAATCACCATACTCATCCCTGAACATTTCTAACAATGCCAAAATAGAAGATCAACCAATCATACTTCAAACATACTAGGACAAGTATATTGCACACTTTATCATTATCACATACACTATCAAGGTACTTCATCCACTCACTTGGACACCTTTATGACATAAATATAACATCATTTATAACTCTACATCAATCTCCCCCTTTTTCATTGATGTCAACAACCATCATATATAGTAATATATAGTTCACCTTTTCTCTCATCAAGCACTCTCAAAATAAGAACTTTCTCCCCCTTTGACACAATGACAAAGTGGGCATAATCTGATGCTGAGGATCTAAAAAGACCACAAAAAGGAGAGGACCACCTTAAAAATATGATACAAACTCCCCCTTACCTTGATCCTACGTTTTCTTTGCCTTGTCAACTTCTTCTTGCTTCATGCCAACACTCTCTTCAACCAAGCACTGTAACTAATGAAGAAAGAACACAAAAAACCACTAGATTCTGATGGAAATTACCAAGAAACATATTAAAGGGACTCCCCCTAAGATATTTGATCCATTACACCTTTTGATCATCTTCAAATCCCCACACACCATGAAGAACCACCACACATGCTTACTTACAATCTTTCTCAAGCTACCATAAGGACCACTAATTAAACTTCATGCTAATCACCAAATAGGAAACATGTATTAAACCAAATTTATAAATTACCTTAAAACAAACATACTTTAATATTTTGTAAAAATTAAGCAAAAAAACACTCTTCTTCAAACTAGGCCTATCTAGCCTTCTTATAACCCTACCTGTAAGTTTTAGAGCCCATAATTTTTAGTAGACACATCTTCAAGAACTAAAACTTCATATCTGGATCAATCTCATATTCAACCTCAAGCACACCAATTTCCATCACCATTCTCATCCTCTACAACATACTTCACAAACCTACTAGCCAATTAACCCTACATATTGATAAAAACATGAATAACTTGAGAACTACAAACCTTCAAATCTCTATGAATCTTGATTTTAAAACCCATTTGGCCCATTAAACCTATTAAGAAGCCCTATACCTCAATTCACAATGTAAACCACTTTTCTTACATAGCCCAAAACCCTAAAATCTTAAAATAAATAGGGTCAAAAAGCCTCTTTCTGGTCAACATACACCTCTAAAACTTCTTACACACCTAGAGACACCCATCACACACTTTTGGACCAATATTTGAGCTTCCACACCTTTGGTAACCCATACATCTTATAACCCATTTTAGGCCTACTTTCCCTTAAGCTAAAAACTTAGAAAACCAAGATCACTCAAAGATCTTCAATTGGCACAAACATACCTTTAGACCACAAAAGCACCTAAAGCACATCACAAAGAAGTGTATAGACCTTTCTTAACATCAAAATCTTCTTGAAATTGCATCAAACTCATTATGCCATTTGGAACAATCCATTCTGATCTTGTATTATAGTTACTTCACAAATAAATGGAGCAAACTCCTAAACTTGTTGTTACCCCTTAGACAATGACCTTCTAATATCACCAAAATTCTCCATTTAGATTGGAAATATAATCTTGAGAAAAAAAATTGATTCTCCACTGAAAGGACTTTCTTAAGAATCATAGATAAAGAACTCCTCTATACCACAATGCTCTACCATTGTGTGAAACTAGGAGTTTCCCATAACTCCTCATATTCCTTCTCCTCCTTAGTCATCTGATACTTGTAGTTCTTATTCTTCTTCTTAGGATTAAGAGAAGCAACATGCTCAACCACTACAACATTCTCCTTTTCTTCTAGAATTGGATTGATAATACATGGAGACACCACATATTCATGACATACCTTTTCATCTAAAGAATCTTCCTTGAAGTTTGTAACCTCATCATTAGGCATAGACAAATTATGTTATTTGCATTATACATGCTTAGAAATAACAAGATGTTCACTTGAATCCATACATACCACATGAATAGCTTCAACCAACATCTTGGTCTTCTCTTTAACCTTGGTCTCTTCACTCACAACATGAGAAGATAATGATAGCCCTTGGCACTCTTCAACTTTTAAATAATTCTCCATCATAATAAATATATTACTTAGACATATAGTCTCATCATCACTCACACTTTTCACTTTTGTCTTATATATGTTAACATGCCTTCTTCCTTTCACTCTAGGAGCCTGATTAAACCTATTCTGACTTATAGACCTTTTCTTATAGAACCTAAAAATGTGACCTCTCTACTCACAATTGTATCACACCATACCTTTTACAAGAACCATATATTGCCTTATCTTATTTGGAAAACAAATTGTAACATGTCCTATGTCATGACAATTAAATCACGTAACTCTATTCACACCTTTTGACTGATGATCCCCATCATAATCCCATGTAAACTCATTTCTAATAGGTCTCTTTCATTCTCTATCCCTATGACCAAATTGATTACATGTGTAATAGTAATCATTGAATTATACATACCTCATGGCATTTGGTTGTCTGATTTGATTTGTCTTCATTTTACTAGTACCTCCAGTCCTTGGTTAATGATTTATATTCAAAGTATGATTGCCCTTGTTAATTGTAGTATTCATCTTATATTGAGTTACATTATTTTATTCTTCTTTATATCCAAGACTAGTTCTATCACTAAAATGCTTTTGACCACTCATAATGTTGTCTAGATCACATGACCTTTTTAAAAATCTAACAAATGACTTTACCTTACTATATGTCTTCTCTAACTCATATTTTAAAGACTCATTTTTAGAAACATACCTTGAACATTCATCTTCTTTAGCTTTTAGGCTTGTAGATAGAATTTCCAATTGACAACTAAGATGCTTGATCATATCTTCATGGTCCTTGGTGTCTTCATTCATTATTGCATCAAACACACTAAATTTATCCTTATAGTCCTTGAGTTTAGTTTTCATCTTCTTATTTATCTTCTTCTCAATATTTATTTATTCAAGAACATTCATCAATACATTCTCATAGTCCACCTCATCTTCACCATTATTTGAATCACTCCATGTAGACTCCTTCTGATGTGATCAACTTCCTTACTCAACCATGAACAAAGTTTCATCTTCAGTAGGACCATCATCTTCATGATCATATTCAAAGTCACTATCTTCAATCCTATTTGATGAGCTATAATCTTCTTTGGTGTAGAGACTCTTCTTGTTCTTGAAGGACTTATTTTTGTTGTTATACATTTTAAATCCTTTCTTCCTATATGTCTTATTATCTTTATCTTAGACTTTAACATTATCTTCATCATCATTATTTTCATGTTTATTAGGGAACTTATGAGTAAAATGTCATATCTCTCCATAGTTGAAACATTTGAAGGGTAGTTTACCCTTAGACTTCCCTAAGCCAACGTTCAATTTTATAGTAATCACAACAATTAGTTAATCCTTATCAATATCAGATATGTCATCCTCTTTAGATTTATTACCTTGCAACTTATTCTTAGGATTTATCTCTATCTTGAAAGTTGCTTCCTTCTTTGGTGGTATATCAACATTTACTCTCATCTCATATGTAGTAAGGGTGTCATGCAATTGTTTCATTTTCAACTAAGATCATGACTCTCTTCTATAGCAAATACCTTTGGATCAAAATTGAGAGATAGAGACCTTAATACATTTTGGACTAGAGTAGCCTCTTCAAAATTCTCTCTAAGACCTCTGATGATGTTCACAATCTCATCAACTCTCTACAAAAAGGATGCCATATAATCTTCTTCCTTCATCTTAAGACTTTCAAATTTCCTTCAATGAGTTTGCAACTTAGTAATATTGACCTTTGAATCTCCTTCAAAATTGATCTACATTTTGTCCCATATCTATTTATTATATTTACAATGTATTACTTTGGTGTATTTAGTCTCTAAAATACCATAAGGGATAACATTCATTGCCTTAGAATTATTCTCAAACAACTTCTTGTCTACAACATTAGATGGAGTAGTAGGAGTAACATATCCATCTAGAATATATTTCCATACATCAAACCCTAGGGATATAATATATGTCCTCATCCATGTACTCCAAAAATCATAATTGGATCTATTGAACATCGATGCTTGATTAGTAGAGAAACCTCTTTGATGACTACCCATATTGTACCTTAGATCACCTTCAAGCTATTAAGCCTTTAATAAAGGACCTAATATAATACCAATTGTTAGAGGTACAATCACTAAGATGTGGGGAGTGAATTAGTGAACCCAAATAATCCAAATTCAATTATGATCTTTACAAAAACTTAATCAATTACCACAAACATTTATGAAACATACACATTCATTCATAACAATGAGCAAGAGAGACAATGCAAGATCAATCACATAACACATTTCATACATGAGAAACCCTCTTATGGGAGAAAACCCACTATAACCTAAAATTTGACTACTATCCTATAATAATATCCAATTTAGACTAGTTATAATTGATCAAGGAACTACAATCCCTATTTAGTGAGACTATAATTTTACAAGGTGCTACAACACCTATCTAGTTGAACTGCAATAACAACCAAAATTTTATTAAGATTCACCTTATAAGGATGTTGAAACCACCTTAGATGCTAATATAATACAAAAACACCTATGAAAAAATCCAACTTTGTACTGATGTATATAACACTTGATGATGGACCTCTACTTATCACTCTTCACCTTTGCTCACAATCAATTTGCAATAACACTATCCTACCAATATAATTGTGACCTATAGGTCATATAAATAGTCTTAAATATATTATTATATTCAAATCATCCTTTGGAAAATATAACCCTCCTTTTATCCACAAATCACACACACAAGCCTCTCATAAATATCTTTTAAGTATCTTGCTCATAAGTCTAGAAACCATCATCTTTGGTTCCACTATTTATAGATCATACTAGATAATCAAAACCTTGGTTATCCATTAGGGATGACTTATATCTTAATTAATCTCTCACAAAAAGACATGGATCAAAATAAACTTCATAGGTTGGTCATAGCATCTATGGGTTACCTTTAAGAAGCTACACCTTTTAATAAGGCCCTTGTAGCTCTTATAGGTCTCATGGAGACCTATTCACCCATTTAGCACATCATCAAAAAAAAAAAAAATAAGGCCACTTACAAATGTATAGGTACACACTACATGACCCCTTATTCATCCTAAAATTCTTACAGACATCATTTCACTCTTCTATGCAAGCTCAATCAACATTATGTGCACACAATCACCATGAACAAACACATAGTCACTATCTTAAGCTTTGTTCATACTACATACTAATGATAAAATATTCATAATGAACATAGAGAAACCTAATGGAGTATAAAACACTCCCCAATAACTAGTTCATCAAGATATATTGAAAAAATATATAAACAAGATCAACCAATCTTCTCAGGTCACTTGAAGAACATACACAAACACATAGTCAACTTTAGAGATCAATATCTTTATCTGTACACACTTATAGATCTTCAAATCCATATTTATATATGTGAATTATATTCCTATACCACTTTGTTTGTTACTTCATGGCCAAATTAATTATGGATCAAATGATATAACTCAAAAACTGAACACTAGTTTTTCCTTCATAAATTCAAATATTCAAATGCAAATAGTCACAATTAAACTTTGAACACTATGCTCGCATCTCATATTTTCCTAGATTTAGTTCAATATCAAACCATTTATATTCTTCTAAATTTAATTAATAATCACTAATTATCAAATGTTAAAACTCACTCACTTTGATCTCATCTCGTATACCCTTGCAATGTTGATTCAAATGCACTATCGATCTCTATGAATCAACCAAGTCTTTAACTAACAATGCTCATCATTTGATCAATATATACAAATACTCACTCACCATTGATCTTTATCCTTTACCTTTGCTCATTCATTAAATAATGTGCACTTCTTTCAATCTTGATACTTCTTGACATCTTGGAGTAAACACGCTTTGTCAATCTCCTTGAGACATGCTTGAACTTTACCTGTTGCAAAATTGACTAAGTATGGGGACCCTTGAAATATGTCTAAGAAGAAAAATTTAAGCCTTAATAACATTTTTTGAGATTTGATGCATGATCTCAAATTTAGATCATATGATCTCACCTTATAGGAGAATCCATCCATATAAAAATCTTCTCTTGGTCCTCACACATATATAGATATGACATCATCAACATGATCACTCAAAAATATCTTCCACAAAGCCAATTATGTTTATAACTACCTATAAGTATATCTTTTCTCTTGAATATCTTTTGACATGATTCATCGCATGATCTAAAATTTAGTTCAAATAAATTAGGCTCAAAATTGATCAAACCCATATGATGAACTTCTCCTTAAATATCTACACGTGCGATATATGCTATGATAAAAATGCTTACTAATATCTTTTTTCCTCATGAAAATTTGGCCAAGTATGGGAAAACACTGTCAAAAGTTTGGGAGCCCAAATTTGCACATGCATATATTTTATCACGCTTAGTCATATGATCTGAGAATTAACACATAAAAACTAGGAACAAAAATAAACAAACCCATATGATCATTTTGTCCTTACACCTCCACTTATGTGAATCCTAAACTTATAAACATGCTTACTCAGATATGCTTGAGCCCTTTTACAAAATTTGACTAATATGGAAACATAGTGAATTATGTTTGAGTAGCCAATTTCTCATCCTCATATATTCTACCATGATTCATTGCATGACTTGAGATTTAGTGCATAATAACTAGGGACTAATGTGATCAAAACCATATAACCAACTCCCCTTGACTCATTCCCACATGGTAATGGTGATGTCATCAAATTTCCTACTCATATTTTCTACCACTAAACCCAAAATGTCTAGATGACAAAAATGATCAACTAAATGAAATACACTCATGCACATAATAAATCAAAGCTAAGAAAACATCTTAGGGACCTATTTCACATCCTAAAATCACCATACTCATCCCTGCAAATCTCTAACCATGCTAAAATAGAAGATCAACCAATCATACTTCAAGCATACTAGGATAATAATATTTCACACTTTGTCATTATCATATAGACTATTAATTCACTTTATCCACTCACTTAGACACCTCCATGACATCACTATAAAATATTTGATAAATCTCTATCATGATCCTATATTTTAAGTGTACAATAAGACTTAGTGTCTGCAACTATCCTATGGTTCACTTGCCTTGGATAGCTCTCATGCATCTCACCTCCATATTGAAATTCTCATGTTAGAATCCATAGGATTTGAAAGTTATTTTATGTACCTTTTTTCTTAGTAAAATAAAGTATGATGGTCATATGGAAGACATCTTGGTGTATCACCCCCCTATATTAAGTTTATTTCATGCAACTTCTAACTCTTTTACCCATAAGTAAATAGTTAAGTAGGTGTGATCATTTCAAGATACATTCAGGGAGATAACCCTTAAATCTAGAGGCTCACTTCCACTATAGGTATACCCACATACCTAGAAGTGTTCCCATGTTTCCCAAATATGGAAGAAGCTTGAACAAATTCTTCTAGGGTACAATATTTGGTGATAATAATTACATTAGAATATTTTAGGAAACCACATGAAAATCATGGCCTCAAATTTTACAAAAATCTCAAAACCACCCTAATAGTTAATCTTATACCTATCCTTGAAGAGGACACACCATCCTCACCATACAACACCCCTGATTTGATAGATGAGGTTGTATCCATTCCCCCAAACTTTTTTTATTCAATACCATTACTATAGAACCTCTCATCTATCATTGTGATTGGGAACTCAAAACCATTCCTCTATCCTACCCAAACATGATGGGGAAAGATTTTACCACCATCCATGTTACTTAGTAATAGGATGATGAGTTGATATTAACTCATTTAGCATGGAAAAATCACATCTACATAAATCCCTTCCATCTAAAACATCTATTCTATTAAATAAGGCTACCATTGACATTAACATAGGATCTCATGAAACTTTATGAATATTTAAGGTCAACAAATCTTTAAATCCATAAGAGCATCAATATTTCACTAAATTTTTGATGAATCATATTAAATCATTCACTTGGTCCTATAGTGACATGCCTGGTATTGATCCTACTATTGTCATCCATAACATTGTCACTTTCCTTGACACCAAACCTATAAATCAAAATCTTTGAAAAATGCACCATTACATTGTGATCTTAATAAAATAAGAGTTATAACATTTATTATTCATTAACTTTATCTATATTATCAATTACCCTCAATGGGTATCTAATATCATTCCTATCACAAATCCCATAGGGGGACTATGCCTTTGTACTGATTGTCATGACCTTAATCTAGCTTATCCAAAGGATGATTTCCCTCTCCCTAATATTAACCAATTAGTGGATTTAATATCTAGGAACAAAATGTTTTCACATATGGATGGTTTTTTTGGATATAATCATATTCTTATCACACCAAAATACCAACATAATACTTCATTTATTACTCCTTAGGGGACCTTCTGCTGTCGAGTTATGCCTTTCGTCCTAAAGAATGTAGGATCCACCTATCAAAGAGCCATGAATTATATCTTCCATGATATCATCCATAAAATTGTTGAGGATTATGTGGATGATATCCTCAATAAATCAAAATTATGAAATACCATTTTTAGTGCTGAAAGTAATCTTCACTCACCTAATTCAGTTTTGTGTTCATCTAAATTATAATAAATGCATTTTTGGAGTATTGATAGGTAATATTTTAGGCTTTGTCTCTATTTGAAGGATAGAAGTCAACCCCACTAAGATCAAAACCATTTTATAAATTCCACCCCACTAATCTTAAGCAACTCCATAGTTTAAAAGAAAAATTATAGTCTTTCCATCATTTTATCTCTCAGCTATGCGATCGATGTCAACCATTCCATCACCTCCTAAGGATAGATATCAATTTTCATTAGGACTCTAGTTATTAAGAGGCCTTCTATGATATTAATAGATACCTTATTTCACCACTAGTTATCATTCACCTGAAGGAAGGACAACCCTTTTTCTTATATATATATATATATATATATATGTTATGGATCATGCCCTTGGAGCCATTCTTGCCCATTGTGATGAGTAACATAAAGAGAAGGTGGTTTACTATATCAATTTCATGCTTGGTGACTACGAGATGAATTATTTGAACACAAATGATTTATATCTAGCTCTATTTTTTGTAGCTTCCAAGCTTCACCATTATTTTCTCAATCATAAAACCTATGTGGTCATGAACACTAATCACCTAAAATTTATGAAATCAAAACCTTATCAAAATCATTGAATGGCCAAATAGCTCATGCTTTTGGCAAAATTTGATCTTGAGTTTATCCATTAAAAATTAGTTAAAGATCAAATAATTGTTGATCAGCTTGCTAAGGTACCTCTTACTACTAACCAACTAGTTAACTATGAATTCCATATGAATCCATATCCTCCACATCCCAAATAGATCTAAAATATCAGTTGACTCTATTATTTGATGGATATAAATGTGAGCATGTTGAGGGAGATGAAATTATATTAATCCCTCCTAGTGGACACCTAAACCTCTATCTTTTAAGCTTGATTTTGATTACACTAATAATATGGTAGAATATGAGGTTTTGATCATAGGTCTCCAAACCACTTTAGCCTTGGGTATTAAAACACTTAATATTTATGGTGATTCTTAGCTTGTGGTCAATCAAATTAAGGTAATATATAAATGTAAGAATGATATCCTTAAAAAATATAAGACCTTCGTTAACCAATTACTAGCTACTTTTGAGCATTATGTTATCCAAGCCACTCCTCAATCAACTAAAAAGTGTGGATACAATGGCTTCTTTGGCCTCATTTATGCCATATTTGGCTTCGAAATCTAAGTTATTTGTCTCATCTACAAGATTAATAAACATTTTTTTATCAAAACTAATCTTCCTTCCATCCATAGTATGGGGGAAAATCCATTAGATCTCTGTTATACATAGATATTTGATTACCTATCAAGGGGGATTATTCCTCTAGATCTATCTATAAATGATAGGTGAGCTTTCTAGCATCATATCATGCATTTTGTCATACTAGGGGGTTTTATTTATAAGTATTATTTTGATGGTATCCTTATTTATTATCTCCAAAATCATAAAACTACCCTTACTATCAAATAAGCTTATGATGGCTCATGTGGGTGACATTTTAGTGGCCACAACATTGCTAAGATAATCTTATGGTTGGGATATTATTGACCCACTTTAAATTAGGATTGTTGTAGGTACATTAAGAAATGCACAAAGTGTTATTATAATTCCAACATATTGCATGTACCTAGCCAAGCATTATAGGTAGCATAAGATTTTTGGCCTTTTTCCTAGTGGGGGATCGATCTCATAGGTTAGATCAATCCTAAATCTTCCTAGCATCATGGATTTGTCATTACCACTACTGAATATTTTACTAAGTGGGTGGAGGTTGTTCCTCTTATCTCAACTAAATTAAACAAAAATTATTGAATTCATTAGTCAACATATTATTTATCACTTTGGTGTTCCTCATAAGATCATCTTAGATAATGGGAAATCTTTTAAAAACAAAAAGGTTCAAGAGCTCTATGATTATTTTAGCATTAAGCTAAGCTTATCCTTGCCTTAATATCCTCAAGCTAATGGATAGGCTGATATATATAATAAAACTCTTATAAAAATCCTAACTAAAGTTGTTAATGAAGTAGGAAAGAACTAGCATCTTCATGTTTGCTTTACCTTATGGGCTTATTGAATTGGTATTCAAAACCCTATGGGTGATACTCCTTTCTACCTAGTTTATGGTACTGAAGTTGTACTTCCTCTTGAGGTTTATATTCTTTCCCTTCACATCTCCCTTAAATATATCATTTTTGAGGATGAATTCCATTAGGAATGATTATCCCATCTTGAACTCTTGAATGAGCATCGATCAACTACCTGTTGTCACCAAATATAGCACCCTAGAAGAAGTTGTTCAAGACTCTTCCATATTTGGTCAACATAGTAACATTTATAGGTATGTGGGTGTACCTATATTGGAAATAAGCCTATAAATTTAAGGGATAGCTCTTTGAATATATCATAAAATTCTTATCACTTAAACTACTTCTTACTTATGTGGAAAAGAGTTAGAAAATGCATAAATTGAACCTATTCTAAATGAGGTGATGCACCAAAAAATTCTTCCACATGACCATCATATTTATACCATGATGAAAAAAAACATACAAGCTAGTATCTAAGTCTTAATGGGTTTAAACATGAGCATTGAAATATAGAGGTGAGGGGAGTAGCAACACAAGGCAAATGAACTAGAGGGAAGATTTCACACTCCATGGACAATCATACACTTGAAAAAAAATTACACACTAGAATACACTCTATATGAGCTATTATACTAATAAATCTTAGTCAAACATGAAAGGATAAGGGAATTAAGGATAGAGGATTATCACTTCTAATCACCATACATCACTTGCAGACTTAGACATCTATTCAAAACTTAGAAACCAAACTTGCATTAATGTTCAAAGGTAGAATATGACATTACTCCAACAGGGCTTCACCATACGTGGTGTGTTCTCTATTCTAAGGCCAAAATGGTAGTTACTTATATAATTTGAGATAGAGAAGCAAGAAAGGAGAATTTCTAAGGGGAATCAAATGAGTTCCTCCTCATTTGAAATGTACTTACAATTACCTTTACTAGTATACTTTTTTATAACTTCTTGATTGATTTGAGTCATCTCAAGTAGTTAAAACAGTTTATTGTTCCTTCACTCATACTCCAATACCTTTGTAAGGACAATATCAAGTGGTTTCAAGATAAGTTATATCATCAATGTAGTTAGAATAATCAGATCCATCTATTATAAATTTATCTTGGTGCTAACTACTCTAAATAGGTTTGTCATGGCATGCCCCGTGGAGAGAAAGGTTCCTTTCATGCAATTGGTCCTAGAGATGAAACCATTGGGGTATACATGTATTCCTTCATGGTATCCTTTATAGTTATAGCTGTTGTTCTAGTTGGATCATGCTCAAAATTTCCCCCATGATTTTGGGTCCACTATAGATGAAAAACCAATCTTAAACTATTGATTTTCCTATAGTCACTATATTATGACACTCTGATCGATGACTATTTCTTATTAGGTCTACATAGATCCATTATGTCATTGTAAGAACTCAGGGTTTACCATGTTCATAGGTTCCTTTTATAGTGGTGAACACAATTGTAATAAAATGTTACAATCTTTAAAAGATAGACCTTGTATGTTATAAATCTATGAACTAGAGGTTTGTATTGATCTTTAATGACATCCCTATTTATTATTGATCACCTGACTACATCATTGTGTTCTTTTCATAACATTGGATTGATATTTAACGGTGGATCAATGACTTTGTATTACCCATTTTCCTCCATCAAAAATGGTTTCTCAAATTCTATCAAAAGTTTTGGACTAATCTTTGTTGTAATTGGCTATCAATATCTAACTCAACCTATTGACATATTGACCCCTCTTGCACTGTTGATCCTGTTCGATATGAATGACCATGATTCAATGGTCTTGACCTTAACTTTTAAACTCTATCCAATATTATGCCACATGATAGCCATATATTTGATTTTAGGATCCTATTGTTAGTCTATCAACTTATGTGCTTACACCACATGTCAATCTCTCAAGCTCCTTGACTATTTAAATCATACGTTATTATTAGATAAAGGTGTACGATGAAATATGGATCATTAGATCTGTCAGGAACCACTATTTGAAAACTAATGGCTATTTCATGACTTAAATTTGACATCCTTATTCCTATCAAATGAAGTTCATGTGAAATTTATTAACATTCAAGAAACCATCAAATTTAAGCTCAAAAGGATTTGTTTTGATTGAGATTAAACTTGATGTTAGAATGAATGTTTTATGTTACAAGTCCATTTTTAGAAGCTTATAACTTGAGCCAAAAAGATCACATGGGCTTGAAACTTTTAAAGCATGTTCCTAGCATGAAGATCAACTTAGAACTATAATCATTTCACTCATGGGGGCTTCCTGAGTGAAGATAAAAAATGCATAAAAGAGATAGTTCACTCATTTTTAGATGACATCTTAGATGGCTTAGCTCCTTAGACTCGATAAGCGAAACTTCAAAGGTTTAGATCTCAAGATAGAAGGCTCATTAAGATATGAAACTTGTAGATCATGATCTTGGCACTAAGGACATTGATCATGAGTGGTTTTATGGTCATTTGAGGCTTTTTTTATCATATTTCAAAAATGAAAAATCAAGTTGTTACATTATGGTTTCCATGTGAAGTCTTGATGAGGGTCTAGCTTCATAAAGCTTGATCATGAACTTTAACAGCTTTGAATGGACTCCTTAAGGCCTGTGTGGACCCTTTCCATGATCTTGTATTACATTGATCACTATCAAGACATTCAAATTGCATATATGACCCTAAAATGACCCTTAAGATACCAAATGTCACAAGGACTAAGCTAGACTATGACCAAATCTAGAATGGCATATGAAATGTCATTAATTAAACTACAATCATGCCTTATGACATTATAAAAATATCCTATACAAGATTATTATTATAGGGGGTTGACCCATTTTATCTTGAGGTGAAAATAGTCAACATCTTGGTGATTTCCCAAGGGTGGCATGCTTACTATGCCATAACTAGTTGCCTAATCCTATCCATTAGGTTATGGAGTCACAACTAGATAGGTTGGACATAAAAAATTCCTTGAGTAATAAACAAAACACAAAGCAAGGAACAAATTACAAACACACATACACTTAAGAGAACTTATTATAACACAACACACACAACAAAGAAAACACACACATATTCTAATATTTATAAAATAAACCTTCAACTATCAATAGTAGTGTTTTAAATATATCCCACTGATAGGGATGGGTAGCTCTTATCCATTCATCCTTTCTAAATGAAAATAGTTTATTTTCTTACAGTTGATGATGACATACAATCCACTCCATAAGGTATAAAATTTGGTATGCTTCCTTGGTTTTTCTCTATCTTAATCTCATTTAAAGATTATATCACCTTCTTAAAATGATCTTGGAGATGCCTTCTTATCAAAATACCTCTTCATAAATATGTGGTGATGCTCCATAACTTGATTATCTTTATCTCTAGTCTCTTGTAACTCCATTAATTATTTCAATCTCACCTCCATTGGAGTGTTCTTGAGAAACTCTAGTTGATGTGCTAACTCTAAGGTAGGTAACTCTTGAGAGATAGAAAACTGAGCTTCCCTTCTATAGATAAGCGCAAAAGGATAATTCCCTATTGACCTCTTATTAGTTATCCTATCAACCCATAAGGCTATCTTTAATTTAGTGTGCTAATATCTTTGGTTATGCTCCAAGGTTCTCTTGATGATTTTTATTAGGTTATTGTTAGTATATTTAGCCAACCCATTACCTTGAGGGTAATAGTTGGATTAAGTGATCAAGAATATGTCATTATTGTTTTCCCAATCAAATGTATTATCACCCATAAAAATAAAAGCATTATATAAAATAATACTAGGAGTGTCAAACCTTTTATGGTTTTCTCATAGAAAACCAAGATATCACTATCATTATCTTTCTTCAAAGCTAATACCTCAACCCATCTTTTAAAATATTTAGTTATTGTGAGTATCCATTTGTGACCACCACTTGATGGGGATTTATCATGCCAATGAAATTAAGACCCCATTGCATGAAATGTTGATCAAATTGTATAGGATTTAATGGGAGAGCTTTAATCTTCTAATTTACTAAAAATAAAGTGCATTATATACACCTTCTCACCCCAAGCATGGCAATCCTTAAAGAGGTTGGGCCAATAGTAGCCTACCCTCATGATCCTGGAAGCTATGGTTCTTGGAGATAAATGACCTTCTATTGTCCCATCATGGAAATTTTCAAGCAACACTTGAAACTATTCATAATCAATACATCTCAATAATACACCAATGATGTCCCTCATAAAAATCACACCATCCACAAGACAATAGGTAATATATTACAATCTAAAATATCTCTTTTATGATCTACCCATATTATTAGGATACTCACCATTTTGTAAAAATTTGATCACATCTTGTGTCCAAATTTATGGAGGTAATGAACCAACTAATTGGGAATAATCATGATTTACTATAGCCTATTCCTTTGACTCATGAAGATATGAAGCTAGATGTTCACAAATGCCTTTACCCCTTACCAATTTTGTCACTTTTATATTCAAATCATACTCTATTACCTTAGTGATCCACCTTCCCTCTTTTCACAAAGATATTTGCTCAAAATAAACTCTTTGGTGCTAAGATGAGATATCATAACATGAATCTTGTTATTTGAAACCATATGTCTAAATTTTTTTAGTCCCCTTACAATAATAAGGACTTGTTTCTCTAAAAAGGTGTACTTGACTTCATAATCTCATAAACCTTGACTAAATAATGAAATTGGATTCTCTACACCTTCATCATTCTTTTGCATCAGCATGGATAAGATAATATCAAGGTTAGAAAATGAATATAACATGAATTCTTTAGTAAAATAAAGATACATAAGAGTATGAGCTTTTGTAATTAATTTTTTTTATGGCTTCAAAACTGATCTGACCCTCCTTATTCTAAGAAAATACTTGGTTCTTCCTGAGCATATGAATGATAGGTTTCACCAAAGATGTAAAACTAGGTGAACCTCCATACAAAATTTATCTTACCCAAGAAAATTTGAAGATCTTTCTTATGAAATAGAAACGATAGGCCTAGAATATCCTCTATTCTCTTAGGATCAATAATCAAACCATATTTGGAAATAATATGTCCTAAGAGCTTACCTTCATGAACAATAAAGATGCACTTGTTTGAGTTAAGAGATATTCCATACTACCTAAATCTTTCAATCACCTAATTATTCTTGGAGCCTCCTTTGATTCCATGAAGAAAACTTAGCCTCATTTTTTAAGAAGCATGTAATGTGTTTATCACTATAAATTTTTTTCCAAGACACTTCATTATCAATTACAAAAGGTATAATAATAACCTTAATATGAGACTATCTCCCCTCCTCCTTAATGGTAGTTAGAGTGTCAAATTAAGCTCATATGGTAGCTAGTCTATCAACATGACTATTTTGTTCCCTTGGGATTGATTATATAGAAAATGCATTGAAGTCTTCAAGAAAATCCCCTACCCTATGCTTATATGACTTAAGAAAATGGTTTTTGGTGGAAATCACATTCCTCATTTTATACAAAACTAATTCACCATCTCTATACACTTGAAAGTTCTTGATTCATTTTATCCTTGCCCATTGAAGGCCATGAATCAAACCTTCATACTCAACCACATTATAAGTAAAACTAAAATGAAATATATATGAAGCATAATAATATTGTTTAGATGGAGAGACCAACATAACACTAACCCTTTTACTAACTTTACTTCTTGAACCATCAAAAAACATCTTCCATAGCTCATCATTTTCCCCCTCTTCCTTGGTAGGTAGAGGTATTGGTAAACCTTCACATATAAAATATAATCCTATATTAGTTTCTTCCATGAGAGAATAAGGATCCTAATCATAATTATTAGTACCATATCCATCAATAAACAAATTTAAAATTCCCTCAAGCTTGGAGGAAGTTCCATCATCTAGAATAGAATACTTTTCTTCATGAATAACACAATTCAAATTAGAAATTCTCTCAATGTAAGGCTCAATATGAAAAGTTGCAAGAGGTTGTGTCTTGACTATCACCTTGTCCCTATATATTGTTCTAAAATCCAATAAAGACTAGTCAACCGAGAGATATCCACCTATCCTGGCTGTGAAGTCCCTTGATAGGTAGATTGCAAAGTGGGTTGGGAGATCAACCATAACTATGTCTTGTAAGATAGGAAAACTCAGAAAACCATGCAAGAAAATTTTTAAGCCTTTTATCAGTCCTATTATCTTGGAAGGTGTACCATATAATTGAAGGACCCTTTTGCTATGTGACTCATATTTTAGGCCTAGTTTGTCAGCTACCACTTTGGGCATGATAGAAGTAAAAAATCCACTATCGACTATGCAATTGTATACCAACTTTTCACATATAATGAGGATGAGGTAAAATGGTAGAGGTTTCAAAGCCATAGTGTATGGTTCAAAAATGGTACTATCATTATTTTAAAGAGTAACATGGCCATGAATTTGATCTTAGGGTGAAACACTAGCAGTGATAGTAGATAACTACTTTTGTAGGAGTTCTTTTTGACCAAGCATATGAAAGACATCTCAAAGATAAATAGATGTTTTAGCATTATAAAAAGAAATATAAAACGTTTAAAAAAGCCATAACTACTTTATCTTGGGATTTTTTAGGTAGAATTACTTGGAAATTGAGGAATATGAATAGACTTTACCATATTTTGGCTTAATAGAGATGTATTTTTTGTAGAATTCTCACATTTGTAGTTATGCCCTATTACCTTGTAGGAGGATTGGATGAGCCTGTGGACATGATATTTCCACCTCTTATAGCCTTCCTCTTGGACCTTGTGTTATTTATAATATAGGTTCTTTGATTTAGCACAAAAGTGTCTTCAACTAGAAAATTGGTGAAGATATCTCCTTGAGGTTGCCAATCCTTATTAACCTGAATCATCACCTCATCCTTAATTGATATCAGGAGAGTAACTACTCCTTGATCCACTAGAGCTTATTCTCCATTATTATTAGCACGTATGAATTGGTCTTTCTTCCAATATTCTTCCTACACCAAATTTATATGAAATAGTACCACCTCCCTTACATTGGTGGTAGAGTTAGGATTGTATGCATTAGTAGGCCTATTTGGATTAGGTTGTCATTGGCATCTTCCACTTCCATATTTTTGACCATAATATTAATCATAGGGGTAATAATTATGATAGGTACCTTGTTGCATATTATCATGCCTATTTTGAGGCTCTAAGGCTAGGAACTTTGCTTTCCAATCAACATTATTTTTTGCTTACATAGGAGAAACCTTAGTTTTGGTATTGACATTAGGAACTTGAGCTACATATAGAGTATTAGTAGAAGCATGAGATAATGGAAGCATAGAAACCTTAGGAGACAATATTATAACTTGGATGAGATTATTTTCAAATTTGATAGCCAATTCATATGCTTTAAGGAAGGTGAAATCTCCCATAGATTGAAGCATGACAGCAATTCAGTGCCAATGGATTTCAAGTAAGTAGAGAACAAAAAAATTGAAGGTGGTCTCATGGGAGGAGGCAATCTATGCCAAGTCTTCTGAAACCTTTCATTCAAGTCATGCATTATTTATTTGGGTCCCCTTTTTATCATGTTGAGTTTATGTATGAAAGAAGCATGGCCACTTTCATTTCCAAATCTAAAAGTCAACAACACTCCAAACTCATCCCATGTTATGATTCATCCACATTATAGAGTCCTATACCAATCTAGAGAATTCCCTTAAAGGGACATGGCAAAGAGTCTAATGAAAATGTTCTCTTGAACAATATTTTGGAAACTAGAAAATTTAGAAACATCTCTAATGTGCTCACTAGGTCTGATATGACTCTCACCATTAAATGTGGGCACTTTTTTTATGGCATTAGGAGGAATGGCATCATATATGTGAAGTTGATTTGGATTATCAATATTGAAGGTAGGGAAAGCATGAGGTCTAGCCATGTCTTCTTCTTCAAAATCTTTAACTTCTTCAACCTCTTCTTCCTTAGCAAAATATACTCATTCTTCAAAGGGTATATTAGGCTATGGATACTGAATTGCAAGATGAATTTTAAGCTAAATGGGTGGATTAATAGGATTGGATGTTCTATCAAAGGATGACCTAGTGAGGATTATGAATTATGGGTGTAAGTTTATAACAAAATAATGGTCTAGAACTAGATTTACCTTGAAGGAGTCACCAATTGTTGAGTAGCACACCAATTTCCATATGGTGTTTTTCAAGACCAACATTCACCTTGACAAGTTGTCTTGGAGATAATGTGTCCCATTGAGCATGCTAGAATTGGTGTCACCAAATATTTCACCCTAGAAGAAGTTGTTCAAGATTCTTCTAGATTTAGGCAACATGAGAACATTTCTAAGTTTTTGCGTGTACCTATATTGGAAATGAGCCTCTATATTTAAGGGCTCTCTCCCTAAATATATCATGTAATGCTTATCATTTAAACTACTATTACTTATGTGGAAAAGAGTTAGATAATACATAAATTAAACTTAATATACAGGAGGTGGTGTACCAAAAATTTCTTCCACATGACCATCATATTTATACCATGATGAAACAAAGCATACAAACTAGTCTATAAGTCTTAGTGGGGTCTAATGTGAGAATTTCAATATAGAGGTGAGATGTGAGCAACAACACAAGTCAAATGAACTAGAGTGTAGATTGCACACTCTAAAGATAATAATACACTTTTAAAAGATTTACACACTACACTAAACTCTATATGACCCATTAGACTAATAACCCTTGTTCAAACATGAAACGATAAGGGAATGAAGGATAGAGGATTACCACTTCTCATTAATATGCATCATTTGTAGACGTAGAAAATTATTTAAAACTCAAAAAATAGAGTTACATTAATGTTCAAAGGTAAAATATGACATAAGTCTAGTAGGGATTCACCATACTTGGTGTGTTCTATTTTCCAAGGCCAAAATGATAACTAGTTATATCATTTAAAAGAGAGAAGTGGGAAAGTGAAGTTTGAAGGGGAATCAAATGAGTTCCTCATTTGAAATGTAGTTACAACTACCTCACTAGTATGCTTATTTGGAACTTCTTGATTGATTTAGGTCATCTTAAGCAATTGAAATAGTACATTATTCCTTAACTCATGTTCTAATACCACTAAAATGATGGGATCAACTGGTTTTGAGCTAAGTCCTAAAATCAATATAGTTAGAACAATCAAATCCATCTGTTAAAAATTTATTCGGGTACTAACTACTCCAAACATGTTTGTCATGGCCTGCACAATGGAGATAAAGGGTCTCTTTCATGTAGTTGGTCCTAGAGATGAAACCATTAGGTTCTATGTGTATGACTTTATGGCATCCTTTTCAATGTTATCTCTTGTTCTAGCTGGATCATGCTCAAACTTTCCCCCATGCTCATGGGCCCATTATAGATGAAAAATCAACCTCAGACTATTGGTTTTATTATAGTAATTATATTATGACACTCTACTTGATGCCTAGTTCCTATTGGGTCTACCTAGATCCATTATGTCACTTCAGGAACTGAGGGGTCACCATGTTCATATGTCCCTTTGAGAATGGAAAATAGAGTCACAAGATAATGTTGTAATCTTTAAAATATGGACCTTGTATGTTATAAATCTATGAACTAGAGGTCTATATTGATTTTTAATGGAATCACTATATGTTCTTGATTTCTTGATTGCATCATTGTGTTATTTTCATGGAATTAGATCGAGCTTCAATGATGGATTGATGGCCCTATAATACCCATTTACCTCTATTAAAAATGGTTTCTCAACTTCCATTAAAAGCACTGGGCTCATCTTTATTTTTAATTGGCTATCAATATCTAAATCAACCTATTGACATATTGAACCATCTTGCACTTTTTATCTTTCTTGGTATGAATGATCATGAATCATTGATCTTACCCTTGACTTGTCAACTTTGTCCAAGCTTATGCCATGTGGTAGTCCCATATTTGATTTTAGGATCCTACTATTAGTCTGTCAACTTACACACTTACTCCATGTGTCAATATCTCAATCTTCTTGACTATTTGACTCATTTTACATCATTGGATCAAGATGTATAATGCAATGTAGATTGTTAGATCTACTTAGACCCATTGTTTGAAAATCAATGGCTATTTCATGAGCTTAAATTTGATGTCCTCACTCCCATAAAATGATGTTCATGAGACCATCATTTAAATTTGTGAAAACATAAAATTTAAGCTCAAAAGTGTTTTTTATTTTAGCTTAAACTTGATATTAGCATGCACATCTTATGTTTTAGGTCCATTTTTATAAGCTTGTAACTTGAGCTAGTAAGCTCATGTGAACTTGAAACTTTTAGATCATGTTACCAACATGAATAAATACATGGAACTATAATCCTTTATATCATGGGGGATTCATGAGTGAAGATAAAAAATACACAAAATAGATTATTCATTCATTTTTGGATTACGTCTTGGACAACCTGGCTCTTTAGACTTAGCAAGCTAAACTTCAAAGGCTTAGATCTTGAGATAAAAGGCTCATTAAGATATGAAACTTTTAGAACATGATCTTAGCACTAAGGACATTGACCACACATGGTCTAATGGTCACATGAGACTTTTTGATCATATTTAAAAAATTCACAAGCAAGTTATTCCATTTTGGTTTCCATGTGAAGTCTTGATGATGGCTTGGCTTTACAAAACTCGATCATGAACTTTATCAGCTTTTAATGGACTCCTTGAGGCATGTGTGGACCCTTTCCATGATCCTAGATTGTATTAATCACCATGAAGACCTTCCACTTGCAAATATGACCCTAAAATGACTCGTAAGCCACTAAATGACCTAAGGACCAACCTAGACTATGACTAAAGATAGAATGGCATATGAAATGTCATCAATTAAACTATAATCATTCCCTATGACATTATAAAAATCCCCTATACAAGATTTTGATTATAGGGGGTTGATCCATTTTGGCTTGAAGGTAAAAATGGTTAACACTTCCCTTGACCATCTCCATGTATATCAAAAATGAATAAATCATGCCTATAATAAACATATAAAATAATGTGAATTTATTATTAGTGACCTTATATCAAAAGAGAATCAACATGTCACTAATATGAAAAAAAAACAAATAGGGAACATTATCTCAAAATTGGCATGAACAATATATTATCACCCATAAGTATGGACTACGGCATATCACTTGGACTCTCTTGATGGTAAATTGGAATGAGAGCCTCTTAATTCATTCCATTTACATCCTTTCCACTGTTATAAGTCTAAATCACCTTAGGTCACCTAGTTTATTTTTGTTTGTTTGATTTAATAAAACCATATGCCTATTATTTTATACCAAATAATGATATATAGAGTCATGTGGTTATCTAATGGAATTGACAATTTTTAACCTTGAATATGAATATCTTATCTCTATTCATAACATTCTCTAATTGGATAAGCTCTGTATATAATGGGAAGGAGCTCCAAATCATTATTTCCTAAAATCCCTCCTTATCACTAATTCATTTTGAAAATAAAAGTATTATATTGTGTAAAAAAGCTTTGGGAAATTATTCTAGGATGCCTAAAGCCAATCTATATAGAAATTATAACATTAGGATCACAAGACAATAAAAATCAAAGCAATAAAAAATAATAAACTAGTCCCTCGAAGGACAGTTATGAATTATGTAAAATGTACATATATCAAAAGTATAAAATGCTCCCTCAAAGGATAGCTGATTCAAGAATCATATCTCAAAATATAGACCACTCCCTTGAAGGATGGCTATCATGAATGAAACATCCCAAGAAAGCTTCCTACATTTATCAACTTTCTTTAAATTAGTAAACTTCCCACATTGATCAGTATACATGGATTCACACAAAAGGATTTTAGGGTTAACCTTAGTTTTAGGTATGCAAGATGAAAGCATCTTATTTTTTTTAATTTCTATCAAACCAAATCCTTATAAATGTCCATATCAGACCAATAAGATCCTAAACTTAGTCGACCTAAGGTTTTTAGGCTATTTAGTAGTAATTAGTTTATGATGTGCATGCATGCATTCATTTTAAGTGGTTTTTTTGGGTCATAGTATGAACCAATAATGAGAAATAAAAACCTTTGTAATTCAAATTTTTGTTAATTAAATTATTTTCATATATATCCTCATCAAATCATAAGATTATCCTAATCCAATAATCCAAAAATCTATAAGTCTCATAACATGAAGTCTGTAATTTATAAATCAGATCCATAACAATCATGACCCATAAACATCTTTCATAATCCATAAAATCCATGATCTAATTCACATCCATAATAAAATAATAATAATTTATATGCATTTTAATATTTCATAAAAATTTAAATCCATAATCCATCATCACATAGCATAAAATATATAATCAATAAACTAATGCACATCCATAATCTATATATATATATATTTTAAAAAGGTCCATAATCCATAATCTAATCAAAATCATAATCCATAGCCAATAATCAAATTTTTATCCATAATAATTTAATCAAGAACATTTTTTAGCATCACATAAAATACACACATCAAATAATCAAAATTGGATCCATAATAATATAATCATGATTTATAAACATTTTAATATTTCATAGCATTTAAATCCATAATATAAACCCATAATCACATTGCATAAATTCGTAAAATCCATAATCCATGATCTAATTCACATCCATGGTAGCTATATTCTATAAACATTTCACTACCAATCCATAACATGTAACAACCATAATTTATCACATCATCTAGTAAGCTAAATCCATAATCACATAATCTAAATATAAGCATCCATGATAAACATAATCCATAAGCATCCATAATCCATAAATAAAATACATATGAACATCATAACTCATAATCATGAATGTGTGTGCGTGTGTGTGTGTGTGTGTGTGTGTGTGTGTGTGTGTGTGTGTGTGTGTGTGTGTGTGTGTGTGTGTGTGTGTGTGTGTGTGTGTGTGTGTGTGTGTGTGTGTGTGTGTGTGTGTAATTAATGATCAAAATGTACATCACAAATATCCATATAGGAGTATGTAGCTCTGTATCTAGTAAAATAAATACAATAAATATGTACTCAGTGAAATGTATCCTGATCAAAAGACTACTCCCAAAAGATCCACCACCATCTCCAATCCCATCCCCTCCCTCATCTCCTCCCCTATCTCTATCCCTCCTCTGATCCCTCTTATAGGACACACTACCCATACTAATTGACCCTATGTGAATCCCTCTAGAATACCTACCCTATGTGGCTAAGTGGGTAACATAGCGAGGAATATCTATATGTAAATCTAGAATTATCTTCTCATAGTAGCACATCTTTGTTGATAGATACCTATACCTATCAATGCTCACTATACCCACCTATCTTATGGTAGGCCCAACCATCCCTATAACTATCTATACTGACAAGTCTTTATCCCCCTTTGTAGGCTATCCCTCCCTACTTAGTAATGATCTCAAACCTCCACTACCATATCATGGCTTAGATGTAATGAGTTAAACTCCACCCATACTATATCCAATATGGTCTAGAGTGTGTCCCTCTTAATTTGCTTCATGGTGAGAGCCCCCTATGTTGTAGCCACCTATCCCTATAAGGTAATACACTAGTTTTTCAGTGTATCTATCTTTGTAATGATTTTTTCAATATCAATCTCCTCCTTCTTTGCCTCCTCATCTCCCCCATCCTCTCCCCCTCATCTCCCATCTCCTCTATTCTCCTTAACATCCTCCATCTCCTCATCTCCTCCCTCTTGGTGAGGACACACCTACCTCTCCTATCTTACCACCCACTATCCTACCCCGCAAGCTAAGAATGTTGGAGTTAACCTTGAATCCTCCAAATCTAATCTAACTACCTCCTCCTCCTCTTCAACCTCTACTATAACATCTATGGTGTCTAGATCTAGGAGTACAAGATCTATCTCATCTCATTTGTATATGTTATGGGGCCCATGGTATGCCTTGAACTAGGCCAAACTATCTTTTCACTCACCTAAAATAGAGGTACTCCAATTAATCCATCCTCCTCCCTATCACCCACTTCTCCCTTCAAATATCTAAAATATCTACCTCTACTCTAGGCCATGCAATAAATTTGAGATAAGACCTTTAGATGATATCTCCATCTCATAACCCCTCTCAGACCCATAGGTAGTACTCTAGGTATCAAAAAATTCCATTTATGAAATCTTGAGCTAAATCTAACTTTTATCATAGGAAGGTCATATTGTACTGAATATTATACCACTCTATCCATGGTGTACCAATGAGATGCACCACCTTAATTTTATAGTATGACCAACACTAGAAAACTATGATCACATCTAATCCATACCTCCTATGGGTCTTCCAACCCCATAACTCTTTGTAGACCTATGCCAATAAGTTAGGTGCTTAGGCAAACACTATCATATACTCTAGCATATTCATGTCCACACCTATTAGGCTCTATGGTAACCTACCTCCTATTGAGTCTAGGAATGTGTAACATGAGGCTACCAATAGCATCATATTTAAAACACCACACCTTATTGCATTAATCTCATATAGAGGATCAAATAAAAAACCACCAATAACAAATGTGATATCTATAACATCCCCATTGTATAGGAATGCTAGTGTTGCTTTATGTCTCAGCTCATTTATAGGTACTATCACTTCTCCCTATACTAGAAGTTGTAAAATAGTGTATATATCCTTATCAGTAATGTTTATCTCTCCTATTGGCATCTAGAACATCCCAGTCATCACATCCCATCAATCTAGTAAAGTAACTAATAAGCTCACATCTCAGTGATTATGCCAATATTAACACACTCCTCCCAAGCCTTTGGCCTCCAAATGTGCCCAATCATCATCAATGAGTTGATCTTTTAGTTTCTCTAATATAGGTGGTACTAGATCTCACATCTATAATAGTTTATGTGCCTATTACTAAAATCCCCTATAAACCTTAATTCTTCTAAAACCTGTACTTAGCCTAAACCCTAAAAATTGTACTTTAACCTTTAAATTTTTGAGTAAATTGACATCAATCCCTTATAGATCAGCATCATTTTATGGGATTAGCACCATTTTAGGTGAAATAATGTTGATTCCCATTGAATCATCACCAATTCATAGGAGTCAATACCAATTCTCTATCATTGTACTACCCTAGTTTTTTAATTTATCTTAATCCTAAGAATAAAAAACTCAAAAAAAATTCTAAAAAATTAAAAATTAATAGATAACGGGGCCTACCTCATCTTGTGAATCACTATTACCTCAAACCATTATCGCTAGCCTCTATTTTACCTCACATCACAATCATTATTTAAATTCTTATGCATCATTTTGTTTAATAAAATAGAAAATGAGCCCTTTTCCATGTCAAATTTTCTTATATACCCAACTTTGGATCGGCATTGATTTGGTGGATTAGCACCAATTCATTTTGAATTGGCATCAATTTGTTGGTTTTTTCACAACTTGTAATTTACATGCATCTAACCTTGTTCTATAGCCTTATCCTACTACCTTGACACACCTACCTTATTATTTGTTTTATATTATTTTAGGTTTATGGATTTAGATCCCTTGTTGCTCCCACAACCTACATAAGGCATGTACTCTTCTGGGTATCTCCCCTTAGCGGGTCTTAAGAGTGTATTTTCTCTTGGGAATAGCTAGTTATAGGTAGTGCACACACTATATAGCAAAATAGATGCTTCAGTAAGCCATGTCCTATCACTTGTTCTCTTTTTTAGCCTTCATTTAAGCCCATGAGTTTGTAGTTGTGAAATTATATTATGGGATTTTCCCTTGGGGCATCTCTTCCTGTATTACCTTCCATCCTGTTAGTGTAAAACATATACTTCATGTTTTGTATTTGCATTATTAGAACTCATTTGATCTACCCATCCTATCCACTATTACATTTTATAAACTCATCACACATTCCTCATCCTACACTAGATCCTGGTTTGAGTGGGGATACCTCCTCACATAAACTTGGTGCATTATACCTCTCTTATTTTTTGTCTCACAACACTTATTCCATACCATTACACAAAAAGGGGTAAATGTAAACACTATAATTTTATATACTAGATATAATTTATTAAGTGTCATTATCCCTTATTATTATTTTAATCTCTTAAATATCCTTATTCTAAGGTTTAATTTATTCACTATTAGCTACCTAGTAATTTGCTTTTACAAATTACCTTTTAAACCTCCTTAACCACCTAAATCTATTAAAACCTATGGAATCCTAACATTTTAACCACTTTACCTACATATAACCCATCCCCAATAATCCCATGGTCAAAAAACCAAATTTACCTATGGTTAGAATAAACCAACATGGATAAATCCTTTAGATACCAATTTGGGTGAACCATTGCCGATTTTACCCTGATCAACATTGATTCTATAGATTGGCATCAATATATTTATACCTAGACAACCTTTAGCTTGGGGCTAATAAACCTTGAATCTTAAAATTTCTCTTGAATTTTTAGAGAAACTAAGGAGACCTTTGCACCACTTCACCAAAATTTTACTATATACAATCTGCATCCATCATTACAAGATTGAAGGACTACTTACATTTCTAAGAAGGAACTCATTTTGCTTAAAAATAGGTTCAAGGTAAGTACATGTCTTATTTATTCCATTTCTCATTAGTTTTTTTTCCCTCTATCTATTTATCCAACCCTTAGAATATAACCTATATCCCTCTGTGTCCTTTTAATATCCTCTATTATCTTTTTAGTCTCTATTTTTAATTAATTTAAATTTTAGATAGAATCGACACCAATTCATTCTGAATTGGTACTAATTTTGTAGAATCAACACTAATCCTTTAGGATCAACATCAATCCACTTTACTTGGTTTTTTAAACCTAAGCCTTTTATCTTAAACCCTTGTCTTTAAATCATTCTAATTTTCTATACTTTTAAACTTAGCCTTGCTATGTAGATGACTCTTCCTAACATTATGCATGATGTCATTAATATCATTGATTGATATGCCTATAGTATCCCAAACCTTTTTCACTTATCAAAGTGACATAACCTTCGAGCTATCAGTTTGTGACAGTTTAATTTCCCTATATTGAAGCCACTACCAACCAACTTGATGTTATATAAAAAGATGTGAATGCTTTTATGGATTATTAAGATTAATAATTTTCTTACATTAATATATTAAATAAAGATTAAATCATAATCATTATTATTATCTCATCTTTATCTTTTTTAATTTTAGTGTTGTTATATCCACTTAATTGTGAAAACAGTGGGTTGACATCCACTTGAGGAAGTTCACAACTTCCTAAGACTAGTTCCTAACTAGACATCTCACCTATCTATCTATTAATATATTTTTTCCAAGTTGTATTCTTGTGTGCAGGTTATTATTCCAATCCAAAAAGAAGTTCCCTCAGTTGCTAGATTTAAGAAGTGTGCAACCATCTCCATATCTTTAGGTATCTTCATAAACCCTATATTTCATCAAGTTTTTAGTAAGTCAATTAAATTAAAATAAATAATGAAAAAATAATATAGCATAAATGATATGGCAAAAGGTTTAGAATAGAATTTCAAATCCAAATGTTTGAGATGAAATGGGTAGCATGACAATGCCCCATTTAAACAAGTAAGACACACCACACATAAAAGTTTGACAAATAACCAAAGCAAAGTGTGGTGTTTAAATAGATGGTCTAATACCTCTTCAAACAAAGTAGTGATGTGAAAGTAGGACTCATCTAGTATGTGGTATGATAAATAGAGATTTTAAACTCAATACCATGTAATTAAAGAGGTCAAAATGACAAAAAATACTTAAGTGTAATGTCTTAAATCCTAAAACTTACAAGGTAACTTCCTACTATAAAATTCTATCTATATACTTATTATTGAGAGGACTTTAAGTTTGTTAATCCAAAAAGTAAAATCACATGAAAATTAGGGTTTTTAGGCCCCTTCTTCTCTTAAGAGTTTGTATGATGACATGAAACTCTGGGATATTCACCCTACATCAATAGTATGTCTATGGTAAGTGGGGTTGTCTAATCTATCAATTTTAATTCATTTAGAAATGGTCCCATATGTGTGTTTTAACACTAGGGCACATCACATAATTTGGATTTGTGTTAAATATTTTCACTTGAACTTGCACCCCTTGAGGAGATGATTCAACTCTCTACATTCAAGTGGCACAATGGAAACACCTCAGGGTTGTGAGTGACCCAAATTTGAGGTGAGTCTCTAGGTTAGGGATATTTCCCTTGATGTACCACTTCCACACACCACAACCACACTTAAAATTATAAGTAAAAGGATTATGAAGCCTATAATAAACCTATTTAAGGAGGTGATGCACCAAATTAATTATCTACTCACACTACTTGCAATGCACTTGGAACAAGAGGGAAACTTGTACATACACTTCATCAAACTAAAATCTCCTCTTCTACATCAATGTTTCAAGCATGGGGTATTAAAGATATATTAGAATATGAGGAATAGAAAATGGGGATTCTAGAAACACTAATTAATAGACTACTCACTATACCTTCAATCCATATTAGATACTTTTTGTTGACCTGCAAAAGAGAGTTTTTAAACTACACAAGGCACTAAGAAGGATAACATGTCAAGGTAATCCAACATACACTTTCATAAGACCAAAAACCATAGCATGCACTTAGTGAAGTCATGAATGAGGTAAAAACAAAATTTTCCTTATTTAAAAGCCACAAATGAGTAGGGCGTCACCATACTTAGGAGGAGAGATCCCTCCAAAAGCCAAAAAAGCTAATATATATAGAAATTATGAGAGGAGAGAGAAATTAAAGCTCAAGAGTCACAAGGACACTTGTAAAACAAGAAGGAGTTACAAAAACAATATAATTAGGCATAAGATAGGTCTTATAAGGAATATAAAGACAAATGTCTCCAAGATCATCAAATTCCAAATGTGGTGTAGATGCTCTCTTGCTTGTATATGAAACTACCATCATGATTTTCCTTCATTAAACTAACTCACCACTGAATAGGGATAGGTTTTATGGTTTGTATGAGGAGGGGCTATTTACAAGCCTCTAATTCATTAGAGTGGTCCCTAATAATCCATATCCTTCTAGCCATGAGCAATCATCCTTAGCAATTAAAAATGACTCTTTCTTATATACCCCTCACACTTGGAACTCAAAATGATTATAATTATTCACTCAAATACATGCACAAGGAGTAATTACACCTTTTAATATTCTCCATGTCATTATATTCATTAATCAATCCTTAAAATGCTTCTCAATTAGAATTAGCATCTTTTTCACTAAGTGATCACTACTTGCTCACTAGAATGGCTAACATGAGGAAGATGGTAGGTATAATTAGGAGAAAAAGTAGCTCAATATATGAATATGGATACCTAAAAAAATTCAAAATCTCTCTCCTAAATTTTATTACATTGTCTAAAGCTTCTCCTAAAGTTGATTGCATCATCTGAAGCTTATTAAAAAAAACCATGTTATACACCAAGCACATAAGTACAATACAAATAAAATACATGGGGAAGGTCACTTAAGAGTAATAAAAAATATATATTCAACTTCATGGTAACTTTACCCCTTTTGGATGCCACATTTGTAGTATCTTTCCAATCGGGTCCCTAGAGAGGGTTTGTGAGGGTTTTAGAGTAGTTTTAGGTCTTAGGAATTTTTCATAGAAATGACAAATTTGGAGTTCTATCTCAATGCCATTGAGAGATTATTAGAGATCCTATATAACATCTTCAAAGTATTTTATCTCCCATTTATATCATCATTAAATATATGAGTTCTTGGCATCACCCATTCGAGCTCTTCTTTGCACTTGCATAGGCCTAACATTATCCTTGAGCCAAAATTAGACTATCTTGTAACCTTTTCACATTCCAAAAGCTCAAAAATATCTTTCTCAATCCTATAAAAATGTTTAATTTTTTTATAAATCTCATCTCAAGGTAAAATGATCATGAATTTCTTTTTGGACCTCTAGGCCTAGCCATGCGTAGTAGGCCTACCTGCAAACCTGAGTGTCTAGACCTCTAAAATGGAGTTCTTATTTTTTTATGATATTTATTATGTTACCCCATATGTTTAAAAATTTCAAAACCTTATTTAATAGTCTCTCTATATTTAGATTACTCCCATATCATTCTTATCTTCAAAACTATCATCTTCATGCACAAAGGAATTACCCCCTATCAGAGACAAAACAAGGGGTAATTTTCCTATTTATATATAATAAATAACCATTATACAGGCCTATTTCAGTGGTAAAAACCATATAAATAAGTTTTCATCCCTTTGTTATATGGTTATACCCTTCAAAATAACTTAAAGTATAGATAGACCTGCATTTGAGCATTATGTATAGGGGTTTAAGGAATAGAATGATCCTTGCTTGCTTGAAACTCTTTATTAGTTAAATAATCACTATGATAGGATTTTATAAATTTTAATTATAATATTAGAGTGGATATAAAATCCATTTAACACCTTAACCTTTGATATATCATTTACACTCCTAAACCTCTTAAGACTAGGTTTACATGTTTTGACTGTGTTCTACCTTCCATCCTCAAAATGACCCTTAAATGATATTTTAAGATGTTTATGCCTCTTTAACATGATAATTACCTTTAAATCATGCCTTTTAATTGTTTAATTCACATAATTTATTTATAAACCCCTACTCCTTTCCTAGGCAAGTCCATCTCTTACCTTGCCTTCACTAACTTGTACCCTACCTGTACTTTACCTTACAGTAGGTTTTTATGGCATCAAATGAATTTTTACAAGATGCTTGATAAATTCTCTTTGGATCCCTTGAAGTGACAAGATGCATACATGATCCTGTATTCATCTATCTTAGAGTCCTAGAACACTAATTAGGGATCAAGCTATGATCATTATTTGAGTGTTTGTTGTAGGTACTCATTTCAATCTAGATGAACACCTATAGGTGTCTATAGAGTTTTTAAAACTATGTATCCATCTCATAAAGTGACCATCATACCCAATTTTTGTGTCATTTCATCCATTGAACCATCCTAGTCATGAGTGAATACATTTTTTCTTTTCAAGGTGCCAATTTGTCACTTCACACCTCTAAACCCTGTAGATAATACTAGAGCATTTTAGTGTGTTTCAAATCAACTTTGGGATTCTCAAACACTACCTTCCTTTGGTCACTTTTCCCTTAAAACTTGCTTATCTATTATCCATTCTAGAGGATGCTAGATGAACATATTTAGGAGCTTCCAAGCACTTGATAAGCATGTTATATGCTAATCATAAAAGTGCCTCTGACCTCTATTTTATACTTTAAGGGAAAAGAGCCTTGAACATTGCTACATCATGTTTGGGAGGTAATCTCCACTTCAAACTAACAACCGAGTCCTTCAAATAAGGTCACCATGAACTAAAACACAAAATAGGATATCAAAGAGGGTTCCATCCCATATTTCAACCTCATATATGGCCATTTGGTTCTCTATTAACACCTTTTAGGGAATGGTTCTAGAAATTAAACTTCTTGTCTCTTCAAAATAACCACACAACATTTTGGTCTCTTTGATAATCCAAATAAGTTTACGATGGTCAAATGACATATTAGAAACCAAGAGTAGGCTTCCTTAATTTTTCAATATTTCACACAAGAATCTCCAAAGCTCTACTGGTATACCTATAGGTGAGTATCTCTGAGTATAAGACAATGAGGATACAAGAGTGAGTAACTAGGATTAAGGGTATCTTAAAATGATGGAAAAACCTATGGAGAGGACTTATAAAACCCTTAAAAACACATGAAATAGCCAAAAATACTAAACCAAAGCAAAAGATTCAGAAATAAGCTCACACATGGACCCCTCATGGATGAAAAAACATAATAAGCTTCCTATCTTATTAACAATGGTTAATAAAGGAGGAGCCATTAAACTTTGACTTATTTCCATGTATTTTAATCTGACTAAGACCCCTCTCAACTCCCAAGAGCACTTTCCCCAACTCCATCTATATGGACTCTACCAAGCATTTAAATTTGGCCCTTCTTGGCTTATGAAGTCAAGAAATAAGGAGAATAAAAATATGATATTTTTGACTTTTTTTCTACACACCAAGCGTAGGGAAGAGTTTAGGAAGATCAATAGACACTATGTACATGTTTTCACCTGAAGATGGATTCTCCAAGTCTATACAAGTGCTATTAAGATCCCATTTTTTGGGAGATTCCCTTATTTTAGTACATGAAATTGTTTCTTTATTACCTATAACCATTTCTTGACATTATAATACTTCTTGGTGACAAGTTTTTTCCTTAGAAAAATATGTACAAGTCATTTAATGAGCCCAAAATGTGACCAAAAGATACTTTTGGCATATGAAACATGGTAAAGGGTTAATACATGACTTAAGTACACCTTAGAATACTTAAATTACACTATTAAAACATTTATAAAATAATTTTATCCTTTGACCCTATTTGACAATAGATGACCCAAGTTGACTTGAGTTGACTAGACAAGTACAAGGAAGTTAGGCTTACACCAAAGCTAGAAAAAGGATAGGTGAGATGATTAGACCAAAATGAGACCCTTATAAGACATATGGAAACTTTTGAAAAGTTTCAATATGTATGGGTTGACCCAATTTGACTAAAATTCAAATTTGGTCAACATCTTTAGCAATTCCTAGGGGTGATATGCCCATTATGTTAAAGATCAGTGGCTTTATCCTTTCCACTGGGCAAAGGGAGTTAGATGCACTCAAAAAATAGAAATATCAGACCTTTATTTGAATAACAAGACAACTAATTGACCTCAACACACTACAAGATAACACACACAAGACAATGGAAATAAACACACACACACACACATATGTCAATAAGACACTTAGGAAACATAACAAAACAATAAGTAAACTACTTATGTGCATCTAACCAAACATACCTCCCTCTTAGATCAAAAGGAAAGGTGTTTGAATCATCTTCTTCATGAGGTATGTTAAGATGCCAAGCATGATTTTCCTTGAATGGAGTACTAGATGACTCATGCTTCTTTCTTATTACTTGGCTTGGCATGTCTTTTGATGGAGTCATCTCAAATAAGTATCCAAGGTATATGAACTCTTATTAAACTTAGAAACATACCTCATACTATTATTCCTTTGTCCAATCATGGTAGACTTACATCTCCAAAAATGAAATAGATTCTTAAATGTCTATATCTTCTTGAAAAGTTTCATTGTTCTTCTCTTTTAATGTAACCTCTTCAAAACCTCTAAGAAGCTTTATATCATGACATTCGAGGAGTGTTCCTTGTTCAAACTCCTTATTTATGTTTTTTGGAGCATCTTCACATGTGGTTCCGTGTAAATCTTCAACTTACTCCATATGAGGGTAAGTAAACTTGAAAGCATCTTCAAACTCTAAGGGGGCAACGTCTATTGTACTTTTAGAATCAATCTTCAAACCATCCTCAAAATCCCCATATTCATTATAGATTTCTACATCATGGTTTAAATTCTCTTGATGGTGATACCTCTCAAAACATACTTGCTCCTCAACATCTTGGGCTTTATTTCTTAGAAGCCTTGACTCATCACAATCTTCATATTCTTTGAACATTTTCATATAAGTATGCCCCATATCTTCATGATGTAATGGCAGATTTACCTCTTTGAGCTTTATTTACTCAACCTTAGGAGTCATAAGTACTTCATTTAAAACCTCATCTTTCTCATTTCCAACATCTCCATAGTTATCATAAATAGGAGACTCATAACAAGAAAAAGCTTCCTCTTTAGTACTTGAGACCTCTTGAAAAACTTTAGCTTATATCTCTCTTGCATCAATCTCCTTGTTCTCTTCAAAATATACAATGTTTTCAAGATCCTTTTCTCTTTTGGTGATGCCAAGACTAGGCATCTTAAAACCAGGAACTTTAACCCAAGAAGGCTTCTAATGAGCAATGTATTCTTCACCATTATAATCTGATTATTCTTCAATTAACTGATCAACATTAGGTCTCCATGCCATAGGACTTCCGAGATAAGAGGTTATTGAAGAAGGGTAGAATGGATCAGTTTGAGGAGGTGAATAATAAAGGTCAAAGTGAAAACCCACTTCATCTCTCATATGATCTTCTTTAGGTGCCTCAACAACATTCACTTGGTCTTTAACCTTCCCAACCAAGTTTTCATTCCTATTTTTTATTGGTTAAATGACTTCATTGGCTTTAAGTTTCTATTGGATAGATGATAGTTTCTACATTTTGAGTTCTAACTCCTCAATTTGTTTGGCAAGATTCTTTTGAAATAGCTTCTCTTGGTGGAAAATAAGATCTTAAGGAAAGTAAGTAAAATAAAGTTGAGATGAAGGGAAAAAGGCTTCTTGAAGAAGGGTGGGAGGGAGTTGAGTAGGTTCATATTTCTCTTCACTTTAAACTTATTCACTTAGACATTCTTTATCCTTATTTTCACAAGATGCCACTACTTCTTTCCAAATTGGGAAGCTAGTCTTAGAGAGTTCTTCATGGGGCTAAAATTCAAGTGGAGGGGTAAATGATTGGCTTAGGAAACTTAGGATTTCCTTGGGATTATCATCTTATCTCCAACTTGAGAGGTCATACTTAGGAACATCATTTTTTGCTACCATGATATATTGCATTAAATGTTGATTTTCCAACTCAATCTCCTTGTTAAGATGGGCCTCCAACATTAGTTTTCTTCGATCAAAATCTTCTCCAATCTAGTTGTGAGATAGATCAACTTTCTCAATAGCTTTGTCCTTCTTCCTTTGGATACTCTCTTGGATATACTTTCAAGAAGGGAAACTTTGGGGAATGCATAAAATACTCACTATACCTACAATCCACATTAGACACTTCTTGTTGACCTTGAAAAGAGAGTTTTCAAACTACACAAGGCACTATGAAGGATAACATGTCAAGGTAAGTCAACATACACTTGCACAAGACCAACAACCATAACATGCACTTAGTGAAGTCATAAATGAGGTAAAAATATATTTCTTATTATTTTAATGCCATAAATTAGTAGGGATTAACCATACATAAGTGGAGAAATCCCTTTAAAAGATAAAAAAGCTACTACATATGGTAATTGTGAGAGAAGAGAGAGAAAGTGAAACTCAAGAGTCACAAGGACACTTGTCAAGAAAGAATAAGGAGTTATAATAGAAATATAATTAGGCATAAGATAGGTCCTATAAGGAATACAAGGACAAATGTCTCCCAAATCATCAAACTCCTCCAAATGTGGCATAGATACTCTCTTGCTTGCATATGAAACTGCCCTCATGATTTGCTTTCATTAAATTACCTCACCACTAAATAGGGATAAATTTTATGGTTGATCTAAGAATGATGGGTTATTTAAAATCTTCTATAGGAATTTTAGCGGTCCCTAAGCATCCATATCCTTCTAACCATGAGCAATCATCCCTAACAATTACAAATGACTCTTTCTCATGCACCCCTCACACTTGACACTCAAAATGCTTCCAAATTTTCACTCCAATCCATGCACAAGGAGTAATTCCAACTTTAAATAGTATCCATGTCATTAGATTCATCAAGTAATCCTTAAAAGGCTTCCCAATTAGAATTATCATCTTTTTCACTAAGTGATCATTGCTTGCTCACTAGACTAACTGAGATGAGGGAGATGGTAGGCATAATTAGGAGAATAGGTATCTCAATGTATGAACATGGAGACCTAAAAAATTCCCATTACCCCTTCTAAATTTGATTACTTCATTTGAAGCTTCTTCACACCTATAAAACACTCAAAACTATCAAATAAAGCCATGTTATACACCAAGAATATAAGTCTAGTATAACTAAAATCCATGGGGAGGGGACCTAAAGAGTCCTATAAAATATCTAGTTATCTTCATGGTCACTTTACCCCTTCTGGATGCACATTTGTAGTATCTTTCCATTCAAGTCCCTAGAGAGGGTTTGTGAGGGTTTTAGAGTAGTTTTTATTCTTAGGAATTATTAATAGAAATGCCACATTGGATTTATATCTCAATTCCACTAATAGCTTCTCATAAACCATCTATAACATCTCCAAAGTATTTTGGGTCCCATGAAAATCATCATGAAAGATATGAGTTCTTGACATCACCCATTCGAGCTCTTCCTTGCACTTACATAAGCCTAACACTATTTTTGAGCCAAAATTAGACTATCCTACAACCTTTTCACCTTCCAAAAGCTCAAAAAATTCTGCCTCCATCCTATAAACATGTTTTTCAATGTTATATATCTCATTTCAAGGTAAAATGATCATGAATTTCCTTTTAGACCTCTGGGTCTAGCCATGCCTAGTAGGTCTACCTACAACCCTAATTGTATAGACCTCCAAAAAGGAGTCCCTATTTTTTTTAGGATATTTATAATGATAAATTTTATGTTTAAAAAATTTAAAAACCTTATTTAAGATTCTCTCTAGCTTCATATTACTCCCCTATCACTCTTATCTTCATAATTGTCAGCTTCATGTACAAAGGAATTACCCCCTATCTGAGACAAAATAGGTGGTAATTATCCTATTTATCTATAATAAATAAAAATTATAGAGGAATTTTTAGGTGGTTAATACCATATACATAAATTTCCATCCTCTTTTCATATGATTAGACCCTTCAAAATCACTAAAATCTTAGACAAACCTGCATTTGAGCATTGTGTATAAGGATTTAAGGAATAGACTGATCCTTACTTTATTGAAACTCTTTCTTAGTTAAATACTCACTATGATAGTATTTTATAAATTTTAATGATCATATTAGTGTGTACCTATAATCCATTTAACACCTTAACCTTTGATATGTCATTTACACTCCTAAACCTCTTAAGACTAGGTTTACAAGTTTTGATTGTGTTCTACCTTCTATCCTCAAAATGACACTTCAATGTTAGTTTTAAGATGTTTAGGCATATTTAACATGATAATTACCTTTAAATAATTCATATTTAATTCTTTAATTCACCCAAGCTATTTTCAAACCCTACTTCTTTCCTAGGTAAGTCCATCTCTTACCTAGACTTCACTATCTTGTACCTTACCTATACTTTAACTTGATGTAGGTGTGTATGGCCTCAAATAAATTTAGACATGATATTTGATAAATTATATTTTGATCCCTAAAAGTGAAAATATGCATACATGAGCTAGTATTAATCTATCTTTGAGTCCTAGATCACTAATTAGGCATCAAGCTAGGGTCATTTTTTGAGTGTTTGTTATAGGTACTCATTTCAATATAGATGAACACCTATAAGTGTCTATAGAGTTTGGAAAACTATGTATCCATGTCATAAAGTGACCCTCATACCCATTTTGTGTTCCATTTCATCCATTGAACTATCCTAGTCATGAGTGAATACATTGTTACTTTTCAAGGTGCCAATTTATCACTTCACACCTCTAAAGCCTATAGATAATAATAGAACATTTTAGTGTGTTTCCAAGAAACTTTGGGATTTTCAAATACTACCTTCCTCTAGTCACTTTTCTGTCAAAACTTTCTTATCTATTATCCATGATAGAGGCTACTATATAAACATATTTTGGAGCTTCCAACCACTTTATAATCATGTTATATGTTAATCATAAAAGACCCTTTGACCTCTATTTTATACTTTCAGGGAAAAGATCCCTAAACACTACTACATCATGTTTGGGAGGTAATCTCCACTTCAAATTACCAACTTAGTCCTTCAAATAAGGTCACCATGACCTAAATCACAAAATAGGATATCAAAGAGGTTTCCATCCCAAATTCCAACCTCCTATATATCCATCTAGTTCTCTATTAACACCTTTTAGGGACTGGTTCCATAAATCAAACTTCTTGTCTCTTCAAGATAACCACACACCCTTTTGGTCTCTTTGATAGTCCAAACAAGTTTGTAATGGTCAAATGACATATTAGAAACCAAGAGTAGACTTCCTTCATATTTTTATCTTTCACACAAGAATCTCTAAAGCTCTACTAGTATACTGGTAGGTGAGTATCTTTGAGTATAAGATAGTGAGGATGCAAGAGTGAGTAACTAGAATGAAGAGTATCTTAAAATGTTGGAAAAACCTATGGAGAGGCCTTATAAAACCCTTAAAAACACATGAAATAGCCAAACCTACTAAACCAAAGCAAAAGATTCAAAAATTAGCTCATACAGGGACCCCTCATGGATGCAAAAGCATAAGAAGCTTCCTAGCTTCTTAACAATGGTTCATAAAAGAGCCATTATAATTTGACTTACACTAATTTTAATTTGACTAAGAACCCTCTCAACTCCCATGAACACTTCCCCCAACTCCATCTATAAATACTGCACCAAGCATTTAAAGTTGAAAAAGAAGGAGAAGAAGCAAAATCTGATATTTTTGAATTTTTTATGCACACCAAGCATAGGGAAGAGTTTAGGAAGCTCAATAGACACTATTCCCATGTTTTCACCTGAAGATGGATTCTCCAATTCTATATAAGTGCCATTAAGAGCCAATTTTTTGGGAGATTCCTCTATTTCAGTGCATGAAACTACTTATTTCCTATATCTAACCATTAATAACATGCTTTGACTTCATACACGTTATAATCCTTCTTGGTGACAAATTTCTTCCTTGGAAAAACCTATACAAGTCATTTAATGAGCCCAAAATGTGACCAAAAGACACTTTTGGCATATGAAACATGGGTAATGCATGACTTGGGTACACCTTAGAATAGCTAAATGACCCTATAACAACATTTATAAAATAATTTTAACCTTTAACCATAGTTGACTAGGGTTGGCTTGAGTTGACTAGACAAGTATAAGGAAGTTAGGCTTACACCAAGGCTAGAACAAGGATAGGTGAGATGATTAGACAAAAATGAGACCCTATAAGACATATGGAAACCTTTAAAACATTTCAATATGTAAGGTTTGACCCAATTTGACTAAAATTCAAATTGGTAAACATTATCTGACTTGTTGATAAAAGGTCTTATCCTTTTCAAAACCACTACATCCATCAATTACTCAGTGTAGTATGATATATGAGTTACCCTTATGATTCAAGGCTGAGTAACACTAATGAAGTTTGTTTTAACCACTCAAAATAAGCATCTCAACATGTCACCCTCAATTTATATAAGCCATTGTGGAGTGGGGTTGAATTGATGCCAGGGGATGAATTCCTAGCTTAACACTTCCCTAGAGAACTCATGGGGAGGCCATGAAATACCACCCACAAGCCAAAAAACATAAAAATAAATAAAGTGGAAGGACTTTATGGTCATTTTGGGGTCACCCAAATCATACAAATTTTGGGGAGGGTCTTAGTGACTTTATTTGTAAGCTTTTGGACCAAAGTGACAAATGCAAAGAGTGAGCATTTTTTATCACCCAAGGTCCTTAAAGGGGATGTGGAGAGAGCATACATGCAATACTTATCTTGATAAACAAACACTCAAAAAATAAGCATAAAAATGAAAACTCTTATGAGTATTTAACAAAAGTGAGAGTTCATGTTTATAACACCAAAATGAAATATGTAATGAAGTTTTATCCCTTTGGCATAATGTTTAATATTTAAACAAAACAAAAAATAACTCAAGTAAAGGATTTTAAAATACCAAATTCAAATGTGAGTTTTTACAACTTAAAGTGTTTATAACCACCTTTTCTTGGCCTTTGGATCCTACAAAAGATGTTAGGGGATCCTTGTGCTTAGAAGCAAAAAATAATTGGAAAATGACATTTGAGTTTTAGCTCTTGAGTTTCTAAAATTTTCCATAGAGTGTAAATTCATAGAAACATAGAGAAATATCACCACATTTCCTACAAAACCAAAATTGTTATGACAAAACCAAAAGTTTCCTAATAAATGAAGGTTAACGTAAAACTATAACTATTAATGCAATATTAAAACACTTAACACAATATTTCTAATCTTAATGCAAAATTTCAACTCTACCTTATAACATAAAATACTTAAGCATAAAACTGCCATAGTTGAGCAATATCATGATAGTTAGTGTAATATCACAATAGTTAAGGCAATACCACGATTGTAAATTCATAATATTTTTCAATATATCTACTTATCATACAATATCATAACTTATCGTGTAATATTGTAATTGAAAACACAAAACTACAATTGGAAATGCAATACCACAACTAGAAATAAAAAACTACAACTATAAATGTAATACCATAACTGGAAACACAAAACCATAATTAGAAATGCAATACCACAACTCCCTAGTTGCATTATTGTCAATAATGCAACTAAATTTGTAATAATGCAAAATAATAACTCCCTAGTTGCATTATTGTCAATAATTTAACTGACTTTGTAATAATGAAATTGGAAATACAAAACCACAACTCCATAGTTGCATTATTGTCAATAATTCAATTGAATTTGCAATAATGACATTAGAAATACAAAACTAGAACTCCCTCATTGCATTATTGTCAATAATGAAACTAACTTTGTAATAATGCAACTGACTTTGCAATAATGCATTTAGGAGTTGTAATAATGCAATTGGCAGTTAAAATATCATAACTTATCACACAAAATCACCACTTATCATGCAATATCATTATTGCAAAGTTGTGTTATTTTTAAATATTATAATTTTAGAGAGAAAAATGTGACTATACAGAGTAAATTCATGATTTCCAAGATAATGTCTTTAAGCCTTCAATTTCCACTTTTTTGGGCAACAAGTTTGGATTTTGACATGAAAATTGATATGAGGGTGCCGTAAAATTCTTTTAGAACAAATTTGTGGGTGCATGTCCCATCAATAATGCCATTATGTAAACAAGGAATACATAGAGGGGAGGTTAGTCTTTTGTTAGCCCAATAAAATAAATCAAAATAACACATTAAAATCCTAACACCTCTAGCCTAGATTCTAGGGAGAGAATAGGTACCAAGCATACAAGTGAAAACACAACTAGAACACCAAATAAATAAATTCTTATACCTTAATTGGAGTTTTAAATGGCTTGTTGAAGTGGCTTGTTTAGTTTGTGCATCAAGATGTCTTTTACAATGAATCTTTCTTTACTCCTCTCCTTGGAACCTTGTATTGATTACTTGGCTTATGAATTTAGCATGGTAACATTATACTAATGAAAATTTTATGGGATAAATACTTCATAATAACATTACACTATCAAATATTTGAAGATATTTAGGCATAATAACTTTACACCAAAAGATCTTAAAGATCAATAGGTATGGCCTTGTATTTATAGCCTCCAAAAGTTAACCCTCACCCAAGGTGAGTTAAGGTTGGTTTTAAACATGGAATGGGTTTAAACTAACCATAGGTGAGTTGAGGATAACTCCATTTGAGTTAATAGTTTTCATGTAATTATGATTTTAAATTACTAGGCATGGCTCTCAAATTAGATTTTTTAAGATATTTTGGAAGATCTTGACAACTCATAAAGGCAATGATGAAAAGGCTTGATTTTTTGATTTTTTGAATTTCCATTTTTAGATATTCATTAATTTCATATGGATAATTCATCTAATCATTTAATATTTTTTAATTTTTTTATTCATTTTGATTAGCATTTTATCTCTTTTAAGATTTGATCGAGTACCCCACTTAATGGGTCTATAGACCAAAATGCTAGTTTTTAGGTCACAAGGTGATTAAGGATAAATAAGTGAGGTTATTATTGAATATGGTAGAATACCCTTAATAGGGATGATTAAACATGATTATGAGAATTTGTGAATGATGTACAACCAAAATTGGGATGTTTAGTGATTTATAGGATTAATTTGTAATGTTTGGTAGAAATCAGTCTAAAGTTTGGTTGGAAGCTAGTTGTGGCTAGAATTGGGTTTCTATAATATGAATCATTGGTGCATGGACTCTAGTTTGTACTAAGGAATAAATTAAATAACTTGAGAGTTTTGGGAGATTCAAAAATTATTTTAAAAAAATCATAATCCACTATGCTTATAACGACAAGAATCTTTTTAGATACTACAATAGAATCTGGAAGGTAATTGAACACTTCAATGAATTCAACATATAGACATTATAATGATTGGATAAATATATGGTGGATGAATTGGTAATGGTTATGAGTACCTTGTAACCCATTTTTTACTCTAAATTGAGGATATTTTAGGTAGATTTGTTATCTAATCCTTTTATTCCAAATAATTTGAGAAACTTCTAGGTCTTAAATTTTGACTAGTATATTATCGATTTCATCACTAGTGCTGAAACACTTGAATCCCATATTATTGATGATGAGAGAGATGAGTCCAAGATATATAAATAAGGAATCATCAACATGAAAAATAACACCATACTAAAAGGTGTGATCTCACTGGAGAGGTTATTTGACATAGATTATCATGACAATGAAGATAAGAGATCACCTACCTGAATTATTTCTCAAGTTTATTACAATTCAGGAAAGGTATATGAATTAAATTTTTTATTTTAGGAAATACCTACACTAAGAAAGATAAATAAGAACTTATACATGACTTGAAATAATTTGTGGAGATTATTTCAAGGAGATGTGAGTATTTAACTATGTTCAACACTTCTATCCTTACACATACAATCCATCTAAAACCTAGTGTCAAACCATTCCACTAAAATAAAATACCAATCAATAAACTAATAGAACCTATAATATTTAAATAAGTTTAGAAGCTACTCTTAGTTAATAGCTTATATCCTTTTAGGTAATCCAACTAGGTATCCAATTTGGTGCCATTTTGAAAGAAGAGCAGAGAGATCCAACTATGCGTGGACTTCAAGAACCTCAAAAAGGATTCAAAGAATGATAATTATCCATTACCTTCACTATATGAAGTCCTAAAAATAATAAATGGTTCCCAAATGATTTCATTCCTAGATGGATACTCAGAATACAATTAAGGAGTGTTCAATTATGAAGATAAAATTGAAACAACATTTATAATAAAGTGGGGTATATACACATACAAGAGGATTAAATTTGGATTGATCAATGAAAATGTTACTTTCCAAAGGGACATGGACATTGCATTAAAAGATGTCATCAGTAAATACATTATCAATACATGGATGACCTGATTATATTTTTGAAAGATTGAGCTGACCATGTGAAGGAATTTAGAATTGTTTTTCAAAGATGCATATATCATGGTATTTCATTAAACATAAATAAATTCATATTTGGGCTAATCAAATGAAGGTTGTTGGTATTTATTAAGACCTTGAGAGACCTAAAGTAAATTTGAATATCCTAGTGACTGGTAATAAGAAGCAACTAAAGTCATTCTTTGGAAAAATCAACTTCATGAGGAAGTTAATTTTGGGCTTCATAGAGATAGTTTGACCACTAAACATCATGCTTAATAAGGATGAAAAGATTGAATGTAATCTTGAATCATAAGTGAATTTAGCTAAAATCAAGAATTCAATAATGATGACATTGGTTCTAACTAGTATATTATACATAGCCATTATACATTTACTTCTTTAATTTAGAGAATTCATTATTAAATAAATAAAATAGATAAAATAAGCTAGGGATGAGGTACTTATCTCCTTCATGCTCTCACCTCTCACAAATTCTAAACTCAAGTACTCAACCATTGATAAATAATATTTTTACTTAATCAAAAAATTTAATAAGTTGAGACACTACATCCTAAGCAACAAAGTATTTTCTCAAAGAGATAGTATTTCCATATTCATGAATTCAATAGATAAAATTGTGTTAAAATTGTACAACATTTTAGCTCAATTCTATGAACCATCATTAGGATGAGATAAGAAAATGAATAGTTTGAAAACTTAGGTATTCTATATGAAGCCTAGTAATGTTAGGTGTTTAGGAGGATTAATTCAATGGAGGATGACACTACAAAGGAAATAAACTTAAGAAATTAATTAATCCTCCTAACCACCTAACACTATTGGGCTAGATTATCATATCTTTAAATAGGATTCCTAAGTATGCAAACTATTCATTTTATTCTCTTAGCCTGAGTTGGATCATGGAGTGTGAGCTAAAATGTTGATGTAAATTTTTTGACATGGTTTTATCTAAAAAATTAACAATTTAAAGTATTTGTTGTTGTGCCTAATCTACTAGTCAAATCAATGTTGATACAAAATAATCTGGTCAAATGATGTGGGAAGTGGATGACCATCCTATAGGATTTTAACTTAGAACTTAAACCAATGAGTATTTTCATAGGTCAAGGAATCAACATAACCATGGAATAAGTTTATCTATATATTATTTTCCAACATGAGAAAGGCATCACTAATGATGATTGGTATAAGGATATTTTCCATTATTTATTAAACAATGAGTGTCCTCATCATATAAAATCCACTCAAATAAGAGTATTGCATATAAATAAAAACCACTTCATGATAAAATCAAGCATACTATAGAGAATAAATGATGAAATCATACATTTGATGAAACAAATTAAGCACTCCAAGAATTTCATGGCAAGTATAGGACTAGCCATGGATTAGGAAATGATCTAGTCCATAAAATAATAAGAGCAAGATATTAATGGATAATTTTATTAAAATATGAACATGATCTTGTTAGAATTTTCCTTACATGTCAAGTAGTTGCACATAAAGAACACTAACCAAATATGCCATTGCAGTCAATCATAGAGGTCATGACATTTGTAAATTGGGGAATCAAATTCATGGGTGCCATAAATGCCAATTACTTGGATAGACACAATTTTATATGCATTGAAAATAAAAATTGTACATGTTAGTATAAAGATAAAGAGTTAAATAACTACACGAGTGAAGTAGTGATCAATTTTCTTGAGGATACACTATCACCATATTTGGTATGCCATTTATTTTAATATTTGATAATGGCCCTACCTTATCTTCATTGTAATTTAGTGAGTACACCTATAATAATAATAATGTAATCCTTAATTTTTTGAATAGTTATTATACACAAATTAATGGGTTTTATGAATCAATGAATAAGAACTTACTAGGCATAATCAAGAAAATCTTGGAAAAGAATCCTAGGGACTAACATAATGATTTAAAGTTAGAATTATGGGATGATAGGACAAGAGTTAAGTCTTCATCAGGATCTTCCTCATATAATTTGGTTTATGTCCAAGACCCCATATTTACTATAAATATGAGTATCCCTACAATGTATTCATGAAGTATTACTTGGAAACTAATAACAAGTCAAAGTCCCACCTTCTAAACTTGATCCAATTAGAAGATACATGTGATGCAACTTTATTACAATCAATAAGCATAAAGGGGTTATCAAATGTTGGTTTGACAAAATATCCAATACCAAATCTTTTCAAATATTTGATTTAGTCATTATTTAGGACATGACTCATTAAAAAATGGGTCAAAATGGAAAATTTAAAGCCCTTTAGCTAGGACACTTCTAAATTTATGAAAACATGGGTGAGGATGTTTTTCACCTATAATTTATAACTAGTGATGATGTCTCATTGCTTGCAAATGGACAAGTCCTCAAACATTACTTCTAGGCTTAAACTATCTTAGTGTAGTCTCGTAAATAAATTTCTTTTGTTTTATTGGTTTCCTTTTTTATTTTGTTCTTTTTCCTTTCCTATTTTATTTGTCAATTTTTTCACTCCCTTTTGATTTCATCCTTGGGTTTACCCCAACCATTTTTACCTATGGTTATCATTTTGATCAATGAAAATTAATGGAAGAAATGGGTTTGTAAGTAACACATTTGGTGTTTTGATGCTAGAGTATTCCTTGACCATTTTATGGCTTTTGATTATGTTTTTAGGTTAATTTTGATGAATTTGACTATTGTATGTGTTATTAATTTTTTTTATTGTTTGGTTAAATCTAGCTAACCATTGAAAGTATCCTCTTGAAACCAAGCATAAATTTCATATCTTAAATGGTTTTTGAAGTTTTATGGGTAAATCTATTATGGTAAAGACTTAGGGTGAAAAATATATAATTTTTACTTATGTTTACCATTGTGGTCCCAAAACCTAATACGAGACATAAAAAAAGATAAAAGAATAATTTAAAATAAAATCAATTTTAGAAAAGCTTAGTTCTCGGTGATTCAAGCAACCTGTATGGGTTTATGAATGCCTAGATGGTAGTAGAGAAAGGCCTTTAATGGGACCATAGGAAAATCCACTATGGATATGGATGCTCACATAGAAGTGGAGAAATTCCCATGAAATTTTATCTAAGGTAGGGATTTTTGACAAGTTTGACCACACAGGTCAAACTATCACCCCCTAAAATTTAAAAAATTTCTTGTCATGCTTCTACAACCCTGTTTATGGCTTTGTCATGCCTTTGGTAGTATTTAAGTGATGATTTTTTAGACTTGTTATCATTATTCAAGGTAATGGATTTGGAAAGCTTTATAATGCCTTTAGATTCATTCTATTGGATCCTAGGGGTATGCCATATTATATCAAGAAGGTATATGGTCTGTTAGGTCAAGTTATTTCACTTGGTCACTTGGTTTAAAGACCATTAGTCTTATTTGATGAAATTAAGGTATTTTAACAAAGTTTAAGGTTTTAAGAGAAACCTAGGACTGTATTGTGACCAAACTAATCCTTATAAAGGAACTATATTTTCATGTTACATTGAATCAGATGATGAAGAGGTCATCTAAAGTTATAAGAGGTCTTGGAATGATATAACTTCTTTATATGAGATCATCTCTTTTACACTAGCTTTATTTGCACTTGGAGATGTTTTAGATGGATTTAAAGATGGTAAATATGTAATAAACATGCCATTACAATTTTAAAATCTTTATAATGAGTTTTTAATGTACTAATGTTAGAATGAAGTTAGTATAATTGTCTACATGTCAAAACAACCCAATTTTAGCTCAAAAAGGCAATTTTATGGGTTTGTACAGATTTGAGGAGCCCACTTCTAGGTGAAAATACATTAAAGGTGTATTTTTGTATTATATAGGTAATATTAATGAGTTTTAATCTCTCATAAGTCTTAACAATGTAAAACTTACTTCTCCTTCATCACCCTCTTCGCAAGGTCACAAGGGCAGTTTTCAAGTGCTTGATATGGACAAAGGAGAGAGATTTGGGTCCTAAATTTTTTTATATAGGAGGGGTAATAATAATATTAATATTTTTGAGCTATTATATTCATCCCATATCATTTATGAATAATAGTTAAGACCCCAGGGTGGTCTAAAATTACCTAAAAACCCCATAGGCTTATTTTCTTCTTTAAAGTGGCAATTTGAAACAAATTGAATGGTTAAAGACAACTGAAAGAGATGTATAAGATCTATCAAAGCATATCAAAAGTTTATCCAAACCCATTTTTCATGTGTGAGCCCAATTTTTCAATAAAGTGTAAGGAACTTATGTGACCCCTTCTCTTTACTTTGTTAGTATATTAGTTGTTATAGATGCATTTGCCTTATAAGTCATTCTATGAACATTTTGTTTTATACCATATTCATGGGAAGTAGTATTTTATTATATTAGACTTATTATATAAGTAAGTTTCGAGGCCAATAGAGGAAACCATGAATTGTTTGTATTTATCTTAGTCAAAGGAGGTTGCTCCTTCGAAGTGGCCTATAATTAATACAATTCCTTCAGTGTTTCTACTAATCATAGAAATATGTTATTTCATACATTTTTAGTAAATTAATCTACTATTTCATGCATTTTCATTAATGTTTTGTAGGAGGATCCTCTCATCTAGTATCAAAGTGCTTTTCAAGGCCAATTTTTTTCCTTTAGAAAGTCTTAACTTTGTTCTGCTACATCATCCATTTAAGTAATTTTTCAGAAAGTCTTAACTTTGTTTTGTTGTATAATTAATTTAAGTAATTATCTATATCATAATAATCTATTTTAGATCAAGGTAAAAACTTGAGTGCATAATTTTTGGGAGTGCTTGGGTGAAAGCCTTAAAACTCATTATGAGGAGTACCATAGGAACCCCAAAGTAGCTGGCCCATTGAGAGGACCTGATAGTGAAATAGGCATTGACGCCTTCTCGATTGAGTAGTTCCCCTCTATGAGGAAAACCAAGAGCTATCGCTAAGAGATAAATCTATGGCCAAATGTTTTTTGGAGAGTGGTACTTACTTATATGGCATTGATGGCTAGAGTGATATCTTTAAACCCTTAGGTAGCCATTGAAACTTGGAGTTCATTTTTATCAGTTTTAAAATATTACCGTGGGTATCTAAAAACATGCCATATCAAGTCTTCAAACTTGTACTAGTATTAGCATATTACCAGTAGAGTATTAGAAAACTACCATATCATATTTTTAGGAGAGTATCAATAGACTAGTTATACCAATTTTAGCATATTACCAATAGAGTATCAAAAAATTGTCATATCAAATCTATAGACTTGTCATATTAGTTTCAACATATTCCCAGTAGACTTGTCTTCCAAAACACATTAACTAGAAACAAGAGATTTTTTTTTCATTTTTTTACCATATCTCTCCATTCATAGCCTTGTTGATCTTCAAATTTCATCCAGATACCTAAAATTCCATTCCCCACATTTTCTTCCTTTAGGTACCATATCCCAATTCCACTCCTAATTCCCACAAATCTGAATTTACACATTTTTTGGGTTTTTCCATAACTTTTATTTTTGTTCGTTTGCCTCAAAATTTTTCCATAGTGTTCATCTTGTTGTTTTACTCCTTTGACCCTCTATGATAAATTTTCTAGTTTTTCCATTTTCACTCTTGAAATTGTCCTTTCCTTTGTCCATCATACTCCTACTATGCAAAAAAATTAGTAAAAGTAGATTTACCCATTCCTTTTTTTCCCAAATTCAAAAATTCCCTTACCAAACATGTCTTACCTCTAGTTTTCCTACCCATTCAAAAAAATTTATTCTAGTCATGGTAGTAACCCGAATAGGAGCAAAAAACATGGAGGATGAAATTTCTATCCTCAAAACCCACATCAAAGATTTTAATGAAAAAATTATCAACCTCAGTCTTCAACATACCACCATGAATAGTAGAAAACATCCAGAGTCCTCTTTAGACATCAGGTTTTATTCTTCCAATAATTTTTGTGGGCCAAAGCTTAATTTTTCTTGATTCAATGGTGTAGATCTGATTGGATGGATCTATCAGGCATTACAATACTTTAGTCTGCATAATAATTTTGATGATAAAAAGGTCCTACTTACATCCTTTCACTTGGAACATGGGGCCATTCAATGGTATCTTTAGTATACCAATGCTCATGATGAACCCATATGGACTGATTTTTACACCCTCATTTTCTAATAGTTTGGCCTAATGCTTTTGATGAATTCACTAGAGTACTCACTAAACTTCACCAAATAGGAACTGTGAGAGAATATCAAATAGAATTTGAAAAATTGGCCAATCACACAGAGGGATTGTTCGATGAATTATTCAAGATTTGCTTTGTTAGTGGACTAAAAGATATAATTTTCTTGGAGGTTAAAATGTTTTATCTGAACATAATGATGGAAGCCTAGGGTTGGCTATGTTGGCAGAGGACAAGATCACAGCTCAATAATGATTCAAATCTAATTTTTCTCCATTCAAAAATACAACTCCATAAAAATATCAAATAATGCTAGCCCCCAGAATCACTCCTATCAAGCATTTGATTGAATCAAAGATGTGAGCCTGTAGAGGAAAATGACTATGTTATAATTATGATGATAAATTCACTCAAGAACATCGATGTATAGAGCAAAATTTATACCTACTAGATGTGGATTATCCACCTAAAACTAAAGTTTTAAAAGATGCTCAACATATACAAGATAATCCAGAATAAGATCCATAGATTATGGAACCTACTTCTTAGGAAGAATAACTAGAGATCTCTCTCCATACCTTAGTAGGAGTCACCACCCCACAAACCATGCAAGTCAAGGGTTAATTTAAAAATCTCCCTCTCACAATACTCATTGATTTAGGTAACACCCATAACTTCATTTAACCTTAGATCACAAAATAGGTTGATTGTTTTATCCATCTTTGCTCCAACTTTGAAGTCATGTTACCAATGGGGGCACATTACCTTGTAAAAGGAGGTGTTACAATATGCATATCTCTATTGGATATTATAACTTGTGTTCTAACATATTTTCCATACCCTTAGGTGGATATGGTGTTGTTTTAGGAGCCCAATGGTTATGCAAACTTGGAATTATCTCATGAGATTTTTCTAAACTTTGGATGTAGTTTTTAGGCAATGGGAAAAAACACACATTGAAAGGCTTACAATCAGGGTCTCTTAGCATCATAAGTTCACATCACATGGAAAATATTCTTAAGAATAATTCATATAACATAATTACTTAGTTCCATTCCATTCAAATGAAACCATCAACAGTCTCCACTACTCCTTTTGATCTACAAACCATTTTATAGAGGTATGTAGGTGTCTTTGTCAAACTAGTGGGATTTCCACCTTTACAGACAGAGGACCACCATATTCATCTACTTCTTGGAATTTTTCCTTCCAACATTAGGCTTATTACTACTCATTTTATCAAAAAACTAAGATTGATATGCTCATTTAAGACATACTAAATCAAGGCATTATTCACCCTAGTACCAACCCATATTCTCCCTAGTTCTTATCCAAAAAAAATATGTGTCATGGAACCTATGCATTGACTTCCATACATTTAATCGCATCAAAATCAAGGATAAGTTTCTAATTCTTATTCTTTATGAGATTCATGGTGCTCATTTTTTTCCAAGTTGTATCTCCATTCTAGATATCACTAGATCTAACTTCATGAGGATGATATCCCTAAGACATCTTTTCACATGCATGATGGTCATTATAATTTTTTGGTTATGCTCTTTGACCTCACTAATTCCCCTTCAACATTCTAGACATTGATGAATAAAATATTTTGGTCCTACCTATGGAAATTCATTTTGGTCTTCTTCGATGATATCCTCATCTATAGTAAAACATGGTTTGAGCATCTCCAACATTTGGAGCTCACACTGCAACTTCTCTTTGATCATCTTCTCTATGCAAAACATTCCTAATGTGAGTTTGTTTAGGACAAAGTGGAGTATTTTGGGTGTATTATTTTAGTCTAAGGGGTTAGGGTAGATCCAAAAATATAGCTTCCATGACAAATTGGCCTCATCCTTAGATACTCAAGAGCCTCCATGGTTTTTTGGGGTTGGCTAGATACTATCATAAGTTTATCAAGTATTATGGGAAGATTTTAACTCCACTAATAGCTATATTGAAAAAGGATACTTTTACATGGACACTAGATAATAAGTGTGCATTTGAATAATTAAAACAAGTTATATGCACTACCCTTATTCTAGTTATGCCATATTTTGCCAAGACCTTCACTATCGAGAGTGATGCTTGTGGCAATAGACTTGGTGTTGTTATCCTCCAAGAAGGATGCCCCATTACATTCACTAGAAAATCCCTTTCTATAAATAATTTATTACTCTCTACTTATGATAAGGAAATGATGGCCATTTTACATGCAATATAAAAGTGGTGACCATACCTACTAGGGACTCATTTTTACATCAAAACTGATTTCCAGAGTCTAAAATATTTCCTAGAACAATTGGTCTCTACCCCATCACAATAGAAATGGGTAATAAAACTCATGGGTTATGAATATGAGATCACTTATAAGAAGGGTAAGGACAATATGGTGGTTGATGCTCTATCTCACACATTTGCAGACCAAGATTCCATTTAAGTTATTTTCATGCCTATTATGAATTAGTTGGACACTGTATAATAAGGGTATGTCAATGACTCATCATTATCTCAAATCATTAAATAGTTGTCCACTAACCCCTTTATAGTACCTTATTATTCTTGGGATGGTGTTTTTCTATGATACAAGGGTGGTCTGGTACTTCCCTAGAACATAGATCTTTAGTAAACTTTATTCTATGAACTACATGCTTCTCCATCCATAGGGCACTTAGGGTTTCTCAAAACTTATGAGTGGGCATGTCGTAAATCATTTTGGAAGGGAATGAAAAAGTCAATTCAATATATGGTGGTTGAATGTGATACCTACCAATGTAACAAGGATAAAATCACACTCATTCTTGGGTTACTCAAACCCTTACCCATCCCTACCAAGATTTAGATAGATATTTCTATGGATTTTATTGAGGGGATCCTTAAATCTAGAGGGAAAATAGTGATATTGATTTTGGTTATCTCCCCTGAAAATATAGTAATTTTTGTGCCCTCATTCATCCCTATACCACCTCCATAGTCGCACAATTTTTTTGGACCATAGTTTCCATTTTCATGGTATTCCTTCTTCTATTATCTCAGATTATGATGAAACCTTCACCATCCATTTTTGGATAGAACTATTTTAATGCATTAACACCCAATTGAAGATGAGTTTTGGTTATCATCCAAAAATGGTTGGCTATAATGAAATTATCAAAAAATGCTTAGAAACTTTCCTTCATTACTTCACCTTATAACAACAACACTAGTGGAAAAAATGGCTTCCTCTCATCAAATGGTGGTATAATATCTCATAACAAACCTCAAATAAAATGACTCCTTATAAATCAATCTATGGTTAAGCAACACTAGTGCTCCTATACAACCCTATTAGTTCACTAGTTCAAGCAGTCAACATGTTTTTTTGAACTTGGGATCATGATCCTTAGCACCCTGTGGGACAATCTTCATATGGCAGAAAATAGAATGAAATAATAGGCTAATCAACACCATTCTGAATGTACCTTTCAAGTAGGTGATATGGTTTTTCTTCACATGTAACCATACAAGCAATCCTCCCTAAAAATCAAAGGGCATCATAATCTATCTCCCAAGTTCTATGGGCCATATAAGGTTCTCTAAAATATTGGGTCAGTTGCTTATAAGTTGGAGCTCCCACCTTATTCTTGAGTTCATCTAGTATTTCATGTCTTTTTTTGAAGAAAGTTCTTGTCACAAACATAAGAGTGTAGGCTATTTTACTAGAAATTTATAATAAATGATCCATCCTTATTGAATCAAAGGCAATATTGGATAGGTGCACACACCAAATTTTCTCCTTCTCCATCATAGAGGTATTAATTCAGTGGTATAGAATATAATTAGAGGATGTAACATGGGAACTACTCTTTTAGATTCAGCACCAATTCCCACATCTGAAGCTTTAAGGACAAAGTTTTTTCAAGAGAGAGGGGATGCTAGGAAATTGTGTAACCCCTTGTCTTTAATTTGTTAGTATAATAATTACTATGGATGCATATGCTTTGTAAGTCATCGTATAAGAATTTTGTTTTATCCCACATTAATGAGAAGTAGTAGTGTCTTAGGTTAAACTTAGTATATAAGTAAGTGGCAAGGCCAATAGAGGCATCCAAAAATTATTTTTATTGAGCTTGCTCAAAGGAGGTTTCCCCCTTGAAGCAGCCTATGATCAATATAATTCCTTCAATGTTTCTTCTAATCATAGAAATCTATTATTTCATACGTTTTCAGGAAATTAATCTACTATTTCAAGTATTTTCATTAATTTTTTATAGGAGGATCCTCTCAGGATGAGGTCTATGAACTATTACTTGCTTGATTCCAAATATCATTTATTATCAGGGAATAATGACCCTTTTTTCTAGGAAGGATAGTGCCCAAAATTACACTTTCACTAGTGTGTGGATGTGTGGTCTATATAGGGTATAAAACCCAAATATTTGGTGCACATATTTATATATACTCTAGAATCACTCAAAATAGTATGATTTATGCACCAAGAATGAAAATGGGAGATAAAACATTGGTTGTAGGTATAATTTCATCTGGACTTTTATTTTTGAGGATGAAAATCCTCTGGTGTAGAATGCCTTGCATAACTTAAAAATATTTCTATGTTATGGGTGATTACAAGACTTAAGTACTATGATAGAATTGTCTTCATAGCAAGAACTAGCCAAAGATTTGAATGACACTATCCAAAATTATAAGATAAGCAAATAGAAGGACCAAATTTTCATCAAACCATGTAATAAGATCATAAATAATGAAGAATTAGTAGATTCCACTAATATAAATGAGGAATTAGATTGGAATGGATTGTTTGAAATAGATCAAGAAGTAGAGAATTAAAAATCCAAAGTTGTAGATCAAAATAGAAATCATTGCCAATGAAATATTAATGTTTATGAGCAAGAAGGACACTAAAAAATGCAAGATTCCATTCCAAGTGGTTCCAACAACATATATTAGGAGCCTTTAAAGAAGTTGTTAAGAAATATTGGAATAGAATAATCACCAAATCTTTCAATTTTTAGTGACTCTGGATGTGGAATGAGACTTTAGAAGCATTACAATTACTACAACATTACCAAGATGTTTTTCTAAAAAAATTCACAAAAATAAAAGAGAATGATTATTTTTTAAATGAAATGTACATAGAAATAAAGGAGTTGGTATATCCTATGAAAAAATAAACTTACAAGTTAAACCCTAACATGAATTTTAAAGTAAATTTTAATTGGATTGCATGAAAACCATAGGAATTACATATCTAGTGGAAAAGGTATAATGGGTCAACCCAATGGTGGTGTTGCCTAAGAAGTCTTGGTAAATTAGAGTATGTGGGGAATATCATTTAATAACACCTATATAAATTATAATTTTCTAATTCCTTTCAAATATGAACTCTTTGTGTTAGTCATGAGACATGAAGTGTACTTTATCACTGATGGGATCAATGGGTACCACTATATTCCAATCGTAATAGAGGATCAAACAAAAATACCATTTGAAACATAGTGGGGATATTTTTCATACAAGTTAAAGTTATTTGGTTTGAATAATTATCCATATTTGTTCTCTATGGTGGTATTCACTACCTTTAATTATTTTATCCATGATTTTTTTGAAGCCTACCTAGATGATTATGTTATTTGTTTCTTGTTCAAGGAGCACTTGTCTAAGCTATGAATTATGTTGTAACAATGTTGGGATTTTCACATTACACTAAACTTGAATATTTTTTTTTTCTCCACAAATTTGTGTATCATGTTAGGACACAGTGTGTAAGGATGTGATCTTGGTGGACCAATCTAAAATTACATTAATTATGGGTATGCCACCTCCCACAAGTTATACAAAGCTATGATCATTCTTGGGAAATACAAGATACTACAAGACTTTTTTAAAAATATATGTAGGTATATCTAACTCAATGGATAAGTTATTATGCAAATATATATGGTTAATTGGAAAAATGAGTTTCAAACAACATTTGTGGATATAAAGTAAAAATTGGTCATAATGCCCATTTTGGTCTTTCCTGACTAGAGCAAACCTTTCCATGTTCATGTATATGCCTGAATGACTATAGTAGAATTTATTTTGGTACAAATAGGAGATGTAGGATTAGACCATATTATCCACTTCACAATCCAAAACTATCAACTATAGAGAAAACCTATACAACTACAAAATGGTAAGTTTTGGCCATGGTATTTGCACTCTAATAGTTTAGAAATTACCTTATAAATAAATTATTTGAATTTTTCACTTATAATCAAGATTTATAATACTTAATAAATAATCATATGTTATAGGGAAGGATATCTCACTAGTTAATGATATTTCAATAGTTTCAATTTAGGATTAATGTCAAGCTAGGAAGGGAAAATGTGGGGCCATACCATTTAAGCTGAATATGTAATGGAGAAGAACCCAAAGAACTAAAAATTGAAACACCAAATGCACATTTTTTTCATTTATTTATGATTCCTAATAACATGGAAAACATAACATAATTTTTAAAATAGGGGATCTTCCCTATGCACTATGTAAAAATAGACAAAAAATAGTCGATAATAAGAGCCATCTTGTTCATCATCATTAATGGGTTTCTGTACAAAATGGGTAAGATGATGTAATGCATAGACTATCTTTAGAGCATGAATGAACTTAAATTATTGAGTAGGCACATAAATTAATCATAGGTGGATATTTTATAGGATAATCCACTGTAAGGAAAATACTTCAAACTGGTCTATCATGGCCTACTCTAATTCAAGATGCACACTAAGTCTTAAAATATTTTTACATATACCAAATGATGGGTAAGATTAATAAAATAGATGAGATTCCATTGAATATTATTATAGTGGATCATCCATTTGAGAAATGGGGAATTGACTTTGTAGGGCCAATCAATCCACCTAATACATATTGTAATGTAAGATTAAATATTAATGTAACAAACTACTTCTAAATGGTGAAAGCTACTGTGACACCAACTTGTAGGGATAAGGATTCATCCAAGTTCATGTTTGAAAATATTTTATCTAAATTTGGGTGTCTGATCAAACTAGTCATCAATAAAGTCACACATTTCCTAAATAACACCATTAAAACTATGATGGAGTTGTTTAATGATACCGCACCATAAAAATACAACTTATCATATGTAATCAAATGGATAAGTGGAAGAATACTATAAATTCCTAGGGAATATTTTCATAAGGATATGTAATTTACAAATATATGATTGGAGTATCATATTCCTATTATCTTATGAGCATACAAAATAAATTACAAGCATGTGATAGTTTTCACACCATTTCAGCTAGTTTATGAACTTGAAGTAGTAATGCCCATGGAATACATAGTTCTTAGTTTGTGTATTGAAATGATTATGATACTATTTGATTGATATTATATATATATAGTTTATGGATTTAATAAAAATTTAATAAAATATGTAAATGGTGTAATGAACACAATAAGTTAACAACCTAAGTTTGAAAGCATGGTATGATTGCAAACTATGATCTAAATAATTATTTATAAAATAAGTGTTCTTAATATATAAGAATATATTTAGATAATATTTAGATAAGTTTAACAATATATTTAAGGTACCTTATATCATTCATGACATCTTATAGCAAGGAACAATTATCTTAAAATATATTCAGGGAACCATTCTACTAGAACATGTAAATGGTTGTAGGCTTAAGCCTTATCATCAATAATATCTATTACTTATTTAATAAAAATGAGAGAAGATATTGAGTATCACAATTTAGTTTAGATTTTTTTATTAATGTATTATTTTACTATTGTTTTTAAGTTTTGTGTGTGTTTTTATAGTGAGATATCTATATCACAGGACATTAGAACTAGATTTGAAAATTCAAAGTTATAGAGTGTGATATGTGAATAAATACAAGATGAATGGAAGTCATATTTTAATATTTACACAAGATAATTAATTAATTCCAAAAATGAAGAGATGATAACCAACGTATAAAGAATGGATAATCAATAATCATCCAAACATTGTGAATGATGATACACTTGAAATATTTTAAATTTCCCAAAGTTGATCAAATGTCAAAATGAAATGATGTAAAATAAAATAAAGTGGATCAATGATAAGATGGTGTATCAAATCAAAAAATCTCATCATAAGACTCAATATTTTTAGATAGAATAACAAATGTCACATCACTAAGAACCAATTAGCATTAAGGCACAAGATAAAATCATTCCTAACTAAATCAACACATTAAAATTATTTTTTCAAATGGATTTAAGAAAAAAAATATATAACAAAGGGAAAAAGGAACACAAAGATATTACACACCATTTAAAATAAGATACCTATATGATATGTGTCTAATCCTATCAATCATACATAGATTCCTTGATAGTGTCACTACAGCCAAATAATTTATTAAAATATAATTGTAGTAGAGAACATGGATCATGAAAAACTCTTAATACCTCTCATAGATGTATAGAATGAGGAAATGGGGATTGGTATGACACTCAAACAAACTATATATCATTATCTATACCAGTTCAACTTCATTGACACTACACAAGATAATATGTTCAGCCATGACTAATCAACAAAAGCACAAGTAAGATCCCTAACACTTCAACACCCTCCATGAGGCTCTAATATTGAGTGACTCATAAAGATTACTAATTTTTATCAATTGGATGAGTTGAAGCTCATATTTATTATTATATATAATGAGGTTATGATTGATATTTCATAGTATGTCACCATTTTTATCAACCCTATAACCATGGTGTGAATAATAGAACTCCCAACTCAGGGAAAATCTCTTCTTCCCTAAAAAACCAAGGCTCCCCAAATTAATTAAAATACAAATGATAATTATAATAGGGAATCCATGGTGATACCTATTGACACAATTGATGACATGTCAGTGTACATTATATTTTTGTACATAATAAAGTCTTTCTGGCATATTACCAAATGAACATGATAGGAAATGAAAGGGATCATTAACATTGCCTCTAAAATTATCATGATGCACAAGAAATTTAATTAGCCTAAGTTTTTGGCTTCATATCTCATGAAAAATATTGAGAAGGTATGCATTGGAACATTGGATGTATTCTAATACCAATTTTAGTCCCACTACTCTATTTTACTTAGTAGAAGTCACCAAAGGGTCTAATAAACTTGAGGAAAAATTTTGTCCTACAAGTGAATTTTATAACCTTGCCTAAACCAAGATAAGGTAGTGATAAAATTAGATATCTAGGTTCAACAAATGGTGGGTTGATATCCAATCCCTAATTATATCTCGCCCCATGGTACCCAAGGATGTTCTAAAGTATCTAAGGAAGTGTGCATCTATCATAAAGTTACATGATGGGGTTCATATCAAAATCCATGAGCTACCCAAATAAACATCCACTCCAATACCCTTCTTCATTACCATGATGGATCCCAAGGTATAAGTCTTATGATAAAGATCCTTGGTTAATAGATTAGTGAAACCCTTATTATTTATGCCTCCATGTTCACAATAATCCCTACCTTTATAATCCAAAGCATAAACACATGTACCAATGTAGATATAATCAACTCCCTCACATACTACTAAGGTAAAATTAAAGGCACCCCCATATATAGACTCACCACTACCACCAAAGAAGAGGATCCATAACACCAAATCTTGGTTGGATAACAAGTATGTCCTAAAACTAATTGTAGAATGTTATCTTGTATAATTAAGAATAGAGCAAGAAAAATTTATATAGTCAATACTCAAAAAAATAGGTAAAGAGGTCTATGATAAATAATAATAAAAATAATTTTTCTTTTGGAAGGTAATATGCACCTACCAAGTGTAAAACTAGGTGTGATAAGACTTATGAGTTTATATCACCGAACCTCTTTCTTCAATAATAGTATGTATTGTATGGTAAGAAAAAATGCACAAATGTATTAAAACTAATCTATTTCATGTGGATGTAATTATAAGATCTTTTAGTGAACATGTTGAACACTCCCTATTGAAATAAATCCCACCACCAACTCTAGTAAGTAAAAGGACCCATTATATGTCTAGAGTGTCCTTAAAATCAAGGAATGGAAGGTTTCCTTTGTAAACCCATTGGTAGAAGTTGAAATTAAATATGCTTAGGGACTTAATAAATAGCCTTAAGAGATGGTTTGATCTTACAATAGATTGAATAAGAATCTCAATCCTCCACCATGTTCTAGTAAGAATGCATCAACATGAAAATGCATTGTGATTGAATCAACTTCATCATCTAATTAATAGTCACTACTTTATTCTACACCTCCTATCTAAGATCCAAAAGAGATAACTTCACCACAGCCTAAGTAGTCAACCAAAAAAATAGATATCATATCTCAATACAAGGTTTACATAACACAACAAGAAGAATAAAAGGCATAAAAGATAGCTACAAAGAGGATCAAAAAGTAGAGACAAATAAGAAGAAGGAATAGGAAAAACACAAGGTTGTTGAGGATGAGGAGGAGCAGAAGAAGTGAGAGGAGAAACACATGGGAGAGGCTTGTTGCGGATCAACCAACAATTTGATTACACTTATAAAAGCAATAAACTGTGAAATTAAATCAGATAGACAAGTAACTAGAATGATAAATAGCAAAGAACAAGAGATACAAGAAACCACCCTGAAAACTTGTATTAAACTCTTTACAAAAGGAATACAATTGAAGAAACTTCTTTCTTCCACACCTCTCTCAGATGTACAGATCTCTCTCTCAATCTCTTTCCCTCAAGAGCTCTCTCTCTCAAGTAAAATCAACTCTAACAACCTGGATTGATTCACCTATACAATTATGTACTATTCTTCAACATTCACATTCACTATAATAAGCTAAGAATATCTAATTCTACATATAGAATTAGGAAACTTGAGCATGCATTTACAACCAATAGTTAAGCCTCTTAAACAAGGGCTCTAAAAATAGTCTTACTAATAATAGAGATGCAGACTTAAGACTATGACTTAAATCTATCATGCAAACACTCAGTTCTATCCACAGAAATAGCTCTTTGGATGCACAAGTAATCGATGTCAATTCCTGCCTGCTTGCCTATGACCAACATCGATCGATCCCTGCCGATGCCAGCGTCTCCTAAACTGCTCCTACCCGATGTCAGTCACTCCTGACTAATGCCGGTGACTGTGTAAACCTACAACTATTAAAATGCACTCCTTGGTGAAGCTTTTAGGCTCCACACCTTAACAATCTCCCACTTGGAGATAAACAGCTGCACCAGTACCTATACAGTAACATCTTCTGGCTCCTCCATCTTCAACTCAATCATGAAGACCAACAGAAGTTGAATGAATATTTAACTTCTCCTTTGTAACCAGCTTGGTTAACATATCCACAAGATTCTTATCTGTATGACTTTTCTCCAGCTTCAACTCACCATCTTCCAATACCTGTCTTATGAAGTGGTACCTAGGCTGTATACACTTTGTTCTTGAATGAAAGGCTGAATTCTTAGCCAAATGAATTGCACTCTGACTATCACTATATAATCTACAACTCTCTTGCTCCTTTCCAAGCTCTTCCATGAACCATATCATCCATATCATCTCTTTGCTAGCCTCTGTGACTACAATATACTCTACTTCTGTAGTTGACAAGGCAACAACCTTCTGCAACTTTGATATCCAACTAACCGCCATTCCACCAACAGTGAAAACATATCCTGTGGTGCTCCTCCTGCCATCCAAATCACCTGCCATATCTGAATCTACATAACCATGTAGAGAAGTATCTAAACCTCCATAGCACAAATGCCTACTGCTGGTTCCTCTCAGATATCTAAGGATCCACTGAACTACTTTCCAATGTTCCTTTCCTAGATTGGCCATATACTTACTTACAACTCTCACTGCTTGGGCAATATCTGGTCTAGTACACACCATTTCATACATTAAACTCCCTACTACAAAATAATATGGAACTCTACTCATGTACTCTACCTCATCATGTGAATCAAGACATTGTTCTTTACTCAATTAAAAATGTCCAGCCAAAGGTGTGCTTACCGGTTTTGCATCCTACATATTGAACCGTTTCAACACCTTGTTCACATAATCCTCTTGAGACAAAATCAACCTATGACTTTTCTTGTCTCTCTTAATGCTCATGCCAAGGATTTTCTTTTCTACTCCAAAATCCTTCATGGCAAATGTTTGAGCTAATTTCACCTTAAGCTTAGAGATATCCTGCATGTGTGATCCTGTAACCAACATATCATCTACATACAACAATAGAATAATATATCTACCATTATCCAATCTCTTAAAATACACACAATGGTCAGATTGACACCTACTATAGCCATGCTCAATCATAAACCTATCAAATCTCAAATACCACTGTCTAGGAGCTTGCTTGAGGCCATACAAGCTTTTCTTCAATCTGCACACTAACTTCTCCTTACCTTTGACCTCAAATCCTTTTGGCTGTTCCATATATATTTCTTCATCCAAATCTCCATGAAGAAATGGTGTCTTAACATCAAGCTGCTCAAGATGCAAATCTTCAATAGCAACTAAAGACAGTATAATCTGTATAGAAGTCATTTTAACAATAGGAGAAAAAATCTCACCAAAATCAATACCTAGTTTTTGTGCAAATCCTTTCACTACTAACTTGGCCTTATATCTCATCTGTCCATTCTCACCTTCCTTCAATCTATAGGTCCATCTTTTCTTCAATGTCCTCTTACCAGCTGGCAACTCAACCAAATCCTATGTTTGGTTCTCTTTCAAGGACTCTATCTCCTCAACCATGCCATGCTCCCATTGATTCTTGGACTCCACCTGTATTGCTTCTTGAAAACTCTCTAGTTCTCCACCATCAATTAGCAATAAATAGAATAATGAAGGAGAATATCAAATTGGAGGTTTACTTACCCTTTTTGACCTCCTGATGGACATCTGAGACTCATCCACAACACGTTGTCTGCCCAAATTCTTTGACAGTGACTGACCTCGGTCACCTCTAGACCTGTTACTGGCTGACACCGATTCTTCCTGACCAACGTCAGTGCCTGTCATGCCAACGTCGGTCTCTGTATGACCGACATCAGTTTTTGATCTATCGACATCGATTCTTGCCTTTTCAATGTCAGTCTCTATGCTTTCTTGCAAGTGATTATTTATTCTTTCCACGAGCTCATTTTGGACCGTCACCTCATCCAATTCTCCATTGGTCTGCTTAGATTGATTCAGCTTCTTCAGCTGATCACTATACATCACTTTTTCATTGAAAACAACATCATGGCTCCTAATTATCTTATTAGTTCCTAGATTCCAAAATCTAAAATTAGAATCATTGGAGCCATAGCCAATAAATGCGCACCTCATAGTCTTAGCATTCAGCTTCTTTCTATTTTTCTTATCAATGTGCACAAAGGCTTCATAACCAAAAACTTTGAGAAAAGAGAGATATACCTTTTTACCTGTCCATGCCTCTTCTAAAATTCCACCATCCAGAGTTATAGAGGGTCCTTTGTTAATCAGGTACACTACAATGTCAACAACTTTTGCCCAAAACTCTAAGGGCAAACCAGCATGCAATCTCATACATCTTGCACGCTCCATGATTGTTCTATTCATCCTTTCAGCAATTCCATTTTGTTGAGGTGTCCTTGGAACCATCCTTTGCCTATGGATTCCATGCATATAACAATACCAGTTAAACTTATAGCTGTAAAACTCACCACCATTGTCAGATCTCAGGCACTTCAATCTTGTACCTGTTTCATTCTCAACCATAGCTTTCCAAATCTTAAAAGTCTCAAATACATTAGATTTATTCTTAATACAATATATCCATACCTTTCTTGTAGCATCATCTATGAATGAAACATAGTAATGTGATCCTCCAATAGAAGCAACCTGAGACAGTCCCCACATGTCTGTGTGAACAAGCTGCAACTTATGCTTCTTCTTTGTTGACCTAGTCTTGAGAAAACTCACTCTCTTCTATTTTCCAAAAACACAGTGCTCACAAAAATCTAGATCTATGCTTTTCAAATCTGAAAGCTTACCTTTAGACTTAAGAATTGACATTCCCTTCTCACTCATGTGGCCAAGCCTTGAGTGCCATAATTTTGCATCCACATCTGAAGTAGATAATACAGAAGGAGAATTGTTAGTAGCACAATTACATAAATAGAGAGTACCTACTCTCTTACCTCTAGCCATTACAAGTGCACCCTTGGTCACCTTCTAAGATTCAGCTGTGAGAGTTACTGTACAACCCTCATCCCCTAACTTTCCTGCAAAAATCAAATTCCTCTTCAAGCTAGGAACATGCATAACATCTCTCAACACCCATGTGTTGTCATTCTGCATTTTCAGCTGCACTTTACCTTTGCCAATAATTTTACAAGGCTCATCATCCCCTAAATACACTATTCCAAAATCTTCATGGATATAGTCACTAAAATATTCTCTATTAGGGGTAGCATGAAAAGATGCACCAGAATCTAAAACCCAAGATTCTATATTATTATGCAAAGAGAATATTAAAGCATCTTGTGCAGTACCTGCAACCTTTGATTCTTCTTTTCTTTCGTGCTGATTGTCCTCCTTAGGCTTTGACCAACAATCTCTGCTTATGTGCCCCATCTTTCCACAATTCCAGCATTGTGGCTTCCTGCCATTTTTGGATTTGGATCTACCTCTCACCTTAGACTTAGATCTTGATCTCCCTTTCTTGATCTTCTCTTTTTGCCTCCCCCTACTCTCAAAACTTAAAGCATTCTCTGATGTTTCCTCTATGCTTTTCTTGTGAATTTCTTCATTCAAGATAACACTAACAACATCCTCTACTTTTAGAATATTTGAAGCAAATGCAGTATTACTAACTACCATTACTAAGCTATGCCCACTTTCAGGCAAAGAACATAATATTAAAAGAGCTTTAATTTCATCATCAAACACTATATTGACTAAACTTAATTGATTTACAATTCCATGGAAATCATTCAGGTGATTAGATACAGATCCACCTTCCTACATACACAAATTAAATAACTGCTTCATAAGATATACCTTATTAGAAGCTGAGGGTTTTTCATACAAATTTGCTAAAGTAGTCATTAAATCTACCGTAGACTTTGCCTGTGATAAATTAGATATCACAGTAGATGCCAGACTCAGTCTTATAGACCCCAAAGCCTTTCTATCAAGAACTTCCCATTCTTCATCATCCATGTCTGTGGGCTTCTTTGCAATCCCACCTAATGGTTAGTATAGATCTTTCTGATACAGATAATCCTCTATCTGCATTCTCCAATGTTGATAATTTTTGCCATTGAACTTCTCCATTCTTAGTTTACTTTCTTCTACCATTGCTTCTCCCACTCAAATAAAAATCCCTATAGAAACCCTTGTGAGTAACCTGTAATCAATACACACTACATAGATCTGAACCACCTGTTAGTGAACCTGAGCTCTGATACCAATTGTTGGATATCAAGCTCTTAAACTTGCAACCAGGCTCTGATACCACTTGTTGGGGATCAACCAACAATTTGATTACACTTATGAAATCAATAAACCGTGGAATTAAATTAGATAGATAAGTAACTAAAATGATAAATAACAAAGAACAAGAGATACAAGAAACCACCCTGAAAACTTATATTAAACTCTTTACAAAAGGAATACAATTGAAGAAACTTCTTTCTTCCACACCTCTCTCAAATGTATAGAACTCTCTCTCAATCTCTTTCCCTCAAGAGCTCTCTCTCTCAAGTACAATCAACTCCAACAACCTGGATTGATTCACCTATACAATTCTATACTATTCTTCAACATTCACATTCACTACAATAAACTAAGAAGATCTAATTCTACATATAGAATTAGGAAACTTGAGCACGCATTTACAACCAACAGTTAAGCCTCTTGAATAAGGGCTCTAAAAATAGTCTTACTAATAATAGAGACATAGACTTAAGACTATGACTTAAATCTATCATGCAAACACTCGGTTTTGTCCATGAAAATAGCTCTCTAGACGCATAGGTAATCAATGCCAGTTCTTACCTACTTACCTGTGACTGATGTCGGCCAATGCCGACATCTCTTGAACTACTCTTAACCGATGTCGATCACTCCTGACTGATGCCAGTGACTGTGTAAACCTGCAACTGTTAAAGTGTGCTCCTTAGTGAAGCTTTTAGGCTCCACACCTTAACAAGGCTAAGGAATATGAGGTATAAAATAAAAGGACCAAATAAGTAGAATTGAAAAATAAAGAGGAAGAAGCTATGAGGAAACAAAAAGAGCAAACAAATCAAGAAGTGTACATAACACACAAGAATAAATATGAAATTGAGCTAGTAGCAAAAGTAAAAGAATAAAAGAAGGCAAAAGAATCACCACTCACTTAGGTAGAAAAATAAAATAAGTAATACCAATAATCGGAGGGTAAGAATAAGGGTGTGGAAAATGCCAAATCTAAGGTTGAGGTAGAAGCCAAAGCTAAGGTAAAGGTAGAGGCAAAATCCAAGGCTATAGTAGAGATCAAGGTTGAATAAGAAATCATAGCCAAAAAGACAAGAAATGCTATTAAGATGATGGGGATACCTAAGACCCAACAACCATCATACACATTTTAGGGCTCAAATTCTACCCAAAGAGGTATATAGGAGGAGGAATCCCATCATAGTTCACAAATATCTATCCAATGGTTATGAGATATCCTTATACCCTCCACGCATCACACAAAATTTTCTCTATCCATGTCATAAATCAATAAAACACATGTGGTGGTTGTGACTTCAAATTTAGCCTTAGATATAATGGTGAAATAAGCATCACCTAATGTTTCACAGCTAGATCTATCTATTAAAATTGATGGAATAGTTTTATTTCATGAATCCTTCATGTAGGTGTATTATTATGTCAATAGGTGTTATATATTTAGGAGGAGAACACATATATCAACCTCTACCTTACCAAAATTAGTGAACTAATTGATGATACATGTCTTTCCTTGGTGGCTCAAGTTTTGGGTAACCAAGTCATGCTAGAAGATAAATAGTTCACATCCCTCCTTTCTTAGCTCATAAAAGACTAGATTGCTATGTAAAAGTTGTATAAACTTCACATGTATGGCCAAATATCAAGGTTGAGATAGAAGCTATTTTTGAGCTCCTCTAGGAATATGAACATGTTATCAACATTGTTTTACATCAAGTTCAAAATATAAATCAAAACATGATTGAATAGAAGTAACAGTTGTCTAACACATGTATGGAGGCCAATCTAGAGTTCACAAAGGATAATAAATACAGAGTTTTCATGGAAGACTATTCCACTACTTTAGATTCATTAGACATCTCACTCAAGCAATCATTTCAATCTAGAGATAGTGTCGTGCTGAAGATGGAGACTTAGAAAAGTGAAATATTATGTAATACATTTTTTTGGTATTCAAATTAGGAGGCATGTATATAAATAGATGAGTTATCCCAAGACATTGAATTTAAAATATATAATTCATAAGCTATGATCTTAATGATGGAAGATGAGGACATCCAAAATTTGGTTGATGACAAGTGTCATTGCACACTAGAATTAATATGGTAAAAAAATCTATCATATATTGGACATTATTCAAAAAAGACATGTCTCATTTGGATAGCTCTATCTTATACATCATCTAGGATCCTCAAATTTTTCCTCAAAATCAACTCCAATAGGATCTCCATTAGAAAACAAGTTATAAATTTGTAGCCTATGCCTCAACCATAGAAACCACCTACACCAACTAATTCTACAATAATAAATTCTTCTTTAGCATCTCAATTATAACCATCTATGTATCATCCTATAACTTAGTAAACATAGTTTATGACACCGCCTTCATTTTATTACTATAACCACTCCATTTTTGCATTTTTGGAAGCATTTTGTAGTAGGAAGGCTTTAAATAAGAAGAACATGGCCAATTTGGTTAAAACCCCATAAATTACAGCCACTTTGTTAGGCTAATCTATTAAAAACCCATAAGGGAAGTATATTAGTATGTTACTTATTTGAAAACTTGAAAGGGTAGCTAATTAGTGTGCAAGAGGTAAATAATAGTCAATGGGACCTCAAGCAATTACTACAACTTATGCTTTTAGTCTGGTTCCTCTACGTAGTAATTTTTTTAGATTCAACATAGGATACACTTCATGTGAATTTTTCTTAGGATGAAATAATTATTTAAGTCTAAGAAAGTTTTGGTAATAAATAGGGCTAAAAAAATCATAGATTTTAATTGTTATACACATGTACTACTCACACTATTTTGTCTTTTTAAACTACTTTTTATGTATTTGGCACTTGAAATCATATCAAGAGTCTTATGAATTTGAAGAGTCATTATTTTATTTGTATAAAAAGTATGTAATGTGAAGTGACAATTAATTTTCAAATATCTATATATATATATATCACTTAGTTTTATTTTAAAATATTTATGATTTGATAGAGATCAATATAGAGTTCTGAATTGGTTTTTCCCACATCTTTTATCATTATTTTTTGCACAATGATTGCTCTATTTTTTTAAATTTATGTATTTGTGTATATATATATATATATATATATATATATATATATATATATATATATATATATATATATATATATATATATATATATATATATATGACTAATTTATCTATCATAAATACATCTTATTTAGTTAAATAATACTTTTTTTCAATCTATATTATAAGTATGTTTCTACTTTGCACAATTATCCCTATAATAACATGTTTTGATTGATTTTTAAGGAACCTTTGCTAACAAAATAATTTTGTTAAAATCCATTTGGAAGCTAATTACACACATAAACATCTTTTATTGGAGGGAGAGATATGATATTGCATTCCAAGCATGTTTTGAGGACAATAAATGGAGCTTTTGCTAAATTAATAAAATGTCTCCTAGGAGAAACTAATAATACAATGTGTGGTGTAGGTTCTAAAACTACATGTATTGTTTCCTTTTGATCATTATTATTATAATTTGGCCTTAGATTATATGGTGGATTACTTGAATTATTAATATTATAATTTTTATTGGTTTCATAATTAAGCTTATTTTTTTCCAATAATTTGACTTCTTAACTTTAACTATATGACATAAATATGTGAATGATAATAATTTATTCCACATAATGAATTCATATATTGGTAGAGGCAATATATTTTTGAATATATCTTGGATTTATTTATATCCTATAAAATTTGTCATTTAAGATAGCATCATATTATACTTTAAGACATATTTTGTGATAGGCTCATAATATTTTTGTTTGATTTTGGATTGAGCATATGAAATCTTCTCACCGATATTGATTGAGAAATGTGATAGAAACATGTTATCCAAAGGATAGAAATCATGGACCAATTGATGTGGTAAATCATAAAAAACATTTTAAATCATATTCCTTTAGACTTTTTGAAAATAATTTGGTTAGTAATTATCATTGGATGCATAGGACAAACATGTTGTGTTTAATTCTCTCAAAAAACACTAAAGGTCAACCTTTCCATCATATAGTTTAATCTTGGATGTCAAACAAATTATTTTTAGAGGATATGATGTTATGTGTTGTGCCATTGGAGTGTTCAATAAAGTGTGAGAATCAAGTGATTGATTAGATTTACAATAACTTTGATATAAATGTAACACCTTAGTTAGGAGAGATTGAATATTATGCTTAAAGTATTATATATTGAGATAATAATAATAATGTGTGTTAGCCAAAGGATGTGATCCAAAAGATTGAGTATGAATTAGCATATTAATATACTAATATTCATGGGTTTCCCACATATTATATGGTGGTAAAAAATTTGGATTCAAAAGTCTCAAAAAAGGTAAATAACCATAGGATTAGAAATCTTAGAGGATTGACCGTTATATGCCTTATTAATTTCCTCTCTAATAATATATGAATATTTATTACATATCTTGATTTTTTGAAATAAATTATTATAACTATATTTTATTTATGTCATCAAATCTATTATCTAGTTATTCCATTATGGTATTATCAACTAAAATATGAAAATATTCAACTTGAGGATAACTTAATGTATCACTACATCTAAGTAGTTTTTTTATTAAATTGAATAAAACTTGGAATAAAAACTTGGAACATTTTTTATAATAAATAATTCATAAAATATAAAACCCCTAGGATAGTAATGTGAAACAACAAAAGGAAGGATATAAACCTTAGAAACATCTATGGTTAGGGTATTGAAACATTCAATCAATAGTTAGGTTCACTAATATGTTTTATCAATTTTTTAATTAAGATATATTAAATAATAATTAGATAAATTAATACATAAAATTATAATGTTATAGATATGTAATAAATGATAGAAACTAAATTATAACTTACTAAATATTGAAACATGCTAAAATGGAAATACCAAATAAAAATATAACTTATTTAGAAATCAATTGTGCAGGACTATAGTTACAACTTTGAAATTGACTCTATGACTATGTAATGATGTTGTGAATTAGTAATATTTATTCACTTCTATCTTAGACAAGTTTATTATAATTGGATATGGGCAACATGTCCTAGTGTCCTTAGGGTGTGTCAACATCTTGTGAGGTTTATCTCCATGTGACTAATATGACGGGTTCACTTTCCCTTGTATTCCTATTTGACTATGAGAGAGATCTCAATATATTATGAAAACCATTTTTTACCTTATTGTTCACTTTTGTGAATAATAATTCTAATTTTGTAGATGAAGAATATGATTGTGAATTTAATTATTATGATTATGATTATGAATATGAATATCAAGAGGATTGGTATAATAGTGATGAATATAGTAAATAATAAAATGAATAAATTGAGTATGAAATAGAATATCCTACATCTAATTATATTTTACATTATTCTATTAATATTAAACTATAACAATAGGAAAGTAAACAACATAAAAAAATACGTGATCCTAAAATCTTAATTTCAGATTTGAATCAACAAGATACATTTACTCATGACATGCACAAATTACTCCACATAAGAAACTATGTGAATTATACCCATTTAGAACATAGCTTACCACAATAATTTACTAAAGTAATTCATCTTATCCAGTGCTACAAAATGCAAGGGAATAAAATGTGCATGTAATATGATGTTATTATTTAAAATAGATGTGATAATAACCCTAAGTTATGTACTAATGTTTCTATACAAAGATATTCAAATTTATTCAATGATGTTTATATAGAAAGTGATTCCAAGTTATACAATGATGTTTCTATAGAAAGTGATTCCAAGTTATGCAATGATGTTTCTATAAAAAGTGATTCCAAGTTATGCAATGAAGCTTCCATAGAAAAGTGATTTGAAGTTATGTAATGATTGAAATTTTAATTTCAAAGAGAAAAATTCCAAGTCTTTTTATGATAAAAATATTTTTGATGATGTTATTACACCTATATTTAATATATATTGTGAGTCAAAACCTATACCATTCCTACTAGACATATTGTCTCCATGATTCATGCAATAAGTGACATCCAAAATAAAATTCAATTTTTGTTCCTAAATGTCTCATCACTTGAGTATGAAATTTCACATACCAATGATGTTTAGTATGCTAATGTAAATTTCATATCTTTTTTTCCTTAAAAATATTGCATGGCACAAAATATAGAAGAAACAACAATATACAACTAAGGAAATTAATAAAAATGAAGTTACACATGAGTCAAATGTTGCAAATAATAAAATTCTATATAAAAAATTATATCTAAGTAAATGGATAAGAAATAGGTGACAACACAAATCAATTATAAGGAACCAAATTACATGAGTTCACCTCCTTGAAATATAAATCAACCCATTAAGTTTGATAATTTAAAGGATAGGCCAAGTGCTATCTTATATACATTAATGGATAAGATTTGATATTTTATCAATAATTTCTATGATATGTGTTATAGATTATCCATATACCTCCCATTATTATATTTTCAAATCCTTTGTACTTTATCTTGATTTTTATATTGATGTATGTTAAAATTTTAAATATATCAAAAATATAAAAACATTCAAATATTACAAAAATAATAAATCAAAAACTATGAATGACATAATTTATAGTTATTTTTTCATATATTTTACTTATCACATTTTTGGTAGTTTTTATATATCCTTTTTCATAAATACATACATTTCATGGAATATGAGTGCAATGTAGAATTCTATACTTGGGGCCCATGTTAATTTTGGGTACATATTATTCCAAAAGTCACATTGATATAAGTTATATATTTCTATGACCTAAAGTTACATTTACCAAGTTGATCGATATTGATTGATTATACATGTCTAGCTATTACTCATACTCTATATAGTTATATATTTTAAGGATATGTTACTTTATTATGTTATGACATTGACATACATGGATGGTGTAGAATAGATTTCTGGTTTTATCCTTTTTTATGTTTTATATCCTTCATAATAGGCTTGTCATTTCTCATCTATTATATGTGTCCCTTGACCTTGTATACATTAAATTCACTTGTCTATTGCATGTGTCCCTTAGCCTTATATGTGTAAAAATTATTTTCCATTCTTTTTGGTCCTTTACCTTGTGTGTGTGACATTTATTATCCATTATTTTTAGTCCTTGGCCTTTTGTGTGAAACATTTATTGTCCCTTATATGTATCACTTAGCTTGATGTGTGAAATTTTTGGCTATTGCATGCAATTATATTGTGTGCATCATGGCCATGACATTTTATGCTTATGATTGGATTAATGTAGGATTATCTATTGATCTTATTGAGTTTTTTGAGTTTATATGTATTTTTTTCCATGTCACATGCCTCCCCTTTGTGTGTGATTTCATGATTCACATCATTTACCTTCAATGCACAATTTTATTTAGATATTATATTATTGATGGTTATCACTATGTGCATAACTTATATATACATAATGACATGATACTTATATGCCTTATGACATATGTTTCATACATTATTTGATGGAATATTCATTAATATGGCCTAAAATTTGAGATTATTGGATTAAACTATCTAATTTAATCACTCAAACTTCAAACCACTACGTAAATTGATAATACCATTAAGACCAAAATGCAAATGGATGAACACGATTCAAAACCAAAACTATGATCCTAAAGCTAAATTCTCTACACCATGATTAAATATAATAAAATACAAGGAAATTTAGATTTATTACCTTAGACTCAAATTGACATGATGATGGCATGAGAAGGATGTTTGATGAAGAATTCAATGACTAAATTGGCATGGAGAAGTTAGATAGCTACTCATTGGTCTTCTATGGAAGAGAGGAGTTATTTAAATAGAAAGAGAAAGGAAATATCTATGGTAGATACTTGAAGTTAGGTTGAGTAGATCAAGGGTTGAGGATTATCCCAAGAATTTAAAACTCCTTAGAAGTCTCAGGATTTATATGATTCTAGAGAGGAAGGATTGGAATAGAGAGGATTCTAAAATCCTTTAATTCTAGAATCCTCTTAGGGATTAGTTAAGATTATGAATGGGATTAGATAGGGATTAGGTAGGTTATTAGGGGCTAGGGGTGTATGAGATCTTAGGAATAGGTTAGTAGGTGGGCCATTGGGAATTTACAATTCCTAAATAAGAGGTAAGTGGGATTAAGATGGGATAATGGGGATTTAGGATAAATTAATAATGAAGTGGAATAGAATAAGCTTAGTGGATGAAGGATGATGAGGGTATATGTCAGACAAATTATTATGAAAAGTGGGACATTAGTGGGATTAACTGAGATGAGTGAAATTAGTGTTAACTAATATTATTATTAGTGATGTTAAAATAAACAAGTTGATTAAGGTGCATACATTTTCCCCCTCTTTGAAAGGGCATTACAAGTGGATTATGTATGAGTAATGATCTTTCAAAGAAAACCCATGTCATGGATTATGTTAGTAAATTATGTTAGGGGATATGATTCCCCCTCAAGAGGACATGCAAGGAAGAATGAGATGGATGGACACTTAAAATAAAAAATGAGGGGTACAATACAGTGGATAGACTATGGGATGAGATGCTAGATGTGAGATATATGATGAAGAGGATAAAGTTGACTTGAATTATGAACTAAAAATTGGTGATGCCTCTAGTAAGGACACATGGATAGGAGTAACGATGATGGGTGTCAAAATTATCGACACATGCTAAGGGGGAATAAACTATAACTTGATGATGATAGGATTAAATGGCCATAATATTTAGATGTATCCCAAGCAGGAGATCTATATGCCAAAATAAGATGATGAATTGATAAAATTGATGATAGGTGTGGCTCAAAGCTATAATTGAATGATATGATGTATAGGATGAGAGAGAAGAAACAATAATATGAATAAGTGACCATTGATGTAGGATGGGAGGATGATGATAGTGATAGTGGTTGAGCTATTCTTGGGTATTAAAAAGTGGCCAAGTGTTGCCTACATAATCTAAAAATACCTCAGGGTGATGTATTTCTAACTTGAGGATAAATGATAATTGATGGATGTAGATGATGATGATGATTAATGATTAGATGATGTTAGTGAGTAAAGGATATGACTAAGATGAGGATAAAATATTGGATGTTAGTTATATGGGCCAAGAGGATTAGATTAATGAAGGGAAGAGGGATGATTAGATAAATGATGAGGTCATAAGCAATCAATCCATTACAAATGTCATAAATCTCATCATAGTCTAAGTAATCCAATAAATATATCACTTGGTAGTGTACCCCATGATATAAGTATGAGAAAGAGGACATTGTGCCAAAGTGCATAAAATGGGAAAGTAGAAAACTCTGCATCCTCAAGGATACTTAAAAGGATTATTATGACCTCATATAATCCTCATTAATTTCTCAATATACAAAAGAGACACCAAAAACATAAGACAAACAAGATAAAATACATGCATACAAGATAAACAAAACAAACAAGTGACACACACAAGTATCTACATGCAATGTCATAGTGCCTTTCCTAATGATAGGGTTAGTGATTGGGTGATAGACTTGTATTTGGAGAGGATGATCATGATTAGGGTTAGGATGAGGATAAGGACTTGGATGAAGATATATATTTCATGTTTCCCCTAGTTGTGGATAGAAGGATGGAGGATAGGAAAAGGTCTTTGAATAGTGATTTAGTCTTGAAATCAAATTAAAAAGTGGCCAAGGAAGGTTATTTAAAAAATTTATGACCAAGGATTACCAATAGATGAGGCCTTGTAAGAGTTTAATCTATTAAGGAGACCAGGAGGTGATGGGATCAAATAACTTTCAAAATATCAAAATAGTGATTGGATGGGTGCTAGGTATGAAGAGGCAATGATAAAGATAGTCATGAGATCAAGTACCTTCCACACTAGCAAAGAGGTGATGTGATGGGTGATAGGTGTGAAGAGGCATTGATAGGGAAATGATGGGTGCCAGATTAAATTCTTTGACAAGGTTATGTGTGCCAATAATACTTAGGCCAAGGATAAGATTGAATATATGAAGGAATGGGTGACCACTAGGATTGGATTTCAAGATGAAATGTTGTATCCAAGGATGATATATGGGAAGACAAAAAAACAAGATAGATATGGATATCAGATGGTATGAAGATGGATGCAACTAGGGGATTAGGCATAAGAAAAGACACCATAGAGTAGGATTATTGGGATTTTTGAATTTTTATGATTTTAAAGGTTTTTGACATATTTTAATTTTTAGTGTTTTTTTGTATATGATTTCACACTATAAAAATGGGGTTACTAGCAAAGGGAATACCAATCCTAGAAACCATGACAAGGATAGAGATGAGGATGATGTTGAAAAGGGGATGAGGGTGATGGGATGAGGACCAATGAATAAGGGACTAAGGATTGACAATGACCACATCATGAAGAGAAAAAAAATTTAGTTGCATGAGTGTCTATTGGAGGATATGCTAAGATGATTCAAAGATAGTTTGAAAAACACCTTCCTCATCCTTATGAAGGCTAAGACAAGAAGAAAGGAGGGACATAATAGATTCGATGATATGATGATGGGTAATAATAATGGATGGAGGGGATGAAATAGATGGGATGGATGATAAATTATGGATTGTGCCCCTAAGTGTTAAGGTACAATGTAGATAATATATTATTTTACCATGATGTTGGGAACTAGTTTTCATCATGGTACTTTCCTAAGGCACTAGCAGACTAGTTTTCACCATTAGATGAATGATTTTTTTTGGATTTTAACTTTGACTTTATTAGGCATATTGATTTATTGGATATGGATGAAAAGCAAGATGTATACATTGTTTTGATATTAAACCAACATATGTTATTTATATATTTGATGCTATGATCATGTCTCGATGGCCTTTATTGATTCTTGATTTAGCATCCTCTATATATTTTGACTAGGTGTCTTTGTAACCCCTATGAGGGATAATGTTTCCTAGGGATTTGAGATATGGTATATATGGGATGATGTCAATATTTTGATGATGGGATATATGATGGGATTGAGGACTATGATTATGATGGATAATATGATGGGATGGGGAGTGGAAATGGGGTTTAACAATTGCATACACCATTAGATATGGTGGAAGGAATTATTTAGATTGGTACCATGAGAGTAAGGGATTTAAGACCTTTTGATTTTTTGATTCTTTGACCCAAGAATAAAAAGGATGATTGGCCTAAAATTATTATTTGTGTCTTTATTTTGAATGCTTTATTAGATTTGACTTTGATTTCCTCTTGGTGCTTGATTTTAGGCTTCACTAGAGGAGATTGATTTTTGAATTGATATATGATTATTTTGACTTTGATATGCCCTTAGTGCTGAATTTTGGGATTTATTAGGGGAAGACATTTTTTTATTAGGTTGATGATTTGATTTTTATTTATTTTAATTGATAGGATGAAAGATTATTTGTTCATGACTTATTATTTTTAGATGATGGTCTTAAAACTATTTATTTGTGGCACATGATATGGAATGCAAAGGGGAATCCAATGATGCATGTTCCTATTCATCCCCATTATATAGTGGGTTTTAGGGATTGTGGAGGTGAGGTGGATGAGGAATGGTGTGTGATGTATTGAGGGGATAATGGGTATCATAGTCCTCATAAAGGCCACTGGGATCCCTAATCTCAATGTTAAAGAATGTATCTTCAAGAATCTCAAAAGGATCACTAAGACACACATCTGAGGTGGGATCAAATCCAATCTAAGAATTAGATAAAGTGTTCAAAAATTTAGTTATGAATTCATCATATTGATTAGGATCCAAAGATATTCTTGGTGATGTATTATAGGTATCTAGTTAAAAGGTATCCTAAAAAATATAGCCATTATCAACATCTACTACAATGTCAAAGAAGGATGATGTCTATGATGAAGAATTTGAATTGGATATGAAGTTTTTAAGATGATCTTAATCAAGATAAGACTTCTAATGCTGACCTTGATGTAGACTCTGATGTAATGTTTCTAGTAGAATATTTATTGTCTATAGTTGGCCTCTTAATAAGGGGTATTTGATGTGATGGTAGAGAGGGAGATGATGGATGTATGATAGGCCCAAATTAGGAGTCATGAAATAGGGAAGGACTAATCTTATGGGGAAGAGACTCATATTTAATGTAGGAATTGTCTAATATGGGGGGATGATGGAGGAGGGGTGTGGTGTCTTGACCTTAGCTTGGAAGGGGAAGGGATTGATCAGGAATGAAATCTTGTCATTCCTCTTCTTATTCACCTAGGGATATAGACTCATCTGGTTCTTCCTCAATAAATATGTCCCCATGGTTGATGAGGTATTGGACATAGTCTTTAAAAGGTTAACATTGATTAATGGTATGCCCCCAAGTTTGATGATAAATGCAGTATTGATTATCTATATACCAAGTGGGCTTAGGCTTAATGGGATCAATATGTTAGATAGGTGGATATACCATCATGTTAATGTGAATAATTGTTTGAAAAGGGATTCTAAGGACATAAGAAGTGGATTTTAAGGGCAACCTTTATTATGTGACTTAGATTTGGAAGCATTGGGTTTTAGATTAGATGATTGTTGATATGACCAAGTGGATGTACTAGTAGTAGATGAAGTGGCTAATATTGGATTACCTTTGCTATTATGAGAATGGGAAATATATGGTTTATGACCAATGGGTAGAGGATTGGTACATGATTTACATGAAGGGTCTTATATAGGAGGTATAATGAGTTGAAGGGGATAAATACCTTTAGGAAGTGGGACACCAATTAGAATAAGTTACAAGAGTATCTTATCCTTATTAGTAGCTATGTATTGGTCTATGAAAGTGGGGTCTAAATCCATCAGGTTTGAATGATAAGAGATGGATGATGTGATGGAGGCTAAGGTTTAAGTATGGTTCCTCAAACAAAGTAGGTTAAAATGAATAAGATAGTATGATTAGGTGATGATGGATGAATGGATTAAAGACTAAGAACAAATTTTAGATCGATATTACAATAGGTGATAATGACCTATCCATAATGCATAGGTGTCAAGCTAGCAAAAGGATTAAGGATTTTATGGGTGTCTAGATTCAAATTAGCAAGAGGATAAGATGATGGGTTATAGTTATGAGTAGGCAAGGATGATAGAGACTAGATTGATGATGATGGGTTTGTTATATTGATACTGACAAAGTGATAAGATGATAGTAGAATATTGACTAGGTATGAGATCTGATCATATGATGAGTGATAGTGGACTAGGATGGTAAAATGATAGATATGGATAATACTAGCTCAAAACATTAGACTAATTTTCTCAAAATAGGGTGGGGTATGATTATGTGATGAAGGTGATTAAGATAACATTGCAAAGATAAGTATGATGATAGGTGATGATGAAGTGATGAAGGGGAAATAATGGTATGGGGGTGAATCATGGTAATGTAAACGAGATGGGGATAGTTTATACCCTAAAGATATAACTACGATAAGATGAGGATGAGATTAGACTATATGGGTTATGAGGACAAGGTCAATACAAAGTATCGATGATGGACTTAGGATAAGATGTGGAGGATAAAACAAGGTGTGATTAGAATACGTAGGTAATGGGATTGTGATTAATTATGGATGGGTCTAGGATAGTATATGACTAGAAGGATGTATAGGAGAAAAAATTATGTACAATATAAGATATTAGTGATGGGGATTGGCCAATGATGAGAGGATAATTTTTGGACTAGGAGGAGGGGAAGATAAGGTGGTGATAAGATGTGCCTAGGATAGAATAAATATAAGATGGGGATGGGATAGGAAAATACAAGGATAATATGTATAATGGGATGATTATAAGCTGTTATTAGAATATGGAGGTGATAGGGAATGATCAAGGATAGGTGGATATGGTTAGACTAGGATGAGAGTAAGACAAAAAAGACAATATGTACAATATGATGTCTAGAATCTATAATACGATATTTAGTGATGGGGGTGTGAATAGTGATGAGTGGTTATAATTATAAGAGGGGATAAAAAGATGTACAAGATAAAAATGATATGTACAAGAGCGTAAGACAAGGATATAAAATATGATGATTAAGATATGTAAGTGATGGGGTGATGACCAATGATGGGTGGATAAGGTTAGACTAGGAGGAGGATGAGGTGACTATATGAAGGAAAGATAAAGACATTTATTTGATGATGTGGACTTTGGTCAAGATGTAATATGTTATTGGGTTATGTAGGTGATAAGGGTATGATTAAGTATGGGTGGATATAACTATATTAGGATGGGATGAAGACAAGGTGATGATGGGGAATAGTATGAAATGTTTAATATGTACAATGGGATGATGACTACGATATACAAGGTGTGATTAGGATATGTGATGGAGTATGACTAAGGATGTATAAATAATTAATGATGTACAAGTGGATAATTACAAGGATTTATAAGATGTGATTTGGATATAATAAATGATGAGTGTATATAACTAGAATAGGATGGGATTAAGACAAGGTGAGAGACGGGATAAAGATATACAAAAGCAATGATGAGATAAATATGAGGTAGGATAATGTGGGGTGATTATATTAGGATAGCATAAAGAAAATATGGCATAAGGACATGGATATAAAAATATAATATTAACAAAAGGATGAAGAATAGGATGTATAATATGATAGTGAAGCATAAAGATGATAGGATAAGGATATACAAGATGGTAGAGTGAAGAGACAAGGATAGACAAAATGAATATATATGTACAAAGGAGAAGGATGTAAAATATAGGTTGTGAAAATACTTAGATAGGCATGTAGGTTTGGGTGAAGGTTTACTCAGCTCATAAACATCACTAGTTTAACATCACACACACCCAAACAAGAAAACCACAAAACCTATGATTAGTAAACTCAAAGGTGTATAATCTAATGCTCACACCATATAATGGATTTTTGGGTGAGGCTATGGGCTGGTGACCCATTATGGAATTGACCAAACCCTTTTGACCCCATTTGCACATGGTGGCTAATTAAGCATTGATACTAACTCTCATAGCAAGGTACATATTATGGCTGAAGGATCCTATGCTAGGTTTGCATAAGGATATCTAGGTGCATCCCCTCTATACATAAAGGTATATTAGGGCCAAAGTGTATATAGGATGTTTTCTAGTCACCCTATATATTGGATCTTAACTTTTCCTCACTCTATGGAACCTTTTATGGGGAATTTTTCTTAGACATATAACGACAACTCTCCTAATTTTTAGATTCTATTAGAACATGGAGTTTGGACTAGTGCATGGCGGTGAAATCCATGATCACTATCCCCCTATAAATTAAAAAAGGATGGAGGGTTTATAGGTAGTTTTTGATCCCCAAAGAATCACCACAAGATGTAAAGGGGAGAGCATACACCAACTGTAGCCCCAAGAGATAATCAATCAAGCCAAAAGATTAATTAATTGATTAAGATTAAGTGTGATGTATCTACAATAATATACAAGGCAAAGATATATACACATAACAAGATGATTAAAAATGATAAATATAAGACCAAAATGATACAAAAATGATTTTTTAAAAAGTTCCAAAAAGAGTCTTTGAGAGGTGACTTGCAATAACATGGTTAGTAGTTTCAAGTGGCACTTCAAAAGAGGTAACTTGCAAGATAAGGATTAGTATTTTGATTGATAATCTTGAGGGGTAACCTATAAGACAAAATGTTATACCAAAATATGAACTACAAAAGGATGATTTTAGTTAGACAAAATATCCACTAGATTTACCTCTACAAGAAGCAAAGTGTTAGTCTAATAGGCCTTAAGAAAAACACCTTAAAAATCATGATTTGGCTCTATAATTACTTTGGATGAGTAGGCCATAATTTGTGGGTCTAGGGGTGATATCCCCTATTGGGATAAAGGGTCATCACCCCTTATGGGGTCAAGGGGCAGATCCCCTTGTAGGGTCTAGGGGTAGTGGCACTGTTGTGCTTCCTATCATAGTACAAGGTAGGGTCAATAGGTAGAGCCCCTGACACCAAAGGAAATTTGGGCATTGTGAGAGGCTTATAATGACTCAAAATTCATAGAAAATGAATCAAAAAATTAACTCAAAAAAGACAAAATCAAATTCAAAATTCAATGCAAAATCATAATTACATAGTGCAAAATTACAACCAGAGAGTGTAAAATCGTAACTTGTAGGACAAAATCATATATTATGAGTTAAAATTTTGTAATGGTTAATTGAATGTGATGGTTATCTTACAAAACCATGGATGTTAGACAAAATTATTACTTAAACTAGAAAAATCACTATTAACAAGTAATTAAGATTAGCGATTTTGTTATATAATACAAAATATTACTACAAATGATAGTATCATTACTGACTATAAAATGAGAGTTGTAGTTTTTTACACAAGTTTTTGAATAGATTTGGTTTAGATTCCAAAATTATTAATTACAGATGATTATGAATGTTATAATGTATTCAAAATTTTATAAATAGAGATTGAAGATGTTTAATATAACTTGGAAAAAAATAATACTATTTATTCTAACTCTTCCCTAATGAGATCCAAATATGATAATCAATAGTTATAATACCAAAAATGGATAAATTTAGGTTAAGATCACAAAATTACTACTGGGGATATAATACAATGATTCCAAAGAACAATGTCACAACTCTTAAAATTTTGTGACGTATGATTTTTTGATTATGGGGAAGGTTAAGTTATGAGTGTTTGTCTTGTTTATAAATGATCTTCTTGTCTTGGCATCTTCCTTGTTGTACCTACCACTCACAAAGACCACACAAATGCCAAAAATTATTTTATAGAATGAAGGCTAGTCAACAAATATACTTTCAAAGCAAGAACCTCTAAAATGACAAAAGGATGGTAGATTCTAGTGTATATGATAATAAAACCTCTTAAAAAATCAAACTAGTCAGAATAGAACCTACAGAGTGTAATATAGTGGTCAAGCATTAGTGGTTCTATGAAATCTTATAAAACCATGACTAATCAGTATAAAACTATAACTACTGGGGTAAAGGTACAACTCTCAAAGTCATGATTTTGCCAAAATATAGGAACCTACAAAATAGACTGTTAGTAATTTAAAGCAAAATCATGACTCCTCATGCAAAACTACAAATATCTTGACAAAGTTATAAGTAAAAAGTTGTGGTTTTGTCAAAGCATCAAAACATGTCATGGTTAGCCAAATGATTAGTGGTTAGGTAAAATGTTTAAGACAAAATCAAAATTCTTAGGGATAAAATCATGGTTATAGAGGATAAATTCATGAATACAAGTGCAATATCATAATTTTACCTGTGTACATAAAATTTCCAAAAATTTGAGATTTTCCTTGTCTAATTGATCTTGAAAGCTATCAAAACACTAATAACAAGTAAAAATGATTAATTTTGGAGGGATTCTCCCACTATGGTCACCAAAATGTAGCCTAAAATTTAAGATTATTGGATTAAACTATATAATTTAATCACTCAAACTTCTAACCTCTAAGTAAAGTGATAGAACCATGAAGACCAAAATGCAAATGGATGAACACAATTAAAAACTAGTACTATGATCCTAAATCTAAATTCTCTACACCATTATTAAATTGAATAAAATAAAAGGAGATTGAGATTTATTACCTTAGACTTAGATTGACATTATGATGGCATGATAAGGGTGTTTGATGAAGGATTCAATGACTAAATTTGCATGGAGAAGTTAGATAGCTTATCATTGGTCTTTCATGGATGAGAGGAGTTGTTTATATAGAAAGAGGAAGGAAATATCTATGGTGGAGATTTTAAGTTAGGTTGAATATATCAAGGGTTGAGGATTATCCCATAAATTTAAAATTCTTTGGAAGACTCTAGATTTAGAGGCTTTTAGAGAGGAGGGATTATAATAGAGAAGATTTTAGAATACTCCAATTCTAGAATCCACTTAGGGATTAATTAGGCCTAGGGATGGGATTAGATATGGATTAGGTAGGTGATTAGGGAATTGGGTGTAGGAGAGCCTAGGCATAGGCTAGTAGGTGGGCCATTGAGAATTTAAAATTCTCAAATAAGATGTAAGTGGGATTAGGATGGGATAATGGGGATTTAGGATAAATTAATAATGAAGTGGGATCGAATAAGGTTAGTCGATGAAGGATGATGAGGGGAGATATTATACAAATTATTAAGAAAAATGGGGGTATTAGTGGGATTAAATAAGATGAGTAGAATTAGTGTCAACTAATATTATTAGTGACGTTAAATGAAGTGAGTGGATTTAAGTGCATACAATTACCATGATGACATATTCTCCACATGCTACCCTAGTTATACATAATTATATATTTTTAATATAACATAATACAATTAAATATTTTATTTTTATATGAGTAACTATAAGGATACATCACTCACCTCAAAAGGGAGGAATATTAGTGGGATTTTCATATAGATTTAAGCCTCCATGAGTATAATAATTCAAAATTTGGGATAGAATGCAAGATTCATAGATTTCATAGAGGTTTAAATAATAGATTGGAATAAATATTTACAAATTTTGAATAGGTTTAGTGGTAATATGACATGAATATAATCTCATTTTACAATAAAATGAGTTAAAAGTTTCATATTCAAATACACTTGGGTGTATGTTCCATGTATATGCATATAGTTTTATAAGAATAACAATTATAAGTTTTTAAATATTCATATATTTACACATTCCAAGGGCATATACAATGCATATTCACACATTTATAATATCATTAGATATTTATTATCATATTTATCATAAATATTATATAGATGCATATGATTCTATATCATACTGAGACTGATTCTATCATATTGGGAGCATGAGCACAAGTCACTTTAGAACTATTAAAGTTTATCAATTGGCACCAATTCATGGGTTATGAATATATTTTATATACATACACACTATATTAATTTTAAACTTTGTAAAAATATTTTATGGTACCTATTTTTTAGTGCCCTTGAATCTACAAGTTTTTTTGTAGTGGTTGATTCATGTTTATTGAGGAATTGTGGTTGAGGTTTAGTGACAATCAATAACCTTAGCTTTACTCAAATAACTCCCATGTGTGGCTCCCAAATTTCAACTTGGGTTTAAAATATTAGTGACATGATTTAGTGTAATTAAGGTTTGTCAATGCTCAACTACTTTGGCACTACTCCCTATTCATGAGGGTTGAGGCATTTCTCCTTCCAACCCATGACCTTGCCTTAGTTATACCAATTGGGATTTCATTACCCCAAATTATCCAAAGGATTAATCAAGAGGAACCATGCTCCAAGTACTTGAACAAGGAATCATATATTTCCAATGATTAAAAAATAAATCATCTCTAACAAGATATAGAGAAACATGGTTCACCCACTTATAGGTGTATTCCTTCCTTGCTCTTAAGTTTCAAATTTAAATTATTTCACTTGTAAATTTAATTTCATGGTCATTTATTTTTTTTAATTCATTTAAGGTGTTTATTTGAGATATTTTTACATTAATATCCTTCTCTTAAATACAAAGTGTGTTTTACACACTCAAGTACTATATGCACCTAAATTTTACATGGTGTAACATTTCAAAAAAATGATGATGATGCAAGGACATACAAAATAATAACATGTTCATATATATTTAACAAAATATTTACCCATTTTATAACATTTAATACCTTCCCTAAGTGTTTAATTTGTAAAATATAACTCTAAACCTTTTAAATCTAAAATTTTGATAGTGCACGATAAAACTACCACTCAACTTAAAGCAATGGTTTCATCATTATTGTTAGGACTATTCATGTAACCATAAAAAAAATGTTTTAAATAATTTTTTTCACTACACATATAATTTTTATCCCATTTAACTCTCAATAAATCTAGTTAACTCCTAGTTTATTGAAAATTTTGTAAAAACATTGAATAATATGAGTTTATTGAAAATTTTGGAAAAAGATTGATAAGATATAGTGAGCACTTTTTTATCTTCTAGTAAAATCAGCCACATACCTACTAAATTTTGATTTCCCATTGTTTTATTTTGAATTGAAATATTATTGAATGAAGAGCCCACATTTTGTCATTTGTAGTAGCCAACCATATCTCTATTATGTTTTCCCTTCATAATTTGATTTTTGTTTCATCACCCTACATATTTCTTGTTAGACAACATACCTTCAAATTATCATCTACACTCGATTGGGTAAAGGCTTATTTTTTTCATTTTTCTTGTTCCTTTTGCTTAGATTATATTTCTCCATTAAAATATATTTATTGAATCATAAGCATATGAAAAAAACATCTTTCATTACAACTTATTTTGTATGCATTGTAGTAATAGATAATAATGCCAATTTTATCACCCTATTATAAATCAAAGGACTCCATAATTCTTTGGGGATAGTTATTAATAATATTTACCCCTACTTAATCATTCCACATAAGCCTCTAGATAGCTAGTCCATTTATTTTTAATTGTATTGTTTATGTTTTAAATTTATTCAAAATTATATATCCTTTTCGATTATTTTGTGACTTTCACTATTTACAACCATCCTTGAATAAATATTTATTTGTCTTAGAAACAATAGTTGTGGATCTGGCATGAAAATTTTACATCTTCCTAAATGTTATTTAATTTCTTCTCTATTATGAACAATTTTTTCTTTATTTTGATAACATATAAACACATATATCTAATATTTATTATTTATACATTCAAAAAATACTTGCTTACAAAATCCCATTGTTTTAATTCCATTTATTTTCAATTATTTTCCCCTAATTGTTCACCCACACATTAAATTTTATAGTTTATTTATACTTCTAGTTGCACATCAGACTTAATGTCTTGAATATGTCATCTAATTTTCTACCAATAAAATTAGATTAGAGGTTCCCATTAATTTTGAGACTTATTACAACCAATGGTTAAATTTGCATTCAACACTATGTGTTTGGCTCATTTCATATTTATCTTGCATGCAATTAAAATATGAAATACAAAAATAGTTAATTATTTATCTTTCATTTTTATTTACATATCAAATTAAAAAATATTAAAAATAAATTTAGTTTCCTTTTAATTTCAGAATTCAAATCATTTTAATCTTACATTCATTAAAATTTGAAAAAATGCAAAAACATTTCAACATATAATTAGTTTGTGTTAAATTTCATTTTCACGTATAAATCAAACTAAAAAATACAAAAAAAATAAGTTGGAATTTTCAGCATTTAGTTAGTTCTATTTTTTTTCATAAAACATTGAAAAAGTAAAAAAAAAAAAAAAGTTGATTTGTTTATTTTAACATTTCACTTTATTTTAGTTTATTATTTAATGGTATTTTATTTTTATTTTTTTCACTTACAAATTTTTCATTTATTTTCATAGTGCAAATGTTTTAGTTCATATTTAGAATCTTTTATTTCAAAAAACATTAGTTAGAAACCACCTAAAACATTTAAAAATTAAAATCGACTCTTGGTTTAAATTGTGTTTGACACAGATATTCTGACATCCTTATATGATACTCTTTGAAAAAGTGAATCCATACATGATAGGAGAATTCACACATGTATTTCAACTTGTTCTAGTGGAAAACATACAATGAAACATTCATTCCAAGCTCTGGCTAGAAGTATTTCACTCAACCCCACTCCCAATTTGATAATTAGTCAATTTAAGGCTTTAGACAAACAAATTAGATTAGTATAAGTAAAACTAGCCATACAAATTTATTTTTTATCACATCAACAAGAGAAACTATGCATTTTATTTAACTCTTCATCTTTAAGTATAGCCTCATCCCATTTCATCCAATTTAATGGATGACATTTCATAGGTGAGACCAACCTAATTGAGTTGGTAAAAAAACATGAGTAATTCAAGAAACTTCTCTCCATTTAGATAAATCAATATTAATAAAGAGTTATGCTACTTATTTCTCTTAGATTTTGGATATTTGATATACTTTATTACTAGATAATTTTATTTCCTAAATGAACATAAAAAAGTAGCATAAGAGTATTGGTACATAAGAGATAAACCATTGAAACATATATTTCATAATACCAATAGGGTAGCTCATCCAATTCAACAAGATAATCATGTTCAATGAGCTCCACATGTTCATCCTGATCACCAGTTACATTGTCCATCATTCATTTTCAGATAGCTCAGTCGAACCCTAGGAAGTTGAATGTATAAGGTTAGTGTGTCACTTTTTATGCACCCAAATCTAGGGAACCCAAAGTAAACAGATTTTCCTTAATTTTATCTTTATATTTTTTTTCCATCTCTCTCATATTCCATTTATTTGTGTTTGTTCATAAACCCATTCAATTTAGTTAGTGAGGATTTCATCAAGGCCCTAGGCTTGGATTCCTTTATAAATAATGTTTGAGCCTAAGATGAACCTTTATTATCTAGTTGGGATAGTTTTGATTATCTAAGCAATCAAAGGGTTTATAACCTATTTCCATCCTATATATCTTCCTCTTTAATTCCATGCACTAAATATAATGTGGTGATAGAGGATCTATGACATTCTTCTAATTCCTACAATAGTTATCAAAACTCAAATGATGTGACCTTGAATGGTAGGGGTGGTTTATACCCACATTTTTTTTCCAGACCTCACATTAGCTTGTAAACCCCCAATTTTTATAGAATCACAATATTTTATCAATATAATGAAAGGATTTGGACCAAAATATGGATTATCTAGAATGCAATTGTCTCCCCTTATTTCTACCTCAAACCCTCCCAATATAATGCTTAAATAATAATCTAATGTGACTTATCATGAAAAAATGCAAATCTATTAAGCTATCATACCCTTCCCTCTAAACCTATTTCAAGGGATATACCCAAACCTATCCCCACTATTAATCTAAATAATCTCACTTCACCTTTATGGGATGCATTCAAGACTTAGAAATAAACTAAGCTTTCTCTCAAACAAGTCTATCAAATCAAAGATATTTTCTAAACATTAATAGCCAAATTCATCCTCCTTCCATACAAATTCATTTAATCCCCTTCCAACATTCTCTAAATCAAATACACCCACTTCTAAAAAACTCTCTATCTTACCAAAGTCTAAGAGAATTTCTCTCCTATAATACTCCCAGTAGTATGGTTTATAGTGTGCCTCTACTTTACACTCCTATTGGTACCCACTGATCATATATCACTCATAATAATATGGTTTCTATTAATAGACCCTATTTAGTCCCTAAAAAATATATAACTTATAGTGTGAACCCTTAATGTTCCAACCAAATATGTGTTGGTTTGTGTTCCCCCATAAAATACTTCTAATCATGTACCAACTAACATAATTCATTTCAAATCTTTGCCACCATATACCATATGTTTTTTAAATACATGAAGTTGGATAATATCATCTTCCATTAACTCAAGTTATAACATTTTCCCTTGGTAATTCTTATCCCATTTTTTATCCAACTATCCCTCTATCAATCTACCTAGATGTTTCTTCAATTAGTTTTCATGCAATGGGAACTTATGCCTAATATTTTAAGAATCCCATTGACCAAACCATTAAATGGGTTATGTTACCATGAAAATTCTTAAAAAAATCTTAAGTACAAGGGATATGGATATCCAAATGATCACATTAAATCTTATTCCACTATGATTAGAGAGCTACTCCCTTGGGATGTAATAGTGTTGAAAATTATCCAAAACTTATTAAGGGAATCACTATATTGTAGTAGTATCATCTCCTAGATGCTTATATTAATTATTTTAAACATATTATCATTTAATTATTTATATCCTTTGAGATTAACAAATTATTCTCACTAGAATATGAAAAAAATTACACATCAAATATGATTCTAATAAGTTTTTTTCCCACTTCATCATGAGGTCATGAAAAGTACTCTAATCTTTTTATAATGCCCTAAATATGGAAAAAATAGATATATGTGATCTCTTACTTCATTCTCTCAATTAAAAAATTGGGGAATATGTTTAAAACTTACCTTACTAATTGTACAAAGAAGCACTAAAAATCATTTTAAGAATAGACCAAACAACCATATATAATGGATATAATACTTATATGCCCAATGGAAATATTATACTCCCAATAAAAATATAAAGATTTATAAAAATAATAATTAAAATACCTAAAATAATCAAGGTCCCAAAGTGTTAAACCAAAACCATAATTTTGCATCTAATTATTTTACAAACCAAGCCAAAAATAATTATAATTAATAATAATCAAAAGCAAATCTATAATAAAAAAATAATAATAATGGGAGTAGGAGTCAAAGGAACCAAATCCCATTCCCATTGGTTATTACATACATTTTAATCATCTATTATAATTATAAAACCAATATCAATATAAAAAATTAAACACATAGTATCAAAGAAAATAATTTAGCCAAAATTAACTTTATAAAAAAGACCAACATCAAAATTTTAAAAACAAATAAAATCAAAATTGAATACTAAGGGATTACGATCCTAATGTTTATTTTCATTTCATAGAGTCATTATTCATGACACTTGTATCTATACAGAGTAAAATACGTTCATCTAAATATTCTTTGAAGATCAAAGCCAACTATTTATTGATATGTTATTGGAAAGTGCCAATGGTAACCCCTAACCTTCCTAGATAGGACAAATAACACCATAAAATGATAATCTATGCATTTATCAAAACCCATTTCTAAATCACCAACCTCAAACCTAAAAAAATACACCATATGATATCTAGATAACCAGACCACACTGACTAGAACACATGACATCAAATCTTTTAAATTTTAAGATCTATATGTCATCCCTTGCCTTAATACCCAAGGGAAAACTATAATTTTAGGCTTGGTAGAATTGACATATGATAAATAAGCCAACTTTATTACTCACACTAAGAAGAATCAACCAAAAAAACCCATTTGATAAATGTTTTAAAGGCTTAATTTCAAAAAACGTCCAAATTGGTTGAGACATATGATATTTTTATAGACCTAAACAATACCTTTTTGCATATTTGATTCATGGAACCATTGAATAATTACCATTCCCATCAAATAACACTACTTGATGCTTTAGGTCTTGGTCACTTGGCTAGTGTCACCCCACCTCCTAAAGTAAAAATCAACCACATTTCATTATATATGCACCCCAAAAATAAAAACCTCAAGTATTTTGGGTATTTATTTAATCTCAAATATTTACCTTATAATGATGATATCCTTAAGAGAGGATATCTTGCACTATACCTGAAAGCATGAATCATAATAATTATGTAAAATTGGCCATAGTTATTGATGGAGTTATGATTAACTTTGTGCCCTTTAATTTTCACCAATAAATGGGATATAATGAAATCAATTATTCATCAAATAGGAACACTCTTCATGTTTATTTTAACCTCAAGTATTCTTATATCAAAACCATAGTTTTATCGGTTACCTTTAGGGCCAAGATGGTGCTCAACAAATTCTATGTTATAGACAAGGACAAAAATTACAACATTTATTTTAGAGACCATGGATTTAAAGAATAAAGGATATCATGTCAACTTTTTTTCAATAAAAAATATTCCTACATCTTAGAAACGTTTTTTGTCATTCAAGGTGATCCTAAGATGTTCAATGTCCATCAAGCCAATATTAAGGAAAGGTTGAGACTTCAGATTGATTATCATTTCTTTTATAATCAAATAATTAAACCTTATCCTCCCTCAAAATAAAAATATCATCTTATAATTTATAAATGGGTTTCAAAGGTGAATTTTGAGATCCCCAAACCCCCACTAGGTGAGAAACTTGAAGATAAATTTGTTCAAACCATAAAAAAAGTTGTAAAAGATGATGAGGAAAAACCAATAATAGTGGTAGTCAACTCTATAAAAGTAATGGTTAAAATTTTCAAAATATTTTATAAATTCAAACTTATCATGATTTCATTTGTATCACATGGTATTATGACTTACAACCCTTTAGTCTTGAAGTATTTTAAACTTAGTGATATAAATTTCCCACATCTCTATGGTGTAAATATCTGAGGAAGAATAAATATCTCTTTATGAGTATGAAAATATTATTCTTGCTATCACTCCAACCTGCACCCTAAGAGGAGGCTATTCAGGCCTAACTCCAAGGTTGGGGTAACATGGGAATAGCCCAAGGTTTTGGCTGACCTATGGCTAGGCTAGACCTTTATATTATGGGGCTAGCTCCCTTGGTTCATCTGTTACGGCTCATAATTACTAATACCTATTGATTGGGGTGAAAATGGATAGAGGATGTACATAAAAGGAGACCTAATCTAAGGATGGTGATGCACCAACATAGATATCCAATCTCTTTAACCTTAAACAACACTACTAGATAATAAATGAAACTAAATCACTATCTCAAATAGCTTCTAGGAAATAATGTTTCATATAGAGGCTAATTTAGATGACTAGAAACTAAGGGTAATTAAGGGAAGGCCTAGTTCAAGGCACTTATAGTCAAACTTCCACTCTGAACTAAGCCATTAACACCATAACACACTATATGACTTTAATAAAACACCTATTATCATCTAATTAAGGCATATACCTACAAGGGAGAAAATATACCACTTATGCATATAATAAAAATCATACACACACTAGAGGCTAATCATGAAATTGTTGCAATAGTTCATTAATCATTCCAAGAGGTCTATAAGGTGCTAATTTAGGAGAAGTTTCCTCATACCTAGGTGAGGAATGAAAATAAAATCCTTAAGGCTAGAATATATATAATATCAAAAGAGAGAGAGTGAAAAATTGGAATGAAGGTGAAGATAAGAGGTCATAAATGACCATATCCCACTCCATCATTAGTTACAAGTAGTTATAATATCCCCTCATACTCCCTCCATGTGTTGGTAGTCTTCAATGGAAACTTTGGGCATTGAAATGGAGTGATGGAGGCTAGGTAAAACTTGGTTGGCCTACATAAAATCGTGTCCACACCCAAATATGGTCAATTACCCCTTTCTCTTAACAGTTACAACATTAAAGTGGCTCAAATAGGCCACCATGAGTTACTAAACAACCCACCTTCCCTTGTTTCTTGACTAAGCCACATAAAATTATCTATTTTACATTATGACTACTAAAAAGTGTCTTAATCACCCTAAGGAATTAATTACATAATTTAATGACCCTACATTAACTCCTCCAATAGCTCTCTACACTACTATGCAACTTTCTTTGTTGACCCAAAAAGGCTAATTAATTGACTATCTATTGATGAATGATATAAGTCCTAAATAAATACCTTAGAGTAGGTTGATAGGAATTTCTAAAGTCTAAAAAACATACTTATACCATGACCTATGACTTTATAAGCAACATACATCTAGAATTTTTCCAATCTAGGTGACTAAGTCACCTTCTACTAGCTCTCATAGACTAGCTCTTTTATACAGACTAATAGGACCAATTTTAGGGAGATTTGTCAATACTTTGTAGACTAATAATTTTTAATACATCTCATATTACCCCCTCTGATAGTATTCAATCCCTTAAATGGATATGTACCCTATTATTTACTCAATTTTTTACAAAAACATAGTTTTTAACAAGTCTGTATAGTAGTCTGTACATACCTATACCATGGGTAGGGTATCCTATAAGTGTAATAAATGTTTCAAGTATTTATTAGGTTAACATAGGGGTTTTAGTTAAAATATATCAACTTTTCCTTCATCAAGTTTATCTTAGGGTTTAAGTCAGGTTTTAGAGGTCTACCATATTAACGATGGTTCATAAAGTATAGACCTCCAATCCCAAAATTGTGTCCATGTATTTTTAACCCATAGACCCCCATAAATATATTAATAAGCCTTGGGTTGCATGCATATTTTACATAGAGATACGAGTAAAATATGGAGGGTTTCAAACTCCCTACAAGCTTTCTAAACATGGTTGCAGTCTTAATGATGATTCATAGAGGTTGGACCCTAAACATCACTCTCTCCTTTATGTATCTTGAGTCCACAGGTGTGAATAAATTATTATAATATCATTATCCTTGAGTCCATTTATGATGAAAGATTCAAGAACTTGAAATTTTAGTTTGAGGTGGAAGCTTAGGAGAGTTGGGTTTGAGATGGGTCTTAAGACCAAGTTTGACACCTTCTTTCTTTCTTCTACCCAAAACATACTCTTTAATACCTATAAAATTTCTCTACATATTATTTTAATGTCAATTCTATTTGGGAGGGTCTGAGTATGCCTCAAGGTGTAGGTGGGGTCTCTACACTTTAAGAATGGCTTTAGGCCTTACAAGCTTAAACTGAGTCTCATAACTCTGAGGAACCTATAATTGATTTAATGGCTTAAACATCATTATATCACTCTTATCCATTTTATTCCCATATATTTTCACTTATCTCCATCTACAAAAACTCCATCTCTACCCCTTTATCATAATCTATAGGTCCACCTAATAGGCCACTACCCAATCTAAGTGCTTGAAAATAACATTATAAATACCTTGGTGATTTCCTTTATTCACTATATTGATGTTGTATTTGAAACTCCTATAATATTTCTTCAAAGTTGAAAACATCCTTAGGGTCAAGTTATTTTAACTTTGTCTTCTGCATTCTATCATCTCTTTACCTAGGGTTTGTAAATAGTCAGGCCTATGTAACCCTTAATGACTGAGTTTATTGTCCTTTCTACATCACCTAAATATCTTATCATCATGTATACCATATAATGTTCTCCAAAATTATTTTTTAGATGTTTCAACTCTTAGGGACCCCTAGAATATGTGGATCCCTTCAACTTTTAAGCACATGCTTCCTTATATTCATCTTTTGGCCTAATGGGACATTATGATCTTTTCTTAATCTCAAGGGCTGAAAATTTTAGATGAGAATACTAAGATCATAATGAAAACAACATTGTATTCTATTCTTAGTCATATATCTCACTTCTCTATATAGGTTCATAACTTAAACTTTCTTGCTATAACCTTGGTTGCTTGGCTTTAGGTTATTAACCAAGTTTGTTTAGTTTACAAGATCTATTGAGGTATAAATATTACTAAGGGATTAAATATAAAAATTCTTAGCTCCTATATTTCCATTCTAACCCTTCATTCCAACATAGGTTTCAACATAGTCACACTTTCTCTTACCTAACCTGTAGGTGGTAGTTAGACCTTGACTTATGTGAAATAGTGTATCTTATTCCTTATGATATTATTATCCTCATTAATCAACATTGGTCATTATTTAAATCATTTTCTCAATAATATTTAACCTCATTTCCTTAAATATAAGGTGGTTTATTTGTCTAACTACCTTTACTTCTAATAGTCAGCATGTAGGTGTTGTTTCTAAGCCCTTGAATGTGAGTGGTCTCTAAGAGATGATTGATGTTTATGCTCCCTTACATTACTTTATCATACTTATGATTTTATACCACTTATTATATCCCCTTGAAACATTATTAACCTTATCAAACATTGGTGCTTCACCTACCCTATAGGCACGATATTATCTTTATTAGGGTTTTGACTGAGTGGTCATACTGGGGTGGTTGAGAGTATGGATCCTATCTACCCCTATTATCTTTATTCCCATACCTTTTAATATTAATATTTTAACTCTCAAATATCCTTAATATATTCTCATATCATATCCAAAGTGACTACCCTACTTGCTTAGTCTACCTTTAAAGGCTTGTAGTGACTGTGAGAGTGTTTATCTCTTAAGGCTTGAAGATGAAGGTTTGATTTCTATTGGATTTTGTTTACTTCATTTTTCATGTCTATCCATAGGTCTTATGACTTATTAGGATACAAAATTTCCTTTCACACTTTCTAGGTCTCATCCTAGTAGTTCTCCACTTGTTTGGACTGCCTTAGGCCTATAAGTGCTTAAATGAGGGTTTATTTTTTAGGGTTTAAAGATGAGAATATGAATGATCATAAGGTAGTGAGGGGATTTAAGGGTAACAAAACAAGGAGTGAGTATAACATGAGGGAGATGTTGTAGCATAAAATTTCACCCTCGTGAGAGAGTTCTTTAGGCTCTCTCACTCTTGGCTATAAAATGGAAACAACTTTAGGTTGTGGATATCTTTTTATGGGTTTGAACCTCCAAAGAAGGTTGGTTCCTCCTAATGGATCACCTAAAATACTAATTCTACTTGTAAAAGGGATAAAAGGGTTGCAAGGGATGACTAAAAAACATAAACAAGCTGATGCACCAAAATTAAAGACACTTCAATTTGTATGAAACTAACACTAAGGTAGTTCAAAAATAACCCTCACTCAAACAATCTCTTAAACTAGCCATTTTACATCAATATTTCTAAAACTAGGCCCACTAGGTAAGACATGAAGTATGGAGGAGTATGAAACTAACTAATGACCAAAAATCACAAGTTTCAGACTTGCAACAATGGTGGAAAACCTACAAAAAGGCAATAAAGATGGATAATTACCAATAAAGACACCCTTCCATAAATAAATCATACAAAAACTAACTATAGCACTATATTCAATCAAGAGATATGCAAAAAATGATGTCTTATAACTTCAAAGGCTATTTTACAAAATTTTGATAGGGTTTTACCTTTTCAAATGAGAGTATCTCTTAAAAAAATGCAGAAGAAATGGGAGATATATGAAGAAAGGGAAGAGAGTGAGGAGAAGAAATATCTTAGAATTCAATAAATGTCCCTTAACCACCTTCCATGTAATCTCAACAACATTTGGATTAATTATAGCATTGATCCTCTTTCATCAAATTAACCTCCATTAGTCCAAAGGGTCTTCAAGCCTTCTCATTGGCCTAGAAAGGCACTAGAAGATGAAAAAAACTTTGAGGATGATGATGTCACACTCCAATAACTTGAGGAAATATTCCAAATTTATAAAAGTATAATTTAATGCTTCTATTTTCTCCTACAACCTCCAAACTCTCCCACTTTCACTTCTATGCCCCATTCCTCTTGGCTTCTAGAAGGACTTGACATGGTGGTTAGTGATCTTGGCACTTTATGCTTAACTGACCTTGAAGGTTATCTTTTAGTTTTCACTTTTTTGATGTTTTATTTTGTCATAACTCATGTTTTCTCCTTGAACCTACAAAATACTACATGAAAACTACAAATATCTTGGACTCCATTGATGAAGAGCTCCAAACTTGAACCATTTTCAACCGGCTATGTAATAACTAATTACCAAAGCCATTTGTCACCATGAGAACCACTTATAGACCTATATAAAGATTCTAAATACCCATATAATTTTTATGAGGAATAAAATTAAGATTTATACCACATTCAAGATCTACAACAATGGTGGAAATCACCATTAAACTTGTAACCATTCACAAATTATAAAAAAACTTGGGGTTTTTACCCTTTAGCTTAGAAAAGCACCTATAAACCCCTAAGAATGGATATGTGTGTCACATAATGGTGATTTAGGTAGTATTAGGCCCATTCCATTCATTTATACTATTTCTCTCTTTAAAGACCTAAAAAAGGGGCATTTTTGGCCATTTTGGGCCTCTTAGGCACCCACACATGCCAAATTCTTCTAAAATATAGGTTAAATAGGAGATTTAGAGAGTCATATACATGTTTCATGTGGTTTATAAGTGGTTATAGGTTATTTAATTGACCTATGAGTCCAAAACCCCAAAATGGGTCAAGAGGCTCCTTTGGCAGCTTAGATAGGCTCACTTTATTGATGATGATTCATAAAATTTAGACTTCCATTCCAAAATTTATTGACATGAATATTTATCCTATACACCCCCTAAACTTTATTAAAAATATTAGGTTCCTATGCATAATGTATGTAAATATATGCATGCAAAAAATTTGCTTATGGGGTTTTGTATGTATTCTAGGTCTTCTTAAAGTCTTAACAATTATTCATAAACCTCAGCTCCTTAACCAAAATAAATTCATACTTAATTTAAACTAAATATGTTTAATCAACACATACTAATATTATTTTTCACAACTCCTTTTGAAGTGAAAGATATGAGCATCTAAATAGAGCCTCAAAATGGGTGTCTTAGACTTGAAAATATTAAAATTATCCTTAAGAGTGAAAATGAATTTTAAATTATTCACACATGATTTAAACACATATTTAATGTCCTAAAACATCTCATTATACCTCAATAAGGTGTCATCTTGCATTGATAGATTTTACTAGTGCTTCAATGTGATACAAACCTTTTAGGCCTTAAGACTAGATTTGAAGCTTTAGAATTAGTTTCAGGGCTTGATGAACATTTAATACATTATTAAGGACTCAAAAACATGGTTTAAAATTCAATTCCATCCCTTTAAACCTCATTTTTATTCTCAAGTTTCACTTTTGTCTTCATGTTTTTTCAAGACTACCTATGGGAATGGTTATCTACCTACTTGTTTTATCCCTCAAGGGAATGATTTTCATTTAAATTGGAGTTTTATCACCTATAAATAGGTTTAAATAGACTTATTATCATATTTTTAACCTTCCTAAACATTCCCATGAGATTCAAAACCCTCCACCAACCTGTAGACTTCAAAAATGTCTTCTAGCTCCAATGGTCATTATCAATGGACATGTGGGTGACTGTAAATAAAAAGCAGATACTTACACTCTTATTGAGACCAAAAAAATATTTTATATAGTTATAATGACTCACTAACAACATCTCCACTAACTTTCTTTCTTTACTCTTGCATATTAAGGTTTGTAGATACTTTTTTCTTAAAATTAGCTTAAACTACTTGCTTGCCTTTTGACTGTTAATAGATAGCAGGTTGACTATGAAAAAATGGAGAATATTTTACCTATTATATTTTCATCACCAAAATTATGGATAGGTATATCAACCAATTATTAAATTTCCACCAAGTTTCATGCTTGGATCATGCATATTAAGGCCTGTAGGTGATTTTTACCAAAACCTACCAGTAGGTTGCCTGACTTTTCATGGAGAGTGCCTTAGGTTTGAGAAAAAATATAATATATTTCCATTTTTCATGAAAAATATAAATCATAGGGGTCTCTACTAGGTCACAATGACCCTTTGTAACAAATTTGAGGTCTTGACTCCATGTGTAGGTGCCCTAAAACTTTAAAACCCTTTAAAAACATCTTCAAAAGTTGATTGTGTGTTACTGTGGGTGTAGATGGACATACCATGTTTTCATGGAGGGAAAAATTGATTAAATTAACCTTGTTATATCCTTTAAAAATTAATATCTTCATTTATTTCTCATAAATCTCCACTTGATCATGATAATCCATCATTACTACTATGTTTCAATCCTCTTTGCATTTGGAGATAAGTTGGTGTTGAGGAGGTTGTAGGTGGACATTACAATTTGATTGAATATAGATTTATTTGAAAAAATTATTCATGATCTCTGACCTCATTAAAATCTTTATTGTTCCCATGAACCCTCCAAACTATCATTAAAATTTTCCATAAACCACCTTTCCTCATTCTTTTATAGACTTTGGAGATAAGCTTGTATTCTTGTGGTTGTAGATGACTGTAGCTTGAGGTCATGAATATGTTTATTTTTAATTTAAAGTTCATAAGTTGATAAAACTCCTCCAAAATTTTCATATGACTCTCAAAACTATTAATTAACCACAATTATCTATAAGACATAATAATACCTCATAGTCCTAGCTTGACATAGTACACATACTCCAAAATCTTTCTAACCATGTTATAGGTGTTTATTGCATGGGAATGACCTTATTTTGAGTTTGATCCATTCCTATGGTAAATTTAATCTCTATTTTATGTACATTACTTTTAAATACTATGCTCAAAGTTCTTGATTGGGTTCAACTTTCTCCTTAAGGTCTCAAACTTCTTCTTATCTGTATGCTTGTTCTCATCCCATTCTTTAGCTTAGTTATAGTGGATGTTTAACATGTTGCCTGTATAGATTGAGCAGAGCTAGACATTTATAATGTCTCAAAACATGAACATGATAAATTTATAATTATGCAACTTGATAAGAGAGGAATGATATAAGACCAAAGACCTTGAAATAGATGGTGGAGTCTTTCCTTCCTTTGTATCTCCATGAAGCTCTTGACTATACCTGTTGTTGACTGTAGGTCTCTCTCAAAGTTATTACTTAATAGTTATTATATATATAAAACCATTTCATTTATTGTTTTTTCATATAGTATCTTTGATCTAATTTTATCACAACTCCATCAATTCTATCCTCTAGTCCAACACCTTGAACCCTCATTCACTAGCCACTCTACACAAGCTCTTTTCTTGGTTCAACATACCAAATCTCATTATAGGTTTTATGAGGAAAATATAACAACTTGGATGATATTTAATGATCATATTACACTTTTTAAAACCCATTTAATCCTCTCAGTCTTCCACCAATACTCACTTTCACATCCTAAGCTCATAACAACACCATTAAGCTTGTAACCTTTTTTCTTACATTTTCTCCTAGTTTCCAGAAGCTATCAACCTTCCTAAGTATATAAGACAAATTTCCACCACTCTCTATCTCCTTAAAATCTTCCACAAAGTTTCAAGTTCTAACTCTAATCTTAGAAGGTACTTCCTTTGTTAGCATACTTTCGATTAAACCTCTTAAGCCCTACTACATGCCCTAGACCTTAAATCCATACTACACCATATTGAACCAAACCAAATACTTGTTATTAAATTTATAAATGATTAAATAGACCTTACTAAAAAATTTTGTGAATTTTCACCAATTGAAATAGCAGATATATCATTTTTTTGTTAGAAACCCTAGTTAGGCAAATATGCATGCCTGTAGAGACCAAGAGCCTTCAAAAATCAATTTATTGATATTTTGGAAGTTTTAAGGGAAAAATGATCATTCATATATATATTTTTAACATATTCCATATTTAAAAATAGGCTATATTCATTGGTCAACACTAAAACACTTGAAATAACTCAAAACATAGAGTTATGCATGCTTTTAGGAGACTATGTAAGGGTTTCAAGAGGTTTGTCTATACTCCAAAATTTTCAAATGTTTCCAATGGCCAAAAATTTACCATCATAATAAGACTAAAATCACTTAATGTCTATACCCCCTCTCATTCTCACATTAATGTCCTTATCTTGGACTATGCATACTTTAAAGGCTTTCAAGGTTTGGTGTGACCATGTTGTAGGTTGTGATTGGACTAGGTTTAAGCTTGAAATGAGAGGGTAAAGATGATGGAGACCTTGGATAGGTCTGAATATACCCCTTTATCATGTTATAAACCTCCTTTTTTAATTCACTTCTTCCAACCCATCATGACTTATATAATCCATATATAATTCTGCCAAGTACATAAGATTTCTCCCAATGAGGTGAAGTATACCTTTTTAAAGATATTTTATAAGTGTAAAACCAATTAATTTATTGGTTTTATATAAATTTTTTATATTCACTTGGTCATAAACTCAATATTATTATCCTCTTGATTAAACAACCTTGAATCCACCTCAACCTCTTACCATTGTCTAAGCCAAAAAGATGGTTGTAGGTCATCATTTTGACTATGTTTAAAAGTCTAAGCTTGTTCCTAGGCCTCAAAATAGAATATTTATATTTAATGATGTAATTATTAATCATAAATCACCTATTATAATATAAATAAATCTTTTTTATCCATAAACTTACAATGTATAATGTTCATATCTATCCCACCTAACATAACCTCTTGATGATAATATTAAAAGAGTTGGTTGTAGGTGAGCATGGGGGTCATTGATAGTGTTAAGTATCCATTTGAACATGAATATACTCATTTATATTCCCTTGAAAAATTTATTATTTTATAATCATCCCATATACCTTCTTCACACTTATGGCCAAACCTACTTACATACCACTGTCTAAACCAAACCATAGTTGTAGGTCATCATTTTGACTATGTACGCACTGTATTCAAGTTTTTTAATATTATTGTAAAATTTGAAAAGGTTAAAATATGGTAATTAATATTTAAAATTATGCAATGATCTCTGACATTCTGAATACCTCACCTAAAGTTCAAACCTCTTTTTAAGTCTCTTGTTATGGCTTTGCCCACTCCATTTGGTTATGATTATGTATCTTTGTTGAGAAGTATGTCTTTAGGCATTTTGTGAGACACATTTATTGATTAAAAACCAAATAATTTATTTTTTTAATATATAGTATTTATATATATCTTAAAAACAACCCCATAAACCATACTTGATAACTTATACCTTGAAAATAACCTCAACAGATCTCACTATCCAAGCCAAAAAGATGGTTATAGGTGCAATTTGAGAGTTTACTATGACGGTAGGAATATATTTTATGACCTTATTAATGATATTTATTAATTTAACACTCCATCATACTTGATAATATTACATTTCATATAATACCCTATCATATAACTTTGTTCTTTAATCTTCTTCATGCTTGGAGAGTAGTTTGTCCTTTTAAGGAAGGTTATAGGTCATCATTTTGACTATGTATAGACTGAGTATAAAACTATGAAAGTGGGAGGTTAGTCATAAAAAAAAGAGTTTTTATAAGATCCTAATGAGTTATATTCACTCTTCACACACTCTATCATGATGTTCTCTTGTACCAAAACTCCCTTAAGAGTATATTCTACACTCAATTGTAGGTGACTATTTTGCACACTTAAGATTTCCACTTACCATTTCTTGGGTTGACACACCATTCAATCTCCTTGCCTACTCAACCAAACACATTTTTATTATCTTGAAACATTTATAATATGTCTAAATTATAGTGTCAAGATGATTTGGTTAGCCTAGTCTCTCATAAACCTCTCCATAACATGAAGTTTGTGTAGGGTCAAGACTGACTTCAGAGGAGTAAAGGTAAAGTTGCCTTGAAATAAACTTTTATGGTGTGTATGAGATATATTAATTGCTTTGATATGTTTATGAAACATAATGTTTAATAAGACTTTGTTCATACTCTAAAACCAAATACAAACTCCTCATGTGGATTCAAATCCCTCCAAGGTGCCCTCAAACATATTTTAGAACTTTGTTTATGGGGAAACTTGCAACCACCTTTTTCAACATATGAGACCATTTATTGTAATGAAATGCATAAGGGTGTATAAATAAATAATTTGAGTCATTAAACCTAATATATTAGAGTGAAATCTAAAATTTACATGCACTATAAAACTTATCAATATGTATAAGCCGTACAATCAATATTCAAAACTCTGAAACTACCTCAATCAAGTTGTGAACATGTCAAGACAAGCCTTACAGGGTCAACCTCTCTCATGAAAAAAATATACCATTTTTTTGGTTTCTTAATAATACAAATAGTTCAATGGTGTTTCCTTCATGTCACTATGGGCTTCTTCATTTTCTATTCAAGCCTAACATGATGTTTAGACTTGGAGAAGATCATTCAATTACTATACAAGCCCTCTAAAGAGAAAGACACTTATAGATTATGGAAAAAGAGACATATCTTAGATAAAACACATGAACCCTATGAATTTTTGGGGTCTTCCATGAGTGATGAAGGATTATAGGCTTATAATAGTAACAACCATGGAAAGAAAACAAGATTTGCATTAGAATTCATCAAGGCAACTTATACACTAATAACTTCTCCTTTCAATTGCAAATTACTAGTAAAGATGAATTATCCAATGAAACCAACATGAAATGGAGATCCAAGACTTGTAGAAACATCCTCAAAATCATTCTTCTCCATCATTTTCTAAAACAAATAAAATGAAGAAAACCTAGACCTTATCTAGATGAATAAGCCATCTAGACACCCTTGAATTATTAGTGATTGTTTATAAATATGGGGAGATTATCCAGACCAAATTTACCATAAATTGAAGACCACTAGGGTACCTATCATTTAAAAAAATATTCTAACCCAACTCTCTCTCTCTCTCTCTCTCTCTCTCTCTCTCTCTCTCTCTCTCTCTCTCTCTCTCTCTCTCTCTCTCTCTCTCTCTCTCTCCTGACCATATCGAGTGAAAACTTGAAGCTCTCCTAGAGTTGTCTAAGATTACCCAAATTTTTTTTCCTTAGTATCAAGAACCGAAAGCCAACCTATGCAATAAAATACTTGTTTAAGATTTTTTATGATGTAAATGACCTTTCATTACTTATGGAAACATTTTGAAGTGTTGGGACCTCCATTAATGGCATAAAACTTATTTGATGCCTAGTTTGCATCTAATAGGTTTTCCTTATCTCTATTGGTTCATGTTCTAGAATATAAATACAAAGACATAAGAGAAGATATTAGGGATACCATGAATGCATAATTATGATATATAATCCCCTTAATTCAGAAAAACCTTCAAAAACCTATTCAACTAAAGCTCCAAAAGGATTAAAAAAATGCATATTTTTACTCCCAAACTCCTCTCCTCCACTCCAAATGAATTGAAATGGCCTTAAATATGTCTAAATAGGAAAAATAAGACCTAAAGGGAAGAAAGTAAAAAACCAAATTGACTTATCCAAAAGTCACTTTTTCACTTAAGAATTTCTATTTAGAAGCCCCTCAAGTCATATAATGCACTTTTTGGGGTATTTTGATCACATTAACTTCTCTAGACATCATTTTTGATTCATTCTAACCTATGAGACTTTGTGAAAACCTCCTTCCTACCCATGAATGCTAAAACACCTTAGAAACCATCTAGATCTTTTACTTACATTTCAAGGCCTTTTCCCCAAAATATCCAAATTCACCTTGAAACTTGCCTAAAGTGTTTTAAAATATTGCAAGGGACATGAGGTAGGGTCATGATGTTTATTTTAACTTTCCACCATTGGATCATTAATTAAACAAGGACTCTATGTATCTTCTCACACCACACCAAGACCTTCAAGGATACTACACTACATCATCAAGTTAGGACTAGAAATAGACTAGTCATTGGGTTAAAAGGTCACTAAATGGTGTAGGAGAGTAGCTTGGTCCATATATTTTTTTTTAATTATTTAGGCCATTTTTGGCAAACATTTATGGAGACCTCTTGGGATTTCATGTCTATTTATGCAAAAGACTCGTTTCTTTAGTCTATCTAATGGGCTTATGGGGTCACAAAAGTATTTCTCAAATTTATTTTTTATTGATCAAAAGGATGTAAAACCTCTTATTCTAACTCTAAAAATAGTAAGGACAACCCAAAAAATAATAATAAATTTAATCGAAGCACTTAGGGAAGGGAAACACACAACAAAAGGGAAATGTGTACAAGGCACTTTGAGGAAAACAACAAAATCTACTCTAATATGTACAAGGATACAACTCTCTTTTAGTAAAAAAGATTTATATGAATCCAATTTATTAGTATGGGTAATACCTCTCCATCCAGTTGGGCAAGCTAAAAAGTGTTATGTTATTTTCATCCATGGATCAAGTAAGGGCCACTCTATAATCTATCAAACTTAGTATGATTTCTTGTTTTGGACTTATTTGAATCCTATTTGAGGAGTATATCATCTTCCTTGAAGTCTCTTACTATGGATCACTTGTCAAAGGCTTTCTTAACTTGAGCTTGATGTGATTCTATTGTCTTCATTTCAAGATACCTTTTTTCTCCAAGCTCCATGAGCTTTGTTATCCTCACATTCATAGGTTCACTCTCCATCAACTCAAGGTGATGGGATATCTCCAAGGTAGGTAATTGAAGAGAGATGGGAAACTTAGATTCTCTATCATATACAAGGATAAATGGTGAGTTTCCAATAGAAACCTTTGGAGTCACTCTATCAACCCATAAGGTTATCCTTAACTTTGAATGCCACACTCTTTGATTCTCCTCCAAAATCCTCTTAATTATTCTTTAAAAGTTCTTATTCATTGACTCTATATGTCCATTTCCTTGGGGATTGTAATTGGAGGATGTGTTAAGGTAGATGTACAACTAAAGTTACCATTCACTCATCTTCATGCCAATAAATGCTAAGGCATTATCTAAAATTTAGTTACCAGTACACCAAACCTCGTCACTATGATGTCATAAAAGTCCAATACTACCAGTTCATTAGATTCTTTAAGAACAATTGCCTCCACCCACCTAGTGAAGTAATTAGTGCCAGTGAGTACCCACTTATGTCCTTTACTAAAAGGTGGATTCATCATTCCTAGAAAATCTAGGGCCCACTACATGAAGGGTTACTCTACCTAAATGGGATTAAGAGTAAGGGATGTTAACCTTTATTTGCCTAAAAAGAGAACACACTTTTATCACTTTCTCACCCATGTGCATATTTGAAAATACTAGACCAATAATAACCATCCCTCATCACTTTTGTATATATAGTTCTTGGGGCAAAATGACCTCCTATAGGTCCATAATGGAATTCCTCCAAGAGTCTAGTCATTTTATCATCATCTATGTATTTGAGTAATAGTCCATTGAGGTATTTTATAAATAAAACACCATAAATTAAGGCATAAGTTATGGATTTAAGTCTGAAGTATCTTCTCTTTGTTCTATCTATACCTTGAGGACACTCACATGTTAGTAAGAACTTTATCATATCTTGGACCCAGCTAGTGTGAGGTGGAGGTGAAGTTGTGTGTAAGTTATATTATGTCACAAAAAACCTCTTTTTCCTCATGAAGGCCAGTAAACATGTGTTCACATAATCCTTTACCTCTTACTAGCTTAGTGACTTTGATTTCTACATCATATTCCATGACTCTTGTAATCCAACTAGCCCTCTTCTCATTTGGGTCCTTGTTGAGAAGGAAGTCTCTCACTCCAAAATGAGACACCATAAGATATATTTTTCTATTGGATAGCATATTCGTAAACTTTTTTAGACTTATTATAGTTACAAGGACTTGCTTTTTTATGAAAGTGTACCTTTCTTCGTAACCTTCAAGTTCTTTGTTAAAAACTATAATTGGTTGTTCAAGTCTTTCACCATCATTTTGCATCAACATAGTTGATATGTTGGAAAAGTAATAAAATATAAAATATTTTTAGAAATCAAGATTCATGAGTGTAAGTGCTTGAGTAATGGCTTGTTTTATAGCCTCAAATCATGTTTTTCCTTCTTTTGTCCAAGGGAACACCTTATTATTCTTCAACATAGCATTGATAGGTTTAACCAAGATTGGAAAACTAGGTATGAACCATATCACAAAGTTTATCTTTCCAAGGAAACTCTAAAGTCCCTTCTTATGCTTAGGCAAGGACAAGGCCAAGATTGCACTTATTTTATCTATATCAATATCTAGTCCTTGATTTTAGATAATATGCCCTAAGATTTTACCCTCATGAATAGAAAATACAAATGTTTTTGGATTCAAAGAGATCCCATACTCTCTATACCTTTAAAATATTAACCTCAAGTGGTCCAAGTGTTCACTAGCTTTCTTTGAGAAAATTGTTGTCATTTGGGTAGATAAGCACCATATAATTTAGAAAACCTTGGAAATCCATGTCCATGGATCTTTTAAAAGTATCTCTATAATTTGAGAGGCCAAAAGGCATATTCTAATAAACATAGGTTCCCCACTTTATGGTGAAGGTAGTCTTGTATTGGTCTTCTTCTTTGACTAGCACCTAGTTGTACCTTGAGTACCCATCCAAAAGAGAGAAATTTTTTGAACCAAAAACCATTTGGAGTTGTTCCATTATTGGTAAGGGTTAATGGTATTTCAAATATACTTTGTTAAAGTCTCTAAAGTCCACACATAACTGGATCTCACTATATTTCTTTCTCACAAGCACTAGGTTAGCTACCCATGAGGAGTGCTTGATAAAAATAATAATATTAGACTAAATAAACTTGGTTAACTATTTTATCATCATCTCTTCAATCTTTGGGTTGTTAGGCCTTTGTTTCTACCTAACAAGCTTGGAATTGGCCTCCAACTCTATAGTGTGTTGGGCTAACTTAGGTTCAAAACCTCTTAGATCATTATACTCCCAAGTAAAGATATGTAAGTACTCCCTATAAATCTCAATAAATGCATACTTTTATGCCTTATTTCATATATTTCCAAGCTTGAGAAGTTTTTCCTTGAAGATAAGGACCCTCTCATAATTTATTCATTAGTAGACATCATTGCCTTGTATTTCCTCATGTGATATCCTTCATGAAAAAGACCTTCAAGGGTGACCATCCATTTAGGATGTTTATTTTAATTTATTTGAACAATTTGGTCCTCATACTATTGCTAAATTTTACCTTGGATCATTAAGGAAAACTCTACCTCTTACTATAGGAAACAAGCAATATACTTATCACTATCAAAGACTTACTAGTGAGCTTCACTATTACTTTGACATGTGGTTGTATTCTAGACCTTTTCAAATCATTTGGGATGTCAAATTGAGCCCTTATAGTTTCCAACCTATTAGCATGTTGATTTTTTTCTCTAGGCACTGCTGATATATTGAAGGCTTTAAAGTCTTCAAGTATGTTCCATATTATGTGCTTATAGTACTTAATTAAAGGGTTATTGGTTATGTTTTGACCTCTCACCTAATGTAATATCTGCTTACTATACTCTTACAGCTATAATTATTTTATTCCCCTCTTACTATCCCATTAAAGACCATGGATGAGGCATTCATACTTAGCTACTTTACAAGAATAACTATATTAGAACCTGTATGAAGAAAAGTACTTATCATTAGAGGGAGATATTAGAAATACACCTAAACATACTCCATGCTTTCTCCTTGAGCCATCAAAGAACATATTCCATAACCCACTATTATCTTTTTATTTCCTATTGAGGGATGGAATGAACTCATTCTCTTCATGTAGGAAATAAAATCCCATGTCTATTTATTCAACACCTCCCAAAGGATCAAATATCTGATTTGAACTCCATAAATCATATAAGAACATATAAGGTATCCCCTTAGGGTGAGTGTTTAGTTTTGGACCAATAAGGTGGTCTTCTTCATCTAGAATGGTACAATTGATGTGTAATCTACTTGGCCCATAAGGCTCAATGTGATATTTGGCAATGGTATAAGCTTTGATAGACACCTTGGTCCCATACCTTGTCCTAAAATCCATATAGGACCAATCTATTACTAGGTTACCCCCAATTTTAGCTATGAATTCTCTAGATAAGTATAGAGAAAAGTGAGGAGGCACCTCTATAACCACTACATCCTAAAACACTAGGATAAGAATGTAGGGTCAATTTTAGACCTATGATAATACCAATTGGTTTGGTAGAATATTTATCAAGCTACAAAACTCCCTTAGATTGGGGTTCATACTTCAAACCAAGCTGATTCGCTATTGACTTTTTCATCACTAAAGTACTTGATCTACTATTTACCATGAATTTGTGTACCAAGGAGTTTCCAATGATTATCTAAAGGTATAATGGAGGAGGTTTGAACACTTTATTTGGATATCCTTCATTTCCTTTGGTTTCAATAGTGATAACTACACTTTCCTTGTTTGGTGGCTTCTCTGAAATGTTGATGCTTGAAAATCCCTCTTGAAGGATATCTACTTAACCAAGCATAAAAATAATGTCCCACATTTTAACACTAATATTATACTTCTTCATTTGTTTAACAATGTTTATGGGAAAACCACCAACCTTTACTTATGATTTGGGAGCCACAATTGTGCTTTAAACCTATGAGTTTTAGGGTACAAAAGCGTTTCCTTGGTTCTAACTTTTCTAAGTTATTTTGGGGCAGCAGTAGGCTCATTTGGATTTGATAGTAATGGAGTATGAGAAGGATACTCTTTAAATACTTCTTGGTTTCCCTCCATGTTTCTTATTTTGAACCTTATATTGGCTGCCATTGGAATATTTGATTGGCTAGAACTAGCCTACTAATTGAAAACATAACACTCTTTTTATTCATAGTTAACCATTAGCACCCAACTAGTTTTTCCTTTATTAGACCCTTGTCTTTCTTGAGGATCTTCCATTTTTTTCATCATAGGCACTTCTATATTTTGATCCATGAGAGCTTAATTGAATCCATAACTAACACCCTACTACCAGTAATCATTGAAAGCCTAATTAAACTCAGTGTTTGGAACCATAACTTGATTGAATGATTGATTCCAAGGCATAACACCCTATCCTTATTATGAAATGTTATTTATAAAAGGGACCAAATTATTGGAAGCACTTGTATCATTAATATTATATTGTTTTGCCTAGCATAGTTTGGTTATCCTTATCTTTATTGTTGGAAATTTCCCTTGAAGGGTAGCCTATTAGCTTGATAAGACTATTGGGGATAACAAGGGGGATGATAAGGTCTAGTTTACTAATATTTCCACCTCTTCACATTCACCAATTCATTTCCCAAGGTTTAAAACATATTCTTGAGTTCTTGGAAGTTATTTTACTCTTGGGAGTTGCTAGATTGACTAGTTGAAGCCTTTTATTCTTTTGGTGCAAATATGGTATCAAGCATTGGAAAAAGAGTAATAGAACCAAGGGGAAGAATGGTAATAGGATTTGGTTGAATCTCAATAAATAAAGGTATATGTGGTTTAGGTTTGAACTTACCAGCTTGTAATAGACTATTCTCTGCTCTAACTGCCACCTTGTAAGTATCTAGTAGTGTGTTCCCCCCATAGACTATATCATCATTACAATATCATTATTGAAATCTTTCATATAGTAGAGGAAATCATAGTTTGGATTAGGTTTGATAGAGATCAAAATCATGTCCTATGACCTTTGAAACCTATTATCAAAATCCTGCATCACCTCTTGAGGAAGCCTCTTGATTGTAGTCAATTATTTAGCAAGTGATAAGTGGTCACTCTTATCTTCAAACCTCCTACACAAAGCAACACCTAACTGGTCCCATATTGTGATATAGTTAGGATCAAGGTTCCTATACCAATCTAGGGCCTTGACCTTTAAATATATGGATAACAACTTGATAGCCACATTTTCTTCATTGATATCATAGATATTGTGAAAGTTGGATATATCTCTTATGTATTCAGAAGGGGTTGTAGAATTATCTCTAATGAAGTAAGGTACACTCTTAAGGGCTTCCACTAGAATAGGATAATACTAATTTAGGTCCAAATAACTTTAACCATTGAAATACACAAAAGACAAAGCTCTACGGTCAGCCATGGTAATGGAAGGATCCAACAAAGATCTTCTTGCAAAGGTAGACTTGGAAATTAGTTTAGGAGGAAAATTTCCTTTTTAGGGATGGGTATTATCAAACCTCAATATTTTTTCTGAGTTAAAATGTAATTCAAAAAATTAAAAATGAATACCTATATAAGTTAACCTTGTAGTCACCATTGGCATGAAATATAGGTCCTATCTTACCACCAAGATATTGAGTGTTCTTCAAAGTCACCAGATGTTAAGAGTGTGGATGTAACAATTATTGTAAATGGATCAAGACCAACATCAATCTTAATGAATCTTATTTGAATTTAGTCCCACTGAGCATGCTATAAAATATTGTATCATATAATTTCACCCTCATGGGATAGTTATTTAGGCTCTCTTACTCTTGGATACAAAATGGGAACAACCCTAGGTTGTGGGTATCCTGTGATGGGGTTGAACCTCCATAGAAGGATGGTTCCTCTTGATGGATCACCTAAACTAATGATTTTACTTGGGAAAGGGATAGAACAGTTGTAAGGAATGACCTAAAAACATAAACAAGGTGATGTAACAAACTTAAATATACCCCAATTTATATGAAACTAATACTAAGGTAGTTCAAAGACAACCCTCACTCACACAATCTCTTAAATTAGCCATTTTGCATCAATATTTCTAAAAATAAGCGCACTAGGTAAGATGTGAAGTATGTATTATGAAACTCACAAAATATCTTCACTAATGACCAAAAATCACAAGTTTTAGACCTATAACAATGGTGTAAAACCTCCAAAAAGGCAAGAAAGATGGATAATTACCAAGGAAAGATACCCTTCCACAAAGTAATCATACACAAATAGACTATAACACTAGATGCAAGTAAGAGATAGGAAAAAAATGATATCTTATTACTTTAAAGGCTATTTTATAAAATTTTGACAAGGTTTTGCCTTGTCAAATGAGATTATCTCTTTAAAAAATGGGGAAGAAATGGGAGATATAGGAGAAAAGGAAAGAGAGAGAGAGAGGAGAAGAAAGCTCTCAGAATTTAATAAATGTCAATCAACCACCTTCCATGGAGTCTCAACAATATTTGGATTAATTAATAATTAATATTATCTCATAAAATTAACCTCCATTAGTCCAAAGGGTCTTTAAGCCTTCTCATTGGCCTAAAAAGGCACTAGAAGACAAAAACACTTTGAGGATGATGATGCCACACTCCACTAACTTGAGGAAAGATTTAAAAGTTCTAGATGTATCATTTAATTCTCTAATTTTATTCTCCAACCTCAAAAATCTCCAAATTTCACTTCTACACCCCATTCCACTTGGCTTGTAGAAGGACTTGACATGATGGTTAGTGATCTTAACACTTTATGCTTAACTGGCCTTGAAATTTATCTTTTACTATTCTCTTTTTTTATGTTTTATTTTGTATTCACTCATGTTTTCTCCTTGAACCTAAAAAATACTCCATGAAACCTTAAAATATCTTGGAACCATTGATGGAGTGCTCCAAGATTGAGCCATTTTCAACTAGTTGTGTAGGAACCTGCTCCCAAGGCCATTTGTCACCATGAAAACCACTTATAGACATGTATAAATATTTTAGACACCCATATAATTATTTTTTGGAATAAAATGAATATTTAGACTACCTTTAATACCTTTAATAATTGTGTAAATCAACATTAAACTTGCAACCATTCACAAATTATCAAAAAACTTAGATTTTTGACTCTTTATCTTAATAAGGAACCCTATAAACCCTTTTTAAGGGATATAAATATCATATAATGGTGATTAATGTCCCATTAGGCCTCTTCAATGAATTTATACCATTTATCTCTTTGAAGACCTACAAAAATAGGCATTTTTATCCATTTTGGGCCTCATATACACCCACACATGCCAACTTATTTTTAAAAAGGTTAGATAGGTTATTTAGAGAGTCATCTACATGTTACAGGTGGTTTAAAAGTGGTTATATGTCATTTCATGGACCTATGAGTCCAAAAATCCAAAACTAGTCAAAAGGCTCCTTTGGTAGATCAAACAGGCCACCTTCTTGATGATTTTTCATAAAATGTATACCTCCATTACATAAATTAATACCATTAATATTTATCCTATATACCCCCTCAACATTCTTGAAAATATTGGGTTCCCATGTAGAATGTGTACAAAGATACGTATGTAAAATGTTTGCATGTGGGGTTTGGCATGCATTCTAGGCCTACTTAAAGTCTTAACAATTATTCATAAACCACATCCACTTAACTAAAATCAATAAAAAACTAGTTTTAATTAAGTACAAGTACTCAAAACATACTAAGAGTATTTGGCCCAATTTTTTATGTAGTGAAATAAATGAACATCTTAAGAGGGGCTCAAAATGGGTGTCTTAGACTTGAAAATCTCAAAATTCTCCTTGAGAGTGAAAATTAATTTTTCATTATTCCCAGCTGATTTAAACACATAATTCATGTCCTAAGACATCATATCATACCTCAATAAGGTGTCATCTTGTATTGATAAAGTTTGCTAGTGCCTCAATGTGATATAGGCCTTCTAGGCTTAAAATTGAGTTTCAAGGATTAAGGATTCTATAATATGATATGAGGGAATAAAAAACATGGTTTAAAATTAAATTCCATCCATTTTAACCTCTTTTTGATTCTCAAGTTTCACTTTTTTCTTCATACTTTTTTAAGACTACTTGTGGGAATGGGTGCATGCCTGCTTGTTTTAGCACTCAAGGGCATGGTTTTCATTAAAATTAAAGTGTTATCACATATAAGTATGTTTATATATACTTATTTTAATCTTATTAATCTTCTTAAACACTCCCATTAGATTAAAAACCCTCCACCAACTTGTAGGCTTCAAAAATGTCTCCTAGCTCTAATGGTGGTTGCCACTAGACATATGGGTGACTACAACAAAAAATGGATACTTAAAATATTATGTATACCCAAAAAATATTATATGAAGTTATAAGGAATCATTAAAAATATCTACACCATATTTCATGCTTTGATCTTTCATATTACGGTCTGTAGATATTTTTTTCTCAAAATTAGCTTAAACTACTTGTTTGCCTTTTGACTATCAACAAATAGGGGTTGAATGTGAAAAAATAGTGAGAATTTTATATATTATATTTTCATAAAAAATATTATTTATAGGTATATAAACTCATTATGAACATCTCCACTAAGTTTCATGATTGGATCATGCATATTAAACCTTATAGGTGATTTTTACCAAGACTTACCAGTAGCTTGCTTGAATTTTCATGGAGAGTGCCTTAGGTATAAGATACAAAATCAGATATTTACCTTGTTTTTCATGTAAAATATAATAATATGTGGATATATTATGTCACAAGAACCATATATACTAAATTTTAGGCCTTGAATCCATGTGTAGGTGTCCCAAAACTTCAAACCCCTTCAAAAAAGTCTTCAAAAGTTGATTGTGTGTTAGTATGGGTGTAGTTGGACATCCCATGTTGTCATGGAGGGAAACATTGCTTAAATTAACATTTTTATATCCTTTAAAAATACATATATTCATTCATTTCTCATCAACCTCTAAAATGATCATGATAATCCCTCATTACTACTGTGCTTCAATCCTCTTTGCATTTGGAGATAAGCTGGTATTGAGGAGGTTTTAGGTGGGCATTACAGTTTGATTGATTTTAGATTTTTTTATAAAATTATTCATGATATATAGCCTCATTTTTATCTTCATTTTTCCCATGAATCCTCCAAACTATCATAAAAAAATTCCATAAACCACCTTGCTCTCATTCTCTTACAGACTTTAGAGATAAGATTGTGTTCTTATGGATGTAGATGATTGTAGCTTGAGGGCATGAATGTGTTTATTTGTAATTTTAATTTCATAATTTTATAAAACTCATCAAAAAATTTCATATGAATCTCAAACCTAGTTATAACCCCAAGGATCTACGAGACATAATAATACTTCATAGTCCTAGCTTGGCATAGTATGTATACTCCAAAAACTTTCTAACCCTGTTATAAGTGCTTTTTACATGGGATGACCTTATTTTGAGTTTGTTACATTATTTGGGTAACTTTTATATCAATTTTATGTACATTTCCTTGAAATAATTTTCTAAAAGTTCTTTATTGGGTTCAACTTTCTCCTTAAGGTCTCAAACTTCTCCTTGTCTACATGCTTGTTCTCATCCCATTATTTAGCTTGGTTGTAGGTGGATGTTTATCATGTTGACTATATGGATTGAGTGGATATAGAAATTTATAATGTCTCAAAACATGAACATGAGACTTTTCTCATTATGAAACTTTATGAGAGAGGAATGATGCAAGACGAAAGACCTTGAAAGAGATGGTGGAGTATTTTCTTCCTTTGTATCTCCATAAAGCTCTTGACTATACTTGTTATTGATTGTAGGTCTCTCAAATTGATTCCCTGATGGTTCTTAAGGATGGAAAAATAATTCATTTATTTATTCTCCATATATTCTCTTGGGATTAATTTTATCACAACCCCATCAATTTTATCCGCTAGTCCAAACACCTTGACCCTCATTCACTAGCCACTTTACAGAAGCTCTTTTCTTGGTTCAACATACCAAATATCATAATAGGTTTAATGAGGAAAATATAAAAACTTGGATGATATTTCATGATCATATTACACTTTTTAAATCCCATTTAATCCTCTTATTCCTCTATCAATACTCACTTTCACATCTTAAGCTCATAACAACACCACTAGGCTTTTAGCCTTTTTTCTTACATTTTCTCCTTGTTTCTAGAAAATATCAACCTTCCTAGGGATTTTTTACCAATTCCCACAACCCTTTATCTCCTTGAAACCTTACACAAAGTTTCAAGGTCTGAATTCAAGCTTAGAAGGTACTTCCTTTGTTAACATGCTTCAAATTAGGCCTCTTAAGCCTTATTATACACACTAGACCTCAAATCCATACTACACCATATGAAATAAAACCAAAACCATATTATTCATTTTTTACATGATGAAATATACCTGATTACAAACTTTCATGAATTTTCACTGGTTGAAATATGAGATATTGGATTTTTTGGTTAAAAACCCTAGTTAGGCAAATATGCAGGCATGTAGATGCTGAGAGCCTTAAAAAATTATTATTGATCTTGGTGATATTTCAAGGGTAAAAATGACCATTAAAATTTCTATTTTGACATCTTAATTTTTTAAAAATAGGTTATAATAATTATTTAACACTAAAACACTTGAAACAACTCACAACACATAGTTCTGCATGCTTTTAGGAGACTGTGTAAGGGTTTCAAGAGATGTCTATAATTAAAAAGTTTAAAATGCTTAAAATGGTTACCATTTTGATATTAATCCAATTTAACATCATAATTATACTCAAATAAATTAATTTATATTCCCCCTCTCATGCTCACACTCACATCCTTGTCTTAGATTATGTGTACTTTAAGGGCTTTCAAGGTTTGATGTGACCATGCTATAGGTGGTGATTGGGCTGGGTTTGAGATTTAAATTAGAGTGTTAATATGGTGGATACCTTTGATATGTCTGAATATTCACCTTGATCATGTTATACACCTCCTTCTTGAAGGAACTTATTCCAACCCATCATGACTTATACAGTCTATACATAATTTTGCCAAGTACACAACTTTTCTCCAAATGAGGTGAAGTATACCTTGTTGAATATATTTTATAAGTTTAAAAAAAATTAATTTATTGGTTATATATATATATATATATATATATTATTCACTTGGTCACAAACTATGGATGACTATCCTCCTGCTTTAATAACCTTAAATCCACCTCAACCTCCTACCACTATCCAAGCCAAAAAGATGGTTGTAGGTCATCATTTTGAATATGTTTTGGAGTCTATGCTTGTTAATAGGCCTCAAAATAGTATATTTTAGATTTTATGATGTCCTTATTCATCATAAATAACCTCCTATCACCTGAATAAACGTTTTTATCCACAAACTTACAATGTATAATGTTCATATCTTTCCCACCTAGCATAACCTCATGATGAAAATATTGAAATATCTAGTTGTAGGTGATCATGGGGGTATTTGATTGCATTAAGTATCCATTTTAACATGAAGAGACTCATATATATTCCATTGAAAACTTTATTCTTTGATAATCACCCCATAAACCTTCCTCACACTTATGGCCAGACCTACTTACATACCACTATCTAAACCAAACCATAGTTGTAGGTCATCATTTTGACTATATACTAATTGTATTCAATTTTTATAAGATGCTTGGAGATTTTGAAAAGGTTAAAATATGGTCATGAATATTTAAAATTGTGTAATGATCTCTGAAAATCCTAGGACCTCACCTGAAGTTCAAACCTCTTTGCAAGTCTCTTTTTATGGCTCTACCCACTCCATTTGCTTATGACTATGTGTTCTTATTGAGAAGGAAGTATGTAGGCATCTTATGAGACACCTTTATTGATGAAAAACCAATTCATTTATTGGTTTTATATATATTATTTTTATCTATCTCAAACACAATCCCATCAACCATACTTGCTAGCTTACACCTTGAAAACAACCTCAACAAATATCATTGTCTAAGCTAAAAATATGGATGTAGGTGTAATTTAAGAGTTGAATATGACTATAAGCGTGAATTTGGTGACATTATTCATGATCTTGATTCACTTTACACTCCATCATCCTTAATAATACTATATTCCATATGAAACTCTATCATATAACTCTATGCTTCAATCTTCTTCATGTTTGGAAAGTAGTTTATCTTTTTAAAGAAGGCTATAGGTCATCATTTTGACTACGTATGGACTGAGTATAAAATTAAGGAAGTGGGAGGTTAGTCATAAAAACAAGAGTTTTTATAATATCCTCATGGTTTCTCGTTACCCTACGCACACTCTATCATGATGATATCTTATACCAAAACTCCCATAAGAGCATATTATGTACTTAGCTATATGTGAATATTTTACACACTTGAGATTTCTAGTCACCAGTGATTAGGTTGACACATCATTCAATATCAATCCCTACTCAACCAAACACATTTTTACTATCTTGGAACATTGGTACTAATTACAAATTATAGTGGAAAGATGATTTTTTTTCCTAGTCTCTCATAAGCCTCTCCATAACATGAAGTTTGTGTAGGGTCAAGACTGACTTTGGAGAAGTTAAGGTAAAGCTACCTTGAAGAAACTTTTATGTTTTATATGAGGTATATGAATTGATTTTATAGGTTTATGAAACATCATGCTTACTAGGAATTTATTCACACTCCAAAAATAAAGAAAAAATACTCATGTGGATTCAAATCCCTCCAAGGTGCCCTCAAGCTTATTTCAAAACTTTGTCTATGGGGGAAACCAATCACCATCTTCAACATAGGATACCATTGATTGTAATGAAGCACATATGGGTGTATACCTTAAAATTTTATTTTATTCATTTAACCCAATGTATTATATTGAAATCTAAATGTTAAAAGCACTATGAAACTCCTCAATATGTATAACCCCTATAATCAATACTTTAAAACTCTGAAAGTACCTCAATCAAGTTGTGAACATGTCAAGACAAGCCTTAGAGGCTCAAACTCTCTCTCTCTCTCTCTCATGAAGGAATCAAACCATTTTTTTCATTTCTAAAGACTCAAAATAGTTTAATTGATTTTATTTCATGTCACTATAGGATTCTTCATTTGATATTAAATCCTAACATGATGTTCAAACTTGGAGAAGATCATTTAATTACCGTACATACCTTCTAAAGAGTAAGAAACTTAGAGATTATGGACAAAGAGAAATATCTCAGATAAAACACATGAAATCCATGAATTTATGGGGTCTTAAATGAGTGATGAATTAATAGAGACCTCTGAGAATAACCACCATGGATATAAAACAAGATTTGCTCAAAATTTATCAAGGCAATTTGTACACTAAGAGCTTCTCCTTTCAAGGGAAAAGTACTCATGGAGATGAATTATAAAATGAAACAACCATGAAAGGGAGATAAAATAATTTTAAAAAACATAATTGAAATCATTCTTCTCCATCATTTTTGAATCAAAGAAAAGAAACAAAACTTGGACCCTATATGGATGAATAGGCCATCTAGACACCATTGCATTGTTAGCAATTGTTCATAAATACGGGGAGATGAACCAAATTAAAAATGAAATAAAGTAGAATTAAAATATGGTCCATATCACTTATCAAAATATTCTAACCCAAATCTCTCTCTCTTGACCATATCAAGTGAAAACATGAGGCTCTTTTAGAGTTATCCAAGAAAGCCCAAAACATTTTTTCCTTAGTATGAAGAACTAGAAGCCTACCTATGAAATACAACACTTGGTAAATATTTTTTATGATTTTAATGACCTTTAATTCCTTATGTAAACCTTATAAATTGTTAGGACCTCCATTAATGATATAAAACCTATATCATGCCTAGTTTGTAGCTAATAGGTTTTCCTTACCTTTAATAGTTCTGAAGCTAGAATATGATTCTAGAGGCCTAAGAGAGGGTATTAAGGACACCATATATGACTTAATATGATATATTAACTCTTTAATTAAGTAAAACCTTCAAAAACATGTTAAATTAAAGCTCCAAAAGGCTAAAAAATGCATCTTTTTGCTCCCAAACTCCTATCCTCCACTCTAAATGACTTGAAATGTCTCCAAACATATCTAAATAAGGAATACATGTCATAAGGAGATGAAAGGAAGTCAAAACCAATTTTACTTATCCAAAATTCACATTTCACTTAAGAATTTATATTTAAAATCCCCTCAAGTCATCTAATGCACTTTTAGGGGTCTTTGGGCATATTAGCTTCTATAGACATCATTTTTGAATTGTTAGAATCTTTGAGAATTTTTTAAAACCTCATTCCTACCAGTAAATTATCAAATACCCTAGAAACTATAGACACCTAAAACTGGCCACCAATGGCCTCTAATCAAACTTTAGACTGATTCCTACAAACCATTGCAAATTAAGCCTAGAAATCATTGAATGTCCTAAATTTGCTTATGCATCATTCATCAAATCTTAGAATCACATTAAGAGACCCCTAATTTTGGTATCCTACCATAAGAAATAAAAACATCTCATGGATTCATCTCTAATCATCATACGACATCATAACATGCAATTTGGCCTATAAACCTATTAAGTGGGACACATGGAAATAAAATCAAATATTGAAAATGCTCAATGGTTAAAAAAATTAATTAAAAACGTAAACCAAATTAAATTCCTAGTTGAATTATCCATTTGAAATTAATGAATTACTAAAAAATAAAATTTAAAAATATGAAATATCTTAGCTTTTCATGATTACCTTTTGTGAGTTGTCAAGCCTTTGAAAATATCTCACCCATGCCTATTCATTTCAAATAATTAATTATTGACACCTTTTAAATCTAATGGGGTTAATTTAATCACTTAGGTTAGGCTTGAACCCATTCCATGTTTATACTACACTTTAACTCACCTTGAGTTAGGGTTAGTTACTAAGCTTATAAATACAACTCATAGCCTATTAAATTTATGAGCTTAGAAATTGTAGAGTTATAATACAAGTTTTGTAGAAAGATTCATAGGAATAGTTTTATAATGCCAAAATATTGAGCCAAGCTATCAATAAAACATAAGCCATAAGCCAAAATGGTTCCAAGGAGAGAAGGAGTAAAGAGTACTTCATTTCTAAAGACTCTTTGAGCATAAATCGAGAAAGCCATGAACAAATCATTTGGATCTCTCAAAGAAGGTAAGGATTGTTGTTCTTTACATTTAATTGGGTTTTCAATTATAATTTGTCCATTATGCTCCCCCTAAGATCTAGCTTTAGATATTGTTGACATGGCAGATTACACCCTCGACAGGAGGCTGAGCTTCTACCTTCCATGCGCAACAATGGAAACTCCACTCTTGCCTGTGGGCCTAGAAAAACTAGGGGGAGAGTCTCTAGATAAGGGCTAGCTACCTTTGATGTATCTTTTAGGTCTTGGATTTCCTACTACTAACAAATAAATGGAAAGTGGGGGGGGGGGGTTGAAAAGGGAGAAGGATGCTAAAAATAGAACCTAAACCTAAATTATAAGGTGATACACCAAAAAATTGATCCACTCAGCTTGAACATACACTTTTCACCAAGAACCAGCTCCCATACACTTCATTTGACATGAGAAATTCTTCTACATCAGTGAGCTAGGAGTTTATGGATATACAAGGAGGAAGAACTATCAAAGGTGTTTTAATACACTCTATGGCAACCTATTCACATTCACCTATATTCCTACTATAGACACTTCTGGCAGACCTGTAGAAGAAGAAACTTCACAATGCACTAGACATGTTGAAATCATCCTATGAAAGCATAAAGGAAAATGACTTAACATATAACAAAGGCATAGACACATATGAAAGTGCAAACTCTAAATAGAGGTAAAAATGCTAAGTCTTGATTTAAGGTAAAATCCAACAGAGTTGTGCCTTAAAAACCCACAGATTTTTGGGCAGAGCTTTGCCTTATGGGCTAAGAGATATCCTTTCTCAAAATGATAAGTTTACAATATATAGAGAGAATAAGTAAAGGTGCTTTCTGGAAAAGAATTTGGCACCCTTTTTACAAGTGGCCCATGTGCATTGAGAGCATTGGGAAGAGGAAACCACTTGATAGATAATGTTGTGTTAGCTCCTGCTTTGACTTTGGCATTCAAATATTAATGTGAAAGCATGGGCTGTACCTCTTTTTTGTAAATAGACTGCTCCCTTCTAGATATTTATGTAGTTTATCTAATTATAAATGCAAAGTGGAGAAAACAAGGTGTGTTGTTCACTGTTCATGCCCCTTGATGACCACTTGGCAGGCATTATTCTAACCACTAGAGTAACTCCTTCCCCTTTGCCACCTGGGCTATTTTGTCTATTTTTGCACTTTGTCTCTTCTTGTTTTTTGTCTTCTCTATCTCCTTCAGCCCTCAGGGACTATCTTCTACTACTTCTTTGGCTCTTTGGGCTCTTCTTCTAGTTGGCACTCAAAAGATCAACACCTATTTCATTGCTGTGAAATCAATGTTCACGGCCCTGTCATCATTTGAAAACCAATGGCTAATTCATGGTGCCCAACTTTGATGTCTATTCACCCATCACCCTCATTTGGTTAATTCTTTCATCTTTTTCCTTTGTTTCAACCTTTTTTTCTCTAGTTAGGCTTTGTCTTCTTTGGTCAAGGTTTTGTTTTAGCCCTTTTTACCATGGACAAAATGTTTGCAAGAATGATCACTTGATTTCCTACAGAATTCTCTTCGGTCGGGCTTTTCCTCAGGTTTTTTCATGGCAAATTTTCCTAAATTTCTTCAAAAAATTTGTCTGAAGGAATTCCCTCTGACAAAAGTCTAAAAGAAATCAATTTATGTCTTTTACTTAAGTCCTTTTTCATGGGATTTTCTCATTCATAGCCTTTCCAAATTTCTTCAAACTTTTTGACTGAAGGAATTCCTTCAAACAAAATTCTGAAGGAATTATGTCTTTGTCTTTTCCTTTGACTACCTTCAAAAAGTGCCCTTCAGGAAATTTGCTTTGGTACCATCACTGACCAAGTGCCCTTCACAAGGGAACTTATCCTTTAGGAGACTTTCTTAAACCTTCCCATTGAACTATTCCTTTGAACCAAGCATTGAACTGACTGTTGAACCAATCCATTGAACCAAAGCATTGAACCAAAATGATGAACCAAAGCTGACTAAACCAAGCTATTGAACCAAGCAATTGAACCAAAGTATTTGAACTTGGAATGGTCCATTTTGTGCCTAAGTGCTGAGAACTTGCTTCTTCCCTATAGAGTCTATAGAAAATAGGCCTACAGAGTCTAGAAAATAGGCTTGCAGAGTCCATATAAATTTCCTACATAGTCCATAGAAAATTCCTGCAGAGTCCATAGAAACTTCTTGCAGAGTCCATAGAAACTTCAAGACTTGTGAAAAATCAAAAAATGAATTGGCTCAGAATAGTAGGGAAAGAAGGGGACTGATTTTGGCCTATTAGACTAGAAATGGTCAACAAATTGGCAACTCCCAAGGGAAGCATGCCTGTTATGCTTAGAAACCAGTTGCCTTAAAATCTATTGGGCACAGAGTCAGAATGCAACTTTGAAGAAAGGTTAACAATAACCCTAATATATCTAAGAATCAATCATGAAGCTTTTACCCCACACACAAAGGAAAACACACACAAGGCTAAAAACACTACTTGTGCAAACTACACTTAGGGAACATAGGGAAAGAAAACTGAAAGCAAACTACTATATACAATTAACCAGGTATATTTTCCTCCCTCCTAGATCAAAGGGAAATTTGTTTAAGTCTCCTTCCTAGCTAGGAAACTTACGGTGCTAGATAAGTAGCTGAATGGAATGAAGACTTGGTGACCTGCTCCTCTTGCATGCCACCTCAATTGGCTTGCATCTGAGTGGATTAGAGTCAAACATGCTTCCAACATATATGTACTCTTCTTGTCCTTGGAAGATTATTGAATGTTGGTCCTTTATGCTGGTGCATTTCACCAAGAAATCAATGGTTGCTGGCTCATCACCATAAGCCCTTTGATGTGCATAGTCCCTTTGTAATGCATTATGGTTTGACCTATTCCCTTCTGTTTCATTGAAGATCCTATCAAACTCATCCTCTACTCCCTCAAGGAATTCTTGAAGAAGGGTGACTATTATGATGTCTAAAATGGAATCACAAACTGATTGCTCATCCCATAGAACATCACCTCTTTGTTCAAAACTCTCTTCTTCAAAGCTGTTCTCAACATGAATAGGCCTTTCCTTTTCTCACTCAAGGATTAGATTCTCTAATTTTTTAAAAACATCCATCTAATCCTCCTCTAACTTAGGTTCCTCAACATAGTCATCCTCCTCATTGAAGTGAAAAGGAAGTTCATCAAACAAAGGAGAGAGCTCACCATGCTTACGTTCCTCTTCGTATTGCTAGAACATTTGCATGTATGCATGCCCTATGTCTTCTCCATTGTCAATGATGTCTTCACAAGGAGAATCGATGATGATTTCTTCTTCTTTGACATTCATGATAGCCTCTTGATAAACTACAAATTAGATATTTTCTTCCTCACTCACCTCTTGTAAAACAAGTTCCTCGAGAAGGGGTGAAGTGGAAAAACCATGTAGAAGAGGAGGCAATCCTTGAGCTAGAATTTAATGATTCTCCTCTTTTCATTTGGCTAACACTTCATCTATATCAAGTGTGGCCTAATAGCTCTCTTGGAGGTGTGTAGATGGGGTGTGTTCAAGCATGTCCATCACACATTGGCTGAGGAACTTCGCTCTGGATTCCAACTCTACAATTCTCCTAGCTATATTTTCTTATAAGAGCCTTTCCTGGAGGTCACAATCATCATCATGAGTAGGATCAGCCTCAACTTCTTCAAGGTTTTAAGCAAAACCTTTTTCCTCCTCTTCCTTCCTATCCCATGATTCCATTGTTTCCTTCTAGCTCATGATCTTGGGATTGGAACTTTCCCCTTGTGAATAGGGAGTAACTTTATCCTCTCTAAGGTCCTAGGTTGGTTCATGACTTTCCTTCTTCCAAATTGGAATTTGGAGATCATGTTAAAATACTTGAGGATGTTGGGGAAGATTTGGGAGGGTCTATTTATATACAGGAAGAGCTATCTGAAGAGAGGCATGCTAAAAAGCTAGGTGCATGGGATTAAGAGCAGGATCGATTAATGCATCAGATGAGCTAGAATGAGTAAGTGCTATCTAATAGAAAGGATTTGGTGCATAAGAGGGGGATTTATTTAGAATAGGAGGTGGTGCACAAAGATGACTACCTTGCATGAATGGATTCTTCCATTTTACTACCTCCTCCTCCATGGATTACAAGGCCTGAGTTTGCCTGAACAAACACTCCTCTTTATACATCAACTCTTACTGATATCCATATTGCTCATTCAATCTATCAATCTCAATTACCTGCTTCTCAAACTCCAGTGCCACTTCCCTTATGGTTGTGATACAACTAGGAGAGCTACTTGAGGGGACTACATGAATAGTCTGAGCTTGATCAAAACCATATGAAGGAATACAAGGTCCATGATTTTGTGTAAAGGGATTATACATACAAAAATAAGATTTCTTGATGGCACCTAGATTGCTTAACTAGCTGATTCAACTCAAAGTCGCCATTGGTGTTGATGAAAAAAGCCTCCAAAGGCTAGTTGGTTGAAAAACACACCAAAAATTCTTCAACTCTTTGGACCAAACTTATCCTAGTTGATCCCACTGGGCATGATAAAAATTATTGACATGGCAGATTGCACCCTCAACAGGAGGCTGAGCTCCTACCTTCCACGTGCAATAATGGAAACTCCCCTCTTGCCTGTGGGCCAAGCAAAACTGGGGGGAGAGTCTCTAAATAAGGGCTAGCTCCCTTTGATGTATCTTTTAGGTCTTAGATTTCCTACTGCTAATAAATAAATAAAAAAAGGAGGGGTTAAAAAGGGAGAAGGATGCTAAAAATAGAACCTAAACCTAAACTAAAAGGTGATACACCAAAAAAATTGATCCACTCAGCCTGAACATACACTTTTCACCAAGAACTAGCTCCCATACACTTCATTTGACATGATAAATTCTCCTGTATTAGTGAGCTAGGGGTCCATGGATATATAGGGAGGAAGAACTATCAAAGGTTCTCTAAGACACTCTATGGCAGCCTATTCACATGTACCTATATTCCTACTGTAAACACTTTTAGCAGACTTGCAAAAGAAGAAACTTCACAATGCACTATACATGCTGAAATCATCCTGTGAAAGCATAAAGGAAAATGACTTAACACAGAACAAAGGCATAGACACATACAAAAGTACAAACTTAGAATAGAGGTAAAAATGCTAAGTCTTGATTCAAGGTAAAATCTGGCAGAGTTCTACCTTACAAACTCAGATATTTTTGGGCAGAGCTTTGCCTTACAAGCTAAGAGATCTCCTTTCTCAAAATGAGAAGTTTACAATATATAGAGAGAAGAAGTAAAGGCACTTTCTGGAAAAGAATTTGGTTCCCTTTTTACAAGTGGCCCATGTGCATTGAGAGCATTGGGAAGAGGAAGTCACTTGATAGATAATGTTGTGTCAGCTCTTGCTTTGACTTTGGTGTTCAAACATTAATGTGAAAGCATGGACCACACCTCTTTTTTGCAAATAGACTACTCCTTTCTAGGTATTTACAAGGTTTGTCTACTTATAAATGTAAAGTGGAGAAAATAAGGCACACCATTCACTATTCACACCCCTTGATGACCACTTGGCAGGCACTATTCTGACCGCTAGAGTAACTCCTTCCCTTTTGCCACCAGGGCTATTTTGTCCATTGTTGCACTTTGTCTCTTCCTATTTTTTGTCTTCTTCATCTCCTTCAACCCTCGGGGGCTATCTTCTACTACTTCTTTAGATCTTTGGGCTCTTCTTCTAGTTGGTGCTCAAAAGATCAACAACTCTTTCATTTCCATAAAATTGACATTCACGATCTCGTCATCATTTGAGAACCAATGGCTAGTTCATGGTTCCAAACTTTGATGTATGTGCACCCGTCACCCTCTCTTGGTTAATTCCTTTAGCTTTTTCCTTTGTTTTGGCCTTTTCTACTCTGGTTGGGCTTTGTCTTCTTTGGTCAGGATTTTCATTCAGCCCTTTTTCCTACAGACAAAATGTCTGCAAGAATGATCACTTGCTTTCCTTCAGAATTATCTTCAGTCAGGATTTTCCTTGAGTTTTTCCACGGTGGATTTTCCTAAATTTCTTTAGAATTTTTGTCTGAAGGAATTCCTTCAAACAAAAGTTTGAAAGAAATCACTTTATGTCTTTGCCTTCAGTCCTTTTTCATGGGATTTTCTCATTCGTAGCCTTGCCAAATTTATTTGGACTTTTTTTCCAAAGGAATTCCTTCAGACAAAAGTCTGAAGGAATTATGTCCTTGTCTTTTCCTTTGAATACCTTCAAAAAGTGCCCTTCAATAAATCTACTTCAGAACCATCACTGACCAAGTGCCCTCCATAAGGGCACTTGTCCTTTAGGAGACTCTCTTAAACCTTCCCATTGAACCATTCCTTTGAACCAAGCATTGAACCTACTATTGAACCAAGCTGTTGAACCAAAGCATTGAACCAAAATGATGAACTAATGCTGACTGAACCAAGCTATTGAACAAAGTAATCAAACCAAAGTCATTGAACTTGGAATGGCCCATTTTGTGCCTAAGTGTTGAGAACTTGATTCTTCCCTACAGAGTCTGTAAAAAATAGGCCTACACAGTTCATAGAAAATAGGCCTATAGAGCCTATAGAAATTTCCTACAGAGTTTTTAGAAACTTCTTGTAGAGTCCATAGAAACTTCAAGACTTGTGCAAAATCAAAAAATGAACTAGCTCAAAACAAAAGGGAAAGAAGTGGACCAATTTTGGCCTGTTAGACCAAAAACGGTCAACAGATATGTTAGCATGTTAGTGTTTTGATTTCATTAGTTTATGGACTAATACTTGATCTAACCTCCTCTCTATTATCGAATTCCTTGATCACAAATGACATGCTCAATGGGACATGCAGCCCATAAAGTTATTCTTAAAGCCTTCTAGATCATTTTAATAATGATTTTCATGTCAAAATTTGATATTATTGACCAAGGAATGTGAAAAATTCAAGCCAAAGGATGTTTTTTTGGAAATCACAAGTTTGATCTATGTAATAGCAATTTTTCTCTCTAGACAACAATATTGTAACTTAAACAATGATAGTTTTTCCCAATTTTTAACAGTTTTCCAATTAACTACCATGGTTTACCCTAACATTTCTCTGTCCATATAAGTTAATTTTTATATTGAAATATCTTGACTCTATAATCATGATATCATAATACCATGACTTCATAAATCATGATATCACCAAAATAGTCATGATATTGCTTCTAAATGGTTAATGGTCTAGCTAGCCATTGGTGGTTAAGTTATAATATCATAATTCTCAAAGTTGTGATATTGATTTATCATTAGTTATTTTTCATATAAGGTAGTGATTTTTCATGATATACTATGTTTTCTTGAAATTTTCACTATTGCACTAACATTTATGGTGTTTCTAACTCATTTTCACTTTTTTACATTCAAAAGAGATGAGAAACTAAAAGGTAATGGTCAGGGGTTAGATGATACCCAAATGAAGTTGTGCACCGTATCCAGATGATTGAAGGAGCTCCTCTTTGGCTGTGGAGGATGACACCTGTAGATAAGAAAGTCTTAAACAAAGAAAATGTTAGATAGATATATGTTGGATTGCCAAGCAAAGCTCGGCCCCATAAGTGCAAAGACTTCTTTGAGGGATGACAGTCCACTTATTTGACAAAAGAGTGTTGATAGAAATAGAAATGGTGAAAATAACTAATCAAAAGAAATAGAGATAATGTGTACCTATATTTTGTTGTCGATCTGTCATAGTCACTGATGTTGGTAGTTCTACCAGCATCAGTTGGTCAAGGTTGCCAACGTTGGTTATGATGCTGATGTCGGTAGGGGCAATGATCAATGTTGGTTAGGGTAATGGCCTTGGGTGAGTTTTAGGGAAGGTCTGTGGTTGATAGAGGGGTCTAGAAGGAGTCTGGGTCTATTTAATGGTTTGTAGAGGATTGCAAGATAGTGAATATAGTCTGGGAAAGGGCTAAGGTAGAGGACAGGGGTGGAAAGGGAATAAGAATGATAAGAAGGCCCTGAGAAGAAAATCATGTTGTCTACCAACAATACTTAGAAAATAGCAAATTGACTGATTACCAATCCATTCTAAAGATACTGAAATGAAAGGTAGAAGAATACTTAGCTCTTGCTGGAGAACCAAAAGTGTAGAAAACTTGTTCTAGTTATGGCTGATGTAGGAGACATCGTGCAATGTTTCAATCAGGTGTGGAGTGACTGATGTAGAGTTATTAAGCCTAGAGAGTGATGATAGAATGCTGATGCCTCAAAGAGTTAAGGAGCAAGAGAATTTAGACCCTGGGAGCAAGAGAATTTGCATTCAGTTTTGTAGTTGAGGTCAGAATGTAGTTTTAAGCAACCGATGCTGGTGATTCTACCAGTGTCAACCGACTGGTAACCGATGTCAGCGGCTAGAAGATGGGTAAATATGCTATTTTTAGCCTTTTGCCCATTCCTCCATCTACCAAGTTTAGTTGCCATTGGCAAATAGTCCAAAGGGCAAGTTTAATAGGTGTGAGGATTAGTGGGGGAGTTGAAATAGGTCTTAGGTCAGTATGATTTGTCATAAGTGATAAATGGTCTAAGAGCTAGGAATCCAAGGTGAGGTGTCTAGGGGGGATTATTAATTTAAAATAAGTATTTTAAATTAATAAAGTATAGGTTAGGCATGTTGAAGTTAGAAAGGGACCAAGGGGGGGTTGACACTATTTTGGTGTCTACATGTGGTTTTGTAAAGTTGTAGTTTTGCTCTTTTTTTTGTATTTTTGCTCTGTGTAAACATGAGAGATAAATTAAATAATTTATTAATACATTCATGAAAGTGATTCTAAACAAAATGACCCTCTAACATTTTTTTAGGACCAAAAGGCCAAAAGGGAACATTTAAAACACTTTACATTTGCAAAATTATCATTTCAATTTGTGTTTTAATAATCTTTTTATTTAAAGTCATTTTTGCTTTTGTCAAAGTTTTTAACAAACACATGCCAAGGGGCCTAAATTTAATTAATATTTCATCTTAGTGAAATAAAAGTATTTTTAACATTATTTAGATAACCCATAAAGTTTTTCATTTTATGCTCGTTTAATTACAACTTGTTTGTTTGTTTGTGAAAAATGAAGAGTATGTGTATGCTTTCCCCCCATCCCCTATAGAGAACTTGGGTGACCAAAATCACCTTTTTCACTTAAAATTCATGCCTAGTCCAAGGCATGGAGATAATTTTGTATAGGCTATCCCTAAAACCCATATATTTCGGATGATATAAAACAACCATTAGAGTCTTTCCACTTGGTCATTTCTTCCATGCAATTTGGCTTGTGAAGGGGAGTTCCTAGCTTATTCGTGAGTTATTTAAGGAAGAATTAACCTAAGGTTTCATCTCCTAGAATTATTTCAACCCTAATCCATATCAAGGTAAATAAATTAGGGTACACATACTATGAGAGCTAGGGGGTTGAGTGGTTAATCGCTTCTTTCATAACAAAAACTTAAGTTAGGTCTAGTTAACTAGGGGATTCCACTAAGTAGTCCACGAATGGAATCAATATGCAATGAAATATACCATTGAATAGTAATTTAATTAGTAAAAACTCAATTGAAATGATGCATCTCTAGTGTTAATCACACTTGGGACCATCTAGATGGTTAAAAATTGAAGTTTTAGAACAACTCCACTTGCCATGGAAATATTATTGATGCAGGGCGAGTAGCCCGAAGGTCCATATCACCATAAAATATCTTGGGATAAATGGGGTTTTTAAAACCCTATTACTTCATGCATTTTATTTTTGGATTAACACATAAAATCCTCCTAAGAGCATGTATATAGATGTATTTCAATAATATGATGCAAACTTGTCACTTATAGGATTTATGATGATTTACTTAGTTGTATTTTGTCATTTATTCCTTTATTTCTTGGTATTTCAAGATTAAAACCATTTATATATGTTTATTCCATGTCATAATGAGACTTATGTCCATACCACTCCATTATTTGAGGTGCTATGCCATCACTTTGACACCATGCTTTTACCTTACAATTTTGTGTCAAAAACATTTTGTGTGTCACTTGATTGAAATGGGTAACATTATACTGCCCAAATCATTTCAAATTTTTATGCCTTAAGTCTTGAAACAAACCATTTTTTACATCTTTAGAGATAAATAATTCCATTACGCTACTTAAATTATTTCATAGACTTGTCTTATGTACAAAGTTGTCAATTTGAACCAATCCACATGTGTCTTTGGATATTTGTCTAGTGTCATTATGCCGTTCAATGTCATCTACGTTATTTTTTTCAAAAATCCTAGTTTTCCTAAGTTGAGTTTTAAATTAACCTTGACAATTTGGAATCCAAACATTGATTGATTTTTGTTTATGACATGTCTAATTAGGGCTTATACATGGATCTTGTTCTTTTGGGTTGCATAACTTAGGTTAATTCTTTACCCAAATTTGAAAACTATTTGTTTCTACCATTATTTAGGAGAAAATAGTCTTTCCCCAAGTGCTTTTTTTATGACTTATACTAATTTGACAAATTTCATGTCTAAAGTTATATTCCTAATCTATGCCAAAGTGTTGCAAGTTTGTTAGAATAAATCATACTTTTATTTAAAGTCGAGCTTTTGATGCCACATTTGGCTAAAATTCCTAGCACATGACTTTGTTCGAGCTTAGATTTTGATGTTGTGTTTGATCAAAAGACCTAACAACCTTTATTTTTCCTAGATTAGACCTATTTGGAACATTTTGAACCTAGAGTTTGGCATTTTGTATTTTGGTTCATCTAGTTGACCTTTTTGTGTGAGACATTTAGCATTAGATATTTGATGTTAAATTTTTTTATACCAAGTGTTATCACAAACCATTTTGGAGATACAACTCTATCCATTTGACCAAGTTATATCAAGTTTGATCCATTTTTCTTTTTATACATTATTTCTTAGAGTTTATATAACTCTAATCCTTTTGTCATGAAGCGTTCACCATTAATTTTACCAGGTCTCACTATACATGTAGTGGTGTCATATACAATCCAAGGTATGCTAATATGGTCATGCAAGAAGAATTTATTAAATACCCCTATGGATATGATGTCATTTATGATATAGATCCTTATACACCTTACAAGACTCAAATGGGGGGAAAAATCCAAGATCCTTTAGTCCATTATTTGGTTAACATGCCTCCATACTCAAAGTAAGACCAAGAGTAAATGACATAATATTTAGCTAGCATACCTTTGGTTGTAGAACAAGTCCAATAGCAACCATACTACATTATAATTACATTGGCCTTTGACCCTCATTTTTTTTATCATCACTTGATTTTAAAAAAGGATGAAGTCTTAATCAGATCCATAGAGGTAGGGGATAAATTTTTGATAGACTTCCCCCATGAAAACTTGTCAAGTTTAATAAGAGGGCCTTACAACATGTCTTCTAATCAAAACATTAAACATGCCTCTTTTATAAATCTTCATTCTATACTGTTGATTCCAATCAAGACCCTTTTATACTTTTCATAGGAAAAGGCCTCATGGAGTATCATTTCATATAGATGCAGATAACATACTAGACATATCTAAACTTAACACGTAACTTTAATAACATGACCAGGTAAATTACTCCTCTTATTGAGCTAGCTCCTTTAATAGGATTTTTAATTGAATTGATAGGCCAAGAGAATTATGGTATAGACCCATTCATGTAAATAACTTCAATGGGAAACCTATTCAATACCCTAACTATCCAATAAGTGTCTTCTACTCCTACGTAGAATAGTGAGCCAAACCTAGTAGATAACACACAAGAAATACCCAATCCAAACCAAAGTGGTGTAAATGCAATAAATAATCAATAATAAAATGTGCCTTTAGTTAATACCATGAGTGGTTTATAAATACAAGGGCATGAGATTCTACTTCCCGACCTCAACAAATAACTACCTCTAATCCTCAACCAGTTGCTTATTCAAGAATCTAACCTCAAGGATTATGTAGCCCACCAATGACCCATGCCATGCCTCAACAAAATGTGATGAATGTTACTCTATCACAATAGGTGACAATTACCATTCCATAATAATATGCATAATCTAACATACCCATGTAATAGAGGCAAGACATCTTGCCACCTCAATAGGGGAAACCAATGTTCCACCACTCTAGGTAGTGATAACATACCTCTTCAGACATAGACCAACATGCCAATACAATCAAAAACAATATCTATTTATAGACATACAAATATTGGTCAATGATTAATGTCTAATTTCCAACATGCATCTACTTCCCAATAATGAGTCATGAAACCAAGAAGTTCCAATGTTTCACAAGTATCGATTAGGCAATAATTACCTTTCATTCCAAATGTTCCATAAGCTCAATGATAGGGTCTTGGTTCATAAGTTCCCCTAAATTAGCAAGGTTTTAATAGTCAACAAAAAGTCCTTATTCAACTTCAATAGGCATAGTACATCCATATCCTTCCATCTCAACCCTAATTTCCCCAAAACTAGGCCCACATACCAAATCCTAACTAGAATATCACACAACAACATGTGCAATTCCAATAATCACACCCTAATATATGAATGCATATTCCTAGTCAATTTCTAAACCAAACCAACATTTCCCAATAAATGCCTCCACTATACCTAGGTCAAAGTAATCCACTTTTGATCACCCAACCTCCACCTCAAGCTAATGTTCCCTCTAGTTTCTTCACACAAGAACTATAATAAATGAAGGATGTAATTACAACCATCCAAGCAGGGAAACAAACTAAATTTTTTAATTTAGATGATGTATGTTCTTACCCCTTTAACATGGAATATTTACAAATACAATTTCCTCTAGGGTATGAACCACAAAAATTTGACAAATATAAGGGGAAAGGTGACCCCAAGGCCTACTTGATGGAATTATTTATTGCATTCCAACCAATGGTCTATAATGATATATACCTTTTATTATTTTTTCCAAGGAGCCTAGTAAGACAAGCATTAGAGTGGTTTCTAAAATTGCCTAAGAATCTAGTTTTTTATTTTGACAATATTTTAGATAAGTTTGTGCAACACTTTTCCTACAATCTTGAGCATGAGATTTCATTGGTATATTTGATGCAAACTAAATATAATTCTAATGAAATATTTACCAGCTATTTGTAGTGATGGAGAGCCCTTGTAAGCCAATTCACACACAGTCTACTAGACAAAAAACTAGTTTTGTTTACCAAATATTTACATAGAAAGATATCTTACCATCTGGAGTTGTAGTGTAAACATACTTTAAATAAATCATTGACAAAGTTTTTTTGAACAAAATGTCACTTAATAAAAAAAGGATCATAAAACTTAACTCATCAATTAGATCTAGAATCAAAACCAAAATAATGTCTAAAATCAAAACTAAGTCCAAGTGTAAGCATTGCAATTAGCCCAAGCTAATATTTATGATAAACCCAAGTGGTTTAATTAAAATAAGAATGTTTTTGTAAATGGAATAACCAAGTCACTACATGTCCAAATGGTGCAAACACCATCTTCTTAACCTATGTTGTATATGCAAATTATTCCTAACCAATAACCTCTACAGTAATTATAGCAAGCATAATAGCCTAGACTAGTGTAACAAATGTAAATTATGCCTTTACAAACACCTATTTCAAGGATAACTATGCCTACTCATCATGTCTTTAGTGACCTAATAGAACCCATTGAATCTATGCTTTGTAAGATCACCATAGCTAACTTGATTAACTGGCATATTCTAAAGCACTATTCTAAGGGCATCGACTATCCAAATTAGTACAAACAAAATGAATTTTGTGAGTATCATTAGGTTAATGGGCATAATTTATGTCATTATGTGTAAATTAAGCATTTGATTGAAAATATGTTGGAAAATGGATATATCACATTGGATCATCCAACTTCTACATCTAATTAGAACCTTGACATTTATCAAAATCCTTTTACATAACATAACAACTAACAACAACAATAGTGGCCAACATAGCAACAATAATAGTATCAACAGTGAACAACAATAGTGGCCAACATAGCAACAATAATAGTATCAACCATCAAGGTAGAACCAACAAAATTAGCAGTAGAATCAATAACATCAAATGAATAGATGGAACCAAGGCTATAATGATGCCAACAACTAATAGACATGCCATGTAGTTTCACATGGCTACAATAAGGTTGTAGGTCGTATTATGGGAGGTTGTGTTTCCAATATCTCCATTAATCCAATAACAAATACCAATCAAACAAGATCATTTATACTCAATTTCAATCAACCAATCCATGTTAATGATCCTTCCTTAACCTAAGACCATATACAAGCATACCATCAAGTAGGGTTTCTCACTTATGGACCTTATATCTATAACTCATCATTGACCTATGACCATGCATAAGTACACCGATAATTGAGACTTATCTTATTTATTCCCCCTCCATCATAATTTTTTATAAATAATGGTCATATGTCTAATCTTGATTGTGAAATCATAAATCAGTGATCAAATATTACCATACCAAGCCTATAGCCATCTATAACTTCACCCATCCAACTAACCATTCTAGTTAAGAATAAGCAATTTACCACTATACAAGAAAATATGTTTGATATTATGGAACAATTATAAAATATGCCTACACAAATCTCCATTTTATATTTTTTGTGTATGTCTACAATCCATAAAAACATCTTGACAAAATTTCTTGGCTAATCCCAAGTTCGTAATGACATATCTCTAGACAAATTCCAAGCTTTGGTTGGATATCTAGCTCCATGCCAATAATTAACAATCAACCAAAGCGATATGCCATCCCTTAGCCCTCTGCATAAAAATCCATTATACATCAAAGTTGTCATAATATGGCACAAAGTGAAACATGTCCTCAAAGACAATGGATCAGGTCTAAATATTATGTCTTTAAACCTCGTCAATATTATCTAGTAGACCATGGTTGATCTCTAGCCAAAAATCATAACAATCAAGGCCTATGACAATGAAAATCAAGGATCACAAAGCACGATTAGCTTACCAGTTATCATTGTGCCCTTAACCCATGATACACTATGCAATGTGTTAGACCTTGATCTGTCATATAATATGTTTTTGGGTAGACATGTGATATATGAGATTCATGCGATCCCATCGACATTGCACCAGTATATCAAGTTCTCCCATTCAAGTATAGAAGTTACTATTCATGGAGATTTACATACATACGATCATTATAAACATTTAGAGGCCAAGTACCAGAGCTATAACTATCATTTCAACTTGAATATAGTTCTTAATAAAGACAAGGGAAAATAAATACTTGTTGATTCACTAGAGGCCAATTATATTAACTTAGATACCCTTGATTCACTTTCCCACATGCCACCTCCCAAAATATCTAATCATTATACTATCTTGGATAATGGCCTAAGAGAATATTTGACCCATGATACATTCCACATTATAAATATTCCATAAGACCCCAAGTCCTTTGGAAGAATAAAAGACAAACAACCTTACATGAAATGGCAAAGAAAGGGCAAAGCTAAACTACATAGTCTAGTACCTATCATTTTCATATCAACCATGGCCAAGAAAAGGACCCTCTTGTATATGATGAATCTTGTTTGTATAATGACAAATTGGCCAATTATTACATAGATGCCAAATATCACATTTTAAAAAACATTATAGAGAAGCATGCTTATGAAGGAAGAGGCCCGAGGTTAAATCAATAAGGTCTACTTGAGCCCATTTCTACCACTCAGTATAAATAAACATATGAACTCAGATTTAAACCACCTGGTAGTGACCCCATTTACCTTATTCATGTTATAACACCAATGACTAGTGACAACAATGCTAAAATTGAAGTAGAGTCTGATCATAGCCCTTTAGATAAACTTGGCCAATACCAATTTATTTGATAATAATTCCACTTTTACCCTTTAACAAATTATTCACCATAATCCACTTCCATTATATTACCCTCAACTTATAGACTAGGTCCAACAAGAATTAATAGTATTGGTTGATGAGTTTTATAATGATGAGGCCTTCTATGATTTTCTATGCTTAAGGGATGATATTTTATTAGGAAACCACAAACAAGGATTCTTAATCAAAATGGATCCTTCAACCTATTTTGGAGAATGGGTGAACACCCTTAGCCATAAACAATTAAATAAAACATTGAGGTCCCAAAGTGAAAACCTCTTCAAGGTGATTTTAGACCAAGGAAATAGTAAATAGAAAGGTGAGTCTAGTGAAGAAAACTTATTTTAGGTGCCATTAGATGGGGGTATTTAACCTTCCTCAAATATATCTTGATAGGCCATGAATGATGAACTTGACTATGGGTCTGAGTTTGACTTTAAATAACAATAGTATTTTGATCAAATCATCCAAGAGTTTCTAATTGTATTTACCACATGGCCATCCCTACAATTGGGAATTCAGATTCATCATGCCTAGGAGAACTTGAGGATTTGGTCCTAACAGAGGACTATAATATTGAAGGTGAGTTTAAATCTTTGCTAACCATTTTAGAAGATGGTTCAACACTTCTTATAAAGGACACTATACAAGTTAACATTGGGACTCAAAATGACCCAAAATGGATTAAATTAGCCACATCTCTCATTAAGGAGGAATGTGAAGTGTTTACATCCCTATTGAGAGAGTTTGTTGGTATATTTTCCTGGGCATATTCTGACATGTTTGGTTTAGACACTACCTTGGTTGTACACCACCTTGTGGTACATTATGATGCCAAACCTGTAAAACAAAATTTTTGAAAGATGCATCTTTGCATTATTGTATTATTGAATAAAGAGTTGGAAAAAATCTTAGAAGTGATGTATTTGACCAATCAGCTACTCAGAGTGGATATTGAATGTTGTACCAATCGACAATAAGCCATAAGGAATCAAAATATAAACTGATTTTAGTGACATAAATAAAGCCTATCTCATGTATGAATTTCCTTTACCTAACATTGACATGATTATTGAATCCATAATGGGTTATGAAATGTTTTCACTAATGAACATATTCTCAAGCAATAATTAGATCCAAATCACACCACAATACCAATATAAAATATCCTTCACCCCTCTATGGGGAACATATTGTTATCAGGTTATGCCATTTGGCCTTAAAAATGTGGGGGACACCTATCAAATATCCATGACCATCATATTTCATGATATGATGCATGATATTATTGAATATTATGTTTAAAACATACTAGGGAAATCAAAGACCAAGGTTTACCAACCAATAACACTAAGGAGGATATTTGAGTGACTATGTGTATACAAAGATAGGGTCAACCCTAAGAAATGTGTTTTCAGAGTTATTTTAGGAAAATTTATTGGATTCATTATATCTCATCAAGGCATTGAAGTTGATCCATCTAAAGTACACATCATAACTCAAATGCCACCACCAACCAATTTGAAGCAATTCCATAATTTATAGGGAAAGATCCAATTTATTAGATGCTTCATATCTTATTTGGCTAAAAAGTTATATCCTTTTACACATTTATTAAAGAAAGGTGTCACATTTCATTGGGATAATTAATTCTAGAAATACTTCCAGTAGCTAAAATATTATCTTTCCAAACTACCTATTTTATTGCCTCTTATGCCAAGAAATCCATTCTTACTGTACCTATTAGCTACTAACAAAACCCTAGGGGCACTTATAGCTCAACATGATGATAATGGAAATTAGCATGTCGTGTACTATCTAATCCATACACTGGTAGCATATGAGCACAATTATATGCATATTGAAAAACCCTATTGAGCTATGGTTTTCACAACTTAGAAATTGTGACCTTACATATTAAACAACAAGACCATGGTTATTTCAAAAGTAGATCTGCTCAAGTATATACTATCAAAAATAGATTTACAAGGAGATATGGCTAAATGGATTATTATTCTTAGTGAGTTCAAGATAGAATACATTAATCAAAAATCCATCATGGGGCAATTTATTACAGATCAACTTGTTGAAGCACCCTTTTCAAATATAAAGCCATTAGCATTCCAACTCCTAGATGAGTGCATTATAACCATCATTGACACAACTCTTGAGTAACACTAGAAGCTATATTTTGATGGATCATTTACAACACATGGTTTATGGGTAGTTTTTTTTTAATTATACCATAGGGGGACCTAGTCCCTAAATCATTCTAGATCAACTTTCCTTATACCAACAACATGGCCAAATACAAAGCACTTATTGCAGGGCTTCGATAGGTATTACAATGGAAGATATAACATCTAAAGGTTTATGGTGATTCTTAATTAATCATTAATTAGGTTACATACCATTTTTAGACCAAGGATGATAAATGTGTACCATACAAGGCCATGGTCACACTCTTAAATAGCAAATTATCGATATATGATTCAAACATATACCAAGGGATTGTAATAAAATAGTAGATGTCATGGATATTATTAGATCTTTGATTTGACATATAGATATGGTAAAATAATACTAGTTACTCATTTAAAATCTACTAGTGCCATCTCATGAAACTTCAACTATCACAATGATTTGTGATATTGTTGGTCCCATCTCTATTTGGTATTCAAAACTTTCAACCTAATAATGCCACTAGAGCTATCCCACAAATAATCCAAAAACTTTGTCCACCATGCCACATGTTATACCTTACTCAGATCAACCCTACACCAACATATTTTTTATGGAACTCTACTTTTTTGTTTAAATTTGGAAGATATAAATTAGCATCATGGGAAGTTCACAAAGGAGTATGTGGATCCCACACTAGCAAGGTAGTCCTATCCAAAAATCTCCTGCATACTAGGTACTATTGGCCAATTATAGATGTAGATGCAACTACATATGTTAAAAAATGTGATATATGTTAAAGGCATTCTAATATTATTCATGACCTAACCAAGACTTTAAAACCAATGCTTACACCATGTTCATTTTCTATATGGGGCCTTTATCTCATTGGGAAGATAAAACCCACCTCATCCAATGTCCATAAACATATCCTTACTACCACATAATAATTAACTAAGTTGGTTGAAGCTATACCCCTCACTTACATGATTGGAAAGAAAACTTCCAAATTAATCTTTAACCATCTCATTTTCCACTATGATATCCTCTCTGACATTATATCTGACAATGGTGGATCATTCAAAAATAATTATGTCAAATCGCTATGTTCTAAGTATAATATTACTCAGCATTTATCAACCACATATTACCCACAAGGTAATGTATAAGTAGAATCATCTAATAAAAACATTATCAACATCCTTAAAAATAGTCAATGATGTTCATCATGATTGCCACCTCCAACTATTCTATGCCCTCTGGGCATATCATACCAATCACCATACTCCAACAGGAGCCACTCCATATTCATTTGTTTATGGCACTGAGGCCATTCCTCCCATTAAGGTTGAGTTACCTTCTTTACACATCTCTTTAAATCATGTCTTGGATGATGAAGACTATCACGTAACTCACCTATAAGAACTAGAGTTACTTGATGAGAAATGCTTGGTTGCAAACAACAAATTACAAGCATACTTGAACTGACTCTATGGACATTAAAATTGGTGTATTAGACAAAAAAATTGAGTTTGGTGATCTCTTATTAAATAAAACCAATAAAATACCATGAATGAGAAGAAATACAAAGGTAATTTCAAACCCAACAAGCTAGACCTTTCATTATTATTACAAACTATAGCATTGGAGCATACAAGCTCATTACATCAGACAGGGACGAATTTTATGAGCCTATGAACATTATACACCTCAAGTGTCACTTCACTTAAGATATTTGGTGTATTATCTATGAGGACCATTTTAAATTGTACCATGATATTGACTTTATTCTTTTTACCATACCATTCTATCACTTTACCATTCTACCATACCTTTTTTATCGACCAAGTTATTTTCAGCCTCCCTACCCAACCCTTTGACCTTGGTTCCATGGTTTCTTTTAGCATGAAGATTCAGATCAAGTTTCAATATTTTTTTCATGTATTCTAGATAGAGGCTATATTTTGGATTAGTTTGATAGTAGTTTGGCAATTGTATCCTTCATTTTTTATTCCATTTTATGCCAAGTGTGCTTGATTATAACTATCTTTGGGAAAATCAATGTTTCACCATCATGTTACTAATTATAACCACCTATGGGAAAATTGGTATCATTTACCTCTATTTTTGTTTCTTAATTATAATTACTTATGGGTAAATTAGTGGCAATTCTTGTTTATCATGCCTTGAAGTACCATTTTGCCATATTGTGCTATTTGCCAACTTTGCCTATTTTTTTTGAATTCCCTACTCCACTAGTTAGATACCTCCACTATAAGGAATAACTATAGTGACTTGAGGTCCCATCTTGGGACTATATAGGTAGTGCTTGATTCATGTTGATGTCAGATCAATCACCCCTTTGCCACACTCTCACTATTTTGAGAGCAACCTAAGCCACACTCTCTCTATTTTATTTGTAATTTTTATGTTTGAATGTTCTTACCATTTTTTAAGCTTGGACCATTTAGTATCTTGTAATTATCCCTTGAGTTGAGATACCTAGAAAATTCCAAAAAAAATTTGTGAAACCATTTTAGAAAATCAAAAACATTAATAACTTAGTTTGCCTTAAGGATTCTAGGAACCCTCACTAACTCACAAGAAACCACTTGTTATTTAGTTTCCCCATCTTTTTTGGCCTTGAATTTCATGCTCTTGACATATTATAAGTCCATTATTATATATCATCCATCATGTTTTATTCTCATCATTTTTATTCTATCTTATTTTCTAGGAGAACTACATTTGGCCTAAAGTTTTTGTTGGATATTACATCCATATAACTATGTAGGCAAAGTTCACTTGCCTAGTGAATCTAGAGATAGCTTGGACACCCCTTTGTTTCCTTCTATTCCCCCATCTTGTTTTCTTATCACTTATCATCCAGGGGTAATGCTCATCATCTTGTTTGTGTCATTTTATTTTTACTAACATTTTGATTAACCATTTTTTATTTGTGGTTTCTCTTTGTTTTGTTTTGTTTCTTTATTTTCTTATGTTTTGTTTATTTATTTTTTTGATTTATTATTATGAATTGATTAATATATGTGCATTTATTGGGTGATTCCTTATGCATTATTCTTCAATCCACCCATATTAATGTATCAACATTATCATCATGATTTTTATCATTGATACATTATTCATAATTATTTATTGGATCACATGTCAATCCTTATTCATATTTTGGCCAAGTTCTCATGGTGTTCTATCATGATTCCTACCATCACGTGTTACAACAAAAATCAGCTCCAAGAGTCTACATGATAGTAAAATAATGATATATATTTTTGGCACCAGCAACATTCTTGATCTACTCCAAATCATATCCCAATTAGAGTAAAAAAAGAAAGAATTTTTCTTCTTTACATGTTTAGACGATCATCTCCCTACTTTCAAGTTTTCCAAATTCATCTTTCTCCTTTATACTAATTTTTCATCATATTCCACATCATTTTTGCCACTATCGGGGTACAATGATTCTAACCACGTCTAGACAAGTCATTGTATACCATCCCACTTGCATTATCAATGATTCTAGCCACCTTTGGGAAAATCATTATCTTTCTTCTACCCAAATAGGGCATGTTTTTATTATGATAATGTTTATAACTACTTTTAACCAAACCATTATCTCTATCCACCCAACTGGGGAATGTTATTATCTTATCAGTGATTATAACCACATATGGGAAAATCATTTTTTTATTTTACTAATTAGAACCACCTTTGGGAAAATTAGTCTCTTGTTACCTTAAGCCTTTTTCAATTATTCTAACCATCTTTTGGAAAATCATTACCTTTTTTTATCACATCTATGTTGATGATTATAATTTCCTATAGGAAAATCATCCTATTTGTCTACCTTAACTAGGAAAACTCCATATGTCACTAATTATAACTACCTTTGGTCAAATCAATCCCTTGTATCCCATTAAATATTTTTGGTACACTCATTTCCTTATTTTGAGGGATCGATTGCCAACCCCTTTGCCAACTTATACCTCAAGGGGGAACCTACAGTTCCTCCATTGTCATTAAAGTCATAAGCATACAGGTCCTTATCATTGTTTGAGAAAATGTTACTACGATTATAGCTTGAAATGCCTTCCCAAATAGGGAAAAACTATAGACACCTAAAACTGACCACCAATGGCCTCCAACTGGACTTCAAATTGATTCCTACCAACCATTACAAATTAAGCCTACGAATCACTGAACAACCTAAATTTGATTTTGCATTATTTGTCAAAAGCTCAGAATCATGTTGAGACATGCCTAATTGGGTTATCCTACCATAAGAAATAAAATCCTCTCATGAATTCATCTCTAATCATCTTACAACATCATAACATGTAATTTGGCTTATGAACCTATTAAGTGGGGCACATGGACATAAAATTAAATATTGAAAATTCTAAATGGATAAATAGAATTAATTAACAAGCTAAACTAAAGTAAATGCCTAATTGAATTATCCATGTGCAATTAATGAATTACTAAAAAAGGAAATTAAAAAATATGAAATATCTTAGCTTTTCATGATTACCTTTTATGAGTTGTCAAGCCTTTGAAAATATCTAAAAATATCTCACCCATGCCTATTAATTACAAATCATTAATTCTTAAAACCTTTTAACTCTATTAGGGTTAATTAACTCACTTAGGTTAGGCTTGAACCCATTCCTTGTTTAAACTACACTTTAACTCACCTTGAGCTGGGGTTAATTCTTAAGCCTATAAATACAAGCCATTGCCTATTAAATTTATGAACTTGGAAATTGTGTAGTTATAATGCATGTTTTTTAGTAAGATTTATATCAATAGTGTTATAATGCCAAAATATTGAGACAAGCCATCAAGTAAGCATAAAATACAAGCCAAAATGGTGATGAGAGAAGGAGAAAATAATACTCCATTTATAAATAATCTTTGAGCATAAACTGAGCAAGCCATGAAAAAATCATTTGGGGCTCTCAAGGAAGGTAAGGATCATTGTTCTTTGAATTTTAGTTGGGTTTTTAATTGTATTTTTTCCATTATGTTCCCCTTAAGATCTAGGCTTAGATATTTTAGCATGTTAGTGTGTTGATTTCATTATTTTATGGACTAAAAATTGATCTAACCTTCTCTCTAGTATCAAATTCCTTGATCATAGAAATTGGCTAAATCCTTCACTTGTAGTTTGAGGCTCATTTCTAGGCCTTTTCCTCAAAATCTCCAAACTCACCTTAAAAATTTCTTAAAGTGTTTCAATAGCTTGTAAGGGACATGAATTAGGGTCATGAGGTTTTTTTATCTTTCCACCATTAGATCATCCACTTCACAAGGACTCTACACAATTCCTCACACCACACCAAGACCTTCCATGATACTATACTATATCATTAATTCAGGATTAGAAATAGACTTGTCATGGAGGTAAAATATCACTAAATGTTTTAGGAGAGTGTCTTGATCTATTTAGGCAAAATTTTCATACGTAGGTCAATTTTATCCAATAGGAGCTTATGCGTATTTTAACCTAAATTTATAATTCTTTATATCCACTACAGTGGCACCTTGTTTATGCTTATCGAGAGATCACACAATGCACCTATGAAAATCACCTTACAACATGAATTGAAGGGTTTCCTTGATTTGATAACTAAATTTAGTGCTTGGTGAAAATAAAAAGGATCCTTAAGCGGGCTTCATGGAATTTACCACCTCTTTCAAATCTATGACACACTTCCATTTCATGCACTATAAACTCTACAAACTGCCTGTAACCTATAAATGAAGTGGTCTTAGAGGTCTCCTTGCCTTATAATCTCACACATGTAAACCAAGAGTTAAGGATACCATGTAATGACTTTGAGGACCTCTAGAACACATCTATAAGTAAAAAATTGTAAAACCATCTCAAGATTACACTAAAACTAATGCAACTCTAGCCCCTACATAGATAAAAAAGACCATTTGAGTATCCATATCATTAGTGTTTGTTCATAGAGAATAAGCCATGAATTTTTATACCAATTCCAATAATGGTAAGGTCAATAGACTCCCTTACTTTTCCTAAATCCTTAGATCCTCACTTTATCTCTCTTGTATGGACTAAGCATAAACCTAAGAGCTTGTTTGGACTACTAAGGAACTTGATGGAAGGGAGAGGTCAATTTTGGGCATGTTTTGCATACTCTAATCATGAAACTTCTCTATAATACCTGACATGAGTCTTAATGCAACATTTGATCCTCCCATGTATGGAATTAGCCATACAGGTTTGTGTAGCCTACAACAACACCTATAAACACCCTCTTTTTTGAATTTTCTTCAAGATTCTAACCTTGGGATGCCATTGGTGTGTAGGAAGAGGTAAAACATAAGTCAAATAACATATCAAACCTAGTGTCATGGTTTGGGGGAGTTGAAAGGATGTACTTTCCCATGTGTGGGACCCATTTGGTGAGTGGTGAGTGAATTTGAGTTCCAAAATTGACCTTTTATGGATATGAAGCTTCCTATTCATGATTATATGATGAGAACGGGACCCTTTAAAGACCTTTATAATAATTAGACACATAAAAAATTAACCTATCCAAAGGTTTTATAATGCATTATGACCAATATGAGGTATTTAAGGGTCATTTGATGACTTAGAGGATGAAATAAGGTTTGAACTTGGCTTGGATGGATATGTCATAGAAAATTATATGATGAAAATTTTGGACCTCATATCATGACTCCAAATAAGGCTTAGACACCCTTATATAATGTTTGAAATCTCTCCTTTCTTGAAATGGCTTAGATAGACCTAAAACCATAATAATTAGAAACCTTAAACCTTTAAACTACCATAACTTGTACTAAAGATCCTTAATCTTGTCAAACAAGAAAAAGACCCCTCTCTAGACCTCAAAATACATTTTAGCACTCTCTTGCTCATTCAATGACCACATGACCAGTTAATGTATCAACCAAAGGACCTCAAACAAGCTATTCCATATGATAGTCTCCCAAGTAGGTTATAACACACATATGACACCCTTAACAAGGCTAAAAGACTTTCAAGAGGCATTTATAAGATCATGAAAAGTTTTGGACACCATGAACATGATTTTAAATGGGTTTAATGGAAATTTTTTGGTATTAGGGGTTGATATTTTACCTATGAGGCCAAACTATCAATAATTCCCTTAAATGATCAATGGACACTACATTATAATGGGGAAAATGTCATTTTGGCACTAGGGAAAGAATAATTAAGAACTCACCTAAAGGGAAGAATCATGCATTTTGGATTTAAACAAGGATTTGAATTCACCAAAAATGGTAATTAATATGAGGATATTATTTTAAATATCATAGTTTATAATAGATTATATGTTCAAAATATTAGGGTCTTGTGAGAATAAAAACTAGTTTCTAAGTGTATCAGACCAAAGTTGAACACCTTCAACTCTACAACAAATTTTTGCATAACATTTTTAAAGACTTTGGTTTAATTTTCGTATAAATCATGCCCATGGAGGAAAATAATCTTGTTGATTAAATAAATTCCTTCTCTTTAATGATTTTCCCATTATCCAAAAATACCAAAATTTGAATTTGTTTTGTCAACGAGAATTAAGCCATTTGTTTGAAAGGAACTTATAAGCACCCAAAAATTACATAGTGTAATATTTATGAAAAAAATTAATGGTGATGCAATGATATCCATAAATACAATTAGGGATAGTTATCTTTGGAATTTTTTTCCTACTATCTCTTTAGACAAATTTTGACCCCTTTCAAACCTTTAAATTTACCCTTTTGAGTCATTTTGGCCTTAGTCTCTTAACTACCCCATTAAAAATGAGACTATCATTTTTAGTGACAAAAATACTAGCCACTATTATTAAAATACCCCTTTATGAAATTTTCTTACATTTTTCTTTTCATAAACCACTATGACATAAACAAAATTTAAGTCTTAGTTACATATATGTCTAGTGTGGTTTCATCACATTCTGTGATAGTTTCATCTTTGTCACTTACAAATAGTGATGGTTTCATCACAATTTACCCATTTTATAATTTAAGCATCTGAAACTTAAGTTATCACATGTTTTACATAGTTTTATTCACGTGTATTCCTTAATTTTCTATTTTTTCACCTCATGATGGCCTAGCTTACTCCTACTCTTATTTTAATCAATCCTAGTTCTTCCCAAGTCTAAATTTTAGTTAAGTAATAGTTAAAGTCATCCTTACAACATCCCTTATTTCTCTAAAAGTATCTTAGTTTTATATTAATTTTAGATCCAAAGTTTTAATTTAAGATTGGTTTTCTCAATATCTACATAAAATAATCCCATTTGATATTAGTTTTGAAAAATAATTACTCCATCTTTGGTCATTATTGATGCCTCTAAATGTATCATAGGTGTCCTTAGTGTTCAAAGAAAAAATTTTGTTTTAGAAATTTGGGAATTCAAAACATGAGTAATAGGTTTTAAAAAACTTATGTTACATGTGGTGAAATAATAGTAGAGCAATATTTAACTATTCCACAAAATTTATATTAATTGATGGTTGGGAGCCATCATGGACCAAATATTTTCAAAGTGTAAGTATATATGCTAATAATAGTGAGTTATGATCAAATATTAAACTACCGACTAATCTAAATGGACATTTACAATGAAGTCTAAACTAAAGTGATTTGGTTAAAAATAAGCAAAAGAGAAGGCTAAGGTAGAAAGAGAATAAGTGATTACTGATCTTAAACTCAAACATTATGACAAAGTTTCTTTTACAACTGAGTATGTATTTAACCAATATATAATGCAAAATAGCATAAGCTCAGATCTCACTACACACCAAACAAACCTCTAAGGATGATATAAATAAGTACAAGTAAGAACAAAATTTACTTTAAATATTTGCTACCACACTCTAATAACATTAGCACACTCTAATATAGAGTAAATAAAATGAATCAAATTCAAGATCATTCAACTAATATAGCATAAACACAAATTAGCAACCCTCTAATCAAAGATGTAACTCTGAATTCATAGAAACTATTTAAATTTAAGACTTAAGACTAGCAATTGAGATAAAATCCATATAACAATTAACACAAACAAATTTGGACAATCTTTTTAGAATTACTTGATTATATTAACTACTCAGAGTATACAATTTTTTTTCAAAATTATCTCTTTTTACAAGATGGTATTACTTCCTTTTATAGGAGGACAAGGAAGTATACCGATCATTTACAATATACAAATATACAACAAGTAAGGATAACTTTCCTTTTTCTATAAATTTATAGAATACACTTGATTTTTGAAACTAAACTAACCTAGAGGCAATACACTAAAAAACTATCATATGCCTTTACAAAAAGATATTCTATTTTTAAAATGTTACAAAGTTATTTACGAAATAGAATATCATTTAACTACTTGGTTGGTGGGCCCTACGTCTAAGAACTTTCTTACTATTGTTGGAGGATTTTCATAGCCTTTTGGTGCTACTCACTAACCAGTTCCAAGTCCACAACTGATTTCAAGAGACATTCTTCCTCTTTGTTAGCTTGAGCATTCAATTCCTTATCATTTTTCTCCATAGATTCTTTGATGCTTCTAGCCTCAATGATCCTTTCTCTTTTATCAAGGATCATGTCAAGGATCTTACTATTGTCTTCCCCAAATTATCCTTGACTTTTAATTTTTATTTCTTGAGTCACCAAGGTATCCCTATGTTTAAATTCATCATCCTTTATGATGCCTAGGATAGTGGGCTATGTAGGGTTAGTTAGCATGGTCCATAAGAATTATTCAATTCTCCCAATTAGATCCCCATCATCCTTCAAGAGTCTCACTATTTCTTAGGACCATGCACTTAAACCTTGGACCTTATCAATAACAATTCCTAGAATTGGATTCAAATGTCCTAAACTTATTGTTTTAAATCTAGGGATATGCCTTTCAACTTGGATGCTAATAAACCCTATTATTTAATATTATAAAGCTTGACATTGGGATATTAGACCCTTGGCTACTATGTTATATTGTGTCAATGTAATGTACTCTACCTCAACTTTATTATTCTTAAGGCCTCAAACATATCATAGAAGGATTCATCCAACAATTTGATCATTGATTTAAGCACTAATAAGATAGCCTATGTCTTTAAATCCTCATTTTCATTTTCCAAATTAGCTATTCTTTGATTCATAACTCTAATTCCTACTCTAACTTGATCTAAATGAGCCTCAGCTAGGCTTTCAACATCCTCTTCATAGATGGGTAGTTCACCAGACTACTATCCCCCAACTAGATTTAACCTTGTAAATGGCTCAACCTTTTGGAATGTGAACTCTTCAGTCCCCACCATGAAATTTCTAGTCATCACTCTCTAATATAGATATATCTATATTGAATTGTATAGTAGTATTTGGTTCGTGTACTTTAGAGGTTTAGGATCCTCTATTTAGATATTGCTTGATGATCTTTGAGCATCCATCTACTTGTTATCTAACCATACAGTATCTACTATTATTATTTCTTCCTCCTTAATTAAATCCATTATCCATGGCTTGATATTATCATGCACATCAATGTTAACAACTTTGGTTAGGGAACATGAGTGGTGTTAGGTGGGGATTTTCTGAATTTTTCATAGATGAACCAATCAGGGATTATTGGTCCATGGATGGGGTACTCATCATTCAATAAGTTAACTTAAATTATGGGGTGAGTGAAAGTCAACTTTGGCTTCTTTGATATAATTGAGACCATTGCCAATTCTACCTTTCTTTTCTTTAATGGTGCCACTAGGACTAGGTTTAGGGTAACTTCTTTTCCTTTTTCCTTCTTAGCCTCCTTTGTTTGGGCTTGTGATTTTTCAACATGATCCTCATATTTATCAAATTAATATGCCTTATCAAGGACCTTGAGGTCATCTTCCATTATTTCATTTGGCTCTAAAGCAATCATGTCCAAGTATTCCATTGTAGATCCTAGTCTTTGGGGAGGGACTAAGGATGATGGTCCCTCACCAGGTCTCTCTTCCAACATTTTTTTGTTGGGACCTTATATAATATGTGCTTGGGGATTTTTCCCTTCTATTTGTGGTTGATTTTGAGGGGGATTTTAAGGTCCAAGAAAAAAATGGTATTGTAGAGCTCTCATTTTCCATATGTCAACTAGTGGCTTCTTATCATTGGTCAATCTATGCTTAAGTCTAATGTTATGTCCCTTGAGCCTAGCCAATAGTTCTTAAAAAATATTTTATTTGATATATATGGTTTCATGAACACTAAATTGGTGCACATACACTAGATTGGGTAATTTCTTAAATTTCAAGTGTGTGAATACTATGTCATTGGGGTCCCACATCTTCAGCTCATTAAGTTGTAATTTGAAAGGGTCCATATGCTTGGACATAGTATTCACCTAATCCTAATTTTATAACACAATATTGCCAATAGTCAAAGGAATGGGATGGAGGAGGCCTTTCCTCTTGTCTTTTAACACTCTATCCACACCATTAATAAGTTAGTATGTAGTCTCTTACTCTACCAACTTGATGGTAAAATAGACATGTAATCTATAATGTTGGATCAAAATCCCTTAAATTTTGATCATTATACAATCTTGATACAACTAGATGTCTTCCATTATCTCCACATATTTTTTGATTAAAGGGCTTAACATAGGCATAGGGATCCTTGTGATGGCTTAAACCAAGGAAGGATACACATAGTCATAAATGAATTGTATTTTATGCCTATGTTTTAATATGTGTAGCTTTGAATAGTGGTGGGAGACTATAAATCTACCCTCAAGTGACCAATTTTTTATATGAGGGATCTAGGTGGAGGATAGTAAGGCATCTAATAGATATGACATCATAAAAATTGAGTACTAGTATTCTTCTTAATGGCTATGAATTATCTTTATAGATATATTATAATCATTTCCCCAATTAGAGGAATGGGCCCTTTATTTATCATAAAGTAGACGTAAGACACACAACTCTTGTTAACATAAGATGTTGAAGGGGCTCCAAAGATTCTATTTAATAGGGTCATAATTACCCAAACCCCCTCTCTATATTTGGCAACTAGAATGTTACCAACAAGGTCTTAGATCAAATGGTTCCCTTGGATTAACCATAGCCTAAGGATTGTGTCTAGATCATTATTGCTAGTCCATTCCTCAATAGTGGGAAAATCTAATTAGGGTTTTAGAATCTTGTAATAGCTCTCAAATGCCAATGGGTAAATGAATGTAATTATTTTAAAGGTATTTTCATGAATGATCCAACCATGCTCAATACTATAGTCCTTGAAAATGGGAGAAAGGATGTTGATACGTTGGATTACCTCTGGTTTGGTGGTATCATGGTGGAGATTGGCCATCTTGACTACAACTAGGTCATAATACCTTCTGGTTATAGTGGTAATCTTTTATTCTTCTTTAGTCATGGTCTGAATCTCTTTAATGGTCCAAAAGAGCTCAAACCAATTATTTTTACCTATGCTCAATGCAATAATGTCCAAGTTTGTGTCCTTAAACCCCCCCTTCATTATTTATAGACAAATACAATTGTGTCTCATCCTTGTATTGTTGCCTTTGAACTACTATGGCTTTCAAACTTTGTAAATTACTTATTGTTATATTTTAAATGGTCTCTAAGTCAATTATTTTGGTGCTTGAATTGTAATTAGACTCTCTTTTAGCATAAATATGATCAATCTGAGCTCAAATTAAGGCCTTTATGCAAGTTTGGATCTTTCTTAAAGCTTTAATGGTGATGTCTTACTTGGAATTCGACTCATACATGCCTCATATTTGATTTAGACCTTTACCTTTATATGTTTTCATTTTTGAGCACATAAGATCTTTGATTTTATCACTTTGTTCTTGCATGGAGCTTATTTGGCATCTATCTATCAATTTCACAACATTTTCCATAAATTCCTTTGAAGCACTAGTCATTGGTATTTAAAAATTTCCTTTTACTTTGCACCATTTGATTAAGATCCAAGGATCAACATGGGTCATTGATTGTGATCCAAGCCCTTGTATGTCAATGGCCACTTTTGCATTAAGCCTTGTGGTTGTCTTACTTGACACATTTATAGGCTTTCTAAGCTCTAAATCTTGTACCAATCATATATTGAATGGATGTTTCTTATGTGTGAAGCCCACAATATCTCGTAGAACCAATAAATAGTCATCAGCAATTTCATGCCATTGGATCAAGAGTCATGATGAAGCGTAGACCATCAGATCCTAAAAGATGCATGATCTTAAATTAATACATAGTCATAAAAGGAATTAGCCTAAAATGCTTTTATCTAAGTCTATTTCATATTAATAAACATGAAAATACTTAGGTTAAAGCATTTTATGCTAAATTTTTAAAGCATAATATCAAAGTGGCCCCTTTGAATGATAGTAACACATGGTCCTTTTATCTAAGTAAAATGTTTGAATATATTGAATTTTATGTTTGTGTGTACATCAAATGATAGTCATGCAAATGCCAAATTTAAGCTCATCAATTTCTTGTATGTAAGAGCACTACATGGTGACTCTGCAAGGCTTCTTGGGCCTTTTGACTTTTCAATGTTGTCTTCACTCCATTGGACCTAGATTTATGAGTGACCATGAACCATTTATCATGATCCAAAACCATTGATCATGATCCAAGCACTTGTACATGATTGGCTCATTTGAATATGTAAGACCCTTTGCTAACAAACTTTGAATGCAAGAGTGTTTCATGGTGACTCCACAGAGCTTCATGTGCCTTTGACTTTTCAATGTTTGCTTTGCTCTATTTGATTAAAATCCATGATGAAGCATGGACCATCATATCTAAAAAGGAGAAAGGTTTTTAAGTGAGGACCTAGGATGAAATAATAATTAAGATAAAACATTAAGACTAAGGTCTCATTCATGTTAATAAACATGAATGGGGACATAACATTAAGGCTTTAGGATAAACAAGTAATAAAGGGGACCATGCTAGAAATAAAAAGATCCTACCAAAATGAATAGAGTAGATAGAAACTTAAGCTAAAGAGACTTGAGTAGATAGAAACTTAAGCTAAAGCTTTGAGACTAAGGTCTCATCTGCATTGATAAATGTGAATGGTGCCTTAGGGTAAAAAATTGAAGTTAAAGTTTTTAGTAAAGGGGATCATACTTAAAATAAAAGGACCCTACTATCATAATATTGGACCATGTTAGAAATATAAGGATCAAAAGGGGAAAATAAAAGGGTACTAAGCATAATTTTTAGGCTAAGGTTTGGTCATGTTAAAAAACATGACTAAGACTTAACATAAAAATTGGGTTTAAATCCAAAATAAATTTAAAATATTCCCACCAAATTCTCTCAGCAAATTCAAATTTAAACCAAAGGTTTATGCCAGGGTTATCTAAAGGAGCTTTTAAAATATGAATCTAGATTTGAATTTTCACAAACCCAAGGCTAGTAAAAAATTTAATAGAGTCACTCTATAATCCCATGAAATATCCTTTCAATAGAGATCCATGAAACCTAAAATTTATAAGACATGAAAATTGATTAATAACAACATTAGGCAAGGTCAAAGAAAAACTATAAACTAGTAAGTTAGCTTTATCAAAGTGGATGATATTCAAATTTTAATAATGTTTAAAACATGCCATAGTCTTAGGGTTAAGGTTTAAAGTATTTGAAGGGTCCCAATTTTAAAAAATGGTGGTATGTTGACCTCAAAAAATGGTGACTTCCAGGGGAAACATAATAATATGTTAGAATTTAGAGACTCTAGTTTAGACAAACTACTAAGTCATCTACTCCACTTGATCAATGCCATTATCTAGATCATTTTATGGTTGAAACAAACCTTGTACTTGTAGAATTGGGATCAAACATTAAGATGTAGCCATATTATGTGTGTTCTTTGATTCTAGTTATTGTTTGCCATGGGATTTAGGGGACAACTTCTAGGTTTCATATCTTTAATCATTAACACTAACTTGGAGCTTATTTAGATATTCATTAAGACCCATGCTTCTAGTTCAAGGAAGGCTTGGGAATTTCTTTGCTTCCATCTAGGTATCTATAGCCTTGATAGATATTTCTTTGGCTCCATTCATGGCCTTGATCCACTACCAACTAGGCATTCATAGCCCTAGTGGAGATTACCAAAATCACCTATGTTTGAAAATATTTTGATTTTTCATTATATTCTTATTTTTTGTATTTTTAGATATTTTATGCTTTCAGGAAGGTTTGGAACCAAGGTATCTAGGTTTAAGGATTTGGTAAAGTGTTTGATCCTAAAAAAATCACCTATGGCTATAACCTTTATCCTAGGTGAGGATGTTTATTAAGTGAAAGCATGAATATGTCTCAATAGATTAAGATTTCATCCTAAAAGTGCAAATCTTATTAAAACAAAACTTAGGTCAATACAATGTTTAAGTTCTCATCGAACAATTGGCTTCTTTCATTAGTCTTTACTAGTTTCTTTAAATCACAACATTAGGCTTATATTTTAGACCCATGGTTAACACATGTATTAGGTTTATACCCACATTCCTAAACTTTATAGGTTTAAGAAAAATAAATAAACTTTGATTTTAGGGTTGTCTAAAAGGACTTATTGTAAACAAATAACAAGGCAACAAAAGCAAACACATAATAGAAAGCAGAAAAATAAGAAACAAAAGAAAATAAATAAATATATACATGTTTATGTGCAAACAAGGGATACGAAAGAAATAAATAAAAGAAAATAATTAGCCTACCTATACTAAGTCTAACAATCTTATAGAGTTACTCCATAAATACTTTGGGAGGAGCAACAAATAAGTAATGCTTGAGGTACTACCCAATCATAGGTAGGGTAAACTCTGATCCTTATAAATCTTTGAGTCTAAAGGTGTTGTCTCTCAGTATTTATTTAATTTGATATGGGCCAATCCATGGCCTTAAGCTCAAATGCTTTGTCCTAAAGGATAACTAAGTCCCCTTGTCTAAACACCTTGATCTTTGATATTTTGTCAAACCACCTCTTTACCATGGTTTGATATCTACTAAAATTAGTAAAGGATTCCTCACATACATCTTCCATCTAGATGATGTCTATAAATCTTGAATTTACAAGATCTTAGCCTTCTTCCATATAATCTTGCATGAATTTGTACATAGGCACCATTAGAGTGATAGGGAAGACGGACTCTTGCCCATACACCAACATAAATGGTAATAATTTTAAGGATTAATTGATCCTTATTCTATCTACCCATATGGCATACTTGAGAAGTTTATGCCAAGTCCTAGGCTTGTTTGCAATAGTCTTATTAATTTCCTTCATTAAGTTCTTATTGGTAGACTCATACACTCCATTTCTTTGGGGTAATGGTTGGATGAAAACTTGAGACAAATTCCATTATCATACACCTATTTTTTCATCTCAATGGATATAAATGCATATCCATTGTCACACACCAAAGATACTAGAGTTCCAAATTTGGTAAATATGTTGTCCTCCAAGAAAATGATCACTTCTTCCATCCTGCATTGTTTGGTAGCTACAAATTCAGTCCACCTTATGCAATAATTTATGGCAATCAAGATATACTTGTGACCTTATGATGAATTGGGGTTGATTACCCATACAAAGTCTAAGCCCCATTATGTAAAGGGTTTATCAACCATGATTGGTTGTAAATGCATTGTTACCTTAGGGTCTTTGGTGTTGAAGACTTAGCATGAGTGACATTCCATCACATTCTTGTGAGCATATTTAAAAATAGTTGGACAATATTATCTAGCTTTCAGGATCTTATGGGCTATAGTATTCCTAGATGGGTACCCATTACCAAACTTCTCATGGAAGGTGCTCATGATTTGGGTAGCTTCTTCTTTTGAGACACATCTTAGGTAGATCCCTTCAAATTTATTTATGTATAAGAGCCCATCTTTGATCATATAATACGTTTCCTTGAGCATTATGGCCCTCTTTTACTCCCTTTTTAGTCCTATAGGATAGATACCATTAATTAGTAAATGAATGATAGAATCATACCACTCACTAGCTTGAAAATTATGTTGATCAATTTGCACAATACTTAGCTTAGGGTTGGTATTATAAATCATTTGGATTAGACCTTATCACCTTACCAATTTTACCATTTTTATTTCTATGCAATATTCTTTTAGAAAAACATCCATTTACCTCTATGTTCTCCAAGTTCATTATGGCTCAAGATATGCTTTGTGGTAGGGTTAGGTAGGATAGTATGCACCTTATTTCCAAGGATATAGTGTCTAAATTTCTTCACTTCTTTAACTAATGCATATACTTGTTTATCAATCAATGAATAATTCAATTCAATAGTCTTAAATTTAGTACTCATGAAAGTTATGGGTAATCACACCCATCAACCTTCTAAGTTAAAACTATAGCCATAGTATGGTTAGATGTAAAAGAATAGAGATAAAAGTCATTATAGCCTAGCTAATTACTTCTTTGATGTCATTGAATGCCTTTTTGGATTCCTTATTCTATGATGCCTTGGCATCCTTCTTTAACATGTCATTTAATGGCTTGAAAATCTCTACAAAGCTAAAAATGAACATCCTTACAAAGTTTATCTTACCAAAAAATGATTTTAACTCTTTCGTACTATTTGAAGGCTCTATCTTAGATATAGCTTCCACTCTTTTAGGATATATAGAGATCCCATCTTTAGTTTACATGACCAAATAATTTGCCTTTAGTAACATAAAAGATGATTTTTGGGGGGTTTAGGGAGATTTCATACCTTTTGAATCTCTCAAATACTTGTTGTAAATGTATAAAGTGATATTCCCTATTTTTAGAAAAAATGGTTAGATCATACATGTATATAATGATACACTTGCCAATCAGACCTTGGAAGTCATTGTCCATGGCCCTTTGAAAAGTATCTCTTACATTTATTAATTTAAAATTCATTATTTTTTAGGTGAACGTCCCCCATTTAGTTGTAAAATTTATCTTCATCCTATCTACTTTGTCAACTAACACCTAGTTATAACCTGAAAAACCATCAAGAAAAGACATCATGGATGATCCTGGAACAACGTGTATCACTTGGTCAAGAGAGGGAAGAGGATAGTTATCCTTTTCAAATGATTTGTTCAAATTCCTAAAGTTAATGCATAACCTAATCTCACCATTCTTCTTTCTGACTGGCACTAAATTGGCCACCCAATTAGAATGCCTAATGGGAAACACAATTCTAACATCTAGAAATATCTTAACCTCTTTGAAGATCATTGGTTCTAAGATAGGGTTGATAGGTCTTTGATTTTTTCTAAAGGGTTTATAAATTTATTTAATGGGTATAGTATGGGTGATGAATTTTGGATCAAAGATCTTCAAGTCATCATAAGACAAAGCTATGACATCTTTATACTTCATTAATAGCTCTTTGGCCTTCTTATTCTTGATACTAGTGCGAGATTTACCAATGTTAACCAGTCAAGGTTGATCTTGGGGGCCAAGATCAACAAAATTTTAGTCCTTCCCACTTACCTTAGTTATTTTAGAAACCTTAATCAGTTTGTCTTGATAAAACAGTCTCTCTAAGGCAATAATGCCTTTGATAATCTTATTATCATTTAGTTTAATGACTTTACTATCAAACTTTCCTTCTCTAAGTGTATTTTCATTAGTCTCATCAATGGCATGAGTCTCAAATTATCTATAATTAGTCATGAAATTTAATATCTATTGATCATCACTAAAGACTTGAAAATGGTTTACATTATTAGATATCGAAGGGAAAGGTATCAACTCAATACTAAAGTTGAGGGAGTCTTGGTTGAGCATGAGGTTGGTTGCAATAGATGCTATCTCATTAGTAGTTTAGTTTTCCTCTCTAGGGATGGAAACAATATTAAAATCATCAAAAGACACAATTATATCCCAAACCCTAAACTTATATCTCTTAAGTTATGATATTTTTCATTCATATTTTCTTTTCACTTGGTTGACTACTAGTTCTAAATCACCATAGACTAGTAGTTCTTTGACCTTATTTTTAATGGTAAATTGTAATCCTAAAATGAGGGCCTCATATTTGGCAATGTTATTGATGCAAATAAATTGGATTATATAGTATGGTATTTCTTATCCATAGGGTCAATTAGAACAATACCAACCCTAGATCCATCCTTACACCTAACACCATCAAAATGTAACTTCCACAGCCTATGCATAACATGAGTATTCTTAGGATCACATACCTTAATAGTCTCTAGGGTGAAAACCCCTAAGTTTGAGTTAATTATGTTGACCCTTTCATTGACATTGTTGTACTTAGTGATCATGTGCTTCATTCTTGGATCTCTTTCAAACCTAATCTAGTTTGGAACTACTTTCCAAGGTAACCATAGATGTGGAAAATCCATGGACATGTAGCCATTTAGAGCTTTGGTCTATTCCCTAATTAATAAGATCCCATAAACATAAATAATTTCAACAACTTATATATCAATAAATTATTATACTCTAGACTCAAAGGCATATTGCATATGAACATTTAATAATTCCCTAATCACCTTGACTTTAGATTTGTCTAATTGAGTAATAACTCTATCAAACTTAATAGGTGTTAAGAAAAGTTGTTTGCAAATAACTACTAGCATGATATTGGTAGATGCACAAAAATTTAATAAACAATTGTGCAAATTCTTATCAAACATCTTGACTATGAGCAAGAAAGGAGGAGATTCTGCCTTAGCTTTGTGCATAGTCACATTAGCATTGTCAACTTTGGGTGATTTGTTGAATTTATTTGATAATGAGTCTAGCAAGAGGTCCCTTTGTTATGTGATATACATTAATTCATGAAATATGATGTTAGTTTTTATCCTTTTCATGTAATCAAAACTATTATAACCATTCTTATTTGAAGACTAGGAACATCAACATTATGCTTAGAGGTACTCTCTTTGGGTGGTTTTGGGTCATTTATTGAAGAAGTGTCTAGAGGAGTTCTAAAGTTATTTGGAGGCAATGAGGTAGTCAAGGGATACCTCTGATCTCTATTCTTTTAAGGACAATTCTTCTTTAAGAATTATTAGAAGGCCTAGATTTCCTCAGGGACATCAATAGGTTCATTATTGTTTTGAAAAGGAAAATCAAACATTTCCATCATAAAACTTTGATCATCAAGCTTAGACCCTGAAGTACCTACACCACTATCCTTATTAGGTACCACTTCAAATGTGTCCAAATCTTCTTATAAAGCTTCATAAGCCTTAAAAAAATTAATTCAATAAATCTTAACATGCTTATCTATATAATGTACTCTACAATAATAAGGCAAACCAATGTCAATAAGATTAATGTCCATAGTCCTCTTTTTAGAAGATGGTTCATTATTCTTATTATTATAGAAACTACCATTTGAAAACCTATTATTAAGCCTATTAAACCTTTGAAATGATAATTTCCTACCATATCTCTCTCCAGTATTGTTAACTTGTTCTTGCAATTGAAGGAAATTAGTACCTAACCTTTGGACCATTTTTAGGATAAACTCATTCTCATTCTTGGGAGTTTCAAAATTGTGAACCTAGTTATTATTAGTACTAGTAGTTGGTACTAAATCTCTTTTATCATTTGTATTGAATCCATTAGTAGTATGATGACTTAAGAATCTTAAATTCTGATTAGGAGTAGCATGAATCAAAGGCAATTGATTTAGATTTGGGATTCGATTCAAGGATAGAGCATTCTGGTTACTGTTGGGGAAGATGTTTAGAATGGACAAATGTGGATTGATATTTAGGATAGAGTAGGCCATTTTTCCTTGGATATACATTTGATCATTGATGATCACTAATTTAGAATAAGCCTTGGCTAATGAAGTTATAGTTGGAAGAGATATTTCTATAAATATAAAAGTCATGGGATCTACTGCATCTTTGTAGATTTCTAGAGCTAAAACCTCATCAGGTTTATAAGGTTCTATGGTCCTATTATACATTTTTTGGAACTTGGCATTAAAAGACATTATGGGTTCACTTACATCCTTACTAATGGTGGTGAACTAGTGGTATATGACACATGAACTAATAATTTTTATAAAGTGGTCTATGAAAACATTTGTGAAACCATCCCAGCTAGTAATATAATTGTCAAACAAATTGAGAAACCATTCATATGCAACATCCTTAAAAGTAAAAGGGAATAGTCTATATGTTACATCTTCATGTATAATATTTATCAACTTTAAATTAGCTTTAAAATATTTGATTTACTCTTCATCAATTATAATACCAATTAGACTAAATGTTGGCAAGTATTTTTCAAGATTACATTTGAGATCATGCACCACACCTGGTATGTTGATTGAAGAATATCCCAACAAAGCCATACCTAAATGAAGATAAAAGGCATGGTTAAATTGAAGAGGTGAGGTTTGAAAATATTTGGAATGTCTATGCCTACCTTTATCTTGATTGGTTCTTCTATGGACTTCAAGCTCAAGCAAAGGTTATTTTGTCTCTAAATGTGATCTTATTCAAATCTTGGGTAATTCCAACTCAAAGATTAAAGATCCTATTTGAAATATGATGTGTCGAGTTAATATTTATAAAGAATAAGGATTAAACCTACACATTAAGCTAATTTTGTAAAGATTTTTATAAATAATAGTAAAGGATTTCAACCTTAGACTAATCTATCTCAAAGATGTTTCCAATTATGCAAATACGATCTATATTTATAAGTCTAAGTTCAAATAAACTCATATCTATGAAATATATACCAATCTTTGATCAAAATAAGCTATTCTAACCTCAAATACTATGGATTATTAGATCTTAAGCCATTTTTACCATAATTAAGCATCAAACTTCAAAAAACTTTTATCTTTATCTAAAGGAAGCACAAAGATATGTCAAAGACCACAAAGATCAATGATCTTTACACTTATAAGTAAATAATTATGTAAAATTACAATGATAACATCAATCTTAGATCCAGACACACTAAGATTAATAATGATTTGACCAATTCATAAAGGGCCCTCCTTTTAGCATCAACAAAACTTGTTGATGCCTCTAAATGGATCATAGGTGTCCTTATTATTTAAAGAACACTTCTCATTTTAGAATGGGGAATTCAAAGCATGAGTAGTAGGTTTTGGCAGCTTATGTTACCTGTGGTAAAATAACGATAGAGCAATGTTTAACTATTTTACAAAATATATATTAATTGATTGTTGGGAGACATCATATACCAAATCTTTTCAAAGTGTAAGTATCTATGCTAATACTAGTGAATTATGATCAAAGATTAAACTATTGACTAATCTAAATGGACATTTAAAATTAAATATAAATTGATATGATTAAAAAAGAAGCAAAAGATAAGCGTAAGGTAGAAAGAGAATAATTTATTACTGATCTTAGCCTCAAACATTATGAAAAAGTTTCAATTATAACTAAGTATGCATTTTACTAATATATAGTGCAAAATAGCATAAGCTCATATCTCACTACACACTAGGAAAACCTCCAAGGATTATAGAAATAAGTACAAGTAAGAACCAAATTTAATTTAAATATTTGCTAACACACTCAAATAACATTAGCATATTATAATGCAGAGCAAATAAAATGAATCAAATTTAAGATCATTCAACTAATATAGTATAAAAAATTAGCAACCCTGTAATCAAATATGCAACTCTGAATTCATAGAAACTATTAAAATTCAAGACTTAAGACAAATAATTGAGATAAAATCCATGTAATAATTGACATAAACAAATTTGGGCAATCTTCTCAGAATTCCTTGATTGTATTAACCAATCAAAGTATAAAAATTTTGCTCAAAATGTTCTCTCTTTATAAGATGGTAGTAATACCTTCTATAAGAGGGCAAGGTAGTATACCGATCAGTTACAAGATACAAATGCACAACAAGGACAACTATCCTTTTTCTACAAAGTTCTAGAATACACTTTCTTTTCCAAACTAAACTAACCTAGGGGAAATACACTAACAAAATAACATATACCTTTACAAAAGGATATTCTATTTTAAAAATATTACAAATTCATTTACAAAATAGAATATCATTTAACTACCTAGCTAGTGGGCCCTATTCCTGAGAACTTTCTTGTTGCTAGAGGATGTTCATAACCTTTTGGTGTTATTCATTAACTAGTTCCAAGTCCATAGATGGTCTCAAAAAATACTCTTCCTCTTTGTTAGCCAAAGCATTCAATTCATTGTAATTTTTGTCCATGAATTCCTTGATGCTTTTGGCCTCAGCTATCATTTCTTTTGCATTAAGGATCATGCCAAGGATCCTATTATTATCTTCCCTAGATTCGCCTTGATTTTTATTTTTTATTTTTTTAATCACCAAAGTAGCCCTATGTTTTAATTCATAATTTTTGGTGATGCCTAGGATAGTGGGATATGTAGGGTTAGTTATCATGGTCCCCAAGAGTTATTTTCAATTCTCCAAATTAGCTCTTCATCATCCTTTAGGAGTATTTATAGTTCCTGGGACCATGCACTTAAACCTTGGACCTTATCAATAACAATTCATAGAATTTAATTTTAAATGTCCTAAACTTATTGTTTTGAATCTAGGGATATGCCTTTTAACCTGGATGTTGATCAGCCCTATTATTTATTCTTTTAAAGATTGCCATTAGGCTATTAAAATGTTGGCCACTATGTTTTTTTGTGTCAATTCACTTTAACTCAGCTTTATTATTCTTAAGGCCTCAAACATATCATAGAAGGATTCATCCAACAATTTTATCATTGCCTCAAGAATTGATAAGATAGCATGTGTCTTTAAATCCTCCTTTTCTTTCTCAAAATTAGTTATTCTTTACTTCATACCTCTAATGCCTACTCTAACTTGAGTTGAATGAGCCTTAGGATTTCAACATCCTCTTCATATACGGGTAGTTCACCAGACTGCTATACCCCAACTAGAGTTAATCTTGTAAATGGCTCAACCTTTTGGAATGTGAACTCTTCAGTCCCTATCAAGGCCTTTCTAGTCATCACTCTCTAATCTAACTATCTCTAGATTAAATTATGCAATAGTAGTTGGTTCAGTGTACTTTGGAGGTTTAAGAGCCTCCATCTAGATACTACTTGATGTTCTTGGAGCATCCATCTTCTTGATATCTAAACTTTTAGTAGCCAATATTATTCTTTCTTCCTCCTTCATTAAATACCTTATCCATGGCTTGATATTATTAGACACATCAATGTTAACAACTTTGGTCAAGGCCCATGAGTTTCGCCAAGTGGGGATTTTCTACATTTTTTTATAGATGAACCAATCAGGGATGATTTGTCCATAGATGGGGTACTCATCACTAAATAGGTTGACTTCATTCATGGGGTGAGTGAAAGTCAACTTTGGCTTCTTTGATCTAATTGGGACCATTGCCAATTCTACCTTTATTTTCTTCGATGGTGCCACTGGGACTAGGTCTAAGGCAACTTCTTTTCCTTTTTCCTTCTCAACATCTTATGTTTGGGCTTGTGCTTCTTGAACATGTCTTAGTATTCCACTGGAGATGCTAGTCTTTAGGGAGGGGCTGAGGATGATGGTCCCTCACCAGGTCTCTCTTCCAACTTTTCCTTATTAGGACCTTGTGTAATCCATGATTGGGGATGTTTCCCTTCCATTTTTGGTAACTTTTAAGGAGGCCTTGAATGTCTGAGAAATAAATGGTATTTTAGAGGTCCCATTTTCCATATGTCACTTAGTGGCTTCTCATCACTGGTCAATCTATGCTCAAGTCTAATGTTATATCCCTTGAGCCTAGCCAATATTTCTTTGAAATTATTTGCTTTGATATATATGGTGTCATGGACACTGAGTTGGTGCACATACATTAGCTTGGGAAATTTATTGGATTTCAAGTGTGTGGAGACCATGTCATTGGGTCCCACATCTTTAACTCATCAAGTTATAATTTAAAAGAGTCCCTATGCCTAGCCATAGTATTCACTTGATCCCAATTTTGTAACATAGTCTTACCAATAGTAAAATAAAAGGGATGGAGGAAGCATTTCCTCTTATCTTTGAACACTTTGTCCACACCATTAATAAGTTGGTATGCAATCTCTTACTCTGCCATCTTGATGGGAAAATAGATAAGCAATCTATAAGGTTGGATAAAAATTCCTTAAATTCTAATCATTATACAATTTGGATACAAATAGATGTCTCCTATTATCTCCCCATATTTTTTAATTAAAGGGATTACCCTAGGCATAGGGATCCCTATGATGACTTCTACCAAGGTTGGATACACATAGTCACAGATGAATTGGATGTTATGCCTATATTTGAATATATGTAGCTTTGAATAGTGGTGGGAGACTATAAATCTACCCTCAAGTGACCAATTTTTGATATGAAGGATCTGGGTAGAGGCTAGTAAGCCATCCAGTATATAGGACATCATAAAAAATTGAATACTAGTCTTCTTCTTAATGTTTATCAATTGTATTTATAGATATATGCTAATCATCTCCCCAATTAGAGGAGTGAGCCCTTTATTTATCATAAAGTAGATATAAGACACCCAAATCTTGTTAACATAAGAGGTTAAAGGGGCTCTAGAGATTCTATTTATTAGGGTTATAATTACTCTTAACCCCACCTCTATATTGGGCAATTGGGATCTTGCCATCGAAGTCTCAAATCACATGGTTCCATTAGAGCAACCATAGCCTAAAGATGGTGTCTAGATCATTATTTCTAGTCCATTCCTTAATAGTGGGTAAATACACTTGGGGTTTTGGAATCTTATAATAACTCTCAAAGGCCAATGGGGAAATGAATGTAATTATTTTAAAGGTCCTTTCATGAATGATCCAACCCTGCTCAATCTTATAGTCCTTGAAAATGGGATCAAGGATTTCGATATAGTGGATTACCTCTAGTTTGGAAGTAACATGGTGGAGACTCACCATCTAGATTGTAACTAGGTCATAATACCTTTTGGTTATAGTGTCAATCTTCTAATCTTCTTTAGTGATGGCCTGCATCTCTTTAATGCTATAAAAGAGCTAAAACCAGTTCTTATTGCCTATGTTTAATGCAATAATGTCCAGGTGTTTATCCTTGAAGACCCTCCCTTCATTATCTATAAACAAATATAACTCTATCTTGTCTCTTTATTGTTACATTCAATCTACCATGGATTCTAGACTTTTCAAATTACTTATTATTATGTTTCAAATGGTCTTTGGGTCAATTATTTTGGTTCTATAATTCCAATTAGAATCTCTTCTATCTTAACTATGATCAATTTGAGCTCAAATTAGGGATTTTATGTAAGTTTAGGGCTTTATTGAAGCTTTAATGGTGATGGATTACTTGGACTTTAGCTCATATGTGCCTCATATTTGATTTAGACCCTCACATTTATATGTTTGCATTTTCAAGCACATAAGATCTCCACTTTTATTGCTTTGTGCTTACATGGTGCTTATTTAGCATCTATCTATCAATTTTGTGGCATTTTTAATAAATGATTTTGAAGCACTAGTTGTTGTCATTTTAAAGATGCCTTTTACTTTTTACCATTCGATCAGGATCTAAGGATCAATACAGGTCATTGATCATAACGTAGGCCCTCATATGTCATTAGTCACCTCTATGTTGAGCCTTATGATTATGCCATTTGGCACCTCCATAGTCTTTTTTAGCTTTTAATCCTACACCAATCACATATTAAACACATGTATATGATGTGTCAAGCTTATGGGCTTTTATGGAATTGTTGAATAGTCATTAGTGATTTGACATCATTGGGTCAAGAGTCATGATGAAGCGTAGACTATCAAATCTTGAAAGATGCATGAAATATAATTAATACATAGTCATAAAAGAACTTAGGCTAAAATGCTTTTATCTAAGTCTATTTCATATTAATAAAGATAAAAATACTAAGGTTAAAGCATTTTATGCTAAGTTTTTAAATCACAATATCAAAGTGGCCCCTTCGAATGATAGAAACACATGCTTCTTTTATCTACGTAAAATTTTGAAGATATTGAATTTGAAGGTTATACAGCCATCAAAGACAACTTTATATATGTCAAATGATGGTTGTGCAAATGTCAAATTTAGGCTCATGAAGTTTCTAGTTTTGGTGGGCTTAAAGTTGATGGTCATATGAACATAAAATACATCCTCATGGATGCCAAATGATGGTCATGAAAATGTAAAATGTAAGATCATAAAGTTATTATATGTGGGATTGCCATATGGTGATTTTGTGAGGCTTCCTAGGCCTTTCAAATTTTCAATGTTATCTTCACTCCTTTGGATCTAGATTCGTGAGTGATCATGAACCATTGATCATGATCCAAGAACTTGTAAATGATTAGTTCCTTTGAATATGAATTACATTTTTATATCAAACTTTTAATGTGGGAGTTCCATGTGGCAACTTTGTAAAGCTTCATGAACCTTTGACTTTTCAACATTGGCTTTGCTCCATCTGATTAAAAGTCATGATGAAGTATGGACCATCATATCTATAAAGGATTAAGGTTTTTAAGTGAGGACCCAAGATGAAATAAGAATTATTATAAAACATTAAGACTAAGGTCTCATTCATGTTAATAAACATGAACATGTCCTTATTATTAATGCTTTAGGCTAAATAGGTAATAAAGGGGACCATGCTAGAAATAAAAGGATCCTGTCAACATGAATATTAGACTCAAGTAGATAAAAACTTAGGCTAAAACTTTGAGACTAAAGTCTCATTTGAATTTATAAATGTGAATTGGGCCTTATGTTAAAAACTTTCGGTTAAATTTTTTAGTAAATGGGATCATACTTAAAATAAAAAGACCCTACTAGCATAACATTATACCACGTTAGAAATATAAGGAATCAAAGGGTAAAATAAAAGGGGACAAAGCCCAATTCTTATGTTAAGCCCTGGTCATGTTAAAAAACATGACCAAGCCTTAACATATAAATTAGGCTTTAATCTGAAATAAATTCAAAATATTATCATCAAATGCTCCTACCAAATGCAAATTTAAACCAAGGGTTTATGCCAGGATTTTTTGAAGGAGCTTTCAGAATACGAATATAGATTTAAATTTTCAAAAACCTAAGGCTAATAAAAAATTTAATAGAGTCACTATACAAATTCCAAGAATGATACCTTAAATAGGGCTCCATGAAACCTGCAACTTATAAGATATGAAGACCAATTATTAGTAACATTAAGTAAGCTCAAAGCAAAATCAGAAACCAATAAGCCAACTTTATCAAAGTAGATGATCTTCAAATTATAATAATATTAAAAAAATTAAATGGTCTTAGGGTTAAGGTTAAAATTATCTCAAGGGTCCTAATTTTCAAAAATGGGGGTATGTTGATCTCAACAGTCATCTTTGTGGTCGTTTTACATAGCTTTGGAGGAGGGAGACCACTAGATCATCAACACAGTCTTTGCTATCAATGGATCAACCAACCATAGTATATTTTCACTCTTGTATAGGATATTTTACTTATTATTCTCCTTATTTGTTTTAATCCTTTTTCAAAGAGTTCCTATGATTACATTGAGTAGAGGAACTAGCTTACTGAGGACATTCTACATGAAAAGCAATCTCTTACCTTTACTTCATCATCACCATTGATCATGTTGGGGGTTTTTATTTTAAGTTTAATTTATTTTTTATATTAAAATAGTTTTAGTTTATTGTTTAAATAATTTATTATTTATAAAATCATAGAATTAAAATAAAATAACCTCTTCTCCTCTTTCACTCATTCAACAAAAAGATAGTTTATATTCATTTTTTTCCAATTGCATGATATATTAGGCTCAAGTAATGTAAGATTTAATCACACTTAATGTAGTTTAATTAAAATAAAAAAATATATACATAAAATTATAATAATTTATTTTCATTTTTGAATAAATATTCATACATAAAACAACTCTCACACACTCGCACACAATAAACCTAGGTAATCTTGACAATCAAAACCTAACATATTGGATCTAGTACTTTGTTGTTTCATTGTGAAATAATTTTGTTTTATGTAACTATATTAATAAAATAAAAATAATATATCTATAATTTCATCCATGTATCATTCCATTTCCTATGCAACACACTCAAATACATTCAAAACTAGTTTCTAGCTTGCATATGTGGAGATGAATTTTTTGAATTCTTAGTTGTCATATTTGATAGGGTTTTAGATTTGAATTTCATTTGAATTTTAAGAAAACATAGATAAAATAGTATCATATCACATTATTTTAATAATAAAATAATAAAAAATATAGCTTAATTCATTTATATTGCATTAGACAAAGCATTTCACTCCTCAAAAAAAAATAGAAAAATCAGCATTTGTGTTTTTCCTTTGTAATTTTAGTTTTAATTTTGCATGCATTCAAAACATCAAAAAAATAAAAAATACTCACCTTTAATTTAATTTTATTAGTAACTACTTTATTTATTTGATTATTTCATTTTCATAAATTAGAGTAGTTAACTTTCTTGTATCAAACATTGTCAAAAAAAACTAAAACATCTAGACAAGCCTTGTTGAGCATAAACCACAAACACTGATTAAAAAATAAAAAAAATTATATAATTTAAAAAACATCATCCAAACAAGCTCATATTCCTCATTACACACATAAAAACCTTTTTTATTAATTTCATGACATTTGTAAAGCACCATTATCTCATTAGAACTAGTCTTTTCCCTATGGTTAAATCGCATGTTATTGGAAGCAATTTACAAAGTGACATTAGTATAGAACTCAGAGTAGAATTATTCCATTACACCCATATACCAAAATTAATTTCAACTACATTAAGTCTTTTGATTATAAATAATATATCTCTAATCCTCCCATACTCATTTTACCCCAAAACTGAGGTCACTAATACAACATTATCCAAGCCTAGGCATCCATCTCCCTTCCCTTTTATCCTTGGATCTAGAATCATCACATTATAATTAAATTTTTGTATGATATTGATTGGGAATAAACATCCTGATAAGATTTATCAAATACCATGAGTCATCTAACCTAACCACTCCCACTTCATTATTCTTAACATTCATTAGGAACTTTCTTACCTTGTCATTACTGACATAAAGTGGCCTTGGAGTTTCATCTCTTTCCAAATTGATGCCCTCAAATTACACCATTTTGGTATATATATTTTTAAACAATCACCATAATCCCCTACCATATATCATCTAAAACCCCATTCCTCAAAATAATCCATCCATTCCATAGATTCACCCATCCATATATCCATTATGTTGATTATCTTATCCAAGACTTGAGAAGTCAAGTGTACAAGTTAGTGTGTTACTTTTCACGTGTACATAAATTTTTGAACCAAAGGTGAAAGGATTATCCTTTTACATTTCCATTTTTTATTTTCTCTTTTATTTCTTCTCCATTTCTCTCCCTTATTCCATTTATTATATGGGTATTTTATTACCCTTTGAATATGTCTAGATGGGATATATGAGGATATCTTAGCCCATAATATTATAGTATAATTTAAAAATTCACTGGTGAAATTTACTTATCCATTTGTAACAATAATTCTTATAACAAAAACATATAATACAAGTTTCATGACTATCCCAACATTATGTCACAAACTATGTCTGGGATACCAATCCATAAAGTGTGGGACATACCAAAGATTGCTAAAAACCATCTAGATTCCAAATATATGAATTTTAATATTGGGATTGGTTTCACTCAAAACATGGAAATAGGGCCCTTATTTATTTGTCAAAACCTAGATGTGGAAATCTATGTTAGATATGTTAGATATGATCAATATATTAGGAGAATTTATTATTTGGAGGATGAAGAAAATATAATAAAAATAACCAGACCCCCTTTAAAAATAATTAAAATACCTCCAATCTACCAAAAAAAATTTAGCAGTTCGCTTTGAATCTTTGACCATAAATAAAACTCTCCATAATTACCAACCTTTTTCCTACATCTCTTCCCATAAAGGAGATCCCTGGACCTAGTATCACTTTTATTTCTAATGGATTCATCTTTGCTTTAGTGGGTTAAATTCATGATTTATATAAAAACCAAGTCTATTTGAATCAAGGAATGAATTATAAACCTTCAAGGAATGAACTATAACCCTCCTAATCAGGCTTATTCCTCCTCCATACCCATCACAACAATGGCTTATGATCTGCCACAATAATAATCCTCTATTCTTCCACCACCACAACAAGCCTACACACTTCCTCATGAATATGTTTTTGTTTAACCCTAAAATATAGATATGGGGAATCTAGCATTAAAGGGGTAGAGATATTCTAGGGCACAAATATGGTAGACTATCTCTAAATTAAGCTAATTATTTTTGAAACTTAGATAAAACATATACTAAATTTATTATGTTGAGATGTTAAAAATAGAAAGTATAGCTATGTTAGATATTGAAATGATAATTAAAACAAGATATTTATTTGGTTCTAATGTTAATATAAATATGGATTTAGAATAGGTATAAATTAGAATAGATTTAGATTCTATATTGGTTTTTTATTCTAAAAATTATGCCTTTATAACTATAAACACTTGCATCAGCTTGGGATGGTTGCATTGACGCTATTATCTAAATTAGACACAAGTGTCTAATATGAAATACTTATTGAAACTAGATGTGACCACCTAGATTCTTTTTTGTTTTGTGTCTCCTTTGCTCTAGTGCATTCAAATCTAGGTCATGGACTATTAATCCTTGTTAACTAGCAAACCCCTAGTTCTTCATCTTCATAGTGCCTATGGGAAAAATAAGTTAGTGGGAACTATTGATAATTTTGACCCATAGGTCAGATTGTCACCCCTACCATTCAAAACTATGTATATCATGCCATTTTATCTTGGGAGTTAGTTATTGGTCCTAAAATCCCTTGAAATAATCCATGATCAACAAGTCTTTTTGAGGCATTCATTTTGGTTTTTAGAGGGTCTTTTTTTTGATAAAATCATTATGGAGGATTCTTTGGGTCCAAAAAAAGGGGTCCATCTTTAGAAAAGGTTCAACAGTCTATTTCAACAAATCCTAAAGGAATTGGTCTTTCAAAAAAATTTCTTGAAGGAATTCCTTCAAGATTAGATTCTAAGGAAATGCGAACTTTTAAAAAAGCCAATAGTTAAATATTTTCAAAATCCAATAGTCCATTTTCAAATTTTGAAGGGTTCTTTGCAAGAAATACAAAAGGCACTTCTTGGCATAAAGGGTCACATTATTTTAGAAAAGGACCATTTCAAAAGTTCTAAAGATTGAAACAATTTTTTTGAAGTGTCACCTTCTCTTTGGAACATGTCACTTTAAATTTTTATGAAGGTCATTTCAAAAATCCCAAAGGCCTTTTCAACTTTTCTGAAAGGTCACTTGACACTTTCCTAAAGGGTAATTTTCAAGGTTCTTAAAGGGCTCTTTCCTTTCAAAAAAGTCCTTTTCATTTTCCCTGAAGGGTTCTTTTCAAAAATTCTAAAGGATACTTTCCCTTCGAAAAGAATTCTTTCAAGAAAAAAGTCTGAAGAGAAAAGTCTCAGATAAATTGTCTGTGGAAATTGAAGAAAGCAAAAAATCTGAAGGATATCTTTCCAAAGGAATTGTTTTAGACTTTTTGTCTGAAATAACTTTTTTGAAGGACACAACTTTTCTAAAGGGCACCATTTTTATAAAGGACCATTTCAAATTTTTAGAAGGGCACTTTTCTCGATAGAGGACCATTTCAAATTTTATGAAAGGCATAATTTTTCCAGAGGGTCACATTCCAAGGAAAAGGTACTTTTTAAGGTTCCCAAAGGGCTCTTTCCTTTTAAAAAAAGTCCATTTCACAAAATCCAAAGGGCTCTTTCCTTTTGGGAAGGTTCATTTTAAGAAATCTGAAGGGTATCTTTGGGATAGATCATTTTCAAAGTTGTGATTAGACAAAAAAAAATTATAAAGGGTAATAAACAAAAGTCTGAAGGGAATAGTCCAATAATCTAAGGGACCAGTTTTAAAATCCCAAAGGTATTAATTTCATCAAAAAATTTATCCATGGGAAAATGATAATAAAAAATCTTTAGATAAATTATTCATGAGAAATGGACCAAGAAAATTATCTAAATAAATAATTTTGGGAAAGTGAATGAAGACAAGGGTTCAAGAGAAAAGCCTGAAGGAAATGAATGAATGAATATTGTCCATGGGAATAGACAAAAATAGATTTGAAATAAATATAAAAAAAACAAAGATCCCAAACATATGCTGAAATAATACATGCAAAGTGGCCCAAGCTCAATTAGATGCATCTAAGACAAGCATAAACATGCAAAAAACCAAAAAATATATTATTTTTTCCATCTTTAAGAAGATATATAGTCTGAGACTATAGTAAAGAGCATGCCAAATAATAAATGCAATAATCAAATCATTCACACTTAGTAAAGACATAAAACTACCTTCAGTCATGTCTCTCTTAGTTCTAAAAGGGAAACTTGAATGCATAAAGGGATCGAGGAGTTTAGCATTAGATGGTGGTTCAAGGAGCTAACATGGAGTTTCAACATTGCATACCTAATCTTAATATGGAATCTCATGCATTTACTCTTGTTTCTCTTATTAATCAAAGTTTTTTCAAACACTTCTAACTTAGCTTCAAGTGTTTGAAGATTGGTGTAGCATCATGCATGAAGAAAATTGAATTACCAAAGATCCATGCATGTTTGATAAATTTTGAAGAATTTAATGTTTATTATAAATAATGATTATGACATAGGCTTTCCATCATTTTCAATGCCAAAGAGCTTCTCATGCAGGACATAAATCACAAGGATATTATTAGAAGGCTTGGTTATCTTGGCATAGTTGAAGTTAGACTTAGGGTGATGTGGGAGTTTATTTCTTCTTCTATTTCCAGTGCCAATCTCTTGGATTTTATATGCTTTTTCTATATAAGTTGGATTTTTAGTCTTGAATGAGATCCCTCTTTTGGAAAGATTAGACTCTACCAAAATTTGAGTTTTGTAACCTTTTTTAGATAAATAGGACTAATTTTTAGATTCTAAGATGTTGGTATAGTGTATTTATGTTAGTGATTTGCATATGTGACAAATATTCCTTCCTTGTCAAGTCTTTATTCTTACCTAATAATATAGTTGATCATATTATACAGATGATATTCTATGTTGATGTTTTTTAACTGAGTTCATAATGGATATAAATGGTTGGTTAGTTACTTGAATTAGGCATATTCCATCATTTCCCTCAAGTTTTGATCATCAGATAAAAACTTTTTCATGAAATATTGATGCATAGGAGTCAATTGGATTTGAAAGTTCAATCTTTTTCTTGTCTAATCAGTATTTTAAAATCTCAAATTAAGTGGATGAACCAAAATATAGGTGTATCACCATCATTAGATAGTATTTTATTTAAATTTTCTTTATTACCTTTTTCTTAGTAGTTTATAGTGTAGAGTAGAGATCCTAATTGATACACCAAATGGAGCTAGCCCTTAGAATCTAGAGATTCAATATGCTGATTAGGCCACCCATAACCTAGGATTATTTCCATGTTTTAACAGACTGTGAAGGCCTAAAATTACCTTCACAAGGGTGTGCGTCTGATTGACAATAATTTTTGGCATGCCTAGTGGGACATAAAATAAATTCTTTGCATATCTAAAGAAGTTTTGTAGTAGTAGAAGATATTCATCATCACCAACATCCAGTTACAGAGCTCATAGCATCATTTAAGTAATTATTTCATGCCAAAGGTTACCACAAGGTCAATAAGTAAAGGTATTAATTTTGAATTTATATCATATAAGAGATCAGGGTTTATGAGGGAAAATCCATATCTTCAAAATAAATATTTGTCTCTTGGTTATCTTATTGTTCTAAGCACTACAATCCCCACTATCGAAATGGCTATCAAAAACTAGGTGTGTGTTCCATTCAATAGAGGTAGCTCATTGAATCTAACCTATTTTGATGGCATTCCTATGTCTTCTCTCAAAATTATCCCATTATAATTAGGATAAAATCAAACAACCCCTATTCAACACATCTAGGATGTAGTTAATCTTTATTTAGTCCATAGTGTTGTTTAGGATAGTTTTGCTATTAGATTGCTTACTACTTCCTTCAAATTAAAAGTGTTGCATTGGTATATAAACCTCCTACTAAACTCCATTTTTACTTGGGCTAAATTGGGTGTAGCCATAGTCAAGCAATTTGAAGATAAATCTAATCACCTCTCTTTGGTCGAATAGTTAACTACCATAATGAGAGCTCCTCATGAGTTCATGTCTGATTTTAATCTTATATTCTAAAAGAAATGGACTAGGATACCTATTTTGATTAGGCCATCTCCTAAATATGTATTCCTATATTATTTAAAAGCTCTTAACTCTGACATTAATGTGATGATACAGTCAATGGGTGGTACTACTTTTCCAAATGCTTATGACATTGCAATAAGGGAAGAGAATAGTTTGATACAAGTTGGTAAGATTTTTTTAAGACCTCTAATTCTTATATTTCCAAAAATAAATTCTATACCAGCCCCTAAAATGCCTTAGATCTCATCTTTAGATCATATTCCATCACCTCAAGCTCAAATTGTAGTCCCCTACTAGTCAAGGTAGTGAGATAGGAGAGTTGAAAAGCTTGTTACAATCCTTAGGGAATAAAATAATGAAACTCAAGAGATAAAAATATCAGGATAATATGCCTTATCAACAATAAAATCAAACCACCTATCATCCCTTCAAAGATCAAAGGCCTCCTTATCAAGGTTTTAGAGAGAATAAACCACCTTATCAAACACAAGGAGCCATAACTCTAGCTAATCCATATGATACCATGGATCCTAATAATCCTTCCACTTCAAAGGCCATTATTCCCACCCCACCTAAAAATAACTTGATGTAGGATTTAGGTTGGCAGTCCTCAAATCTCAATGATGCTCAATACTAAGCCTTGGTATCACAAAACATCACTATGCCACAAATGACACAAGAAGAGTTTTATTTTTAAGGAGGTAAGTACTAAGATACAAGTTTAGCATCACAAGGAGAGACTCAATATGTTCAAGGGTAACTTGATGACATTAATGTAAATTGGCAAGTGGATGATCATATTGTTTTTACTCAAGGTGTCGAAATTAACTATACAAGTGGTCAAGTTGTAGTTATAACTAGAGCTAAAAGGAGATCCATTGATGAAGCTCAAGAGGTGACAAATGCTTCAAATAATCCTAGTCTTATTTATATTAGTAAAAAATATCAACATCCTACCCCTATAACTCAAAAAATTTAGAATATAGAGGTTAGTAAAGTTCATCAACTACCTCTAGTTTGTGAGTAACTAGTGCTTCAAAAAGTGCAACTAAAGGTTGGTGGATCTCATTTTAGTATAGTGGATCAGATGAAGAATTCTAATATCAACATTATCATGTGGGATTCTCTTTCCATTATAGGACAAAAATATATGCTCATCAAAGATATTTCTGCTCTCAAATTACCGCCAAAACTAGTTGAGAAAGGTGGTCTTAACTAATTTAGATCAGCCAACTAAGAAATAAGTGCATCAAGTAAATAATATGGAAAATGTGGACAAAACTGAGGTAAAATCAAATAAAACTCATCCTTTCTAACTTTTTTTGATATTAGGTGATACTTTGGTTCATAACTATAAGGTGGATAGTGGAGATAATAGCATAGTCATGCCTAAGCAAATTACAAACAAACTTGGCCTTGTTTATGAGCCAAACACTAAGGGGGTATTAAAATTGGATGGGTCACCAAAAAAAATTATAGGCATCATCAAGAATCTAAAATTGATATCACATGTTTGTCCCAATGTTATTATTAAATAAGATGTTGTTATGGTAGACTTGCCTCCTTACTTTGCTATATGCCTTTCAAGGGATTTTCCTTTAAAGATTGGTGGATATTTATCAGATAATTGGACTTATTTTTTATTTATAACCAGGTATGGTACTAAGGTAATGATTCATTCTAAACCTATTTCATTTTTCTAGATTTACTAAGGTAACTAAGGTATGGTACTAAGGTAACTGTATCATCTCAGATGATTTACTAGAAACTATTGGAGTAAAAAATGGATCACCTTTAGATGGAGTTCCAAATTTTTTTCTTGATGAGTGGGATTTTACTTTTCATGAACATGATCCCTATAAGCTTATTGAAGAAGAAGCACTACATGTGTATTATCTTCATGAGAATGATGTACCAATTCTAGCCATGGTTAAGGATGATGAATCTAGTGAAGGTTTGTAAGAATTGTACTTTGATGGATCAAGGAATAAACATGGTACTAGAGTTGGAATGATGTTTATTTCTCCAAAAAATTAAAGGTATTTATCTTCTATTAAATTTTAGTTTAGTTGTTCAAATAATGTTGCTGAGTATGAGGCATTAGTTCATGGTTTGCAATGGGCTAAGAAGATGAAACTCAATACCTTTCAAGTTTTTGGTGATAGTGATTCACCAAGTAAGAGGTTTAAATACATGTATTTTTTTTAAAAATCTTATACGTATGTAATATGGGACTTACTTGAATATTTTCAAGCTTTTAATATTCAGGCAATACCAAGAGGCAAGAATAAACATGTAGATAGGTTGGCTGCCATTGGGGCATAATTTAGTATCCTAGCTGATATAAAAAATAAAAAAATTAGTCACATATAAGGTTGGTTTTAAGGCCTTCCATTCTAGATAATCATGATAATTATCAAGTGTTCAAAGATGATAATCAAATTATAAGATTCTTGTAAGAGGAGGCTGAGTTTTCTTCAAGAAACTAATCAAAGCACCTACAACAGTATGGTGAAACTAAAAAAAAAAGTTTTCGAAGGGATTGGTCACAGTTCAAAACATTTTTAGTGGTGATGATGAGTTAAGGAAGGAAAATTAATCCTTATCAACAAAATAAGATGACTATGCCAAAAAAATAAGATCACTATGCCAATGTAGATATTGGAACTGGTAAGATTTTGAAGTTGGGTAAGGTATGCACTCCTTCACAAAAAGAAGATTTCATTGAGTTATGCACAAGTTTTGCTGATGTATTTTCATGGAAATATAGTTATCTCAAGGGATTTGATCCAATTTTATATCAATACACCATTGATTTAGAGGATAAAACTAAACTAGTAAGATAAAGACAAAGGCCCATTAATCCTAAGCTTGAGCCTTTAATGAGAGCTAAGATTCACAAGATCATAGAGTCAACTATTATATTTCCAATCAAGCACTCAACTTGGGTGGTAAATATTGTTCTGGTATGGAAGAAGAATGATGATATTAGATTGTTTGTTGACTTCCATAATTTGAATAGGGCTTCACTTAAAGATCACTATCCATTACCATCAATGGAACAAATTTTATAGCTTGATACAGGTTCAGAGAGGTTTTCTTTGTTGGATGGATATAGTGGTTATAATTATATTTTGGTCAAATAAGAGGACCAATTTAAGATAGCCTTCATAACCAAGGGGGGATATTTGCATATATAAATATTCCATTAGGTTTATCTAATTTTGAATCAACCTTTCAGAGAGCCATGGATATATCATTCCAAGGCCTTATTCACAAGTTTGTATGTGTTTATTTGGATGATATAACAGTGCTTTCAAAGAGTGCAGAAGATCACATGGTTCATCTCAAACAAGTGCTCAAAAGATGTAGGTAATTTGGGGTATCTCTAAACCCCCAAACATGTGTCTTCTTAGTCAATGAAGGTAAGCTTCTTGGACATGTTGTTTCAAATCATGGTTTATCATAGATTTCAAAAGGGTATACTCCATTATTTCACTTTCCTTACCTAAGTACAAAAATGCTATGCAAATATTCTTTGGGGAAAATCAACTTTATAAGGAGATATATTTTAGATTTTTCCATTTTAGATAAGCCACTTAAAACCATGCTAAGGAAGAATCAGATATTTAGCTGGTCTAAAGAAGGAATTAAAAGTTTTGAAGATATTAAGAAGGCCATAGCTAGTGCTCCTACACTTATAAATCTATATTTCACAAAAGATTTCATTTTGTATACCTATGCTAACATGGACACCATTTCAGGCATTCTTGTGCAAAAAAATCATGAGGCTTTGGAGCAACCAATATCTTTATTTATTCAAGGCTTGAAATAATATGAAACAAGGTACTCCTTTGTTGAAAAACATGTACTTTTAGTTATAAGATCTCTTTAAAAGTTTAGATACTTGTTGTCTGAAAATAAAATAAACCTAATGTTCCCCATCTAAGCATTAAGGAGTTCTTTTTGAACAAATATATAAATGAGAAGAGAGTTGGTTGGATAAATAAGGTAATGGAGTGTGATGTGGAAATTAAGGTCACAAAACTAATTAGAGGCAAAGGACTTTGTGAGCATCTAGCTCAAGACTTGCAAGAGACTAATGAGGCTATTTTGTGTCAAATGATGAAGAGGTTGCAGCTGGTCATACCTCACTTTCCAACTAGTTTCATGACTTTGTAAGTTACCTCTAAGATGGTATTTATCCCTCTCATCTAAGTTCTTCAAAAAGAAGATATTTTAGGTTGAAATCAATTCCATTATTGCTTATTGATGGTGTTATGTTCAAGAAAGATATCAATGGGATGTTGCTAAGATGTATAGAGTCAAGCCAAACTAAGAGATTACTTGGAGAATTCCAGATGGACATGGTGGAGGAAATTTTTCCAAAATAACTATAGTCCTTAAGATCATAAGAGGTGGATACCATTGGCCTATTATATTTGGTGATTGTCATGCATGGGTTAAGAAGTGAAAATAATGTGTTATGTTTGTAGGAAAGGTGAAACTTGTAACCTTACCTCTTTAACCAATTATGATGGACCAACCCTTTGTCCAATGGGGGTTGGACTTTATTGGTCTCATAAATCCTCCTTCAAGTTTAGGACATAAATGGATTCTAACCAATATAGATTATTTCACACATTGAACAGAACCAATGGCATTGAAAAAACAAATGAAACCAATGTTCTAGATTTTTATGAAGGTTTGCTTACTAGATTTGGAGTTCCTTCAACCATTATTTTTGATAATTAAATAGATTTATGGGAACTAGTATCAATCAATGGGATGTTCAACATGGAATTTATCTTAGCACTTCATCAAACTATTATCCAAAAGGTAATGGCCTTGATGAATTTATGAATAAGAACCTATTGAAGATAATAAGGACTATTGAAGACCATTAGAGGTCATGGCATCTCAAGTTGAATTTAGCTATGTGGGCTGATAGGATCACCTAAAAAAGGTTAATATCCAACTCTCCTTACAAGCTAGTATATGGTAAGGAAGTGAGGTTACCCATTTCTCTTGAGTTTCTTACTTTAGAACTAATGTATCAGCTTGAATTGTTAGAGAATGAGCCTATGGAGATCAGGTATGTTGAGATTATGGAGTTAGAAAAAAATCACTCTATCCTATCCATGGAAATTCATCAAGCACACGTGAAGAGAGCGTCTAACAAAGGAGCATCTTCATGAAGTTTCAAAAAAGGATATTTGGTCCTCAAGTGGGATGAGGATAAAGCTAAACTAGGAAGCAATACAAAGTTTGATTCCCTTTGGAGTGGACCATACACAATCTCTAGCTACAAATCCCACAATTCCTTCCATCTTACAAATATGGATGGTGAAGAGCTTCCAGTCTTAGTCAATGGAATACATTTTAAAACATTACTACTAAGGAGCTAGGCTCCTTGTTTGTTTGTTTTCCTCCAAGTGTTGTTTAAGTACATTAGTTTAGTTCTATTTTGTCTCAAATAAGTGCTTTGTTTTCATATTTGATTTATTTATTTAGTTTTCCTATTTTGTGTGTTTCCCTTCTTATTTTGGAGGATAAATGTTGTCTCATGTTGGGTTAAAAGAGAGTTTGCAGTCATGGATCAAATTTGTCATTACTTTATGAGTCTAAGAGTCATGTAAATGTTCTAGTTCTTAATCATAACAGGCATGCTTCCTAATTGAGTCACCAAAATATTAACAATTTTTCCCCATAGGTCAGATTGTCACCCCTACCATTCAAAACTTTGCATATCGTGTCAATTTGTCTTGTGAGTCAATTATTGGTCCTGAAAATCCTTTAAAATAATCCATGATTAATAGGTATTTTTGAGGCATTCACTTTGGTTTTTAGAGGGTTTTTTGTGAGAAAATCATCATGGAGGCTTATTTGGGTCCAAAAAAGGGGTCCATCTTCAAAAATTATCTAACGGTCCATTTCAAGAAATCCTAAAGGAATTGGTCTTTCAATAAAAAATTCCTGAAGGAATTCCTTCAGGATTAAATTCTAAGGAAATGGAAACTTTTAAAAAATCCAACAGTCTAATATTTTAAAAATCCAATGGTCCATTTTCAAATTCCAAAGGGTTCTTTGTAGGAAATCCAAAAGGCACTTCTCAGCATAAAGGGTCACATTATTTTAGAAAAGGACCATTTCAAAAGTTTTGAAGACCAGAACAACTTTTTCAAAAGGTCACATTCTCTTTGGAATAGGTTACTTTCAATTTTTTTAAGGTCATTTCAAAAATCCCAAAGGCCTTTTCAACTTTTTTGAAAGGTCACTTGACACTTTCCTGAAGGGTATTTTCCAAGGAAAAGGTACTTTTCAAGGTTCCTAAAGGGCTCTTTCCTTTCAAAAAAGTCCTTTTCATTTTTTAGGGTTATTTTCAAAAATTCTAAAGGACACTTTCCCTTTGAAAAGAATTCTTTCAGGAAAAAAGTCTAAAAGAATTCTTTCAGCAAAAAAGTTTGAAACAATGCTTTTAAGAAAAAAGTCTAAAGAGAAAAGTCTTAGACAAATTATCCATGAAAATTGAAGAAATCAAAAAATCTAAAGGATATCTTTCTGAAGGAATTGTTTCAGACACTTTATTCAAAACAACTTTTCTCTGAAGGACACAACTTTTTTGAAGGGCACTTTTTTCAACAGAGGACCATTTCAACTTTTTAAAAGGGCACTTTTCTCGGTAGAAAACCATTTCAAAATTTTTGAAGGACACAACTTTTTTAAAGGGTCACTTTCCAAGGATTTCAAAGTGCTCTTTGCTTTCAAAAAATTCTATTTCACAAAATCCAAAGGGATCTTTCCTTTTGGGAAGTCCATTTTAAGAAAGCTTAAGGGTATCTTAAAAAAAGGTCATTTTCAAAGTTGTGAGTGGACCAAACATTTTTGCAAAGGGTATTAAACAAAATTCTAAAGGGCACATTCCAATAATATAAGGGACCATTTTAAAAATCTTGAAGTTAAAAATTCCTATAGATAATTTGTCTATGGGAAAGTGATAAACAAAAAACTTTAGAAAAATTGTCCATGAGAAATAGACCAAGCAAATTGTATAAATAAATAATTTTGGGAAAGTGAATGAAGACAAGGGTTAAAGAGGAAATCCCAAAAGAAATAAATGAAGAAATATTATCCATGTGAATATCTAGAAATAACTTTTAAAGGAATACAAACAAAAACAAAGAGCCCAAAAAAATGTTGAAGGAATATATGAAGAGCATGAAAATTAGCCCAAGCTCGATTAGACGCATCCAAGATAAGCACAAACATGAAAAAAACCAATAAAGATATTATTTTTTCCATCTATAATAAGATCTATAGTCTAATACTGTAGTAAAGAGCATGCCAAATAATAAATTCAATAATCAAATCATTCACACTTGGTAAAGACATGTAGCTACCTTTAGGCATGGCTCTCTCAGTTCTAAAAGGGAGACTCAAATGCATAAAGGGCTCGAGGAATTTAGCATTAGATGGTGGTTTAAGGAGATAACATAGAGTTTCAACATTGCATACCTAATCTTAATATGGAATTTGATGCATGTACTCTTATTTATCTTATTAATCAAAGTTTTTTTAAATAATTCTAACTTAGTTTCAAGTGTTTGAAAATTGGCACAACATCATGCATGAATAAAAATTAATTACTAAAGATCCATGCATGTTTGATAAATTTTTAAGAATTTAATGTTTATTCTAAATAATTTTTATGAAATGGGATCTCCATCATTTTCAATGCCAAAGAGCTTCTCATGCAGGACATAAGTTAGAAGGATATTATTAGAAGGCTTAGTTATCTTGTTATAGCTAAAGTTGGACTTGGGGTGATGTCGGAGTTGATTTCCTCTTCTATTTTTTGTGCCAATATTTTGGCTTTTGTATGATTTTTCTATATAAGTTGGATTTTTCAACCTTGAATGAGATCCCTCTTTTGGAAAGAACAGAATCTACCAAAATTTGAGTTTTTAAACCTTTTTTAGATAAATAAAAGGACTAATTTTAGAATATAGGATGCTGGTATGTGTATTTATGTCATTGATTTGCATATGTGATAAAATTTCCCTCCTTGTCAAGTCTTGATTCTTACCTAACATTATAGTTGATCAGATTATGCAAGTCATGTTTTGTGTTTGATGTCTTTGGTTGAGTTAAAAATGGATATAAGTGGTTGGTTAGTGCCTTGAATCAAGCCAATTATAACATTTATCTCAAACTTTAATCATCAGATAAAAATATTTTCATGAAATACTGATGCATAAGAGTCAATTAGAGTTGAAAGTTTAATCTTTTTCTTGTTTAATTAGTGTTTTTAGAAGCTTAAATTGAGTGGATGAACCAAAATATAGGTGTATCACCATCATTAGATATGATTCACTTTCAATTTTTTTCTTACCTTTTTCTTGGCAGTTTGTAGTTTAGAGTAGTGATCATAATTGATACCCTAAAGAGAACTAGCCCTTATAATCTAGAGATTCAATCCACTGATTAGGCCACCCACAACCTAAGATTGTCTCCATGTTTTAGAAAAATTTAAAGGCTTAAACCTACCTTCACAAGGGTTCGAGTCTAAATGACAATAGGAACATAATGTTAAGCTACCCCATATACCCTTATATCAATGAACACTACATACATAGACAATACTCTAAGGAGGACTCAAACCTAAGTAGTTGTCCCCTACATGTTGGCTTGTATGTGAGTCATGCAATGTATGATAAGAAAGTATAATAGTAACTTAACTTTTATCTTGGAAAATGTGGCTCATGGAATGTTCCTTCAATAATTTAGACCTATAGATGTGATGCCCCTATGACTGTTATGAAAATATGATAAAATATGGAATCTTTGCTCACTTGAGTTTTGGATATATTGTTTTTAGTAAATTACCTTGGTATTTTTTAGGTCTTTACTAGGCTCCAAATGAATGAGGATTGATCTTGTATTTATACCAATCCCTTTGGATAATATCTTGCATTAAATCACATAGGTCAACCATGAGAATACATTTTATTTTCAAATTGGATGACTTTAGGGCATTAGACACTTGTGTTGGGATTAGAAATTTGTGTCAACATCAACGTCTAATTGGGATGCAAGTGTTCAAGAAGTTGTAAAATAGGTATAGGTCTAAAATTTGTAGATATGGAAGATAAGTAGGTTTATAACATTTGGGATAAGATAGAAGGTTTTATTCATTATAATAAATTATTCAAACTAAAAGATAAGTAATTAGGCACATAGAGATAGTCTATGCAATCTTTTTGGAAGTGAAAAATACCTATAAGCTAAAGGTACATCCATGATATGTATTTTCCAAGTGTACAAGACTAAGGTGTAGTATAATTAATAAATAGTGTCTACATTAACCCCCTAATATAGTAATGAAATTATTGATTTAAAGGATAAAAATGTGTACTTGGGTGTGTATAACACCTTATTTTTTATTAAATCCAACTTGAGTGATTTGGTGGTGACTAACATGTAACCAAGAGCATGTTATAGTATATAATCAATGTATATAATCTTAAGTTCAAAATCATTAAAATCTTTGAAATTTAAAGAGAGCAAGGTTTAGGAGTACACCTGTGTATTGATGCAACCATCTTGCCTTTTGATAATTTGATTTTAAAGAGTTATCATTATGAATCACTAAAACTGAGATTAGGATAAATATAAATTTGTAAAGTGTGTATATATATATATATATATATATATATATATATAGAGAGAGAGAGAGAGAGATTAGACACATGCCCCCAATATTGGAGAAAATATAAGCTACCACCCAATAGTTGGGATAACTCAACCATGAAAATCGATCATACTTATAACCTAGTGAGTATGAGTGAACCAAGTCAATTCACACCATAAAATTGGTGAGTTTATATTATGTAATCAAATCCAACCTATAAACTTGGAAATATTGAGTGATTTAATCACCTCAACCATACCAAAAATCAAACCAAATATTACAATAGATTAGCTCAATATAGTTTGTAAAATTCCAACCTAATGGGTGATGACAATCTATGAAAGTGTTTTAAATCTAAAACTTGTTTGAGTTTGAAATATTATGTACACATTACATGTAATATGTACCTTAGATATTTCTCATGCTAAAACCATGCAAAAAAATGGTATGAATGTATATAATTCTTTCAAAAATGTGTATCTATATCATATAGTTGTGACTTTGTCCAATTTATAAACTATGTAAGCATGGAGATCATGTCTCCATAGCATGCACCCCACTATAATATGAAACTAAAACTTGTGTAAGTTTGGATAACTTTTTTCCAAAGAATTCCCGTACTACAATCTAAATATAATAAATGGTGTAAGTGCCAATGAAGAAATCTAAAAACTAATATAAGTGTCAATGTGGAGGATATGTTTATAAAACATACCCCCACTGTAATCTAGGTATGATGCTTATTGAATAAATGTGGCTAACATGTTTCCAAAACATTTCCCTAGTGTAATCTGAGTCTATGGAGAAATTTGGAATTAATGCCTCTATGGCATGCCCCTATTGATATGCCCCCCTTTTACGGTGAGGGAAAGTTTAAAATAGTAGTTACCTTGCCTCAAAAAGATAAGATAACCAAGTAAACTATGAATGTACCATGTAAAATATAGAGGGAACATGTCTACATAAATATATCATTGAATCATGAATAATATGATCACATAAAGTCCTAAGATGCATGATGCAGATCATGGCAATGTCTAGATAATAACAATATAAGCTTAACAATCAATTAAGAACACACACAAGAGCACTCAAAATCAAATCAAAATATAATGGTTCAAGGAGTATACAAACAAGGGGCATCTTCAAATACTACAGAATCTAAGGAACATGACTTAGTCAAATGCCAATAAAATTAATAATGACATAATAAAATGTTAACATATAACAAACAATGACATATTAAAATGTCAAAGAGACAAATAAAGGCATGGTGGCCAAAAATAATGGAGAATATTCAAATTACCAAACAATAAAAATAATATCAAGGTAAGACAATCAAATAAATGAATAAATTAAAGCATAAGTAACCATCATAAACATATCATACTAGTCTCTAGATATATGTGTTACAAACAATGTTAAGTACATAACATATCAAGTAAATTATGAAATATATAAGCATGGATAAAGGCATGGGTAAGTACATATATGAGTTCTAAATGATAATGTTAAATTACTTCATAATTATACAACTTGGATGTATTATGATAATAGAGGTAGATGCCCCCAACATCCTAGTGACATGAGTAGAGGGAAGACTCAACATCTAAAAGTGCATAGATCATGTATCTATGTATGCATGAATCACACTCAAAATATGTGTGAAACATATGTGTATTTAAGAAGTATTGATATGTCATATGCCAATATGGAACTGACCACATATATACCAAATATCTAATAAGATATGGAAATGCCAAAATAAAAATTGGATTTTTGAAGTTTTTTATTTTTTTTGGTATTTTTTTAATATTGTGAGAGGACTAATTAAGCAAGTCCTCATCGTGAAAAATTGTAGGATCACTTAATTTATTTTTAATTATTTTGATATAGTGACACATGTACACCTCTTCAATGTTATATGTAATGGTAGTTTGAAATATATCAGTAGGTAAGGGTGACCATATCCTTCATGATTTAAGCAAATCTTCCTATCCTACACAATAAAGGTAATACACATATCTACACTATGCATTATTGAACTCCAATATATAAACTAGTGTTTTCTAAATTTGAATGTTAGATGTGGATCCTAATCTAATATCAATATGATTATGGGGACTGCCTATGACCCACATGCTACTGGTAGGTATATATACCTAGGAGATCTAACATCAATAAAGAGTGTTAATTAAATTGTATTGTGTTCCAACTATTGAATAAATGTAGTGATATACATTGTATCCCAATTTTTTTATTAAATTTGAGATGTTGACAATAAATCTTGTCAATATTAGCAGTAATAGTTATATCTTCATGCCTTGGTCACTTTCTAATATGGTTTTCATGTGAATCTTTGGAAGTCATTTGTATTTTATCTTCTTGGGCATTATTTGTATGTGATCCTCACTCTTATATTTTAAAATTTGGTTTTGTAATGTCTGACATTGACCTATATAATGTAGATTTATTTAATGATAGTTACAATATGGTAACCCTCATTCAGGAACAATTCTCTTGATCGATCTATGTCTATTATAAGGTAAATATATCATGTTATGTTCAAGTAACATGAAAAGTATTATATCCATAGTATCTAGGGTTGTTTTGATCTATATAATATATTGTGGAGTCTTATGAGAGACTTACACATTACTAACATGATGTATCTAAATTTGACCCTTATATGGTTGACTTAATATGTGAATCTAAGAGGGGTGTATGGAATAACAAGCATTTACATGTTCATCTACACTTTTTTATTCTCCCTTATCTTTATTTGGTTATGTATCCTCTATAGGTGAATTTATTTATATGTACCAAGACCTATAGGTTCAAATAGGTTATTAAAAATATGCTCAATGGATCAAAATCAAGTTTTTAAAATGTCTCATATGTCATATCATGGGATAGATCATCATCATTGTCATAATAATCTAAAACATGTCCATCTAGTTGCTCAGTATTGACTAATAAAGGAAGCTCAAATATTGGAGGTACTTACAATTTTTGTATCATTGGTTTTTTTGGTGTTGGTTCTTGTTCTTGAGGTACATCCATGTGCACTTCAGTGTTTAGTACCTTATCTATGTTTGTAGATAATGGATCCATTTTAATTGACTCACCCACTTCATAAGTTTTATATCATCAAGAGGAATACATTATGGAGGTTGTACCACTATAAGAATTCCCTCTATATTATAATGTATCATTTTGAAAAATTTGAAGGGCTCATCATCAATAATCATTGTCAATAAGGTCCCATCATGTATGAATTTTACACATCAATGGAAAATAGATGGGAAAACCTCCATTGTGTGTATCCAAGGTATACCCAAAATTAAATTATAATGTAATGATCAAGACATTACTTGAAAGGTAATTTTTACTAATTTTTGCCTCGATGTTACATCCAAATTTATTTGGCCAATCTGGGGGCTATGTGAATTATCAAATCCCTTGAGATATATCACTTGTTTTTAAATAAGGTTGGTATTAATACCCATGGTTGTTATGAAATTCATGCTACACATGTTTAAACCCAATCCATTATAAATGATCACCCTTTTGATACAATTATTATGCATAATTAATTATATGAACAAATGTAACTCTTGGTCAATAACATATTTAGATGGTAAATTTATTAGATCAAATATGATTAGTTTTTAATTATTTTTGATATCTTTCATGATATCTACAAATTAAGTTGGCTCAATATCACTCATAACTTGGGTTTCATGTAATGCTTAATACAAGATATCCTTATAGATAGTAGATTAATTTAGAAGTTTAAGGATGGAAAAATTAACATGTGTGTTGCTCACTTTATCAACAAGGTTATATATCTTAGATTTAATCATAAGCTTTGGCTTAGGAGGTATTTTTTGTATATTAATATGAGGTATATTAGGTTGAACACCTTTAACTATTTTAGTAATGATAGAATAGACCAAAAGATATAATATAATCCATGAGTGAATAATGGGTGTGGGATGGTAGATATCACTCGAATAAGATCTAGGTGGAACAAATGGTTGAGGTCATGCACATTGGGATCTAGATATTGACTCTATAGTATTGAAAAAATAATTATGAAAAAAAATTTAGTGTTGTTTTTGATTTGAAGCCCTCTCATTATATTGGCAGATCTACTAATTTATTTGTATGATACATTAGATTAACATAGTACAATATAAAATTATTTCTAAAATTAAAAATTGTAACATAAAATAAGATACACATGCATCCATATTAACATATTAATAGAAAAGGAAATTTGATTTTTAACTTGTAAAATCTTGTTAAATCATAAGTCAAAAATAAAAAATAGAGAATTAATAAATTATAGATCAATATCAAGGATTTTTTAGATGAAATGTTAGGTTCACCAAATGTTTATCCTTAAAATATAGATATGGGGAATTTATGGTTAAAGGAGTAGAGATAACATAGGGCATAATGATGGTATACTATCTCTAAATCATGTCAATTATTGTGAAACTTAGATAAAACATATACTAAATTTATTATGTTGAGATACTAAAGATAGAAAGTAAATCTATGTTATTTATTGAAATGATAATGAAAACAATATAATTTATTGATTTTAATGTTAATACAAACTATATCTAGAATGGGTATAAAGTAGACTAGATCTAGATTCTAGATCAATCACCTAATTCTAGGAATTGTGCCTATATAAATATAGATAATTATGTTAACCTGGGATGATTACATCAATGTTACCATCTGACTTGGATATAGATGTCCAAGATGAAATACATATTGAAACTAGATGTGATCATCTAGATTCTTTTGTATTTTATGTCACCTTCGCTCTTGTGTATTTATATTTGGGTCATGGATTGTCATTCCTTATCAAATAGCAAAACCCTAGTTCTTCATCTTCATAATGGTTGTGGGAAAAATGGGTTAGTGGGCACATGTTATTGAGCTACCATAAATACCCCTCTATTAATTATTTATTCCTATATATTTAAAACTCTAAAGAGGGCCTTAAACTTATGTAGTTATCCCTATTGTGTTGGCTTGTGTGTGAATCATGAAATGTGTGATAAGTAAGTAAAATAGTGACCTAGCTTGTAACTTTTCAAATGTGGCTCATGGAATGATATTTCAGTACTTCAAACATGTAGATTTATTTTCATTATGATTAATATGGAAATAAGAGAAAATAAGTAATATTTTCTCACTTGAGTGCTTGATATAATTTTTTTGGTAAGTTGCCTTGGTATTTAATACATTTGTGTTAGATTCCAAATGAATGAAGATTGCTATTCTATTTATACCAATCCCTTTTGAGAATATCTTGAATTAAATCATTTATACCTACCATAGGAATGCATTTGTTTGAAAATTAGATTACTTTAGGGAACTATACACTTGTATTAGGATATGACACTTGCATCGATGTAGGTGTCTAATTGGGATACAAGTGTCTAGGTAGTTGTAAAATAGGTGTAGGTATAGAAATTGCAGAGATGGAACATAAGTAGTTTTATAACATTCTAGGCAAGATATAAGGTCTAAGTCATCATAATAACATTATTTATACTAAAATATAATTAATTAGGCATATAAAGAGTGTATGCAATAATTTTCATAAGGGAAAAGATATATAAGATGAAGGTACATCCATGATATGTATTTGTCAAGTGTATAATATTAATATGTTATATAATTCATAAATAATGTCTATAGTTTCTAACCAACACCTAGGGGATATTTCGACTCATGGAGTACCTAACATGAATGCTTTCAACATACTTCCACCTTATTGACCTCAAAATCAAGCCCTAATTAGAAGTGTGTTCATTTACACTCCTAACAACATGATGACCAATAAAATAGTACCCTACATTCCTTAACATCATGTGACACACATGTACACTACTCCTACACAAGCACCTAACCCTCTTTCATCTAATACTCTTACTCCCTACTATCACATGTTCTCCAAGTCTACCTAGCTAGACAATTATTTTTTACATTATTATACACCTTACAAAACACCCTATTTTCTTCCTAGTAGTTATGCAAACAACCCTTATTCAAACCCATCCATTTAAAATTATTATACCATTACTTTAGCATAATTTGGTGCTATAAGTAATTAAGTTAAATATTTCAAATATCTCCTCAATCAAAAAACATGAGGAGTTATTCTACCACATCCCTTGTCTAAACTTCTTAAATTTAAATGGGAAGGATATCCCAATGCACACATTAAAGTATATGCCACAACTATTAGGTTATTCTTGCATTAGGATGTGGTTATTTCATAACTATTTTCTAGAACACCTATAATGGATTTACCTTAACTAGTAGTATCACCTCCCTAAGGTTTTTATCCATTATTTTAGACAACTCATGCTAGAATTCACCAAAGCCTTTTATATAAAAAAGTTTCGTAAGACTATCATTCAATAATTGCTCTACAATAAATAATAAAATAATAAATTTTCTACACATTTCATTATGAGATGGAATAAAATTATATATTAATTTTTAATGTACCAAATATGGATCGAAGAGAGTTATGTGATCTCTTTCTTCAGTCCTTTAACAAGTAAATGAGGGAATATGTCTAAAATTTCCATCATTCATCCTATAAATAATCACTTAAGAGTGATTTATGGATTGAATAAGTGACCATTGATATTGGCCATCAAACCTATGGATCCAATGGGCATATAATCACCCTTAACCAAAATAATGGGGTTTTTAAAAATGTGAACCAAAATAATGTTAACAATCAGGGTCTTATGATTATTAATAGAAATTAGAATGCCACTATTGATGGCATAATTGATGAAAACAAGAAACCAAACCTTATAAACAAAAATCAACCATAACCCATGAAAAAAATAACATAATTAATAATGTGGGTATAATGAACCAAAATCCTCTCCTATCATTCATGTAGTTGATTTCAATCATCCTCCACCATGCAACATGCAATACCAAAATCAAACTCAAAACCAATTCAAACAAGTTAGAAAATTCCATAATTTTAAAACCAACTTAGTTATCAAGGCAACAACCAACAAAAGTTTGGTAAACAAGGACTAAAAATAATATTGAGGGAGTATGATCCCAAAGTATATTATTGTTTTTATAGAGCAATCAGACATAATACTCGTGCTTGTAGGGACTATAACAAATTGATTCAGAGATTCCTTAAATACTAAAGGGTAAATTTTGTTGACATTTTCATATGGAATGAAAATGCAAACCTTAAATATTTACAAAATGGTCTTGTGACACCCCATAACCCAAATTTAAATTTTATCAAAACCCTTTCCCCAATCACTAGTACACATTACCCAATACTAGTCATAAAGTAATTCATAAAACTAACACATCTAGAAAAAATAATCTCCCTTGGTTGTCACTCATTATGTAAAATCTTATAATTTTGGTTCAATATATCTTGATGTCACTCCCCAATTGGGACCCCAAGGGAAGGCTAGGATGATAAGAGTTGCGGAGTTAGAAACAAAGAAAGAAGTGAATATTATCACTCACACAAGGGAATATCATCCCACAACTCCTTACCTTTCAAACATTTTGGAACTTGGATTCATTCATAAATATATGGGAAAATATGACTTAGTTTTGAATCTTAAAAATACATTTTCCCACATCTATTTTCTTGACTTGCTAAATAATTATCATGCCCACCGTTCGGTATTAATTTATGCCCTAGAGTTGGGACACCTAGATAATTTTACTCCTTCACCTCATGCCTAGATTAATCATATTGATTTTGAAATGTTTCCACCAAGGAAGGAGTTGAGGGATGTTGGTTATTTATTTGACCTTAAAATTTTCCCTCCTAATTTTGAGATGGCTAAGAGTGGAGATCCAACTTTACATCTACAAATATGTATTTATAATAATTATTTCAAATGAGCAATGGTAGATGATGGGGAATTTATTAACATAGTCCCATTTTTATTTCCCTAAATGATCAATTACAAATAGAACAATTTTTTAATGACCTACAACACTCTTTGAGGCTACAACAGTCTCAAATCCACCTTCATAGGGGCCATCGTGCTTCTTGTAACCCTAAGTCCCAAAACTGTGTTTACATATTTATATGTAATTGACAAATACACCAATTACAACATGATATTAGGTTGACCATAGATTCATAGGATTAAGTTATCCCTTTGACCTCCTTCCAACATATTCAATTCCTGTATTTAGGAAAAGTATTTTTATCCCAAATGGTATCCCAAACCTTTGTGCCCTTCAAGAAACCATGTATAAATAATTAGGGTTACATATCAATTATTACTTACCCACAAATGGTGTAATAAATCCCATACATATATTTGAGGTAAAATATACCCCTAAATATAAATTGGTTATGTTAAATAAAGTGGTAAAACTTATTCAATCCACATTAAAGGATAAATTCAAATAAAAGGAAGTTGTAATAACATAAAAATTAACTGGTAAATATATTTGAGTGATACTATTCATTTAAACCATGTCCACAACTAAAAACATTAATATCCTAGAAAAAGATACACCACTTATGCTTACATTTGACCCGTGAGGAATAGGAACCTATAATCTCTTTGAATCTCAAGACTAAGAAACCCAAGAAGGGTTAGCTAACATACTTGACATTGGCATGACAAAGATATTAGAGGATCAAGAATCTCTCCCTTTTTTTTATTACATTTTTTCCTCTATACATGATCAATAGGTCCTTCACTATGATGGGGAAAAGTTTTGTCTTGGTGCAGGGGTAGGAGTTATCTTGATTTCCCTAGAAGGAAGAATTATACCATTCATTTTCTCAAATTTAAGTGTACCAGAAATGGGGCTGAATATGAAACTTTATTGTTTGGAATTCTCATTTCTAAATAGTTGGGGGTATATAACCTAAAGATCCAAGGTGAATTAAATTTATTAACCAACCAAGACTCAAAAATTTATTAGACTAAGGATGAATAACTCTAGATTTATAAGACTAATGTGCATGAAGTTGACAAGAATTTTGACTTCATTTCCATAGAATTTATTCCTAGAGAAAGAAATTAGTATATTGACTCTATGATTACTTACTTCTCAAATTTTGATCTTCATCTAGTGATATGTAAATATAACTTAATATTATTCATTAGGACATATCCCCTTATGCAAAAAGTGTCTAATTACCAAACCCTCACTTGCATTGATAAGGATACTAGAGCATTAGTTATTAACCTAGATAAGAATGATGAGGCCATTCTATAATTAATGCATGCTTATAATGACCTCCCATATTTCCATCATAATCAATGTTTTTCTCTCATTTTTTATCCTACATCTACCCTTGGATGTGATTATTATGATTCCTATTAAAATATTAAATATTATTTATGTTTAAATGAATAAATTGCTGTTTTTAGTGTAAAAGGTGAAGATGTTGATCTTCTTTGTAATCCTCACTAATTAGAAGAAGGGAATGCCTACCTCATTGAGGATACCATTTATATTAATAGAGGGACTTAATATAACCCTAGAATTCTCAAAATTAGATCTTCACTCTCACCATAAAAGGTGGAACATCACTAGTTACTTGCTAAACTATCCAAATCTTTTGCATTATCCCATATAGATTTGATAGGTATCAAACCTAAAGTATTTGTTCATAATCTAGTAATTATGCCTAATACAAAACCCTTAAAACAAAAACTCATGAAAATATAACCCAAATTTGAATTAATTATAAAATAATATATTATTAAGTTTATCAATATAGGGTTCATCAATCCAAAGGGGAATTCTTAGTGGATGTCTATCATCATTCCCATTCTAGAAAAAATTAGTTTTTTTGAGATTATCTTCTCCCTTACATTGATGTCATTATCAACAATACATTAGGTTATGAGTTATTGTCCCTTATGGATGGTTTACTTGAATATAACTATATACAAATTATAAACAAATATAAAATCAAACCCTCTTTTATTACACCATGGGGGATATTATATTATGTAATCATGTCTTTCATCCTCAAAACTATTGGGAAAACATATTATATATCCATAAACCATATATTTTATGATCTCATTTATAATATTAACTAGTGTTGTCAACCCATTCATTTAATTAACTCATTTGGTTGATGTCATTAAAATAAGGGCAAATGTCCAATGGTTGTATGTAATAAGGTGTGCAATTTGTTGCTAAAAATTTTGTTTTGGGGAGTTTTCTTGTGGATAAGCTAATTCTATGATTTTAATCTAATCAATTTAAATATATCTAATTTCTTGGAATGAAAACATTCTAATACAAAATTGAAATTTTGAAGTAAACACAATTGATTATAAATAAACACACTCTTGTTGTAAAGGAAATTGTTTGGTATTTGAACACACTCTGCTTATGAATAAAAACACACTTTAATCTATGTTCTAAATTAAAATTTCTTTTAATTAAAATTCTTTTATAAAGGTAAAATGTTGGAAAGGGATGTAAATGATACCCTAAAATAAACATACATAAATAGAAATACATGTAGGTTAAACAATCCACAATTCTAATATAAACATTCTTAAAAGAATTAAACAACAGCTAATATAAATATAAATGAAAAATACAAAATAAGAATCTTGCCTCCTTGGGTGAGTGAGACTTTTCTCTCCCTTGGCACAAAATCTAAAACACTCTTATCCTTTTAGGAACATTCAAATCTTCATTAGTTATATAATAAAGATTAAAATTTGGAAAATTCTCTTACTAATTTATTTGGTCTAGTACTAACTTTTATTTCTCAAAAAACTTCTCTCTATAACCTCTTACAAATAGTAGGAATATGTTTTTATAATACAACATTCTTACAACTATTATTTAAACAAACTAATAGACTAATAAGACTATAGATACTATCTTGTATTATTTACAAAATATAAAATAGGTTACAACCATTTTCCATGTTTCAAGATGAAACAATGGAAAATATACCATAACAACATGTATACTCCAACTGGTAACAATATTTGTGTGGTTACAACAAATTTTAATATGGTAAATAAAAATTATATAATACCCATAGTGGTGATTTTAAAAAACATTACTATAATTATCATATCTAAAAATATAATTATATATAGGGTAAGTGTCTTAATGCCCCATGAGTGCCTTGAAAAATCAATGACCATTCTAGGTAATATTTATACAATTTTAGATGATCAACAAAATTCCTTCCACAAACTTTGTGCATGACTAGAATTATACTAAAACTCACCTCCTTTACTTTAGAACTAACTTGGAACTCATTTTTTGTACTTCAAATATCAATTATTGTACTTTGATACTTCATTTTTGAACTCTAGAGCTTCATTGTTGGAATTTAAAGCTTCACTATTGGACCCCAGAGATTCATTGTTAGACTTTAGAGCTTCACTAGATGACTCCATGTGATGAAATTGTTTCCAAAGGTCTAATTACTTAACAAAAATTGGTTATTTTACAAAACATTACTATAATTATCATATCTAAAAATAGAATGCTATATAGGGTAAGTGTCACAATGCTCCATGAGTGCCTTGGAAAATCCATGACCATTTTAGGTAATATGTATACAATTTTAGATGATCAACAAAATTCCTTCCATAAGCTTTGTGCATGGCTAGAATAATATTGGAACTCACCTCGTTTACTCTAGAAATAACTTGGAACTCATTTTTTGTACTTTAGATCTCAACTATTGTACTCTAAAACTTCATTTTTGAACTCTAGAGCTTCATTATTGGAATCCAAAGCTTCACTATTAGACCCCAAAGATTCCCTATTAGACTCTGGAGCTTCAATAGATGACTCCAACATGTGATGAACATGTTTTTAAGGGTCTAATTACTTAAAAAAACTATAACATTTGATCATGATGCATTCACATAGCCTGTATATGTAAAATTGAGGGATAACCATGTAAAGAGTTAGGACATAGTGGGCAAACCAAGTAACATTAACTCACACATGTTAACTAAGATATAAGTACCTATTCTCTACTTTAGACTATAAATAATCCATAAATGCATATCATATCCATTTCAATAAGGGATATGTAATATCCCCACTAGGATTTACTAGAATAATGTAATATATATTTATATATATATATATATATATATATATATATTCATGCATTTTTTCATTAGATTACACCACAAGAATATAATTAGTGATCATAATATACTAAGTGTGATAAACATAAAATAAACATGTAACATTTAATAGTTATTGATCACTAACATCACATATAACCAAACATAACTATATAAATTAAGTAATTACATAAAATCCAACCATGGTTGGTAAAATAGTATAGCCACTATTGTCAATGTAAAATGAGTAATTAATTACATTTCCAACTGGCATAGTGTTTCAATAGTAAATAAAATAATAGATACAAGGCTCCATGGAGCATGAGTCTCAAACTCTAGTATCTCTAATAATCTATAGTCTCCAATACGTAATACTATGGGGAGGAGAGCATCATCCAAGAAACATTCCACACAAACAATGTACCATCAATCCCCTACACAATCCACCAAATAGGGAATGGACCTCCCTTCATAGATGGGTAGATAGTGATGGTGCAGGAATCTAGAGAGACAAGCTAGTACACATGTGTTTTAAGATTTTTAATACATGATGTGTAACATAAAGAAAATATATTCTAACATGATATATCATAAACATGTAAATCATCTATATAAAATTGTCATGTATATCTAAACATTACTTTGGCCAATTTTTTTTTAAATACTTATTGATTCCTAGGATCAATCAAAGTCATACACACCACTTGATCAGATTACCTTCATTTAGAATTGGTAATGATAAGCAAGATAGTGAAGTCTATCTCATTACTTAGTTGTAATAGTAATGTGAGATTTAGTTAATATTAAAATAACTAATAGATTCATACAGATTATTTCTATTAGCAAGTATAAAACATGCTACAATACAAGAATAATCTTTATGAATACATTTAGTCTATGAATTGTATGATTTAAAAAAATCATATTATTTACCATATAAATAATAAACATAACAAGTACAATTTTAATACCAAATGGGTACTCTATATTTAGACTGCATGGTCTAATTTTTGTAAGTAAATTCAAATTTAGTACAACCAACATTATCATAGTATATTATACATACCACTCAATTACAAACAATAGTAATAATCATTTAAAAGATAAATTAACTCAAATAAAATCATAATATTTCATCTATCTAATTTATTATGATTTATGGAGGCTTAATACATATAACTATAATGCCCTATCCCCTAGAATTATGCGACTAAATTTTTACTATTCAAAGCTATAATTATAGGCATACATCCCAATGTATAAATATAAACTATATATGTATATGAGGACCTAATTTATCATATATATATATATATATATATGCACCATGAATAATATATATCCAATAATATATATGTTTTAATACATAATTCTTGTTCTATCATACTAAAGTATTTTCAATTTTTCTTTATAGAAAACTTATGTGATTATAACTGTTTAACTTTTAATAAAAAGGAAATAAGATCCAGATAGGGTTTTATACATTTCTAACACCCTATTTTCCCCCAAACTACGTCCTTAGACTATATTTCATTATCATGAATCATAAAAAATAGAGAATAATTATCAGATGACCATACATATATAAACTCTACCTCTATTTATAAATTGGAGATTTATATTATTTTTGAGTTTCTATATGTATCAAATCAATATTTAATATGAATTTAATAGAACTTGACATATTTGTATATGTGTAACTAATTCACATATATCTGTTTAAACTTGACACAATCAACTTATTGTAAATAACACTTATACACTTAAATATTTAAATACATTACAAGTTTCATAGTGGAACTTGAACCTATATTTTAACTTATGTGTTTATATATATTGCATAACATAATCACTTTTTTTAAAGTCAAATATGCACATTATATATATATATATATATATATTCCTATTTGAAATTCAATAAACTTACAATTCATATAGCCTCGCTCTTTATGTTATGAAATACATACTTTGTTTATTCATATATATACTCATAGTTTTAAATAAAATATTATTAGTTAATTTATGTATATATTCATATAATTTAAGACATAATACATTAGTTCATTTATCTCTATATATTCAAAATTCTATAGAATAATTACACACTCAATCCACATGTGTGTGTGTATATGTATGTATGTATGTATATATATATATATATATATATATATATATATAGACATAAATATATACATATATATATATGTATATGTGTGTATATACATACATACATACATACATACATACATATATATATATATATATATATAATACATACACACACATATATGTATATGTATATATATGTGTGTGTGTGTATATATGTATATAATTATGTATGTATGTACATACATACACACATTACACACACACACACACACACACACACACACACATATGTATGTATATTTTTTTACCCAACATGCCCCCATTTATAAAAATGAGTATCTTTGTTTAAAATTCTACAAATTTATGTTATAAATTAGACATTCAACTTGATCAGGAACTAGTATTGAATATCTTGTGTTGATCTAGTTTATAGTTGTCCTGTTAGCACATAATCTTCATTTGAATTTGATCTTATTTGATAATTTTAGATCTCTATTTTTTAGGTTATAGGATCAATGGAGTCCATCTAGAATGGAAAATTTTTGATCTTCATGATTTAATGTTAAATTGACTCTTTACTTTGAGCAACCCTTGGTATTTAATCATCTAATTGAATATATGGTTAAATAATGTTTTAAAAACCTTAGTATAAATGTGTTAGCCTAGGTATTTTTTGAAATAAGATTCAAATTAACGTCAGAACCTTTTACATGGGAAGAACTTTATTATATTATAGACCTAATTTAAAACTCTAGCCCAAGTCTAATTCATATTTATTAATACAACTTAGATCTTGGGCTAACATCTTTATAATAAGTCATTTATGTCTGAGGGTTCATAGGACTAATTAATGAGGAGATCTTTATTATATTTTAGAATTAAACTAAAGTTTTATCCTAAGTCCCAATTGTATTTATTAATAAAATTAAAAATGTTAGGCTAAAATTTATTATAAGTTCTTTATAGTCTTTAAAACTTTTATGTATTTTATTTTATGCCTATAAAAATAGAAAAACTCAAAGGTGATAGGTGGAGATATCATGGGGGCTTCAAAAGAGATCAATGACCAATAGGTAAGGATCAAAAGTCAATAAGTCAAACATTTAATATAAGGTGTGTGTTAACTCGAGCATTGAAGATCTAGTGGAGGATAAAAGGTTGAAAGGTCAAAAGGATCTAAGAGTACCATGAGAGTGAAAAGTGTCACCATCTCAATGGGTAGCCTAAAGATATAATGGAGAGTGTAAGTTCAAAATTCAAGAGCCTTGAGACAAATGAGGATTCACCAAGTGGCATGATCCTAGAGCTTAATGGCAAGATCCTACAAAGCATATTCACTTAGGTGGACATGATTTGATAGACCACATCAACCTAGGTAAGGATGATCTAATAGCATGAAGTAAGGGTTGATAATTCAAAAGAGCTTAGAGCAAGTGAGAGGCTCCCACATGGCATGATAGTGCCCAAATGATGAAAAGATCTCAAATTTCATGAGATACTACTATGTGGCATAATCTTGTGACCTCAAAGAAGAAGATGAATGGATCACAATGAAAGCTAATGCTAAAGGACTCCTAAATAGATCAATGGTACAAAATTGATCTAGCTTGAGAGAGCATGAAGTAAAGACACATGTCAAAAGGAAACAACAGTCATGTTTTTTAATCAAATGGATAGCTCAACATGGGAATTGTCATATTGACATGACATGTTAGATTCTCAAACTAATGAAGATCAGGAATGTAAACACATGTGTCTTAGACTTAATCTTATTAGTGAATATGAAAATGAAGATTGGGTAATAAAACAAGAGAAGATTGTAGTTATAGAGGCATCTCAAAGGTCAATTAAGTTGACACAGTATATTATTTTGAGTTATAGACCCTATAAATTCTTTCAAAGGAATATTCTATTTTATAAATATAGGGGAAACATATAATGCCCAATTATGATAGGTTAGCTCATAGTTAAATAGTGTTACTAGCTCTAAGGCATTTGTAAAAGGCCACATGACCTTTACACATGTCAAAGTTCTATTTGAAATGATTGACTTAAAGTATCTGATAAGTTGTTCTCATAACTTGAAAAAGAAGGTATTGTCATTTAATGCATATATTTATAGTTTTCTTGTAATTCAAGCTTTAAAAGTTGCCCTTATTTTTAGATATGCATATATTGCATAGATTTTGCAAAGTCTAACTTAAACTGATAATTATAAGTAAACTCATATATAGTTTTGATTATAGTTAGAACTCAAGTTCTCACTATCATATGTAATGAATTTTCATGGACTTGGAGGATGAGGTAGCCCCTTTCTCAATCCTATTTAAATAATTTTAATCCACTATTTGGAGGAGTTAGAAAAAATTTAATATACAAGAATAACATCAATTATGATGATCAATGATTGTGTTTATGTATTCTCTCTCCAATTTTTGTGTAATTCTGATTATCTTCTTTTGGTATATGATTCAATAACTATTAGTGTGTAATAGCTACAATGAATTCTTTCTTACCTTGATTGATATGCTGGTCTTAGATGTGTAATAGATATTGAAGATTTAGTAAATTACATTGATTATTGGTAATTAAGCTAATTTATTCATGTTCTTAAGTGTGTAAAAGTGCTTTCTTTTGATATATTTTTTTATGTGTGTACAAAAGCTACCTCAGACACCTCATTAGTCTAAGTCATAATATCGTAATTAAGGGTGTGAAATAGTTGATCTAAAAGGGGAAAAATTTTACTGAGGCTAGTGAGTTTCCTATATTAGTATCCCCTTAGACTTCTAAACCATGTTTGACTGTTAGTGTGCAATATGCTTGAAATATTCATAGGTTTCAAAAGCACTTGTCCATTTGGAAACCATCCAAAGAGGTGATTCCTAAAAACACAAAATATTCAATTCTAACTTATGCTCCCCTATTTTTTTGGGTTTATTTTAAGATATACTCACTTTAGATTAGCAACTAACGATCCCTCTAATTCACATAGAGATTCAATACTTTTTAATAGGCCACACCTCCATCCAAAAAACCTTGTCAATAACCTACATTCTCTACTAGCTATTCCATCAACATGTTGTTTAATTACATACCTGTAACTCATGCCCTAGAGTGGATTTTACCTCCATTGAAATGTTAGAGTTTACTTCATTCACTGTGGTGTGCATAGAAACTGTATCAATAGTTTCACTGGTGTTAGAAGGAGGACCTTGACCTCTGATAATAGTAGTTATTATTTATTTAGAGTTACACTAAATTCACCTAGGAGAGTGATCAGATGTAATTCTTAGGTTGGTTTTATAGTATCGCCCATGTTAAATCATATGAGTCCTAGAACTATGCCAACAACCCTAATCCAGAATAATCTACTTCCTCCAATAAGGAACCCTTTAGCGATAAGGAAACCTATACATATTAATAAACCAATAGATCAACCATCTTGCTTAGTTGGATATGTTATTGCCATCCTAAGAGACATGCATAATTTACCTAGGAATCTTGAGAAATATTTTCCATTTTTTTATCCTTCAAGAGTAAGGATAGTGAAAGAATATATCAAATCTTTCAAAGCTGCTTTGAGATTAATGAATGTTGTTGATGAAGATGTTACATGTAGATTATTCCCTTTTACAATAATGGACACTACTTATGATTGGTATTTAAATCTAATAGATAACTCCATCACTTCTTGGGATGGATGTTAAGCTACTTTTCTTTCACAATTTAGATAGGTCACCAACCCTAGTTTGGTATACCAACACTTTACTAGCATGAAGAGAGAGCCTAGTGAGCCTATTTAAACTTTCAATGCATGATTTCAAAATATGTAAAACTAGTTAACCTCAAGGTATAAACCAAACACTATATTAGCATTGGAGATGTAAAAAAATGCCCTAGACCCCATCATTGTTGTATTCCTAAAAAGTGTAGTTTCTACCAACATATATGTATATGTGTGTGTGTGTGTGTGTGTATCTATGTATATGTATAATATATACATACATATATATATATATATACACACCCTATTCATATTTCAAAAATACTATATATATATATATATACACCCTATTCATATTTCAAAAATACTATATATATATATATATATATATATATATATATAGTTTTAAAAAAGAACACATAGTTCATATGTAACTATATACTCAGTTTTAAATGATAAAAATACAATAGACACATATATCTTATTCATTGTTTTAAATTTCATGTAATAATTACATACACTCAATCTACATATGTATGTATGTATGTATGTATGTGTATATATAATTTTGAATAAGAACACATAGTTCATACACAACTATATAGTTAGTTCTAAATGATAAAAATATAGTCGACACATATATCTTATTCATTATTTTCAAAATATAAATAACACATAGTCAACATTTTGATAATCACCATTTATGTATTTTTTTAACCTAATTGAATTCATATATAATTGATAACACAAATCCTTTGCAAACTCATCCATATATTCTCATGGTTTTGAATAAAGAATACCTCCAATTCATATATATAAATTTACCATGTTTATAACTTTTTTAAACAAGAATACATAGAATACCATTATATATATTCACTATTAAATGTCAAATGTATACATTCAATATATATACATGATAACCCCAAATTGATATCATCATATATACTTGTACTATCTCTAATTAATAGTATTCATATTTTATTTAAATAAATACCCGTTCATACATATATTCAACTGAAACAATATTTTTATCAAAGATAAACCCATGATTACTATATTATATCTACATACTCAGTATTTTGATAACCCACTTAACTGAGTATCTATATATTATACATTTATAATAACAAATCTTAGTCTTTATTTGTATATTAAACCATCTACTCTAGTTCCAATTTTCCTAAGCTAGGGCATTATGTCGTTACCAATAATAACTTCATTTAACCCTTTAATTTAACACACAAATAAATTTAATTTTCAATCATAGGATTTAGAGAATAATGGCTTAGTTCTATGGTTAGTCAAGCCATCCATAGGGTTAAGCCTATATCCCTATAAAAAAAATACAATTCATTTTCAAAACCATAGGAATCCAAAACTATACACTAAATTTATTTAATCAATTGAAAATAATAACATCACCAACCTTTTAAATGCTTCCAAATTGAAATTAAATGAAACATAAATCCTTTTCTTCCTTGCTTTGCAGTTTTTTCTCATCTTTGTGCCTGATTCTTCTCCTTGACTCGCCTCTTATCATTATTTTCCTTATCTATCTCTTACCAACTTGAGCTTGCATGCAAACTCAAATCTTGAAGACACCATGCATTATCCAAATTATTCAATCCAACAAAAAATAAAGACATAATTAACTTCCATTAAAGAAACTAATAAAAACCCTAATCTCTCTCTCTCAAACTTTCCTCAATACATTAGTCATTATCTTTTTGTTTAAAATCCTTGCATGACCTTTTACATTATAATCCCCTATGTCCCATTCAAAAAGTCCACTTTTAAAATTATTCAAAATGATAACTAACACTTATAATCTCAACATAGTCTATGCATGCTAAAAAAGATTTAGGTTTAGATCATATGCTAGTTTTTAGGATAATTCAATCTCTTTTAATACTTAGTAAAGATAATAACTTCCTATCTTTTATAATAATATGACTAATACAAGGTCTATTATATTATTTTATCCAAAATGGTAGATTAGATAATTATTTATTCCAATCATAATAATATTATAATAATATAATCATTTTAGTTATTACTAGATTATATAGACTATCTATGTCTTTTGTTATCTTCATAAATTATGGTGTATATTGATATTCCTGAATATAAATTATAACAAGATAATGTTTTAAAACATGGTAAAGACATTATAGTTAGTTTATATATAATAGTAACTAGATATTATTCACATAGATTTACCTTCCCTTAATCATTAACAAACTTGAGTACAGTAACATAATATAATCATACTACATCATTATGCACTAAATCTACATAAAATATCAGTAATTCAATCACACATTATTTATTCCATATATATACTAAATTTAACTAACACTCACTAATGCACAAAATCTAATATCTAAATGCAAATAATTTCAAAAATGTACTAATGCTAATAATCCACACAATGCATATAACTTATACTATCCAATGGTGTGTGTGCATAGATTCTAACCATTTCTCCATCATCCCACAACACCTCCATCTATGTCATCTTATTTGATGATGCTCTCCCTCCATCATGCTCTAAGGGATGTAACTTTCTTGAATCCAAATCATGATAAGAAGGTAGTTAGCATGATACATCATGATGTGTGTGTGTGTGTGTGTGTGTGTGTGTGTGTGTGTGTGTGTGTGTGTCTGTGTGTGTGTGTGTGTGTGTGTGTGTGTGTGTGTGTGTGTGTGTGTGTGTGTGTGTGTGTGTGTGTGTGTGTGTGTGTGAGTGAGATAAAACATTGTTATAACAATAATTAACATGATCATAATGTAAATAATTTATAATACAACTAACTCATAGAAATGAAATCATGAAATCAAAGTAACATACAACTTTCTCATAACAACATATGAATTATAATTTAGTTAAAAAGTAATTAATAAATTTAACAACTATAATAATCCATGAATAATTAGGTAAATAAAATTAGTAATGAATTAGGATGTGACATCCTTCTCCATAAAGTTGGTCATCATCTTGATGACTCTTATTCAAATAATAATTATTAATAAAAAATAATATTTAGCAAAAAAAATAACATAGTATGAAGCATCAAATCAAGCAAACAAATGTGTAAATAGTCTTTAGAACTCATCATATTCCTCCAAGTAACACTATCTTAAGATTATTAGTCCCATGAGACCTTGTACTATGACAATTCTCTATTATGTAAATGAAGATTATGAGTGTTAATTAATCTGATTGGTTATACCATAACCACCTTAGGATCTAGAATCTATAAAACATTCCAATCCAACACATGTTAAGGATCAATTATATGATTTTTTAGATAAGATACATGGAAGACATTATTTTTGATGTAGTGGATTGCACCCTCTGAAGAGAGGTTCAACTCTCTTCCTCCACACATCATAATGGAGACATTCCTCTTGTTGTGGGTTGTAAACATGTTGGATGATTCTCTAGATTAGGGGCTATATCCCCTTGATGCACCTTGAGGACCTAGATTTCCTACTGCTAACAATGGGGGGATGAAAAGGGAGAGAAATACTGAAATCAAAACCTAAACTAATGCACCAAAATGGTTGGTCTACTCAAATTTAACATACAATTTACAATAGAGACAAGCAAGCATACATTTCATTCAAATGATAACCTTTTATGCATCAGTGTTTTAATAGGGGATTCTATGGAGATACAGGGAGGAAGAACTACCAGAGGTGTTATAAGACACACTATGGATAACCTGTTCACATGCACCTATACTCTGAGCTAGACACTTCTTGTTGACCTATAAGAGAATAACTCACAATACACTAGATATGTTGGAATAAACTTATGAAATCATGAAAATAAAATGACTTAACATAAGATAAAACCATAGACATATGCAAAATTTCAAGCTCAAATGGAGGTAAAAATGTTTCTTCTGATTCAAGGTAAATTCCTTCAATACTTTTCCATACAAGTTGAGATATTTCTTCTCAAATGATAAGTTACAAATATATAGAGAACTAGAAATAAGATAGCTGAAAAATCAAGGAATGGAAACCCATGCTAAGTTAAACACTTCTGTAAAGACCAAAAGACCATGCTACTACAGTATTCTTCCAATTGTGTATGGTAAATCCATGTTGTAGATGTCCAAGTCATTGCCCTTGCTATCCTAGGCCTACAAAATCATGAGATACTCCTTTTAACAATTAACAAATCCATCCCCAAGTTGTTGTGGCTGGACCATGCTCTCTTCAATGTTGGGTGAAACTAGATATGCATTAATGGTGAAGCATGAAAACATGGGTTTCTCCTCTCTATAGTTTAAAAACAAATATATTTTTTTGGTTTTTGGTAGATATATTTCACCCAATATATTAATTCTCCTTACTGAGTCATCTATATCACTTGTCTTGGTCTAAGTGGTCATTGATTCTATCCTTTGTCTTTGTTAGTAGCTAGAACTATTCTTTGTTTTGTTTATTCTGCTTTATCTTTACTTTTGTTTTATCTCCTTCCTTAAAATTCTCCTTTGCCTTGCCTTTTATTTATTTCTCTTTGACTTATTTGGCCTTCTTTATCTCAAGCTTTTTTGCCATGCTTTCCTTCAGACAAAATGTCTAAAGAAATTCCTTCAGACATTTTGTCCAAAGGAATTCTTTCTTTTTATTGCTTCTTTTCCTAAAGGGCATAAGCCCCTCAGGCATTTTTTATTTTTTAATCACTTTCTCAAGGTGTCCTCCACAAGGGCACTTATCCTTTGGACTTTTTACAAATGTCCTTCAAGCTGTCAAAATTCCCTCCAAAGGAAATCCATTGCATTTTGTGAATTGATTTAGACTATTTTGGGTTCTTAAAAATCTTCTACTTATAAAATTAGATAAGTAATGCACATACACAAACTTGATTTGCACTTGGCAAAGAATAATGAGGGAAACACCTAGATTTTTCATGAGAAAGGTCTGGTAGAGAACATTTTTACACAAGGCAATAGAGGGAAGATCTAGAAAAAACATGGATTGGATGAATTTTACAAAGAAAAAGGAGGGGATACCCAATTTTGGCTTGTAGGACTAAAAATTGGTCAACATAATTGGTGACTCACAAGGGAAGCATGCTTACTATGCTTGGGAAGACTAGTAGCCATAAATTCCATCAGGCATAGAGTCAGGATGCATCTTGGAAAATTCAATAGTATCTTTTTAAGGACCTATTAACCAACAAATATTTTACCCCAAACAACAAGGAAAAACACATATGAAGGCTAAAAACACTACACACATGCATAACAGTACTTAAGGAAAATGAGGAAAAATAAGGAAAACTATGTACATGATAAAAGAAGCCTAGTAACAATGCTTAAGATATATCCCATTTACTGGGATATGTATCTCTTCACCATCCAACTTGGAGAGTTAGAAAGCATTCTATTACTTACATTGGGTGATGACATATGGGCCACTCCACAAAGCATCAAACTTTGTGTGCCTTCCAAGCTTGGCTTGGTCCTCATCACACTTCAAGATAATATCACCTTCTAAGAGGCTCCTTGTCACAGAAATTTTGTCAAAATTATTCTTTGTTTGCTATTAGAGGCTAGTCATGGAATCCATGGCTTGGTCTCTCACTTCTTAAAGCTTCATTAGCTCATAATACCTAACTTCCAGGCTGTCACTCTCTATCAATTGTAGCTGATGGGCAAGATCCAAGGTTGGTAACTCAAGTGAGAAGAATTCTATCTTCCCTTCCATACACAAATGTGTATGGTGAATTCTCAATTTCCCTCTTTGGAGTGATCCTATCTTCTTAATTTCCCTCTTTGGAGTGATACACATGCACTTTTTTAGATTGATAGAGATGCCAAAATCTCTACACCTTTCAAAGATTTACCTCAAGTGCTTCAAGTGTTCATTTTCTTCCTTAGAGAAGATTTTCACATCATCAAGATAAACCAACACAATGTCATTGATCAAACCTCAGAAATCCATATCCATAGCATGTTGGAAGGTAGCTCTACTATTTGAAAATATAAATGGCATCTTTTTACAGGTATATGTTCCCCACTTGGTGGTTAAGGCTATCTTGTATTGGTCGCATTATTATACCAAGATTTTATTGTACTCATAGTAGCCATCTATGAGAGAGAATCTTTCACTGCCTATCACCATTTAAAGAATTTTCTCCATACTTGGAAGGGGATAGTGATCTCTCAGTGAGACTCTATTCAGGTCTCTAAAATCCACACACAATCTAACTTCTCCATTCTTCTTCCTAATAGGGACTAAATTGGCCAGCCAAAAAGAGTGTTTGATAGGGAAAATGATCTTGAACTTGATTAGTTTGGTGAGTTCTTTCCTCATGAGAGGCTCGATCTTTGGATTGATTTTGATTGATGGGTTTGATAACTTACTCTAGCTCAATGGTGTGTTGGGTGAAGCTTAGATCAAATCCCTTCAAATCACCATACTCCTAAGCAAAGACATCAACAAATTTTTGACATAACATAATGAAAGAATGTTTTTCCTCATTGGTACACACCTTCCCAAGTGCAAGTAACTTATCTTTGTAGATATCTACCCTTTCATAATTTTCCTTCTTGGTTGACATGATTTATCTATCTCTCTTGAGTTGGTCATCTTCTTTGAAAATACTCTCAAGAGTTACCAAACCTTTGGGAAGCCTATTGGTCTTTAGTTAAATAATCTGCCCATCATACTACTACTATAGCTTGGGCTAATTTTTGGAAGAAAAATTAGCTTCTTCCTAGAATAAAAATGCTATTTTCTAGTCACTTTAAAACACCTACCAATTGGTGACATTATCTAATATGGAGGGACTCACAATCACCTTTAAATGATACTAATTATTGTTTTGTCTCATCCTCTTTGGGATGTCAAATTGAGCACTAACTACTAGTATTCTATTCGCATGCTTGTTCTCCTCTCTTGGAATGGAGTGATGTTGAAAGTAGTGAAGTTCTCTACAAGGTCCCACACTCTATGCTTGTAAGACTTGAGTAAGGAGTTCTTGATCAAGATTTGACCTATCACTTGGTTCACAATCAACTCACTATCTCTAAACACCTATATTTCTTTGATTCCTCTCTTCCTTGCCCATTCTAGGCCATGAATAAAGGAATCATAATTTACTATGTTGTATGTGTAGGAGATCTAAAAACTAAAATTTGAAAAGTATTTATCCTTTGAAGGTGAAACCAACATTACCCCACCACCAAATCCTAACTTGCTTTTAGATCCATCAAAGAATAGCTACCATAAACCACAGTCCTCTTCATCTATCTTCATCAATTTCAGCATGAAAGCCTCTTTCTCATGCATGTAGTAGACTCCAAGAATAGTTTATTTAATGAAATTGTAAGGATCATGCTCAAATTTGTCATTTACCCATTCATATATGAGTAGGTCAACAACTCCTATTAAGGAAGATGATGGATATTGATCCACTTGGAGCTCTTCTTCATCAATGATTGTGTAGTTTGCATTCACCACTTTGGGTGAGTATGGCTCCAAGTGATCCTTATGGATGGGATCTGACTCAATCTTCACTTTAGTTCCATACTTTGTCCTAAAAACCATGTAAGACCAGTTGGCTACCAAGTATCCACCTATCTTGGATGTGAAATACCTTGACAAGTAAAGAGTGAATTAAGGAAGAACATCTACCACTACCACATCATGGGGAATTGAGAAGGTTAGATAGACATGGATAGTTAGATTCAAGCCTCTTGCCACTCCCAAGGTATTAGTTGGTGATACATTTGACTATAAAATTCCTTTGGTCATTTACTCATACTTGAGGCCTAACTTATTAACTGTGCATTTGGGCATAACTGAGGTGCTTGTTCCACTATCAATTATGCAATTGTGGACCAAAAAATCACCAATAATCAAGGAAAAATATAAGGGAGGGACCTTATCATCTTTCTTTGCTTGACCATCCATAAGAGGATCCCCATTTACTACCAATATATTATCATTTCTTGTTGGGACAACAACTTGCTCACCTAGCTTGTATAATTCCTTTTGGAGTATATCATTTTATCTTAGTGGTGATAAATAATCCCATAATGAGATGTTTATGTGTAGCTTATTCATTTGGTCCACTATATTTATTGAAATATTGTCCCCTTTAGAGTTCTCCTTGAGAACATTCATAACCTATGGTGCAAATTGAGGAGCTAAAGTTGCAACCATTGGCCTATAATTGGGAAACTTTTAATTTGCTTGTGGTCTTGGGGCTACTTCAGGTACACTTCCTACTTGATTGGGTGAAGGAGACACTATACGTGCTTGAGTGGCTACTTGAGCTTCATCAACGGATCTCCTTTTGGATAAGGTGTTGGATGCAACACTAACATTTTAATTACTTGTACTCCCCACATAGTTGACTGCATAGAACTCTCCTTCCAAGTGATTCATAAGAGTGGAATTAGATTGATCCTATCTATTTTCTATCCAAAATTTTGTTTAAATCTCAAAATTTGATAATCAGGTTGCCCAATCACCTTGTGCAGTCATGCTTTGACTTGGTAGCTCACTGACATAAGTAACCTATTCTTGGCCATACTCCAAGGGTTGATAGTTGGGTTGATCCTACACCAAATTATTTCAAGTGGGGACAAGATCCTTAGAATATGAAGGGGCATTTGGATTATATCTTTGATAAGGATTGGCATGTGTAATTTGACCTTGCCCTTAATTATAATTCTAGAAGGGAGGCCTATTTTCTTGCCCAAACTACTAGTAGCCTTGATTTGGCCTATAACTCTAAGCTTGTTATCTCTTAAGGGATTATAAATCATTGGTAACACTCTATAATAGGCTCTTAACTTCATGGATTTCATTTACAAGTGTAGTAGTTGGATTCTCTTGATTAGGTAAAGGAGCTAGCATGGGAAAAGTAGGCTGGAATGAGGGATATAAATTAGGAAAGAGTGGCATAGGAGGTCTAGGAGCTATCTTTCCTACTTGAACAATGCAATTTTTAGTAGCTATGGCTATCTCATAAGTAGTGGACAAAGTGTTTCTACCCATGGACTATATCATGACAATAATTTCACTATTTAGGGCCTTCAAGTAGTAAAGGAAAACATAGCTTGGGGTTGGCCTCACAAGAATTGGGATTTTGTCCCGAGTCTTTTGGAACCTAGTGTTAAAACCTTACATAAACTCATATGGGGCTCTTTTCATGGTGGTTAACTACTCAGTCAGAGATAAATGGTCACTTTTTTCCCCAAACCTATTAGTCAAGAGGGTCCCTAACTCAATCTATGAGCCAACTGAGTTCATAGGCAAGGTCCCATAACAATCTAGAATTTTCCCTTTGAAGGACAATGCTAGTAATCTAATGGATACATTTTCTTTAGTGATATTATGGATGTTGTAGAGGTTTTTTATGTTTCTAATATGCTTGACAATAGTTATTTGGCCCTCTCCACTAAAAGGAGGAATACTTTTGAGAGTTGTCCTTGGAATTGGGTCATACTACTAAAGGTTCAAGGGACTTTGACCATTGAAGGCCATAAAAGGGAAAGCCCTAAGGGCTGCCATGGCTATGAAAGGATTCAATAGGGGTCTCCTTGAGTAAGTATATTTTATGTCTAATTAAGGAAAATGGCTTACTACGTAAGGGTCACCATTTACAAACCTTAGCCTTTTCATTGATTTTAAAGGTAACTCAACAAATCCAAATGAGACACCCCTAAAAGAAGATCTTGTAATGACCTTTGGCATGGGATGCTAGGATGGTCATTAACTAGAGACTTGGTTCTTGAATGGAGTCACTAGGTGTTGAATATAACTCCTTCTTTTAGATTTCTTAACAATATCAAGACCAAAACCAATCTTGAACATTATAGGACACAAAAATTTATCCCACTGGGCATGCTAAAAAATATTAACATAGTGGATTTCACCCTCTGAAAGGAGGCTCAGATCTCTTCCTCCATGCATCACAATGGAGACATTCCTCTTGTTTTGGGTTTCAAACATGAAGGATGAATATATAGATTAGGGGCTAGCTCCCTTTGATGTAGCATGAGGCCCTGGATTTCTTACTACTAATAATGAGGGGGATGAAAAAGGAGAGAAGTAAGCATACACTTTACACTAAAGACAAGCAAGCATACACTTCATTTAAATGAGAATATTTCCTATATCATTTTTTCAATAGGGGATCCTATGCAGATACAGGGAGTAAGAATTACTAGATGTGTTCTAAGACACACTATGGATAACCTGTTCACATGTGCCTATACTCTAAGATAGACACTTCTTGTTGACCTGTAAGATAACTCACAATAAACTAGATATGTTGGAATAAATTTATGAAATCATGAAAATAAAATGACTTAATACAAGATAAAACCATAGACATATGCAAAAGTGTAAGCTCAAATAGAGGTGAAAATGCTTCTTCTGATTCAAGGTAAATTCCTTTAGGGTTTCACCATACAAGCTAAGATCTTTCTTCTCAAATGAGAAGTTACAAATATATAGAGAATTGGAAATAAGATAGTTAACAAATCAAATAATGGAAACCCATGCTGAGTTAAACACTTCTATAGAGACCAAAAGACCATGTTTCTACCATATTCTTCCAACTACATATGGGAGAGCCATGTTGTAGATCTCAAAGTCACCACACTTGTTGTCCTGGGCTTGCAAAAGCATGGGATACTCCTTATAGAAATTGAAAAATCCATTCCCAAGTTGTTGTGGCTAGACCATGCTCTCTTCAATGTTGGGTGCAACTGGTTGTGCATTAATGGTGAAGCATGAAAATATCGGATACTCTCCTCTATAGTTCAAAAACTAATCTATTTTATTGGTTTTTGGTAGATATATTTCACCAAATGTATTAATTCTCCTTGTTGAGTCATCTATGCCACTTATCTTGGTTTGAGTGGTCATTGATTCTATCTTATCTTTGTCAAAAACTAGAACTATTCCTTGTTTTGTCTTTGCTCAGGTTTTGTCTCCTTCAATCAACTTCTCCTTTGACTTAGCCTTTTCTTTGCTTTCCCTTTGACTTATTGGGCCTTCTTTGTCTTAGGCTTTTTTATCATGCTTTAATTTAGACAAAATGTTTGAAGGAATTCCTTCAGACATTTTGTCTGAAGGAATTCTTTCTTTTGATTGATTATTTTCCCAAAGGGCACATTCCCCTTGGGCCTTTTTTTTGTTCTTCACTTTATCAAGGTGCCCTATGCAAGGACACTTTGTGCCTTGAAATTCCCCTTCAAAATTTTTGATTTGGTCCTACCACTGATCAAGGTACCCTCCACAAGGGCACTTACCCTTCAAACTTTTGTAAACATCCTTTAAGCCATCAAAATGCCCTCCAAATGAAATATATTTCCTTTTATGAACTACTTTAGACTATTTTAGGTTCTTCAATTGCTTCTACTTATTTTCACAAACCTAATTTGCACTTGGCAAAGCAGAATGAGGGAAACACCTAGATTTTTCATGAGAAAGGTCTGGTAGAGAACATTTTTACACAAGGCAGTAGAGGGATGATCTAGGCAAAACATGGATTGGATGAATTTTACAAATAAAAAGGAGGGGGTACCTAATTTTGGCTTGTAGGACCAAAAATTGGTCAACAATTATGTAATAGAGCTAGGGTTGGTGGCAATGTAAGCCTATGCACTATAGGATTGACCACTTTTAAAACCTTTAAGGGTCCCATATATCTCATTGATGAAATTCAATTGATATCTTCTACATCTTAACCTATAAGAATACTTTATCACCTACTAAAAATTATCTTATTGTTCTCTTCATATTAGCATAACTCTTTTGCCTATCATTAGCCTCAACCAATCTCTATTTGTTCAACCTGACTTGATCTTCCATTTTTGAAAGCATCTCAGGTTTAAAGACTACCATGTATTCCAACATATCCCAATTGATTTGTGTCCTGGACCTTCTTACATATAGTGCTTTAAATGGTGCCATCTTCAAACCATATTGGTATGAGTTATTATAAGCAAATTCAACCAATGGAAGGTATTCCTCCTACTTGTATTTTTGATATATGCAATATATATGAAGAAGATCCTCTAACACATGATTAACTTGCTTAGTTTGATTTTCAGTCTATGGGTGATATGCAATATTGAAATTTAGTTGCATACCCAAAGTTAAATTTAGATTTAATAAAAATATAGAAATCATTCTCAAATCATGATCTAAAATGATTTTATCTGTAAACCCATGTTGTCGATACACTTCATTTACAAATATCTTCATAAGAGTAGGTGCATCATCTATAAAATAACATGGTATAAAATGTGCTACCTTAGTTAATTTATTAATTACAACTAAGATCATTTTGTGTATATTTCATGATAAAAATAATATTTGGACAAAGTCCATACTGATCACCTACCACTTCTATTTTGTATATCATGTGGATACAATAATCTAGTCAAATGTACATGTTCATCTTTCACATGCTAACATTCTAGACAATGTGACATAAAGTCTACTTCATCTTTTTTGATTCCCTTCCATAAATAAAGTGGTCTAAGTTATACCATAAACTTGGTTACTCCTAAATGTCTTGAATATGGGGCATTGTGTAGTTAATTTAGTGTTGTGCTCTTCAGATTCTCTTGATTTGGCACATAAATCCTTCTATTATATTGTAAAACACCATCATTATCTAATTTTTATCCTTTATACCTGGGATTATGAGTATTATTAGATAATAATTTCTTAATCTAATCATAAAATTCATCTCCTAGTGAGAATTTGATCACTCCATCCCTAAAAGTACTCCTGATAGTAGCCATAATTGCTATATAACTTATACGACTTAAGGCATCAGCTAATCTATTTTCCTTGCCTTTGATATTATTAATATAAAATTCATATGTAGGGAAAAAATCTAACTAGCATCTCTAATGAGCATTCATATTTGGTTGGGTGAATATGTACTTGAGTCCCAAGTTATCAATCTTGAGCTCAAATGATTTTTCCAACTAATAATGTCTCCAATATTGAAAAACATGAATAATTATTTTAAGTTCAAATTCATGAGGGGCATATTTCACCTCATAAGGCTTCATATTCCTTGATTCATAAGCTACCATTACACCATCCTACATAAGGACTCCTCCTAATCCATCTTCTAATGCATTTATGATCATTGAAAAGTGACCATTGGGATCAAGAACTCTTAACACTGGTGCTAAAGTAAGCCTTCTCAATTATTAAAAAGATACTTCACACTTATCTAACTAGAAAAAACTTTGATTCTTATGTTTCAGAGAGGTAATTAGATTAGCTATCTTAGAAAAAATCAAAAATAAATTCCTATAATAGCCCACTAATCCCATGAAACTCCTTACCTCATGGACATTCATTGGTGATGGCCACTCTGTAATGGCTCTTATTTTAGTTGGATCTACTAAAATACCATCTATTAAGATAATATGTCCTACATATTGCACTTTATTTTGGAAAAATACACACTTGGATAATTTTTCATACAACTTATGTTTTCAAAAACATTGCAAAACTAGTTCCATATATTGAATATGTTCTTCTTCTTTCTTAGAGTATATAATAATGTCATCTAAAAAGACCAAAACAAAATTATTTAGATAATATATAAACATGTTGTTTATGATATTAATGAATGTTATAGGTGCATTCATTAACCCAAATGGTAACACTGTAAATTCATAGTGATGATAATGAGTTCTAAATGCCATCTTTGGAACATCCTCAGATTTTATCCTTAACTAATGATATCCATATCTAAGATCAATATTATAAAATACCTTTGTTCCTTACACATGATCAAAAATATCATCTATTTAAAGTAATGGATACCTATTTTTGATAATCACTTTATTCAACATTTTATAATCAATGCAAAGTTAAGGAGTACCATCCTTATTCTTGATGAAGACAACTGGTGCACCCCATGGTGACACATTGGTCTAATCAACCCTTTAGACAACAATTTCTAGATTTGGGGCTTCAATTCAACCAATTCAGTGGTTGTTATTCTATATGATGCCTTAGACCAAGGTTTTGATCCTGGTATGATATCAATAGAGAAATAAAACTCTCATTTAGGAGGCAATCTTAGAAATTCCTCTATAAACACATCATGAAAATTCCTAAGGAAAGGATAATCTTAAATTGATGGTTCTTTAGATTCCTCCATTTCATTTATCTTAATGATAAATACTTGACATCCTTTTTTTAGGCCTTTGTAAGTTACATTGCATAAATTTACCTAAGCCTTAACTCCATTTCTTACCTTGAAATAGTGTCTAATTTCCAAAATTATCCAGACACTCAACCTTCTTCAAATAGCAATCTACCTTGGATTTATGATTCACAATCTAGTTGATCCATAGGATCACATCATATGACCCTATTGGTTTTGCATATAAATCCACTACTGTTGTGAATTTAGGAAACCTAATATCTATTTCATCTAAACACTAGTCCACTTTGACTTTAGAATCATTCCCATGATATACTGACCATACATTTGCCATTACTCCATATTTTCTAGATAATTTATTGAAATTATAGGAGTAATGAAACATCATATATCCCTTGTGTCTACCAAAATGGAAACTATATTTTCAAATAAAATACTTGATAGTTTAATGGGTGAAACTTGGAATTGGGTTTGCCAATTATCAACTATCACATGAATACATTATTTAAAAGTTTCTTGTTGAGGGGCAAAACCTTTGTTCCTTAACTTATCCTAGGTACAATCATGTGCAAAATGGTCACCTCCACAAATGAAGCAACCTCTAGGTGGTCCCTTCTTGTTATACTATTGGTTTCCCTTAAAACTACCTTTGAAACCATTTCCTAATTTATTGTCACCTAAACCACTATTAAATATAGTATTCTAACTCTTGAACTAACTATTGGAGTCTCCACTCCTTTGATTCTAGTTCTTCTTTTTAAATTTGTCTTAGAACTTCCAAACTTTTTCTTAAACTTATCTCTAACTTGAGTAAGAGATTTCAATTTGTGTTCCTATTTGACTTCCTTCTCAAAGACTTGTTCCATGGTATATGGTCTATGAATGTTCACCTCTCCACTAATTTGGGGTTTTAATCCCATGATAAAATTCCTAATCTTGAACTTCTCATTTGCCTGGTACTGAGGTACATATTTTGTAAGATTAGTGAATTTTTCCAAGTATTCATTCACTAAAAAGTTTCATTGATTTAGATTCTAAAAATTTATAAAATTTTGGTCAAAATATAATTTTGGAAGCCATCATGATCTAAATAGTGTCATAAACTTCTCCCAAGTAGTGGTAGTCAAGTTAAGATTCATTTCTAACTTCTTATTGGCCCACCATGTAGCTACTTCTCCAACCAACTACTGTGCTCCCCAAATAGATTTTGTGACCTCATAGTAGTTTTAAATCTAAAAATACTTATCTATTTCAATCAACCATGATTTAACTCCATATCCCATAACATTTCCATCAAACTTAGGTGGATTCACCTTTTTCATATCCCTAACCAAATCTGTAGCTACACGTGCTCTCATTTCCTAAGGTACTTTCTTGTGTCTCTACTCTTGAATAATTTCTTTCTCAGTAGGATGTTCTTCAGGCACATCTTGATGGGCTTCTTCCTCATGACCATGAATTTCCTATTCTGGGACTATAATTTGATCCCTAGTCTCATTCATGGCTGCAAAAATCTAATCCAACTTTATTGCTTACTTAGTGGAAAATTGGTTAGGATCAAATGAATTGGTATTGTCATTGACATTAAAAATAACATGTCTCAATGTTCCTACTCACACCATTATCCTTTCTGATAATAGAATAATATGAAAATGTTAGTGGAATCATTAAGTCCTAGAGTTTGAGCCACAACTTTGATGCCATAATGTAACATCCCCATTAGGATTTACTAGAATAATGTAAAAAAAAACTATATTATATTCACACATTATTTCATTAGATTACACCATGAGAATCTAATTAGTGATCTTAGTATACTAACTAAGTATGATAAACATAAAGTAGACATGTAACATTTAACATTTATTGATCACTAGCATCACATATAACAAAACATAATTGTATAAAGAAAGTAATTACATAAAATCTAGCCATCATTGGTACAATAATACAACTACTAATATTAATGTATAATGAGTAGTTAATTACATTTCTAACTGACATTATGTTTTAATAATAAATAAAATAATAGATATAAGGCTCCATGGAGCATGAGTCTCACAAACTCCAGTATCTCTAATAGTCTCAAGTGTAGTCTCCAATAAAGACTATTTTGGGGAGGGAGAGCATCATCCGAGCACTTTTTCAAACTAACCATGGACCATCAATCCCTGACACAATCCCTCAAATAAGGAATGACCCTCCTTCATGAATAGGTAGATAGTAATGGTACGAGAATATAGAGAGACAAGATAGTACCTGTGTTATAATATTTATAATACATGATGTGTAACATAAATAAGATACATTCTAACATGATATCTCACAAACATGTAAATCGTACATATGAAATGACAATGTCTATCTAAGCATTACTTTGGCCAAATTTTATTTAAATAGTTATTGATCCCTAGAATCAATCAAATTCATACACGCCACTTGATTTGATTACCTTCATTTAGCATTGGTGATGCTAAGTAACAGAGTGAATTACATCTCATAACTTAATTAGTACTATAAATGTGAGATTTGGTTAATATTAAAATAACCAACATATTCATACAAACTATTCTTATTAGTAGGTATAAAACATGCTACAATATAGGAATAGCCTTTATGCATACATTTAGTCCATTAAATGTATTAATGAATCTTTTTCATATTATTTACCACATAAATAATAAACATAACAAGTACATTTTTAATAATATATAGGTACAATATATACTTAGACTACATGATCTATTTTCCTTAATTAAATTCAAATGTAGTACAACCAACATTATCATAGTATATTGTACATAGCAATCAATTAAAAACAATAGACATAATCATTTAAAATATAAATTAAATCACAAATAAAAGTGTAATATTTCATCTATGTAACTTATTATGATTTAGGGAGGCTTAATGCATATAACTATAGTGTCATATCCCTCAAGATTATGTGACTAAATTTTTACTAGTCGAAGCTATAATTATAGGCATGTATCCCAATGTATAAATGTAAGATATATATGTATATTAGAACCTAAGTTCTCATATATATATATGCACCATGCATAATATATATCCCATAATATATATGTTTTAATACATAATTCTTTTTCTATCATACTAAAGTATTTTCCATTTTTCTTTATATAAAACTTGTGTGATTATAACAACTATTTAACTTTTCATAAAAAGGAAACAAGATCTAAATAGGGGTTTCTACATTTCCAACACCCTATTTCCCCCCAAACTATGTCCTTAGATTGTATTTCATTATCACAAATTATTGAAATCAAAGAATAATTATCAAATGACCATACATATCTAAACATTGCCTTTGTTTATCAATTGGAGATTTATACTATTTATGAGTTTCTATATGTATGTAATCAACATTTAATATGAAATAAATGGAACTTGACAAAGTTTTATATGTGTAACTAATTTACATATATCCATTCAAGCTTGACACAATCAACTTCTTGTAAATAACACTTATACACTTAAATATTTAAATACATTATAGGTTTCATAGTAGAACTTGAATCTATATTTTAACTTATGTGTATATACATACTTCATAACATAATAACTATTTGTAAATTCGAATATGCACATGATCATGATATATATATATATATACTCCTCTTATCTAAAAGTCAATAAACTTATAGTTCATACAACCTCACTCTTTATATTACAAAATACATACTTTGTTTATTCATATATATACTCATATTTTGTAATCAAATATGTACATTCATTTATGTATATGTTCATAACATTTAATACATAAGACATTATTTCATTTATCTCTATATATTCATAATTTTGTGTAATAATTACACACACTTGGTTTATATATACACCTTGTTCTTATTTCAAAAATACTCAGTATATGTATATATATATATATATATACACATATATATATACATATATATATATATATACATACATACACACACACATATATACATATATATATACACATACATACATACATACATACATACATATATATATATATATATATATATATATATATATATATATAGTTTTGAAAGGCAAGAACACATGGTTCATACACAATTATATACTCAGTTTTAAATGATAAAAATATAGTTGACACATATATCTTATTTGTTGTTTTCAAAAGATAAATAACACATAGTCAACATTTTGATAGTCATCATTTATGTATTTTTTACCCTAATCAACTTCATATCTAACTGATAACACAAAAATCCTTTGCAAAATCATCCATATATTCTCATGGTTTTGAATAGAAAATACTCCCAATCCATATTTATAAATGTACCATGTTTCTAATTTTTTAACAAGAATACACAAAATACAATTATATATATATATATATATATTCACTATTTAATGTCAAATGTATACTTTCAACATGCATAAATGATAACCCAAAATCGAATGTCACCCTATATATATTCATACTATCTCTAATTGATAGTATTCACATTTTATTTAAATAAAGACCCGTTCAAACATCTATTCAACTTAGACAATATTTTTATCAAAGATAAATACAATATTCCTATATTATATCTACATACTCAGTATTTTGATAACCCACTTGATTGAGTATGCATATATGATATGTTTATAACAACAAATCTCAAATATACATAAATTAGATCATTATATAAAATGATTTTCCCTAGTTACAATTTTTATTTATATCAAATGATTTTCCCCAGTTCTGAATTTCCTAAGTTAGATCATTATGTCACAAGCAAGAATAAATTCATTTAACCCTCAAATTTAACATGCAAACAAATCTAATTTATAATCTTAGAATTTAGAGGATAATGGCTTAGTCATGTGGATGGTCAACCCATCCACCGGGCTAAGCTTGTACCCCTATACAAAATACAATTCATTTTCTAAACCCTAGGAATAAAAAACTATACATATAATTTCATTAAGCAATTCAAAATAATAACATCACCAACCTTTGCAATGCTTCCAAATTGAAATTCATTAAACCAAAAATCATTCTCTTCCTTACTCTACACTTTTTTTCTCCTCTTCATGCCTCATTATTTTCCTTGACTCACCTCTTATCATTATTTTCCTCATCTATCTCTTACCGACTTGAGATTGCATGCAAATTCAAAACTCATAGTCACCATGCATAATCTGAATTAATCATTCCAACAGAGACTTAAAACATAGCTAACTTTCATTAAAGAAACTAATAAAATCCCTAATCTCTCTCTCTTAAACTTTCCTCAATACATTAAACATTATCTTTTTGTTTAAAGTCCTTGCATGAAATTTTACATTACAATCCCCATGTATCCCAATCAAAAATTCCACTTTTAACATTATTCATAATGATAACCAAAACTTCTAATCTCAACATAGTCTATGCATGCTAAACAATACTTAGGTTTAGATCATAGGTTAGTTTTTAGGATAATTCAATCTCTTTCAATACTTAGTAAAGATAATACCTTCATATCTTTTATAATAATATGACTAACACAAGGTCTATTATATTCTTTTATCCAAAATGGTAGATCAAACAATTATTTATTTCAATCATAATAGTATTATAATAATATAATCATTTGTGTTATTACTAGATTATATAGACTATCTATGTATTTTGTTATCTTCATAAATTAAGGCATATATTTATATTCTTAAATGTCAATTATAACAAGCTAATGTTTTAAAACATTGTAAATACATTGTAGTTATTCTATATACACTAGTAACTAGATATTATTCACACAGATTTACATTCCCATAATCATTAAAAAATATGAGTATAATAACATAATATAATCATACTGCAACATTGTGCACTAAATTTACATAAAATATCCACCATACAATCACACATGATTTATTCCATATATACATACTTAATTTAAATAACAGTCACTAACATGCAAAATATAATATCTAAATGCAAATAACTTCAAAAATATACTAACACTAATAATCTACATAATGCATATAACATGTACTATCTAATGTGGTGTGTGTATCAGTTCTATCCATTTCTCTATCCCTCCCAAAAATCTCTATCTATGTCATCCTATCTAATGATGCTCTCCCTCTATCATGATTTAAGGGATGTAACTTTCATACATCCAAATCATGATAAGAAGGTAGTTAGGCATGTGTGTGTGTGTGTGTGTGTGTGAGAGAGAGAGAGAGAGAGTGTGTGAGTGATAAAACACTATTGTAACAATAATTGACATGATAATAATGTAAAGAGTTTATAATCTAACTAACTCATAACAATAAAATAATGAAATCAAAGCAATATACAACTATCCCATAATAACATATGACTTATATTTTAGTTTAAAAATAATTAATCAATTTAACAACTATAATAATCCATGGATAATTAGGTAAATCATCTTAGTGAGAAATTGGGATGTGACAAGATATTATTAGGAAATGACATAGGTATTACTTGGCTATAATGAGCCATATAATGGACTCATCATTTCCCCCACACTTTATTTTTTGTTTGTCCATTTGAAATTTATTGTCCTCTTTGTTCATGGTCAAGAACCCTACTTTCCAATCTCTAACTTAGATCATAGATATCCATATTATGGTTCAATATTTTATATCTAGATTGGCAAATCCCAAATACATTAAAACTAATATTCACCATATTTTAAATTGCTTAGGGGTCTAATTTGATGTGTTTTACCAAGGTGACATGGGAGTGAGAATGGGATGGGATCTAGTCCTCATGCCAAACCATTATTATCCCCATGTCTGATTGATATGGGGTATTGATTTAGAAATGGCCTAAGCTCTTTAGATACTCTAATAGATATTGGTGGGGGAGATTACTTGCCTTCTTTTCAAATGAATGTTGAATGTATCCCACTATTTTTCATAGGTTACCAATTCTTCATAGAAATGTAGCTCAATATATTCTTCAAAATCCATGATTCTCTTATACAATTTTTGTAATAAGTTTTCCTTGAGGTTTCTATGGTGAAAAATATATCAAAATTAAATAAGAAGTGTACCCCCAATAGGAAATTAGGGTCTCATGTAGATTCCTATTGTTTTTTTTGCATAAAAATATTCATCAATCCTCTCACTCCATGAAATTTGATTATGTATAGTGGAAGTGAAAGATTTGAGCTAATAATCTCTTACAAAGAGGTTAATCGTAAACCCATGTATGTTTCCTAGAAGATAACTACATAAATAGAATTCAAACAAAAAGGTTTTTCTGATATGGGGTGTTAGTCATATAGGTCTCCATGAATTAATTTTCATCTTCAAGGTGATGGGATAGATGACAAGAGACCCTTAACAACTGCCATCTATGAAATTTTTCTTTGAGAAAAAGGTTGTATGTAGATGAGGGTCACCTACATGCCAAAAAAATTTCTCCTAGTTCACATGTTATTTAAAGAGCAAATTGTATTTGTCTTTTAGTTTCTTTGATTCTTATAAGTCTACCTTTAATTTCTTATTTTATAATTTGAACCTTCTTAACTCTTGGAAAGTTTCATCCCAAAGAATCATAATGTATTGATAGTATAATTGAGTTTGGACCCCTTGGTATACCTAAATTTTAGCCTTAAATACCTTCTTTTTTAACAATACTATCTCATTACATTATTTTAAAGACTTGTTCTTTGATTCTTATAATTATGTTTGTAGAGATGAAATATCATTGTCCTTACCTTGTAATTTCATTTTAAGGAAGGAAATCTCTTCTTGTTTCTTGATGGTTGCTTCAAATTTTCAAAGGAGGGCCAATTACTAAATGTATGCCTTTTCATCATGACTAGAAGAGTAAAATTCTTCTTCTTCTTCCATTGGGTATTTTCCTCTATCAAGTGGTGGTTTTGATGAATATGGTGGAAGAGATGAGGGTGAAAGATATTATGTTATATCTTGCTCAAATGCCTCTACCATGGTGGTTAGGTTTTTAATTCCTATTGTAGGTTCTGTTATGGACTTAATTTATACCCATGGAGGGGGTTCTTTAGGCACCCTTAAAATAATCCAAAAATGGGAATAACCTAAGGATATGGGTATCCTTTAATGGGGTTTAACCTTTGGACAAGGTTGGATTCGTCTTGATGGATCACCTAGACTAATGCTTATGATTGGAAAAGGGATAGAGAGGGGGTAAGGGTAACTAAGAGATCTAAAAGATGATTCACCAAATTTAAATGATAATTTACATAAGCATTAAATAAACACTAATGAAACAAAAGACAATTATAGCTCACATAGTCTCACAAACTAGATAATTGCATAATCGTTTCATAAATTAGGCTCATAAACAATGAATAAAACAAAGAGGAATTTCAAGATTCACACCGAGCATCCATTAATGGTAGAAAGAGAGTAAGTTTAGACCTACAACTAACTTGAAAACACATAAAAATAGGTAAGAAATAAGGACAACGGACATGGAATAAAATCCTTCATAATGTCATCATTCACAAGCTTACTAAACACAATTCAGAGGCAAGAGATAGGTAAAAATATCTTTATTGCTTCAAGAGGTCTTTCATACAATTTTTTGATAGTGTTTCTCCTTATCAAATGAGAGTCTCCTTTTCTCCAAAAAAATGAGAGGGTATCTTCTCAAAAGTGAGAGTCCTTTAAAATGGGGAATAAAATAGGAGATATAAGAGAAAAGGGAAGAGATAGAGGAGATAAGCAACCATACACCATTTTTTTATAAATGAGATGCAACCACATTTTATGAATTCTCAACCATATTTTAGATCAATTAGGAGTAATCCTTCCTTAAAAAATAACCTTAATTAGATATAAATAGCCTTCAAATTTCCTCATTGGCTGAGAAACATACTAGAAGACAAAACTTTATTATTGAGGATGATGAGTCCTCATCATCTACTAAGAAGGAAGAGCCTCCAAAGACTCTGAATGCTCCACTTGAACTCTCTAACCACTAGATATATCTCTTTTATTTTTATTCCATCCTCCACTTACCTTTGTGATAAATACAAAATCCTCATATGTATAGCCCTGATGGAGCCATGACTATGTCTATTTTAAATGGCTACATGTACCTACTAAAATTAGATGATATGACCATGTCAAAAGACATGACACACCTTTGATAATCAAAACTTTTCCCCTACTTCAAAACATAAACATAGGTATACTATAGATGAAAACCAATCATATTTATTAGTTTTCATATGGTCATAATGTCAATGAATATCCATCAAGATATTTAGTCTCATGATCATGAACAAGACATATAACTTGTTTGTGGCATAGTACTACCAACTCCTCGAGCTTGAAGATATGATGGAATTTTAAGAGACTATAGGTGAAAAGTTTTTTAGGTGGATGGATAAGCTTTAATGGTGTCATTGGACTTGAAATATTTGTTCTATCTCAACCTGAATCACATTTTATCTTAGCTTTAACATTAGCCTACCTAGGTCCACCATATATTTAGACTTGACATGTCTACCTATGTGGAATATTTTTACCACACTTTTTATAATATTTAAAAATATGACTAAATAATTTGGACACATTTCCCATATAATTCTCCTTGTAAATTAATCAAATTTAGTCTATCAATCTCTTCAAGAGTCTCCTAGCCTTGACTTTCAAAATTGGGCATTGATCTTTGATTTCCATATGAGATTGTGATATTTGGTAGATCCATATACCTTCTATGGACCCTAATATTAGTCTTCATCTAACTAATGTGTATGTCATATGGTGGCCTCACATGTAATTTGGGCTCATTGACTTATTGACCTAACTTGCACTGTTAATCTACTATTGCACTATTGAATGTGCCCTATTGATTTGTTCAAGAGATTACCACGATAGCGACACATGGCACCTTCACATTCATTCTTAGGATCCTTTGAACCTTTGACCTTGTGTTCATCATTTATCTTCAATCACATTATTGGGTGCATGCCATATATTTTCATTGACTTATTAACCTTGTGAGATTACTCACATGCCATTTGTCTTTGTTCCTGGCTCCCAAGATTATGCCACTTTATAACCCTATGTTCAACCTAAAACCTATTAAAGTTTTTTAATCCAAATGACTATTTATTTTGGCCTTAATTTGATGTTTTCAGATACATCCCACACTACAAGATCATTTTGAAGGATTATATCTTGAGATAGAAAATGTATTAAGACACCAAACTTATATGGGATATTCATGGCACAAGATACACCAGTTTTGTGTAATATTTTATATTTGGTCAAAATCTTAAGTAAATTAATCAAATGAAAAATTGCATTGACCTATTCATTCCCACATGACATGCCATGATGGTTTGGTTCCTTAAAATCACCAAATTCACACTTAAATCTTGATTAAAGTGTTTTAAAAGCTTATAAGTGACAAGTGATAGGATCATGAAGTATTTCTTCTCCTTCCACCATTAGATCATTCACTCAATGAAGAATTTACTTATATTCTCACCCTGGACCCAAGAAAATTTTTCTTATGTAGACCAATTTTGGCCAACATTTATAGTGACCTCTTGGGATTACATGCCTGTTATATAATAGATTAGCTTCCTTGTCTGATCCATTGGGCATACAAAGTCACAAGTATTTCCTTCCCGTATAATGAAAATGATACAAGGTTATCCATTTTCTAAAAACCCTCTCTTAATGCAATAAGGACAACAAGAACAAAACAAACATAGTAGCCAAGGCACTTAGGGAAGGGAAACACACAACTAAAAAAAAGTGCATAAGGAACTTAAAGGAAAACATAAAAATCTAATCTAATATATATAATGATTGATAGATATTCTAATATAAAGAATTTAAATGAATTCTATTGACTGAGATGGTTAATACCTCTTGATCTAGTTGAATAAGTTGTTAAGCATTATGTTATTTGCATCCATGGATCAAGTAAGGGCCACTCCACAAACTATCAAACTTGGTATGGTTACCTGGCTTGCCCTTATTTGAATCTCACTTGAGGACTAGATCCCCTTATTTGAAATCCTTTATTTTGTCTCTCTTATCAACGGCTTTCTTGACTTGATCTTGATGTGACTCCATTGTCTTCATTGCAAGGTCCCTTGTTTCTTCAAGATCCATGAGCTCTACCATCCTCACACTCATAGGCTCACTTTTTATCAACTCAAGCTGATGGGCTAGCTCCAAGGTAGGTAATTCAATATAGATGTGAAATTTTTCTTCCCTCCCATATAAAAGTAAAAATGGTGAGTTTCAAATGGAAAATTTGGGAGTCACTCTATCATCCCATAATTCTATCCTTTATTTTGTGTGCCACACTCTCTAATTCTCTTCCATAGTCCTCTTTATAATCCTTATAAAGTTTTTGTTTATTGACTCTACTAGTCCATTACCTTTGGGTATAAATTTGAAGATGTACTAAGGTGGATGCCTAGTTGAAGTACCAATTTACTTATCTTCATGCCAACAGATGCTAAGGTATTATCTAAAATTATTGTTGCTGGTACACCAAACCTTATTACTATGATATCATAGAATTCCAACATTGTTGTTTCATTATCTTCTTTCAAGTCAATTACTTCCACCCACATGGTGAAGTAGTCATTATTAGTGATTACCCACTTATGTCCTCCACTTGAAGGTGGGTTTATCATTCCTATGATGTCCAAACCCCACTGCATGAAGGGTTGCTTCACCTAAATTGGGTTAAAAGGAAAGGTTGGCATATGCATCTTTGAATAGTCTAGGCTAGTAATAACCATATCTCATCACCTTGGATGCTCTAGTACTTAGATAAAAGTGGCCTCCTACATGCCCATCATAAAATTGCTCTAAGAGCCTTATCACTTGGTCATCATCAATACACCTAAGAAGTACTCCATTGAGGTCCTTTATGAATAAAAACCCATCAACCAATGCATAAGGTATAGAATTAAGTCTAAAATACCTTATCTTTTCTCTATCCATACCTTATGGGAACTCACATGTTATCAATAAATGTGTCATATCCTAGAGCCATCTAGTGTGAGGTGGAGGTGTACCTATTTGTGAGTTGTTTTATGTTACCAAAATAACTTATTTATATTCCTAAAGGTCATTAACCATATGCTCACATAAGTCTTTACCTCTCATTATCTTAGTGACTTTAATTTCCATGTAATACTCTATGACCTTGGTAATCCAACTAGCCATCTTCTCATTCAAGTCTTTGTTAAAAAGGAAGTCCCTTATTCCAAGATGAGATACCATAAGATAAATACTACTATTGGAGAATATTGATCTAAACATTTTGAGGCTTCTTAATGCTGTAAGGACCTCCTTTCTAAAAAATTGTACCTTACCTCATATCCTTCAAGCCCTTAACTAAAAAAAGCTATTAGCTACTCAAATTATTCAACATTCTTTCACATCAGCATAGCTTATATATTGTCAATACTGGCAAAGGCATACAATATGAAATCCCTTGAATAATTAAGATTTATGAGTGTGGGTACTTGGGTAATGGATTTCTTGATAGCGTCAAATGTTTCTTTACCTTCATTTGACCAAGTGAACACTTAGTTTTTCTTTAGCATGGAAGTGATGTGTTTGACCAAGTTGGAAAAACCAGTATAAACCTTCTCACAAAGTTTATCTTCCCAAGGAAACTCTGAAGTCCTTTTTTATGCTTCGATAAATATAATTCCAAGATAGAACTTATTCTATCAAGATCAATAGCTAATCCATTCTTCAAGACAATATGTCCCAAGAGTTTTCCCTCATAGATAGAAAATACACATTTCTTGGGATTCAATAAGATCCCATATTTTTTGCATCTTTCAAAGATTAATCTCAAGTGACCCAAGTGCTCACTAGCCTTCTTAGATAAAATTGTTGTCATCCAATTAGACTAGCACCATATGATTTATCAATCCTTAGAAAGCCATGTCCATGTATAATTTAAATGTTTTCCCAACATTTGACAAGATAAAAGGCATCTTTTGATATGCATGCATGCCTCACTTTATGGTGAAGGTAGTCTTGTATTGATCTTCTTCTCTTTCCAGCACTTGGTTGTATCCTGAGTACCCATCCAAAAGAAATATGTATTCTAAACCAAAAACCATTTTAAGGAGTTTTTATATGGATGGTAGGGGGTAATGATCTTTTAAATAAACCCCATTCACGTCTCTGAAGTCAACACAACTAGATTTCCCCATTCTTCTTCCTCACAAGTACTAGGTTGGATACCATAAGGAGTGATTGATGGGAAAGAAGATATTAGATTTAATTAATTTAGTCAATTATTTACTCATAAACTCTTCAATTTTGGGGTTGATATGCCTTTGCTTCTACCTGATAGGGTTAAAATTAGCCTCCAATTCTATAGTGTGTTGGGCTAGTCTGGGATCAAAGCCTCTCAGATCACTATATTCCCAAGCAAAGATGTTTGAATATTATTTACAAAGATTAATGAAATCATGCCTTTTATCCCTATTTATTACCTTTCAGAGATTGAAAAGTTTGTCTTTGAGGATAAAAACTCTTTCATAGTTCTCCTCATCAATTGACATCATTGTCTTATCTTTCCTCATATGTTCTCCCTCATGGAAAAGACCTTCAAGGGTGACTAGCCCTCTAGGAAGTTTTTTAGAACCTAGCTAAACAATTTGATTCTCTTACTAATGTTGTAATTTACCTTAGTTTATTGAGGAAAAATCTTCTTCCTAATGCAAGAAATAAGCAGTCTTCTTGTCACTATCAAAGACCTACTAATAAGCTTCATTATCTAGGACTGATGGTATCACCACCATTTTAACATGTGGTTTTAATTTGGAATTATTCAATTCATTTTGGATTCCAAACTTAGATCCCATAATGACCAACCTATCAACATCTAGTTTTGGTTCTTTGGCACTATTTGGATGTTAAAGGCCTCAAAGTCCGTAAGTATATCTCACACTATGTTTTTAGGATTTCATCAAGATATTCTTTGTGATGCTTTGGCCTCTAACTTGATGCACTACTAGCTCACTATCCTCATACACTTTTAACTACTTGATTCCCCTCTTATTAGCCTATTGAAGGCCATTGATAAGACCCTCATACTTAACTACATTGTAAGAGTAACTAAATTGGAACCTGTAAGAAGAAAAGTACTTAACAATTAAGGGGTATATTAACATCACACCTTCACCTAACCCATGTTTTATCCTTAAGCCATCAAAGAACAATATACATAAACCATTAGTATCCTTCTATAGCCTACTGAGGGATGGCATGAACTCATTTTCCTCATGTAAGTAATAGACACCCATGTCACTTTGCTCAATTCCTTCCAAAGGGTCAATCAAATAATTTTAACTCCATAACTCATCCAAGAACATATCAAGTATCTCTTCAAGGTGAGTGTTTAGTTCTTGACCAACCAAGTGGTCATCTTCATCTAAGATGGTATAATTGATGTTTAAACTATCTAGCCCATAAGGATCAATGTGAAATTATGTAATAGGATTAACTTTGATGGATGCCTTAGTCCCATACCTTGTCCTAAAATCCATGTAGGAACAATCTATTACTAGATAACCCCTAATTTTTGTTATGAATTATCTATATAAGCATAAATCAAAATGAGAAGACACATCTAGAATCAACACATCTTGAACCACTAAAACACTAGATCAAATATGTAGGTTAAAGTTGAGGCCTCTAATAATACCAGATGGTTTGGTGGAAGATCCATCAATATGTAGAACTCCCTTAGATTAGGGATCATACTTCAAACCAAGCTGATCTACTATTTACTTTAACATCATTTAATTACTTGCTCCACTATTTACTAGGTAGTTATTTACCAAGGAGTCACCAATAATTACATAAATGTAGAAGGAAGGAGGTTTTCCCACCTTATTTAATTGCCCTTCATTAGGTCCTTTGATTATGTTGGTTGAATATTTTGTCTATCAGTGTACTGGTAAACAAAATAAGCCTTATCAGCCAAAGCAAGAAAATCAGTCGTAATAATGTGTAAGTTTATCACATCAGAAGGAGAGTGCTCTCTCCTCTCATCAAGGGGAGGTTCCCTGTGGATATGCTATGTATATGTATAAACAAAAAATAATACTCAAGGGTAAGACTAGGCATCCATCTCTCTTTCTTCAGAGATGATGTATATAAAACAAAGGAAAAACTCAAGGAATGACAGATAACTCTCCTCTTCTTTTAGGAAAAACTATTCAGTCAACTACAAGAATACCCTTGGAAATAAAAGCAGAATGTAACTGAAGTATGGTAATCAATGAATCAAAATAGAACACAAAGTCTCTATCATGAAATGCTCAAGATTAATATACGAAGGGCAATGAAAGCTCAAAATCTTTTCGAAGTCCATTACACAGCAATGAAAAAGCAAACACACTGAAGGTAGTTATGGGGGCACAAAGTCACTCCATAGTTGATTCTTCAAGATGCCTTCCTGACTAATTTACTAATCCCACTTATTAAATTAATGAAACAGAAAAGATATCACAACACAAAGTCTAAAAAAGTCCCTTATTTTCATTAATAGAATATGATCAACAGACTGAGCACAAAGTCTCAATGATGCCTCTCAATTTTACAATGAAATAAAGTCCCTTATACAGCCACTTGAAGAAGGACTCAAGAATAGTAATACATCATGATGCATTGGGAAATGTTAGGAAGACAAGCTAGGACTTTGGGGCCTTTTACCCATTTGATCTTTTCAATGTAGATGAACAAGCTACGTAATTGAAAGATTACAAATTTCAATGTCCAGCTGTCAGTCTGATCTTATCTTCATCATTCTTCCTTTCCAGATTGATTGAATCAGGTCATGGATTCATCCATTATTTTGTCTTTCCTCACTTTCAACTAGTTTTTGTCTTAAATTCTAGAAATGCATTTAGGTCTATGGATCAAAGGATCAATAGCTATTTTACTCCCTTTAAAATTGACATTTACATGCCCATCAATATGCTTTAATAGCTATTTTACCCCTTAGTTTTCTTTTGACTTTTGGCCTTGCCCAGTTAGCTTGGACTTACCCTTTAAGATTTTGAGAAATGACCTGTGTTTGAATAGTCCTTTATTTCAGTCGCCAAGAGTCCCCCGCAAGGGTACCTACCCTCTAGGGTCCTTTGGCATCCCTTTGGTTTTAGCAATCCCCGTAGACAAATCCTTTGGGCAAATGTTCCCTATGGATGTTTCTTTGAAAATTTCTTTGGGGTCATTGGCCATTTGGAATTCTTTCAGACTTTTTGTCTGAAGGAATTCCTTCTGAAAAAAATCCAAAAGAATTAAGTCTTAATCAAAAAATTTGAAATGTCTTAGACAAATTTGAAAGAATTACCTTTCGGCTTCTTAGAAAAATGATCCTTTAGAAAGGTGCTTTTCTTGATTAAGTGCCCTTCGCAAGGGTACTTATCCTATGAAAAGTCTTCTTTTGCATTGAACTACCCCTTTGAACTTAGACGATGAACCATTAGTTGAACCAGTTCAATAATTCAATGAAGCGTGCCAAGTCCTTTTGAACCAAAAGTCGATGAACCATCCAATGAACTTTGACATTGAACCAATTGGTTGAACCAAGGCTTTGAACCAAAATGGTTCAAGCCAATGGTTCAATGAATAAAACAAGTTGATGAACTAAGCATTGAATCAAGATGTTAAACTTGCCTTTAAACCAATAGTTGAACCATTTAATCGAACTAATATATTGAACTGGTTCAATGGTTTAATGAAGCACACCAAGCCCTTGTTGTTGAACCTATAGACATTAAACCAAAAGATGAATTGAAAGAATGAACCAACTGAATGAAATAAAGAATTGAACTACTTGGTTGAACTAAACCATTGAACTGTTCTTTTGGTTGAACCTGTCATTGAACCTTGAACCCATTGAACCTTTGAACCAAAGTGGTTCAATGGTTCAAGCCACCTTGATTTGGCCAAATGTTTGGAAACCGATGAACTAATTGAAGCGATTGAACTTTGCCAAAGACATTGAACTTGTTGTTGGTGTTTGTCGATGGAGATTCCTATTCAAACCAAGGCATTTAAAACAATCCCAAAAAATGAACAAATGTTGAAAATCAATTCCTTTGACTAAAAACTGCCTGTAGAAGTCTTTGAACCTATATAAATGAGCCTGCCTGTAGAAACTAAAAATACAAAGTCCGTAGAAATCAACATGTAAAATCCATTTGAACTTGACTTGCAAAGTCTGTAGATTTTTTGAGAAGTTCTGAAAATGAGAAATCTAAGTATCTAAGACAAATTTTGAAAATGGAAGATACAATTTTGGTTTGTAGAACCAAAATAATTCAAATGTTGTTCCAAAAATGATTGTTATTTTTGGGAGACAACAGCTAGCTCCAGTTGGGGAACTTCTATCAATTGCAAAATGAATTGGAAGGAGTAGAATTTAGAATCTGTAGTGTCTTTAAGTGTACCATTGTGCTTTAGAGTCATGCCATGGAGTCATGAAAGGTGTCAAAAAGAAAATAAACAAAACAAAAAGGAATAAAGCTATACAAATATACATATATAAAAAGAAAATGATCTAGTACTTCAAGAGTTGAAGTGTTTCAGATGCTACCCATTATGGGGCAGAGAAAAGAGTGTGCCATCTTGGTATTTCAACAAAAAACTATTTTCACCCATGTGTTTATGAATTATGAATGGCCCTCTCCAAAGGGAGTCAAATTTTCCATGCATCCCCTTTGGTTCTCTTCTTTTGTCCCATAGTAGGACTTTATCTCCAATCTAGAAATCACAATTTTTGGCCTTCTGATCAAAAAGTTTCTTTACCAAACTTTGATGAACAATAATTCTATCCACCACCATTGTTTTCTGTTCCTCCAACTGAGTCAGGCACATGATTCTTTTGTCAAGAGAGCTCTCATATGTCTGATCTTCAATGGCCTTCACTAATTTCAATGCTGGTAACTCTAAGGTGATTGGTATTTCAGCATTAATCCCATAGAGAAGTTGAAAAGGAGACATACCAATTGCCCTCTTTGGCATAATCTTATCAGCCCATAGAGCATCAACCAATGCTTTGTGCCATGTCATTTGATTATCATATGTAATATTCTTGATAATAGTTACCAAATTTTTATTATTGGACTCAGCTTGTCCATTCCCTTGAAGAAAATAATCATAAGAATGAGAGAGAATAATTCCATAATAAAAATAGAATTGTGTAATTTCTTGAGAGGTGAAACAAGCTACATTATCAGTAATAATTTTGAGTGGGACTCCAAATCTAGAAATGATATTCTCTTTCAGGAAGTTGCATACAACTTCTAAAGTAGCGTGCTTTGTCAAGATTGGTTCTACCCACTTAGTGAAATAATCAATCGCTGTAAGGACATAATCATGCCCAGCACTTGAAGATGGATTTAATGTCCCAATAAAATTGAGTCCCCACTACTAGAAAGGTTCCTTTATGATTACTGGCTTGAGAGGTAGAGCAATAAACTTGGGTCTTCCAACAAATTACTGGCAAAGTTCATATTTCCTTACCCATTTATGTGCATCTTGGAAAAGAGTTAGCCAATAATACCTGGCTCGCAAAATTTTGTGAGCAGTCATAGGGGCAGAAAAATGTCCTCCACATGCTATATTATGGAAAGATTTCAAGAGCTAGGTTTGTTGTTCTTTATCTACACAACAAAGGAAAACTCCATCTATGCTTCTTTTATATAGGTCATTATCCCAAAGGACAAAATTGGTAGCTTTAAATCTGATATTTCTCCTCTCTTTGTAAGACAAATGAGTAAGACATTCACCATAAGTCAAAAAATATGCAATATCTGAGTACCATTCATTGGTAGTGGAGACAAAAAGGACTGTTGGTGCATTTTCAACCTCAGCTTCTTCACGTTGTGTATCTTCTGGCTTATTGTCAACCATTAATTGATAAAGGCCTTTACCTTTAACCAGCTTTGTCAGCTTAATATCCAGATCAAATTCTTGGATCTTTGCAATCTAATTACCTCTCTTTGTGCCAAACTCCTACTGAGTTAATATAGACTTGATTGTACTGTTAGGAACTAAGGCAGTAATATGTGAATTCAGAATATAGAAGCAAAAGTGTTTGACTACTTTTACCAAGGCATAGGCATGCTTCTCTATATTTGAATACTTCATTTCATGAGTTTTTAGAGGGCATATCATGAAAGAGATAGGGGGTTCCATACCTTCTTTGTCTTGCTAGACAAGAATTGCTGAAAGAGTATGCTTAGATGCATAGCTGTATATAATGAAATCTCTATGGTAATTTGGACAAACCAGGGTAGGGGCGTGAGCAATAGCGACCTTGATATCTTGAAACGTTGCTTTGCCTTCTTTGGTCTAGTTGAAGGTAGTCTTTCTTTTCATCATGTTTACAATGTGTCTTGTCTTCTCAGCAAATTTAGGGATGAATCTCTATAAGAAATTCACTTTTCCAAAGAAAGAGTAAACAATATTCTTACTTACAGGCAAATTCAACTCTTGAATAGATTTGACTCTATCTAAGTCAATCTTTATGCCTTCTTTGGACACAATGTGTCCAAAGATTTTCCCTTCTATCACTCCAAAAATAGACTTTTTAGGATTCAAAGAAATACCATTCTGTTGGTAGCTCTCTAACACTTGCTTTAAATGGCACACATGATTAGATCGACACTTTGAAAAGACAATTAAATCAACAAGATATACTACTATGAAGTTGCCAATCTCATCTTTGAAAGCCATGTCCATAGCTCTCTAAAAAGTAGCACCAACATTTATTAAGCCAAAAGGCATTCTTTTGTATGCAAATGTACCCTAAGGCATGGTGAATGAAGTCTTGTGTTGGTCAGCTTTAGCAACTTCAACTTGGTTATACCCTGAGAAGCCATCCAGCATTGATAACATTTCTAAACCTATTTTTACTACTTCTCTGTAGTAGTTTTTAGGTTCTGCCTGTGGTCGTTGAGGCTTTATCTTTCTTTCTTTGTACTTGGGTTTTGGGGTCCCTTCAAAACCTAATTTTTAGCATTTAACATTTTCTAAATTTCAGACATAATTGTACCTAAAAATTTTGGATTGTATTGTCTAGATTTCTACTTATAAGGTGTTAAATCAGCCTTGAGAGGAATATGATGGCAAATTTCATCAGTTCTGAGAGACTTTAGATCTTTGTATGAATATGCCAAGACATCAATGTATTGACGGAGCAAAGAAGTGAATTTGAATTTTTCTTTAGGTGTACAACACTTACCAATGTTGACCATTTTTGGATTTTCTTTGTTGGTCAGATTCACTTGGTCAAATCCCTGAGAGAAATTTGAATCTGTCTGCTATTGCTTGACGAATCTATCATGCTTGTAAAACAACTTCTCAAAAGAAACTAGGCCTTTAGGAATTTTATTTCCTTTCAGCTGTAGGAACTCTTCATTTACATTTGAACTAGATTTAGAAATTAATTCAGACTTTAGAGATTTGCTGCCTTCAAAATATCATTGTTCAAAATTGTCTTTTTGTTCCAAGAAAGTAATGATCTAATGATCATCATTGAAAATTTGCCAATGATCAGCATTGTCAGGAACACTTGGTCTATAGACCAGCTCAATGGTATATTTATCTTCTTTAAAATTAGAATGAGGAACTAAAAGAGTTCCTGAAACAATAAGTGCATCAGCTCTATCATTGGATTCTCTTGGAATGGAAGAAATGTTAAAAGCATCAAAGCTTTCAATTTGGTCTCAAACAAGATTACGGTAATGTCATAGCCTTTCATTCTTGGTCTGATATGAATTTCTCACTTGACGGACCACTAATTCGGCGTCCCCTTTAGCATGAAGAAACTTGACACCTCTTTTTTGAGTAGCCTTCATACCCAACAATAGAAATTCATATTCAACTATATTATTTATGTTTTTGAATTGTAACTTATATGATAAAGGGAACATATCTCCTTAAGGAGATATCAAGACAATTCTGGCTCCAAAACTAGTAGAAGAACAACTATCATCAAATTCTAGAGTCCAAATCTCATTAGATACTGGCTTTATTTTAGACTTTCCATCATCAGAGATGGAGGGTCTTTCTTCATGATCTATATATAAAAGAATAATTACCCATACCTGTAGATTCAAAGAGGATTTGAGCTTCAGGAGCTCACATCTTGGTAACTACATACTTTGCTTCCTTTTTAGGAAGTAATCTTTTCATCACACCTTGGACAGGGATCCTTGCCTCAGATAGATCCATATTCAGTTCTCCTCCCACCTCCTTATAGAAATTCCATCCAAGCAAAATGCCATAAGATGCTGGGACATCAGCCACTAATACAGTCATTTTAATCCTCTTATTTAGAAAGGCTGTGAATGCAAATTGAGCATCTTTGATTTGCCCCAGCAATGGTACTTGCTTGTTCTCCATGGAGAAACATCTTGCAAATGTCTTGGTTAATGTGAGACCAAGAGACTCAGTGACTTTGGTAGGTATAACACTGACAGATGTGCCTGAGTCTATTATACAATTACTTAGCTTGTGGCCATTACTTAATAGGGAAACATAGAAGGGTTCTATTTTTCTAGAAGTAGTTGGAGGAGTGATAATCAAATTATTTGGAATAGGCGTATTCATTAAAGAATCAAAAGTTACTTTTTTGGCCTTTTGTCTTGTAGGGATAGTCTGATTTTTAACATATTGGACCAGCTTATTTAGTTGATCTAAATTGGATTGTAAGTACTCAAATTCAGACATCTATATTTTTGTCTTTTTGACATGATCAATTATATCAAATGGCTGTATCAAGCTAGGTACTTCAGCTTTCTGAGTTTTAGGAGGGATGAGAGGTGGGCTGGTTTGTGAATTAGAAGTAAAAGGGGATGATGCAATAGATGTATTTACCTTTTGAGTGATTACTAAATCTTTTGGTTAAAAGGGCAGAGCTGTCCCACGCTTGACAATTGTGACTGCTGGTTATGGTTGTTCTTCCATCTTTTCTTTATTAGCTTGTTGGACTGATTGGTTCTTAGACATGGTAAACACTGCATATGATCCATCTGAAGCTTCTCCTTTTCTTCTCGGTTCATCCTAATAATTCAGGAAACCAATGTGGGAGTCATCAGTTGATTCTTCTTGACTATCTTTAATGATATTAGTGTCATTTTCTTGATTTGATTTAGGCTGATAAGAGAATTCTAATTCTGCTCTAAGGTATCCCATTACTGAATTAGTTGGAGGAGCTTCCAGGGCAAGTTTTCCTTGTGGGGGAGGAAGGCAATTTTCTTGTCCTTGGTTTCTGGCAACATTGCCCTGATATGACTGATTTGGGAATGTTCTTCTGTATGTAGGACCAGAAGACATTCCTTGAGCCATTTGCTTTTTGAGGGCAAGGGGCTCATTTATTAATTTTTGCACCATTGGATTTGTGGTTCTTGTAGATGCAAATTCAAAAGATGATGAAGCTTTGTTTCTATTGGGATCTCTTCTTATTTTCCTTGCTAAGATGAGATCATCTTCTACTTTAGTGGCCAAAAGTAGAGCTGTAATGAGATCTATTTGGCCAACACATCTCAAGATAAAATTGACTTCAGGTAGTTAAGAATTAATGAAAAAGCATTTGAGATTCTTAGTTGTAGGTCTAGCAATCATAGGAATTCTATTTCTTAACTTGTCAAATTTAGCTATGAAGTCTCTCATAGGCTCATGCGGATCTTTTTTTATTTGTGTAAGTTGAGCTAGAAGTGTATGTGCATCCTCTACAAATTTGAATTTGGCTTCAAAATTAGCTTTCAAAGTGTTCCAATCAGTCACAAATCGAGCCTGTAAATGATAAAACCAATCTGCAGTAGGGCCTTGCAGTGTTTCAACAAAAAGCTTGACTGCTACATCTTTAAACTCTACTCTGATTACTCCACAAGCTATACTAAATGCTGCAATGTGTTCATCAGGATGAACTTTCCCATCACCATAAAATTTTGGGAAATTCTTCCTAGAACTACATGGAAGCTCATGTAGAGGAGGAGTAAGATTGAGAGGACCAAAATCATTACCCCAAGGGCCTTGAACTTCCATTATAGGATATTGAAAAGGAGGTATAACAAATCTCAAAGGGGTAATTATAGGCATAGCTTTATCAATAGTAGAAGTAGATACTTCATCTGGTAATGGAGATCTGGCTTTAGTAGGAGGGAAGCTCTTGGTTCATTGGAGACAAGATGGTGAAGGAAACAAATCAAAATCACTTTGTTGTACCAACTTGAACACAGGATCAATGACACCTTTAGCCCTTTGGCTTTGTGTATACCTTGAATCTACCAGATTGTAAAACAAAAATGAAAAAGATTTGAATTTTCTTCAGTTAAAGCTTGAGGCTTTAAACTATGCATTCTTTTCCTATGGTGTGGAAGTGAATGGAATGGATAGACTATAAATGGATAATGGTTATATTCCCCAGTGGAGTCACCAAAAACTGTTGGTTGAATATTTTATCTATCAGTGTACTGGTAAACAAAATAGGTCTTATCAGCCAAAGCAAGAAGATTAATTGTACTAATGTGTAAGTTTATCACATTAGAAGGAGACTGCTCTCTCCTCTCATCAAGGGGAGGTTTCAGTGGATATGCTATGTATATGTATAAATAGAAAATAATACTCAAGGGTAGGACTAGGCATCCATCTCTCTTTCTTCAGAGATGATGTATACAAAACAAAGGAAAAACTCAAGGAATGACATATAGCTCTCCTCTTCTTTCAGGAAAGACTATTCAGTTAGCCACAAGAATACCCTTGGAAATAAAAGCAGAATGTAACTGAAGTATCGTAATCAACAAATCAAAATAGAACACAAAGTCTCTATCATGAAATGCTCAAGAGTAATATACGAAGGGCAATGAAAGCTCAAAGTCTTTTCGAAGTCCTTTACACAGCAATGAAAAAGCAAACACACTGAAGGTAGCTATGGGGGCACAAAGTCGCTCCACAATTGATTCTTTAGGACACCTTCCTTACTAATTTACTAATCTCACTTATTAAATTAATGAAACAAAAAAGATATCACAACACAAAGTCTAAAAAAGTCCCTTGTTTTCATTAACAAAATATGATCAATAGACTGAGCCCAAAGTCTCAATGATGCCTCTCAATTTTGGCAAAGTTTTATTTAGATTGTCAAAAAGAAGATCCTTTTACAATGAAATAAAGTCCCTTATATAGCCACTTGAAGAAGGACTCAAGAATAGTAATACATCATGATGTGTTGGGAAATGTTAGGAAGACAAGCTAGAACTTTGGGGCCTTTTACCCATTTGATCTTTTCAATGTAGATGAACAAGCTCCATAATTGAAAGATTACAAATTTCAATGTCTAGCTATTGGTCTGATCTTGTCTTCATTGTTCTTCCTTTCTAGATTGATTGAATCAGGTCCTAGATTCATCCATTATTCCATCTTTCCTCACTTTTAGCTAGTTTTTGTCTTGAATTCTAGAAATGCATGCGAGTCTATGGATCAAAGGATCAATAGCTATTTTACTCCCTTTAAAATTGACGTTTACATGCCCATCAATATGCTTCCAATGGCTAGTTAGCTATGCTGAATTTGACATCTTTGTGGGCATCACCCCTTGGTTTTCTTTTGACTTTTGGCCTTGCCCAGTTAGCTTGGACTTACCCTTTAAGATTTTGAGAAATGACCTGTGTTTGAATAGTTCTTTATTTTGGTCGCCAAGAGTCCCCCGCAAGGGTACCTGCCCTCTGGGGTCTTTTGGCAGCCCTTTGGTTTTAGCAATCCCCACAGACAAATCCTTTGGGCAAATGTTCCCTATGGATGTTTCTTTGAAAATTTCTTTAGGGTCCTTGGCCATTTGGAATTCTTTCAGACTTTTTGTCTAAAGGAATTCCTTCAAAAAAAAATCCAAAAGAATTAAGTCTTAATCAAAAATTTTAAAATGCCTTAGACAAATCTGAAAGAATTACCTTTCAGTTTCTTAGAAAAATGATCCTCTAGAAAGGTGTTTTTCTTGATTAAGTGCCCTCTGCAAGGGCACTTATCCTTCAAAAAGTCTTCTTTTGCATTAAACCACCCCTTTGAACTTGGATGATGAACCATTAGTTGAACCGGTTTAATGGTTTAATGAAACACACCAAGTCTTTTTGAACCAAAAGCCAATGAACCATCCAATGAACTTTGACGTTGAACTAATCAGTTGAACCAAGGCTTTGAACCAAAATGGTTCAAGCCAATGGTTCAAGCTGATGGTTCAATGAATAAAACAAGTTGATGAACTAAACATTGAATCAAGATGTTGAACTTGCCTTTGAACAAATAGTTGAACCATTTGATTGAACCAATCTATTGAACTGGTTCAATGGTTCAATGAAGCGCACCGAGCCCCTATTGTTGAACTTGTAGACATTGAACCAAAAGATGAATTGAAATAATGAACCAACTAAATGAAATAAAGTGTTGAACTACTTGGTTAAACTGAACCATTAAACTATTCTTTTGGTTGAACCTATCATTGAACCTTGAACCTGTTGAACCTTTGAACCTTTGAACCAAAGTGGTTCAATGGTTCAACGGTTCAAGCCACCTTGATTTGGCCAAATGTTTGGAAACCAATGAACCAATTGAAGTAATTGAACTTTGCCAAAGATATTGAACTTGCTATTGGTGTTTACCGATGGAGATTCCTATTTGAACCAAGGCATTTAAAACAATCCCAAAAAATGAACAAATGTTGAAAATCAATTCCTTTGATTGAAAACTGCCTGCAGAAGTCTTTGAACCTGTATAAATGAACCTACCTATAGAAACTGAAAATACAAAGTTCATAGAAATCAACATGTAAAATCCATTTGAACTTGACTTGCAAAGTATGTAGATTTTCTGAGAAGTTTTGAAAATGATAAATCTGAATATCTAAGACAAATTTTGAAAATGGAAGATACAATTTTGGTTTGTAGAACCAAAATAATTCAAATGTTGTTCCAAAAATGACTATTATTTTTGGGAGACAACATATTATATTGGTGAGAACCATATTTTACTTGCTTTGTGGCTTGTCAAAAATGTTGATCTTTAACAATCCTTCTTAAAGGATATCCACTTGACCAGGCATGAAAAGCATGCCCCACATTTGCACACTCACATTGGATGTATTCATTTGTTCAACAATATTTATGGGAAAACCACCAACCTTTGGTTATTCCTTGTAAGCCACAAATTTATTTTAAACTTGTGAGTGTTGGGGAATGAAGGAATTCCATTGATTATGATTCTTTGGAGCTATTGGGACCTTTAAAGTAGTAGTAGGTTTTTTGGATTTGATATAAATGGAGTAATAGTAGGAGATTCTTTGACTACTCCTTGGTTATCATCTATGTTTGTTATTTTGAACTGTGTATTAGCTTCCATCAAAATGTATGCTTGGCTATAGCTAGCCTACTGATTTGATGCATAGAACTCTTCATGCTCATAATTTACCATTGTATCATCCAACTAGTCTGGTCCCTCATTAGGCCCTTGGCCTTGTTGAGGCTCTTATGACTTTTTCATCATGGGTACTTCTATGTTTTGAGCCATAAGAACTTAATTGTATCTATATCTAGTAGCCTACTGCCACTGATCATTGAAAGCTTGATTGAACTTAGTGTTTGGGAAAATGGGTTGACTAAAAGATTGATTGAAAGGCATGGTACCCTCACTTTCTTGAGAAATGTTATTTTGAGTAGGGACCAAAGTATTATAATTACTTGCATCATTTGGAATATAATTGTGTGGCTTAACATAGTTAGATTGCCCTTGTCTTGACCTTGTCCTTAGAAATTTAGTTTGTAGGGTCACCTATTTGTTTGATAAGACTATTGTTGAGGTTGATATGGGACTTGATAAGGTTTATTTAACTTGGTTTGATGCCTCTTCAAATTCACTAATTCATTTCCAAAGGATTGAAACATGTTCTTAAGCTCTTGGAAAATTTTGTTTTCTTGGGAGTCACTAGGTTGACTAGTTGAATCCTTTTCCTACTTTGGTGTAGGTATGATAGAAAGTGTTGGCATAAGAGGAATGATAGAAAGAGGATTAATTATGATAAGAGGTAGTTGAATATTAGGGAACAAAGGCATTAGTGGTCTAGGTGTAATAATTCCAAATTATACTAGATAATTTTTTTCTCTGATTACCACTTCATAAGCATTTGGAAGTGTGTTTCCTCCCATAGATTCAATCATTACTACAATATCACTATTAAGAGCTTTCAGATAGTAAAGGAAATCATAGTTAGGAGTAAGCTTGATAGATATTGGAATCATATCCCATGTCTTTTAAATTTTGGTATTGAGGTCTTACATAACCTCATGAGGAGCCCTCTTGATTGTGGTTAACTATTTAGCAAGTGACAAGTGGTCACTTTTGTAATCAAACCTCTTACACAATGCATCATCTAACTAATCCCATCATTTGATGGAGTCAATAGTAAGGTTTATTTACCATTATAAGGATTTTCCTTTTAAATAGATGGCCAACAACCTAATGTCCATATTTTCCTCATTGATATCATGCATATTGAAGAAGTTGGCTATATCTTTGAGGTTCTCAACAGGGGTTATAGATTGGTCTCTAATGAAATAAGGAAATTTTTTGAGAGTTGTCATTATGATATGATCATATTACTAGAGATATAAAGGAGTCTGATCATTGAAATACACAAAAGGGAAATCTCTATGGGCTACCATGGTAGTGAAAGGATCCAATAAAGATCTTCTTATAGAGGTAGATTTAAAAATTGGTTTAGGAGAAAGTTTTCCTTTATATGGATGATTATTAACAAATCTTAATCTTTTTATTGATTTTAAAGGTAATTTAAAAAATTCAAAAGGAATACCTCTAGAAGCTAATCTTGTAGTCACCTTTGGCATGAAATATAGCTAACACTCTGCACTAAGATGTTGAGTGTTCCTCAGAGTCACTAGATACTAAAAGATTAAAGTAATAACCACTATAAATTGATCAACTAGTATCAAACTTGACCAATCTTATATGAAATTTATCCCTTCAGGCATGTCATAAACTAATTTGGACTTAATTTTCACCCCTTAAGGGTATTATTAAGGCTTCCTCCAACTAAACCAAAAGATGGGAATAACCCCAAACTATGGGTATCCTTTAATTGGGTTGAACCTTTAGAGAATGCCAGCTTCCTCTTGATGGATTACCTAGACTAATGTTTATTCTTAGAAAAGGGATATAGAGGGGGTAAAGGGTAACTAAGAGAGATAAAACGTGATGCACCAAATTTAAATGGGAAATCACATAAGCATGAAATAAATAATGATGAAGCATAAGACAATTTTATCTCACGCAATCTCACAAACTAGCTAGCTTGCATAAGTATTTCATAAAATAGGCTCACAAGAAATGAATGAAGGAGGAATTCTAATATTCACACCAAGCATTCATTAATGGTAAAAAGAGCACAACTTCAGACCTATAATTAACTTGAAAACACCTAAAAATAGGCAAGAAAGAAGGATAATGGACATGGAAGAAATTCCTTCATAATGTCATCATGTGCAAGCTTGCTAAACAAATTTAGAGGTAAGAGAGGTAAAAATTATCTTTATTGCTTCAAGAGGTCTTTCATAAAAAAAATTGATAGGGTTTCTCCTTGTCAAATGAGAGTATCCTTTTATTTAAAAAATTAGAGAGAGTATCTTCTCAAAAGTGAGATTCCTTTATAATAGGGATGAAAATGGGAGATATAGGAGAAAAGGGAAGTGAGAGAGGAGAGAAGCAAGTAGACAACATTTTTCTATAAATGAGCTACAACCACCTTCTATGAATTCTCAACCATATTATGGATCAATTAGGACTAATCCTTCCTCAAAAAATTAACCTCTAGTAGCTCTAAATATCCTTTAAATTCCTTCATTGGTTGAGAAACATACTAGAAGACAAAACCTTGTTGTTGAGGATGATGAGTTGTTATCTACTAAGAGGGAAAAGCCTCCAAAGACTCTAAAATTCATTTAATGCTCCACCAACATTCTCCAACCATTAGATATCTCTCTTATATTTATATTCCATCCTCTTATTGCCTTCATCATAAAGACAAAATCCTCATATTCATAGACCTAATTTAGCTATGACTATGTCTATTTTAAGTGGCTACATGTACCAACTGAAAGTGGATGATATGATTATGTCAAAAGATAAGACACTCCTTTCATAATCACAACTCTACCCATAATTTAAACACTAAAAATATGTATAATATAGATGAAAACCAATCCCATTTATTGGTTTTCATATAGTCAAAATGTCAATGAAGATCCATTAGGCTATTTAGTCTCATGATTATGAACAAGACACAAAACTTCTTTGTGGTATCGTATCTCCAACTCCAAAAGATTGAACATATGTTATAATTTTAAGTGACTATAAATACAAATTTATCAAGGTGGAAAACTAAGCTTTAATGGCAAAATCAAACTTGAAATATTTTTTCTAGCTCAACTTGAATCACATTTGATCTCAAATTTAGAATTAGCCTACCTAGGTCCACCAAATGTTTTGATTTGATATTTCTACGTGTGTAGCATCTTCTTTCCATGATTTTTATCATATTTAAAAATATTACCAATGTAATTTAGACATGTGTCCCATCTTGTGCTCCCTAAATTTTTTTCAAATTTACTCCATCAATCTCCTTGAGATTCTCCTAGCCTTGACTTTCAACATTGGTTGTTGATCTTTCATTTGCATCTAAGATTGTGACACTTGATATCACCACATGAATTTTATGGACCCTAATATCAATATTCATCTAGTTAACATGATTATTCCATGTGGTGGCCTCACATACAATCTAGGATCATTGACTTGTTGACTTGACCACACCATCAATCTGCTATTATAGATTGAACATGCCCCATTGATTTGCTTAGGATATTACCATGATAGAGACACTTGGCACCTTCATGTTCATTTTCAATATCCTCTAACCCTTTGACTTCATACTCACTATTGATCTTAAATTGCATGATTGAACATGTGCCATTAATTTGCATTTACTTATTAACCTTTTGAGATTACCTGCATGCCATTGATCTTCATTCCTTGCTCTCGATATTATTCCACTTAGTAGCATTGTGTTCAAATTAAAACATGTTGAGGATTTTTGAATATAAATGGCTATTTATTATGGCCTTAATTTGATGTTTTTAGGTACATCCCACACTACCAGATCATTTTAAAGGCTCATATCTTGAGATACAAAATGCATCAAGATACTGAGATTATAGGGGATATGTATGGAACAAGATACACCATTTTCATGTAATATTTTAGCTTTATTCAACCTATGAAGTACATTAATCAAATACATAACCACACTAACTTGTTCATTCTTACATGACATGGCATGATGGTTTGGTTCCTTAAAATCATTAAATTCACACTTTAAACTTATTTAAAGTTTTTAAAAAGATACAAGTGACAATTGGTCAAATCATGAAGTTTGTCTTCTCCTTCCACCATTAGATCATTTACTCAACTAGGACTCTACTCATCTTCTCACCCTAGACCTAGGTATAATTTTCTTATGTAGGCCAATTTTGGCCAATAGATTATTCTCCAATTTCTTCTTGTCTGACTTATTTTGTAATTTCCTCATTTGTAGGTTCTAGTTCAATACTTAGAATCTCCATAGAAGTTTTTTGACTTAGATTTACTAAGGTCTCAATAACATATATTTATTGATATTCATCTACCTACAAGATCAACCTTATTATTTTTCATGGTTGAGTTTTAGGTCCAAGTTCTTCTTGTGAAGCCCTTCTTTTAGAATATCTTCTTAGAATCTTGGGTGAAGTTACCTATGGAGTTTTTTTATCTTAGATATAAATATTTGTTCCAGATTAGTATCTAGCTTTGGAGTGACTTAAGAGCTTACTTTTAAAACCCTTATTCTCAATTTCCTTTTCTTTATGATCTCTAGAGATGGTTCTTTTGTAGAAGTCCCCTCTTTTGTGCTAAACCTTGGTGTCTAGGCTACATAAAGAGATATTATATATGGATTAGGATTTTTTTTAAACTTATTCATAAATAATGGTTCCCAATTATCTTCTCCATGTTGTTATTTTATAAAATGATGTTTATAAATGAGTTAAATTGACCCATGATAACTAATGGAATCCATTCCAAATTCTAATTTAATGCCATAACTTGGATAGTTCCTAGTAAAAACAAGGGAAATTCACATTATTTTCATATTTATGCATACCTTATCTTAGGTGTGCAATAATTCTCATGGCATCATATCCAAAATACCCATATTATCCATCACAAATCAAGTACTTGATGTCCTAAAAGGTAGTTTTCCTCCAAGAATCAAATAAAATTTCTCTTTTAATCCCTTTGGAAACTCCTTTACGGATAATATTTAACTATAGAATAGGATCCCATTCCTCATGAAAAATTTGAATGAGGTCATTGAAGGTATACCTCCCTAAAATCTTATCTCCATCTAAGATGCTTGAGAGTTCAATAATTAGTTGGATTATTACTATACTTCAAACACCTTTCACTGTGGTGTGGTCATCATAGATATTGATGATGAATTCCTTAACCATACATTCATCATATCCTTCAAAATTTTATAATAATTCCAACCATCCTTACTCCTCAAAAATGGTATCCACTACCCCGTTAACCAACATCAAATCTATGAACTTAGGCTCAGACTTTTTGTTTTGATCCATTTATAAAAGTTACAGAACTTGGTTGAATGCAAGAGCAAGGTTCCATAGAAGATGGTAGTAAGGGAGAGGTCAAATTCAATTCAAGATAGTAGAATTTTTATGATAGAGTGAGTTTAAATAAGTATGACATGTTTAGTATTGAATGCTACCATCATCTACTACTATCATCTCTCCTAGTTTTAGTATATGTCCAAAGCTTGATAAGACATGACTATTAGAGAGAAAGAGGTCAATCATTTGGGTGATTTTAAAATGATTTTCAATGTGTCCCTTCATCTTTTACATGTACTGGGAATGTTGTTAGCCTCCCCAATCATTCCTTCAAGTGCATTGAGTGGAAAAATTTCATCATTTATCCTTATAACTACTTTATTCTCTTATGATTTCCAATTATGTCATGAGGATGACATCATGATTCCTTTTTATAAGAGTATATTATCATTGTACATCATACCTTGCTTTTTAAAAGACACTTTTCACTTTTTTAAATGAATCTTTTTACATCTTCTTATTTTAAGAAACTTTCCATTTTTAGACAAGTCTTCTTTCAAGGATGGATAACTATGGCATTTAATAACTTAAATATAATAATATATATAGAATAATAAAGTACAATATACCTAAATTTGTTGTGATGTTATCTATGTTCCTTAGGCTACCACTTATCCAACAAAAATAAAACCACATTAGTTAATTGAGGGGTATATACAACATAGTAGAAACACCAATCTTATTGATTTCTTCCTTTGAAAAGATTCCATCACTAGTTTTCAACTTCTCATTTTCACTCTTATATATATATATATATATTGCACTCTTATATATATATATATATATATATATATATATATATATATAATTTTTTTTAATTTTCAAAATTTTGGGAGAATGAATGCCATTTTTGGTTTTTAATCCTTCCCCTTTATTAAGAAGAGGACTTCCATTTCTATTTTTCAATCCTTCCTCTCACTAGGATTCAGTCCTCATCCTTTGATTATCATGGAAGAACACCATTATTCCCATAGCCAAATTCATCTTGATATTGAATTTGATTGAAAAAACCCTCCTTACTTGGAGGATGTTGATAGAGCCTTAGTCTATGCCCATTGAATAATAATGTTTTATTGTTTCCATATGATGGAAAAATCTGAATTATCCCATTATTAAATATATTTTCTCTTTTATAGGGTCTCAAACATCTGGTCTTGAGCTTCCCTTTAAAGTGTTGAAACTTAAAATCAAATAATAAAACTTAGTCTCCTTTGAATCTTCTCTCCTTGATATGGGTGTCATGCCACTACTTCCTATAATGTTATATAATTTCTATCTATTTAAAGGTTTCTATTATCATTTCATCTAATTCATCGAGCTAAAGGATTCTCTCTCTCTATGCTTTATTAAGATCTATGCCCACTTTTTCTATTGTTCTCAAATTCTACAATTAAAATTATATGGGGAGTAGAGGCTTCTTTCCAAACACAAGTTCGTAAGGTGAAAAACATGTGGTATATTTCCATGTGGTATTGTAAACCCATACTTCTTTAGGTAGTTTATTTTCCCAATCTTTTTTGTTAATGTTAACTATCTTAATCAAGGTGTTCTCCAATTCTCTATTGGTAACTTTAACCTGTCCATTGGCTTGTGGATGATATGGACATGAATTTTAGTGGTTGAATTGGTAGTGATCTATGAATGATTTGATAATATTAGACATGAATTTAAGACCTAGGTTAGATACTATGTATCTTGGTGCTCCAAACTATTGCATAATTATGTAATAAAAAATCAAAAACTAGTTCTTGTCTTGAAAATGGGAGAGCTTGAACCTCTTTCCATTTGGTGACATAATCTATGCATACAAGTAGGTATTCCTTCCCTTGAGATGGTGGGTCAATAAGAGCCAAAACATATATTCCCCATTTCTCAAAAGATCCTACAACAACTTGAATATGGAGAGGCATTTCATTAGACAATGTGGGTTTTCCCACTCTTTGGTAAGGATCACATTGCCATACATATCTCTTCACATTCATATGAAGTGAAGTACAATAGTACCCAGCCCCAATGATCTTATATATAGTCCTCTTAGCTAAAAAATGGCCTCCTTTAGTATCATCATGATAAGACCTTATGATGTCATAGGTCTCATCCTCTCTTACACACATGAGGAGTACATGGTTAGGTCCACACTAAAAAAACAACCATTAAGACACTTAAAATGAGCACTATATTTAATTAAGCATTTCCTTTCTTTATGACTAAAGTTTCAAGGAAGTGTCCTTATGGCCAAGTATTTTTCCATATCACAAAACCATGGTGAATGAGTTAAAACTATTAATAGTTACTCCTCAAGAAAGCTATCTTCCTATTGACATATTTATGTCTGTGGGATTACAAAGGGTCAACCTATGCTCAATAAATTTTTGAGATTATCCTTGGTTATCTTATTGAGTCTTTGAAATGTCTTGATATCCCAAGAAAGGCTCAATTATCTTTTAGAAGTGAGACAACAGGTTCAAATAGTGAGTCATGTCAAAAGACTTAAGGTGGTACCCATTTCACATTGTTTGAAGTTATGTCAAGGCATAATTTTGTGTTAATTATGTATAATATTTTATAAAAATACTTAAGTTGGTCCTTTTAATCTAAATATACTCATGGAAAGTGATCTATCACACTATAGTTTATAGTCAATCATATGTTCATTTGAGCATGCCAAGAACATGCATAAATTAGGGGAAAATTCAAGAGATTAGGGGATAGTATTAGGAAGGATGATGACCCTTGTGTAAGGCCTTAACATACTTTGAGTTTATTTATCAGATGTTAAAGTATTTTCCTTAATTTATGTTTCATTTGAAATTATGCATATTTACCTTCTAAAGGGTGCCTAAACCATGTGCATTATATTTTCATGACCCCTAAGACATCATTGAGTCATTATAAAGAGTTAAAATTCTCCAAAAGGACATTATTATCATCATAATATATTTCTAAGGTGGTTTTATATCCAAAAGGAAGCTTCTTAGGAGTCAAACACCTTTCATCCACCACAAAGAGGCCCACACATGTGAAAAATGACCTTTTAGATTCCCTCCATCCATAATATCTATTTTTAAAACATATTTGAATTCTCATTTCCCTCCTCTTGCCCACCAATGGCCTTTCAAGAGATAAAACTTGAGAAAATGTAAGAAAATGATGTTTTATAAGTGTTTATAGGATTTTTATGAAGTTGTACAAATAGGTTAGAGTCAGAATAAGTAAGACATTTTAAGGGGACCCATTTTATGCACATTAGATAAGGATTAATGTCTCAAATGTGTAGATAAAGGTAGAAAATATAGTGGAATCCCCATCAAGCCCTCGATAAGATTTCTATAGCCAATTTTAGTTAGATGGGATGGTTCATAAGAAGGGATTTAGATCCTAATATCTTAGATAAAGGTAGGTTCCCTAATGGAATTTAAATCAATGTAATTATTTTGTAGATCAAGGCCCTTAGATTTATGAACAATCACTAAAACCGTGGTCTTAAGCTCTTTGTAAACCCCATAAGCTCAGCTATAGGTAGATTTATGATAATTTTGATCTCATTATCATAGTTTGAGAATTGATAAAGGTATATAAAGTCATGTTAAGTGTTTTGGACCACTTTAAAAATATTCTCATAGTACTTTCAAGGATATATCAATACATAGTCTCCCTTGGTTGGAAAATTATAGGTCATGTGCAAGAGTTCCTCTATTTTCATAAAGGAGTAGAGCATGAAGATGATAAGTGCAAGTTTTCATTACTTCCTATAGATTCCTCACATAATTCATAGTCACCCTTTATGTCATGATGGGTCTCCTTCAATTTCCTTAATGTTTATCATGTGAAAGAAGGAAACAAGCTTCAAGCCTAACTTAACTTATCCTTATGACAATCAATCTTCAGACAAAATGAATATAAATGATGTCTTTTTTAGGTGGTTAGAGTGATGTGGCATGTTGAAGAGCCCCTCTCTTAGAATACATAGTACTCCTTATGTCCCTCAAGACCAAAACCCATAAATTGGATCTAAATGAATTCATAAGCCTCTTATCATATTTTAAGGTTTATTAGTGTTGTTTAAGGTTTTTGTGGACTCTTAGGTTTCAATTTATCTCTTAATATGCTTGATTCATTAGTTTTAAATGCATTGATTTATTATGTATCTAGATAGGGATGTTTATATTCTTAATAGATGGTATTTAATGGGGAGTAATAACCCACATGAGGTCTCCCAAAATATATTTTCTATGTAATGACTTCATCATGCTATTATCACCTCATAATAAGATTTGGCTTTCAGACCTGGAACTTCAAAAGGACTGTGTGATGTACCTATAAGTTTAAATCCTCATGCACAAGCCTAGGAGTGAGAGTGAGACCAAAAGTTTGTATAATGACATGAAAGGCCAATAAAATTATGAGATAATAATCTTAGTCAATTTTGGACACATTGAATGGGACAATGATAAAGTTTAGAAGGTCAGTTTAGGCTCAACTTTCAAGAGTTTCCCCCTAATTACCACCTATAGTTAAGCCTAGGTAGATCTAAGGGAGGGATATATAACTATGAAAATTATTAACTTAAGGGAGTATATTGAATTTCAAGAAAGGCCAACTATGTTTCATGTATGGCCCATAAAACCTTTTTCTTTCTCATTGACCTATGTAAAGGTTCCAACTACAATTAAGTGCTCCTAATCACCACCTATAGGATTATAGGTAGGTTGTCTCCAACCTTAGGAGTGAGATTCTATATAAAAATTAATGATGTAGATAAATAAAAGTATCATAGTAATAATTTTATGTTATTGAAAGATAAAGGAGATAAAGAAGTGACCAAAACAAGCTAACTCAAGACTCTCTAACTCTGCATAAATAAATGGCTTAATACATACAAATATACCTAATAATATGAGATACTTATGTTGGTTTGAATAAGGTAACACATTATATGAAATGGGTACTATATGGGAGTTCATCCATCTATATGGCCTTCAAAACCATTCAAGATAGAGTCAGGTTAACAAAGTTGCCTATGCTTGACTAAGGGTTCATAACACATAGGCATGTGTATGTGTGTGTGTGTGTGTGACTAAGAGAGCATGTTGTTATAATAATAAGAGGAATAAATCCTAAATAAGTGTTTAAAAATATTAAAATCACATTCCATGGTAGTTTACAACTAATTTAATAGTAAGGAAACAAGACCACTTAGGTCTTTGGCATCAACTAGTCTGAGCACTAAGTAAAGGCCAAGGATGGTCATAACAGACCTAAAGAGGAAGAATGATAGAGGTAAGATCATGAGCCATTATAATAATATGTAAAGGATTTAAGTTTCATGAAAAAGGATGTGATAGGAATGTCTGGAGGCCACCACAAGCACACATAGGTGTCCTAATATATTGAGGCTCAGTTCAGCCTTATAAGACCTAAAACCCCACTTAAGCCTCAAATCCCCAATGCCATCCTTGTGACATGATAAGATCCTTAGGAATATCTAAGGCCATAAAATGATGTATGGTTGTGATACAGGTCTTGAAATATGTGTTTCAAGTAAGATAAGATAGGGTAAGTGGTAATTTGGCCTAACAACCCTCCTTAAGCTTCATCACCCCAATCTACTAGTTCAAGCTACTATTTTGAGTGTTCATATCTTAAAAGACAAGATTCAAGGGGCCCAGTAATCTTAATGGAATTTCATAACCCATATTCACTTTCCATCCATATAAGAAAGATATAAATTCATAGGGGTAGCTTTATGAATGATCCTTAACACTATTAGCATACCTATAATGCCTAGTAAAAGCCTGAGGACTACCAACCTTTGCTTAGAAATCATTGTATAAGATGTATGGGACTAAGATATGTTAGGGATATTTTAGGGGGTCTATGTGTTCAACATTCATGGAATTAAATTTTCAATCTAAGGCCTATACTCTATGAACCATCATTAAGATGGTAGGCCACTCTAAACCCTCCCAAACCTTAAAAGAAAACTTGATGGGCAAGAGACTCTTCCTAATGATTATAATGACCATGATACACCATGAAAACATTAGGAAGACATATAAAGGTCAAATTTTTTCTCTTTACATCTAAAACTTGTAACATGTGAGGTAAACATGTGTAAGAAAAGGGCTTATGAGGTTTAGTTTTGGGTTTATTATCATAATTCCAAGCATGTTGAGTGTCCTGAGTGAATATAAGGGACTCTTAGGCATGTAAAAAGGTGTAATGATTCATAAAAAACTAATCTTAAACTCCTAAAATAGTGTAGACAAGAGTAATGATCAGACTTAAACTTTATTAAGGAGATGACCTTCATTTGCATCAAGGAAGCAGTGTTGTAGGCCTATCCACATAGTGATGACACTCTCAAAGGTATGAACATTATTTTACCAAACTATTAAATTAATTATTAGAATCATAACTCACTTAAAATCCTCTAACTCCTAGGTCTCTTTCTCGCTAGGAGAATGATGCATTGAATGGGCTGAGAATGGTAAAGAGGGTGGTAGTTGGGCGAGTAATGGATATGTTTAAACAAGTAATTACCTCTCATAATGGGTTCATGAACTCTCTTTTCATGTCAAGGAATGATGGATTAGTTACAAACATGGTGTCTTCATGGGGTTAGCTATGACCAAATATAAGCCATCCATTCCATTTCTACGCCCAAAAGAGCTCATTAAAGGCCATTAGGTAGCCAAGGCAATGCATGAAAGGAGTTATATAGTTGTTACTACCCCAAACTCATGTTTTTAATTAACTATTGAATGAATTATGGTCTTCATGACCTCTTCTCCACACTTATATTCCACATTCTCCTTCTCTCTCCTTCTGATATTTTATAAAGTAAGCTTCAAAATCCATTGTATTGTTCCCTTAGTTGGGTATGAAGAAACTCTACCCAATTATACATTGTAATATTTGAACTAATATAAGGACTATTTCATCCTTTCCATGATATTTTAGTGTGTATTATACTTTTTGTTTTGCACAAATAGTTGAGTCTTATCTCCCTTTACAGGTTCTTATTTCTCACCTAGTTGCTAGGAAATTATTCTATACAGGTCACATGGTGTGTGAAAGTGTTAGTGATTACTATAAGAGTGGAATATAATTGGTAGTTTCTTGAATTAGACCTCCCATCCATCACACTCAAGTTGTATTCACATAGCATAGCCTCTATGTGAATCATTGATGCTTAGGATTCTTTTGGAGATAGTGGTTTAGTCATTAGTCCTTGTCATGTTCATAAGTGTTTTTGAAGGATAAAATAGAGTAGACAAAACATGTTGGTGCATAACCTCCCATAGTTTAGGTTTTTTTTCATGCATTTTTCTATCCATTTTCATTGACAATAAATTAGGTTTAGGAATTGAGCCTAGATGATGCATCAGGGGAGCTAGTCCTAAAACTAGAGGTTCATCTCACTCAATAGGCTACCCACACCTAGAGGTGATCCCATTATATCATCTAGATGTGGTAGGTTTAAAACACCTTTGCCTCAAGGGTAAAATCCATAATGATAATACTTATACTAGTTTTTAGTCACCTAAAACATTCATCCTTGATAAAAATTCAACAACCACATTAGATTTTGAAGATTTATCAATAATATTAATGTCAAACTCTTACAAAACTAGTTACTATTTAATGATCCTAACTCCTACCAATCGTTTGTTCATTAAATATCTTATGGATAAGTGATCTATGTAAATAAATATATTATATCCAGTGATGTAGAGCCTAAATTTATTCATTTCATATGTAATAACTAAGAATTGTTTTTTACTAGTGGTATAATTTATTTTAGTGGGGGTGATATTCTTATTGATATAATAGATACCATACAATTTTATTTCTTCATCTTTTTATCCAAGGATTGCCCCCATGGCATTATTAGAGTGATATGTATGAATGTGGAATGGCCACTCTTAGTTAGACCCTCTCATAATTAGATTTGAAATCATTTTTTATTGAATCAAGGCTTCTTGGCATTTTTTAGTCCATAGAAACCATCTTTGGTAAGCAAGGAAAACATAGGTGTAGTTATTGTGCTGAAATATTCTATAACACACATATAATATCCTACATGTCCAAAAAAACTTTTGATATCAGTCAAATGTAGGAGAAAATAGATTATAAATGACTTAAATATTCTTAGGATACACATGTATTTCCTTAGTTGAGATGTGATGTCCTAGAACAATTCCTTGGTTAACCATTATTAAAAAAAATTCATGGCTCAATGATAGTTGATGTTGTTCATATATAATTAATACTTTGTCTAGGTTGCTTAAATATTCATCAAAATACCCACCATGCATAGTAAAATCATCCATTTAGACATATACACAATCATTGGTTAAATCAACAAAAATGGTCAAGACTGTCTTTTGAAAGGTGATAGGTTTATTACAAAGGCTAAAGGGTAACACTTTATAGGAAAATGTTCCTAAAGGGCATGTAAAGGTTGTCTTGTGCTAGTGTTTTTTATATACCCTTATCTTATTATACCAACTAAACCCATCTAATAATGATAAATACTTCTTACCAACTAGATTATATAACACCTAATCTATGAAAGGTAAGGGAAGTAATCTCTAATGGTGGCTTTATTCAATTATTAGTAGTCTATACATATTCTCCATTTAAAAATATTTTTTGGTACTATCACAAGTGGTGATACCCATTGACCATCTAATATGGGGTAAATGAATCCCACCTTAAATAGCTTATTTATATCATCTTTAAATATGTCTCTTATTTTTGGGTTGATTCTTCTTTGAGGCTATCTCATAGGTATAGTATTTTTAGTATATATGTGATGAATTTACACATCTGGGTGGATGCCATTCATGTCATTTTAATCCCATACAAAAGCTTTTTTATGGTTATTCTATACATAAAACACCTTAATTTCTTATTTATCATATAACAAGTTGTGTATGTGTAGTATTCTTTTAGGTTGGACAATTATTTACTTAGTCTCTAGGTAGATGGAACTAACCTACCTAAATTCACTCATCAAAGAGTTTATAGAGTGGGGATGTGATAACATAATATGTAAAGTTATATATTTATAAAGATTATCCCCTTATGATATTACATTTTCTAATGGACAATGAAAATTTGTCAAAAATGTATCATGATTGTCTTGTGCCCATGTGACAATGCTTTATTGAATGAGTGTATGGTCATATGTGTCATGGGAAATGGTTGAGATAGTTTTTTGGTAGAGGAAAATTTCCCATACTCTAGATCTATACTAATAGACTCCAGAGCTAGTGTAATTAGATATAGAACCAAACTCTTAGGATCCATAACTAGTTTGTCAAACTCTAGAGCTAGACTATCAAACTCTAGAGCTAGTCTAATAGTCTCCATAGCTAGATTTTTAGGCTCTAGATCTAGGATAGGATCTTCAAGATTCAATGTTAGTTCATCTTCTAACTCATTCAAATGATATTTTATTATTACCATGGTAAATGAGGAAAAACTATTGATGGTTTGACTAGGTTCATCAACCCAAAAGTGATTTAGAAGATCTATAGATGGTTTTACAGGTAGATACAAGGAAATACATTTTGATTTTATTCCATTTGAAATGGTCATTTATCTTGACCTATAATATATTAATGTTGTAACTATAGCTTATTAAGGTTTCCCTCAAATTAATAGATATTTGATTTTTTTGCTATTAATATGGAGTATCATTAAATATGTAAGATATTCCCAAGATTCCACTATAATAGATACATCCTCAATTATTACTTCAGGTTTGGAAATATATTAGCCTACCATTTTTAAGACTATAGAAATAGGTTTCACCCCTATAAGGTACAAGGCTTTTAGTGTGTATGTTTTCATGACATTGATGGTAATTCCTAAGTCCACGAGTATATTGGGTATCTAATTCCTACCTATGGTTACATAAATAATAGGGCTTCTAAGATACCCATATTTTAATAGGAGTTTACCTACCAATAAATTAGTAAGGTTTCCATCCACCTGTATAGCTTTTGGATATTGTATTTTCTTGCTTAGAGTCTTTACGCACAAACCCTTAATGATTCTATTAAGCCTTGGGATATCTCTTATATCTTATATCAATGGAATTTTAATGTTAATTTTCTTAGTTCTTGAACTAGATTAGATTCATTCTAATTTCTAGTTTATTGAATCCTTTCTATAAAAGGAATGATTGAAGGAATCATAATAGTTTCTTTAGGTATTTATTTTTCCTTTTTAGGTTTTTCCTTGGTTTGTTCAATAGGAAGGTATATTTATTTCATTTAAGACTTTGATTATGGTGATTAGAAGGTTTTTAAATGCCTTACCCAATCTTAATTATAGATTCCCATAGTCTACGGTAGTATAGTTGAGGTTGAGTCACTTGTTCTATTTGTGGAATTTGAGTGGTAGGGGAGGCATAAATACATGTTTTTGTGGAAACTTCCTATACTAATTTAAGTTCTTATGTGAAACCTATTATTGGTTTACCCATGGTTGAGGATTAGGTTGGGGTATCCAAGGTTTATAGTGACGCTGAGGCATCCATGGATATGGTGTCCACTCTTTTATACCCCATGATGGTGGTACCCATGCTTATGGAGGTGCATTTCTATCCCATGGCATCATCCATGGGTTAGAAGGAGATTCAATACTAAAATGGTTCTAGTTTTGATTGTGTGAAAATAGTTTCCCTATATTTTATTATGTTGAGATCTTATATTGGTTATGTTTCCTATTTTAGTTGATTTTTAGGATGGTTATGATGGCATAATTATTGGTATCATGATCATTTGCATCACATATTCCACACATATCATTTCTATCCAAAAGACAATCTTAGAGGGCATGCTTCAACCTAAATTTAAGGTAATACATGGATAATGGCTCAATGGTAGAATTAGATTTGGCTTGTAGGCCATCTAGCGTAGTGGTCAATTACACTAAAATGTTTATCTTGAGGTTGGATAATTATTCCATAATTTGTCCTAAATCAATACATATATTGTATTTTTTTAGCTTTCTAACACTCCCTCTAGTCCTTGAGTAATTCTTATAAAATTTAGCTATCATTGAGATCAAGATTGTTTGTCTCCTTTCCCCATAAGGTTCAAGGATTCCCTTGCATCATGATCAATACCTTTCAATAAAACTATTTTGTATAATTCCTCACTTAATTTATATCCATATTTATAATGAATAAATTGGAATTAGTCAAGGTAGTCTTCTAAGTTTTCATCCTTATTTTTCTTTATCTTAAAAAAATAATCTTTTTGTCTCTTTCTCTACAAGAGTCCTAGTATTTATCTAGGAATTCAGTCTCCATGTCATCCCATGATGTAATGGATTTTTAATGTAAGCCCATAAACTATCTCATGGTTGATTATTTGAGTGTAGAAGGTAATAATTTTAACTTTTGCATATCAATTCTATAATCATAATTTTGACATAGTACTTTGAATTCAAATAGGATTTGATTAGGATATTCTATAGGATTTCATATAAATGTGGGTAGGATAGATGGGGAAATTTTTTTCATGGTATTTATATCATCATCTTCTATTATAATGGGATATATTAAGGTTCTTCTTGGTGGATTAGCCTTATTTTTTGCATTTCCATCTAGATTTAGTACATTCCTTATGTTTTCTCCCATTTTTCCCAAAAAATATTGTAAAGGGTGTTCCTATAAAGTGGTGAGTTATCAGAGGTAGCTGGGAGGATACTTATTTGAGACTCACTTCTTTGGTTTACAATTATCTTTAGATTTAATTTCCTTTGGAATGATGCACTTACATCTCAAGAATGATCCCAAGGTTTATGTGGGGCTAATTTTGTTTCTTCTTCAAGAATTCAAAAAGACCCTTTTATCTCTTTTAATTTTCCACTTTCTATAATTATGCTTTTATTTGAGAGCTTATAGTATCTTGTTGAGATTTTTATGGAATTAATATTACTTGTGAGTCTTTAGGTTTACTTATATATCTTCATGGAAGTTTTTCACTCTATTATCTTGTGATCTACACCTTACACCTATAAATTCCTTGGTAATGACACTAAAAATTACTAGTTTCATTAACCCATTCATTTAATCAACTCATTTTTTTTATGTCATTAAATCCAATGTTATTTTCCAATGGATATATGAAATAAGGTGTGAAATCTATTGCTAACAATTGTGTTTTATGGGGGTTTAGTTTTAATCAACTAATTCTACTATTTTTATATAATCAATTAAAATTTGTATAATTATTTGGAATGAAAATATTATAATAAATAATTGAAATGATTAAGTAAACACACTTTCTTATAAAGAAACACACTCTTGTTATAATGGAATTTACTTGTTATTTGAACACACTCTGCTTGTTAATGAAAACACATTTTAATCTATGTGCTGAATTAAAATTTATTTTAATTGAAATCCTTTTAGAAAAGTAGAATGTTAGAAAAGGATGTAAAAAAAAACTTAAAATAATCATGCATAAAGAGAAATACTTACAATTTAAAAAATCCATACTTATAATGTAAACATTATTAAAATACTTAAATAACAACTAATATAAATATAAAGGAAAAAAACCAAATAAAAATATTGCCTCTTTGGGTAAATGGGACCTTGATTTCCCTTGGCATTGTATCTAAAACACTCTTATACTTTTAGAAACATTCAAATATTCATTTATTATACAATAAAGATTAAAATATATAAAACTCTTACTAACTTCTCTAGTATGCTACTAACATTTTCTTTATCCAAAAACTTTTCTCTCTAACCTCTTACAAATAGTGGGAAGATGTTTTAATACAACATTCCTAAAACTATTGTTTAAACAAACTAACAGACTAATAAGACTATAATTTCAATATATTCTTATTTATAAAATAGAAAAAAGGTTACAAACTTTTTCCATGTTTCAAGGTGAAATGATGGAAAGGCTAGCATAACAACATGCATGCTACAACCTGCTAAAATATCTTTATGGTTACAATAAATTATGATCTGGACACCAAAAAGCCTATAATACACATAGTGGTGATTTTAAAAAACACTACTATAAATATCATATATTAAAATAGAATGTTATATACGTTAAGTGTCTCAATGACCCATGAATGCCTTAGAAAATCCATGAACATTCTAGGTAAGATGTATATAATTATAGATGATCAATAAAATGCCTTTTGAAATATTTTTACATGACTAGAATAATACTAGAACTCACCTAATATACTCTTAAACTCACTTGAAACTCATATGTTGTACTTTAGAGCTTGACTATTGTACTTTGAAACTTCATTATTGAACTTTAGAGCTTTATTATTAGACTCCAAAGCTTCACTATTAGACTGTGGAGCTTCACTGGATGGCTATGATATGTGTTGTAATTTTTTTCAAGGGTTTGATTACTTGCCAAAAACTATATCATTTAATCATGATGCATTCATATAGCCTATACATGAAAAATTGAGGGCTACCCATGTAAAGAGTTAGTGGACAAATAAAGTAACATTGACTCACACATGTTAACTAAGATATAAGTACCTATTATCTATTTTAAATTAGAAATAATCCATAAATACATATCATATCCATTTAAATAAGGGATATTAGTAGGGAATGACATGGTTATTACCTATTTATAATGAGCTATATAATGGACTCATCAAAGATATTGGAGGTTTTTTCACACTATATTTTAGTGAAAGTGAAAATAAGGATCAATAAATTAGAGGTATTACACACCATCCTCACACATTTTATCAAATATGGTGTCTCCCTCAATCCTAAAAAGTGTGTGTTTGTAACCATAGGTGGAAAACACCTTGGTTATATCATTTTTTAGCACAGGATTGATATTGACCTAGGAAAATTTATGTAATAGTAGACATGATCCCCTTAATGACGAGTCAATAATTAGGCATTTATAAGGAAGCTAAGGCCATGTTATGATTTATACCTAACCTTATTTACATAGTTCATCCCATCAATAATTTTCTTTAAAATATAAGTGTCTTGACTTGGATGGGTAATTGTTATAATGTGTTTGAAGTTTTAACACACTTTACTATGTCTCTTCCAACTCTCATGGAACCCATGTATAACAAGACTCTCATACTTTACATTAGGGAACTAATGTTTCTCTCACTACATTTTATCCTAAGAGGATGATGATGGTAAATATCATGCCATATATTTCATAATCCATACTCTTATTTAATATGAGATGCATTATGCTCAAATAAATAAGGAGAGTTTGTACATAGTGCTCCTAACTAAGCAATTATGCTTTACATGCTTAACCAAATGATGAGGGTTATAGTAAGGTCACAATCCATATGAACATTATTAACTCAACTAGATATTTCATAAAATCTTTGGATTTTCATCATTCTTTTGAGTGAATTTAAACTCATGTACATCAACCAAAATTCCATTAAAGGATAAATCATTTTTAATTGGTTGGCATATTCCTCCCTATAAGTTATATATCTCATTGATACCAAATGCTAACACTCTAAACTACACTCTAGGAGGAGGTTGTTCAAGCCTACCTCCAAGTTTTGGGTAACATGTGATTAGCCCAAGGCTATGGGTGACCTATGGTTGGGTTAAACCTCTAGTTTATTGGGATAACTCCTTTGGTGCATCCATTAAGCTAAAACTTAGTAAAACTATTTATTTTTTGGGGTGAAAAGGGATAAATAAATACATAAAATAAACCTAATCTAAATATGGTGATGCACAATATGAGTTATCCACTCTCTTTGACCTTAAAAACACTAACATATAATACATGAATCTAAATCATTGTCTCTAAGATCTTCTACACAATATTTTTTCATATAGAGGATATATTTTATGACTATATCATGAGGTTAATGAAGGTAAAGTCTAGTTAAAGACACTTACCAGTCAAACTTTCACTCTAAGCTTAGCCATTAATACCTTACACATTATATGAACTACATAGATATACTGAAACCTAGGTGAGGAAAGGACATATAATGAGAGGAGATATACCACTTATGAATATCAAATAAATATATACACACTATATACTAACATGAAGAAGTTTCATCAATCTATATAATTAGTTCAAGATGTTTATAAGGTACAAATCTAGGTAGAGTTTCCTCATACCTAGTTGAGGGATGATTACAATGGCCTTAAGGCATAAATATATATGAAATTGAGAAGGTGAGATAGTTAAATATTGTTTTTAGGTGACATGTATATGTCATTAATGACAATAGTCTACTCACACAGTAGTTACAGTAGCCCCCATGCTCTCTCATGTGTTACCTAGGATGGTTGGTGTCTTAAATGAGCATATTTAAGGTGTTGAAGTCTATTTTTAGACAGGGTTAACCCATGAAGATAATATATACAACACTCTTTTTCAATTCCCTCTCCTTATAATAGTTACAAAGCATTTAAGTGTTCAATTAGGCCTCATCCATGAAGCATTTAGTAGCCACTTCCTCCTTACATGTCAAAATGACTTGGAAAACTACCACATCATTCATGGTGGATGGTAAATGGGTCTAATCACCTAATGAGGTAGTTAAATAAGTTTAATTATCATTAATTTACTCCATACAAGCCTTTTACACCCATGAATACCCCCTTTCTATTGACTGAGTAGGCATATTTGACAAGTAGCCTAATATCTTGATTATTCACTATTTGGATGGCTATGAGGATTGAATTAAATCTTAAAAATGATTTAATGAGCCTTATTCAAGCCTAAAAAATATTTTATACCAATACTTAAGTTCCAAAAGTAGCTCACACCTACAATCCTACCTTATATGATTAAGTCACTTCCCTTTAGCACATTTAGACTACCTATTTAGCATAGACTTGTATGAGAATTTTAAAGAATAATTATAAGTGTTTCATGATTTTAGAGGTGAAATATATCTCATAGTACCTTATCCAATTATTTTCAACCCTTGACCAAGTTTTTCACCTTAGATTCTTCTCAAAACCTTGTAAAATTATAGTTTATAGGGGATTAATACATACCAATGCCATGGATAGGATCCCTTAAGAGTTTAATATAGGATAAAAGTGTTTATAAATCCATTACAATGAATTTGGATGCATTTTATTGAATATATTCTTCATTGGGTCACTATTAGGTTTTTAGGGAGGTTTAAGGGGATTTGGACTCTTAACAATGGTTCATAAAGGTTAGGCCCTTAACCTCTGAACCAATACCACTATTTTATTATAGACAAGGTCCTTCAAGTTTCCTAAAGTAATTATCTCCCCATGCAACTATTTCATATATTTATGATCTCATCAAGTTATTCCTCATGTGAGAATTATGTATTTTGTGCACCCATAAGGAATTTTTAGGCCAAATTGACCAACTATGACCTCTCTTCTATAAACCAAAGTTATTCACACACCTAAAATTCCCTAATAAACATATCCATGGTGGTATGAGGTGTTATCTAATCTCCTCCTTGTCCTATGTTTTAGACTTCAAGTATAATGGCTTTGAGAAGGTATTATATCAATAGGCTTAAATGTATGGTTTCTAATTTTTGACGCAAAATTAGAGTTTTGAGGCACTTGGATGCCCTTGGAAATATTAAATACACCTCTTAGGACTTATAAATCACATGTGTTGGCTTGATTGAGCCACTTACCTCTTCTTTGTGTACATATAGTCCTCCACCTAGGCACCTAGGTAGCTTTTCAAGTGAATTTTGGACATATATACCCATATAGGTGGTCACTAATCATTTATTTAATACCTATAGATCCTTTTCCATCCTTAATAACACATAGGGTGTGCAAATTCCTTTCAATTTCTTGCTTACATACTTAGAGTGACTCTTTTAGGCCTAATTAGTACATTGAAAATCTTGTACATGCAAAATAGTAGACCATTTTGGTTCTTATGGGCCCTAAGGAGACCATTAAGACTATTTCATATCCCAATTACCTAATTTGGATGTATTTAAATATGTAATCTCCTCATCAGGTATAAATCAAGGTTTAGGGAGGGTTTTGGAGGTCTACCATCTTAACGATAGTTCATAGAGTAAAGTTCTCTAAACCAAAACCTTTTTCCATTAAAATATATCCCATAAACCCCTCAAAATATTCTAAATATATCTTGGTCCCATGTAAAATTCATGGTGAGATATGAATGAAAGTTGGCAGACATCAAGCTCTTTATTGGGCATTTTGGGTAGGTTGCAATATTAAGTTTTATTCATAAATATGATATAATTACTATAAATATTTACTTCATTAATGGTGAGTGATTATGAGCCCATAATTATTTTAAATATCACTAGTTCTAAGTCTTCCTGCCATGTGAAATATGAGTATTTGAACTGATAGCTCGACATGGTAGCTTAAGATAGTGGAGTCTGTGAGGGTTGTTAAAACAAAAATGACCACTTTTTTACTTTAACATGCCTAAAACATCCTATTTAAGACCTATACCATCCTCTCACACTTTCTCATTATCTTAATTTTTATTGGGGATTTTGGTTATGCCATTAAGATTCAGGTGGGGTTTTGAGTGGTCAAGAATAGCTTTAGGCCTTGTAGACCTAAATTGAGTTCCAAGACCTTGAATGACCTTTAGGAAGTAATTTATGGATTTAATGTCACTAGATAATCCTTTTAAATCTAATATCTTCCTTATATACTTTCCCTCATCAACCCAAAACACCATCTCTACCCCTTTTTCCTTTATATCTACCTTGACTGCCATTGTCTAGTCTGAGTGCTTGAATCAGCTATGTTAGAGACCTAAATTAGGTACTTCTCTAGCCTTATATAGTTATTATGGAGTTTTAAACCCATATAACCTGATCTCAAAAGTTGTTAAAAATCCTTGGATTGGATTCCTTTCAATTCTACTTTCTTTACACTTCTCATTCCCTTGTAGTCAGGCCTCGAGTTTATGAATGACTAGGCCTACATAGACCTAATGTTTAGTTGAGGACCTTCCTTGATAAATTTTAGACTCTAATACTCATATAAATAATTACTATGTTTTCTCACTTCCCCCTTAGATGGTTTCCAGTATTAAATGACCTCCAAAATTATGTCTTCAATTCATATGTATAAGATTGTTTAGGCCTATTTAGGCTATTAGGGTCCTCCTATCTCAATAACTAAATCATATCAATGGGAAAAACTGAGATAATTATAGGAAATAAGTGGGATAACATTTATTCACCTTTATTCCTCACCTCTCTACAAGGTTTTACACTTGAACTCTCCTTATTTTGACCTTGATTGTAACTACCTTTTAAGGCAAAACTAAGACTAATTAGGCCATCCAAGCCTTATCTTATCTCAAAGGATAAAAATACTAGATGAAGGTATTGAGGACCTTTATTAAATATTTTAGAGGTTCTATGATCACCCCTACACCTCACCTTTAGGTAAGGTTCCTCATGTCTTCTTCACTCTGCCTGTAGGTGGTAGTCTTGCACTTTGACTATATAAAAGAGTGTATCTTCCTCTTCATGACAATATTATTTTCATTCATCAGCATTCACGTCCTTATTATGAATTTTAAAATCGTTTTTCTCTTTATACACTTCAAGACACCCTATCATGGCTCCTATTGAATAATTTAACCCCCTAGTCAAATAAGTCAACCCCCCATGTAAGTTTAAAGTTATATAGGCCCCCATAGGTTGATAAATATTCACCATAGTCATAACTAGGGTCAAATAACATGTTTCAATTTGGTCATATGTGTCATTTGTCTTAAGTGCCATTTTATATCACTTTTGGGTCAATTTAATGAAATGTTATGGTTCATATTAAAGTACAAGTGTGCCAAAGTGTTATCCAATATCCCATGTGTTAGGTAAGTGTTAAGAGTCAATTTTGTAACTAAAACCTTGCAGGTTCAACATTAGAATAAAGAGACCACCTATAAAAAAGAGAATTTAGGAATTTTTATAATCTATAAATCAATTTTGGCATGTGTAGAGGATTTATAAGTGTCTCTTCAACTCCCCATAAGTCATCTCTATGCTTGAGAAGCTTTGATAGTTCTAAAAATGACAAAAATAGTTTACCTATCCATCACTCTCTTGTGCAAGTCAAACGAGCCAATTGGTTTGTAGATGGTATGGACATGTTAGATAGAGTTGAGGGGAATGCATATTGTGGATTAAAGTACTCTATTTTTTATCTAATTCTATGGGATTTGTTTTTAGATTGGCAGATGTTTTTCATGAATAATTCTTAAGACTATTAATACCTCCTAATTGATTATGCATTCCAAAAAAATTCAATTTTTCTTATTTATTTACATTATCTAATTTTTCATAATGATGTAAATGTACTGATATAGATTTATCTTCATTTCCACATTGTTTTCATATCATTTGGTATGTGTGAACATGGATCCATAAGAAAGATCACTTCATTGTGATAGTAATGAATCACTCTAATAGTCTAAAAAACATGTTTCCTTAGTGGTAGTTTTGTCTTTTGTAGATGGATTCATATCAAAGGTAAGGTACATATGATTAACCTCCAAAAAGATGGAAGGTCAATTTTCCATGAGGATTTCTCATTTGAGGAAACTTTAGGGTTGATTGAGATAGGCCTCTAATACCATGAGCAAAGACTGAACAAAACCTCAATATAAATAATCATCTACATTCATATACAACCATGTATGGAACATGGAAGAACCATCCAAAACATAAGACATAGGTTAGACTCAACTTAATGACTTGAATGAGTCTCTTAAGTCATTCAATGTTCATAAACCTATAGTCAAGATTGATTCATTGACACCTATGGTCAATTAGAGTGAAGAAGTTGTAAATGAAACCAATTACCTTAAATTTTATGTAATAGGTCTCTAACTAATATAATACCATCTTGTGATGTAGACCTATAAGGTCTAATAAGGTTTTGTGTTTCCATTATTTCAACCTAGAAATAGTATTATCATGTCAATCCAAAGAGTATTTTGTTTGATTAAGAATGGAAGATTATTTAATGGTCTCAACTTAGTCAATTTTATACTAAGGATATTCAGTGATACACAATGTTTTTGAGCTTAAAGAAGCTTATAACTTGCAAACTCCTAGTGCATTGACAGAATAGAGATGGGAGTATGATATGTAGAAATAGGTGAATAATTTCAAGTATGGAATGGTCCTCAATGACCTTAAGAGAATATATAGGTGTGAAAAAAAATTAAACATAAGATAAAGATTATTTAAAAATGTATCCTAAATATTTTAAATATAGATACTAAGAGGGGTTGTATTATTTGTCTTAAAACAATCCTTCAATTTCACTTATCATCTATGAATCATTCATTTACATACATACATTAACCAATACATAAACAAGCATATATCAAAGAAAATAACATAAGAACACATGAGATATGTGGGAAAAAATCTTGGGGGATAAAACATAATAAAAAATAGATTTTACTAAATTATTATAATCAATTAATCAAGATTTATTTAGGTACCAACCCCATAAGGAACACTAACCCCTCACTAGTCAAACACTAACTCAACTAGTCCTATAACAAGCACCAACTTGCAAGGAGGCACCAAAACCCTACGTAAATCAACACCAACTCAGTCATTGGAACCTTTCATCACCTTTGGACACCTTTTTCTCACTCAACTCAAGCTTACCACCTTCTTTTTCTCTTCTCACTCTTTGATCTTTCTTAAATGACCTAATTGGCCTTCTCGCTCAACTATCCCTTTCCTTTGTATAATTAGGTCATATGAACTTGCTCATCTCTTGTAGAGACATATCTAAAACTTCATGACATTATCAATACATATATATAATATTATTAAATCCCTATACCTATTTTCCAAACATTTATATCATTTTCTCATCTCCTTAATATTCTAACTAATCAAATTAGGCCTATTAGACCTTTTTATACTTGACTCTTACTCTCACCCATCTTGGTCAAGCATAAACCTTTCTATACTTGAATAATCCTTGGAATAGATTGAAAGACATGTTTAACAAGTGAAAAACCCACTATATAGTTTTTTAATCATCCATATGAACCAATACCACCATTAGGCCTAATAGAGACCTAATGCAATTAGGTCTTCTCAAATCACATGTTTCACCTTGGCCATCTTGGAACAACTTGAGCCACCAAAAATGAATGAAAAACTTCACACACACTTCAATTATACCTTTTATAAGCCTACCTTAGATCCCTAACACCATTTAGTACATTTCACTCCTTGAACCACACCATTACATCTACTTATAATTAGAACTTATCACTAACATAAAGTCTACCTTGAATATCCTAAGTATACACTCAACTTTGCCACATAACCCAATTGATAAATCAAATGATAAAACCTACATGACCTCAATATCATCATCATTTTCATTATAATTCACCACATAGGTTAAAATACCTCAAATTTTTCAATTTCATATGCTCACTCAAAACATCTTGAAACAAATACATTACTTGGTTCAATAACAATATTGGTCTTACAAACCAATCTCATTTCTTCACTCTATACAAACCTCACTATATTAGACAGGTCCTTTTGAAAGCAAATTTTTTATTGTCAATTAGAAAATCCAAATCTTCTCTTCAAGGGGGAAAGGTGATATAGGTCTTTAATAATAACCCCATGTATTTGGATCTATCCCTAATCCACTGCAACCCATCCCTAAACTCATTCTCACTTCTATCTGGTTTTCTCACTATCTTCCTCATTAGGCCTATTTAGTGATAGGTCAACTTTCATGAATATTTTAGCATATATAAGTTTTTAAACCTACATATAAACCACCATGGTCATAATATATAGGTCTTAATATTCAACCTCCAATAACTTTCATGCTTTGACCTGGTTAACCCTGCTTGTTATATCAAAAAATTGAGAAATAAGGGGTTTCTTATAGCTTCCATTCACTCTTCTAATAGTAAAATATTTCCTAAATAAACTTGGGAGAGTCCTATACATGATTCAATCATCAAAATAGGTCATCCAATCCATTTTGAGCCATTTTCAACAAGATCTTTCTTATTAGGTCATTATGAAGGTTTTAGGAGGGTTTAGACTGCCTTTCATTCTTAACATTTATTCATAAAGGATTGCCCCTCAAATCCAAAACCAATTCCATGAAATTTTATCTATAAACCTTCCCCAAATTCCATGAACTTATTAATATCTCATGAAAAATTTTCATATGCCAATGAGCATAAGAAAATTCTTCTCGAGTCAGTTATACCTCATCATGTGCACACAAAAAGATCTAAAAACCAAATTTGATATTTTATCCTTCAATATATGACTTATAATTGAAAAAACTAATTTAAATAACCTATCACACATATTAAATGATCTCATTATCTCTATCACCTTGGAAAATTATCTTGACCCCTCATTAGGCCATACTAGGTCTCTTTGCATACTAGGCCTAAACCTATAAGACATACTTAGACCTTGAATACACCTTGAAATACCTTGTAATAATCTCAACACCTAATTATCATGCCATATTACCTAATAACACATTCAAACATATTCAATCTTCTTCTCATAATCCTTAGACTACTCACCTCAACATACTACCAGACATATGCCTTCTCACTAGGTCTCTTCATGCAAAGACTAAGCCTTAAAACTAACCTTGGAACTCTAATGAAAGTTTTTTTGCCTCTTTCTCATACTTACAAAAATTTATAAACTCTATCATGTATTTTATCTTGATCTTGAAACATGTCATCAACCTTAAAAAAGTTAGCAGATTACCTTCAAATTCTCTATCAATAAAGAGACAACAAGTTGCCTCAAATTCTCTCTTATCATAAGACTACATACCACTTCACCATGCATGACATAAAATATAAACTTTAACTTTGAAATTAATTAACTCCATCTTGAATTTAACATTTATGACTAGATTAATGCCATAATACCAATAATAAGAACATACTTCAATAATCTACCCCTTTGTCATTGATTGTAAACACTTAAACAAAGCTGATCATTCACATCTCCCCAAGCTAGAACTTCTTCAAACTAACCTTTTCTCCCAAATTGTAACTTTATCCCCCTTTGAAATTAATGACAAAGGGTCATTTCTTAACAACTACCATCTGATCCTTGGACATAAAACATGCTTTCTTCCCTAAACAAAATCAATCTTCCTCTGATCAACCAAATAAGAACTCATCTCATAGAAGTACCCAACCAATCTCCCATTATCTCCATGAGATATTTAGTCACTATCATGAATGTGAGTTGGTTTTATCAAGTCATCATATAAGTTATTTATAACCCATCTCTTGTAATCACACCTTCAATTAGACTGTTAACTAAACCTTGGATCTGAACATTAACAAAGAACACAATGTTCCCCTTAAGACCAAACATCTTTCATGATTATGCTCACTAGTTGAGTGCCTCCATGAAACCTAATGGATTCACATATATCTTGGGTAATAAAACAACATGAACTCAAGAGATTCCCAAATCTCCATGTCCTTACTAGACTAAACTTTCTTCATGATCCTCTTAGGCTTGAATTCTTTAATATCCACTTGAATAACATTATGCCTTGGTTTATTTGTCTTGAGATCTTTATCCACAATTTGAGATGATAGGGATAATTCTTGACACTCCTTTGCATCTAAACTATGTTCCATCATGGAAAATTATCCATTTGGACTTGTATACTAGTCATTATTGACTTTATCTATCTTTTATTTCCACACATTGTCTTGTCTTCTTTATTTCACTCTAAGAGCCTAAAATTTCTTATTTTGACTTCAGAATACATGCTTATAAAATATTATAATATGACCAACCTTTTGATAATTGAAACATACTATCCTTTTTGATGAAAACACACCATGGCCCATACCTATTTACTGATGACTCTCCTCATATTTCTAAGCATATTCATTTTTGGATGGCCTTATATAATGCCTTATTATATGACCAAATTAGTTAAATGAATAACAATAACCATTGAAAGGGTTGGCATACCTTATAGTATTAATATGCCTAATAGGATTAGTCTTCATTCTGCTAACACCATCTTTCCTTGATTAACCATTGACCTTTAAGGTTTGATTCTCCTTGATCAAATTAGCACTCTTCTTTTGGTTCTATTGAAACCAAGATCTATTTCATCATTATCAATATTTTGAATACTCAAAATGTTTTATATATCATTCGTACTCATTCAAAATTTACAAAATACTTCACCTTACTTGATACCTGATCCAACTCAGCTCTCAGATAATCCATTTCAATTACATACCTTACACATTCTTCTTCTTTTGCCTTAAGGCTTACAATCACAATCTCAATTTGAGTCTTCACCTAATTTGGTGCTCAATATATCTTGAAAAAAATTGATTTGATCCTCATAGTCTTTGATCAGAGACATAATCACCTTATTCTTATTATTTACCATATTTAGTTCTTTTAGAGCATTAATCAACTCAACCTCAAAGTCTACTTCATCTCCTTCTTCATATTAATCACCAATAGTACCTCCAATCAATATGGACTCTTATTTATTTGAACATATTGATTCCTCATCCATGAAGAGAACTTCATTGACTTTAGGACCATCATATTCATGGTCACTCTCAGAATCACTTCTCTCAATCTCATCAGATGATTTGAAATCTTCCTTCATGTAAAATCTTCTTTTCTTCTTGAAATTTTTCTTCTTTTCATCGTACTTTCTAAATATTTTCTTTCTCTTATCAAACCTATAAGACTTATTGTCATCATCATGACCTTCATCATGATATTCATCATCTCTTGCCTTATGCTTATGAGGGAATTTTTAGCAAAGTGTCCAATCTTTCCATAATCAAAGTATTTAAAGGGCAACTTACCTTATATTTTCCTAAATTTGTTTTCAATTTTCTTGTAAACATAGATATCAACTCATCATCATCAATATTATAATCATAATTTTATTTAACCTTATTACCTTGTGTCTTCTTATCTTTTGACTTCTTTTCTTCCATGAATGCAACTTCCTTCTTTGCAGGTCTTCCTTCACTTATCCTCATCTCATAGGCTATTTTACCTTAGAGTCTCCCTCATGGATATTATTCAACTTACCCCACATTTATTTATAATACATAAAATTCATCACCTTCACATGTTCTGCCTTTGATAGGCCACACATAATACCATTCGTTACTTTTGAATTATTGTCACTAGCCTTATTACATGATGCATATGTAGGAGGAATAGGGGGTAAAATATATTTTTCCAAGATTGATTTCCAAACATCATTACCCTAAGAAATTAAATATGTTTTCATAATAACACTCCAAAAATCATAGTTAGATCCATTAAATAATAGATCCTTACTTGTATAGAAACCACCTTGAGCTTGACTATCCATCTTCGCTTACTTAGGATCTCCTTTAGGATATTAGGCCTCCTTCAAAGGTGTGATCTAATAACAAATATTGGAATTACATGTAATGAGAGTGGAGGGGGGGGGGTTAATCAATTTCCTTAAAACAATCCTTCAATTTCACTTATCATCTATGAAGCATTCATTTACATACATACATTAACCAATCCATAAACAAGCATCTATGAAAACAAACAACATCAAAACATAGGAGATATATCAGAAACCCTCTTGGGGTATTAAAAACACTAAATCATAACTTGTAATATAGTATTATAAGTAATTAATCAACAAAATTTAGTAAGTCACCAACCCCACAAGGAGCACTAACCCCTCACTAATCAAACACCAACTCAATTAGTCCTTTAGCAAGCACCAACTTATAAGGAGCTACCAACCCCTTAAGTCACTCAGCACCAACTCAGTAACCTAGAACCTATTATCATGTTTTGACACCTATTTCACACTCAATTGAAGATGACCATCTTCTTTTACTCTTTTATATCTTTTATCTTTCTCAAATAGCCTATTGGGCCTTCTCACTCAACTAGCCCTTTCTTTGGCAGAATTAGGTTATATGACCTTAATCATCACCTATAAAAACATATTTTTACTTCATATATTCTTAATAAATCTCTATGATAGTATTCAATCCCTATACCTATTTTCTAAACCTTTATATCATTTGCTTATCTCCTTAATATTTTAACTAGTCAAATTAGGGCTATTAGACCTTTTTATACTTGACTCTTACTCTCACCCATCTTGGCCAGCAATAAATATTTTCATACTTGGATAATCCTTGTAATATATCAAAAAACACATTTCACAAGTGAAAAACTTGCTATATAGGTCGTTCACCATCCATAAGGACCAATACCACCATTAGCCCTAATAGAGACCTAATGCAATTAGGCCTTCTAAAAGCACATGTTTCACCTTGGCCACCTTGGAACAACTTGAGCCTCTAAAAATGAATGAAAAACTTCACACACACTTTAATTATACCTTTTATAATATTACCTTAGGTACATAACACAATTTATTTCATTTCACTCCTTAAACCACACCATTAAGTCTACTCACAATTAGGCCTTCTCACTACCAAAAAATCTACTTTGAATATCTAAAGTATAAACTCAACTTTGCCACATAACCCAATTAACAAATCAAATGGATAAAACCTCCATGACCTCAGTATCAACATCATGCTCATTAGAATTAACCAAAAAGTGAAAAATGCCTCAAACTAATCAATTTCATATGCTCACTCAGAACATATTAAAACAAATAGATTACTTAGTTCATTATCAATATTGGTCTTATAGACCAATCTCATTTCTTCACTCTACATAAACCTCATCATGTTAGAAAGGTCACTTTGAAAGCAAATTTTTTTCTTGTCAATGAACAACTCAAACTATTCTCTTAAATGGGGAAGGTGATATAGGTCTTTAACAATGACTCCATGCATTTTGATCCATCCTTAATCCAATACAACCCATCCCTAATCTCATTCTTACTTTTGCCTAGTTTTCTCATTGTCTTCCTCATTAGGCCTATTTAGTGATAGGTCAACTTTCATGACTAGTTTATCATACTTAAGGTCTAAAAACTACTCATACACCACCATGGTCATAATATATAGGTCTTAAGCTTTAACTTCCAATAAATTTCATGCTTTGACCTGGTTAACCCTACCTTTTATATTGAAAATCAAAAAAATAAGGTGTTTTTTGTAGCTTCCATTCACTCTTCTAATAGACCAATGCCACATATAGAAACCTATGATATTCCTATACATTATCAAATTATCAAAATATGTCATTCAAACCATTTTGATCCATTTCCAACAAGATCTTTGTTATTAGATCATTGTGAGGGTCTTAGGAAGGTTTAGATTACCTTTTATTCATAGCAATCATTCATAAAGGATTTCCCCTAAAATCCAAAACCAATGGTAGGAAATTTGAGCTAGGAACCTTCCCCAACTTTCATGAACTTATTAGGATCTCATGAAAAGTTTAAATTTGCCAATGATCATTATAAAATTCTTCTCAAGTCTATTATACCTCATTTTGTGCACATAGAAGATCTCAAAACAAAATTCCATACTTTATCCTTTAGTATATGAACTTATACTTGGTCAACATACTTAACACAACCTCTCACACCTATAAAAATTATTTCATGATCTCTATCAACTTTTAAAATGATTTTGACCCCTCATTAGGCCATAATAGGTCTCTTTGCATACTAGGCCTAAACCTTTAAGCCATACTTAGACTATGAAGACACCTTGAAACCTATTGTAATGATATAAAAACCTCATTATCATGTCATATGACCTCATAAAATTCCCACGCACATCCAATTTTCTTCTCATAAGCCTTATAATACTCACTTCAACATGCTACCAGACCCATGCCTTCTCACTAGGTCTTTTCATGCAAGGAATAAGCCTCAAAACTAACCTTAAAACTCTACTGAAATATGATTTGCTCTTCCTCATGCTTAAAAAAAATTATACACTCTTTCATGCCTTTTATATTTACATTTAAACATGTCATCAACCTCATAAATATTACTAGGTTGCCTTCAAATTCTCTCTCAACAAAGAGACAATAGGTTGCCTTTAAATTATCTCCTATCATAAGACTATATACCACTTCACCATGAATGACATCAACTATAAAATTTTAATTTGACCTTAATGACCTCTATATTGACTTTGAAATTAATTACAACATCAATTCCATAATACCAAAAATATAACATACCTCAACACTAATACCTCTGCAACATATTCCTTGAGCAACTATAGGTGATTCTAATGACAAGTGTGAAGCCCAATCTAGAAGGGCTAAATAATGACTAGAAAATAGTGAATGATAAGTGGTCTAGGAGAAAAAATCAATTGAAGGGTTTATGAGGTCTATTATAACCTTGCTATCACCTTTTTATGACAATGTAAATATGTCAAGGGTCCCTACTATAGTTTCAATCAATCAATTGGACTCATCACTAGAGGATAGTTTCAAAGAGGAAGGTGAAGAGATACTACACCAACTAAAAGGATAATTGTGAAATTAAGATGGAAACTTGTCCAAGAACACTTAATAAATTATTTTCCACCTCATTATCTCATGTTGTAACTAGTTTCCATAACTTACACATGGAATTTTGACCTTTCCACTTCTCTTCTTCTTTCTCTTCTCCTTTGTTCTATAAATGCAAGTTATTTTGGCATTTATATATAGTACACATCTAGTATGGTGAATCCCTACTAGTTTGGCACCTTGTTTTGATTTTTTTGAATATGACATTTGAAGTTTATTTTATCTCTATAATCTCTTTCCTCAGTGTGTTAAGTGGTGTACTTGGATTGTAAGTGATGACTATGTTTTCCTTGATTCCATGATACCCTTGCATGTTTTGTGTGATGTATATCTCTTCTAATAGGTCTCATAAAGTGTATGTGCTTGTTGAGTGTTTTTTGAAGTGTGAGAGGGACTAGTAGTGTCTATTATTAGACCTTTTCACCCACATCTATATTTTCATATCAATATACCTCTATGAGAAATACTTATGCTAAAAGCTCAATGAGTTAAGGTCAATTTTGGTAGTCTTCATCCTTAGTTCACATGCAAGTGTGTTTGTGGACTAAAATTTTAGTGTATCACCTCATTAGTATGTCATTCCATTTTGTTTATATATTCATTTTTCACCCCCAATAAAATAATTAGTGTAGGTGATATGCTATCAAAGTTTAATTTAGGGAGCTAGCCCTTAAACTTAGAGGTTTACCTCTACTATAGGCAACCCACAAGCCTAGAAGTAATTCAATTCTTCATTAACTATATATTAGGATTGAATAACCATATCTAAGGTGAAATATTGAGTGAAAATATCTCCTTATCTCAATCTACCCTCTTCTTATAGTCAATCTTATAGGTACAATTTTGAGTTCCTTAAACTGTGAGTGAGAAGGTGAGATGTGGGATGGTGTTTCATTGTTTTCTTGAATGAAACAAACATTTGGCTGACATATCATTTCTCCTTCTAATCTTATAAACCTATTTATCTTAATCATACCCTCAATGTTTCCCATACTCTATAATCGCAGTCATGTGTGCATGAAAACCTTGACTGGGCTCTCATATTGGGGTGGTTGATGTGTTGATCCTTAATTCTCAACCTCACATAGTTATTTATAGGTCCTTATGAATATTCAAGTCTAATTAATTTCTTCAATACTCTATCCTAATATTCTTTCATTTGTTTAGTTTGCGTAAGAGGCCACTTTTGTTAGGACTATGAGGGGCTTATTGTTCTAGGGTTTAGGATGATAGTGGTTATGAGTATAGGGAAGTGAGGGGCATAAGGATAACAATACAAATTTTGACCCTAATATGGATCCAATTCATTTTTTAACCTATCTTTATGGTTATCCATAGTTACTATAATGACAACCTATTCCACTTGCAATGAGATTACATGTATGAATGATAGACATTTTAAAAATAAGACCTTGAAGGAACTCTTTGACTTGATGATTCAGCTAATTATTTTAGGAAAGATAAGGTTTAAATTAACTACAATAACTCATCATCCAATTAAAACCATTATTCACTTCCAAATATAAGCATTGAATACTTTGTAACATGAGGAAACACTACCTATAACTTACATAGTTGACAATTTTAAGGTTATATTGCTCTTACAACCTCACATGTGTTAACTAGGGGTAGATATTTCCATAGAAGGGCCTTAAATATTTGTATAATACATGCACAATCACTTTTTTTATCAAACAAGTCCAAAATGTACTAAAACCATTCCAAATTTGACCCCTACACAAATGAAGAAAATAACTTTGACTACTCAAATTCTTAACTATTGTTCATAGAGAATAGGCCATGAATATATATATTAATTCCTAGGATATAAATTTCACGATACCCCCTTCCTCTACCCAAAATATTAGCTCACCATCTCTCTCCTATATGAACTAATAAAAAACCTAAATTATTATCCATAGATACCAAAGATCTTGGTGGAGAAATGGAAATGGTTTTGGACCTATCTTGCACATTTTTAACATGAAAATTATATAAAATACCTACCATGAGACCTAATTAAATGTCTAACCTCCCTTTATATTTACTTGACCATACAGATCTGTACAAGCCTATGAAACACCTACAAACACCTTATTTTCCTATATATTCTCAAGATTCAAACCTTAAAATTCCATTTTAGGATGAGATGAGGGAAAATATAGGTTAATTAATATTTAAAAATATATTATATAATTAGGGAAGTTGAAAGGATGCATTTATACACGTGTGGGACTCATTTGATAAGTGAAAGATGTGTTTAACCTCAAAAATGGATCCTTTTATGCATATGAAATCACCTTAAAATGACAATATGTTTGAAATGAGACCATTTTATGACCTTTGTAAATAATATGACATTAAAACATTCCCATTTAAAAAGGATTACAATGAAAGTAGACTCATATAACATGTTTTAAGGGTCATGATGGCTTAGAGGGTGAATCAATGTTTGAAATAGGCTTGGATAAGTAAACCATGGAGAATGGCTTTAGATACATCCTAAGACCTCCTGTTATGACTAAAATGAGGCTTAGACACCCATAACATATTATATCAAGGTCTTTCTTCAAGAAATGTCTTAAAATAAACCTAAATGTAATGTGAACTAGAAACCTCAAACTTTCCAAATTACCTTAACTTCTGCTAGGAAACCTTAATCTTGTCAAATAAGGACTTGAACATTCTCTATGCTTCAAAAGGACATGAAAACTCTTCCACTCATTCAGGGACCATCATGAGGACTTGTCACATCATCCAAAGGTCTAAAACAATTATGACATGAGGATCCTCCATGTAAGTTCTAGCACATATACTAACACCTTAAACAAGGCTAAAGAGGCTTAAAATGAGCAAAGAAGACATTAAAAGGTCTAGAACACCATATACAAGCTTGGAAGGGTTTTCATGGATTTTTTTTTATTTCATGGGTTGACATTTATCCTAAGAGACCAAATTTTCAACATTTTTGGTAACTCATAGGGGGTGACCAGCTTCCTAATCAAGAGAAACCATTATCAATGCATGATAGACATAATACTCAACTAATATAACCTCCTTATTTAGACTGATAATCAGATCAATACTTTATAAAAATTCTAAGACTAAAAAAACTCACAAGACACAAGAAGAAGTAAGGAAAAATAACCAAGATACAAAACAAGAGATCAATACATAAACATGTAAGGAAGCTACAAGACATGACACAAAGCAACTAAGGAAACTAACTACACTTGTCCTGATACACTTATTAGAATCCAGACAAAGATAGCCTATTAAAAAAAATAACCTAATCATAAATTCTTTCTCCTCTAGGATCAAATGGGAAGCTCCTTTGATCATTATGGCACCATGAAGTCATATTTCCATATGATGACTAGATTCTAATCAGGTCTTGCTCATTAAATGATGATTTCCACTTGCAATTAGAGATATTGACATGCTCATGGCTTCTTATAAGGGAAACTAGACTCTCTTTCTCCATTCTAAAGTGCATGTGTCTATTATGTGAATCCAACACACATTCATAATCATCCTATACTTTTCTACTTTGCATTAATAACCCCAACTCTGCCTCACACATAATTTGCTCCTGATCAAGCCAAATAGTTTGAAGTGGCCCTTCCATCATGCTTAGAGAGTTGTCTTCAAGGATATATTAATCTTGTTTGACGGAAGCTCAATCCCAAAAAGGTTCATTTTCATTTTCCAAGAGTTAAGAGGCATCTTCAATTATAAGGAGGGGTTGATAAAAAAATTCAAAGACCTCAAACAAGTCATCTTCACATGAAACAACTCCTTAGGATGGCATGGTTGGAGGGATATCTTCCTCTTATTTGATGAGACTACCTTTCTCATTCTAAATTATATCATGGAAAGTTTCAAATAGAGAATAACCTAATATTTTGATTTCAAACAAGTCCATTGGGTGATCCTCACATAGCCCTAGTTTTATTAGACTATATTACTTTAGAGGGGTTGATGTAGTAGGCATAATAAAAATTGAGACATTACCTCTTTGACCATACTCATGGAGTTATAAAACAATTTATGCCACCTTTGATGTACCATTACAATTTATATCATCTATCATATCAATTTGATCAACTTGTATAACATCAAAACAACCTCATTCTTCAACCTCACCTATTAGTCTACATCTTGCTTGACCCACTAAAATGTCTCGAGGACTATCATGATGTTTTAAAATAGTTTCAAATTGAAAAAATACCCCAATCCTATACTTTTTAGGACTTTCATGATGAACATTAGATGCAATGTCATTAAATAAATATTCAAATTCATATTCTCCTTATCCAATGGGTCTACATTCGACTTGGGGGTCATCTTGATCACCTTGATCTTCTTACAGTTCACTATCTTCTGAACTCTTGAAGGTTGAGTTATTTATCTCTTCACTAAGAGGTGTACCAATGACAATTCCTTCCTCAAGTTCACTTAAGTCAACTTCATTAGTTTACACCTCAAATTGACATTATTGACTTTCCTCCTCAAGGATAGGCTCTTTTTCAAGAAGTAAAATGGGAGATTTCTGAAAGAAATATAGAAGAGGGGTCAAGTTTAGTTGTGTTATAGAAACTTCACTCTTATCATTAAAATTATCAGCTTTGATAACTAACACGTCATCTATATTCTACATATTGTCTTGAATGGATTTATATGATGGAAATGCTTTAGGTTCTTGAGGAAGGAGGGATGGGAATTAAGTGGTTTCATATTTCTCTTTGGATTTAGTCTCTTGGTGCATGTTTGACTTATCTTCCTTTCCCCATGAATGTGCTACTTATTTCTAAGTTATAACCTTGGATATATAAACTTATTATATTATATGTGTTTTAACTTGGGGCATAAATGAAGTCACATTCTATAGAGATTGTATTACTCTTGTAGTTAACACTAACTAAGATAAGTGTATATTTTTAATTTTGACTTCTCTAATTAGGTGAACTTTAAATTTAAAGTTTTAACCAATAAAATATATCCTCAAGTTGATTGGGAAGTGAATGGCCCTACAAGGTATGATCTTAACCATGAAATTCATCCCTCTCAATACACACTTCTCTCCTTTGCATAGTTTCTTAAATGGATCTCCAAGTAGGGAAAGCTTAAGGAGCATGTGGGTAACTTGGAAGGTTTTGACATTCACTTGCTTGGGTACTTTGAGGAAGGATGGGATACTCAAAAGATTAATAATATGGGATGGAGGAGGGAACATAAGGCTGGTAAAATTGTATTTGATTCCCCTCATGGACTAATATCTTATCCTTTATGGTTGAAATCATACCACCTATATATAACATATCACTGGTTGACCTTGATTGATTCTCCTTCATAATAGATGCCCATTCTCTCTTGACTTACTATAATGAGGATATATTACTCCTAATTAGGTGACTAAGTATCTCTTATCCATAACTCCTTTGTCTATCAATCCCCACCATGTACTTTTATAGCTTAAAAGAGTTTGCTTAAAGTTTTATATGGACTAGTTTAGGAAATGGTTAGGCTGACTAGGAACATCTTGAAATTACCAAAACTGATTAGGATTATAGTTAGGTTGTGAAGGGGTTGATAAGTTTCACAATGAGATCAAGGGTGAAAATATTGGTCGTAAAGAGGGTCATAAGATTGAGTTAAGCCATCATGTTGTTGATAGGGGTCAATATAAGACTGGTAAGGCCCCTGATGAGGTAGGTATAGGACATAATGTTATTGATAAGAAGGTGTAGGATATAAATGTGTTTCATATGAAACCATTACACATCATGAAACAACTAAATAACAAAGTGGATTACCAATAACAAGATGTTATTGTTTCTAATGCAAAATTGCTTTCTACATTTAAAGAAGAAATAAGAAATTGAAAGAAAAGGTTAAGGCTAGAAGTACCTGATAAAGTCGTGCGCACCGAAATCAGACGTTGAAAGATTCTCCTCTTTTGCTGTGGAGGAATGACACCTGCGAGAAAGAGACTAAAACACGGGAAGACGTTAGTCAAAGATATGGTGGGTTGTCAGGCGAACGCCCGATCCCGGAAGTACGAAGACTCCCTAGAAGGATATCAACCCACTGATAAAAAAGAATAGAAAATTGGATGAAAGTAGATGATAATGACAGAAATAAATGATAGAAAAATAAAGAGCATACCTGATATGCAGCACTGTTCTGCATAGTCACCGGCGTCGGTCTCTGTGGTGCCGGTGTCGGTTAGGAAGGTGCCGACGTCGGTTAAGGTGCCGTCATCGGTCGGGGTAGTGACCGGCGTCGGTAGGGGCAGGTTCTGGGAAAGTCTGGATAGGTTCGAGACAGGGCTGAACAGAGTCGGGACAGGGCTGAACAGAGTCGGGACAAGGCTGAACAGAGTCGGGACAGGGTCTGATAAGGTCAGGGTAGGGTTTGATAAGGTCAGGGTAGGGTTTTGGACAGAGTCGGGACAGAGTCTGGGAGAGTCGGGACAGGGTCTGAGAGAGTCTGGGGGAGTCGGGACAGAGGTAGGGGTAACAAAACTGATAAATAATAACTAAGAAAGAAATGAAATAAACAGAATAATACTTACCTGGTAGAAGTCGCGATGAAAGCCATGGTGTGCAGATTAGTTGATGTCGTAGTGTTGATGATTGCTCGGAGTTCGCAAGTTGATGGAGGAGTTCGTAGGTTGGTTGCTCAGCGTTTTTGAATAGCGTTTGGGGATCCTGGCTCAAATGGCTGGCAGAGGTTGATGAAGGCGGGGGACGGGGACGGTTCCAGAAACGGTTTGTCAACCGTTTCGGGAAACCGAATGGTAACTGATAATGGACCAGGGGAAGGTGACCGACATCGACAGGATTGCCGACGTCGGCCGATAGGTGACCGACGTCGGCGACATCGGTCGGGTAAAGACCGACGTCGGCAGGTGCATAATGGGTATAGAGTCTAGTTTTAGCTCTGTGCTCATCTTTACATGCTGCCAAGGTCAAGGTTGGTGAAACAAGTGATCGACAAGGGTTCAATAGGCAAAGAAGAATAAGACGGGGAAGGACCAGGGGAGTCGACATGATTTTGGTGTCTACATTTGCCCCTTTTTGTCTTGTTGGTTGTTCTGGACAAACTGCAAGACAAAAATAGGAGTGAGTGCCCCAGGTGAGGGATAAGGTTGATTTCGTCTTGTTGGTTGTTCGAATGAACTGCAAGACAAAATAGGAAGCGAAATGCCCTGAGTAAGGATGAGGTATTCCCCCTCAAAGTAGGAGTCGAGGGAAGGGAACCGAGAATCGGGTGCTGATTTGATAAAGAGCAGATAAAAAAGGGGTGAGGGTGAACGCTGCAAAGGTCATGATTGCACGCATACCACTGCACGAGATGGTCAGGTCAAAAGTGTCGCAGGTCAATGGTCGAGGAGTGCCAAAATCAAAGTAATCGGGCCCCAGCATTTAGTCGTCTACTGATCGGGTCACTCAATCTAAGCTGAAGCTCCAAATGGTCATCGTGTTCTAGGTATCCCGGGCTCAGGAAGTGCTCCTAAAAACGCGAAAAAGTCACAAGTAGTGCAGATCAACCGGTGTGCGATCCTATACTTGTGAGGGTCCAAAAAGGTCTACGCACAATTCTGCTAACCAGTCATGAGGTACCATACATGCAAAAACAACCAAGGCAACAATGTCTTGGAAGTGGTCGAGGTCGGAGGAGATAGGCATGATCTCCAATGGTTGGTGGTCGATGGATGGATGAATGGATGAAAGGATGCGGCTGAGCTAACCCCAGAAGACCCCATGTCAACTGAGTGCTGCCTACATAGCCCTGGTGATAGGGCCTCAGGCCGATGTAGTTCTCCCTAGAAGGGAGGAAGGGTCAAAGGGATGGTGAGGAAAAAAAAGATGTTGCAGCCTTTTCCAAATGGTGTATTCTGCAACATTGGTTGAGGGGTTTTTCATCCCTAGCAATATTCCATATGCGTGATGGATGTATGCTAAAAATGAATTGAGGTCTATTTATGCTTCAGCAAGTATTGGTTTATGCTTAACATAAATTGGGTCGAGTCGATAGTTTCCATGTGTATTGGTGTCCATAGAAACTAGGGGGAACAGGGTAGGTCATGTTGATGGTCTGAAAAGAGAGTTGAGCTGAGTTGATCGACAAGTGATGAAGGTGAATGTGACCAAAGTGCAGAAGAAGTGAAAAGCATATTGCTCTTTTATTGACAAGGACCAAAAATATAGCATAGATAGGGGTTATGAGAACCAAGAGCCCCATTCATGCGTGACGTCGTTGACCATAGTTATGTTAGAGCGGTAATCGAATCACTGAGACATTAAAGTGAGCTCGAAGTCCCTTGAGTAGGTAATAGGAGGAAAGAGGGTAACCCATTTTAAGAGCAGAGATAACTTTGCCTCTTTTTATAGGAGACCCTGAGACAACTACAAGTCAAGTCCGTGACTCGTTTTTTTTTTTTTTTTTTTTTTTTTTTTTGGCGCAGACTGATCAATGCAGGAAGCCTGCATAGAGATGTCATTTGCTGTAGTGGTCAGGTTGTGAAGCTGATTGATGCGGGAAGCTCCTAAGAAAAGTGTTGTTTATTGCCAGAGTAGTCATAGCCATCCTTCGAGGGAGTGGTCTAGATTTTTGTTTAATATAAAGGCTTTTGAATAGCTGTCCTTCGAGGGAGCAGTCTATTTATTACAGCAATGATAGTACAGCTGTCCTTCGAGGGAGCAGTCTATTTTTTGTTTTTTTTTTTTGATTTTTGATTTGGATATTGATATAGTGACCATGGATATGTTTTGACATCTTGATTTGTTTTTATAGAAATGTGAGTCATGGACAAGACTGTAGAAGGTCAAGGGCTCCCTTTTATTAGGACAAAGCATCCATGTATCATAAAAGGGTTATAGGAGTTGTTAAGAGGAATAGGGTTGAAAGGAAGTAGGATTAAGAGGACGAGGATTGTTCAAGGGACGAGCTCAAGTTAAGTGTCAAGTGGACGAATACTCGACTAGCAGTAGAACGGTCGCAGATGCAACGTATTAAGAGGCTCAGGTTCTAGGTGTCCATCAAGAGAAGATAGATGATAAGTCCCTGATCCATACTTGTGCGTGATAATAAAAGGTCCGAGTCAATTAGGAGCAAACTTGCCTCGTTTACTTCACTCCATATTGGTCACGTGTTGATTGATGAGTGGACGTGAAGTTGACTGATATGGTCGTTGATTGATCGAGACTGGTTGAATGTGTGGATAAAAAGGTTGGTCAATGTTTGATTGAGATTTGGTCGTTTGATAGTTGGTCAATGGTTGGTCGAGGGTTGATTGGTTGGTATTTGGTCTTTGGTTGGGTCGAATGTTTGGTTGAGGTCGGGTTAAATGTTTGGTTGCTAGTCTGGTTGAGGCTAAGTTGAAAGAGTGATTGATATGTGGTCGAGACTGTGTTGAAAAATTGGTCGAAGTTTGGATGAAGGTTGAATTCCCCCAGTGGCTAGGGAGAATGTTTGATGGATTGGTTAAGGTAGGTTGAGGTTTAGTGGTCAGATGGACTGTGTTGATGTCGAATAAGGGGGTTAAAGGTGATAAAGGAACCAGAACCTGGCGTGGAGATCCCGATTTAGGTGATGAGGTTGGAGATGTATGAGTTGGTGTTGATGATTTGTGGGAGGGAAGGTCTAGAGGATCCTTGATGAGAAGGGAATCCTTTCTCCGTTGGTGATGAATGACAGCTTTAAGAGCGCAACAACGCTCAGTGTCATGTCTCGGAGTATGATGATAGTGACAGTATTTAGAGTTGTCGAACCAAGAGGGTCTTGATCCGAGAGTTGATGAGAGGGGCGGTGTTGAAGGCTTGATAATGTGGTCAAGAAGAGAGGTGTCATTCCCCAGACATTGGCGAATGGCGACCTTGAGGGCACAACAATGCTCCGTGTCGTGTCCAGGTGTGCGATGATACGCACAAATACGAGTGTCGTTGAACCAAGGTGGTTTAGGTCCGAGAGAATGATATGGTTTGAGAGGCGGAAGGTTGAGGCGAGATGACTGCAATAAGTGCCGTAACAACAAGGTATAAGAACCTACTAACAGGTCTGGATATTTTATTGCAGTGAGGGTTGATGACGTTGGTTTAAGAGGTGTAAGAGATTTTGGTCGATGATTTGAGGGAGATATATGTTTGACAGGTTGATAGAGTAATGGAGGCGATGTGCCTCTGTGAAGGATGGGAGTAGGAAGCACTCCAATTAAAGTGGATGGATGTGGGCCTAAGATTGAAGGTAATGACGAAGGTGAGGGAGGAGTCCTCCGATGTGGTCTAATGATCTTCGTGGGTTTGAGTCGAGGGCCACTATTGTGCGAGGTGAGGTTAGATACAGGTTTGGGTTTAGATGTGGACGGAGGTGAGTGAGATGTAACAATCTCAGGCAAAGGGCAAGAGGAAACCGTGACTGGGTCTTCCTCAATCGAAATGGGTGAAGAGATAGGGTCTTCTCTTGGTGGAGAAGAAATAGGAGAGGGTGGCTCTTCAAGTGGGCAGATGGTAGGGATGATCGTGCCTTCTGCTTGTGCTTGAGGAGTAGGCAAGGTATGGTCATTGGATGAAGGTAGGGCTAATGGTGTAGGTGTGATCAAGGCGTCCTCCAATATAGGAGAAATAGATGGAGGACTAATAGGAGAAGAGGGTTCTTCATCCTGTGAAGAAGGTTGGTCAGGGACAAGAGGTAAGATAGTGTTGACGGTGTGTATATGGTCTTGAGGGTCATTGATCATGGTTTGGATGTTGTCTTGAGTAGGCGGATGGTTAGGAAAAGGTTGTTTGAAGATGTCGAGGTTTTGGTTGGGCAGTGCGTTCGGGTTATCCAAGATAAGATCGCCCTTGTCTAGCATGTTTTGGACGAGGTTTTTAAAAGTTTGATAGTGATCCATATCATGGCCTTTGACACGGTGATAGTTACAAAAGTGATTCTCCCTGTACCATGCAGGGGCAGGTGTTGAGGGGTCGAATTGATGTGGTCGGATTGAAGGGAGATTGAGGACCCCCCGCTTGATGAGTTTATCCAAGATAGAGGCATATGACTCTCCAATTGGAGTGAATTGATGCTGTATGGATTGACGTTGAAAATGTTTATTGATGTAGTCTAATGTTGAAGATGTTGGTCGGTTGGTTATTGTTGAAGATGATGGTCTAAAGATGACAGTGTTTGCCGACCCCTTAGATTGAGAGTGGGCAGAAGAAGGTCTAGAAGAAGAATGGTCATTGGTTCTTGTGTTAGCGTTACACAATTTGACCTTATCTTCTTCAATAGCGCGGAGTTCAAGCTTTCGGGCCATGGTGAAGGCCTCGTCGAAAGTGTGGAATGTTTGAACCCGCAAGGTGGATGAGATGTGACTGACACATGCTCGGGAAAAGAGCTCAATGAGCTCGGGTTGAGGCAAGGAGAAAGAGAGCTGGTTAATCAAGTCTCTCCAATGGGCGACAAAGTCAACTACTGATTCATCATCAAATTGCCTAATGGAGTAAAGGTCTGTGATCGAGACTTGTTTAGTGATATTGATTGAGAAATGGTCAACGAATAATTGAGCGCGTTGAATGAAAGAAAAGATAGAATGTCTGGCAAGGGAGCTATACCAGTCAAGGGCAGGGCCAGAAAGAGACATAGGAAACATGCGTAATAATAATGCATCGTCATGGGCAATAAGGTAGCAGGCATGTCTGAATGCCCGTAGATGTTGTTGTGGGTCTTCCTTACTCTGAAAGTGAGTAAATTTCGGAAGCTCCCAATAGTTGGGGTATGGTCGAATAGGGACAGAAGGATGAATGGGCTCGTTATAAATCTGGTCATATGAAGAGATAATATTTGAACCGGAGATAGAAGCTTCGAGACTGGACATTTTATCCATCAGCATCTTGATGACGTCTGCTGACAGATTGGCAGGTTGAATGCCCCCTAAGTTGTAAGGCGCTTGGAAAAGGTTAGAGGAGGCGTGCGACATAGTCGGTTGTACAATGTACGGATGACTAGTCGCAGGGGCGGAAGTGGAAGCTAGAGGTGGTTGCGTTACGAAGGTCGAAGGTATAGGTTGACTGGGCACCGCCAAAGGTGGTTGAATAGCGGCACCGGTAGAGGGATAGGTTGGCACTCCTACATTTGTGGGCGTAAGAGTGTAAGGGGTCGAGGCAATCAAGTTCTGATACGATGTAGAACTTGGTTGATTTATAGATGATTGAGGGGGTAACGAAACCCCGATGGAGGTCGGTCTAAAAATAGACAAAGAGGCCAAACTTTTTGTATTGGCCATGGTTGAATTAACGGTTGGGGCGAAAGGCTGAGTCAAAAAAGGTTGGGAGGCGAATGGTGTGGATGTCGTCGCCATGTCACCCGAGAGGTTTCACGTTGGATTTCTCGTGAGATAGTTATGGAGGGCTGCGGTATTGAGGTCCAAGAATTTTTTGAAATCCTGGTCCCCTTCAGGGATGATGGGAAGTTGAGTCGGGGTCAGGGTCGGTCCTGTAGGAGTTCTTTCAGTTTCCGAGTGGAACTCCATGATAGGACGGGTTAGTGATGAGGTAGATGAAAGTAGTTGATGGTTAGAGTGGTCAAAAAGGGCCTTGGTTTGACTGTGTGTCAAAACCATAAAAGGCAAGAGAGAACGTCCTTACACGCTCAAACAAGCAGATAAGAACTAAAAAGATGAAGACACAAGCAGATCCTAAAATTATAGAAGTAAAAATTTTTAGGATTATAGTGGCTTATGCCTTAGAATGTGTGTTTGGGGAGGTTGGCTTTGTGAGTCGGGTCCTAGAAGAAGTCTATGGATGGTTTCGGGTTTTGTTATGGTGCTCAAGAAGTCTGTGTTAGCTTCCGTACAGGCCTGGTGCTAAGGAGCAAGCTCCCCTCACTTCACGATTCCAGTGGTTAGCTGGTCTCGCTTAGCCAAGATATACCTCGCCTAGAGATTATACTCTGCCAGAGAACGGAGTGGGCTTCCCCCTTGGTGATGAAATCCAAGTAGGGTCACCGGGACGGGTAAGGTATCCGCTGGGGGATGAAATCCCAGTCGGGCCTTGTCTCAGGTAAGTTAAGATGTTTGTTTTGTGCAGGTGGTTTGGTCGTGTAACATGAAGTGATCTAGATTAATTCAATATGCGGTTTAATTACTATGTGTGGTCTAAAAGATGCAGGCAAATAGAAATGAATGCAAAGTGTTTTAATGTCCAAGTCGAAATGTTTGTTCGTATGAAGACGAATGGAGAAAGAGTCGAAGAGTATGACTTTTAGCTAGTCTAGAAATGCAAGAAAGAAAGAAATGTTCATTTTAGTTCTGCTTATGATGTCGTTTAAGAAGAGACAAAAGGAGGCGAAAAGGAAGAAACCTAATGCCTAAATGAATGAAAGAAAGAAAGAACCCAAGGAGGACCTAGGGTCCCACCGAGCGTGCCAGAATGTTTCTAATGCAAAATTGCTTTCTACATTCAAAGAAGAAATAAGAAATTGAAAGAAAAGGTTAAGGCTAGAAGTACCTGATAAAGTCGTGCGCACCGAAATCAGACGTTGAAAGATTCTCCTCTTTTGCTGTGGAGGAATGACACCTGCGAGAAAGAGACTAAAACACGGGAAGATGTTAGTCAAAGATATGGTGGGTTGTCAGGCGAACGCCCGATCTCGGAAGTACGAAGACTCCCTAGAAGGATATCAACCCACTGATAAAAAAGAATAGAAAATTGGACGAAAGTAGATGATAATGACAGAAATAAATGACAGAAAAATAAAGAGCGTACCTGATATGCAGCACTATTCTGCACAGTCACCGGCGTCGGTCTCTATGGTGCCGACGTCGGTTAGGAAGGTGCCGACGTCGGTTAAGGTGCCGTCGTCGGTCGGGGTAGTGACCGGCGTCGGTAGGGGCAGGTTCTGGGAAAGTCTGGACAGGTTCGGGACAGGGCTGAACAGAGTCGGGATAGGGCTGAACAGAGTTGGGACAGGGCTGAACAGAGTCAGGACAGGGTCTGATAAGGTTAGGGTAGGGTTTGATAAGGTCAGGGTAGGGTTTTGGACAGAGTCGGGACAGAGTCTGGGAGAGTCGGGATAGGGTCTGAGAGAGTCTGGGGGAGTCGAGACAGAGGTAGGGGTAACAAAACTGATAAATAATAACTGAGAAAGAAATGAAATAAACAGAATAATACTTACCTGGTAGAAGTCGTGATGAAAGCCATGGTGTGCAGATTAGTTGATGTCGTAGTGTTGATGATTGCTCGGAGTTCACAGGTTGATGGAGGAGTTCGTAGGTTGGTTGCTCAGCGTTTCTGAATAGCGTTTGGGGATCCTGGCTCAAATGGCTAGCAGAGGTTGATGAAGGTGGGGGACGGGGACGGTTCCAGAAATGGTTTGTCAACCGTTTCGGGAAATCGAATGGTAACTGATAACGGACCAGGGGAAGGTGACCGACATCGGCAGGATTGCCGACGTCGGCCGATAGGTGACCGACGTCGGCGACATCGGTCGGGTAAAGATCGACGTCGGCAGGTGCATAATGGGTATAGAGTCTAGTTTTAGCTCTGTGCTCATCTTTACATGCTGCCAGGGTCAAGGTTGGTGAAACAAGTGATCGACAAGGGTTCAATAGGCGAAGAAGAATAAGACGGGGAAGGACCAGGGGAGTCGACACGATTTCGGTGTCTACAGTTATTTCCCTTAAGTCAAGACCTTATAGTGAACCTTGACATGAATCTTTGATTGTACATCTACTTCTCTAATGCTTGTAACTACATGAGATCACTAATTGAGGATCGAATGTGCTTCAAAATTCTTGAATCTAATCCCATTGAGTGTGCCATAACTATTAACACTCCAAACTGCACCCTAGGAGGAGGTTGTTTAGGCCTACTTCCAAGTTTGGGGTAACATGGGATTAGCCCAATATTCTAGGTGACCTATGGCTAGGCTAAACCTATAGTTTATGGGGCTAGCTCCCATGGTGCATCCATTAATATTAAACTCATTAAACCTACTATATTTTTGGGGTGAAAAGGGATAGATAAATAAATAAAAGAAACCTAGTCTAAAGATGGTGATTCACCAAAATAAGTTATTCACTCTCTTTAACCTTATGAACACTAATAGATAATACATGAATCTAAATCATTGTCTCCAAGATCTTCTAGGCAACAATTTTTCATATAGAGGCTGTATTGGATGACCAGAGCATGAGGGTGATGAACAAAAGGTCTAATTTTAGACACTTACTAGTCAGACTTCGACTCTAAGCTCAACCATTAACACCTTACACACTAAATGACATGTATAAAACATCTATTATAACCTAGGTGAAGCAAATAAATATAAAGGGAGCATATTTATGACTTATTCATATCAAACAAGCATATACACACTATATACAAACACGAAGAAGTTACAATAGTCCATATATTAGTTTAAGAGCTTTACAAGATATAAATCTAGGGAGAGTTTCCTCATACCCAATTAAGGGATGATTACAATGGCCTTAAGACCTCAATATATAGGAAAATGAGAAGGTGAGAGATGTAAATATAGTGTATAAGTGACATGTATAGGTCATGAATGACTATAATCCACTCACAAAGTAATTATAATAGATCCATGCTCTCTCATGCATTGCATAGGTTGATTAGTGTCTTCAATGAACATCTTTAGGGTGTTGAAGTCTATTTTTACCCAAGTTTAACCCATGAAGAGAATATGATGCCACTCCTATTCGATTCCCTCTCCTTATAACAATTATAAAGAATTAAAGTGGTTAAATTAGGCCTCCTCCATGAATCATTTAGTAGCCACCTCCTCCTTGCATGCTAACATGACTTGGAAAACTACTGCAACCTTCATGGTGGATTAGAAATAGGTCTTATCACCTCATGAGGTAGTTATGGAAGTTTAATGACCATGATTTTACTCCTTACTAAATAGTCTTATTAGATAATTAGCCTAGTCTCTTGATTGCTCACTATTTAGATGGATTTGAGGATTGAATGAAATCTTCAAAATGATTGAGTGAAACTTATTCAATATTGAAACAACATTATATACTGATACTTAAGTTCCCCAAGTAGCTCACACCTGCAATCCTACATTACTTAGATGACTAGGTCACATCCCTTTAGCACATTTAGACTGTCTATTTGGAACAAACCTATATGAGCATTTTTAGCTAGAATTGTAAGTGTTTCAAGATCTTATAAGGTTAAATATGTCTCTTAGTACCTTCTCTAATGATTTTTAACCCTTGACAAAGTTTTACACATTAGGTTCTACTTAAAACCTTGAAAATGTATAGTTTCTATGGGGTCCATACAATAGTCTATACATACCAATGCCATGGATGGGATCCCCTAAGAGTGTACTATAGGATCCAAGTGTTTATTAGGCCATCTTAATGCATTTTGATGCATTTTCTCCAAGATATTCTTAATTGGGTCACTATTAAGGTTTAGGGGGTTTGGACTCTTATCAATGGTTCATAAAGGTTAACACCTTAACCTCAAAACTAATGCCACTATTTTCTTGTGGAGAATGTCTTTAAACTTTCCAAAAGGGCTCAAATCCCCATGTAATTGTTTCATATAGTTATGATCTTATCAAGTTTATCCTTGAGTGAGAATTGTACATTATTTGCACCTACAAGGCATTTTTAGGCCAAAGTGACCAACTATGACCTCTCCTATGCAAACAAAAGTTGTTCACACACCTAAAATTCCCATATAAACATCTCTATGGTGGTTTGAGTTGCTATCTAATCTCTTTTGTATCCTCTATTTTAGACTTTAAGTAACATGGATTTGAGAAGGTATTAGACCAATAGGATTGAATGCAAGGTTTCTAAGTTTTTAAATTAAAATGGAGTTATGAGGTGATTAACCTCCTTTTTTGATATGAAATACACCTCTTAGGACTTGTAGATCACTTATTCAAGATTGATTGAGACGCTTGCCTTTTTTTGTATGCATACAATCCTCCACCTAGGCACTTAGGTAGGTCTACAAGTGACTTTTAGACATAGAGACCCTTATGGGTGGTGATTGGGAATTTATTTGAGACCTATTTATTCTTATCCATCTTAAATAACACAGAAGGTGTGTAGATTCCTTTCAATTTCTTGTAAACAGGCTTAGAGTATCTCTTTTAGGTATAATTTATAAACTATACATCTTGCATGTGTCAACTATTAGACTATTTAGGAGCTTATGGGATCTAAGGAAGCCATTAATATTATTTCATATCTTATTTACCTCATTTTCATGGATTTGAAGGTGTAATTTCCTCATCAAGTCTAATTCAAGGTTTAAGAAGGGTTTTGTAGGTCTACCATCTTAAAAATGGTTCATAGATTATATACCTCTAAACCAAAACCTTTTACCATGACCATTTATCCCATAAACACCTTTAAATACTTTTAATATCTCTTGTTCTCATGAAAATTTTACAATGAGATATGAATAAAAGTTGGTGACACCAAGCTCCTTGTTGGGCTTTCTAGGTAGGTTGTAGTGTTATGGTTTGTTCATAAATATGAGATACTTAATATAAATATTAATTCCATAAATGGTGAGTGTTTAGGGTTCCCAAACTCATCCTAAGATCACTCAATCCAAGTCTTCATGCCATGTGAAATATGAGTATTTAAACTGGTAGTTTGACATGGTAGCTTAGGATAATGGAGCTTGAGAGGGTTGTTAAGACAAAAATGGACACTTTTTCCTTTCCTATGCCCAAAAAATATTCTTCAAGACCTATACCATCCTCCCAAACTTTTTCATGATATTAATTATACTTGGTGAGTTTAGTTGTGCCACAAATATTGAGGTGGGGTTTTGAGTTGTCAAGAATGGCTTTATGCCTTGCAAACCTAAACTAAGTTCCAAGACCTTGAATGAACTATAGGTAGTCATTAATAGATTTAATGTCACCAAATAATAATTTTTGATATAATATCTACCTTTTTCACTTTCCCTCATCAACCTCAAATACCATCTCTACCCATTTTTCTTGTATGTATGCCCTGAGTACCATTGCTTAATCTGAGTGCTTGAATTAGTTGTGTTAGATACCTAGAGTGTGTTCTTCTCCTTAATAAATTCATTGTGGATTTTTATACCCTTATAACATTATCTCAATATTTTTTAACACTCCTTAGACTAGACTCTTTTCAATTCTACTTTCTTTACACTTTGCATTCCCTTGTAGCCAGGCCTAGGGTTTATGAATAAGTAGGCTTACATAGCCCTCATATTTAATTGAGTGCCTTTATTAATAAATTTGAGATTGTAATCCTATAGAAACCAAATATATGATTTATCAAATCCACCTTAGATGGTTTCAACTCTCAGATAGCCTCCAAAGTTTCATGTCTTTAATTCATAAATGCAAGCTTGTTTAGGCCTATTTGGACCTACCAGTCCTATATAGACCATTGTGATCCTCCTATCTTAAGAAATAAATAATATAAATAGGAAACATTGAGATAATTCTATTAAAAAAGTGTGATACCTTTTATTCACATTTATGTCTCACTTTTCTATAGGTTTTTACACTTTAACTCCCCTTCTTTTGACCTTGATTGTAACTACCTATTTAGACATAAGTAGGACCAATTAGGCCATACATGCCTTTTATTATATCAAAGGATAAAAATAATATATGAAGGTATTTATGGAATTTATGAAATAGGTCAAAGGATCTATTATCATCCCTACACCATCTTTATGTAAGTTTCCTCATGTCTTCTTTACTATGCCTATAGGTGGCAATCTTGTAGTCTGACTATGTGAAAGAGTGTATCTTCCTCTTCATGACAATTATCTTTTCATTTATAAAAATTTACATCCTTATTATGAAGGTTTTCATCCTTTTTCTCTTTATACACTTAAATACACCATATCATGTCTCCTTTATTCAATCTACCATATTCCTATAGTCAGGTCTATAGGTACAATTTTGAGTTCCTTGGACTGTGAGTGAGAAGGTGAAAGGTGGGATAGTGTTTCATTATTTTATTTAATTCCACCAACACAAGTATTACTTCTCATTAATCCTCATAATCTTATAAACTTCTTTATCTTCATCACACCCTCAATGTTTCCCCTAGTCTATAGTCACAGTCATATGTGTATGAAAACCTTGGTTGAGCTCTCATATTGGGGTGGTTGATGTGTTGATTCTTGATTCTCAACTCCACATAAATATTAATAGGTCCTTATGACTCTTAAATAATTATTAATGTCTTCAATAATATATCTCAATAGTCTTTCATTTGTTTAGTTTGCATAATAGACCACTAAAGTTAGGATTGTAAGGGCTTGTCCTTCTAGGGTTGAGGATGAGAGTTGTTTTGAGTGTAGGGAAGTGATGGGAATGAGGATAAAATATATATTGTGACCATAATATGGATAAAATACATGTTTTAACCTATCTTTATGGTTCTCCACATTCACTATAGTGACACCTTATTCCACTTATAAGGGGATTACATGTATGAATGGTAGTCACTTTAGAAATAGGACCTTGAAGGAACTATTTGACTTGATGAATCAGCTAAGTATTTTAGGACATATAAGGTTTGAATGAAATAAAATAACTCATCATCCACTTAAAACCATTATTCAATACCAAATCTAAGTATTGAAGACTTTGTAACATGAGGAAACACTACTTACAACTTGCATATATAACATTTTGGAGGTTCCCTTGCTTTCAAAACCTCAAACATGTGAAATAGGAGTGGAGAGTGCTATATAAGGGAATTTAATATTTTTATAATACATGCATAATCATTGGTTTTATCAAACATGTCAAAAATGTATTTAAACCATTCCAAATCTAACCCTTAGATGAAGAAAATAACTTTGGCTACTAAATTTTTTAACTATTGTTCATAGAGCATAGGACATGAATCTATAGACTAATGCCCAAGATAAAAATGTCATGAGAACCCCTTACTCTACACAAAATTTTAGCTCACCATCTTCTCTCTCATGTACATACTGAGCAACAAGCTAAAGTATTATCCATGGTTGCCAAAGAGCTTGGTGGAGAAAGAGAAATAGTTTTGGACCTATATTGCAAATTTTGGATGTGAAACTTCTCTAAAATACCTATCATGAGCCTTGATTAAATGTCTTACCTCCTTCTGTACGGTCTGTACAAGCATGTGAAACACCTATAAACACCTTATTTTCTTACATTTTCTTAAACTTCAGACCTTAAAATGTCATTAGAAGATGAGAGGAGGGAAAATAGGGGACAAATGACATTTTAAAATAGATGGTACAATTTTTTAAGTTGAAATGATGCATTTACACACATGTGGGACCCATTTGATGAGTGAAATATGGGTTTGACCTAAAAAATGGATCCTTTTATGCAAAATGTTTTTTGGAATCAAATGGTACCAGAGCCTTGAACCTCTACTAAAAGATTTGTAAGAATTTATATTTTATATTCTAGACTTTTAAGTATCCCTAATTTGCATCAAGTCTTGGCCATTTATTCATTTTCTCATAGGCCCTTTTTATCTCTGCGACTCTATTCCCATTCTAAAAATTTCTTGCTACCTAGATCTTAACCTCTAAAATGGAATCTGGAAAATCCAAAGAAACCTCTATAGTAGATATTCTCAATGAATCTGAACTAGAAGGAACTTATGAGTTACCTCATTTCATTCCTAAACAAATTGTTGATTGTCCTGATATTGAAGTTATAGAAGAAACTCTTGAAAAAGATAATAGTTTGTATAAACCTCTGGCTATAAAGTTTTCCCAGATATATAAGAAATCTAAACTTCTTAAGTCCAAATTTGCCTATAAGTCTACTTATCTATCATTTTTAAAACCCCGAATCAAATCACTCAAACTCACTCTAAGTTATAAGCCCAAAAGGTCTTTCCAAACAACTTTGTTATCTCTATTTCTAAAATCTAAAATTACTTATATCCATTCTCATGAAGATGTCAAATTTGTCCATTTTGGTCTCATTAGAGTTCACATAACCCCATTTATTCCTAGTAACATAAAACATGTTTTATATTTATCTCTGTGTGACAGACACCAAGTCAATTTCAAACATTCATGCCAATTATCTATCCTTGGCCATATTAATGATAATGTTATTTTTTTTGAGTTTTGTCCTAACCTCTCTATCACCATCCATGATAAAGGTTGTAAAGAGGTAAATTTTCACTCCCTATATTTTTGGGGTTTGTTCACATCCTTGTTTGGTCTAGATATGTTCAGAGAATTCAAGTATGCTTCCATAAATATAACTATTGTTTACAGTATGACCAACATAAACCACCCCAAGATATTAGAAAATCTGCCCTATTATCATAGATTAAGCGGTACAGTTAGCTTCAAAAAGGACATATTGAGTCTATTGAAATCCCATCTAATTGGAAACTTGATTGGATGAAAAATGTATTGCCAAAAATGAAGAGTCAAGCCACTATGCATAAAATTGATGGTAAAACCATCAATATGTTACCTTGATCTCTTTTAGTAAATAATTCTTCTATTCTCTCTCCACAAAGACCTTCTTCTTCCTCTTCAAGAAGAACTATAAATTTAAGTCATATATTTATAGAAGATGAAGAGATCAACCAAGGACCCGATCTAAAGGACCAGTTACCTTGTACTATGATGAGCCTTCCCAGAGAAAGGACTCTTGAATTTTATACAGACAATAAGGTCAGTCTGTATAAAGGTGGAAGATGGCCACCCCATAAAGGGATGTATAAGCAATTTGAAGGACTTGTTAATTATTTCTCTGTAGCTTTCCAAGGAGAAATAGAGCCTTCTAATGAATTCAAGCATCATAGTTATATATCTAGGTTCAATTCCCATCTCTCAAAAAAATTTGATGACCTTTGTAAAGATGTCTTATATATTAGAAATAGTCTAGATTGACTAACCATTCTTGAAGACAATACAAATCAAATCTGTCATGAGATTTCTAGTGCTCATTCAACATTATGTCACCAATTGTCTTTTATATATACTAAGCCAACAACTTTAGAGGATAGTCTTGATTGGCTAGTTAAACAAGATCTGGATGCCTCACATGAAAAACAAATTCATATCTTGCCATATGAAGTTAAGTTTGGATCTAACTTCAAACTGATCAAAAAGAATTTGAATCATAATATGTCTCTAATGCAAAGAACACATATCCCATTACAACCATGGTATCTAAATACTGATGACACCCTAAACCCTTTAAATTAAATTACTACTTGGTGTAATTCAATGAGAGTCATTAATATAACATCACATCTAGATCCACCTACCACTATAGTCTTTGATTCAAAATTATTTTAGGGAATTATTTCCCAATGGTGGGATTCTATGATCGAGGAAGAATAGAACCAATGAGTTCATCATCAACCAGATCCTTTGGCTACCCTTTTCCATTTATTAATTAATGAGTTTACACCTCCAATTGGTAATAGGGAATTGGAATCCAAGAAATGGTTGCTCAAAATGGAGCTTTGTGGTTAAAATTAGTTTGATTCCTTTGCTAAGCAATTCAGAGAATTAGCTTATGCAAGTAAAATTTTTGGTTCTACAAAAATCAAATTAAAATTTTTGCATGCACTCCCTTACAATCTCATTGATAAAGTGATTTCATATATTGATCTTAAAGGACTAACCATATATGACATATCTCTTTCTGATGTCATTGATTTTGTCAAATAATAGGCCATGCAAATAGTCTCCAAAACCAAAACCATCCAAAATCTCACTAAGCATCAAGCCTCTCAAATCACTCCTATTTTTCTTGAAATAACACCATTTGGTTGTCACCCATTTGTACAACCTGAAAAGCACCAAAAGTAGCACCATAAAGATTTATCTTTTAAGTACCACTCTTTCCCTCACAAGCATTCTTATGCTCCTCCTCACCACTTTCTCAAGAATTGTACCTCTCCATGTCCTCCCTCCAAAACTCCTATTTTCTATATCTATCAAAAAATTGGTCATATTGCTCTATAATGCCATTACAAAAATCCTACTATCAAAGCTATCTTTTCCTCCAATACAATAGTGTAGTGGGATGTTATTGACCCAGAAGAAGATCTCTTCCAACAAGATGATATTTATGAACCAATTATAGATGAATTCTCTAAATATGATCATGATGATGATGCTAAAAACCTTGAATCATTAGCTAATGATTTGGATCAACCACTCACCAACATGTAATGACCATGGCATCATGACTATTCCAGCCTCCCATTTGAAGCCTATGGATGATGGTCTCACCATCATAATGAAATCCCTAAAAGAGATTCTAGACTAAGGAATAGAGGCTATAACAAGGGATAAATTAACTCTAGAGGAAGGCAACCAATCATGCCAAGAATTTTTCCTACCATGTAAAGGCCTCACAATCCTCCTTTGTAGTTCTAAAGCTCTTTTAAACCAAGTGATTCTTAGATCAAGAATAAATTTACAAGCAAAGAGCCTCAAAAATAAATTCAATCACCAAAGATTTAACCCTAGTTGAATATTCTTCTACCTACTAAAGACACTAGAGATGAAGAAGTAGATGATTATTTCTACTCAGACTAAGACTATTGTCTAAAACAAGGTGAATGTAGAAATATTTGTGAAGAAGAAGCTAAAGAAGAAATATACCATGAACATATGTTAGTTTAAGATCCATCAAAGCACAAATTTTTATGTATAAGTATCCCTCCTTTGGAAATACCACAACTAGCTTATCTGACACAACTAATCAATGGTAAATTTGCTTAGTTCATAACTGTCAAAATCAATGGTGGATTGTTAGATGCACAAGTAGATATAGGTGCTTCTATTTCACTTACAAAACCATAAATCATCCAAGACTAGAAGAGATTGGATGACTCCCTAGCTTTTAAGAGCCTAGATGTCCAAGGGAATAGTTTTGCTTGTAATATTTATAAGCATCAACAACCCCTTCAGATCAAAGATAAAATATTCCATTGTGATTTCTTTGATTTAAGCAAAATTAATGTAGATACCTTATTAGGTGGAGCTTTTATTGATAGATTCTCACCTTATGGGTCTACTAATAAAAGTGTCATATTCATCATAGATAATGAAAGACTGAGGATTCTTCACCTAATCTATGCAATTAAACAATTTCCTAGCTCTATGAGTTAGACCCCTAAATTTATAATCCCTACTGAAATCCAAGCTATAGGAGAAAATATTAAAACTCTGTTCTGATAACCCTCAATAGTTTTGGTTAAAATCTATGCCTAAGATGGAAATCAAGCTCATCGAAGGAAAGCATATGAAGATTAGGAAAAAGATCACAATCCCTATATAGGATTATAATGATATAGAATCCCAGATTAAAAAAATAGAGGCTAATGGTTTCATTGAAAAATTAACCTCTCCTTACTGTTGTTATGCCTTCATGGTAAATAAACACTAAAAAAAAGAGGGGTAAGAAGGGAATGGTCATAAATTACAGACCATTAAATGCCATTACCCAACCATATCCATATCCTATACCAGATAAAATATACTTACTAGAGAAAGTTGCAACATGCAAATATTTCTCACAATTTAATTGTAAATTCAGCTTTTATCAAATTAGGGTCAAAGAAGTTGGTAGGGAAAAAACAACATTCAGCTATCTTTTTTGCCATTTTCAATGGACTATTATGCCATTTGGTTTAATGAATGCCCTAGCATTTTACCAGGCTCATATGGATACAATTTTTAGAGACACTTCAGATTTCCCATGTGTATATATAGATGATATTTTAATATTTAGTAATTCCCTTTCTGATCATTACTCCCACCTATTAAATTTTTTAGAGCTGACATAAAATGCAAGAATATTTATGTTTGATACAAAGATCCAAATTTGTAAAATAGAATGTAATTTTCTTGGAATGATTATCCAAGATTCAAAATTACAAGTCTAGCTGCATATCAAAGAAAAGGTTATCAATTTTCCTGAGAAGCTTGATAAACCAAAGATTCAAGCATTTTTAGGACTATTAAATTATTTGAATAGATTTTATCCTAACTCTGGTAAAGACATGTTCATCCTCCAAGAAATTCTCCAGAAGAAGAAAACATTTCAATAGAAGGACGAACACACAATAGTTATCTATAAAATAAAAGCTAAAGTATCATTACTTCCAGAACTACACATCCCAAAATCTGACCAGTTCTAGTTTATACTAATGCCTTTGATATTGCATGGGAAGGAATGCTTGTTTGTAAATATGACAATAAATAATTCATGTGTGAATTATCTAGTGGATTATTTAGTGTAGATGTCTTGAAATGGATCTCTTATGACAAAGAGATTTATTTTGTGAAAAAATGTCTCGAGAAATTTATGTTAAAAATTCTTCATCTACCACATTTTATTGTAAAAACTAATTGTACTAGATTTCTAACCTTTAGAGAAAAAGATCATGGTAGGAAAGATGGTCATAGTAAATATGTTAGATGGTAGGATTTTTTCAACTAGTTTAATTTATCTTTTGAGCACATAAAAGGCACTGATAACATCATAGTATATTGGCTTAGTAGAAATCCACCATCAATTTTAATGCATCAACCCTATCCTAGCTTTAATTTAACCAGAATCTATAATCAAAGGTTTGCTTCCTTGAACATTCTTGTCCAAGAATAGATTCTGAGAGAAGGATTGCATCTTCATTATACCTAGATTTCTTATGCTATAGGATTAGATTTACATGTCTTTTATAGCCTCCATATAGGTAGACCACCATAGGAGTATAGGTGTAATCACTATCGAATGGCTAAATAGTGAATTACTATTCCATAAGTTTATTGAACTCATAAAGCATCCATTATGGACATGGTATATTAAGATAAGATCATCTCATAATGAGCATATTTATAGATGGATTGTAAGATATGGGCCACACCATATTCATGAGGAAGAAGATCATGATCAGGACACTATAGTACACATAATTATTCATTGACACTTGGAGTGGGAATCTTATTTCTACATCAACCCATGATGTCATCCATGTGATGTTGGACCCCAACATTATCATCTTTCAAGTACATTCTAGCTAAGGTGTCTTTTTCAATTGATAAGTGAAGATGATCTACTCACTGAAGTGGAAGCTATGTTGGACCCACCAAGCCAGCCGTCCTCATCCAGTGCATCTAATAGTATATCACTATAGCTAAATTTTGAGCTATAAAGCATGATGGGATAGAAACCACCTTAGAAAAGATTCTAGGTAGGACCTCCCAATTGCTATAAATAAGGCTTCTCTACTAGTATTTGGCATCAAAAAATTTCTAAGCTTTAGAAATCTAGTAGCCTAATCAAGCGTATGCTCTTCTCTTGCCTCTTGAAGGAATCTAAGAATCAGAAACTTGATATATTATAAATTCTAAAGAGTGTAATATTTTCTTGTTTTAAGATAATAGTGAAGTCGTAGCCATTCAGCCCCTACCTTCTATCATGGGTTTTTTAAAGAATCGAAGGAGCGTCTACCTTCTGTCAAGGGTTTTCTAGAATCAAACATTTCAAAATTATAATATGATTGAAATGAGACATTTTTAGGACCCTTTTAAATAATGTGACATTAAAACATTCCACTTTCCAAATGTTTACAATATAATAGACTCATATAGCATGTTTTAAGGGTCATGATGGCTTAGAGGGTGAATCAAGGTTTGATATAGGCTTGAAAAAGTAAACCATGGACTTTAGATACATCCTAATACATCATGTAATGACTCAAATGAGGCTTGGACATCCCTCACATCTACTATCAAGGTCTCTCTTCAAGAAATGGCTTAAAATAGGCCTAAATGGAATGTGAACCAAAAACCTCAAACTTTCCAGATTACCTTAACTTCTACTAGGAAACCTTAATCTTTTCAAACAGAGCTTTGAACATTATCTATGCTTCAAAATGGAAAGACAACTCTTCTACTCATTTAGTGACCATCATGTAGACTTGGCACATCATCCAAAGGTATAAAATAGTTATGACATGATGATCCTCCAAGATATCTCTAGAACATATACTAACACATTAGATAAGGCTCAAAAGGCTTAAAATGAGCAAATCAGACATGACAAAGTCTAAACAACCATATAAAAGCTTGAATTTTTATTCATGGAAAAGGTTTTGATTGCAGGGATTGACATTTATCTTGAGAGGATAAATTGTCAACACCAACTTCCATAATGAATTGATTTTTTATATATAAAAATCTATGATTGTTCACTCTCCTTAGTATGAATATATCATTACTTATTTAATTGATCGTACATATCCTAAGGGTGTCAATTCAAAGTAGAGGCATTAATTTTGTATCATTGCATCAAAATGCATTATTCTATAATATATTATCTATCACAAAGCCTTTGATGACATGTTATTGATGTGTGTCAACCAAAAAGAGTCATAAAAGGTCTTATTTCATTACCATAGTGTAATTTGTGGTGGACACTTTAATGACCATGCAAATTATAAAAATATCCATAGTATGGGATTATTCTGACCCACTCTCAAATATGATGTTGTTAATTACATGTGAAAATGTGAGAAGTGTCAACACTTCTCCCATTAAATCCACATCCCTACTAGATATTTATAACCCATCATTATTTCATGGCCATTTTCCACTTGGGGTCTATATTTGATAGGTAATATTTCTCCCACTTCCTTATATGGTCACTATTTCATCATCACGACCATTGAGTATTTCACTAAGTGGGTAGAATTTATGCCTATAATAATTATTATTAGATTTATCATCACTATATTTATTATGCATCAAATCATTTTTTATTTAAGAGTCCCATAAATCATAATCATAGATAATGGTTCTCCTTTCAAGAATCCCATGGTCTATGAAGTGTGTCAAAAATTTTCTATATCTCATCACTTAGTCTCCCTATACTATTTATAGGCCAACAACTAAGATAAATCCATAATTAAAAACCTAAATTCAATCCTATTAAATTTTTTAAAGATACTAAAATAGATTGGCATCTGTAACTCTATCTAACACTATGGGCCTATAGGTCAAGTGTTCACATGCCCACATGGGCAACCCTTTATTTCCTTATGTTTAGATCAAAATTTGTTCTACCTCTCAAGGTATAACTACCTAACCTTCATGTCTCTATATAAGGTCTCCATGATGATGAAGAATATAAAAATTCATGACTATATGAATTAAAAACTTTAGATGAGAACTAGTTCACTGTTACACAAAACCATGTCATATACATAGAGTGTATGGACTGAAAGTATAATAAAAATGTTCATGAGGAGACCTTTCCCTAAGGCTTGATAGTAAAATAAATAAAAATAAAGTATAAATTTTAAAGTTTATACCCAATTGGTTAGGTCCTTATTTAGTGACTAAAGATTTTAATAATGGATCCTATCGATTATGCACTCCACAGGGCAAGGATTTTAGTGAATATTTTAACTTTTTACACCTTAAACACTTTTATATTAATCATATTCATTTCATATTGACATCATTGTATTTAATTTTCCATTTTATGGTGTGTTGCATATCATATGTAGTGTTTGGTGATTATTTAGTTGTCAGTTTTCATAACAAAAAAATTCAAAATACAACTCACCATCCCATTTAATTTTTCATATTACCTTATTATCCTATGAAAAGTATTCTCAAAATTATAATTAAATTGGTTCTTTCCTTCATTATTATAATCATAGTATAGATATCTTTCCCTATACTTTCATGTTAAAACTTAGAAAAGGGTAGCCTACAACCTAGTCTAAAAATTTATCCATGACAATGTCTCATTTTATGGTTCCTTATAAGTAGAAAACACTAGCATGCTCAAAAGATAGGTAACCTTGTTTTCATATCTTGTTATTAGGTAATGAGCTCTTTAATATTACTAGTTTCATTGGTCTAATATTTGGGGGTAACGACCTTTAAAAAAAATTAACAAAAAGAAACAAAGACACTCATATTAAAGTTAAAATATTATGCAAAAAAAAGTCAAATCTCACATCTCTCCCCATTCACCAATCTTAGGTGTTAAGCCATCACATATCACTAGTTATATGGGATTAAAATTAGGGAGATAGATCCTTACTTTCCTACATTTAGTCTTTGGTTTTGATCCTATTTGTCTTCCTAGTCACATGAGACTAAGTATATGGGGTCATACAGAAAAAGTAAGAAGCTAATGCAAAATCAATGAGAAATTTAAAAGTGTGTGAAAAAATTTATTCAAAAATCATGTTTACATGTTTATGTTGAAAAGGGTAACTTTATCATATTTGCCAATTTTTTCAAGGCTAGTTCTCTCTATATGAATCTAATATAAGTTATTATTTTATTAGTTTATCGATAGGTTCATTTCCCCCCTTTTCTCATAAATATTAAACAATCCTCCTTTTTTGTGTAGATTTTTGATGTATAGCTTCATTTTACCATCTCATGAATATATTTATTCCCCTTTTATTCATTTGTTGTAAGTAAAAATTCATATATTATGAAAATAAAACAACTCATTAATCACCTAAAAAATATTTATTACCACATTTATAATGTTAAACATATCCATAATTTTCCATTATAACATTTGCAAACATTTTGTTTCTATAATCTCACATTTATAAGCATCTTTCCATAGTATTATAAAAAAACATAGGAGATACATTGTATATCATCACATTCCTAATCATATAAAGTGTATAAATTGAGATATCATGCATGTAAGTTAAACATATAACACATAAATGGAATGTCACTAAAATATACCAAAATATCTCAATATATATAACATAATAACTTCAAATTTGTAAAATCATGTCTCTAGTAAAATAATATTTATAGAGGGAAATGTGTCTCAAAATATCAATAAAAAATATGTATATACATATACAATATGTGCCTCAAGGATCCTATCCTCCCCCTTTGGGAAGGTCCTAATGTTGAATACTATCATGGACTATGACTCTTAGGGCTCCCTCCCTAGGAGGTTGTAACCCCTCTTATCTATCAGCTCAAATAAGCCCAGATTATTGGTTAAATCTTGTAATTGAGCCTCTATCATAGTGTTTCTCACCTTTAATCATTTGATACCCACTTTCATACTAGCTAGTATCATAGATGCATGGTAAGCTGGGGGAAAAGCATATGTGTGACTTCCTATTCCAATAGGTAGTCCTCAATCTACCAATAATTATCTCTAAAATATTTTGATCATGGTGTCCTCAATCATATTGATCTATCATATGGATTTATATTAATCTATAAATAAATATATATACATCATATCTATTCATATGAAAATAAATGTAGTACATCAGCTAATTAATAATGCTAAAAATAAATACATAAAGAGCTAAAATGAACAAATGAATTATTTTACATAAATCATCCTCTTTTAAGTTAGGGGCTAAGTCATCCTCATTATTATCATTATCCTCATCCACCTCATCATATATCTCAACAAGGTATGTATCTTATCCATCCATTACTTAGTACTATTGCAATAGACCTTATTTTGGTGGTGGTGGTGCTTATGTAAGTTGTTATTGTTGGAATGTCATTGGTGGTTCTACTAGAATTTCCACTGGTATCTAACCTCCCCCTCCATCATGTTTTTTTTTTGTGGTTTTCCTTTTACCCATCTAATCATATCCACCCTCATAATAGTAATTCCTTTTTCTAGTGAATCTTAGGCCATTCTTCCAAGTCTCCCATACCTATCATATATGATGCCCAATACACTACTAGAGGCATGGGGAGTTTTGAGGGGTAATAAAAACTATTTTGGTACCCTATCAATAGGATTCACCTTGAAATAAAGTCACATGCCTCTAACATGTTATGCTTCAGTAACCACTATGAGGTACACTCCCCTATTATCCCACTAACTAATCATCCCCTATTAAGGTAAGGCCACTAGGTTGGCCATTATTAAAGTTTTGATTACCTAGGGTAATGCTCTAAATGGTGTTGTATTTATTTATTGTTAGTCTCTAATATACATGACATCCCAAACTATAATCCTCCTCTAGTATCAGAGTATCTTCTCATACATCCAACTCATGATGACCATGGATTAGTTTATAAAGAGACCCTAGCCACAAGATATTGTATAAGGCCTTATATGTATGGAAAAGGACTTCCTAAGCCTATGATTAGTATATGACCCTCTCCTCAATCTAGCACATGATGGGTGACCAATTTTATAAAAATTTGTTTATGCCATTATCTCCCACCAACTAGGAGGAAATCCCAATAATCACCCTTTGAATGTTTGGGATGGTAGATCCCTCAAACACCAAAATCCTAACTCTATACTTCACACCAATATTGGGTGTGTTTTAATCTCAAAAATTCTCCACCCATCCATAAGCCTCTACCATGTTGGTTTCCTCTTTTAGGACCACTATACAACCTATTGTTAGTAAGCCCATGATCTAAAAAACAACCATAAGAGTGTTAGTCCACTCTCTAATAACCTATGGAAACTAGATGGTGTTATAAATTACATCCTCATATGTGAAAGTATCACATAACATCATGCTTGATGGGGGAATGATCCACACACAATAAATCCATATAGTCTTATATTTTTCTAGGATGGCCAACTCATCGATCATTAAGAGCACCATAGTTTATGGCAACCACTCATGCTCTCTATACCAAATCCATCGTATATAACCATTTTATGTAAAAATCACCCCAAATGATTCATTATCCCCTTTTATAGTGCTAACACTAAATTTAAAATTATATTTTCCCTCCAAGATGAAATTTCTACCTTTTATAAGTGGTAGTTATAAAATAGCCCTGGTAGTTTCATCTTCACCTAAAGCAATCTTTTAATGACTCCATTCATGAAAGTTATGACATTTCCTTATCCATATGATATGGAAATTATGTAACCATCATGTTTAAGATCTAACTATATTTCTATACAAATTGATGGTTTTCTCCCAATGTATTAGTTTTGACCACTAGCTATGCCAATCTAAAATCCCTCAAAATGCCCAAAAATTCACCCAAAACAATCAAAATTTAACATTTTTATAACCTACCCAAGCCCCTAATATCATTCATATAAAAAATTAAAATTTTAATGGATCTAAAATCATTTTTGAGTAAAAATTTGAATTTTGTGGTTGTAGATACTAAATTTGAATATTTATAATATCTCATTTTTGTACATTTAACAAATATCAATCAGGGCTCTACCTTTTAGTTTTATACCTCCTTACTATTGAAAGGATCATGTTCACCATATCATTATGCTTAAATTCTTATCTCTTATTTTGATCCATATAATTTTAATGATCTAGGTCTCTTGTATTGCACAAAAATCTTAAAACTTGATAAGCATCATTCACTAGTATTTTTAGATCTATACCTTTTTTTATAGCCTTCTAGACACTATCGACCATAGAGGGGAACTATCACTAATCGTACTGTCTAAATACTTATCTAGTTTATAGTATCCAAACTTCATACAAATTACACAATAATCAAAACCCAAGGGTTAGACTAATTATCTTATTTAACCCTACTATGAGATATTTTCAAAAGATGTGGAATAAATACAAGCCTAAGCCTTCTCATTCCTCATCTATGAAATATAAAAAAAAAACATAATAAATATAAATCAATAAATTACACAAGAACTTGAATCTTCCCTATTCATTCCTATTTTCATGTCAAGCATAGGATCAATCATATTACAAGTCTAAAGAATTCAAAGAGTAATCCATGAATGACATTTGTCAAATTATAAGCTAGATAACTACATGCATCTTCATATAGTATATTTAACCCTTGTGCAAACACATTACCACACATAGGGGATAATTATCTAGTTCCATCCTTAGATAATTGGCTATGTAGACATCACCTATTGAAAGAGGGGTCTTTTGGGGATCTTGACACTGTGAGCCCACTAATCCATTTTTTAGAAAAATCATTCCAAGGGTCAAGAGGGGTGAAGAGATATGATTTGATAAATTATAAAAGAGTGATATAATATATATAAAATATAAATACATCATTAAAAAAAGTGATAAAAACATAAAATGGTGAATTTTGTCACATTTTGATCCATTCATTAGTTTATACTAAACACTTGCATCATAGTTAGAAACTAACATTGATGGTATTGTCTAGACCCAACTATAACATCCATGGCCATAGAAGTGTAATTTACAAATATTAATGACTAATACATAATATTTATCCTACCTATTTCACACTTATTTATAATCTAGATATGCCTATGCATAGTAAACTAGATAAGTATCATTATTTATTTCAATATCTTTCAATAACTACACTTCATTATTTTTACTAAACTTAGTTCTATAAATTTAGAATGTTTTCTAATATTAATTGGCTTACTATATGTAGATCAGGAATCTAATATATATTAGTCAATTATTAGTGAATAAATCCAAAATAACTTGAAGACATAATTTATCAAGCCTAATCCCTAGATTGAGTTATGGACTACAAATAAGAATTACAAATTGGAAGATAAATGACCATGTTTTTTACCTCCCTTGAAGATTTATTTGAAGACCAGTTTAAAGAGGTTGAGCTAAGCTTATAGATGTAGAATTCTTATTCAATGTTTGAATCCTTGCCTGAATAACATCTCTCCTTGTCTATGCATGATTTGGATTTGGTATGAGATATTTGATGAAGCTTCTTGGAATAATACATTAGAGTGATTTTATATCAATAAGCTTGATAAAATGAGAGGTGTGAAGGTTATATTTATATATTTACTAAACTATTATGGACCATTCACCTCATATCAAGATTGAGGGTTAAGGATTAATCTTCTAATCCATGATTACACACATGGAGTGTGTAAGAGAGATCATTTAAGACCCTTTTGGAGTATGTAAAGTACATTGGAATAAAAATATAGTCATTAGTCCTCTTGAGTGTGTAAGATCTTGTAAGATTTATTACTTTTACACTTTGCCTAATGATTTCATCTTGGGTGAGGCAATATTTTATATTTATAAAAATAGGATAATTCAAATCCATGGATTTTCTTGTTATAGGAATGATTAGGCTTGATTAAGTGGGATTAATTAATAATTATAAGAAAGGTGAATTTTAAAAAAAATCTATTTATCAATCAATTATTCACTTAATTTCCTTGTGAAAACACTTGCAAATGGTTGATTTAATTTATGATGCACTTGGTAAGATAAATTAGGTCCAATTGAATATATTTAGTTAAACTTGCATGTGATTTCAAAAGCCTATTCTAAACATAGTTTATACACATAAGAGGTTAAAATTAAGTGTCTATAGTTTTTACCCTATTTGAGAAGCTATTACGAGACACTAGGCACAATAACATCTTTTCAAAGATTGAAAAAAATATTAAGGAGAAATTTTATAACTACTGAAGAATGATGTCTTCACTCTTCTCTTTTTAAAATTTTATGAGTAAGTAAACTTAGATTGATTCCCCAAAGGGCACCTGAATAACCTTGGATTCCCCCTTGAGGGGATAGTTTGGGAAGAAGGTGAAACAAATGGGCCATCAAAAAAGAGAGGAAGAAATGGGATTTGAGCATTGATTCAAGGAGTTACACTAGAGGGAAAATTTGATCATTGAGTAGTATCAATGGTTTTCCCTAGTCAGGAAGATTTTTTTCTAAGAAATGATGATTAGGCATTTAATGAATTATTTGGGGGATAGTAGACAAGGAGATTTCTTACTACATAATTTTTGATTAGGCTTATAACATATTTATTTTTGATATAGCACCAATATGTTATGCACCATGATATAAAATACCATGACAACCAAGTTGTAATAGGCATAAGGACCAACCCATTATTTTAATAAATAATTGAAAATAAGGCACAAATGATAGAAACCATGATGAAAATAATGACATGTTCTAATAGATGGACTCAAGTATAATTGTGTGATAGGAAGCACCATGATGATGACCCTACCAACATAGTGGACTGAGTCGAGGTGATAATATAAAATGGAAACAAATAAACATGTAAAGAAATAAGAAAATGCAAACTAAAAGAAAAGTAATATAAAGCATCCAATTTCTCAAATAAAGGTATCAATAACAATAAAAAATAATCATGACTGACAATCACATAAACACACCATAAAATAAACAATTAGTGAATAATTTGTGCATGTGTGAATGTAAGGCATTAATATTGGGTACTTGGTCAACTAATAGGAAAAGATGGTAACCTAAATGGAAGGGGGAATAGAAGAAAATGGAAGGAGTGGTCGATCTAACTCCAAATACCCTAATAAATTTGATGTTACCTACATAATACTATGGAATTCAAGCTAAATGTAGTTCTCGTAAGGATATGGCATAGAATAAAAAATGATGAGAAGTAAGAGATTTGATTAGAGAAAAATAGGAAAAGGTAAAACTCAAAAAAAAGTGAGATTATTTTGAGGTAAATAGAAATAATATTGAGATTGGTTGAGCTAACTCAATATTCCCCATGTATCCAATAATTGACTATATAGTCTGTGTGGACCTTAGTCTAATGTATTTCTCCCAAAAATGTTAATGAACATGATCTAAAATAGAGCTGAAGGCCACAAGTGAACATGATGAGAAAGTAAGTAGAAATATTATGGATTAATATCTCTCATGGAAAATTTAAGCCCTTTTTTAGAATTTTTTTATTTTTAGGCTATTTTTGGGATTTTCCTAATTTTTAGGGTTTTTCAAACTATTTTTAATGTTTTTGGGTTTTTGGAATCTCAACTCAATGGAGGATTATGAGATACATAATGCTTTAACTCATAAATTGGTGAGAGTGTGCCTTAAGTTGATCATAAAATGACAAGAGTGTGGCCTAAGTTATTTTTAAAAAAGTGAGAGTGTGGATTAGGTTTCTCAAAAAATGGTGAGAGTGTGGTTTACGTTGCTTTAAAAATGGTAAGAGCATGTCATAGTTTCTCACAAAATGATGAAATCATGGTCTAGTTTTCTCATAAAATAATGATAGTGTGGATTAGGTTGCTCAAAAAATCATGAGAGTGTGGAAAATGGGGTGACTAATCTGACCTAAAAATTTGAGCACTACCTACATAATCCAAAAAGACCTCATGTCAAAGTAGTTCAACCCTAACGTAAATTACTATGAATTAACAACAAGGTTGAAAATAGAAATGGCACAGTAAAATAGAATAAAATGGTACAAAATTTAACAAGAGTCAAAATATTAATTTAAAATGACCATCATATAGGAAAATCATGTGTAAGCTACTATGATATACCACTCATCTTGGATGTGTTAATGGTGACCAAATCTAAATAATCTATTAGAAACTTTATCTAAAATCTAGCATCTAGATCATCAGCTATACTAAAAAACTATAATCAAGATCAAATAATGGTAATAAGATGAGGGAATAATATCAAGATGGATGGAATCAATTGTAAATGGGGTGAAAGGATATTGGTTTCAATTCATGCCCTCAAATAGGGGTCCTCATAAACAATGTTCAAGAAAATCAAGTGTAAAAACATTTGAATTGCATAATATTCATGGTATCATCTAGCTCTTCTCCATTTAGTGTGGCAATATGTATGCTTTAGTTCCATAATTTATTGTGATTATGAATGGGACAAACCAATTAGGCTCAAATTTTCCCTTCTTTTCATGAGTAACATTGGTATTCTTTTGGTTTTCTTGAAATAATAAGTCACCAAGTTTAAAGTATTTATGTTTGATATAATTATTATATTTATAGCAAATGTATTTTATAGGCTTGGACATTATTCAAAGCATCCACATCAAGTATTTATAATTCTTATAGCCATAAAATTGTATTATTCCTCATCAATGATGTTTTACAATGAGATGTGCAAATAAGGTAACTCAATCTTGATAGGAATAATAGTTTTCATGCCAATGTGGCTCCTATCAAGGTGCATGTATTGGTACAATATTCCTAGAGAATATTAAATAATTATAAATTTAAATCATGGCCATAATTATTAACAATTTTTTTTTGGAATTTAGATCAAGGGTTTTTTAGATGCTTTGGCTTAGCCATTGCTTTAAGGAAAATAGGTAGAGAAAAAATGTTGTGTGATCTAGGATTTGACACAGAGGGATTTAAAATCCTTATTTTTTAAGGATATGACATTATAAAAAATTAGATCAGATGGAATGTTGAAGAAGCAAATGAAATGGTTGAGAGGATGAATTTTGAAATTTGCATCCTAATTATGTAAGAGAGTAAAATGGATTCAACCCACTTAGTAAAATATTTGGTTATAATAAGGATATGTTTATGGCCATCTGATGAATTAGGATTGATTTTCCCTATAAATTTGAGTTTGTATATGGAAAATGGCCATGGATTAGTGATTGGTTGAAGTCATAGAGCTAGTGCATGAATGAGATTGGCATGATTTTGATAATCTACATAGTTTTTTACACATGCACATGTATTAGAATCCATAGTGGTCTAGTAATACCTTGTACTCAATATTTTCATGACAAGGACCACACCACCATCCTCTATGATAGAGAGTGGTATCAAGAATGGTATAATGAGAAGTGGAATGGATGAAGGATTTTTTTAATGAAAAAGGTTGGAAGGAATAATGTTGTCATTAAGGTAGGCATATATATTGGAGTACCAATGTGATTTGGAACCAATATATCATATGTTTTTTTAGATTTAGAGCATTCACGAGCCAACTTTAAGATATATTCAATAAAAAAACTAGTAATATATATCACAATATATAATCATTATTAAGGAACCAATCATTGTCATTACATCAATAGTTCTATTATTGGCTCTTAAAATCTATTCAAATTAATGTAATCAAAGTTTTCTGTAATAAGTTACACCATATCATTTTAAGGAATAAGTTTTTCATATTTTATTTGGTTTTGCTTTATCACCTGGTTAATTATCAGCTAAGAGTCTCTATGAACATGTAAATTATTGATATTACATTGCATTAATAGATGAAGTCTTGAGATAAGTGATTTATACTCTGCTATATTATTGGTACAATAAAAACCAATGTGAAAGGATTTGGGAATGATATCCCCTTATGGCATCATGAATAGAATGTCAGTACTTGATCTATGAGAAGTCTATGAATCATCAAGATAAAGGGTCCAGTGTTGAGGCATAGAAGAAGTGTCATCTAGAGTCATGATCGACTCATTAATAAAATTGAAAATAAAGGGCTTGATATCTAACAAGGTTGCTTTAGCAACTTGATTTCCAATTTCTTTCCCCTTAATGGACTTTTGATGAATATATTCAATTTAAAATTCACTCTATAACATGATCCAATTTACCCTATGAACAATCAAAGTTACCTTGGAAAACATGTATTTGAGTGGGGCCACTTTGGCAATAACAATGGTCTTATTATTGAGCATATAATGGTACAATATTTGGGATGAAAACAACATAACTAAATAGGATTTTTCTATCAAGTTGTAATTATGTTCATAGACAACCAATGTGTAGTTTAAATAGTATACTTTTCATTCTTTCCCCTGATAATTATGTTGTTCTAAGAGTGCCCCCAAAGTGCAATCAATTGTTGACATGTATATAAGCAATGGCTTTCTAGGTGTATGTGGATTTAGAATAGGTGGATTAGCTAGATATTATTTTAATTGATCAAAATATTATTTAAAATTGGCATTCCATGAGAAAATGGTACCCTTATTTAGGATATGAGTAAAGGGATGGCATTTTTATACCAATTGAGAGATAAACCAACTAATAGGTTAGATAATGCCTTGAAGGATATAAAGCTATTTGATATTTGAAGGTGGAAGCATTTTTTTAATAACCTTAGCCTTCATTGGATAAACTTAAATGCCCCATTAGGAGACAATGAAACCCATCAGTTTGTTTGAATTGATGCCAAAGACACACTTTTTAGGGTTAAGCCTAGCCTTGTATTCATGAAGTCATTCTAATATTATTCATAAAACATATAAATGTGTTTCTCTAGTCTTATACTTTATCAAAATATCATATACATAGTCTTCAAAAATATTATTCATCATGTCATGTAAAATGATAGTAATGGTATGTTGGTTTGTGGCACTAGCATTCTTAAGACTAATGGCATTAGTTGATAACAAAATGTTCCCCATGGAATGGTGAATATTGTCTTGTGTTGGTCTTCTAATCCAATTTTAATCTAATTATATCATGAGAATCCATCCATAAGAGATAACATCTCATACCCTATCATGGAATCTACAATCATATCAATATTGGGCAAAGGAAATTCATCCTTTGGGAATGATTTATTTATATCTCTAAAGTCGATGCATAATCAAATTCCTTATGTCTTTTTATTGACTAGAACTATGTTGGATATCCATTCTAAGTAATCAATAAGATGGATACACCTTGCCTCTAATATTTTTTCAAATTCTTTCTTTACAATAATGGTTATGTGAGGATAAATTTTTCATAACTTATTTTTGATAGGCTTGGCATCATCATGTATAAAAAGGTGATGTAAAACTAAATCAAGGTCAAAGCTTGGGCCATATTAATAACACCATGTGAAAATATCAACAAACTCTTGAAGGAGGGAAGTAATAATCTCATGTTCCTTATCAAGGAGGTACACTCTAAGTTTGATCCATTTGGGATAGGTAGGTGTTATAATATTGATTTTGGTGGTGTCCTCCATAAGTAGTATGGAATCATATTCTAAAATAGTCAAAAAATGGTGCATTAGTCTTCATCTTCATTTCGTGGGTTGATTGGATCATTAAGTTTACCCAAGCAAAAGGAATTTGAATAACGAAGGTTTTGCAAAGGCCATTCAACAAAGGCATGTGGATAATCTTATACTAATTGATCAAATTGTTGTTATTTTGAACTGATTCCTAAGTGGCATGAAATTTTCAAATTGAAAAAGTGTTGGGATTTATTTGAAATAGGGTGAAATTTCCCATCCAATGGTACTTGAAATGGTTTTTCACCATGGGACTTGTCTTTTTCTTTACTTTTACCCTGGTCCAAAAGTGCCTTGAAGAGGTTTTCACTTTGGGACCTCAAATTTTGATTTTCTTTTTCTTTTTCTTTGTGACCAAAGAAGTTCACCTACTCTCCAAAATCATTAGTAGTGTCTAATGTAATTTAAAATCCTTGTTTGTGATCACTAAGTGGCACATTATATCTTAGGCCCATAAATTCATAGATTTCCTCATCATTCTAAAAATCATCTAATGGTATGTAAGAATCTTGTTGGTTCTAGTCAATCAATTAGGGATGATGGAGGAAAAGAGGGGGATAAGATGTTAGAGTGATAAAGATACATATAATATTAGGTTTGAAAAAATGGTATTAGACAACTCATCATATATGTTATAATAGCACTTTGTATCATTATCATCATTTTCCATGTTAGATGATAAATTAAAATCACTCTCAAGATTTATGGGGTCACCTCCAGGTGGTTTGTATCTAATATCTAGATTTCCTTTATGTTTGGCAAATGATTCTAGCTTAATAAATCCTTGTTACATTTCCCCTAGTCCTTTGCTTTTGTAGGCTTGATTATCCATTATCCAGTTTGGAATATCATATTTTGTATTATGGTAATAGGTGGAAAATTCATCATTGTATAGCCATGAATCATCATTGACCCTGATATTTTCTTACTCCTAAAAAGTAGTTTTGATGAAAACCAAGGGTCCTTTATGATTATAAACACCTTTCTTTCACCATTCAATTTTAAGAGTTTGAACCTTAGGCCTAACATATGCTTTAGATGTCTTAGGTAATTTGGCTATATGAAATGCATCACCAATTTTATATTCGATAAGGTCATTATTTTAAATAGTGAAATTATTGGTTATTATAATAAGAGAAGTATACGAAGTGGATTCAAGTGTACCTGGATCCATATGATTGGATTTGGTTAATTATCAACTATCTCCTTGTCCTTTTTGGAAATAGGCTCTATGTTAAAGTGATAATTATATCTTTCATACTCTGCTTCCAAATGTTTATATAATTGATATGTATATAAGTTGCTAGGAATAGTATCTATTATCAATCAAAATTTCACTTTTTATAAGGTAGTTCAAGCCTTTTAAATTTGATATAGCATGGAAACACCTCAAGGTTGTGGGTACCCTATTGGAGAGGTGAATCTCTAGGTTAAATGACTAGTGCCCCTTGATGAATCACTTAGGCTCAAACACTAATATAACACTTGCTATGAAAAGGGAGAGAAACCTATTCTAATGGGGGTGATGCACTAAATATGATGTGACCACTACCAACGAGATATAAATTCACTTCAAACATGAGACTAACTTACAACAAACACTTCTCCCAATCTACCTCTTTACATCAATATTTCTCATTAAGGTTATGAAGAATGTTTGAGCTAGGAAGACTAGTCAAGAGGTCATGACATGAAACTATTGAAAATACAACTCAATAAATAGTTACACTTCACAAGACTTGAAAAATGGATTCCAAATTAAAACATGAATGCAATAAAGGACAAACATGCCAATGAAGCAAAATTATCAATTAAAAAGATAAACTAGTCAAGCATACATATTGAAACCAGTGAATGAAGGAGATTAAATAGTATTATTTCATTGATAAAAGTATATAAATGGGTAGGGCTTCTCCATACCTAGGTGGAGGATATAAACTTAGCCTATCAAGGCTTAATATATAGAGAAAGAGGGAGGAGAAAGGATAAGGATGTAGGAGAGAGACATATGACAAGTGTATCATGAGTTCAAAATAAGAAGATAGGTATGAAACTACACCATTAGGTATTTAAGTACAGGTTTTGGTCTCCTTAATATTCTCTTTTTCTTCAAGTGGCGTGAATGTTTCAAACTTTGCTTGACACCTTGACTTTTTCTCCAAAACTACCCTTTACCTTGGCTTATGAATGGACAAGTGGCTTTATTATTGTCCAGATCATGTTGAAATGATATATTTATTTTATATTGACACCTTTAATCTGATATTTTAAGGTTCCCTTTGACACATCACCTTATTCTCTTGCTAGGTGTCTTGAAGTCTCTTTGTCTTACTAGGCCAATTTTGCTTACAAGTGTCAAAACTTGAATTCAAATTCTCCAATTAATTATTTCTCCATATAAGTAATATAAATATCATATAAAACTTTAAAAAACACATTTTTATGTCTAAAATTACCCCCAATAACTCATTCTACACCTTTTGCTCTTATTAGGCCTCTTTTCCTTGTAATCCTAAAATCATGTAAACATCTTTATGTATGATAGTGTATGGATTGTAATAACAAAATAAGGGAATATTTGATGACCTATTATGGCTTTAAAACTCCATTTAAAATTTTAGGTCCAAAATATAAGTGGAAGTGTCTTTTTTATCACACTTTTAATCCTCAATTAGGCCTTAATTAGGCATCCTTGCCTAGAAGCCTGATTTTCTATCTAGATCTCTCCCACACATGTAAAACCATAAAAAATAATGTGATTAAATTTAAATATCCTTTTAAAAACCCCATTATAAATTTTAGGCCCTGAGACCCTATGGAAGTGTGAGAACCATAAAAAGGTCTTGAAATTGAGTCTCATTTTAGACCTATTTAAGACTTCCTTGAAAAATGAGCTTTATTTGATCACTTTAAAAATGTTTAGTACGTATTTTTAGGCTTTAATAGATTAAATACATCCCAAATTTCCTTTACCAATTATTTTAAGTGTCTAATTATCCAAAACCCTATAAAACAACAAAAATGTTTACAAAATAGAGCATTTAATGCCATATGTATAGTTACAGGTATAGATGAAGTACATGGTTGTAACCTAATTAGAGTTAAGAATAATGTTAAATGGTTTAGAGGATAAAACTAGGTCATATCATTTGTTTCATGAGGTCATCTCTCTCAATTAATCATTACAAGGGTTTTAAGAGGGTTTAGAATGTCTTAGGTTTTTAAAGATTTTTCATAAACCTTAGGCCCCCAACCCATGAAAAAATGCCATAGATTTCAAGTGTAATGTCCCCCTAAACTATACCTAGGTTATTAGGATCTCACGCATCTTCTCTATACATCAAGTGCAAGAAATTGACTCTTGGTCTGCAAATAAGCCATTAGAGAGGGGTTGATAGTCTTAGCCTTCATTCAAGTAGGTGATGAACCTAAACCAATAAATGATGCCATGATTTTGGAGCATGGGGACTTATTTATCATCCCTGATAACAATTTTTTCCCATGAAACATGCCAAGATCTCAATCAAGGAATAAAAAGCATGCTTTGAGTTAAAGTCTTGCATGAGAAGAACTCAAGGTGATTGTAAAAACCTAAATTACACTTTTCTTATTTGTCTACCTTTATATTATATTAAAATGTATTTACCTTCATCTTAAACCATCTAATACCATAATATCTCATGTAACCTTTACCAAACTTCTTGTCTCATGATTGCACCTATGGTATGCATGTGTAGTGGATTTAGACTCTTAGGCTTATTAGGCCTAGATAGATTTTATCTTCATTCCATCATTTTATTATAGTTATATTGAGTCATACCATTATCATGAAACCATAATCAAAATATTTTCCTTCCCTAAAATCTCTTTTCATCATTATAAATAAGTAACCCTCATTTGCCAAGGTAGGCAGGCCTTTGTATGAGCTAAGTTGTGTAGGCAAGGTTTAGGGATCTATTTTGGCCAATCTCCTTGGTCACTCATTCATATATATATATATATATATATATATATATATATATACTCAAATTACCTCTACACTTTCTATCATCTGAATTAGACTTAAATAGTTGCATTATGCTTTCTTCCCCTTTTTCAGGATTGAAACCAACTTTTTCTTCTTAGCAACCAGTGTAGGTTCTCATCTAGGTGACTAACTAAATTTAAGGGTTTCAAATTCTCCATTTAAATATTTTGAACATCTTAATAACTTATGTTATATTATTTATAATCTAACACCTTTCAACTTTCCTAAAACACTTTCACAAACACTCACTTGTACCATGGAATGTCTAGACTAGTCTAAAATAAAGGCAAAGAGTTACCATAATTTTATCAAATTAACCTTAAATAATGATAGTAAGGTTTTATAAATACCTTTTATAGACCATATAATGCATGAAAATACTTTTAACTACATTATCAAGACATGACACTCAATTTTTCACCTATAGGGGTTGAAATTTTGACTTTGGGGGTCATAATTAATCAACAGTAACTTCTAACCTAGAATGGGGAAACTTGATACACTAAAAAAGGGTATAAGGCATAAAACATATTTAATTAATATGTTTTCACCCAAGGATCAAGTTATAATATATTTCTAAATCAATAACATGGTATGAACTATCATGGGTTGAAGGCCCAATGATAATAGGTAAGCAAATGGTACCCTAAGATTCTTTCTCCTCATTATCATAAGTTTTAATGGTAATGGTATCTAGATAAAGATCTATTAATGTGTATCCTAAGTATTTTAATGGCTTAAACATTATAATATTTAGCCTTGAACCATTGTTTATGATGACTCTTTTTACCTTATGTCGATAAATTATTACTTCTAAGTAAAACAAGTTATTATGCAAAAGTCCAAGGGATGACATATCTATTTGATCAAAGTTTATTTATTGGCATGGATCTAAATGACTCACAAGTGTTTGAAATTTATCAGGTGCAATGTCACTTAGAACCTTGGGCTGACTTAAAATCTCATTCAATATGTTTTTGTGAATATTTGATGTATGTAAAATATCTAAAATAGAAATTTATGTAGGTTTATTTTATAATTGTTCCACAATATCTTAAGTTTATCATGAATAGGAGTAATTTCCTTAGTCTTATTAGGTGGAGGACCTTGAATGTTATTTTTGGAAGATGGTGTAGAACCTTGAATGCTAAACTTTGAACATCAAGTCAAGAGAGGGTTACTATAATTAGAAGAAGGGGTATGAAGGCGTGAAATGGTAACTCTTGGTTGTTGATTGGAATTTGGGCCATTAATATCCAAAGTAGTATTATTGTAAAATAGAGGTGGAGGTCCTAGAATGGATGGTGAAGGTATTTAGGTATTGTTGGTAATTGGCTTAAGATTAATCTCAATGGTAGTAATGTGCCCACTAGTGATGTGACCTAGAACATTATAGTTGTAAGGGAAACTTTTGTAATTGACTTGATTTGAATGGGTATCTTGACTGATTGTGTAACCTCAAGTCATGATTGTGTAACCTCAAGTCAAGAGAGGGTTACTATAATTAGAAGAAGGGGTATGAAGGCGTGAAATGGTAACTCTTGGTTGTTGATTGGAATTTGGGCCATTAAGATCCAAAGTAGTATTATTGTAAAATAGAGGTAGAGGTCCTAGAATGGATGGTGAAGGTATTTAGGTATTGTTGGTAATTGGCTTAAGATTAATCTCAATGGTAGTAATGTGCCCACTAGTGATGTGACCTAGAACATTATAGTTGTAAGGGAAACTTTTGTAATTGACTTGATTTGAATGGGTATCTTGACCTTAACTCCATTTTTTCTATGTTTTTTTATCTTTAATGCAAAGGTTTATTTTGATTCTGATTATTGGCATTATGCTATGGAAAAAGGTTATGATAGATACCCAACTCTTGATTAAATGTCATAGTCACATTATCCAATGATATCTCTCCACTTTCATGTAAATCTTGAATTAGATGGTGAAGTTTCACGCATCTATGAATTTAATGTTGTTTAACCTAATGATAATCATAAAATTAATTCTCATTATACTAATTTGGTTTAGGATGGTTTTAGAGAAATGGTTTTGGTATGGGCCAAACAATCATGTTGGCAAAAATTAACTTTTAGAAAACCATTTCACTGGGCTCACTAAGATTGCTGAAAAATGTGTTGTGATAATGATCTCTTCTTGGAGTTGGCCTTTGAAAATCAAGAGGTTTAGTAAGTGGGTTTTATTGAATAGGTGATGGTGCACTATTTTCACATGACATGATTTGGTCACCCTATTTCTTATAACATTTATATTTCTATTAAATGGCTTAGGATTTTCTAATGTACTTTCTTGCACTTGTGTAGGAACTTGTGATTGATCCTTATTCTTGGGTTTGGTTCTGAGAGTAAATATTGATCATCTCTTTGTCTATGAGGGATTGTTAAATTTTTATCCCTTTCAGAATAACTTATTCAAATTTATTGGAAAAAATAAGTTTGGGGTTATGAGAGACACCAAACTAAATATTTATAGTGAACATTGTGGCCAATTATTTGTTTGGTAGATTATGTGGGGTTTGGGTAGCTAAAGAGTGTCACTGTTATAAATAATTAACACAGATTTCTCCTCATTTTTTTCTTATTCTAACATAGGCCAGCCATAGTCAACTTTGTTCTATGTTAGAATAGAAGTGTTTCATAAACCTTTTTGACAAGTCATCAAAGTTATCTATAGAATTCTTGGGTATACCAAGAAACCATTATAAATCATGTCATATAAAACTATGAGGAAACAAGAGAAGAAGGTATATAGGACTATACGTAATTTATTTACATGAAATAAAGAATTATTAAAAATTCTCCTTAGGATCACATTTTCCTTTGTATTTTTCAAATTTGGGCATATCAAAGTGATGTATAAAAGGTATCTAAAGATAGCTCATATCAAAATGATAGGAGAATATGTCATCCAATTTAAAGTTATTACTCTTATTTCTTGCTTGAATGGCAAAAATTGCATCTTTGACCTCTTGAAAATATTGAAAGGTAAGACCAAAATGAAAGGAAGTGGGCAAATGTTTTTAGGTACTCGAAGGTATAGCACCTTGACCCAAATAAAGATAGTGTACAAAATATTGAGTAATGTGAATGTGATTGGTTCTACCAAGAATATTCACCCTTTGAATAGAGTTGTAATTTTGATAAGGGACCTATTTTTGGTAAGGCACTTGTTTGTTAGTGTGGGGTTTATTTAGATGGAATTGAGGCCTAAATGGAGGAATGTTATGTTGGGAATTAAATGTAACTTTTTAGGATTGGATGGTAACCTAATATTGATTCCTAATAATTTGAAGCATAGGAAGAACTTGTTGTTGGTTAAATGGCACACCTTTTTTCTTGAAGAAGCTCTATTTTGAATAAAATAAATAATTGGTTGACTTATAAAAATATTTTTTTGTTATAAAAAATTAGTTGGGGATTAATCAACACTTTTTGAAATGGAACATTAGTTTACACCTATTTAGGTGGGGGATTAGTTTCCACTTGTTGAAGTGGAAGATTTTAAATGTGTTGTTATAGCTCAGATGGGTTTTTAATTTATTGTTGCAAGTTATTTGAAATGTTGGAAGGAGGTCATGGAGATGATAGAATAACATTCTATTGCATGTTGTATGTTACTTGATGTGGATTAAAATATGATAATTTAGAGCTATCCACCATATTTTGGATAGAATATATAAGCAGATTCAAATTTGGATTGGTTGCAAAATTAATTTCAGTCATAGGTGTTCTAAACATATCTATAGCTAATGTTTTAGTGGAAAATAGGTTTGGATTATAAGTGGGATAATTAGAAAAATCCAATGGTTTTTATATTTAAATATTGTGTATACAAATAATATTTTCAAACTTCATCAATTACTAATGTTTTTTATCTTGCAAGAACCCATCGAGTCTCAATCTCTCTAAGTACATGCCTTAAGGGGTGTATCGAGAAAGGGGTGGGTAGATCATTGGTTCTTCACAAGATTTTTTTACCTTTATTAACACTTGATATCTACATAACCATATCATAAAAACACATTATATACAATCAAAAATGCATCAAATCCATAAATCAATCCTAGCTCAGAGAAGATAGATCTTGCTGACACTTCTAATTGGGGATACATTAGATAATCAGGAACATGACCAATATAAATCTTTTAGACATAATGAGGGATCTCTTATCATAAATAATATAACTATGGAGGGTTTCAAAACCTCCAATCAAGTAAAATCATGCAATAAGGTCCTATGTTTTCATATTTTCTATATTAATAACAAGTAAAGCAAAGAAATCTAATCTAGTGCTTACCAAATCTTAGGGCACAAAGTGGGGGTAGTAAAAAATAAAATTAAACATGCATAAAATACATATAATCATATAAATCAATATGGTATCCTAATGCATGGAAGATAACTGAAAATGCATATATATCTACTCTTACAAAGGAGGAACAAAGTTAAGAATACTTACCTTTGAAGACTAACCTACTAAGTCTCAATCTCTCCCTTAGCCAAGGTGATTTGTAAGAGGTTGTTGTGGTATGTAAATATGATAAGGATAAATCAGCTATATGATATACAACCTATCAATTCATCTAAAATAATTATCCATAAGACAAGATCCATATCTCCAAAGAGAGTATGAAACCCTAAGTTTGTTCCTCAAGTAGAATGGTGGATAAGCAGATGCACAATATATCTTACTTCTTCTTCTCTTTATGATAAATGATAGAAATCAATGTGTTTATATAGTTAGATTTAACCCTAATCCCTTCCAAAAATTTTAAATGATAGAGTCGACCCAATAGACCTAGTATCATTATCGACAAAAATTCACTAGGTCATAAACTAGGTTGGCTAACTGCTAACTTAGAACCTAAATAAGTTTTACCAATAAGAATACAAGGTCAACACAACTAACATAGTCATGTAAACTATTAAAATAGGTTTTAGTTTATGAAAATGGGTACTAAAGGTGGTGAAATACTAGAGGAGTATGAAAAATAGAAGGCCAAGCTTAGGAGAATGGTTTTTAGGAGATAAGTGTGTAGATAACAAGTGGAAAAAGGAACATCAATCCTATGAAGCACCAATGGTCTGCCTACCCCTTTATTGATGTACCCCTTAGGTTATGCACTCAAAGAGATTGAAACTTGATAGGTTCCTATAAGATAGATAGAGTTAATAATTGATAAAAATTTGAAAATATTATGTGTATACATATAACCCACTTTAAACTTATCACATGTCATGTAGGTGTAATATAAGATGGTGCTTTGGGAATAAAACATGATGACACATAATGTTGATGATAAATAACGTACATTAAGGAGTAAATAAGATAAATGAAAGGATAGAATTTGAAAAATACATACCTTTAATTACCTTAGTGTTGTAGATAAAGAAGGATATGTGAGAGATGTGAAGGCATCTAATGTGAGTAACATTAGGTGAACCTGTAGAGATTACTACAAAAAGAACAAAAAATCATTTTTTTAAAATATAGGCATATAATATTGGAAAATATTCCCTATGATGGTAGGATTACAAATTTTTTTATGGTTTGAAAAATGAGGTAAAAAAATAAATATATAATCAAAACAAGGAATCTAATGGTAAATATTTGAAGGGTAAATAATTATGAATAGTAAATATAAATCGGGTAAAAGATAATTCATTTTCTATTGTTTAAATATTTGAAGAGAGAAATAGAGCTATAAGATACCTAGAAAAATCCTAGAGAGCCAAGATGGTGAGGAGATAACAGTTGAGATGAGGACACATAGTGGCTGTAATGAGTGCAACATAGGTAAGTAATTTGAAATTTTCAAATTTGTTTTGATTATTTTATTTTAAATTGAGTGTTTTATAGAAAATTGTTAATTAGGCCAATTTTAGATACCAAAATGAACCCTATAAAAATTTGAGATATATTAGGGGTCAAATGGGGAATTGGGTTGAAAGGGATCAAAGTAATAAATGTTAAAGGCATTTATTACAATGGGTTAAAGAGTTGGAATTTTGAAGGAACAAGGTCGACCCAATCGACCTAGTAGGTAGAAAATAAAGTTTTTGAAAAGTTTAACCTAGTAGGTCTTTTTCAACTTAGTTGGTTAGGGAAAAGGTTAACATAGTAACCCATGGTCAACTTAGTTTGTTAATTCAAAAATCCAACTTATTACTATAAGGGCAAAAAGGAAGGATGAGTTAGTTGTTTTAAGGCCAAGTGGTCGACCTAGTTCTACAAGGTTGACTTAGTATGTTTCTAAGTGGTTGATATAGTAATAAAATGAAGGAAAGTGGATAATATAGTAATTTTAAGGCCCGGGGTGCTTGACTAAGTATTGAAATGGCTGATTAAGCTAAAAATAGGTCAAATTAGTAAGAAATGAATAAATCAAGGCAAATCAGGTGGTTTTTGTTAAAATTTAAAATAATGTATTTTGATTATAAGCAACATGGAGGTCTAATACATATTTTGTTATTTGAATGTATTAGGGGCACCAGAGATTATGGTGATTAGTGGATGCATCATGGCTACAAGATATATTAGTGTACCCAATAGATGTAGACAGAGCTAGTTTGGTTACACTAGGCTTGGGAGTCATCATGGAGAGGTGATGGGTCCCATTGAGTGTTGATCTAGTGGTCATGTTCTTATGAACCTAGGAATGCTTGACCAACACATTTAGATGGGTGGTGGATGGGGATACCATAGAGGTTGGTATCACTTTAGAGGATGTCCATGTATTGCTTAGACTTCTTATAGGGGGACATTTGTGATCATGAGGATACTAGATGATCAAGAGGAGAGGTAAGCATTAGCCTGTTGGGAAACTTGCTTAAATAGGATTTACCTAGGACTGAGGGTAATTATATTTGATGTGTATATTGCATAGATTTTAGATATCTAGAATTTTATGATAGGTCTTGTGATAGCATGAATTTTATGTCACAAATTAGATGAAAAGGTACCATTACATGTAATAGCCTTGTGTCAATTGATATTAGAGTAGGTGGTACTCTATGACTTGGGTTTTATTATCTGGGTTTAGCTTATACATGATATGTATGGGATGTTATCTAGAGGGTAAAAGACCATGGGGATAATGGTATTATTGAGTGCTTAGATATATGAGAGGTTCTTGATGCATCATCTAGTTGGGTTACCTCATGTGGTTAATGATCAATTACCTTGGCTTATACGATGGAGATATGATCAAGTGGCATGGTCGATTCCCCATATTCTAGTGATATAGATGATCACATGAGGATAAATTTTGTGGTAGCCTTATGCACAAATTATGATTATTTAGATGAGTTAGGTGATAGTGGTATTAGAGTTAGCATGAGTGTATATCATGGTCTACTACACCTGGTGAGTAGAGATGCATCTAATGACACATTTACCAAGATAGTTTAGACTAACTCACCCAATGGCTCCTATAGTGGTGCCTACATTTTGGGCACAACATGTAAGAGATTTGAAGGGGAGAGGATGAGAAAGAGCACCAGTTGAGAGACTAGAGATCAAATCATGACATATGAGACCATGGACTAGTCAAGCATGATATCCAAAAAATAGAGAGGGCATGGATGTGGATATAGGTGTGATGTATGTACCATATATAACACCATAGTAGAAAGAGTGATGAACACCATAGTTAGACCATTGATGGATATTCTAGTAGTAAGGGAGAGCATAGAGGGTGGTCATCCAAGGAAACCCATTAGTTGACCCAGGGTAGAGCTAGTCTATAGAGGCACCACTAGGGTGAGGCTTGAGATGTGCATAGGTGGTGAATTTAGGGTTTGATTTGAGTACAATACATCCCATAGATGAGGTGTTTATGGGATGAGCTGATGGAGAAACCATGATTAGTAGAGATGGTGATTGGCAACATCAAGATAGGTAATAAATGGTTTTACTTTTTTAGTCTTTGATATAGAATACTAGTTGGATAAGATTTATTGATAGATTGTAGATAGATATATCTATGATCTAACATATATCTAGTTTGATTTTTTTAGATCCTACAAATAAGGAGGAGGTTAGATGGGGATCCCTAGTGATGAGAGAACACCATGATATTATATATGGGGTGTTGATGTCATACAACCATACCATATTGGATGATCTTATGGTACCATATTCCCTATCTTCGGTGAGATGGTTCAAACTAGTAGAGGAGGCTATAAGGCAGTTATAAGCACATAGATATGGGCTAAACAACCAACAAGGGTGGGAGTAAGAGAGGCATAGGCATGGTAGGCCTTGGCTTAGGAGAGAGTTATGCATTTAGATACCATTATTTAGCTAGGATAGGTATAAGACCAGGTGGCCAACCTATAAGGATAGGTAGCATGATTGAGATCTCATACATCCTCATTACATTGTACTATTTAGAGGGACTATCTAAGGCATCTATAGGTAGAGTGGCTAGGCCATGAGATATAAATGATAGAACCTAGCCTTAGAGTTAGAGTGATGTATTTTTGATAGTTGGATGTGGATCTTATGTTTTGTATTGTGGTTGTGTTTGTGGATGCATGGATATATTTATTTATATCACATGTATTTTGATTTTGTTTTATTTCTAGAAATTGTTTTCATGCTTAGAGGAAACACAAATGAGGTGGAATTAATGTGAAAATATGGTAAAAAGGGATGTTTGGAATGTTAATGTGATAAATTTGGTAATTTATGAAGAATTTTAGGTCATATCCATAGTCTTACACTGCAACTCATAAATGAAATCCCTAGGGGAGTGATCAGTGAAAAAAACAAAATTTATTAAGGGGAAATATTAAGATTGTAGGGAGTTAAAAGGATAATGTAAAAAAAATAATGTATTCATCTCATGAGAAGACCTTAGGAGACATGAGGCACACTAAGGACATGGGAAGACACTAAGTGACTAGTGACCATCAATATATAGAGGATACATTTTTGTTATAGACACACGTTATGTCATCAAATAAGTTTGCTACTAAGATCAACTCATAAATGGTTGTTTTGAACAAGAGAAGTAAAATGGACTGACCTTCCCACAACATGTTCCCCATTCCTCAGAACCCCTTATAAATCCATCGGTCTCCTGTGAAGATTGGGTACTTTCATGAGAAATTAGGTAGCACTAAAAGATTTTTTTTAATTCTCCTTTTCTAATCTAATGGCCTACCGTACCCAAATGGACCTCATCTCTATCAAGAGGCCAAATGTGGAGTTTTATCTTTGATTAGAAAAATGATATGTTCTTATAATCATGTCCTTTCGTGTGATTTGAATTTTGAATATTTTAAATGTTACCTTTTAGATCATTTCCTTTTGTTAAATAATTTGGCTTTTGAATATTTTATGACATTTAATCTACCTCCTCCATATATACTTGTAATGACCAATCATAAGAGTTAGAGTGATACACATGAATGAGATGTAGGCTTTGGCTAAAGGAAGCTAAGTATCCAAAGATAAGGTGGACTAGAAAACTTAGGCTTAACAATGAACCAAAATGTTGTCTCAAGTCTCAACCATGTGTATGCTTAGTTTGTGAAAGGGAATAAAGGGGAATAAAATGAGATCCAAAAGTGGACCGGTAAAAGGAGATCATAATGAGATTAATTATTTTAAAATTGATCACATGGTAAAGAAGTAATGACTAAAGGGAATAAGGTTTGTATAACCAAGTCACAATAAAAATTATCTATGTTTATAGAGATAAGAGAGCAAAAAATCATGAAAAATAACAAGGTAGTCATAAGAAAATGAACATGAAAGGAAAAATAATGTAATTATGAAAAATAATCCATAAGAGAACATAATGATATCATAATAAATATAAAGTATAAAACCAAAGTCATCATGTAAGATAGATAATAATTTGACACAATGTCAAATGATATGAGAAAATATAAAGTTGGAGCACACATCCAATAAAAATGAAAAAGTAAGAACACCATGCATGTGATCATAATTATGAATATATTTTCCCACACACATTATCCATAAAATATAATAAGTCTCTATGAATTTTAATGCAAAATGTAACTAATTTCTCATCTATCTTTAGTGAAACTTGAGAAAATACATCACATCGAATCTCCCCAATTGAAAATGTAGGAATGATTGAAGGATCATGTTGATGAGGGATATTATGTAGGGGATGATCATGAAAATGCATGGGAATGGTTTATATAGGAGATAAAGGGGTCATATGTGGGGAAGGTGCCAAGGATGAGGGACTCATGGGTGAATAAGGATCCATGGGTTATGGAAGGTCCATAAGCAAGGGATTCATAGGTGAAGGAATAGTAGTTTGATAAGGGACCATATGTAAAGATGGAACCACAAGAGGTGGACCCAATGAGGAAGAAGGGGGAGCCTTATTCAAGATCGACCTATGGGAGGAGGGGTAGAAGGTATAGGAATGGTTAGGAGGTGATCCTTGAGATAATATTGAAGGATGTGTAAATGATTAGTGTGACATAAGGTGTGGATATATTAGTGTGACATAAAGGATGTCATATTAGTGCTAGAGACATGAGGGAGGTATAGCCTTATCTGAGGGTTGAGGAGAGGTGGGACATAAGGTGTGGATATATTCTCTTAACTTTTGATAATGCATAGATGAATGGTTATCTATGCCATGGAATTAATATATACACTTGTGATTAGACTTGGTGGGTGTACTCATAAAAGGAGTGAAAACAAAAGCCAAGGAAGATTGGTATAGTGAATAGTCTCTTATCCAATGACCAATAACTTTGTGAATGTCATAATAAGGTTGACTATCCATTTGGTGGGTGAAGGATCTAGCTATGATAAAGGGAGAAAACCTTAGCTAAGAGAAGATGGGGTTGGTGGAGATATCGGATAAGGTTCAAATAAAGGAATAATAGGATGAGACTCAGCTAAAGTGGGAATAGGATCCAAACTAGGCTTTATTAAGGGAGGGGTGGGGTCCATATAAGGTTGAAGGATAGTCACAAGCATCTCAAGGATAAGTTGGCTAAAATGGTCTTAGTATCTATAAAAGTTATAGGGACCAATCATATCATGATCCATACACACTCTTATGAGGTTCTTTAGAAACTATAGATATACACACCATATTTACCCTAAAAAGAGGAAAAATGCTAAAATTAGAAAAATATAAGATGGAATGCTATAAGGTATACTAAAAGACCAAAGTAAAGAGGAATGAGAATGAATAATTTAAGCATCTTGGGCCTAAATAAGACCTCCTAAAAATGTATCATCTAAGGTATATCCATCATCATAATCAAGTTTATGAATATTAATGCTATAAGAAGATGATATTATCATATGATGTGGTGTGATGAATAGAATGTTGAGTCTTAGTTAAGACAATGGGGATGCCATCACAAGGTGGTTGATGAGAATAAGGTTTCAAAGAAGCAAGAATTTGAGAGATGAGGTGAGGTGAGAGATATAAATTTTTAATCTTGAGATTGATCTTGTTGGGCTCATCATCATTAGAATCTAGGAGGTTAGGGGGTATATTTTTGATTAGTTTGTGGTGACCATTGTAACCTTAGGTGGAATTTATAGGAAAGTTAAACCATTGAGATTCATGAAATGAAATTCTTGGAAAGGGTTTAAGGGTAGGAATATTAAACATACCATGACCTTGGAATTTTTTGAAATTCTAAGGATTGGTGTCACCCTAAATCCTAAAAATGGATCCATTATGAAGAAATTTGATTCATTGGCAAGTGGAAGAGGTAACTTATCTCATGCGATGAGTCCATGGATTACCAATAAAAATGTTATAAGATAGAGGAAATTTGAAGATCATCACCTTCACATGAATAGTGATAGGTGGCATGGTAATGGGGATACACACACAACCTAAAGGAGGCATTTTACTTTAGTCATAGCCTTGACACATGTTGCGTATGGATTTAAGGTTACACTCAAAATATCCAAGGGTTTTGATAAAGTCAAGAGTGGAAACATAAGTTACAAAAACATCATCAATCAATGCATGTTTGACTTCTATATCACTAATTTAGACACTAATAAAAATAGGAGTATCATCCACTGAAGCATAATATTATAAAGAATCATTGAAGTAATGGGGAATTAAAGGGAGAGAGAAGAGTCCATTGTTTGATTGGAATGTATGGATAACACTTTACACTATTTTAAGATTATATCTTTTGATCTAGATAAGGTGGCTTTATGTCCTACTAGGGGAGGATTACGGATGTTCATTTTAAACAAAATATGCATAAGATTAATATGATATTATGGAGAGGTCCATATAAGTGCAAGAAATAGGATTTGATATGGGAGATTGGTAAGCTCCATCATAGGATCCCACTCATCATAACCTATGAGAGGACTATTATAAAGAGGTGCATAGTGTTGAAGGAGGTCCTTAAAAGGAGATCCAAAGAGCATGTGAATTTATGAAAAGAAGAGGTAAAAGGTTTGATTATAGGACAAGTTTGTTGATTAACTTGAGAGGATGGGGTAGTTGATATAGGTGTGGTTTGAGAAGAAGTCTTGATAGGAGGTTGAGTATTGTTAGTGATAATTAAAGAGGATAGAGGGATGGTAGAAATGGTATGAGAAGTGTTATCTAAGGGAGGTGTTGGAATTGGTTCATAAAAAGATATGAGGTCTTATTTCCCTAACTTGGTTAAGTGATTTGGAGAAGAATATTGGATAACATGAAATGTGTGAGACAATTGAGGTGTTTGGATAGGATGAGGATCAATGATAGTAACCACCCTTTGCATATTAGTCATATTGACCACATTCTCTTTAAGAGTTGGGTCAAGAAGACTATCAAAATTATTGGTAGAAGAGGTAGGCTTGTCTTGATTATCTTAGTGATTTGGAAGAGGATCTTTATAGATGGCCAAATGAACATTATCCTAGTTCAAATCTTGAGATTTAGTTTGTGTTTCAAGGGATTTGAAGGAAATATCATAGGATTGTTGGCATTTTGAAATGATAGAATCATGATCAAAATTGGTACTAAGAAGGAAATCCATAGATAAATTATGAATCTACCTATAGGTCTCATAAGAATGACACTAACTAGCATAAAACAAAAAAAAAATATTGGGATCATACCAAGACTCCATAGGATGAGTGGGATCAAGTTCCATGGTAGAGGCTTTAGTAGACATTTTATAATTATGATAAGGATAAAGGTTTATGAATATTGATGTTATTGGCTAAAGAGAAATGAGGGTTAGTAATGTGTCTAGGAGGGGAAGCCTGTTATAAAGTTTAGTTGGGAAGAATAGCTTGAATAATATGACTAGTATCATAAGATTTAGTGACATGATCATTGGTAGCATGATAATTCATATTTTTGAGTAACATGCGAGTACCTATATAAGGTTGTGATGGCTCAAATTAATGCATAAGGAAATATTGACACTTATTTTGGTCAATAACATCCTCCAAAGTACATGGAGAGAGAGTTTTAACATGATATTACAATGTGGGAAAAATACCATTAGGAAATAGATGGAAAACATTATCATCAACCATATAATGTTCACATTTATTAGACAAGGCCTTCCATCATTTAATGAAAGCTTGTGTAGTTTCAGTCTCAACTTGTTTATAATTGATAAAATGGGCCAAGTTATTCTTAGGGAGGTCACTAGTTTGGAATTCTTAGACTAGAGCATTGACTAAATCTTCCAAACTAGTGATGGAATGAGATTTGAGTTTGTTGAACCAATCTAAGTCATCACTCATAAGAGTTCTTTTAATAGCTTAGTATCATAAAAGGTATTTAACTTTACCTAATCTTTGTATAGATTTCAAAATGTTTTTAAATGAAGAGTAGGATCAGTTGACCCATTGTAAGATATGGTATGGGTGATACCTCCTATATCGATATTAGAAATTTGAGATGTAATAGGCTCTTTTTGAAGATGATTGATTGTTTTATTAATGAGAGGATATTGAGGGATAATATTACATGTAAATCATGAAGTGGAGGTGGGGAAACATTTTGGTTATGCATGCCCTATGGCATCTATTGAGGGTGGGTTTGAAGATGGATAAGATGATTTTGCATTTGTATCATTTGATTTAGATTATTAGCTTGGAAATCATTCATTTGATTAAGAGTTTTTAATAGGATTTGATGGGTTTGAGTTTCATTAAGATCATTGTGTGAAGTATTATAATTGGTAGTAGTGTCTTGGGTACCACTATGGGTGTTAGTATGAGCTTGATAAGAACTGTTAGTAAATGAGGAACTAGTGGCATAATTTGCTTGTATGATAAAATATGGACTATTATAAGGATGAGAAGAAGCAACAATATAGGCATGATTACCATGGGTAGAAAATGATGCACTAGTGGAAGAATTTATAAGCGTGGGTTTAGGAAGAGGCCCAGTAGATGTGGAACCTATATGTTAGTAGAGATACTAGGCATGGAGGTAGATGAAATCCAATAATAAGTAGTCATTATATGAGAAGGGCTAAAAATAGAGGGAAGAGGCTAAGAAGCAAAGAACTTAGTATCCCCAAATCTATGTGATAACATGGGAGAAGGTGAATGGGGTTCCTCAACTTGACCACTTATCATGAGATGGTAAATAGTAAAAGGATCCTTTCCTTGATTTTGAGGAAAGTCATTGATGAAGAACAACATTTCTGGTGTATACTCTAATTTGGGTTGATCTCAAGTGAGAAGAGTGGATTATAAAGTGAAGAGGAATGAGGAGGGGTCTCATAGTTTGTAGTACAAGTGGATACATGCACATTAATTTCATTAAGGGTAAGATCCACTAGCTACTTTAGGAAAATATATTAGGTTGGTAAGACTCATCATATTTGTTGAGTTCAACTTAGTTTTGTCTTCAAACATGAAGTTCATGATGAAGGAGAGAGATTAAGACAAAGTTAATGCAAAGAAAGGAGATACAAGGTGAAGATAAGAGTATAGAGTCAAATAGGTCAACCTAGTACTAAAAATAGGGTATGAAACTAATTTAATAAAATATATAGAATTGATCAAGTTAACTTAGTATTGTAACCTGATACAAAGGGAAGACTAATAAGGATACAAAGTCGACTAGGTCAACTTAGTACTGTAACTTGAGACAAAGGGCATCCTGATAAGGATACAGAGTTAACCAGGTTAACTTAGTAATGTAACTTGAAATAAATGGCAGCATAATAAGGATACAAAGTTAACCAGATCAACTTAAAATTATAACTTGAGAGGCAAAAAGGAGTACTGGGTCGACCAAGTTGATGCAGTACTACAATTAGGGAAAAAGATAGTCTATAGGAGATTGTGTTAGATAGAATTATAGTGTATTGAAAATAGGGAAAGATTTTGAAATGTACTTTAAATTAATAAATATAAGTAAAAACATAAATAAATAGATCAATGAGAATGATCCGATTGGCACATATCACAAAAACTTGCACCAAATTTGGCCAATGTAATTTTTTGAAATACAACATACATTAAACATAGAGAAAATAGTCAACTAAAAATCAAATATTAGCTAAGTGGTCATCCTAAATGTTGTTATATTATTAAAAAGTGTTATTTTAAGTGTGATAGGGATGTTGGCTGAAATCAGGGAACTATAAATCAATCTATGGATAGTTTTAGGATGTTTCAGCTGAAAGGGATATATGTTGGTATGGTACTAGCTTAGTATTGGGTCCTACCCCCTCACTTCAAAATATTATATCAATAAGGGTGTTGGATATTTTTCCAATATATACCATTAACCACATGTTTATACTTGGCCATAAAACTAAGTTGGCTTCCCCCTTGGTGATGAAATCCAAGTAGGTAGGCCTTGGACAGACAAATTTTTAAATGAATTTTGAAATTATGTGATTTAGTAGTGTGTGCAAGAAAGATAAAAATATTGAAACTAAATGGTATATTGAAAAACCACCTAATTATACTATGTGATTTATTCTAAGCATGAAAAAAATTATAAGTGAAAGTGTGAATTAGTTACTAGCATATAATTATTAATTCCTAATTTTAGGCATGGTACAAAGTTAGTTTAGACAATAATGTATGAAAATATTATAGAAGAGAGTCAACTAGGTCACTACTATTATTTATAATCAATATTATTTAAGAACTAAGTTGACTAGGTCAACCTAATATTTTAGATAGAAGACAGACTATAGAACTAGGTTGACCAAGTTGACCTAGTTTACTACAAGATTATAGTTTTGAAGACTACAAACTTGTGAAAAATAGAACTATAATGAAGAACTAAATTGAAAGAGAGAGAAATAAAGGAACCTTGGTGAGTTGGAAGATGCTTAGGACTATGAATTTTTCTTTGAAGTTCCTTGAATGATTCTTTCAAGTTTAGCCAATTGTGTCGACTAGGTCAACCTAGTTCTATAATTCCTTATTTGTTTAAGCCTATTTAAGATGACTAAATTAACCTGGTCAACCTAGTTTATTATCTAGAATCTGACTATGATACTAAATCAACCTAAATGACTTAATTTGTTATTATAGACTTAAATAAGAGACAAATTTTCCCTATTTGACATAGTCTATTATCTATACTTGAATAAGAGTATTGTGGAAACTTATTCAATATAATCACTTATATATGATGAAGACCTACATAGAAAGAATAGAATCATTTTTATGTAACTATGCATTAAACCTACACAAACAAATTAGAAACTATATCAGCCTAGTCAATTTAGTATTAAAAATATATAAAAATAATAAAATGATAGAAATGAAAATCATGAAATAAAACCTAAAAATGTTAGATTCACGTTAGGTTCACTAAAATGTATGCAATCATAAATGCATTAGATCCACAAATCAATTCTAGCTTGAAGAAGATATATCCTACTTACACTTGTAATTAGAAATTAAATAATTGAGAGAATGACCAATATGGATCTTCTAGACCTAATAAGGGGATATCTTATCAAAAATAATATCACTAGGGAGGGTTCCAAATCCTCTAGTCAATCAAAGTCATGTAATAACCTTAACTATGTCCTATGTTTTCATATTCATTATACTAATAACAAGTAAAGCAAATAAATCTAATCCAGTGCTCACCAAATCTTGTGGCACACATTGGGGGTAATAAACACTAAAATTAAACATCCATAGAACACATATACTCACATAAATGTATAAATAATCCTAATGCATGGAAGAGAAGTGAAAATTCATATCTATCCACTCTTATAAAAGAGGAATAAATTTAGGAATACTTACCTATGAAGATGAACCCACTGATCCTCAATCTCTCCCATGGCCAAGGTGCTTCACAAGAGGTTATTTTGGTATGTAAGGATGATAAGGATAAATCATCTCTAGGATACATAACCTATCAATTCATTCAAAAGACATACCCACAAGATAAGATCCATATTGCTAAAGAATGTATGAAACCCTAAGCTTGTTCCTTAAGTAGAATGGTAGATAAGTGATGTAAAATATATATTAATTCTTATTTTCATGATAAATGATGGAAATGAATGTGTTTATATAAGTGGATTTAACCCTAAATCCTTCTAAAAGTTTTGGCCAATAGGGTTGACCTAGTTGACCTAATATTGTTATCAATAAAAACTCAATAGGGTCACAGATTAGGTCAGTCAAAGGCTAACCTAAACCCTTAATAAGTTTTGTTAATAAGATTAAAATGTCAACACAACCAACATAATCATGTAAACTATAAAAATAGGTTTTAGGTTAGGAAAAGGGGTATTAAAGATGGTAAAATACTAGAGGAGTATGCAAAAAATAAGGCCAAGATTAGAGGAATGATTTTTAAGAGACAAGTGTGTAGATAACAAGTGGAAAAAGAGACAATAATCTTATGAAGCACTAATGGTTTACCCACCCCTTTCTCAATACATCATTTAGAGTGTGCACTTAGAGAGTCTAAGAATCGATGGGTTCCTACAAGATAAAGAACATTAATAAATGATAATAATTTGAAAATATTATGTGTAGACACATGTCCCTAAGTTTTTCCTCCTCTTTTGCCTCCTCTACTATTTTTATACATTCAATGGCCCTTACCTAGCTTAAAACCATTTCCAATGGTTTAAAAAACATTGTCTACCCCATCAAACTTGTACTCTAATTGATAAAACTCATTTAGAGTCTAGGTCAACCCTTGGTTGACCTAGACTAAGACCTAATTTTATATTATCAATAACAATATAGAGTCAATTAGGCTAACCCTATCAGCTAAAATTTTAGAAAGGTTTAGAATTAAATTTAACTATATATACAAATTCATTTTGCCATTTCTTAGAGAAATAAAGAGTTGATTATTTATTTTTGCTTCTTTACAATCTGCTTTTTTGCCATTCTACTTGAGGAGTCATAGCTTAGGGTTTTTAATTGAAAAATAATCTCATCTTTTGGAAAATTCTTATATGCTTTAGCCTTTTTTAGTGATCTTTACAAACCAAAACAACATCTTACAAAGTATATTAGGTCAAGGGAGATATTGAGTCTCGATGGGTTTGTCTTCAATGTAATTATATCTAACTTTACTCCTCTCTTTTAGTAGATAGAAGTAGCAGAAGTAATGGAGTTTGAATATATTGCTCTCTCCATGCATTAGGATTTTACCTATACATAGTGTATTTAGGATCCTCTTATGCATGTTTAATTTTATGTTTAACAACCCCTCATTTATGTCAAAATATTAGGTGAGAACTATATTAAGATCATACTTTACTTGTCATATACTTTTGTGAATATGAAAACATAAGACCTAGTTAGGGTTATTGCATAGTTTTGCTTGACTAGAGGCTTTGAAACCCTCTCTAGTGACATTATTATGGTAAGAGATATTTTAGATATGTCTAGTAGATCCATATTGGTCATGTCCCTAAATATATAATATATCAATAATTGGAAGTGTAAGTAAGATTTATCTTCTCTGATCTAGGATTGATTTAATAGATTAGTTACATTTCCCTTTGCATATATTCTAGTGAACCCAACATGAATCTAACCCTTGTATGTTTTATTTCATGCCATAATTTTCTATTATATCATATTTTTATAATTTTTTAGTAACGTGTTGAACCATTTGATATAGTTATAACTTTCTATGTGCAGGTTTAACACACAATCACTTCAAAATGACTATGTTTTATCTGTGTTGGTCTTCACCAATTATAGGTTACTAGATCAAGTAGTTTGACTAGTATTATTATTCAGTTCTAGATTGGTATACATAGTCAAACCAATTTAATGTGTCTATTATTTTCTTCTATTCGCATTTAGTTTTTCAAACATAATCAAATAGGTCAACTTTATTTTTTATCTCTTTTTCAACATACAAGGTTTTGTAAACTTGGTCGAACTAGTCAACCCAATTGGTAGAATTTGAAAGCAGTACTTGAGCATCATAGCATAAAAATTTGTAATCTAAAATGTATTCAACCCCACCAAGTTTCCTTTATTTTTTCTCTCTATCATTTTAGTTATTTTAATACTATTTTTCACAAGTTTGTAGTTTGTAAAACTAAAACCCTATAGCTAATTGGGTCAACCTAGTTGACTTAGTTTTGTAGTCTATCTTTTGTCTAGAAAACATAGTCAACATGTTTGAATATGTTCTTATAGACCTTAATTTTTGAGAACATTAGTGACCCAATCAACTCTATTCTATATTATTTTCATATAGTGTAACCTGAACTAAATATGTACTATTCTCAATCAAGTAATTAACATATATTTTCTAGTAATTAATTCATCTTTCCTTTTCAATTATTTGCATGCTTATGGTAACTTACATAGCTTAGATAGGTGGTTTCAAAAATTATCATTTTATTTATATTATATTAATCTTTTTCACACACTATCAAATCAATTTATATTAAAAAATAATTAAACATTTGTCTTACCAAGGCATACTTACTTATATTTCATCACAAAGGGGGAAGCCGACTTAGTTTTTTTCCAAAGTATAAACATGTGGTTGATGGTATATATTGGAAAATCACCCAACACCATTATCATTAAAGGATTGTGAAGTGAGGGGGTATGCCCTAATACCAACCTAGTACCACCACCAATACATATCCATTTCGTCTCATATGTCCTGAAACCAACCTTAGATTGATTTTTAGTTCCTTATTTCAGCCAAGGTCTATAAGAACACATTCAAATGGGTCAACTATGTCTTTTAGATAGAATATAGACTATAGAGCTAAGTCAACCTAGTTGACTTAGTTATGTAGTCTATCTTCGATCTATGAGACATAGTTGGCCTATTCGACTGTGTGCTTATAGACCTTGATTTTTCAGAACATTAATGACCCAGTTAAATCTATTTTATACCATTTACATACAGTGTCACCTAAACTAAATTTTTACTATTATCAATCAAATAATTAACATTTATTTGCTAGTAACTAATTCACCTTTCCTTTTCAATTATTTTTATGCTTAGAGTAACTTATATCTTAAATAGGTGATTTCTTAAAATACTAAATTAGTTACAATATTTTAATCTTTTTCACACACTACCAAATCACTTTACATTCAAAAAGCATTAAATATTTGTCTTCCCATGGTATAACTACTTGGATTTCATCACAAAAGGGGAAGTTGACATGTTTTTTTTAGCCAAGTATAAATACGTGGTTGATGATATATATTAGTAAAGCACCTAACACCCTTATCATTATGGGATTACAAAGTGAGGGGGTAGGCCCCAATAATAATCTATTACCATCACTAATACAAATCCTTTTTAGCCCAAACATCTTGAAACCAACCTTAGACTGCTTTCTAGTTCCTTATTTTAGCCAAATTCCCTATCACATTAAATTTAAAACTTTCTTATAGATTACTAACACTTAGGATGAGAAACTCATTAGAATTTACATTCTAATGTTTCTTATTTTTTAATCATTGAGTGTTGTATTATAAAACTTGCATTGGCCAACATTGGTGCAAGGTTTGTGTTGTGTGTTTTAATTAGATCAATCACCTTGATCCAATTATTTGTGTGCTTACTTTTATTTTTATTAAATTTCACCTTGAAAAATATTTGTATATTTTAAAACACTATTGTTCTAGTTGATATAATCTCTTACATAATATTTAGATTTCTTACCTACAATACATAGTTAACCTGTTTGACAGTGTATCATTATCTCCCTATTCAATTCTTTATTTAGGAGTACATAGTCAACCCATATAATTGTGTATCCTTATCTTCCTATTTATCTTCTTGTTTATTAGTTCATTATCAACCTATATGACTATGTATTCTATTCAGCGTATGTTTGAGCAATACTTTGTCAATTGAGTCAATTTTATACCTATTGGTTGACTATATTCTTTGTATGGCCAACTTTATCCCTAATTTTCTTTCTCTCATATTCCTTTCATCAAACATCATGAAATACCCTATAATAATTGGTCTTAATTGATAATGGTAAACCAAAATTTGAACTAGGTTTCAACTTTGGACTTCTAAAAGGAATTGGTCTTGGTGCAATTGGATTAGAATTGGATTTTAGTCTTGGAAATGGTATTGTAAATTTAGAATTAGAATGTAGACTCAGTTTGACATTAAAAATAATGTTGGATTATAATTGGTACTTTATTTTACATCAAATGAATTGCTAATGACACAACATGAACAAGAAATCAAAATTTTGTTTTAACCTTGCAAAGAAAGTTGAATTGGTTTAAAATGGAAATTTGGGATAGGAAAATAATATTGGTTCAAATTAGGTAGCCTAACAACATGATTTGGATAAGAAAGATAGGTATTTGGAAAAAGTTTTAACATGTCACTTTGGTTTGACTCAGAATTTTGGTAGAGTAACTCCTCATTATGTGTGTATAAGAAATAGTTTTAGAATTGGTTGGTTTGATTTGGTCTTAAGTATAAAAAAGGTTTTGACACTAAAATTAATAAGCAACATGCAAGGATTACAATGCGATTTAATAATTGATTTAGGTTTGTATCACATCTATTAAACCTTTTAAAACACTTTCCTTGAGAGAAGATTATAAAATTTAAGTGTTCATTAAATAAATCATTGTAATTATTGGTAGGTTTTTAAGCCCCCCCTCTCTCAAGGTTCATATGTTTAAGTAAATATTCCTAGGATGTTACTTTTTCACCCCTATGTCAATAAATGATCTATGTAAAAATAGGCATCTAAGAAGCAATCCAAGATCAAGACATTCATGATAGGGTCTTGTCCTTTTATAACCACTTTAGTAGTAAAAGTCTCAGTGAAGTGCTACCAGATTTGGTGTTTTATTAAAATTTTACTTAGGCTATCTATATGGTCCCTATATACCTCATAGTATGTGGGTGAAAATTAATCAATGGATAATTTCAATCTCATTTCCAAAATTTCTCCTTTTGAGAGTATCACACATTGACCTAGGATATTAGAAAGAACTCCATGGGGTTAATTTCCTCACATGACTTTGTGTAAGTAAAAATCTAGGTCTTCACAATGGAAATGTTCCTCAATTTGTATACCCCACTAGATAAGTAGGGTTTGGTACTATACTAAGATGTCAATTCCAAGGTCAAGTCACCCCTAAATACTTGTGGGAAGGTGATGAAATCGACCCCATGAAGTCAAATGAAAAATAGATTAAAGGTAAAGAGGAACTTTTGCATTTTCGAGTCACCCAAAAAGGGGAGAGCATATGCACAAAAATAACCCAACAAGGCAATCAACCAATAAATAAACTTGCAAGAAAAAAATAGCATAAAAATGAACAATTTTTTTAAAATCCAAATTGAAGGGTGAATTCATTTTAGTGCCCAAATAAAAATGTGAAGTAGAATTTGAATTATTTTGACTCAAAACACCACTCTTTGACCAAGGCCTTATAACACAAAATGATTATAAGTTTTATAAAAGTGGTTTTAAGCCTAGAAGGAGCTTGAAATTTTATTTTTTTAAGTCTCATCCCTAAATTAAAATGATTTCACCATTTAGCACGCTAATTTCATAGCTAAATCCTTCAATTTTTCCATTAAAACCTATAAATAGAAGGCATACTTAGTCAAAATAATTTTGATACTGTAATGAGTGATTTTATTGTTAAGAATTGCATTTTTTCTACTAAAGACTATGATTTCACTAATATTCTAAATTATTTCATCACTAGTTCAGATGATTTCTCCACTAAAGTGGGTAATGTTTCCACTGATGTTGATGATTTCACCATTTGTTCTTGTGCATTAAAGATACATAAAAAAAAATAGTAGAATAATTTCACTGCTATGTTTTATAATTTAAATATTGTTAATTGTATTTTATCTATTAGATTAGACAATTTTTCTATTAGACCAAACAATTTTGCAATTAAATTCTATAATTTTACAATTATACAAAAAATAGTCAGAGTAAAGAATAATGAAGAAATGATTTCATCATTAAAAGTAATTTCACTAGGAATTAGAATTATTTCATAATTTCCTCTAATTATTTCACCAATGAAGTGGATAATTTCACCACTAAAACCTATAGGTAGAAAACATTTAGAACAAAAAATGAGAAAAGGATGATTTCATTAATGATCAAACTGAGTTCTCTATTTTCATTGATGATCCTACCAAATTTACCATTATGCAATCATGAGTTCACTATTTGAGTATAAATGGATTTACATGGAATTTTGGAGGGAAAAAGAGATAAATAACTTATTTAGAAGGCTAATTCTGGTAATTAGAATAATGTTAATGTTTTAAAAAAAGTTGTGGGATGTATCCAAACCTTTAAGAGATACCACTGGGTGTGACATTATGTATTTTAGGAATCTAAGAGAGATTAGTCAATTATTATTAAATAAATCCAAAACAACTTGAAAACATAATTTCTCAAGCCTAATCCCTAGGTTGAGTTATGGATTACCAAAAATAAATGTAAATTAAAAGATAAATGACCATGTTTTTTACCTCTCTTGAATATTTATTTAATGACCAATCTAGATAGGTTGAGCTTAGCTTATAGATGTAAAATCCTTTGTTAATGCTTGAATCCTCATATGAGTAGTATCTCTCCTTGTGTACACATGATTTAGCTTTGGCATGAGAGATTTGATGAAGTTTTATGGAATAATCTATCAAAGTAATTTTACATTAAGAATAATGATAAAGTGAGAGGTGTGAGGGTTCTACTTATAGATTTCCTAAATCATTATGTACCATTCATCTCATCTCAAGATGGAGGGTTGAGGATCAATCCTAAAATACATGATTACACACATGGAATGTGTAAGAGAGTCCATTAAAGACATTTTTGGTATATGGAAGGCACATTGGAAGAAAAGTTTAGTCATTAGTCATCTTCAGTGTGTAAGAGGGGTGTAAGACGAGTGTATAAAAGGGGTGTAAGAGTTTGTAATAATTATTAATTTCACACTTTTCTTGATGGTATCATCTTAGGTGAGTCAATATTCAAATTTTATAATTATAAAAATAGGATAATTAAAATACATGAATTTTCCTATTAGAGTAATGATTAGGCTTGATTAAGTGGGATTAATCAATAATTAAAATAAATGTGGATTTTATAATGTTTCAATTATCAATCAAGCATTCACTTAATTTATTTATGGAAACACTTATAAAGGATTGATTTCATTCATGATGCACTTGGTGAGATAAATTAATCAATACAATTAATTTCCCCAGTCAAGGATGTATCATTATGATTTTGGGTTAAATTAGAAGTTGTGCAAATAAATCAAGTCTAGTTGAAGATTTCCAATTAATCTTGCATGCAATTATGGAAGGTCTTTCCAAATGTAGTTTAAATGGGGAAGTGGTTAAAATGAAGTGTCTAAATTATATATTATTCTATCAACTTTGTACTTTAACTGATTTTATATTCTTAACCCTGTACCCCAGTTCTAAATCTTAAGGTTAAACATTTGGTGAACCCAACCTCTATGTCTTTCCAAACAACTCCTAGTGTGCTCTAGGGTTTTTCTATTTTTTTATTTATAACTTATTAAAATTAATTTCAAAAATAAAATTACTTTCAAAATCAAAATATTACATTATCATAATGTATTTCTCCATATATTTTATGTGACTTTCGTATCCTATCTTGATTTCAATATTTATAACATTTCAAATAGATAAAACAAAAAAAATTCCTAACCCTAATGAGAATGAAAGATACCATCTCTATAACTAGGTCCATGTTATCACTCTTATAATGGGTAAATTTTCCCATCCTATGGTTTCAAATGAAGTTAATTAATATTCCCTTCCTCAAACCCCACCTCTGTTTTCCCCCTCCCACTACCCACACATATTATTGATGGTGGGGGTATGATTAGCCAATCTATGATACCTAAGGTTTGTGATAGTCAAACCCTTCTATATAAAATTAACATCACTAAAGAAGAGTTCAAAAATTAAAACCAGTACTTGAACTCAAATCACACATCACTATATATATATATATATATATATATATATATATATATATATATATATAACTCAAAATGTGTTATTAATACACATACATTTTTATCTTCTACCAATGTTGTGCCCAACTAAGGATCATTTCAAAATAAAGAATTCAAATAAAATCTCTTTACAAAAATTGATTTATATAATATATAAAATGATATTATAAGTCAAAGTGATGTTCTAATAGTACTACTTAGACACAACTTGAGCACATCACCTCCTTTACAACCTCTAAAAAGAAAAAAATATTTTTGCCAATATTTTAGAATGCATGGGCATAATATAAATCATTGTTTGGCTATAAATAATAATATAGATTTCATAGATGTTACAATTTATATGTCTCATTTTTGCTCATAAACACCCCAAAATATGCCAAAATTCCAAAAAGAAAAAACAAATATTCAACAAAATTGAAAAACATTCAAATAAATTTAAAAATACAAAAATATTAAGCATTCTCAAATTTTATTAGCTCCTTGAAAAATATGTTATTTTATTTATGTTATTATATATCATGTAATTGTATTCCTGTATACACATATGTATCACACATCTTTGAGTGTGATACAGTCATACCTAGACATATGATTTATGTGTTTTCTAGATGTTGGACCTTTTCTCTACGCATGTCATATACTAAATTGGGGGATATTGGGCCTCTTATTTTGATATGTAAGGACTCATGCTAACATGATAGATACATCAGTATAAGGTATCATTTTGGGTGATTATTAATTTTTAGCATCTTGGCACCAATTAGAGGAATCAATGTAGATATTACACTAGTTGGAATGTGGCTAACCAATTTTAAGATTTTTGGGGCATCTTATAGGTTGGTCGATACATGGTGACTATAGAAAAAAGGGTACAAGGTGATGGATCTAACAAGAATTATTACAAATGCTCCAGCTCAGCACCCACCATGTGCACTCCACCCTAGTAGAGACTTTCTTGTAGAGATATAAAAGGAGCTCGAACTAGTGAAGTAGGGGACATGAAAATGATGTAGAAAAGCTTTGATAATTTTGGAATGCTCTGTATACATTGTAATGGTTTCTAATATAATTAAAAATAGCTTGGATGTCATGAAGTCTTCATTTGTATATGCCCAAGCTTGCTTGTAAGCCTTTAGGCCATTAAGTAGTATAAATTTGAACATGTTTCCTGTTATGATCTCTATATTCTTTAAAGCTTGGATTAATGGTGATGCATGTTTAAAGTAAATAAGATGTTTCTATTATATGCATCCTTTTCATTAATATTTGAATGCAATAGTAATTGTAATGTTGTAATTTCCATGTGTTTAGGTTAAGATATGTTTATACATGTTTATGGTTACATCGTTAATGGCATCCTTATAAATATTTATGATGGCAACCAAATTTATAAGAAGAGAATAATTTTAGAGAGGGTCATGTATTGAGTGATCCTACCCTTACTAAGATTATCAAAGGCTTATGCCCTTATAATAAAGAATAATCCACCTAAAGGCTTACACCTATAGACCAATAGGATTAGCCCCTGAGAGTCTTACACCTAAGAATATATCTAAAGACTCATCTCAAATGGCCAAGTATCATAATTAATGTCTTGCACCATGACATAACTAACCCAATGTGGGCCTTGGTTTCATATTATCTATGCTTCAAGTGAGCACATAAATATTGTGCCTTATATGAATTGATGTTAGCATAGGTGAGTGTGAATTTTTAAGTGTAGAAAGATAACCCCATGTTTTCACCTGAGTGTAATAAGTCTAGAACCAATTTACAAAACTTTGTGCATCTAAATTTTCTACAACATTTTGGTTGCATTTTTAGGAACCATGTTGAATTTTATTGTTGTAATAATGTGCAAGAACAATGTACTAACTCTCCCTCAAAATATCAAGTGATAGTTGCAACAGGTAGAGGATAACTTTTCACTAAAGCATCTAACCTAAAAAGGGCAAAAACCAAGAAAGTGGGTTCAACACAACTTATATGATGCTCTATATGAGGTATTTATCTATCAATTATGTAAACATGTGTATTGATGGTTATATGTATATTCAACCCATCAAATAAGGAGCTATGGATAGTGTTATGAGTGGATGAAGGATCACCTAGAGAGGCTTGAGAACCTAGATTCCACTTGGACTAGAGTAGTAGATAAATGGTGGCAATGAGCATTGAACACTTACATGATTGAGTTGATAGTTTCAACATACTTGTGCCTTAAAGAAGTAGAGTACCAATTTTTACATGCAACTAGAGGCAAGTTTGTAAAGGAATTTAGTGTAGATCTCAAAAATATAGTGGTGTATTATGGATTTGAGACTTTGGGGATGGAAGGCTAAAGTCCTTTCATGTATGAGAAATGTAGAGGGGGAAAAATGGGATGTGTAGGTGAAGTGAAATGGAAGGGTATGAAAAAAATAACACCAAAGAGCTTAGAAGATAGACCTATAATAAGAGATGGTGTAGGCTGATGGAAGATCTAGAACCTAGAAGTGTTGAGAGAACCTGTAGTAAGTGGGAAGGGCATGGGGAAGGATCTCTTGAAATACAACTATGTAAGGGGGAGAGATATGATGAAGAGATGGATCAAGCTCAGTATTTGATAGGTGTGGAATATACTATATTCCTACAAGAATTGGTAACTAAAGATGTGCTTGATGCACATACCCCCTTTGAACCTATAGTGCATGCTTACATGCTAGATCCCTCACTTGAATAAATTATAAAAGTGATCATTGACACTATTGTTGACATAGATTTTAGAAATTTTATAGACTTAGAGTAAAACTTCATGATTAAACAAATTATTCCCTACTAAGAGGTGAGTGAAACTACCTCTAGACCATTGGGTGATAGCTCACAACAATATAACTTGAGTACAAGTATACCAAATCAGCTAATGTTAATAAAAAAAATGGGTAACAACCCATAGGGAGTGGTCTAGTGCCACAAGTAGTACAATTCCATTGACATCAATGGTGCTAGTAGTAATGATGGGACTAGTACCTAACCTATTCACTGAAGGTGGTAAAGGACTACCACCAAGATAACTTCCAAGGGGAAAAGTACCTCAGATCCTATCTAGCTCCCCACAATAAATCTATTATGAAATGGCCATTCCATTACTATAGTATCATGGCATGTAAAATACTATAGAGCATGTGTTGAAGTGTGAATTATAGTGGTGTGCTCAAGGCATAACCCAATTAGAGTGCAAGGCAACCTAGTTTGTGACCACTCTACTTAATCATGCCCATACCTAGTATAGGAAATTTGACCCTAACTAGGATATGGTTTACTATGAAATCCTGAAAGAGGCATTCTTTAAAGGGATTTGACATTCTAGAATTTGAATAGTAGAGCATCACTATTCTAAAAGAGATAACCTAAGAAATATCTAAAAGTGTATACTTATATGATGTAAGGTTTAAGACTCTCCTTTCAAATTTCTCATATGATATTCACCCTTTATAGGATGCATAGTGGTTCATTGGAGGGTTTCTAGTACCATTTTTAAGATCACTTTCCATGAAGACTTTTATATACCCTTGTAAAGTGCTTAAAGTCACAATCAGAGCTAAGGTAGTTAGAAGCATAGATATTGGGATCAACCCATTTATGGAGGCATAGATTACATCCATAACCTCCCAACTCAAAAATCTTACTACTATCTCATCACAATACACTCAAAATGGATTATGATGCACTGACTATGAAGCAAAAATCCATAATAGGAACAACTACCCATGAATTAATGTGCACACATTGATTCTAAGTTATGAAGTTTATTAAGAGGTCCATGATGTTCATAACTAACCTTTGTTACAACACACTATCTAGGTTAACACAACCATCTACTATCAATATGTGATGTCTACACCATACCATAGCTAATTTTAGGGTGATTGATGAGATGCACAAAAATATGTAAAGAGGTACAAGGAAGACCACTAAATTAGTCAAAGGGTAGGCTAACCAAGGAAATAAAGGCTATGGTCAAAAAAATGTAGGCTTTGGGATGTAATTAGGTGTTATAGGCTAAGGTGGAGGATGCAGTGGTGGAATGTCCCCACCCCACTCATACTATAATTATGACTTGACAAACCATTATTAGCATGAATACCCTATACATCCCATGTGTGGGTATTGTCAAGGATCCCATAAGGTCAAGGAATTCCCTAACCTATATAATAAGTTAACCTAAGGTAGGCCTAACATAGATAAAGGTGAAAGAATGATCAGACATGATCTAAAGATGGAGAAATAGACCTTGAAGGCAAAACTAACCTACACAAAGATAGTCAAAGTGTAGGTGACTACCATAGTGGATTCACCACTCAACCACTATTTATGATAATATCTGAGTTACACATAGAATATGGGGATAAGGGTTACACTAAGCACATAACATAGTGTGAACCTAAATTTTCACCTCACCTAGACTTAACATACCAAATATATGTATTTTATCAAGCCATGAGTGTTATCCAAAACCTATAAAGGGAGCTCTAATTAATGCAAGACCTTGAAGTGAAATATACCACCTATTGAAAGAATCAATATAGCTAAGAAATGGAGATACAAGAATTAAAAGAGATATTATGCCTCTTACAAATAGAGGGAATCCTTTCCCTATTAAATAACTTGCTCTTGGAGGGTACATGTTAGAATCTAGTTGAAGTTGATGTGACACACATGGAGAGGGTATAAGAATTTTGGCATACACAGAATGTAGAGAATGACCAAGAACTCCTTATGGGTGCCACTATTGATGGATGGTATGTTTTTGAGGTCCTTATAAACATAGGCATTGAGTTCAAAATCTTGACCAAAAACTTTTTTGGATAAAATGGGTAAGCCAATCTTGAGACCTTCCCCTCATGTACTTTTCATGGCCAACAAGACCTAGGTGTAGTCAATCAAAATTTTGAAGAGTACAGTTGTAAACATCATGGACACCAAATTATACATTGATTTTGAGGTGATCGAGTTGGTAGAATAAGAAAAATACCTGATGCTTCTAAGAAGGACATGGTGTTATGTGAATAACGTAGATATGCACTTTGAGAAGTGATACATGATTTTTAAAAATTAAAATGAGAGGGTAGTTATACCCATATAATAGGACCAAGGAACCCCTTATGTCAAAAGTGTGAACCTTGAGGATGAGATCAGCCACATATATAACATCATGGTGCAAGGCATTGAAATTCTAGCCTTGATGATCAAGGAGTCCTCTCTTAAGAAGATGAAATGTCAACCTCAAACACCATTGACATTCCCTATACTAATGCGTCAAGGAATCATATGAGGTAACTAGTCTAAGATGCCACTTGGTATGTGCCAATACACCAAAACTAATAAAGATAGGTTGGGTCTATATTGATCACACTTCTAAAACGTGGGTCCCTTAAACCAAAAATAAAGGAAAGAGTGTTTTACCTTAGTAAGGGAAAAATTATAATGCTCTCAATATATGAAGGGAACAATCTAGTGGAAGAGTATGTTTGAGACCTTGAATCATGCATCCTAAAAGAAGTGGATAGGATGGGTGCACTAGTGTATTTATTAGAGATTACTAACACTAATTGGTGGGTAGTGAAAAGGCTTAACTTTCCAACTTGGAAAGATGTGAAGGCCACCATTTTCACTAGATTTGAGAAGAGTAATTAATACCTAGACATGTCAACCTACTTTGGTGACTATAACCCCATAGTGCATCTGCACCTTTGTGAAGAAACATGGATTATCTACTGTGAAAACACCCAAAGGTACCTATGGGTGCATTTCTTTTATAGGATCTTAAATACTTGGGTGAGAGAATGGTAAATTTTCAATGAGATGCACCATGAAATAGCCAATTTGGATGCACTAAATGAGTGATTTATTCAAACCTTCTCCTTTTCTTCACAAAACCTTGAACTAATTGAGCCATTGTAGATAATTTGAAGGTTGGTGTTTGAGGACATGCAATTTTGGAATAGCACCTAAAAGACATGTTTAGTGAAAAGGGGTTGGCACTCCCAAATTTATTTGAAGAGAAAACCCTCAATAGTGACTATAGTGATGAGGATGATGAAACATAGTAGGCATGAAACTATACACTTTTGACAAGTAAGAGGAAGTTAGTGCACCAAGTTGATGATAATTCCCCAAAATAAGAAGACCCTATACATCTTCACATACAAATAATTGAGTGTAGTAGACAAGTTGAGGATTCACATTAGGAGAAGAATGAACCTTACCATGCATTGATAAAAATGACAAAGGTAGATGTCAGCTTAGAAGGACAAGCAAAAACTACTACTCTAGGTTCCTATTGGTCTGATGTAGAGCTGATGTGCATTGTGGACTTCTTAAATGAATTATAAGACTTGTTCCATAGGAATTATAGATCCATTAAAGTCATGCACCCATCCCTCAAGAAGATGAGAATCAAGTTACACAATATTACAAGACCTATCAAGAAATAACCTTACAAGATGAACTCCAATCTCTGTACCAATGTCAAAATAGATATTGGTGGTATGATAGTCATAGGCATCATCTACCTTGTGCAATAATATGAATGGGTTATCCCCATGGTCATCAACATCAAGAAGAATGGGTGCATCTATATTTTTGTCAACTATAGACTATTAAATGTTGTATACACATAATATTTTAAAACTTTTATTGATTACTGACAATTTGTATCTTGTAGGAACCTATCAAGTCACAATCTTTCTAAGTACATACCTTAAGGGGTACCTCAAGAAAGGGGTGGGTACACAATTGATGCTTCATAAGATTGTTGTCCCTTTTTCCACTTACCATCTACACACTCATCTCCTAAAATCATCAACACTAAGATTATTCTTCTTAGTCTTACCTATTCCAGTCATTTTCCTCTTTCCATCCTCATTTTATTCCCTTGATTCCCTTTTAGACTATTAGTTGTACTAGGTAGACCATGGCTAACCCTGTATAGTTTAGGGGTGTTTTTCACTTTTTAGGTTTGTTATCCTTTTGGTTGAACTAGCTCAGACCTAGTGAATTGACCTTGAAAACATATAGGGTCAACCATGGCTGACACTTTGTATCTTGTAGGAACCTATCGAGTCACAATATTTCTAAGTACATACCTTAAGGGGTACCTTGAGAAAGGGGTGGGTACAAAATTGATGCTTCATAAGATTTTTTTCCCTTTTTCCACTTACCATTTACACACTCATCTCCTAAAATCATCAACCCTAAAATTATTCTTCTTAGTCTTACCTATTCTAGTCATTTTCCTCTTTCCATCCTCATGTTATTCTCTTAATTCCCTTTTAGACTATTAGTTGTACCAGGTATATTATGGCTAACCATGTATAGTTTAGGGGTCTTTTTCACTTTTTAGGTTTGTTATCCTTTTGGTTGAACTAGTTCAGACCTAGTGAATTGTCCCTAAAAACATATAGGATCAACCATGGCTGACCCTAGACATCTAACATTTTTGGAAGGATTTAGGGAAAGATCTACCTATATATACAAGTTCATTTACAACCATTTTTAGAGAAGTGAGGTAAATAAAAAAAGTGAAAATAATCATCTATTTATTGACCATTCTACTTGAGGAATAAAGCTTAGGGTTCCATACTTTCTTTGGAGGTATGGGTCTTGTCTTATGGAGAAGTATTTTTGATGCATAGATAGGTTGTGTAGCCTAGATCTGATTTATCTTTGTTATCCTTACATACCACATCAATATCTTGTAAATCACCTTGTCCAAGGGAAAGATTGAGGCTCGATAGGTTTTTCTTCAAGGTAAGTATTCCTAATTTTATTTCTCCTTTGTAAGAGTAGATATGTAATGCATTTGTGCTTCTCTCTTCCATGTATTAGGATTATGTATACATTGACATGACTATATGTTTTCTATTCATGTTTAGTTTAATTGTTTTATTTTATTTCTAACCCCCACTTTGTGCCACAAGATTTGGTGAGCAATAGATTAGATTTAATTTCTCGTTTATTAGACATAGGTGAAATATCAAACCTTAGGACTCTTTTAGGGTTGTTGCATGATTGTGTTATATTATAGGATTTTGAAGCCTACATCACATGGTGTATTATAATAAGTGATCCCATAATCAATTCTAATATATCCCCATATTGGTCATGCTCCTACTTAACAAATATATTCCTAATTGGAAGTTTAGGTTGTTAGGGAAAATATGTTTATAGTGTGAACATTAGAATATTATTATTATTATTATGTAATAATACACAAGTGTGAAAAATAGTTATAATGCAAAACTCATAGAGCTAAGGGTGTGGGAGTGAAAATAGGGATTAGAGGAATTTATATTGATAATACTTGACTCCATACTTCTAGGAGAAAGCAATTGTATAAGAATGCCTCAAAATCTCAATAAGAGATACTCCATTTTATTTATATTATTTGTTTGAAACTATTTCCTATGTTAATGCTTTAGTCTATTGTTTCTTAAATTCATTATGTAACCTTTTTTTCTGATAATATGTGGTATCATAGCAGGTTAATCCACCATTAGAGCCTATAGAAACCTTGGAGACATTCAGACCCAAAGAATCAATTCCATCTTTTTACCATTTTTGGGTTTGGTTATGCTCATAGTGGTAAGTATTAAGAGATATCATATGCATGGGAAGGTTATACTATTTTTATTTCCTTGTTTTTCATAGTATATATTGTTAGCTACCTACAAATTCAATGATGATGCCTAAGGTTTATGCTTGTTTTGGTTCTACAAATCTACTCATAATTATTTTATCTCACCAACACACCTACTAATCCATTCCACCATCAAGTCTCTACCATACAAATCTATCCTATTTGATTGGAAAATTATGTGCATGTGAGAATAAAATTAGTCAAATCTGAGTCTTTCTTTATTTTTATTTTTTTAGATTATTAATTATTTAAGTTTTTTGTGTATATGCATCAAAGTATATGTTTTAAATTCATAGATATTCAAAGTTTATTTGAGTTCAATTTAGGAGTCTAATTTTATTTTTTAAGTCAAAGATTCACTGAAAGTGTCATAAAGCAATGTGGAAAAAGCCTTGTTTGAAATTTTGTAAGTTGTCATTTATATTTTGCTTAGATGAGTTGATTCAAAATTTTAAGTCTTTAAGTCAAGTTTAGAGTTTATTTAATTTTATTTATGTTTAGAATCTGAGTTAAAATAGTTAGTATTTTATTCAATATTAAAATCAAAAGATTATAGTTTCAATCAAAAAATTCATCCAAATTCGAGTGTTATTGTAAGGGTGCATTTGCAACTAAGTTTGACACCCATAATGGAAATTACATTAGATAAGTTTACTAGATTAAATTTTCACACATAGAAGGTGAAAATACAAATGTAACTAATGAAAAAGAAGCTCTGGGGGATTGTGAGTGGAACTGATGCTGCAAAATTACTTGAATGGAAAACTAGGGATGACAAAGAAAAATCCATTATTGAATTTGTTTTATCTGATACTGAGTTGCATTATGTTGAATTGGAAAAGAAGTCTAAAGATATCTTGGAACTACTAAATAAAACATTTGGTGTTAAGGCTATGAATGTTAAATTCACACAAAAATTGTAGTTATTTAAACTAAGAATGAATGATAGTGCAATAATGTCAAGCCATATTAATGAACTACGGTCTCTTTTGAGATAATTAACAAAAGTTCAAGCTCAAGTGGATAATTAAGATATAAAATCAATTTTATTAAATAGCCTACCTATAAAATATAGTAATGTGGTGTTTAATCTTGGTTAAATTCCAACTCAATCACTTGAAGGGATGATATATACACTCCTAGCTGAGGAGAAATGAACAAAAGAAGAAAGTGAAGAAGAAACTACCCTTTATGTAAAAAATAAGCATACTATTTTTTCAAAGAACAAAGAGGAATTAGAATCCTTTTACTTCAAAAAAGGACATAAATCTTATTTTTGTATTACTCATGCCAAGGACATTATTAAAGGAAAGCTTAAAATGGATGAGGCCAATGTATTTGTTGAGGATGACACTGAAGAAGAACTTGGAAAGGAGAAAGATGAAGAAGACCTCTTAGATTGATTAGTGACTCATGGAGGATGGAGGCAAAATGAGGATGGAGGACAAATAGCATCTCTTTTTAATCACCAGCAATGAGATTTCTTTATTATAATGGTGATCTTTATTTTATATTTTTTATATTTTTTGCATGTGTGGTAGAATAAGAACAAATGTGGCATTCATGTTCATAGCATATTTTTCCTATATTGTTCCCTTTGTAAAAAGTGAGTGAGAAAATGTGTACACTTCTATGGAGTGGTTGGTGATTCCACTAGAAAACCACATACTAAGGAGTTGGTGGTTTTCCCTGAAAACCATTTAAACATAAACATGTACTAGACAGATCTTACCCCATGTTCACACTAAGGGTGTGACTATTAGGGAAAATATGTTTATAGTGTGAACATTAAAATATTATTATTATGTAATAATACACAAGTGTGAAAAATAGTTGTAATACACAACTCATAGAGATGAGGGTGTGGGATTGAAAATAGGGATTAGAAGAAATTATAGTAATAAGACTTAACTCCATATTTATAAGAGCAAGTAATTGTCTAAAATGCCTCAAAATATCAATAAGAGATACTCCATTTTATTTATATTGTTTGTCTGAAACTATTTCCTATGTTAATACTTTAGTCTATTATTTCTTAAATTCATTATGCAACCTTTGTTTTTGATAATAAGTGGTATCATAGTAGGTTAGTCCACAATGATATCCTATAGAAATCATAGAGGCATTCAGACCTAAAGAATCAATACCATATTTTTGCCATTTTCGAGTTCAGTTATGCTCATAGTGGTTAGCATCAGGAGATATCATTTGCATGGGAAGGTGATAGTATTTTTATTTCCTTGTTAATAGTATATACTATTGTCTACCTACAAATTCAATGATGAAGCCCAAGGTTTCTACTTGTTTTGGTTTTACAATTCTACTCATAATTATTTTGTCTCACCAATGCACCTACTAATCCATTCCATAATCAAGTCTCTACCATACAAATCTATCCTATTTGATTGGAAAATTCCATGCATGTGAGAATAAAATTAGTCAAATTTGAGTCTTTCTTTCTTTATTTTTTTATATTATTAATTATTTAAGTGTTTTGCGTATATGCATCAAAGTATATTTTTTAAAGTCATAGATATTCAAAGTTTATTTGAGTTCAATTTAGGAGTCTAATTTTGGTTTTTAAGTCAAAGGTTTGTTGAAAGTGTCATAAATCAATGTGTCAAAAGCCTTGTTTGAAATTTTGTAAGTTGTCATTTATATTTTGCTTAGATGAGTCTATTCAAAATTTTAAGTATTTAAGTAAATTTTAGAGTTTATTTAATTTTATTTGTGTTTAGAATCTGAGTTAAAATAGTTATTATTTGATTCAATATTAAAAATCAAAATATTATAGTTTTAGTCAAAAAAAATTCATCAAAATTTGAGTGTTATTATAAGGGTGCATTTCTAACTGAGTTCGACACTGATAATGGAAATTTCATTAGATAAGTTCACCAGATTAAATTTTCACACATGGAAGGTGAAAATACAAATGCAACTAATGAACAAGAAGCTCTGGGGAATTGTAAGTGGAAAAGAAAGAGAACCAACTGATGCTGTAAAATTACTTAAATGACAAACTAGGGATGACAAAAAAAATCCATTATTGGACTTGCTTTATATGATACTAATTTGCATTATGTTGACTTGGAAAATAAGTATAAAGATATTTTGGAACTAATGAACCAAATATTTTGTGTTAAGGTTGTGAATGTTAAATTCACACTAAATTATAGTTATTTAAACTAAGAATGCATGATAGTGCAACAATGTCAAGCCATATTAATGAACTAAGGTCTCTTTTGAGAAAATAACAAAATTTCAAGCTCAAGTGGATGATGAAGATGCAAAATCAATTTTATTAAATATCCTACCTCCAAAATATAGTAATGTGGTGCTTACTCTTGGTTAAATGCCAACTCAATCACTTGAAGGTATGATATCTAAACTCCTAGCTGAGGAGAAATGAAAAAAGAAGAAAGTGAATAAGAAACTACCCTTTATATAAAAAATAAGCATACTAATTTTTCAAATAAAAAAGAGGAATTAGAATGCTTTTATTGCAAGAAAAAAGGACATAAATCTTCTTTCTGTATTACTCGTGCCAAGGATATTATTAAAGGAAAGCTTAAAATGGATGAGCCCAATGTATTTGTTGAGGAGGCCACTAAAGAAGAAATTGAAAAGGAGGAAGAGGAAGAATAATTCTTATATTGAGTAGTGACTCATGGAATATGGAGGTAAAAAGAGGATGGAGGACAAATAGCATCTCTTGTTAATTGCCAATAATGAGATTGATTTATTATAATGGTGATCTTCACCAATAATGAGATTGCTTTATTATAATGGTGATATGTTTTATTTTATGTTTTTTTATTTTTTGCATGTGTGGTAGAATAAAAATAGACATGACATTCATGTTTATATCATATTTTTCCTATATTGTTCCCTTTGTAAAAAGTGAGTGAAGAAACATGTACACTATGATGGAGTGGTTGGTGGTTCCACTATAAAACCACATACTAAGGAGTTGGTGGTTCTCCTTGAAAACCACATACTGAGTGGTTGATGGTTCTACTAGAAAACCATTTTTTAGAGTTGGTGGTTCTCGTTGAAAACCATTTAAACATGAACATGTACTAGAAAAAGCTTACCCCATGTTCACACTAAGGGGGTGACTATTAGGGAAAATATGTTTATAGTGTGAACATTAAAATATTAGTATTATTTAATAATACATGAGTGTGCAAAATGTTTTAATGCACAACTCATAAAGATAAGCATGTAGGAGTGAATATAGGGATTAGAGGAAGTTATAGTGATAAGACTTAACCATGTACTTCTAGGATCAAGTAATTGTATAAGAATGCCTTGAAATCTCAATAAGAGATATTCCATTTTATTTATATTGTTTATCTAAAACTATTTCCTATGTTAATGTTTTAGTCTATTATTGCTTAAATTCATTATGCAACCTTTGTTTCTATAAATATGTGGTATCATAGTAGGTTAATCCACCATGAGAGTCTATAGAAGTCTCAGAGGCATTCAAACTTAAAGAATAAATTCCATCTTTTTAAAATTGTTGGGTTCAGTGATGCTCACAATGGTCAATATCAGGAGATATCATCTGCATGGAAAAGTGATACTATTTTTATTTCCTTGTTGTTCATAGTATATATTATAGGCTACCTAAAAATTTAATGATGATACCCAAGGTTTCTACTTGTTTTGGTTCTACAAATCTACTCATAATTATTTTATCTCACCAATGCACCTACTAATCCATTCTTCCATCGAGTCTCTACCATACAAATCTATCCTATTTGATTGGAAAATTCTATGCATGTGAGAATAAAATTAGTCAAATTTGAGTCTTTATTTTTTTATTTTTTTTTAAATCATTAATTATTTAAGTGTTTTATGTATATGCATCAAAATATATGTTTTAAATTCATATTTTTTCAAAGTTTATTTGAGTTCAATTTAGGAGTCTAATTTTATTTTTTAAGTCAAAGGCTCGTTGAAAGTGTCATAAAGCAATGTGTCAAAAGCCTTGTTTGAAATTTTTTAAGTTGTCATTTATATTTTGCTTAGATGAGTCTATTCAAAATTTTAAGTCTTTAAGTAAAGTTTAGAGCTTATTTAATTTTATTTGTGTTTAGAATCTGAGCTTAGTATTTGATTCAATATTAAAAATAAAAAGATTATAGTTTAAGTCAAAAAAAATTAATCAAAATCTGAGTGTTATTGTAAGGGTGCATTTTCAACTAAGTTTGACACCCATAATGGAAATTTCATTAGATAAGTTCATCAAATTAAATTTTCACACATGGAAGGTGAAAATACAAATGTAATTAATGAACAAGAAGCTCTGAGGGATTGTAAGTGGAAAATAAAAATATCCAATTGATGCTACAAAATTACTTGAATGCCAAACAAGGGATGACAAAGCAAAATCCATTATTGGACTTGATTTATCTGATATTGAATTGCATTATGTTGAGTTGGAAAAGAATTCTAAAGATATTTGGGAACTAATGAATCAAACATTTGGTGTTAAGGCTGTGAATGCTAAATTCACATTAAAATTGTAGTTATTTAAACTAAGAATGAATGATAGTGCAATAATGTCCAGCCATATTAATGAACTAAGGTCTCTTCTGAGACAATTAACAAAAGTTCAAGCTCAAGTGGATGATGAAGATGCAAAATAAATTTTATTAAATAGCCTACCTCCAAAATATATTAATGTGGTGTTTACTCTTGGTTAAATGCCAAATCAATGACATGAAGGTATGATATCTACACTCCTAGCTGAGGAGAAACGAACAAAAGAAGAAAGTGAATAAGAGACTACCCTTTATGTAATAGTACTAATTTTTCAAATAATAAAGAGGAATTATAATCCTTTTATTGAAAAAAAAGGACATAAATCTTCTTTTTGTATTACTCATGCCAAGGACATTATTAAAGGAAAGATTAAAATGGATGAGGCCAATGTATTTGTTGAGGAGGACACTGAAGAAGAACTTGAAAAGGAGGAAGATGAAGACTTATTATATTGAGAAATGACTCATGGAGGATGAAGGCAAAAGGAGGATGGAGGACAAATAACACCTCTTGTTAATCACCAACAATGAGATTACTTTATTATAATGGTCATCTTCTTTCTTTTATGTTTTTTTAATTTTTTACATGTGTGGTAGAATAAGAACAGATGTGGCATTCATGTTCATAGCATATTTTTTCTATATTGTTACCTTTGTAAAAAGTGAGTGATAAAACATGTACACTAATATGGAGTGGTTGGTGGTTCCACTAAAAACCCACATACTGAGGAGTTGGTGGTTATCCTTGAAAACCACATACTGAGTGGTTGATGGTTCTACTAGAAAACTATTTTTCAGTTGGTGGTTCTCCTTGAAAACCATTTAAACATGAACATGTACTAGATAGAGGTTACCCCATGTTCACACTAAGGGGGTGACTATTAGGGAAAATATGTTTATAGTGTGAACATTAGAATATTATTATTATGTAATAATACATGAGTGTGCAAAATAGTTGTAAATCACAACTCATAGAGAAAATGGTGTGGAAGTAGAAATAGGGATTAGAGGAAGTTATGGTGATAAGACTTAAATATGTACTTCTAAGATCAAGCAATTGTATAAGAATGTCTTGAAATCTTAATAAGAGAAACTCCATTTTATTTATATTGTTTATTTGAAACTATTTCCTATGTTAATGCTTTAGTCTATTGTTGCTTAAATTCATTATGCAACCTTTGTTTTTGATAATATAGGTATGCTCTATCTTCTCTGAGCTAGGATTGATTTATAGACATGATGCATTTCTAATTGCATACATTTTAGTGAACCTGACATGAAACTAACCCTTGAAATATTTATTTCACTTTCTTTCATTATTTTTAGCATTATTTTTATCATATATCTATCATACTGGATCGACTCTATAACCTAGTTCTAATCTCTATGCATAGGTTTTCAAGAATAGGCAATTGGATGGACTCAAGAAACCTAGTACAAGTTTCTAGACTTCTACACTTCTAGTTCAAAATACTACATTGACTCAATCATCCCTGTATACTTCTAGGCATCAAAATTTAGCTACTAGGTCAACCGTAGTCATCCCTATGCATTTTAGGCACTTAGCAGTAGGATTATACAAAGCTTGATCAACCCAGTTGACCTAGTTAGTATATATTTCAAGCATATTCCTAAGGCATTAACTAACAATCTTCATTCTCAACATCTTTGATCCACCAAGATTCCTTTTTATCTCTATATCTCTTTTTTATTATATTTACTTTCATAGTTTGTAGTCTTCAAAACTACCCCTGCATAGTCAACTAGATCAACCCTGTCAATCTAGTTTTGTGTTCTATGTGTTGTCTTAAATAACTAGGTCAACCCTAACTAACCTTGTTAATTTTTATACCTTTTTTTTATAGTATAATTTTGACCTTGTTGAACCTATTATATATTTTTTGCATATATTTTCAACACTATACCTTGTTTCAAGTTGGAAATAATCTCTATATGCTAGTAATTAGTTAAAACCTTTCTTTTATTATTGCTTTCATGATTAGAATAGTTCACATAGTCTAATTAGTTGGTTTTTAATTAACCATTTAGTTTCATTATTTCTATTTTATGCACACATGGACAAATCACAAAATATAAACAAGAATTTTAACATTATCTACCCATTGCCAACCTACTTGGATTTCATCACCAAGGGGGAAGCCAAGTTAATACTCTGATCAAGTATAAAGTGTGGTTAATGGTATATAATGGCTAAGCACCCAACATCCTTATCATTTTAGTGTGTGAATTGAGGGGGTAGGCCCCAATACCAAGCCTGTATCATTACCACTATAGTCCCTTTCATCCCAAACTACTTGAAACCATTCTTACATTGTTATCTAGTTCCTTGCTTTATAACCAACTTTCCATCATATTCAAAATCATTTTATAATAATCTAATAAAACATTTTAGGTTGACCAATGAGTTATCTCTTTACTTTTCAATTTGATTGCTTGATCTTTTCTCAATTGTGTACGAAAAAAATTACATTAGCCACTATTAATGCAAGGTTTTATATTGTGTGCCTAAATTGGATCAGCTAGAATTGATCCAATTGACTATTTGTTTCCCTTTATCTTGTACTTTTCTATATTAGTTGAAAAAATTGTCTTGTTTTAGTTTATAACTTGTCATCAACCTTTTCTTTTTCCCTATCTATTGTACGAGGTCAACCCATTCAACCATGTACCTTTTTCCACCCACTATGCACTATACAAGATCAACCTAGTCAAACTTATACTATTTATAACCCCTTTTACCTCATTTTCTAGTCTTTGTGCACTGTACTAGATTGACTAAATCAACCCTATATAGTTTTGCAGTCTCTATTTTGTTGTTAGGTTGACCCAATCAACCCTATACTATTTCAATCATTTCTTGATTCTTTGATTTCTCATCTCTCTTCCTTTACCTTCATCATGAAATTCTTTCTTGATAGTGACACTAAATTGTAGTCAACAGACATGATGAATCTTACCAATCCTCATATGGTCGCCCATAGATAGAGTAGGGGTCCCATAGTTCATTGTGTGAATGAAAATATGACCCCTTCTCATACCATGACTTCTTCTTCTCTAACTTTTTATAATTCAATGCCTAATATCTTAACTAACATGGCAAGTTTTATATTTAGTGGGCCTCTTATAAGATCCACTATCCTTAATCCATCTACTAGTGCTTCATTTGATACCCAAGGTAATCATGATTCTAGTGATTCTTCCTCTCAACCATTCATTAGTCCATCTTTTGCTACACAAGAAACTTTTACCACTAGTGATTCACACTCTCATAATTTTTCTCAAGATCTTATCAACACCAATAGTGGTACCCAAGCCACTAATAATAACACTAATTCCAACCTTAATGCTTCTACTAATGTTAATAAAACACATCAAATTTTGCTGAAAACTCTCAATCAAATGAATACATTTCAAGATCATAACATAAATCAAATGATGAGAATGCAAAACCACCTTCTTCACCTTCAATCTCATTCACAACCAATGGCTTGGGGCACACATAACCAAAATGTTCCCTCTCCTCCTATTTTATATTCTCAAGGAAACCTCATTCCTCAACCTTCTTTGGTCAACAAAACCATAAAACATCTAAAAAATAAACCTCTTAATACTCTAATTGTTAAAATTGGCATAAGAGGTATAACACCTATAATTTCTTATAATAGATCAACCAATCCTACCCTTCATCTTAAGATATTTGGAAATATTTATAATTATTGGGCCAGATTAAACACCTTTGCTACTACCAAGTTCCTTTCCAAAACCCTTACAAGTGATGCTTTGGATTGGTACAATCAATTTAGACCTCATTCCATTACTAGTTTGGAAGATTTAGTGAAATTTTTAGTGCAATAATTCCAAACTAGTGATCTTCTTAAAAACACTTTGGCCCACTTTATAAATTGTAAATTACTCAAAAATGAAATTTCTCAAGCCTTTGTTAAAATATGGAAGACTTTGTCAAATAAATGTGAATATAACATGGCCGATGATAATCTTTTCCATCTCTTTACCAATGCCATCTTTTCTAAACTCCAATATTGGGTCTACTCTCTCTCTCTCCACATACTTTGGAGGAGGTTATTGACCAAGCTAAATGAAAATATTTACTAATTGATTAATTTGAGCCACCCCAACCTTCTATGGGTCCTCATCTATTACTAAAGAAAAAAAATTATAATATTACCAATGATGGTGTTATATATTATTATGACACCATTCACAATGTTCAATCTTTCATTCCTAACCAATATTTGGAACTAGTTCCCCCTTCTCAATAATTTACTAGTCCTCATTTATCTTCACTAAATAACATTAATGTTCACTAACATATATCCTTGGTTTAATTTCTTAATCATCTAACGAGGCCTCTTCCATGAGATCTTGACTCTACTCATCCTATGAAATCTTGGTATGATCCCAACAAGTTTTGTTGGTTTCATGCCAGTTGGGGTCATTCTCATGAAACCTATAGACAACTTCATCATTCACAAGCATCAATAAGATTATTAAATTACTTTCAATGAATATAAAACACATGATAAAACTCAAGCCTTGAATCAAGCAAATGTTCATTTACATATTTACAAAGACCCTTTCCCTAATCATCAACCAATTCAAGACACTCAAGACAAGACCCCACCTTCCATTAAAAATGTATAAAGTCTTGTTGAACCAAATTCCAAAGAGAATGTGGTTAAAATGACTAATACTTAAAGGGTGGTGGTTTTCATTGATTCCCAACCTATCTACACTCTTCCTTCATCTAAAACATATTATGTTATCCAAGATTCTTCTCTAACTCATTTAAAGAGTTGGGGAAAGAATATCTTATAACCTTTGATGATCTAATTTATGATTATCCCTTGGATAACACTTCCCATTCTATTTATACCACTCTTCCATCATATTCCAATACTAATTATAATCAAGCTTCTACTAACACTTCTTCTAATTCTCAAAATCAACTTGAACCAACTAGTTCATCATATCAACATGATTTACCACCTTGTTCTAAATCTTATTCTTCCTATCAATAAAATTTACAATGTACTTCATCTCCTCCTTCTAAGGACCTCCTTAACCATTACATACCTATATCTAACAACCTTATTATGGGCTATGATGAGTGTAGACACCAATATCATGTCAACCCCCCTTGGTCCCCTTCTAAATGTTAACACTCCTAACCCACACTTGTACACCTTATTAATTTAAAAATTACTTATTTTAAATTAATTACCTCACCTTGGACACCTCACCTAGACACCTCACCCTAAGACCATTGCTTAGCCTATGAGTTAGCCTGAGACTAGGTCCTCCAAACCCTAACTACCCATGACCTATTCTCACCCCATATTAACTCCCTAACCAACTCCCATGCCTCATAAGCCCTTGTTTTGACCATTTTCTAATGTAAAAGGCACTTGGTGGGTGGAGAAATAGGCAAAGAGCTAAAAATAGCCCTTTTACCTATTCTCTCTCTACTGACATCGATCAACCCACGGTCGATGTCGGTAGTCTTACGTCGACGCTGGTGGAATCACCGACGTTAGTTACATAATCCAAGCTTTAACATTGAGCTAAGGCCACCTTTTTGCACATTGGCATGCACACTCTAAGATTTCAAGCACCAAAACTTGACTATTGTTTTCTTGGCTACCAAAGCTCTACATAAATCATTCTAGAGACTGGATTGAAAGAGTATATGAGGACCTCGAGCTACTGAATTGAAGAAATTCATGTTCGCTTCATTGGCTCACAACACTGGTCACATCAGCCACAATGGGAATTACTATTCTGACACCTCTAGTTCTTCACCTTATAAAGCTAAGTACTCTGGTTTTCATTTTAGTGTTTTAGAATATATTCTCAATTAGTTTTCATTGATATTTCTAAATACTATCAAGAGGCCCAACTTCTTTTGTGGAGGGGCTGAAAGGCCTTCCCCTTGTTCTCACTACCTTTTCACATCAATCCTCTACCTATACCCTTCCTCAGACCTCATTCACCTTCCCACAACCCTGCACCAACCTCTAAACTTCCAAAAACCCCTCTGTCTATCCCAAAAATACTCTAAAAGTCATCTAAGGCCAATGACCCCAACTAACATCAACAGACCAATCGACATTGGCATCTACAACTAAAACCAACATTGGTAGACCAACTGGCATCGGCACCTTTAGCTAGACTAACATCGGCAACCCAACTGATGTTGGCACCATTTACTTGACCAACCTCGGTAGACCCACTGACATCAGCGACTATGTTCTGAACTAGTGAACTAGAAAGCCATCCAAATAGCCCATCTAGACCAGATAGAACCTTTAGCTAGCCTTCTATAGCATTTTGAGATACACAGACTACAAGGAACAGGTACACACCATCTACTTTTCTATTTTTTTAGTCATTTATCATTTTTTCCTTGGCAATACTTTTATCTTTAAATAGTGGACTGTCATCCCTTAAGGAGCTTCATGCTTTTGGGACTGAGTGCGTAGCTTGGTAGTCCACCATAGCCTCTTCTAACATCTTTCTTGTTTAAGTTTCATTCTTACTACAGGTGTTTCCTCCACAGCCAAAGAGGAGCTCCCACAAGGCTTGGATACAGTGCACACTAAATCTGGGTAACATCAAACCCATAACCTCTTAACCTTAGTTTCTTTCTCATTTGAATGTAATTAGTGAAAATCTAGAGAAACATTCTGGCACACCTAGTGGGACCCTTGGAGTTTTCCTTGGGTTCATTCTTCTTCTTTTAAAATTCAAATTTTCATGTAGATGTATTAGAAAAATATTCACTTCTTGCATCCCCTCTTCTTTGCCTTTATTTCTTGAGATATAAAAAACTTAGCTTCTCTTACTTTCTATTTTTTTTACATAAAGTTAATTAATTCTTTCTCCTTTTTTTTACCTCTGCTATCTTTTTATTTCAAAAGGAAATCATTAGCAGAGGTTAAAAAGAACATCTCTTTTTCTTCTTATTACTTCTTGCATGCATCATAGAGTAGTGAAAAACTCATACGCTTTACCTCTTCTCCATTTGTTTCCATTTGAATAACATACTTCGATTTGGGTTAAAAACTATTGCATTTCATTCTTGCTTGGATGCACACTTAGCCCACTTAGTAATTAAAGCATTATGAATGAATCATAGTGCACGAATGTGACACAACCAAACCACAATCACTTCAAATCAAACACATAAACTTACTTGAGACAAGGCCCATCTAGGATTTCATCACCTAGCGGATACCTTACCCCACCCAATGATCCTACTTAGATTTCACCACCAAGAAGAGGACCCACTCTATTCTCTGGCAGAGTATAAACCATAGGGAAGGTATATTCTGGCTAAGTAGCCCAGCTCAGCTCTAGGTTTGTGAAGTGAGGGGAGCAATCCCCAACACTAGGCCACGTACTAACCCTAACACAGATATCTTTGAGCACCATAACATAACCTAAAACTAGCCATAGAATTCCTCTCTAAGAATTGTTCTACAAGCCCAACTCCCAACACATTCTCTTAAGGCATAAGCCACCATGACTTTAAAACTCATTCCTAGGAATCTAACATTTTAGAGGTTGCTTTCCTAATCATCTATTATACTAGTTTTATCTAAGTGTTTGAGCTGGTAAGGTCATACCATTCTAAAGTCAAAAACAACTTAGAATATCTTCTTCTAAAAACTATCAATCTTCTATGTTTCTAGAATTACATAAAAATTGACATTAGTTTCTCCACTTACATTAGCAACTAAACGTTCAACGACATTGGTTAACTGACCTATGTTGGCAACATTTTCTAATTGATATCAGTTAAACAACTGACATCGGTCACTATCAATAAATAAATTAAAAAAATTTCCAAATAGTAAGCTTAAAACCCAAATTTCTTGTTGTTTAACACAAATTTTGGTTTTTTGAAACTAAAACACATAGTTTTTGGAACTTGAACCCCTTTCACCTTGGATGGTCCTAAAACGTATTCAAGCCAAATTCCTTGTTGACCACATGAGTCAACAACCACTCCCACCTTCACCCTTTGTGCCAAGTCATCTAATGGAGTATACTTCAGACACTGAGCATACTCCTATCCAACCTACCCCTGATCAACCTCCTATTGTTCCTAAAGGGGATCAAGATTTTGAGAGATTCCTTAACCACAACATCAAGGCTCTCCAACATTATCTCGCTAGAAGCTAAATGCGAGATCCTTTGGGTAACCCTATTTATGGGATGCCAACTTCTTTGGTTGAAGCGGTAATGATATCAATAGTATCTGCTACCCAACCTATGGTCACTCAAGCCACTACCTCGACTAGTAACCCAACCGTGGCCAATGTTCAAGATTTGGCCTCCCCTTCTATCCTTTCTTGCCCTACCTCCATCAGGGTTTTTGTACCCCCTCAAATGCAAATAATTCAACCAAGTTCGACACCTTTCAAGAACTTGATTGTCTCTATCCCATCCACTCTTGTGCCTATAAACACGAGAGTGACCACTTATCCTATAACTAGTTTCACCACCATTCAACCACCCTTGGTGGCATCTAGTCAAGTTGTGCCCTCTAACATCATGGCACAAGCTACCTTAGCCTCGACATCAGCCCCTATGACAAACTATTAGTATGTTTCACCTACATAAATGCAACCAAGTACGTCATATGCCCCTTCTAATTCCTTCTAAGTACCCTATAACTTAGGGGGTGCCCCTCATGCCAATCCATCTACTGATCTAATTAATATTCTGATGGATAAGATGTCTAACCTTGAGACATCTATTTTAGGTTCAAGGAGTGTTCTTTTATATGAATAAATCTGTAATGAACCTATCCACCCTTCAGTTCCTATTCGACCATACCCTAGCTAGTGGGAACTCCCAAAATTTACTCACTTTTAGAGTAAAGAGGACCCACAACAACATCTGTGAGTGTTTAGACATGCTTGCTATCTCATAGGGCATGATGATGTGTTATTGCTTTGCACATTCCCTATGTCACTTTCTAGCACCACCCTTGACTGGTATAGCTCCATTACCAGTCATTCTCTCTTCACCTTCATTCAACTCACTTAGCTATTCCTTGATCATTTCTCAATCAATATTACTAAGAAGGTCTCCATCATAGACCTTTATTCCATTAGACAATTTGAGGATGAGTCAATAGCAGACTTTGTCACCTATTGGAGAGGTTTAATCAACCAACTCTCCTTCTCACTACCTCAACCTGAGCTCATTGAGCTCTTTTCAAGAGCATGCGCCAAGCACATCTCGTCCACTCTATGGGTTCAAACTTTTTGCACATTCGATGAAGCTTTCACTATGGCTCAAAAGCTTGAACTCTACATAATCAAAGAAGATAGGGTCAAATTGCGTAACAAAAATACCAATGTAAAACCCAATGACCCATTTTCTTCCAAACCTTATTCTTCCCACCCCAAGTCTAAGGGATTGGTGAACATTGTGGTCCTTAGGTCACCATCTTCTACCACAACCAACCAATCTGAGCCCTCCAATTTGCAAAACATCACTAGATAATTCCAACAATAGTATGAACAGTGATGATACACTCCAATAAGAGAATCATATGCTTCTATATTGGATAAATTAGTGAAGTAAGGAGTCCTCAACCTCCCTCAAATCTAACCACCTATCTAATTTGACCCCTCACAAGCCATCCCTGCATGGTATAGGGAAACCAACTTTTGTAACTATCATCATGTCAAGGGTCATGACATAAATAATTGCAAAACCCTAAAAAACATTGTTCAAGACATGTTAGACAAAGGGCACCTTGTTTTGGATAACCCTAATGTGTTGGCCAACCAAAACATGGATGTTTTTAGGCAACCATTCATTAAACATCCCCCAAGTTAGAACAATGTTCAGACCATGGTCGATGACCCTTAAGAATGTAACATACACATGGTCAACATAGTCTTTCCTTTCATTCTTATCCAACCTCTCCCACAATCTGAAGAGATTAGTCAACCCATTTCTCCACCATGGGTAGAAGAGCCTATTTTACCCATACCACGCCCACACAATGAAGAACTCCCTTTGCCTCACCCTCTTCCTCACGTGGATGAACCTATTTCACCTTTATCACCCCCACAACATCAAGCACCTCCTTTACCCATTCTTCTACCTCATGAGGATCTTGTATTACCTATTCCTCTTGCCCCCACCTTCCCTCTTCTTCTACCATTAGAAAAATTTACCATTCATACCCCACACACTCATGTAGAAGGGGCCATCATCCCTCTGCTTTACCCTTTAGAGGAGCCTTCCTCTCCTATATTTCCTCCACTGATGGAGGATAGTCCTCCATCCACCCCCCTTTCACACATAGGAGAGTCTACTTTGACCTCTCCCATATTGAAGGATGCTTTGATGGTACCAACACCGGTGGCCCCACCCTTATCCTTCTTATTACCAATGGAGGATCATACTTTCCATGCTCCTAGACCACATGTGGAGGGCATGATCATCCTTGCGCTTTATCTGCTTGAAGAGCCAAATTCTCCAATCCCTTCTCCACTGAGAGAAGAACTCACCACCTCACCCACTTCGATCGAGGAAAATCCGATGATGGTTATCTCTTGCCTTTGGCCTGAGATCACTATGTCTAACATGTTTCCACTCTCACAATCACCCAAATCCTTTGAAGGACCAACTGTAAGGCCTCATGTGATGTCATTTAAACCCTTCTCTCAATTGGTAGAAAACTTAGGATTCCTCCATCTTAGGAACCTAGAGTATGAGGCATTTTGGGAGCAACTTAGGGCTCCTTATCCTACACATCCCGCTTTGCCTTATATTTCCAACCCTTCTATGATGATTTACCCCAAAGTCTCTAATGAGGATCAAGTTTCCACTTCTAAATCATTAGAAGCTCAACCTTCCACATATGAATCCAAACCCTCATAGGCATCCACCATGCTGAAATAGATTAGATCTCTTAGTGTTTGCCCTGTATCAAACCTAACTCACCCATAAGTGAAGTTAGATTTGAACCTCACCCCATTCAGTAGTGGTCCTCACACCATACTAAAGGAGGAGCTAAACCATGTTAGTCTACTCCTCCCCCACCTTCACCATTGCCCTCTATCTTGGGTCCACATCCTTCCACTTTAATAGGAGTACTCCCTATTCCAACACCTCACAAAGACAAACTACCTCCATTACTCCCTCTACCCATCCAAAAAATATTTCCTCCAAGAAATTTGATACCTCTCATCAAGAAAGTGCCATCTATGCATGTGGCCACACCACCAACCAAAAAGGTGGTACAAAATACTCTCCCTACAACTCCTAAATAGAAGTTGTCAAAACCTACTACAATAATGAGCACAAACCCATTAGTGGATTCCTATGCTTCACTGTTACACTAATTGTTGCAGTCTTATAGCATCGTTCTCCCACCCATTAAGCCATACCAACCTCTCAAATCAAAACCATCTTGGTTTGATGACACTCAAATCTACTTGTATCATCGCACACCTGGGCATGATACTGAGAGTTGCTATGTTCTTAAGGTTGTCATTCACCAACACCTAGAAAAGGACACCCTTCTCATTAAGGATTCTCTTGACCACCTTTTTGACAAATTATCGACACCATCCCATGCCTCCCAAACCTCCTCACTTGAATCGGGATCCCAATGCAAGATTATGGTCCCTCTACCACCTTCTCCCCCTTTATTCAAAATCAACACTATTAATGTGGCCACCAAGTCCCAAACCCTAAAGAATAAAGGAAAATAGCAAGTTTCTACCCCTTGGACATATCCATTCACCAAGCCCTCTCCATCACCAAAGCCTAAGATTTCTATCTTGGGCACATCTCAACCATCATCTTTGGGGGTAATTCACGACTCCATGGTGAAACAACTTCACCAAACCCATGTGAAGATGTCTTTGTATGACCTGATACAAATCTCTCCACAACATCACCAAGCCTTGATCAAAGCTTTACAGGTAGTGGAGGTCCAACCTGAAGACCCCCAACCACTGGCAGCTTTAGTCAAATTGTTACCCACTATTGCCTCCGTCACCTTCAGTGATTCTGAGATTCCTACCTACAACCTGGAAGATCAAGATCCCACCCTCTTTATCATGGCTTACATTGATCTAACTCATGTTAAGTAGGTTATTATTGATGGAGGTGCTATCATCAACATCATTTCTACCCACACATATGATCAACTATCCCTTTCAAAGAACTGCATGTCAAAAACTAACGCAATTCTTTGTTCTTTCAATGATGCCACCACCACTATCATTGGCACTGTGGTCTTGCATGTTCATGTTGGCCCATGTACAATTATATAACTCTTCTATATCATTGAGGGGCAGTTCTAATATAACATGCTATTGGGATGACCTTGGATATGTTCCATGACCTATGTCCCTTCCACATTGCATCGTTGTGTCAAGTTTGAATGTGAAGGGTATGTTCATGTCATTCCTATTTACCCTTTCCCATTTAAAACATGTAACACGACCTATTGACCTAATGATATTCTCATCCCTTTGTAAACATCCACCTAAACACCACCTCTACTCGTAAAAGCCTCGATAAGCTCATAGACACTAGTCACACCTACACCTACTCCTCAAGTGACCATGAAAGATCATATGGAAGATACCTTCCAACACCTTTAACTTGGGGAGTATTATTTTCTTGCCCTTGACATGTTCTAAACTCTGTAGGAATATGGAAAACTTCATCACCACCCTAATTATGTCCATCGCATTAGAATGGTCATCCCATATGGTCCTCCCAATCTCCAAACTAATCTCACCTATGGAGGGCTAGATCGGGCTCCTACTGTTGGAAATCCTCTCTCATCACCCTAGCTATTCACTTACAATTTATCCTTCCTTGGTATACCCACTGATGTTGGTGACTATGTTTTAAACTAGCAAACCAAAAAGCCATCCAAATAGCCTATCTAGACTAGATAGAACCTTTAGCTAGCCTTCTATAGCATTCTGAGATACACAGACTACAGGGAATAGGTACACACCATCTACTTTTCTATTTCTTTAGTCATTTATCATTTCTTCCTTTACAATACTTTTATCTTTAAATAGCGGACTGTCATCCCTTAAGGAGCTTCACACTTCTGGGACCGAGCGTGTAGCTTGGTAGTCCACCATAGCCTCTTCTAACATCTTTCTTGTTAAGTTTCATTCTTACTGTAGGTGTTTCCTCCATAGCCAAAGAGGAGCTCCCACAAGGGTTGGATACGGTGCACACTAAATCTGGGTAACATCAAACCCATAACCTCTTAACCTTAGTTTCTTTCTCATTTGAATGTAATTAGTGAAAATCTAGAGAAACAATGAGTGGGATCCCATTGCAGAGCTCACTAATTTCCCATCCTAGATTATGTTCCTTAAGCTTATGAGGACTTCTTCCCATCATAGAAACCATCTTATGAAACTATTATTTGAGATAAATGTTGTTCATCCTCCTCTAGTAGGATGGGAGGTATCTTTATATGGTTTCAAATATAGTATATTACAACAATGTGAAGAGATGTCTATCAATGTTGATGAAACTATAGACACTTCTCTTTCCTTAAAATTTCCTATAGCTTCTATGATTATTAATGAGATTTTACTTCATGCAGATGATCCTCCCTTATTTATTAGCATTGAAATAGGTGAAATCCAATTTAAATGTGCATTAATTGATGAGTATTCTAGGATGTGTGTTGCATCTCTTGATTTCATTAATACACTTGGATATTCATAATGTAATCTCAAGTCTACATGTAGCACATGCCAAGGATATGATAGAAATAAAATTCCTCCTCTAGGTTATGTGTGGCTTCCTATTACTATCCTACCTATCACCATCCATGTGAAGGTGATGATCTTTAACTTCCCCCTTTCTTATAACATCTTACTTGGTAGGACGTGGACTCATCGCATGAGAGTTATTACTTATTCCACCTACCAATGCATTAAATTCCATTATAATGGAGCCATTTATAGGATTCAAGGTGGAACTAACCCTTTGAATTTTTAATAATTCCAAGATCGTTGTGTCTTCAAGATTCCTACTATTGAGCCTTTGCCAAGAGTTCCATTATGTAAGTCTCAACAGCTCAACTTTCCCATCAATTTAACTTGAGGTTACAATGGGAATCCTAAGCTCATTGGTAACATTCTTCCTAACCTATTATATTATAATGATGATAATCCCAATGAGATTAAATTAAATATTAAAACTTCCAATCTTTTACCTCATCTCATAGCTTCCTTGCAACCTCACTCTTGTAAAACTCCTTGCGATGACATTCCTATAGTCTTAACCAATACTAGGTATTATGTTCACCATACTTCATTAGATGAAAAGTGTATCCCTATTAGTTTCATTGATATTCACACCCTATATTATAATGATGGATATTCCTTAGAAGATCCATTGTTAGGTAGTTTTGTACATGCCTATGATACCAATATTGTTTGTTATTGTTCATCTTTACTTGAGTCTTTTTGTGTATCTCATCATTTTACTTCACTTGTAGTTATTGTTTTTTTTATTTTTCCCCTTTATCATAGGGTAGATATGGTGCCGACACCTCTAGTTTTTGATGAGCCACATAGGACCATGCTCATAGATCGTGTTATGACTAAGCCTTACCATTTTACTAGGTACCCTGACCCGCATAGTTAGTTTACCCTTGAGGTTAGTGTGACTCTCTTTAGACCTTCAATAGATCCCACCCCTCCCTTAATAGAGCCTACTATAGTTGAGCCTCTTCCCACTCTTGATATATTTTATCATGTTTTTGCTCCTATTATTGTTGAGTCTACCTGTATTTTTGATTTCATTACTCCTTCCATTGATCCTAGGTCCATTCTTTCCTCATCATCACCCTCCCTTGGTTATGGTTTGATTTATTTGCATAATATTTCTCCTCTACCCACCAAATGGGCTGATGATTATTCTCCAGATTCTTTTACTCCTATTTTACCTCCTTCCATGAGTGATTCTACTAAAACCACTCACAATTGTATATGTTCCTTCCATGGGATAGATAACCATTCTTCCACCCATTGTTACAATTTGAAATAATCAATTGATAACTTACATCATTATTCCCTATCATCAAAAAAATCCACACCTCTCTTGAAGGTACATATTGAATATCTACCCAAGTATGGTGAGGTATATTGTCTATGTCATATCTATGACACCCATTCTACCAATCATTGCTACATCCTTCAACAACATCTTAAGGATCACCTTATATCCATTCCTAGACCTTCTAACACTCCTCCCATAGGTAATACCCATAATAATGATCCTCCTTCTCCCATGGCTCTACCTCATATGGTTTCATCACCTCTTTTGGTCCCTTCACCCTCACTAATAGATTTTTTTTCACTTGTGAGTCCATCACCTGTGGATCCTTCTCCACCAGTGATTCTTGCATCTCCCATAGAGCCTACTCCTATGCCTTTTCCTAACCATCCCTTGCCTAATTTCCCTCCTTAGCATGATCCATAAATCATTCCTAATTTCTTTATGGAGGAGATTAGAAAATAAGTATTTGCCTAGTATTCATTAAATATTGACGAGACATTAATAGTAGTTCATTTCCATCTTCATAGAGATTTATCTAATGTTTTGGATAATATGTATGGATAGATTTATTAGTATTTATGATCACATACATGGTGATTTCACATTTTCATTTGGTTTGGATGTGTGCTCCAATCTTATCTTTATCTATCTATCATATCATTCGACACTGTGTCAATTTTTTCCTTATCATATATGGTGATCTTACTTGTTGTACTATATCTTGCTTATATTATCATTTATATTTCACATATGATTGTATTTATTTATCATTTTTTATCTCTTTTATCAAAACTCCTTTCTTTCCTCTTCATGATTGTTTGCTTTTTTATCTTCATTTTTCATAGGTTAATTATCATTATGACCTGGTTATATAAACCATATTCCCTTTGGTCATTTTATATCTACTACCATGTGATTAGTTATAAAATAATCCTACTCATTAATATATTCTTACACTAATCCAATTTTTGGATCTCTTTTTTCCCTTCTTCCTTTTCTACAAACTAAGCATATACATGGTCAAGACTTGAGATCACATGCTAGTTCATTATCAAGCTTAAGTGTCCTAGTCAATCTTTGTCTTTGGTTACTTAGCTTCCTTTAGCCTTAGCCTACATCTCATTCATGTATATCACTATATATCTCATGATTGGTCATTCTAAGTTTGTATGGAGGAAGAGTCTTAAAAATCCATAAAAAGTTAAAAGCTAAATCATTTAAATAAAAGTCAATAATATAAAAGGAAAAAATATTCTTAAAATTATAATCACACTAAAATATGTGATTCAAAGCACATCTCCTTCTTCTAGTTGAATCTCAAACTCCATAGTTGGCCTCATGGTAGAGTTGAGGTCCTTTGGGGTGTGTTAGGCCAGTAGATTAGAAGCGGAGAGTAAAAAAAATCTTTTAGTGCTACCTAATTTCTCATGTAAGTACCTAATCTTCAAATTATATTGATGGCTCTATAATGAGTCCTAAAGAATAGGGAACACATTATGAGAAGGTAGGTCCATTTTAATTTAACTTGTACCAATATACCTTCATGACATGATCTTAGTAGCATGCCTATTTTCCTACAAATCTTTGTGTCTATAGCAAAAATGTTTCCTTTGTACATAGATGACCACTCATCACTTAGTGTCTTCTCATGTCCTTAGTATGCCTCATGTCTCCTAAGGTCTTCTTATAAGACACCTAAGTATTGATTTTTACACTCCCTTTTTCATTACTTATATCCCTCATATTTTCTCTTGAGAAATATTGTTTTGTCTATTGATCACTCCCCTTTGGATTTCATTTGTGAGTTACATTATAAGACTATGGATAAGACCAAGTTATCCTTACAAATTACCATCTTTTTCCTTCCTATTAACCACATCCTTAATTATCTAAATTTTCTTGTTTATTACACCCAAGAGGTGTTCTCTTTATGATTTGTAGTATAAGACTGTGGATAGGACCTGACATTCCTCAAAATTTTCCAATACCCAAGTCACAATCCAAAATTACATGTGTCAAATATGAGATAAAATTCTATTGAATATGAAGTTACATGTCATTTACATGCTTCCCAGCTTCATTTAGTGTGTTTTATGCTTACTTCATTTCTCTTTCACCTTTTTATCTTCTTATTTTCTAAGTGCATGTAAAAATATAATCAATTCTTAGATTTATCATACTTCCCAACTTGAATTAGTGTGATCAATTTAAGACCAATCTTTTTTCAAATTTATTTTTCCTTTTATGCTTCCTAGCATGATTTAGTATAATTAATTGACTTAATTGATTTGTTTTTTATACCATTTGTGCCCTTTTACATATCTTCCATTTTATTACATTGTTGTCATACTTCCCAATTCAAATTAGTATTATTTTACTTGTTTTAATTTGGTGCAAAAATATTTCACTTTGGTTTAAAAACAAATCCCTTTTTACCATCTTGTTTTTCCATTTCTTAGTTATTTATACTTAGTAATTTCTTATTATTACACATTTCCCAAATTGAAATAGTGTGCAGTACATTTTCTTGATTTATTATATTTTTCTAAGTACTTTTTTGCATGTTTCTTTTTAGCCATGCATGTGTTTTTCATAATGCTATAAAATAAACCACATCTCATATATTTCCTATAGCATATACAACAAAGCTAAATACATGTGATAGAAAGAAATATATTCAAAGCATCCATAACCTCAACCATAATGAACAACCCTAATAAACCATAATGAAAACATAAACAAAAAAACAAAAATATGACAAAATGATCCATTTTATATCTATATATATATATATATATCATGAATTTGATACAACTATATATAATTCTCCATCTCTATGGCTAGGTCCCATCCTATTTATCTCATTGCCTAGCCATACTACCTATTAAGGCCTTAGTCTAACTCCTTTGAATAGTACACTATAAGGAGGTCTTTCAATATCTTAGTACCTCTACTTTTCTTGTAATTTCACTACTTACACCTATAACTACATCAACTAAGTCCAAATATTTGTCATTTGTACCACTATGGAAAAATTCATAGATATTTCCTTAGCCAAGGCCTATCATGACCATATTTTACCTACACCCATCTCTACTGGTGGTTGCATCCTCTCTCTCTACACCTATATCAATCTTGGTGCATCCTTAGCTAGTCTAAACTAGCTCACCTGAGCTGGGGCAAATGGTACATTGGGTTCCTTAAATGCAATAGGGTTATATGGTTGTAAAGTCTCATCTAAGATGTCATGGAGTGCTCCCCTCACCAGGGACCCCCATCTCTCCTCTACATCCTTATCTATGGCTACAAAATCAGACTAGATGGATATTAGATCATTGTTATATTTCAAAATATTTATCTATTTCTACTTTAGAATAAAAACTTAAAGTAATAATTTAACCATCTTTTCTTACCTATCTGTGTCTGGGCTACTATGGTCTTACCATCCACATGACCACCTAACATAGCATCCTTGTCTACATGAACTCTTAGTACTTCCTCTATAGGCCATCTCCTTAGCTCAGGTCCCTCTATTATGGATCATATCCATTTCAGCCTATGCTTGAGTAATCTCTCTATCATCTATACTTCCTCTAGCTTATATACTAGCTCATCAAGGATGATATCAATATCTACTATCTCTTATTTCCTATATCACCATTATGTCCTTAGTAATCTTAAGTCTTCTTAATATAAAACTGGTAGTGGTACATATAATATCTCTACTTCTACCTCCCTATTTTCCTACTCTATTCCCCATCATGCTCAACCAGACCATGGTTTCTCATGATGTGGTATGAGTGTCAATCTCACTATCTATGGTCCTAATCCTCTCCTCCCCCATGGCTCCCTCATATGATGAACCCACTTCTCAGGAATAAATATCAGTGTCATTAGATGAGGTAAGACCATTTATCCTAGTATCCATGCCTCCAGATGTGGCTCTCTCCACCACTTGTAGTATCCAATAGCCTCTATCCTCTCTATCACTAGTATAACTATGTGACAGGTCGCCCATGTATTTTCTATGTCTCAATATGGCTGCCACACTATGTCTATACATCTCATTGATTATAGTGCTAAAATGTGGGGCACAACCCATGCTAATTTGTCCTCCCTCCATCTTTGTACCTGAGGTGACTTATCATTGATCACATGGAGTAATCTAGCTAGCCAATACATAAGAAACCTCTCATATATCTAAGATGTCAGTAATATAATTAGTCCCATGGTCTTCCACCCTCTAACCAAAATTTCATATAGATAATGTATGAGTTGGACCCAGATGACATCCTAGATCATATAAAACTTACTCCTCCAACATCATCATGCTCAAGGCTACCATGAGTAATGGTACCTTGCCATCCAACTTATGACATAAAACCTACTATGTCACAAGTCTTATCATAGCTTTCTAGATATCCAAAATCTATGATGTATATACATCATCCATACTAAATTTTTACCCTCTCAATATCATCTCTAAGCTTATAGCCCACATGGCTAAGGCTCTCCTTTCCTTTATGTTGTCTGGTATCTGTATGGTCACTAGTGTTCCTACTATGGGAAACTAAAGGATGACATGGACATCCTCTAGTGTGATGGCCACCTCTATTACATCCCCATCCACCTCCCACCTAAAGGTGTTAGTTAGTCATTCCTAAAAACTAAGGAACATGACTAACAAATATGAACTCATGGGGATCCTGCACATATCAGTTATGCCTCTTAGACCTATGGATACTAGTATATCCCTATCTCTATCTAATAATCACTCCAATAATTTTGGTAGCTAGGCCACATGCACCAATCTCTATAACCTTTGTCACCTCTATAACTAAGAAACAACAAAGGATTTATCAATTATTTCAGTCGTGTATAGTCATAATACATTATGTTTACATTTTTAAAAATAAAAACAAGCTTAATTACTTTTAAAGTTATTATTTTTTACATATTACCCTATTTATAACTTAATCAATCCTTATTTCCCTCATTTGGTCATTTTGGGCCATTCTATCCCTCTTTCATCCTTATACACACTTTTCTATGCTTACTCTGGTTCTTTAGTTTGACCAAAATTTCATTATTTTTGCCTGAGTTGATTCTAAAATCTTATTCAATCCTCTTATTTTTCCTTTCCTAATATTGCATTGACATTCTAGACCTTTCGAAATAGTTTAGAAACTGCATTATCTTGGTATCTTATAAAATGTATAGGGTTAACCTATACCTACTAGGATGGCACTATGGATTTTGCTTAATTTTAGCTTACTGGGTCACCTAGGTCAACCCGGTTTATTTTGCCTACCAACCACTTGCATTTTCCTAAAAAAATGTATTCTTTTTCTTTGTTCCTAATTATTCTAAACCCATTTATCATATTTCTATTTTATACCCCTATAATATTTTTTTATCTCATTCTAATATCTACAAATGCTTAAATTTCAAAATTATTTAAAATACACTTAATTCAATACAAATTTCAAAAACTGGTTTGAGATTCATAGTTGCATACTTATAGTGCACCTATTGTTGCCTCTGGAGCCTCTCCCTATCTAGCCTATCTTCTCCTCTCCATCCTAGCTCATTTGGTCTCTAGAGCTCTTTTTTCTGTCTTTCACAAATTAAAACAACAAATGACTTGTCTTTTCCCCTATTTAAAAACACTTTTAGTAATTTAAATTCTTTAATTATTATCCTTCAGATTCCTTCTTTTGCCTATATCTTTGGTTTTACTCATCCATTTTCAAAACCATAAAATTCATTGGATTCATGATGATGTAGATATTATTTTCCAAAATTATATGCCTATCTTCCAAAAAAAATTATTTTTGGCTAGTTTTTGCATTAACTTCTACAAGTTCGCCTAATGTTCTTCACATTAGATGCCTTCACTTTTTTTTAAAGTCTACTTCTTTATCTATAACACTAAGGTAAGTAAAGGTATGTGTTTTTAAATTTTGTCCTTTTATTTATCTTATTTTCTTCTTACTACAATTTAATTAGCATCATCATTGTGTGTCATCATGTTTTATCCCAAAGCACCATCCTGTGTTACACGTACGTGACACATGATGAGCTTCAAGTGGGGTATATGTATACATATAATATTTTCAAAATTGTATTGACTAATAACACTTTATATCTTGCATAAACCTATTGATTATTAATCTCTCTAAGTGCATGCCTTAAAGGGTTCATCAGGAAAGGGGTGGGTAGACCATCAGTGCTTCATAAGATTGTTATCCATTTTTCCACTTGCCATATACACACTCATCTCCTAAAATCATTAATATTAAACTTATTCTTCTCAGTCCTACCTATTCTAATCATTTTCCTCTTTCCATCATCCTTTTCTTTCCTTAATTCCATTTTGGACTATCATTTATACTAGGTCAACCATGGCTAACCCTATACAGTTTAGGGGTATTTTTCACTTTTTGGGCTTGTTAGCCTTTTAGCCGACCTATCTCAGACCTAGTGAATTATCCCTGAAAATATATAGGATCAACCATGGTTGACCCTATATAGCTAATGTTTTCAAAAGTATTTAGGGCAAGATTCACCTATATATACAAGTTCATTTCCAACCATTTTTAGAGAAGAGAAATGAATAAGAATAAGTGTGAATGAACATCTAATTATTGACCATTATACTTGAGGAATAAATCTTAGATTCCATACTTTTTTTAGAGATAGGTATCTTTTCTTAAGGAGAATTCTTTTGGATGCTTAGATAGGTTGTGTAGCCTAGAGTTGATTTGTCTTTGTTATCCTTACATACCACAACAATATCTTTTGAAGCACCTTGGCCAAGGGAGAGATTGAGGCTCAGTGGGTTCATCTTCAAGGTAAGTATTCCTAACTTTATTTTCCTTTATAAGAGTAGATAAATAATTAGTTTTGATTCTCTCTTCCATGCATTAGGATTATGTATACATTGATGTGATTATATGCCTTCTATGTATGTTTAGTTTAGTTGTTTTATTTTTGTTTCTAATCCCCACTTTGTGCCACAAGCTTTGGTGAGAACTAGATTAGATTTAATTTCTTTTTTATTAGACATACGTGAAATATCAAACCTTAGGACTCTTTTAAGGGTTTTATGTGATTGTGTTAGACTATAGGCTTTGAAACCCTACCTCACATGTTGTATTGAAAAGTGATCCCATAATCAGGTCTAGTAGATCCCCATATTGGTCATACTCTTACTCAACAAATTTATTCCCAATTTAAAGTGTAGGTATGCTCTAGCTTCTTTGAGCTAGAATTGATTTATAGATATGATGGATTTCTCATTGCTATAGGAATTACATGTCCTACTCTGGGTTCCTATTGGTCTGATGTAGAGTTGACATGCATTTTGGACTTCTTAAAAAAAATTGCAATACTTGTTCCCTAAGAATTATAGATACATGAAAGGTATGCACCCATCCTTCAAGAAGATGAGAATCAAGTTAGTGAATGATGCAAGACCTATCAAGAAGTAACCTTACAAAATCAACCCCAATATTTGCACCAAAGTCAAAATAGATATTGATGGTATATTAGTCATAGGTGCGATCTACCCTATGCAATAAGATGAATGGGTTAGCCCCATAGTCATCAACATCAAGAAGGATGGGTACATCTATATTTGTGACAACTATAAACTATTGAATTCCACATGTTTAACTAATCCATTTCTGACTCTATTCACTGATGAAGTTCTGGATGGCATAACAGGCTATGAAACATACACTTTCATTGATGGGTTCTTAAGACACCATCATAACCAAATTGAGGAAGACAAGCCCAAAACTACCTTTATGATATAATGGGGTTGTTTTTCATACAATGTGATACCCTTTAGACTAAAAAATGTATCAAATATATTATCCTAAGTGGTGGTCATCACTTTTAAATACTTCATTCATAAGTTCCTCCATGTGTACTTAGACAACTATACTATGTATGGGCTAGTGAAGGATCATTATGATAGCTTGAACTTAATGTTTTATAGGTACATATAGCTATAGATATATTTAAACCTAAATAAGTATGTTTATACAACACCATTAGACACTTTGCTCAAGAATATCATCTATAAGGATGATATGCTCATTGATCCATTAAATATCACCGTCATCCGTTAGCTCTAGACCCCATCAATATAGAGGGAAATTCATAACTTTATTATCCATTTTAGGTACAATTGGAAGTTTATAAGGATCTATGCCAATATTACATTATTGTTGAAAGAAATCTTGTGAAAGGATGTCCCATCATATTGGGGCACAACACAAGAAGAAGTATTTGAGACCCTAAAGCTCAAATTGGTAAATGCATAGATATTGAAATTTACTAATTGGATGACTCTATTCCATGTCTATGTCAATGCATTTGGTACTAAAATTGTTACCATTTTAGTGTAACTAGATGAAGGAAAAATAGACCATCCCATTTTGATCACAAGCATAAAGCTAACCATGATAAATTAGAACTACACCACAACTGAGTGTGAGGTGTTTTCCATGGTCTACACCCTATAAAAGTTTTGGTAGTACCTATTGACAACCACTTTTATCTTATTCACTAATCATGAGGCACTTAAGTACCTAGTGCATAATCCCATTCTTTATGGGTGGATTTGTCGATGATTAATTTTGTTTCAAGAGTTCTAGTTTTCTATCATAGTAAAACTTGGAAGACAAAAATGAGGCCTAGACCACCTATCTCACATTAAATATGGAAATGTGGTAGTGTGTATTAAAGATGATATTCCTAACACATAACTCTAAATGGTCCAACACATACCAGAAGAATTGGTAGAGATCACCACATTTTTTATGTCTAGATCTACATCCTAGATTATAATGACCAAAGAGAAGAAGTAGCTCTTAGTTCACTCCATCCCTTTTCAACTCATTGGAAACAAATTATACAAGTTGATTCATGATGAGGTCCTTTATCGATGTGTCCTAAAACATGAATGGGAATTGGTATTATAAGAGGCACATGAGGGTATTGGTAGAGGCCATTTCATTAGAGACACTATGGTGTGCAAGGTTATATTATCAAGATTATGGTGACCAAACCTATTTTAGGATGTAAAATATTATGCCAAAGCATGTGACATATGCTAGCTCATGGGAAATCCCAACAACTAGGATGAGATACCTCTCATCCCAATCCTTATCTAGGCACCATTTGAAAAATAATCCATTGACTTTGTTGGGAATATTACTCCTAATGTGAGGTGCATAGGCACATGCTACATTCTGGTGACCATATGTTACTTCACCAAGTGGGTCAAGGTAGCACTAACCCAAGATTGTACATCCACCAAACCATAAGTTTTATATGGGAGAACATCATCAATCACTATGGATTCCCACTCAGTTTGACTAGTGACTATGGTAAATACTTCATTAACAAGACCATTCGAATCCTATTGACTAAATACATAGTGTCATAACATAATACAACACCTTGACATCCCAAAGTAAATATATAACTGAGGTATTTAATAAGATATTAAAAACATTTCTCGCAAAGATATGTGACATTGGTCATAAAGATTGGGATGACTATGTGTGATTAGTATTATGGGCCTATCACACTACATACAAGTGACTGAACAAGGCTATACCATTCCAACTGGTGTTTGGTACATAGGTCATATTACCTATGGAATTTCTAGTTCCCTCATTATGCATCATGTGTATTAATCAATTAGATAACCAAGAGTTTTTGAGCACATTCTTGGAAGATTTAGAGTGCTTGAATGAGACACGCAACCAAGCAAGATGTAGTTAGGAAGTAGAGAAGGCATTCCAAATGCTATGCCATGATAATAATATCAAGTGCAAGGTACTTAATAAAGGAGCATTAGACTTACTATATGACTCAAATTACCTCAAGCGTCTAGGCAAAATAAAAATTAGGTGTATGGGACCTTATGTTATCCATAGAATATTAGAGATTGATGCATGTAATATGTGCATGTTGATGGGTGAAATTTTCCCTTGTCATTTCAATGGCAACATATTAAATCCTTGTAATCAATAGTATGACACTTGTTCCATAAGACATTGACTTCTTAATCATAAGTCAATTGCTTTGTGTTGACCATAATAAATTTTGGCACAAGCCAAACATTTCTTTATGTTTATTTCATTTATGTTAGGTGAATAAACATGGAACTTTTAGGAATATAGGATAAATCATATAGTACTAAATGCACAAATCTAGTTGGGTGAGTCGAGCATGAATGCTCTCTAAAGATTTTAAGGCTAAATACCTATGTTTATAGGCATGTGGGGTTTACCATATTTAAAAATATGTGAGGACAAGTTGACAAATGGTAGTACACAAGATGATAGTGTACAAGAAACCAAGAGAGAGTGAAGCAATGGAGGACCAACATAACAATTTTTATGGTGTAGGGAAGGCCAAAACAAGAAGAGACTAAAGCATAAGAAATTGACCAAGAAATGGAATCATGTTTGAAAGGAAATATAGAATGAAGGAGAGATGGAATCGAGGAGGTTAAATTACACACATGTGAAGCAATACACCCAAATTTACATAAGAAGGGAGATGATCATGCTAAGGTGAACAAAGCACAAGAGAGATTGTTGAGATAGTTGGCACCCATCTAATGGTCAGTGGGAAGTGATAATTTGAATTACCAGTCACTTCACTAAATAAACTATAAATAAATTTTAATATAGTGATGGTGGAGGAACAAAGATCCACAATAAATAAGAATGAGGAAGTATATTTTTATAGATTTCATGGGTTTAGTAAGTTTTAAGAAATCCACATGCTGCCATGCAATTAATTAGAAGCCATTAATGAGGTAGATTAAACTAAGGTATAAAGTGGTGAATGATAAAATTTGAGAGTTTATAAACCTTGAGAGAATTTTAACCCAAACACAAATTAAAACACAAAGCCAAACCAGAGCCAAACTAGAAAAAGGCTACCATGAGTGAAAACTTGAGCATCCAAAACCCCAAGAAAAAATGGTTGAATTAAGATAGAGATTGTATTCCATTTGGAATTAGAAAGGAGGTGAGTGGAGAAAGAATTGTGAGAGAGTCCAATAGTAAAAATTATGTAGAATGTTGAGGCCACCATTAGTGGCATATGAATATTGAGAACCAAGGTAACAATCACAGACCCCATGATTGTGAAGAAGTGCAAACAAACATTAAGGGATTTGGGAAGATCAATTGACCATTATTTAATAGTAGTTTGTTTATAATGGGAAAGAAGAGGTTAAGTTTAGGTCCACCATAGATGAAAAAGGATGCTAAGAAAGCATAAACTATAAAAGAAGAAGACATTATAAACAAAGAGGCACAACTGGTAGAAGGTGTTAGAATCATAGTGGTTGACCTCAATTGCAAATCTTGCATATAGATAAATGCAGTTCCCCCCTGAGGTCATAGTGGGGAAGAAACGGGTGTTCTTAGCATACATGTGTATATTAAAGGAGTACAACCATCATACACCAAGCACTATGAAGGAGATTAACCAATACTAGATGGTTGACATAAGAATGAATACCCGTCAGGTGTGACACTCTTTGATGTCTTCATCTAAGACAAACTAGTGACCATCAACATGACCCAATTGTATGAGCTACCAAGTTTTGTCAAGTTAGAGGAATTGGTACAATTCCTTTCATGCATCCATGGAAATAGGTTTTATTTTGCATGGAGGTGCATGTGGATCATGATATGCCTCATCAACCAAATTATAGGGATCCCAAGCACAAGGATAAATATCTACGAAGTGATGGAGCATGATGTGGAAGTGTAAAGGGTTACAAAACTCTTGGGATACTATAAGGTAGGGTTCATGTTCTTGATCATGGACATTTAAGACCCTATAATAAGGGTAATGGTGTACCTTATTAACTCTAATATTTATCATGGTGGATGATGGTATGACATCAGTAAGACTTACTTGTGCATTGCCCACCACATGGTGAAATGGGAAAAGTTTAACATATCCAAGTTTATTGCAAAGGAGATTTTTAAAAATGCATTGGAGTGCCACAAGGTACATGAGACATTTAGGTGGGGTTCCATGTTGATATCGATTATGATTGAGGATATCAATATGCTCGATAGTGATGATGACAACCTTTGGGTGTTCACACCACATAATGACTCTTTAGTGCTAAAGTACCTATTATATCATTAATTTTCACCCTTATAGAGGGTTCTTTAGGTTCTCTCTAATTGAACTACACTATGGGAACAACCCAAGGTTGTGGGTCACCTATGGTGGGGTTGGACCTCTAGAAAAGACTCGCTTCTTATTGATGAATCACCAATACTAATGTTTGCATTGAGAAAGAGGTTAGAAAAGAGGAAAGGATTACTAATAAAGTTAACCATGTGATGTTGTAGATACTATAAAACCACACATAATGGTTCTAGATGTCGAAACACCCATAGATGTCCAACCTACCATTTGTACCCTTTCAACTACAAACCCAAGTCTAAAAACTCCTTGACCAAACTTAATCCTTTAACCTTTGACCCTTCACCCTTCAACACTTGACCATTGATGGTCACTCTGATTATCAATGGTCAACACTCTATCCATTGATGGTTGGCACTCTGATCAATGATGGTTAGCACCTAAACTTATTAACTTGGTTTGTCTGTGAGCTAACATGTCAAAATATTATCTAGATGTTTGCCTTGTCCATTTGATAACACATCATGATGCATAAAAATCAAAAGCCTAACCTCCTACAGAACATTTTACCTCCATATCTCTTTGACTATAAAAGAAGGGTAATAAGAGGTGAAAAGGGATAAAAGAGGATCCAAAAACAAATAGGTTTTCATTCTTCAAATAGATATAATAGGGACCCAAAACTCTACCAACATTCCTCTAGTCTTCACCAACATCTTCAACCAACCTCAATAATCAAGCTACATATATTGTTCTTTTACTCTTCAATTATTTAGTTTAAATAGTCTTTTAATTCCTTATCTTTTGACCCCTCTAACCCCTAACTAGACATCCACCAACCTACCATTTTCCCTTTGATCTCTCAACTAATTAACTAACCCCAAACAACCTACTATACCTATCTACTATTTTCCCTCTGACCTATAAACCTATAGATCTAACTTTTTACCTTAACCAAACCTATCAAAATTAACTACCAACAATCATCCTGATCATTGATGGTCGACTGTTAAACTACTAAAAATCACCTCAACCATTGATGGTTAGATATAAAGCTGTTGTTATTCACCTAATCATTGATGGTTACTCTAACCACTGACAATCACTCTAACTATTGATGGTATCTATGTGAAATTTATTAACCAAAAACCAACAACCATTAACCACCAATGAAACCTCAACCAAACCCTATTTTTTTGGCCCCTATCACCTCATAGACCAAAAATAGTAACCTGACTTAACCTAAACCATTTTTTAACTCTTTATCATTTATCTTAGTGTTATTTTGTTAGAACACTAGCATTAATTTGTAAAGTATTTATTTATTTATATCTAGTAATTTTATGTTATACAACCTTTCTTTTCAACATTAAATTATATCAAAAGGTTGATTGATAGCCTCTTAGATAGCTCATACTTATCAGATCTAACTTGGTAGTCAATCCACCTAACCTAATTAACTAACCAACCCTTTTCTAATTATCTCTTATTGTAGGTCATCTTCCTAATATAAAGAAGAGTATCTATAACCATATAGATTATGGATCACACACCATATCTAGGTTCTACCAACTTTTACCCCTCTTTTAGTTTTACCTTTATTTTATAAATAGAAAAAGAAAAATTTGAGTAAAACATTCTAGCATGCCTGGTGGAACCTATTTGCATCTATCCCCCTTTTCTTCCTTATTTTATGCTCATACAATGAAATCAATTTTTTTTTTTGGATATAAAATTAACTGCATACATTGATTGCTTACATGTTTAGCTCATTTAGTTAAATTAAAAGCAAAGTAATCAATTATAGCTTCACCTCTTTATCACACACTATATCAAACTACTTATCAATCAACACATCTTAACACCTGACATAAGGCTTGACTAGGATTTCATCACCTAATGGTAAACCTTCACCCTTTGGCTATCTTACTTAGACTTCAATACCAAGAAGAGAAACCAAAACTTAACTATCTAGTTGAGTATAAACTCTAAAAATTAGTATATCTTGGCTAAGTACCTAATACCCTTATCATTATGATGTGTAAAGTGAAGGGGTAGGCCCCAATATCAAGCCATGTACCAATTTTTGATCTAGATTTTAAGAGCCTAAACTAAATTGAAACCAACCATAGACTTATTTTCTAGTGCCCACTCTACAAACCAAGTCTTCACATATTCTTTCTAACTTAAGACATTAGCCACAAGAGAGACTAAAAAGAACCCTAGTAGGTAATTTAATTTAGTGTGTGTTTTGCCTTTTTGACTTTTTTTTTCTTCTCTTTGTTTGAGTTGTGATAAATCAACCTTCCACCATCTTCCCTCCATTGTCTTGTATAATGGGAAACCAACCTATATTCTCTCCTATAGATCTTAACTTTACTAATATCTTGAAGAACAACCATCTCACCTTAGAGTGATACCTTGCATCATGAGCCACTTATGCTCTGAACCTTACCTACAACTAACCTAACTTCATCAACAACCAACCCAACCTCACCCATAATCAATCAAACCCTGCCTATCAACTACAACCAACCAACAAACTATTAACTACCACCTGAGCTAGTTATAATTTTAATGGACTAGATAATCAAAGTAAAGTCATCTATTTATGGTACCCATGACTAATCAACCCTCACATATAACCAATCAAATATAAACTATAACCAACTAACCTATAAATGACTATTTAACTATCATCATACCCAAATAATAATCGATCAACACCAACTTAACAATTATCATAACCAACCTCAACTTCAACCTATCAAACATCATCAATCATTGGGTCACCTACCCCAACCATCATATCAACTACCCCAACCTACTTTGAGGCAGCCCTCTTTATCTCAACACCAAGATTTGGTCTATCCTCTTTGTTATCCAACCAACAACTATCAAACCATCTTACCAACCTTACCTAACCTATCAAACCAACCCACCTTATCAACCTTACCCAAGAAATCAAACCCACCTAACCTATCAACTCAACAAAACCTATCAAACTAACTAACCTCATCAAACTAATTGATTAGCTCACAAAATCAAGAGTAATCTATCATTGAACCTCTTTTTGCATCCATTATTATACACACCAATAACCAAAGCCCTCAATATAATGAGACCCATCTATTAGGTTTGGTTCTTAATTAACTTATAACTAAGGAAACCATAATCCAACCCTTAACCAAACCACTTGTTAACTGAGTGTAACCTTATAAAATTTCCTTTGAAATCAAAATCAAGGAAACCCACCCACATTTTCCACTTACCCATGTGGAACCAACCTATGAACCTATTCTACTCACCCATTTGGAACTAACCAACCTACCTTTTCCACTCAACCATGTGGAACCAACTAACCTACCTTTTTCACTCACCCATTAAGAACCAACCAATCTACCTCTTCCACTTACCCATATGGAACCAAGAAACCAACCTTTTCCACTCACCCATGTGGAACCAACTGACCTACCTCTTCCACTTACCCATGTGGAACCAACTAACCAACCTATTCCACTTATCCATGTGGAATCAACCAATCAACCTCTTCCACTTACCCATGTGGAACCAACCAACCAACCTTTTCCACTCACCCATGTGGAACTAACCAACCAACATCTTCCACTCACCCATGTAGAACCAACCAACTTATCTCTTCCACTCACCCATGTATAACCAACCAACCAAACTTTTCCACTCATCCATGTGGAACCAGCCAACCAATCAACCTCTTACACCTACCCATATGGAACCAACCAACTTACCTCTTCCACTTACCATTTTTTTGGAACCTATCATCAACCCTACCTTACCAACTATCAACCCAATCAAACCTACCATCAACCCAATCTTACTTACCATCAACCTAACTTCACCTACAACCAAAAAAACCTTACATATTACCAAACACAACTTACCTCACCAATCAAACTAAATAAACAAATAAACTAAATCAACCATTTATCTTACCTTTTTTAATTGACCTCTAAACAAAATCAATCAACCAAAATCAACATACCTTTTAACTAAACCATAACCAACCTAAAAATCCAAACCAATATCAACCCATCAAACTTACCAAACCTACCTCAATCACATCCAACAACATTTTCCTCACCTTGGTTTAATAGAGGAAATCCCACCTGAACCACCACCTACAACTTGAACCAACTAGCCACTAACTAGTAACCATTAACCACTAACCACTAACCACTAAAAACTAAAAACAAACAACCTTTTGGGAGGTGGATTAAGTCATCTTCACCCCTCTTAGACCCTCTTATTAACAAACACCTCACTTTGAGATCTTTTTCCCACCTCGACAATCTATAGAAAGAGAAAATTGGGGGAACTTTCCCTCCATAAGGCTTTGACCATTTATCAACATAAACCATACCTTAAAAATTAATCAAACTAACCCTTAGTATTTTTTGCCTCAACCTATCAACCAAACCTATCAACCAATCAACCCTTAACTATTGGAAATCACCTTTCTCCTTGGCCTAACAAATCTTTTTAGAGAATCACCTTCTCCCCCTACCTAGTGGATTCACCTTCTCCACCAATATACCTAACCTTTGGAGATTACCATTATCTAATTTACCAATCATTTGTGCTTTTTCAGGATCACATTCTACCTTGAATACCTGAGAAATCAAAAAATAACCACCTTACCTTAACCATGAAACTATTAGAGATTACCCTTTTACATCAACAAACTAACCAACCAAATGACTTTAACCTTAGTCATTTTGGGCCACTTTTTTCACATTTTTTGTGATTTCTAACCATTTGGGAGTCACCTTCTCCCCCCCCACCAACCATTAGAGATTACCTTCTCCACCAGCTTATTTAGGAGTCATCTTCTCCCCCAACCTTTAGAGAGTATCTTCTACATCAACCCAACCTAAACCAAGTGGTATACCAAATTGGGGAAACCCATTTGGACACCACCCAACCTATTTCGGAGTCACTTTCTCCCCAAACCATTGGAGATTACCATTCTCCACCAAACTATCACCTAACCAACCTTGCATTTTTATCAATCTAAATATTTTTTACATTTAATCAAGTATCAAAAAGTAACTGGGGAATATCTACTCTCCTGATTGACATCAACCATTTATGTAATCATGGATCTAGGATATATAAGAACCTCAACCTCCTTAAAATTCTTTTTCATTCGCATCTATTCTTTGATTAAACCAATTTTTTTGTCATCTTGTGTCTAACTTAAACTCATCCTTTATTTTCAATCACATTCATCTCCATATCTTTAAGGACAACTAATTAAAAACATGATAATGTGATTATCTATCATAAATTTAGCCTTATCTTAAACATGGATACCATGATTCTACCCATGACATGATCCTCATGGCACTTTTCAACCTTTTTAAGATTGATTCCCATAGTTTTTGTCACTTAAACCACCTCTTTTACCCATCATAAACCTCATTATGCTATAAATTTTCCTCCATAAAGTAAAAACTTAGGCCTATATAGATAGTGTATGTCTGAACTAACATATAAACAATTTGGGATACTAAACTATCACTAGGGTCAACCTCTCTAACATGCAAATTGCTTCCTTGAAAGATAGTTGCCCCAAAATAATCAAAATTACTTGAACTTAAGGGAGACTACTCCCTTGAAGGATTTTTACCCCAAAATAATCAAAATTGCTTGAACTTAAGGTATACTACTCCCTTGAAGGACATCTATCAAAATAAACAAATTCAAATTTAGACCACTCCCTTGAAGGATGGCTAAGTCAACTTTGTCAAAAAGTAATCATTTAAAGCTTCTTACATCAATCATCTTCCCAAAAATATCAAATAGATAAATAAAATACCTTATATTAAACTTAAAAATAAGTTATCCCAAGAAAGTTACAATCAAGTTTCAAAATAATATAAGTAGACTTTTTGCATCGATTAATCTACACCTAAAGTGCAACATGGACTTGTCTATCATAGTTCTTAGGTCACCTACATAAGGGACAAGCCATCCCCATAATAAGGTTACCCTACCTATCACCCACTACTTACCATCCATCTCCCCTTTTGTTCTCCACAAATCAAGGGATATTTGAGCTTAATTGACACCATGTGATCAAGCTACCTTTTTTTTAACCATTAAACTAACAACAAATAAAAGAATGATAGGGGTTTATGTTCATAATCCCACCCATATTTTCAACATGGTATTTATCAATCAGAGCATTTAGCCTCCTCCTTATGCTTTTATGACCACTTAGAAGATGTGTCTTCTCCCTTTTTAGTCATTGAAACCAACCCATCAAAATAACCAATCAATAAACCTTTGGAGATTACCTTTCTCCAAATTACACTTACCTTAACCATGAACCATTGGAGATTACCTTTCTCATTCACCCAAACCAAAACAAGTGGTACACCAAATTAGTGTAACCCATTGGAATGCCACCAATCAAACCACCTTACCATAACCATAAACCATTGTAGATTACCCTTCTCTTACCAAACCCAAACCAAGTGGTACATTAAATTGGGGAAACCCATTTAAAACACCACCCAACCATTGGGGAGTCACTTTCTCCCCCATATTTTGGAGATTACCTTTATCCAAAAAACTTTAACCTTGAAAAATGCCTTTCTCCATAAAACTTTAGCCAAAACAAACCATGTGGTACATCAAATTGGCATAACTTATTTGAGATCCACCAACCCAACCATTTTGAGATTACCCTTATCCACCACTTATTTCCATTAGATATTACCTTTCTCTAGCCTAAACCAACCTATTAGAGATTACCTTTCTCCACAAACCTTCAACCAAACCAAGTCAAGTGATACACTAAATTGGGGCAACCCATTTGAACACCACTAACTAACCTTTGAAAAACACCTATTCTTTTCAAACCAACCATAAACCATTAGCGAAAACCCTATCTAACCAACTAACCAACCATCTAACCATGTTGATCCAAAACTAAGAATTTTTAGTTGATAAATATCTCAATAGCATAGAAATAACACAGTAACAATGAATTCTCTGAGAAGAGATGTAGTATTACTCAAGATTGCAATACAAATATATGCTTATCTCTAAGAAGAGATGTTTGTCTTCACATTTTGGGTTACCTCTTCATTTATACACATTTTGAAAGCATGGGGAGGATGTGGAAGGCCACCAATATCAAGGGAGATTAAGTGGTTCAACTTCCAAGATTTAAAATCATACAGAATTTGAGGAATTACTATCCTTAAAAACTTACTATTTTTAGACTTCACTACTAAAATTGAAATTTGAGGCACTTCCATTGGATTTTAAAGGGTTAAAATTTATTCAATTTATCTCAATGCCATTTCATGATGTTCTACTCATTCTTAGATTTCCAACAGTTCAAACGGTGAGTCAATTGGAGCTATGGTGCAAAAGTTATGGCTCCTAGAAGTTTCATCATCAATTGGGGTGGAACTATCACCCGAATTGTCACCTAAATTGGTGCTCAGATTATTTCTCCCTCCTTGAAAATAAATGGTTCCCATTGCATCAATGTTCCCCATTAGGTGTGGTAGTTTTTTTCTTGATTTGATTCTCTATGAGCCACCCACCTTGATGGCTAAGATGGCCCCTTTTGACCACTCGATAAAGTGGAATAGAGCATCCTCTTATTGTTTCATCCAGGTATCCACAATCTAATCCTCTTCTACTGGAGTAAAACTCTATGGATCAAGATCATCAATGTCTAGTTGTTCTACTATAGTTGAAGTGTCCAATAGAGGTGGGTGATATGGTTTGAGGAGCTCCACATTGAATATTAGATGTAAACTAAGGTAGGCTGGTAGATTCAACTCAAAAGCATTTTCTCCAACTCTTTTGGTGATGGTGTAGGGACCATATCGCAGAGGCCAAATCTTTCTATGTGGGCCTACAAGTTGTTCCTTATGAAGCTATAACCAAACCTTCTCACCCATAGCAAAATGGAGTGCAATCCTATTTTTGTCATGGTGTTGCTTATAATTCTGATTCATCTTCTCCAAGATGTCATGAAATTATTGTTAGATGTGTTGCATTTGTTCAATAAATTTTTTTGCTTTTGTTGCCTCAGATCTTCCATGAGGTGTGTATTCCATGGTGGAAAATGGAATAGTTATATCAATTGGTTCTATGGGTTGGAACCTAAAACATAATTGGAATGGAATGTGCTTGGTCAATCTGTGCAGTGCCCAATTATATCCATGTTGTATGAAAAGAAGTCCCTCATCCTATCTACATGGATGTTTCAAGTGATACATCTAAATCATGTGAACAATCAAGTGGTTTACCACCTTTGTTTGACCATCAATCTGTGGATGGAAGGCTATGGACTTCATCAACTTATTATCCATCATCTTCCATAGAGTGGACTAGAAGATGCTTAGGAAATTTCTATCTCGATCTGAGACAATGGACTTAGGGAGACCAAAATGGAGCCATACATGACTAAAATATAGTTGAGAAGTTTCCTTAGTAGACATATTTTTCTTACAAGCAATCATGATAGCCATTTTTTAAAAATGATCAACTACCAAAAAAATACAATCCTTACCATGTTTTGAAGTGGTCAAACCTAAGAGAAAATCCATTGAGATAGATTCCCAAGGCCTGGTTGGTTCTAACAATGGCATGTACAATTGTTGCTTCTTATTTGTTGGCTTGGCTATCACACATGGGGTGAAATATTTGAGATATATTTCCACATCCTTTTGCATATGGGGCTAGTAGAAGTGTTTTTGAATAACTGCCAATGTCTTTTCAATACCAAAGTGTCCAGTTGTCCTACTGAAGTGTGTTTCCCATATCATATTTTATTTCTCTACAACTAGAACACAGGTGTGGCCCATATGATAAAGGACATTATCTTGCAAATATAAATTAGAAACATGTTTACCTTTTTGAAGTGCTTGATATGTATTAGCAAAGTTAGGATCTGCTTCATATAGAGCACCCCAAGTGGCAGCCTCATGTCCGCACAGGTCAAGAACTATTGTGAGTATAGTAATTGGTGGGTGGCTCAGACAATCTACAATTTTATTTGAGCTCCCCTTTTTTTGTTTGAGTATTAGGTGGAATTTTTGAAGATATGTGGCCCACTTTTGGTGCCTCTCATTTCACCGTTTGCTTTATATTTGGATGAATTCCAATGGTCTGTGGTCAGTGTGGATGACCATTTCTTTCCCCAAGTTGCAGTGTTTTCATTATTTGTAGGCTTGCACAATGGCATAGAGCTCCTTATCATATATTGGATATTTCTTAACTATATCAGTGAAAGTTTCACTATGATATGCAATAGGATGGCCATGTTGTATGATGATAGCTCCCATGGCATATTTAGATGCATCTATCATCAACTCAAAAGGTTGATGCAAATTTGGCAAGGTAAGAGCAAGGGCTAAGCAAAGTCTATTCTTCAAATTATCATATGGCCTTTGTTGTATTTCACCCCATTGAAATGTAGCTTTATCTCCTCCTTTAGTCACTTGGGTTAGTGACTAAGAAACATGTGAAAATCCAAGAACAAACTTGCGGTAAAAATTTGCAAGACCCAAAAAGTTGCAAAGCTCTATGAGGGTCCTTGGTGTGGGCCATTCTTGAATAACCCAAATCTTTTTTGCATCAACATGGACCCCTTCCTCATTCACAACATACCCAAGGTACTAAATTGTTGTCATCCCAAATGTGTATTTGTCAAGATTTGCATACAATTTGTGCTCCTGAAGAGTTTGAAGCACCTTACGAACATGTTGCAAATGTCCTTCCCATGTTCTACTGTAGATGAGTATGTCATCTAAGTAGACAACCAAAAATGAGTTGGTGAAGGGTCATAGGATGTCATCCATCATCCTCATGAAGGTTTCAGGTGTGTTAGTTAAGCCAAAAGGCATAACCAACCATTCAAAGAGCCCCTCCTTAGATTTGAATGTAGTCTTCCAGACATCAATGTGATCGATGGGAATTTGGTGATAACTAGATTTGAGATCAATTTTGGTGAAGAACTTCACACCATGGAGATGGTCTAGTAGGTCATCAATACCAAGGAGAGGATAGTGATTCTTCACAAATATTTTATTTAGGGCTCGATAGTCAATGCAAAGCCTCCATGTTCCATCTTTCTTCAGTTCCAAGATAATTAGGCTACCACAAGGTAAAGATCTTGGCCTGATGTGACCCTTATGAATCAAATCTTGAATCTATCTTTTTATCTCATCATTCTTCAAAATTGATCTGTGATAAATAGGACTGTTAGGCAAAGGTGTTCCTGGGATCAAATCGATAGAATTTTTTACCTGGAAATATAGTGGAACTCATGTGGGTGACTTGAATAAGTCATCATATTCTCCTATGATTCATCTTATATTCTTCTATTATTTTGTTGATTATGTAGCTAGGACTACAACATTAGACTTCTTGGATTTCTATGGTTTGACCACCATGAGAATAAATTTCTTTGTTTTCTCCACCAATCTCTTTCATTACTTAGCACTGATCAGGGGATAGATGTGGGATGTGGTACCTTTGGTACCCTATAGCACCATGTTCCAAGAGTGAGGGTGATCCTTCAAGTTTGTGATTCATAGATGCCATGTCGCTCATACATGAATGACTGACCATGGAGTACATCACAAACATCTAGATTGACCACATCACATAAGACTTCATCTTGGAATGGTTTCATAGCATATGAAAGAAGACATTGATGGGTGACATGGAGGTCTCTCCCTGGGCTCAACCATCCAATATGGTAGGGATTTGGATGAGACTTCATGGATAGATTTAGACTTTTCACAACTTTATCATAAATTAAATTCTTTTGACTCCCACTATCAAGAATGAAAAACAAAGGCTTACCTTTTACCCATAATTTGGAGTGAAACAATCTTTCCTTGTCATCTAGTCTTTCCTCATAGGTCTGTGATGAAGTGACAATTGTGTCAGGCTCAACATCTACAATTTCTTCTTCATCCTCTTTGATTGTGGGTTGTGTATGAGGTAGAGTAGTAGATGTTGAGTATTATGACTTAGAAAGTAGTGACTTGATGACTCGACATTCTTCATTGGAGTGAGTTCCAATTTTGTGGTAATCACACCATTTTCTAGCCTTCACCTTTTGGGATTTCTTATCTTGAAACTCCTTTTGCTTCCAATTTTGGCCTCGTGTTTGACCTTCCTTGTTACTTTTCCATTTTGAGGGTTGATTGTTTGTATTCTTTCTACCATGCTTCAGTTCAATCTTCACTATGAATTTGTATGCCTCACCAAGGGTTTCCAAATTGAAGAGTTTCATTTCCCCCATATGTACCATTGTAGTCCACCACAATATTTGAGAGTCTTATGTTTCTCACTTTCTTTAATGCCCAATCTTGCAGACAAAGAATGAAAAGTGTCTATGTAATCTTGAACAGATTGGTCCTTACCTTGGCGAAGTTGTTGCCACTATATGTATAGATCATCATATGCTCCGATGGGATAGTATTCTTATTTCACCACTTCCTCAAAATCATCATAGGTAGGTTCCACCTCAAGGCCAATGTCATCTATACTGAACCTCTTTTTGTACTCTTCCCACTAGTTTTTCATAGGCAATGATGATTTCAAAAGAGCAAAAGTAATCTTTTCTCCATCGGTGAACCTATTTATAGAGGATTAGGAAGACAGTTGATCCAACCAATTTTCTACTGCATCAACATTGATTTTGCCTTCAAATGTAGGAATATCAAAATTTACCTAAACCTTGAAGGGTGTTGGGGCACTGAAAGGACATTCCCTGGATGAGGAGCTAGGAAGTGGATCCGTAGAGCTAAGATTTCCCATTAGAAGTATTTGAAGAATTTGGAAAAATTGTTGTAGAATCTATGCTTATTTCCATTAGAGGGATTCATTCATCATTTCCTTGAGAGGATCAAATGTCTTAGTGTTGTCCACCATTTGAAGTCATTTGGAGTGAATAGGTGGAAAATTTGGAAGCTCTATTATTTCCCACCCAAGCTTCTTGTAGCCTGACCTCATCCTTAGGATCATACACTCTCAATAAAAACCATTTTGATATCATTGATCCAAAACTCAAAAGTTCTGGTTGATAAATATGTCAATAACATAGAAATAACATAGTAATAATGAATTCTCTAAGAAGAGATGTAGTATTACTCAAGATCGCAATACAAATATATGCTTATCTCTGGGAAGAGATGTTTGTCTTCACATTTTAGGTTACCTCTTCATTTATACACATTTTTAAAGCATGGGGAGGATGTGTAAGGTCACCAATCTCAAGGGAGATTAAGTGGTTCAACTTCTAGTATTTAAAACAATACAAAATTTGAGGAATTACTATTTTTAAAAACTTACTATTTTTAGATTGCACTACTAAAATTGAAATTTGAGGCACTTCCATTGGCTTTAAATGGTAAAAATTCATTAATCAGATCTAAATGACATTTCATGACATTCTCCTCATTCTTAGCTTTCCAACAATTCAAACGGCAAGCCAATTAGAGCTACGGTGCAAAAGTTATGTCTCCCAGAAGTTCCATCATCAATTGGGGTGGAATTGTCACCCGAATTGTCACTTAAATTGGTGCCTGAATCATTCCTCCCTCCTTGAAAAGAAATGGTCTCTATTGCATCAATGTTCCCCATCAAGTGTGGTAGTTGTTTCTTGATTTGATTCTCTGTGAGCCACTCACCTTGATGGCTAAGCTGGCCCCTTTTGACCACTCGATAAAGTGGAATAGAGCATCCTCTTATTGTCTTCATCTAGGTGTCAACAATCTAATCCTCTTCTACTAGAGAAAAACTCTATGGATCAAGCTCATCAATGTCTATTTATTCTACTACAATATGGTTTGAAGAGCTCCACATTGAATATTAGATGCAGACCAAGGTAGGCTCGTAAGTTCAACTCAAAAGCATTTTCTCCAACTCTTTTGGTGATGGTGTAGGGACCATATCATAGAGGCCAAATATTTTTGTGTGGGCCTGGAAGTCATTCCTTTTGAAGCTGCAACCAAACCTTGTCACCCATAGTAAAATGGTGTGTAAACCTATGTTTGTCATGGTGTTGCTTATACTTATGATTCATCTTCTCTAGGATGTCAAGAACTTGTTGCTAGATGTGTTACATTTGTTTAATAAACTTTGTTGCTTTTGCTACCTCAGATCTTACATGAGGTGTGTATTCCATGGTGGAAAATGTAATAGTTATATCAATTGGTGCCATGGGTTGGAACCCAACACATACCTAGAATGGACTGTGCTTGGTCGAGCTGTGTAGCACCCGATTGTATCCATGTTGTATGAAAAGAAGTCCCTCATCCCATGTACATGGATGTTTGGAGTGATACATCCAAATCATGTGAACAATCAAGCAGTTTACCACCTTTGTTTGACCATCAGATTGTGGATAGAAGGCTATGGACTTCATCAGCTTAGTATCCATCATGTTCCATAGAGTGGACCAGAAGATGCTCAGGAACCTATTATCTTGATCTAAGACAATGGACATGGGGAAACCAAAATGGAGCCATACATGACTAAAATATAGTTGAGCAGTTTCCTCAGCAGATATATTTTTCTTACAAGCAATTATGATAGCCATTTTTGAAAAATGATCAATTACCACAAATATATAGTCCTTACCATGTTTTAAAGTGGGCAAACCTGAGAGAAAATCCATTGAGATAGATTCCCAAGGCCTGGTTGGTTTTGGCAATGGCATGTACAATCCTTGCTTCTTATTTGTTGGCTTGGCTATCATACATGGGGTGCAAGATTTTAGATATCTTTCCACATCCTTTTGCATATGGGGCTAGTAGAAGTGTTTTTAAAGAATTGCCAATGTTTTTTCAATACCAAAGTGTCCAATTGTCCTACTGAAGTGTAATTCCCATAACATCTTTATTGCTCTATAATTGGAACACAGATGTGCCCCATATGATAGAGGACATTATCTTGCAAACAGAAATTAGAAACATGTTTATCTTTTTTAAGTGCTTGATATGTATCAGTAAAGGTAGGATCTACTTCATATAGAGCACCCCAAGTGGCAGTCTCATGTCCACACATGTCAAGAACTATTGTCAGTGTAGTAATTGGTGGGCAGCTCAAACAATCTATAGCTGTATTTGAGCTCCCCTTTTTTTGTTTGATTATCAGGTGGAATTTCTGAAGATATGTGGCCCACTTTTGGTGCCTCTCATTTCATAGTTTGTTTTACATCTGGATGAATTCCAATGGTCTGTGGTCAGTGTGTATGACCATTTCTTTCCCCAAGATGTAGTGTTTCCATTATTTGTTGCCTTACACAATGGCATAGATCTCCTTATCATATGTTGGATATTTCCTAACTGTATCAATTAAAGTTTCACTGTGATATGCAATAGGATGGCCATGTTGCATGATGATAGCTCCCATGGCATATGTAAATGCATTTATCATCAACTCAAAAGGTTGATGCAAGTCTGGCAAGGCAAGAATAGGGGTTGAGCAAAGTCTATTCTTCAAATTGTTAAATGCCCTTTGTTGTATTTCACCCCATTGAAATGTAGCTTTAGCTCCTCCTTTAGTCACTTGGGTTAGTGACCAAACAACATGTGAAATTCCAAGAACAAACCTATGGTAGAAATTTGCAAGACCCAGAAAGTTGTGAGGCTCTATGAGGGTCCTTGGTGTGGGCCATTCTCAAATAACCCAAATCTTTTTTGGATCAACATAGACCCCTTCCTCATTCACAACATACCCAAGGTACTAAATCATTGTAATCCCAAATGTGTATTTGTCAAGATTTGCATACAAATTTTGCTCGTGAAGAGTTTAAAGCACCTTACGAACATGTTTCAAATGTTCTTCCCATGTTCTACTATAGATGAGTATGTCATCTAATTAGACAACCACAAATGAGTTGGTGAAGTGTCATAGGATGTCATCCATCATCCTCATGAAGGTTGCAGGTGTGTTAGTTAAGCCAAAAGGCATAACCAACCATTCAAAGAGCCCCTCCTTAGATCTGAATGCAGTCTTCCAGACATTAGTGGGATCAATGGGAATTTGGTGATAATTAGATTTGAGATCAATTTTGGTGAAGAGCTTCGCACCATAGAGCTAGTCCAGCAAGTCATCAATCCTAGGGAGAGGATAGTGATTCTTCATAAATATTTTATTCAAGGCTTGGTAGTCAATGCAAAACCTCCATGTTCCATCTTTATTTAATGCCAAGACAATTGGGCTACCACAAGGTGAAGATCTTAGCCTGATGTGACCCTCTTGGATTCTTGAATCTATCTTTTTATTTCATCATTCTCCAAAATTGATCTACAATACACAAGACTATTAGGCAAAGGTGTTCTCAGGATCAAATTGATAGAATGTTTTACCTGGAAATGCAATAAAACTCATGTGGGTGACTTGAATAATTCATCATATTCTCTTGTGATTCATCCTATCTGCTTCTATTATTGTGTTGATTGTGTAGTTAGGACTGCAACATCAGCCTTCTTGGATTTCTATGGTTTGACCACCATGAGAACAAATTACTTTATTTTCTCCAGCAATCTCTTGCATTACTTAGCACTGATCAAGGAGATAGATGTGGGAGGTGGTACCTCTGGTACCCTATATCACCATTTCCCAAGAGTGAGGGTGATCTTTTAGGTTTGTGATTCATATATCCCATGTCGCTCATAGATGAACAACTGACCAAGGAGTACATCACAAACATCTAGATTGACCACATCACACAAGACTTCATCTTGGAATGGTTTTATAGCATATGAAAGAAGACACTAATGGATGACATAGAGGTCTCTCCCTGGGCTCAACCATCCAATACTTTAGGGCTTTGGATGAGGCTTCATGGATAGATTTTGACTTTTCACAACTTTAGAAGAAATTAAATTCTTTTGACTCCCACTATCAAGAATGAAATGCAAAGGCTTACCTTTTACCCATAATTTAGAGTGAAACAATCTTTCCTTGTCATCTAGTCTTTCCTCACGGGTCTGTGATAAAGTGAAAATCATGTTAGACTCAACATCTACAATTTCTTCTTCATCTTCTTCGATTGTGGGTTATGTATGAGGCAGAGTAGTAGATGTCAAGTATTGTGACTCAAAAAGCAATGATTTGATGGCTCAACATTCTTCTTTGGAGTGAGTTCCAGTTTTTTGGTAATCACACCATTTTCTAGCCTTCCCCTTCTAGGATTTCTTATCTTGAAACTCCTTTTGCTTCCAATTTTTGCCTCATGTTTAACCTTCCTTGTCACTTTTCCATTTTGAGGGTTGACTCTTCAGATTCTTTCTACCTTGCTTCTGTTCAATCTTCACTATGAATTTGTATGCCTCATCGAGGGTTTCCAAATTGAAGAGTTCCATTTCCCCCCATATGTACCATTGTAGTCCACCATGATATTTGAGAGTCTTATGTTTCTCACTTTCTTGAATGCCCAATCTTGCAGACAAAGAATGAAAAGTGTCTGTGTAATCTTGAATAGATTGGTCCTTACCTTGGCAAAGTTGTTGCCACTTTATGTACAGATCATCATATGCTCTAATGGGATAGTATTTTTCTTTCACCACTTCCACAAAATCATCCCAAGTAGGTTCCACCTCAAGGTTGATGTCATCTGTACTGAACCTCTTTTTGTACACTTCCCACTAGTTTTTCACAAGCAATGATGATTTTAAAAGAGCAAAAGTAATATTTTCTCCATTAGTGAACTTATTTATAGAGAAGTAGGAAGATAGTTGATCCAACCAATTTGCTACTACATCAGCATTGATTTTGCCTTCAAATGTAAGAATATAAAAATTTACCTGAACCTTGAAGGGTGTTGGGGTGCTGAAAGGACGTTCCCTGGATGAGAATCAAGGAAGTGGAGCCACAAAGCCAAGATTTCCCATCAAAAGTATTTGAAGAATTTGGGCAAATTGTTGTAGCATCTACACTTATTTCCATTGGATGGCTTCATTCACCATTTCCTTGAAAGGATCAGATGTCTTGGTGTCATCCACCATTTGAAATCATTTGGAGCAAACAAGTGGAAAATTTGGAAGCTTTGTTATTGCCCACCCAAGCTTCTTATAGCCTAACCTCATCCTCAACATCACAAAATCTCAAGACAAACTGCTCTAATACCACTGATCCAAAACTTAGAAGTTCTAGTTGATAAATATCTCAATAGCATAGAGATAACATAGTAATAATGAATTCTCTGAGAAGAGATGTAGTATTACTCAAGATCGCAATAAAAATATATGCTTATCTCTGGGAAGAGATGTCTATCTTCATATTTTAGTTTACCTCTTCATTTATATACATTTTGAAAGCATGGGGGGATGTGTAAGGTCACGAATCTCAAGGGAGATTATGTGGTTCAACTTCGAAGATTTAAAACAATACAAAATTCAAGGAATTACTATTTTTAGAAACTTACTATTTTTAGATTACACTACTAAATTTAAAATTTGAGGCACTTTCATTGGGTTTTTAGGGGTCAAACTTTATTGATCAAAGCTCAATTCCATTTCATGACATTCTTCTCATTCTTAGCTTTCCAACGGTTCAAATGGCGAGTCAATTAGAGCTACGATGCAAATGTTATGGCTCCCAGAAGTTCTGTCATCAATTGGGGTGGAACTGTCACCCAAATTATTGCCTAAATTGGTGCCCAGATCATTCCTCCCTCCTTGAAAAGCAATGGTCCCCATTTCATCAATGTTCCCCATTAGGTGTGGTAGTTTTATCTTGATTTTATTCTCTATGAGCCACTCACCTTGATGGCTAAGCTGGCCCCTTTTTACCAATCGATAAAGTGGAATAGAGCATCCTCTTATTGTCTTCAACCAGGTATCCACAATCTAATCCTCTTCTACTGGAGCAAAACTCTGTGGATCAAGCTCATCAATGTATAGTTATTATGCTATAACTTAAGTGTCTAATGGAGGTGGGCGATATGGTTTGAGGAGCTCCACATTGAATATTGGATGCAGACCAAGGTAGGCTGGTAGGTTCAACTCAAAAGAATTTTCTCCAACTCTTCTGGTGATCGTGTAGGGACCATATCGTAGAGGTTGAATCTTTCTTTGTGGGCTTGTAAGTCATTCCTTCTAAAGCCACAACCAAAACTTGTCACCCACATCAAAATGGTGTGCAATCCTATGTTTGTCATGGCGTTGCTTATACTTCTGATTCATCTTCTCCAGGATGTCATGAACTTATTGCTAGATGTGTTGCATTTGTTTAATAAACCTTATTGCTTTTGCTACCTCAAATCTTCCATGAGGTGTGTATTCCATGGTAGAACATGGAATAACTATATCAATTTGTGCCATGGGTTGGAACCCAAAACATACCTAGAATGGACTGTGCTTGGTCGAGCTGTGTAGCACCCAATTGTATCCATGTTGTATGAAAATAAGTCCTTCATCCCATGTGCATGGATGTTTGGAGTGATACATCTAAATCATGTGAACAATCAAGTGTTTTACCACCTCTATTTGACCATTAGTCTGTGGATGGAAGGTTATGGACTTCATTAGTTTAGTATCCATCATCTTCCATAGAGTGGACTAGAAGATGCTCAGGAACCTGCTATCTCGATCTAAGACAATGGACTTGGGGAGACCAAAATGGAGCCATACATGACTAAAATATAGTTGAGTAGTTTCCTCAGTAGATATATTTTTCTTACAAGCAATCATGATATCCATTTTTGAAAAATGATCAACTATCACAAAAATACAATCCTTACCATGTTTTGAAGTGGGTAAACCTGAGAGAAAATTCATTGAGACAGATTCCCAAGGCCTGGTTGGTTCTAGCAATGGCATCTACAATCCTTGCTTCTTATTTGTTGGCTTGGATATCACACATGGGGTGCAATATTTAAGATATCTTTCCACATCCTTTTGTATATGGGGCTAGTAGAAGTGTTTTTGAAGAACTACCAATGTCTTTTCAATACCAAAGTGTCTAGCTATACTAATGAAGTGTGCTTCCCATATCTTATTTTGTTGCTTTGCAACTGGAACACATATGTGCCTATGATAGAGGACATTATCTTACAAATAGAGATCAAAAACATGTTTACCTTTTTGAAGTGCTTGATATGTATCAGTAAAGATGGGATCTTCTACTTCATATAGAGCACCCCAAGTGGTAGTCTCATGTCTGCACATATCAAAAACTATTGTGAGTACAGTATTTAGTGGGTGGCTCAGATAATCTATAGTTGTATTTGAGCTCCCCTTCTTATGTTTTATTATCAGGTGGAATTGTTGAAGATATGTGGCCCACTTTTGATGCCTCTCATTTCATAGTTTGCTTTACATTTGGATGAATTCCAATGCTCTGTGGTTAGTGTGTATGACCATTTCTTTCACCAAGATGTAGTGTTTCCATTATTTGTAGGCTTGCATAATGGCATAGAGCTCCTTATCATATGTTGGATATTTCCTAACTGTATCAATGAAATTTCAACTATGATATGCCATAGGATGGCCATGTTGCATGATGACAACTCCCATGGCATATTTAGATGCATCTATCATCAACTCAAAAGGTTGATGCAAATCTAGCAAGGCAAGAATAGGGGCTGAGTAAAGTTTGTTATTCAAATTCTCAAATTCCCTTTGTTGTATTTCACCCCACTGAAATGTAGCTTTAGCTCCTCCTTTAGTCACTTGGGTTAGTGACCAAGCAACATTTGAAAATCCAAGAACAAACCTGCGGTAGAAATTTACAAGCCCCAAAAAGTTGTGAAGCTCTATGAGGGTTCCTGGTGTGGGCCATTCTCGAATAAACCAAATCTTTTTTGGATCAACATGGACCCCTTCCTCATTCACAACATACCCAAGGTACTGAATTGTTGTTATCCTGAATGTGCATTTGTCAATATTTGCGTACAACTTGTGCTCTTGAAGAGTTTGAAGCACCTTATGAACATGTTGCAAATGTTCTTCCCATGTTTTTATATAGATGAGTATGTCATCTAAGTAGACAACCAAAAATTAGTTAGTGTAGGGTCATAGGATGTCATCCATCATCCTCATGAAGGTTTTAGGTGCGTTAGTTAAGCCAAAAGGCATAACCAACCATTCAAAGAGCACCTCCTTAGATTTTAATGCAGTCTTCCAGACATCAGTGGGATGGATGGGAATTTGGTGATAACCAAATTTGAGATCAATTTTGGTGAAGAACTTTGCACCACAGAGCTGGTCCAACAGGTCATCAATCCTGGGGAGAGGATAATGATTCTTCACAAATATTTTGTTCAGGGCTCGGTAGTTAATGCAAAGCCTCCATATTCCATCTCTCTTTGGTGCCAAGACAATTGGGCTACCATAAGGTGAAGAGCTTGGCTTGATGTGAACCTTTTGGATCACTTCTTGAATCTATCTTTTTATCTCATCATTCTCCAAAAATGATCTGTGATACACAAGACTATTAGGCAAAGGTGATCTTGGGATCAAATTGATAGAATGTTTGACCTATCAATGTAGTGGAACTCATGTGGGTGACTTGAATAAGTCATCATATTCTCCTGTGATTCATCCTATTTGTTTCCATTGTTGTGTTGATTAAGTAGTTCGGACTACAACATCAGACTTCTTGGATTTTTGTGGTTTGACCACCATGAGAATAAATTGCTTTGTGTTCTCCACCAATCTCTTACATTGCTTAGCACTGATCAAGGAGATAGATCTAGGAGGTGGTACCTTTGGTACCATATAACACCATGTTCCAAGAGTGAGGGTGACCCTTCAGGTTCATGATTTATAGATGCCATGTCACTCATACATGAACGACTGACCAAGGAGTACATCACAAACATATAGATTGACCACATTAGATAAGACTTCATCTTGGAATGGCTTTATAACATATGAAAGAAGACACTAATGGGTGACACAGAGGTCTCTCCCTAGGCTCAACCATCTAATACTGTAGGGCTTTGGATGAGGCTTCATGGATAGATTTAGAATTTTCACAACTTTAGCAAAAATTAAATTCTTTTGACTCCCACTATCAAGAATGAAATGCAAAGGCTTACCTTTTACCCATAATTTGGAGTGAAATAATCTTTCCTTATCATCTGGTCTTTCCTCATAGGTTTGTGATGAATTGACAATCATGTCAAGCTCAACATCTAAAATTTATTCTTCGTCCTCTTCGACTGTGGGTTGTGTATGAGGCAGAGTAGTAGATGTCAAGTATTATGACTCAAAAAGTAGTGACTTGATGACTCAACATTCTTCTTTGGAGTGAGTTCCAGTTTTCTAGTAATCACACCATTTTCTAGCCTTCCCCTTCTGAGATTTCTTTTCTTGAAACTCCTTTTGCTTCCAATTTTGGCCTCATGTTTGACCTTCCTTGTCACTTTTCCATTTTGAGGGTTGACTCTTCATATTTTTTCTGCCATGCTTCTATTCAATCTTCACTACAAATTTGTATGCATCATAGAGGGTTTCCAAATTAAAGAGTTCCATTTCCCCTCATATGTACCATTGTAGTCCACCATGATACTTGAGATTCTTGTGTTTCTCACTTTCTTGAATGCCCAATCTTGTAGACAAAGAATGAAAAGTGTATGTGTAAGCTTGAACAGATTGGTCCTTACCTTGGTGAAGTTGTTACCATTGTATGTACTAATCATCATATGCTCCAATGGGATAGTATTCTTCTTTCATCGCTTCCACAAAATCATCCTAGGTAGGTTCCACCTCAAGGCCAATGTTATCTATACTAAACCTCTTTTTGTACACTTCCGACCAGTTTTTCACAGGCAATGATGATTTCAAAAGAGTAAAAGTAATCTTTTCTCCATCGGTGAACTTATTTATAGAGAAGTAGGAATATAGTTGATCCAACCAATTTTCTACTACATCAGCATTGATTTTTCCTTCAAATGTAAGAATATAAAAATTTACCTGAACCTTGAAGGGTGTTGGGGTACTGAAAGGACATTCCCTGGATGAGAATCAAGGAAGTGGAGCCACAGAGCCAGGATTTCCCATCAAAAGTATTTGAAGAATTTGGGCAAATTGTTGTAGCATCTACACTTGTTGCCATTGGATGGCTTCATTCACCATTTCCTTGAAAGGATCAGATGTCTTGGTGTCATCCGCCATTTGAAATCATTTGGAGCAAACAAGTGGAAAATTTGGAAGCTTTGTTATTGCCCACCCAAGCTTCTTCTAGCCTAACCTCATCCTCAACATCACAAACTCTCAAGACAAACTGCTCTGATACCACTGATCCTAAACTTAGAAGTTCTAGTTGATAAATATCTCAATAGCATAGAGATAACATAGTAATAATGAATTCTCTGAGAAGAGATGTAGTATTACTCAAGATCGCAATATAAATATATGTTTATCTCTAAGAAGAGATGTATATCTTCACATTTTAGTTTACCTCTTCATTTATATAGATTTTGAAAGCATGGGGGGATGTGGAAGGTCACAAATCTCAAGGGAGATTATGTGGTTCAACTTCAAAGATTTAAAACAATACAAAATTCAAGGAATTACTATTTTTAGAAACTTACTATTTTTAGATTACACTACTAAATTTAAAATTTGAGGCACTTTCATTAGGTTTTTTAGGGTCAAAATTTATTGATCAAAGCTTAATTCCATTTCACAACATTCTCCTCATTCTTAGCTTTCCAATGGTTCAAATGGCGAGTCAATTAGAGCTACGGTGCAAATGTTATGGCTCCCAGAAGTTCTGTCATCAATTGGGGTGGAACTGTCACCCAAATTATCGCCTAAATTGGTGCCCAAATCATTCCTCCCTCCTTGAAAAGCAATGGTCCCCATTACATCAATGTTCCCCATTTGGTGTGGTAGTTTTTTCTTGATTTTATTCTCTTTGAGCCACTCACCTTGATGGCTAAGCTGGCCCCTTTTTACCAATCGATAAAGTGGAATAGAGCATCCTCTTATTGTCTTCAACCAGGTATCCACAATCTAATCCTCTTCTACTGGAGCAAAACTCTATGGATCAAGCTCATCAATGTATAGTTATTATGATACAACTTAAGTGTCTAATGGAGGTGGGTGATATGGTTTGAGGAGCTCCACATTGAATATTGGATGTAGACCAAGGTAGGCTGGTAGGTTCAACTCAAAAGCATTTTCTCCAACTCTTCTGGTGATGGTGTAGGGACCATATCATAGAGGCTGAATCTTTCTTTGTGGGCTTATAAGTCATTCCTTCTAAAGCCACAACCAAAACTTGTCACCCACATCAAAATGGTGTGCAATCCTATGTTTGTCATGGTGTTGCTTATACTTCTGATTCATCTTCTCCAGGATGTCATGAACTTATTGCTAGATGTGTTGCATTTGTTTAATAAACTTTATTGCTTTTGATACCTCAAATCTTCCATGAGGTGTGTATTCCATGGTGGAAAATGGAACAACTATATCAATTGGTGCCATGGGTTGGAACCCAAAACATACCTAGAATGGACTGTGCTTGGTCGAGCTGTGTAGCACCCGATTGTATCCATGTTGTATGAAAAGAAGTCCTTCATCCCATGTGCATGGATGTCTGGAGTTATACATCTGAATCATGTGAATAATCATGTGTTTTACCACCTCTATTTGACCATCAGTCTGTGGATGGAAGGTTGTGGACTTCATTAGTTTAGTATCCATCATCTTCCATAGAGTGGACCAGAAGATGCTCAGGAACCTGCTATCTCGATCTAAGACAATGGACTTGGGGAGACCAAAATGAAGCCATACATGACTAAAATATAGTTGAGTAGTTTCCTCAGTAGATAAATTTTTCTTACAAGCAATCATGATATCCATTTTTGAAAAATGATCAACTATCACAAAAATACAATCCTTACCATGTTTTGAAGTGGGCAAACCTAAGAGAAAATTCATTGAGACAGATTTCTAAGGCTTGGTTGGTTCTAGCAATAGCATCTACAATCCTTGCTTCTTATTTGTTGGCTTTGATATCACACATGGGGTGCAAAATTTAAGATATCTTTCCACATCCTTTTGCTTATGGGGCCAGTAGAAGTGTTTTTGAAGAACTACCAATGTCTTTTCAATACCAAAGTGTCTAGCTGTACTAATGAAGTGTGCTTCCCATATCATATTTTGTTGCTTTGCAACTGGAACACATATGTGCCTATGATAGAGGACATTATCTTTCAAATAGAGATCAAAAACATGTTTACCTTTTTGAAGTGCTTGATATGTATCAGTAAAGATAGGATCTACTTCATATAGAGCACCCTAAGTGGCAGTCTCATGTCTGCACAGGTCAAAACCTATTGTGAGTGTAGTATTTAGTGGGTGGCTTAGATAATCTATAGTTGTTTTTGAGCTCCCCTTTTTATGTTTTATTATTAGGTGGAATTGTTGAAGATATGTGGCCCACTTTTGATGCCTCTCATTTCATAGTTTGCTTTACATTTGGATGAATTCCAATGGTCTGTGGTCAGTGTGGATGACCATTTCTTTCCCCAAGATGTAGTGTTTCCATTATTTGAAGGCTTACACAATGGCATAGAGCTCCTTATCATATGTTGGATATTTCCTGACTGTATCAGTGAAAGTTTCACTATGATATGCAATAAGATGGCCATGTTGCATGATGACAACTCCCATGGCATATTTAGATGCATCTATCATCAACTCAAAAGGTTGATGCAAATCTAGCAAGGCAAGAATAGGGGCTGAGTAAAGTTTGTTATTCAAATTCTCAAATTCCCTTTGTTTTATTTCACCCCACTGAAATGTAGCTTTAGCTCCTCCTTTAGTCACTTGGGTTAGTGACCAAGCAACATTTGAAAATCCAAGAACAAACCTGCGGTAGAAATTTACAAGACCCAAAAAGTTGTGAAGCTCTATGAGGGTTCCTAGTGTGGGCCATTCTCGAATAAACTAAATATTTTTTGGATCAACATGGACACCTTACTCATTCACAACATACCCAAGGTACTGAATTGTTGTTATCCTGAATGTGCATTTGTCAAGATTTGCATACAACTTGTGCTCCTGAAGAGTTTGAAGCACCTTATGAACATGTTACGAATGTTCTTCCCATGTTTTGCTATAGATGAGTATGTCATCTAAGTAGACAACCAAAAATGAGTTAGTGTAGGGTCTTAGGATGTCATCCATCATCCTCATGAAGGTTGTAGGTGCGTTAGTTAAGCCAAAAGGCATAACCAACCATTCAAAGAGCACCTCCTTAGATTTTAATGCAGTCTTCCAGACATCAGTGGGATGGATGGGAATTTGGTGATAACCAAATTTGAGATCAATTTTGGTGAAGAATTTTGCACCACAGAGCTGGTCCAACAGGTCATCAATCCTAGGGAGAGGATAGAGATTCTTCACAAATATTTTGTTCAGAGCTCGGTAGTTAATGAAAAGCCTCCATGTTCCATCTTTCTTTGGTGCCAAGACAATTGGGCTACCATAAGGTGAAGAGCTTGGCTTGATGTGAACCTTTTGGATCACTTCTTGAATCTATCTTTTTATCTCATCATTCTCCAAAAATGATCTGTGATACACAAGACTATTAGGCAAAGGTGATCTTGGGATCAAATTGATAGAATGTTTGACCTAGCAATGTAGTGGAACTCATGTGGGTGACTTGAATAAGTCATCATATTCTCCTGTGATTCATCTTATTTGCTTCTATTGTTGTGTTGATTATGTAGTCAAGACTACAAAATCAGACTTCTTGGATTTTTGTGGTTTGACCACCATGAGAATAAATTGCTTTGTTTTCTCCACCAATCTCTTACATTGCTTATCACTAATCAAGGAGACATATCTAGGAGGTGGTACCTCTGGTATCGTATAACACCATGTTCCAAGAGTGAGGGTGACGCTTTAGGTTCATGATTCATAGATGCCATGTCACTCATACATGAACGACTGACCAAGGAGTACATCACAAACATATAGATTGACCACATTAGACAAGACTTCATCTTGGAATGGCTTTATAGCATATGAAAGAAGACACTAATGGGTGACACAGAGGTCTCTCCCTAGGCTCAACCATCTAATACTATAGGGCTTTGGATGAGGCTTCATGGATAGATTTAGAATTTTCACAACTTTAGCAGAAATTAAATTCTTTTGACTCCCACTATCAAGAATGAAATGCAAAGGCTTACCTTTTACCCATAATTTGGAGTGAAACAATCTTTCCTTATCATCTAGTCTTTCCTCATAGGTTTGTGATGAAGTGACAATCATGTCAAGCTCAACATCTACAATTTATTCTTCATCCTCTTCGACTGTGGGTTGTGTATGAGGCAGAGTAGTAGATGTCAAGTATTATGACTCAAGAAGTAGTGACTTGATGACTCGGCATTCTTCTTTGGAGTGAGTTCCAGTCTTGTGGTAATCACACCATTTTCTAGCCTTCCCCTTCTGGGATTTCTTATCTTAAAACTCCTTTTGCTTCCAATTTTGGCCTCGTGTTTGACCTTCCTTGTCACTTTTCCATTTTGAGGGTTGACTCTTCGTATTCTTTCTACCATGCTTCTATTCAATCTTCACTACAAATTTGTATGCATCACAGAGGGTTTCCAAATTAAAGATTTCCATTTCCCCTCATATGTACCATTGTAGTCCACCATGAAACTTGAGAGTCTTGTGTTTCTCACTTTCTTGAATGCCCAATCTTGTAGACAAAGAATGAAAAGTGTCTGTGTAATCTTGAACAGATTGGTCCTTACCTTGGTGAAGTTGTTACCATTGTATGTACTAATCATCATATGCTCCAATGGGATAGTATTCTTCTTTCATCGCTTCCACAAAATCATCCCAGGTAGGTTCCACCTCAAGGTCAATGTTATCTATACTAAACCTCTTTTTGTACACTTCCCACCATTTTTTCACAGGCAATGATGATTTCAAAAGAGTAAAAGTAATCTTTTCTCCATCGGTGAACTTATTTATAGAGAAGTAGGAATACAGTTGATCCAACCAATTTTCTACTGCATTAGCATTTATTTTTCCTTCAAATGTAAGAATATAAAATTTTACCTGAACCTTGAAGGGTGTTGGGGCACTGAAAGGACATTCCCTAGATGAGGAGCTAGGAAGTGGAGCTATGGAGCTAGGATTTCCCATCATAAGTATTTTAAGAATTTGGGCAAATTGTTGTATCATCTACACTTGTTACCATTGGAGGGCTTCATTCACCATTTCCTTGAAAGGATCAGATGTCTCAGTGTCATCTGACATTTGAAGTTGTTTGGAGCGAATAGGTGGAAAATATGGAAGCTCTATTATTTCCCACCCAAGCTTCTTGTAGCTTGACCTCGTCATCAAGATCATACACTCTCAAGACAAACCGCTCTGATACCACTGATCTAAAACTCAAAATTTCTAGTTGATACATATCTCAATAGCATAGAAATAACACAATAACAATGAATTCTCTGAGAAGAGATGTACTATTACTCAAGATCGTAATACAAATATATGCTTATCTCTAGGAAGAGATGTTTGTCTTCACATTTTAGGTTACCTCTACATTTATACACATTTTTAAATCATGGGGAGGATGTGTAAGGTCACCAATCTCAAGGGAGATTAAGTGGTTCAACTTCTAAAATTTAAAACAATACAAAATTTGAGGAATTACTATTTTTAGAAACTTACTATTTTTAGACTACACTATTAAAATTAAAGTTTGAGGCACTTCCATTGGGTTTTTGGGGGTGAAAATTCATTAATCAAAGCTCAATGCCATTTCATGACATTATCCTCATTCTTAGCTTTCCAATGGTTCAAATGGTGAGTCAATTAGAGCTACCCAAAGTTTCATCATCAATTGGGTTGGAACTGTCACCCAAATTGTCACGTAAATTGGTGCCCAGATCATTCCTCCCTCCTTGAAAAGCAATAGTCCCCATTACATCAATGTTCCCTATCAGGTGTGGTAGTTGTTTCTTGATTTTATTCTCTATGAGCCACTCACCTTGATGGCTAAGCTGGCCCCTTTTGGCCACTCGATAAAGTGGAATACTCTTGTTGTCTTCATCCAAGTATCCACAATTTGATCCTCTTCTACTAGAGAAAAACTCTATGGATCAAGCTCATCAATGTCTAGTTGTTATGCTATAACTGAAGTGTCCAATAGAAGTGGGTGATATGGTTTGAGGATCTCCATATTGAATATTGGATGCAAACCAAGGTAGGCTGGTAGGTTCAACTCAAAAGCATTTTCTCCAACTCTTCTAGTGATGGTGTAGGGACCATATCACAGAGGCTAAATCTTTATGTGTGGGCCTGTAAGTCATTCCTTCTAGAGCCACAACCAAACCTTGTCACCCATAGAAAAATGGTGTGTAATCCTATGTTTGTCATGGCATTGCTTATACTTCTGATTCATCTTCTCCAGGATGTCATGAACTTGTTGCTAGATGTGTTGCATTTGTTCAATAAACTTTGTTGCTTTTGTTGCCTCAGATCTTCCATGAGGTGTGTATTCCATGGTGAAAAATGGAATAGCTATATCAATTGGTGTAATGGGTTAGAACCCAAAACATACTTATAATGGACTATGCTTGGTTGAGCTATGCAGTGCCCGATTGTATCCATATTGTATGAAAAGAAGTCCCTCATCCCATGTGCATGGATGTTTGGAGTGATACATATGAATCATGTAAACAATCAAGTGGTTTACCACCTCTATTTGACATTATTCTGTAGATGGAAGGTTGTGGACTTCATTAGCTTAGTATCCATCATCTTCCATAGAGTGGACCAGAAGATGCTCAAGAACATGCTATCTCGATCTGAGACAATGGACTTGGGGAGACCAAAATGGAGCCATGCATGACTAAAATATAGTTGAGAAGTTTCCTAAGTAGATATATTTTTCTTACAAGCAATCATGATAGCCATTTTTGAAAAAGGATCAACTACCACAAAAATATAGTCCTTACCATGTTTTAAAGTGGGTAAAGCTGAGACAAAATCCATTGAGAGAGATTCCCAAGGCCTGGTTGGTTTTGGAAATGGCGTGTACAATCCTTACTTCTTATTTTTTGCCTTGGATATCATACATGGGGTGCAATATTTGAGATATCTTTCCACATCCTTTCACGTATGGGGCTAGTAGAAGTGTTTTTGAAGAACTACCAATGTCTTTTCAATACCAAAGTATCCAACTATCCTATTGAAGTGTGATTCCCATATCATCTTTTGTTGCTCTATAACTAGAACATAGATGTGCCCCATATGATATAGGACATTATCTTGAAAATAGAAATCAAAAACATGATTACCTTTTTGAAGTGCTTGATATGTATCAACAAAGGTAGGATCTGGTTCTTATAGAGCACCCCATGTGGCAATCTCATGTCTACACAGGTCAAGAACTATTGTGAGTGCAATAATTGGTGGGTAGCTCAGACAATCTATAGCTGTATTTGAGCTCCCCTTTTTGTGTTTGATTATTAGGTGGAATTGTTGAAGATATGTGGCCCACTTTTGGTGCCTCTCATTTCATAGTTTGCTTTGCATCAGGATGAATTCCAATGGTCTGTGGTCAGTGTGGATGACCATTTATTTCCCCAAGATGTAATGTTTCCATTGTTTGTAGGCTTGCACAATGGCATAGAGCTCCTTATCATAGGTAGGATCTGCTTCTTATAGAGCACCCCAAGTGGTAGTCTCATGTCCGCATAGGTCAAGAACTTTTGTGAGTGCAATAATTGGTGGGTAGCTCAGATAATCTAAAACTATATTTGAGCTCCCATTTTTGTGTTTGATTATTAGGTGGAATTGTTGAAGATATGTGGCCCACTTTTTGTGCCTCTCATTTCATAATTTACTTTGCATCTGGATGAATTCCAATGGTCTTTGGTCAGTGTGGATGACCATTTCTTTCCCCAAGATGTAGTGTTTCTATTATTTGTAGGCTTGCACAATGGCATAGATCTCCTTATCATATGTTGGATATTTCCTAACTGTATCAGTGAAAGTTTCACTATGATATGCAACAAGATGGCCATGTTGCATGATGACAGCTCCCATGGCATATTTAGAATCATCTATCATCAACTCAAAATGTTGATGCAAATCTAGTAAGGCAAGAATAGGGGCTGAGCAAAGTCTATTATTCAAATTGTCAAATACCCTTTGTTGTATTTTACCCCATTGAAATGTAGATTTAGCTCCTCCTTTAGTCACTTGGGTTAGTGACTGAGCAACATGTGAAAATCTAAGAACAAACCTATGGTAGAAATTTGCAAGACCCAAAAAGCTAAAAAGCTCTGTGAGGGTCCTTGGTGTGGGCCATTCTTGAATAAACCAAATATTTTTTGGATCAATATGGACCCCTTCCTCTTTCACAACATACCCAAGGTACTAAATTGTTGTCATCCTAAATGTGCATTTGTCAAGATTTGCATACAACTTGTGCTCCTGAAGAGTTTGAAGCACCTTACGAACATGTTGTAAATGTTCTTCCCATGTTCTGCTATAGATGAGTATGTCATCTAAGTAGACAACCAAAAATGAGTTGGTGAAGGGTCCTAGGATGTCATCCATCATCCTCATGAAGGTTTCAGGTGCATTAGTTAAGCCAAAAGGCATAACCAACCATTTAAAGAGACCCTCCTTAGATTTGAATGCAGTCTTCTAGACATCAGTGGGATTGATGGGAATTTGGTGATAACTAGATTTGAGATCAATTTTGGTGAAGAACTTTACACCATGGAGCTGGTCCAGCAGGTCATCAATCCTGGGGAGAGGATAGCGATTCTTCATAGAGATTTTATTCAGGGCTCGATAGTCAATGCAAAGCCTCCATGTTCCATCTTTCTTTGGTGCCAATATAATTGGGCTACCACAAGGTGAAGAGCTTGGCCTAATGTGACCCTTTTGGATTAATTCTTGAATCTATCTTTTTATCTCATCATTCTCTAAATTTGATCTATGATACATAGTATTGTTAGGCAAAGGTGATCCTAGGATCAAATCGATAGAATGTTTTACCTGGTAATGTAGTGGAACTCATGTGGGTAACTTGAATAAGTAATCATATTCTCCTGCAATTTATCTTATATGCTTCTATTGTTGTGTTGATTGTGTAGTCAGGACTGCAACATCGACCTTCTTGGATTTCTATGGTTTGACCACCATGAGAACAAATTACTTTGTTTTCTCCACCAATCTCTTACATTGCTTAACACTGATTAGGGAGACAGATGTGGGAGGTGGTACCTCTAGTACCCTATAACATCATGTTCCAAGAGTGAGGGTGATCTTTAGGTTTGTGATTCATAGATGCCATGTCACTCATACATGAACGACTGACCAAGGAGTACATCACAAACACCTAGATTGACCACATCACATAAGACTTCATCTTAGAATGGTTTTATAGAATATGAAAGAAGACATTGATGGGTGACATAGAGGTCTCTCCCTGGGCTCAACCATCCAATACTATAGGGCTTTGGATGAGGCTTCATGGATAGATTTAGACTTTTCACAACTTTAGCAAAAATTGAATTCTTTTAACTCCCACTATCAAGAATTAAATGCAAAGGCTTACCTTTTACCCATAATTTGGAGTAAAACAATCTTTCCTTGTCATTTGGTCTTTCCTCATGGGTTTGTGATGAAGTGATAATGGTGTCAGGCTCAACATCTACAATTTCTTCTTCATCCTCTTCGACTGTGGGTTGTGTATGAGGCAGAGTAGTAGATGTCGAGTATTGTGACTCAAAAATTAGTGAATTGATGGCTCAACATTCTTCTTTGGAGTGAGTTCCAATTTTGTGGTAATCACACCATTTTCCTCCTTCCCCTTCTGGGATTTCTTATCCTGAAACTCCTTTTGCTTCCAATTTTGGCCCCATGTTTGACCTTGTCACTTTTCCATTTTGAGGGTTGACTCTTTGTATTCTTTTTTCCATGTTTTTGTTCAATCTTCACTACAAATTTGTATGCCTCACTAAGGGTTTCCAAATTGAAGAGTTCCATTTCACCCCATATGTACCATTGTAGTTCACCATGATATTTGAGAGTCTTATGTTTCTCACTTTCTTGAATTCCCAATCTTGTAGACAAAGATTAAAAAGTGTCTGTGTAATCTTGAAGATAGAAACTTTTCAATATCAAAATTTACCTAAACCTTGAAGGGTGTTGGGGCACTAAAAGGACATTCCCTAGATGAGAAGCCAAGAAGTGGAGCCATAGAGCCAAGATTTCCCATCAAATGTATTTGAAGAATTTGGGTAAATTATTTTAGCATCTCTGCTTATTTCCATTGGAGGGATTCATTCACCATTTCCTTGAAAGGATCGGATGTCTTGATGCCATATGCCATTTGAAGTCATTTGGAGCAAATAGGTGGAAAATTTGGAAGCTCTTTTGTTTTCCACCCAAGCTTCTTGTAGCCTAACCTCATCCTTAGGATCATACACTCTCAAAACAAACCACTCTGATACTACTGATCTAAAACTTAGAAGTTCTAGTTGATAAATATCTTAATAGCATAGAAATAACACAATAACAATGAATTCTCTGAGAAGAGATGTAGTATTACTCAAGATCGCAATACAAATACAAATATATGATTATCTCTAGGAAGAGATGTTTGTCTTCACATTTTGGGTTACCTCTTCATTAATACACATTTTTAAAGCATGGGGAGGATGTGAAAGGTCACCAATCTTGAGGGAGATTAAGTGGTTCAACTTCTAAGATTTAAAACAATACAAAATTCAAGGAATTACTATTTTTAGAAACTTACTATTTTTAGATTGCACTACTAAAATTGAAATTTAAGGCACTTCCATTAGGTTTTTTAGGGGTCAATCTTCATTGAGAAAATATCAATGCCATTTCATGATGTTCTCCTCATTCTTAGCTTTCCAATGGTTCAAATGACAAGTCAATTGGAGCTACGGTGTAAAAGTTATGGCTCCCAAAAGTTTCATCATCAATTGGGGTGGAATTGTCACCCGAGTTGTCACCTAAATTGGTGCTTGGATCACATGTCCACTTTGACATTGTCCATTTTTGACCCAAACTATTCACATATTGTGCAATGACCTTTCCATAGTCTTTTTGACTACACCAATTATATTACCATGTTGAGCATTTGAAATTTCAGAACTTCATACACAACCAGCCATTTTGTGTCTTCACAAGAGCACTTCCTACCTACAATACCTATAAAAACATTGACCCTATCTATGAGACTTATAGAATAACATTATTGTCTATGTCAAATTCTATGGACCAATTACCCTATCACTTATTCTTCTAGTATTAACCTTAGTTTTACCAACATTGGTAACTTAGTCTATGCATGATCTTGACTATCACACTTAGTCACATTTTGTGCACATGTTTGTGCCTAAAATCCCAACCTCACATATGACCCTTTTCACCTACCTTCCCATCCACATAACCACTCATCATACTTGAACTAATTCTATTTCACTTTATCAATTCCTAGTTTGAGGGTGAATACCTCCTACCATACTCATGAAAAACAAACCTTGGATCCATAATCTATTTTTATTCTACATCTTGCCACTACAAACTACATAATAAAAATGGGAAAAATGTAGACATTATAAAACTACACACAATGGTTCTAGATATAGAAATACCCCTCGATGCCCAACCTACCATTCACACCCTTTAAACCATAAACCTAAGTCAAAACACTCATTGACCAAACTTAACCCTTTGACATTTAACCCTTCAACCCTTGATCATTGATGGTCACTCTGACTATCGATAGTTAGCACTCTAACCATCGATGGTTGATACTCTAACCACCAATAGTCACCACCTAAATTTAGAAACTTGATTCATATGTGAGCAAACACATTAAATTATTATCTAGATGTTTACCTTCTTCATTTTCTAACATATCTTGATGCATTGAAATCAATAACTTAACCTCTTATGGAACCTTCTACCTCTATCTCTCTTTGCCTATAAAAAGAGGGGAATAGGAGGTGAAAAGGGATGAAAGAGGATCCACAAAAAAGAAAGTTTTCATTCTTCCAATAACTATAATAGGGACCCAAACCTTTGCTAAAATTCCTCCAAGCTTCACCAACATCTTCAATCAACCTCAACAATCAAGCTAAGTATACTATTCATTTAATCTTTAGTTATTTAGTTTCAATAGTACTGTAATTCTTTATTTTTTTACCCCTAACTAGACCTCTACCAACCTACCATTTTCACTCTAACCTATCAACCAATTAACTAACCCTAAACAACCTATTATACCTATCTCTAATTTTCCCTCTGACCTTTAAACTTGTAGATCTAACCTTTTACCTTAACCAAACCTATCAATAGTAATTGTTGATGGTCATCGTAACTATTGATGATCAATTATCAAACTACCAATATTCACCCTGATTGTTGATGGTTAGTTATCAAACTACTATTAATCACCCAATCGTTGATGGTTACTCTAACCATCGACAATCACTGTGTGAACTTTTCTAACCAAAAACCAACAACTATTAACCACCAACCAAACCCTATTTTCTTAGCCCCTATCACCTTGCAAACCAAAAATAGCAACTTGACCTAACCTGAACTATTCTTTAATATTTTATCATATACCTTAATTTTATTTTGTTAGAACACTAACATTAATTTTTTAAAGTATTTATTTATTTAGATCTATTAATTGTATGCTATACAACTTTTCTTTTCAACATTAAATTGTATAAAAAGCTGGATTGATAGCCTCTTAGATAGCTCATGCTTATCAGATCTAGCTTTGTAGGCAATCCACCTAGCCTAATTAGCTAACCAACCCTTGTCTAGTTCTCTCTTATTGTAGGTCATCTTCCCAAGGTAAAGAAGAGTATCTACAACCATTTAGATTATGGAGGCACACCATATCTAGGTTATACCAACCTTTACCCCTCTTTCAATTTTACCTTTCTTATATAAATAGAAAAAGGAAATTTTGATTAAAATAGATGCACCAAATTTAAATGAGAACTCACATAAACATGAATTAAACATTGAGTAATCATAAGACAATGTTAGCTCCCATAATCTCATAAAATTATCTAGTTGCATAAGTGTTTCATAAACTAGGTTCAAAAAGCAATGAATGAAGGCAAAGAGGAGTGATAATACTCACTAAAATCTTGCATAAATAATAGAAAAAACACTAACTTAGACTTGAAACTAACTTGAAGAGACCTAGAAATGAGCAATAAAAATGGACAATGGGCATGGAAATTTTCCTTCACAATGCCATCATGAATAAGATTTGATACACACAATTTAGAGCGGAGAGATAGGTAAAGAAATTATTTATTTCTTCAAGAGGTATTTCATACAAATCTTGATAGGGTATAGCTTTATCAAATGAGAGTCTCTGCTCTTCTAGAGTTGAGAGAGAATTCTTATCAAAAGTGAGATATTTTCTTCTAAAAACTAAGAGAGAGTTACAATGTGTCCAAAAATGAAAGATATAGAGAAAGGGTAAGGAGAGAGGGAGCACACCATCCCAAATCATCAAATGAGCCAACACCTTTTATGAATGATCCATCATTTTTGATCAAATCAATGCCAGTTCTCTATTTTGGGACTTTATGTTATCTTCTACTTGCTTCATTATAAAGGCAAGGTCCTTATATCTATGGACTTGATAGAGTCATGATTAAGTATGATTTGAGTGGCTAAAAGTACCTTCACATAAAATATATGACTATGTTGATAGATGAGACATTTATCCATAATCACATATCTACCCCTATTTTAAAATCTAAACATAGGTCTTTATTATAGATTGAAAACCAATCTAATTTATTGGTTTTATTATAGTTAATATCTCAATGAATAGCTTAAAGACTATATATATTCTTTCCAAAACCATATTAGGTTTAAACATAACTATTCTACCTCTAGAACTTGTGGAAGACAATGACTTATTATACGTGACATTACAAACACAAAAAAAAATTGAGTCTACATGCTCTAGTTCTTATAATAGAGGTATTAACTGAGATTTAATAGTATCCTTTGAATTATTTACCATTTTTAAACCTTAGGTTTAATTTTCTCTCCATTTAAGTCCCTTAACTTTTTATTTTAATATTAACCATCAATCAACTTGTCTACACACCATTGGATATACTTTTTGGCTTACATGTGCACCGTTGATTCTCTTCTATATGAATGGATGTGAGCCATAGATATTATACTAGTTTAATGTGGTTGAGACATTTATCATCGATACATTTATTTTTGAGATTCACTAACCTTTTGACCCATCACTCCCTTTTAGATATACTTTGTATGATGGATCACACACTGTTGGTCAGCTTATACCTAATGGCTTTGTCAGTTACCATGCACTATTATATTTTCTTATGAGCACCTAAGTTCTTGCCACTTATCATCCACATGCTCATATTAGGACACACTAACCTTTTTAATTTATTCCCACTGTTTATCTTAGGTGCATGATCAAATTCACTTTGTTAGATCTTTGAGACCCATTGACACTATCAAGTTACTGTTCATCATTAGATCTTTGATTTGATCAAATACCGACCATTGATATTGGAATATTTTAATTCAAATGGATATTTTATGAGTCCAAAATTTAAAATATTCATTTAATTATTACTTTTTAAGGGCTTTTTAATTTAAACATTTAATTACTACACCATTAACTTGATGTCCCCATTCACATTTCATTTTACTTATTCAACTTTGAGGACTTAGATCTTGAGATAAACAACTCATCAAGACATGAAATTTATAGATAATGTTAAATTAATGAAAAAATCATGTTCATGAAACTCTTTGACCCTATTTTAATTTTCAAATTAATCTATCAAATGTGTAACTAGACTAATTTTTTCACCTTTACATGATGTGTTTATGATAGTCTGGTTCTTTTGGACTTGTGCAAAAAAAGGTTATCTCTTTAGAAGGATACAATGAAATTATAATATTTATTCAACCTAATTTATACCCCTAAATTATTTAAACACCATGAAAAACTATTGGTCTTCATCACTTTGTAATCCTAGACTTGTTTCTAAGCCTACTTCTCAAGGATTAACAAATTGCACTTTAAGTTTGCTTAAAGTGTTTAAAAATATTTGTAAGCAAAATGAGGTCTTATTATCATAAATTTAGTCCAATAATTCAATCCATAACTCTAATTATTTTTTCAAACCATTTTTAGGCAAAATATTCTTATGTGGGCCAAATTTGGCCAATATTTCTAGTAACATCTTGGGGTTACATGCCTATTATGCAATAGACTAGTTAGCTTTACTGATCTATTGGATACATTGAGTCATAGTATTTCTCTCAAATGATGTGAAACTAACACAAGGTTTACCCTTTTTGAAACTTTAATTTTGAGAAAAAATAAAAAAGAGAAAAACAAACAAGTTTTTCCTAGGCACTTATTAAAAAGAAAACATAGGATAGAGGGAAAACTAACCAACCTAAACACAAATTAACCTAAAATAAAGACTTCCTCCTAGATCAAATGGGAAGTTTGAAAACCATCCTATATAATGGGATGAGGTATTGAGTAAGGCATTTATCCTTTTAACCCTTGGCCTTGATGCCTCCTTCTCCTTTATGGTATCTACCAACTTTATTGGCATGATAGTCAATGAGAACCAAACAACTCCAACTAGGTCAGCTATGGAAACAAACTTATATTAAATCCAAACATTCTCAACTTTCTCATATGTATCATCAAATATAACCTCCAATTATGGTTTAAAAAATCATAATTTCTTGATTTATATTGTGCCTTCAATGAGACTAGGCTTCTTCTCGACCACAAGTTCTTCAAGCTCATCTAGGAGCTCTACATATTCTACCTAATTTTGGTTAGTCTTCCATGGAAAATATCTTCTCTACCTTCTCAAGTACTTAACCCTTAATCTACAAGCTTGAAGATATGTAAGCCTTTTCAACCTTGCTTTCCTCTATGAAAGAATGTATTTGATGTTTGGAAACATCAAGCTTCACTTCACCATGTCACAACATTCCTGAAGAGGCTTCAACCTTAGATAAATCTCTTGACTATCCTTAAGGAACCTCAAATTCTACCTTGGCCTCATACTCTATGTTCATAACTTCTTGGGTAGAAACTACATCAAACTCCTTCATGATTTTAGGCTCATGACTAGAAAAAAGACATTCACTTTCATGTTTCAATTTGTTAAATTCCTTGCATATGGCATCAAAACTTTACCATAATCCATATTCCTCATGAATTTCACCTTCAAGATCTATATCATCATGGATAGAAGGTAAGAATTATTTATCAAGTACATCATCTTTCTTATGTACCAATAGTTGTAGTAGGATCTTCAATATGTTTCTCTTCATTCAAGAAGGTAGAGTTTCACTTGTGTTCACCAAGGGGAGTCCCTATGTTGATTTCTTCTGCATAGTCACTCATGACATCCTCTTGATTAATTATATATTGAGTTATTTCCTCCTCACTTGATTTTCTCAAAATGGGTTCCTTCTCAAGAAAGGGTGGGGTGCAAGGTTTATGGATAGGCTCATGGGATTGAGGTGAAGGATAAGATGTGATGGGGGTTTGATAAGTTAGAGATGGAGTATGAGGTATGATAGATGATTCATTGATGGGTATGGGAATGGAGGAAACCTTCTTGCAACTTGAAACCTTGGGAATGGTTGAATCTTAAAGAAAATTTTGCAGGGAAAGAAATTTGAGTTGGGCAATGGAAAGAACATCTTTTTGATCAATTATAGCTTTATCTCTTTCCTCTTCATTTGTTTCTCTCAAAATTGGCTCTTTCTCAATAAAGGGTGGGATGAAAGGTTGATGAATAGGCTCATAGGTGTGAGATTTATTGGGATGATTAAGGGAGGAACACCCACATAAGTAGAAGTTGTACCTTTCCAATAGAATCTTTGAGGCTCTTCGATAACAACATACTCATTTTTAGGTCCTTTATCTTCCCACATCCTTATCCTATCTACTGAGCATTGAAGGAACTTATTTTCCAAGTAAATTTTCTCTTTGATCTCCCATTGGGTTATTTCTATCCCTTCAATCATTTCTAACCTCTACATATAAATTTGGGTAGCACTTATTAACCATTCCATGAGATAGTTATGGATCACATCATGTTCATCATCCCATGTCCTCATAGTATCTTCATGAACTAGTAACTATGGTATGGATGCCAACAATGACTCTATATAAGCTAGAAATAATTGAGGAAGGGGAGGGTAATGATGGGGATCAAGACCATATTTATCTTTTTCAATTTTAGATTATAATAATTCACACTTTATCTTGTAGTATATTTATATGTAATCAATGGGATTATCATATTCATCATGACAAGACTCATGGGGGTCCTATTAAGGTTGATAGGTATCATGATATGGTTGGTAAGGGTGAGACTAGAATTGATAGGAAGACATTTCTTGATAGGCCTCTTGATAACCTTCCTCATAAAAATATCTAAAAGCATGATGTCTATATGGAGAGGGAAATGGAGCACCATAGGGATATCATGGTTCATAGGATTAATGGGCATTTTGATAGGACTGCTGAGGAGTATAACATGGGTTATAATAAGGTTGATAAGGAGGTTCATGATAGGGGTATTCATCGTAGCTATTAATATAAACCTCATATGTTAAATGAGATGCAAAAATTGATTAAAATCTTCAATGAGACATACTTGGGTTGCTTACAAATAGAAGCTCTAATTTGAAGTCATCATTGGTGCTAACTTACTTGCTTCCAAAAGATGATTAAAAGAAAGATACACCAACAATCTTTCCACTCTCTTAGATATTTTTCCCATCAGGCATGTTATAAATTATTGCATCATCAATTTTCACCCTTAGAGTGGGTTCTTTAGGTTCTCTCCAATTGACCTACACTATGGGAAAAACCCCAATATATGGGTCACCTATGGTTGGGTTGGACCTTCAGATAAGGTTGTCTTCCTCTTGATGGATCAACTATACTAATGTTTGCACTAAGAAAAGGTTTAGAAAGGGAGAAAGGGATCTTTAAAAATTTAACCAGGTAATGCACCAAATTTAAATAAGAAATCACATAAGCATGAAGTAAACATTGAAAAATCATAAGATAATGCTAGCTTACACAATCTCATAAAACTAGCTAGTTACATAGGTGTTTCATAAAATAGGTTTAGAAAGCAATGAATTAAGTCAAAGAGGATTTCTAAGACTCGCTAAAATCTTACATCAATGATAGAAATAAAACTAACTTAGACCTGTAACTAAATTGAAGACACTCAAATATAAGCAAGAAAGAAGGACAATGGGCATAGAAGATTCTCCTTCATAATGCCATCTTGCATAAGATTTTCTACACATAATTTAGAGGGGAGAGATAGGTAAAGAAAGTATTTATTTCTCAAGAGGTCTTTCATAAAAAAATTTATAGGGTTTAGACTTATCAAATGAGAGTCTCTATTTTTCTAGGATTGAAGAGAATTCTTATCAAAAGTAAGAGAGATTTTCTTCTAAATACTAAGAGAGAGTTATAATGTGTCAAAAAATGAAATATATAGAGAAAGGGTAAGGAGAGAGTGATAATTCCATCCCAAATCATTAAATGAGCCACCACCTTTGATGAATTCTCCACCATCTTTTGATCAAATTAGTACCAATTCTCTATTTTAGGACTTTACATTATCTTCAACTTGCTTCATTATGAAGGCAAGGTCCTTATATCCATGGACTTGATAGATTCATGCTTAAGTATGCTTTTAGTGGCTACAAGTACTTACACATAGAAGCTATGACTATGTCGATAGATGAGACATTTCACCATAATCACATATTTTCCCCTACTTTAAAATATGAACATAGGTTTCATTATAGATTGAAAAGCAATCCAATGTATTGATTTTCCTAATGTCAATATATCAATGAATAGCTTACATACTTCATAGCTTCTTTTTTGAACCATATTACATATAAATAGACCTATTCTACATCTAGATCTTGTGGAATTCAAGGACTTATTGTACTTGACATTGAAAACACAAGAAAATTGAGTCTACATGCTCTAGATCTTCTAATATAGGTCTTGACTGAGCTTCAATGTAATCCTTTGTAGTATTTACCTTGGTTTGACCATAGGTCACAATTTATCTCCATTGAATTCCCTTATCTTTCAAATTTTAATACTGACCATTGATTATCTTGCTTGTGTATTATTGGATCTACTTTCTCATATTACACATGCACTGTTGATTCTCTTTTGTGTGAATGGATGTGAGCCATAAATCTTCTACCAATTTAATGTGGTTGCAACACTTGTCACCTACACATTTGTGTTTTAGATTGACTAACCTTTTGACCCATCACTTGTCGTTAGATATGCTTTATATGATGGATCATGCACCATTGGTTAGCTTAGATCCATTAGCTTTATTAGTCACCATGTGTCATTAGATCTACCTATGGGCATCTTAGATATTTAAACTTATCAAAAATGCATTTATCTTAGGATACACTAACCTTTTGACTGGATTCTCTTTGTTGATCTTAGGTGCATGATCAAATGCACTCCATTATTTCTTTAGGACCCACTAATAGTATTAAGTCACCACTCATCATTAAATCTTTAATCTAATATAATGTTGACCATTGATATTACAACATTTTAATTTAAATGAATTTTTTATGATGCCCAAATTTTATGTCTATATGCACTTATTACTTTTTAAGTGTTTTTAAATCCAAATGGTTAATTGTTGTAGCTCTAACTTAACATCCCTACGTATGTCTCATTCTGCTTGTTTAACTTTAAGGACTTTGATATTGAGATAAACAACTCATCAAAACATTAAATTTGAAAAGAATGTTCAAGGAATGAATACCACCATGTTCATGCAACTATTTGACACTGTTGGACTTTTCAAGTGGATATATCAAATGTGTAACCACATTAATCTATTCATCTCTGTATGATGTGCTTATGACAGTTTGGTTCTTCTAGACTTGTGCAAGAAATGTTTATCTATTGAGAAGGATATAATGGATGTATAAGACTTTGTACAACTTTATTTATGCCCATAAATTCTTGAAACACCATGAAAACCTTCTAGTCTTCTTTACTTTTCAATCCTAGACCTATTTTTAATCCTACTTCTCAAGGATTAACAAATTGCACTTTAAGTTTGCTTAAAGTGTTTCAAAAGCTTTGTAATCAATATGAGGTCTTATTATCCTAATTTTGGTCCACTAATTCCATCCAAAACTTTTCTTATATATTTAAACCATTTCTAGGAAAAATATTCTTATGTGGGACAAATTTGACCAATAGTACCATGACTTCATCTACCCACCCAACTTCTCCCAAAAGTATAAGACAAGAGTAAAAGGGTGGTATAACTAGTAAATCAAGGTATTTATGATTTAATGGCACATCCCATTGGATCTCCCCCATCACATCATAGGAAAGGTAACCTTTGCCATCATATATCACTTTTGTGTAGTGCACCTAGCATTCATAAATGAAAACCTATCTAGTTAGTTGAAGCTACCTTATGCATTTTCTACCAAATATTTCATGGTGGTGCTAAGGAAGATTCCTAACACATAACATCTAGAGATATCAATGAAGGTCATGGACCAAGAAAGGAGGATATTTAGGTATCATTATGTGTACCTAGGATTAAATGCCACAAAGGATGAGGAGGATGACTTTGACTGAATGGATCTCCATCCCCCCTAGAGAAAAGTTATAACTAGGCACATATTTATTTTGTATTACAATATGAAGTTACATAATAAGGGTTCTATTGAAAAAATATATGTTGATCACCCCCTCTTGATAGGTAATGAAGGGAACCTAGTGTTGAAGACACAAGAGAAGACCCCCTAGAAGAAGTAGGGAGAGACACTTCAGGAGATTGAGGAGCACATGAGGTTGAATATTGCCTTTGATGAATAAGCTACACATTCAACACCCAAGAAGTACATAACCTTCATGATAGATACTTATTATTCCAATAATAAGTAGAGAAAGAAGAAGTTTAAGGGACTAGTTATAATTCCAACTATAACTCTGGCAAAAATGGAGAAGGAAGAGACCTTCACATCTAGGCTAGAGGAAGAAATCACAAAGACCTACATCATATATGTTGAAGAAGAAGAGAATCCAAGTGCTAAGGATGTTTATAAGTCCCTCTAAGGTAGCACAACCATTAAACTTGAATAATAAGAGGAGCTAAAAATCTCCTCATCCAATGAGGAACCCTCTACACCACCTCCTTAGATATAAAAGGAGAAAATAAAGGTGTGGAATAAAATGGGGTTGAGTGAGGTAGATATTGAGAAGGTACTAGTACTTGAAGAAAAGTGTAGACTAGCCCAAGAAAAATAAAAGGCTAAGAAGAGAAGGGCATGGAAGAAAATGGGCCATAAAGGGGAATAATTTGAGATGGCACTGGCACTTGAAAAGAATCATAGATGTGTAAAGGAAAAGGAAGTGACCAAGTTAGAGAAGGCTAAGAAGGTTCCCACAAGCACAAGACTAACCATCAAAGCAACCAAGAAATCACCCAATATCCCCACCAAGAAAGCAAATGAATCTTCACAATAGGCATGCTAAAGTAGTGAAGTGGTGCCTTAATAAAAGGAAGGTGATATTGGCACCTTAGAATAGTAAACAGAGATACCTAAGGAACCCTAGCAAGAATAAGGTGAATTTGGTGCCAAGGGAATAAAACTAGAGGTAAATATTGAGAAACCCTAGGAAGAAGAAGTGAATGAAGGGGAATAGTCTAAGGAAGAACCCCTTAAGGAATAATAAGATGATTCCTCTGAGGAAAGCACCAAATAAAGTGATGGTTATAGTAAAGAGGAGGAAGAGCAAATAAAGCTAGTCATCATTGAAGAGGATAATATAGAGTTGAGCATAAGATAAAAGGTACAGAAATGGTGAAAGGATGAAGACTTTTATATGTTTAACACCATGCCCCTAGAATCCACCACAACTAGGACATGCAAATAACTTGCATTTGCATTTGATCACTATATGGATAATCCTCAATTTGAGGTGCTAAAAAGGCTATATTAGGTGTAGAAGAGCTTGAAGAGGGGCAAGACTCCCTCCTCATAAACCCACACACCATGAACCTAGTTTGGTCTATGAATGCACTTATTATAATGGCCACTGAGGTTACAAGTTTTAATATCATTAATGATTGTAGGGAAAGAAAATGGAAGAAACTTTGTAAAGAAGCCAAAGATGAAGCATAGGACATAAAATTCAAGTTTTAGTAGCTATGTGAGAACATAGAGATGACCTAACCATCACTTTTTGTTAGCATGGATACTTTTAACCTCTCTGAGGCTGATAAAATATGTGTTATAATAGAGTAGATGCTCCCAAAGATGAAATTGGAGCTGGTATAAGAAGAAAAAGAAGATCCCTACATTGTGTTATAGAAGGAGTTTACTACTAAGCTCAAAGAGGTGGAGGACCTCTTTAAAAATTTATAGGAGGGAAAATTTTCATTTGATTCCATCTTATTAAGCTTCTTTAACCAAGTTTCAGTCATAGATGCATGCCTCAACTAGGAAATGGAGGAGAAATAAAAACAAATGGCATTGGTTTACTTTGAAAGTAGGTCAAGGCATGTACATATCATGGGGAGTGTTAATGTGTTAAGAACCCAAATTAAGGACCAATAATAGAACCTATAATAACTCTTATATGATTTACATTCTAATGTATATGATCAAGGATTAATCCTGGATGAGAGTGTGATAAAGGCTAAGATAAATCTAGAGGCCTTTAGGAAGGATCTAGACAAGACTAATATGTTTGTGCTTAGTGCAGCCTCCACTAAGATAAATAATGTCACTAAATAAATCAAGATCACCATAAAGGTATTTTAATGCTTCAATTTATATCTTAAGGAGAGTGTGCTTGAGTTATGCACCCCAAAGACTTTGACAACCTAATCTAAGGATGGACTAGAGATTTTGCATGGGGTAATGTTGGGCCCCTTATTTTGGTATGTAAGGATTTGATCTAGCATGATAGACACATCAGTGCACGGCATAATTTTTGGTGATGATGAATTTTTTTCATCTTAACACTATATAAAGGAATTAGTGTAGATCTTATGTTAGCTAGTAGGTGGCTAACCAATTATAGGATTTCTAGGGCATCTTCCTGGTTAGGCAATATGCGATGACTACAACACAAAGGGCACAAGGTGATAGATCCTATGGGAATTATTATAAAGGATCCAAATCAACACTTAACATGTGCACTCCACCCTATAAAAAACATTCCTATATAACTATAAAAGGAGCTCAAACCAGTGAATTAAGGGACATGAAAATGATGTAGTGAAGCTCTAATAATTTTAAAATGATCTGTATACATTATAATGTCTATAAATATAATTTGAAGTAGATCAAATGTCATGAAGGCTCTATTGATATATGTCCAAGCTTTATTATGAGCCTTTAAGCCATTAATTAGTATAAATTTGATCATGTTTCCTATTATTATCTCTATATTCTTTAAAGCTTGTATTAATGGAAATAAATGTTTAAAGTAAACATGATGTTTCTAGTCTATGCATCCTTTTCATTTATATTTGAATGCGATATTAATTTTAATGTTGTAATTTCCATATTTTTAGGTTAAGATATGTTTATAGATGATTTTGGTTGCACCTTTAATGGAATACCTATAATTATTGATGATGTTATCCATACTTATAGGAAAAGAGTAAGTGTAGAGAGGATCATGTGCCAAGTGCTCCTACCCTTTCTAAGCTTAGCAAAGTCTTTCACCCTTATGATTAGTAATAATCCACATAAATTATTTCACCTATAGACCACTAGGATTATCCCCTGATAGGCTTATACTTATGATTCTATATAAGGCCTCCTCTCAAATGACCAATTATCATAATTAATATCTTTTATCATGACACAACTAACCCAATGTGAGCCTTGGTTCTATCTCAACTACACTTCAAGTGAGTGCATAAGGATTGTGACTTATGTGAATTAATTTCAATGTAGCTAAGTGTGAAATTTTAAGCACAAAAAGACAATCCCATGTTTACACCTAAGTGTAATAAATCTAGAACTTATTTAAGAAACTTTGTATGCCTAACTTTTATACAACATGGGCATCTACTTTATTTGATTACAAGTGATATAGGTTACATATAATTTATGATAATTTTTACATTATCATGTTTGAGCCTATATGTTAACACTTACACATGTTTATATCGATGCTCATATCTTTCATAATGTACTTGATATGCCATACTACATAATACATTTTGCTAACACATATATGTTGGGACTAGTATAATATGCCTATGTTGGTTGTTTAAACTTAATATATTCACATTATCACTTACTTATGGGTATTACACTATTTTATATTATCTTTTAAGTGTAAAATTTTAATATGTTCCTTGTGTTCTAGCTCATGTGCCATTGCATGCTAATTGGATATTTGAATATGTCATTGTATGTTGATTAGACACTTGACTATGTCATTTTATGCTTATTGTAATTTTTAATATGTCATTAATTTTGATTGTGTGGAATTTGAGCATGAACCTTGTATGAGTTATCCTTGAACCATTCATTTACATTACATTGAGTGCTCTTGTGTCTGTGTTTGACTGCTTTTTGAGCTTGTATTATTACTCTCTAGACATTTATATGATTTATATCATACATATTAGGAATTTATGTGATCACATATTGTGAGACTAATTGATATATATAATTTTTCATGTTATAATTACATGATACATGATTCATACATATATTATACAACTTACCATTTTGAGGTAAGGTACCTACTAGTTTCTATTTCCCTCACATCAAAATGGGTGTCATTTCAATGGGGTCATGTTATATAAACCATGACCTCCACATTTTTCATAGTTTCTAGATTTCAATGTGGGCATGTCATCAATACATGATCTCCACACTTATACACTTACTCATTATCTCCAAATTGTAATGGGTTCATGTCATAAAAACATGACTTCCACACTTTCACAAACTCTAGTTTAGTTCCCTGATTTAGATATACACTTCAGTTAGAATCCTATACATTATACCAATTTTGTACAGATTTAAAATAGAGTTTTTAAGATATATGACACATATATTATAGATAATAAATATTATAGGTACATATTTCATGTTATTTCATAAAAAAACTAAAAACATACCTATTATAATATTCACCAAGATGCATTGATTACACTAGGATGTACTATTATCAATAATTTTCCAATAAATAAGTGGATTCATTTTATAGGTTTAAATGATTAAATCATTCAACCTCAAAATATTTATATATTATAGTTATTAAACCATCCAATATCACAATATTTATAGGATGAGTTGATTAAATCACATTATGTATATCCACACTTGACTTATGTGATTGAGATATAATGATTTCAATAGTCATGTTACAAATCACCTTTACAAAAAATTGGGGTAATAATACCTTCCAAACTTCCTCTTATGGTCTCTAAGGTTTAGGTTTAAACATTATCCAATTCAAATTCTTCATAAGGAATCATATTTACCAAGATAAAGCATCAAGAGGCAACATGATTGCATTGACACACATGTGTATTGCTTTTTTGCTCTCTCTTTTTTCAAGCATTTTAATTATTTCAAATTTATATTATATGCATTGATTTATACTATAACATGCTATTTATTATAGGTTATAAACTATAAAATCACTTAAATTTATCTCAATCAAATGCAAGGTGTGTTATACACATCTAGGTACACATTTCTTTCCTTTAAACTAGTAATTTCATCCTTATGCATTACTAGATTATGGGGGTTAATTTAGATACTAAATTTGAATATTTATAGAATCTAATTCTTATACATTTGACAAATATAAATCATGTATCTACCTTTAATTTATATAACTCCCTTCTAATAAAAATATCACATTCACCATCTCACTATGCCTAAATGTTTATTTATTAGTTTGATCCATATCATTCTAATGACCTAGGTCTCCTGCACTACATAAAAAGCTTAAAACATGATAAACATCATTCGTTAGAAATTTCATATCCATACCTATTTTCTAGCCATTTATACATTATTATCCATAGAGGGACACTACTATCACTACTATTGATAGTAGTGTCCATATCCTTATCTGATGTCTAGTAGCGAAAATTCATCCAAATTACAAAATAATCAAAACACATGGATCAGCCTAATTATCTTATTAAACCCTACCATGAGATATTTTCAAAATGTGTGGTATAAATACAAGTCTAAGCCTTCTCATTCCTCATATAGTGAATAATAATAAAACACTTACTAAATATAAATCAATCAACTACACAAACACTCAATTCTTCCCTAGCCATCCCTATTTTCATATCAAGCATAGGAACAATCATATTACAAGTCTAAAGCATTCAAAGAGCAGCCCATGAGTGATATTTGTCAAATTAAAAGATGGATCTTTACATGCATCTTCATATAGTATATTTCACACTTATGCACACAATTTCCCACACATAAGGGAGAAATACATAATTCTAAGGCCTCCTTAGAGTATTGGCTATGTACATAGTGTCCATTGATAAAGGGGTCTTTGGGGTAGCTCGACACTATGAGCACACTGACCCATTTTCAAAAAACTTGTTCTAAGGGTGAAGAGGGGTGAAGATATAGGATTTTATAAATTAGTGAAGAGTGATAGACTATATCCCAAATCTGAATACATAACTATAAATGTGATAAAAACCCAAAATAATGAAGTTGGTTGCATTTTGATCCAGTCATTATTCTATACTAGACACCTTCATCCAATTAAACAATATCATAGACGGTAGTGTTTGTGACCACATAAATTAATAGAATATAATGACTGATCTAAAATACTGGTCCTCCTATTTCAAGTGTGTTTCTAGTCTAGATCTACCTATGCACAGTAAACTAGCTAAGTACCATTGTTTGTTATTTGTTGTAATATCTTTCAATAGTTATACTTTACTATTTTTATCAATCATAGTTATATAAATTCAAAATATTTTTTTATCTTAGTTTTATATTAATTATCTTGATATAGATTAATTCATCACCATTGTATTTAAATACTTATATATTCTTAACCCTACACTTTAATATTTTAGGTTAAAATAGGGGAAAAAAGAATCAGTCAAACTAACCTAAACTTGACCCATTGTTCCTCTCATTCTTATGGTCACCATACTCTCAATATACTTATCAATTTGGACACTTTGTTGATCAATTCTGTCATTATGAATCTAGAGCTCAAAAATCTCTAAAATCATTTTTCACAAATGATTTCTATTTTTGGTAGGTTTTTTAATATAAAGACCTTGTAACTAGTCATTGTGTTTTAAAATTTTTCAATTTTATGTATTTTTCCTTTTAAAACTCATATTCCATGCTTATACATATTATTATTGTTAAATTAACATGATTCATGTCCAAAAATTAATGAATTTAATAGTTTTGTTTTAACATAACATGTTTGATTCTCAATTTGGTTTATCGAGTATATGTCACATAAATATTTAGTAACTTTATGGGATGGTTTAGGTAGTATAATCACCCATATGTACATAGTAATTATTTTATTCCATGTTTTCATTAGTTAGTGGATTTTATAATTTTAACTAAACTGCACTTGATTTCCATCTTTTATCTACAAGTTACAATGGAGTCTTAGTTATATTTTCTACACCACATAGGTAATTAAGGTTTAATTTTTAGTGGGTGATATGTATGCACCCAAAAATTGCATGGTGTAACATTTTTTAAAAAATATGATGATGATGTAATGATCTTCAAAAATATGCTCGGGCCTAGTTCTCTCTAGAATTTTATTCCCTGATCTATTTTTAGTTAATTTTTTTATTCTTTAAAACCTTTAAATTTCTCATATTGAATCATTTTGGCCTTTGTATCTTAGTTTCCCCATTTGGGATGAAATTATCAATTTTGGTGATGAAACTATCATTTTTGGTGATGAAACTGCCTCTTTATGAGACATTTTATTTCACCTATTTTATAAATTGACATGATAGAAATTTCATTTAATGGGTGGTTACATAATGTTATATGGTACTCCCATCACTTGTAAGTGTTTTTCATCACATTATTTAGTGTTTTCATCTCTATCACCTGTAAACAATAGTAGTTTCATCATAGTTTGCCCATCTTCCAACTTTAGTGTTTGAAACTTGAGTTCTCACATGTTTTGAATGATTTTATTCATGTTTATTACTTTATTTTTTTTCCCTCATGATGTTGCATTTCACTCTAACTCTTTTTTCTATCAATCCTTGTTCCTCCTAAGTTTATCTTCTAGCTAACTAATAATTAAACTCATCTTTATAACCTCCCTTCTTGATCTACAATTATATCAATTTTAGATGAGTTTTAGAACTAAATTTATCATTTAATATTGGTTTTTTAAATATATATATAACCTTATCTCACCTACATTAAATTTGTGAAAAAAATTACTCCATCTTTAGTCATCTTTGTGGTCATTTTACATAGTTTTGGAGGAGGGGGTCCACTAGATCAACAACATAGTCTTTGTTATCAGTAGATCAGCTAACCATAGTACAATTATGTTTTTATCTAGTATTGTTTCCTTATTTTTAGATTAATTTTTATACCATTATTTTTTTATACATTTACTATATTTACATTGAGCATAGGATCTCGATTACTAAGGATATTTTACACAACAAACAATCTCTTACATTTGCTTGGTCATCACCATTTATTAGTTCAGGGTTTTCATTTTAATTTTATTTATTTTTTAGATTAAATTAGTTTTATTTAATTTTTAAAATATTTTCATATTCATAAAATCATATAAAACAAATATCTTCTCCTCTTTCTGTCCTTGCACAATCAGATAGTTTAGATTCATTGTTTCCAATTGCATGATATATTAGCTCAAGGAACGTAGTATTACATCACATTTAAGGTATATTATTTTAAATAAAATAATATTTAAATTAAATTATAATAGTTTATTTTAAAATTTTAACAAATATCCATACATAAAATAACTTTCACACATTCACACATAAGATATATAGGCAATTCAGACAATCAAAACCTAGCATACTAGATCTAGAATTTTGTTGTTGTGGGGTGAAATAATGATGTCTAAGGTCAATATATTTATAAAATAAGAATATTATAGTTTCATTAATTAATCCATAGGTCATTATATTTTCTATTCAAACACTCAAATATTTTCAAAACTAGTTTCTAGCTTGCAAATGTGGAGACAAATTTTCTTAATTCTTAGTAGTCTTATTTGCTAGGGTTTTATATATGTTTTTCCTTTTGAGTGTTAAAAAAATGTATATTTAATATTATAATATCACCTTATTTTCATAATAAAATAATAAAAAATTTATCTTAGTTCATTTAGATTGCATTGAATAAAGCATCTAAAACTTAGGAAAATTTAATAAAATCAGAACTTACATTTTTCCTTTAGAATTTTAGTTTTAACTTTACATGAATTTAAAACATCATAAAATAAAATAAAAAATAATCTCATTTAATTTACTTTCAGTATTCACTAATTTATTTATTTTATTATTTCATTTTCATCAAAGAGATTAGATCACTTTCTTTTATCAAACATTGTTAAAACAAAAATCAAACATGCATAAAAGCCTTATCAATATGAGCACAAGCCACAAAAATTTATTAAACATTAAAAACAAAAATTATGTCATTATAAAATCATCATTAAAATAATCTTTCATGACACTTCTAGAGCATCCTTACCTTATTAATGTAAGTCTTTTCCCTAGGGTTAAATCTCTTATTCTTCAAACTTACAAAGTTACATTAATGCCAAACTCAAATTAGGTGTATTCCATTCCACACATATTTAATACCTTATTTTTAAATATATATTTATGATAATTAACATATTCCCAATCCTTTGTTAGTCATTTCCCCCTAAAATTAAGTTCATTGATACATCATCAAAGCCTAGCTACCCACCTTCCATTTACTTTCATCTATAAAAATAACATCATCACCTTTTCATTTAATTTTTGTATGACATTTATTTGGAATATCCATATTGATACTATTAATAAAATTCCACTAGTAATACAACCTAATCATACCTACTTCATCATTCTTAGCATTAATCTGGAACTTCATTATCTTGTCATCACCAATATAGAATGACCTTGGAGTTATATCTCTTCCTAATTAGATGACCATAATGAACCCTATGATGTGACAAATATATTATAGTAATATCAAGATAATACATTACCACCCATTATCAAAAACCTTATTCCTCAAATCAGTTATCCTAATCCATAGATTCACCTGTCCATCTATCTGATACATTGACTATCTTAGCTAGACCTAAAGAAGTAAAGTACATATTTTAGCATGTTGATTTTAATGTGTATATAAATTAGTGAACTTGAAATGAAATTATTATTATTTTATGTTTCCCATTTTTTTTCTCTTATCTCTCTTTTCTTTTCCATCCCTATCCATCCTTCCATTTATGTTATGGGTATTTTTATGCCCCTTCAAATATGTATGGACATGATATAGGAGGATGTCTTAGCCTATAATGCTATAGGAGAAGTAAATTTTTTTTTGTTAAACCTTCCTTTATTAGTTGGAATAGTAATTATTCTAACCAAAACATAGAATACTAGTTTCATGATTGTCCCAACCCTAACTCACAAACTAGGTCTATGATATCAATCCATGAAGTATGACACATATCATATATTTCCAACAACCATAAAATTCTAACAACATGAATTTTACTAGTGGGAGAAGATCCACTCATAAAATTACAATTATACCCTTAGTTAGTTTTCAAAATATAAATGTGGAAATCTATACTATATCTAATCAATATATTGGATGAATATGTTATTTGGAGGATGAATTAAATATAATTAAAACAATTACACCCCACTTTAATAATAACAAAAATACCTCTAACCAACCCAAATAAAATGCATTAGTTCCCTTTAAATATTATACCACAAATCAGTCTCTCCATAATTACAAACCTCTTCTTATAGCTCCTCCCACAAAGGAGGTCCATCCACCCAACACCACTTCTACTCCTAATTAACTCATCTCTACCTTGGTGGGGTGCAATCACAATTTATATGAAACCAACTCTCTACATATCAAGGAATGGACTCTAAACCTCCTAACTAGGTTCATTATTCCTCCATACCTATCACAATAATGGATTACTATCCAAAAGAATAATAATACTACACACTTCTACCATACCAAAAATAATCCTCCACACTTCCACCACAACAACAAACCTACACACTTCTTCCTAACTATGTTTCTAACCAACATCTAGTGGATATTCTTACTCATTGAGTCCCTAATATGAACACTTCTTACATCCCTCCACCCTATCAAAATCCAAACCAAACCCTAATTGGAAGTGTGTTTACATACACTCCTCCCAATAATATGGTGGCCAATAATCCATAAACTTACATTCTTTTGAGTCATGTGCCACCCATATAAACTCCTCCTATACATGTATTTAACCCTCCTTAATATAATACTCTTCCTATATATAATCACATGTTCTCTAGATAATTATTTTCCAACATATTTTACGCCACCTTAACAATCACCCTCTTTTCCTTCTTGTAGTTATGAAGATAACCCTTATTCATATCCATGCCTTCAAACTTATTCTACCATGCCTTTAATGAACTTTGGTGCTATGGGACTTATGTTAAATATCTCAAATATCCCCTAAATCATAATATGTAATATGGTATTATAACATGTGCCCTACCTTAACTTCCTAAATTTAAAGGGGAGGTAAATCTAAATGTATATGTTAAAGCATATTCCACTATTACTAGGGAACTATAGCCTTGGGATGGGGTTATTGTGAAAATATTTCCCAAAATGCTAGAAATGGTTTCTATTTACTATTACTATCACCTCCATAAGGATTCTATCCATTCTTTTAGATAGATCATGGTCGAATTTATCAAATACTTTGATATGAACAGGTTGCATAAGGCTATAATTTGATAATTAATCCACATTAAACAAGAAAATAATTAATCCATTACCCATTTCATTACAATATGGAAGTAATTTCTATATTCCTCTGTTAGTACACCAATATGGATCAATGAGTGAATGTGATCTATTTTTGCACTCCCTTAAAAAGTAATTAATGGAATATGTCCAAAATTTCCCTTATTGATCCTAAAAATAATTACTAAGATCACTTTATGTATTGACCAAGTAGCCATGTATAGTGGCCACTGAACCTATGGATCCATTAGGTGTATAGTCACTCCTAACCAACACAATGGGGGTTTTTTAAATGTGAACCAAAATAATGTTAACAATAAAAGTCCTAAGATTCTCAATAAAAACTAGAACACCACTACCAATGCCATAACTAATCAAAATAACAAACCAAACCCTATAAACAACAACCAACCACAACCCATGAGTAATAATAACAAAAATAACAATGTGAGTATGAGGAAAAAAAATCCTCCCCTACCATTCATGTGGTTTATTTCAATCATCCTCCACCACACAACATGCAATACCAAAATTAAACTTAGAATTGGTTCAACAAGTTTACCACTTCCTACAATTCTAAAACCAACCATTTTATGAAGGGAACAACCAATAAAGGTTTGGTCAATAAGGACAAAATTAGATAACTAGGGAGTATGATCATAACATATATTACCTTTTTCATAGAGTAATCATACATGATACTCATACATGTAGGGAGTATAGAAAATTTCTTTAGAGACTCCCTAAATACCAAAGGAAAACAATTATTGACATATTCCTAAGGAATGCAAATGCAAACCCTCAAGATCTCCAAAATGGTTTAGTGACACCCCATAATGAAAACATGAAAATTTATTAAAACTATTTCCCAAATCACCAAATACACATCACCCAAAACTAGTCAAAAGGTAATCCATCAAACTAAACTATCCAATAAAATTAATCTCCCTTGGATGGAACTCATGATTCCAAAACTTATACTTTTATCTCAACCAACCCTAAAGTGGATCCCCAATTAGGACCCCAAGGGAATATTAGGATGATAGGGATTATGGAGTTATAAATAGAATAATAAGTAATTATTATCACTGGCATAAGGTAATATCAGCCCATAACTCCTCATCTTTCAAAAAATTTAGAACATGATGTCATTCCTAAACTTGTGGGAAATTATAACTTAGTTAAAAGTCTTATAAAGACATTTTATCTCATCTCCTTTATTGAATTTCTCAATAATTTGCCTACCCACTATTTAGCATTACTTGATGCCCTAGGGTTGGGACACCTATCTAGTGTTACACATCTACCTCAAGCCCATATCAATCATATAAATTTTGATACATTTACACTAGGGTAGGATTCGAGGGATGTTGGTTATTTATTCAACCTTAAAAGTATCCCTCCTAATTTTTATATGGCTAAGAGGAGAGATCCAACTTTACAAATACAAGTATCTATCAATAATTATTATGTGAAATGAGAAATGGTTGATGATAGGGTAGTGGTTAACATAACCCCCTTTCATTTCTATAGAATCTTAGTTATGGATAAACTAATTTTTTAATGACCCATAACACTCTTTAAAGCTAAAAAAATATCAAATCCACCTTCATAGGAACCATTGTGCTTCCCATCACCCCAGGTCCCAAGAATATGTTGATATAATTATATGTAATTATGAAGACACAAATTATAACATGATCTTGGGTCAGCCATGAATTTATTCCTAAGGAAACTAGGAGTGATTTGAATATTTTTCCATAACCTCTTATACACAATCCATCCTATAAATATATTTATAAAAAATGAGAGTGTTCTAACTTAGACCCAAGACTATGAGAATTCATTTAAGTCTATAAAATATTTTCTTATAGATCCACCAACTCATATTCCACCTAAGTCTAATCAACCCATCATCTTTTCATAAGAACAAATAAAGTGTCCATAGCTTGCATTTTATCTCGAGAGGATGATGATTATATAGAAAGAATTGCCTATTGCATTAGTTCAGTCCTCAATTATGAAATTTGGTATACTCAACTAGATAAGGAATGTCTAGTTATAGTCTTCTCTGTGAAATGATTGACACATTATATTCTCAATTAAGAGATGATGTTAATTATTAAATACTAGGCACTTTATACCTTTTTTAGTCAACCAACCTTATCTAAAAAATTTAGTCATTTCATCACATTATTGAGAAATTTTGAATAAATATACATCAACCAAAACTCCATCATGGTACAAATCATTTCTAATTAATTGGATAATTCCCCTTTGGATAGTGGTAAATTATTGACACTGACTTCCCTAATGAACTCATTTGTTACATTTATAAACTCACAATCACTTCTTCCCTATGGTATGTAGACATCATAAACTACTTGGTTAACCATGCTTATCTTGAGGATACCAATACTCAATAGAGGTGTTGTTTTTGAATCTTCATGGCTAAGTATATTATACTAAATATATTATTATATCAAATATATTTTTATGAAATGATACTTATATTCATAGACCAAGAAGAGTCAAATAAATTTTTGTATCATTTTCATAGTGGTGTTTGTAATGTCCATATTATTGGTCATGTAATTGCTCACAAGATCCACATGATGAGCTAATTTTGGCCCATGCTTGATCATGATGTTTTGGAATAGGTTAAAAAATGTCAAAAATGTAATAAATTCTCCCACAAGATCCATATTATTACTTAATCTCTTCAACCCAACATCACACCTTGGCCCTTTGTTACTTGGGGTCTTGATCTAATTGGAAAACTCTCTTTCACCTCTTTTGATGGCCATCACTTTATTAATATAGCCACTGAATATTTAACCAAGTGGGCATAATCCATGCATTTAACTATGGTCATCGGATCTATCATTACAAAACTAATATTGAATCAATTAATATATATATTTGGGGTCTTATAAGTCATTATTTATAATTTTGGATCCCCTATTAATAATACTAAGGTATGTGAATTGTACAATAAGTTTTTTATATATCACAACACTTCTTCCCTCGATTATCCTTAATATAGTGTTTAATCCAATGTGACCGAAAAAAAATTAAGTCAAAAATATAACAAGAGGGATTGGCACCTCTAGCTATATCCCACTTTTTGGGCCTATAAAATGAGTATTCGCACACCTATAAGGGAAATACCTTATTCCATAGTATTTGGTATAGATGTTTTCTTACCTTTGGAACTAAAAATCCAATCCTTTTCATTTCCCTCTATATCCTCATAGATGAATAAGAGTATAGACATTGTTGTTTTTTTACAATTAGAAAGTTTAGAGTGGATTCAACTCAAGGCCACTCAAAATCATGAATCTCATGTAACTCATATATCCCATTATTATAGTAAGAATCTCAAATAACTCCTTATTTAATTTAGAGTACTCTTATTAATACTTAACATTAAGATTGATAAAAATAAAGGTGAAGGTTAAAAATTTAGACCCAATTGGTTAGGTGTGTATCTAGTGACAAAAGATTTTAAAATGGAGCCTTTCATTTCTATACTTTAAAGGGCAATGAGTCTGATGAATTTATAACCTATTTAAACTTAATCTTATTATATATAAATTCCATGTCTCCTAGATCCATCTTCATACTAAATAATTGTTATGTCACCATTTGTGTTATTTATACATTTCAATTATTTTTGTTAGATGACTATTTATCTATAAGTTCACTTCTTAAAACCTCATTATAGCATGTCATTTCACACTTTACTCATTAATCATTACTCTTTTACCCCTAATACTTTTATAATTATTATTTATTATAAGACTAATCCTTGTCCTTATGGGTACTATATACCCTATTTTTTTCTTGACATATTAGTTATTCTAGTCTAAAACCTAGTTTAGAAGCTTTATCATGTTAGATTATCCATTTTTTGGTTCTCTCTAAGATATATAACTAGCATGCTTCACCATATTATCTTATTCTCCTACTTGGTCTTTAGTGATGATCCCTTACAAATAAATGGTTGCATGGAGCCAAGGCCTAGAGATAAGAACTTTCCTTAAAAATAAAACAAATAAATAATAATGACAGAATACAAAGATAATCTAAGCCAAGCCAATAAATATGAGAAAAAAATTATACATATTTCCCTTTATTAACATGTGATGATGATCCCTTGAATCTTACTAGTTATGTGGGGTTAACATTAAGGGAAGATATCCTTACTCGCCTATGTTTAGCCTTGAGTAATGAGTCTTTACTTCCTCCTAGTCACATATAAACATAAGAGGATGCACCAATAATTAAAAAAATAAAAGAAATTTAAAAGTGTCCAAATTATAAATCTAAAAGAGTTTTCCTATAATTCCACGTAGAAAAGAGAACCCTTTCTTTTACCAATGTTTTCATGGTTTTCCATTACTTGATCTCAGTGTAAACAAAACTATTATTTTTCTCAACCTAAAAGTAAATAGAATCATCCCACAACCTATATAGAATAATATCACTATTTTTTCCATTGTGTTATCTCAAAAAGTTAAAATTTCTTTTTATTGTTTCCATGTATCCTATTCTCCCTTTCATTCCCTACTATAAATTGAGTGTCACTTGCCATATGACCAAAGTAATTAAGTGATTGCCTTAAAAATAATTATTAATGAATTTGTGTTTTTAAACCATTACATTCTTAAAATTTTATCCATTTTTTAAGCATCATAAATAAAATCATTTCCATAACATTTACCAAATCATATCCATGACATTTCAAACATTCCTAGACAATAGTGCATAAGTAAAAAAAACATTACAAAATTTTAAAAATGTTAAAAGGAACTGAAACCAAATGGAGCACATAGATAATCAAAATATATCAATAATAAATATATAATTAATTATAAGTCCATCACACTAGGAGGGAAAGTGAGGTCAAAATAAAAAAATACTATTAACATCTAAGTAGGTCATCTTGAAGTTAATCTTAACTACCCTATATGGGAGCCCCCCAAGGTAGAACATTATGGGATCCTACTCTATCTCCTATGAGACCTTCTTAATTTCAAGTATCAAAGGACCTTGCTATAACTCATGTGTCTCTAACTATTTTTAACAACTTGTGAGGCCTCTCCCCTTTGGTATGCCTTTTATATAATGCATGCCCACTCTTCACAACAACCAAATCAATTGAGGTCTTAAACTAAGCCTCTAATACTAAAATATACCACCCTCATCTATTCAATTCCAAATTTACATGATAATTGAGGGAAAAAATTCATCCCTTCTCATACCAATGGCCATAAGGAATAGGTCAAGATAGGTTCCTAGACCATAATTTACCATTTGGTTATAGAATTTGCACATCATCACACACACGCACACACACACACACACACACACACACACACACACACACACACACACACACACACACACACACACACACACACATGTTATATATAGAACATATAAATCATAAAACTAAAAGAGAATTGGAAAATTAAATTTCTTTGTAAAATTACCTAGATCCCCCTCCCTTTACTACTATCAATTTTTGTCAATCCTTTTCCCCTACCACTAACTATTTCCTAGTCACTACCACTATTATCAACTATTTTACAACCTCTAACCTACTATTATATCATGTCTATCATCCCCTCCTACTTCTACCTCATATTTTATAGCATTATCTCTTACTATAATGGCATGTTCCCCTCCTCCTCATATCCTAACTACAAGATCTCCTTAAATTAGTGTCCTTAGGATTAATGGTTGCCATCCTATTTAACCCAACTACGCATCCATAATCTCTATATTCCTATTTTTGGATCACATTTAGGATGGGAATGTTTACCTCATACTAAAAACCATGTTTTTTGGGGATTCTAGTTATAGGATATGGCTTCATCTACCCCCTCTTATCCCTAACTTGACTGGACATCTCACAAGCCATCAAAGTAATATCCTCATCCCCTCATATACCCCTAATCCTATAATAATGCAATAAGACCATGTATATTTTATTCATGATACCAAAAGCTCTAGAGAATATTTGAATGGAGGCTTATCCATCCATATGGTTTCCCTGATGGCCCATACATATCTAATCCTAACTCACCTATGGTAGAGAGTCATGTGCTCATAAGTCTAACTCTTCACTATATATGGGTGGATAAGGGATAGTTATCTTGATATGGATATCTTAAATAGGTGTATATATATTATAAAATACATCTTGTGCCTAACTATACCACTACCCATATTCCTCAATGTCCTAGACTCTAGGATTCAAGAAAGAGATAAATTATTTGGTGCCCTTTGACCAAACATGAGGAAAACACTCCAATTATGACCTTATGGATGGTGATAATATCTACCCCATCAACTGCATAAACCTCACCCCCTAATTAACACCCACATCAATTACCTTCCCATCATCAAAGTAGGTATCCATTAAAAGTGACATGACAACCTTATGCACTCAACTTCATGAGGGTTGGACAAGATAGCTAATGAAGAGATGATTGGGATGAGTAGGTATAGGTATTAGTTTTAGATGATAAAATAGGGTTTTATATTATTATAAGTGGAAAAGGATGCTCATGATAATACCATAAGATCTCTATTATGTCATGTTTTTCATTAAGATTGGCTAACTAATGGGAAACATAACTCCAAGGTCCCTTAGTGTTAGTGAGGATGATATATCAAAGTTCTTGATTGAAGTTAGAGATGATGAAATATGTATAGTTAGGTTGGATGACTTCAGGGATATGATCAAATATTTTAGGTTGTCTAGTCAATGCCATACACAAAGGAAAATGAAAATATGATGAGGCTAGTCCTGAGGAGAAAGAAGAATGATGGGGGTATAGAGTTGAATATCACTATACTAGTGATCTAACATATGAATGGGAACAATGATAGGCTTCACTTACACGTTCTATTTCTCATGAAGGATGTTGAGTTGGTAAATTATCAAATTAGGAATGAGATCTAAATATAAACCTTTATTCTAATTTCAGCCTTGATTTCACTCTAAACATTACTACCAAGTAGAACATATCTAACCCTAAGAAATATATCAACTCTAATGAGGTATGGAAAGATACCAAATCTAATGAGGTATGGATGCTCTATAAGTGTCATTAAAGTTAAAAAGATAATTATGTGATTTTTTACTTAAGCATATAGCATTTATGGTAAATATTATGAAATAGGTACTTCATTTTATATATGCATAGGATCAAGGTTTAGGCTTGTACTTATCTTGACAAGGCTTAGATGGTTGTATTTTTTGGTGTTTTTGATAATATTTTATAAAGAAATCAAACTTATTCTAATTTTTTATAATAATATTATGCTACAATAATTAAATGACAAGATTAAATTAAATTAAATTAAGTTTTATTGTTTTTTTTCTTTTTAAAATATATTTTTATGCATTCAACACTAAAACTAAATTCTAGGCTAAGTATGCAAATATTGATTTTACTCTTTTCTATCTTGATGTAAGATTTTACCTATATGAAAGATAAATTAAACTTTTATTTTTATTTTTATTTTTATAATATAAATAAATGAAATTATTATTCAATTAAAACTTTCTAACATGCAAAACACAAATCAGATCTAGACCCTAGAGTATACAACTAACAAGTATTTAGAAATTATTTTGCAAATGCAAGTTAGAAAACTAGTGTTTTTAGAGTTTTAAATGATTTTTTTAAATTTATATGATATAATATGAAATTAATTTGAAATAAAATTTCTGATTTTATTATTTTATAAAGCATTATTTTCTTATGCAAATGAATAAAATCAGATCTAAAGTGCAAACTTTTCTTTGCCTAGGTTTTCTAGATTTTCCTAAGTTGTTTTTGTGTGGGATTGTTTGTGAATTTAATTTTCTTATATAACTAAAAGTGAATTTTTATATATGGTTTTATTTATTTATTTAATTTATTTATCCTAACCTTGGTTTTGATTTTAACTATGTGATTTTATAAATTTTAATATGCAAGTGTAAATAATGAAATCTAAACTATGTTTTTGGTGAAACAAAAAGGGATAAAAAGAGTTATTCCCTTTTTATTTTGTGTTTTATGAATATAAATTATAATATAATAAAAAATTATATAATATAATATAATAAATAATCAAAATTTAAATTTAAAACCCCCAACCTGATCAATGGTGAAGATAAAGTGAAAGCAAAATATTATTATAATGAGTATACTATCTTTAGGTATGTTAGCTCCTTATTTTCCCAATAATTATTTTTACAACTCTCACACAAGAGGATGATAAGAAAATAAATCAATATAAATAAATATCAAATAAAATATAAGTTTAACAATGGTTTTTTTGAACCAAGAAGACAAAGAACTGGTTGTTAATTTGTGGAGCAAGCTTGCATATAACAACATGAAGATGATCACAAAATGAAGTAGAGGCTCTTATAAAACTTGAATTATGTAGGATAGGGATATGTAAGACTCAAAATATTCAATATCTAATACAAATATTTGATCCATAAACTTAAGGAAGAAAAGATATGTGTAGAGGAAAAAAGAGGTTGCATGTGATAATTAACTAGGCTTGAACTAGTTTTAGAAGAGGTGAGAGAGATGAGATTTGATAAAAAAAAATTAGGGATGATTTGGGAAATATAAGACATGATAAAAATAAAAATAAACATTAAACATGATCAAAATCATTTAAAACACATTAAAATTGAAGTCTTAGATGTTAAATTTCAAAATGTACAAATGATGATGAAATCGTTGCCTTATGCAAGTGGAGAAGATGAAACCACCATTGTCAACATCGAAACCAAAAAGGTAATAGAATGAAAAAAAATGAAAATTTATAGGTTTAAAGGGGTCAAAAAGGTATAAAAGACAAAATGACTAAAATAACTTTAGGTTTGAGCATATATAGGCAAAAGTCATTATATCATCATTGAATTTTCTAGATATGTTGCACTATGTTGTTTTTAGGTATGTGCATATTTCCCCCTCAGGAGACATCTCATCATGAATTAGTGAAGGGTTTTTCCTGGGTAGTGGTGCATCGAAAGGAAAATGAGGGTTATAAACTTACCTTACCAATCTGGCATAGTGAATCTAATAGAGACACCATCCTGACCTACGAGCAAAGAATGGGAATGATTTAATATTTTAATGATAAAGTATAAAATGTTTTAATTAATTAAAACATGGAAAATTTTACTTACCATGTGTACGGGGGTGAGAATACTACTCAATTCATCATATTTGGGGTCTAAATTTGGGGCTGAAATGTTGTGAGCCTACAAAATTGAAAATAAGAAAAAACATGTCTTGCAATAGTGTTATGGGAAATAAAATTTTAAAATCATTAGTATTTGATAGGTTATGGGTTATTAAAGAGATTAATATGCCCTAAACATAATAAAATGCAATTTTGAAAATAAAATTACTAAAAATAATAAGTTTTTGAAATATGATGGCTAGCTAATTAGACTATATATTTGAAAACTTTCAAAAAATAGAGTTCATTTATGTAAATTGAGTTTTAATAATTTGGAGCTCTAGATTCATAGTGACATAATTGATCTAAAAAGTAGCCAAATATATGAGTATGAGAAAAGTATAGAAAAAATAGTAGTGATAGAAAGAGCATGGTATATACAAGTTAGTTATGTTGATTTTGACATTTTCCCCCCAATTTTGAAAAGTTAATCAAAAAATCTCTTAAATACATTAAACTTAGGAATTAGTTACATGAATGGAATTAGGGGGTTGTGTAGACTCGAGGTTAACTATTGGTGGATAAATGACTACCTATTGGACTAGGTAGGTATATATAATTTTTACCATATTTTATCATACACATATGGATATCACTCACCTATAGAGGCATATAGCTAGTTTAGAGTCTCAAGTGAAGACTCTATAGGAGGTGATTTGGGATAAAGTAGGTATGGCCTCTTCAAGCTAATAGATAAGGGGAGGGATAGTCTCCTAAGTAGGGATTAATAAGTAGCATCATAGGATCAAGAGCCATAGCCCATGTTATTCCTCATCATTATTAGCCTCTCACATGAGGAGAAGGAGCAAGATCCCTAGACACAACTTTTTAAGGTGGATAGTAGTAGCATACAATGGGACTCTAGGTCACTTATTGTACATGGATACCTATTTTTTGGATTTTTTAGATATTTAGACACATTTTACCTCTATGGATGTGATTATACTTGTAATTTTATGTACAAACTCAACATTGACATTGATATATAGAGATATACTTATGTTTATGACTTATCATGGTGTGTTATTATTTGTAATTTCCATGTTACTTTCTCAATTTATGCACCTTAGATGACTATACATGTGATAATGATATGAACATGCTTATATCCTTGAGATATGTAAATAGAATTTATGTAGATGAAAATTAAATGATTTTTTACTAGTGCATTAATGACTAATTTTTAAGTGATGATTAAGCTACTTTTTTCATACAATAAAATAACTTTAAACTTGTATAAATTAGTGAAAGGGAAATAAGATATATGGTGAACTAGTGAAAATAGAAAAACATGCATTAAAACTTTATAAGGACCAATAATGACCTAATCCTTATGATAAAAGTGAAATTTTTACTTCTTATCAACCCTATAAAACACTAAATTTATTGGATTCATCTAGAAGTAGCTATTCATGACATAATTGGTCAATTGAATAGTGTTCTCATTTCAATATAGAAATCTAGACAAAAAAATTGGAGATTTTCTTCCTATTTTTCTTCTTATTATTCTTATTCTTCTTTTGACACTTTATTATTTGAAAAATCTTTTTGATTTACTCTTCTTAGCCTCCTAAACCAAGTCTTGTGTGATGATGAAGACACATGGGATCAAAACCAAAGGCTAAATGTAGGCAACTAAGGACATCTCTCCCCAATGTTAATTGCACACAACTAGAGATATGTGAAGGCTCGTCACCAAGGATTTGAAAAGGGTGAGAGATTTGAAACTAACTTTATTTTCATGAGATTTTCAATTTTTATTCAATATCTTTTGTGTGTGTGTGTGTGTGTGTGTGTGAAATACACTAAATCAAAAGTCAAAATCTCATGCAAACCAAGTCAATTTCACCTATTTTGAAGGCCCTTACCCTTAACTCTTGGCCCCATGCATCTAGTAATATGAAAGGGCTCATCACAAAGGACCAATATAAGTGAGTAAAGTTACCTATTTTTTATCATGTTAGTGATTTTTCTTAGAGGGAACCATAAAGGGGGATTTTATCATATACAAGCTTCTAGACTAAGTTGTAGGATACATTTTTCTAAGTCTTTATAGAAGTATATGAGAAATAAATTTCATTATGATCATAATAAATAAGAAAAAACTATGTCATGTTAATTTTTAGAATGATTTCTAAGGGAATGGAGTGATAAGGAAAATGAAACTGAATGATATGTTGTATTCTTAAAGTTTTTTTCACATGAACTCATATCTAAACAACTATTAAATAAAATTACTAATATGTAAGACATCACAATGAAAATTTAATAAATATGTATAAAACTTTAAGGTTTAAATATTTAATAGACTACCTAAACTCTTTACCCTCAAATTGCACAACCAATAAGCTCCATTATTGAAGTCTTCAATCACCAAATATGGACCCAGCCAATTGAGTCTGAACTTACAAACTTCTCCCTTATTATTATTTATTATATTATCAAGTCTTAGGATAAGGTATATTAATTTTATAATATTCCCATGAAGATTATTATTGAATTTTTGGACCATACCATCCATGTAAGCAATGTGATTTTTTTAGCCATAAGTTAGTGTTCATTTAAGGTCTCTAGTTGTTTGAATTATGCACTTTTATACTATTTGTAATTGAGGTACCTTGAAGAGATACATGTAAGATAGGGATTTCAATTTTTAGGGTTAGAATAAATTCAAACCTAAATACAAGAGAATACAATGTTCCCCTATGGGAATAAGAATACTCATTCTATAGGCCCATAATGCAGGGTAGAGCTAAAGGTGTTAATGTCTTTTGTTATATTTAATAATTTTGACTAGGATTGAAATTAGAGTTTTTTTATGGATTAATCATGGTCATTGGCCTATGGATAATAAATAAAATATGTGTGGTGAGAGATAAAAAATTTATTACACAATTCACACATCTCTAGATTATTAAAAGGAGTCCCATTATCTATGATAATGACCTGTGGATCCAAAATCTACAAATGATCTAATTTAAGATAAACTTCACACTTATAAATATATAAATAGTGGTCAATGAAATATACTCTACCCACTTAGTGAAATACTTAGTGGTAGTAATAAGGAAGTGATGGATATCTAAAGAAGTATGGGAGAGCTTACCAACTAAGCCTAGCCCCCAAGTGGAGAAGGGCCATGGAGTGATAATGGGTTGAAGTGCCCTACAAGGAATATAAATATCATGGGGAAAATGTTAACACTTATCACATTTACTTACATATCCTATGGAATTGTATTCAATATTAGTCCTAAAACATAACATATTATGTATTTTCATGTGGTTACATGGCCACTAAAGTGTCCACCACAAACATTTTTGTGATGGTGAAAGAGGACCTTTCTAAATATGCTTCATTAACACATTAGTAACATGTTTAAATCTTTATGATATTTAACCTCCTCAATAATGATATATTTATACATAATAATTTTAAGGTGACACCTATGTTGCTTATTGGTGCCCTAGGGATAAGTGTGGTTAATTAAATAGTGTATCATATCATTATACCAAGGAGATGAGATGATTATAGGTTTCTCTACATAGAAGATAAGTTTAAAAAATTGGTATCAATGAGCTCACTAAATTATAAGGGGGAACATTCCAACTAAACAACAATAATATGTCCCTTAATGTACTTTTGTCTAATGTAGGTAAGATAAAATTCACTCAAAAACATGATGAAATGCCCAAATTTTTGTGAGAGGATTAGTTAGGTCATGAATGTACATATGGATTGTGATATCATTATGTCCCTTTTTTCTTGATTAATCATGTAATATCACAACCTCTTAGTTGCAAAGATAATGATCAAATAATCTATTTTTTCTTTCATATAATGAGTTTCATAATAAAAAAGAGTGTGGCTAATGAATTACATGGCTTGTTCCTTTCCATCATCATCTTATTAAACCAAAATATAGTTAAGGGATACATTATTATCATTTATGTAAATTATGAGGGGTTTATTAGGCTTAGGCACCATGAGTGTTGGGGGAGACATGAGAAAATATTTTACCACATTAAATGTCTCTTATAAATCCTTCATCCAAGTTAAACCACTCTTATTTTTTAGTAATTTTTTAATAATATGAACTAGTTAATTAATATTATGCATAAATATATGAATCACCCCTAAATTTTTTGAGGAATGATCTGATTCTTAATTCATTAATAAGGGTAACTTGTCTAGGATCACATGAATTTTATCTAAATCTATGTTAGTTTCACATTGGTAAATAATGTAACTAAGGATTTTTCCACTTGTGACTCCAACCACATATTTTTTTTGAGATTAAGAGTGACTTCATACTCAATGAGACATGCAATAATGGTATGTAAGACTTATAAGTGGTCATCCCTTCTTCTTGAGTTTCTAAGAAAACCATCAACATAAACCTTTACTAGCTTATGGATAAGATCACAGAAAATATGGGTCATGGCCCTCTAATATATTGTCCAAATATTTTAAGGAAAAAGGGAATACATAAAAATAATGTTCACCATGGTGTAGTAAAAGAGGTTTTTATTTAATCTTCTTCTAAAATTTGAATTTAGTTATATCTAAAGAAACCATCCATGAGGGATAGTAACTCATAACCTTTAGTAATATCAACTATAAAAACTATAGATAGAAGAGGGAAATCATCCTTAGTAAATTCTTTTTTCATATCATGGAAGTGAATACATCTCTTAATTTTTTCATTCTTCTTTATAAAGGGTATGATATTGGACATCCATTTATAATAATCAATGGGCTTTATGAACCTTAATTTTAATAGTTTGATGACATCTTATTTAACCATCAGTGAAACCTTGGGTTTGGTGGCCTAAGATTTTATTTTATTGGATTTTCATCATGCATGGTAACTAAGTTGTATATAACTACTTTAGGTTGGATACTTATCATATATGCATAGGAAAAAGTAACGGCTTTGGAATTTTTATTAAGAAACGTATTATGGTTTTCTATCTCTTAGGTTGAGAATAAAGACCCCATTTTGAGGATCCTATGGCTTTGTTTGGTACCTATGTTAATGTATATTATGTACTTAATTAGGTAAAAATTCTCTTTTTCAAATCAATATAGAGAAGGAAGAAGGTCAGGCTCTTCATTTGCAGCATCAAAGACGTTGAATTCTTTGTTAGAGGAAAGATAATATTTAATCTTATACTAAGAATCATATTAATCAGACCCAAGGGAAGGGATGGGATAAAAATTTAAATTAAATGCCCTTTTTATGGTATGATGAGGTAAGTTCATCATAGGATCATAGGAATTCTAAGATAGTCTCATCATTTACAGTGAATTCAAGTATGAGAGGAGTATTATATTTTATAATATAAGTAAGGCCTTGATAATTTGATGAACTTTAGACAAGAGGCTTGAACCTAATATATACCATGAAATTAGACTCATGTATTATTAGACAAGTGATAAAATGGTAATAATTAACCATAAAATCATCAAGTTGATTAATTTATCTAGGGATGTATTCTATCGAGACAAAATCAAAATCTGAAACTTTGCTTATGATGTTTTTATAACACTAAAGGTATTTGACTTTAGTCTAGTAGACTTATAAAACTTGGTTAGTCACTAATTAAAATCACCTTATATATTTATATTCTGAGCACCCATTATTTTTTCAATAAGTATCCCTAACAATAAGGATTAACATTTTCCCCCATTTCTTGTGCATTCATAATCTAGTTTAAATCAAAGGGCATGATCCTTCCTATAGTAGATATAAGGATGAATCATATCATTGTGCTAAGATGAAATTTATCCCCATCATAGTAGAGGGTCTATTGATCATTCATGAATAAATAGTCATCATCCTACTTAGGGAGCATTTCTTGGTCTTTCAGGGTCTCAACCATTTAAATGTCAAATATGTTGGCTAATCCCTCTCGAGTTTTTGGGTCTTGAGATTTAGAGAGGTCATATTTTCCAATATATGAGGATTGAAGGGGAGTGTGATGGGTTGATACTTTTATAGGATATTGATAATATTATTCATATACTTGGTCAAGATAGAATCACTATCAAAAGGATTTTAGTACTCACCTTTTTCTATTATTTTAACCCTTTTATCTTTAGGTTTTTAATTTTATGTGAGTTTTGGGATTTTATACCACTCTTTAAGAGAACTACCTTGGGTTTTTTGGCTTTTTGACTTCAACCAAATGTAGTTGTTTCACCACACCATTAGTTGGAAAGTGATAATCAATGTACAACACTTTTTGTTTTACATGGTCTCTTGAAGGATGTCAAAGGGCTTAGGGTCATCTTGAGAAATGATCTTGGGACACAAAGTAGAATAGAATCATGATGGACCATATCAAGGTATAATTGAGTCTCTCACATCCAAAGTGACCATGTAAAGAGAGTTTTGGTTGATGATGTTGTAGTTTGTATGCTTATCAATTACACAAAATTATGTCAACATAATCTTGGGACCCAAAATGACTAGAATCACAATGGTCCATATTGATGACTAAATATGTATCACAAGGTGCTTAGAGTGTTTAAGAAACACTTCTAATTTTAGAATCCAAAGAATTCAGAGCATGAGTTTTAGTTTGTGATAATCTTATTATCTATGATGGAATAGAGGCAGAATAAATGATTGTTTCACAATGTTTATAATATTTGGTGCTTGGGAACCACCATGGACTATAAATATTTGAAAATAAGAAAATGTTATATGTTAATTAAGGTGAATTATGCTTAATATTAAGTCTATATCTAAATTAAGATGGACATATGCAATGAATCTTTAATCTAAAGTGAATTGGTTAAAAAAGAAGCAAAAGGAAGGGTAGGGAAGAGAGAAAATAAGTTATTATTGATCTTCATTCTAAACATCATGGCAAAGTTCAAATATCATCTAGACATGTTATTAAAACTAATATATGATACTAAATATCTTAAACTTGAATCTTACCACATATTAGGAAAACTTATAAGGAATGTGAAAAATAATGTAAATAAGAACCAAGCTTACTTTAAAGATTTACCCCTATAGGTAGATAGTTGATGCACCTATACAAATATAGAGAAAATAAAGTGAAGTAAACTATAGAACCTTCATTTATCCCAACATAAGCATAATTTAAAAATTATGCATTTAAGGTACACACCAAGAGTCTATAAGAACTATTCAAACCTAGAATTCAAAATAAATAAGTGAGAGAAAAGCCATAAAATAGTTCACATAAACAAAACGAGATAAGATTTTTAGAATTCTCTACTTTCTTTAGTTGATCAAAGTTTACACTAGCTTTAGCTCAAAAACTCCCCCCATTATAATTGGAAATAATCTCTTTTATATAATGCATGGGAGTATGTCAGTCAGTCACATCAAATTACAAGTGTACAAGTGTAAGTACAGCTATCCATTTTTACCAAAGTTTTAGAATACACTAGACTTTCCAAAATGGATTGAGCTAAAGGAAAATGTGCTTACAAGTTGCATATGCCTTTACAAAAGAATATTCTATTTTCAAAATTACAAATCTACATAAAAGAATATTCCTAACTTTTTGGACCCTTTATTGATGAATTCCCCTATTTCTACTTAAGAAGTCTTATTTCCTTCTGATGTTTTTCATCAATAAGCTTAAAATTAACTATGGGTTCTAGGAAGAGATTATCTTCTTGATCAGCTAGGTCTCCAAGATCCCCGTGATTTCTATCCAAGGAGTATTTAATGTTCTTTGCCTAAAAAATCTTTTCTTTTATTGTTATGACAATATCTATGATCTTGTTGTTGTCAATCCTAGACTCTACCATTAGGTGATTAAGCCTTTGGATACTATATCTTTACATCCTAATGCATTTTGTCTCACCTTTGTTGACTTTAGGGAGTCAAACATATCATATAAATATGATTCAAACATCTTAATCATGGCATCAAGAATTGACAAAACAACTTGCCTTTCCAAATTCTCCTTTTGCTATTGTAAATTGTCCCTTTGTTATTGCAAAACTTTGATGGCATCATGTAACTAAGATGATTGTTCTTGAGCCAATTAAAGCACATTTTCCTCAAATATGTAGTTTCACCCTATCTCTACCCTTCAAAAGGAGTTAAGCCAATAAATGGTTCCACTTTCTAAAAAGTGAATTCTTCCCCTCCAACCAAGGCTTTCTTTTGAGTGACTCTTTTCAATCTAGCTATTTTTGGGTCAAACCTAATGCCAATTGTTTATTTAATTACTTTTTGAGGAGTTAAGACCTACACTTGTGTACCTAAAGTTCTAGGAGTAACTATCTATCTTTCCTTATCTTATGTTGCAATGCCATAATCTAGGGCTTGAGTTCATCATGGATAGTGATGTTGATTTATTTAGTAATGGCCCATGAAAGGTGTAGAGTAGGGAATTTATACAACTTGCCATTTATGAAATAATATATAATGGAAGGATAATAAATTGGGTTATCCCCACAAAAAATGTTGATCTCACTCAAAGGATAAGTGAAGGCCAACTTGGGTTTATTACCACTTAATGGGACCAAGGATAGCTCAACTTTTCTTTTGGGTTGGGTTGCAATAGGGACAAAGTAAAAAGCTACTTCCTTCCCCTTATCTTCCCTTATCTCTTTAGTTTGAGATTATTCTTCATTATATTCATAGGCATTAGCTAACATCTTCAAAGCACCCTCTACTATCTCCTTGGGGTCTAATTCTATTATATTAATCTCCTTAATTGGATGTCCTATTTCTTTAGGATATGCTAAAAATGACACCATCTCATTTGGCCTTATTTCTTTATGCCTTTATTAAAATTATGTTCAAATATATTGTTTTTTTGTTTTTATTTATGATGAAGGCCTATAAGATTGACCTAGTACCAAATGGCATTTCTTCGGCTTCATCTGCCATATGTCATCACTTGGTTTTTTGTCTCATAACAATCTAACCTTTGGCTTAATGTTATATTTCTTTAATCTTTCCAATACTTCAATGAATGAAGAATATTTATTGTACATGTAGTCATAAGGAATAAGTAGGTGATCATATGTCATACTAATTCCTTATAACTTCAAATGTTTTATTACTTTATCATTTGGGTCCCATTGTCTCATTTCATTATGCTAGAATCCAAAAGAGCTCCTATGCCTATAAGCAAATTTTATATTGTCCTATTACTAAAACATAGTCTAACCAATGGTTAAGGGGAAGGTGTGGAGTAATCCTTTCTTCTTAGTTTTATAGAAACCATCTATACCATATCATATTTAAAATGCAATTTATTGCTTAGCTAGCTTGTTGGGTACATGGACTGCTAACCTAAGTGGAGTGAATTGACTCCCTTTAATCCTAATTATAGTACAATCCAAATATAGCCAAATTTTTCCAATGAATTCAACATATTTCTTGATTAGAGGGTTAACCCTCATCATGGGGATCCCTATGATATCCTCAACCTAGGATGGATAGACACAATCACATAGGAATTGCATATGGTCCCTATACTTAAATATATATGCAATTTCAAGTAGTATTTAAAGACTATTTATTTCGCATCAAGTGACCATTATTTAATGTTGGGAACTTTGGTGGTAGATAACAGGGCATCCAATAGATATGAGATCATATAAAATTGACCCATAATCTTATTTTTAATTCTAGAGAACTTCCTGCTCAAACAAGAGTTGATGACTTCACCAAGGGGAAGTGTTTTCTCTTTTTTAACCATACAATAAACCAAAGGCACCTATATTTTATGCACATAAGTGGTGGTTATATTCCCACATATCCTATTTATTAGGATCACAATCATCTTGATCTTAGGTCTAAATTGGTTGATTGGGATGTTGCCACTGAGTTTAAAAACTATTTAGTTCTCAAAATATAGCCAAGGAGTTAGGGTGGTCTTCAAATCATTCTTCTTAGCCCACTCATTGATTATAGTCATGTCTACTTAGGGATTTGACAACTTACAATAGTTTTTAAATGCTATATGATAAATATAAACAACCTTCATAAAGATACATTCATGGACTAACATACCTTGATCAATTTTACAATGTTTGAAAATAAGAGCAATGACATCAATACAATGTAGTACCTCTAGTTTTGTTGTATCATAATGCAAACTTGTCATCTTAATGGAGACCAGGTCATAGTACATCCTTTTGATTGACACATTCCTTTCATCCTCCCTTGTGATAGTTGGTAGTTGCTCAATAGTCCAAAAATATTGGATCAGTTATTGTCTCCCATGTTCAAAGCTATAGTGTCAAATTATGTATATTTGAAGAGTCTACCTTATAAAATCTATGGTTAGATAAAGCTCTGTATCTTGTTATTTTTGGGCCAACATGACTGTGAGTTTAAAAAATTTATCACTAGTGGTCTACAATTCACCTTTAGATTGATTTTCACTTTCTCGGATGGCAATCAAACTCTCTCAAGATCGATTATGGTTAATTTGGGATCAAATTAGGGCCTTTGTGGACACTAGGGCTTTTTTTAAAGTCTTTTTGGAGCTTTAATGACAATATTTTTTGAACTTGAGCGAGTTTGTGCCTTAGATTTGATTTAGACCTTCACATTTATACCTTTTCTTTTCCAATCCCACAAAATCTTTGGTTTTATCACTTTCTACCTATGTGGCATCCAATTAGTAGTTTATTCATTAATGTTCAAAAACTAACCATTGCATTTTTAAAGATATACTTTTTCTCACTCTATTGGATCATTCTACATAGATCAATGTGAATCATTGATATCTATCCTGAGAGTTTCATGCCATTGGCCATAATTTATACTAGGCCCTAATTTTATGCCACTTGGTAGTCCCATGGGCATTTTGGGCTCTATATCCTATCAATATTGATAATTAATGTGCTTGTTCCACATGGTGATTCAACACTTTCTTAGGGCTCTATTAAAACTTTGACTTTGGTTATGCTCCATTCGATCGATCCCATCCAAGTGAATGTGAGTTGTAGATCTTGCAAAGATACATAATGTTTAAGTTACAGTTGGGATACATAAATAACTTAGGTTTAAAGACTTTAGACTATGGTTTTATTTTATATTAATAAACATTAAATAAACCTTAGTATAAAATATTTAAGCTAGGCTTAGAACAAGTAAAAGGGGACCCTGAATAATAAAGGGACACAATGTAAGGTTTTTTAACCCAAGGTTTTATCGTATTAAGAAACATGATAAAACTTTAGGTTGAAATCTCCAAGATAATTTTTATAACAATAAGACCCTGAATTTGTTAGATCAAGCCAATAAAATAACCAAAAGATCATGGGACATATATGGACCAAGCATAAGATTTTAGTCTAAGGTTTGGCCAAATGTTTATAAACATGACTAAATCTTAGGATAAGATTTAAGCTAAGTCTATGGTGTTTACAAGTTCTCCCATACAAATTTAAAATTAGTTAGAATGGATTTAAATAGATCCAATTAATCTATGATAGTTCAAAGGTTGATGAAAGATCAATTTTAACATTGAAGAATAAAACTTTGAGCATGTTTATTTTCCAAGTAAGATTGCATTGATCCTGTAACACAAAGAATAAACATGTTCATTCATTTAAGTGAGATTTGTTCTTGAGCTCAAATTTTGAATTTATCATGAACATCAATGATGGCCTCATGGATGTCAATTTATGGTCACATGGGTGTCAAAATTAAACTTGCATAGTTAACCATAGGGTCTAAAATTTAATGACATTGTGGATGTAAATGATGGAGCCATGAATGTCAATTCATGAATGTGAAGATGTCAAATTTAAGTCTCATGAAATAAAATAGGTCCCATAATAACTTTGAATTGATAAACATCATTTAATTGATCTTGAATGAGTAAATGTGGGTCATTTATTATGATCCAAGTAGTTAAACATGGTTGGTTCCTATAGTCATAAATAGATTAAGTGAGCTTAGGATGATATATAAATTATACCAAAGCATATACAAGTCCTCAAACTAAACCTTAAAATATAATAAGATAAGGACCCTTTGCATAATTAAATTCATAGTATAATGTTTTATCATAAGGTTTTATTATATTATTATAATTAAAACCTTAGGGTAAAGTCTTAGGCTAGGTCTATGTTATAATGAAAGTGACTCCTTTATATTTTGATTTTATTTTTGTAACATTAGATCATTAGTATCCTCTCAAATGCAGGTCATTGATCATAATCTGGGTGATTGAGTGGGATTAGTCCTATGGGTTAAAGTCTTAGGCATAGTGGGATCATCTCACTCCATCTGATCAAATTTGCCTGATTAAATGCAAGTCATTGATCCTACAAAGAAGCACATGGTTTAATTTAGGACTTAAATACATAAAATGACTTAGGTTAAAGTCTTAATACTAAGGTATTATTTATGTTAATAAATATGAGCTGGGCCTTAGAACTAAGATATTAGTCAATTTTTATGATGAGAGAGACCATGCAAACAATAAATTTGGACCAAGCTAGGAACATAATAAAATGAACCTACAAACATTAAAGTTAGACCATGATAAAATAAAAAAGAATGAGAGGCTCAGGACATAAAGAGACCAATTATATAATTTTTTAGGCTAAGGTTTGTTTGTGTTTAAAAACATAACTAAGACTTAGTATAAAATTTAAATTTAATTCCATGGCAATTTTAAAATGTTCCCATATAAATTATTCTCACCAATTTTTGAATTTGGTCCAAAATAACCTATGCTAGGGTTTCCTAAAGGAGAGTTTCCAAAAGATTTAAACATTCATTTATCTTGAATTCCTATAAACTAAAGGTTAGTAAAATCTTGAATAGGAATTAAACCATAAAAGTGAAGCATAATCCATTTAGTGAGGGTTTCATTAAACCTAAAACTTGAAATAAGAATATCCACTTTTAGTAATATTAGGCTAGATTAATTAGAGCCATGAACAAATAAACAAACCAATTCAAGGTGTGGATGATATTCAAATATAGACAATTTGTAAAACATGTTAATGATTTTTTGATCAAGTGAATGTTCAGTGTTAAGGTTTAAATTTGCACAATTTGACACAAGGGTTCCCATTTTTTAGAAATGGAGGTATGTTGACCTCAACAAATGGTGACTTCTAGGGTAAACATAGCAATATGTTAGATTTTAGAGGCTCTATTTTAAACAAATAACTATATTAATTATTCCACTTGATTAGTGTCATTATTAAGATTAGTTTATTATCAAAACAAGTCTTGTACCAACAAAATTAGGATCAAACATCAAAACATAGACATGTTGTGTGTGTGCTTTGATTCCACTTACTACTTGCCATGGCATTTAGGGAACAACTTATATATTTCATGAATTTAACCATTAGCATTGACTTACAACATGTTTGGATATCCATTAAGAACCATGCTTTAGCTCAAGGAAGATTTGGGCATTGCTCTACTACTATCTAGGCATCCATAGCCCTGTTAAAGATGCCTTTGGTTCTACTAAAGGTCTTACTCCACTTGAATCTAGGCATCTATAGCCATGATGGAGATTATTAGAATCACCTTTGCTTGGAAAACTTTTGATTTTCCAAGAATCTTTTGTTTTTGTATTTTTTTGAGATCGTTTTGAATTTCTATCAAAGGTTAGGAACTAGGTTAGCCAGACTTAGGGATGTAATCAAATGTTTGATCCTCAGACAATCACCTATGGTTGTAAATTTTTTCCAAATCAAAGTTTTTATTAAGTGCAAGCATGACTCTTTTAATAATTCAATATTTCATACCATATGTAAAATCCTTCTTCAACCCAAGCTTATATCAAAACAATGTTTAGACTTTATGAAACAATCAACCTATCCATTAATCCTTACAAGTTTCTCTAACTATAACATTAAGATCATATTTCAAACCCATGGTCAACATATGCTTAATATTCATACCTACATTTCTAAATTGTGGAGTTATCTAGTATTTAAGTTAACTTTGAGCCAAAATCTGTCCAAAATGACTTACTGAGAGTAAGAAATAAAGTAGAGAAAGCAAAAATACAAATAGAAAGAAAAAAATTAGAAAGCAAAGAAATAAACAAATATATACAAACATATGTATAAATAATGGATAGGAAGGAAAGAATAGAAAGAAATCAATCTAACCTACCTCCATTAACTCTAATTATTCTTATAATTTACTCCATAAAGGCCCTAGGGAGAGCAGTGGAAAAGTAGTGCTTAAGGTACTATCCATTGGTGGGCAGTGTGAACTCTGGTCTTTATAGGTCTTTCAATTTGAAGGTGTTGTTTCCAAGTGTCTCAATAATCTGATAGGGACCTATCAATAAAGGTATAAAATTACCATGTTTACCCTTAGGCTCATATGCCTTATCCTAAATAATAACTAAGTCTCCTTGCCTAAACACCTTTATCTTTGATCACTTCTCAAACCACCTTTTCACTGTGGTTTGGTACCTATTAAAATTAGCAAAATCCTCTTTTTGTGTATCTTCCATCTAGATAATATCAAGCAACCTTGACCTTTCCAATTTATTATCTTCCTCCATGTATTCTTGCATGAATTTATACATTATTAACATGAGGGTGATGGGGAAGATGGGCTCTTAGCCATATACCAAAAAGAATGGTGATGCCTTGAAAGCTTTCTTGATCCTTATCCTATCTACCCAAAGGGAATATTTGAGAAGTTTATGCCACATTATAGGCTTGTCTATTATAGACTTATTTATTTATTTTATCAATTTCTTATTGGTTGATTTGGATATGCCATTCCCTTGAGGATAATGGTTAGATGAGAACTTAAGAGTGATACTATTGTTAGATGCCCATTCGATCATCTCAAATGATATAAAAGTTGATCCATTATCACATACTAGAGAGACCAATGTTCCAAACCTATTACATATGTTTTCTTATATAAAAGTGATCACTTCTTTGGTCTTACACTACTTAGTGGCCACTACCTCAGTCCATCTAGTGCAGTAAGTAGTAGTAGTTAGATTATATTTATGACCTTCTAATGAATTGGGGTTGATCACCCCCATGAAATATAGTCCCCATTAGGTGAATGTCTTGTCAATCATCATTGGATATAATAACATGGCTACCTTGGGATCCTTAGTGTTGAATACTTGGCATGAATGGTACTACCTTACATGCTTTTGGGTGTCCCTAAAGATTGTGGTCCAATAGTAACCAACTCTAAGGATTTTATGAGCTATTGTCCTTTCAGATGGATTATTACTTCCTAGTTTCTCATGAAAAGTGATCATGATCTTAGTTGCTTCTTCTTTGGATACACATCTTAAGTAAATTCCTTTGAAGTTTTTTCTATATAACACCCCATATTTAATCAAGAAATGAGTTACCTTGAGTCTTAAGGCTCTGATTTGCTCCCTATCAACCTTGCAAGACAAGTGTCATTGATTAGTAGATGGATAGTAGGATCATACCAGTCATTGGATTGAAATATTTGTTATTCAACCTAAATGACACTTAACTTAGGGTTAGTATTGGAAATCAATTAAATTAATCCTTGGTACCTTACTAATTTTGTATTCTTCATTTCAATGTCATATTCTTGAAGCATAGACATCCACTTACCTCTCCTTTCTCCTAGTTCATTCTAACTTAGCATGAGCTTGGTAGTAGGGTCTAGTAACATTACATGTATCTTATTCCTAAGAATGTTTTGCCTAAATTTCTTCATTACCTTAAGTAATGCACATGCTTTATTATCAATTAAAAAATAATTTAACTCAGTATTTTTAAATTTTATGCTCATGAAAGAAATTGAATGGTCACATCCATGAAATTTTTGAGTTAAAACTATAGAAATAGTATGATTAGAAGCAAAGGAATAAAGGTAAAAATCTTTGGAGAAGTTTAGACTTATTAGTACTTGAGCTTATCTAATTGCCTCTTTGATGTCTTTAAAATCCTTCTTGGTTTCTTCATTCTAAGTGATTTTGACATCTTTCTTTAGAATATCATTCAATGGTTTTATAATTTTTACAGATCTATAAATAAACTTTCTTACAAAATTAATTTTGCCAAACAATGACTTCAGTTGTTTCCAACTATTAAGAGGCTTTACTTTTGATATAACATCTACTCTATCCAAATCTATAGAGATTCCTTACTTGGTGATAACATGCCCTAATATTTTTCCCTCAGTGACATAAAAAATACTTGTATTTAAGTTAAAATAAATCCCATACCTTCCACACCTTTCAAACACCTACTATAAATGCATAATATGGGCATCCCTATTCTTAGAAAAATAGTTAGATCATCCATGTATATAATAATGCATTGACCTACCAAACCTTGTAAATCATGATCCATGGCCCTTTGGACTATTTCCCCTACATTGATTATCCCAATTGGCATTCTTTTGTAAGTAAACATGCCCCACTTGGTAGTAAAAGTAGTCTTCATCATGTCTCCCTGATTTACTAGCATTTGGTTATACCCTAAAATCCATTAATAAAAGACATCATAGAAAAACTAGAAACACTTTGTATAACTTGGCCTAGAGAAGGCAAATGGTAGTTGTCCTTTGTATATGATTTATTTAGATTCTGAAAATCAATGCACAATCTTATTTCACAATTATTTTTCCTAGCTAGCACCAAATTGGTAACCCAGGTAGAGTGCTTAATGGGAAATACAATCTTGACATATAAAAAAAATTAACTTCTTTAAAAATCATAGGTTATAAAATAGGGTTGACAAGCCTCTACTTTTGTCTAAAAGGTTTTCAATTTTCCTTTAAGGGTATGACATGGGTGATGACTCTTAGATCAAAAATATTCAAATCATCATAAGACCATGTTATTATGTCCTTATATTTTGTCATCAAGTCTTTAGCATTTTCATTTTTAATGCTCGTATATGTTGTCCCAATATTAACTAATTGAGGTTCATCTTGGGGTCCAAGATCAATTATCTTGTAATCCTTCCCACTCACCTTGGGAATCATAGTGTTCTTAGCTAGTTTATCTTGATCAAATAACTTCACTAAGGCAATCATGCCTTTTGGAATTTTTTTGTCATTCAACTGAATGACTTTATTATCAAATCTATTTTCCTCTTCAAGAGTATTCTCATTGGCCTCATCTATGAAATGGGCCTCAAATATTCTTGAGTTGGTCATGAAATCTAGTATTTTTTGGTCACCATTAAAAACTTGTAGATGGTTTACATTATTTGGGATCAAGGGGTATGGAACCAACTCAATGCTAAAGTTCTAAGAGTCATGGTTTGTCATAATATTGGTTATAGCTAAGGCAAGCTCATTAACATCCTTGTTCTCCTCACTAAGGATGGAAATAATTTAGAAAACATCAAAAGATTATAGTAAAGCCCAAACTCTAAACTTATATCTCTTAAGATATGATAATTTACATTGATATTTACTCTTCACTTGATTGACTACAAGTTCTAAGTCACCATGAACCAAGAGTTATTTAACCTTATGCTTAATGGAAAATAGTAATCTTAAAATCAAATATTCATACTCGACAATATTACTTTTGAAAGGAAATTGAAGTCTATAAGTAGATTTTAGTTTTTTCCCAACATGATTAGTTAGAAAAATTCCTACTCTAGATCTAAACTTACACCTAACACCATCAAAAAGTAATTTCCAAATTCTAGGAAAAGCATGAGAAGTCTCAAAATTATGTACTTTAGAAGTATCTAGAGTATACACTCTTAATTAATAATCCATCATGTTAATCTCATCATAATACAACATGCTAACCCTTTCATTCACAACATTATACTTGATGATCATGTGATTCATTTGAGGCTCTCTTTCCACTCTGATCTAATTTAGGACTCCTTTTCATGGCAGCCATAAATGCAAATAGTTAGTGGACATATATCCATTCAAGGCCTTTATCAATCTATACTTAATAGTATCCCATAAGCATCACGTATGTCCACTACCTATATGTTAACAATTTATTGGACCCTTGGCTCAAAGGCAAGCTGTATATGAACATTTGACAATTCCCCAATTACTTTGACTCTAGACTTATCTAATTGAGTAACTACTCTATCATATTTAACAAGAGTCAAGCCAAGTTGTTTAAAAATAGCTACTAGCATAATATTTGTGGATGCACAAGAATCTAATAAACAATTATGTAAATTATTACCAAACATCCTAAAAGTAAGCAAGAAAGGTGGGCATTCTGTCTTATTTTTATACATAACAACATTGGCATTATTGGTTTTGGGTGGATTTCCAAGATTTTTTGATAAAGAATCCAATAATAGGTCTATTTTCTTAGTGATCTACATAAAATCATGTAATGTAATGTTAACCTTAATTTTCTTCATGCCTTCCATAATATTATACCCAGTCCTATTAGAAGAATTAGATACATCAGTATAGTGGTTAGAAGTACTTCCCTTTGGAGGCTTTGGGTTATTATCTAAGGTAGTATCTAGAGGAGTGCTAAAGTTTTTTGCAGGTGATAAATTAGTCAGGGATTGGTTCTTCTCCCTATTCCTTAGAGGGTAAGTCTTTTTTAGGAACTACTAAAAAGCATAGACTTCATAAATATCATCAGGTTCATTGTCTTCTTGGAAAGGGAAGTTAAACATCTCCACCATGAAGACTTGATCAGCCGATTTAGACCCTAATGTACCTACACCATTATCTTTATTAGGAACCACTTCAAACATATCTAACTCTTCTTGAGAGGCCTCAAAATCTTTACAAAATTCAATGTAGTTTATATCACTATGTCTAGAAGTGTAATGTACTCTATAATAATCAGGTGAAGCACTATAAATAAGATTTATATCCATTATTTTCTTATAAATATATACGTCATTATTCTTATTTATATTATAATTGTCATTATGTAATTTGTTAATGGGCGTATTGAACCTTTAGAAAGAAAAGTTCCTACCCAAGCTCTTTCCAGTATTACCAACTTGCTTTTGTAGCTGAAGAAAATTAGTGCTTAACTTTTGGACCATATTTAAGATAGATTCATTTTCATTTTTTGGTACCTTAGAATGATGAACCTAATTTTTATTAGTACCTTCAGTTGGTTCCAAGTCCTTTTGATCACTAAGATTAAATCTATTGGTAGTAGTGTTCAAGAATATCAAGTTCTAGGTAAGATGCGCATGACTTAATGTTAGTTGGTTCAAAGTTGGGATTTTGTTTAAATCAAACATGTTTTGATTATTATTTGGGAAGAAATTTAGGGTAGGAAAATGTGGGTTTACTTTAAGAATAAAGTAATCCATCTGACCTTGGGGCTATATCTAGTCATTAATAATCAAAGCTTCAACATAAAATAGAGCTAATGTGCTCATGGGTCTAAGATATCTCTTTATAAATATAGAAGTCATAGGATCTAAGGCATATTTATATATTTATAAGGATAAATCCTCGTCTAGTCTATAATGAGATATATTCTTACTAAACATCTTTTGGAACCTAGCATTGAAAGCTCTTATGGTTTAATTTGCATCTCTTTTACTATGGTGAATTACTGGTATAGGACACAAGGACTAATAATTTTACCAAAATGATCAATGAAAACACTGTTAAAATTAACCCAAATTGTAATGTAATTTTCAAGGAGATTTAGAAACCATTCATATGCAGCATCTTTAAAAGTGAAAGGAAATAGTCTACATGATACATCTTCATGAGTGACATTTAATAATCTCATAGCATCTTTGAATGAATTAATATTATCCTCAACCATTATAATGCTATTAGAACTAAATATTGGCAAATATTTCTTAGGGTTATGGGGGAGGTCATGTACCACACCTAGCATGTTGATGGGAGAGCCACCTAGCCAAGTTATACCTTGATTAGTATTGAATACACAAGCACCCTAGATTGGTTAAGTTGGCAAATACTTTGAAATTTTGTGCTTACCTTTGTCCCACCTGGATCTTCTTTGGACTTCTAATTCAAGTAGAGGTTCCCTAGTCTCTAAACATGAGCTTGTTTTGATTCTTAGTAATTCCATCTTGAGAATTTTGAATCTTGTTTGAAATACGATGTGTCAATCCTATCTTTGTAGAGAATAATTATTATAAATTCACATTAAGAAAATTTTGTAAAGATTCATATAAAGGATGACAAAATATGGTAATCTTTAATCAATTTAGCTTAAAGATGTATCCAAATACATAATTAAGATTGACCTTTACATGTTTTAAGCTCAGATGAACTGAATTGAGCAAAGTATCTAAAAATATTTGATCAAAATAGTTATTACTAACCTCAAACCTATTGGGTTCATAATTTTAAAGATATATCTACCACAATTTAACACATGTCTTCAAATAATGTTAATATTTATCTAAATAAGCATAAAGAATGGTTTGAAAATGTGAAGAGCACCAACCTTTACATGATTATGCTAAAAGAAACACAAATATGCAAAGAGTAAAGTGATCTTTAAACAAAATTCACAAAATCCAACAAAGATACTATAAATCTACAAAGAATTTGGTCCTCCTTCTAGCACCAATGAAGCTTGCCCTGTTAATACCTAAATATGTATCACAAGGTACTTAGAGTGTTTAATAAACACTTCTCATTTTAAAATTTAGAGCATGAGTTGCAAATTTGTGATAATCTTGTTATCTATGATGGAATAGAGGTAGAACAAATGACTGTTTCACAATATTTATAATATTTAGTGGTTGGAAGCCACCATGGTCAGTAATTCTTTGCAAATAAGAAGATTATCTATATTAATTAAGGTGAATTATGCTCAATTATAAGTCTAAATCTAAACTACGATGGACATATACAATGAAGCTTTAATATAAAGTGAATTGGTTAAAAAAGAAGTAAAAGGAAGGGTAGGGTAGAAAGAAAATAAGTTGCTATTGATCTTCATTCCAAAAATTATGACAAAGTTTAAATATCATATAGGCATGTACTTAAAACCAATGTATGATATGAAACATCTTAAACTCAAATATAGCCACACATAATAAATTCTAAGGAATGTGAAAAATGATGCAAATAAGAACCAAACTTACCTTAAATATTTACCACTATAAGAAAATAATTGATGCACATCTACAAATGCAAAGTAAACTAGATAACCTTTAATTATCCTATCATAAGCATAAGTTAATAATTCTACACTCAAGGTACACACCAAGAGTCTACAAGAGCTATTTAAATCTAGAATTCAGAAGATACAAGTGAGAGAGAAGCCATATAACAATTAACACATTAAAAAAAATGAGATAATCTTTTTAGAATTCTTTGCTTGCATTAGTTGCTCAAATTTTACACTAGTTTTATCTAAAAAACTCCCCATTTACAATTGATAATACTCCATTTTATATAATGTAAAGGAGTATGTTAGTTAGTCATATCAAATTATAAGTGTAAAAGTGTAAGGATAGTTGTCCTTTTTTACCAAAGATATAGAATACACTAGACTTTCCAAAATGGACTGACCTAAAGGAAAATGTGCTTACAAGTTGCACATGTATTTACAACAAAATATTCTATTTTCAATATTACAAAGCTCTATGAAAGAATATTCCTAACTTTGTGGATCATATGTTGATAAAGTCCTCTATTTATATTAAAGAATTATTATTGTCTTCTTATGTTTTTCATAAATAAGCTTTAAATTAACTATGGGTTCTAGGAATAACTCATCTTCTTGATCAGCTAGGTCTCTAAGGTCCTTGTTGTTTCTCTCCAAGGCTTATTATATGCTCCTTAACTTGTCAATATTTTATTCTACTATTAAGATCATATCCATGATCCTATCGTTGTTAGTCCCAAACTTGCCTTGGCTCTTGCTCTTTACATCATACATGACTAAGGTGGTCTTATGTTTGAATTCCTCATCTGTGATGAGACCCGTGAGGTTGAGCATTGTTGGTTCAGCAATCATGGTCCCAAGGAGTTATTCTATCCTACCTAGTAGATCTTTTTCATTCTTGAAGAGTATTTCTAATATGTTGGACCATGTTCTCAAACCTTTGATTTTATCCACAATCATTTCCACTACTATGTTGAGATGAGCTGGGTTGATGGTCTTGAAACTAGGGATTTGATCTTATGTTAAGATGTTGATCAAATATTTCATCTTATCCTTCAAACTCTACCATTAGGTGATTAAGCCTTTGGATACTATATTTTACCAACCCAATACATTTTTTCTTACCTTTGTTTACTTTAAGAAGTCAAACATATCATAGAAAGATGCTTCAAATATCTTGACCATGGCATCAGGAACTAAAAAAAAAACTTGACTTTCCAAATTCTACTTCTATTATTGCAGATTGTATTTTTGCTACTGCATGGCATATTATAACTAAGATGATTATGCTTGAGCCAATTTAAGCACATGTTCCTCAAATATGTGATTTTCACTAGGTCTTTTCCCTGTAACAAGAGTCAAGCCAACAAATGGTTCCAATTTCTAAAAAGTGGATTATTCTCCTCAAACTAAGGCTTTCTTCTTAGTCACTCTTTGCAATCCAACTATTATTGGGTCAAACCTAATGCCACCTACTAATTGAGTTACTTTTGGAGGATCTAGGGTATCCACTTGTGTGCTTGAATTTCTAAGAGCAACCATCTATCTTTCCTTATTTTATTTCTTGTAATGCCATAATATAGGGCTTGAGTTCATCATGGATAGTGATGTTGAATGATTTAGTAATGTCCCATAAAAGGTACAGAGTAGGGACTTTCTAAAAATTTACATATATGAAATACTCTAGAATGTAAGGGCCATCAATTGGGTTATCCTTACTAAAAAGGTTGATCTCACTCAAAGGATGAGTGAAGGTCAACTTGGGCTTCTTTCCACATAATGGGACCAAAGTTAGCTCAGCTTTTATTTTGGGTTAGGTTGCAATAGGGGCCAAGTCCAAAGCTACTTCCTTCCCCTTATCTTCCCTTGTCTCTCAATTTTTAGCTTCTTCTTCATCAGATTTATAGGCACTAACTATCATCTTTATAGCATCCTCCACTATCTCTTTAGGGTCCAATGTTATTGTATCAATCTCCTCAATTAGGTGTCCTATTTTTTATGGCTATGTTATAGATGGTGCCACCTCATCTAGACTTCTTTATGCAATCCTTTATTTAACTTATGTTCAAGGATCTTGTGTTTTTGTCTATGGTTATACTGAAGGCCCAAAAGATAGACCTAGTAACAAATGGTACTACTTGGGCCCCATCTACCATATGTCATCACTTGGTTTTTGGTCTCTTAACAATTTAGCCTTTGGTTTAACGTTATATTTCTTCAATTTTTCTAATACTTCAATGAATGAAGAAGCTTTAGTGTACATGCAATCATAAGGACTAAGTAGGTGATCATAGGTCATATTGATTCCTTTTAACTTCAAATGTTTCATTACTTTATCATTAGGGTCCCATTGTCTCAATTCATTATGCTAGAATCCAAAATAGCTCCTATGCCTAGAAGTAGCTTTTAGATTGTCCCATTATTAAACAGAGTCTGACCAATGGTTAAAGGGAAGGTGTGGAGTAAGGCTTTCTTTTTGGTTTATAAAAACCATGTATACTATAGCATATGTGTAATGAAATTTCTTTCTCAGCTAGCTTGTTGGGTACATGCACTAGTAGCCTAAGTGGAGTGCACTGAGTTCATTTAATCTTGGTCCCTATATTTGAATATATGAAAATTTGAGTAGTATTAGGAGATTGTTTATTTCCTATCAGGTGACCATTCTTTAATGTTGGGAACTTTGGTGGTAGATATAAGGGTGTCTAGTAGATATGACATCATATAAAATATACCCCTAGTCTTATATTTAATTCCAAATAACTACCTACTAAAACAAGTGCTGATGACTTCACCAAGGGAAGGGGTTTTCTCTCTTTCAACCATAAAATAAACAAAAGGCAGCCAGATTTTATCCACATAAGTGGTGGTTAGATTCCTACATAGCCTATTCATTAGTGTCATAATCATCCTAATCTAAGGTCTAAATTGGTTGATTGGGATGTTGCCACTAAGGTTAGAAGCTACTTGGTTCCTAGAATATAGCCAAGGAGTCAGGGTGGTCTTCAAATCATTATTCTTGGCCCACTCATTAATTGTAGTCATGTCTATTTGGGGCTTTGTCAACTTACAGTAGTTTTAAAATGTTATAGGATAAATATATGCAACCTTCCTAAAGCTATGTTCATGGACTAACATGCCCTAATCAATTTTACAATCTTTTAAAATAGGAGCAATGACATCAATACAATGTAGTACCTCTAATTTTGATGCATCATAATGTAGACTTGTAATCTAAATGGAGACCAAGTCATAGTAAATCCTTTTGATTGATGCATTCCTTTCATTCTCCCTCATGATGGTTAGCATATCTTCAATATTCCAAAAAATCATGGACCAATTATTGTCTCTCATATTCAAATCTATAAAAATAGATTTTACATCTTTGGAAAGTTTGCCTTCTAAATCTATGGTTAGATAGAGCTCTGTATCTTAGTGTTTTTAGGTCATCATGACTGTGGGTTTGAAAAATTACTTGATAGTGGTCTATAATTCACCTCTAAATCAATTTACACTTTCTCAAATGAAAATCAAACAGTCTTAGGATCAATTATGGTTAATTTGGGATTAAATTAGGGCCGTTGTGGATGCCAAGGATTTTTTGAAAGCCTTTTTTTATCGTTAATGGTGCTGGTTTTTTGAAATTGAGTGAGTTTGTGCCTTAGATTTGATTTGTACCTTTGAATTTATACCTTTACTTTTTTGAACCCACAAAATCTTTTCTTTTGTTGCTTTCTTCTTATGTGACATCAAATTGGTGCTTTCATAGCATTTTGCTCATTAATGTTCAAAAACTGACCATTTCCTTTTGAAATGTTTGCTTTGTCTCACTTTATTGGATCATTCTACATGGATCAACATGAATCATTTATCTTTATCTTGAGATTTTCATGCCATTGGCCACCATTTGTACTAGGCCCTAAACTTATGCCACTTGGTAATCCTATGGGAATTCTAGGATTTGTATCCTATTATTTTTGCTAGTTAATGCACTTATGCCATGTGGTGATTTTACACTTCCTTGGGGCTCTGTTGAAACTTTAACTTAGCTATTCTATGTTACATCGATCTCCTTCAAGTGAACACAAGCCATATATCTTGCAAAGATGCATAATGTTTATGTTAGGGTTAGGATACATAAATAACTTAGGTTTAAAGACTTTAGACTATGGTTTTATTTTGTGCTAATAAACATGAAATAAACCTTAGGCTCAAATATTTAAGCTAAATTTAGAACAAGTAAAAGGGTACCCTAAATAATAAATGGACCTAACGTAAGGTTTTTAAACCTAAGGTTTTATCATATTAATAAACATGATAAAAATTTAGGGTGAAAGATCCAAGCTAAGTTTTATAACAATAAGACCCTACATTTATTAGATTAAGCCAATAAAATAGACCAAAATATCATGGTGTTGGATGGTGAAGCCTGATCTTATTTTAATGCCTAGTTCCTGACAAGGTGGTGTGGGGGGTAAATGCCCCCCACTAGGGTTACCATGGGGGTAAAATATTATAATTTCATAGTTAATCTGGATTGTTTAATATTAGGTTTTAGATCGAATAGTAGAAATTAAGTTAGTGCATTTTTGTCCTTTGATATGAGGGTATTATAATTAGGCAGAATAGTGTGAGAATGAAGAGGATATTGTAATGGATGTATTATAGGTTTTTCCCTTATTTTTTTGGATTGAATAATAAGGATTGGTAGTTTCTATGTGGATGTAGCCCATATTGGGTGAACTAAATTAAATCTATGTCTCTATTCTATTATGTTTTATAAATTCTAATTATGTCTTTATTTCATTATTATTTCTCTACATTCTATATTTATACCACATGGGACATATATGGGCCAAGAATAATATTTTAGACTAAGGTTTGGTCAAATGTTTAAAAACATGACTAAATCTCACGATAATATTTAAGATAAGTCTTTGGTGTTTATAATTACTCCCATGTGAATTTAATCTTAGTTAGAATGGCTTCATATAGATCCAATTAGTCTATGATAGGTTAAAGGTAGATGAAAGATAGATTTTAACATTGAAGTACAAAACTTTGAGCATGTTTATTTTCTAAATGATATTCCATTGATCCTAAAACATGAAGAATAAACATGTTCATTCATTCAAGTGAGATTGGTTCTTGATTTTAAATTTTGATGGTCTCATATACGTCAATGATGGCCCCGTGAACATCAATTAATGATCATATGGGCATCAAAATTAAACTCACAAATTTAACCATAGGGGCTAAAATTTGATGGCCTCATGAATGTTAATAATGGCCCTCTAGACATCAATTAATGTTCATGAGGATGCCAAATTTAAGTCCCATGAAGTACAATAGTTCCCATAAGAACTTTGAATTGATATGCATCATATAATTAATCTTGCCTGAGTAAATGTGGGTCATTGATTATGGTCTGAGTAGTTAAACATGGTTGGCTCCTATATTCATAAATGGATTAAGTGAGCTTAGGATTATATATAAATTAGACCAAATCATATATAAGTCCTCAAAATAAGACTTAAAATGTTATAAGATAAGGACCCTTCACATAATTAAAGTCATAGTATAGGATTTTATCATAAGGTTTTATTATATTAATACAATTAAAACCTTAGGGTAAAGTCCTAGGCTAGGTCTATGTTATAATGAAAGGGACCCCCTTAGATTTTGATTTTGGTTTAACACCATTAGATCATTGATGTCTGCTCAAATGTGGGCCATTTATCATGATCCAAGTGATCTAGTGGGATTGGTTCTATGGGCTAAAGTCTTAGGCATATCGGGTTCATCCCATTTCATCTGATCAATTTTTATTGATTAAATGTGGGTTATTGATCTTACAAAGAAGCACATAGTTTAAGTTAGGACACAGAGACATAAAGGGACTTAGGTTAAATTCTTAGGACTAAGGTTTTGTTTATGTTAATAAACATGAAAGGGCCTTAGGACTAAGATATTAGTCTAAGTTTAAGATGAGATGGACCATGCAAATAATAAAGTTGGACCAAGCTAGGAACATAATAAAAGGACCCTATAAACATTAAAGTTAGACCATGATGAAATAAAAAAGAATGAGGGGATCGAGACATGAAGAGACCAAGTATATAATTTTTTAGGCTAAGGTTTGGTTGTGTTTAAAAACACACCCAAGCCTTATTATAAAAACTAAACTTAAGTTCATGCCAATTTTAAAATGTTCCTGCGTAAATTATTCCCACCAATTTTTGAATTTGGTCTAAAAGAAACCATGTTAGGGTTTCCTAAAGGAGTGTTTCCAAAAGCTTTAAACATGGATTTGTCTTGAATTCCTATAGACCAAAGGCTAGTAAAATCCTAAATAGGAATTAAACTATAAAAATGAAGCATAATTTATTCAATGAGGGTTCCATTAAACCTACAACTTGAAATAAAAAGATCCATCATTAGCAATATTAGGCTAGATTAACCAGATCCATGAATAAATGAACCAACCAAGTCAAGGTGCTGATGATCTTCAAATACATACAATGTGCAAAACATGTTAATGATTTTCTAATCAAGTGAATGTTCAGTGTTAAGTTTCAAAGTTGAATAATTTGACACAAGGGTCCCCATTTTTTTATAAATGAGGGTATGTTTACCTCAAAAGTCCCTTTCAAGGTAGATTTGAGGATACAATAGCCTCACAAAGTGTTTCTAGTAGTAGATAAATAGGTTTCTCCATAATTTATTTTTTAGAGAAATGAAAAGGGGACTATGTTGATAGTTACACCCATCATCAACCATCACTCTATTTACATAGTTGTTATAAATCCATAATTGTACATAGCATGTTAGATCCCCCTTTTTGTCATATCAAAATTTGGGGCTAGTATCTTAAGGTCAACTAAGTAACCATCATCTCTAGAGTTTTTTATAGGTGGGAACATGTCCAAATCAATGTTATTGATCTAATCCTAGGTGGTAGCATGACACTAGATACATGGACCAATCTCAAGGCATAAATTAATGTTGAATGATAGGATAAAGAGTTTTTGAGTGCGTCTAGGAAAGAGATGGTAAAATGCCTTTGTGAGGTCAGAAATTAGATCATAATTTCTAAAAAGCCTAAGCTTGGTGTCAGTATCCAATACATTTGGTAGGTATGGAGTTATAGGTTAATATTCTCTTATGTGAGTAATGATGTTCACATATTTTTCAATTTATATCTATACAACTCCTATCATGTGATTTTTCCCTTAAGCTCCGAATTGAGGATCTAAATCATGATTGGTTATGCTAGAGGTTGAGTTATCAATGTCATAAGTACCAGTCGATGGAGGTTTATTGGTTTGGCTACCTTGTGACTAGTTTTGAATGTTTCACTATTGATGGTTAGGAAATAGGTTCTGATAAATGTGCAAATTAGAATTCTAAGGTACCATGGGACTAGTTTTTTAACCTTTAGGGTTGGCATTATAATTCCCTAAGAACATGTCTCAAAATATTTGTCATTGGTCTTAGGGAGTCTTTAAATGAACTTTTTATAATCCTTGTAGGCATGAGTATCATGTCCAATGACTATATACAAAATGTAGTAGACATTTAGATCATAATCTTGAGGCCTTTTATTTTGGCTTTGTTTACTAAACCCTTATTGGTTGGTGTTTTGATAAAAGTGCTAATTTTGATTTGGGTCAGTGTTTAGAAACTTATTTTGAATTTGACTTTGATTTTGGTTTTTCCACTGCATGTTATAAGGTAGAGGGAATTTAAAGTCAACTACATGAATAGTAGGTGGATTATTTTGGTTCTCCATACTTGTATTGTTATTTTTTAAATTTATATTATTATTCATGGCCTAGGGTGGGTTGTTGTTAACTTAATTTACCCTTTTGGCCTGATTTGTGATGTCATATATGGTGGCATTATAGTTATTATTTATAACTTTTGGTATTTGATTGTTGGGGTTGTTCTAATTTTAATTTTGATAACTTCTATTATTCTTATTTGGAGCAAATCTTTATCCATTTAACCCATAAGGTTTTTGGTCAATTTCAATAGTTGTTTGATAAATTCTAAGATCACTCTCTAGTGCTTCTTCATAAGATATGTATGGGACCTTTTTCACCTCTTACCTCATCTCATTATTAAGGGAGTATAAAAAAATATCACATAGTTCCCTTTGATCAATGTGAGGCATACTAGTAGAATAATATAAGACTTGTTGCCATATTTTAATGAAAAGGGTAATTATTTCATTATGATCTTTCTTAATGTGAAAGAATTTTTGTATGCCAATATTGAGGATTTTGTTCATATTGAAGGATTTGACAAAATCAACCTTGAGTTGTAAAAATGAATGTATATATCCCTTTGGGATCTGATAATACCAATCAATGGAAATTACCTCAATGTGTTTAGGGAAAAAATCATAACTACCCGATCCCAAGTTAATATATCTCAAACAAAAATAACATATGGGCATTAGGATCTCCTTCTCCTTTGAATTTATTAATCTTAGGTAGGATACAAAGTAAAATATCTCCTCATATATTATGATCAAGGGACCCTTTCATATATTCAGTGCAGGTCCCCATAGTATTTAATTCTTCCAAAGGCATGGTGGGATGGGATTGAAGAGGGTGATTTGGATAATAAGTGGGTGGGAAACTATCAAAAAGAAAAAGAGGTTAATCAAGTGGGGTGTAATAAGCTAGAAAATAGTTTTCTAGATGGGTAGACTTGGAGTACATGTGATAATAAGGTGTCAGAGGATTAGATGAATGAGTGGGATGTGGTGCTTTGAAAATAAGAGTGTATGTAGGTAGTATATTGGTATCCACATAACTCAGAGGGATTTAAAGTAATAACATGCTGGTTACCACATTTTTAATGGGGATGTAGGTATAGACACTTTTATTAGGGTTTTGAATATGAGGTTTATATGATGGGTGACTTTTTGGAGTTACTGGATTGGGTTTGTCATGAGAAAGGATGTGTTAGGGATATTGGTTTGAAGAATAATTGGAAAGAGGTTGTTTATATGGATACATTAACAATTGGTAAATTACCACTAAAATAGGAATAGGGTATGAATGACCTCAGTTAGGAGGGTTAGTGGCCACCCCTTGATTCAAATAGGCTTGGTTACTATCTAAATATTGAATTCAACCCACCAAAGTTAAGATGATTTCATTTAGGGAATATGTAGTCATGGTTTTTGTGACCTCTTTAGTAGAAAGTTGAGGAAGTATGATTTGATGACCACCAATGAATTGGTGTGGGTTAGTTTTATTTGGAGTATCTATTGGGTGTTACTCATATGGGTTGAGAATGTTTTGATTGTTGTTATAAGGGTGAAAAGGCACCTATAGTCTACTTAGTCCATCTTATAGATTATGGATCCTATAAATGTATTGATTTTACTTCATTGTACTTTTAGTATATAGGGTTTGTAGACTAACTAGTGGTCTAGTTGAAACATGAGGATTATTCCCACTTCTACTAGTGAAGGACATGTTTTTAGAACTAGGGTCATTACTAACTATTTTAGATGGGTTTAGTACCTCGTAGAACATTATCCATACTCTAGACTAAGTTAAGGGGGTGGTTTTATATTTATTTTATGCATTTTGTGTGGAAGTGTTTTCATTCCAACTATGAAGGGAAGCTTCACCACCAAGTTGAAGGCTCCTTCTAAAGGTCTTAAATTCTATGGTTCTATCAAAGATGTATTGAGTAGCCATATTTAAGTGGTATGTCAATACCCACATAATATGGAAGAGAAATAAAAGTAGAGAAAAGAGAGAAAAAGAAGAATGTGTAAAAGGATATGACTTACATTAGATTTTCTAGATTTGTACACATGGAAAATAACATGCCAAATTTTTGTACTTAACTTCCCAAAGTCTGGCTGAGATAATTGATGAAGAAATGATTGGTATGAGTAGGTCTATGGATTAGGTAGATTTGGTTCAGTTGTTGGAATGGGGTTTTTGATGATATGAAGAAAAGGATACTCATGATGATATTATAATAGCTATGTTTTTCATGTTTCTTTTTGAGATTGGCTTACTAATGGGAAACATAACTCCAAGGTCCCTTAGTGTCATTGAAGATCATATATCATAATTCTAGTCAATTCTAGGGATGACGAACTGGATATAGTTAGGTCAGATGACTCTAGGGATGTAATCAAATATTTTAGATTGTCTAGTCAATTTATACATGAATGAAAATGAAAATATGATGAGGTTAGTCTTGAAGATAAATAAGAGTGATGGGGGTATAGACTTAAAGATTGTTGTATTGGTGACTTTGGATATGAATGGATTTAATGATAGGATTTATATGTATGTAATACTAATTTTCAAGGATGTTGATTTGTTCAATGATAAAATTGGTGATTGTAATGGAATGGAAAACCTATATTCTAAGTTCATCATTAATTCCACTCTGAACATTACTAGGGACATGAGATCTATCCATAGGAAAGTTACCAATTTTAATGAGTTATGGAGGCTCTAGAAGTGTCATGGAAGTTGAAAAAATAATGATGTGATTTGTTGATTAAGAATACAACTTTATTTTTAAATGGTATGAAAGAGATAATTCTTTTTTTAGATGTGTAGGAGCAAGGTTTGGGCTTGTACTTGTCTTGACAAGTCATAGATGATTGTGTGTTTTGGTATTTTTGATAATAATTTATAAATAAATTAAAATGATGCTAATTGTTGAAAATAAAATTAATTTTTAATGATTAAACAAAAAATTTAAACTAACTCAAGTGTTATTTTTTTAATATTTTCAAAGATATTTTGATTCATGCAACACTAAAATTGAATTCTAGGCTAAGTATGCAAATGTTGATTTTACTCTTTTCTAGATTGATGAAATATTTTACCTCCATGAAAGCTAAATGGAAATTTTATTTTTTCATATTTTTAAAATATAAAAAAATTAAACTATTATTTAATTAAAATTTTCTAACATACAAACATAAATCAAACCCAAACCCTAGATAGTACAACTTCCAAGTATTCAAAATTATTTTGCATATACAAGCTATAAAACTATTATTTTAGTTTTCAATGATTGTTTATAAACTTAAATGATCTAATATTAAGTTAATATTAAATAAAAATTTGAGACAACATTATTTTATTATTAAAATTAATAAAATCTTATCTAAGATTCAAAATTTTCTTTGTCTAGGTTTTCCATATTTTTATAAGTGGGTGTGTGTATGCTTATTTTTATTAAAGGTAAACATGGCATTTATAGGGGACCCTACACATAAAAAAGATAATAATAGTTATTTAAATAATAGATAATGCTATAAAACTTGAGAAAAATGGGATAATTAAACAAATAAAAAACATAAACAACCAAAACATAGTAGAATATCAACACAACAATAGCAACAAAAATTAACAATTAGTGTTCTTCCAATCCTTGGAAGCCTTGGTACATCCTTAAATAATGCTATTTATCTTCATTCCTATATTGTTGGAAAGTTTATCATCTTCATAATTAATATAAATGCCTTTATGCTCATTATTAGGTTATTCCTCTTATGTGTCATTATGTTTAGTATTAAATAACATAGATAAGTCCTTCATACTTTGCATGGAGTTGGTTATGGTAACCCTATTGTAACTCATAATAAGATTGATCTTATCTTTAAGGTAATTATACTCCCTCTTGATCCTATTCTATCAGTAAGAAAATCAACTTGGTAGTAAATTCCACCTTCTTCTCCTTGGTGTAATATAGACCATTATTCATATTAATTTTATTAATTTCTTGCTTCAAGTGAGAGTGATCCTTCATGAACCACCAAAGGAAGGCTTTGTGAAGATTTAAATCATCCCTAATTTGGTCTTGTTTTTCTTAATTTTTTATGGAATCAATTAAAGAGTCTAAATCTAGTTGGGAATGATTTTTATGGGAGGTCTCACTAATCATTTTACCATCTACATTGAGATTTTTTGCACCTTCTTTGAGATTCTATAGAATTTTATCGACATAATGAATTGGGTCTTCATTTTAATTATACTAAAAATAAGTTTCATCTAAATTATAAACATTTTTCTTCTTATTTAGAATCAGTTCATTGGTTTGAAATTCAACCCCATTCCCAACCAAGTTAATAGTCTAAGGGGACTACTTAACACCAACCTCCTTTCTAGGCTTAGTCTTGGAGTTACTTTTAAAAACCCTTTTAAATTTATAATTAGGGATAGACTTATTCAAACTTGTCTCAAAAATTAAATAAAGAGGAGTAGGATTTAGGCCATCAAAGAACTTATAAATGAGGAAAATCACCACTTGGTGTAGTGACACTCTTTTCTTACCCTTTTTGACATCCATCACTAAAATATATAGTGAATAGAGGATATAGAATTGAAGACTAATAGGAATATTGTGATGAATATAGTTTAAAATAGGAAAATGGTAGAAATTAACAACCATGAACTATCCATCGAATGTAACATACTTCATCACTTACTCAACCACATTATTATAAGGAATTAGAAAGTGCTCTCTTATGAAACCCTCTTGATAATTAGTTAAGCACTCATAAAAAACTAGAAATTTTGCCTTTTCCTCCTCAAATTCCTTGTTTAGTTTTATGTATTTGGTGTTTTAAATCTTAAGACCAGTCACCTTAGAGATAAGACCCTCTATAATTTCAATAGAAATATTCTTGATTTTGACCACTCTATCGACCCAATTTAACATAAATTTCTTGGGGAAATTTTTATAATATCCAATAATTTAATCAATGAAGGTTGTGAAGAATAAAATGTGAATAAAATTCCATAGCTTTAACATCTTTCTAATCTTGTCCACAAACAACATTCCACAACTCTGTCATATTTTTGATGAAAACTATGTGTATGCTTATTTGTGAATGTAATTTTTTTAAAGATGAAATTGAATATATATATATATATATATATATATATATGTGATTGTATTTATTTATTGAATTCAGTTATCCTACCCTTGGTTATGATGCAAATAATTTGATTGATAAATTTTAACATGCAAAGTAAACAATGAAATCTAAACTATGTTTTTAGTGCAAAAGGAAGGGAGGAAAAGAGTTCTTTTCTTTTTCTTTCATGTTTTTTGAATATGAATTATAATATAATAAATAAATTGAAATTGAAACCCATAGCCTAATCAATGGTGATGACCAAAGGAAGGAAAAACATTATTGTAATGAGTATACTATCCTCAGATATCTTATCTCCTTGTTTACTCAATCATGACCTTTAAAAATCTCAGAAAGAAGATAATAAGAAAATAAATAAAGAGAAACACAATATTAAATAAATGAGAAGTTGAACAATGGTTGGTTTGATCCATGAAGACAAAGAATTGGTTTTTGATTTGAGGATTTTCATATCCTAGCTTGTATATAACTACATGAAGATGATCACAAACTGAAGTAAAGGCTATTCCAAAAATCAAAATAGGTAGGCTAGCCCTCTGTAAGACTCAAAATAATAAATATATAGTACAAATATTGGATCCATAAACCTCCTAAACCTAACCCAATATCATGTTTATTTATATCATTATCAATTACATAAAATTGTGTCAACACAATATTGGTACCCAAAGTGACTATAATGATGATGGTCCATATCAAGGTAGACTTGAGTCTATAATATCTTCATAATGTGTTTCTAGTATTATAGAAATTAATTCCTTTATAACTTTTTTTTTGAGAAATGAAAAGTGGCCTATGTTAATAGTTTCACATTATCAAATCATAATCAACCATCACTCTCTTTACATAGTTGTTATAAATATATACTTAGAGGTATAAAGTTGGATCCCACCTTATTATCATCTCAACATCTATGGGTAGGATCCTAATGTAAAATAAGTAATAAACACATTTAGAGTTTTGACCAGGTGGGAACATGTCTAAATAATGTGATTGATCTAGACTTGGGTGGTAGCAAGACACTAGATAGGTAGACCAATCCCAATGCATCAATTAATATTGAATTATTCCATGATGTTTTTTGAGAAAGTCTAAAAAAGAGATGGGAAAATGTCTTTGTGAATTCAATAATTAGGTCATAATTTCCCATAGTCCTAAACTTGGTGTCAGTCTCCAAGACATTTGGTAAGTATGGAGTTATATGTTGATATTCTCTTATGTGAGTAATGATGTTTGTATATTATTCAATCTATAAATATATAACTCCTATTTGTTTCCATTAAGTTACTAATTTAGGATCCACATCATGATTGGTTATGCTAGAGGTTGAGGTATTGGTATCAAAAGTATCGACTGATAGAGGTTGGTCAGTGTGGATACTTTTTAACTAGCTTTGAATGTTTCACTAAGCATGGTCAGGAAATGGGTTCTAATATATGTGAAAATTAGCATTCTAAGATGCCACATAAATTTTTTTTTGAGTTTTAAGGTTGGCATTATAATTCCCTAAGAGCATGTCCACAAATATTTGTCATTCGTCTTCAGGGAATCTTTGAATGAAATTTATATATTCCCTATAAGCATGAGTATCATATCCAATGAATCTATAGAAAAGGTAATATACATTAGGATCATAATCATGAGTACTTTAATTTTGGCCTTTTTTATTGAACCCTTGTTGGTTGGTTTTTTGATATAAGTGTTAATTTTTATTTGGATTAGTTTTTAGAAATGTATTTTGATATTGACTCTAATTTTGGTTTTGCCACTAGGTATTACAAGGTAAAGGGAATTTAAAGTCAATCACATGAATAGTAGGTGGAGTATTTTGATTCCTCATAATTAAATTATTATTTTTTACATTTTTATTATTATTCATGGCCTGAGGTGGGTTGTTGTTAATTGGATTCACCCTTTTGGTTTGAATTGTAAGGTCATATATGGTGGAATTATAGTTTTTATTTATAAATTTTGGGCCTTGCTTATTGGTGTGGTTATCATTTGAAATTTGATAACCTCCATTATTTTGAGTTGGAAATTATATTCATATATTTAACTCATAAGGTTTTTTTCCATTGTCAATAGTCTCTTGATCAATTTTGAGATCACTCTCAAGTGCTTATTTATAAGATATGTATGGGACATTTTTCACATCTTGTCCATCTCCTTATTAAGGTATTTTGATCATATCTAAGACTTTGGCAAACTTATCCATGACTTGGCAAAAGGAATTTATATATCCATTAGGGAGATGATAATACCAATCAAGGGAAATTCCTTTAATGGTTTTGGTAAAAATACAACTACCTCATCCTAAGGCTAGCTCTTTCAAATAGCAATAGCATATATGCATTAGGATATCCTTTTCCTTTTAATTTATTAAGGTTAGTTAAGGGACACATTAAAATATCTCATCATATACTATGATCAAGTAGTCATTTCATATATTAATTTTAGCTCCCCATATTATTTAATTCTATCAAAGACATGGTGGGATGGGATTGAAGAGTGGTATTTGGATAAGAAGTGGATGAGAAATTGTTAGAAGAAAAAGGAGTTTGATCAGGTGGAGTGTAGTAATCCAAAAAATAGTTTTTAATCTGGGTGGACTTGGAGTACATATATTAGTAAGGTGGCATAGGACTATATGAATTAGTGGGATGTGTTTATTTAAAATAAGTGCATGTAGGTGGAAAATTTGTGGCCACATAACTCAGAGGGATGTAAGGTGGTAGTGTGCTATTCAACACATTTTTAGGAGGGGTGTAGTATAGACACTTCCAATAGGGTTTTGAATAGGAGGTTGATATGATGGTTTAATTTTGAGAGTTACCAGAGTTGGTTTCCATGAGTAAGTATGTACCTATGGATATTAGTTTAAGGCATAATTGGCAAGAGGTAACTTATATGGAAACAATGATGGTTGGTAATTTACCACACTAAAATAGGAATAGGGTATTAATGGCCTAGGTTGGGAGGTTTAGTGGTAACCCCTTGATTCAAATATGCTTGGTTGCTCTCTAAATCTTGAATTTAACCCATCAAAGTTGAGATGAGTTCATTCAGTGAAGATGGAGCAATGGTTCTGATGACTTCCTTAGTAACAAGTTTAGGAGGTATGATTTTATGACCACCAACAAATTTATTTGGGTTACACATTTGTGGATGAGAAATTGGTGTTGCTCATATGGTTTGAAAATGAACCTATAGTCTACTTATCCCATCTTCTAGATTATGGATCCTACCAATGTGATTGTACTTCACTGCACTTTTAGCATCTAAGGTTTGAAGACTAACTAGTGGTATAGTTGAAACATGAGGATTATTCCCACTTTCACTAGTAAAAGACATGTTTTTATAACCAAGGTGACTAATAGTAGTTTTAGATGGGTTTTGCACCTCATGGATCATTATCCATGCTCTATTCTATGAGTTAAATGGGATGTTTTGATCTTTAATTTATATATTTTGTGTGTAAACGTTTTTATTCCAACTATGGATGGAGGCTTCACCACCAATTTGAATTCTCTTTCTATAGTTCTCAAATTCTATGGTTATATGAAATATGTCTTGACTAGACATATGCAATGGGTATGTCAATACCCATAGACTATGGAAGAGAGAGAAGTGGAGAAAAAAGATAAAAAGTGGAATATGCAAAAATATATGCCTTTCAAGTCAAGTTCACTAGATTTATACACATGAAAAGAAACATTCCAACTTTATGTATTTAACTTCCCAAGATCTAATTGAGACAACCGATGAATAGATGATTGAGATGAGTAGGTCTAGGGATTAGGTAGATTAAGTTGAGGTATTAGAATTGGTTTTTGCATGATAGGGAATACATTATTCTCATGATGATACTATAATAATTTTATTTCATCATGTTTCTCATTGAGAATGGATAACTAATTAAAAACATAACTCCAAGGTCTCTCAATGTCATTGAAGATGATTTATCATCATTCTTGGTTGATTCTAGGGAAGAAAAAGTGGGTATAGTTATGTTGGATAACTCTAGGGATTTAATCAAATATTTTGTTTTTTTAATTCAATGTCTATATGAAGGAAAATGAAAATATGAAAATATAATTTTATTGAAGACCTCACATATGAATGGGTACAATGGTAGGATTTACCTATATTTAATCCTGATCATCAAGGATGTTGAGTTGATCAATGATAAAATGGGGAATGGGATTGGAATGGAAAACCTCTATTTTAAGTTCATCATTTATGCCACTCTAAACATTATTACAATGGACATGATATCTAACCCTAGGATAAATGTCATTTCTAATAAGGTATGGATGCTTTGGGAGTGTCATGGAAGGTGAAAAGATAATGATGTGATTTGTTGATTAAAGATAACATATTTTTTTATGAAATGTTATGAAATAGGTAATTCATTTTGTATGTGTGTAGGATAAAGGATTGGTCTTATACTCACCTTAAAAAGGCATAGGTGGTTGTATTTTTGGGTGTTTTTTTATAATATTTTGTAAAGAAATCAAAATTATGATAATTGTTGAGAATAAAATTAATTTGTAATGATTAAACAAAAATATGAAATTAAATTAAATTGAGTGATGTTTTTTTTTTTTTTTAAATATATTTTTATGCATGCAACACTAAAATTTAATTCTAAGCTAAGTATGCAAATGTTGATTTTACTATTTTAAAGTTTGATACAATATTTTACCTCCATGAAAGCTAAATGAAACTTTTAATTTTTATATTTTTCAAATATAAAATAAATTAAACTATTATGTAATTGAAATTTTATAACATGAAAACACAAATCAGATCCAAACACTAGATAGTACAACTTCCAAGTATTGAAAAAAATATTTTATGCATGCAAGCTATAAAACTAGTTCTTTGGAGATTTCAAATATTATTTGTAAACCTAAATGATCTAATATGAAATTAATTGTAAATCAAATATATTATTTTCTAATTTGAGACAACATTATTTTTTTATGCAAATGAATAAAATCATATCCAAGATACAAACTTTTCTTTGTGTAGGTTTTCCAAAATTTTCTAAGTGGGTGTGTATATGATTATTTGTGAATGTAATCTCATTATAAATATGAAATTATATTTCTATATATGGTTGAATTTATTTATTGAATTCAATTTTAATACCTTATGTTATGATGTAAATTATGTGCTTTGATAAATTTTAACATGCAATGTAAATAATGAAATATGAACTATGTTTTTGGTGCAAAAGAAAGGGAGGAGAAGATTTATCTTCTTTTTCATTTACATTAATATTAATTATAATCTAATAAAAAATAATCTAATATAATAGATAAATTGAAACTAAATTTGAAACCCCTAACCTGATCAATGTTGCTGACCAAAGGAAGGTAAAATATTATTGTAGTGAGTATACTATCCTCAGATATGATAGTTCCTTATTTTATCAATAATGAAATTTAGAACTCTCAAATAAGAGGATGATAATAAAATAAATCAATAGAAACACAATATTAAAGAAAACAAAATTTGAATAGTGGCTAGTTTGAATCATGATATTATTAATAATGATTGTATTAATAATCAAGTAAAGGAGATTTATGCTAGGGTGGGATACATAAAAAATGCTAAAATCCTAATTCAAGAAACATGTTGTTATTGTTCCTCCTCTCTCTACTTTGGTAGTGACACCAAAAACAACCAATTGATTTAACCTTATAAGGCTTTTACTATGAAAATCCTATGTTAGATTAAAGGGGCTGAGATGCCTAAATTAGTCAATTAAATATGTAATAATTATGTACTGATTTTTATGACATTTTTATTTGTTTAAATTTCCAATAATATTAATAAATAGGCATAAATAGAGACTTATCTTAAAATTGACTATCGTAGATGATTTGGGTTCTGAAAGTTGAGATCTGGGTAATAATTTATGTCATCAATAAGATTTTGGTGTTCATCTTTTCACTAGATAGTGGTGCCCAGTATGGATAGTATCACCATCTATGTGTAGTGTCCTCAATGTGGTGATAATTTCCCTTTTGTAGGATTATTATTATTTTCTAAGAGAACCTACACTTGTAGGCCATGTTCTTGCATGATCAAAATGTATAGTTTTATGTTGTACATAGAAAATTTGATTTTATGTGCAACCCCTAATATCCTTGAAAGTATAGCATGAGAAATAATTTTATGTGTTACTATGATGGATTAGACATCCTCAACACCCCATTATGTAGAGAGTTTCATACATACCAATACTCTGAAGAAATATCAAGCCTAATGTAGTTTTCCCACCTAGTGTTTGATGCAAGTGTAAGTGAATGCTAGAATGAGAGTGGCCTTAGATGCCTTGAATGTACTTGAGTTTTAAAATTATTGAAAACTAAGTTTAGGGTTACTATAGATGGTAGTATGTAGAAAGTATGGTAGAATAGGAATCAAATACCTTGATTTTGCACAACTTTGTCTTTAATTTGAATAACTTTTACATATATTTTCCATCTAGTCAATAAAGGTGGATTAGACTTGTATTTATAGGGTTGTGTTGCTTATGTGGATAATAAAATGAGATTAGGCCAACCTTAGGAGGGGAATATGTTTGAAAAATTATCTGTTGGGAAGATATAGGGATAAGGATAGTATTTCCTAGTTTAGGACACTATAGCCATATGGATATAGTGTTCTAAATGTGATGTTAATGTCCTCTTTATAGATTGATAAGAAAATTGGATTGGGGCTTGAGATGATAGTTCCAAGACTATGTTATGACTGGTTGTAGGTAATTATGGTCTGTTAAATGAGTGGAAAAGTAAGTCTAATGCCCAAGGTATTTTTATGGATAACCTAGGGATAGGTTAACTCAAACTATATTCTTAGCATCCAATTAACACTCTTAGGTGATTGCATTTGGCCCCCATTTATGCTAGTAATACAATAAATTAAAATGACTAGTATAAGGGAAAAAGAAGTGTACATGAACCTACCTTTGGAGTGATGCCTATTTATCTAAGTTTGAATATGGAAATATAGGTCTACATATTTGGAACATGATACAAATCAATGCCTTGCAATGAAACATTCAAAATAAAATCCTTACTTAAGAGATGATTAAAAGTAAAAGACTATGTTAAAATGAAATAACTGAGTAAAGATGAGTAAAGAGAGAGGAAAGGAATGATTACACCTCATTAGGTATGTGAACCAATGCATGAAACTACCAAAAACCTATGTGTTTGAATGTGTATAGTGATCATATCATTGAATAAATCAAATTAATTTGATGGATTTATCAATCCTCCTATGGGTGGCTTAATAACTCAATCTGGTTTTGACTCCATCATTGTCTACCCCTACTTAGTGGATCATCATCTCTATGAATAATTTAGATAAGACTATAAGTGTGTATAACCCTCTTATGTAGGTGTCTCAATAACTTAAGTAGGTCATGACTCTATTATATCCCCCTGTGTGAATTACATGTATCTACAATTGTACTACATAGAGTGCTAAAATATCTAATTGAGTAAATATAATTATGTATTCAACTTTGTGACCACTTAGGTATATTAAGTAGATTTGGGCCACTGACGAATGTCAACCACTATAGAGGGAGTAAGGCATAAATCTAGTGAAAACCTAGAATGTGATAGAAAGTGTATATAGCATATAAAATGACATAGAGTTTACCATTCCATATAATCAACCTATCTAAAGCTGAGTATATGGAAACGAATGTATCACACACATGCCCCCAATCTAGTATATAAGAATATTGAATCTAAATCAAGTATGTAATCGTTAAACCTATGTAATTGATCTAAATGTATGAGTGATCATGTTTCACATGATGCCCCAAATCTAAGCAACTAGTATGAATCTAAGCTAAAATGAATATATATGAGCTAACTATGAACATAAATACTGAACTTGTGACTATATTTATGTAAATATATACTATACTTGGTGTACTAGTCTAAATGATTTAGACTAACTTGAAACTGGGGCTACTAGATAGGAGTGCCCTATAATGGTCAATCATGTCATGTGGTGCTAGTGTCCTAATTTATGTGATAATGAATACCTAGTCTAAGTTTTGAGTGATCTAGATTGAATTCTAAATCTCTATTTTGTTATGTGTTAGACTTGACTCTAATATCTAAAACTAAACATATGTGTTGAAATCTATCTATGAAAAGTAATGTAGGATCTTGATCTCTTTAAAAAAACCTTATGAATTCCCCCTTTTTTGAGGGAAGTTGTGAAACTTATGTAAGAACTACCCTCTAAATAAGTATCTCTACAAAATGTGTTAGCTAGAGCATGTGAAAGATATTCTAATCTAATGTAAAACATAACATCATAATGTAAATGTATCTAAGCATAGTTAGGAAATGTTAGATGTATGTTGTAATCTAGCATTACACAAGGAAGTCAAGATAGATGTATTCAATGTATAACAATAAAATCTAAGTAACTACCTAGAGGGATGGGGTTTGATGTCCATCACAACTCCCAAGTAAGAAGGGTAGATACACGATATCCCTCATGGCATAAAAAATTAGTGTGTGTGTAACAATAAAATACAAGTGTCATGGTGTATAATCATACACAAATCAAACATATAAGCACATGAGGCACATAAAGGATAGGCCAAGGGGCCATAATACAAGGGACATGGGCATATGTCACTAAATTTGAAAATTAAGACATAAAAAGACATGTTCAATTATCCACATATGAAAATAATAAGAAATTTATCATAGATCCACATAGAAGGAAATGTTCAAATGTCTACATATATAAGTAAGAAATCACACACAAGGGATGTAGGCACATGTCCAAGGTATATACATAGATAAGTTACATATAATCCAAAGAAAAATGGCATATTAAAATGCCCTCAAATATGGAATAAGCATAGAAAACATAATCAAGTCTAATATAGGAACTAGAAATGAAAGCATGTATAACTTTGTAGTACAAACCTATGTAGATGCTAGTATGCATATATCCTGAGTTTAACTAGTGAGACTCAATAAAAAAATATAAGTAATGAGGAACAATGATTAACATCAAGATAAATTAATGCATAAATGGAATGTATATTATGTAAAGATAAAACTTGGTTATAGCAAATGTGTAGGAGATTCCCTTTAGTGGGAAGATGTATCAAATGTATAAACATGGATCTATATAAATGCCTCCAATGGGTAGATGATAGTTGATAAAGATCAGTGTAGTGGACTAAAGTCCTATCTATAATCTGTAATCACTCAAAAAGAACAAGTGAAGTATATGTGTATGATAAAAATAACTATACTAGGATAGATAACAATATGCAATATCTAGAAAGTAGTATAAATGTAAACATAAAAATGCATACAATCTGTAAGTTTTATGTTTTTGAAATATTTGAATGTTTTTGTATTTTGACATGTTATATTATTTTTGTGTTTTTTGAAAATAGTTTATGTACAATAAAAACAATATAAAATATGTACAAGGAGAAAGAGAGAAGAAAGGAAGTATGTACAAGAGTAGGAACAATAATAAAAAAAATGAGTCTCATAGAAGACTCACCATCACCATGACCTATGTTGAAGAGCAAAACTATGATCATGCATGTAGTGTAAAAGGGAAAAGGTTATCCTATGATATAGTGCATTTTATATTCTAAACCTGAAGCTACCTAAGTAGTGATGTTATGATGTTGTGGCACTAATTGTGAAGCCCTATGAATTGTAGGGGTCTTAAGGACCCATCTGGTAGAAGTAAAATCTATAGGTGCTATAGTTTCCCTATGTTGAGAACCCCTACACACTAATATAATTTATCTCATCATAAACTAAGTAGATGAAGGTCTTATAGAATCTATGACATATATTTTATGTAATGGTCTCTAGTAATGGTCTCTGAGGGAGAGTATGCATGTGTATAGACACTATATAAGTAGACATAGATTACTCTAAGGAATCTATTAAACATTTTGATGTATGAATATGAGTTATATTCTCTATATAACTAATAATTATGTAATATCTAGTAATGTTAGAACTATAACTGGTGTAGGTTCTATAGCTATAGCTAGAAATTGTGATAGAAATGCTTATGGGAGGGGAAAAGGATACTCATATGGGACACCATCAATCTTAACCACCTAGTTAGCATTTATATACTTAAGTCATTGGTGTAATATATATGGGATGGCTCAGATCTGATGTAACCATGGCCTACCAATAATATGTTGAATACACCCATAATAAGTACTACTAGGAATCGAGTGGCTATGTGTATTGGTCCCACCTATAATGAAAGCATAATCTCCCTAATGGAACTCTAAACATAGCCACTAAAATAATTACTTATTGTATCAATGGGGAATATATCACATTCTATGTATCCAAATTTTTATGAGTGTGATCGATAAATAAAAAAGGGTGGTTAGATCATATGTTAGCTTCATAATGAAAACAAACACACTAACATGCATAACATTATCTTTCCTAGTTTAAAGGGAGGATCATGGTGAAGAAACACAAATGAACAAAGCACAAATAAAAATGGAAATAACTCAAATAATTCCTTTCCAATTCCTTGAATGCTCCAAGAGTTTTCTTTGTTTGGATTGCTAAGATTATGCTCAAAAAGTCTTCATCAATGGGGCTTGGCTATCTCCATCTCCTATTGGCAGTATTCTTAGCTTATGATTTATCTTTGATATGGCTTGAAATGGATTGTCTTGGCTCAATTTTGTCATTATAACACTATGATTTACTTCATGCCCTAAATTCTGCATTATAACATTACTCTATCCAAGCTCTCTAAATGTAGAGGCAAATGTTTGTATTTATAAGTTTATAAAAGGGCTTGGAATGGGTTAAATCCTAACCTAGGTTTGATTAATTAACCCTAGTAGAGTTAAAATGTGTCCACACCTCATTATTAGCATGGAATATGTGTGCTTTGAGATATTTTGGATTTTGGACAACTCACAAAAGCTAATGATGAAAGCCTAGGATATTATTTGATTTTGAATTTTCATTTTTGTTAATCAATTTAATTATTCAAGGATGAATAAAATTAGGATTTACATGTTAATTAATCCTTTTTAGGCTTTTGAATATTTTCCAACTATTGATTTAATTGATTTGCGCATTTGCTCTATTTAATTGATTTTTGGGCGAAATGGATTTAATTACATGTTATGAATCCAAATTTGAGACATTTACAAATTTTTAGGCTATATGTTCAATGGTTGGTAATAATTAATCTAAATTTGAGTATGAATCCATTGGTGGCCACTTTTAGGTGTCTATAGTTTGCCCTATTTGGGAAGGTGTTGCAAGTTGTAAGCATAGTAATGTCTTTTCAAAGAATAAAAATGTTTTTTATTCTTATGAATTCAATGATAATGGATGAACTATAGGGTTTCCCATCAAGGGAGCAATTGGAAAAAGGGGTCAGTAAATGTTCCCTCAAAAGAAAGAAACAAGTGGACCAAATAGATGAAAACATAATCATTTTCCTAAATGTGGGTAAAATCATTGAGAGTGCAAGTGGGACTATGTATAATGGTTTGCCTAAAGGTGGTTATAAACATTATACCTTGATAGTGACAAATATGATATGATAACATAATGATTTACCCAAATGTGGTTATAATCATTGAGAATGTAGGTGGGATAGTGTATAATGGTTTGCCCAAAGGTAGTTATAAGCATTGTACCCCGATAGTGGCAAACATGTTATGATAGCACAATGATTTTCCCAAAGGAAGTTATAATCATTGAGAATGTAGGTGGGATGGTATATAATGATCTACCCATAGGTAGTTATAATCATTAATATCCTAATTATGGCAAACAAGCCCCTATTGGTAAAAAAAGTGAATTATTTGCCCAAAATTGGTGATAACATAATGATTTGTCTAAAGTTAGTTAAAATCATTGGGAATTCAAGTGGGATAGTATATAATTATATGCCCAAATGTAGTTATAATCATTAACCCTCAAATTGGTGATAACATAATGATTTTTCTAAAGGTAGTTAAAATCATTGAGAATTCAAGTGTGATAGTATATAATTATATGCCCAAAGGTGGTTATAATCATTAGATCCTGATAGTGGAAAATAATGATATGAAACGATGATCGAAAAATATGATGAGGATAAATTAATACAGAGGATAAAGATGAACTAGGTAACCTGCTAGTAGGGAGATGCTCATATGAACTAAAAAAAGTTGAAATTCTTTCATTATTTAATTACTCTATTTAGGATATGATTTGGATGAGGCCATGATTGTTGTTAGAGCTGGTGTTGAGGAGATATCGATGTTGCATTATTGTGTATAATTATTGAAGCTAATTTTTGATGAAGTATGTGATGGTAGGAATCATGATAGCACACCATGATTACTTGGTCAAAATATGCATAAGTACTAACTCTCGATATCTAATACTTAATTAAAAATAATGCACTAATGATAGAAATCATGATGATAATGTTGATGCATGAATATGGATGTATTCAAGAGTAAATTCATAAGAAATAAATGAATGAATGCACATAGACTAAATCAAGGCAACAATACTAAAAGTAAATAGATAATCACACAAAGAAATAAACAATTAATAGTTAATCTCAACATTAGTACAAATAACATAACACAAACTAGACAAATATTTACCCTAAAAAATAGGCGATAACTTAATAAAAAACAAGATGGGGGAATAAAATAAAAGAAAGGGGGTGGTTGAGTTGTCTCCATATGCACTAGGTAAGTGGGTGTTGCCTACATAGTTTCATGGATGTAATATCTAACAAAAACCTTAGGCAGAATGTGGTTCTCATAGGAAATGGGATAGAAGAAACATGATGAGAAAGAAAACATGATGGATGTGACAGAAGAATATAAATCAACTCACAAAATGGTGATAGCATGGGATAAAAAGGCCAAAAAGGATGGGGAAACTAAATGACAAGTAGTTTATTATGACTTAGTAATGGTTCCTAGAATCCTTAAGGTAAAGAAGTGGTCAATGTTTCTGGTTTTTATAAACAATTTTCAAATGTTTTTGGAATTTTAGAGTATCTCAACTCAATTTAGAATGATGAGATACTAAACAGTTCAATCTTTCAAAATTTCAAGAGCATTATGGAAAAGGGGGTATGAGTTGGCCTCAACAAGTATTGAACATGACCCACATATTCCTAAAATAGCCTAAAATCACAGTAGTTCCACCTGAAAATGAAGGAATATAACTAGTGTAACATCCATTTGAAACAAAATAGGCAAAGTTGGCATAGTATAACATAGGAATGGATAGTTGTTATGTCAAATAATAATAAACAAATATTTCCCCTGGTTTTCCCATAGGTGGTTATAACTAGGATAAAATGTATTAGATCAATGATACTAATTTGTCCATAGGCAGTTATAATTAGTAGCAAGATTGGTGAAACATTGATTTACCCATGTAGGTGGATATCATCAATCTCACATAAACAAACATGATTAGAATGGATAAGAAATGAAGGATGTAACTACCAAAACTTTTATCTTACTACTCAAAAATATGGCCTCTATCTAGAATTTTTGAAACCACTACTGAAACTGATCTGATTCTTCATACTAAAATCATGAAACCAGTGGATGAACTAAGATCAAATGGGGTAGGTAGGGTGTGATCAAAACATGCTAGTCAATAGAACAACTATGGTATAATGGTATAGTATTGTTTAGGATGATGATTGGATGAATTGGATGAATTGGTAAGAGTGTTTCCCCCAAGTGATAAGGTGAGGCAAAATGGTAGGGTATGAAATAATGGAAAAAGGAATGGCAAATGAAAATGACAATGTATATGGCAAATGAAAATGATATGGTACATGTTTTTGGCTAGGTTAAATGTTTTTGGTGTTACAATGATGTGGAAATGCATGTCTTGATCAAAAAATGACACAACTAGAATATTTATTCATGTACATTTCTAGCCCACACCTTGTCTAAATAGATTCTCTATCAAGAACCGGTTGCAAATCAGGATGCCAATGATATTACTGTGATCTTTATTGGTCATTGATTTTTTTCCTTCAAATGTCGATACAAGATATCTTTGTAGCCTTAAAAAAATGTGGCTAGGTATGGTAAATATGGATAAATGTTGAATGATAGGTTTGATTGGGAAATGGAATGGTTGTTGATAATGAAATGTATAATGATAGGGAAATAAATAAATATCAATATTTTTAGGTACACACAATGTTGTTGATTCTAAATTCACCATAACTTTAGATGTGGCAAGGTCAAATAATTTTAAATATTCTCATGATAGGACCACCAATATTTTATATTATTTGGTCCTGAGAGTAGATACCATATAATTAGGCTATAAATTAGAAGCTATTTAGATTTCATTTTTATTTTATCTTCATCAAGTAGTGAATATATTTTATGCTCAGCTATTGGCACCTTGAAGAGGATTTCACCAATGAAGTTGTCTTGATTATCCTATAGCTCCTCTAATAAGGTTTCACTAGGGAATGTTAACTTTTGACTTTGATTATCTTTTAACACTTTCAAAAAGTTTTCACTAGAATATGTTGATTTTGAACTTTGATTGTCCCCTACCACCTCTAAAAAGGTTTCACTAGGAGAGTGTTTTTCTTCTACATGGATTTGGTCTTGGTCTCCTTGTTATTCTTCAACTAATATGTTGTCATGGATGTAGTTCAATAAGGTATGATTATTTTGGTCTCAATCAACATGTGTGAGAGATGGAATGCTAATAATATGGCTATGTTGGTTGGTGGTAATGGATTTTGGAGTGATAATGAAATGGGGAGAGGTTATACAATCCTCATAGAAGATACTAGGAGAGCTTATGTAAAAGCTGAAATAATCATCCTCAAAAACCATAAAAGAATTAAAAATATATTCAAATTGATCTACAAGGCATGCGTAACCAATTTTATAACATTCATAAATGTATTATGATTCTGAATCTGATTCTGACAAAAGGGACTCTAAATTTGATGTCAATATTGATGTTAATTCTTCTTATGATGATAAATTTAATGTTGGTTAAAGATATATACTGACTCTAATTATGATTCTTCATCTGATGTGGATGTTTCTATAATGATGTTTTGTTGAATTTTTGGTAAACGACAAGTAATGGCATGTGATGGCATAATTGGCTCCATAGAGACTAGTTTGTCAAAGTGAGACTCTTCAATGGTGGGAAAAATGTAAAGAGATAACTCCTTAGATATTGGATTGTCAAGGGGAGGATCTCAAAAAATAGGCATTTTTTTGAGGTAATGATTTTCCCAAAGGTGGTTATAATCATTAAGAAATAGCTCAATAAAGACTGGCTCATCAGAGTGAGACTCCTTGATAATGGGGATAGTAACAAGAGGTGATTCCTCATAGGTTAACTTTTCACAAATGGTTAGTTCAATAAAAACATCTTGGATTGGCTAGTTTTCTTGGCCTTGGTTTAAAATTGATTATAAAATACTAGTTTTTGATATAAATTTTTCCTCAAATGAATGGCCTAGTTAGAGAGGTACCAATTGGCTCAATTAAGGTACTAATTAGCTTGGTTAAGGTAATGATTAGCTTGGTTGAGGTACTGATTACCTCAATTGAGGTATTTATTGATTGGTTAAGGTACTAACTAGCTCATTTTGGGATGGATAATTGGATAGGGTTTTTTAAAGTGGAGAATGATTGGTAATATTTCAATAATTATTGGTGGTTAGATAATGAGATGGAATTATGGATCTTGGTTTCTTTCACAAACTAAAGGATATTGTCCTAGTATATAAATGGTAGGGTATTATGGAGATTGATTGCTTGCACAAGCCAAAGGATGGATTCCTCAAATGATATGGATAGGGCACTATAAAATTTGGTTTTTATCATGAGTCAAGGTACAAAGTCCTAGAAGGATAAATCTATGGCATCACGGAGTTTTGTTGCTTGTACAAGCTAAAGGATGAGGTCTTGGAATGATAAGCTTGGGGAATTTTGAAGCTTGGTTATTTTCACAGGCCAAAGGATGAGGTTTTGGAAGGGTAATGGTATTCCTTGGATGTTGTGGATTTTGGTAACTCACACACTTTTAAGGAGGGTTAACATTATAGGCAAGGGATTGGGTGGTCACATAAGGGTGGGTATAATACACAACTAACCACATGAAGGTATCACCGAATCTGATGCCTGGTCATCTTAGATTTATTCCCTATATTGATTATGGTAAGAAGGGTATGGATCCTTCTCCAAAATAACATTTTCCTTTCCCAATAGGGGTCTCTAATTAGATTTTTTATATCTTAATTTTGTTCCCCATATAGATTATGGTAAGGAGGGTATGGATCCTTTTCACAAACCATATTGACTTCATAAGGGTCTTGAACAAAGCCATAAAAATCAAAGTCATTTTTTGAGGTCATCATATCATATATTTTATAGTACTTGAATCCACCATAAGTGTAGCTAGACATATCCACATCAATGATAACATTACACAAAAATACCTAGAGTTATACAAACTTTGAAAAATACATCCAAAGGACAAAGGTTCAAACTTGGTTTAACTTGGTCAAAAGAAGTGGAGTTGTATAACCAAAAATGTCTATGCAAAGACTTGATAAAAATAGTATAATGTCAAATGTATAACATTAAATATTTTACACAAACAAGATGAAGAAAAAAGAACTAAAATCAAGATGCCAAACTCTAGGTCTAAAGACATTCCAAATAGATCTAAACTAGGAAGGGAAATGTTGATAGGTATTTTATCTAATGTGGAATCAAAATCTAGGATAAAATGTGTTGTGATAGGACTTTTGGCCAAATTAAATGTCAAAAACTAGACTTGAAACAAGGGGATGATGGTTAATCTAACAAACTTGGAATAATTTGGCAAAGACTAGGCATTTTATTTTAGAAATAAACTAATCTGATTGGTATAAAATAATAAACAAAAGGAACTTTGAATAAAGATTTATTATATAAAATAAAGGCATAAAAAATAAAATTTCCCAATTTGAGTAATGAATTAACCTAATTTATACAACCCAAAAGAGAAATATCTATGTATCAGCCCCTGTGTGTCGAGGCCTAAATAGAAATCAATCAATGTTTGGATCTAAACTTGTAAAAGTTAATTAAAGACTCAACTTAGGTAAACTAGGGTTTTAATTACAAACACACAAAGAAAATCTAAATAGTATGACTGTGTTAAACAAAGATCCAACAAGGCACAAATGATTAATTTAAACAATGATAATTCAAGGACAAGAGAAGTCTTTTGAAATAATTAAGGCAACATCATAGTATTATCACTCCCAAAAGATGTGACAATGTTATGTTTCAAAGACTTATGAGGCATAAAACTTGAAATGGTTTGGTTAGCATGATGTTACCTATCTCAATCAAGTGCCATACTCAATTTTTTTGACATGAAAGTATTTTAAGCTAAATCAAGTTGTCAAATGGATAGCATAATGCCTCCTTAACAATGGATTAATGTTGGACATAAAACTCATTTATGACATGGTTTTAAAAAAAAATTATATCTAACACATCAAGAAATAAAATAATAAATGACAAAAATATAACTAAGTATATAATCCTAAATTCTATCAAGGTGTGGTAAAGTGAGGTTGACTAAAACTTAAAAGTTATGACCATCTAGATTGATACCAAGTGTGGTTAATATAAGAGAAGCATCACATCACTTGAGTTCATATCGATTAACTTATCATGTAAAGGTATATTCATTTGCATGATATCATCATTGGAATTATTAGTGGTATACCCTAATTGACCATACCTGACTTGAGCCTTCATTACTAAAGGAAAGGTTATCCACTCAACCCCCTAGCTCTATCAGTATACATTCTCATCTTTGTATACCCTACCATGGATCATGGTTGAAACACTATCGATAGATAAAGCCTCAAGTCAATTCTTCCCTATAGAACTCATGAGAGGTAATGACATCCCCTTCACAAGCCAAATTTCATGAAAATAAATACTAGTAGAAAGACTTTAGGGTTGCTTTTAGATCACCTAATACCATATAGGTTTTGGGGAGAGCCTACACAACTATATTTATACACCTTGTAATAAGAACTAAATTTAATTAAAAGGTGATTTTTATCCCCACAAGTTTCCTTTAGGGAATGGGGGAGAGTATACACATGTTATTCTTCTTGTAAAAACAAACAATCAACAAAAAATTTGCAAAAAATTATGAGTGAATTTTGATTTTAGGCACCAAATTGAAATGTGATGATATTATTTACTTGGCCCCTTGTCTTAATTTTGAAATCTTGAAATAATTAAACAGCACAACTTAAATAAAAACATCTAAGTTCATTTTAATCCCAATGTCCAAGTGTTTAATATTTGGCCTAAGTTCATTTTAAAATATCAACTTGAAATGTTCAAGATTTAAGCATTTATTTTAAGCACTAAAAATGAAGTGGTTCTAAGACTTAGCCTTCTAGATTCATTTTAAACACCAATGTCTAAATGTGTAATATTCAACATGTTCATTTTAGGACCCAAATTGAAATGTACAAGATTTGACTAATTCCTTTTAAAATCCTAAAATGAAATGTTTGATTAGTCTAAACAAGTAAATTGGTGTTCCAAATCACATTCATGGCCTATAGTTGTTAGATAATAACATCCTTCTTTGAAAAACTTTCTTGGATGATCAAATGAAGTTTGAAATTTAGCTCTTGGGTTTTATTTTTGGTAACATAGTGACCACATCTAGTCAAAGATGATTGATGCTAGTTCAAGGCAACCATCGTTGGTCGATCTGTGAGAGAATGGGTGCTAGTCATAAGAATTAATGCCAATCGATTAACACCATCATTAATAACCTATAGACCTAAAGGTAAAACCACAAAATATAAACATGTTATTTTAGGCCTTGGTTAGATGAAAAATTAAGAAAAGTTGCAAGGTAAAGTTTAGTCAAAGAGTTTAAATTCTATTGAAACCAAGAACTCAAGAAAGGACTAATAAAAAGAATCAAAATTCAAGATTTATGAAAAAAATTCCTTTGTAATCCAACCATAGATGGTTTACATAGAATAAAGGTTGATTAAGTATAATCATGGTCAATTTAGGCCAAACCATCACTATTTGTACCTGAACATCATCAATCTCTATGTAGATCTAAGGAAAAAAATTAGAATACAGACAAAATAAGGTTAGAAATGCAATTTTAAAGAGATTTAAGCATCCATTTATTATTTTTTGACTTTCATCTTCATCTCCTTGGTATGTGGAGTGTTCATGGTCCCATCGGGTGTGCCATTTGTGATCAAGGAATCTAAGAAGGGTGGTTAGATCATATTTTAGCTTCACAAAGAAATCAAATCAAAATGAAAACAAACACACTAACATGCATAAAACTATATTTTATATATCAAAGGGAGGATAATTTTTAAGAAACACAAATGAATAAATCAAAACTAAAAATTAAAATAACTCACAAAATTCCTTACCAATTCCTTAGATGCTCCAGGAGGTTTCTTTATTTGCCTTCCTCAGATTGTGCTCAAGAAGTCTTCATCAATGGGGCTTGGATATCTCCATCTCATCTTGGGACCATGGTTTGATTATGTTTTGGATTTTATATTGCTTGAAATTTCTTGGCTTGGCTTAATTTTGGCATTATAACACTATGTAATTACTTCATGCCCTAAATCTTGTATTATAACATTGCTCTATCTAAGCTCTCTAAATGGAGAGGCAAATGATTGTATTTATAGGTTTAGCAAAGGGCTTGGAATGGGTTAAATCCTAACCTAAGTTTTATTAATCAACCTTAGTAGAGTTAAAAGGTGTCCAAACCTCATTATTATCATGGAATAGGTGTGTTTTGAGATATTTTGGATTTTGGACAACTCACAAAAGCTAATGATGAAAAACTAGGATATTCTTTGATTTTGAATTTTCCTTTTTGATAATTCATTTCATTTCTCAAGTATTAATTCAATTATGATTTTATTAGTATTTTCATGTTAATTAATCCCTTTTAGGATTTTGAATATTTTTTAAGTTTTGATTTAATTTATTTGGGCATTTGCTCTATTTAATTGCTTTTTGGGTCAAATTGATTTGATTGCATGTTATGAAGAGAAATTAAAGACATTTAGAAATTATTAGGCTAAATTTTTAATGGTTGGTAATAATTAATCTAAATTTTCATATTAATCCATTGGTGGCCACTTTTAGGTGTCTATAATAGAGTATCATGGTTCACATGCTTATGATTGACCCATTATCAACCATGACACTATGAATAGGATGGTGGTCTATACATGCTCATATGAAGAGTGCATGTAAATATGTGTCATTTTCCATAATCTCCTACTCTAAAAATTTAATAAATGGTCTAGGTGGAAATGTAGTGTGATACATGTCAATAATATTATGTAGTGGATGTGGTTCCTCTATAACTTTTGGATAGGGAGTTGGAGGTGCATGAGCCTGATATGTATAATGAAAACTTGATGTTTTCTTGCCTTATTAGTTGTATTCTTTGTTAAAGGATCTAAAAATATATTAAGTTCCTTTTCCTTTGTTTGTTATTCTAGTGCCTCTATGGGTGTGCCCACATCAATAATATTATCCTCAGTGAGATCTTGTATCTTGTGCTTTAGGCTAATACATCTATTTTTAGTGTGGCCTGGTGCCTTATGATACTTGTATAATGAATTTTAATCATAAATATTTTGAATATGCCATGCCATATCAACCTATTTAATGATATGGAAATATATGACATTGTATTCCAATAGTTGTAGCACTCATACTAGTGACTCTGCTAGATTGGTGAAGACTCTTCACTGAGGAGCTGATAAAACCAATCTAGGAGAAGGATCTAAATTTGTGTTGACTATGGCCTTTTGATCACTTTTGTTTTATATGTACCTTAATTTTTATAGAGGTTTATTTATACTCTTAATAGTTGAATTTGATCCATTTGTGTATTTGAGTTTATCCATTACTAAGAGTTTAACCTCTCTTTCCTTAACTATGTGGCACATGTCGATAAATGTGGGAAACTTCTTTAATACAATTAATTCATGAAGTTATGGTAATAGAATATATTTAAATATATCTTAAAGTTCTTTATCTACCATGGGGCTAGTTAATTTTTATAGGATTGTCTTGTATCATAAGATATAATCAACTATGGGCTCATTTGACTTTTGATTTAGTTGTGCCACTTTTGCATATGATATCTTATCACTGATGTTGATAGAGAATTTTTATAAGAACATATTGGTTATAGAATTTAATTTCATGATATATTGATTTGGCATATCATAGAACCATTTTAGAGCATAATCCTTGAGACTATGTGGAAATAGCTTCATAAAAAGCAAATCATTAGACACATAGTCCAAGCATACTACATGAAAGGCTCTAAGGTGATGATCTAGGTTACCTTTTCCATCATATAATGTTATCTTGGGTGCCACAAAACTAGATGACAAAGGATTTGTCACTATGTGATGTGACAAAGGTGTATGTAAGAGAATGTTAAAATCTAAGGCATGTGATGGCTTATCTGATCCATAATCAAGATGTAACACCTTAGATTACAAATAAATAACATACTACATAAGGGATTATACATCTAGAGGAGAATAACTAGACACAAGTTTTGGGGCTATCATTGATGGTTGAATAACAAGCTTATGTTGTGCTATCTGAGTTGGTTGAGTGGGCCCCACTAAAGGTGCATCAACATCCTTAACTAGAGGGGTTGAATATTGACCATTATTTCTATTTTAGAGTTCATTTTTAATAGTTTTTATGAAATCATCTTGTATATCCTTATGTTTGGACACAAATTCTTACAATTGATGCTTATCAATTTCATCAAATCGGTTGTTAAATTTTGCCATTGTAGGTAGAAGGTAGGAAAAACAAATTTGTATATTTTAAATAATTTAGGAATTGGAATCTATTAAAGATTTCAATATTTAAATATTATATAAAATTGTGATGTTTTTGAAATTGGAATTTGAGTATATAGAAAAAGGATACAAACCCTAAGTGTGTCTAGGGTTAGAGTTTTGGAATCTAGGTTTTCTTTGCAATAATTTTAAATTAGATGTAATATAAATTGAAATTGTAATGTAAAATTGATTTTAATTATCTAGGTTGTCTAAGAAAAATTAGAAGTATTCATCCTTAAATTTATTACAAAAAATTTAGATGAATGAAATCTAGGATTTGATGTAATATTTTAAGTAAGATGGGTTCACCAAATTATTTAACCTTTTAGGGTTTTTACTATAAAAATCCTATGTTATATTAAAGGGATGAGATGCCTAAATTAGTCAAATAAATAGGTAATAAATTAGTATTAATTTGTTATGACCTTTGACTTTTTTTGAATTTTTAATAATAGAAATAAATAGACATAAATAGAGACTTAGTTGAAAATTGACTATCACGTATGATTTGGTTTTTGAAAGTTGAGATATGGGTAGTAGTTTGTGTCATCAATAAGATTTTGGTGTTCATCTACTAACTAGATAGTAGTGTCTAGTATGGATAGTATCACCATCTATGTGTGGTGTCCTCAATGTGGCACTCATGTCCCCTTTGTGAGACTATTATTGATTTTTGGGAGCAACTTCACCTATGTATGTAGGTCCTATTCCTATGTGACTAAAACTTGTAGTTCTACATTTTACCTAGAAAAAATGACTTTATGTGTAAACCCTAATCTCCTTGTAAGTATGGTATAAGTAATAATTTTGTGTGTGTTAGTAGGATAGACTGGACATCTTCAACACCTTGTTATGTAGATAGTTCCCTACATACCAATACTCTAAAGAGGGATCAAACTCGATGTAGTTCTCCCACCTGGTGCTTCATGCAAGTGAAAGTGAATACTAGAATAAGAGTGGCCTTGGATGCCTTGCATATGATTTAGATTTGATATTATTGAAAAATATACTTAGGGTTATTGTATATGGTAACATGTAGAGAGTATGGGAGAATAGGGATCAAATACCTAGATTTTGCACAACTTTAACTTTAGTTTAAATAAATTTTGTATCTATTATCCATATAATTAATAGAAGTGGATTAAAATTATATTTATAGGATTATTTTAATTGTATGAATAATAAAATTATCTTAAGATGACCTTAGGAGGGACACACATTTGAAAAGTATTCATTGGGAAGAGCTAGGGTTAAGGATAGTACCACTCAGTTGGGGACACTAGTGTCATGTGGCTTTAGTGTCCCAAATGTGGTGCTAATGTCCTCCTTTCATACTTTTAAGAAAATTATATTGGGGTCTAAGATGAAAATTATGGGACTATACTATGACTATATATAGGTGACTGTGGTCTTTTAAATTAATATATAATTATGTCTAATGCCCAAGGATTAGTCTATGGATAGTATCGGGATAGGTTAACTCAAGTGTCATTCTTAGCATCTAATTAACACTTTTAGGTGATTACACCAACCTATTTTATTGATCTAATAATAAACTAACTATATTATCCTCTTAATGACCTCTTATCCTTTTTATGGGATGGTAATTTATAAAGTTTAGGTGGAATGGGAAGACATATGACATTGATTTTGTTCAAAATTTGAATACTCCATCCTCATTATCCCAATTATCTTTCCATTAACATGGAATTAAACTCAATTCATATTCTCCACCAACTATATATTTTTATTTTCTATCTACCATATTATTTTAAATCCATTTCCATAGTCATGTGGTAGTTGGGATGTGATCTACCTAGATCTCATAGCCTGTTTGGACATACTATGAGTTGGAAGGATTTTAATGGAATTTAACTCTCATTCCTTCTACCCCTTATTTATATATGATGTGGCCATCATCAATAATGAATCCCTTTAATTGGGTTCAACATCTACCCCATACTATCCTAGTTGGACATCCTGAGTCAACCCACCCTTCCTTCTAGGGTTTAATGTTCATGAGGAAGAGAATAAATCTCTAGAATGCTTCATGAATCTCTCTCTATAATTCATCCCACTGGTGCATGGAAATTTTAATAGTTTTCTATGTTGTTGTTGACTTTGTTCTTATCCTTTCGAGGTTAGTGATCATAGTGGGGAGGGGTTCAACTTGTTGCTTTATTTTACCAAGCTTTTTTAACCCATCCTTTATGGCTTCTTATAGAATAATTTATTTATCCAAGGTTATTACTTGAAGCTCTAAAAATTGTAGCTCTAATTCCCTCCTTGCATTACCTAATTCTTAGGCTAATGCTTCTACATTTTTTAGTAAGGAGGATCACTCCTCTTTATTCTTCTTTATTTATACCAACATATTCAGACATTTATGCTCATCTTCTTGGGAGGATATTCATGATTGGAATATATTTACTTGCTCATAAATTTTTTTGAACAAGTGTTCTACATCGATCACATAATCGATAAGGGTTTTAATTACATCCTCTTAATATTTCAATCACTCATCACATTCAATTTGGGTTTACTCTAACTTGTCCTTGGGATTTTTAGATTATTTCTCCCTTTCAATGAGTGCATCATCTAGGACCTATAAATTCCTCATCATATTGACATGCTCAACATTAACCATGTCTAGAAGGTTAGGTTGGGTTCTAAAAATATTCTCACATAGGTTCAGGGTTTTAACATCTATTTCCTAAAGTTGATATTCATCCCTTTCCCACTCTACCCATTTCTTATTAATTAGATGTTCTACCTTAGTCTAAATTTTCTTGGCCTATTTAAGGGCTTCCTCAATAAGTATGTGCTTTCCTTATTCTTCCTCAAATTTACTATCCAATTCAGTTTTAGTTTCTTGTTGCTACTGACAGGCCTTTAAATTTACCAAATTATATCAAGTTACTATGGCAGTTAGCTTCAGGGGAACATTCCTAGTTTACACCTTAGTGAAAGTCCTAGGGTTTATGAGGAACATTATCAATCCTATATGGCTAGTTTTGGAAGATGAGACCTCAAATTCAATGAGTACCTCATGAATGGGATCCTCTTTTAAATATACCAAGGTAAAGAACAATTGTCATCCAGTTATCAAGGAGGCCTGATCTAATTCTAAGGCATCCCAAAACCATGTTGTCAATCTCACATGATGTTCTATAGCCACTCCCATATATTTGTGTTGCATTCTACCCTAGTTACTTCTATAATCTACTACATGGAGCTATCTTATTCAAGGATTGAATCATCTACCTATGGCCCTCCTTTTCCTCCTTTTCTTCCCAAGTTAGCCTAAAATTAATGTTAGGAATTAAAATAATTAAAAATAGATTTAATTCACCATAAAATCTTAATTTAAAACATCATATTTTACTATGTACTACTTGCATCATGAAATAAATTCCTCAAATCATAGTAATTATTACTTTAATGGAGAAAATAAAAAACTAGAAATAACACATAACATAGGTATACTATGGTTCACCCAATGTGGGATACATCCAATAATAAATTCCTCAATCAAATTGTAACAAAACAAGAGTATAAACTCTCTAAAGAGAACCTCTCATAGAGATAGAATATCTCCTACAAAATTCATAAAATAATTCTCTGAGTTGTTGATCTGAAACTAAAATTTATCAATAATCATCCATAAATGCTATGCCACACTTGTACTAATAAATAATCACACCATAAGCTACTATACCACACCCTATAAAATAAATACCATCCTGTGCAAAGTCACATCAACACCTATATATATACAAATATGGAAGAAATAAGCCCGAGAAGAGAAAACGTGCCATGCTTATCCAAGATAAGCATTATCCATAAAGAAATACCCATCCTTCACCTAGTCATGTTTATCTAAAATCCCACCTAAGGAGGAACATGACATACTCATCTCTCCTCCACAAAAGGCTCACATAACTTACAATGTAAAGAGATAATAACTAATTCCTTGAAACAAGGAAGTGTTGACCAATTTTGCCCATAGGCAAATTTTTTGGTCCCCTTCTTCCCTTACTATTCAATGCCAGTCATTTTTAGGTTGCACAAGTTCATGGCTTGGTTCGACACTTTGGTTCAGCCCCTTGGTTCAATCGGCACATGGTTAATCCATTTGCATGTTCAAACATCTCGATTCAACATGGTTAAACCGCTTGAACCATTGAACCAATTTCGGTTCAATGGCTTGGTTCAACAGGCTTGGTTCAATGAGCTTGGTTCAAAGTGAGTGGTTCAATGATCGGTTCAATTGATGGTTCAAGATTTGGTTCAATGGTTTGTTTTGATGATTTTGGTTCAAGGTCACTAGTTCAACACTTGGTTCATCGACCTAGTTCAAACAGTCGACTCATTAGCCAGTTAATCATTGTTCAATGGTTGAACCATTGAACCATTAAACCATTTTGGTTCAACAGCTTGGTTCAAGGGTATGCTAGTTGGTCGAGGGGTAGTCTTTGAGTTTAAATACCCTTGTGGAGGGTAGGTGCTTCAAATGGAGGGGACTCAGGTAAGTGTTTTCAGATTTTGTTTAAGTCTGAATTCCTTCAGACTTTTTACCCGAAGGAATTCCTTCGGACAAAAAGTCTAAAGGAATTCAGGCACAATTCAATTTCAAAGCTAGGGGTCAGGGAGAATTTCCATGGACTTTTTGTCTACAAGAAAATGTCCATGGACAAAAGCCCATAGAAAATACACAAGGCAAAGATAGACCCGGGGAAATTGTCTATAGACAAAAGACCGCGAGAACCTGAGAGACCGTCTGAAGGAACAAAGGACCCACCAAAAGACCCCAAAGGGTAGGTGCCCTTGTGGGGGACTCTCAGCCCAAATACAAAGGGCATTTTCAAAGGTCAGAGGGTCACATTCCCTTTAGAAGGTGCCAAGAAGAAGTAAAGGCAAAGAGTGCTCGTAGAGAGGATTGAGGAAGGCAAAGCCACAAAAAAGCCAGTGAAGGACCTGATGACATTTTGACCGATACGAGGATGTCCCAAAGGCCATCAAAAATTAACAAAGCAAATTAACCATTGGTTTTCAAACTAATGATGGCTGTGAGAATGTTAAAATTAGTGCAACAAAATGACCATTTATTTTCAAATGAAAGAGCGCTAACCATGAAAGCCCAAAATGCAGCAACCTACCAAAAGTTCACCCCTAAGGGCTGAAGGAGCCAAAAGAGACAAAATTGAGAAAAGACAAAGTGACAAGCATGGAATGAGCAAGCAGATGGTATAAGTGATGAAGGGAAGTGCCAATTCGAGAAGTGACTCTAGCAGGTGAAATAGTGCTAGTGAATTGACCATTAGAGGATGTAAATAGCTAGCAGTGCAACCAGTTTTCTCCATTTCACATTAATGAGTAGACAAACTATGTAATCACCTTGATGAAGTAGCCTTAAAAATAGACAAAACATGTAGCTCATTAATGTTTTGACCAGCCTGCTCTTCCTAATGAGAGGACGCGAATGAGCCACTTGTAAAAAAGGGGCACCAAAAGGCCTCCTTTTCTTCTCCTATATATTGAGGACTTGTCATTTAGAAAAAAAATATTCCACATTTGTTAGGTGCAACCTTGGCGAAATTTCACCTGAATCAATAAATGCATTTGTTACCTCTATCTTGGATAGACATTTCTAAGTATGTCTTGAGTGTTTGTTTGTGTTCAGTCATTATTTCTTAATGCTTTCATAGGTTCAACACCAGCATATATGCTGTCTACAAGGTGCCATCTCTGTAGTTGATAGGAGGAGAGTTTTATTTGGAGTGCAGAAATAGAGAAATTACCTTTTAGTGTGCCTCTCATAGCACCTTTGGTGAACCTCTATTCTCTGTGTTTTCATTAAAAACCTCCCTATCAAGCTTTTGCAGTCTGGTCCTTTTACCAAGTGTGAAATGTATGTATGCATTCATCTAGTTTTAAGAGTGGATGTGAGAAGGTCATTTCATTTTGGTGTATCACCTCCTTAGAGTAGATTGTTTTCCTGCAGCTTTCTCCCTTTTCATCCCCCCATTATATATATATATATATATATATATATATATATATATATATATATATATATATATATGTATATATATATATGTATATATATATGTATATATATATATGTATATATATATATGTATATATATATATGTATATATATATATGTATATATATATATGTATATATATATATGTATATATATATATGTATATATATATATATATGTATATATATATATATATGTATATATATATATATATATATGTATATATATACATGTATTTGCACTTGATGGAATGAACATGATGCATCAAAGGGAGCTAGCCCTTATCTAGAGACTCTCCCCTCTAGCTTCGGCAGTCCCATATGTGAGAGAGGGGTTTCCATAGTCATGAGGAGAAGGCAAGAGCTCAGCGTCCTGCCAAGGGTGCAATCTTTGACATTAACAGTTTTGGTATGCCCATTGGGACCCAATTTGACAACTCAGTAAGGTTTCAAGATTGATGTTGGTCTTGTTACAACAATATAATATTTCTAGCATCTGGTGACTCCACTAGTAAGAGCTTCATTTGTTCCAATCATGACCAATTTTTAAACTTTTTATGCCTAAACTCACCACAAGGTCTGCTTCTAAAGGGGTTCCTTTTAATTTCTTTGAGTTGCCTTTGAACTCTACAAAAAGACTACGATTTGAGAGGACCCATCCTTATCCAACAAGCCACCCTCTTAGACCTATTTTAAGGGATGCATACATAACAAAGCCTTAGTTATAGCCCTTCCCAGCTATGGCATTGCCTTTTGTGGCTTTCCATGGTCAAAGCCCCTTGAATCTCCCATGTTGTGATCCAATTCTAGGAATAGCCCTCAAAAATGTGCCTTATTTCAATGGAGACAGGCCCATTATAGTCATCGAGCATATTAGGAATATTGCTAACCTTTACAATATTCACAATGTAATAGAGGAAAATATCACCATCAGATTGCTAGCACTGTCTCTCAAAGGCAAGGCTCTTGACTAGTACATAACTTTGCCTATAAATTTAATACATTCTTGGAATAAATTAGGCACTCAATTGATAGATCATTTTGGGGAAAAGAATGATGGCCTCTCACTTGCTGAGCATCTGACGACCATAAAGAGAGCTCCACATGAGTAGATGTAGGATTTCAACACGCAGTTTCAAAAGACTTGGGATAGAATTCCCATCCTGGTAAGACCGACTCCCAGCTATGCTTTTCCTATATTATTTAAGAGTATTAAATAGTGATATTTTTGTGATGATCCAATCCATGGGAGGACATATACTACTAGCTACTTATGACATAGCCATAGTAGCTAAAAATTGCTTAGTATAGGCTAGGAAAAAATAGCCCCTAGGCCTCACATGCCACTTTTCCCAGAAATGTTACCTCCAATTCAGACCATTGCTCCCACATTAGCCCCTCTACCTAGCATTGAGAAACTAGCTATTGTTCCATCCAATGAGCTTCATGAGGTTAAGAATCTATTATAGAATATGTCAAATGAACTTGTAGCTCTTAAAAGGCAGCAAGCTCAAAGCAACAAACTGAACCAGGGATACCAACATTATGGTCAAGCCCCTAAACCCCCTTTTCAAAACTATAATCAAGGATAGGGTCAGCTCACTCAGACTAGACCATTTCAAAACTACAATTCAGGCCCCTGTTCATCATCTAAAGTCATGGTGCCAGTTCAAAACAATCTAGTATAGGAGCAGCCAAGTTGTTTGACCATGGGATATGGTCAAGAACAGGCTGTTTACACAAATGAGATGATGAATTATTTCTAGAATGTAAAAAATTAGGAAACTGCTCATTCCTAGATTTTTGAGGCTCCAACTCAACCCAGCACAAGTAGCAATTAGGCCCAACCTGATTCTACCCTCATGAATCATCTAGAAGGGGAATTTTATTTAGTGAATTATGTGGGCACTACAAACAATCAGGCTAAATGTGTTATAGCCAACACAAGATTCAAGAGAAGAGTAATGGGAGAAGCCTAGGCTACCACCCAAGTGCAGTAGTACCTTCTCCATCACACTCAAATTTAAAGGCCCCAAACTTTAGACAGCCATTTGTGCCTTCACCCCCTCAGCCTGTAGCTCAAATTGGAATCAGCCCCAAAGAAAGCTTGAAGGGAGGCAATCCCCAGGTCAATATAGTGGACCAGATGAAGAAGCTACATATAAACATCTCTTTATTGGATTTATTATCTCTTCCAAGACAAAAGGATGTATTGAAGAAGTAATTGCATGAGCTAGATCTATAAGTTGTCTCAGTGAGCACTGATAATGTCTTGATGACAAATGGGTAGCTTTCCACTTCAAGTTAGGTAAAAAAGGAATATAAAATTCCCCCTTTCTATTTATCCTTGGTCATAGGGGATTTATTGGTACACAACTACATCATTGACAGTGGGGCTAGTACCTCAGTGATGCCTAAGTGCATAGCTGACAAGATGGGACTGAAATATGAAGAGATGAACAAAGGAGTCTTGTAGCTTGATGGGAAACCCACAAAAATTGTTTGGATTTGAAGGGTTTAGGCTTGACATTGCATGCTTACCTAACCTTCTCAATTCCCCATGATATAGTGGTAGCAGATGTTCCTCCTTATTTCATAATTTGCTTATCCAGGGACTTCACATCAAAGATAGGTGGCTATCTAGCAGTAAATTGGTCCTATCTAGTTTTTAGAACCAAGTATGGGCCCAAGGTAAAAATCAAATCTAAGCCATTCTATAAGGACCATCTAAAACCATATTCACCCAAGGTAGCAAATGTCAGTTACACCATTATCAACCCAAAAGAGTCCCAGACAGACCAATCTCCATCCTCTGCTCTTGAAGGAGTTACAGACCTACTCTTGGATGAGTGGGGAAATGATAACTTAAAACATGATCCTTACAAGTTCATATAGGAGGCAGACCTTGGAGTCTACTACATGCATGAAGAGGGCACCTTCATACCAAATATAATGAAGGCAAGCCAAGAGGACCTAGGCCTGTGGTAGCTATATTTCAACAATTCTAGAAGTAGGCTGTGAGGTGGTGGTGAGGCAATGTTAGTCCCCCCTTTAAAGGATAGGTAATTTTTAGCTTTTTGTTTCCATTTCTCTTGCACAAGAAATGTGGCAGAATATGAGTCCCTTATCCATGGTCTAGAATGGGCAAGAAAAAGAGGGATTAAGGAGTTGCAAGTTTTGGGAGATAGTGAGCTAATTGTAAATCAGGTGAAAGGCTAGAATCTGATTGAGAATTCCTTGCTAAAATCTTACAAACATAGGTTCTAGGACTTGGTGGAAGATTTCCTCACTTTCAATATCACTTCCATTCCTAGAGAGCAGAACAAACAAGTGGATAGGCTAGTAGCAATTGGTGCTCAGTTTGATGTTTCAAGGGAAATAAGTCGAGACCATGGTTCATGCCACTTGAAGGTGGTAGTTCAACCCTCTATCCTTGATAACATTACAAATTGGCAAGTTTTCAAAAATGACTAGCAAATAGCTTTCTTCTTGAAGGAGGAAGCTGTGTTTGCAACATAGAACTAGGCAAAGTTGTAGCAGCAATATGGCAACCAAATTGTTTAATTAAAGAATAATAAGCTCCCTAAAGGTTTGGTCATGCTTGAGAGCATCTTCAATGGAGATGACTAATTTAGAAATGACAAGGCATGCATCATAACTAAAGAGGAGAATTACAAAAAGGTTGAGATCTTCAAGGACAAGCTACTTGCGCTTGGAAAAGTCTACACTATTCAAGAAAGGTAGGCTTTCATTTTGCTATGTCAGGAGTTCTCTAATGTCTTTGCTTGGGATTATAGTGATTTGAAGGACTTCAACCCAAGACTCACCCATCACACCATCAAATTAGAGGAAGGTGCTAGGCCAATCATATGAAAGTAGAGACCCATCAACCTGATGATTAAGCCCCTCATGTAGAGGGAACTGGCCAAATTGATTGATTTTAGAATTATATTTCCAATCAAACATTCCTCCTAGTTGGCCAACCTTGTTCTTGTTAGAAAGAAGAATGGGGAGATCAGGCTATGTGTCAACTTCAGAGACCTTAATAAAGTCTCTTTAAAAGACCATTATCCCCTCCCAAACATGGAGCAAATCCTTTAGAAGGTAACTGGTAGCGAGCATTTCTCCCTCTTAGATGATTATTCAAGGTATAATTAGATTCTAGTGCAAGGCTGTGACCAGCACAAAATAGCCTTCACTACTAAATGGGGAACATTTACCTACAAGAAGATGTCATTTGGGCTATCTAATGCTAGCGCTACCTTTTAGTGAGCCATGGACATGGCTTTTGGAGGCTTGATAAACAACAACGTGTTGGTATACCTTGATGATGTGATGGTATTTTCTAAGGAGGCGAGCCAACACATAGAACACCTTAGGCAAATTTTTGAAAGGTGTAGGGAGTTTAGCATCTCTCTTAATCCAAAGAAGTGCATGTTTTTTATTCATGAGGGGAAACTCCTTGGCCACATCATGTCCAAGGAAGGCTTATCCATTGACCTTGAAAGAGTTTGTTCTATCTTGGAGATGTCCCTACCAAAGCACAAGAAAGGCCTACAAAGCTTCTTTGGTAGGATAAATTTCATTCAGAGATTCATTCCAAATTTTGCAGAGATAGCCAAGCCACTGACCTCTATGCTGAGGAAGGGTGAGGAGTTAAAGTGGACAACACAAAGAAGGGATAGCTTTGAAGCCATCAAGCAGGCCATAACTTGGGCTCCCACTTTGATCAGTGCTAACTTCAATAAAGACTTCAACCTCTACACTTTTAGTAATGAAGAGGTGATTTATGCCATGCTTACCCAAGCAAACAGTGATGACCTCAAGCAATTGCTTGCCTTTTTTAGCCAAGGGTTAGAGGATTTCAAAGTCAGATACACATATGTAGAGAAGCAAGTCTTAGCTATAGTGTGGATCTTGAAGAAATTTAGGCATATGTTGTTTAACAGCAAGATTCACCTCATGGTCCCACATCCTGGCATCAAGGATTTCTTGACCAATCGAGACCTAAATGAGAAGAGAGCAAGGTGGATCACCAAAGTGATGGAGTATGATGTAGACATCAAGATCACCAAGCTGGTGAGGGGAAGAGGCCTATGTGAACAGCTTGCTATAGACTTCAATTAAAAAAGGGAAGACAATTTGTTAATTCATGATGCAACCACTGCAGAGGAACCAGTTGTCATAAAGGATTAGATGTTGGACCTAAGGCATTCCTTCTCACTGGTGAGTGCCCATAGGGTCTTGATAGGACTGAAAGAAGGTACTTTAGACTCCAGTCTCTCCCTTATGTCCTAGTTGATGAAGTATTGTTTAGGAAGGATCTCTTCAAGGTCCTTCTAAGGTACATTGACCCAAACTAGGCTAATAAGGTATTGTCTGAATTCCATGATGGGCCAGCAGGTGGTCATTTCACTCCTAGAGCTATTGTAGCAAGGATAATGAGAGCTGGCTATTTTTAGCCTACTCTTTTCAAGGACACCCATGCCTGGGTAAGAAAGTGCCAAAAGTGTGCACTTTTTGATGGGAAATAACAGTTGGCTGCCATGCCTCTACAACCTATTTAGGTGGAGTAACCATTCATGTAGCGGGGCCTAGATTTCATAGGGATGATCAATCCTCCCTCCAGTGCTAGACACAAATGGGTCTTGACTTCCATAGACTATTTCACAAGGTGGTTCGAGGCTATTGCTCTGAAAGAAGCAAATGAAAATGCGGTCCTAGAGTTTTATGAAGACTTGGTAATAAGATTCAGGGTCCCAGCCACCATAATCTCATATAATGCCTTAGCTTTTCTGGGAACCAAAAAAAGTGAATGGGTGATAAGGTATGGTATATACCTCAGCACTTCATCCAATTATTACCCATAGGGGAATGGGCTGGCTGAGTCCACCAACAAAAATTTGATCAAAATCATAAAGAGGACTATGGAAGAAAATTAGAGGACTTGGCATACCAAGCTAAAGATAGCTCTGTGGGCTGATCAAATCACCCTGAAGAGAGCAATCAAAAATTCTCCATATACACTCATATATGGAAGGGAAGCTAGGCTTCCCATCACACTTGGATTACCAGCATTGGACCTCGCTAGCTAGCTATAATTAGAAGAAGGAAGTAGCATGGAAGTCAAGTTGTGCAAGCTGATGGAGCTCCAAGAGACAAGGGACCGGGCTATGGCTTCCATGACCAGTCACCAATAGCAAGTGAAGAGACACTTAGACAAGAAATCTTCATCAAAATATTTCTCTGAAGGAGACATTGTCTTGAAATGAGATGAAGACTGAGCTAAGCCTAGAAAGCATGCAAAATTTGATGCCCTATGAAGTGGTCCATACATAGTCACTCAGTGCAAGCAGCATAATGCTTTCCAACTCTCTAGGTTGGATGGTGAAGAACTACATATCCCAGTTAATGGGATACATATGAAGCATTGCCACTAAGTCTCCTTTCATTTTTATATATTTTCCCTTGTTTTCTTTCCCTATTTTCCCTAAGTGTTGTTGCACAAGTAGTAGTTTTCTTATTCTTGTGTGTGTTTTCATTTTCTTGGAGGTAAATCTACATGACTAGTTCTAGATTTATTAGAGATATTGTTGGTTCTCAAGTTACCATTTGACTCTATGCCCAATGGGTTGCAAGGCAACTAGTCTCTAAGCATAGCAGGCATGCTTCCCCTGGGAGTCACCAATTTGTTGACCAATTTTGCCCACAGGCAAAAATTTTGGTCCCCTTCTTCCCTTACTATTCAATGCTAGTCATTTTTAGGTTGCACAAGTTCATGGCTTGGTTTGACACTTTGGTTCAGCCCCTTGGTTTAATCGACACTTGGTTCATCCATTTTCAAGTTTAAACATCTCGATTCAACATGGTTAAACCGCTTGAACCGTTGAACCAATTTTGGTTCAATGGCTTGGTTCAATAGGCTTGGTTCAAAGTGAGTGGTTCAATGATTATTTTAATCGATGGTTCAAGCTTTGGTCCAATGGTTTGGTTTGATGATTTTGGTTCAAGGCCTTCGGTTCAACACTTGGTTCATCAGCTTAGTTCAAATAGTTAGCTCATTAGCCAATTTATCAGCGCTCAATGGTTGAACCATTGAACTGTTAAACCATTTTGGTTCAACAACTTGGTTCAAGGGTATGGTAGTTGGTTGAGGGGTATTCTTTAAGTTCAAATATGCTCGTGGAGGATAGGTGCTTCAAATGGAGGGGACTTGGGTAAGTGTTTTTAGATTTTGTTTAAGTCTGAATTCCTTTGGACAAAAAGTCTGAAGGAATTCGAGCATAGTTCAAGTTTAAAGCTGAGGGTCAGGGATAATTTTTGTAGACTTTTTTTCCATGGGAAAATGTCTGTAGACAAAATCCAATAGAAAATACACAAGGCAAAGATAGACCAAGGAAATTGTCTGCAGATAAAAGACCGCAAGAAACTGGGAGACCGTCTAAAGGAACAAAGGACCCCGAAGGGTAGGTGCACTTGCGGGGGACTCTTGACCCAAATACAAAGGGCATTTTCAAAGGTTAGAGGGTCACCTTCCCTTTAGAAGGTGCCAAGAAGAAGCAAAGGTAAAGAGTGCCCACAGAGAGGGCCAAGGAAGGCAAAGCCACAAAAAAGCTAGTGAAGGACTCAATGACATTTTAACTGATACGAGGACATCCCAGAGGCCATCAAAAATTAAAAAAGAAAATTAGCTATTGGTTTTCAAACCAATGACGACTATGAGAATGTTAAAATTAGCACAACAAAATGGCCGTTTGTTTTCAAATGAAAGAGTGCTAACCATGAGAGCCCAGAATGCAGCGACCCGCCAAAAGTTTGCCCCCGAGGGCCGAAGGAGCTAGAAGAGACAAAATTGAGAAAAGACAAAGGGACAAGCATGGAATGAGCAAGCAGATGGTCCAAGTGGTGAAGGGAAGTGCTGATTTGAGAAGTGACTCTAGCAGGTGAAATAGTGCTAGTGAATTGACCATTAAAGGATGCAAACAACTAGTAATGCAACCAGTTTTCTCCATTTCACATTAATGAGTAGACAAACCATGTAATCACCTTGATGAAGCAGCCTTAAAAATAGACAAAGCACGTAACTCATTAATGTTTTGACTAGCTTGTTCTTCCCAATGAGGGGACGTGAATGAGCCACTTGTAAAAAAGGGGTGCCAAAAGGCCTCCTTTTCTTCTCCTATATATTGAGGACGTGTCATTTAGAAAAAAAATCTTCCACATTTGTAAGGTGCAACCCTGACAAAATTTCACTTGAATCAATAAACGCATTTTTTACCTCTATCTTGGATAGACATTTTTGAGTATGTCTTGAGTGTTTTTTTGTGTTCAGTCATTATTTCTTGATGGTTTCACAGGTTCAACACCAGCATATCTATTGTCTACAAGGTGCCATCTCTACAGTTGACAGGAGGAGAGTTCTATTTGGAGTGCAAAAATAGAGAAATTACCTTTCAGTGTGCCTCTCATAGCACCTTTGGTGAACCTCTATTCATTGTGTTTTCATTAAAAACCTCCCTATTAAGCTTTTACAGTCTGGTCCTTCTGCCAAGTGTGAAGTGTATGTATGCATTCATCTAGTTTTAAGATTGGATGTGAGAAGGTCATTTCATTTTGGTGTATCACCTCCTTAGAGTAGTTTGTTTTCCTGTAGCTTTCTCCCTTTTCATCCCCCCCACTATATATATATATATATATATATATATATATATATATATATATATATATATATATATATATGTATTTGCACTTGTTGGAATGAACATGATGCATCAAAGGGAGCTAGCCCTTATTTAGAGACTCTCCCCTCTAGCTTCACTAGTCCCACAAGCGAGAGGGGAGTTTCCATAGTTGCAAGGAGAAGGCAAGAGCTTGGCCTCCTACCAAGGGTGCATCTTCGATGTCAACAGGAAGTCAATCCCACTTCCAATAAACATGGAAGTCAACATGGAAATAAGAAAAGATGATAATTAATTCCATAAAACAAGGAAATCAATCCCATTTCCACAAAACATGGAAGTCACCATAGAAATATTTTAAAACATTTTATAATATTCTAATCACATGTGGAGTACATGAAAAATTCACTCCCTACATTTGTGGAGCTCTCTAATCCCCCAAACATTCCACCATGGTTATGTGATAGCATCCAAATAAGGTATTTATATGTGAATGGGATGCATATTTCTATTCAATATGATATTATTTTACTAAACATATGAATTGTAAAATAATCCTATCAATATGCATTTAAGATAGAATAAAATTTGTCAAGAAGATAACAAATGAAATATAGAGGTAATATAAGGTCCTCAAAAGGAAGAGGGAAAAATTTTGGTGGTAGAGGAAAATTAACTCATGATATGGAAGTAAGGAGATCTCCACACTCAACAATCTCCCACTTGGATACTGTTTCTCCTCAATAGAATCTATCACTACTCCATGACCACTAAGACCAACCAGATCTAAACATAGTTTCAACTTATCAAATGTGACCACTTTGGTCATTATATCCATAGGATTTTGGCTAGTATGAATATTCTCTAGCTTCACCAATTTATCCTCCAAAGCTATCCTAATGAAGTGATAATGTAACTATGTAATCTCCCAACTTCTTGTTCATGCCCTAACTATAAAAAAAACTACTATAACCAAATCATCTCTTTGTTAGCCTCTATTATCAATGTACTCTAACTCTATGGTTGACAAAACCATAACCTTTTATATCCTATAAATCCAACTAATCATTGTATCTCTAATAGTAAATATATAACCTCTCATACTCCTCCAGCTATCAATATCCCCTACCATATCCAAGTCCACATAACCATGCAAAGTGGTATCTGATGTACCATAACATAATACAACATCCATGGCTCCTCTTAAGTAATAAATAATCCATCTCATTATTTGTTAATGCTCATAACCAAGATCACTCATATACCTGCTCACAACTCCCACTACATGGGCAATATCTAACCTAGTACAAACCATGGCATAGATCAAGTTGCCAATTACCGATGAGTAAGGTAGCTTAGACATCTTAATATTTTTAACCTCCATCTTTGGATACTACTACTTTGATAATCTAAAGTGGCCTTCCAAAGGAGTAATAAAAAAATTAACATCCAACATGATAAACCTTTCCAAGACTTTCTTAACATACTCTGATTGGGATAAAATTAGCTTCCTCTCCTTTCTATTATGAGTAATCCTCATAAAAAAGATTTGCTTCATTGCACCCAAATCATTTATAGAAAAAGAGTCACTAAGATGTTTCTTAAGTATATAAATGTGTTGTATGTTCTTTCTTACAACTAACATGTCATCCACATACAAGCATAATATAATAAAATAACCATCATCAAAATGTTTGATGTACATGAAATGGTCATAATTACACCTTTGATAACCTTATTCTAACATAAAACAATCAAATTTCTTATACCATTGCCTTGGAGCTTATTTCAAGCCATACAAGCTCTTATTTAGTCTACACACATATTTCTCCTTCCCTTTGACCTCATATCCCTGTGGCTAATCCATATACAACTCTTCATCCAAATCACCATCAAGAAAAGTAGTTTTCACATCTAACTGTTCTAAGTGCAAATCCTCAACTACAACTAAACCAAGAATAGTATTAATGGAAGTCATCTTTACAATAGGAGAAAAAATCTCATCAAAATCAATAACTAATTTTTGTGTAAACCCCTTGACCACTATTGTAGCCTTATACCTTTTTCTCCCTTCATCTTCTTCTTTTATTCTATATATCCACTTGTCTGGAAATGCACTCTTTCCCTTGGGTAGCCTTACCAAATCCCATGTTTGGTTCCCCATGAAAGATCTATGTTCCTCATCCATGGATTGATCTCACTTCTTACTGGCATCTACCTATATTTATTCCTCATAACACATTGATTCTCCATTTTTAGTGAGTAATAAATAATTCAAAGGAGAAAAAACATTCAGGTACTCTTCTTACCCTAGAAGATCTTATTACCATAGGAGTTTGGGGTCCTTGTGTAGAAGGTTCTTGAACTAATTCATTGGATACTTTATCATTCACAATGTCATCCAATACTATGTACTCTTTTTATTTCTATTCTTTAGTCTTAGACATGAATTTTTCATTAAAGATTACATCTATAGACTGAAATATTTTCTTATCTCTAATGCTCCATAATTGGAAACCAAAGTCATCCTTGCCATAACCAATAAATGTGTATTTTTCTAATTTTACTTTTAACTTAGTCCTATCCTCTTTCTTAATAAGAGAAAAGCCTCACATCCAAATACTCTAATAAAAAATAATCAACATTCTTACTAGACCAAGCTTGTTCAAGAATGCCTTCATCCAAATGCATTGAAGGTCCTTTGTTAATCAGATAAATTGTCATGTTAACTACTTATACCCAAAATTGTAAAGGAAATCCTACGTGTAACCTCATACTCCTATCATGTTCCATTATTGTTCTATTCATCCTTTTAGATACCCCATTCTATTGTGGATTTCCTAGAACTATCCTTTGCTTATGGATTCCATTTTTAGAACAATAATCAAATAAATCATTACTACAATACTCACCTCTATTATTTGATCTGAGACACTTCAACTTGAGACCTATTTCATTCTCAACCAAGACTTTCCACTTCTTAAAAGTGTCAAATACATCAAATTTCCTTTTAATGCAATAAACCCAAACTTTCATAGTTGCATCATCAATAAAAGTGACATACTAATTAGAACCACCAATAAAAGATACCTAAGTTGGTACCCATACATCTGAATGTACCAACTCTAATTTATGTTCTTTCTGTGTGGATCTAACTTTCAAGAAATTAACTCACTTATGTTTCCCATACACATAATCATCATAGAAGTCTAAATCAATTTATTTTAATCTAGGAAACTTGTCTTTTAGGATCTCCATGCCCTTATGGCTCATATCACTGAGCCTATAGTGCCACATAGTTACATTTCCATCTACAGTAACTAAATCATAAGAATCAACAATACTAGTCAAATATAAAGTACCAACTTTCTCACCTCTTATAACCAAAATATCACCTTTGGTAACTTTCCAATAATCTATCATAAACATTATCGAATAGCCCTCACTACCTTATTACCCCACTAAAACCAAATTCCATCTCAACATAGGCACATGTCTAACATCCTTAAGTATCCATGTGTTCCCATTTTGCATTTTCACCTAAACACAACCTTTTCCTACTATCTCACATGGTTCATCATCACCAAGATAAACATGTCCCAAATTTTCTTGAACATAATCAGTAAAATAATGCCTATGTGGGGTTAAATGAAAATAAGCCCCTAAATCTAATACCTAAGACTCAAAAAAATATCCAAAGAAAGAATTAAGGTATACAGGCATGATTTACCTAATGTCACATTTACCTCCTTTATTTCCTTCTTATTTTCATTATTATCTCAAAGTGACCAACAATCCTTCTTTATGTGTCCACTCTTCCCACAATACCAACATATCATCTTGGCTCTAGATCTAGATTTAGATCTACCTTGTGACTTTTCATAGTTTCTTTTGGTTTTATACTTTTTCCTTCCTCTAGTTTCAACAAACAAAGCATTCTATGAAGATGATTCACCAGTGCTCTTCTTTTGTATTTCCTCACTAAGAATCACACCTACAACATCTTCAAATTTTAAACTTCCCTTAGTAGGGACTGCATTACTCACATCCATAACCAAGCTATCCCAACTATTAAGTAAAAAACACAAAATCAACAAAGCTTTAACTTCATCATCAAATTTAATTCCAAAATAAGTGATCATACTTATAACTATATTAAAATCAATTAAATGATTAGCAATAGAACCATTCTTAGACATTTTCATATTAAACAATCTTTTCATAAGAAATATTTTATTTGAAGCAAAGGGTTTCTCATATAACTTTCTAGGTTTATCCATGAGATCCTTTGTATATTTCTCATCTAAAATTTTTAATTCAATAGAAGATGAAAGGCATAACCATATGGATCCCAATGCCTTCTTGTCAATTAATGTCTAATCAACATCACTCATAGATATAATTTTTCCTCTTTTCTCCTTCAAGAGAGTTGAAGTTTCTTCTGATACAAGTAATCTTCCATTTTCATTTTCCATAAACCAAAATATTTTCCATCAAATTTATCAACTCTAAATCTGATCTCTTCTCCCATCACTACCACTCAAGCTAATAACCCTTCATGTAATTTACCACTTCAACAAAAAACACCACCAAATCTATGATACCAATTATTAGGAATTAAATGAATTCAAACCAGATTTAATTCATTATAAAATATTAATTTAAAATAAATAAACTAGATTTTAAATGTGTAAAATCATATTTCATTATGCAATACTTCAATCACAAGATCAATTCCTTAAATCATAGTAATTATTACTTTAATAGAGAAAATAAAAAACCAATAATAACACAAAACACAGGTATACCATGGTTCACCCAATGTGGGCTACATCTAATCCTCAATCAAATTTTAACAAAATAAGAGCACAAACTATCCAAAGATAACCTCTCATAAAAATAGAATATCTCCTCAAAAATTCACAAAAAAATTCTTTGAATTGTTGATCCAAATCTAAAATATATCAATAATCATCCACAGATGTTATGCCACACATGTACTAGTAAATAATCACACCACAAGCTGCTATACCACACCATATGAGTTCAACACTATCTTCTGCAAAGTCACACCACCACATATATATATATATATATATATATATATATACAAAGATGGAAGAAATAAGCCCAAGAAGAGAAAATAAATTGTGCTTATCTAAGATAGGCATTATCTATAAGGAAACACCCATTCTCCACCTAGTCATTCTTATCCAAAACCCTACCTAAGGAGGAACATTCCATCCTTATCTCTCCTCCACAAAAGGCTCACATAACTTAAAATGCAAAGAAATAACAACTAACTCCTTGAAATAAGGAAGTCAATCTTGCTTCCAATAAACTTGAAGTCAACATGGAAATAAGAAAAGATAATAATTAATTCCATAAAAAAGGAAATCAATCCCACTTCCATAAAACATTGAAGTCACCATAAAAATTATTAAAAAATGTTTAATAATATTTTACTCACATGTGGAGTACATTAAAAATATGATCCCCACATTTGTGGAGCTCTCTAAGCCCCCAAAACATTCCACCATGGTCATGTAATATCCCTAAAGGGATCCACACTCAATAACCAATTTCTCTCTTCATCTTGTGGCTACCCATCCTCAAATTTATCTAGGAGATTAATCTCCTTTAGGTTCTCAACTTCATTCCCTAGAGGCTCTTCCAATATCTCTTCATCATTTTGGTCAAATGGGAATCTTTTTGATGCATCCTCTATCTAGGTCATATGCCCAACATGGAATTATTCTTCTATCTTGTCTACCTCTTCACATTTTCTAGATGGACCTTCTATTCTATCCACATTCATCAAATCTTTTAATTTTTCTTCTCTGATTAGTAAGGATGATGCCCTTCCTTATCTTTCTTGTATTGGTCTCTATTTAAATTTATGATGGAAAATTGTGGTATTTCCTCTCACCTAGTTATCTTTATAGTTAGATCCATATCTTAAAAATATGGGTCCTCTAACTTTGGTATGGTGATTGTAAATCCCCACTTAATTTATCTCTATATTCACATTACTTCTCATTCTAAGGTTTTGCCGGTAGCTTATGCTTCTTCTCAGCCTTTGGGTGTCTACATGGGAGGTCTTTCCTCCCTCACATATAGCTCATTTTTGGAGGCATTACTTTCTTTTCTTCTTCATCTTTTCTTGATCTTTTCATTTATATCCCCTTCTCTTGACCCACATGATGTATTTAAATGTGGTTGAGTTCATCTCTTTTCATTGTCTTCTTCATGGCTTACGCAAGCACTTGAGCCTCTTGGCTGAGATGTGGAAGGTGAAGGTCTCCTCTACATTTTGTCCCTTATATCATCACATCATTTCAATGGCTTTTGGTAGTAGGTTATAAAAATATATATCTTGGATATGGATAACCTGAATAATATCACACTCTCATCTTTCCACTCTATCAGCTTCTCTCATGGTTATTCTTCCCTATATCACATAATTGGTGCATATGGTATGGATGTCAACATTTATCCTTTATTTTTCAACTATAATATTCTCTATGTTTCAATGAAATTTATTTCATTTATGAAGTATTGTGTGGTAAACCCATAGGATAACTCAAGCTAAGGGGATGTATTCCCATCATTTATCCTTATCTAAGCCATAAAAAAATGTTGCATCACCATGAATCAAGCTTGTCCCTTCACCACTTCAGGTATCATCCTTAGGATGTGTCATTATTCCCTTAGGAATTCTCTTAATAATGTATTCTAATGCATGAGCCTTGATTTATATCTTGAGGTGATCATGCTTGGGTAGGTAAATTCTCATACTTGATCACTGGGGATTTGTGGTAGTTAGGGAAAGTCCAGCCCTCTCCCCCATCTATTCTATTATGGAATCCAATCTCATATAATACTAACACCATGAGGATGGCATCAAACATGAACTTTCCTTCCCCCATATGTGCCTTCTCATCCTCTTTAATGATTAAATCTACCACATATTTGTCCATATTAATTTGGGTTCCCTTCACCATTTTAAGAATTATATATAGGTAGTTTTGACTAATTTATTACCACCATTTTGCTAGTGCTAATTTTGTGCTTACTATTCATCTTTCTACCTTGGTGGTCCTATCACTTATATTAGGGATAGGGAAAGCATATCCCACTTTCTTTTAGTTGAAGTAGTGGGTCACTAGGTTAAAATCTTATCAAGTTTCCTAGTGTTTCCCTTATATCAATTCTAGTTTGAGCTACTCCTATGGCCTTATGGATGTGTTCCATCATGATTTGTATCCTTCTCCCCACAAAATACATCCTATCTTCATTAATCCAAGAGATAATAAACTTGACCAGTTTTTATACTTTGTTGAAAAAGGGGACTTCTCAGAGTTGAAATGTGTTGACTTCCTCTAAATACCCCCTCATGTGGTCATCATAAATGGGACTCATGTCATCACTTATTCTCTAGATTCATAATCAATAATATTTATGTAGTTAAATTATTTGGTTCATTTTTTGGTGGTAAGAATCTTGTATTTTCCATGCATCCACCCTAGACTCTCATTCTTCTCCACGTTCCACACTAAATAGATATTGTATCTCTAAGTAGTCCATCTTCCTATGTTGTGACATGGTTGTAGATTCAGTTTTTTTCCTATCCCTTTCTCATGTCATCTATCTCTATTCACCTCTTTTGGTTTTTTGGTTCCTTTATTTATTGTCTAGGTCTCTTCATCCCCTAATCTTTTTGAGGTGGTTCCTATATACTCAATTGGGGAGTCCCAAATTAGATATCTGGAGTTTAATTTTTATTTTTTAATGTTTTCACCTTTTGTATCATACCCTATTATAGTCCTTGGATTTATTCTTGGCTTATACTCTCATATTTCTTATTTGGCACTATATTTAGAGTCTTTCACCCTCTTTTGATCTATATCTTCTTCCTGGATTTCCTTTTCATGTGATGGGGTACCCTTTACTTATTTATTCATTTATTGTTATTTCTAAATTTTTTGAAACTCCCCTCTTAATTGTGTTATATATTTGATGTGTTAATCCTACCTTTTCCCATGTGTGTTATTTCATCATTATTATGCTTGTTCCAATTATTAGGTTAATTTCATTTTTAAAAATTGAGATTTTATATGACCCCTGTACCATTATTTTATCCCCATTTGAGGTAGTTTAATTAGTTGTCCTAATTTGGCATTTCCTTTCCCTACCCCACACTAAATCATGTGTCTAGTCCTATACCACATAAATATAAATACTCCATACACTTATAAGCAATTAGAAATTAGAAAGAGAGAATGGTGCTTTGAAACATTCAAACTATTTATGCAAAATTATTTATTGAGAGATATTTGTAAAAAATTAGTGCATGACTGTCCTCACCAAAAATACTTAGAAAAATATCATGGTGGCCTTATGAATAAAGTTCTTAGTCAGCTAACCTAGCTGGATATTAAGATGACTACATGAGATAGTACCCATAATAATGCATTGATTATGATGCCAAAATGAGCCTAAGTTAACCCAAAGAAAATAAACAAATAAGAAAACAAAAGAAGTGGTATATGCCTTATTATTAAATTACATGGTTGGTATTAGGTATGGTATGGCTTGAGCCTATTTCCATTGAAATACCCAAGAATAATTTCATATTAAGAGTAATAATATTGAATGCAATGTGTTTTGTCCAACACACCCCCCACCTTTTTTTGTAAAAATGGGGAACCCCTATTTGAAATGATCAAACTCAAAGTTCATAGACTTTATATCATATTCCTATTACCTCCTTTCTGAGAAAATTCTCTAGTTCCTATTTTGCCCTAGTTTTCTTGAGTGCACTGTATACTTGTAATAGCAAGTCAATATCCTTTTGAGATACCTGTAAGCTCTAAAGTTAACACAATTGAGTCCTATCCAATCCCTAAAATAAACTAGATGCTTTCTTACTTATAATATTTAAGGCTCTAACTTTTCTATAGATATTGATCACATATTTAGGTTCCTAAAATCTTAGTATCCTAGAGTGTCAAACTCCTAGATTCTTGTATGACACCTCATGAGCTTAAATGGTGGTTAAGTAAGCATTTAATTTGTCACATTTATTTTCCTTTTACTTAGTCTCTTTTTGTGAATCTATGTAAGATGAGTGGTTAAATAAAGGATCACCATGTGCATTTCTATTAAAGTTGTCAAATACATCAAAGCCCAGCCAAAGAACTCACCCCACAATTAGAATGGTTAGTTTATTAGAGCTATCAGAGATATTAGAGCCTAGAAGATCTTGACCTAATGAGAAAGTACCATAGTGATCATTATTAGACTATTCAGTCTCCTAAATCTACCATAAATATTAGATCCCAAGAGATCCAAATCAAGTGAAATAATACCACATGGCCCTAAATTCAAAGTTATTAGGATACAACCAATGAATGCATGCCAATGTTGGATGTTTTAGTCCCACAAATATATTATAAATGTTAGACCCTAAGAGAGCCTGATCAAATGAAATAATGTTATATGGAACATTGTTAGAATTATCAGTCTCTTAGATCTAATAGAGATGATAGATCCGAAGAGAGCCCAACATATAACATCATGTCACATGTCATTTATATGTATATTGGTGGATGGAATGCATAAGACTTTAGGGTGGTTAGAATAAGGTATATTTAGAGTCAAAAAGCTAATCAAAATATGCCACATGTCTTCTAATAGTAATTTTTTTCTCCAAAGCATATTAATATGAAGTCCAAGGCCAAGCTTATGTGTTAAATGTTGTAGTATGAATCAATTAGTAGGGTATACATAAAATAAAGTAGGAACTAAATAAGAATCCTTAAGGTGTTGGAAATATTGTCATTGATGTCAAAGGTCTAGCATTATTCGTGATAAAGGCCCCATTACATTTAATGTTTTTTATAATAAATATATCTTGGCTAATATGAGTTAATATTTATTTAATATTAATGAATATATTTTTGGTTGCATATGAGACAAAAAAAGGGCCCATGGAAAAGTCGAAGAGCAACGAGGTAAAGACAAAAGAAGGATGGGATGCATTTTCCCATGAAGAGTCATCTTGGGGAATTTCAAGAGTCACCAAGTGAAGACAAAAGAGTAAGAGCACAATTTCTCATGAAGGGACATTTTAAGGAATACGAAAAGTCACCAAGATGAGGACAAAAGATGGAAGGACGTTTTTGGTCATCAAGGGTCACCACATGACTTTTCAAGGCTTGAATATGAAGGGTCATATAAGTTTGGCACCGTTTTCCATGAGGATTGAAGGGTCACAAAGGGGGAAGGCCAAAGGGCATTTGGAAAGCTATAAATAAAGGCTTGAGAAGACATTTGTAATATGGGAGATAGAGGTTGATTTGATATTGTAATATCTAGCTTAGAAGAGAAATTTTAAGAGATGAATATGATTTGTATTTGTTATATCTAGCTTAGAAGAGCAAAGGTGAGAGAGAGGAAAGAGATGTTGTATTGATCTATCATTTGTTGAGTAGCAACATTGAGAGATAGGTGTGTGGTATACACAAAGGGGTTAGTGCTCCTATGGGTTGGTGCTCATGAATTATTTTTGGGTTAGTGCTTGGCAAAGGGGTTAGTGTTCCTATGGGTTGGTGCTCATGAATAGTAGCTAGGTTGGTGCTACGCAAAGGGGTGTGGTGCTCTTTTGGGTTGGTGCTCATGAATAGTAGCTGGGTTAGTGATCGACAAAGGGGTATGATGCTCCTGCAAGCTTGGCTTGTGAATATTGTTTGGGTTTGTGCTCATTTATATACTTGAGATTATTCTCTATGGTTTTTCTCACATTACGTTTCCATGTTATATCTAGTGTCTCTATCTATCTTGTGTGGTGTTTATTGTTTGAGTTTCATTGCATATCTTGAATGTTTGATTAAGTGAAATTTGGTTAAAGGAAATTTTTATAAGATATATGATATACTGATTCACCCCCCCTCAGTATATCCCATGCTTAACAATTGGTATCAGAGCAAGTTCCTTCATAACGAGTTTAACTGCTTGAAGGTAGATCAAAGAAAAGCATAAGATGGCCAAGTAGTTAAAGAAGAAGAATCAAGAGTTAAAATCTATGGTTGAGGCTCTTAAGAAAAAGGTGTGTATCTTGGATTCTAAGTTGGCTATAGAAGTAAAAGAAAATAAGATATTTATTCAAGATCTTAAGAGTCAGTTAGAGGTTACAAATTTAATTTTAACATCAAAAGAAGAAGAGTGTAATCAATTGAAGGATGAGTTAGGTTCTTTAAAGGATAATCATGAGAAGCTTATAATCAAGGTTGAGAAAGATCATGAAATATTGGTCCAAGGAAAGAAGGATGCAAGTTTTGAAGGCAAATCAAAGAAGTCAATCAGGCAGCCCAATGCGTTTAAGTTTTCAAATTCTTTTCATGGCCATTGTTTTGTTTGTCATCATGTTGGTCATAGGGCAAGAGACTATATGAGGAGAAGCAATCAGTCAAATGGAGATCTTAGTCACATTCAAGAAAAAGGTATGAGAAATATTGTTTGTTTTTGTTGTCATAAGGTTGGCCATATTGTTAAATTATGTCCAAAATAAGTAAAGAGATATTCAAAGTACATCAAAGGTTACATAGCCCCTAAAAGATATGAGAAGAGTCAAATTAAGGTTTGGAGACCTAAAATAGTAAAGTTTGATTAGGTTGAGTTTAAGAATGAAAATGAATTACTTGCTATAGTAGATAAAGAATTAGATAAGAAGGATTGTGTAGAATCTCTTGTTACATTTGAGCATGAGCTTTGTCAAGATAAGATAGTTGCAAAAGTTGAGAAAAAGAAAAACATCATAAATGATAAGGTTAGTAAGTCAAAAAGGTTAGATATGCTTAAACGGATTCTAAAAGAAAAACACAAGAAGATCAAGGAAGAAATAGAGGAGATGTGGGAATCTCCTGAGATTTATTTCTAGAACCCTATTGCGTGGGGTGTCTCTTCTAGGCTTCAAGGAGACACTTTTAAGAAAAATTGAAGCATGGTGGATGCTATTGGGCCTTTGATATGTTGCATGACAAAAAGGTGAGTTGACAGATTAATTTGTATATCTTTTGAGTGAATAGATTTTTGAATAAAATTTTGCACTAGTGTTAAGGTTTGAGGCTTTTAGAATGATTCTTGCATATGCAGTGTTTAAAATTTTTAAAGTGTTTCAAATGATTATGGTCACAAGAAATTAGAATGTTGAAAAAGAGCTAACAGTTTTAGAAAGAAGGAAAAGAATACTCATGCAGATTCAATGAAGAAGGATCAGAGTTTTAAAGCTCCATTCATCAGGGAGAAGGTTCAGACATGTTCATGGCAAAAGAAACAACATAAAGATTCTATGATGGTTCAGATAGCCTTACATGTAAGAAATAAAAATCAGCCATGGTTCATTCATAGCAAATGTTTGAGGCATATGACAGGTGATAAAATTAAGTTCATATCTCTAAAGAAGATCAATGGTGGTACAGTGAGATTCAGAGATAAAACCACTGCTAGGATAGCCAGAAAAGGTACTTTGAGTTTGGATTATGGTAGAACTAAGATTAAGAATATTTTATATGTAAAATGTCTTAAGCATAATTTGTTGAGTGTTATTCAAATATGTGATCAAGGATATACATTAAATTTTCATAAAGAAGGTTGCGAGATTAGAAGAAAAGATTCAAATGAGTTGATTACAGATGCTCAAAGGATAAGGAACAATGTGTATGTATTGTCAGATATCTTCTCAAAGGCACGATCAAAGGATACATTCAAAGATTAATGAGAGGAGTTGGGAGTAATTTCTATTACTTCCTACCATTGATTTTCAGCATCAAGTGAGGGGGAGCTAAGTGTTAGCTCTAGGTAGGCCCTTTGCCATTGATATCAAAGGGGGAGAATAATAGGTACAGGTACAAGTGTATAAAATAGGTACAAGGAATAGGTATAGGTTGTTACAATAAGGGGGAGTTACTATATGTTTTCAAATGATAGTATGTGTAGGTGACAGAATGTGGCAGTTTTAGGATTGAGGTTGCCATCAATGACAAAGGGGGGAGATTATTGGAAATATTGTCATTGAACTCAAAGGTCTAGCATTATTGGTGATAAAGGCCCCATTACATTTAATGTTGTTTGTAATAAAATATCTTGGCTAATATGAGTTAATATTTATTTAATATTAATGCATATATTTTTGGTTGCATATGAGACAAAAGAAGGGCCCATGGAGAAGTCGAAGAGCCACAGGGTAAAGACAAAAGAAGGATGGGATGAATTTTCCCATGAAGATTCATCTTGGGGAATTCTAAGAGTCACCAAGTGAAGAAAAAAGAGTAAGGGTGCAATTTCTCATGAAGGGACACTTTAAGGAATATGAAAAGTCACCAAGATGAGGACAAAAGATGGAAGGATGTTTTTGGTCATCAAGGGTCACCACATGACTTTTCAAAGGCTTGAATATGAAAGGTCATACAAGTTTGGAACCATTTTCCATGAGGATTGAAGAAAACAAAGGGGGAAGGCCAAAGGTCATTTGGAAAGCTATAAATAAAGGATTGAGAAGCCATTTTTAATATGGGAGATAGAGGTTGATTTGATATTATAATATCTAGCTTAGAAGAGTAATTGTGAGAGATGAATATGATTTGTATTTTTTATATCTAGCTTAGAAGAGCAAAGGTGAGAGAGAGGAAAGAGATGTTGTATTGATCTATCATTTGTTGAGATAACAAAATTGAGAGATAAGTGTGTGGTATACATAAAGGGGTTAGTGCTCCTGTGGGTTGGTGCTCACAAATTATTGCTGGGTTGGTGCTCAACAAAGCGGTTGGTGTTCTTGTGGGTTGGTGCTCATGAATAGTAGCTGGGTTGGTGCTCAGAAAAGGGGTGTGGTGCTCTTGTGGGTTGGTGCTCATGAATAGTAGCTAGGTTGGTGCTTGACAAAGGGGTACGGTGCTCCTGCAAGTTTGGCTTGCAAATATTGTTTGGTTTTGTGCTCATTCATATACTTGAGATTATTTTCCATGGTTTTTCCCACTTTGGGTTTCCACATTATATCTAGTCTCTCTCTCTATCTTGTGTGGTGTTTATTGTTTGAGTTTTATTGCATATCTTGAATGTTTGATTAAGTGAAATTTGGTTAAAGGAAAGTTTTATAAGATATATGATATATTGATTCACCCCCCTCTCAGTATATCATGTGCTTAACATAAGGATGACATTATCATATGCCTACCACACTTTGGGCATTAATTAGGTAGGAAATTGGGCTTTGATTACAAATATCAGAGCATCACATCATGGTCACTAAATATAGTAGGTGGTGAGTGATCATGATTTTAGAGTTTATGTCAAAATTAGGAAATAAATGGGAAAGATCAAGGTACCAACCCAAATTTAAATTCAAGCCATATGAGCTACCAAATACCATCAATATAAGATATATATGTAAACCTTTATAAGTGCTTAAGGAGAACTCCATAGAAATCATTGATCCCATTTTACCAGAATATATTCCTCACTTTATACTCTTATTTGTGCCCTCTATGTTCCCCTTGGATCAATTTTTCTTGTAACTGAAGTCCATCCTAACTAAAATGGTTGCCTCATCCTCAAACCCTGAAGTTGAGCTAGAGTATAGATACACCACATTCCCTAATAGCTTGATGTGTTTCAAGCATTACAATGAGATGTTTAAAGCCATCAAACTAGTTCCCAAATTCTTAGGTAGTGAAAATGAATAGGAGGTTGAGTTTAAAGATGCCCTTCAATCATATGAGAAGTACAAGCTACACTGAGTTGCATCCAAGCTAGAGGTCTTTCACTTCACTGGCATATTTGACAAAATGTTTCTCATAGTGAAATGGGCATAAGATGGTATTCATGGCATTATTTTCTTTGTTAAATCCCAACATCATATCGTGGATATCTCAAGAGTTGCATTCAAGGCTTACTATAACCTCTTATATTTTATAGTCACCTATGATTCAACCACCATGACCACCTAGACTAACACTCACCAAATTCATGACATCCTTAAGGAGTGGCTGAGAACCCTAATGTAAGGTGGGTCATCAAGATAGATGTAAATATGTATAATATCTACACATTTAAAGTGGATTTTTCATAGGGATGCTCTTGCTCATGTGATTGTTTAGGGAGGGTGACTCTCTACACATCAACCTCCTGTGGATTCCCCTACTCCACATAATCCTCTAAGGTAAGCAAGTCCCTGACCTAGGAAAGATAATCAATTTTAACATGATTAAGGAAATGGTAGATTCCTAAGGAGGTGGTAACTTATACATGATGAGTTACCTAATATACACAATCTACAAGATGCTCACATTTAAACCTTATAATTTTGTAGCATGAGTTCTTGGGTGTGCGATAGCCCATGTAGTCTTATACCAACTATATGGCCACCATTATTAGAACCACATACAAGAGATATGTAATTATGTATACTTGGTGGTATACATGTCAATCAATGAGGAAGCCATGCCTCAATTTTCAAAGGAAATTTGGGACTCTCACTCTTATTGGGTCTTATTGGTATTTCAAGGATGATACAATCATTTGAATGGTAGACACTCTCAAGGCTCCTCTTTACCTACCCTATCAAGTCTCAAACCACTTTACAAAGTAGGAAATCACATACCAACTAGTGGAAGGCATATTCAATCATTACATTATCTACCAAAAAAATGCTTTCCCACCCATCTCAATCACTTTCTAACATGATGTTCATAGATTCTCCCTCCTCTATAGAAGATGGTAGTAGGAAGGGACTCCCTTGCCTTGGGTATGGTAGATCATAGGGATTGGGACCTATGGTGCTATTTAGGCTCACCTAGATAATTATTAGGCCCATCTCAACCTCAATTATCTCCACCATCCTGAGTATGATGACAAGTTCTACATAAATATAGAAGATTATTAAGATATGTTCACCAAAATTAAAGCTCAAAAGAAGAAAAAAGGAAATCATCCCATCCCAAGCCATCTACCCCAATTGGCCTTACCTCTTCCATGTTGTCCCAACTTGATGAGGATATTATGGTGACTTACCCCAAATTTTGAGGATAATTATATAGGTAGTCCCTATAAGTTATCCTCTTAGAGATCCTCCTTCACCTTATCTCTTAGTCCTTAACTCTACCTCCACCACCTCTTCTAGTTCAAGTAGCTTAGCCTCAGGTAATTCATCCCTAGGTGACCTGACCTCAATTGGATCCACTCTAATTGGATTAACCTTATGTTTCTTAGGTATTCATGTTTGAAATAATAAGCAAATTATAGATAATTATGAAGAAGGAAAAACAAATGACACCTATGCAAGTCACTTCCCCTACTCCCTCCACTCTCTAATAACCTCTTATATCACCACTTAGTTTCACAATTATCTAGTAGTCTACTTAAGTGGCACCTCCCATCTTCCCCATTTCACCTCCCCTAAAATTCAACCAAGTTCTTCTTTCCTCAACCATGCATAGTGTCCTCACCTCTTCATTTACATTATCCATCCCATAATCAGGTCTCTTTATGCCTTCACCACCTATTCAACCTTTGGTCCATATAGTTTTAGGCACTCAAACCTTAGTAAGTTTGGTTGTAGAACCATTAAAAAGTGTACCTATGTGTACATCCCAATAATCTCAAGCCATTACAACTATGCCTATGGTTACCTAAAGATTAATCAATCAATCCCCATGGCCTCTACCACCCCTACTCCCTTGACTACAATAGCTAAAGTTGACCTAGGAAAGAGGCCCATAAAGAAACAAAATGCATCCCATCTTCAACCTACTATTCAAGTTCCCATTGATGTGTCTTAGCCTCCCCTATAGGTTACTATTTATCCTCCTACACCACCTTTGATGTATCCCTAGATCATTCCTAGTTATCCCTTTTCCATCATCCTAAGTGATTAGGAATTCATCTTTAACTAATCAATTTACTCGTTTCTATTGAATGCTCCTCTCCCTAAATTCTTTGGCCCATAAGTTAATTTGATCTAGAGCCATTAGTAGGCACAAATGTTCTCATGGGCCTCCCCATTATTCTTTCTTCCTTTTATCCCCATGCCTCATCCTCCTCCATTTATTTCCTCTATCATCCCTTCTACTTCATCTATTCCCCCTCCACATTGGCCCTAACATATCCCTAACATTGTTGTCACACCACCAATACATCCTACCACTTAGGGAATAACTATGGTGTTGCAGGCACCTAAGATGACTATGTAGAGTGACCTTGATGTGTAGTGGGACTTCAAATTCACTATTAAAAACATGCATAGGATTCTCACCCAAAGGTTCATCTAGGAGGGGAAACCTATGGTTTGGCAAACTCAAAAATATATTTTATCCCTCACCAAAGTGAGGACATCCAAGAGAGAAGAGAAAATGGCTGAGGATCTAGCCTTAGTCCTCAAAGATATGAATAAAATGTCATAAAAGTTAATTTAGGATATGTAAGAGGAATTTTGAGCCCTAAAATCCCAATTAAATAGCTCATTCTTGGTGGAGATAATAGGACAAGTTGGGGATACCCTCTTATAACTTTTCTTAGTTTTGTATATAATGGTTGACACTCTGGTAGACAAAAATATTTATCTTCAAAGGACCCAAGCCTAGCTATAGAGAGTTTATCTAGTAGAGAGAAAGCGTAGGAAGTTGGTGGTAATTATGCAAAAATTCATGTTCCTAGAGTTGAAGCTTATGCCCATTATGGACATGAGCCTATATCAAACATATCTCATGAGCATGAGAGTTGAAATTTATATGTGGTTAATCCTAGGACATATGGTATTGAATCCCCTATAAGAATACAAGAAAATAATATTGACCTAATTCAAAGAGGGTAACATCATAATGTTATTCCACCTAGATGGTACTCTACTAGATATGAGCAAGTTTAGATTTCACCTGGGTCACTTCAACTAGGTCATGAGAAGGAAGGTGTCTAAAGCCAATAATCTTGGGGCCCAGGTGGTGCTTGAAATATCCACCTAATCCATTACGAGCATCAATTAGGTTTCAGAGGTCAAGGTAGCCATGAGGGGATAGATCCAAGTTTATCATAGGTTAATGACCCAATCAAAGGTAATATTTTGAGAACCATCAATTAATTTGTCCAAATTATATTAGGAGTTTGACCTAGTAGTAGCTATACTAGTCATTAGGGAGGCATAGTAAAAACATTTGGGAGGTGGTTTGTGTATGGCCCCTCCACTTATCAATTAAATGGGCCTTGGAATGTCTTTTGGAGAGAGTTGTGGGACATTATTTTTTGAAATAAATACATTTATAATAACCCTAAGTGGCCATCTTGGCCCAGGATGGGAATCTTGTGCTACTTGGAGGCAAGCCCCATCCTTATTCATAAATGTATAATTATATTCCATTTTTAGGGTCCAAAATTCTTAGTCCCAAAATGTTGTCGAAATTGATCTAGGATTTAACCTACTTATTCCTTCACTCTTTTGGATTGTGAATGTCTACCATGATTGACACATTTGTAAAAAACATATTTAATGAATGTTATTTCTCACCTTATACAAAATTTTTGGTTTATTTGTTAAATAATGTCAATCATTTTCCAATCCTTGAATACATTTTAATGTTAATAAAATTAAAATAATGCTTTATTACTTAATGACTGTAGTGGCTATAATGTGATTTACTATTCTAACTTGTTTATGAACTATTTTTGTTTCCTATAGAATATTTGCGATCTTTGTGTTAATCTATAAAATATGTCTAAATAATTTATATTTTATTTACTATAATCTTCTTAAATAGCGATACTTTGTGAAGGGTTTATAAATTAAGCATTTTATCCTATTTCTTCAAACTTCTACTCTTTATGTAAAACTAAGTCATAGCCCTCGATAAAAATCAACACACAATAGTATAACTATGGTAGGGCACTTAGCTTCATTCTTAAAGCATTAGCATTTTTATTCCTATAAATGCTCTTTCCAAATATACCTTACCCTCCTTTTGATGTTTATTTTAGAATCTAAACTCTCTCTCCTACTTTAGAAATATGTGAGGTGTGACTCAATAGTAAATGATGAGTATAAACTACTTCAAATAGAAATTAATTCAAAGTGTAATTACACATATATTAAAAATCTAGTGGTAATAGGCATGGCTCTTTGATTATAAAAGGTTAAACTAGTTGGTCCTTTGATTGAACCAGCACTAGTTCCAAAATTAATGAGGGGGTATTTTATCCCATGCATTATCCTACACTTTCCTCTTTAGAACACTCAATCCCATGAGTGACTTTGGATTTATAAAGGATCTTAGGTCCGATAACAAATGGAAGTATAAGAAGGGACACCTATTTTTAAAATATATTTGATAGTCTATTAGGTTTATACTAGTTATTATTGCTAATGGTAACATTTTAACTATTATTTATCTATGAAACACCCTAGAGCCTATTGAACCTATCACTATCCCATCACATTAGCCTAATTATTTCATGTTTTTAATTTCATAGGAGGCCCAAATTTTGTATACCTAAAATTAGACCAGTTCACTATTTTTTTTCTTAGTCTCCCCTAAGCAGACCACCCATAATGGCTCTCTAAGTGCCCTGGTTATCCAGGTTGGCTATTAATTTTCCCATATTTGTCTATGACTTACTTAGGAACCCATAAATATACCCACCCCAATTCACTCCTAGTGTAGGATGAATATCTATAGAGCATATAACCTCATAAGAAACTACACTAAGATTTCTCAATGTGGAACATGAAGGTGTAGCATTCAGGCTTTTCCCCTTCACATTAATGGACTCAACCTATGACCATTTCCTTAACCTTCTTAAAAAGTCAATCATGAGCTGGGACTAGTTTAAAAATTCTTTATTGGCCTAATTTTGGAAATTCATTGACCCTAGTATCCTCTACAAGTAATTTGTTTCATTAAATAAGAACCTAGTGAGCCCATTATAAAATCCAATGCCAGGTTCTAGAAAATATATAGTCGAGTTATCGTGATTTACTAGCCTAATGCCTAACTAACACTGGAGATGTACAAAAATGCCTTAGACACATGGATGACCATGTTCTTAAGATGAGACCCTCAAATAGTTGACTTAATCCTAGATTATGCCAAATCCATAAAATTCAAAAGGCATTTAAACCCTCAAGGTTAAATGATGGCTCACATCCCTAATGTCATGCTACATATACATGCCTTGAACTTGTTTCCCAATGCAAACTATAATATTCTCATGCTTTAGTCATTTCCCATAATGAACTAACTCCCTTTGATTCATGTCACACCAAACCAACACCTAGGCTTTCTTAACCTAATAAACCATGAAATGGATCCTCAATTACAGCACCAAGTGATGTTGGAAATGACTAATAACACCTAAACTACACCTCATGAGTCTACAAAAATTGAGTTAGATTCCATCTAGTGAATGGTCCAAAAGATAAGTAATGAATTTTTGGGTCTACAAAGGAAAATGGGAAACTCAATGTTGAAATCTCAAATAATAACTTCTCCTACCAAAGATAAAATATAAATTACATCAATCCCCATAATTAGCAAGATCCCTCCCCTAATAGGTTGCCTAAAGTTAACATCTATGAGATAGTTCTACCTAATTGGTGTTGAGTGAACAACATAGTTTCACATGGGGATATGGATTGTATAGATTTATATAGCACCTTTTATGTATTCCATGGAGAAATATAGTATGATCTAGTTTTAAATCACCCAAAATCATCAAACTTGGGTAGGCCCCTTAGCATGGTTATAGTTCTATAAATTATGGAGTTTCCCAACTAGGAATAAAATGGACCAAAGGAGAATACTAGTGAGGTCCATGAATTAAAATAGTTCCAAAGTAATAATTATGCCGTAAAGAACCAACAACCATAACCACCTCTTACTACTTCAACACCCCCAAATAACAGTGTAACCCCACCAGATCACAATGTTAGGAGTACCCCTTTGCCTCAAAAATAACATGAACCAAAAGATCTTATAGAGGCCTAAATAGTTCAAAACAAGGGAGTTTATAACATATTATAAGACATGAATAAAATTAAATCAAATATCACCCTTCATGAACTTACCCAAATAACTGAGCAACATGATCCTCTATTGAAATCCTTTGCTAAAAGATAATGCAACATACCCAGATTAAATAAAATATATTACCCTGATAATTTTCCCCCATGGATCTACCTTCATAAACTTGGTTATACATAATTTTTATAGGGATGAGATACTTTTCAATTTGGTAACAATCAATCAAATTATCATTATACAACCAATAATTATCTTTGATAAGTGCATCTTGTTCTTAGCTAGTGGTTGGTCTAAAAATAATAGGCACTAGGTTGTAAAGTTTTCCTTTTCCCTTTTATCACCATTCCATGAAAATTGGATTATCTTTGGGCATTCCATACATCTTGGGGTTTTGTGGAAGTTTGGATATATGGAATGTATTATGGGTAAAGTAATCTCTTAAAACATTTTATTAAATAGTGAAATGATTAGAAATTTCAATAAGAGGTGTATGTGAAGTTGAGGTAAGGTTATTAGGGTCTATGCAATTGGTCTTTGGAAATTCAAAAAGTATATCATTGTCTTTGTCCTTCTTTGGTACTAGGTCTAGACCAAAATGGTAATTTTAGATCTCATACTCAACCTCCAAATTCTTCCAATACTGATATGGCAATAAGTCTTCATGAATAGTGATATCCATCCTAGAATGAGGAAACTTGATACACTAGTGCAAGGTTGAAGGCATTGCATAGATTTAATGTATCTTTGGTTTACCCAAAAGTAAATTATATGATAGATATAGATCCAAGATGTGGAAAAGTATTTCATGAGTAAAAGGCCCAACAATAACTAGCAAATAAATGGTTGATTGTGATTCCTATTATTCATTGTCATAGGCCTTGATAGTAATTTTCTCTAGATAAAGGTTAGCTTTGTATATCCCATATGCTTTATTAACCTTAGAAAAATAATATTAAGGCTTGATCCATTGTCTATGAGAACATGTTTAAATTTGTGTCATGTTATAAAAACTTAAATGTACAATGGGTCATTATGGAGAGGGCCTAGGGATGACATATCAATTTGGTCAAAGGTCAAATACTAGCTTGGGGTTAAGTGTCTAACCAAAGCTTGAAATTTATCTAGAATAATGTCATTAGGTATTTAGGACTAGCTTAAGAGTTTAGTAAGGATATTTTTTTGGATGGTATACATGTGCAACAAATCCAAAATAGAAATTTGTGAGGGACTATTTTTTAGTTGTTCCATGATGTCATATATTTTTTCCTTAACAATGGTAGTTGGCTTACTCATAGTTGGTATAATGGGTTGAATTAGCTCATTGGTAAAATGTTTTGGGTTAGTAATGGTAACTTTAATCTATCAAGTTGTGATTGTTTAATCTAGATTAGGTAAAGAACCGGTGTAATTGAAATAGGATGGAGAGGGGCCTAAGATGGTAATTATTAATTGTTAGTGAACTTGGATGCAATCAATATTCAAGGAATGGTTACTAACATAGAAGCCTAAGATGATAATCATAAGTTGTTTTTGTGTTTGGATATGGTCATAGGTTAAGGAAGGATTACAAGTAGAATGTGGATAATAGAAATTGTTAGGTAATGGTCTTGTACTATTGGTATTGGTTTAGGGTTGATGGTAATTATGGATACATAACCACTCAAAATGTGACATATAACTCTATTATAGTCACATGTAACTACCTAATAGGTCTATTGGTTATTAGGGTCATTTTCACCATAGTTCCATCTTTTTTGGAGTTAGTGTTATTGTTTCTACTATTTTTGTTGTTTTATTATTCCTATTGTTGTTTTTATTATTGCTAGTGTTGTGGTGGTGGCCTTTATTATTATTTATATTATTACTATTCTTGGTTTTGATTGGTATTATTATTTTGTTTAAGTGGGTCACAATAGATACCCAGGTTTTGATTGGATATAGAATCCCAATTATCCAATTGGATCTATCCATTTTCTAACATTTTTCAATGAGACTCTTCAACTACACACACTGATGCATATAATGTCCATGAACATATTCATATAATTCATGATCTTTATACCAATTAGGATAAGGTACACCCTTAAGAAAGTGCTTTAGAATCATTCTAACTAATCATATTGGCCATGGCTAATTTGTGAAACACTACTTCAATAGGCTCACCAAGTTCACTAGAGACTCTAGCATTGGGTCTTCTTCTTGGAGGATGGGTTTACAAAATTGGTGGTTGATGTGCCTTCATGCAAGTATGCAGTTACATTTAAGGAGCTATTCATGGTTATATAATAGATTGTATATCTTGAATAGGTTATATTTATGGAATAAGGTGTAGTTATGGCATAGACTGAGCAAATAGTGTTTACACCATTTAGACATGATTTGACTCAGTGAATCCATTACCGACAACATTATTATTATTGTTATATGGTTTAGGTTTTTCAAATTTATTAGACTGAGTGGGTGTAGATGCTTATGTTTGGACTTGGTTTGGGTTATAATTTGGGACTGAATTTTTGTTTTGGCTCTAGTTTTGGTTTTAGTTTTCATTTGAAGAAGACAATTTGATAATACTTCTATTAATAAGGGCCTTTTCAATCTATATACATTTATTGATGATCTCCTTAAATGTGTGAGCACATTAAATCTCCAAGGGATAATATATTTCATTATGAAAATTTTTGGTAAACATAGCTACTAATTAGCTATCTAGAAAATTATGGGTGAAGTGGCTAGAAAGCACTCTCCACCATTGCAAGTAACTCACAAATCTCTCACCAACCTTATGCTTGGCCTAACTCAAAGCAACTTTTTAAATTTCATGATAGATATTTTAAGAGAAGTGTTATACAAATTTATCTAAAAGATCATCAAAATCAAATATCAAATTCTTCAACAACTTAAGAATCCACTCCAAGGCCTGTCCAGCCAAACTTTGGGGAAAGAGAAGAATCATGTAGATGTCACTATAGGCCACTAGCTGGTAAGTGATAAATTACTATTTTAAATTTTCCATAGGGTATCCTTTTCCCTTATATTTATCAAATCTTTGTGGATTATAACTTAGATAAAATGGTATTTGGAGGTACTCCATGTTGAATGGATATGAGCACATGTCATCCAATTTGAAATTCTTGGTTTGCCTTCCTATTGGAATGGTTGTGATTACATCCTTCATTTGTTTTAGTTATTGGGATAAGAATAATATGGAATAACTATTTTTGGTTGGGTGATCAAAGGTGGAATACCTTGATCAGGGTATAGTAGGGGAATGGTCTATTATGGAATATTATTTTGATAAACTGATCGACTAGGAATACATATTTTTACATTAGGATTGGGTTTCTGATATGGTATGCATTATTGATAAAAAATTATAGTTAGGGTTTTTAATATGGATTTATGTTGGAGGGAAATATTGATATGATATAGGTATATGGCTTGGTAGAAATTATTATGATTGTTGGGTTTAAATAGGAACTTGTTGTCAACTAGCCAAACCCTGTTGTATAAATAGTACCCATTGTTGACTAAATCCCTTCTATAGAATGTGTTACAAATTGGATCCATGGTGTATATGAGGTAAAAATTGGGTAAAAGGTATTTATTTCATAATGGATACTTGATTTATGTTGGGACCTCTTTGTTTAGTAAACACATGTGAAATGGGCATTTGTTAGGTGTTATGTATCGGTTATTGATTGATAAGAATACGTTGTTGATTAGACAACATCTAGGATGAACTCACTAATTATTTATGGTGTCACATTGGTCTATGTATTTGTTTGTGGAATATTAGTAACCACATATTGAGGTGGGGTAACATTTACCACTTATTGGGGTAGAGTGTTGGTTTGTGTTTGGTCACTTTCCCCTATTGCTACTTGTTTGAGGATGTTAGTAGTTCAGGGGTAGTAGTGGCTTGCTATGGTTTAGAATTAAGCATGATTTCCCATATTTTTGTGAACCACTCATAGTATTGGTAAGAGGAACCTATTATTCTTTTTTTTTTTGGTGTATTCAACCCACCTAGGTTCAAATTGGGATCTGTCTATGTGTTATACACTATATTTTGCAAATGGTCTTAGGTAGAAGCTATAGTCACTTCCTCAATGGGTAGGAAATTAAACATCTCAAAAAATAACATATTTTATATAAATATTTCCATGTTCAAATTAGTATGTCCTAAATAATAAACTTGCATCTTGTTGAAGGAGCTAGCATTATAAGTGGGGTATTCAAATTGGCCATAGCATTGAAATTCCTTGCTAAATTGAGATACTTTGATATGCCTATTGCATCTATGTAAATTTATTATCCATTGGATCCTTTCCTAGTTCAAGAAAATTAATATCATAGTTAGGTATTGGCATGAGTTCTTGATGGTAACTAGTTTAGGCATGTTTAATTGGTCTGACTTGAGATACATTTCTAGGTGCTCTAACTAAACTAGGTAGACTTTCATGGGGAAATTTTGTCAAAAATTTTACTCATAAATCTATGGCCCTAAATAAAACCTCATAATTGTTTTCAATTAAGTGACAACCAAAAAATAATGGTTCATTACTTGTTGGCATGGTTACATAATATGGATGTTATTGTACCTATTCACTTAAAGTGGCACATTGTTAAGATAGTATGCCATTTTTTCTTGCTCTTGCTCTAGATAAAGAGTTGCATTAACCAGATACTATTCTAGTGGGTCATGTCCTTATTTTATATATTGAGTATCATAATAAGGATATGGATCCATATCATAAACTATGTCATCACCATATTGGTCTTGAAAGAAGGGGTCATTTTTTACTATGTTCTCATAATCTAGATTATACATGGTCTCACTACATGTATAATGAAGAATATCCAAATTTATGTCTAACATCTCTTGAATAAAAGTCTAATATTCACAAATGCTCAAAATTTAGTGTAAAAATATTGGTCCCTTGTTGTAAATGTATTAAAACTTCACCTATAAATAAAACCCAGTCTATTTCTACAAATGGTGTAAACTTAGCCTACAAAGGATCCGTTATTGAAAAATAACAATCAGTTTTTGGTCTAAAATATCACTATCACCATAAGTCCCTTGGAATGAATGGTTAACAAAAGGAAAACTTGGATATTTTTCATGACAAATGTTTTCAAAAACTCCAATTATGAGATTTGACCTACACAAACAAACTAATGTCTAGAGCTAGGCACATGAAATCAGTCTTTGGCCAGGTGCTTCCAATAAAATTAATATAGGTTTGATAATGAAACAAAAGTTACTAGTTATTTGGCCAATGCCACAAAGCTAGACTTCAAAAGGAATGAACTAGGTCTAAAGCATGAAGTCAATGCTAGGTCTTTGGCCAATATCACAAAGATAGACTTGGAAATAAAACAGTTGAGGTAAAATATTAAAATCAATCTAACTCTAAGGTAAATGGTTTGGAAAACTTGATCTAGACACATAGATAAATCTCAACACATGAAATTAAGACAAAATTAGTCTTGGCACAAATAAATTTTTCTAGGTATATGTCTGAAACTAACTAGGAAAGTCAATCTCAAGTAATAAACTAAGAGAAAAAATTAATGCATTCAAGCCCAAGTGATAAGCAAGGCTCAATGTAAACAAGTTGCACTTATAAATATACTTGAATAATTAATTTTTACCTTATTTTGAGATGGTAAATTCATTTGAGACACATGTAAGTATATAAATCCTAGTTATAGGCAAAGGTATTTGAATCAAGTGAGAAATTAATCCAAGTTGCACAATCCAAATGTAAAAGGTGAACACCCAAGCCCAAATTAGATAAGACTTCAACGTAGAAAATTTATTTTTGGATTTGAAATTTGAAATATGAATTTAAAACTTGGTATAAAAGACTCATATTTTCAAATTAATAATTACCTAGACTCAAATGGGTAGTATAACGACACTTTTTTTAAAAAGGTACACAAACCACTTTGGACTTGGTTTTGAATAAAGGTAAATGTCTTAGGAAAAAATGAGTAGCATAAATATTGAATACCTTATACTCCTAGACATATAAATTATTCATCCCATTCATGAGAACCCAAGAACATCACTTTTGGTCATCCTTTTTATGTTCTTGAAGTGTTAATACAGTCCAAAGGAAGACCACTAGTTGTCTTATCTAGGTAACAATTTTAAGTGTTTTGTCATGACAAGAAAACATCAAGGTGGTTATATTTACTACCTATTTTTAATTGTTTCATAATATTCCTCATGACTAAGCATGTGTAAAGGTCCATAATGGGCCTTTAAGTGGTCTCAATAGTCCAAATCTACCATGATGGAGAGGACTCAATGTTTGCAACTAATGACACTATCATGAAATCCATCTATCTAGTGTGTTGAGAATATGCAAGGTATGGATTTATCATAAGTTTTATGGATGCTATATGGACATATGGCATCTCATTATAGGCCCTTAAAAGTTTTTAAGATATTTTAATAAGTGTTAAAATGATATTCATTTGAAACCTTCTCTTGAAGCTATATATTGTCTAAAAAAGAGAGTATTTAACCTTAAAGTGATTATATTTGACCTTAAAATTCAAATAAAACCATAAAATACCCCTTTAAATACCCCATGTTCAACACATTTCCATAACCAAGTAGTTTCATGTACTAATGTTGTCCTTTTCATAAGTCAACACCTTCAATTGCCACTAAATGGGCCTTCAATGTGTGAAAACATGTCCCTTCAACTCCCCAAACCATACCATGTGATTTTAAAAAAAAATTATGAACCCTATTTTCCCTCATCTTAGTCTTAAATGTTGAATTATGGTCTGAAACATGAGAAAACAAAGAAATCAAGCTATTTTTTAGGGGTTATAGGGTTGTACAAATTTGTAAAGTATGAATTTTATCTAATAGAGTTAGGGGTCTACAAGAGGACTTAAAAACAATAATTTAATAAATAAATCCAATTATTTTAGAGCTAATATATCAAAAAACTAGTTCACTTCCTCCATTGATCTCTTTGGCGGACATGGAGAGCACTTCAGGTTTGTGTTTAGTCTATATAAGAGACATAGGTTGAGGGTTCAGGATCTTAGACAAATAAAAGAGACTTAATGACCTTATAATAATTGTAATTAGTTTAAAGATTAGTTTTTTTATGAACAAACACTAAAAATTTGAGCAACCTGGTTACCATCTTCATTTTCACAAGGCCCAAAAAGGGGAACAATTTTAATGCATTATTGGATTGTTTGATCAAACTAGTGATTATTCATGTTCTTTTTAGTTATGTAAGGTCCTTCCATGGAACCTTCTACCCATGTTTCACATGTGTGATCCTATAGGAGAAATGAACATACTATCTTTCACTATTTTTAGACTACAAGTGGAGTTCTATGGGTGAAAAGGGATATTTAATGCATATATCTAAGAATGAATAGTGTTTTGTGTTTTATTGATGATGCCTTGAAGGGTTTCATATCCCCTTAGTTAAATATGAATGGTCAAAGATAAATCCAACACTCTCAAATAATTATTTCAAGTGAGACTACCTACATGTTTGGGTTCCATTGCAAAGAAGGATAGTGTGTTCGATGAGGATACTTGTTAAATGCCATCAAGATGCCATAGAGGTAGCAAGTGGATACTACATCCATATGAAAATTATCTTATTTTAGGATGATCAGACCTTATAATATTCCTCATAGTTAAATAAACCACTTGTTAGGCCTCAAACACCTTCAAAGTCTTGTTTAGTAGAAACTAAGGTTGTTTAGTAGATTTTAAAGTTTTCAAAGAGTCCTAGGTTTCCATTTTTCATTACATATACCTCATTGATAACCTCAAGGTGTTTTATTTTATTAGGTATGTATGTGTAGATGCTTTGGGTCCTTTTAGATCATTTTGGGTATTAGTCCATAATACAATCCAAGCCCTCAAAGAGTCTATGCCATTTGTTAGCCTCATCACTATCAACCTAAATAACTATAAGCCTTGAGTTTCAAGTTTCAAGCTCCATGTGAGCTTACCAATCATAACCCATAGGTTTGGACCCTCTACCCAAACCTAAGACATAGAAATACATTCTAGATACTCCATAATGTTATCAAGTCTCATATGTGCTTATGATAATTAAATATATACAGGATAAGCCCTGTTGAGAGAGCATGATCACCACCTAAAAAAAAATCTGGACCACTTTTCAAAGTCCTTCAAGACGTTATATGTAGATAAACCTTAAACATAATGAAGGTTTCATGAATAAGAAAGTGTCTATCTTAAGGATATGGTTTTTGATTCAATTAATACCCCTTAGTGTCCCAAACATGACATGAAGACATAGGTTTACTCACAAATCTACCTAAAATATCTCTTAATAATCAATGTGCATAGATTAGTACATATAGTTATTGATGGTTAGTGTCCTACCTTGAATATGAGACCTAGTGTGCCATGGAAAAGAGAAAACTCAAGATAATGTGGTGGTTATAACATAGAGATAATGATGTCAAAGTCAAAAGGCTTGAAGGGATGATCAATAGAATGATGCAAGCACATATAATAAACTAACCTTGCTTAGTCAACTAGAGTATATGGATAGAATAAATGACAATTCCAAGAGTATATAAAATAAAATCTTATGGTATATCTCAAGCCTTCACATTATGGTGATACTATTTTAGGGTGACTATAGTGTCTGGGTTACATACCCAAAACACACTTGTTTTCTTGTATGACTATGTAAATAAACCTTGCTAATAGAGTTAGAAAAGATAAACCTTAATGCTATAGTCAATACTTGAAATGTGATGTTTGAGCCCTGATTCCATCCTTATAAGGAGCTATAGTAAATTACTAATATCACCAACATCAAATATGTCAAGCCCATACATAGAATAATGATGCTTAAGGTAGGATACAAGAGAGAAGGGATGATAAGGTGGTTTGATCCAAAGAGCATGTGAAGAATATGGAGACTGGACTGAGTAGGATGACTTGATAAACTTAAAGCTAAAAATTCACCCACAAGTGGGTGGAGGTTCCAACATCCAATTTGAGCATACAAGACCTAAATACATTCCTAGGTCCTACAACCCCACCTCCATCTCATTATAAGATCCAAAACCCCAAATAAAACTTAGGGGATATAAAACTTATATAATGTTGATGTATGGGAATGTAATAAGATGGTTCATTTTGGTTTTAGTCCTCTTTTGAGCTCTATTGTTCTAAGTTTCCATGTTGAGTTTCACCTTCTAACACTCATATCTCTCATCCTAAAAAGAATTAGACCTAGATAAATTAGGGTAAATTTGGAAACCCTATGTACTCAATAATAATTAAGTATTGAATAGGATTAAAGAACATAGCTCTATGGATGAATGTTAATAAGGTAACCTACACAAACTACCTAACAAAAAGCTTGAGACACACCATCCTTTGCTTATAACTCCACGTATAATTTTCATGGGATCCAAGGCTATTTAGGGGAGATTAAGGGGTTAATAGGCTAAAATTTCACAATAAGATGTTTTGGTTTGGAGGTTTTTACTATATGAACCATCATTACGATGGTGGACTTCCAAAACCCTTCCTAAACCCTAGCTTAGACTTGATGAATAAAAGACACCTCTAAATTTAGTCAAATAAAGTAATTGGGATATGAAAAGGAATTAATGGTCTTATTAAGTGCACTAAGCATTCATATGACCTACTAGTTAGCATGTGCAAGGTGTGCACTACATTGATTAAGCTTGAGAAAGCCACTTTAAGATTGTGTGCAAGGAGTTTAGAAAGATTTGAATATACCATATATTTCTAAGGAAGGGTATGGGACCTAAGGTATCAAATTACTACACATTTGCCACCTAAAGGGGCCTCCATACCTAATATGCACTAGCAGATAGGCCTTAGTGCCCAAGTGAGAGACTGTATGCATACAAAAGAAAGTAAATGGCTAGATCAAATTGATATAGATGCTCTAAGGGCCATCATTAGTTATTTTAATGTATATTAAAGTGGATAAGTGCCTCAAAACTCTAACTTAGGGTCATAACTCAAAAATCTTGCATTCAAACATGACGATCTAGCACATTTCTCAAGCAATGCCATTTGAAGGCTAGATCAGAGGACAAAAGGAGATTAGATGACATGTCAAACCTCCATGGGAATTTTTTTCATATTGTTTCAGATGTGTGAGGCACCTTGGTTTGTAGGAAAGAAGCCATAGTTAATCACTTTGGCCTAAAACTTTCCCAAAGCTACCCACAATACACATTTCTCACCCAAGAGGCAATTTGGCAAGATAATAACTATGCATAACTATTTCATGAGGATATGATCAATTTAAGAGAGTTGAATGGCCTTGTCTACAATAGATCAGTGTCATTAGTTTAGAGGTTAAGGCCCTAACTTCTATGAACCATTGTTAAGAGTCCAGCACCCTCCAAAACCTCCCTAAAACCCTAATAAGGACCTAACTTAGAAGAACATGGATAAAATTCATCAAAAATAATTGAAATAATTTGGTATATACTTGGATCACTTATCCCCGTAAAATTATACCTCATCTATGGTATTGGTCTATACAAATAGTCTACGGACATCCTTGGAGACTGTAATTTTATAAGGTTTTGAGTATAAATGAGGTTCAAGATTTGGTCAAGGATTGCATATCATTGTAAAAGGTGATATGGGACCTATTTCACCTTCTCAAATTATAAAAAATTCACAAATTTTCTTGTAAATGCTTCTTCAAGTCCCTACCAAATAGGCAATCTTGAGATGCAAAGAAGAGATGTCCTAGTCATCTAGGTGGGGTAAGATTGCAAGTGTGAAATTCTTGGAGAGCCTAAGTATTGATGTGGTAGGTTAATTTAAATGGAAAAAAATCTCACTCAATCATATTGAAGTTTTGATAAAGATCTCATATCCATACAAAAAGTGAATAGGTTAAAGACTAGACTACTTATCTAGTAAGGCCATTTAGCCAACAGAATGAGGGAGTTCATGGGCATATAAGGCTAGTATGGAGTTAATTAACCATCATAAAACACCTATAAATATATCTTGAAGTGATAAATATCCATATCCATGGCCATTATGGAAGGTTTGGGTAGTTTGTTGAACATGGTTGACATGTAAGGAAAAAGTAGCTACTTAATGCTTCATGGAGGAGGCCTAATTAGAACTTTTCAATTATTGGTAACTAATTAAAGGAGAGTTAATTTTAAAAATATGGTTTTAATATTATCTTCATGGGTTAAAGCTTACCAAAAATAGACTCCAATTCCCCAAAAGTGAACATTAAAAACACTAGTCAACCTAAGCAATGCATTGAGGTATGGAGAGCTGCTATAACTACTATGTGAGTGGGCTATGAAAATTATGGCCTCTTCATGCCAATTATAAGACAATATTATCTTCTCTGTCTTACTCATAGCTCTATATATTGAGACCTTAAGGCCTTTTTTTTCATCCCTCAACTGGGTGTAATAAAACTCTACCAAATTAGATCTTAAACCTTAAGAATCAACAAAGAAAGGATTGGTTGAAGAATTCTTAGTTATCATTAGTGTGTTATGATTTGTTGAATTATATAAAGTGTGATTTTAATTCTCATTTTTATGTCCTCTCCTTCACCTAGTTGTTATATTGTCATCTTATGCAGGTCATGTGATGTGTTAGAGTGTGGTACTTGTATTGGAGAGTGAGATGGTAGATAGTGCCTCAACTAGGCCTATTTTCCATTACCTTCAAGTTTTATAATTTCCACTTAACCTTCATATGAAAAATTTATGTCTAGGAGTTCATCAAAAATCCTATTTAGTCATTAGTATTTCATTAGATTCACAAAGTGTTATTTTAAGATCAGTTAAGAGAAAATAAATGAATATTAGTGTATCACCATCCTTAGAATAGGTTTTTTTTCATGTTTTCACTCTATATCTTTTCATCCCAACATCATTAGGTCCTTATAAGATAGTTTAAGTTGATGTAATATGAGAGCTATCCCCATAACCTAGAGGTTTGGCCTTCCTATAGGTCACCCACAAACATTATACCAATCCCATGTTAAAACAAGCTTAAAGATAACTAAACCATTTTATTCAAAGGTTGAAGTTTGGATTATTAATAGTTTTGGCATGCCTAGTGGGACCATAATTCAAGTGATTTGGAGCATGTATTTATAGTCTTGGGAAACATCAAAGAGCTTAAAGTACTTCAATGGTAGATCTATAGTCAAGTTACATGCAAAAAGTGGTCATAAGATCTTATTCAAAATGTAAAAAGACTAAATTTGTTGAGTTTCCATTAGAATTTAATAGGAGAAATAAATATCCTAGGTTTATCCTGATGCTACCTCCTAAGTCTCCTAATTATTCTCAAATAAGCACTGTTGAAAACCCTTCACCTTTAATGACTAGGCCTATACTTCAAGCCTTTGTGTCCTTCAATGGTGGTAGTGCCTTAAACATATATCAATTTGATGACATACCTATTTCTTCCCTTAAAACCCTTCTGTAATTCATAGGAGAGAACTCAACTACCCCTGTAGAACATATTTCAGACATCGCCAATTTATGCTCAGTCAAAAGAATGTGGCTATGAGACTATTGGAAATTTTATTGAAGGGTAAGGCACTTTATTGTTATAGGGGTTTAACACATCCATCCATCAATACATGAGATGAATATGGGTAGAATTTATGAAAATAGTTTAAGGATAGGAGTAACTATCTCTCTTTAGCAGATCATCTCACCACAAATAAAAGGGATCCTTAGGAATTTATATTAGATTTTAACTATAGGTTTCAAAACAACTAGGATAAGATCCCCATAGTCATCACGACCACCCATAATTATGCATTATTGTAATACCTAAGATTCCTTCATTATGATGTGGTAGTCATGATATAGTCTATGGGGTGAATCACTCTACCATAAACTTATGAGGTGGACATAAGTGAATAAATTGTCTAATCTAAGTAGGTAATCTCACCCCAATACCCCTCATGCTTTTGTTCCCAAAACTTATACCTACCATTTCTTAGTTACCATCTCCAACCAATCATGATCAAATAGAGGCCAATCAAGTATATAAATTGGGTAAGATGAAGAGCTACTCAAGGCCCAAAACAACAAGATAGTCACCTTGGAGAGGTAGTAAATTCCACCCTATAGACCTTATCAAGCACTCAACCAAGCCCCCTATCAGCCCTACTAGTATAATAGACCTCCCTATTTGCCTAATCAATAAGGTCAAATAAAAATTACTCAAACAAGGTATTATAACAATTATAACCCTAATTCTACTAGTAGTTTTAGATCCCTAATCCTAACTTAGAATAATTATGCTCAAGAGGGTCAATAGCCTGCTCAATGGGGGAAATCACATGATATGTAAATGGATCTAAGTGATGATGTTTCTCAATAATCCTTCATGTATTAGGGTCTAGCTATTCCAACACATGATAATAAACCCCCTACAAAACACAAAGAAGGTCCTCTTATGCCACTTGAATACACTCTCTTCATGACTCAAGCTAAAATTACAAGTCAACAATGGGAAATTGGAATTAAATCACAATTTTAAACTACCTTTGTTAACTTCTAAAAATGTGATCACTCCTTTAAACAATTGGCATCCAATCAGGGTAAGATTTTAGTCAAGGTAGATAATTCAATTATAGATCATACAAGGGATAAGAGAAGGGAAGTTGATGATGGTTTAACACTTTAAAATACATCCTCTCCACCTTCTCAAACACCTAAAGGGAATACTACTCAAGATGTATCTCCTAAGACACCATAAACTTAAAAAATTCAAGATGGGAAAGGGAAAAATAATATAGGTCCTTTCATACCTTAATTCACACAAACTTCAAGTAGTAATGTTGCTCCTAAGTTGTAGTCCAAGCTAGCCCTCACCTTAGCATTATGGATCAAATCAAGAAGTCACATGTTACTATCCCTATGTGAGGAAAAAATATATCCTTAAAGAAGAGCTTTACAAACTCTATGTATTGGACAAACAAGCAGAAAAGTTAGGTGCAATCCCAACCAATTCCAATCAAATTCATGAGTCTTAAACTCCCAAGGTAGTCAAACCACCTCCATTCTATCCCTCAATGATCATAAGTGATTCCTTAGTTCATAATTTCATGATAGATAATGGGACTAGCACTTCCATCATGCCTAAGTCTATAGTGGATAAAATGGGGCTAAACTATAAACTAAATGGAAAATGAGTTTTATAGTTAGATGGGTCTCCTACCAAGATTTTAGCTATCCTTAAAGACCTTAAAATAATCTTGGTTACATGTCTTAATTTTACTATGTCTCAAGATGTAATGGTAGTTAACCTCCTTACCTACTTTTCCTTATGATTGTCTAAGGATTTCACTACCAAAATAGGTGGTTATCTCTCTTCTAATTAGTCTTATATGGTTTTTAGGACCAAGTATGGGACAAAGGTTACCATAAGGTATGAACCTATCTCTAGATTCTATTGACCAAATTTGACCCTCTAATTGAGACCCATATAGGTAAAAAACTTGACTTTAGAGGATTATATGGGTTTTCATATTTTTTCATGGGGTGTATTATATTTCTTTTGATGTAATTTAATGTTATATTAGCTTTGGTATTAGTCTAATTAATCTATATGTCACTTTGAGTCATTTAGATGGATTTTAGGGGTCATAAATGGAAGTGGCATGGTTTTCTAGGTGTCCTAGTGTCCTATTTTCCTTCCAAACATTAAATAATTTAGATTCCATATTAGGAATGTCAGTTCATCTAAAACTTGTAGGTTATCTAACTGAAAATCAAGAAATCAACTAATAAAAGAGGAGTTTGGCACTTGTATAACCCATGAGAGAGTTTGGCATGTGGGAGAAGGTCATGGAATGTCTATTAATATTCTCCAAACTCAAGTCCACAATTTAAATGATCTATAAGTGCCAAATTTGAGCTAAAACCATTCTATTCCTTTATCTTTCTAGACACATAGAAGTGGTCAATAGGTTTGTGCTTAGTATGGCTAGTTGGAGATTTTCTAGGTCAAACAACTTTGGAAAGTGGTATTACACTAATAGAGATTAATTTAAATAATAAGAGTGAAATTATTGGTCAACCATGCTTTATGAACCATCTTTAACAATTTGATTGTGTTTTTTGCTCACTATTTCTTGTACCCTATAGGTTTTTCTCCAATTTGGACAAGTCTATACTATCCAATTAGTGATGTTGACTCCAAAGGATGTTTCATATATTATCAAATTATCTTAATATTTTTTTCATGTTTCATGGTGTTTTGGTGAGAAAATCATCTTAGGTTGGTAGATTAGTCTCATTTGGGATGACAAGTAGTTTTCTACCATTTTCAAGATCTTCATGCTTTGATGATGACTTAATTAAGTTTTTATAGGTTCATCCTCATGTTTATAATGATATATTTACCCCCTTAACCTTTTAGTATAATTCTCTAATCAATGTTCCATGGGTGCAGTCAATGCACTATGCATATATAGAAAGCTCCTTGAATATACAAGTATCATAGAAGGATGCCATGATAGAAACAAGATTTGATAGGTGTTTAAAATGTTTTAGAGTGGAAAAAGTGTATTTTTTCACTTGGTAAAGGTTTAGAGTGAATCTCAATCATATATCTCTTATGCATTACCTATATTACTATTCACTACCTGAACTCATATTCCCCTACCATTAAAATGCACCTACAGGTGCCCTCATTGAAGATCTCATGTTAAAAAGGAGTTTCCAAGTTAAGAAAGGTTTTGATGGTGAGAAGAGTCTATTTTATAATTTTTAAATGATCCCAAACATCATTTAAACTCAAAATTCATGAATATTTCTTAAATTTTCCTCACTACCTGTATATATAATATGCACCTACAAGTGGCATTGATAGAGATTTAGAGGTACTTATATAGAGAAGATGAGATAAGTTGAAAAAATTATTGATGACCTAGCATGTTTTGAAAGAATAGAACAACTTATTTGAGGTGTGAGATTAAAAAAATAATAATTAAGAACCATTCAAAGATCCATTACCTATACATGACCATAACCACCTGTGGTGGCTTAACAAAGAGTCAAAGGTGTCATGAGGAGTGTTGGATCATGAGGTGAAAATCTTATTGAAGTCATAACATGTTATTTAGACTATAAAAAACATGTTTGAGGTGTTAAAAGGGTAAAATAATGTGTAAACCATCTTGGAAGAAGTAAGGACTGAGTTTAGGGAGACTTTCCCAAAAAAGTGAAAATAGAGGTCTGGGCCATTTGGTGAATATCATATGACAAGGTTTCTAAGACTCTTGGTGCATATAAGTGTTTTTTTATTTTAGTATCTACATAATAAAATGACTCTAAAATTTTTTAAAGGTATATTATCAATGGAAATTGGTTTTTGGAGGCCTAAAGTTGTGATTTTATGCACTAAACATAGGCAGTGATCACCTACAGTTTTGAGTTCCAAAGAGACCTCTTCATCCAAAAGTTACAAAAATAAACTAGGAAACTATGATGGAATGATGAAAAATAGTGAAATTTAAATTTACTATCTAAAGGATCAAATAAATATTATGATATATTGTCTCTTGTTTCCCATACACACCTACAGGTGTCCCCTTGAAAATGTGCACCTACAACTGACTGTGAGTTTCTATGTCATCCATGAGAAGACTTTAGGCATGGAAACATAAACATTGGTATATGGAAGGTGATTTTAATTAGCTCAGAGGGTCCAATATTTTTTTATCCTTTTTCAAAAATAATCTTCACCTACAGGATGTCACTATCCCTAACATAGTTGATTGTGTTTGACTATGATAGAAGTGAGCTAGTTTAACGGTGTAACCATTGATATATAATGAATAAGAAGAAAATTGATCCAAATAATTGATAATTATTATTTAAAACTTTATATCACATATTTTATAACCATGTTCAAGGTTCAAATATGGAGGATAATCTATAAGGGTCCTTCTCAAGTAAGAACACAGTTTGTAGTTCAAGATAGTCAATTAGAGAAGTATGCAATGAGAAGTGTTGGAGGGGTCTAAGATGATAAATATGTTTGAAATAACTCCAAAATTATGTAATAAATTTAAATAGGCTCTTAAAAATGTAAATTAATAGAGATAGGGTTCTAATATTGTAATACACAATCCATATATAGAAACCCTGCACACAATCCCTCTTCTAGTAGTCTGTCTCAGTTTTGAGTGTTTTTGGAAGGTCTAATCATATGACCAAGGGATGAAATTTTGTGGAGAAAGTATTTATATCCTATATAATCTCTTAAAATTATCAATTATCTTGATAAAATAGGGGAATTTCCCTCTATTTTATCTCAGACAGAGGGCACTCCCCTTATGTGCAAATTTTGTGGTCTTTAAGAAAAGGAGACAAAAGAGTAGACTAGAAGATATAGGGATGTTTAAGTAAGGTGTAGGTAATTGAAAAAAATCAAAAAAAACATGAATAATAAATCACATAAGGTATAATCTCCTAAAAGTGTCCTATAACTCTAAGGTTATAGTCAAGCTTAAAGGGTAAGGTTTTGGCCTAGAAGATAAATAGAGAGTCACTTTCACTTTTTACATGAGGTGAGATTTATAAAATATTATATAATGTTTATGGGGTCATTAAAGAGGTTTATAATCTATTGGGATGTAGGGGAAACCATCAGAATCCATTTTTAGGCTTTAAGACCATCTCAAACCTTTGCAAAGTGGAGAAATAAACTTGATAGGAGAGGTTTGGAATCTCATATATATTTTGATTATTTTAATGGAGATCAAATAGGTTTATAGGTATTATAATGGGTCATAAATATCATTATTATGTAACTTTTTTTCAATTCCAACATCCTATTCTTATTAACAAAGCTTAAGAGTGGAACTAGCCTAAAACCTTTGCAAACCCTTAGATAAAGACTTGATGAAGGAAATGAAGATGGAAGATGCTCTAATATAATATTTTGCCTATAATGATGATTATATTTTTTATGTTACTCTCTTATGATACTCATTCTTTTGGACTATATGGAGTTGTATGGATGGGGTACAAAACATGGTATTTTTTACTATTTTATGTCTTTTATAGGTTATAAGAGGTTTCAAGAGATTAAATAAACATTTTAAGGAATATTTAGACTTAATATAACTTCCAATATCCATTTAATTCCTTGGAAAAACTTTTAAGTGTGCTTACCAAATCTCTCATCTCAGCCAATCAAAATTGGCATAATGAACATGATAGTGAGAAGGGTGAGATCTTCAAGTGGATGGATTTTTAAGGTTTACCTAAGTATTATAATGACATGGAGGGTATTTCAAAATTTCATCCACTCTATTTCATGGATTTTCATAATAAAATAAATCCAATTTTAAGGCCAAGTGTGAAGGGTGACTGAAAAAGGAGTTTTTTAGACTATAGGCAATGATGGCCTAATTTTAGGATATTCTAAATGAGTAGGACTACAACCAATGCATGGTGAGGCATTTTTAAAATAATTACCTCTCATTATAATAATAATAATACATATACCTAATTAGTTTTGAGATGTTTAAACAAAGGTAAATAATGAAGGTAGCTTTATGAGCTAGTAAAGAGAATTTCATGCCACTTTTCATGAGTTTCATGACTTGTGAAGCCACTTATCTATTATGATATTGAATGGTCCATTTAACATCCTATTAAATTTAAAATTTAGCTCCTTTTCTTATATTAAAAAGTTTCCTTATGACCTTTTGACTTATTTCTTATGTTCTCTCTCTCAAGTTTTATAAGAAATAACTAGTTTAGCCTTTGAAAATTATGCTCCACCTGAGTATGGTGAAGCCCTGCTCATTTACATAACATGGATCAAGAAGTGCCACTAATTTTTACCTATTCCATTACTATTAATAGTTTATTTACTTGGATTATTGATATTTCTTAGTGATGAATTGTTGTTTCCTCAACATTGTTATTTCATTCTCTCACATATTTACAGTTGGAAAGATTTTTCGTGTAGGTCATGTGAAGTGATCTATTGATGTGTCAAGGTTGAATGAGTTAGTCTATTCAATAAGTGCCATCCTAGGCCTCTTATTTAGTCCTCCTAGCTTAAAATTTCATCACAACCTCATAATGAAATACTGATGTGAGAAGATATAGATTGGAGAAGTATATGTTTGGTTAGTCCCTTGTTCTCATGTGTAACATGTAGTTGGTTGGTAGTAATCAAATAATTTAGTGTATCACCTTCCTTAGGATATTTTAATTTCATTTTTATCTCCCTTTTCCCTCACAATTTTAGGTGTAGTAGTGATTTACAAGTGATACATCAAGGAATCTATCCATATATAGAGATTCACTTCATTCTTAGACTACCCATAACCTAGAGGTGTTTGAATTATGCCACTTGGATGAGGAGAGATAACACATCTCCTCAAAGGGTGAAAATCCAAGTGAAAATAATTTTTGGCATGCCCAATAAGACTCTTAGTCTAAAATTTGAAGGATTTTAGGTGTTATCTTTCAACACATCATCTTTTATAGGCATTTATCCAATCATCAATGGAAAATCCAAAGTTACATCAGTTGATCAAGAATCTTAGGTTTTCCTTTAAATATTATTGGTACTATTTTTAATTTTATTATTACTTCCTAATGAAGTTCCATTCCTAATTTTGGTGTTGGGTATTGTTTCACACAAGTTGGTGAGGTATCTCAAGCTTACGATATTTCCTATCAGCCTTGGTGTGATTTTTACCAATCTTTTTATGATGCCTATCAACTCCAACATTATATTTATCAGTCATATAGCTGGCCTCCTCAATATATTTCATCTCTTAGTCAACCTAACCACTTCTCAATTCAGTCCATTTCTTCTTTCAAGAAAACTCTTTTAGGCTATGAGAAGTACATGATAGAGCTTGATACACTAAGGGGACATGGTCAAGATGTTCCTAGTCATTTCATTCATAATTTTAAAGATTAATTAGAGCTAGTTAAAATAGATTGGGCACCTATTGAAAGAGCCAATTGACAAAGGCTCACAAGTGAGATGATAGATGTAGGTGGTTTGATTACATATTTAGAAAATAGGATAAGAATTTATGAGGAGCAACCTCACCAAGTATATAAACCCTCATATAAACCTTCCCAATATTTATATTATTCCTACATGATTCCTACTTATGATCCTAATCAAGCCTATAAAATCCATTCTTTTCCCAATCAGTTGAAAGAGAGAATTGGAAAGACAAACCTTATTTTTGAAATAAATCTTAATAGGGAGATTGAGTTGGACAATATGTAGATGAAGTAGTCCATATCATCAAAAAATGAAGTGGAATATAATACATCATTTCCCTCTCCCATTACATCCCCACCTCAAGAAGATACTTCTAGATATGAAATCCCAAGTTAGAGAAAAGGTGGATAATCCAAGCCTGAGGAGATCCCATGTTTCTTGAACACTTCATCCAATCCTCAAAGTGAATCACTACCTCAATAAGAGACTCATAATCCTAAGATAGAATAAGGTATTGGAATCATGTGAAAAGAAAGGGGAAAAAATCCTAGATAAAGAGTGTGAAGTTGAGAAAGAAATCGATCCTATACAAGCCCCTCCCACCCTTCCTTAAGAGACCTCTTATCTTCCATGTCATCCCTATTTTACTCTTTATCCTCATGATGATGCCTATAAACTTCAAGATATAATTTTACAAGAGAATATATCCAAGCAAATTGAAGAGTTAGAGTTGAGAATGAAATTGTTAAGTCAAGGTGTGATGGAAGGTTTATAGCTAAAAGAAGATCCTATACCTAAACACACCCATATAAACTTCCTTAATAAAGTGTTAAAGATAAAATAGATGAAATTAAAGTGATTGTAAAATGGAAGGAATAAAACAAAGAAATTTTAGCCCAAGGTCTGTCTTCCCTTCCTCAAGAGTTCCTAAAAGAATCCCCTATAATTCATTCTCAATCTGATTTTGAGTTATATGTTCCAACTCCACAAACTAGTTCATATTGTCCTCACCCCATCACCCATTACCTTGATGGACTTGTGGTATGGTAAAATAAAGAGGATTAGTTGGTTGATAAAAATTTAGAGCTCTTTCTTGAAGAAAATATAGCTCCTTGGTAGCCTCATTGGACTAAGTCACCTGATTTCAAGATGCCTAATCTTGACATAACCAAAAAAAGGGAGATTGAATATCTTGTAGCCATTGAGAAGCAAAGTTAGGTTATGAAAGTTAATATGAAACTTGATAACCCTAAATGGGTCCTAAATGTTGAATAATATGTGATTTATTGTGTGGAAAATTTTGATTGGGTTGACATAGAAGAATGTTTTCCTTTTTCCAAAGAGGAAGAAATAATCATTGGTTCTTCCATCACTATAAAAGATATCATGGATGGGAAATAAAAATAGCATAATCAGCCTTGGGATGAATTATTTATAATAATTGGAGTAGGTTATACTCTTCTTCAATGAGTATATGATCTAATTAAAAATAGAGAAGGTAGCCTTGGCACTCAAGTGAGTATGCAAAGAAGAAGCAATTTTTTATTTTTGTCCTTTCAAGAAGCATATGCATCCCATGATGATATGTTTTAAATCATCAAGATGGGTTATCATCCTCTAAACTAGTTGAGAGAAATACATCAGCTCTTGAAGGATATAATAATCTCCTATTGGCCTTAATATTATAAGGAACAAGAAACTATTCTTCTTGAAGCCATGCCTACCAAGAAGATACAAGTTGATCATGATATGAAGAGTGGGAAATAGTATGAGGTATGTGTACAATGCCAAGAGGAATAAATTTAAATTGTAGACCTATTTTAAGGATGATCTACTTGATATTATATCAAGTGAAATGCCAAGGAATAGGTTTGATCTACAAAGCATACAATCCAAGGAGAAACTTGCTTAGCACTATGATTCATCTCATGAAGAAGATGATTCAAGAAAATTTCCTTTTGATCCTAGAAAGGAGGTATGCTTAGTTACTAGTTGTGCATGGTGGTTTGTTTTTCTAATTTCACTAAGTTTTTTTAGCACATGTGTGTCTTTTTAATGTGTTTGCATTGCTTTGTGTGTGTCCTTTATTTTGTGTGGTTAAGGTAATTAATTATCTTGTCTTGATCAAATCCTTACTATAAAGTGTCAAGTTTTCTTGTTTGTCTTAGACTTTAGATGACTCCCTAAGCCCAATGGACTGATAAGGCTATGATCCTTAGTATAGAAGGTATGTTACCCCTATGAGTCACCAATTTATTGACCAAATTTGACCTTACAGGTTAAATTGGAACCCCTATAGGTAAAAAACTTTACTTTATAGGTTTATATGGGGTTTAATATTTTTTCATGGGGTATATTATAGATATTTTGATGTCATTTAATTCTATAATAGCCTTCGTATTGGTCTAATTAATTTATGTCACTTTGAGTCATTTAGAAGACTTTGAGGGGTGATAAATGCAAGTGGCATGGTTTTAAAGATGTCCAAGTGTATTATTTTCCTTCCAAATTTCCAATAAGTTATATTCCCTATCAATAATGTCAGTTCATCTAAAACTTGTAGGTTATCTAATAGAAAATCAAGAAATCAACTAAAAAAAGAGGATTTTAACACTTAAATGGCCCATGAGAGAGTTTATCACATGGGAGAAGGTCAAGTAATGTATCTTAATCTTCCAAAAACTCAATTGCATGTTTTAAATTTCTTTTAAGTACCAAATTTTATCTAAAACTATTATACTCCTTATTTGCCTTTCTAGACACACATAAGTGGTTATTACATTTGTGCTTAGTACAACCATTGGGAGAGGTTCTAAGTCAAACACATTTGGGTGGTGTTATTAAAATCATATATATTAATTACATAACAATATTTAAATGATTTGTCAACCATGCTTTATGAACCATCTCTAATAAGTTGAATGTGTTTTTATACTCACTATTTCTTACACCCTATAGTTTTTGCTCCAATTTGGACAAGTCTATACAATATAGTTGGTGATGTTGACTCCAAATGATTTTATATATATTATAAAATTATATTAATTCTTTTTTTTATGTTTCATGGTGTTTTGGTGAGCAAATCATCTCAAGTTGGTAGATTAGTCTAATTTGGGATGATAGGTAGTTTTCCATCATTTTCAAGATCTTCATGCTTTGATGGTGACTTAATTAAGTTTTTATAGGTTAATACTCATGTTTATAATGATATATTTACCCCCTTAACCTTTTAGTATGATTATCTAATCAATGTTCCATGGGTGCAGTCAATGCACTATACATATATAGATAGCTCCTTGAATATACAAGTATCTTAGAAGGATGCCATGATAGAAACAAGATTTGATAGGTGTTTAAAATATTTTAGAGTGTAAAAGTGTATTTTTTCACTTGTTAAACGTTTATAGTGAATCTCAATCATATATATCTTATGCATTACCTATATTACTATTCACTACCTAAACTCACAGTCCCCTAGCATTAAAATACACCTATAGGTGCCCTCATAGAAGATCTCATTTTTAAAATGAGTGTCTAAGTTGAGAAAGGTTTTTATGGTGAGAAGAGTCTATTTTATACTTTTTAAATGATCCCAAACATCATTAAAACTCAAAAATCATGCATATTTTTTTGAAGTTTCCTCACTACATATATATGAAATATCTACCTACAGGTGGCATTGACAGAGATTTAGAGGTACTTGTATGGAGAAGATGAGATAAGTTGAAAACATTCTTGTTGAACTATAATGTGGTGAAATCATATCAGACCTTATTTGAGTTGTGAGTTTTAATAATAATAAGTAAGAACTATTCAAAGATCCACTGCTTGTACATGACCATAACCACCTATAGGTGGCTTAACAAAGAGTCAGAGGTGTCATGAGGAGTGTTGGATCACGAGGTGAAACTCTTATTGAAGTCATAAAATGTTATTTATATCATAAAAAACCTGTTTGAGGTGTCAAAAGGGTGAAATAATGTGTAAACTATCTTGGAAGAAACAAGGACTAAGTTTAGGGAGACATTCCCAAAAAAGTGAAAATAGAGGTCTTGGCCATTTGGTGAATATCATATGAAAAGTTTTCTAAGACTCTTAGTGCATATAAGTGTGTTTGTGTTGAATTATCTACATAGGACCAATACTCTAAAAATTTTCAAAGGAATATGATCAATGGAAATACTTTTTTGGAGAACTAAAGTTGTGCATTTATTCACTAACACAAGTAGTGATCACCTATAGTTTTGAGTCCCAAAGAGACCTCTTCATTAAAAATTTGTAAAACTAGACTAGGCCACTATGATGTAATGTTTAGTCATATAAAATGTGAAATTTTTTACTTTAGTGTGGCTAATGACACCCAATCCATAGGTCCTCCTACTTGCTTGCACAACCCTTATAGGATTTTCTTTCATTGATTCACAGTAATCCACAGCCTTCTAGACTTAACCCTTATAGACCCAAGAAAATATTTTAGGCCTAGATCCATCCCCCCAAATCTCATTCCCTTTGGAGAATATTTCTCAACTTGGACAAGAGCACTAAAACCTACGGTGTCTTATTTCTAGTGTTGTTGTCCAAGTGCAAATTTGGTTCAAATGGTCATATTTTCTTGAATCCTTATCTTAATTAATTTTAGCCTAACACAAATTCACTTAACCCATGACCATTAGGTTCCCTATGAAATTCCATTAAAATTCCATTTAGAAGGGTTGGCATTCATTTATAAGAAAGAAGAATAATACAAGCAAGTGCACTCAAGCACTTTTCCCTATTCTGTACATACAACCTTCCAAAATTATTCAAAGCCTATTCAAACCCTTGCACCATTCCATATAAATATAAATTACACCCAATTTTTCATCTAGTTACATTTTCATACATAATTACACCAAGCACTTCAATGGGAGAACTACATTAGCTTGATCCCTCCTCAAAGTATTGGTATGTAGGTAGCGTGCCCACACATGGGGTGTGAAGTGCATTTAGTGTAACCTTTACACACTAACCCCTTATTTTTATTTCCCAAATTTTCCATTCAAGTTCAAGCACAAAGAGATGTTAGGTACTTGAAGATTAAAATAGATGCATAGTGAGCTCTACAGACTTTTGGGCTTTGATATTTCACTAACAGGGTAACACAAACCTACCGAGTAGAACCCAAAAAACTTAGGTCACCTAGAAAACAACATCAAAAAAGGAATAAAACATAAAAAAATAGGGTGTACCACTTTAGGTGCTCTTATCCAATCATAAAATGAAGTTTAGGAACCTATGTCTAACATTTTCCTAGTCTTATACTTGCATTCTTAGACCTTGTCTCAGACTGGATAGCTCAGAATAAGTTGTCATATTTTCTCTCATTTATTACTATATTTAGAAAGACAAAAATAAAATTTGTTTACATAAATAAGTGTCATAATTATTTCTCATTATTTAATGATTTACTTTACTCCAAACCTATTTATTAATTAGAAATAAAATTCCATTATTTTGAAAAATAATAAAACATTTGGTGAACCTGATTTCAAATTTTGCACAAAAACACTAAGGTAAATTATTTATAATTTTTTTCCATAATTTCCTAATTTTTCCTATATTTAAAAATCATAAATCTACAAATTAATTTAAAATTATCATATATTTTATAAAAACCCTAGTTTGCACATACTAAGTCCTTTTTGCATACAAAAACATTCCAAACACTCAAAAAAATATATTACTAATTTTAGAAATAGTTTTTTATTTTTCCTAAAAATTTCAAGAAAATTTTTATAAGTTTTTATAAATTCATATCAAAATTTTAAAACTATTATACTAATTTCAAAAACTCATTCAATAATCCCTAGTTACATTAACTAGCTCCTAGTTATTTTCCAGTACTTTTGCAATCATTTTTTGAATTTTTAGTTACATATTAGACTCAAAAAAATCAAATTTTAATTCAAAAATTCATAATATTTTACATAAATATTTTATAAAATACCTTATTTACATATATTATCTACTATTTTGCTTCTTGAGGTATCACCTTACATGTTTATTACATCTAACAATTTTAGTTCTAGTTTATTACATTACACATGCTTTTACATTGTTATATCTATTTAGGCATACCCCTATTAATCTAAAAATCTCTCAATACAAACATTTATATATCTAGAGATATCTTGTCAAATATCATTGTTATACCATGTATATATGTAACAGAACACACATTCAAGACTCTTTTATTTTGAGGGTAGTCATTACAGGTTCAATCATTTCTACCCTCAAAAGAGGGGGAAAAAATAGGGGTTTTGTCATAAAGATCAAAGATCATAGCAGTCAAAATAGAAGCATTCAGATCACCTAGTTCAAAATCCAGAGATCAAACTAGTCAGAATAGAATAGAAAAATAATGATAATTCTAGATCAACAACCAGTTTTAGCATAGGACAACAGTGCTAGAAATGGAAATAAATGACAAACACAAGGGTGTCTTCATTTTGGTACTCTTGTCCAGGTAGAAAAATACCTAGGTTTTATAATAAGTAAAAAATTTAGCTTAACTATAATTTTTTCACATCCAAATTAGTCAAAATCAATAATTTCAGTATAGTTTTATTAGGGAATCTATATATAGGTGGTATCATGCATGGCATGATGTCTCTCACTTCTAGTTTCAGATTAGGTAGTTGACATAAATTCTAGATTAGAATCCATGTTATAAACACTAGTGATTGGGGGCAATGTGCATGGCATATTGGTCTTTTTTTGTTCTTGAGTTTAGTTTATTACCCAAGCAATATCAATAGTTGTGTGCCTTACTCCATCTATAGGTGGTTGGTATTATTCTCAAGTTGAAATTTCATATGAGTTTAACTTCCTAAGTACCTAAGTTCCTGAGTTAGCTTTCACATAAGCATATTATATCAGTTTTAGAGTGTTTTTTATATAATCCTAACCTCCATCTTTCAAAATGGACAAGAGTGGCCTAGTTTCTAGCATACATTCAGCTATCCATGCCATATTGTTAGAGTTTTAGACCATCCATGGGATCCATGATCCATCTCATATGACATCTATTCTATATTATATCACTTCATATCTTCATTTCATGGGGAAATGATGGAGACAAAGGGAAAACATTTGTATTCTTGAGCCACCTATTCAAAGGGATTAGATACACAGTCTAGACATCAATTATCACATGCATGATCATCTAGCTTCACTCAGTAGGTGACAATGGAGCCAAAGGGATAGACTTTGTATTCTTGAGCCACTTTCTAGGGAATTGAGCACTTAGCTGTATTCCCAATATAACTTTTGGTATAACATCATCTAGCATTAATCAACCTTACTCAAGATCACAATAGGTTTTGTATTGGTTTGCATACTTGGTGAGGTGTATTCATTCCTTTCTCTTTAATTTTCCTTTACTCAGCTTTTGTATGTTTTGTTTTATATCACATATAATAAGAACTTGTCTACTATTTATTTCATTTCATAGATTCACACTTGCATAATGTGTTCTTTATGAACTATCCAACATTACTAAGCATCACACAAGCTTCATGAGCTTCACCTTTATAGGTAAGTTTAAGTATGATTTCTATTTATTTTCTTTATCATAGTATTTTGATTTGATACATCACTAGAATAAAGGGAGGGTAAATGTAATCATATAAAATGTAAAATATGGCTAATTTAGTGTGGCTAATGAAACCCAATTCATAGGTCCTCCTAATTATTTACACAACCCTTATAGGATTTTCTTTCACCAATATTCAGTTATCCATAGCCTTCTAAAGTTTACCCTTATATACCTTGGCAGCTCTTTTAGGCTTAGATCCATTCCCCTAGGTCTCATTCCCTCTAACAATAGCACCTAACTTAGATAGGAGAATTGAAACCTAGGGTGTATTATTTCTGGTGATGTTATCCAAGTGCAAATTTGGTTTAAACGGTCATATTTTCCCAAATCCTTATCTTAATTCATGTTAGTATAACATGAATTCATTTAACCCATGACCATTAGGTTCCATATAAAAGGCAATTCAAAGTCCATTTATAAGGGTTGGCACTCATTTACAAGAGAGAAGCAAGTACACTCAAGCATATTTCGCTATTATCTACATATAACCTTCCAATATTTTCCCAAGCCTATTTAAACCCTTACACTAGACCCTATCCATCTAAAGTACACATAATTTTTCATCTAGTTACATTTTCATACACAATTACATTAAGCACTTTAATGGGAGAACTACATTAGCTTGATCCCTCCTTAGAGTAATTATATGTAGGTAACGTGCACACACACAGGGTGTGAATTGCATCCAACATATCCTTTACACACTATCCCCTTCTATTTATTTCCAAAATTTTCCTTTTATGTTCAATCATAAAGAGCTCTTAGGGCCTTGAATATTAAAATATAGTCTTAATTCTACCATAATCCAAACTCAAAGTACCTTTTTCAGCTATCTTGGTAGTGGTTTTATCTTTGAATCTCATTGTACCACCATTGATATTTTTTAGAGATATGAACTTACTTTTATCTCCTATCCTATGCCTCAAACATCTACTATCATTTAACCATGGCTGATATTTATTTCTTACATGCAAAGTTATTTACACCAACAAAGAATCTTCAAATTGTTTCTTCTACCATGAACATGTTTGAACCTTCTTCTTGATGAATGGAGCTTTGAAACTCTGATCCTTCTTCACTGACTCAAACACGCTTCTATAATACTAAGCTACATGTTTGAAGTTTTTACACTTGTAGCATACTATGGTCTCTTCATCAAAGCTTGATAGATGAGAAAAAGAGTTGTGGCTTCTACTTGACTCTACTTGATTTTCCTTCTCCTTATTTCTAAAATTGTTAACTCTTTTTCTACATTCTAATTTCTTGTGACCCTATCCATTAAAATAAAAATAATAGCCATAAAAATAAGACCTGTCTATATACCTCTAACCTAATTTCTTTTTGTAGCTCTATTCCCTCTAGCCTTCTCTATTTGAAATGTCCTTTATATTCTTCACTTCTACCCTTTTTGTTTCCTCTTTTGTAAGAGCTTCAACATAGCTCTTTTTCTTTTCAAATATGATCCCTGTCTTATCTGAATTCACCTTTTAGATTTCTAATATCTTATTCAATATGTTAGTGCTATCCTCAAATTTTGAGTCACTAACTACTTTATCATTGACTACTTTCTTAATATCTTCTTTTAAAGAGGCAATTTCAATAACATATCTTTCACATTCTTTTCTTGCTATTTCCAACTATGCTGTGAGATCTTCTTCATTCTTCTTGGCTTCTTCAAAGTGTGCTTGTAGATATTCAATCATTTCCTATGACTCCTGTTCATTTTTTTCGATCTGGTGCTTTAATCTTTGATTCTTCTTCTTAACAACTTTTAACTCTTCTAGGGCACAAATGAGTTTTCCTTCCATATTCACTTCAGCTTCCTCCTCTTTTTCTTCTTGATCATCTTCATGTATGGCCATGAATAGAATATCTTCTTCTTCTAAATCACTGACTCCACTATCTTTGACTGAGCTAGGATCCTTAGAATACAAGCTCTTCTTCTCGAATCCCTTCTTGGATTTGCCTTTCAAATTATTCTTGTATGTATGCTTTTATTCTTCATCATCATTACCCTTGTTTGGGAATCTAGATGAAAAATGTCCAATCTTTCCACATTTAAAACATTTAAAAGTTAATTTTCCTTGATATTTACTTGTTCCTCTTTTCAGCATGGGAATGAAAAGTGCTCCATTGTCATCTTCATCATCGCTAGAACTATCACTTGATTCTTGAATCTTAGCTTTCTCTTTATTTGATGTCTTGAAATCCACTTCTCTCTTTGAGATTTTATCTTGTTCTATCTACATCTCATATGTTGGGAGTATACCATGAAGCTCATCCATCTTTACCTTGGCTAAATTCTTCATCTCCTTGATTGATGAAACCTTTACATCATATCTCATTGGTAAATATCTCAAAACCTGTTCCACCACCGTTGACTCTTCCAACATTTCTATTGACGACTAGAGATTGCACCCAGTGGCAGGAAAATAGGTTCCTGCCTTCTCCCCGCAACATGGAAACTCCTCTCTCACCTGTGGGATGACGAAGCAGGAGAGGAGAGTCTCTAGGTATGGGTTAGTTCCCTCTGATGTATCTTGTTTGTTTTAGGCAGTGCAAAAATATAGATATATAGATATACTATGGGGGATGAAAAGGGAGAAGAAAATGCAAGAAAAAAAATAGCCTACTCTAAAGAGGTGATACACCAAAAATGAAATGACCTTCCCACCTCCACACTCAAGATCAAACAAAAAACATACATACACTCAGATTTGGCAGAAAAGACCAGGTCACTGGGATGACAGGGAGGTTCTTATGGAAAGCACAGGAATAGGGACTCATCGAGATGCTATAGAATACATTCTGTAGGTGACCTCTCCTATTTTATACCTCCAAAAAAAAACTCTACTCCTAGAAGCAGTAGACAATGGCACTTTGTAGATCACAGGTTTGCTGGTGTTGAACCTGTGAGAGCATCAAGAGACAATGACTGGACACAGACCAACATTCAAGGCATACTTTGCACAATCCATCCAAGAAAGAGGTAAAAACTATCTTTTATTGATTCAGGTGGAAAATTTGTAGCACTGTGCTCTTTACAAAATTGGAGAAGACCCTTTTAAAATGGCCAAGTTTGCCAATTTATATGGAAAAGCCAAGATGAGTCTCATTGGCTTTTGCTTGCAAGTGGTAGCTTGAGTCTTCATTGGGAAGAGAGAAAACATTGTAGATGACATCATAAGTCTATTGGGACCATGCTTGATGCCTTGTTTTGCATGTGGCCTACTCCTCTGCCCATTGGGCAGGCCTTTTTCTATGTTTTGCAGGCCTTTTTTGCCACATGATGTTGTGAGCGGCAATTTTACCACCCAATGTCATGGATTGCATGCGAGACTTTTGCCGACATCAGACATGTACGCATGGATATTCTGCCAATGTCGGCCGAGTTGGCTACCTTTATTTTCTCTGCTTGTGTTGTGAGTGGTAATTTTTCCACTAACTGCGTCTATTTGTAGTCTCTTTTTACCCACCGGTGTTGTGGGTGGTAATTTTACCACCGGCTGCATTGTTTTTGTAAACATCTGCCCTCCTTTTGCCTTAGTGTTAAGTGCCCTGGCCTTTTCCTCTCCCCTTTTGTGAATGTTTGAAAACTCTGCCTTATGCTACCATGAACACCAACGAATGAGGCCGATGGGCCAATGCTTTGAAATAGAGTTGTTGAACCCTGAAGGTGGACCTTGCAACCTAAAATTAATTGGCCATGCAAAGTAAGTGTAGAAGCTGATTGAGATTTCACCAGAGGGGCAAAATTGGGTCAACAAATTGGTGACTCACAGGGTAAGCGTGTCTGCTATGCTTAGAACCCAGTTGCCTTACATTCCATTAGGTGCAGAGTCAGATGGTGACTTTGAAGAGAGTTCACAATAGGTTTGATAATCCCAAAATCAAATACACAGAATTTACCCCCATAATGAAGGGAAACACACAAGGCTAAAAAAAAACTAATTGTGTAACTGCACTTAAGGAAAATAGGGAAAATAACCAAAAGCAAACTATTATATACAGCTAACTAGGAAAATTTGCCTCGCTCTTGGATAAAAGGGAAAATTTCTTAAGTTCCCTTCCTAGAAAGAAGACTTATGGTGGCAGGCAAGTAGCTGAATGGAAAAGAGAATTGGTGACTTACTCTTCCTGCCTGTCACCTGAGTCGGCTGGAAATTGAGGGGATCAAAATCAAACATGCCTCCAATATATACGTATTCTAATTGTCCCTTGAGGTTTGTTAAATGCTAGTCCCTAATATTGGTGCCCTTTACCAAAAAATCAATTATTGTTGGCTCATCACCATGAGCCATCTGATCTGTACATTCCTTCTGCAATGTATCATGGCCTGACTTGTCTCCTTCTGCCTCTTTGAAAACTCTGTCAGACTCATCCTCTGCTTCTTCTTGGCCTTCTTGAAGAAAGTTGACTATGGTGATGTCTAAAATGGGCTCACAAAATGACTACTCATCCCACAAGACTTCACTTTCCTGTTTAAAGCTCAATTCTTCAAGGCATTCCTCCAAGAAGATAGACCTCTCGTTTTCCTCTTTGCTGATCAGGTTCTCTAGACTTTCAAAAATATTCTCCTAATCCTCCTCTAACTTAGGCTCTTCAATGTAGTCATTCTCATCAAAATAGCAAGGAATTTCATCAAACAGAGGAGAAGAGAGCTTACCATGCATTTGTTCCTCTTTGAATTGCTAGAACATCCGCATATACGCAAGGCCTGCATCTTCTCCACTACTAATAAGGTCTCCACAAGGAGTATCAATGATGATTTCTTCTTCATTGTTGCTCATGACAACCTCCTGAAGGACTACAGATTGGATCTTTTGTTCCTCTCTTGTGCCTTGCAAAATAGGTTCTTCCTTGAGAAGGGGTGAAGTGGAGAAAGCATGTGGAAGAGGAAGTAGTCCTTGAGCTAGAATCAAATGATTCTCCTCTCTCCACTTGATTAGCACTTCATCAATATCAGACACGGCCTGATAACTCTCCTAGAAATGTGTAGATGGGGTGTGTTCGGGCATGGAATGTGCTATTTGGTCTAAACCGTCCACCACACATTAGCTAAGAAAACTCTCTTTAGACTCCAACTCTGCAATTCTCTTGGCCAGATCTTCTTGGAAAAGCTTTTCCTGGAGGCTGCCAGTATCATCATAAGCGAGAGTAGTTTCAACTTCTTTAAGGGTTTGAGAAAAACCCTATTCTTCTTCTTCTTCTATTCTACCCCATGATTCCACTGTCTTCCCCCAATTCAGGATCTCTGAATTAAAATTCTTCCGCTGCGAATAGGCAGCAACTTTGTTTTCCACAAGGCCCTGAGGCTCTTCCATAAGGTCTGTAAATTTTCCCTCTCTTTCAAGGAGCAGCTTCATCCTAGCCTCTAAATCTTCAATTTATCTGGTTAGGTTTTCCTGAAAGAGTCCTTCTTGGAGGTGGCTAGCATGATCCTCTTCAAAGCTTTGAGCTGGTCCCTGGCATTCCTTCCTCCAACTCAGAATTTGCACATCATGCTAAAAAACTTGGGAAGGCTGAGGAATGCAAGGAAAACACTGTTGGTGCATTGGAGGAGGGACGTGCTGGCTAGTGGTACTTTTCTCAATGGAAGATTCCTGATCTAAGGAGTTAAAAAGATTGATCTCCATGGGAGGTTGCTCTAATGCCATTTGGTGTCAAAAAGCCAGGCACACGGGATTGGGAGCAACTGTATTGGATGATCTAGAGTGAGCAAGTGTAATTTGATAAAATGGATTTGGTGCAAAAGAGGGGGTTTTCTTCAGGGTAGGAGGGGGTGCGCAAGGCTGGCTGCCTTGAAAAGATGGATTTCTCCATTTTGGTGCCTCTTCCTTCATGGATTATATGGTCTGTGCTTGCTTAAACAAGCACTCCTCTTCATACATCAGCTCATGCTGATATTTGTACTACTCTTCCAACTTGTCCATTTCCATTGTCTATCTCTCAAATTCCAGCCACCTCCCTTATAGTTGCAGGGCAACTAGGAGAGCTACTTGAGGGGATTCCATAAATATCTGAAGTCTAATCACACTCACATGAAGGAAAATAAGAGCCATGATTTTTTTGCAAAAGAATTATACATACAAGAAGTGATGATTTTTAAAGGCACCATGGCTGCTTAACCAGTGGATTTACTCAGAGTCACCAGATGCTGAAGAAACTTAATTTGTTGTAACAGGACCAGCATCAATCCTAAAACCTTACTGCATTAAAAAACTGGTAAAAAACATAGTCCCACTGGGTGTGCCAAAACTATTGATGAGCATGGTGTTGTATTGGTGGTTCCTTTGCTGTAACAAGATCAACGAGTAACCTTGCAACTTTACTGATTGAAAACTTGTGGTCCCACCAGGCGTGCCAAAACTGTTGATGACTGGAGATTGCACTCGATGGTAGGAAAATAGGTTCCTTCCTTCTCCTTACAACATGGAAACTCCTCTCTCGCCTGTGGGATGGCGAAGCAGGAGAGGAGAGTCTCTAGGTATGGGCTAGTTCCCTCTGATGTATCTTGTTTGTTTTAGGCAGTGCAAAAATATAGATATATAGATATACTAGGGGGAATGAAAAGGGAGAAGAAAATGTAAGAAAACAAATAGCCTACTCTAAAGAGGTGATACACCAAAAATGAAATGACCTTCCCACCTCCACACTCAGGATCAAACAAAAAACATACATACACTCAGATTTGGCAAAAAAGACCAGGTCACTGGGATGACAGGGAGGTTCTTATGGAAAGCACAGGAATAGGGACTCATCGAGATGCTATAGAATACATTCTGTAGGTGACCTCTCCTATTTTATACCTCCAAAACAAAACTCTACTCCTAGAAGTAGTAGACAATGGCACTTTGTAGATCACAAGTTTGCTGGTGTTGAACCTGTGAGCGCATCAAGAGACAATGACTGGACACAGACCAACATTCAAGGCATACTCTACACAATCCATCCAAGAAAGAGGTAAAAACTGTCTTTTATTGATTCAAGTGGAAAATTTGTAGAGCTGTGCTCTTTACAAAATTGGAGAAGATCCTTTTGAAATGGCCAAGTTTGCCAATTTATATGGAAAAGCCAAGAGGAGTCTCATTGGCTTTTGATTGTAAGTGGCAGCTTGAGTCTTCATTAGGAAGAGAGAAAACACTGTTGATGGCATCAAAAGTCTAATGAGACCATGCTTGATGCCTCATTTTGTGTGTAACCTACTCCTTTGCCCACTGGGTGGGCCTTTTTCTATGTTTTGTAAGCATTTTTTGCCACCTAATGTTGTGAGCGGCAATTTTACCACCCAATGTCATGGATTGCACACAGGACTTTTGCCGATGTCAGCCGATTGGCTGCTGAGCACGGCAATTTTTCCAACATCGGTCATGTATGCATGGATATTCTATCGACATCGACTAAGTTGGCTGCCTTTATTTTCTCTGCTTGTGTTATGAGTGGCAATTTTGCCACTGACTGCATCTGTTTGTGGTCTCTTTTTACCTGCCGATGTTGTGGGCAACAATTTTGCCGCCGACTGCATTATTCTTATAAACATCTGCCCTCCTTTTGCCTTAGTGTTAAGTGCCCCAGCCTTTTCCTCTCCCCTTTTGTGAATGTTTAAAAACTTTGCCTTATGCTACCATGAATGCCAATGAATGAGGCCGATGAGCCAATGCTTTGAAACGGAGCTGTCGAATCCTGAAGGTGGACCTTGCAACCTGAAATTAATTGGCCATGCAAAGCAAGTGTAGAAGGTGACCGAGATTTTGCCTGAGGGGTAAAATTAGGTCAACAATTTCTCCAAGACTTTGAATTTGATTTACTATTTGATCAACTTGTAAGAGATAACTTGTTATATCTTCTTCTTCTTCCATCTTCAAACTATCTTCTAAAAGTTTGTAGCTTAGCTTGCTAAACCTTTCCATCACCTTTGTAAATATTCTCAAGTTTTACCCAAGTTTCATGAGAAAATTTACATTTCATAACTTTAACAAATTTAGATTCACATAAACCACATAAAATAGAATTTAAAGCTTTAGCATCACATTCACTTGCCTTATTTTCTATTGGAGTAATTATAGATGTTTGTGGCTTTTCATATTCCTCCACCACTGCTTGCCATATGTCGAATCCAAGAGCCATCAAATAAATCTTCATTCTCATGCTCTAAAAAGCATAATTCATCCCATCAAACAAAGGTTCCTTATTTTTAGAAAATCCTTCTTGTGATCTAACCATCATGCTTTCCCGATCTACCTTCAAGCCGTAAAACTTTTCAAAAAGGAACCTGCTCTGATACCAATTGTTAATCACAGGATATACTAAGAGGGGGGGGTGAATTAGTATATCATATATCTTATAAAACTTTCCCTTAACCAAATTCTACTTAATCAAACATTCAAGATATGCAATAAAACTCAAACAATAAACACCACACAAGATAGAGAGAGACACCAGATATAACGTGGAAACCCAATGTGAGAAAAACCATAGAGAACAATCTCAAGTTTATGAATGAGCACCAACCCAAACAATATTCGTAAGCACTAACTTGCAAGAGCACCAACCCCTTTGTTGAGCACCAACCTAGCAACTATTCACGAGCACCAACCCATAAGATCACCAACCCCTTTGTTGAGCACCAACCTAGCAACAATTCATGAGCACCAACCCACAGGAGCACCAACCCCTTTGCCAAGCACAAACCCAACAATAATTCATGAGCACCAACCCACAGGAGCACCAAACCCTTTGTGTATACCACAAAACTATCTATCAATGTTATTATCTCAACAAATGATAGTTCATTACATCTCTTTCCTCTCTCTCACCTTTTCTCTTCTAAGCAAGATATAACAAGTACAAATCATATTCATCTCTCATAATTACTCTTCTAAGCTAGATATTACAATATCAAATCAACCTCAATATTTCATATTACAAATGGCTTCTCAAGCCTTTATTTATAGCTTTCTAAATGACCTTTGGCCTCCCCCCTTTGTGACCCTTCAATCCTCATGGAAAATGGCACCAAACTTGTATGACCCTTCATATCCTTGCCTTTTAAAAGTCATGTGGTGACCCTTCATGATCAAAAACATCATTCCCTCTTTTTTCCTTATCTTGGTGACTTTTTGTATTCCTGAAAGTGTCCCTTCATGAGAAATTGTGCCATTCCTCTTTTGTCTTCACTTGGTGACTCTTGAAACTCCCCAAGATGACTCTTCATGGGAAAATGCATCCCATCCTTCTTTTATATTTCCCCCATGGCTCTTTGACTTCTCTATGGGCCCTTCTTTTGTCTCATATGCAACCAAAAATATATTCATTAATATTAAATAAATATTAACTCACATTAGCCAAGATATATCTATTACAAACACCATTAAATGTAATGGGGCCTTTATCACCAACAATGCTAGACCTTTGACATCAATGACAATATTTCCAACAACAGGACACCATGATAGGGTAGTATCGCCCTATCCTATCCTACTTATACATAATATATTTTGCTTGATTGTACATAGATTATATAAAAATACAAAAATAATACAAAATTTAAGAATAAAAAACACTCAAATTTATCAAATTACCAAAAAAAAATTGATTGTATGCATCATCCATGCTTTACATTACTACTATCATGCTAGGAATTACATTTGTTATTTCATGTTATTGTTTGTTGATTATCTACATTACCATGCTTCACTTGATCTTCTTTGAGTTTGTGCAGTGACATCCAATAATTTGATTGCTTCACTCTACACATTGAGGGGGCATTCTACATCTAAATTTGAAACACACTTTGATATACATACCCATTGGGGGCATCTTTTACATGACTACACCATTTAGATTATGGCATTACTACACCACACACTCTAGTTATCATGTGGCATACATTAATTACTACCTTATGTAGATTAACATTTCAAAAATAATTAGTATATTACACTCATGTATTTCTTAGCATATAACTTGTCATGTACTTCATGTCTTGCATACTTTCCATTCTTGCTTTCATAAGTTAGATGTGATTATATTTTCCAGTATATACATGCTTTCCTTCCTTGCTTAGCGTAGATTGATGTGATTTTATATCCAATTCTAGTTTTGATTCTTAAATGTGCATTAGGACATTAGCCAATGTATTTTGCTTCTATTCATGCGTGGGTAACCTTGGAAATTTACCAATGTCCCTTGTATTCTTTTATGTTCCTATGGCCATCATGCCAATATTTGCCTATTTCAAATTGTATATGTATATGGCATTTGAGCATGTCTTGTATGCTTATTTTCTAGTATGAGTAACATGTGCCCATGTCCCTTATTTGCTTGGCCCCTTAGCCACCGTTGTATGCTTTTTGATTCTTGGTCCATGTGATTTTTGTCACGATTTTTTTATTATTATTGCAATGCCATGATCCATATCATACATTTTCCTGGATTTCTTGGATGTCATGATGGACATCATACTCCATCCCTCCTTGAAAACTAAAAATCAACAACTAAAAACTTACATCTAAGATTTCTAGTTCTAGTTTATTACATTACACATGCTTTTACATTGTTATATATATTTAGGCATACCCCTATTAATCTAACAATCTCTCAATACAAACATTTCTATATCTAGAGATATCTTGTCAAATATCATTGTTATATCAAGTATATATGTAATATAACACACTTTCAAGACTCGTTTCTTCTGAGGGTAGTCATTACAGGTTCAATCATTCCTACCCTCAAAAGAGGGGGAAAAAATAGGGGTTTTGTCATAAAGATCAAAGATTGTAGTAGTCAAAATAGAAGCATTCAGATCACCTAGTTCAAAATCCAGAGATCAAACTAGTCATAATAGAATTGAAAAATAATGATAATTCTAGATCAACAACCAGTTTTAGCATAGGACAACAGTGTTAGAAATGGAAATCAATGACAAACACAAGGGTGTCCTCATTCGGTACTCTTGTCTAGGTATAAAAATAACTAGGTTTTATAGTAACAAGTAAAAAGTTTAGCTTAAATATAATTTTTGCACATCCAAATTAGTCAAAATCAATAGTTTTAGTATAGTTTTATCAGGGAATCTAGATATAGGTGGTATCATGTATGGCATGATGTCTCTCACTTCTAGTTTTAGAATAGGTAGTTGATGTAACTTCTAGATTAGAATCCATGTTATAGACACTAGTGATTCGGGGAAATGTGCATGGCATATTGGTATTTTTTATTCTTGAGTTTAGTTTATTACCCAAGCATTATCAATATTTGTGTGCCTTACTCCATTTGTAGGTGGTTGGTATTATTCTCAAGTTGAAATTTCATACAAGTTTAACTTCCTAAGTACCTAAGTTCCTAAGTTAGCTTTCACATAAGCATATTACATCAGTTTTAGAGTGTTTTTCATATAATCCTAACCTCCATCTTTCAAAATGGACAAGAGTGGCCTAGTTTCTAGCATACATTCAGCTATCCATGCCATATTGTTAGAGTTTTAAACCATCCATGGGATCCATGATCCATCTCATATGACATCTATTATATATTTATATCACTTCATTACTTCATTTCATGGGGCAATGATGGAGCTAAAGGGACAACCTTTTTATTCTTGAGCCACCTATTCAAAGGGATTAGATACACAGTCTAGGCATCGATTATCACATGCATGATCATCTAGCTTCACTCAATAGGTGACAATGGAGCCAAAGGGATAGACTTTGTACTCTTGAGCCACTTTTTGGGGAATTGAGCACTTAGCTATATTCACAATATAAATTTTGGTATAACATCATCTAGCATTACTCAACCTTACACAAGATCACAATAGGTTTTGTATTGGTTTGCATACCTGGTGAGGTGTATTCATTCCTTTCTCTTTAATTTTCCTTTACTCATCTTTTGTATGTTTTGTTTTATATCACATATAATAAGAACTTGTCTACTATTTATTTCATTTCATAGATTCACACTTCCATAATGTGTTCTTTATGAACTATCCAACATTACTAAGCATCACACAAGCTTCATGAGCTTCACCTTTACAGGTAAGTTCAAGTATGCTTTCTATTTTTTTCTTTATCCTAGTATTTTGATTTGCTACATCACTACAATAAAGGGAGGTTAAATGTAATCATATAAAATGCAAAATATGGTTTATTTAGTGTGGCTAATGACACCCAATCCATAGGTCCTCCTACTTACTTATACAACCCTTATAAGATTTTCTTTCACCAATTTTCAGTTATCCATAGCCTTCTGAACTTAACCCTTACAGACCCAGGCAGCTCTTTTAGGCTTTGATCCATCCCCCTAGGTCTCATTCCCTCTAACAATATCACCTAACTTAGATAGGAGCATTGAAACCTAGGATGTCTTATTTCTGGTTTTGTTATCCAAGTGCAAATTTGGTTTAAACGGTCATATTTTCCCAAATCCTTATCTTAATTCATGTCAGTCTAACATGAATTCATTTAACCCATGACCATTAGGTTCCATATAAAAGGCAATTCAAAGTCCATTTATAAGGATTGTCACTCATTTATAAGAGATAAGCAAGAACACTCAAGCATATTTCCCTATTATCTACATATAACCTTCCAATATTTTTCCAAGCCTATTTAAACCCTTGCACTAGTCCCTAGCCATCTAAAGTACACCTAATTTTTCATCTAGTTACATTTTCATACACAATTACATTAAGCACTTCAATGGGAGAACTACATTAGCTTGATCCCTCCTTGGAGTAATTATATGTAGGCAATGTGCACACACACAGGGTGTGAATTGCATCTAATGTATCCTTTACACACTATCCCCTTCTCTTTCTTTCCCAAATTTTCCTTTTAGGTTCAAGCATAAAGAGCTCTTAGGGCTTTGAATATTAAAATATAGTCTTAGTTCTACCATAATCCAAACTCAGAGTACCTTTTCTAGCTATCTTGGCAGTGTTTTTATCTCTAAATCTCACTGTGCCACCATTGTTCTTCTTTAGAGATATGGCTGATCTTTATTTCTTACATGCAAAGTTGTTTGCACCAACAAAAAATATTCAGGTTGTTTCTTCTGCCATGAACATGTCTGAACCTTCTTCCTGATGAATGGAGCTTTAAAACTCTGATCCTTCTTCACTAACTCGAACATGCTTCTACAATACTGAGCTATGTGTCTAAAGTTGTTGCACTTGTAGCATATGATGTTTTCTTCATCAAAGCTTGATAGAGGAGCAAAATATTTATGGCTTTTACTTGACTCTACTTGATTTTCCTTCTCCTTATTTCTAAAATTGTTAGCTCTTTTTCTACATTCTAATTTCTTGTGATCATATCCATTACAATAAAAATAATAGCCATAAAAATAAGACCTGTCTATATATCTCTAACCTAATTGCCTTTTGTAGCTCTTTTCCCTCCAGCCTTCTCTCTTTGAAATGTCCTCTATATTCTTCACTTCTACCCTTTTTATTTTCTGTTTTATAAGAGCTTCAACATAGCTCTTTTTATTTTCAAATCTGATCCCTGTCTTATATGAATTCATCTTTTGGCTTTTTAATATCTTATTCAATATGTTAGTGCTATCCTCAAATTTTGAGTCACTAACTATTTTATCATTGACTGCTTTCTTAATATCTTCTTTTAAAGAGGCAATTTCAATAACATACCTTTCACATTCTTTTCTTGTTGTTTCCAACTATGTTGTGAGATCTTCATTCTTCTTGGCTTCTTCAAAGTGTGCTTGTAGATCTTCAATCATTTCCTTTCACTCCTGATCATTTTTTTTGATCTGGAACTTTAATCTTAGATTGTTATTCTTAATAGCTTTTAACTCTTCTAGGGCACAAATGAGTTCTCCTTCCATATTCACTTTAACTTCCTCCTCTTCTTCTTCTTGATCATCTTCATGTGTGGCCATGAATAGAATCTCTTCTTCTTCTGAATTGATGACTCCATTATCTTCGACTAAGCTAGGATCCTTAGAATATATGCTCTTCTTCTTGAATTCCTTCTTGGATTTGTATTTGAAATTCTTCTTATATGTAGGATTTTCTTCTTCATCATCATTACCCTTGTTTGGGCATCTAGCTGAAAAATGCCCAATCTTTCCACAATTAAAACAATTAAAAGGTAATTTTTCTTGATATTTACTTGTTTCTCTTTTTGGCTTGCGAATGAAAAGTGCTCCATTATCATCTTCATCATTGCTAAAACTATCACTTGATTCTTGAATATTAGCTTTCTCTTTATTTTATGTCTTGAAAGCCACTTCTCTCTTTGAGGGTTTATCTTGTTATGTCTGCATCTCATATGCCATGAGTATACCATGAAGCTCATCCATCTTTAGCTTGGCTAAATTCTTCATCTCCTCAATTGCTGAAACCTTTGCATCATATCTCATTGGTAAATATCTCAAAACCTTTTACACCACCATTGACTCTTCCAATGTTTCTCCAAGACCTTGAATCCAATTTACTATTTGATCAACTCGCAAGAGATAACTCGCTATATCTTCTTCTTCTTCCATCTTCAAACTTTCAAACTGTCTTCTAAAAGTTTGTATCTTAGCTTACTAAATTTTTCCATCACCTTTGTAAATATTCTCAAGTTTTACCCAAGTTTCATGAACAGATATACATTGCATAACTTTAACAAATTTAGATTCACATAAACCACATAAAATATAATTTAAAGCTTTAGCATTACATTCACTTGCCTTCATTTCTACTAGAGTAATTATAGATGTCTGTGGCTTTTCATATTCCTCCACCACTGCTTTCCATATGTCAAATCCAAGGGCCATCAAATAAATCTTCATTCTCATTCTCCAAAAATCATAATTCATCCCATCAAACAAAGGTGCCTTATTTGTAGAAAATCCTTCCTATGATCTAGCCATCATGCTTTCCTGATCTACCTTCAAGTTGTAAAACTTTTCAAAAAGGAACCTGCTCTTATACCAATTATTAAGCATGGGATATACTGAGAGGGGGGTGAATTAGTATATTATATATTTTATAAAACTTTCCCTTAACCAAATTCCACTTAATCAAACATTCAAGATATGTAATAAAACTCAAACAATAAACACCACACAAGATAGAGAGAGACACCAAATATAATGTGGAAACCCAATGTGGGAAAAACCATAGAGAACAATCTCATGTATGTGAATGAGCACCAACCCAAACAATATTTTCAAGCACCAAACCCTTTGCTAAGCACCAACCCCTTTGCTGAGCACCAACCTAGCAACTATTCATGAGCACCAACCCACAAGAGCACCATCCCCTTTGCTGAGCACTAACCCAGCAACATTTTGTGAGTACCAACCCCTTTGTGTATACCACACAACTATCTCTCAATGTTTTTATCTCAACAAATGATAGTTCATTACATCTCTTTCCTCTCTCTCACCTTTGCTCTTCTAAGCTAGATATAACAAATACAAATCATATTCATCTCTCACAATTGCTCTTCTAAACTAGATATTACAATATCAAATCAACCTCAGTCTTCCATATTACAAAATGGCTTCTCAAGCCTTTATTTATAGCTTTCCAAATGACCTTTGGCCTTCCCCCTTTGTGACCCTTCAATCCACATGGAAAATGGTTCCAAACATGTATGACCCTTCATATCCTTGCCTTTGAAAAGTCATGTGGTGACCCTTCCTGATCAAAAACATCAATCCCTCTTTTGTCCTTATCTTGGTGACTTTTTGTATTCCTCAAAGTGTCCATGAGAAATTGCACCCTTCCTCTTTTGTCTTCACTTGGTGACTCTTGGAATTCCCCAAGATGACTCTCCATGGAAAAATGTGTCCCATCCTTCTTTTGTCTTTACCCTGTGGCTCTTTGACTTCTCCATGGGCCCTTCTTTTGTCTCATATGCAACCAAAAATATATTCATAAATATTAAATAAATATTAACTCACATTAGCCAAGATATATCTACTACAAACAGCATTAAATGCAATGGGGCCTTTATCACCAATAATGTTAGACCTTTGGCATCAATGACAATATTTCCAACAACATGACACCATGATAGGGTAGTATCACCCTATCCTATCCTACTTATACATAATATCTTTTGCTTGATTGTACATAGATTATATAAAAATACAAAATTTAAGAATAAAAAACACTTAAATTTATCAAAATACCAAAAACATTTTGATTATATGCATCATCCATGCTTTACATTACTACTATCATGCTAGGAATTACATTTTCTATTTCATGTTATTGTTTGTTGATTATCTACATTACCATGCTTCACTCGATCTTCTTTGAGTGTGTACAGTGACATCCAACTATTTGATTGCTTCACTCTACACATTGAGGGGGCATCCTACATCTATATTTGAGACACACTTTGATATACATACCCATTGGGGGCATCTTTTACATAACTACAACATCTAGATTATGTCATTCCTACACCACACACTCTAGTTATCATGTGGCATACATTAATTACTAGCTTATGTAGATTAACATTTCAAAAATAATTAGTATATTACACTCATGTATTTCTTAGCATATAAATTGTCATGTAATTCATGTCTTGCATACTTTCCATTCTTTCTTTCATAAGCTAGATGTGATTATATTTTCGAGTATATGCATGCTTTCCTTCCTTGCTTAGCATCGATTGATGTGATTTTATATTCAATTCTAGTTTTGTTACTTAAATGTGCATTAGGACATTAGCCAATGTATTTTTCTTCTATTCATGTGTGTGTACCCTTGGACATTTACCGATGTCCCTTATTTTTATTCTTCTATGTTCCTATGGCCATCATGCCAATATTTGCCTGTTTCAAATTGTATGTGTATATTGCATTTGAACATGCCTTGTATGCTTATTTACTAGTATGAGTAACATGTGCCCATGTCCCTTATTTGCTTGGCCCCTTAGCCACCCTTGTATGCTTCTTAATTCTTGTTCCATGTGAGTTTTTTCATGATTTTTTTTATTATTTCAATGCCATGATCCATATCATACATTTTCCTTGCTTACTTGGATGTCATGATGGACATCATGCTCCATCCCTACTTAAAAACTAAAAATTAACAACTAAAAACTTACATCTAACATTTCTAGTTCTATTTTATTACATTACACATGTTTTTACATTGTTATATCTATTTAGGCATACCCCTATTAATCTAACAATCTCTCAATACAAACATTTCTATATCTAGAGATATCTTGTCAAATATCATTGTAATATCATGTATATATGTAACATACCACACTTTCAAGACTCTTTTCTTGTAAGGGTAGTCATTACATGTTCAATCATACCTACCCTCAAAAGAGGGGGAAAAATAGGGGTTTTTTCATAAAGATCAAAGATTGTAGCAATCAAAATAGAAGCATTCAGATCACCTTGTTCAAAATCTAGAGATCAAACTAGTCAGAATAGAATTGAAAAATAATGATAATTCTAGATCAACAACCAGTTTTAGCATAGGACAACAGTGCTAGAAATGGAAATCAATGACAAACACAAGGGTGTCCTCATTTTGATACTCTTGTCCAGGTAGAAAAATACCTAGGTTTTATAATAACAAGTAAAAAGTTTAGATTAACTATAACTTTTGCACATCCAAATTAGTCAAAATCAATAGTTTTAGTATAGTTTTATCAGGGAATCTAGATATAGCTTGTATCATGCATGGCATGATGTCTCTCACTTCTAGTTTCAGATTAGGTAGTTGACATAACTTCTAGATTAGAATCCATGTTATAGACACTAGTGATTGGGGGAAATGTGCATGGCGTATTGATCTTTTTTTGTTCTTGGGTTTAGTTTATTACCCAAGCATTATCAATAGTTATGTGCCTTACTCCATTTGTAGGTGGTTGATATCATTCTCAAGTTGAAATTTGATACAAGTTTAACTTCCTTGGTACCTAAGTTCCTAAGTTAGCTTTCACATAAGCATATTGCATTAGTTTTAGAGTGTTTTTCATATAATCCTTACCTCCATCTTTCAAAATGGACAAGAGTGGCCTAGTTTCTAGCATTCATTCAACTATCCATGCCATATTTTTAGAGTTTTAGACCATCCATGGGATCCATGATCCATCTCATATGACATCTATTCTATATTTATATCACTACATAGCTTCATTTCATGGGGCAATGATGGAGCTGAAGGGACAACCTTTGTATTCTTGAGCCACCTATTCAAAGGGATTAGATACATAGTCTAGACATCGATTATCACATGCATGATCATCTAGCTTCACTCAGTAGGTGACAATAGAGCCAAAGGGATAAACTTTGTATTCTTGAGCCACTTTTTGGGGAATTGAGCACTTAGCTATATTCACAATATAAATTTTCATATAACATCATCTAGCATTACTCAACCTTACTCAAGATCACAATAGGTTTTGTATTGGTTTGCATACTTGGTGAGGTGTATTCATTCCTTTTTCTTTCATTTTCCTTTCCTCAGCTTTTGTATGTGTTGTTTTATATCACATGTAATAAGAACTTGTCTACTATTTATTTCATTTCATAGATTCACACTTGCATAATGTGTTCTTTATGAACTATCCAACATTACTAAGCATCACACAAGCTTCATGAGCTTCACCTTTACAGGTAAGTTCAACTATGCTTTCTATTTTTTTTAATTATCCTAGTATTTTGCTTTGCTACATCACTAAAATAAATGGAGGGTAAATGTAATCATATTAAATGCAAAATTTGGTTAATTTAGTGTGGCTAATGACACCAAATCCATAGGTCCTCCTACTTACTTACACAACCCTTATAGGATTTTCTTTCACCAATTTTTAGTTATCCATAGCCTTCTGAACTTAACCCTTATAGACTCAAGCAGCTCTTTTAGGCTTAGATCCATTCCCCTAAGTCTCATTCCCTCTAACAATAGCACCTAAATTAGATAGGAGCATTGAAACCTAGGGTGTCTTATTTTTGGTGATGTTATCCAAGTGCAAATTTGGTTTAAACGGTCATATTTTCCCAAATCCTTATCTTAATTCATGTCAGTCTAACATGAATTCATTTAACCCATGACCATTAAGTTCCATATAAAATGCAATTCAAAGTCCATTTATAAGGGTTATCACTCATTTACAAGAGAGAATCAAGTACACTCAAGCATATTTCCCTATTATATGCATATAACCTTCCAATATTATTCCAAGCCTATATAAACCCTTACACTAGTCCCTAGCCATCTAAAGTACATCTAATTTTACATCTAGTTACATTTTCATACACAATTACATGAATCACTTTAATGGGAGAACTACATTAGCTTGATCCCTCCTTGGAGTAATTGTATGTAGGCAACGTGCACACACACAGGGTGTGAATTGCATCCAACGTATCCTTTACACACTATCCCCTTCTCTTTATTTCCCAAATTTTCCTTTTAGGTTCAAGAATAAAGATCTATTAGGGATTTTAATATTAAAATATATGCATAACAAGCTTCATAGACTTCCAAGATTTGATATTTCACTAATAGGGTAACACAGACCTACCGAGTAGAACCCAAAAAACTCATATCACCTAGACAATAGCACTAGAAAAGGACTACAATGCTGACCAACATGGTGTCCCACTTTTGATGCTCCTATCCAATCAAAAAATGAAGTTTAGGAACCTATTTTTAACATTATCCCAGTCATATACCTAAATTCTTAGACTAGATAGCTCAAAATTAATTGTCGTATTTTCTCTCATTTATTAATATTTTAGAAAAGGAAAAAATACAATCTATTTACATAAATTAGTGGCTTAATTATTTCACATTATTTACTAATTTGCTTTACTCCAGACCTATTTATTAGTTAGGAATAAAAATCCATTATTCTAAAAAATAATAAAATAAAATGATGCTAAATAGTGAAAGTGAAATTTATGATCAAAAGGTTTAAATAAAGATGATGATATACTATTTCTTGTTTCCCATACACACTTATAGGTGTACCTTCCCCTAAAAATGTGCACCTACAGCTGACTGTGAGTTTCTATGTCATCCATGAGAAGGAATTAGGCATGGAAACATCAAAATTAGTCTATGAAAGGTGATTCCAATTGGCTTAGAGGGTCCAAGAGTTTTGCGTATCCTTTTTTAAAAATAATCTTCACCTATAATATGTCACTCTCCCCAACAAGTTGATGGTGTTTGACTATTACAAGGGTGAGCTAGTTTGATGGTGTAAGAATTGGTATAACATGAATAAGAGGCAAATTGATAAAAATCATTGCTAATTAGTGATAAAACCTTTTAATGAGGTCTTTTAGCACAATGTTCAAGGTTCAACTATTTAGGATCATCTATAGGGGCCCTTCTCAAGTAAGAACATAGTATGTAGTTCAAGATAGTCAATTGGAGAAGTATGCAATGAAAAGTGTTAGAGGGTTCTAAGATGATAAGTGTATTTGAAGTAAATACACAATTATGGAATAAATTTAAAGAGTCTCTTGATAGTTTAAATTAAGTTATAAAGGGATTTAATATTACAATACATAATCTATATAGTGAAACGATGCACATAGTCCATCTTCTAGTAGTTTGTCTCAGTTTTTAGTGTTTTTTAAAGGCCTAATCATATGACCAAGGGATAAAATTATGTAGATAAGTTATTTAAAACCTATTTAATCTCTTAAAATTATCAATTACCCTAATAAAATAGGGTAAGTTCCCTCTATTTTGTCTCAAATAGAGGGCACTCCCCTTATGTGCAAATTTTATTATCTTTAAGAAGAGGAGACAAAAGAGTAAACCAAAAGCTATAGGGACATTTCAATAAGGTGTAGGGAATTTAAACACATCTATAAAAACATGAGGAATCAATCACATAAGGGATAATCTAAAAAAAGTGTCCTAGCACTCCAAGGTTATATTCAAGCCTAAAGGGCAAGGTTTAGGCCTAGAAACCAAATGGAGAGTCACTTTCACTTTTCAAATGAGGTGAGAATTCTAACTTGTTATATCATGATTTTGGTGTCATTATATTGGTGTCTAAGCCATTTGGATTCAGGGGAAACCATGAGAATCTATTTTTAGGATTTAAGACCATCTCAAGCCTTTGTAAAGTGGAGAAACAAACTCGATAGGAGAGGTTCTCATATCTCTTTTGATTATTTTTATGGAGATAAAAGAGGTTTATAGGTGTTATAAGTGGTCTGAAACATCATTCTTGTGTATTTTTTTTAAATTCCAATGTCCTATTCTTATTAACAAAGCTTAGGAGTGGAATTGGCCTAACACCCTTGCAAACCCTTGGATAAAGACCTAATTAAGTAAATGAAGATGAAAATATTCCCTAATGGAATATTTTTCATATAATTATGATTTTATGTTTTAGGTGACTCTCTCATGATACTCCCCATGCTTTTTTACTTTATGGAATTGTACAGATGGGAAATAAAATAGGTTATTTTTTTACTATTTTGTACATTGTGTAGGTTCTAGGAGGTTTCAAGAGATGAAATAAACTTTGGAATGAATATTTTGACATAAGATAACTCCAAATGTAAATTTAATGCCTTGTAAGATCTCCTAGTGTTCCTAGTAAAGGTCTCATCTTAGCTAGTAAAAATTAGCATAATGAACATGATGGTGAGAACTTCAAGTAGATGGATTTTTAAGGTTTTCCTAAGAATTATAAGTCTATTTAGGGCCTTTAAAATTGTAATACACTCTATTTAATGTATTTTCATGAGAAATTGAATCTAATTTTGAGTCCAAGTGTGAAGGGTGATTGAAAAAGGAGTTTTTTAGACTACAAGCAGTAATGACTCACTTCCAAGAGATTCTAGAGGAGGACTATGACCAATGCATGGAGAGGAATTTATAAAATATTTACATCTCATTCCAATCATCAAACATATCCCTAGTCATTTTTGGGATGTTAAAATAGAGGAAAATAATGAAGGCAATTTTCTGAGCTAATATAGGGAATTTCATGCCACTTTTCATGAGTTTTATGACTTGGGAAGCCACTTACCTATTCTAACCTTTAATGTTACATTTAAAATCCTCTTACCATGAAAATTTAACTCATTTTATTATCTTTACAAGTTTCCTTATGACCTTTGGACTTCTCTCTTCTCTTCTCTCTCTCAAGTTCTATAAGAACTAGCCATTTTGACCTATGTAAATTATGCTCCACTAGAGTATGGTGAATCCCTTCTAATTTGAATACCATGGATAAATAAATAATACTAATTTTTACCTATTCCATTAATTTTCATAGTGTGTTCACTTGGGTGATTGATTTTACTTAGTGATGCCTTGTTATTTCCTTAACATTGTTGTTTCATTCTCTCACCTATTTGCAGTTGGAAAGCTTCTAATTATAGGTCATGTGAAGTGTTATATTGATGTGTCAAGGTTGAGTGAGTTATTATATTTAAATATTTTTATCCTATGACTATTTTTTATTCCTCATATCCTAAACATTCATCATAACCTCATAATGAAATATTAATGTGAGAAGATGCAGATTGGAGAAGTGTATGTTTAGTTAGTCCCTTGTTCTCATGTGTAACATGCAACTCGTTGGTAGTCATAAAATAATTTGGTGTATCACCTCCATTAGGATAGTTTACTTTCAATTTTATCTCCCTTTTCCCTCATAATTTTAGGTGTAGTAGTTATTTACAAGTGGTACATCAAGGGAGCTAGCCCTATCTAGAGATTCACCTCATTCTTAGGCTACCCACAACCTATAGGTGTTTCAATTATGCCACTTGGATTAGGAGAGCTAAGAAATTTCCTAAAATTTTTAAAATCCAAGTTAAAATAGGTTATACTTAGAACCATACATGCCTAACCTATCAAATGTTAATTATATTATCCTAGACAAAGATGAACATACCAATGACCAAGATCCCATTGAACCACTTGAAGGCATATCAAATTTTCTCCTTGATGAATGGGTGGTAGATAATTATGGTTATTATTCATAAAAAATCATTGAATAAGTAGGTTTAGGTGTGTATTGTATTCATGAATAAGACGCTACCATACTAAGCCTCACTAGCACAAGCCAAGATCATGAAGGAGTATAGAACATATTATTTGATGGCTCTAGATCCAAGAATAGAAATGGGGAAGTTTTTATGATTATCTCCCCTTCCAATAAAATTTAATATTTTCCCCTAATATTTCAATTTAGTTTCACTTCCAATATATTAGAGTATGAATCCCTCATCCATGGGCTATAGTGGGCAAGAAAGAGAGGCATCAAGATCTTGCAAGATATGTAAGATAGTGAGTTAGTGGTATATTAGGTAGTATTTTAAAGTGAAATAAATAATCCTCTCTTTAATGCCTATAAACATAGGGTTTTGGGACCTCTTTTAGGAATTCCAAGATTTTGACATTCGCTCCATTCCAAGAGAGGCCAATCAACATGTAGATTGGTTAGCATCTATTAGGGCACATTATGACATACCAAGTAGAGTTAAGGACATCAATTAATAGTAAAAAATCAAGGTGGTATGCATGTTTTTAGTCCCTAAAAATGAGGTTATCTAGAATTTTTTTGAAAATGATAAGTAAATTGCTTGTTTCTTGCAATAGGAGGTGGAATTATGCCTAAAGAATTAAGGTAGATTGCAACATCAATATGGAGATAAAATTATCTAATTGAGTAAAAATAAACTTCCTAATGGATTGGTAAAATTATAAACCATGTTAAATGAATATTCCAAAATATTAAGGGATAAGGTTAGAAAATCTACTAAGGAGGAACAATATGAAAAAGTCATATTCAAACACAATTTGCTCAAACTAGGAAAGGTGAACACCAAAGAGAAAAATGCAGCCTTCATATCATTATGCCTTGAATTTGAATATGTTTTTATTTGGAATATCATGACTTGAAGTGGTTAAATCCTAGTTTGGCTTAGCATACCATGGAGATGGAGGCAAGTCCTAATCTTGTGAGATAAAAGCAAAGGCTAGTCAACCCCAAGATTGAGATCCTTATGAGGAAGGAGTTAACAAAGATTATTAAATCCAACATTTTTTTCCCTATAAAACACTTCTTGGGTGTAAAATAGTGTGACTATGAGGAATAATAATGGAGAGATAAGGTTATGTGTGGACTTTAGGGATCTCAACAAGATGTCATTAAGAGATCACTACCCTCTACCATTTATGGACCAAATTATTCAAAGAGTTTCACATTCATAAAGGTTTTACTTACTTGATGGATACTTAGGATAAAATTAGGTATTAGTGAGTGAGGAGGATCAACACAAGGATACTTTCACAACCATGTGGGGCACTTATGATTACAATAAGATGCCCTTTAGATTGTCTAACGAAGGGGCTACCTTATATAGGGTAATGGATGTGTCCTTCCAAGGGCTCATAAATGAGATGGTACTCATTTATATTTATGGCATAACTATATTCTCCAAGGAGCCTATATATCACTTGACATATTTGAGGTTGGTGTTTGATAGGTATAGGTAGTTTGGGGTCTCCTTGAACCCCAAAAAATGTATATTTTCAATCCATTAGGGAAGACTTCTAGGACATGTGTCAAAATATGGCATCTCTATTGACCCTAAAAGGATAGAAGTAATTATTTCCTTATGAATACCAAAACACAAGAAGGTATTTTAAAATTTCTTTAGTAAAATAAACCTCATCAAAATATTCATACCCAGATTTATAGAATTGGTGAGGCCTCTAACTCGCATGCTCAAGAAACATAAGGAATTATCATGGACCAAAGAAGGTAAGATAATTTTTTAGGCCATCAAGTATTCCATTTACAAAGATCCCACCCATTCAACCCTAATTTTACAAAATATTTTTTGATGTATGCCTTCTCTACAAGTGATACTATGTATTCTATGCTCATGCAACAAAATAGTGAAGGCCTAGAATAACCCATACACTTCTTCAATAAAGAATTAGATGGGTATGAAGAGAGGTAAAATTTTGTTAAAAACATGTAATTGAATTAATCATAGGCCTGAATAAGTTTAGTCACATGGTTTCTAAAAATAATATATTTTTAATGGTAATTCACTCTTGCATTAAGGATTTCATCCTTAATAGAGACTTGAGTGAAAAGAGGGCTAGTTAGGTGACCAAGTGCATAGAGTATGACATATAGGTAAAGGTTAATAATTTTTTTATGGGTATAGGGATATGTAAAAACATTTTAGTGGATGATAAGAAAGATAATTAATTGGTTTTGGTAGTCCAAGATGATCAACAAGTAGCTACAACTATGTCTCTTTCTAGCTAGACCTAAGACATGGTGAAGTTCCTCCAAATAGAAGAATGTCCTAGAAGTTTAGATAGAAAAAGAAAAAGGTAATTTAGACTAAAATCCATTTCATATATCTTGTTTTATGAGGTGATATTCAATAAATACCTTGATGGCATGCTTTTGAGGTGTGTAGAGACTAGTCAAGTTGATAAGCTTTTAGGATATTTTCATGATGCGTCTATCGAAGGTAATTTTTTAGCCAAGAACAAAACATTGAATATCATACTAGCAAGATATTTTTGGTGAATTTTATTTATGGACTCATATTATTGGTTTAGGAAGCATACAAAATGTGCTATGCTTACTAGTAAGTAAAAACTAGCTGCATTACCTCTAAATCTTATTCAAGTTGAGCAACCCTTCATGCAATGGGGCCTAGAATTTATCTAAATGATTTATCCCCCATATATTTATTGACATAAGTGGGTTTTTATATCTATTTATTAATTTTACATATGGGTGGAGGTTTTTTTACTCAAGGAGGCAAATGAGAACTTCATTTTGGAGTTCTATGATAACCTAATGACTAGGTTTAGGGTCCCCTCTACCATCACATCAAATAATGCATTAGCCTTAAGTAGTTAAAAGGTGATTTATTGGTCCATTAATAATTTCATATACCTTATTTTTTCATATAAATACAATCCATAGGGCAATGGACTAGCATACTCCACCATTAAGAATTTGATTAGGATTATCATAAGGACAATAGAGGATAACCAAAGGGAGTGGCACGCCAAGTTAAGGATTGCCTTATGGGTAGATATGATTAATCCTAATATTTATACTAGTAACTCACCATATATTATTATTTATGGTAAATAATTAAGACTACCCATATCACTAAAGCTACCAGCCTTGGAACTTTCACACCAACTTGAACTCATAGAGAATGATGCAATGGAAGTGACGATGAATGAGTTAAGGGAGTTAGAAGAGACAATGGATGATGCCATGAATTACATGTGGTCCAACCAAGATAAATTCAAAATATATTTTGATAATAGATACTCTTTTAAGATCTTCCAACTAGGTGACATTGTGATCAATTGGGATGAGGACCGTGCTAGGCCAAGTAAGCATTCAAAATTTGATCATCTTTGGAGTGGGACATATATCATTACCATGTGTAAGGTGAGTAATGAATTCCAATTGTAAAATATGAGTGGTGAGTAACTCCATATTATTTTTAATTGGATGTTCCTCAAGTCTTTTTACTAGAATCACAAAACTCTTTTGTACATAGTTGTCAATTTCTTTCTTCCAAGTGCCACAACACATACTTTGCTAGTTATTTGTATATCCCTATTATTTTATATTATGTGTCTCTATTGTTAATTATTTATTTTGGTGTGTATTTTGAGTTTTTTTCAGTTCTCAATGTTTATAAGTTACTAGTTAGATTGATAGTGTAGTCAAGAAGTCTTCATCTATGCATGCATAATAGACAAAGAGATCATGGATCCTCTTGACTAGTAGGTAGGCCAAGCCTTCAAAGTCACTATTAATGTTTAATAAATTATAATCCTATGCCTATAAATTATTAAATCCATGAATGATAACCAAATAACATCACTTTTGGTCATCATTCTTATGTTCTTGAGGTGTTAAGATAGTCCAAAGGAAGACCACTAGTTGTCTTGTCTAGGTAGTAGTTTTAAGTGTTTTGTCTTGTCAATAAAGCATCATGGTGGTTTTATTTACTCCTTGTTTCAAAAAATTTAAGTATACTCCTCATTATTGAGTATGTTTAAAGGTTTATAATAGGGTTTGAAGTGGTTTCAACAGTCCAAATCTATCATGATGGATAGTTATAACTATTTACAGTTGATGACATTATCATAAAATCAATCTACTAGTGTGTTGAGAATATGCAAGGTATGGATTGATTACAAATTTTATGGATGTTATATAGGTATATGGGAGCTCAATAAATGCCTTTATAAGGTTCTAATATCTTTACTAAGTGTTAAAATGATATTCATTTGAAACCTTCTCTTGAAGCTATATATATTGTCTAAAAATGAGAGTATTTGGCCTTAAAGTGATCATATTTGACCTTAAAATGCCAATAAAACCATTAAATACCCCAATGATCACCACATTACCATAACCAAGTGTATTCATATATTATTGTTGTCCTTTTCACAAGTCAACACTATCAATTACCACTGAATGGGCCCTACACATGTGAAAATGTGTCCCTTCAACTCCCAAAACTATACCATATGATTTCAAACATTTTCTGACCCCTATTTTCCCTCTTCCTACATGCCAATGGTGATTTATAATCTGAAACATGAGAAAACATAAGAATCAAGTTATTTTATAGGGGTTATAGGGTTATATGGACCCTTAAAGTATGTATTTTCTCATATGGATTTAGGGGTCTACAAGGGGAGTTAAAATAGGTATATGATAAGCATATCCAAGTATTTTAGATCCACTAGAGCCAAAAATTGGTTCACTTCCTCGACTAAGATCTTTAGAAGACATGGAGAGCACTTCAGGTTCATGCTCAGTTCATACAAAAGAGAGAAGGTGAGGGTTTGGGATCTTGGAAAAATAAAAGAGACTTAATAACCTTCTAATAATGGGAATTAGTTTTAATATAAGTTGTATGTTTTTTAAGAACAAATACTAAGAATTTGAGCAACCTAGTTACCACTTCATCTATAGAGGCACAAAAAGGGGGAATAGTTTCAATGCATTATTGGCTTGTTTGATCAAACTAGTGATTATTAATGTTCTCTCTAGTCCTAAAAGGTCCTTTCATGGCACATTCCACCCCTAGTTCACATGTGTGAGACTATAAGATTAAGGAACATATAATATGCTACTATTTTCATACTACAAGTAGAGTTCCATGGGTGAAAAGGGATATTTAGTGTATATATATAAGAATGATTAGTTTTATGTGTTTTAGTGATGATACCTTGAAGGGGTTTATATCCCATTAGTTCAAGATGAATGTTTAGATAGACCTAAAACTCTCTCTAATAATGATTTTAAGTGAGACTACCTACATGTTTGGGTTCTATTGTAAGGAATGATGGTGTGTTTGATGAGGATAGTTGTTGAATGCCATAAAAATTCCATAGAGGTATTAAGTGGGTATTTTATCCATATTAAAATTACCTTATTTTAGTATGATCATACCTTATAATATTCCTCATACACCAAGAAACTACTAATTATCCTTGAAACACCTTCACAATCTTGTTTAATAGAAACTAAGGTTGTTTGGTAGAGTTTGAGGTTTTTAGAAAGTCATAAGTTTTCATTTCTTAATGTATATGCCTTATTATCAACCTCAAGGTTTTTTATTCTATTAGGTATATGTGTAGAGATGCTTAGGTTCATTGTAGATCATTTTGGGTATGATTCCATAGTCCAATCGATGCCCTCAAATATTCTCTACCATTTGATAAACTCATCAGTGTCAACTTACCTCATTATAGGCCCTAAGTTCCAAATTTTAATCTCCATGTGATCTTACCAATCATCACCCACATGTCTATATCTTCTACCCAATCCCAAGACATAGAAATAATGTCTAGATACTCCATAAGGTTATCAAGTGTCATCAGTGCTATGAGAAATAAACCTATACATTATAAACCCTATTGAGAGAGTATGATCATCACTAAAAAAACTAACTTAGATCCAATTTTAAAATTCCTTTAAGATGTTATATGTAAATGATCCTTGAACATAAGGAAGGGGTCATGATAAAGTAGTTGTCTTTCTTAAGGAGATGGTTTTGGGTTCAAGTAATACCAATTGGGGTCCCAAACATGACATGAAGGCACTATTTACTCAAAGATCTACCTCAAAGATCTCTTAATAGTCAACATTCATAGATTAATACCTATGGTTCTTGATGGTCTATGTATCACCTTGAATATTAGACCTAGTGTGCCATGGAAAGGAGAAAACTTGAGATAAGATGGTGGTCAGAGCATGGATATAATGGTGTCAAAGGCAAGAGGTTTGAAGGGATGATAAACATAATGATGCAAGTACATACAATAAATTAACCTTACTTTGTCAGTCTAGAGTGCATGGCTAGAATAAATGAAAATTCCAAGAGGATATAAGAGGGAATATCAGGGTGATGAGGACACATGTATATCTCAAGCCTTCACATGATGGTGATACTAGTCTAGGGTGATTTCTTGGACTAGGTTGTATACCCAGGACACATAGGCTTTCTTGTATGACTGTGTAAATGAACCCTGTTAATAGAGTTAGAAAATATAAAATTTAGGACTATGGTCATGACATGAAATGTGTTGTTTTATCCCTGATTCCATCCCTATAAGGAGATATAAGAAATTAATAAGATCATTAACATCATTTATTTTGATCCCATACATATAATAGTGATTATTTAAGGTAGGTTATAAGAAAGATAAGGGATGATAAAGTTGTTTGAGCAGATAAGAGCATGTGAAGAATACAAATACTTGATTGAGGAGGATGCCTTAACAACCTTGAAGTTACAAATGTACCCATAGGTGGGTGGAGGTTTTAACATCTATTCTAAGAATACAAGGCCTAAATACATACCTGAGTCTTATTAAGATGTGAGATTGTACCCTTGTGGAAGAGTTTTTCAAGCTCCTTCACTCCCAGTCACAATACGGGAACAACCCCATGCTATGGGTATTCTATGATAGGGTTAAACCTTTGGAGAAGGTTGAATTCCTCTTGATGGATCACCTAAACTAATGTTATTATAGGTTAAATGGTTATAAAGGGGTAAAGTGCTCCTAATAAGTCTAAAAGGTGATGCACCAAATAAAAATGAGACTCCCATAAGCTTGAACCCATGTTAAATCAACACCAGACAATGCTAGCTCACACAACTTCATAGACCAACTGATTGAATAAGTGTTTTATGGACTAGGTTTAGGGAGAATACTAATCCAAACTTGTCATTACTTGAAAACACCCTAAAGGAGGTCATAAATTATTATAATGGATGAGGAAGATTTTCCTTCACAATGCCATCATGCACAACTCACTAAACAATAATATAAGGAAATAGATAGGTAAAGAAAGTCTCTTATTACATCAAGAGGTATTTATTAAAAACTGTTGACAAGGTTTAGCCTAATCAATTGGATAATATCTTGATATTCCCCTACTCTTCAAGATCAAAGAGTCCTTGTGAGAATATAAAATGTGAGAGAGAGAGAGAGAGAGAGAGAGAGAGAGAGAGAGATTACAAATGGGAAATAATGGGTAATATAGGATAAAGGGAGAGAGAAGATGAAGCATAAGTAAAAATAAATAAATAAATGAAGTCTAATCACTTGAATAGAGTCCCAACTACCTTTCTTGAATTATCCACCACCTTTTGAGTCAATAATACTAAGCCTTCCTCAATAAACTAGTCTGCATTTCTCCTAATATCCTTCAAGATTTTCTCATTAGCTGAGAGGTCCACTAGAAGACAAGGGTTTGTTTTACATGATGATTCATGACTAATTCTATTGGAGAAAAGATATTTATGATTCTAAACAATATTAAATTCTCTGATTGCTTCTCTAACCATCAAATCTCTTTGATCTAATCTTCTACATTTCTTACCACTTACTTTCATTGTAAGGACAAAGTCCTCATATCCTTGGGCTTGACAAAGACATGACTATATTTGTTTTAAGTGGCTATAAGTACTTGTTTGTTGAAGATATGACTATGTAAAAGGATGAGATATTTCTCTATAACCATATATCTAACCCTAATTTAAAATATAATCATAGGTCTTACTATAGATTAAAAACCAATATTATTTATTGGTTTTCCTATAGTCATTATGTCAATGAAAATCTACATATTGCATAGTCTCATTCCTAGAATATATTAGGTTCAAGAAAACTTGATTATGCCAAAACAATTAATGATAATGGAGATTCGTCATTAACAACCTTGACTATATAACTATGTATACTCAATGGCATTTGACTGAGCTCTAATGTCAGTACACACCCTTTGAAACATTGCTCCTGGTTTGACCTAGGTCACAAATTTTCTTTATTAAGTCCCTAGATTTCAAATTTTTACATTGGTCATCGATATTGATTTGGGTCCTTGAGATTATGATACTTATTTGTCATGTATTCATCCTTAGAACATTTGAATTCAAATGAATATTTATTATAACTTTAACTTGACATCCCTAGCACGTCCCACTCTAAAATTTCAACTCTAATGACCTATAACTTGAGATAACAAGCTCATAAAGATAAAAAATTTGTAGAGCATTATTTATGCATGAATACATTCATGTCCATGTGATCTATTGGCCTGAGAGGATTTCTAAGCATACTTATAAAATGCACAATAGAGATGACCAGTCCATTTCAATCAAGACTCTACTCAACTGATCTATCTAAGCAAAAGATTAGTATGTGGGCCAAATTTGGCCAACATATTTGGAGACTCAATTGAGAAGCATTCCTAATATGATTGAGAACCCAAACTAGTTGCCTTGTCTAGTCCATTGGGCATGAAGTCTCTACTCTAGTTCAACATACTGATTTGAAGCTAAAACTAGTTACCAACCCTTGGATAAATCCTCTTGAAACAAACAAGGACCAAAAGGAACAAAACAAAAAAAAGTTCCCAAGGCACTTATTGAAAGGGAAACATAGAATAGAATGGAAACTAACCTAAACAAAGAAAGGATCACTAACCTAAGGAAATAGTGAAAACATGATAAAATTGAATTAAACTACTACTTTTGCTAATCACTTATTGAAACAAAATGAACCTAAAAAAACTAACCTGAAATAAGATGCTTCCCTTTAGGATCAAATGGAAAGCTATTTTATGCACCTTATAACTTTGAAGCATGCTTGATTTTTCTTGATATATCTCTTCTACATCTAAGAGTATTTTCATGTTCATGTCTTCTTAAGGGAAATAATTAGTTCCTCTACTACTAGTTTTAGGTGCATGAGTTGTAGACGTGAGTCTAAGACCAATTCATACTCCTCCCAAAATAATTTATTTTGCATAAACAACTTCAATTATTATTCATTCATGAACTAATGATCATGAACATATAGACCATCTTAATTTGTCTCCTTTGACATATCTATAAGTATGACCTTTAAGGGAGATAAATCTAATCTTGGGACTTCTTGAGGCCACTTGAGCTCATTCTCAGCTTCCAAGAGTAGCTAAGTGTCTGAAGTTGAAGATAAAATATGATAACCATGTTTAAAAAGTTTAAATGTGTCATCTTATGAGAGAAAAACTAATTCTTGATTGATGAAGGCACTTTCCTCAATCTAAAATAGACCACATTCAAGTAAATAATAACCTAAATGAAATATATCAAATAAATTTAAAGATTTTTTCTCCTGAATCTACAGCTCAAGTGGGGTTTGTTCAAGTTAAATGTCAGAAGCAATCGCACCATTTCCTTGACCACAATCATGAGGTTTCAAGTATATTTTTGATATCTCATTTTGGTCAATCAACATTACTTCATTTCTAACATCAAGCAGATGATTGATCATACTCTCAAAGTTAGTTTATTCTTCACCTTCTTTTGTTGATGGTACTTGTGTTCTACTCCTTTTGTAATCTCTTGTCCTTCATGATGAATGGTGACTTCTGTATCATCAAAGAAATCATGGGAAACACCTTCAAATTATATAATTGGAGTGTCTTCCTCTTGAACATCAGCAACCTCCCCTTCATGTACTTGTTCTTGCACTTGCCTCTTAACCTCTACCTCAACTTTCTCTTGGACTTTTTTCATATTTACATCATTATGGAAGACTAAAACATGGTTGTCCTTGCCAAGAGGTGTCCCAATCATGCTCTCTTATTCCTAGATATCCTTTACCTCATCCCTCTATTTATTTTCTTCTTGAATGGATCTCCATGAAGGAAAGGCTTTAGGATTTTGAGGGGAAAGAAGTGGAGGTTGAATGTTCTCCTTCTTGATTTTGACTTCAGCATCTTGGCTTATAATTTAATGTTATTCTTTCTCTCTTGACCATTGAATCTGATTCCAAGTCATAAACTTAGGTTTAGAAACCTCTACTTTTGTACTTATTCTCCCTATGGTTGGGAAATAATACATTTGTTGATGTGTTGCCTTTGCAACATCTATTAAATGTTGGAGATGTTGATAAATGTTGGAGATGCTGATTTACAAACTTAATTTTCTTGGCTAAATTAGCCTCAAAATCATGGACTAACGGGTTAGAGATGTCTCCCTATAAAACTAGAGATGAAGTCTCCTATATGTTTTGCTAAGAAACATGGAGATTAGTCTCCTTAAAACATGTTTTTTTAGCCTTCCAATGCCTCTCTTGGATATACTTATAGGTAGGAAAGTTAGATAAGGTTTGAATGGACTTTTGAGGGCTATGATAAACATTGGTTTGGCATTCATGAAGGGAAAAGGGAATCTCTATAGGAACATGATGATGATTATGATGACCCTGGGGTTCCTCATAAACTGCTAGCCTCTCTTCAATGCTTACTATTAAGCCACTTATATCTAGAATATCAGCACTAAAATTTGAGTGGCTTTGCCTTATGAAGAATACACCTACCTCTTTAGCTTGTTGTACACTAGCTTTCATGTTCTAAATTTCATGCTTAGAAATCTCTTGTCCATAACTCTTTTGGGTATCTATGCTTATCATCTATTTATCATACTCAAATAGGTTTTGTTTGAATCTTGAGATGGATTACTTGGGGGCTTGATTGGACTAATCAGGAATACAACAAGATTCATGAGGGTTATCATAAGATTGGTATGAATCACCATACTATTATTAAGGCTCCATATATGGTTGGTGATTCTCATCATAAGGATAATAGAGATCATGGTATGGCTGATATGGGTCATGAGAATTGTAATATCCATGCCCTTGATAATAAGGATCATGAGAAACATGATAAGGATCATCATAGCTTTGATAGAGCTCTTATTAAGGTTGATTAGGCTCATATGGATTATAAAGATCATGTTAGAACTACTAATAAGGAGGTGAATGATAGGGGTATCCATCATAGTTTTTCATATTCAATGAGACATACCTAGGTTGCTTACAACCAAAAGCTTTGATTCAGAGTTTCCATTAGTGCTAACTTGCTTGCTTCCAAAATTTGATTAGAGGAAAGACACACCAACAATATTTTGACTATTTTAGATCTTGATCTTGGTCCCATAGGGAATGCTAGAAACTATTGTGATGTGAGATTTCACCCTTATGGAAGATTTATTCAAGCTCCTCCACTCCTAGTCATAATATAGGTATAACCCTAGGTTATAGGTATCTTATGTTAGGGTTGAACCTCCAAAGAAGGTTGGATTCCTCTTAATGGGTTACATAAACTAATGCTAATATAGGGAAAAGTTTTAGAAAGGGGTAAAGGGATCCTAATAAGTCCAAAATTTGATGAACCAAATGAAGATGGGAAACTCCTATAAGCTTGAACCCACACTAGATCAGCCCCAGATAATGCTAGCTCACACAACCTCATAGACCAGCTGATTGTATAAGTGTTTAGTGGAATAGGTTTAGGTATAACCTAATCCAAAATTATAATATATTTAAAACACCCTAAATTAGGTCATAAATGAGGACAATGGACAAATAATATTCTCCTTCATAATTCCATCATGCATAACTCACTTAATGTTGATTTAAGGCAAGAGATAGGTAAATAAAGTATTTTATTGCATCAAGAGGTAGTTCTTACTAATTATTAATAGGGTTTATCCTAATCAAGAGGATAATATTTTAGTCATATAAAATGTGAAATTTGGTAACTTGTGTATGGCTAATGACACCTAATCTATAGGTCCATTTTGCTTGTTCTCTTAACCTTATTAGGCATGTTTTCATAGTTTCCAAGCCATCTATAGCCTTCTATAATGAACCCTTACTAACTTAGGATACTATTTATATTAAAAATCCATACCCCTAGTTCTCTTTCTCCCTAGACAATGGCACCCAAACTTGGACTACAACACTAAGACTCAGGGTGTCCTATTTTTGGTTTTATTATCCAAGTGTATTTTGGCTTCTAATGGTCATTTTCTCCTGGATCCTTATCCTAATTCATGTCAACCTAATGTAAATTAATTAAACCCATGATCATTAAATCCCATAAAAGGCCATTAAAATTTCATTTATAAGGGTTGACACTCACTTGCAAGAGAGAAGCAAGAATACAAGCAAGACTACTCAAGCACTTTTCCCTATTCTCTGCATACAACCATCCAATAGTATTTCAATCTTATTAAAAAATTTACACCAATCCTTAGTCATTAAAAGTATACCCAATTTCACATTTACTTGAATTTTCATCACACTATTACACCAATCACTTTAATGGGAGAACTACATATAGATTTATCCCTCCTCAGAATATTGGTAAGTAGTGTGCCCACACATAAGATGTGAAGTGCATCTAGCACATCCTTTACACACTAACTACTTTTCCTTATTGGCCAAAGCTCCATTTAATTACATATAAGATACAAGAACATGAATAATCATATCTATAGTGATTTATATTGATAAAAAGGACTTAAAATTTGGTACACATGCTCACACAGACATGGAAAATAAAACCCAAAAAAGCAGATCTCTATGAGCAATTTGGACAATAGTGGCAAGACTAAGACTATAACACTAGATAGTAGGGTGTAATATTTTCAATAGTCTTATCCAATCACAAAATTAAGTCCAAATCTTAGTTTATGATAGTTTTCCAATCTTGTTCCTCCATTATTAGACTATGTCTCAACCATAACAATCTAGAATAAGTTAAGTCATATTTTCTCTCACTTATTACTATTTTTTAAAAAGGCAAAAATAAAATTTATTTACACAAATTAGTGGTTTAATTATTGCATATTATTTACTATTTTTATCTACTCAGACATGTTTTTTATTTAGGAATTAAACATCTAATTTCTTAAAAATAATAAATCATTTGGTGAACATGACTTCAAATTTTGCATAAAAACCCTAGAAACCCTAGGGTAAATTCCTAGATGATTTTTCTCATAAATTTATGAATTTTTTATTGAATATTAAAATAAAAAATTCCTCTCAAATTTTTAAAAAATTTAGTAAATTTTAAAATAAATTTATTTTAAACGCTAGTTGCATAAACTAGGTCCTAGTAATTTTCCATTATTAATCCACTAATTTCCTAATTTTTTCTTGCACATATAAATTATAAATTTAATTCAAATTCTCAAATTAAATTGTAAATTTTATAAAATATTTTATTTCAAACCTAGTTGCATCAACTAGCTCCCAATAATTTTTCAATATTTTTTTGAATTTTTAGTTGCATATTAAAATCAAAAAATCACTCCAAATTTCAAAAATTTCATAGTATTTTGCAAAAATATTTTTGAAAAATCATTAGTTGCATATACTAACTCTTATTTTTATTCTTGAGGTGTCACCTTACATCTATACTCAAACTACAGAAATGTTGCTCATTTACTTGCAAACTTTTCTTACATTTCTTGCAAATAATAAAGAAACCCTAATGCGCCCTATCATGTACATGAATGATGAAGTCTATCATATGTTAGTATAAATCTTCATTTTTTTCATTTCATGCTTATTTTTCATTATATGGGATGATGTTAAGAAATTTATTCTTAAACATGTTAATACATATTTTGCATCACCTCCCTTAGAGCCTCTACCCCATGCTGAGTCATGTTGCATGGTCCATTTTTCTCTTCCCCAGGTCATTACCCATCACCAAAGAGCCCAATTGACACACTTTATCCCTACACCACCTCAACCCATTGATTATCTTCACTCTTCTCTCATAGCTAATAAAAATCCTATACTTCTAGTAGATAATGAGGTTATAACTATTACTTGATGTGCTTTTATGCCTCCTCCACCTATCCAGGAACCCCATCATCCTTATATTTCTACCTATCTAGGGCCCAAGACACTCACACAGGTAGATTTGAATAAGGCATATGACATTTTTGATCAAATTAAAAACACTCCAACTAAGATTTCCATGTTATAACTACTTCAAAAAGCTAATGTATTCAAGGACATTCTTTATTAGTCACTCACTCAAACTTCTATGTTGATTAATTTAAAATCTTCTTATTTTTCATCAGTGGTTAACACTTTAAAAACTATAGAAGATGAAATTTATTTTTATAGTGAAGACATGCCTTCTTAGATAGTTATTAATCAAAAATTTCCACTAGTCATATAAGTTCAAGTCAAAACTAATGTAGTCAAGAGAGCTCTTGTTGATAGTGGTTCCATATTGAATATATGTAATATCACATTCTTACAAGCTTTGGGTGTAGATTTGGCATCCATACATAAATCATACAAGAACATTTGAGGGTTTGATGATATACCCTGATAGACATTGGGCACTATTACTTTAGATATCATGGTGGGACCAAAAACCCTCTTTACATGGTTGCAGGTCATGCTAGGTCCTCTCTACTATAATATTTTACTTGGATGACCTTGGATACATACTATGGGGCCATTCTTTCTACTCTCTAATGATATATTACATTTCTCCATGAGGGATATCTATACACATGTCTAGTATACAACCAACCATTCAGGTATTATCAAATTACAAAGTGATCTTTGACTATTTTTATAGATGGGACACCATATCTCATAGTACAGACACCACTTGATAGCATTTTTCTTGATCAAATACATATAATGAGGTTAGATAAACTAACAATTCTTGCACTCCTCCACTTATAGTCACACCTTTAGCTCCAGATATTTCACCATTCATAGTAGCTTCAGCTATCCTAGCCACTCCTTTGGTCATAGTTTTAATACATGTTACACATTCACCATCACCAATAATAGTACCAATAGTTTTAGTTGACTCCATAGTTACTCCACTAGTTAAAGATACCTTTATAGTAGTACCATCTTCCACTACTATAAATAATGTGATTCTTATATCATAGTTATCCCTTGTGGTAAATTTTGAGTTACCATATGTACATGATGTTGATATAGATTCATAGGCTTCTTCAAATGATGATAAAACACCCACACTCATAGATGACTATTTTTGTGGAATGAGCTTTACATCAATTAGCCCAAGAGAATATTGACATGACTCTAGATCTCTCATACCACATCCTATATCACTTTTAACATATCACACTACACTCATAAGATATACTCCACACTCATGGCCATAGATAGATCACTTGGTACATACATTTCACATGGTTACCTCTATAGATATAGAGCTTGTTAATCATATCCAAGTAGGCAACACATAACATCAGCCACAGTTTATGTTATAGATATTACTTAATCACGGATTGATCACATTACTTATAGTCTGACATAGATCTATCATCATATTATCACATTAGGATGGTCACCCATTTTGTACTTTTCATAGGATTATAAGACATGATACAAACTCATGTACAAATTTACATTATAGATTGGATAAAATTCAAGATTGAGGAATTATTTAGATTATAGCACCACCATCAACACTAACTCCACCACTTCCACTAAAGTCATCTACTAGAGAGACTAAATGCCCTAGAGTAGAGTCATCATCTCCACCACCAGAGCAACCTTCAGTTTGCCTTTGGCATGATGACACCATAATCATAACAACTATAGCATATGATGATACTTATGATGATGATCTTGAATCATTTGATGATGGCCATGACCCTTTCCTCTATTTCCATCCCCAATAGGCTCTATCCTTGGAGCCTTCCCCCCTCCAGCCTAGTCTTTTTTATTAACATTTGCATACTACTTTCTTTACATGCTTGTACATAGTCTCTTTTTAGCATTGCTTATACATACTCTCTTCTACTTGATTGTACATAGTTTAAAATTTTAAAAACATAAAAACAATATAACATTTCAAAATCCAAAAACATTCAAATATATCCAAAAACACAAAAACATTTTGATTATATGCATCATCCATGATTTACATTGCTACTACTATGTTAAGACTTACATTTATTGTTTCATGCTATTAGTTATCAATATATCTACATTACCATGCTTCAATTGATCTTCTTTGAGTGTGTGTAGTGACATCTAGATCCTTGACTACTTCACTCTACCTTTTGAGTGGGCATTATAATTTTACATTTGAGACACACATCGATATACATACCCATTGGGGGCATCTTCTACATGACTATACCATCCAGGTCATGTCATTCCTATTCTACACACTCTAAGTTATCATGCTGATGTCATTACTTACTAGATTACATAGATTACTATATCGATATTTTACTAGTATCTAGCACTTGTGTATCTCTTTAGCATATACCTAGTCTTGTACTAAACATGTATTGTATACTTCCACTCTTGCTTTGATTAGTTAGATGTGATTCTATTTTTCCAGTTATTACATGCTTTCTCTTCTTTCTTAACATAGATTGTTGGATTGCATTTCTAGTTCTTGTTTATCTCCTATGTGTACCTTAGAACATTTTCCAATGTCCTTTATTTTTATTCATGTGTCTATGTACCTTTGGACATTTGCCAATTTCCCTTACTTGTACTCTTCTATGTGCCCATGGCCCTCATGCTAATCTTGATTGTTTTTATGGTATGTGTATGGGGCATTTGAACATGCTTTGTATGTTTGATTTCTAGTATGAGTGACATGTGCCCATGTCCCTTGTTTGTTTGTCCCCTTAGCCACCCTTTTATGCTTCTTGCTTCGTACTTTGTAGGCTTCTTTCTTGATTTTTTGTTCTTGCTTTCACTTCCATGATCCATATCATGCATTTATCTTACTTTCTTGGATGCCATCATCGACATCATGCTCCATCCCTCTTTGACAACTAAAAACTAACAACTAACACTTCTAATTCTAGTTCAGTACATCACAAATGTTTTACATTGTTATATCTATCTAGGCATACCCATGTTGATCTAATAATCTCTTAATATAAATATTGTTATATCTCAAGATATCTTGTCAACATATCATTGCTATATCATATATCTATGTAGCACAACACACTTGTAGGGATATCTCTTCTAATGGAAATCATTGAAAGGTCTTCATTCCTCCCCTCACAATAAGGGGTAACAAATAGGGGTTTTGTCATAGATATTAGAGCTCCTAGTGGTCAAAATAGTAGTTTTTTAGAACACTCAAAATAAAATCTAGACATTAGACCAAGTAGAACAAACTAGGTAGACATTAGAGAATTCAAAATAGTCATTAGATTTTGCCTTGGATAATAGCACCAAATTTGGAATATAGTGTTAGATAGCAAGGTGTCCTATTTTTGGTATTCTTATCTAGATAGCAAAAAAAAATAGTTTTTCTATAAATAGATCTAAATGTGAGTTCAGTCTTAGGTTTTTCAACACATCATAGTTCATATTCAACATGTTTCAATATAATTATTTCTTAAACAATCTATATATAGGGGGCATCATACATGGCATGATGTATCTCACTTCTAGTTTTAGGTTAGGTAGTGGATATAACTTTCATATCAAAATCCATGTTCCAAACATTAGTGATTGGGGGAAATGTGTGTGACACATTGATTCTCCTCCTTTTTTGAGTTTAGTTTATTTCCCAAGAATTTTTCAATAGTTGTGTGCCCTAATCCATTTGTAAATGGTTGGCATCCTTTTTCAAGTTTAGATTTCACACAAGCTTAACTTCCTGAGTACCCATGTTCTTGAGTTGGCTTCCACATAAGCCATTATACTAGTTTTGGAGTGGCTTTCATACAAGTCCAATCTCCATCTTTCAAAATCACCAAGAGTGGCCTCATTTCCAACATACATTTGGCTATCCACACCAATATTATTAGATCATAGTACATTCATGAGCTTTAAGATCCATCTCATATGACATCTATTCCATATTGATATTACTTCATAGCTTCACTTCATGGGGAAATGATGGAGCCAAAGGGATATCCTTTGTATTCTTGAGCCACCCATTCAAAGGGATTAAACACATAGTCAAAAAAATTATTAGCACACTCATGATTTGTTGTCTTCACTTAGTAGGCAATGATGGAGCCAAATGACTAGCTAGCCTTTGTATTCTTGAGACACCTATTCGTAGGAATTGGACACATAATCCAAACATTGATTGACACATGCATGATTCATTATCTTCACTTAGTAGATGATAATGGAGCCAAAGGGCCTACCTTTGCATTCTTGAGCCACTTATAGGGAATTAATCACTCAGTTTTTTTCATGATATTATTTTTGGTACAACACACACCTAACATAATCTAACATCACAATAGGTTTTGTATTGGTTTGTATACCAAGTGAGGTGTATTCATTCCTTTCTCTTCCTCTCTCTCATACCCAAATTTTGTATGTTATTATTTTAGATATAGCATTTATAGTGAGTATTGATCTACTCTATGTTTTTCATTATAGATTCACACTTCACACCATGCTCTCTCTATGTACATCTAACATCACACAACTTCATGAGATTTACCTTTATAGGTAAATTTAGGTATGCTTTCTATTTTTCCTTTATCCTAGTATTTTTCTTTGCTTCATCACTAAAATAAAGGGGGGGGGGGAATGTTGTCATATAAAATGTGAAATTTGGTAAATTGAGTGCGGCTAATGACACCCAATCCATAGGTCTATTTTTCTTACTCTCTTAACCCTCTTAGGCATGTTTTCATAGTTCCTAATCATTTATAGCCTTCCATAATGAACCCTTGCTAACCTAGGCTACTCTTTCCATGAAAAATACATCCCCCTAGGTCTCCTACTCCCTAGACAATAGTGCCCAAACTTAACTACAGTGCTGAGACTTAGGGTGTCTTGTTTTTGGCACTATTTTCCAAGTGTATTTTGGCTTCTAAAAATCATTTTCTCTTGGATCCTTATCCTAATTTATGTAAGTCTAATGCAAATTCATTTAACCTACAATCATTAAATCCCATATAAAATTCCATTCAAATTTTATTTAGAAGGGTTGACACTCATTTACAAAAGAGAATCAAGAATATAAGCAATACTACTCAAGTACTTTTTATTATTCTCTACATACAACCATCTAATAGTATTTCAAGATTGTTCAAACCTTTAAACCAGTACCTAGTCATTACAAGTACACCCAATTTCATATTTACTTGCATTTTCATCACACTAATGCACCAATCACTTCAATGGGATAACTACATATAACTTGATCCCTCCTCAAAGTATTAGTATGTAGGTAGCATGCCTACACATGAGGTGTGAAGTGTGTCCAGTGTATCATTTACACACTAACCCCTTTTACCTATTGGCCAAAGTTCCATTTAAGTGTATAAAAGATATAAGTGCATGAATAATAAGCTATACATAGAGTTTTTTTGATAACAAGGATCTAAAATTTGGTACACAGGGTCATACATATGTGGTAAATGAAACCCAAAAAAATTAGATCTCTATGAGTAGGTTGGACAATAGTGGCAAGACCAAGACTATAACACAGAACAATAGGGTGTCTTATTTTCAATGGTCTTGTCCAATCACAAAACAAAGTCTAAATATTAGTTTATAATAGTGTTCCAATCATGTTCCTCAAGTATCAAACTCTATCTTAGCCATAACAGCCTAGAATAAGCTAAGTCATATTTTCTCTCACTTATTACTATTTTTAGAAAATGCAAAAATATAATTTGTTTACATAAATTAGTGGCTTAATTATTGCATATTTTTTACTATATTTATCTAATCAAACCCATTTTTTATTTAGGAATTAAACATTTATATTCCCAAAAATAATAGATCAAATATCTTGTAATATCTTAGAGAGTCCCCTGCTCTTTAAGATTAAAGAGTCCTTATGAGAGTTTAAAATATGAGAAAGAGATTACAAATGGGAAAGAATGGGTAATATATGACAAAGGGATAGAGAAGAGAAAGCATGAGTATATAAATTAATAAATGAGGTCTAATCACTTGAATAGAGCCCCAACTACATTTATTAAATTATCCACCACCTTTTGAGTCAATAGGACTAAGCCTTATTCAACAAGCTAGCCTACATTTATCCCAATAACCTTCAAGTTTTTCTCATTGGCTAAGAGATCCACTAGAAGACAAGGGTTTTTTTTTCATGATGAGTCATGACTAAGTCTATTGGATAAATGATTATATGATTTTTAATAGTATTAAATGCTTTAACTACTTCTCTAACCACCATATCTCTTTGCTTTGATTTTCTAAACCACTTCCCACTTGCTTTCGATGTAAGGACAAAGTCTTCATATCCTTGGAATTAACAAAGCCATGAGTATATCTATTTTAAGTGGCTATAAGTACCTACTTGTCAAGTATATGACTATGTCAAAGGTTGAGACATTTCTCCATAACCATATATCTACCCCTACTTTAAAATGTAAGCATAAGTACTACTATAGATTGAAAACCAATCTAATTTATTAGTTTTCCTATAGTAATTATGTTAATGAAAATCAATAGGTTGCATAGTCTCATTCCTAGAATATATTTGGTTCAACTAAACCTCATTATGCCTCTAAACTTTAATGGTAATGGAGCTTTATTAGTAACAACATTTACTGTATAACTATGTTTGCTCAATGGCATTTGACTGAGCTCCAGTAGTGGTACATGTCCTTTGAATCATTACTCTTAGTTTGATCTAGGTCATAATTTTTCTTTATGAAGTCCTTGGATTTAGACTTTTAACATTGGCCATCGATCTTGATCTAGGTTATTGAGATTATGACACTTGTCTATAGTGTGTTCATCTTTGGAACATTTAAATTCAAATGGCTATTTTCCATAGTTTTAACTTGATGTCCCCATGCACATCCCACTCTAAAATTTCAACTTTAAATACCTATATCTTGAGATATCAAGCTCATCAAGAAACAAAATTTGTAGAGCATGATTTAGGCATGAATAACTTCATGTCCATGTGATCTTTTAGCCTAAGAGGCTTTCTAAACATACTTATAAAATGCATAATTAAGCTAACCAGTCCATTTCTTCATGATGTTTGAGATGGTCTAGATCTTATAGGGTTGCTCAAGTCATTTCTTGATCATCCATTTCAATCAAGACTCTACTCAGTTGATCTATTCAGGCAAAAGCTTGGTATATGAGCCAAATATGGCCAATAGGTCCTAAAACCCCACCTCCATCTCATTAATAGATCTAAAACCCCAAAGTAGACTCAAGGGGTAAAAAAGGTATATAATTTATATATGGGTCTAAAGGAGGTAAATGAAGCATGGGAATGCATTATGATAGTTCATTTTAGTTTTAGTCCTCTCCCAAACTCCATTGTTCTAAGTAGACATGTCAAGTTGCAACTTCCAACACTCATATCTCTCATAATAAAGGGAATCAGACCTAGATATATTAGGGGGATTTGGGAACCCCCATATACTCAATATTCATGAAAGAGTGAGTGATATTTAGGGACCCAACTTTATGAACAAATGTTAAGAAGGTAACTAGCACGAACTACCTAGTAGAGAGATCAAGACACACCATCTTTTACTCATATCTCCACATAAAATTTTCATGGGACCCAATAAAATTTAGGGGATATTAAGGTTTTATTATGATAAAATTTCATGACAAGTATTGGTTTGGAGGTTTATACTATATGAATCATCATTAAAATGGTGGACCTCTAGAAACCCTTCCTAAACCCTGGATCAGACCAAATTAATAAAATACACCTCTAAATCCATTAAAATGACTTAATTGGTATATTAAAGAGTATTAATGGTCTTTTAAAGTCCCATAAGCATTTATATGACCTACTAATTAGCATGTACATGGTGTGCACTACATAGATTAGGCATGAGATAGCCACTTTAAGCCTGTGTACAAGTACTTGAGAAAGATATGAATATAAAATATATTATTAAAGAATTAGAGGGGACTTAATGTCTCAAATAAGTACACATTATCCACTTATATGGGCCTCCATACTTGATATGCATTGGCAGACATGCCTAGGTACACAAGTGAGACTATATGCATACAAAAAAAAGTAAATGGCTTGATCAAACTAATACATATGCTCTAAGGGCCCTAAGGGGTGATTTCCATGTCTATGAAAGTGGATAAACACCTCAAAACTCTATCTTAGGGTCATAAATCAAGAACCCTACATTCAAACATGATGATCTAACACCTTCTTCAAAGTAATGTCACTTTAAGGTTAGATCAGAGGATAAAATGAGATTTTATGTCATATTATAAATCCATGGGAATGTTTTTCATAATTTTTCATGTGTGATACACCCTATTTTGTTTCAAAGAATCTATAGTTAGTCACTTTGGCTAGAAAGTGTCCCAAAGCTGCCCAAAATACACATTTCTCACTCGAGAGGTAATTTTTCAAGATCATAACTATACAGAACTATTGCATGGGGAAATGATAACTTTAGGAGAGTTGAGGGGCCTTTTTCATAATATTTTTCTATCATTGGTTCATATGTTAATGATTTAACCTCTATGAAAAATTGCTAAGAGTCCAACCCTCTTAAACCTCCCTAAAAACCTAATAAGGACCTGATTAGGAAGAACTTGGATAAAATTCATCCAAATTCATTTAAATCACCTATTGAATACTTTTATCACTTATTCCACTTAGAGGAGACCTCAACTATGTTATTGGTCTATATGGATAGTGTATGGACACCCATATTAACTATAATTTTATAAGGTTTTGAGTATAAAATGAGGTGAAAAATCCTTATAGGAGGTGATATGGGACATTTTTCACCTTCTCAAATTTTAAAATATTCACAATTTTTCCAATAAATGCTTTTGTAAGTCCCTACCAAATAGGTAGTCTCTAAATGCAAAGAAGAGATGACCTAGTCATCTAAGTGGGGTAATATTATAGGTATGAACTAGTTAAAGAGCCTAATTAATAATTTATTAGGTTAATTAATATGGGAAACAATATCACTCATGTATATTTAAGGTTTGATTCAATTATCATAGTCATACAAATAGTGAACAACGAAGAGACTAGACTACTTGTCTAGTAAGCCCATTTAGCTAACAAAAAGAGGATGTTCATGGCCATAAAAGGCCATTATGGATTTAATATACCATAAAAAAAACAATTTAACTATATCTTAAATTGATCAAGCTCCATATCCATAGCCATTATGGAAGGGTTAGGTATTTTCTTGATCATGGTTGGCATGTAAAGAAAAGGTAGCTACTTAATGCTTCATGGAGGAGGCCTAATTAAACATTTTCAATTCTTGGTAACTAATGAGAGGAGATTTAATTGACAAAATATGGAATTAATATGATATTAATGGGTCAAAATTTACCAAAAATAGACTCTAATGACCCAAAAGTGCTCATTCAAGACACTAGTCAACCTAAGCAATGCATGGAAGAGTGTGGAAGGTTGTTGTAACTACTATGTGTGTGGGTTATGAACATTGTGGCCTCTTTATTAAACTTATAAAATAATATTATCTTATCTCTATTACTATAGCTTTATATATTTAGGCCTTAAGGCCTTTGTTTTCATCCCTCGACTAGGTGTAACAAAACTCTGCCAAATTGTATCTTGAACCTTGAGAATCGAAAAAGAAAGGATTGGTTATAGAATTCTTAATTATAATTAGTTTGTTATGTTTTGTTGAATTATATAAATTTTTATGTTCATTTTCCTTTTTAGGTCCTCTCTTTCACCTAATTTTTATATTATCAGCCTATGCAGATCATGTGATGTGTTAGAGTGTGGTAGTTGTATTAGAGAGTGAGATGGTTGATAGTGCCTCAAGTACACTTATTTTCCATTGATTTCAAGTTCTATAATTTATTCATAAAATTCACATGAAAAACTTATTTCTAGGATTTCATTAACAAGCTTTTTTATTTATTAGACTTTCATTTGATTCATAAAGTATTGTGTGAAGATCAGTCAAGAGATGATAAATGAATATTGGTGCATCACCATCCTTAGAATAGGTTCATTTTCATGTTTTCACTCTATCCCTTTTCATCCAAACATCATTAGGTCATAAAAAGAGATATTAATTTGATGTATCAAGGGATATGTCCCCATAACCTATAGGTCACCCATAGCCTTTAGACCAATCCCATGTTACCCCAAGCTTAAAGAGAACTAAACCATCTTATTCAAAGGGTGTAACTTAGAGTGTTAATAGTTATGGAAAACTTATTGGAACTCTTATTCAAGTGATTTGGAGCATGCATTTTCATTCTTGGGAAATATCATGGAGATTCAAGTACTTTAGTGGTAGATTTATAGTCCAATTACATGTAAAAAGTGGTCACAAGATTTCCTCAAAAGGCAAGGAGATTGAATTTTTTGAGTTGTCATTGGAATTTTCTAGGATAAACATATATCCTAGGTTTAATCTTAAGCCTACTCCCCCCAACTCTCTTAATTATACTCAAACAAACACTATTACAAACCTTACACCTCTAATGGCTAGGTCTATACTTTAAGCCTTTGTGCCCTTCAATGGTGGAAGCCCCTTAAACCTCAATACATTTGATGACATAATTGATGTTTCCCTTAAAATCCTTCCCTATTTCATAAGGAGAGATCTAAACTACCCATGTAAAACATATTATAGACATAGCCAATTTATGCTTAGTATATCATGTGACCCAAGAGAATGTGGTTATGAGACTATTAGTAAATTCCTTGAAGGGTAAGTCACTTGAGTGGTATATGGGTTTAACACCTACATCCATCAATACTTGGGATGAATTTGGGGAGCATTTATGAAAAAACTTTGAGGATAGGAGTGACCATCTCTCTTTAGTAGATTAGCTCACCATAATGAAAAGGGTTCCCTAAGAATTTATTACATATTTCAATTATAGGTTTCAAAAAACTTGGGATATGACCCCCATATTCATCAATTCCACCCTAAATTATTCATTCTTGTACTACATAAGATCCCTCAATTCTATTGTGGTAGTCATGATATAGTCCATGGGAGGAAGAACTCTACCTAAATCTTATGAGGTGGTCATCAGGGCATAAAATTATCTAATCCAAGTAGGTAAGCTCACCACAAGACCCCTCATGCATTTTTCATTTAAAATTTAACCCCTTATGACTATTATTTCACCTTTAATAGCACTAACCAATCATGGTCAAATAGGTACCAATCAAGTAGATAGTTTGGGCAAGATTGAAGGGTTGTTCAAGGTCCAAAACAACCAAATATTAGCCTAAGAGAGGTAAAAAATTCCACCCCTTAGACCTTATCAAGCACCCTACCAATCCCATATCATCCCTAATATTATAATAGACCTCCTTATTAGCCTAATCAATAAGGTCAAGACTAGATTACACAAGAAATGCCTTATAACAATTATAACCCCAATTCTACTAGTAATTTTAGAGCCCTAAACCCAAATCAAAATAATTATGCTCAAAAGGTATACTGGCCTACTCAATGGGGTAAATCACATGATATGGAAATGGATCCAAATGGTGATGTTTTTCAATAATTCTTCATGCAATAGGGTTCATCTCTTCTAACACATGACAATCAACCCCTTGTACAACACAAAGAAGGTCCTATGCAATATGGAGATACTCCATTCATGACTCAAGCTAAAATTCCAAGTCAACAAGGGGAAGTTTAGGTAAAGAACCATCTAAAACTATATTTTTTAAATTTCAAGAAGGCAAAAACTCCTTTGAATAAGTGGCAACCAATTAGGGTTAGAATGCAGCCAAGGTAGATAATTCAATTGCATCTCATATAAGGGATAAGAGAAGGGTAGTTGATGATGGTTTAATAATTAAAAAGATATACTCTCCACCTTTTAAAACACCTCAAGGGACTACTACTCAAGATACATCTCCTAAAACCCCATCAACTTAGTAAATGCAAGATAGGAAAGGGTAAAATCATAGATGTCTTTTCATACCTCAATTCACACAAACTTCAAGTAGTATTGTTACTCCTAATTTGTAGTCCAAGGCAGGCAACCCTCACCTTAGCATTTTGGATCAGATGAAGAAGGCCCATATTACTATCCCTATGTAGGGAACCTTCCTCATTTTAGGGAAAAAGTATCTCCTTCAAGAAGAGCTTTAAAAATTCTATGTCTTAGATAAACAATAAAAAAAGGTAGGTGTAGTCCTAACCAATTCCAATCAACTTCATGAGTCTCAAACACCCAAGGTCATCAAACCACCTCCCTTCTAACTCTCAGTCATCATAGGTGATTCCCTAGTTCATAATTTCGTGATATATAGTGGGGATAACACTTATGTCATGCCAAATTCTATAGTAGATAAAATGGGGCTAAAATATGAACCAAAAGCAAAATGATTTTTACAATTAGATGGGTTTCCTACCAAGAATATGGGTATCCTTAAAGAATTTAAAATCATATTTTTTTTCTTGTCCTAATTTCACTATATCTCAATATGTAATAGTAGTTGACCTCCCTTCCTAATTTGATTTATACTTGTCTAGGTATTTCACTAGTGAAATAGGGGGTTATCTCTCTTATGATTGGTATTATATGATTTTTAGGAATAGGTATGGGACAAAGGTTACCATAAGGTCTGAACCTATCTCTAGGTTCCACTTAGAACCCTACATGACTAACCTATCAAATGTTGATTATATTATCCTAGATGAGTATGAATATCCCAATGACCAAGATCCCATTTAACCACTTGAATGCATATTAGATTTGCTCCTTGATGAATGGGAAATAGATAATAATGGTTATGATACATATAAACTCATTTAATAAGTAGGTTTGGGTGTGTATTGTATGCATGAAGAAGGAGTTGTCATACCAAGCCTCACTAGCACAAGCTAAGATCATGAAGTAGTTTGTAACTTATTATTTTATGTCTCTAGATCCAATAATAGAAGTGGGGTAGGATTTATGGTTATCTCTCCTTCCAAGTAAAATTAATATTCTTCCTTAAGATTTCAATTTAGTTACATTTCCAATATAGAAGATTATGAACCCCTCATCCATGGGTTACAATGGGAAAGAAAGAGAGATACCAAGATATTGCAAGGTATGGGAGATAGTGAGTTAGTGGTGAAATAAGTAAGAGGTCAAAGTGAAGTCAATAATCCACTCTTTAAGGCATAAAAACATAGTTTTTGGGACCTCTTGGAGAAATTCCAATCTTTTGACATTTACTTCATTCCTAGAGAGGCCAATCAACATGTAGACTAGTTAGCATCCATTGGGGCATGGTATGACATACCAATTGGAGTTAAGGATATCAAATAACATTCCCAAATCAAGGTGGTGTATATGCCTTAAATCCCTGACAATTAGTTAATTTTCCAAGTGTTTTTTAAAGATAAGCAAATTGCTTGTTTCTTGTAGGAGGCAGAATTCTGCTCAAAGAATCAAGGCAGATTGTAACATAAATATGTGGACCAGATTGTCAAATTGAGGAAAAATAAACTACCTAAGGGCTTGGTAACATTATAAATCATATTAAATAAATATTACCATATAATAAATGATAATGTGAGCATATCTACTAATGAGGAACACTATGAAAAAGTCACCATATTTAAAGACAAACTACTCAAACTAGGAAAGGTGAACACAAAAGAGGATAAGGTATCCATCATAGAATTATTCCAAGAATTTTTAGATATATTTTCTTGGTAATATCATTAATTGAAGGGATTTTACCATATTTTGGCTCAAAATACCATAGAGTTGGAGGCAAGTGTTAAGCTTGTGAGACAAAAGAAAAGGTGGGTCAACCCCAAGATTGAGATCCTTATGAGGAAGGAATTAACAAAGATTATTGAATCAAAGATTATCTTACCCATAAAACACTCTTCATGGGTGGAAAAAATTATGCCCATGAGGAATAATAATGGAGAGATAAGGTTGTGTGTGGAATTTAGGGATCTCAACAAGGTGTCATTAAGATATCACAACCCTCTGCCATCTTAGACCAAATTCTTCAAAGAGTTTTAGGTTCATAAAGGTTTTCCTTACTTGATGGATAATAAATATATAATTAGGTATTAGTGATGGATGATGATCAATAAAATAATACCTTCATAACCAAATGGGGCATTTATGCTTACAAGAAGATGCCCTTTGGACTATCTAATACAAGGGCTACCTTACAAAAGGTAACAAAGGTGTCCTTCCAAAGGCCCATACATGAGATGGTACTCATTTATCTTTATAACATCACTATATTCTCCAAGGATCCCAAGGATCACTTGACACATTTGAGGTTGGTGTTTGATAGGTGCAGGTAGTTTAGGGTCTCCTTAAACCCCAAAATATGCATATTTTCATTATATGAAGGTAGACTTCTAGGACATGTTGTGTCAAAATATGGAGTCTTTATTGACCTTGAAAGGATAGAGGTAAACCCCAAAATATGCATATTTTCATTATATGAAGGTAGACTTCTAGGACATGTTGTGTCAAAATATGGAGTCTTTATTGACCTTGAAAGGATAGAGGTAATCATTGAATTATCACTACCCAAAAATAATAAGGGATTGTAAATTTTCTTGGGAAAAATCAACTTCATTAGAATATTCATATCTAGATTTGCAGAATTGGTGAGGCCTCTAACTCACATGCTCAAGAAACACAAGGATTTCTAATGGACCAAATAAGGTAAGAGAAGTTTTGAGGACATAAATTAGACCATTTCCAAAACTCCCACACTCAAATTTTATTTATTCATGTATTCCTTCTCTTGAAATGACATTATTTCTTTTATGCTCATGCAATAAAATAGTGAAGGCCTAGAACATCCCATAGCCTTCTTCAGTTAAGCATTGGAGGGGTATGAATAGAGGTAAAATTTAAAAAAAAAACATGTACTTTCATTCATGATAGTCATAAATAATTTTAGACACATTGTGTCTAACAATAAGATATTTGTAATGGTAGTTCACCCTAGTATTAAGGATTTCCTCCTTAATAGAGACTTGAGTGAAAACAAGGCTAGTTGGGTGACCAAGTGCATGGATTATGACATAGAGGTGAATGTTAATAATTTTATATTAGGTATATGAATATGTTAAAACCTTGCATCATATGATAAGGAAGAGAAGTAAGTAGTTTTGAAAAACAAAGATGATCAATAAGTAATTGTAACTATGCCTCCTCCAACTGGGCCTAAGACATGGTGAAGTTCCTCCAAATGGGATATTTTACTATAGGATTATATAGGACAAGGATTAATTAATTAAAACTAAAATACATTTATTATATCTTTATTAATGGGATAATATTCAATAAATACCTTGATGACATGCTTTTAAGGTATGTAGCGACTAGTCAAGTTGACAAGCATTTAGGACAGTTTCATGATGTGCCTATAGGAGGGAATTTTGTAGCCAAGACCACAACATAAAATATCATAAGATAAATATATTTTTGGCCAAGTTTATTTATTCATTCCCATGTTTGGGTTAGTAAGTGTCCAAAATGTGTTATGTTCACTAGGAAGCAAAGACTAGTTGCCTTACCTCTAAAGCCTATTTAAATTGAGCATCCCTTCATGCAATAGGGACTAAAATTTATAGTTATGATTAATACCCCATATTTTATTATAAATAAGTGGTTTTTGGAATCTTCTAATTAATTTACTAGGTGGGTGGAGCTATTTACACTCAAGGAGGCAAATGAGAACTCAATTTTAGAGTTCTATGACAGCCTTATGATGTTTAGGGTCTCATCTACCATCATATCAGAAAATGCATTGGACTTCAATAGTGAAAATTTTAGCTATTTGGACCTTAATAATGGAATATAATTCATTTATTCATCTAACTACTATCCATAGGGCAATGGACTAGTAGATTCCATTAATAAGAATTTAGTTTGGATCATAAGAAGGACAATGGAGAATAACCAAAGGGAATGTCATACCAAGTTAAGGACTACCTTATGGGTAGATATGATTACTCCCAAGAGTTATAATATTCACTCACCATATCTTATTATTTATGGTAAAGAAGCAAGACTTCCCATATCACTGGAGCTACCAGCCTTGGAACTTTCACACCAACTTAAACTCATGGAGAGTGATACAATAGAAGTGAGGATGAATGAGTTGAGGGAGTTAGAAGAGACAAGGGATGATTACATGAACACAATTTCATTTAACCAAGATCAATTCAAAATATAATTTGACAAGATATCCTCTTATAATACATTCTAACCATGTGATATTATGTTCAAATGAGATGAAGATCGTGCCAAGCCAGGTAAGCATTCATAATTTGATAATCTTTGGAGTGGGCCATATATAATTACCATATATAAGGAGATAAATGTCTTCTAATTATCTAAGATAAGTGGTAAAAAACTCCCTATACCTATCAATGGGATGTTCCTCAATTATTATTATTAGAATCAAAAAACTCTCTTAAATATAGTAGTTAGTTTTCTTCCTCCAAGTGTTGTAACACATGTTTTACTAGTTGTTTGTTATCTTTATTACAATCTATTGTGTGTCTTTTTTTTTACTTATTTATTTTTTTGTGTTTTTTGTTTCATTTAATGAATATAAACTAAATTGTGTCTTATTCTACTTTTGTATCTAGTATGTTTTCATGGTGTTTTATCTGATCAAATGTTGATTGAGTTCTCCTTGGTTTGTTGTCACATATCTTCACCTCTATGCAATTATGTAATGATTTTATAATGTGTATTTAGTGTCATCAGGGGCCATGTATGGGTTATAAGTGGAAATAAACCTTCCCTCTTAGTCTAATAGTGCCTTGTATTTCTAAAAAACACTCATGTAACAAGTCTTAATCATAATTTGTGCCTTTGAGATGCAATCTTATGAGTTCCTTGTGTTTCTAAAATGCATAATATTGATCAATATTTTTTGTTTCATTACCTAAATTTAATTTTTTTACCTAATTTAGTTATTCTCTCTCTTTTCTTAGTAGGTTTAGTAGTAGTATAGGTGTTATACCAAGGGAGCTAGCCCTTATCTAGAGGTACTCTCCACCTATTAGGCCACCATAGCCTAGGATTTTTCCCATGTGTCATCTAAATGAGAATAACTAAAAAAAATTCTTATGGGTGCAATTTATATTGATAACATGTACAAAAGGTGGTTTTGAAAATATCCAAGGAAAATGTTTTGGAGTGATTTTGATAGCATAACACTTCTTGATTCAAAGTAGTGTGTGTAACATGTGTTTTGTTTTGATGTTTTTATCTTGTTTTGGATGTTTTTTGACATAAAAATAAATTTATACCCTAAAAAAATTCAATTAAAATTATAATAAAATCACCTAAGTGCACATCTTACCCTAAAAACTAACAAGGTTACATAGTCTCAGCCAAAATTCCCATCGATTTACCAATGCTCAAAAGGAATTAATTATTAATATAAAAAAGTAAGAGTAAATGTAGATGGATTTTTTTAGGCACCCATATATATATTTATAATTTATATTTGGAAATAACTTAGAGTACCAAAGCAACTTAGTATTTAGCTGGATATTCTACAACAAGTGGGGTTGATCTAAATCTAAATGTTTTGAAGTGTTTCTAAATGTTACACATGTGTGGCTAACACAAGGGAATAATCACATAAAATGATTCCAAACCACCTATATTTATATACAATGATCTATTAATTTGCATAATGAATTCATCCCTGTACATCTTAGTGAATTTTGATGTCTAGCTTCACATGGCCTAAGAACCTATTAGGATGGTCAATCTAATTATTCACCACTATCCCATCCAAAAGTGTGCCAAATTTGTATACAATATTGAATATTTGGGTTGGAATAGTGATAGGAGATGAAAACCTAGGTCAAATTACTTATAAAAAACTTGTAAGGAGGCTATGAACTCTTATTCACAAGGTAATGCAGAAAAAGAAATAAATAAAAATGAAAGAACTTTAGGGTTGTTTCTAGGTCACCCAGGTCACTAGGATCTTGGGGAGAACATACATTAATTTTATTCACTTCTACTACTCTACTAAAAAAGAAAAAAATATTCACTTTTTATAACCCAAGTTCCGTAAAGGGGATAAGGAGAGAGCATACACATGAAGTTTTTCTTAAAAGAAACTACTTTAAGAAAAGAAATTAAATACTTTTGCTAAAAGGAAAGAAAAAATAAAAAGATATTAGGAAAACTAATCTAATGTTTTTTAGATAACTTTAAAAAATGTGAAGTGAAGTTTGGCCCTTTGTGTTTGAATTTATAACTCTAAAAAATAAAAAGTGTATTTTTTCAAGTGATTTTTAAGCACCAAAAAGACAAGTGTGAATGACTTTTAAAGTGATTAAAATTTTCTCCCTTTGAATTAGTTTTTTACAATAAATATTAGGGTATTAACTTGTGATTATTTAAAATAATTAGTCAAAAACAATTTTCACTTTTGAAGATCTTAGGCTTTTAACACAGGGCAAAGTCACCGTTTACAAAACAAAACAAAGTCACTATTTTCTTGTAAAACTTAACATAGATAAAACAAAATTTTGACAAAATCACTATTTATTAGGAATGAAATAATATATTATATTATTCAAATTCATTATTTTCCTTATTAAATCATTCAAACATAGAGGATAATTACCTGACAAAGTCTTTATTCTTAGGGGATGAAGTTGTCATTTCATTCTAACAAAGTCTTTTTTTCTATAAAGGTATGTCACTGATCAAAGTCACTAAATTATAGGATAAAAGTCATAATTTATGTCTAAGTCATCAAAATGTAGGAGCAGAGTTGTCATTTCCTAAATAACAAAGTTGAAAACAAGATATAAGAAAATTGGTGAAGTCATTGATTAGCAACAGCAAAGTCATTGAAGTATAGTCAAATAAAAATATTAACTTAAGGCAAAAAATCTAAAAACTAAAGTTATAAGTGAGATTTTATTAGATTTTAAAGGTCTAATATCACTCCCTTAGTGTATATGGAGTGTGTTGTCCCACCAAAAATGCCATTATATAGCATAGGATTATGAAGGAGATTGTCAGCTTTCTCTTGTCAGTAGAATCACAAAACCCCAATATCAAATAACTCATTGAAAAAAATAACTACTTTCCTAATTACTTGGGTGAGCAATAATGTAACTAAGCATAAATACAACTAGAAAATAAAGAATACAAACTAATTTTACCTCCCTTATCAAATTATGCTTGTTCATTGGCATGTAAGTGTGTTCATGCTTGAATTTTATGACCAATGAAGTATCTTATCAATACATTTGTCTTATGGGAAGCACCTCTCATTGTCTACTTATGACTTGGATTAGCTTGGCATGTGATAGTAAAATGGTTCCTTGTCTCTCAATAGTTTAACATTATAACATTGTCTAGAGATTTTAATAAATAATGGCCTTGGCACTTGTATTTATAGGTTTTCCAACTAATCCTAACTCAAGTGTAGTTAGGTTAGATTTAACCATGGTTAGGTTAGAGAGGTGACAAGAAATTAATAATTGGGATATAGATCCCATTTATTAAGCATGGTTCTCCATTTCTAAATTCAAGGATTTAAAGGAGATATTTTTAATTCCATGAATTTTAGGATGATGACATCATCATGACCTCATTTTTATTGAAATTTATTTTTTATAAAATAGATATTCACTAATTACATATGGAATTTTCACTTAAGTAGTTAATTGGTTTTTCTTAGTTAATTCATTTTCCTTAGGGTTTTGGCATTTTAAGAATTGGTTATGTGTCCCACTTAATGGGTCAAAAGGCCAATTTGTCAATTTTATAGTTAATAATTTGATTAGATATGAATCTATGGGAGGTTACTATTGTGTAAAAAATAATACCCTAAATAGGGATGCCTCAAAATGATTTTGGGCACTAATGTCTGATGTGCAGATGAAATCAGGACATCTAGTGACTTCTACGCTTAATTTGCATTATTTAGTAGAAATAAGTTTGAAGTCCAATTATAACATGGTTGTCAAAAAAATAGGTTGTCTATAGTAACGGTATTACAATTCAAAAATCATAGTTTCTACATGCTTATGTCTTAAGCATTAGCCTCTAAACTCTATATTTCTGAGTCAATAAAAGAAATATCTAAATAACTTAGCTCTTATGTTTTATTTTTTGTCAACAAGTAATTGTCATTGTAAGTTATTATTAATAAAAAAATACATTTCCTATTGGTATTATCACCTAACTATGATTATTTTAAAGAACATAAATGTCCATAATCAAATTCATTATCATTTTCCTAAGATTAAATTCCATCCTTCCATGTAAGTTTCTTCCTTTTATTATCCTTTTGTAGGTGAGATTTATAAATTTTGAATATTGAAAGGAATACATTTCAAATGGATGACCTTTTTCTAGAAACAAATTTATCATAATTCCAAAATTTATCCCCTAGATTTATTCCCATGTGGTCTCAAGGTAACCATGGCATGAAAATGTTCAAAATATAGTACAAAGGTGACAACCCAAAAATTTAATATAATAAAAAACAAGTCCTATTTATTCAACCTAAAATCTAGTTTACTTTCAATTCATAGTGACAATGTTTAGATAAAAGATGTGTGTGTGTGTGTGTGTGTGTGTGTGTGTGTGTGTGTGTGTGTGTGTGTGTGTGTGTGTGTGTGTGTGTGTGTGTGTGTGTGTGTGTGTGTGTGTGTGTGTGTGTGTGTGTGTGTGTGTGTGTGTGTGTGTGCGTGTGTGTGTGTGTGTGTGTGTGTGTTAAAATAAAGTATTTCAATCTAGTAAAACCCCAAGATTAAAAAAATTATTTAAAGGTAAAATAAGTGTTAAATTATCCATTCATTAGTATTCCTTTTGTGGAAAATAATGGAAATCGGATTCAAAAATTTCAAGCCTACTTAATCTAATGTATCTACTAGACAACAAGCTTAGATGGCATTTTGTGGGCACTATCAGACCTTTTACTTGACCACTTGACTTCAAACAGACTTAATGATTATGGATCCATACATAGATAAATTATTTTTAATCATTAATACTCTTGAAATTTATTATTTTTCTATCTTTCTAAAGAGGATAAACTTAGTAAGATAACCTTTTGAGCCTATATTTTCCTCTGGTATAGAGGAGTTTGAGTTTTGAATATTAACTTGTTGATTTATTATGTAATCTAATGTAAATTTTTATTTTATTAATAATAGTATTATTCAAGTGTTATAATAATCAAGTGAATAAAATTTATAAATATTAGTTTGACCAAATGATCAAATGAGATGATTGGTCATGGAATATCCTAATTGTAGTTAATAAAAGACAATTTCAACTTTGGTGACCATATAATTATGAGATATAGGTTAGACTCTAATTTAAATATGTGGTTTCCTTGATTTAATAATCTCATAAATAAATATGAAAAATAATAAACAACTTCAAGTTAAGATTATTCTTAATATTTGTAGGCTCGTAGTGATGGACAAAGAGGATCAATAAAATCCCTCAGGGTCATAATTTTATTTATGTCAAATAATAGACCATATTTGTGGGGAGATAAAGAATAAAATTCATGTCCATGCATTTTTTAATATCCCTTATAAGTGTCCAACATCTCAAACTTACCTATATATAATAGGAGATATGTATTGAGAACACATCTGCCTCAAGTGTTCCAATAGAGCTATGATATTGGATTCTTTCAAGCCATCAAAGATTTAAGATATAAATATCATAAATTTATTAATTTGTAGGTATAATATATTAATATTAATCATAATATACATGATATCACATCACAAATATCCATATATCATATTATTTCATAAAACCTCCCTAACCTACCATATAAATAAAATATGGTCGGTATCACTTCTATCATTTTTTAGATAGATCATATAAGATGTAATATATCTATTTATATTTTAATTACATGATATATACTCAATTTAATCCTCTATCTTACACACTTGTAGCTTAGAAAACTCACAAGTGTACCATGTCCAGGCTCTAGTGTTTAGCTTTTATCTATACTTTAGTCTAGAGATATCGTAGAGAGTAGTCACTAAAATTATGGATTATAAATTTATTTTAGTCCTAATGACATTAATTTTGGTGATAATTATACATTAATATAATTTTACACTTTATATTATATCTAATATTAAAAATCTCTCAAAATGAAATTCAACTTTTCAATTCATAGGAGAAATTTTACAAGTGCATTTTTTTTCTCTTTGTATGGAGGTGTTCTATGTAATTTAATTTGATTATGGAATGTTAGATTCCCTCTAAATATAATTACAAATTCCCTTCACTCTATAATTTATGAGGCCATCTAATGGGTTGGATAGATAACTAAATTATTTTGGTACAATACATTTCATACATTTATAAAATTAAAACAACTAATAATTCATTCCAAATTTGAAAATAAAGTTGTATCTCAAGAGTAATTATACAATAAAACACAATAAGAATAAGATAAATACATCAATGAAGTGGCATTATTATAAAACATTTTGATATTTATTCTTAAAGTAAGGTATAATTCAGAATCCCTAAGCTTTGGCAACCCATCCAAGGCAAGACATTAGACATGTTATAAATTACTATTCAAATTTTGCTACATTTTTCTTCACTACACATTTGGAAACTCAAGTTCCATATGGCATACTCATATTTTATTCCAGTCAATTTTAGAATAAAATATATTTATAAACTTTAGAGTAACTCACTATCCTTTTTATTTATATTTTTAATCATATTCTTAATATTTCAATTTATAGATTATAATATATTCATAATTTCATGAGAAAACCATTAGAATAGAAAACAACACTTTGTAAAAATTACATATATAAAATGGTTAATATTAAAATGTGATGCATTCATTCAGAGGGTGAGCTACATTATTAAAAATACAATGTTTTCATAGCAAGATTCATATGTACCAAACTACCAAGCTCATTTCTATAAAATGCCCTAATGATTTTGTCTATGTATTTAGAGTGTAATATAGACAAGTATGGCTCAAGGGTTTTAGCTCCTTTGGATACTAAAATTAATTGGTGAGTAATTGAGCTTCTTATGTGCTAGGCAACATTATTTCAAAGAATATAGATGTTCCTCATAATGGTGTTTTTCATTTACCACCATCCTCATCCTCATTATTTCATGCAAGTCAAGCCTTCTCTTTCCTAAAAATCACATCCTTCCATCCTATAAGGTGTCATTATTCCCACCAATCATACCCCAAAATAGATATCTACACTCTAGTTATAATATGATTCATCCTATATAGGACAAACTTCAACTGTAACATTAATTTCTCCATAGAATTTTATTCCCAAGGTGGTGAAAATGGGTGAAGATTAGATTTATGAGTGGAAGAAATAAGTTTTAGATAAATTTTTAGTTTAATTAAACCTCCTTATATCTTTCAAGTACCCTATGTGGCCTATCCCAAGTAAAAAAATTCAACAAGTCTCATTTATTAACCAATCTAGTTCATTACCATGCTAGCTATGTAGGCTATAAAAATAGAACTCTTTTAACATTAAATCTATGATATTTAAAAAAAGGAGCTTATTTTAATTATTTAAAAAATAAATGGTTCCAAACAACATAACTAGTGGTGAATTTCCATCTATAAGTTCTTATAATATGTTTATTAAATTCTTGATTAATGAAAAATACTACTAGCAGATACCCCAAAGGTTTAAGTTACATCCAAAGGGGTGACATAATTTTAAATTTTAATAAAGAAGGGAAATGATATTTTCATCTCACTTGAAACCCATGACCACTGACCCTATCTCACCATTTATGCACAATGCAGTATGCCATAATAATCTAATATTTTTAGTGGAGGTGATAGTGAAAAATGAGATTATGTGTTCCTTCATAGGGGATGTAATTTTCTATTTTGGTAAAGCAGGGTTTTATTAATATAAAGAGTGTAACTTAGTAATCCTACTTCACTTAAAACACATGACTACTAACCTCATCTTACCTTATGTTCATGAATTCTTAGATCAATAATGAGCTATGTGGGAAGGAGAATTTTGATTTCATGTGAGCTTGGGTAATGGTGAAGTGGGGTGGAAGGGAAAGGCCATACAGAACATGAAATTAATGAAATATTTTAAGTGATAGTGATGGGAAATGACATGGTATTTCATGGGATAGATTTGAAAAAACCTAATTAAATACATGTGCAAATTTTATTGACATGTCACACATGTCAATACAATTTTTAGCTTCCATAAAACCATTTTAGTTACCTAATTTATGATAAAAACAAGGGTCATTTCAATGAAAATTTGATTTCAAATATTTAATGGATCATTATTAAAATGTAGATAATGCACCACATGTCAATTTAAACAATCCTAAAAATAATTAGACAAACCTAATTAGATGACTCTAAAACCAATTAGAAAAAAATAGAAAGGGATTATTAAATGAAAGATGCATCTTATATAATCTAGTCAACCAATGTAGGTTACCATATGCAAATATATATGGATACAAATATTTTAAAGGTTTTTCCATTTCCATTCTTAACAAAACTTAATATAAACCATTGTATTCATAATATTAGTGCTCATTTCTCTTTATTTGCTGATTGGAGGGAACGTGAAATTACTATAAAAACCATAAGCACTACCAATTTTGGGTAGTTTATTTACCCTAGGTTTGTGATTATTTTTTTAGGAGATTATGGAATGTAAAACCCTAAGTTGTTAAAGTGTTGAAATAATAAATTAGAATAAATATATAAATATCAATAGCCATTAATTTATGAAGTAATTGATTTATCTGATTATTCTATAAATATCAATGAACTAGAAAAGTTATACTTAGCTAGAAAAATTTACTAAGATGGATAAGTGAAAAGATGAAAATTAGTTTAAGAGTAGTGCAAGATGTCATAAATAGGAATCAGGTGTCATAAACCCTCTTGGATAGTAGTTTGGTATCATATACTAATACATTAGTGTCTTTTATGTCATTATAATTTCCTTGTATAGTAGAGATAATGAGCTTATGGATGGACCTTCCCCTGGTTCTAAGAAGCTTGTGTTTGTGTGATCGAATGCTAGATTATTGTATATTCCCTATTTTTACTAATTTAAAAGTGAAACCCTAAGCCTCATTAATTTTTAGGGTATTTTAGGAGAATAAGTAAAAAAAAGTGGCATTAATAGGGTAGTTTGGATGTGGCCTTAACACCCCATTGTAAGATTCATCCAATAATAGACATCCAAGACTGATGAATGGAAGATCAAACACACAAAATATGTTGAAGATTATAAATCAACTAATGAGAAAAAATATAATAGATGTATTTATAAATGAATATGTATTACATACAAAGACTCAAAGCTTATAACTCACTACGCTCATAACTTTATCTCTCATGGCTTACACAACTCCTAGCTAAGTTACAATCCAAAAGACTCTAAATATTCCATATGATTAGAGCTTACAAAAGGATGTACATATAGATGTAAGTTAGTAAAATCCCAACCATACCATTTATTTAGGATTAACTTCCCCTAAATAGGTGTTATAAAGGAAAGGAGCCAACATCCCAATAAATTTGAGATAAACTTCCCAATGTACAAACACAACTAAGCAATATAAATGGCTTGATGAGATACCCAAGTAAATAGAAACTCTCATAAAGTAGAGAAAAGTAGAAAACCCATAGGAACTCTCCCCGCCCCCACCCACAAAAAAAAATGAGATAAAAAAATAAGACTAAATCTACTCAATAACGAGCCACATCACCTTGATGAAGTATACCTCCATTGTGCATATGATACTTCCAAGTAGATCAAGTGATCAATGTGAGAAATAAGGAAGGAGAAAGGTTGTATGCTTGTGAGGGGGTTTGGCCTCCTATCAAACCAGGCCTCACCCTTCAATCTTCATCAAATAAGAGAGGGAATGTGACAAATCAAATACCTTTTATAATAACCTTATATCACCCAATAAATCTCACAAATATTTTTTTAAATAAAAAATATATATGAAATATTATATTTTTTAATTAAAAATTAATAAAAATATAATATATTATTTTTAATAAAAATAATAAAATTATATTCACCATTAATGATATTGTTTTTAATTAGAAAATAATCAAAAAATAATATATTTGCACACCATTAATACCCCCCACCATTGAAAACCTTTATCACCACACTCAAAGCATTTAACAAATGTAAAAATTTAAATTAAATGGCATTTAACAAAATTAAATGTTTTAAATATCAAACCCACTAATTTTACAAAACCATGATGCATTATCTCAAAACCATGAATTAGTGTAGAGGTGGTTTTGCATTAAAAAATATGTTGTATTTGGTATGGTAGGTAGTTAATGGAGGGAAAGGAGGTAGAAGAGGTGGGCGGTATTCCTAGATAAGGACATGGATCTTAAAGAGGTATATGGATGGATATAAGTAATGTGTAAGGTGGTTTGGTTGGTTAAAGGCTTCCCAAGTAATTTCATAATAAAAAGAGACCAATAATATCTATGATTTCATGGAGGGATGATAAGGGATGTGTGGGATTACAAAATGTGGAGGAGTAGTTGAAATCCACTGTCTATCTTCTATTTGAACTAATCAATAATTTTCTTAGTGTGCTTGGCCTACATATGACCCATAATTTTGAAGAGGAATCAACATGGTGAGAGGTAAATAACAACACACCAGGATTGTCTATAGAAGACTTTGTGTAGGATGGAAGGTCATTAGAGGGTTATGGAGATCTGTCAAGCAATTGAAATGGTGATAAGAGGTTTGGTTAATTCCTTACTCCATTGACCATCTTTCTATTTTTTGGAAGCATGGTTTATATTTTTTTGGAATGGATAGACCATCGAATGATTGAAATAACCAGTATACATGACATAACACAAATCAGGTTGATACCAATTTGGTTGGATAGCAAGTTGAGTGTTATGAGGAATTAATTTAATGTTAAATGTAGTGAAGAAAATATAACCTACATGGAGACTATCCACTCAGTCATTCCTCTTTTTTTCAAATAAGACACTTCATAGATAGCTTATATTTATCTTTAAACTCTGTAAACATGATAGAATGGGCCAAACACAAAATAAGGAAATTCCATTTGGAAATAAGAGGAGAATGAAACCAAAGATGAACACATAGATCTATTGGTTTTGTCTCACCAATTTTATATTATAATACAACACAACTAACTACTCAAAATTTTAATCTATTAATAATATAAAATAGTTGATGATCATTACCAACACCTAGAGCTCTAATACCATGTAAGATTCATCCAAGATTTATGAATAAAATATCAAACACACAAAATCTATTAAAGCTTAAAAATCAATTAATGAGAGAAATTGTGATATATGTATTCATAAATGAAGATGTATTACATACAAAGACTCAAATATTATATCTCACTAAGCTCATATCTCTATCAATCATAGATTACATAGCTCCTAGATAAATAACACAATACAATCCAAAAGATTATAAATATTCCATATGAGTAAAACTCACAAATGGATGCACATATAGGTGTATATTAGGATAATCCCAACCATACCATGCATGTGGGACTAACTTCCTCTAAATATGTGGAAGAAAATAAATGAGACAACATCCCAATACATGTGGGATAAACTTCCCAAATGTATAAACATAATTAAACAAGCTAAATGGAAAAAACATAAATATCCTATGCTAACACCCATGTGTTGAGCATTGCCTACATACTAATACCTTGAGAGGTGATCAAGCCCAATGTAGTTCTCCAAAAATAAGTACATGTGCAAGTGCAAGTAAATGCTAGTATAAGTGCTTGTTTGAGTACTTTGAGTGTGAATTGAGACTATAAATATAAGTAATATGAGCTCTAGGTTGTTGTATATGGGTGTATGCATAAGTAGGGTAGAAAATGGATCAATAACCTTGATTTTCACAATTATTTTTGAGTTTATTCATAAGAATTTGAATATGATTTCCATATAGGGAATAAATGAATGAAAGTGTGTTATATATAGTGTTCTATTATTTGTCAAGACATGAAATGGGTCTAGTTGACCCTACGATGCTTTAATGAATGGAAATATATCTATTGGGATAGTAAATACTAAGGGCACATTAGCACTTCCCCTTGGTCAATATCATAGTGCACTATAGTCTAAATGGTTACACTAATGTATAGGTGGTAAGAACAGGACCTAGGTGCCTAAATAATGGCTTAGGGTTGATTTTGGTATATCCAGGAATGGGTTGGAGTCACACAAAATCTAGGAAATGATCAAGAGGGATGAAAAATAGGTCTAAGGTTAAGCTATGGATAAGGTAGTCTTAAGTGACACTCATTGAATTAAAATGAAATTTTATATGACTAAATTCCGCCCCCCCCCCACCCCCATTAATTTATAAATGTAGTAAATAAAAATGACTAAGATAACGTAAAAATAAGCATACCTAGACTTATGTAAGAGGCAAAGCCTATTAATCTAGATATGAGTTTGTTAGTCATGTTCTATTGTGTATCCTACAAATGAATCATTCCTTACTTAAGATATATGAAAATAAAAATACAAAACTAAGTATAAATATGAGAGATAAAGAGATGAAATGAATGAATACACCTCATTGGGTATGTGGACCAATGTAAAAACCTAGTGACATCTTGTGTGTGTCGCTAGTGATCAAAATGGTGAATATCTTGGAATGAGTTAATGGCTTTCTCAATCCCCATGCATGGGTGGATTAAGAAGTCAAGATGGCCTTGAATCCATCATTGTCCATGCCTATTTGGTAGATCATAACCTATGAATAACTTGGATTAGAATGATGGTTTGTCTAACCCTCTTATGTAAGTGGCTCAATAACTCAAGTTGGCCTTGACTCCATCATTGCCTACACCTATTTGGTATATAGAATCTAAAACTAAAAATGGTGTCATGAAGCTATGAAAGATGGCACTGGGACATATAGTAACTCTAAATATAAAATAGCTCAGGGTCACTTGGGTACTTTGGATGTAAAATAGTTCAAGGTCTACTTAAGAATGTCAACCACTGTAGACAAAATAAGGCATCAATATAGTGTAAACCTAGTGTAAAAGTGGTGAAAATGGTGTCTAGAGTATATAACACAGAAAATGATATGGAGATTCCATTCCATCTAAGTAAGCTAGTGTAAAATTGATCATATAAAAATAATTTTCTAGGCATATACCCCTTATTCTAGTATCTATGCATATGGATTTTGGACTGATTTATAGTAATAATGTATGTGCACATATTATTAAGTCTGATAAATTAATAAATACAATGACATGTTTAAATTTACACATACATAAATAAAATAAGGTTGGCTTAGAGCCACATGAAAGGAAAATTTCAAATGTCTGCATAAATAATCAAGAGAGCACACATAAAGACATGGGCACATATCCAAAGCACACATACAATGAAATGAAGTGACTTAGAACTATAGAATAATGACATATTCAAATTCCCTCAAGTAGATGTAGAAGTAGAGATACATAATCAAATCTAAACTAGGAAATATAGAAAAGAAAGTATGCATTAACATGTGTTATAAATCCATATAAGAGAAAATATGTACATAAGCTAGGTCTATTATAGTAGCATACAACAAAAAATTAGTGTAGCATAGGATGATCAATATCAAGATACAAAACAATGCTAAATCTATGATATGGAGTATATAATGATGTAACTTGGAAAGTCATAGGTTGTGTATATGATGCCCCAAAATAGGTGAAGGTATCAATGTTGAATATGTGTATCTATGTATGTACCCCCAATGGGTAAATAGTAAAAAATTTGGCTTTGTGTGATGGAATTGAGTTTTATAATAATTTTTGATCATTTAAAGAGAATAAGTGAAGCATGTATGTATGATAAAACTAATTATAGTAAAGTAGATAGCATATGTAGTACCTATAAAATAGAAGGAATGTAAATGTGGAAATGCATACAATATGAACTTTTATATTTTCTAAAATATATTTGAATGTTTTTTTTTTAATATTTTATTGTTTTTGTATTTTTTAAAGTATGATATCTATGTAAAAGTAATATGAAAATGAAATTATCTACAAATAGAGAGGAAAATACTAACCGATGAGTCTCGTAAGAGACTCATTATCAAGGTGTCTTGTGTCAAATAAAGGAAGAGTGAATACACATGCTATGTGATGAGGTAATTGATATATATGAAATGGATGTGTTAAATAACCTATAGTTAAAATTACCCATAGAATGGGGCTATAAATCTATGGAATTTACTAAATTAGCCTATGAACTATGGGGCTCTTGGGGACCCATCTGGAAGAATAAGCTATAACTGACATGGATACTCTATGTTGTAACAATTATCTATGTGGTAATGGGGTAGAGAAAGGATCTATATAATCCAAAACATGTCTCTAATGTAGAGGTATCTCTAATAAAGGTCTATGTGGGAGAGTATGTGTGTGAGGTGATGTTGTAGGATTAGACCTTACCTACACTATTTGCTCAATTAATATATGAGATGTACTAATGGAAGTTGTATTCAAATCTATAACTTTTGATTGTTGTGTAACTAGGTATGAAATAGGTAAAGGATACTCATATAAAAGGCCCTCAATTGTAACCACTTGATTAGCATGTATATACTTGAGACATTTTTATATGGTGGATATAATGGCTAAAAGTTGTTATATCCAAGGCATACCTAATAACATATCAAATGTGTCTACACTAGGAAAAACTAAGACTTTTATGGCTGCATGTGTGGGCCCAACCTATAGTGGAAGTACAATCTCCACAATGGATCTCTGGACATGGCCACTAAATCCATGAATAACTATATCTATGGGATAAATATCCTTCTCTAAGTAACTCAACTGATGTAGGAGTGTAATAGTACACATATAGAAGCTTGACCCATTTTCAATCATGAGACTCTTAATGGGATGATGATCAATGTAAGATCATCCAAAGAGTGTGTATAAATCTGAGTCATCATCAATTATATCTTACTATGAGAAAGTGATGAGAGGTCTAAATGGAACTATAATATGATACACACCAATGATATTATATATAGGGTTTGTGTCATGTGTATGGGTATGATAAGATGTTAGTAGTGGATGTGCTTGATACATATAATGGACACCTAAAGTGCATGTTATCTCATTAACTATATGCTTTGGAAATGGATCTAAAAATATTTTCATTAATTTTTTTCTATTGGTTGTGATTTGTTTATCTTTGTAAGAGTGATCACATCAATGATATTAGAATCTATCAATTCATGTATCTTATGTCATAAGTTGATGCATCTTTTTGTATTATGGTTAGGGGCCCTATTATAATCATAAAATTCATCTAAATCATAATTATTTTGAAGATGCCTAGTCGTATTAACCTTTTTTATGGGAGGGAGAGATATTATGTTGCATTACAAGAGTTGTAAAACATGTGTTGGTGATTCAAGAAGATTTGTAAAATATCTCCTTGGAGGTTTTGATAAAACCATGTGAGGGGATATCTATAAGTCTACATTAATTATTGTCATTTAATCATTCTTATTTTTAATGGGCCTCAATTTATAAGGGGGATTATTTTAACTCTTATTAGTTGATTCTAATCTAGTTGTGTACTTTAACTTGCCCATGGAGAGAAGTTTGACTTCCCATTCCTTCATTGTATGGCATAGATCTATGAATGATGGAAACTTTTTGAATAGTATAGCTTCATGTAATGTCAATTATAGACTTTTTTTGAATATGGCATGGATTTATCTATCTATAGTATCATGTGTCATCAATAAGAAGAAAGTGTCACAAACCCCCTAGACAGTAGTGTAGTCCCCTAGACAGTAGCATAATGCACTAGTGTCCTCTATGCCATGCTAATTTCCTTATGGAGCATATATAGTGATCTTCTATGTGTACCTTCACCTAGTTCTGAGAACCCTTATGTTTGTGTGATTGAATGTCAAATCATTATTTATTCCTAAATTGAAACACTCAGCCTCCATGTTTATTAGGGTATTTGAGGAGAATAAATGAAAAAAGAGTGGCATTAGTAGGGTGGGATAGATGTGACCTCAAAATCCCATGTGTTAACCATTGCCCACATACCAATACCTTGAGATGGGATCAAACCCAATGTAGTTCTCCCAATCTAAGTGCTGGTGCAAGTGCAAGTGAATGCTAGTATGAGTGCAATTTTGAGTGTGAATTGAGACTATAAATTTGAGTAATCTGAGCTCTAGGATATTGTAAATGGGTGTATGTAGAAGTAGGTAAGAATAGGGATCAATGATTTTTATTTTTACAACTATTTATGAGTTTTTTTCCTGATAATTTTCATTTGATTTCCATCTAGGGGATCAATGAATGAAACTAATCTAAATATAATGTTTTAGTGCTTGTCAAGACATGAAATGGGTCTATGCCAACCCTACATTGATTTAAATAATGGAAAGATATCCATTGGGATAGAAAAGAGTAAGGGGACATTAATTATTACCCTTAGTTAATATTAGAGTGCATAATAATCCAAAGGGACACTCTAATGTTTAGGTGGTAGGTACAGGACCTAGGTACCTAAGGATTGGCTTAGGGATAATTTTGGTATATCCAGTAATGGGTTATACTTCCACAAAAGATGGAAAAGGTTAAAGTAAGGCCCTAAGATAGGTATAGGTCTAATATAAGGATAAATTGGTCTTAGATGACACTCATTACACTAAAATGACATTTTAGATGACTACTTTTTGATTCCCACCAATCTTTACATACTCTCGCTAAGTGGTATGATAGTCTAATGTATCTCAAATTAGGCACTATCCATTATATTATAGCTTCTTATATGTAAGATAAAAATACCATACTAAAGAGTGTAAATTATGTTGAAAGGGATTTATTTTTTTGTTTTGGTAAAGCTAAGTTTTGTAATGTGAAAGAGTGTAAATCGATATTCAGACCTCACTCGAACCTCATTAACACTAACCTCATTTCACATTTTATTAATGAAACATTAAGGAACAATACTTTGATATTCATTTTAATAATCTTTCCAAAACATATTTTTTCCTAACCATTTCTCCCTTAGATGTTATGTTTTTTATGCTTACAAAGATAGGCTCCAATTGTGTTCATCTTTTCTTGCAAGGGTCAAAGTATGGTGTTTCCATATGTTCTTAACAAATGAAAAAAATAAGATATAATATATAACCTCAATTTATTTCCCCCATATCATTAGAATTGTATCATTTATTTGATACATGCATTGGACATGGATCCCTTTTGTAATCAAATCAACTCTTATGATGTCCTCTTCCATCCTTGATAATTGAAAATATCCAATAAAATATGCCACCACATTACAAGCTAGAGACCCATTTATAATGGGTGAAGATCATGTAAATACAAAAAATACCTTGAATCCAATCTATATATATGATATAATCCATTTGGTGTATGATATCACTTGAAATACCATGTCATTTTCCCTCATCATCACCACCCAACACACTTTGAAATCTTTCACCACTTACATGTTTTATATGGCCTTGCCTTTTCTTCCATGGGTGACTATGGTGTTTTTGTATTTTTTTACCTTTATGTAATTCCCTTAGGTGTCAATATACTGGTAACATAGATGAATAAAAAATACAATATAGACTTTGAAACATCAATGTCATGTCCCCACATCAATAACATTACAATATTGATTTGATTTATACATCAGGCATGGAGCCCTCTTGTAATGAAATTAGCCTCATGATGCCATTGTCCACTCTTGAAAATATAAAATGTCTCCTCCTCACACAACACATTAACACATCATATGGAGGAACACACAAACTCATTTTAACCATCACCTTCCCTAGAAATATAAAATTGTTTTTTCTTAATGCTTCATAAAGGTGAGATGGGGTTAGAAGTCATGGGTTTTTAATGAGGTATGCATATTTACTTACACTCATTCACTTTAGAAAATAATATATATATATATATATATATATATTAATAATCTTTTATTAAAAATTACACTCAATTTTTTAATCTTTTTATCATTATTTATTCAAAAAATTAATAGCAGTTAAATCTATTTTACTTTCATAAAAACCATATGATTAAGTAATTAAGACAACATTAACACATGTCAATAAATTAAGCCACATGTTCAATAAATAATAACACATAACCATATTTTCTCCCCCTAGACTAAGCTTGTCATGGGGCAAGGCCCATTCTACAACCCGAATCAATTTCCATAGTTATACCACTTCATTTTTCTCCAATGTAATAAGAGATCTTGTATTAATCCTAAAATTAATGTTGATAAATGGTTCACCTCTTTTATAATAAATTTTGATGAGTTATGATGTCTTCTTCATTTACTTATCCTCCATTATCCAAAATTTTAGAAGTTTCTCAAATTCACTGCCAAAAAAAAGAAGAAAAAACCTAGTGTAGGAATCGATTCAAGGCCTTTGGAGATTCCTGTTGATATTTTTCTAAATAATATTCAAGGTTTATATTTTTTAATTGTGTATGAAATCATAAATTAATCATGTTTATAAATCAATCTTAGCTTAGAAAAGATGGAACATACATACACTTCTAATTAGGAATACATTTGTTAAGCAGGAGCATGACCAATATGAGGATCCATTAGACCTAATTAGGGGATCACTTATCACAATACACCATGCTAGGAAGGGTTTTAACGCCTAAAGTCTAACACAATCATGAAATAACCCTAAAATCATCCTAGGTTTACTATTTTACTTATGTCTAATAAATAAAAAATTAAATCTAATCTAGTGCTCACCAAATATTGTAGCACAAAGTGTGGATTAGAAATAAACCAAACTAAAATAAACATTAATAAAATAAATATACTCACATCAATGTATATACAGTCCTAATGCATGGAAGAGAAGCACAAATACATTATCTATCTACTATTACAAAGGAGAAATAAAGCTAGGAATACTTGCCTTTGAAAACAAACTTGTTAATCCTCAATCTCTCCCTTGGCCAAGGCGATTTGCAAGAGACTATTGTGGTATGTAAGGATAACAAATACAAATAATATTTAGGTTACATAACCAATATATTAATCTAAAAGACTTCTCTACAAGATAAGATACATATCTCTAAAGAAAGTATGGAACCCTAAGATTTATTCCTCTAGTATAATGGTCAATAAGCAGATGTTTTTTGACACTTATTCTTCTTCAGTACTCTATTCTCAAAAGGTTGGAAATGAACTTGTATATATATGTGGATCTTAACCTAAATCCTTCTAAATATGTCAATTGTATGGGGTCAACCCAATCGACCCTATATGTTTTCAAGAGATAATTCACTAGGTCCTGAGCTATGTCGACCAAAGGGCTAACAAGCTCTAAAGTGAAAAATACCCCAAAATAGTATAGTTTGACCCAATTGACCTTGTATAGTAATTAGAGGCTAAAAATTTTATAGGTTCAACCCAATCGAGCTAGTACACCAAACTATCAAAAGGGGGATGAGGCAAGGAATATGAGGATAAAGATGTAAAAAAATTATCGAAATGGATGCAACTGAGAAGAATAAGCTTAGGGTAAATGGTTTTAGGAGATAATTATTTAGATTACAAGTGGAAAAATGGAAAACAATCTTATGAAGCACTAATGGTTTGCCCACCCATTTCCCAGTGAAGCTCTTAAGGCATGCATTTAGAAAGATTGAGTCTCGATGGTTTCTTGCAAGATGTAAAGCATTAGTATTTGATAAAATTTAAAATATTATGTGTATACATATACCCCACTCTAAGCTCATCACATGTCACGTAAGTGCAATTCGAGATGGTGCTTTAGGAATATAACATGATAACACACATTGTTGATGCTAAGTAAAGTGTAGTAAGTAGAAAATAAGATAAATGAAAGGATATAATTGAAAAACACATACATTTACATACCTTAGTATTGTAGATAAATAAGTAGACTATAAGATAAGTTAAATCATCCAATGTGAATAACACTAGGTGAACCTATAGAAGTTAGTGCAAAAAATAGCAAAAAAATAAAATTTTGGGAAGATAAGCATATAGTAGTGTAAATTGAGTTAAGGCAAAGATATGAGGGTATTAGGAAAAATTGAAAAATCAAGATTATTAATACAAGGATAGAATATTGAAGGAAAAATAATGACAAAATTATGGAAAAATAATGACAAATGATGGCAAATAAATGACAAATTAGTGAAAATGAATGAAAAATGATTGTAAAACACATTAAATCATGTTGGAAAGCATGTAAAACATAAATGAAAAAAAAATAATGTAGAAAATACTAAATCATGCTTGGAATCATGTAAAACATGAATGAAAAATGAACTATAAATGTAAGAAAACTTGAACAAAGATATGTAAGAAAGTGAAAAGTAATCTCATATAATAAAGGCAAAAAGGAAAACATGAAAGAGTAAAAATTAAATGTAATTAAAGATGTGAGACAAAAATGAAGAAGGCATACATAAAGAGAAGCATTCAATAATTGAAAATGTCATATGTAATATATGTGAAGTCCACAAAAAATCAAATAAGAACATGATGGAGAGAAAAATTTGAAAGTTGTTAAAAGATGAAAAACTCACACTTAGTTCTTGTTCAAAGATATAATGTAAGAAAACATAACCATATAATGAAATGAATATTATGAAAATGAGGTGATGTGGTAAATAAGTGGTGTAAGAGTGTAATCCATAGTTTCTCAAACATATTGTTTTGATCTAAGGATAGATAAAATTGAAACAAAGTAATGCTAGTATGTTTTTAAGAGGTGAAGAAGAAGGAATATAGAAGAGGGAAAATATATTTAGAATAAAAATTTTCCTATCAAGATAAGAGATGAAATGGGTGGAGGGGAGAATGAAGGAAGAAAAAAGTTATAGGAACTCCTTATCAAAATCAAGACACTCTAATTAGGTTTGTCAGAATAAGAGTGCTTTTGAGCTTAAGGACTATGAATAACTTCTCTTAGCCACACAAGTATTAGGTCAAAAAATGAATTATATATATCATCCCATGAATTATATATGCATGAAAATTAAAATGGACCTACCTCCCCATAACATGTTTCCCATTCCTCAAGACCCCTTATAGAGTCATCGGTCTACTATGAAGATTGGGTACTTACATGAGAAAGTAGGTAGCACCATAGAGTTTTTTGAATTATCCTATTCCAATATACTTCCCTACTACAACCCAAAGGACCTCAGCTTATGTGAGGCAAACTATGGAGTTTTATCTTCAATTAGAGATAATATATGTGCTTAGAATCACATCTTTTGATGTGATTTGACTTTTTAAATTTATATGTTGCCTTTTTTTTAAATGATTTAACTCTTAAATTTCTTGATGGATTTTTTTATTCCTCCTCTATAGAGATTTAGAAAACCAAACATGGGTGCTAAACATGACTTGCATTTGAATAATTTGGACTTGGTTGCTAAGATAAAGAACTTTAAGAGCATGGGGTCTAAGAGTCTTGTAAATCTAGGTGAAATAAAAGTGTTATCTTAACTTTGACCTTGTTTTATCTAATGTGGATTAAAGTGAAAGGAAATCAAGAGGAATGACACATGGAACAATTCAAATTGATTCAAATCAAAAAAAAATTGACAAAGGGAAAAAAGGGATACAATGATAGTAAAACATGATTCCTTATCATAAGAATGAGGGAAATGGAGGAAAACACGCTAACATCGATTGTTGTGTAAATTACATATTATTCAAAAGAAATAAAAGATAAAGTTGAGAACAAAAATTAGTGATATTTTAATTATAAAAGGAATGAAAAAATGGTAATTTTATGAGGGTCAGTCATATCCATGATCTTATACTACAACTCATAAAAGAGAAACCCATGAGGGTGCCAAAAAGCAAAATATGAAAAAATAAAATGAGAAAAGAAGAAAAAGTGGTATTTTGTGAGGAGGGCTAAGTCTTATCCATGGTATTATACTACAAAAGCATAAAAGAGAAACCCATGAGGGTGAATTCTAAATAAGGTAAAAATATAATCTTAAAGCTACTAAGGCAAAGAATAACATAAAAATATAAAAGAAATATATGAGGACAAAAATGAAAGCAAATGCCAAATGTAATGTTAAATGAAACCAAAGAACATAAAGGAAGACAATGATGATGGTATAAAGTGAAATTAAAATAAATAAAGTGCTCCAAAACATGAGACAAAAAGAACAAGTAAGATCTATGTTAACATTTGTATCAAAGATGAGCATTTGAAATACAAGTCTATAAATCTCAAAAGGTTTCTTGAAGTTGAATTTTTTTATTATTATCATATAATAAGAGTGGGAATCACAAGATGCCCCATTGGGTAAGTTGATATAGGGATGAGCATCACAATATGCCCTAACATGTGAGGTGGAGTGAGGTAACATTGAACCCTTAGACTGATTTGTACTGGGTTGGTAGGTACATTTGAAAATAGGTAAATGTGTTGGTTTGTTAGATTTTAGGGATGTTAAATGTGACATATGATGTTTAGGAGAGGTATGTGGAGGTAAAGGGGGTAAAGGAGGACCATGTATGATATGCATTGGAGTGGACATTTTAACTAGGTACTCTTTTGGTTCATGTGAACTAAGAAGTTGAGGTTTAATGAATTCAATGATATGTTTAAAATTATTCATGTTAGTTATACTTTCCCTATTGGTTTAGGAATAAGGATCAACTATGGTTTGATCAAAATTAGTGGATGAGGTATAGGTATGGAATAATTGTTTTTATCATTGGGTAGTTGATTTTGATGTGATTTTGGTTCTTGAGATTGAATTTGAGAAGCTTGAGGATAGTATTGATAACATTGTTTTGTGAGAATATCAGTATTAAAATATGGACCAAGAAAGGAAGAAAGAATAAATTAGTGAAGATCATAACAAGACTTATGAGAATGACCTATAGTAGCATGCCACCAACAAAATGTATTAGGATCATACCATTTTGGAGGAGGTTTGGAAGGATCAAAACTCATGGGTTTAGAGGGTGGAAATTTCCTCTTAAGTTGTTCTAAACTCAAGGGAGGGTGGGTTGGGTTAAAATTCGTTGAATTTTATTCTCTATTTTTAGGTTGGGGAGACTTAGATGAATTAATATTATTATATAATGATTGAAAAGGTTCTTTTTTAGTTGTTTGAGGTGTTTCAAATTGATTCATAAGAAAGTCTTACCTTTTTTCTTGGTCTAAGGCTTCTTCTAAAATTTTAGGAGAAAATATTTTAACTTTGTATTAAAGGGGAGGTTTAAGAGTAGTGACAAATAGTTTTAAAAAAGTATCATCATTCATGTTATGGTCCAATTTATGAGAGAGAGACTTCCATCACTTGATGAAAGTATGAGCAGATTCATTAAGAAGTTACTTAGCATTGATAAAATGGCTAAGGTAATTTTCAAGAAGGTCATCATGTTGGAATTCCTTCACTAGAGCATTGAATAAATCCTCTAGTTGTGATATGGAATGTATAGGAATTTTGTTTTGCCATTCAAGTGCATCACCTGTAAAGTTTTTAGCTAAGAGCTTAGTGGTAGTAAAGGTGTTAGTTTGGACCCATTCCTTATAGATATTACCAAAAGACTTAATAAATATAGTAGGGTCCTTAGTCCCATTATATGTTATATTTAGAGAGTTGTTTCCAATACCTATGGATTTAATTAATGGAGCTAAAGGTTCATTTTGAAGATGTTGAAGTATTTTATTATTCATTAAAGGTTAAGGGATGATATTCCCATTATCATCTCTAAGAGGAGGAGGGACAAAATTTTGATTTGGTTGAGACATGATGACTTGAGGTGGTTAACTAGTCATGTTTAATAAATTTTTTTGCATGTTCATCAATAGAGATTGATTGGTTGTTTGCATGATGTTCATTTCTTGAACTATGTGTGTAAGAAGTTGAGTTGTATCAATAGGTGGATTGGATGGGAGGGTATTAGTGTTGATAGGAAGAGGATTATTAGTGATGGTGGGTGGAGTATTATTTTTAGGTGGAAGATTCACAACATTGGTATTAGGAGGAGGATTACGATGAAGGACCTCAACTACATTACATTATGTAGTGATTGGTTTTGGTTTAGGAGAAAAGGAAGGAAGAAAGTGGATAGTTTCATTTGAAATAATAAAATAAGTGAGGTTATTATCCAAATGATTAGTTATGTAATGTTATTTATTAAGATAAGTCTAAAAATATGTCATCATTATGAGAGAATAGATAACCACACAACTAAATAAGAAGTGAAAGGAAACTATATAGGGTCGACTGGGTCGACCTATTACAAAAATAGGGTCTATAAATAGTAAAAGGTTGATTGGGTTGATCTAGTATAGTGAACAAAGTTTGGAAAAATAGTGAATAGGATATATAATAATACAAGGTCAACTGGGTTGATCTAGTATAGTGAATAGAGGCTAGAAAAATGTATAGGGTCGACTAGGTTGACCTAGTACATCATACAAGGAAAATCAGAAAGTTTATAATAGATTGTGAATTTTAACAAGATAATTTTTACAAGTAATTTGAAAAGTAATAATTTAATGGAAATGAATTATCAATTAGATTAATGATGGCCAATCCAGTTGAGGCACACGTCATAAAAACTTGCACCAATGTTGGCTAATGCAAGTTTTTACAATATAAAATATAATTGAGCAAATGGCAAGAAATCAACTTGGAATTTAAATAAATAGCTAAATGGTCAACTTGAATATTTATAATATTATTAGGATATGTTTTTTAAATGTGATGGGAAGTTGGTTATAAGTAAGGAACTAGAAAGCAATCTAAGGATAGTTATAGGTAGTTTGAGATGAAAGGGATCTATAGTGGTAATGATACATGCTTGGTATTAGGGCCTACCCTTTCACTTCACACACTATAGTGATAAGGGTGTCTATTTTTTAGCTAGAATATACCATTAACCATAATTTATACTTCACTAGAACATCAAGTTGGGTTTCCCCCTTGGTGATGAAATCCAAGTAGGTTGGCCTTGGGTAGTCAAATGTTAAAAATTTTGTTTAGATTTTTTGATTTGGTTATGTGTGCATAAAATAGAAAATGGTGAAACTAAATAGTTAATTAAAAACTACCTAATTAAACTATGTGATCTATTATAAACATGCAATCAATAAATAATGAAAGTAGGTTTTAATTACTAGCATATAAAGGTTAATTCTAACTTTAAAATAAGGTACAGTGTTGAAGTAGTCGATAGCATATGCAAAAAACACAAATTAGTGTCGATAAGGTTGATATTTTACTATGGAAGCAAGGTCTAAAAATGAATAGGGTTGGTAGATTTGACCTAGTTATCTAGACAACACATAAAATATAGAACTAGGTCGATAGGGTCGATCTAGTTCACTGTACAAGGGTAGTTTTGAAGACTGCACACTATGAAAGGAAAGACTTTAAAGAAAGAGATAGGAGTATAAAAAGGAACCTTGGTAGATCAGATATGTAGATAAGGAATATTTTTATTAGAGAACCTTGTGGAATGCTTGCAAAACCTACTAACTAGGTTGACTGGGTCAATCAAGCTCTACAAGAACATGTTGCTAAGTGCCTCTACTATACAGGGTCAACTAGGTCAACCTAGTATGTTGAACAAGATATTTAAAAGTTTGAAAACTATACTAATTTTATTGGGTTGATCTATTAGTATGGACTGGAAGTCTATAAAGCTAAAAAACCTATACTAGGTCAGCCAGGTTGATCCAATAGCCTATACCTAAAAACTTGTGAAAAAAATTAGAGATGGGTCTATACAATCAACCTAGTATGGAAAATATATGATTAAATTAATGATTAAAATAATGAAAAAAGTGAAAAAATATTGAAAGGGTTAGTTCATGTTGGGTTCACCAAAATGTATGCAATCATAAATGCATCATGTCTATAAATCAATCCTGGCTCAGAGAAGATAGAGCATACCTACACTTTCGATTGGGAATACATTTGTTAAGCAAGAGCATGACCAATATGGGGATATTATAGACTCAATTAGGGAATCACGTTTAAAAATACACTATGATAGGAAGGGTTCCAAAGCTTACAATCTAAAATAATCATGTAATAACCATAAAAGCATCCTAGGTTTAATATTTCACTTATGTCTAATAAACAAGAAAGCAAATCTAATCTAGTGCATATAAGACATATACTCATAAACTTTTAAAAAAAAAAAAAAAACTAAAGTAAATGTGGATATAATAGATATACTCATATCAATGTATACAAATATTAATGCATGGAAGATAAGTACAATTACATTGTCTATCTACTCTAAAAAAGGATAAATAAAGTTAAGAACACTTAACTTTGAAGATGAACCCATTGAGCCTCAATCTCTCCCTTGGCCAAGGTGATTTACAAGAGATTATTGTGTTATGTAAGGATAACAAAGATAAATCATATCTAGGATACACAAGCTATCTATGCATCCAAAATACTTCTCCATAAGATAAGATCCATATCTCCAAAGAAAGAATGGAACCCTAAAATTTATTCCTCAAGTAGAATGGTCAATAAGCAGATGTTAGTTCACACTTATTCTTATTCACTTATTTATTCCAAAATGGTTGGAAATGAACTTATATATATATATATATATATATATATATATATGGATCTTACCATAAATCCTTCTGAATATGTTAACTATATGGGGTCAACCTAGTCGACCCTATATTTTCTCAAAAGATAATTCACTAGGTCCTGAGCTATGTCAGTCAAAGGGATAAAAATATCCAAAGTGAAAATTTCCCAAAAATAATATAGGGTCAACCTAGTTGACCATTTATAGTAATCAAAGGCTAAAAACTAAACAGGGTTGACCCATTTGACCTAGTAAATCCAACTGTCAAAAGGGGGATGAGGTAAGGAATATGAGGATAAAGATGTGACAAATGATTGGAATGGGTAAAACTAAGAAGAATAAGCTTACGGTAAATGGTTTTAGGATATAATTGTGTAGATGGCAAGTGAAAAAAGGGATAATAATCTTATGAATCACCAATGATCTTCCCACCCCTTTCCCAGTGCACCCCTTAAGGTGTGCATTTAGAGATATTGAGTCTCAGTGGGTTTCTACAAGATGTAAAGAATTGGTATTTGATAAAAGTTTAAAATATTATGTGTATACACTATGTAGGTCAAATTTTTGTAGAGCTACATGTGAAAATTCAAGGCATTATTATTTTAGTACCAAAAAATAAACATTGAACAATGATTTAAATTTTTGAATACTAATTAGAAGATAAATGTATAGTTTATTTATATTCAGTGGCAATAAAAGTATAAGTAAAAGGATCATTTTATATTGGATATATTCTTCCATTTATATAATTATCTCAAGCATTGAATGAAAATCAATTTCTTTAAATTTCACATTTGAAAGATAATTTCATTTAACCAATTTAAGCATTCAATTTTTTGTGTCCAACTAAATTTTCTCTACATATGAAATAATTAAAATATTGACATTTATTTTCACCAATTTTTTTGATCTTCTCTAGTATTAAACTTTTTTTGGTTACTTTCTTAGCAGAGTGCCTTATGTATACTTCTATATTTGGCATGCAAATTTGTCAAGAAAACCCCATCTAAATCAATATGAACTCTATTTTGGCAAACTCAAAAGTGATATAGATAGCCAAGATATTAATTTGTTAGGCTAGAAAAGGGTTTTCCACCACTAAATTGGTTGTGATATAGATAATTTGGCTAGTAACTAATATTTTTATATGTTATACATGAAGGATTTGGTGATAAGGAGACAATAAATACATGACTAGTATAGTGTATGAAGCAATCATATGATAAGATCCTATATATGGGTGTGTATCATCATATGCCACATGCAGTCTACCTAAGACATGTAAAATTGCATTGTCATAGTCATAAAATTATTAATGGATATCCCATATCAAATCATTAATTGATATCAATGTTGTTTTCATATTATGTGACATGAATCTTTGGGGTTGGCACCCCAATAGAAATGCCTCTAACATAAAATATACAAAGCAACCCAAGATTTTAACAATTATTTTATCTAATGTTTCTTCAATCATCTAAACATTATATTAGCATTATAAATGGAACATTGAAATTATAACCATCATTAAAAATTCATGAGATTCATAGTCAACTACATGAATTAGCCTTATTGTGGAATAATGAAGGCACAATGAACTAAGGCTTCAATCATAACTTCTTCATTATCAGAGAATAAATTATTTTATACATACATGTTTACACTTAATTTCCACACTCATCAATTCCAATAGACTGAGGATGAATGACCTCACTTTATCTATTAGAATATCACAGTTCTAGATTCAATAGATGTTAAAAGCACTAAGGGTTAAACTTATACCCAAATAAGATAATTGAAATACATGTCCCATGATGGCCAAATAGGGTAACACACCAAAAACATGTGCACAAGTAATTATATAAAACATCAAATGCACTTTAAATCTAAATAATTGACTATGTATAAAATCTTAATTTGAGGGTTGTTACATTGAACATGAAATGGATGCATAATACATAGATGAAATTATTAAAAATATTAAAACATATGTTATGGAAAACTCTTATAATTTTTCTAATATTATGGACATGTTGAAATAAGTATCTATTCAAATATTTTCTTATGTTTTAAATGATGTTCATATTTCTTCTAGTGATTTCCATTCTTCCCCTTTTGTGAATCCAAATGGGCTTGATAATTTTATGTCTTCCAATGTGTTTCCTATTCAACAAGAATTAACCTCTCCCCATAAACAAGCCTACTATAGATCCTATAAAATATTATAATGATGAACCTCTTCCCTAAAAATATCCACTTTGTATTACACATGTACCAACTTATAAAATTGTTGTTATGATGGGTGCAATGGGTGAATTACAATGACATTAATTTTTTATCTCTTGGATCCCAGAGCCTAATGTTGGGGTCAATTATCATGTTATATTATCAATAAAAATAACTAATAAGGTTTTAATATGTCCTATTCCACATTATTTTATCATTCCTAAGGTCACTTCATTCAATGAATGTGGATATTCCTATAAGCACCTCAAGACCTTTTATGCTTCTCTTAAAAATTATGCTCATCATGACATAATATTACTCAAGATATTTCAAAGAATCTTGACAGTATTTATTTATTTTTAGATTTAGGTGATCTAAATAAAATAAAAATATTTGAGTTTAGATTTCATAAAATAGAAAATAAACTACATAGATCTATATTTTTAAAGAAAGATTGATTATACTTATTATTTTTAGAATTGAGAAAACAGAAGAGGTACTTAGTTGATTTTTTAATTTGTTTTACTCATTTCTTGTCACAATACTCAATATGAATCTATAATAGTTCTATACTGGATCAAATTAGGAAATAAACTATTAAAACATACTAGGACATAGCTATCAAATCTCAAACACCTATGATAAATCATATTATCCATTATTTTTAAATACTATCTAGGATTATTGCACTAGTTTATGTTAGTTTATAACGATGAACCTATGTCCTTAGATATCTTATGTGCATAAATAAGGATTATGTAATGCACATGAATATTTTTTCCTTATTTTTTATTTAAAACCCTAACTTCAATGTTGACACCAATCTTGACTTGAAAGAAGGTGATATAATATGGGTTGAACAACCCCAACTACTCCATGTTAAGTGATTTAGAAATAAATAAATCAAAATACTCCAAAAAATGGATTGAACCACATGTATTTATCCCACCTATGTATGTGTGTGATTAATCTTGATCCATTATAATGCCATGCATAGCTTTGAATTTAAATAGTTGACAACATGCAACTTTGACATTGTGTTTGTATTCAAAATTAGCTTTAGGATTGTTCCTTAGAGGATTTTCAAATTTGATATTTTGGATAATTTCTCAAGGGTGTAAAAATATATCTCTTACTATGCAAGTGGTTCTCAATTTAATTTTTAAATGAGTAAGACCTTACACTTTCATTGTATCAATAGATGACTCTTTAGTATTCCCCCCATAATCAACATAGGACATATGCTTAGGCTGAACCAAGGGATATATCTAAATTTGATAAATCATGTTATCACCCAAATTTTCACCTTATAGAAGGTTTTTCATGCCTTCTCAATTTGGGATAACATGGAATCACCTCTAAGTGTGGGTAATGTACTTAAAGAGGTTAATCTTTAGATTATGGGCTAACTCCCATGTACAACACCTAAATTTGATCACTAACCTATTTTATTGAGAGGAAAAGGGATATAAGGGAACTAAAATAAAATGAAAAATTATAGATTTGATGCATCAAAGTTAATTTCACTACTTGTTTACACTTATACTATGGAAAATGACTACAAAACTGATCTCAACAATCAAATCCAACCCTTATAAAAATAGTGATTCAATATGAAGGTAGGATGAAATATATTCTTTAAGGTGAAATATTAGTAGTCCTACTAATAGGTACAAATAATATTTCTCACACTTAAAACCATAAAAAGTTGCTAGATACACATCATCTGACCTGATATAAGCCAAACTACTCACACAAAGACATGAAGGAGATAGATAATTGCAAGGAAGAAAACTATCACTTATCATTTAAAAATAAAACCATATCAAAAACTAAAATCAATAGTTGAAGAAACCAAAATAAATTTTAAATATTATTCCAGAGGTAAAACAAGTATCAAATTCAGTAGGGGCTTCACCATACCAATTTGTGGATGTTTATAATACCAAAATAGGCCATATATATAAAATGAGGAGGATGAGATGGATGTAGGAGGAATCCACGAAGATTGTTACCTATTTTATTAGTTATTTATATTCAATAAATGAGGTAAGAAACTACCCAATAATCCCCCTTGACCATATGTCCATCTTGTAGGAACTACTATTATAAAAGTTGGTAAAGACACTCTTCACCTTCTTCATGACTCATCATTTTTGAAACTATCTTTAGGGCTTGTCCATTTTATTTAAACCTTGTTATTATCACTTAATGATCCTTTTAACACATTACCATTTTACTTCTTCATCATTAATAATCTTCTTCATTGGTCATACATGATTATTGAAAATTTAAGCCTAGTTGCTTAACACCAAAATTTGGATGTCCATGAATGCTTTAAATGTCCTTGATATAGGATTTAGGGACATGTTTAAAATTATATAATGTTTCTTAGTATAATATGTAAACTTTAAAATAATTCAAACCTTATTATTCTTGACCTTCTAGGTGACCATGTCACTCTCCTACTAGCACATCCAAAATTTCCTTCTTGATACAAACATGTAAGAGAAATTTCATGGGTAATTGAGAGGATTTTGAGGATTGATTTTTTTTAAAAATATCAATATTCATTCCCTAATTATTTCCATATATTCACCTATCTCTACACCTTGAGTTCACCTTGAAAACCTACAAAAATAGGGCATTTATTGCATATGTACATGTGGCAGCATAAGAAAATTATATGGTTAAAACCCTCTTATAGTTTATAATGATGTTTAATTATTTATAGGACCAATTCAATGCATTTGGATGAATTTCTCTCACATTATTCTCTATTGAGATCTTATTAGGGTTTTAGGAGGGTTTATACATGTTACGTTCTTAAGGATAGTTCATAAAGGATAGCTTATTAACTTATGAACCAACTTCACTAAATTTTAATGAAAATGGTCCTTAACTTTACATATCATCTCATGGTATCATTTATTTTCTTTTTATATATCCAAGCAAGTATTTGAGTCTCTTGAGTGGCTAGTAATCAATATATGCATCTTGAAAAGGGTATTAGTTAAAAATGGCCTATTTTGAGTCTTCCTCTATAAAACAACACTTCATCCACACTTGAAACCCTCCTAGGAACATTATTATATTAGTATTATGATTTTCTTAATCCCATTTCATCCTTTAGATGAGATCTCTAAGGGGTAGGGTTTAAGAAGGGTAATAGGCCAAAAGGCCTAGTAACTATGTTTATTACATTTTGACACCAATGGAGACCTTCTTAGAGCTTATTCACCTCTATGATTATTAAAATCACTCCATATAACCCATATATCATCATTTATTATCTTGAGAAATCTATTTGACTCCTGTTTATACACTATACACAGTCAACAAACAAGACATGAAGACATTATTTTATGTGTTTATTTGGATTTTGGGACTCTTGTAGATGACCATGGACACATGAGTAGTTATATTTAATTTATCCACCTGATCACTGATTTATTGAGGAACATTTGAATACCTTTGAGGTAAAAAAAATCTCACTCTAATCAAAATCTCATTCCCCATATTTGCAATTGTGTTGGTCTATAGACTCATTTAGGTATGTGTGTGCATATTTTATGTTTTCCTCATTACCAGGCTTATATAGAGTTTCATGAGGTTTTAGGGGTATAATGTACATTATATAAAGGTTAATTATAATTTTGAATAATATTTTTATGACACCATGATCATTAATCCCTTCATTCACACCCTTTAGGTATTGAGTACAGACCTATAGGTCTGTAGAATTATGGGTCTACATTTAGCTTCATTTGACCACTTAGAGTTCATTATGAGACCATATAGGTATATTTAAATTATCTCCTTTTGGATTTTACATCCTCATTTTTATTTTTTATATCTTCCATGTGTATAAGACATTAAATACACCATGATAGGCTTGTTGAACTTGTGACTATGCTTCAAGATGCTTAGGGCTTCTCCATTGATCTTCTCTTCTTTGTCTAATTTGGAATTCTATACTAATTTTTCCTTGATGACATTATTTCCTTTAGAGACACTCATTATTCTTGAAAATTGATGCTCAAACTTGATTGTAATGAGTGCATCCATTAATCTTATAGATAAGTTAATTTCTACTAGGCCATGAAGTTCTTAAGGAATCAAGTAAGGCTTAAAAATTGTTTTTATTAAGGAGCCTTAACTTATAAAAATCAATCATAATCTCAAATTTCTCTCTGATGAATTCATTTGTATTAAATCTATATTTTATCAATGTAGCACTTCCTTTGAGGGAGAGAACAGACCCATTTACTCCTACATTAGATGGAAACCCCTTGAATGATGGTGGAGAGGGTCTCTCTTTCCCTATATAGACCTGTAAAAATATTCATATAATTCATCAAACTCTAAAAATGACTTTTCATTTGAATAATTGAGGCCATGGGGTTTAATAAAGGTTTTTGACTATTTAACTTGTTATCCATGGTTCATATATCTCAAGCCCTAAAACCCTTAACTATCTTCATGAATTTGAATCCCATGAGGGGTCCCCCTTGTGACTAGGATTATTTAGCCAAAATCATTCATATGTTCATAAACTAAGCAAAATATGATGACCTTATTGATCTTGTAAAGAGGTTGAATGAGCTTCTAACTAGTTTAATTCATTTTATATACTTAAAAAACTTTCTAATGGATGGATTTAGTTATCCAAACTCCCAATAAGGTTGTATAAGTGCTAAAACCAAGGTTTTACAATTTTCCTTATCTCGATTATCTGACTACATTGTTTCAAGATACTCTTTTATATGTTTCTAACATTTATACCTACTTCTCTAATACCCTATAACATTTTAAACTCCTTAACTTACCTATTAAGTGATATTGGATATGTACCCTACTAAACTAACTTTTAGGACTAACTTCAATAGGTTCCTAGTACATGTATAAAGTATAAAGTGACTTAAAGGACTAAAAAACTTAAGATAATAACATAATAACATAGCTATTTAAGTATGAATTCATTTATATGAATAACACTCTTGACCAAGTCTTAAAATTACCACCTAGGGACATCAATCTATTGTAAAAAACAAATGACTTAAGGAAAAGTCCTAAAAAGCATGGTAGGTTTGCAAACTATAAAACTTAACTTTGTCAAAAACCTTAACATATGCTAAACATCATATTTGTTATTTTATACCTTTTGAGACACTTGGATCCCTTTCACTCACTCAAAGTCACCTTTCTAAATATCTAATGTATCATGATAACTCAAAACATGATTCCAAAAGATGAATTCATAGACAAATTTAGAACACACTTTGAAACCTTAAACTCTGCTAAACTTAATTTAGGAAGGCTATGAAAAGCAAATTTGAATTCACAAGACCTTTTGATCTAACTAAAACTCATCATGAATAACATAGAGTGAAATGAGAAAATGGAAACATCATAAGAATAGACCAATTCAACCTTATATGTAAGATAATTAAATTGGGTAGACTAATTGAAGGTTATAAATTCAAATTGTGGCTAAATTTTTCCAACATTAATGGTGACCTCTTAGGATAGTTTGTTTGATAAAATTATGACCAGTGACCTTATCCTTCCATTGGGAAATGGATTCCCTCTCATACTATAATATGAAAATTGATATACCTCCTAAATAATCAAAATCACACCAAACCACAAAAAAAAATACAAAACACAACATGCCAAAGGTATTTAGGGAAGATCACACAACAACAAGTCACACAAAGCACTGTGTTAGCCTCTTATGTAAAATAAACACACCATAAAACTATGTAAAAAATAGAAAACTAATCTCAGTAAAAAGGCTTCAAGTGTATCCCATTGAATAAGATACTTAGTTCTCCATTTATTACTAATATTTAGAAGGCATTATTTTCTTTGTAGCCAATGATCACATAGGGCCCAGTCCATAATATGTCAAAATTTGTGTGTTTACCAGGCTTGGCCCTATCTTTATCCCACTTCAAAACAAGATTAACCTTTTGGAAATTTATTTCACTAGATATCCTATCAAATGATTTCTTAATTTGGGCTTGGTGGTACTCAAATATATACATGGCTTCATATCTCTTCTCCTCTAGTTCCATCAATTCTACCATACTTACATTCATAGGGTCATTCTACATTAGTTCTAGTTGATGTGCTGACTCCAAGGATGGAAGCTCAAGAGAAGTAGATAATTTGGCCTCTCTTCCATACATAAGCATGTATGGTGAACTACCCACAACCCTCTTCTGAGTGACTTTACCTACCCATAAGGTTGTCTTTAACTTTGTATTCCAAGTTATTTAATTATCATCAACTATCCTCTTAATGATCTTGATCAAGTTTTTATTTTTAGATTTTACAAGTCCATTCCCTTAGGGGTAGTAGTTAGAATATTTTCTTAGGTATATGCCATGTTCATTAGCACACTCACTTCTCTTTATACTAATGAATGCTAATGCATTATTAGATATGGTATTTTATGGTTATATAAACCTAGTTATTATGCTCTCATAGAATTTAAGTACTACACTTTCATTAGATTATTTAAGATTTACCACCTCTACCCATCTTGTAAAGTATTAAATTTTTATTAGTATCCACTTATGACCTACATTTGAGGGGGGTTAATCATTCTTATGAAATCATTCCCCCATTGCATTAATGGTTGATCAAATTATATGTAATTGAGATGTAACATTTATAGCCTTTGATTTCTAGTGAAGAAAGCACACTTTGAAAATCTTCTTACCCATGTATAGGAGTATTTTAAGATGCTAGGCCAATATTATCTTGAACTCATTATCTTTTTTTTTTAGTTTTGGGAGAAAAGTGACCTCCTACAGGTCTATCATGAAATTTCAAAATTCTACCTACTTTCTCAATCTTAACACATCTAAGAAATATACCATTAAGGTCTTTTTTAAAAATTACCCCATATACAAAAACATAAGGTATAGATTGAAGACTAAAGTACCTTCTCTTTGACTTGTCTAAACCAATTGGACACTCACATGTTTGTAATAATCTTGTCATATCTTGTCTCTAGCTTGTATAAGGTGAAAATTTTGATACTTTGGGATCATCTTGTAGTGTCAAAATTTTCTCTTTATCTCCTTGAATGTCCAATCCTAAGTTCTCACATAGGCCCTTCCCCCTTACTAGCTTGGTGACCTTAATCTCTACACCATACTCCATCACTTTGGTAATCCAACTTTCCCTCTTCTCATTCAAGTGTTTATTGAGAAGAAATTATATTATGCTTGGGTAGCATACCATAATGTGTATCTTATTGTTTGACACCATATGTATAAACTTTTTAAAACTCCTTATGACTTCCAATACCTAATTCTCTACAAATGTATACCTCTCTTCATATCCATCGGGTCCTTGACTAAATAATTTAATGGGATACCCATTACCTTTATTACTATTTTGCATCAGCATGGTAGGTATGGCATGAATATTAGATAAATCATACAAGAATTAATTTTTTGAGAAAATAGGGTAAATCAACGTAGGTACTTGTGTCATGGCTTATTTTCTAGCCTAAAAACTACCCTTCCTTTATTTAGTCTAAATGAATGCTTGATGGTTCTTTAACATAGTTTTCAAATGTTTTACAAGGTTGGAAAAACTAGGTATAAACCTTCTAATGAAGTTTATTTAATTAATAAAACTATGCATTCCCTTCCTATGCAATGGCAGAACAATGCCAAAATAGCTTTCACCCTTTTAGGGTCTATGGATAGCCCTTACTTAGAGATAATTTGACCTAATAAATTGTCTTCACGAACAATAAAAGCACATTTTTGGGGATTCAAGGACACCCCATACTGCCTATGCCTTTCAAAAATCAGTCTTGGATGGACTAAGTGGTTGCTAGCATTCTTTGAAAAAATAGTAATGTCATCAAGGTAAATCAACACCATCTTGTTTATTAACCTTAGAATTTCATTTCTATAGCATTTTGTAAAGTATCCCCTACATTAGTTAGCCCAAAATGTATCTTATTATAGGCATATGTGCCCCATTTGGTTATGAAGGTAGTTTTGTATTGATCTTCTTCTTTCACCAGGACTTGGTTATAATAAAAATATCCATCTAAGAGGGAAAATCATTTTGATCCTATAACCAATTGAATTATTTTCTCCATTGAAGGTAGAGGGTAATGAGTCCTTCAATGAAACTCTATTTAAATCCCTAAAATCTACACATAATCTAATTTCCCCACTTTTGTTCCTCATAGGGACTATATTAGCAACCCATGAAGAGTGTTTGATAGGGATAATGATGTTTGATTCAATCAACTTGATTATCTATTTCTTCATAAATATTTCAACCTTGGGATTTATATGACTTTGTCTTTGTCTCATTGGTTTTGTACTTGGGTCCAATTCAATGGTATGTTGATCTAGTCTAGGTTCAAAACCTTTAAGGCCACTATACTCCCATGGAAATACATATAAAAATTATCTACATAACTCAACAAAAGTATCATTTTCATCCTTGGTACATACCTTTCCTAGCTTGAGGATTTTTTCCTTGAATATGGCAACTATTTCAAAATGCTCCTCATTTTCAAGCATGCTTACCTTCTCTTTTCTCATTTAATTTTCTTCATTGAAAATCCTTTCAAGGATCACCAATCCTTTATGGAATTTTTTAGACTGTAGTTGAACTATTTGGTGACCATATTGTTATTGAAACTTGGCCTGATTATTTGAGGATAACTTACCTTCCTCACATATAAAACATGTAATCTATTTTTCACTCTTAAAAAATTTCCAACTTGTATTGGTGTCTAGGATAGATGGATTAACTAGCACTTTGACATGTGGTTGATATTTATCACTCTTGACATCATTTCGAATGTCATAATGATCCCCTACTAATGCAAACCTATTATCAAGCTAATTCTTTTCTCTTAGGATTGATTACAAGTTGAAGGCTTCAAATTATTCAATAAGGTCCCAAATTTTATGCTTTTATGCCTTCAATAATGGATTCTTTCTAGCATTCTATCCTCAAACCTATTGTACTACTAGTTCACTACCACCATAGGCTTGTAGTTTATTTATACCTCTCTTCCTTTCCCATTATAGGCCATGAACAAGTCCTTCCTATTTTCTTTCATTGAAAGAGAATCCAAATTGGAACCCAATGTTAGAAAAGTACTTCTCCTTGGAAGGAGAAACAAGCATTATACCTTCCCCTACTCCATTTTTGATCCTTGAACCATAAATTTTTTTTTGCCACATTCCTTATTCCTTCTCATTAGGATTTGAAAGAGTTGGTATGACTATTTCCTCTTCATTCATTCAGTAGACTCCTAGATCAATTTCTTCAATGTGTTTGAAAGGATCAAACTCATGATTTTTAGTACCCCATTCATCTAGATAAAGATCAAATATGCCATCAAGAGGTACCACATGTTATTGATCATTATAATGGTGTCCCTCATCACTAATAGTGAAATTCATGTTAGATGTGCTTGATACATAAGGTTCCACATGAAATTTAGGTAAATTTTTAGACTTTATTAAAACTTTATCACCATATCTAGTCCTAAATACCATATAATACTAGTCTAAAGTCAAGTAGCCCCCAATATTAACAATAAAGTTCCTTGAAAAGAATAGAGCAAAATGATATGGTTTATCTACAACTTAAACATGTGAAATGGATAAATTAGGACAAGAATTAAGGGTAATTTTAAAACCTTTGATGATTCCAACTAGATTATTTGTTGATCAATCTAATTGTAGTAGACCTTTAGATTTAGTTTCATATTTTTGATTTAACCGATCAACTACTTACTTGGGCATGATTGATGTGATTTTCCCATTATCAATTAGGTAGTTATGAATTAATGAGTATCCAATTATTATTGAGAGATAAAAAGGAGGAGGTTTATTGTCTTTCTCTATTTTAGTTGGTTTCCCATTAAGATTTAATGCATTTTCTAAAACTAGCCTTATTTCACTAGCTTATTTTGTTGATATGCTAAGTTTGGATAGCTCTTCTTAGAATAAGACACTTTGTCCAAGGATGGAAAATGTGTCCCACATTTTGATACTTACATGGACCTTCTTCATCTTCTCTACAATGTTGTTGAAATAGCCACTAACCTTAGTTTATCCACTAGTAGGCATAGTGTTTCCTAGAGTTTGTGAATTTTGATGTATGAAGGAACCTTTAGTATTCTAAAATATATAATTTACCTAAGATTTAGGGACTATATTTGACACACCTATCATTTGGGATGTTTGAGAATTAATAGTTGGACCATTACTTATCTATTGTGCCTTCTCAACTGCTCTTTTCTTTGACCTTATGTTTGTAGTTATAGGATTTGAGTCCTTATTTAGGTACCCTTAATAGTTGACTACACATGAATCTTATTGAAGATAGTTAACCAAAGTAGATTTTGATTGAATATTCTATCCATTTCTCTCCTTCACTAGGTACCTCAACTTGAGTCATAACAATAATTTTTACCCATTGTGCCATAAAAGCTTGATTGAATGCCTCATTTGCATATGTAGATTGATCATGAGGCTGATCCCATGAAAGATGCTCTTAATAATCCTACAAAAGATTTTTTTAGATAGGTACTAGGGATTTTTAGGTAGAGGGATCATTTGTATTATGACTACTATATGGAATACTTTGAGTTTTTTGCCCTTGACCTTGAGAATTACCTTAAAAAGGTGGTTTATTGGTTTGATAGTATGGATAGGATTGATGTGGATAATAATGGCCTTGTTTAGATTTACATTGATATTATTTTATATTTCTTCTAAGCTTTTGTTTTTATTTCTTAATATCCTTCACTCTTTATGCATCATTTTATTTGCTTGACTAGTTGGGAGTAGCTTATTTATTTTTGGGCATAGGAATAGGAGTAATAGTGGGCATAGGGGATTGTATATCATTTAATAATGGAATATGGGGTCTTAAAGAGAACTTCCCATCCTATATAAGACAATTCTCATCTCTGATAAAAATTTTATAGGCATTAGGTAGTGTATCCCCTCCCATGGATTGTATCATCATCGATATATCACTATTAAAATCCTTGAGGTAATAAAGAAATTCATGATGTGTAATAAGCCTCACCAATATTGGGATTATATCCCATGTTTTCTAAAATATAGTCTTAAAATATTATATAAACTCTTTAAGGAGCCTCTTAGTGGTGGTTAGTTACTCAGTCAATGGAAAGTGATCACTCTTGTCTTTAAATCTCTTTATCAAAAGATCACCCAATTGGTCCCATGAATCAACTAAATTAGGAGTTAAAGTACCATACCAATTAATATCCTTACCCTTTAAGGATATTTACAACAAAATAGTAACCACATTATCTTGACTGATGTTATGTATATTCCATAAAGTTGTTATGTTCCTTATGTGTTCAATAGGAGTAATAGTAGAATCTCCCATGTAATAAGGAACACCCTCAATGACTACCATAGGAATGGCCTCATAGTCTACAAATGCTAGAGGGATTTGGCATTCAAGGTAAAAAAAAGAAGGTCTATTTTGGTTGTCATCTTATAAATTGGACCTAACAAGAGTCTCCTTATAGGTATATGAGTATAAAAAGACTTTTTTGGATAGGGATGTTAATTATCAAATCTTCTTGATTTAATTAAATAATAAGGTAACTATAAAATATCAAAAAGAATGCCTTTATTAGAATATATTATGTTTATCTTAGGCATTAAATTGGTTCACTAATCTGTAACCAAGAGCCAATAATTATTTAAGTCACTAGATACTGCATAAAGGAGGCTATTACAACTTCAAATTTGTCAAGACCAACATCAATCTTAGACAACTTCTTAGATTAGAAATCCCACTAGGTGTACCAAAACTATTATCACCAAAATTTTCACCATAGAGAAGGTTTATCAATCGTTCTCAATTTGGGATAACATGAAATCACCTCTAGGTATGGGTAACCTACTTGAAGAGGTGAATCTCTAGATTATCAACTAGCTCCCATATACACACCTAAATTTGATCACTAACCAATTTTCTTGAGAGGAAAAGGGGTATAATAGAGATGAAACAAAATTAAAAGTATGGAGTTGATGCACAAAATTTGAATCCACTACTTTCTTGCACTTACACTATGGAAAACAACTACAAAACTAATTCTACAGTCAATGCCAACCCTTCTAACAATAGTGATTCAATATGAAGGTAGAATGAAATGTAATATTAAAGGTTAAATCTTATCCTCAAGCCTAATAATAGTCACTAATAATATTTCTCACACTTAAAACCATAAAAATATACTAGATGCACATCATATGACTTGTTAGAAGGTAAATTACTCACATAAAGGCATAAAGGAGATGGATGAATGCAAGGAAACAAATTATCACTTATGATTCAACAATAAAACCATATAAGACACTAAATTAAATATTTGAAGAAACCAAAATTAGTTTGAATTATTATTCTAGAGGTAAAACAAGTATCAAATTTAGTAGGGCTTCACCATACCAATTTGTGGATGTCTACAATGCCAAAATAAGCCAAATATATAGAATGAGGAGGAAAGGAAGAGGTTGGATGTATAAGTAATACATGATGACTATTAGTTAGTCTATCAATTAGTTATGTTCAATAAATGAGGTAAGAAACTACCTAATGATCTCCCTTGAGCATGTGTCCTTCTTATAGGAATTATTCTTACACAAGTTGGAAAAGAGACTCTTTACCTTATTCAAGACTCATCATGTTTAACATTTTCTTTAGGTACTTTCTGTTTATTAACACCTTGATCTGATCCTTTAATGCTCCTTTTTACACCTTACCATGTTCACTTCTTCATCATGAAGAATCTTCTTTCATTGGTTATACAAGCCTATTTAACATCTAGGCCTAGTTGATTGACACCCACTATTTAGATGGCCATGAATTCTTCAAATGGACTTACTAAAGGAATGAGGGAAATGTTTATAACTCTCTACTACATCTTAGTCTATGTTTTATACTTCAAAATAACTCAAACCTTATTTTTTTTGACCTTCTAGGTGACCATGTCACTCTCCTACTTACACATTCAAAATTGCCTTTTTGATACAAACCTATAAGAGTGATTTCATGGGAAACTAAGAGTATTTTCAGGCTTGAATTTTTTTTAAAATCTCAATACACCTTCCCTAATTATTTCCATTTGTTCACCTATCTCTGTACCTTAAGTTCACTTTAAAAACCTGTAAAAAAGTGCATTTATTACATCTGTACATGTGGAAATACAATAAATTTGTATGTTTAAAACCCTCTCAGAGTTTACAATGATGTTTATTTTTTTCCAAGATCAATTCAATGAATATGGATGCATTTCTCTCACATTCTTCTCTATTAGGCTCTTATTAGGATTTTAAGAGGATTTATACATGCTTAGGTTCTTAACAATAGTTCATATAGGATATCCCCTAAACATCTAAACCAATTTCACTAAATTTAAGTGAAAAATGGTCCCTAAATTTCCTTATGATCTAATGGTAACATGTATCTTCTCTTTATAGTTCCAATCAAGCCTTTAAGGCTCTCAGGTGGCTAGTAAGCAATTTGTGCATCTTGAAAAGGGTTTTAGGACGAAATGTCCTATTTTAAGTCTTCCTATAAAAAAAATACTTAATCTAAACATAAAACCCTCCTCAAAACATTATTATGCTGGTATTAGTCTTTCTTCAATCCCTGTTAATCCTCTAGACTAGGTCTCCAATGGGTAGGGTTTAAGAAGGGTAATAGGCCAAAAGACATAATGACTATGTTTATTGCATTTTGACACAAATGGAGACCTTCTCAAAAATTTATAAACTATGTTAGTATGAAAATAACTCCTTATAAACCTTATATAATCTTTTTTTCCATGATAAATCTATTTGACTCCTCTTTCCACACTATGAACAATTAGCAAAAAAGACATGAAGACATTGTTGTAGGTGTCTATTTGGATTTTGGGGTTCTTGTAGATGACCATGGTCACTTGAATAGTTATATTTAATTTCTCCAACTTCTCATTAATGTATTGAGGACCATTTTAATACATTTGAGGGAATAAACCTCTCACTCTACTCAAAATCTCATTTCCCATGTTTACAATTGCATTGGCCTAGAGACTCATTTAAGTTTGTGTCTATGTATTTTGTATTTTCTTATTTACCAAGACCAAATAGATTTTCATGAGGTTTTATGGGTCTAATTTTAATTTTATAAATTTTAATTTTAATTTTTAAAAATATTTTGATGACACCATGATCATCATTCCCTTCATTCACACCCTTTAGTCTTGGATGTAGACCTACAAGTCTACAAACCTGTGGATCTACATTTAGATTCATTTGACCACCTAGAGTTCATTATGATTATACATATGTCTATTTAAATTATATCCTTTGGGATTTTACATCCTTGTTTTGATTTTTTCTATCCTCCATATGCATAAGACCTTAAGGAGGTCATGATAGGCTTGTTGAACTTGTGACTGTGCTTCAAAATGTTTGTTGTTTCTTCATTAGTATTATCTCCTCTATCCATTTTAGACTTATATCCTCATTTATCCCTAATTAAATTATTTATTTTGGAAACACTAATTCTTATTGCAAGTTAATGCATAATTTTGACTTTAGTGAGTGCATCCATTCAGCTTATAGATAAGCTCATTATTACTTATCCATGGAGTTCTTAGGTAAAAAAAAAAGTATTTAAAAGGGTATGTATAAAGGAATATTACATAAAAAAACTAATCATAATCTTTCATTGATCTCTAATGACTTAATTTGCATTAAATCTATGTTTTATCAACATATCACTTCCTTTGAGGGATAGAGCAAACCCATGTACACCTGCATTAGATGGAAAAATATTTAATGATGGGTGGAGAGGGTATTTCTTACCCTAAATAGACCTAAAAAATGTTCACAGCCTTCATTGATCTCTAGAAAAGAATTTTCACTTTAATAACTGAGGCCATGGGGTTTAATAAAGGTTTTTGACTACTTAACTTGTTAGTGATGGTTCATACATCTTAGCCACTAAAACCCTAAAATATCTTCATGAATTTGAATCCCATAAGGGTTATATCATATGCATAGGATCATTTAGCCTAACTCATTTATATGTTCATGAACCAAGCAAAATATTCTAACCTTCTCAATCTTGTGAAGATCTTAAATGAGCTTATGACTAGTTTCTTACATTTTACAGACCTAAAAAACTACCTAATGGATGGATTTAGTTATCTAAACTTCAAATAAGGTTTTATAAGTGCCAAAACCAAGATGTTATGTTTTTTCTTATCTTGATTGTTTGACTATAGCATTATAATTTGTTCTTTACTATTTTACTAACTTTTAAACCTATTTCTATACACATTATAACATTAGAAAATCATTACCTTACCTTCCAATTTATCTTATATGTGTACCCTACTAAACTAACCTTTAGGATTAAATTTAATACATTCTTAGTGTAGACACCTAAAACTGACCACCACTAGCCTTCAACCAGACTTTAGACTGATTTCCACCAACCATTACAAATTAAACCTATGAATCACTAAAAATCCCAAATTTTCTTGTGAATCATTCATCAACATTCAAAATATCTTTTAGGAATCCCTAATTTGGGTATCTTACCTATGCAAGCATCCCTAATCATCATGTGGCATCACAATAATCAATTTGGCCTATGGACCTATTAAGTGGGACACATGAACTTAAATAAAATATTGAAAGAGATAAATGGATAATTATAACTAATTAACAAGATAAACCAAATTAAATTCCTATTTTAATTATCCATGTGCAATTAATGAATAAATAAAAAAGGAAATTCAAAAATATGAAATATCATAGTTTTTCATGATTACCTTTGTGAGATGTCAAGACTTTTAGAAATATCCTAAAATATATAATTTTGGAGACCCATGCCTATTCATTTTAAATAATTATTACTTGAAAACTATAAAATCTTATTGGGTTACATTTGAATCACCTAGGTTAGGTTTGAACCCATTCCAAATCTTAATTCCACCTTGACTCACCTTGGGTTGGGGTTAATTCCTAAGCCTATAAATACAAGCCACTTCCTATTAAATTTTAAAATTGGATATTTTAGAGTTATAATGTAGGTTTTGTTTCATGATATTCATATCAATAATGTTATAATTCTAAAATATTGAGCCAAGCCACATGAAGCCAACACAAGCCACAATGGTGCCAAGGAGAGAGGGAGCTACACAAACTCCATTGAAAAAACATATTTGAGCACAAACTGAGTAATCCACTCAATAATGAATTTATATCTCCAAAGGAAGGTAAATGATCTTGTGTCTTTTGCATTTTAGTTATGTTCTCAATTGTCTTTTATTCATTAAGCTCACCCCTAAGATCTAGGCTTGTAAGTGTTAGTATTAGTGTGTTTTCATTGAGTATTGTTTATTTGTTCTAACACTCTACTAACCTACCATATTGGATTATTATTATAAAAAATTACACAACTAATGGGACCTAAATCATCTCACATGTCAAGGAAATGAAAGTGAATCTCTTAAATTTTGAAATGACCATCTTAAAAACTAGATTTTTTACTTTTTTTGTATTCTATTTTTTTGTCATAGTTTACATAATAATGGATGTCAATTTACCTTAATTGAAATTGATCCTATACTAACTATAATTAGTCCATGTGTAGGGTATAACATGGTAGAAAAACTTAGGTTTTTTAGTTTTCTTGAAAGTTTCAGGTTGATATTCTTGGTTTTAGAACTTGTAAAGTCTCTTTCTAATCATTTTGTTACAAGTTTTTTGGAATTTTTATGCTTATTTGGTCTAAAAAACAATTTTCAAATTATTTTTCCTTACCTATAATTTTACAGGTAACTAGTATCATTTTTTATCAACCAACATTAGTTGTGTTACAACCAGCATTGGTTCTCTTCTAATTGGCATTGGTCATTGCGGACCGATGCTAATTTTTGTGTCAAAATTATAGAGAAACCAGAGATCTTGTTTCCAAATATTATTTTCTCACTCATGAAAGTGATTCAAGGTAGGCCAAAACCTCTAAAATTTTTAGGACCAAAGTGGGAGAAAGACAAAAATTTGTAAAGTACTAAGTCTTGAACATTTCATTTTGGTGCCTAAGGAATTTAGTTATATCTTGAACATTTCATTTTAGTGCTTAAAAGGAATCTAGGTATTTATGATTAGTTTTATTGTGAAAGTTTTACAAATTTTAAATTAAGGCCAAGGGTCTAAAATTTTCACAAACACTTCCATTTAGTGCATTAAAGTAAATAATTATTTGTTTTATACTAGATCTCTATACTTGTTTATTTTTTGCAAAATGAAGAATGTGTTTATGCTCTCCCCCTTCCCCTTTAGGGAATTCAGGGGACCAAAATCACTTCTTATTTACAATTTGTGCCTTATCTAAGGCATGAAAATAACATTGATAAGGATCTCCCCAAAACCCATATGGTTTGGGTAATCTAAACACAGCCTTTAAAGTCTTTTCACTTAGTCATTTATTTTATGCAACTTGGCTTGTGAGTGGGAATTCATAGCCTCCTCATGATTTATTTATGGAAGCTTTGACCTAGGAATTCATCTCTTGGAATTGTTTCAACCTCACTCCATGATGGGGTATATAAATCATGGCACATATACTATGATTTCTAGGGGGTTAAGTGATTAACCTCTCTAATCATAATGAAATCCAAGTCATGTCTAGCTAATAAGGGGATTCCACTAAGAATCACATGGATGGAATAATTATGGAAAGGAATATACCCTTGAATATTAAGTTAGTTGGTATGAAATCAATTGATATGAGGCATCTCTAGTGTTAACCACACTTTGGACCATCTATATGTTCAAAAATTTAGTTTTAAAACAAATCCACTTGCTACAGACATATTATTGATGCAGGACTAGTACCCTAAAGTTCCATGTCATCATAAAATATTTTGGGAGAAGGGGGTGTAAAACCCCTACTAATTCATGCACTTTTATTTTTGGATTAACACTTAAAATCCTCCCAAGAGCATGTATATAGATGGAATTCAATGATATGATGTAACCTCATCAGTTTTAAGGCTTTTAATGTTACTCTTGGTTGTCTTTTATCATTATTCCTTTACTTGCTTAGTCTGTGAGTTTAAAACCATTTATTTTTTATGCCACATCAAAATGAGTTTTTTATCCCCATCACTCCATTTATTGAGTAGGTGTTATACCATCCATTTGACACCATACTTTTGCCTTAGTCATTTTGACAAATCTTTGTTTATATTTCACTTGATTGGAAAGGGTAATATCATGTTGCCCAATCCATTTCAAGTTTTGTGCCTTAGATTCTTGAAACAAAACATTGATCATACCTTTAGAGCATGATAACATAATTACACTACTTGATTCATTTCATATACTTATTTATCTTATGTCCAACTTCCTAAATTTGAAACTAATCCACATGTGCCTTTTGGGTCTTCATCTAGTGTCATTATGCTATTCACCTTTATCTAGCTTATTTATCAAAGAAAGCCTAGTTTTCCTAAGTTGAGTTTTTAATTAACCTTGACAAGTTAAAATCCAAACATTGATTAATTTTTGTTTATGCCTTGTATAATTTGGGCCTAAACACCAATATTTCTCTTTTAGGTTGTGTAACTTAGGTTAATTCTTTACCCACTTTGAAAATTATTGTTTGTGCCTTTATTTGGGAGAAACTAGTCTATCTCCAAGTGCATTTTTGTTTCATGCCTTATGCCAATTTAGTCAAAGTTCATATCTAAATTCAAGTATCTAGTCTATGCCAATGTGTTTAATATTTGTTATATTAGATCATACCCCTTTGTTTGAGCCTAGATTTTGAGGTCGCATTTGGCTAAAAGACCTAGCAACATTTATTTTCCTAGCTTAGACTTGTTTGGAACACTTTAAAACCTAGAGTTTGGCATTCAATTTTAGTTCATCCACTTGATATTTTTGTGTGTGAGACATTTAACATTATACATTTTATGTTAGGTTATTTTATACCAATTTTTTGCATAAACCCTTTTTGGAGATATAGCTCCATCCTTTTAACCAAGTTAGATTGAGTTTGGACCTTTTGTCTTTTTAGACATTATTTTTCAAAGTTTGTATAACTCTAACCCCTCTTATCAAAAAGAATTCACCATTGATTTGAACATGTCTCACTATACTCATAGTGGCATCATGTACAATCTAGGGTATATTAATGTGATCACATAAGAAGACTTTGTTCAAGACCCCTATGGAGATGATGTCATTTGTGAGATGAATCCTTATCCACATTAAAAAACTCAAATGAGGGAACAAATCCAAGATCTTTTGGCCTATTATTTGGTCAACATGCCTCCATAATTAGATTAAGACCAAGATTAAATGTCATAATACCTATTTAGTGTACCTTTAATTACAAAACAAGTCCAATAACAATTGTACTAAGTCATAATGTCATTGTCCTATGACCCTTATTTTTTAATAGTCACTTTCTTGTGAACAAGGATGGAATCTTAATCATATCCATAGAGGTAGGGGTCAAGTTTCAAGTAAAATTTCCCCATTAAAATTTTATAAGTTTAGTAAGAGTGCTTTATAACATGCCTTATAATCAAAACATTAAACATGCCTCTTCTAACAATCCTCAAGCTTTAGTGATAATACCATAGCAATACCCTCATATCCTTGTCACAAGAAAATTCCTTATGGATTACCACTTCATATAGATGTAGACAACATATTAGACCTATTTAAACTTAACACACAATTTTAATAACATGACCATGTCAAGTGCTCCTCTTATTGAATTAACTCCTTCAACGGGAGTCTTAATTAAATTTATAGGCCAATAAAATCAAGGTATAGACCCATTTGTGTGAATAAATTTAGTTGGAGACATGTTCAATTACCCAACTAACAAAGAACTATTTATTTCTTCTACACATAATTGTGAGCCAAACGTAATTGATAATGTGCAAGTAATGTCCAATCTAGACCAAAGTGGTTAAACACATAAACAACTAGTACACAATAAAATATTCCTTTAGTTAACACTGTGAGTGGTTCATAAATGTAGGGGGTATGAAATTATACTTCCTAACTACAAACAACTACCTCTAATCCTCAATTAATGGCTTCTTCTAGAATGCTACCATGAGGATTAAGTAGTTAAGCAACAACTAGTGTTGTACCTCAATAAAACATGATGAGTATTACCCCACCACAATAAGTGATGACTAATTTTCCATAATAAAAGGTACACCAACATACCCATGCAGTAGATGCAAAATATTTTTCCACCTCAATAGGGGGCAACTTATGTTCCACCTCACTAGGTAGGAATAAACATACCTCTTCAATCATAGACCAACATACCATTATAATCACAAACAATGTCTAATCAACAATGTATAAGTATTTGTAAATGATAAATGTCGAACCTTAAACATGTATCTACTTCCCAAAAAGGATACGTGTAACCAAGAGGTTCTAATGTTCCACAAGTACTGATTAGGTAACAATTACCTTTTATTTCTAATGTGCCACAAACTCAATGATAGGGCCTTGGTTCACAATTTCCACTTAATCAAAAAGGTTTGACTAGTTGGTAGCAATTCCCTAATCAAACTCAAAAGGCATTGTATTTCATTCCCAATCATATGCATCCATCTTAGCCATAATTTCCCTAAAACTAGGCCCATATACCAAATTACAACCAGAATATTACACCATAATGCATGTAATTACAATAATCACATCCTAATCCATGAATGCATATTCCTAGTCAATTCCTTAGCCAAACCAACCTTCCACATCAAACCATGCCTCCCCTATAACCTAGTCAAAGTAATCCGCTTTTGACTACCCAACATCCACCTTAGACCAAAGTTCCCTCCAATTTCCTATCCCAAGAATTGCAATAAATGAAGGATGCAATTGCCACTATCCAAGTTGGGAAACAAACCAAAAATTTTAAGTTGGATGACATGTGTTCTTACCCTTTCAACATGAATTATTTGTAAATACCATTATCTCCAAGGTATAAACCATCAAATTTTAGAAAATACAAGGGGAAAGGAGATCCTAAGGCCCACTTAACCAAATTCATTATTTCTTTTCAGTGAGTGGCCTATAATAATATATACAACCTACTATTATTCCCAAGGATTCTAGTAAGACAAGCTTTGGAGTGGTTTCTAAAATTTCCCAAGAATTTAGTTTTTGATTTTGGTGATCTTTTACACAAGTTTGTACAACACTTCTCCTAAAATATTGAGCTTGAGATTTCATTCATAGATTTGACACAAGATAAATAGAAGGCCAATGAAATCTTTACAAGTTATCTACAATGATGGATGAAACTTTCCAGCATGTTCACCCATATTTTACTAAAAAGGTAACTAGCCACTATGTTTACCAAGAATTTACACAGTGAGATATCTTACCATCTAGAACTATAGTGTGCACACACTTTTAAGGAAATCATTGAAAAAGGTTTGTTGATAGAAAGAGACCTTATTAATAAATGGATCATTAAGATAATTTCATCAAATTAGAATCAAAACCAAAACCAAAATAATGGACAAAACCAATTCTAAGCACAAGCATTGTAACTAGCACATTCCAATAATTATGAAAAGTCCAAGCCATTCAATCACAACAAGAATTTTGTTGGAAATGAAATAATTGAGTTACAACATGTATAAATGGTGAAAACACTATCTACTCAATGTACACTGCATATGCAAATTACTCCTAACCAATAACTTTTTCAATAACTCTAGCAAGTGCATTAGCCAAGACTAATATAATAAATGCAACAAACTTTGCCTTTAAAAACCCCTCCTCCAAGGAGAACTATGCCTACTCATCGCATCTTTAATGACCTTGGAAAACCCATTTAATCCATATTTTTCAATCTTGCCACTACTAATATGATTATTTGGCCTATTCCAAAACACTATCATGAAGGCATTCCTTATATAGATTAATATTGATAAAATGAATTCTATGTGTATCATCAAGTTAATGGATATAATTTACATCATTGTGTGTAAATTAAACATTTGATTGAGAATATGTCTGAAAATGGAGAGATATCATTGGATAATAGAGCTTCCATATCCAATCAAAACCTTAGTATATATCAAAACCCCTTTCTACAACATAACAATCATTAAAAATAGTAATAACAAAGGCCAAAATAACAATAACAATAGTATTAATAGTTAAGATAGAACCAATGAAATTAGCAATAGAAAAAACAACATCCACCAAATAGATGGAACCAAGGCTAGAATGATGCCAACAACCAACAAACCTACCATGTAGTTACACATGACTAGAATAAAATTGTAGGCCATATTGCATAAGGTTGCATTTCCACCATTCCATCAATTCAAAACCAAATACCAAGCCATCAAGACCGTTTCTAATCAATTCCACTCAACTAACCCATGTGGGTGATCCTTCCTTGACCTAGGACTACATACAAGCATACCAATAAGTAGGGATTCCTATTTTTAGAACTAATATCAATAACTCATTGTCAGCTCATGACCATGCATAAGTGTATCGATAGATGAGACTTATCCTATTTGGTCCCCCACTACCATCATTTATTATTAACAATAGTCTTATATTTAATCCTAATTGTGCAATCAAAACTTGATGATCAAAGATTACTATACCAAGCCCATATCCATCTACCACTTTACCCATCCAATCCAATATTTTGGTTAGGAACAAGCCATTTACTACTATACAAGAAAAAATGTTTGATATTGTGGAATAATTACAAAAGACACCTACACAAATTTCCATTTTGGATTTATTATGTACATCCACCATCCATAATAATATCTTGATAGAGTTCATTTTCCAATTATAAGTTCCTAATGACATACCTCCAGACAAATTTCAAGCTTTGGTTGGACATCTAGACCTAGGCTTGAACTTTGAACAAAGTGATATGTCATCCCTTGGCCCTCTGCATAACAATCCATTGTACATAAAATTTGTCATAATACAACTCAAAGTGAAACATGTCCTCATAAACAATGGATAGAGTCTAAGTATTGTGTCTCTAAAGCTCATCAAGATTATTAGATACACCATAGTTTATCTCCAACTATAAATTATTAAAATCAAGGCTTATGACAATGAAGAAAAGGAATCATAAGGCACCATCAACTTGTTAGTTATCATTGGGCCCTTGACCCATGATACACTATGCCATGTGTTAGGCCTTAAATTATCATATAATATGGTTTTGGTTTGACTTTGGATACATTAAATTTATGTAATCCCTTTAACATTGCACCAGTGTATCAAGTTCTCCCATTTAGGTATGGAGGTCTCTATCCATGGAGATTTATATCCATACAAACATGACAAGCATTTAGAGGATGAGTACCAAAATTATAAACCATATTAAATAGAATCTAATTTTTAAGGATGAGGGGAAAGAAATAATTGTTGATTCACCAAAGTCTAATTGTATTGACCTAGATACCCTTGATTCACTTTCCCGCATGTTACTTCCTAAATTTCTAATCATTATACTATCTTCACTAATGGCCCAGGAGAATATTTGACCCATAATATATTCCATATTTTTCATCTTCCACATAACCCCAAATCCTATAGAAGACATAAATCCAAACCACCTTCCATGGAATGGAAAAGAAAGGGCAAAGGCAAATTACATAGTCTAACACCTATCATTTTCATATCAGCCATTAGCCAATAACAGGACCCACTTGTAGATGACGAATCTTGGCTATATAATGATAACTTGGTTGACTATTACCTAAATTCCAAATATCATATTTCAAAAAAAATCATGGAGAAGCATGCATATGAAGGAGGAGGCCTTAGGCTGAATCAATAAGGTCCACTTGATCTAATTTCTTCCACTAGGGTACAAAGGAACCTATGGTCTTGGATTTAAATAACTTAGGGGTGACCCCATATACCTTATTCATGTTATAATTCCAATTACTAGTGATAGCAATGTTGATAATAAAATAGAGTCTGATCATATTCTTTTTGATGACCTAGTCAACACCAATTTATTTGATACCAATGTCATTTATACCCTTAGACCAGTTATTCACCACAATCCACTTCCTTTATATTATCCTCAACTTATAGACTGGAACCAAAAATAATCAATAGTGTCAATTGATGATTTTTAGAATGATGTGGCCTTATACAATTTTCTAGGCCTAAGCGATAATGTTCTATTGGGAGACCATAAACAAGGGTTGTCAATCAAGTTGGATCCTAAAGCCTATTTTGGAGAATGGGTGAATACCCTTAGCTATAAATAATTAAATAAAACATTGAGGTCCCAAATTTAACTCCTCTTTGAGGAGCTTTTGGACCATGGAAATAGTAAAGAGAAAGGCTAGTCTAGTGGTTAAAACTTGTTTCAAATTCCATTAGATGGGGGTGTTAAATATTCCTCAAACATAGCTCAAGAGACCACCAATGATGAACTTACCTATATATATTAGTTTAGTTTTGAAGAATAGTAGCCTTTTGATCAAATCATTTAGGATTTTCTAACCATGTTTCTCACATGGCCATCCTTATCATTGTGGGATTAGAACTATCATGCCTAGTAAAAATTGAAGAGCTAGTCCTAACATAGGACTCTAACATTGCAAGCCAATTCAAATCTTTTTTGACCGTTTTAAAATATTATTCAACACTTATTATGGAGGATAATACAAAAGTTAACATCAAGACTCCAAATGACCCGAAATGGATCAAATTAGGTGCATCCCTCACTAAGGAGGAACATGAAGTATTTACATCCCTTTTGAGGGAATTTGTTGATATATTTTCTTGGGCCTACTTTGACATGCTAGGTTTGGACCCTACCTTGGTTATACACCACCTTGTGGTACATCTTAATGCCAAACTTGTAAAATAAAACTTATTTAAGATTCATCCTCACATTTTTGTATTAGTAAAGAAAAAGTTGGAAAAACTCTTGGAAGTAGGATGTATTTGACCAATTGACTACTTAGAGTGGATCTCAAATGTTGTACCAATCAACAAGAGGCTAGAAGGAATTAGGATCTACATTGATTTTAGAGATATAAACAAGACCTACCCAAAGGATGACTTTATTTTGTTGAACATTGACATGATAGTTGACTCCATAGTTGGTTATGAAATTCTTTCATTGATGGATAGATTTTTAGGATAGAACTAGATCTATATTGCACCAAAATACCAACATAAAACAATGTTCACCACCCCATGGGAAACATTAAGTTATCAATTTATGCCATTTTGTCTCAAAAATATTGGGACCACATACCAAAGAGACATGATCATCAAATTTCATGATATGATGGATGACATTGTTGAAGATTACATAAATGACATCCCAGGTAAATCAAAGACTAGGGCCAATCATCCAATAACACTACAAAGGATATTTGAAAAACTGCATGAATACAAAGTAAGGCTCAATTATAAGAAGTGTTTTTTGGAGTTACTTAAAGAAAAAAATTGTCTTAATTGTGTCTCTCCAAGACATTGAAGTCGATCTAGCAAAAGTATAATCCATAACTCAAATGCCATCACCTATCAATTTGAAGCAACTCCATAGTTTACAAGGTAATATCTAGTCTATCAGATGCTTCATATCATAGTTGGTATATAAATACCACCCATTTACACATCTATTGAAGAAAGGAGTCACATTTCATTGGGATGACAAATTCCAAAAAAAAATTCAACATTTGAAGGACTATCTTACCAATCCACCTTTTTTATTTCCTCCCATGCCAAGAAAGCCATTCTTACTATACCTATCAAACATAGACAAAGCCTTGGGGGCACTTCTAGCTCAACATGATAACGAAAAGGAGTATGCTATGTACTATCTAATTCATATACTAATCATGTATGAGCATAATTATACATCCATTGAAAAAGCCTACTTGGTTATGGTCTTCACAACTCATAAACTACAACATTACATGTTAAACAATAAAACCATGGTTATTTCAAAATTAGATCCACTTAAGTATCTAATATCTAAAATATCTTTACCAATCCACATGTCCAAATGGATCATGCTTCTGAATGAGTTCAATATAGAATACATCAATTAGAAATCCATCTAGGGATAGGTCCTTATAGATCAACTTGTTGAAGCACCCCTTTTGGATACAAAACCACTAACATTCCAATTCCCAAACAAATCCATTATTGCCATCATTATAACACCTCTTGAGGAGTAGTACTGTAAGCTATATTTTGAGGGATCATTCACAACACATAGATTTGGGGCAAGCCTTTTATTCATTACACCATAGGGGGATCTAATCCATAAATCATTTTAGATCAACTTTCCTTGTACTAATAACATGACTGAATATGAAGCAATCATTTTACAACTTTGATAGGTATTAAAATGGAACATGAAACATTTAAAGGTTTATGGTGATTCTCAATTAATCATCAATCAAGTTACAAATCATTTTTACACAAATGGTGACAAGCTAGTACCATACAATGCCATGGCCAACACTTTCAAACAATAGATTGCCAATGTCTAGTTTAAACATATACCAAGGGCTAGTAACCAAACAATAGGTGCCATGGCCACTATTAGATCAGTGATTCATCATTTAAATATGGTAAAATAATACTAGTTCCTCATTGAAAGTATACTAGTGCCAGCTCATAAACCTTCAACCATCACAATAATCTATGATATTGTTGGTCCTAGATCTATATGGTATTCTAATCTTTATGCCTATCTTCGTGACCAAATAATTCCACTAAACCTATCCCACAAATAATCCAAGGCCTTTATCTACCATGTTACACATTATACTTTACTTAGACCAACCTTTTACCACCATATTTTTTATGGAGCTCTACTTCATTTTTTTACTTTGGAAAAATCTACATTAGCATTACAGGAAGTTAGCAAAGGAGTATGTGGAGCACACACAAGCTAGGACTTCCTATCTAAAAACCCTCTTACATATTGGGTATTATTGGCTAATAATGGATGCAAATTTCATTGTGTATGTTAAAAAGTATGACAAATGTCAAAAACATCCCAATCTGATTCATGCCCTAGTCAAACTCTAAAACCAATGCTTACACCATGGTTGTTTGCTACATGGGGCCTCTATCTCATTGGGAATATAAACCCCACCTCATTTGATGACCATTAACATATCCTTACCACCACTAAATATTTCACTAAGTGGGTTGAAGTTATACCCCTCACTTATGTAAATGGAAAGCAAATTTCCAAATTCATCTTTAACCATCTCATTTTTTGCTATGGTATCACCTCTAATATTATATCTGATAATGGTTGATCATTCAAAAATAAGGATGTCAAATTGTTAGGTGTCAAATATAAAATTACTTAATAATTTTCCATAGTGGATTACCCAAAAGGTAATTGCCAAGCTAAAGCATCTAAAAAAACTATTATCAACATCCTTAAGAACATCTTCAATGATGATGGCCAAAATTGGCACCTCCAAATATTCTATGCCCTCTAGACATACACACCAATCATCATACTCCAATAAGAGTCACTCCATATTCACATGTTTATGGTACTAAATCCATTCTTCCCATTGATGTCAAGTTACCTTCTGTGTGCATCTATTTGAATCATGTTTTGGATAATAAAGACTATTGAGTAGCTCACCTACAAGAGTTAGAGTTTCTTGATGAGAAACACATGGCCATAGTTAACAACCTGCAAGCATATCAGAATAGACTTTGTGACCACTATAATTGGTTCATCAAACATAGAGAATTTGAGCTTGGTGATTTTTTACTTAAATAAAACCAATAGAACACCAAGGCTGAGAAGAAACATAAGGGAAAGTTTAAACCCAACTGAATAGGCCCATTCATAATTATTGTAAACTATGGTGTTGGAGCATACATGCTCACTACACTAGATGGGGACACACTTGATGATCTGATGAACATTATACACCTCAAATATTACTTTGTTTGAGATACTTAGTGTATCATCTATGAGGCCCATTTCTATTGTACCATAATATTGACATTCTTGCTTTTACTAGACCATTCTACCATATACCATTATACCATGCCTTTTATATCAAATGAGTTATCTTTACCCTCCCTACCTAGCCCTTTGACCTTGATTTCATTCCATTGGTTCCATGGCCACTTTCAACATGAAAAATTAGATCAAGTTTTAGTAGTTCTTTCAGCATTCTAGATAGAATTCATATTTTAGAATAGTATGGTAGTGGTTTGATAGTTTTATCCTTCATTTTTTTTTTTTTTCTATACCATGTGGGCTTAATTATAACTACCTTTGGGAAAACTAGTGTCTCACCATCATGCTACTAATTATAACCACCTATGGACAAATTAATATCATTAACTTATGTCATTGTTTCCCAATTATAAATTCCTATGAGAAAATTGGGAATAACACATATTTATCATGCCTTGAAGTAACACCTTGCCATTCCTATGTTATACTGTGTCATTTTCCAACTTTGCCTATTTTTTCCCCTATTTATGATGATAGGAATCTAAGAAGGGAGGTTAGTAACATGTTAGTTCCAATAATAAAAACTTCAATAAACACACTAACACTTACACTCCAAGCCTAGATCTTAGGGGTGAGCTTAGTTAATAAAATACAAATGAAATCATAACTAAAATGTGAAATACAATGAAACCTATTGAATTTTAATTTGTTTTGGTGCAAATTTATCGTGCACAAATTAATTCAACTATTTGGAAGAGTAGTGTTATAATGCCAAAATCTTAATTCAAGCCACAACACAGGCCATGGTTCCAAGGAGAGAAGGAGCTACACACCTCCATTTACCAAAAAATATTTGATACACAAACTGAGTAAGCCACTCAACAATGCATTTGGATCTCCCAAGAAAGGTAAAAGATTCATTGTCTTTCATATTTTAGATGTGTTTTCATTTGTATTTTGTTAACTAAGCTAACCCTTAAGATCTAGGCTTAGAGTGTAAGTGTTAGTGTGTTTATTGAAGTTTTTATTACTTGAACTAACATGTTACTAATCTCCCTTCTTACATTCCTTTGATGGGGAACCTATAATTCATCCATTTCCATTGAAGTCATAGGCATACAAGACCTTTTCATTCTTTGAGAATATATTATTCTACTTATATCTTTCAATGCCTTCTCAAACAAGGGCAAATTGTAGACACCTAAAATTAGCCACCATTAGCCTTCGACCAAACTTAAGACTAATTTCCACCAAACATTACAAATTAAGCCTAAGAATCATTAAACATCCCAAATTTTCTTGTACATCATTCATCAAATCTCAAAATTTATTTGAGGCATACCTAATTGGGGTATCCTACCATATGTAATCATAACCTCTCATGAATTCATCCTTAATCATCTTACAACATCACAATAGTCAAGTGGGCATATGAACTTAAATCAAATCTTGAAAGAGCTAAATGGCTAATCAGAATTAATTAAAAAGCTAAACCAAATTAAATGCCTAGTGTAATTATCCATGTGTTATTAATGAATAAATAAAAAAGGAAATTCAAAAATATGAAATATCCTAGATTTTCATGATTACCTTTGTGAGTTGTCAATACTTTTGGAAGTATCCTAAAATATCTCATTTTGGAGACCCATGCTTATTCATTAAAAATCATTATTCTTTTTAGATAAATACCAAGGTTGTATGGGTCCTTTTCCCTATATTAAAACTGAGAAGTTTTTTTTAAAATGACCTAACCTTTAAACATTTCAAAATGAAATTAATGTCTATTAAAAAACAAAAGCCACCGAGTGACTACACAACCACAAAAACAAAACACAAGATCTTGTCAGCATATCTTATCAAGACAACGAACATAACCATAACAAAACACAAAATAGAACCACCCACCATATCATCAAACAACACCAAGACACTTTAACTTGAATTTTCTTCCTAATTCACTTTAGGGACCAAAGCACCCATCTTATTCAACATATCTCAATACAACCTACCTTTCACTCCACCCATCGACACTACTCCATGATTGCTCTCTAATTGAATTCACATTATTGTTGAGACTGCAAGTCTAAGAACTCATGCCTTCTATGGTGGAGCTATTCTCTAGGGTTTTTCCACTAATTAGCATAGAAAAGACATAGCTTCCACCCTTTATTTGCAATGATTGGCTTCTTTCCAAAATTTTAGGTCAACAATGAGACTATGTATCTATGCCTATGGAGGATGGGATATGAATTGACCAACCACCAATGGAGGATGTTGAAGCTTATCCTATAAGTATTTTACATAACCCATCAAGGCAACAAACTGAAATTCTAGGTCCTTGAAAACATATACTAGAATAAACCCAAAACTATTACTACTTAAGAAAGGGAGCTCTTGATAAGTGCCTGCATTGAAATTATTTACACTTTACATCAAACCTTACCTATGCATTAGGGCCACATAGAAATCCAACACCCTAGAAACCAAAACCTTATCCTAGACTAAAAACAAAATATTCATTACAAACAAAGTTGTAATATAAAAATTTACTCTATTCAAATTACTTTCCATTTAAAAAACCTCCCCTAGGGTAAAGAATATGGCCTGTAATATTTCTTTCATTGGATCCCAAAATATTTTATTGATACCCATCCTAGTTGCACTGCCACTAAACACCATCTCTTGAACTATACTACCTATATGCACTACCAGGATCCCAAGGGCCAAAGTTATATTTTGATCCATCTCTACCTCTTTTTCGATAACCCTAGATCAAAAACATAATGAAAGAAAAGGTATAAACAACATAAAATGATGGGAAAGAAGCCTCCCAAGAATTTCTCCATTAATGAGGAAAATCATTCCTTATCACTCTAACTCCACTGCCACCTTCTTACCACATGAGGGAAAGCCAAGAATTAAGAGGGCCAACTTATGAATAATTAAGCCCCTAGATAAATGTTATATATTCCATCAAAATCCTTCCATGCCTCTTTATGATTATCAACAATAAGTATATCACTTTGATCAACTCCACAATTTATTAAGAAATCCAATGCAAAATTAGTTGCCCTAAAATAATGAAAACTTGCCCACTCTTTAAACCCCTCAAGACCCTTCCAGGCATTAGAAAGAATATTTTATAGGTTCCATGATGAGTCTGAGGACTTTTTCAAAGTAGAGATAATTAATTGTGAATCACCTTCCACCTAAATCTTTACAATACCACACTAAGAAGCAAGATCCAAGTCAAGCACCATGGCTTGAGCATCCACATCATTATTAGTTTTATCCTTAATTTCTTGGAAATAACCCTAATAAGGGATCCACTATAATATCTAATGATTCATCCAACCCTGGAGGCTCTAGGATTACCCCTAGAAGCCCTGTCAAAATTTAATTTGAACTAACCAGGGGGGAGGACACCACTCAGCATTCTTCTTTTGTTTTTCTATTTTTATGACTACCATTAACCCATTAATGGGAGGATTTAAAATCAACATCCATTTAGAACACATCCTCATATACCAAGATGAAAGGTTACCTTTTATGCATTTACATTGTGCCAATATTAGCTTTGAAATTGTTATTTTTATCTCTCAACAAAACCATGAGCTATTTTTCTTTCCCTTCAAAAATTCTTTGATTTCTTTCTTTAAAAATAAACCAAATTAGAATAGATAGAATAACCCTCTGAAGACCAAAAATAGCATTTTGACATCCCTAATTGTGTAAGAAGTAAAGATATTAAATAAATATGAGGGCCAAGCCTAGGACTATTCTAATTTATTGTAGAACTAAGCCTAACACCAAACTATAAAGGGGTAATCAAATAATAAATGCCCCATCGATTCTTCCATTCACTTAAACATGACACACCTGGAAGGGCTTAAATAACCAATTTTATAAAGCCAATCCTGAGTAAGAATGTGATCTTGCATAGCCAACCATGCAAAAGCATCAAATTTTTGAAGATCCTTATTACTCTAATAAAGAAACTTTTTCCCAACTCATGACTGAACTTGAAGCTTCTACTATTTGATAGCCTAACCTAGTTGTTGATGCAGTGGATTGCACCTAGGGCAGGACGCCTAGCTCCCACCCTTCCACACGCAACAATGGAAACTCCCCTCTCGCCTGTGGGACTGGTGAAGCTGGAGGGGAGAGTCTCTAGATAAGGGCTATCTCCCTCTAATGTATCTTTTAGGCCCTCATTTATCCTAATGCTAACAAACAAATGTAAAAAAGTGGGGGTGAAAAGGGAGAGAGAGATGTGTAAAATAGAACCTAAGCCTAAAAATGAAAAGGTGATACACCAAAAAAGTTGACCCACCTAGCCTGAACATACACTTTTCACCAGGAAGAAATGCCCATACACTTCATCTAACATATGAAACTCTTATGTTTTAGTGAGTCAGGGGTCTATAGAGATATAGGGAGGAAGGAACTAGAAAAGGTGTTCTGAGACACACTTTGACAGCCTATTCACATGCGCCTATATTCTTGCTGTAGACACTTCTGGCAGACCTGTAGAAAAGAGACTTCAAAATACACTGGACATGCTGTAATCGATGTATGAAAAGCATGAAATATAATGACTTAACATAAAAAAAGAACATAGACATATACTTTAAAGTGCAAGTTTAGATAGAGGTAAAAATGCTAAGTCCTGATTCAAGGTAAAATCTAGCAGAGCTCTGCCTTACAAGCCCTGATATATTTTTGGGTAGATTTTTGCCTTAATGCTGAGAGAATGGATATTTTCTAAAATGAGAAGTTTTACAATATATATATATAGATGAAGAGAACTTAGCAGAACTTGGTGTTCTTTTTGCAAGCTGGCCCATGTGTGCTCTGAGCCTTGGGAAGAGGGAGCCATTTGATTGTCAGTTCCTGCTTTGACTTTGGCATTCCACATTAATGTGAAAACATGGTCATACCTCTTTTTTGAAAACAAACTACTCTTTCCCTACAAATAGACTATGGTTTGTCCCCTCATAAATGCCAACTAGAGAAAGCAGGATGTGCCACTCATTGTTTGCACCATTTGATGACTGCCTAGTAGTCATTGTGTCAACTGTTGGAGTAACTCCTTAAGCTGACACCTTCCTTTGCCATTCAGACTATTTGTCTATTTTTGTGTATGGATATTTTTTCTCTTCCTTTATTTTCCTCTTTTGGCTCCTTCACCCCTCAGGCTATCTTCTGCTACTTCTTTGGCTCTTTGGGTTGGGAGCGCTCTGCTCTTGACATGTGCCGCAGTCCACTATGTTATAATGGGACACTTGGTAGCATCCACTTGACTGTAGAAACTCTCTAGCTACCTTAGAAATATTTGGGACTCATTTGATTCTCATAGACAGTGACACTTGGCACACTTAGCATAGCCTTTAGCAGCTTATTGGGGCCCACCACAGTGTTCTCTTGAATAATGAAGCTAAAAGAAAAAACTTGTGGAAGTTGACACGTGGTGGCTTCCACTGTGCCTTCACAAAGGACATGTGGTGGCTTCCACTGCACCTTGAAAATTATACTAGAAACCCTTGGGGCTCACTCAAATTCATGTGGATGATGACACTTGGCTCATTTTGGTCACTTTTAGAAATAAACCATGGGACCATCTACAGTTCTTATAGGACAAAAGAGAGAGACTGCAAAGGTTGACACTTGTCAGCTTCCATCGAGCCTTACAAGGGACACATGGCATGTTCCATTGCTCCTAAAAAATCATGTCAAAGCCTTCTGTGATTGCCACTTGGTACCTTCCATGCTCTCACTTTCCTGGTGTAAAATTGACATTCATGGGCTCATCACAGTTTGAAAACCAATGGCTAGTCTATCTTATTAAAGCTGATGGCTTCAAGGATGTCACCATCCTTGGAAAATTCCTTCAGCTTTCTACTTCAGCCTCTTCCTTGCAAGCTTTTTTTATGGGCTTTTTGTTTACAACTTTCTAAAATCCTTCAAACTTTTTGTCTGAAGGAATTCCTTTGGACAAAAAGTCTGAAGGATTTCTTTCTTGCCTCTGCTGACTGCCTTAGAAAATTTTTCTAAAAGAAATCATCCTTTGTGGCCTTCTTGAAAATGACCCTTTCAAAGGGTGCCTTTGTTGGCTAAGTGCCCTCTACAAGGGCACTTATCCTTTAGGTTTTTGGGATGCTCCTTTGAACTGCCTGATTGAACTAAGCCATTGAACTGACCGATTGAACCAAAAATGGTTTAATGGTTCAATGGTTCAACGTTGCATGCCATTCCTTTATTGAACCAAGCCTTTGAACCTATTGCTTGAACCAAGTGTTTAAACCATTCCTTTGAACTAATCAATTGAACAAACTACTTAAACCCAAAATGGTTTAATAGTTTAACATTATGCACCATTTTATTATTAAACCAAGCCTTTGAACCATTCACTTGAACCAAGGCGTTGGACCAATCCATTAAACTGGTTCAATGGTTTAAACAATTATTGAACTAAGGCATCAAACTGTTTGATTGAACCTATAGATGAAATTTGTGTTAAACTTTGCCGATGAACTTGTTCATTGAACCAAGGCTTTGAACCAAAGTGATGAACTGACGCATTGAACCAAGGCATTAAACCAAAGCATTGAATTAGTTTAATGGTTCAACAGTTCAAAGCTACTAACTCTTTGAAAGATCATGTTATTAAACCACTTTGAGCTCACTCTCCTTATGAATTTCTAAACAAGAGTCTAAAGAAGCTTTGTAAAACCTTGCACTCTTTGATTGGTTCTTCATCTGCCAAAAGATTACACCTACAGAGTTTGTAGAAATTATGTAGAGTCTGTAGAAATTGCAAGACTCATGAAAAATCAAAAGTACTAGCTCAGAACAGCATAAAAAAGAAGGGGGACCAATTTTTTGGCCTATTGGGCAAAAAATGGTCAAAAAATTGGTGACTCCCAGGGGAAGTATGCCTACTATGCTTAGAGACCAGTTGCCTTGTAGTCCATTGGGCACAGAGTTAGAATGCAGCTTTGAAGAAAGGTTAGAAATAGCCCCAAAGATCCAAGAATCAAACATGAATCTTTTTACCCTAGACACAAGGGAAAGCACACACAAGACTAAAAACACTACTTGTGCAAACTGCACTTAGGGAAAGCAGGAAAAGAAATTGAAAGCAAACTACTATATACAACTAACCAAGTATATTTTCTTCCCTCCTAGATCAAAAGGAAAACTTTTTAAGTCCCCTTCCTAGCAAGAAGACTTATGGTGCCAGACAAGTGGCTGAATGAAGTGGAGACTTGGTGACCTGCTCCTCTTGCCTGCCACCTAGATTGGCTTGTATTCGAGTGAATCAGATTCAAACATGCTTCCAACATACATGTATTCTTCTTATTCCTAGAAGCTTGTTGAATGATGGTCCTTCATGATAGTGCATTTCACCAAGAAATCTATGGCTATTGGCTCATCACCATAAGCCCTTTGTTGTGCATGATCCCTTTGTAATACATAATGATCTAATTAATCTTCTGCCTCACTAAAAAATGTGTCAAACTCATCCTTTCCTCCCTCTTGGCCTTCTTGAAGAAGGGTGACTATTGTGATGTCTAAAATGGAATCACAAAATGATTGCTCATCCCACAGAACATTGCCTCTTTATTTAAAAAACTCTTCTTCAAGGCTTTCCTCAAGGGAGACCAGCCTCTCCTTTTCCTCCTCAAAGATCAAGATCTCTAGATGTTCAAAGTTATCCTCCTGATCCTCGTCGAACTTAGGCTCCTCAGCATAGTCATCCTCCTCATCAAATCAATAGGGAAGTTCATCAAACAAAGGAGGAGGGAGCTCACCATGCTTATGTTCCTCCTCATATTGCTAGAACATCTACATGTATGCATGCCTTGTGTCTTCTCCATTGTTGATGAGGTCTTCACAAGGATCATTGATGATGATTTCTTCTTCATTGTCACTCATGATAGCCTCTTGAAGAGATGAAAATTGGATCTTTTCTTCCTCACTCGCCTCTTACAGAATAGGTTCCTCCTTGAGAAGGGATGCAGTGAAAAACTGTGTGGAAGGAGAGGCAGTCTTTGAGTTAGAATCAAATGATTCTCCTCCTCCCATCTGGCTAGCACTTCATCGATATCAAGTGTGGCCTGATAGCTCTCTTGGGGGTGTGTAGATGGGTGTGTTTAGACATAGAATGTACCTTTGGGTCTGAACCATCCATCACACATTGGCTGAGGAATCTCTTTCTAGATTCCAACTCTACAATTCTCTTGGTTATATTTTCCTTGAAGAGCCTTTCTTGGAGATCATAGGAATCATGGGTAGGAGTAGCTTTATTTATTCAAGGTCTTGAGCAAAACCTTACTTCTCCTCTATCTTTCCCCATGATTCCATTATTTCCTCCCAAGTTAGGAGTGTGCCGTCAGGGTGAAAGACCTCAGAATTGGAGTTTTCCCTTTTTGTTGAAGGGTAACTAGGAGGGATACTTGAGGGGATTGCATGAATGTTTTGAGCTTGATCAAAGTTATATGAAGGAATACAAGGCCCATGATGTTGGGTGAAGGAATTATACATACAAAAAGTGATTTCTAATGGCACCAAGATACTTAACCAATTGATTCAACTTAGATTCACCATTGGTGTTGATGCAAAAGCCTCCAAAGGCTAGTCAGTTGAAGAACAGACCAAAAATTCTTCAACTCTTTGGACACAACTTGTCTTATTTGGTCCCACCGAGCATGCCAAAAATTGTTGATGCAGTGGATTGCACTTGGGGTAGGATGCCTAGCTCCCACCCTTCCACACGCACTAATGGAAACTCCCCTCTCACCTATGGGACCGATAAAGCTAGAGGGGAGAGTCTCTAGATAAGGGCTAGCTCCCTTTGATGTATCTTTTAGGCCCTAGTTTCTCCTACTACTAACAAACAAATGTAAAAAAGGTGGGGTGAAAAGGGAGAGAGAGATGCTAAAAATAGAACCTAAACCTAAAAATGAAAAGGTGATACACCAAAAAAGTTGACCCACCCAGCCTGAACATACACTTTTCACCAGGAAGAAAAGCCCGTATACTTCATCTGACATGGGAAAATCTTCTATTTTAGTGAGTTAGGGGTCCATAGAGATATAAGGAGGAAGGAACTAGCAAAGGTGTTTTGAGACACACTTTGATAGCTTATTTACATGCGCCTATATTCTTATTGTAGACATTTTTGGCAGACCTGTAGAAAAGAGACTTCACAATGCACTAGACATGTTGTAATCAATATATGAAAAGCATGAAAGACAATGACTTAACACAAAAGAAGAACACAGACATATACTTTAAAGTGTAAGTCTAGATAGAGGTAAAAATGCTAAGTCGTAATTCAAGGTAAAATCTAGCAGAGCTCTGCCTTACAAGCTGTGAGAGATTTTTGGGCAGAGTTTTGCCTTAAGGCTAAGAGAATAGATATTTTATCAAATTATAATATTTAAAATATATAGAGGAAGAGAACTTAGTGGAACTTGGTGCTCTTTTTTCAAGTTGGCCCATGTGCGCTCTGAGCCTTGGGAAGAGGGAGCCATTTGATTGTCGGTTCCTGCTTTGACTTTGGCATTCCACATTAATGTGAAAACATGGCCACACCTCTTTTCTACAAATATACTACTCTTTCCCTATAAATAGATTGCAATTTATCCCCTCATAAATGCCAACTAGAGAAAGTAGGCCACGTCACTCACTTTTTGTGTCATTTGATGACCGCCTAGTAATCACTGTGTCAACTGTTGGAGTAACTCCTTGAGCTGACACCTTCCTTTACCACTCAGACTATTTATCTATTTCTATGCTTGGATATTTTGCCTCTTCATTTATTTGCCTCTTCTAGCTCCTTTACCCCTCGAGCTATCTTCTACTACTTCTTTGGCTCTTTGGGCTGGGAGCGCTCCACTCTTGACATGTGTCGCAGTCTGTTGCATTATAATGGGACACTTGGCAGTATCCACTTGACTATAGAAAATCTCTAGCTACCTTAGAAATATTTGAGACTCATTTTATTCTCATGGATAGTGACACTTGGCACACTCTGCATAGCCTTTAGTAGCTTACTAGGGCCCACCACAGTGTTTTATTAAATAACAAAGCTGAAAGGAGAAACCCATGGAAGTTGACACGTGGTGGCTTCCACTACACCTTCATAAGGGACATATGGCAACTTCCACTATGCCTTGACAATTATACTAGAAACCCTTGGGGCTCACTCAGATTCATGTGGATGATGACACTTGGCTCGTTCCACTCACTTTTAGAAATAAACCCTGGGACCCACTATAGTTCTCACGAGATAAAAGAGAGAGACCACAAAGGATGACACTTGTCAACTTATATCAAGCCTTGTAGGGGACATGTGGCACATTCTGATACTCTTTAAAAAGCATGTCAAATCCTTCCACAGTTTCCATTTGGCATCTTTCATGCTCTAGCTTTCCTAGTGTAAAATTGACATTCACAGGCCTGTCACAGTTTGAAAACCAACAGCTAGTCTATCTTCTTAAAGCTGATGACTTTCAAGACATCAACATCCTTAGCAAATTCCTTTGAGCCTTTTCCTTTAGCTTTCTGCTTTAGCCTTTTCCCCACGGGCTTTTTTTGTGGGCTTTTTGTTTATAGCTTTTCTAAATTCCTTAAGACTTTTTGTCTGAAGGAATTCCTTCGAACAAAAAGTCCAAAGGATTTCTTTCTTTCCTCAACCGACTGCCTTAGAAATTTTTTTTGAAAGAAATCATCCTTTGTGGCCTTCTTGAAAATGACCCTTCACAAGGGTACCTTTGTTGGCTAAGTGCCCTCTATAAGGGCACTTGTCCTTTATCTTTTTGGGACACTCCTTTGAAATCCCTGATTGAACTAAGCCATTGAACCGACCGATTTGAACCAAAAATGGTTCAATGGTTCAATGTTGCGCACCACTCCTTTGTTGAACCAAGCCTTTGAACCTACCACTTGAACCAAGTGTTTAAATCATTCCTTTAAACCAACCACTTAAACGAATCACTTGGACCCAAAATGGTTCAATGGTTCAACACTACGTGTCATTTTCTTATTGAACCAAGCCTTTGAACCATTTTCTTGAACCAAGGCATTGAACCAATCTATTGAACTGGTTCAACGGTTCAAATAATTGTTGAACCAAGGCATCGAACCATTTGATTGAATCTGTGAATGAACTTTGCATTGAAATTTATTGATGAACTTGTTGATTGAACCAAGGCTTTAAACCAAAGTGATGAACTGACGGGTTGAACCAAGGCATTGAACCAAAGCATTGAACTGGTTCAATGGTTCAATAGTTCAAAGCTGCTAACTCTTTGAAAGATCATGCCATTGAACCACTTTGAGCTCACTTTCCTTATGAATTTATTTAGAAAAGAGTCTGAAGAAGCTTTGTAAAACCTTTCACTCTTTGACTGGTTCTTCATCTATCAAAAGATTACACCTACAGAGTCTATAGAAATTTTGCAGAGTCTGTAGAAATTGCAAGACTCGTGCAAAATCAAAATTACTAGCTCAAAATAACATAAAAAAGAAGGGGGACTAGTTTTTTGGCCTGTTTGGAAAAAAATGGTCAACACTAACTATATAATAAATATATTTGGTACTTATCCAATGAAACTAATCCTCTTTATTATGGATAAAAACCTTACACTATTCCAATAACTCACCAAGATGCTCCCTTTGAACTACCAAAACCCCTATAGCTTCAAAATTTTCTAAGACTAATTATAAAAAATTGATTCTTGAGATTAATCTAAGTAATTAATCACAAATTCTCCCCATGCCTCATTGAGAAGGGTTCAAGCTTCTACCAAGTCAGTAATCTTTGCCAATGGTTTATGAATATTCCAAGAATCTTCCCAAAACTTATCTCGATAACCATTTTTGATTATCCATAAAATATGTTCTAAAATCAAAGGTCTACATTTGAGTAGAAAATTCCAAACATGAGATCTATTAGGGAGATTAGTGATGGAAAACACAGACCAAGGATTATCCCTTTCCAAATATTTACTTATAATCAGTCTACTCTAAAGGCATTGAGGTTTGGTAATTAAACCCTAAACCAAATTTGTGCCTAGAGCATGATTTTTTAAGTTAAGAATTTTAATCCTAGTTCCTCCCATCTTTTTGTCTTAGTAAACCTTTTCCCATTTAAGTAGTGGAATCTTATTTTTCTCTTGAGTACCTTGCCATAGGAAATCCTTCATTGTTATATTTAGAGAATTGATTACCTAGCTTGGCATTTAGAACACTAACATATAGTAAATTAGAAAAATGCTCAATATAAATTTGATCAAGGTTAATCTACCTACCAAAGTGAGACATTTTCCTTACCATGAGGCTAATAAAGCTTTGAAAGAAGACTCCAAAATATCCCAATGTATTTTCCTACACACACCTAAAAAGAGAGGGACACTTATATATTTTGAAGGAAGTTTCCCTATCTTTAAACCCAAAATAGGAGAAATAACCTATTGAACTTACTCTAAATAGTTGATAAAGAGATTTTATATTTTTTTATAAATTCACCAATTGACCAAAAGCTTCCTCATAACTTGAGAGGATTTCCCTATATGACTTCACCTCTTTGATTAAAGCTTAACTAAAGAGGAAAGTATCAGCAGTGAATTACTAATGAGTAAGATGCTTCAAACCTTTTGCCACCTTGATACCTTGTAACTAAGAGTCAACCTTAGCCTACTTGATTACCCTCCCAAGAGATTCAACCAATAAAATAAAAAGGAAGGAAGAGGATCCCCTTGATGAATACCCCTAGAGGATGCAAAAAAACCTTTTGGACTACCATTAACAAGGATAGAAAACATAGCTCCAAAGATGTAACTAAATACCCAATCACACCAGTCTTTGTTGAAACTAAACTTTTCCAGAACAATGATAAAAAATGCCAATTAACCCAATCATAGGGTTTACTAATATCAAGATTGAGCAACATGCCTTTATGAGTGGACAATTTCATGAACTATAATTAATTCCTCCTAAATATTCTAACTAAGAACAAACCCTACTTGCTCTTTTTAGATTAATGAATCCAACATAGGTCTTAACTTAGTAGCCATAGCTTTAGTGATGATTTTATATGTCATATTACAAAGTGAGATGGGATGAAAGTCACCAAAAGAGTCTTGAGTTTCCCCTTTAGGAAAGAGGGAAATGAAAGTTACATTCAAATCTGGAATGACTTTCCTCCTCTATATAGAATCTTCCACCATAAGCACCTCTTCACCAAAAATTTCCCAAAAGGCTTGAAAAAAAGTTGCAAGAAACCCATATAGACCTAGAGCTTTGTCCTTGACCATTGAGAAAACAAATATCTGAACTTCCTCCAATGAGAATGGAGCAAGGAGTTTTTCATTTTGACTATTAGAGACAAGACTAGGGATATACCTTAGATTAGCAACCTAAGACTAGAGATCAGAAGAGGAAGCTTCATTTAGAAATTTTTTAAATAAATAAACAACCTCTCTTCAAATCTTAGATTGAGAATTCAATATGGTTCCCTCATTGGAATGAATTTTCAATATGTAAAAAAAAATTATATTCATTTTCACTAATTTGTGAAAATAAGTTGATTTATGATCACCTTCTCTCAACCATTTAATTCTTGATTTTTTTTCCAATGTATTTCTTCATGAAGTATAAACTCTTTATAATCTACCAACAACCTTTTTTCATCCCAATAGGCTATTTGATCCATACCATTATGAATTATTGAATTGTTCAAGATCTCCATTTCTATTTCCACATGAAATTTTTCTTGAAAGATGTTTTTGAAAACCTCAAAATTCCATTGATGGAGACAACCTTTTATAAATTTAAACTTTTGAGCAATTCTAAACATCAGTCAACTAGAGATAATTGAGCTATTATTCCACCATAAACAAACTTTTTCAAAGAGAGAGGGATCTCAGATCCATATAGTCTGAAACTTAAATAGATAAAAGGCTAGAGGGCTATAAATAGAAATATTTACATCTATTAAAAAGTGATCTAATATAGCTTGGGGTAGAATGGAACTTTTAGAGATCCAATTTTGAGAGAATTAATTATATGTGACCAAGAAGTGATAAAGTCTTTCCATAATGTTATGATCCCCATATCTTTTATTGTTCTAGGTGAAGGCTCTCTTCTTGGGTCTAACATCCACCAACTCATTCTAAACTACAAATCTTTCAAAAGCTGAAAACACATTGGCCAAAGGAGCCTTACTACCAAGCTTCACCTTCAAAAAAAGCAAAACATTATAATAACCACCCAACACCATCTTCAAACCCTAAAAATATTTTAGGATTTTGGAGAGATCATTCCACAACTAAACTTTTGTGCCTGATCAATGGGCCCATAGACATTACATAGTATAAAGTTCATATCTATTGAAAAACTAGAAATTTTACATAGTTACCAATTCAATCCAGTGTATATCATCTCCAATACTACCTAATTTGGGGACCATGGAATTTTTAGACCACCTAAAGCCCCTGACACTTCCACAAAAGAGTTTTTCCATCTATTACAACTTAGCATCATCAAGGATGACACTTCAAAGAGACTTGATTTAGATTCTAGAATCAACATTAAATATAGTTGTTTGGCCAAAAAATATGCTTTACCAAGCATATTTTTTTAAGGGCATTCAAACCCCTAACATTCCATGAGATGAGCTTCATAATGTGGGAAAGGGGATTTCCACACCCTAGTTTCCAACATTCAAATTTTTTTCTAAGGTTCTTTGCTTGTTGATTGAAACTTTTCTAGCTACTTTATCCTTGGTTGATTTCCTTCTATGCTTCTTAGGATCCCCATAATTTACATGTTTGAGAGAACTCTGAGACTATGAAATAGATATAACCACACTTGAATTTAGCTCTTCCTATAAATCTACCTCCTACTCTTCCACTTTGAGCTCCACACCAGGAAAAGATTAAATCATGGGAAGAAGCTTAGGAGATAAGCTCTTCTCACTAAGGACCTTTTTAGATAGCTAAGGAGTGTTTTGAATCAATTCTTTTAAAACTTGTGACTGTTCATTGATCAATTTGCATCTTTTCAACATAAAATTAGGAGACATATCCTTCCCTTTGTCTAACTTATGCAATAACTCTTTTGTTTTTTTTATTTTGATAGATGAAGTTTTTGAAACATTTGACCTCACTAAATCCACTAATACTTTTGATGTTACTTGATGAAGGTTTTTATCTCTTGGACAATCATTATTTAGATATTTTCCTTCAACTTAGATTTTTCCAAATGATCTATCCACCTCTCTCTTCACAAATACCAAAAGATACCCCCATTTTTGCTCTCTAAAGGCTTTTTGATGAAATCACTATCAATTTATAAACCCACTTAACATCACCATGATATGACTCAAGGACCTCTCTAACCAACTTATAATTATTTTGAGTATAACCAACCTCCCTAAACTTATAAAACTTGAAAGGTATGTATTCAACATCAACCATTTGAGACCATAAGTTACATTGAGATTTAATGGAGATGAATTCAAGAGCCTTCAAATCAAAATTTAGCAAAACCCTAATTCTAGCATAGGTGGCCAAAAATCTTTTTTCTATAATCAAATCAATATCCAAATAGATTTTAATCAAATTTCTAATGGAATTTAAACAAGTCTTATCCCAATATTAAAAGGGAAGGCTATATAAACAAATCTATATTAGATAACAACCATGTTTAGCCAACGTCAGGTTAAAATTAGGTTGCCATTTTTAAGGCCATAAGATAACTCCACTTAAAGACCATAAGCGATGCTTAAACACCTTATATTTATATTTCAATATGGGGAAGATTATTACAAAAAAACCCTTAGGAAATAATTTCACCTTGACTTCTTTTCCCTAGATATCCTTAACCTAAGATTCAATTTCACCATTAGTAAGCCACTTGTCTATAAAGTTTCCAATTAGGGCACATTCCTCTAGGTTTTAAATGCCTTAAAAAAAATCATTTGATTCCCATAAGATCTTTTTTCTCCACCAATATTTAAACCCAAAACATTATTATGGGATGGGAGATGCATAGTCACTCCAAGAAAACCCAAAATCTCTTCCTCTTACTTGAAAGGAATGTCCTTGGGGGGTTATGTATTAACTCTAGAAGAAACATTTTCTTCCTTAACCTTAGACCATTGACTCTATTCTACCTCCTCCCATTCGTCATTCTATATAAAATTTGAAATAACCTCAAAACCCTCTCTAGATGATGACTATTCAAAACCCTCTCTAGATGATGACTATATCCATTCCCTAGACTCTCAAATATCCTCTTCTAGAGAATGGCTAACTAATTTTGAGGATCTATGACTTCCTCCCTTCAAAAATAAAATGACTCCTTGCTACCCTTGTCATCGATCATGTGTCATCTCCTCAATTATTCTATATTACAAATCATTATTACTTGATAACTATTAACTCTATTAGGATTACATTTGACCCATCTAGGTTAGGTTTGAACCCATTCTAAGTCTTAACTCCACCTTGACTTACCTTGGGTTGGGGTTAGTTCCTAAGCCTATAAATATAATCCATTGCCTATTGAATTTTAAGCTTGGATATTTTAGAATTATAATTCAAGTTTTATGGCATGAGATTTATATCAATAATGTTATAATTTCAAAATATTAATCCAAGAAACATGAATCCAACGCAAACCACAATGGTTCCAAGGAGAGAGGGAGTTACAAAAACTCCATTTCCAAAGACTCTTTGAGCACAAACCAAGCAAGCCACTCAACAATGTATTTGGAGCTCCCAAAGAAGGTAAATAATTTTTTTTCTTTCAAATTTTAGTTGTGTTCATAATTATATTTTATTCATTAATCTCACCCCTAAGATATAGGATTGTAAGTGTTAGTGTTACTTTGTTTTCATTGAGTATTGTTTACTTGTCCAGACACTCTACTAACCTCCCTTCTTGGATTCTTATGATCACACCTAGTGCATGTATAAAGTATAAATTAACTTGAATGACTGAAAACTTTAGATAATGACATAATAACATAGATATAGGATTTTGACTTCATTTAGATGACTAACACTCTTGTATAAAAGCTCAAATTACCACCTAGGGACATCACTCTATTGGCACAAATAAATGGCTTAATAAAAGTCCCAAAAATCATTGCTTTTATGTAAACTATAAACCTTAACTTTTTGAAAAACTTTAACATATGCTAAACATCATATTTTCTATTTTATACCTCTAGAGACACTTGGATCCCTTTAACTCACTCAAATATACCTTCCTAAAGCTCTAATGTATCATGATAACTCAAAACTTGATTCCACATGATGAATTCATAGACAACTTTAAAACACACTATGAAACCTTAAACTCTATTAAACTTCATTTAGGAAGGATATAAAAATCAACTTTGAATGCACAAGACCTTGTGATCTGACTCAAACTCATCATGAACATGGAGTGAAATAAGTCAATGGAAACAACATAATAATATACCACTTCAATCTTATACGAAAGATAATTGGATTGGGTAGACTGACTGAAGGTTATGAGGGTAAATGGTGAATAATTTTTTCTAAAACATCATTAAAAATATATAGACACTACTATTATAGGTGGATACATGTGGTAACCACTAACATCCAATTTTTTACAACACTATATAAAAAGGTAAAATTAATGATATGGAATATATTGATAATTTATTTAAAATTTTCAATTAATTTGACACAAACTAAGATCATAACTAATAATGATATCAAATTGGGTTGACCAAGTTAATAGAAATAAAAATAGATATGGGAAAGTGTGGATAAGAGTCAAAGTTTACGTAAAAGTCATGTGTTAAAGATTGTCAAAAATGATGTTTTCAAGTGTCTCATAAAAATTTATGTGTCTAAATATTGAGTATGCATTACATTAATTTTTATTTTACCCTATTTTTTATTTAATATTACTCAATAAGTATAAAACTTTGAAATATTATTCATATTATAATATATGATATTTAAACATAAATCTAGATGTAAATCAAAATTGACATTTAAAATTTATTGACCAGTGGCATATGCTAAAATAGTAACTAAAACTAAAGGTAGGATAATTAACATTTCTATTTTTGGGTTGAATTTAGTAGGCATGTGATAATGATAAATGGAACATGACATGACTGACAACTCAGGTCCAGAAATAGAGTCTATAGTTAGGTCTAGACAAGATTGGACTCCTTGGATAACACCATAGTGCATCCTTATCTATTGATTATATACTTATGTACTTTGGATATGACAAAACTATGATGGATCTATCATATGTATTTATGTCTACTGAGAGGGTTGAGATATTTTATTATGTTAGTGTTGCACAAAAACCTATGTTTTTCTTCTCTTTTCTTTAGAAATCCTAGGCGTACTTGTGAGAGATATAAACTTGAAAAAATAAAGGGGGAGTGTAATGGGTTAAGCTGACCCTAATCACCCCCATTGATTATTGACCAATACTTATGTATCTAGATATTTTCATGAGGGAATCAAGCCACACATAGTTCTCCCACTTGGTGTGATTGTGCAATAGTGTTCCTTGATTATATGTATGCAACTAGAAATTTATCTTTGATACTTGATAATGTTAACTCTTGACTTGATTTTAAATGATTAAAAATTGATTTGGGACTAATCCTAATGATTTTTTGAACATTTTTTCATATTTTATCAATGTATAGAAATGTAATAAATAGATGCTAGATAGATTTCAAGTCCCATTAAAGTGAGGTTTTGATTTGTTTATATAGTGATCCTTTTGAATAATTTCCTTTAGCTAACTTAAAAAACATTCAAGATGACCCATGTGAATATTTCAAAATTTGGAAGCTATTCATTAAATGGGACTTAGATGATGTTGAACTAAGTGGATAGGTTCACAACATCAAACTTATCTACATAGCACATATGTGTCCTAGAGAAACATGGAAAACTATACTTAGGTTGAAAGCAATTTGATAGTGGTATAAGTAGTATTGACTTGAAAATTCATGTATGGTAGTGATAGTAAATAGAGGGATTAATCTTAAATATGAATAAATGGCTAGAGGAATGGAAAATAAGACTCATGAATTTAAGCATAAGTCAAGTGGTTTAAGATATGTTAATAATTAACATTGTCAAATACCGATGACTAGATTTAGGTGTCTACATTTCCCCCCATTTATTATAGAAATGAATTATCTAAAGTAAATGATAAATATATACTTGAGTGTGTATATCACACTTTGTATTTTGATAGGAAACTCTAATTATGTAAGACACTCAATTTTATGACACCTTGAAACAACACATGAAGTAGTCATTGTCCATATTTTAAATTTGTAAATATGAAACTCTAAAACTTCAAAATTTAAATAACATTAAGTAAATATTACACCTATAGGGAGATGAAACCATGTTTCCCTATTAATTGTAAAATATGATGGAGAAACATGCCCCCTTGTTGAAGAACTTGGATACATGGTTCCTCATGTTTAATTATTGGTGAAATTAGAGTGATAAAGTCCCAATGTTAAATAAATAATCAAGAAATTGAGTTGGAAATATGCATGTTCCAACTCTCATGAATGGGATAAGTACCCAATCTACTAATCCCAATAGAAGATTGAACCATGATGTGTTTGCTAGAAGTGATGCCAAGGTCATTGACTGTCATTAGACTCAAATATAAATTACCTATAATAGAAGGTGAAACCACACATTGGTGTGCTAGAAGTAATACCATGGTTTTTGAGTGTCACTAGACTCAAACATACATTACCCTCCTAGAATAATCACACTATTACATATGGATCTATATTATATTTTCATGATCTAAAGAGAATTAATAATATTCATAACCATAATGCCAATATATTTGAATTGAAATAACAACCATTTATCATTGAATTTTTCAAATTTATTGTAGTGTATGTGCATGAGTTAATATGATGCCTTTTAAATTTTTAATATGTATATATGTGCATGAAACAATATCATGTCCCCTAAAATTGTGCCAAATGATATAGAATGCCACACATCTATATGATCAGTTGTAATTGTATGTGAAACCCCTAATTGATAGTCATATAACTATTTTACATATGCCCATTCATATGCAACCAAGTTTGTATTATTTTTTACTCATGTTTTTGTAAAGTGAGTGCATATGCATGTTATATTCCCCCCTAGTTTATATCAATATTCCAATGTCTATCATTTATATGATTTTTAATTTAACTTGAATCATTATAACATGTAATTTTTCATTAAAAAAAATTCTTCTCATGTAGGCTTGAATCTCTAAGACAACCCAACTGTAATGCCCCCTTTTTGACACGAGGGATGTAACCTAAAAGTCACTAATCTCAAAATATGAGTTAATTATATCATGTGATAAAGATAGAATCATGTATAATCATGTCAAAATATGGATATTATGTTATCATAGTATAATGTATGTCATCAAGGCATGTAAGAAACATATGTAATGCAAGGTAGATAAGTGTCTTTTCTAGATAGATATAGAAATGAGACACACATTAAATTATCCATACATAAATATGAATACACAGTAAAAGTGCATGATATGGATCATTACACCACTAATCAAGCTCAACAAGAACAACACACAATGTCACAGAAGGCCAAGGGTTGCAAACAAAGGACATGAATATGTCACAACAAACAAGACCAAGGAGCACATACAAAGGACATTTAATGATGTCACAAACAAAGGACATAAATATGTCTCATACATGGGGACAAGTGGCCACACAAAATAATCAAGTAATATCTATGTGATCATGCAAGGAATTAATAACATCAAATAATCATAGAAAAACCTAAAACTAGTATACAACATCCATATATATCAATGTCACATCATAATAAAGTAGAATATTCATGTATTTATTCTAGAAATTATTTAGGATTAAGAGAGTTTTAATCTTACTTATGACAAACTATGGTGTAAAATCAGAATGTATAAAATAATCATAAATTAAGCATTTTTTTATTTTGAACTTACTAAATATATAAATATTGTAAAAGGGGAAGTATCAAAGAGGAATAACTTAGATGAAAATGAAACATGTAGGACTATGATTGTGACTGTGAAATTGATTCATGATATTCTAGAGCCCTTATTAACATTTATCTTAATGGGTTTACTCTTAATTGATTTATAATTAATTTGTTTTATTTTTTGTTTGTATAAATTATGATATATATTATGGGTACCCTGACTAGGATGAAATAATATGTTGGTGATGTTAAAATTAGCATTATTATTATTTACACATAGGTGTGTTTGATATTCTCTCTCTCCATAGTTTGAGATTTTATCATATAAATTTGATCCTTCATAGTCTAAGAGGATATTTTTTCCCCCACCCCACACTGTAATCATGGATCCAACACCCCTAGTTCTACATCTAGGGAGATGATACATAATTTATTTAGAGGCACTTAGATTAGGATTTTTATCATTTTTGGTGAATAAATGGGTTTCCTAACTAGGATGGAATAATATGTTGGTGTTGTTGAAATTAGCATTATTATTATTTACACATAGGTGTGTTTGATATTCTCTCTCTCCATTGTTTGAGATTTTATCATATAAATTTGATCCTTCATAGTCTAAGAGGTTATTTTTTCACCCAAACCACACCATAATCATGGATCCAACACCCCTAGTTATACATCTAGGGATATGATGCATAATTTATTTGGTGGCACTTAGATTATGAGATTTTTTATCATTTTTGGTGATTAAATGGGTTTAATATAATCAAACAAAATATTAATTAAATTATATGAAGAATCAAATGAACATTAAATCATGCATCTACTTGTAAATTAATTTGATATTAGTAATAGGGTTTTGATCAAAAATTACAAAGAGAGATGAACAAATTATCCAATTTTTAAAAAAATAGACTCTACATAAATGGATTTTGACTGCATGGCTAACTGGGATGGTTTTACATTTTTTAATGTGACTATTTTGATTTTATGGGATGAAATAACTAGATCTAGACTATCACATCCTACTCTTTTATCCCTATAATGCATTTTTGTCTGACTTATTTCTACACTAAAAATATATAACAATGACTTATGTGAATCTTCATGTTTATGTCTTTCATCCTATCAAAGATGTGAGATCATGTGATATTTTTCTTATCTTTATTATAAAAACCATAAAAATGTCTTAAATAAGAAACCTTATTAGACATCAAATGGAAAAATGGGAATTAGGGTAATGGGAATAGTCAAATTATCCTCAGAAACCCCAATGTGACTAAGCATTGTGTACATGGTCCCAAATGGGGAACTTAGGTTGATGTACTCCCAAGAAAACATTTAAACATCATATACCTTTCCTTTTCTAACTAAATACCTTACCCTCCATTTAATTCACACCCATTTTCACCTAAACACAAATAATTGTAATAAATATTTCATTGTGGAGAAAAAATACATGATTCATATCCACATGTTCATTTTTCAAACACAAGATGATGTCATAAATCATGATACATTACTATTATTCATTACTTTACTCTTTTCAATCCTTATTTTCATACAAATAAAAAAATTAATCAGCATCACTTTGTGTGCATTAATAGTCACAAATCAATAATAAGCATGATTCTTAAAAGGATATGTAAAAACCCATTAACCTAGATCAATAAGCCATGTTCCATATAACAACATTATGACTCAACATATTGCTAATGATTTTTTTGGAAATGACAAGTTAAAAACTAGCATTGGAGTGAATATCATGTATCTTTCATCAATATAATTTATATATTATTTTTGGCCTCCAAAATAGGTGAGGGAGAAGAGAAAAGAGATCAACAATTATCTTCAAATATTTCATAATATGTTTTGGTTGCATATTTTTTCAGCCTTGAAATGTGTTTCATTCTCTATTTACATATTATTTAGGCAAGAATATAACATATTTTTTTCCAAAAATATGAAGAATCAAATATAAACTTCAAACAACTTCTATGGGTTGTCATTGGACAAGGCACTTTTTTCTTGCTAGAGAAGTCTTACTGAAAAGGAAGATAATATATAAGTATTTATATTATTATATATAATATAATATTATATCTATTACATTATATGTATACTATTAATTATCAATATCAATATATAATATATTTACTATTAGTATATTATAATAAGCAATAATATTCTTATATATATAACATTATTATACTATTATATAAATTAATGGTATCAATATATATTGATACATAATATTCTATATTCTATATTTTATATTATATTTAATATAATATAATAATATATAAGATAACTATATTATATGTATATAATAATTGAGAAATAATATAAATATTATATATGTATATATAATTATATTATTACAACACATTTTTTATGAAGGAGAAAATAATCTCATTTTTCACCATCCACAGATGAAACTATAATAATGAAGGTGATGTTTATTTTGAGATATATCATACCCACCATATTTCTTGGAGAGATTATGTGGATATCAATGGGTATTCAAACCAAAAGATAACATATTACCCAAAATTAGTAGTGTTTATGGTTTTGTTGATAGTTTTATCTTTCTTATATTCACCAAATAAATATAAGTGAGCTAATTTATTACAAATATAATAATTTTTGTTATTTTAATTGAGATTGAGAATGAAAAAATCTTGGAAATATTTGTATCCATATCTTTTTTCATATAGCATCCTGCATCGATCAATTAGATAATATAGGAGGTGTCTATCATTTAATAAGAATTTTCTATTTTTCATCTAATTGGTTTTAGATTCATCTAATTAGGTTATAAATATTTAAATCAATTGGAATTTTCATCTAATTAGTTTTAGGCTCATTTGAATAGACACATGGTGTATTCTCTATGTTTTTAGAGGAGCCATTAGATATCTAACCCTTGTTTTGGTTGAGATGACCCCTAATTCAATCATGTATTTGGTAGTTGAAATAATTCCATGGAAACTAAATGTTGCACTGATAAATGTGACATGTCATAATATTTCACATATATTTTCCTTGGCTTCTTCGATTCCATCCCTGAAATCTCCTATCACTTCTAATAACCATAATCAGCTATATTGATATGTTGATATTATTAATAATTTTTTCATAGAATATAAATTGATCAATTTAAATCCAACTAATTTTGAGAAAAATGTTGATTATTTAAATGAAGTATCATATGAGTGAATGCTTAGCTAGAAAAAATATGAGTTGAATATAAGAAAAATGATTTTCAATTGATTGTAATAGCTAAAGGAAAGCTTCTTCCGCCATATTTTTTTTAAATAATCAAGTAAGAATGTAATTCATTTAAATATAATCAGTCTTATAAATAGTGTTACATTAAGAATATCAATTTATTAAAGATGACCGTATTAAGAAGAATCATGCATATGATGCTAATGTAAATTCTTTCCAAATATTTTGAAGGTGCCATAAATAATTTCAATTTATTTTTGATGTGAGAAAAAATTGAAATAAAAAGTTTAATAATAAAAATGATCCTAACAAAATTTATAGAAATGGTGGTGAAAAAAAGGAAAAAAAAAAGAAAAACCATATATAAAATAATATGAATGATCAAAGGCAATAATTTTACCCTAAAGCACAACTAGGAAAGAAAAGGGAAGGTCAGAATGAAAAAATAGTTTTATGGCCATCTCTAAGAAATCAGGTATGTGCTCTTCAAAGTTAATTTTTGAACTTAAAAATGAATACATTATCGATGGGGGTTATTTTGGTTAAGATTTTTATATGGAATGGTTATTATATTTAAGATCACTATTTCACATGACCAGGGATAGATCATTATTCATTGATTTTTATTAGGCAAAGAATTTATATCGATAAGTTATTATTAGAAACAAAAGGAAACTTCATGTTTTAGGAATTGGTATAATTAATTTGAGGAATGGGAATATAAACAATGTATTATAGCTTGAATAATTATAATTAAATATCATTTAAATTTACAAATTTATTAAAGTTGGGTATGATTTTTTTATTGCTTCTAATCAAGTTGTTTTTAGAGATAGAAGAGAGTCAAGAAATATAATTATTATTTTTAAAATTCATAGTAAAGAGAGTATCTTCATTTATTTTTTATTTATTTTAATGATTACAACTTTTTATCATAATTTTATTGTTTAGATTGATTATATGTCAAAACTTATGCATGTTTTTAGTATTGGTAAAAGAGGGTTTTAAAGAGGGACCCTACCCTTTACAAAAAGAGATAAATATAGGTCTAGAGACTAGATATTACAATAAATAAGCCAAAAGAGACAAAGTAAAATAGACAACCAAAAAGCAAGAAAAAAGTAGTAGAAAAGAAGCAAACTATATTCTAGGACTCATCCATTATTTATAAGCCTTAGACAAATTCTCAATAAGATTCTCCAAAGGTATATTTTTATTCTTGTTTATATGTAGTTCAATATTTTCATCGGTAATGCCCTTAATCTTTTTGTCCTTTTTATGGGGATCAACATTTTTTATCTTTACCTTTGGTGATAGAGTATAGGGTATCCATGCTTTGAAGGCTCTTCATAATAATGAATATATTGTATTCAACTAGTGTGATAAGCTTTTCATTTAAGGATTAATTTTGATTTTCTAGATTAAACAATATTTCCTTGATTTGATGAAATTATATGCTGATTTCAAGGAGGTTGGATTTAGTGCAATAGATGTCATCATTGAGGTTGTGTTTATTGATTTCATCCTTAGATATTTTTTATCCTTAAGGAACCAAAAAAGGATTGATTTATGCAATTCCACCTCATCCTCAATTTTTTTAACCTTGATTGATATTTATGATCCTCCATTAGCTCCTTGAATTTAGGTGGGGAATGTATTATGTGGGAATGGGAGTAGGATGGGATTTCTCAGAAGTAGTCTCTTGAACAATAGTATAAGGGAGACTTTGTTGAGTGTTTTTAGACTATTTTCAATATTATTGAGTTTAATATTGTCATATAAGTCATGGGAGGTGGGTAAGGGAGTGGGAGTAGGGATGGTGGGAGCAGGGGAAAAGGTGGGGGAAGAAATTGGAGAGGGATAAAGGAGAGAAGGAGTAGGATAGGGAGCTATGGCTTTTCTGATATATTTTATCTTTTTAGCATGGGTAGAGGGAACATGCATAGGTTCTACATTCTTTTAGTTATATTTTTTATCTTGGCTGGGGGGAGATAGTCCTAGTCATTATGATCACTATCTATTTCAATGGGATCTTTAAATTTCTTAGAGGAAGCCAAGGTTTTGGTGGAACTTCATAGGATTCTAGGGGGTATTTATCTTTAGTTTAGGATTTTCTAATTTTTGAAATATAGGGGGTGGGGTTGGAAGCTTGGAAGAATTTATGGATTAAGAAAATCACTATCTTGATGGAGGGGATTTTTTTCCTTACCCATTTTTATTTAATAAATTAAAGATTCTAGAGACTGTAGTATATAGAAATGCAAATTGAGTGAAATTAGATGGTGAAAATAGTTTAGAATAGGTAAATGAAAGTGATGAACTAAGGTGTACCTACCATTCAAGGTCATGTATCTCATGATTTTCTCAGTGACTCTATCAAAGGGTTTTGGGATGTCCTTCTATAGGAATCCACCAATGCACTCGAGCATATGATCATCTTCTTTCATGAATTTGTCCCTCTCTTATTTATAGTCTCTGTTAAACTTAGTGAATTTAACATCTTCACTTTTTAAACTTTTAACTTGGGTTATAAGTCCTTCAGTGATCTCGACAGTGACATTATTGATATTTACCACATGGTTCTCCCATTGTTATGTAAATTTTATTGATAGATGTTTATCATACCAGAATATATTTTTGTTGAAGTTTGTTATCCCACTTATTTTTAGAATTTCCTAGACTTCCTTTTTCTTTTTGAGATTATCGATTTTCATGGGTTCAATTCTATTAATATCTCCTCCCATGGTGGATTGAATGTTGATTATGTGAAGAGTATTATTTTGGATGAAATGAGAGGTATAGTGGAGATAGATAGTAACTAGTTTCCTTTTGTACATTTGATGTTTCTATAATTCACCCTGGGTCTCATCTATCATGAAGCCAACAAAGTTATAATTGTGATTTTTATTGATAATTGTTATTTGTAGAGTGTTGCAAAGATCATAATAATTATTTTGACATAGTCACTCTTTCCATAGTAATAATTTCATTATAATCATGTGGGAAGATGTCTTCCTTTTGAAAAATTTTAAACATATCCACTATCACCCCTCTATTAGAAAAGGAATCAACTGAATGATTACCTTCATGATAAGTGTGTTGAAATTTCAATTCTTGAAAGTCCTTACTTATATCCAAGATTTATTTAATCATATAGTCAATTATTCATGAGGCTTTTTTGATATTGTTGAGGTAATTAATTATGTTTATGGAGTCACCCTTGACTAGTAGCTTGCTAACTCTTAGGTCCTTGGCCACTTGGATACCCCATAGGGTTACTAGTGATTTAGCCTTATGGTTAGTTTGGAAACTGATTCCTCCTTCAAAATCTACTAACAAATGACCCCTATCATCTCTTAGCACTCCAAAACCATCACAAAATCTATGATTTCCTTTACATGACCCATTAAAATTAAGTTTGATCCATCCTTGATTTTGGGGGTCCATTTTGTTATGCCCTTGGTTTTTATTTTGGGGTTATATGTAATGGTGGATGAGAGATATGGGATCTAATTTTTATCTATATTCTCAACCTAATTAGATAATTTTTTATCCTTATCTTGTTTTTAGACTTTAAAGTTTTATAAAATATAACTGAATACTTTCTTAGTGTAAACACCCTAATTTGGTCAAGTAACCATAAATACTATGTTTTTGTTGTTCTTTCACACAAAGTGTCTTAGTGATGGTTATAGACCTTGTTCTCATGGTCATATTGAGTCTTTTGATATTTATTATGTATTACTTTCCCTTTTTAGACACCCCTAATAGTCATAAGTTACCGTTTCCCATTCCCAAGGGCCCCTAGCATGTCATCCCTAGATTTTTCTATGTTCTAAACCTTAAGACATTAGCACTACTTTCAATATAATAACACCACATGAGACTACTATCCACTTTTGGCTTTAGTGTCTAATAGGCCCTTTCACTTGTGTTTGAGTCCTAACCCCTCCATGACCCTTTTCTTATGTTTTTTATATCTTTTTCATGACTTTTTAGCTAGTAAATAAGATATTATATTCCAAACAAAGATCCTCCTATATAAAGAGCCTCATAAGGAATTTTACATATAGAACTTACTATTTTGGCACTTTTTTAGATAAAATCAGACAATAATATAACTCAAATACTCTGCATTCTACTCAGCATTCATACCTAGACATTTGCATTCTTGATCAAAGAAGAGCCTAGGCAAAATTCATTCTATCATACTATTTAAGTTGATGTTACAAATTCCCTAAGGGAGAACTAAATTTTAAATGAGACCCCTAGTATTAGTGTTAATGTAAGCATCAACTAGGATAATAGGGTTTGTGAAACATCCTACAACCTAGCTTTTCCTTTCATTTTGCATTTGATTAGATCATTGTTTCATGTGTGTAGGTATTCATTAGGGTTTTAGAAAATAATTAGTGAAAATAGTGACATAAATGAGCCCCCATATGATAAAAAATCAATTAAAAGACCCTGAGGAACTCTTATAACTTCTTTGTGATGATTCCATAAAATGGCTCATTATTTACACAAAACAACATTTTTTTTCTTGCATAAGAAGTGGATCTAAATGTAGTTTCTAAATTTATGGTCTATTTAGAATAAAATAGTAAGTATATATCAAGCTTGTCTTTAGAATTTTTTTTATCTATTGGTTAGCTATTACTAATGATTATTGGGAAAAAGATGTCAATGAGTGCATATATAGTTCATACTAAGCTAAGAATTATTCAAAGAATGAAGAGTAACCATTCAAGAATAATTTTGGAGTAATGTCAAAGTCTTATACAACCAAAATATAGTATTTTGATCTATAATGGAATCCTACAAGCTTGCTACAAACTTCCATAGTAACTCTAGATTATAACAGGTTTGCTATAGTAGCTACATATTACAATAGGGTTTCTATAGATAAGTTATAGAGTACATTAGACCACCTATAGACCAGATATGGATTACATCAGACTAGATACAGATTACAATAGTTAGCTATAGATTTTACCAAGCTTGGTATGGATTTCACTAAGCTTACTATGGATTTTAGTAGGCTTACTACGGATTTCACTAGGTTGTTATGGATTTCAATAGAATTGCTCTAGACTTCAAGAAAACTACTACAAACTTGTTTGGGAAATATTTCTAAGAGTATTTAAATATTTTAGCTATCATAAAGAATGCTTTCTATTTAGATATATATTTCTATGTATAGATTTTCCATAATAGATTGTATTTTAATATATGTAATTTTATTCCAATAAATATCTCTCTCCATATTTGGTGGGGATCAAGATTATATTGTAATATATTTAATTATTGGAATAAATATCTATCTCCATATTTTTTGGAGATTGAGATAGGATATATTATCTTAGTTGTTACTCCTAAATAAGGTGTTGCTTGGAAGGATGAATTACAAATGCAATCTTCCACACCCAAATGAAATAATCAATCAATCAATCAAATTTATCTTTCCATTATTTTGAGCAGTCCATTTAAAACTTATGTTCTAAATAAATCCTCTTTTAAAGAATGAGTTGGCCACTCATTCCAAGGAATATGGATCAATGTCTTTTTATTTTATTATTTTATTTTATAATTATCATTCTGCTATAAATTATTATTTTATTTCCTTATTATTGTAACTAGTTTTTTTGTACAATTTTTGTTAAACCTGTAGGTGTTTTATGTGTTTGTCATTTATTTTCAATTCAGTAATTTACTTTCTAAAAGTGTGATTTTCAATTTCAGCAAGTCTGATTTTCAATTCCATAAAGTGTGCTTTTCAATTCCTATAAGTGTGGAGTGTGATAGAAGGAACCATTTTCCAAAGGTCTCTTTCTCTTTTTGCATACATCCTTTAGACACCAACCTTGGATTGATAATATTAAATGAAGGGTATTGAAAACACCCATCACCTTGAATGTTATAAATAGTCACCATAGTAAGGACACTAGCACCATAATTAGACATTAGTGTCACATGGAATTATTATCCTAAAGGGAGTGTTATTGTTCAGAGTTAGATCAGTCAAAACACTTTATGAAATATTCCTTTGTATCTGTTCAACCATCTCTAATACTTAGATCTATGAAAAACCCTGTGTATATCTAGATAAGTCTCATTTCTCCTTGTATTTACTATTTTTGGAAGTTCCAAAGAATCAATAACTTCCAATTTTATCCTAGAATAACAACAGATCCAACCTTTTAATCTAGCATAGGATTTACATAGTAAAACCCTAAAAGGTTAAAACATTTGGTGAACTTGACTTACTTCAAATTTTGTTTTAAAACCCTAATTTTCTATAGGGTTTACCTTATCTAAAAATTTTGCATTAAATTAGGGCTATAAAAATCTAATTTTTAGATTTTTTGGATTAATTTATCTAATTTAATTAATCCTATCATAGGGTTTTATTTATTTAATTCAATTTAAATATTTACAACATAACCCTAAATTCAAACCCTAGATCCACATACTAGGTCCCTATACATATAAACATTAGTAATTAGAGTTTCAATAATACTCCTATTTTCTATTACAAACTTTGTTCAACAAATTCACACATTGCACACATACTTATCTTAGATTATATTTTACCTCTTGTGTGTTTATTATTCATTATTTACACTATCTTCTTTGGAAATTTTAAATGGCATCTCAAATTTATTTTACCCCTCATTCATTTGATGTAATCTTTAATTTATCTCATGATTAATATAATGAATGGAAAAAATTTCAAGATTGTACATTAGAACATGATAAGATTTCATTTATAATGATGATGATGACTATTGTTATAATGATGGATATGAGGATTATTATGAGTATGACAATATAAATGAACATGACAATGCATTATATGCATCATCTTCTCTTTCGTCTTACTTTTCTCTTAATCCTAAAAATAAAATTAACAATAAAATTCCAAAAGAACCTCTTATTGGTAGTGTTTTATTACAATGTGATCTTATCTTTTCAACTGCTTTTGCTACTTCTTTTTTCAAAATAAATCAATATAAGTTCACTACAATAAAATCACTTTTGCATGCTTCAAGTAAAGTGGATAATAATAATGCATATTATTTACCCTTCTTATTTACATTTCAACAAGCAAATATAAAGGATATTACACCTTTTAGCAATGCACAAACTAAGGTAGATGAAATTCCTTTATCACCTTCATTCACATTTCAATCTCAATTCAATGATTCTTTGCCACAAATAGATAATTCACATGTTTATAAATCTTCTCCTATATGTCATAATGTGCAAAAATAAACATGTTTATTACTCTCCTTCCATTGATTATAAAATATAAATTGATAATCATGCTTTCATTTCAAAAATTACTAGTGAACAAATGCCTTGCATTACACTTACACATGATGATACATTGCATAGTAGTATGAATTTAAAATATTCTCCTTCTCCTTCTCTTCATGAGCATGTGGATGATACTTCTTCTAATCTTAATTATTCAAATGAGTTAAATTCCTATTTTGATGAACCATGGGATAATGATGATTATTGTGATTATGATGAAGATGGCATAGAATATACAACTTCTACTTCTTCTTTTACCTCACATATCTCTCTTTTCCAACCAAATAATTGATCACATGCTAAAATACACACACACACACACACACACACACACACACACACACACACACACACACACACACACACACACACACACACACACACACACACACTTATTCTTTTGTGCATAATTTCTATTCACTAGAGAATAAAGCACCCTCTATTCAACCTAACAATATAAAAGATACCAATGAATCCCCTTTAACCGCCCTTACAATAGTAGAACCTAGTTCTCAAACAAACCCAAATGAGGGTGATAGCTTATTTTCCTCTAACTAATTCCAAGATATCACACCTCTAAATGTTATTGAGAGCACACAAACCCTTCCTAAACAAGATTTCCAATCTAATATACCAATGGCTGAAATAAATAATAGTATTCAAGCATTAAACAACCCCCTTGATAATGATAATATACCTTCACAAGTGTTGATTTATTTAATGCATAATGTGGGTACTTTTAAAAAATAAGTACATCATCTCACTTTAGAGAATGAATCATATAAATCCTAGGTTGATCCCAATTTTATACATAAGAAGCTCATTCCATGCAAAATCTCAACTATGAGGTTGCCACATAACTTTCAGATACCAGTGTTACCTATCTTTGATAGACAAGGAGATCCATATTTACACCTTCAGGATTATGATAAATCCATGGCTCATATTACAAACAAGTTAATTCTACTACAAGTTTTTCTAAAGTCACTAAAGGACAAAGTGGTTCCACTATACACTCCCTAATGGTTTTTTTTATACATATGAGGAGCTAGAGATAGTCTTCCTTAGGCATTATATATAGAGTAAGGGATCTCTAGGCACACATGAGAGGTTATCTTCACTACACCGGGGTGAGATAGAGCCTACATTAGAATACATTTATGGTTTAAAGCTTGTTTGCATCAATAAATTTATCAACCAATGGATATAGAAGTGAAATACATCTTTGATAGAGGTTTAATCTCTCCTCTCAAGGATAGATTATTACATAAAACATCTAAATCATTTAGACATTTATTCAATGCATCTATTTCATTACAGTTATAATTAGGATTAGTAATTACACATTTAGAGGCAGATTTGGCTATAAACCCCTTAAAACCTCAGTCATCAAATTTGGAAAAAGAGCCTACTCAACTTTAAATTCAAAAACCATTAGAAAATAAACCAATAAAAACACTCAGTAAGGGCAAAGAGCCACCCTACATAACACAATCTATAGTGAGTAGCACATAGGATATATGTAGAGGGGTTATATAGTTTTTAGATAAGGTTGGGCCTCATGACATCTTACTTACACTAATAGATAAGGGGATGATTACTCTTCCTTCAACTAATCATCATCCACCACACCATTTACACTAGGTACCACATAAGCATTATTGTCATTTTCACTAGATAAATAGACATTTAGATGACTATTATTATGCACTTTGAGCTTGATTTAACCAATATGTTAGTAGAAGCACCATAGAATTCACATGGGGGAATTGAGCCCTCATTTTCCTTACTCTCTTAGATCACACTCCTCGATGATGGAGTTATCCCAAGATGTTCCTTTTAAGTAACCATTGGTTACTCATCGTATGAACCTTGTGACTTTTATGATAGCTATTTATCAGTGGTCCCATACATCATAGCCTCAAGAATGATGGCAATTAGTTCATAGAGTTTAGAATACACCTCCAATGTGTATGTCAATTAAGATATTTGGGAATAATTATAGACCCAAAATCACAATTTTGGTACAAACACTGATAAAAATATTTGGATATAATTATAGATCTCATATCTAGTGTGCACACTGATCAAAATATTTGGGAATAAGTATCAACCCAAGGGCATAGTTTCAGTTAAATATATATGTAAATAATTATAGAGATCATAACACAGCTTTAGTTCACACACTGATTAAAATATTTTTAAGAAATCATATAACTCAAATTGCAATTTTAGAGCAACAATCAATCAAAAACATTGCATCAAATTCTACATCGTTATCCCCTATCAATGTATCATAGGCAGCTCTAGTTTCACACTCTACATCTAAATCAACACAACATGAGTAGTATGGTCATTGGTTATCCATGCCATTCAAGTTTAGATAGGGCATCTTCCCATCACATGTTATACATGCAGACATCTAATGAGATATAAACAAAAAACCATATACCAATACAATACAAAAACTTAAATATCCTACACGTATGCCTAAAACATTCATAACACATAAAAATTAATTAACATTAATCCAACTAAAATAAAATTGTAAACATCAACATTTCAAACAATGAAACAAATTTAAATGCATAAAAATTATACAATATAACTAAATCTAAATGCCAATACATAATGCCAAATTAAAATAATAACCATATATATATATATATATATATATATATATATATATATATATATATATATAAACTTAAAACATCATTTCAATACAAATAGTGTGTATCACTCAATGATGCAAACATGACTATTAAGACCAACTCCCTCACCCTCACTCTTAAACACATCAAAACTAGAATTAGAGGCCCCACTATCTCTACAATACTTTGATCTATGACTATACCTACTCTCTCACTCCCAATACATTGTAAGCTCATCTCTACATTCAACATACTCCCATTAAAATCATATGTATTCATATACTATACTACTACTCGTCCCACCTAGGGCATCATGGAAGGGCATGGTCTACCTCTATATCTTTGCACATAACTCATCTCTATATATTTTTTCTCACTATAATATTTTAGTCATTATCTCTACACAATCAAATAAATGAGCATGCACTCCAACTACATCAGTGGCCCACTCCACCAATTCACCATCCATAACATCATCTAAAATTGTCATGTCAACTCATGTAGCACTAAATCAATGGTGACCTCCTAATACTTGCAAATATATTACACCTATATATATCTATACAACTTAAAATAATCTTATTATATCAAAACACATGATCAAAATTATATATAACATACAAACCAACTATCAAACTTACCATCTATAACCCTTAGGGGATCTACATCTAGTATCTCCTTGGTGATCATCCCATATCTTAAAAATAGAGGTACCCATCTGTGCTCACTCCACCAAGCTATGTAGGCCTTAATCACTCCAACACCATCCACATCTATCACCTCAATCTCTAGATCATGATATATTACTGACATAAGAGCTAGCTTAGTAATCAATGGCTTATGCCTACTCCTTAACCTCACAAGATCTTGAGAACTCTTCAACCACACTACAAGTATTAGGGGCACATCATGTACAATATTAAACTATCAGGTCACCCTCTCATACTAAAACTTATCACATATATTATTCCACTGATCATGTATCCAACAACTAAATCAAATCTATCTCAACTGTGTGTTATCCTTAAGCCACCCCTAATAGCCCCTATAGGGTCTCCAGATAATGTCCTCTACTCTCAATCTATCTAGTAACTTCCAAAAATATGTAGTGTTCCTCCTCAAATCATGCCTTATCTTGGTCTATCTATCTATAAATACTTGTAGGTGAGCCCATCTATCCCATGGATATGCCACTAGCCTACTCATAGCTATGTGCTCATATGCCCAATAGTGTAATCTTGTCAATGCACTTATACCCCCACCACTCATCTCCTATTTAAATTGGTACAGGTCCTTATATAAATTATCCAACATGTTATGACCCCAAAATACATGGTATCATGATGCTCAATGTCATACACTATCTTATATATATATATATATATATATATATATATATATATATATATATATATATATATATATATTGTATGAGATATAGATATCAATCCATCATATATGGAAATAAATGATGAAAACAACATAACTATAAATTCATATAATCATGGAACATTGGTTATCTAATCATGGTCAACAATATGTCACTCTAACTCCTTGAGTGATGAGTCCCTACCACCATGGTAGAGAAGCACTTAGATATCCACTGTATAGCTCAAGGACTAGTAGCCTCCTATAACATATCTCATTTCCCCAAGATCAAAATTTGTAAGATCTAATATGCATCCTCTAATGTCAAAGTCATCTCACTCATAGGTAGCTAGAATGTATACATGTCTGCATTCCACCTCTCACATAGTATAGTGATCATATGCTTATCCTAGGACATAGGCTCTAAGAAAGCAACATATCATAACCATTCTCTCTTGAGCACCTCTATTTTATAATAAAACATGGATAGACCTTGTATAGTATCCATCATCTTAACTATACATAATTACCTCATACAGGCATCAACCTAAAAAATTGTAACCAAATCTAACATCAATAAAATAGCACTACAACAAACAACCAACAATAGGAATTAAAAATAAATAAACAACATTAAACACCATATTTGGGGCCTACTAGACATTGGTACTACCCAAATGATAGTGGCACTAGATAGTAGTGTCACACTTTGGACACTAGTGCAAATATCTAGACATTAGTGCCCAAAATGGGATAGTAGTACCAAATTTCTCTAAACTAGCCTAAAAATAGTCCTTATAAAGTAAAATCAATAAAATGGATAAATAATAGTAAAATTTAATGTCCCTTTGTAGGTGAACCTCCTCCCTATCCTAAATACATGCTTTACCTCCTCATAACATGAGAAACTATCATCTCATCTCATCAACATGTTTTTCACTCTTAGACTTAGAATTCTTTCCACTCAAATGATGCAAATAAATTGTCAATGATTCAAAATGACCTATTTACATCATAAATTATCCAATTAAACCCTATTAAGGTTATCCCTATGCACCAATTTTTCTAATTAATATAACTCTCTTGTTATTTTCATATCTCAAGAACCATAGCTTCGATTCATAAACTATTTCTTGCACATGGGACTTGATAATGATATTATATGTCCCATATTGGTAAATCCAATCCTATCATAATTTTAAAACCTACAAAATGAAAAAAACAATCACATTATACTAACCTTATAATAATCTAAGTACCTATCCAAATACACACTACATTTATCAAATCTAACATAATCAATACATTATTCAAACCTAATACATCATAACTACCAACTAAACACTAACACAATCAATCCTTACCACTTTTGGTTATATGTATTTATCATAGTCTCAACTCTCTCTCCAAAATGGGGGGTAAATATTCATAGATTATTTTAATCATATAGAGTTACATTCAAATTTTTAGACACACAGGTTTACATAGGCATTTAGAGTTAGATTTTTGGATATATAGACACACAAGTTTACATATGCATCCAAAGTCATAGATTTTTAGAGATATAGACACACAAGTATACACAATTTTACACAAGCATTCAAATGCACAAATTATTTTGATATATAGACACATAGGTCTACATAGGTTACATAGGTATTCAGATACATAGCTTATTAAAATATATAAACACAGTAGTCTACACAAGTTTACACAAGAATTCAGATGCACATATTTTTAGACATACATGTTTACATATGTTTTACATAGGAATCTAGAGTTAGATTTATATATATATATAGATGCAAAGGTCTACATAAGTTTACATAGGTATTCAGATGTACACTCTACATGGATATATATATTTGACATAGGTATACCAATTAATTCATATATTTAGATACACAACTACATCACTCAGATGTTAGGATTAGGGGGTATGATGCAAATCACACATTCTTGATCCCCATTTTCATATTTATTAGGTTACACTAGTATCATCACCATGTTTTCACTAGTTTGGGTCATAAGACTATCTACAGTGGTTGATCCATAGCATTACACTATACCTAGTTTATATACTTAGATTTAGAGTGGGGACAACTAATAATTATTTCTCCATACCTTCAATCTACATAATTAGATTCAGAGTGGAGATAAGCGAGCCTTGTTTCTCCACACATTTAGTTTACATACTTATATTCAAAATGGGGGTAAGTGATCCTTATTTCTCCACACCTTTAGTTTACATACTCATATTTAGATTGGGGGAAAGTGAGTCTTATTTTTCCATGAATTAATTTTATAGTACTTATATTCAAAGTGGGGTAATTGATTCTTATTTCTCCACACATTCAATTTACACACTCAATTTTAGTACAAGAGGCATTTACATCATATGCTTCCTTTCACATATTACACTCTAATTCTCATCCACTTATATGGACAAGAAGTGGGCCAAAATACATTTTACATTCACATAGGTAATTATAGGTATGTATTTATATTTTCTTTTACTCTAGTACTTCTATTTCACTACATTACTAGAATAAAAGAGGGGTAGAGGTAAACACCCTAATTTGGTCAAGCAACCACAAGTATTATGTCTTTTGTTGTTGTTTCACACAAAGGGTCTTAGTGATGGTTATATCCTTGTTCACATGGTCATCTTAAGTTTTTTTTTATCGTTCTTATGTCTTAATTTCCTTGTTTTTTATGCCTCCATTAGTCACAGGTCACCTTTTCCCAATCCCAAGGGCCCCTAGCTTCTCATCCTGAGATTTTGCTCTATTTTAAGCTTTAAGACATTAACACCACTTTTAAGATAGTAGTGTCACAAGGTGTTACTATCAAATTTTTTCTTTAGTGTCTAATAGAACCTTTCACCTATGTTTGAGTCTTGACCCATGTGTGACCCTTTTCTTATGTTTTTTTATATCTTTATCATGACCTGTCAACTAGTAAACAAAGTATTATATTCTAAACAAATATCCTCCTATATAATGAGCCTCACAAGGCATTTTACATCTAGTAATTACTATTTTTTCACTTGTTTACATAAAATCAACCAATAATACAATGCAAATATTCTACATACTACTCATCATTCACACCTAGACATTTGCATGCTTGATCAAACAAGGGCCTAGGCAAAATTCATTATAGCATACCATGCAAGTTTATGGTGCACATTCCCTAAGGTATAATTTCATGTGATATGAGACCCCTATAATTGGGGTTAATGTAAGTAGTGCACAAGATAATAAGGGTTATGTTCCACATGATCATAACATCCCACAAACTAATTTATCCTTTCCTTTTGCATTTGATTAATACATTATTTCATGTGTGCAAGTATTCATTAGGGTTTTGAAGAATAATTAGCTAAAATAATGACACAAATGAGCCCTCATGCAATATAAAATCATTTAAAGGACCCTCAATAACTCATGCAACTTCTTTAAAATTTATAGATAATCATTACAGGAAGGACACTAGCACCAAAATTGGAATTATCACCACATGGCACTATTATCTTAAAGGGGGCACTATTATCCAAATCCATATCAGTCAAAACACTTAATAGATGAAATATTCCTATGTGTTTGCTTAGTCATCTCTAGTACTTAGATTTATGATGAACTCTATGTATATCCAAATATGTCTCTTTTCTCCTTCTATTTATTATTTTTAGAAAGTTCCATAAAATCAATAAATTTCAATTTTATTCAAGACTAACAATAGACCTAGCCCTTTAATCTAGACTATGATTTACATATTAAAATACTAAAAGGTTAAAACACTCAACAACCCTGTTAAAAGTTATGGTGGAGTCCCTGAAGATCCTATTATTTCTTTCTTTCCAAAATTCCCAAATTAAGTGAGGTAAAAAGAAGATACATATTTTCTTGAGAAGTTTATTATATAAAGGTGAGTCCCATGTAGCCCAAGAGTCACCTAGAGAATAAATATGGATCCATTGTATTTCAAATTTTTAAAGGAGAAGACCCCATATCTTGTTAGCAAAGGGACATTAGAGGAGGAGATGGGGGATAGTTTCAAATTTTGACTCATAAAGAACATAGCGACTGACCAAAGTGAGCACATGTTTATCTAGATTATCAAGATATTATTATTATGAATATAGAGATAAATAAATATATTAACTTTTGGGAACAAGTATTTATCCCTTATTTTGGATCATTGGAAGATATCTTGATTGGGAGGTATAATGTGGTTATATCTGGACTTCACTTCATATTCTCCACTTGGGGTTGTAATCTAGGATAGGGTATCCTCTTTGAAGAAATTATGGATATGAATTGTTTGAAGGATAGTTTTTAGATCTTAAATGATAGTAGCATGTTCACAATTGAAATTAGTGATTTATAGATGCTTCTATATTCTTTAGTTACCTTGAGACTGGGTATAATCAACCACCATGTTGACAAAATATTATTGTAATAGATCTCATCATGAATAATCTAGGGATCCTACCAAAACCTTATTTTAACACCATTACCTAATTTCCATTTTTATCCTTTATTGATGATATCCTTGCCTTTAATGAGTAGTTTATAGATGGAGGAGCCCATGGTGAAAGCATGATAATTTAGCAAAGAGATTGTCAGTATATGGTAAAAATATTTTTCTATAAGGATAGATGTCTAAATGTTTTATTCATTTATGAGTCTCCATACCATTTTTGTTCAATAGCCTTATTCATAAGATTTGGTCTTCTAATTCCTAGCCCTCCTAATTTCTTTGGAAGAGTGACTCGGTTCCATGCAACCAAAGGAAAGCATTTCATAGTTTTGGAGCCTTTCCAAAGGAAACATTTTTATATTTGGTCAATATTCTAAATGATGGTTGAATTCATTTTTAAAAGTGAATGTAAACTGGGAGACTTTTAAGTATGCTTTTTAAGATCATGATCTTTCCATCCTAAGATAACAAATCTCCCTTCCAACCAACAATATTTTTCTAAATATGTTTTATCAGGGGATTCCATAAGTCAATAGGAATCTTATCTATAAAGAGAGGCATCCCAAAATAATTTGAGGATAGGTGTTTGATAGATAACCCCATGATTCTTGCAGTTTTTGTTTGTCTAAGAAGTGGATTATTAATGAAAAAGTGAGTGATTTTATCAAAGTTGTTTTTTTGTATTGACACTTCCTCATATTCTTGAAGGATACTCTAGAGTTATTTAGTTTATTTGATTGATGATATAGTAAGGGAAATATCATCATCCATAACTTATGGATGAATCATGGGAGGAGTTCCAACCACTGAATTGAAACCTTTGATAATGCCTCTTCTTTGGGCTTCTAAAAGGTTCTTGCTAAGAATATCAGCAAGCATTATAAAAAATAATGGAGATATAGGATCCCCTTACCTAATTCCTCTTTTACTATTACAATAACATGTAGGTGATTCCTATTTTTCATTTTCTATTGGGTCATATACATTATAAAAAAAATTAAGAGAGAAGTTTTGAATGAATATGTTAAATGAAACAAGGATTTTATCTTTTGAAGGTGTGTGTGAAAGATGTGTTCTAGATAAACACCATTGAGGTCATTTTGATTTAGACAAAGAATATTGATCTAACCATATAATTTTATTATTTCATAGTGATTCATGTGAACCATGGTTTATTTAACTTTATGGATCCAAGTATCTTCTCACCTCTATTGATGATTATTTTCTTATAGTAGTGATGTAGAGGGTGAACTTCCAAAGGCCATAACTTTTTACTCGTTAGCTTAATAGAGCTCTTGTTTATTCCAAAATAAATATAGAAGAAAGATGAATGTATACATAAAATGATACATAATTTATAATATGTTTTAATATCCATACGAGATCATCTAGAGGTCTAAAATCACATTTTAGTATTTTTAGTCATGCTAGAAATAGAGAAAATTAGATAACTTTGTGATTAGATGTCAACTTGAGTTTAAAATCACCCAAAATTATGAATTTTATATTTATAGGATATATTCAAAATTTCATCCCTATCCTAAATTACATGTAATTTTTTTAAATAAAAATTCTATATTTATAACAGGGTTAATTCTTAGTTTTTTCATTTTTTTAGAAATTTTAATTTTGCATATCAAGTCTAATTTCTAGTTTAGATTTATTTAAAGACTCTTATATAATGATTTTATTAATTCAAGGTGGATCAATTAATATTATTATTTCATGAAATTATTATTATACCTATTTATATTTTCATGCATTGATAGTTTGTGGTTTCATCAAGCAGGGGTTTATTTTATCAAAAAAGGTGAAGTATTTGAAGTTTTTTGAAAAAAATTTAAGGTATTGATTGAAAACCAGAGTGGAAAAAAAATTAAATGCTTAATTTTCTATAATATGAGATAATTAATTCATTTTCTTTTTTTTGAAATACACTGTATTGAGGTTCAAAGAACAATTCTATATACCCCTTAAAAAAATGAAGTCGTTGAGTGGATGGATAGAACTCTTCTAGAAATGACTCATTGTATGTTTCTTTTTAAGATTTTGTATAACAAGTTTTGGGATTTAATTTTTGATTATGTTTCATATTTTTTAATAAAATACCTAATAATTCTCTTATAGTTTTTACTCTTGAATAATCTTATAGTGGAATAAAACCTCATGCTGGGTATTTGAAATTATTTATATGCATTGCTTGGCACATATCCCTAATGAAAAGAGAAAATAATTGGAGCCCAAGAGCCATAAATGCTTATTTTAATATTTTAGTGAATAATAAGAGGCTTATAACTTATATTCTTTGAGAAAAAATGTTATCTTTGTGAGTAGAGATGTAAAATTTTATGAACATTTGAAGTTTATATCCTTTCCCTCTCACTATAAAATAACATACACTTCAATTTTTTCAATCAAGGTAAATTTTAATGAGTGTGATTATCAAAACACAAGTATAGGATTGGAAAATTAAGATAATAATATTTATAATGAATCATCTAATGATTTTGATTAGTCTTCTTTTTCAGGAAGTGATGAAGAAGAAGTTATTTTAATTACATAAAAAGTAAAGAGTATTAGAGAAATTTATGAGCATGGAAACAAAGAAAGGAATGGAAGAAATAATAGAAGTAAACCATGATCTAATTTCATATTATCAAGTTAGAGGGAATAAATAATATAAGCAAACCATGATGGAAGAATATGATGCATTAATGAAGAACATAATTTTGGATCTTTTTTCCCTCCCAAAAGGTAATAATGTTATTGGTTGTAAATGGGTTTATGAAACAAAATTTAAATTAGATGGTGTTATATAAAAATTAAAATCATCATTTTTTTCTAATGGATTCAATAAAAAAATAAGGCATTGATTATGAAGAAACATTTTCTCTAGTCATAAAATGAATGCGGTTAGAATCATTATTTCTTTGGATGCTAATATTGGGTGGCATTTATTAGATGGGTGTAAAAAATAAATTATTTAATGCAGATACTTATGAATAAATATGCATGGATAAACCACTTGGTTTTCCATCTAAAATAATCAAACTTTATTTGAAAATTAAAGAATTCATTCTATAGTCTTAAGCAAACACTGAGAGCATGGAATGAAAAGATTGATAGGCATTTTCAAAATCATAGTTTTCAAAGGTGTAAATCAAATCTGAATCTATATGTGAATAAAATTCAAGTTTAAATTATTTTTTAATTTGTTTATGTATATTATTTATTTATTGATGGATAAAAAAATATGCTAATCAATGATTTAAAATTTGACCTTAAAAGGGCATTTGACACGTGACTGGGGTGAACTAAATTATTTTCTATACATGTAAGTTTTTAGACTAGGTGATGGGTTATTCATCTCACAATATAAATATGCATTGGATATATTATAAAAGTTTATAATTCTTGATTTGAAACCTTCTTCTACTCCATTTCAATCTAGAATTAAACTTACAAAGCATTGTTTTTAAAAAAGTTGGATGCCACATTATATAGGTAATTTGTTGGTATCTTAGTATATTTGACACATACTAGACCATAAATCTATTATTTAGTCAATTTAGTATCTATATTCATGAAATAAAAAATAGAAATTAATTTACAGGCTACTAAAATAAAAAATTTATATATTTATGGTATAATTCATTTTGGCATCTTTTATGCATTTAAATCTAAAATTTATTTGAAATGTTATATTAATGAAAAGAAATCAACTTGTGGATATGTTTGCCAATGTGGGTTAAGACCTGTTACATGGGGAAAAAATGGAATTTATGTCTTCATGTGAATTTTAAAATAGAAAAATAAATAAAGTAGGAAAATAAGTAGTTTGGATTTGAAATCTTTTACTTGAGCTTCATTTTGAACCATGTTTGTTACTACTATATTTTATGACAATAGAATTTCAATATTGGTTGAAAATGATCCGATTTTATTTTCTAAAATAAATCATATATAGACTAATGTTCATTACATTTGATATTTTTGTCAAGCTAAAATTGTTTATTTACAATTTTGTCCTAATGAAGAACAAGCAATTACTATATTTAATAAGAGTATGATAGAAGACAAACCCTTAAAATTGTGAGGAATGATTGGCATGATGGAGATTTAAATTGATGGACATGTTTTCACCCTCTCTATTATTTTATTTTATATTCCCTCTAATAAATGTTGGTGGTGGCGGGGGGGGGAAGGGGGGGTGTTAGAAAAGTAATATTGACCATATGTTTATTACAAGTTTTAGAAAATAAGAAACTTATAGATAATAGAAGATGAGTATGAAATTTTTTAGATAATATAAATGATTATAACTTGAAATTTTTATAAAATAAGAAAGATTCTAGTTACTTATAGTTGACCTAATAGAACTTGAAACTGTCAGAGAATAGGAAATATTCTAGTTACTTCTAGTTAGATGAATTTTCTACATTAATGCATTTCTTTTACTCAATGATATAAATATAAATGTTATGCATTGAATATAATAAGTTATATTGGATAATCATTTAAATAATATAAATTTATTTACTATTTTTTTAACTTAAATTCTTATATATATATATATATATATATATATATATATATATATTAAAGGTAAGTTATTTTAATATATTCTTTCATTGATGGTAAGTGTTGGAGGTAGAGCATGGGGGTAAGTTTTAGTTATCTCCCTAATTATCATGATTGCAATGATGAATTAGTTTTATTTTTATTGGTTTTAATGTTTATTTTTTGAGATCTATGGGTTCATTTTGTTATCTTCTCTACATCTTGGAGTGCTATGTTTTTGAATGGTGACAAGTGAAAAAGGAAGGAAGAGGGGTTGTAATCAAAGAGAGATTATTTTTTTGGAACCAAAGAGGAAGAAAGGAGTTAAAATATGAGTATGGGACAATCCTATATATAAATATAATATTAAGTTACCTATCAAGGATGATCATCTAAAAAAGGTGTTTATTCCTTCTTCAGGGTATGGTTTGATCTTCATTCATGAGGTCATAGGTCATAAAAGATTGGGCATTATGAGAAGGGTTTGGAATGAAGATCAACTTTATTTAGAGTTTTGACTCATATTTATACTACCTATCTCTTTTAAATTCATGATATTTTATATCCCTTATTAATATTCAATTCACTTCTATAATTGAAGAGACATAACTTAGTCAAATGTCCACAAAAGTAAGGATGACATATTCAAATGTCCATACAACAAATAATGACATATGCAAATGTTAGTGAAAGCATACATAGCCATGAGGGACTTAAGAGAATGAGAATATTAAAATAGTCAAACAATAAATTTAATAGCAAGGCAAGACACTTAAGGAAGTGCATAAATTAAATCATGAGCAACCAACATAAACATGTCATAGTATCCCATGGATCTAAGGTGTTAGGAAAAAAATTTAAGTGTATAGCATATCAATTACCTTATATAAGATATAATCATGGATAAAGCCATGTGTAAGTACATATGTAAGTTTAAACATGATAGTGTAGAGTGAATATCAAATCATATAACCTATGTGTATCAAGATCAAAGAAGTGGATGCCCCTAGTGTTTGCATGACATGACTAGAGGGAAGACCTAACATCCAAAATAGGAATAGATCATGTATTTATGTATGCCTATGTCACACTAAATTAATATTTTTATACACATGTGTATGTATTAGTAATTTAGTATGCCATCCATAAACATGGAACTAACATAGAGATGCCAAGGAGCTAATAGAACATGTAGGTGCCAAAAGTGTTTTTGGATTTTTTAATGTTTTTTTTTTTTTGGTATTTTTGAAATGGTTCTTATGTAATATATTGCCACAAGTGCATAATATTCATTTTTATTTTTAAATTCTTTATTTCAAGTGTATCAAGTTAGTATACACATTTTCCCAACTTTTTTGTAACTATAAATGGTCCCAACCAATTCTGTTTGAACTTTTCCTTTCTGTATTTTTTTACATTGGTATTTTGATTTTATTTTAGTTCTAATTCACCCACATAAAATTCATGTGGTCAAACATTTTTTATATTATCATACATGACATTAATAAAAACATAAGTGTTCATTCTCGTATGTGTGTTTCACACTCAACTGATCTAATTGACATAATTTTTTTCATGATTTTCATTATTTTTTATGATGTCTTTAAGAAAAACAAGCAAAGAAGGTACCTCAATTTTAATTGGTTAGATGGTCTTTGTACTATAGATAAAATAGTAAGGTGTGGCTTTATTATGTGTGTGTACACTAGTTTAGGATACCTATAGACCATATACCATCTGTTGGTACCAATCATTGTTATATCATTCAGTTTATTTTCTAAGTATTTTGACAATTGTCTTATTGGTTGTCTCTACATGACCACTACCTCATGGGTAATAAGGTTTATAAAATGTATGATTAATCTTGTATTTACTACAAAATAATTTTACCATCTATTTTTAAATAATGTTCCATTATCATAAATAATAGTTGAAGGTATGAAAAAATGGGAAATAAAGTGGTCATCAGAAACCTGCATATGTCATCCCCTTTGGTAAATTCAAATTTAATTAATTCCACCCATTTTGTAAAATATTTTTTAGAAGTAATTGTTTCTCTCAATTTCCACTTATTTCTATTTAAACAAGTAAAAAACTAGTAATAAGGGTATGGTAGAAGAACCTATTTGTTTGTGCATGGGTGATTTAGATGATTATGAAGAGCTCTTCTTTATCTTGGGAAGAATGACCTATAGATAAAAAATCACTCATGCAAATGGGTTATTAGATGGGTAGCAAGGTAGATTTCCTAGTGTGAGATAGATATAAGAAGTGTGAACTTACTAGGAGGCTATCAATCCACACTCTTGAAATAGTTAAGTTAAAAGAAATGAAGATAAAGTACTTACATCAAATGATTGAAAATACTAAAAGGAAATGCAAGAATAAATAAATGTTTGATAAAGGAAAATAGACTAATTATAGAAAATAGTGAGTCAATACTAATGCTAAACAAGTTAGGTTGGGTTCAAAAAATAGGTGAGGTCTTTATGAATATGCAAGAACATAGAAAGTGGAATTTGGCTAAGGGTGCGTAGATACAAATAACTTGTTGTTATTTATTACTATAGTGACCATCAGCAGTCAAGGTGATCATTGGCAGTTAAGATGACCATCGATGATTAGGTGACCATTAGTGTTTAAAGGTGACCATCAATAGTTAGGGTGATTGTTGATGGTTCTTATAAGTTTTTAAAGTGTTCAAAAAAGAGTCTAATTCAAATTACAAAAAGGGGTTAGTAAGTAGTTTGGGATCTAGTTAAGATATGGGGGTTAAGAGATAAGATACAAAAAGGTATGATTTAAGTAGGGAAGTTAGAAACCAAATAAGAAAAACTTGAAATACAAAATGTACCTAGTTTGTTGCTTGATGGTTAATCCTAGAGCAATTTTGATAGAGTAACAATTATTTACCTCAAGAGAATTTTTAGAAAAGGTTTAGGTCTCTATTATAGTTATTGAATTGCTGAAAGGAAGACCTTTTGGTTGATAGCTTGATCACCTATGTGTTAGAATTCTTGGTTATGGACTGATTGATCCCCATTCACCTCTTGCTCCCCTCCTTTTATAGGCAAAGAGAGATGGAGGTAGAAGGTTTCATAGAAGGTTAGGATAATAATTTTGATGCATCATGATGTGTTAGTAATGGCTAAGGCAAACATATTAAATTATGTTGTGTTAGCTTATACACAACTGGTGTTATGTTTGTTTAGGTGGAGAAGGGACCTGACCATCAGTGATCATGGTAACCATTGGTGGTCACTTTGACCATAGATGGTTTAGTTTCAAAGATTAAGTGGGGTAAAATGGTGGGTTTGGTTGTGTCTAAACTAACCATAGTTAGGTTCAATTAGGGGTTAAAGGGTTAAATTGGTCATAAGGGGGTCCTAAAGTGGTCTAGGGGTGTTTCAACATTTGAAACTATAGTGTGTAGAATTTTGATGTCTATATTTGTCCCTTTTTGTTATGTAACTTATGTCAATAAGCATAAAACAAAAAAATTGTGGATCGAAGGTTGTTTTCCTTGAGTATGGGAGGTGGTATTTCCCCTCAACCTGGGAGTTGATGAGGTGAAATTGAATCAGGTACAGGTTTGATAAGTGGTTTATAGTGAGTCACAAGGTCGGTGACAATGGTGTTTGGGAAGTTAAAGTGTAAATGTGCACACAAAATGTGAATAAGTGTAATAGACAAGATTATTCAAAGACTAAGTTACCATAGTTGGTAAAAATAAGGTTGGTGCTAGAAGGATAAGTGATAAGTAGATTGCATGATCACATTTAGGCATGGTGGCTAAGAATACTCATAAATGCAAGTCTCCTAAATAGGTTCATTATTATTATAGGTATCCAAGGTAGGAATTTCTATCATGAAAAACACAAATGGTCTAGTGTGCACTAAGTGGTGTAAATTCAAATGTTCAACATGGCAAGGTTGGTTCATGCAGTCAAAAGGACCAAGGCAAAGTCATCACAAAATATGTGATAGTTCAAGATAAAATTATCAACATTAAGGTGGGCATGGATAGGTGGTAGGTTGGTTGAAGAGGGTGTTATTTAATGGGTCATGGTTGGTTTGTGGAGAATAGGTGCTCCCCAAGGGTTGGTTATGGTTTGGTGGAGAAGGATAATCTCTAAAAATGTGGCACAAAGGTAGTGGTGCCAAAAAATTTGAAAAGTGGGTTTCTGAACCATCAATGGTTAGGGGTCCCAAATTTAACTGTCAATGGTCACCCTAATTGGTGATAGTCAGGGGTAAACCCTAAAAATTTTGGAGGATAAAAAGTGAAAAATAGAAATTATTTTCACTATTTGCTTTTGAAACTTTGACTCCCATTCTCATGGATATTTTTGGCTTTTTATGCAATCAAGTTGATGAGGTGGGGTCAATTGTTGATTGGTTAATTGGCATTATGTTGAGCTAGCATGGGACTAAGGATGCATGGTGGATGAGGATGTGGTCAAGTGTGGGAGCTAGGATTCTTCCTTGATGATGGTCAAGGAATGAGATAGGTATTACCTTCAATTATTAGATTAGTTGATTTGGTCATTTGTTAGTTGAATTTTGTTGAAATTTTAATTGTTTTATGATTGGTTTGGGAAGGTTTGGGGGTTTTGACCTAGATTTTTAGGTTTTGTTATTATTTATTTAAAAATAGAAAGTAAAAATAGAAATTGGGGTGGGGTGTCAGTTGGGGATAGGGTAGAGAATAAAATTATCTTGAGTAGTTTTTAAAAAAGGGGTGGTTTAGTGGGTTTTGGGGTAGTTAAGGTTAAGGTTTTTTACACTAGTTGTCATATATAGTGATCATCAATGGTTGTAATTGATCATTTATGGTCATATTCAACCATATATAGTTGAAGATCAAAGGCAAATGTCCAACCAACTATCAACAATCATAGTGACTGTTGATAGTTGACTAAAGGGTCAAGGGATTGATAAAAAGTTTTTAGGAAAATGGGTTAAGGGTAGAATATTTTTTATTAAAGATGAAGGGTAGTGTTGAGTTGCAAGTGTTTTATAATTACAAATTCTAAGTATTGTTTGGTTTTAGGGTGGATTAGAAGAAAAAATGTAGATGTTATTTGTATAGGTGAAACTAAGTAGGTGAAAAATGGGGTGAAAGGATTTTGTCCAAGGATAAAGTAGTTAACAAAAAATTAAGTGTGTTTGCTAACAATTTTTGTAGACATGAGATCAGATCTAGATGTGGGATTAGGACCTTCAAATTTTTATGGAGATCCATTAGGGGATGAATGATGATGATTGGATACACATGGAAGAGGTTGGCCTTAGCATGATGATGCACTTCCATCACATTTCACAAGATGCAATGATGATTATGGCCCTCATCAAGAGATGGGATTTGGTCATAAACACCTTCCTCCTATCAATGGGTGAGATGACCATCCTAATAGAGGATATACATAGGATTACATGGCTGCCCATTTAGGGGGAACTGATATATCACATAGAGAGTAAGGAGAGAGATGATCATATGGATCTCCTATATGGTGAGGGTCAGGCATTGGCTAGGTGACATGCTAGAGGGTTTAGTTATAGGCCATTGTACTAGATTCCCAGAGATGATAGGTAGTTGATGATGATGATGATGATGGTAGTCTTATGCTTTGCATTACTATATTTGAGTAGTGGGCAATTTCCTTATCTATTGCTAGATGTTTTGGTGAAAATGTTGCTTGGTCAGATAGTTTTTGGGTGGGCACTAGTTTTATTGGTTTAGATATAGAGGGAGTTATAGGGGCTCTAAGATCATAAAATATATGTAATTAGTGTGGGTTTTATGTTGTATTATTGGGCCTATGAGCATATCTAGGTTTTTAGACTGATGGGGTTGCCATGGGAGGGGTACACCCAGATGGACTTCAAGGTGGGATTCATGTGGTGGATGAGTGATTATGCACTCATAGGAGCTAAAGGAGGCATGATGGATATTTATTGGTTCAAGGAGGATTTGGAGGCCTTGGTAGTTGAGGATGTGGTTTGGAGGCCATATGTTATCTTCTCGAGGTGGGCCCACTATACTCAGCACATTTTGTTGATGTAGAGTTACAGGTGGATTTTTGGGAAGAGAGAAGGTGAGACTAAGCTCATCCATTTTGATAGAGTTTATAGGTAGTTCAGCCTAGTTTAATGGATTATATGTCTATTTTTGAGGTACAGGTAAGAGGATGTTGATTTTTGGCTACTAATGCCATAGCCACTAGAGGTGGTTCTTGATCATAAGGAGCTAGCTATTAGAGCAGAGATTGATGATTTTGGTTGTGTTGATGGCTATGTAGCATGGTATTAGGACATCTATGTAGCTATATATTTTGGATGGGATGATGGGGGGAAGTAGCCCATGGATGTAGATCTAGCTAGTAGGGGTCCATAAGTATAAGTATAGGGAGGTGGCCCTAATGGATAAGTAAGAGAAGCATTAGCCACTGCATAGGCATAGATCATAGCTTTATATGGGTAGGTGTCCACATTTTAGGACTAGGTTAAAACTTTATAGGGTCAAGTTGCCATTTTGATGGGAGAGAGGGACTAGGCCAAGACTTCACTAGGCTTGGTGACCCAAGAGAGGGACACTTTGAGATAGAGAGGAAGAGTAGCTACAACACCAATAAGACCACTGGTTAGTATCCATATGGCATGGTACTTGGCCATAATTGAGGAGTTTCACTATTATGGATCCATAGTTCTAACACAGTATCTATATGAACCTTAATGGGGTGAGTACATATCCATCTTGGTAGGTGGTGTAGGTGTAGCAACTCTAGGTCAGTGGGTTGCTTCATTGAGTGGATAGGTAGGCACCATAGGGGGGTAGGCACTAGATGGTAGTGATTCCCTTGGGCCATAGGTTATGATATGTATAGATGTATATGATTTTGATATCAACTTGTGAGCTAATGTAGTGAGATGTATATTTTTTTTGAGAGAGAGATGTACATGTTATATGTACTATTTGATGTTGATGAGACATGATGTATATGATATGATGATGATGATATAAATATTTGATTTTGTGGTTCATGGTTTTAGTTTTGATGTTTATGTTTGTGATTATGCTTATGAGATATAGACTCACTAGCTTAGGCATGTGATGATTATGGATAATGTGTATGATGAATGGTTATATATGATTATGATGCCTAGATTATGATTATGATCTTTTGTTGATGTGATGTTTTGGTTATGGTTATGATGTTTTGATGATGTGATGTTTTGGTTATGGTTATGATGTTTTGATTATAGTTATGATCATGGATATGTGATGTGATCATGGTTTATTATTATAGAGGTAATGTGGTTTATGATGTTTATGGTATTTTTTAGAATCACTATGATTATGATGATTTGATGCTTTGTTTTTGTAGATGGATATGATTATAGATACAATGTGGTTTATGTTTATAGTTGTGATGATGTTTTGATTATGGTTACAGTGTTTATGGTTTATAGTTATGATTATTTGATGCATAGTTATTTTGTTTGATGATGGCACATAAAGTAAGTTTAGATAAATAAATGTGGGAAAAGAGATGAAAAATCATGAGACCTAGGTCTAAGTGAATAGATGAATTAATTAAGAGAACATAAGGAGGAGGCATGACACTTCTTCATTGGTAAAGACAAAACAAACCTGAAGTTTTGATTCGCTTAAGGAACATAAGCCTTTAGAATGCTTCACATTAGCATGTGTTGGTTGATAAAAAGGTGTTTTGATCACCTCATGTCAAGTAAGCTCGTGAATCCCTTGATTTATAGATGGTATAAAGGGGAGATAGGTGATAGGTGATATGAAGTAGAGTGTAACCTTCCAATGGGTTGGTTTTCCCCTTTGATTGGTAATCTAAGAAATAATAGATTATAATTCCATGTTTTAATGCATGTTGTAGACTGATCAATATAGGAAGTCTAATAATGCTATGTATGAAAGTTGATTATAGCTTTCTTGGGATAGGTTATTATTGATTTTTGATATAGGGTCTTGTATTGATTTATTTATTTTGATAGGTTTGTGAAGCCGATCGATGAGGGAAGCTTGAAATGATTTATTGAAAAATATAACTTAGCCATATTTCAAGGTAGTGATCTAAGTTTGGATTTGTCTATTTTGGTAGTTATCCTTCAAGGGAGCAGTCTATCTTTTTAATAAATTTAGATTGTGGGTAGTTTTCCTTCAAGGGAGTAGTCTGTATGCTAGAGATGTTTGACCCAAGTGATATTTGAGTATCCCAAATTGTTTTGATGCTAGGTTAGACATGGATAAGTCTATATAGGATTAGAGGTTTACCTTTGAGGGAAAAACTTAGAGCACATGAGGTTTAATGATAGGTGAAAAGGGTGGTTTGAGAGAAAATGACCATGAGATTTCATCTGATTAGGGATAAAAAGTATTCATGAGAACCATGTCATGGGTAGAGTCATGGTACCCATATTTAGGATTAGGCTATGACTATGATGGTTAATCACATGGTTCTATGTTGTAATCAATTTTTCTCAAAGGGGGTAGGATGAAAGTGTGAAGAAAGTAAAAATCTCATAAATCAAGGGATGAGCTTAAGTTAGACAAAAAGATGAGTTTAATCCTTGTTTAACAAAATAAAGGATGCAAATATGAAGCATTGAGAGGATTAGGTTCTTGTTTGCATTCAAGAGAGGACAAATGGTAAGCTCCTAATCCATACTTGTGGGTTATGATGTAGGGTCCAAGCTAATTAAAATCAAACTTGCCTTGCTTTCTTTTATCCATATTGGTTACATTTTTATTTTCTTTTAGGATGAGCTCTCTGATGTTGAATTCTCACTCTTTTAGGTGATTTTTATAAGCATGCTTGATTCATTATTGGTAGACATAAAGGTGGTTAAGCGTGCTAAGGCAACATTCATCAAGTAGATCAAGTTGTGATAGACATTCATGATGATAGTCACTTCAAAAATGATGTCTTACAAGGATATGCAAAGAGAGGTAATTTGGACTTTGAGAGGCAAGACCGCCTCTGATCTAAAGACTAAAGAGAAAGGGGCATCACCCATAGAGGTTATAATGCTAGTGTGATAAGTCCACAAAGTGAAAGGGATGTGCAAGTGCCAATCCCAAGTAGAATCATTGACCACTTTGGTTAACATTTTGTTGAGGGTTTTGTTAGAGGCTTTTGCCTGTCCATTTGATTATGGAAGATAAGGTGAGGAAAAGCTTAACTTGATGCCAAATGTATCATAAAGACCTTAGAATTACTTGTTTTAGAAATATTTGCCATTATCAGTGATGATCTTATGGGGAACACTAAAATTACAGATGATATGATGATTGATGAAGTTGAATATCTTATTAGCTTTGGCCGAGATGAGAGCAATAGCCTCCACCTACTTGGAGAAATACTTAGTGGCAGTAATGATGGAGTGGTGTCATTGTGAAGAATAAGTATTTATTTCACCAAGGAGATCTAATCCCCATTTTGAGAAGGGAAAAAATTCATTAGATACTTGAAGGCCATGGACTAGTGCATGATGTAAATTGGAATGTTATTGACATTTAACACACTTCTTTATATAATCACAACAATCTTGGTTGAGGGTGGCCTAATAGTAGCCAAGGTGAAGGATATGTTTAGTGAGATCTAGACCACTAAAGTGTCCCCCATAGATGTTATCATGAGTTTCTTTGATAACATGAGAATCTTCATGGTTACATAAGCAATGAAGGAGCCCATCAAAACTATGTTTGTAAAGGATTCCCCCTAGTATGGCATAATGAGAGGTACTTTGAACAAAGGTTCTTTAGGCATTCCTAGAGAGGTTGGGAAGAATGATGTCAAGGTTGAGGTAGGCAAAGATTTGTTCATACCAAATGTTTCATGGAGATTCTCCCACACTAAAAATGGTAGGGAGGTTAGATTAGATATAAGAGGGTGTGATAAAATGATGAATGGTGACAAAGAGCTTGGAATTGGAAGGTTGAGATGGGATTTAGGAAGTAAGGGAAGCCATTATATCCATGAATTTATTGGTAGATCATAGAACATATTGGATAAGGTAATGATCAAATGATGTTAATATTACATCTACTAGCTATTTATACTTTTGTAAGACATCATTATTACATTGGTAGGATTTATTGACCTAGTTGACCACAAGTTGGGAATTGCCAAAGATAATGATTGTCTTAACTCCAAAGGCTAGAGTGGTTTGAAGACCTATTAATAGGATTTCATACTCAACCATATTATTGGTATACTTAAAATCAAGTTTTGAAGAGAGAGGAAGAGGTTTTACATTTAGGGTAATGAGATTAACTTTAGCACCCCCACCATGTTGGCATTTTGAGCCATCGAAGAACATGGTCATTTGGTAGGTGATGTCCTCTTAAGAAAGAGTTATGATGGACTCATTTGGAAACACAAAAGGAAGTGGTTGGTTGTCTAGTAAAGTAGCTTTGGCTAATTAATTGATAATGACTTTCTATTTAATCAACTTTTACTAGAGTAACTCAAGGTCAAACTTAACTAGGATCATGATTCATTTATCCATACACTAGTTTTTTGTATGGTTTAGAGTGCATGTACTTGAGTGGGTTGGTATTGGTGATGACAAAGGTTTTGTGATTGAGTAAATAATGATGAAGTTTGATATCCATGAATATTAAGGTGAGGCAAAGCTTCTTAGTTTGGGTATATGAAATCTCATACTCTATAAGTGTCTAACTTATATAGTAGACAACTTGTTCTTTATTTTGTTCATCACAATGGGAAAGCATTGCCCATAAAGAATGGTCAGTGGTAGAGATATAAAGGTAGAAGGTTTGGTCCTATTTAGTAAGTGTAATAGTGGGTGGATAAAGGAGGTACTCTTTGAGTGAATCAAAGGCTTGTTGTCAGTCCTTAGTCCACTTAAAACATGTGTCTTTCTTGAGAAGATGGTGAAAGGGTTGGCATCTATCAAATAACTAAGAGATGAAGTGATGGATGGATTGCAGCTTCCCCTATAGGCTACAAAGTTTCTTAAGGTGGGTTAGAGGTGGCATGTCAAAGATCATTTTAACTTTGGTAGGGTCTACTTCAATTCTTTGGAGAGAGATGATAAATCCAAGGAGATTTCTAGATAAGACCCCAAAAACACATTTCTTAGGATTGAGTCAGACATGGAAATAGATTAGGTGCTCAAAGATAATTTTGAGAACTTCTAGATGATCCTTGTGATATATATATTTCCAAAAGAGATCATCTACATAGTCCTTTATGATTTTATGGATGATATCATCAAATATATAGGTCATCTCATGATAGTAGGTTACTCAAATGTTCTTTAGACCAAATGGCATGACCTTGTAATAGAAGGTTCCCCATGGGGTGATAAAGGAAGTTTTATGTTGATCCTCAAGGTAATTAAGATTTTATTATATCATAAGAAACCATCCATGAGAGAGAACATCTTGTGGCCAACTTTAAGATCAATAAGTTGGTCAATGCTAGGCAAAGGGAAGTCATCATTTGGACAAGTAAGGTTGAGGTCAAGAAAGTTAATACAGAGGCAAATTCCCCTATGGGCTTGGTGATAAGAATGATATTAGAAACCCATTATGGATAGTCAATAGGTTGGATTAAATTGATAGATACGAGGTGTTGAATCTCTTTTTTGACTATAATGGTGATGCGAGGGTGCATCTTGTGAAGCTTTTTCCTAATAGGCTTAGCATCAGGATGGATGATGATGTTTTGAAGAGATATAAAAGGGTTGATTTTAGTCATATCCTAATAGGACCAATCAAATACTATAATATGGTTATGAAGGAAGGAAGGGTAATCTTATATCTCTATGGAATCTAAGGATTGACTAATCTTCATAATACAAGGGTTATCCTAAGTACCCAAGTTAACATTAATAGTGGATTAATTTATCATGGTTTGGTTCTCAAGAAGAAGGGATTTGTAGATGGAATAATTCCCCACACCAAGATAGGTGATAATGGAATCATCATCCTAATGTTGGATGGTGTAGATGGTAGGAGAATCATTTTCTACCATTTTAAGATGAATCAGAGGAAATATTTTAGTTTGGCCATCCTTTTGATAAGTCAGGGAGCCCAAAATAATGGTATTAAATAAAAAAAGTTAAAAGGAATGATTTCAAAATCCTCAAACTTCAAAATACATGGGGTTAGTGAGGACGAGATGTCTTCTTCAATGGTGATGATGGGTTTGGGTGAATCAGTGGGTTATTCTAGCAGTATGAACCCAAGGCCAAATAGCTCACAAGGTTTTTGGGTTTTAATCAAAGGTAACTCATGGGGTCCATGTTCATAATGGCTGAGGCCAAATTCCTTCCAATCACACCTATGAAGGTATAATTTGGCATATTTTGATTTATCCAAATAGGAAAAATTAGAGGTGAATGGTCTAATAGAATAGGTAGTGGAATAATTAAGAAGTGGATGATCAAGTACCCCATAGATAAAGTTAGTTTGGTGGTTAATAAGTCCAAAAGGAATGATGGTTCTGATATTAAGATCATATTTATGATCATGGTCGAGGCTCCTATTGTAGCATAGAGTTGTACCCTTATGGGAGATTTTTCAAGCTCTCTCACTCCCAACTGAAATATTGGAACAACCTTAGGCTATGTGTATCCTATAGTGAGGTTGAACCTCTAGGATTTTTAATGAGGCTATATCCTTAGATGCTTCACTTTGGCTAGTTTCACAAACTAGAATCTACTACTAACTAAGGAAAAGGGAGAGAAGGATAACATGAAAGGAGAACCTAAGATAAGGATGGTGATGCACCAAATATGTAATGATCCACTTCAACCTAAGAGCCTTAATGAATACTAATGAATTCAAACAAGACACAGACTAATATGATTTTGTCTCAAGGCCATAGGCATAAGTATTTTGTGTGGAGGTCGAAGAGAAACCCTATAATTTGAAAGATAGAAATAATTAGGTCTGTATGAGACACTATAAACTTGTGACACTGCAAGAAGGCACCAATGTCTAACACTTCACACAACCTACAAGGAACCAAAATAATTGTATAAATATGTGTGTAGGATCTATAGATGATGAAAAGAGACATACATTTTACAATTCAAAACCCTAACAATGCACACTTCACTCCAAACTAGAATCAAAAAGTTTATCTTATTGCTTCAAGAGAGTGTTACAAGTCAATTTTAATAGAGTAACTCTATCACCATTCAAGGGATATATTTTTTAGACTCAAAAACCTCTATATATAGCAAAAAGGAATTAGAGAAGAGGGGGCTTACATGAGTGGATGGAGAGGGGGTCATAATGATTGATACCTTTTATGTTGCCTTGAGATATTTTGCTTCAAAGCATGTAACTACCTTGACCATGATATAAACCATCCAATATCACTACAAAACTCCTCAAGCCCCTCATGCATTAAAGTCTCCCTTTTTCAGAGCTAAGAGAGCCATGTTGAAGGTAGATACATGTCTACACCAAGTGTAAATGATTTTATCTTTGCATTAAAAACTTGGTGTGCTCCTTCACTTTGCATGTCCTACATGTATAAGGATGAAATCCCTATATCTTTGAATCTAGACCAAGCCATGCTCCTTTTACATTGAGTGGTTATTTTTTTAGAGATGATGGCCATGTTAAAGGATAAGGGCCTCTCCATTAATTGCATATACCATCTCTTTCTTTGAACCCTAGACTAAATCTTTCTTATAGATGGAAAACCAATCTAAGGACAATGTTTTTTCTATATCCATTTATGTCGATGTAAGTTTATAGATTGCATAGATTTTTTTGATCTTTATTAGGTCTAAAAGAATTATTTTATGAGACCCATTTTTGACATCTACAAAAATTTCTTAGGATTTTAAAAACTAAATGGCTACTTTTAGGGGTTCATATTTTTACATTTGTGGGCCCATCATGCAATATTTAAATCCTAGAAGCTATTGGTTGAGCTTAAACTTTGACACTAGCATGAACGTAATTAATCCTTTTAGGTTGTTTCCTTTAGATGCTTTGTCTAAAAGAAATAATGTATTCAAACTTTTTACTTAAATAATTTCCTTTAGCCTTTTTCTAAGTGTCCTTTTTGAAGGGAAATTACCCTTCAAAACTTTGAAAAATTCCCTTTTTTGAAGGGAAAGTACTCTTTAGAACTTTGTAAATGAACCCTTTGCCTTTTGAAAAAGAAACCTTTAGATTTTTTGAAATGGACCTTTCAGCTCAAAAAAGTACCTTTTTGAAGAGAAAGGGGCCTTCAGGTTCTTGAAAAGCCCCCCTTTTGCCAAAAAGTGTCCTTTGACTTTTTTGAAAATATCTTTTTTGAAAGGAAAGTACCCTTTAGTTTTTTGTTTGGTCCATTTTGCCAAGAATAACCCTTCAAAAATTTTGTGAGTACATTTAGATTTTAGAAGATGCCCTTTAGCTTTGGAAAAGATATTTTTCTTTGGGAAAAAATTTATGAAAGAAATATTCCTTAGAAAAAATTGTCTCAGATAATTTTCTTGAAGGAAATGTGTCCTTTAGAAAATTCCTTTGGGAACTTTTGAAAATGGGCCATTTCTATAGAAGTGCCCCTTCAGGAAATTTATTTTAGACAAAATGTCTAAAACAATTCCTAAAACTTAGTCAAATGAAGTAACTTGTCCTTAAGAACTTTTCTCTTGGGTAAAATATCCAAAGAAATTCCAACACTTAGCTTGAACAAAACTCTGAAAAAAATACTTAGTGAAAAAGAGTCCCAAAATAAATCAACCTTATACTTTTTGCTTCATCTAGTTCTCTACTCCTTACTTCAGTTTCTTTGGTGAAGTAGCTAATATATCAAAATCCAAAGTCTTATTTCAATGCAATGGATTCTACTTGATCATTTCCATCTCTTTAAACCAATCAAAAATTTGGTATGTGGGCCAAAAATTGGCCAATAATTTCCATACTACTGAGGAGTAAGGAAAGCATCCAAGGCCAAAAGATGATACTCTCCTAGTTATATACATTGGAACATGGGCTCTAAGGGGTCCTCTATGAGGATCTGAGAAGAAGGGATAGATGAGTTAGTTAAATCTTCATGATGATAGGGGTAGACTTATTGCTGGTTGGTGATGAGGTGGATGAATGAGGAAGAAGAAGAACATCATTAGGTTAATATGTCATATTGAAAGATGTAAAAATAATAGGGTCATCTTGGATAGTAATGACTTGACCCTTATATTCAAACTTGAAACATTGATGCAAGGTGGATGGGACACAACTCATGGAGTGGTTATAAGGGCATCCAAGTAAGATGTTATATTAGAAATCACCTGATATGATGTAGAAGAGATCTTGAAGTGTGTGAGGTCCTGAGCATATATGGTGGACAATTATTCCTAAGGTTGTGGCCATAGTATCATTAAAGAAATGGAGGATTGTTAAGGTTTCCAACATGATATTCTTTGGCAACTAGAGTTGGTCATAAGCATGAGTGGAGATAATGTTAATACTAGATCCTTCATCAATCATCACCCTTTTGATGTGAGTTTGATTGATATATACAGTGATGAAGAGGGGAGGATTAGGATCTTTAGGATGAATAAGAGGTATTTATAAATCCTTAAATGTGACAAAAGTGGAAATACAAAGAGATCCAAAAAAGGTTGAAAGATGTTGAGGGTATTTAGGTTGGAGCTTTATAGATTGTAGGGACTCTACCAATGCTTGGTGGTGATTTGGAGAGGTGTTGATTAGTTCATATAGGATCATCTTCACTAGTATTTGATGAATCTATTTTATAACTACTTATTAGATAGATTCATAAGGGTTGGAGGTAAGGGCACCCAAAATGGATATTTCAAGTTTTGGTAAAGGTGAAGGTGAAGGTGAACATGTTTAAGTTTGGTTTAAAGGTTGAGGGGTGGAAGGATATGTCCATAGAATGGACACTTTAGCCTTTCCCTTATCCTTTTATTGGGCCTAAGATCAGGTGACCATATGGATAGTGTGGATAAGGGGAGGGGTTGGGATAGAAGGCTACTTTAGTTCCTCCTCACTCTTGGGTGAGAGTGTGGGTGTGTATGAGTATTGGGTAGGTTCATTTGGTGGTTTGGTTCGCAATGGGCTCAAGAGATGTTCATCTGACAATAAATCATTCTCATCCCATAAGTTATGGACAAGTACTTGAAGATATTTGTAATTCTCTATGTCATGTTCAAGTGTCCTATGGTATGCAAATTAAACTATCATTAAACCAATATGGTTTATGTTTCAAAGGTTCAAAGGGTCTGATAGGTGGTAGGCTTAAGGAAGAGGTTTATAAAAACCTTTATAAAATGGTCAAATAGCATTCGAGCAAAGGCATTATGGGTGATGAAATTTTGGTTTTTGGGGTAAGAGCATTCTTAGAAGTAGGCTTTACTATGGAAATCATGGGTGATAGCATGGTTTTGGAAGAAGGGTTTGATTGGGGTTGTTTGGTATCGGATGGTTTTGAGGTGGAGGCTTTAAAGGTGAAATATTTAGAGGTGGGTGATTAAGATGATGAAGGTTTAGAGATAAGTGGGAAGATGGAGGTAGATAGTTTAGTTAAAAATTATGAGGATGTTGATGTTTTGAAGGGGGTAGGTAATGTTAAAATAGGAGGAGGAAGTTTAGTTTGGGTAGTTTTGGGAGGGTTCACTTTCTTGGTAGAAGGATGAGCTCCTAGGATGGAATAAGAATGAGGTACCAAGATAGAAGGTAAGAGGGAAGGAGGTAATATGGTTATGGTTTTAGGTGGGAGTTTGGGTCGTTCCACCTTCTTAGTTGGTTTGGTTCAGGTTTTCTTTGTTGGAATAGATGATTTTAAATCTAACTACAAATATGGGTGGATAGGGATAGGAGTGGTAAGTACTCCTAAGTTATTGATAGGTCTAGTTAAAGAGGTGTAAGGTGATTTGATAATTTTGGATGGAGATGGTTTGGATGGTTCTTCCATGGTTTTGGAGGGAGAGGTGTTCGATGAATGGATTCAAGTAATGATAGGTTTAATGGTGGATGAAAGTGAGGTTAAAGTTTCATGATTATTTTGATATGGGAGCCTAAGATGGTTTCAAAAGGTGGCTCAATCCAAATTGGATTTAGAGGAGAATTCTAGGCTTTAAACTAGTCTAGAGAAGGGTTTGTAAATTGGTTTGGTTCCTTGGGCATTGGATTCAAAAATTAGGCCCATAGGTTGAGGTGAGGGAGTGGTTTCTCCACCCTTGTCTTTGGTGAAAGGTCCCAATATTTGAGAAGATGCTTCCTCTATGGAGGGAGTAGGTAAAGTGATATCTCCTTGTGGAATGGTTTTCAAAGAGGAATTAGGTGATTCTATGATGGGAGAGGAAGGTGTGATGGCAAAGGTTACTTTCTTTGGTATTTATATCAAAGGAGAAGTGGGTAAGTACATCATCTCATCAAGTGAAGGAGAGGAGGTGGTTGCTTCCTTTATTTAGGTATCCAAAAGAATGGAGGGTGATTTTGCCACTTCAATAAGTAGAGTGGAGGAAGAGGTAGTTGAGGTAATGATTTCCTCATTGATAGGTTCACTGATAATCACATTGACCATATAAACCTCCTGAACATGAGATGATTCCAATTTGTTATCAATAATGTTTGGTAGAAGTGGCATGACTGGGAAAAGGTTATCAAAATATGTCAAGTAATTGATTTAGGGGTACATTAGGATTGTCTAATGCAATTTATCCCCTATCAATCAAGTTTTGAATAATGGTTTTAAAGCTATTACACCTACTAATTACATGTCCAATGACATCATGTAAATCACATAGATCATTCTCATTATAATAACCAGGCACAGGGTGAGAAGCATCAAATTATAGAGTAGGTTTAATAGGGGGAAGCTATATGATATTGGCTTTGAGAAACTTGTCCAAAACTAAAGCATATGACTCCCCTAATAGATTTTATTATTTTTAGTTAGCTTGGTTTTGATTTTGGGTTTGTTGAGTGGAGGAGTTAGAGGATTTGGTTTTGTTGGGTTGGTTGATGATTAGAGGTGGGCCAATTTTGAGGACAACCTTGTTTGCAGCTACCTTTGGTTTGGTGTTTGGGTACTTAGATTTGTTGGTGGTTTTGGATGGGGAAGGGTCATTATATTTGAAGCTAGAGGTCTTGTTTCTTAGTCTTAACTTCCCTCATTGATTTCTTTGAATTCTAGTTTATGTGCCATGGTAAAAGCCTCATCAAAGGTTTTAAAGTTTTAAACCTATAGAGTGGGGGAAATATGTTTGGCATAATCTCAAGATGAAATTTTAGTCAACTCAAGTTGGGGAAAAGAAAAAGAGAGTTGGTTGATAAGACCTCTCCATCGTACAATGAAATTGATAATTGATTCATCATCAAACTTCCTGATGGAGTAGAGGTCAGTGATGGAGACCTTCTTAGATATATTTATTAAAAAGTGGTCTAAAAAGGTTTGGGCAAGTTGGGAAAATGATAAGATGGAGTGTTTGGTGTGAGCATTATAACAATCTAATGTTAGTCCAGATAAAGACATAGGAAAGGTGTGAAAGAGAAGATCATCATCGTATGCAATCAAGTAGCAAGAATGCCAAAATGTTGTTAAGTGTTGTTGGGGGTCCTCCTTGCTTTGGAATTTATGAATTTTGGGTAATTCCCATTGAGGAGGGTGAGGTTGGATAGGGAAGGATGGGTGAATAGGTTCATTACAAATTTGATCATAAGATAGGAGGTTATGAGCCCTAAAAATAGATGACTCTAGGTTGGTCATTTTGTCCATCAACATTTTGACCAAATCTGTTTGGGATGGGGTAGTTCCATAATTATATGGTAAATTTTGTTGAGGTTGGGTGGATGCAATATATGGATAACTAGTAGAAGGTTGAGAGCATGTCATATGTTTTTATGTGGTCATTGGGGGTTTTTATGAATTCATATAAGGGTTGATGGGCACAAGAGTTTGGGTGGAAGGTGGAGTTATGTATCCTTGTGAATTCAAAACATAGCATGGGTAAGGTGTCATAGTTATTTATTGAGGGATTAATGCATGTTGGTTAGGAGGTATGATCAAATTGATAGATTAGGGAATTTTTATGGATTGAGTTGGAGGTGTGGTATGGTTAGTTGGTTTGGGGTGAGTAGTAACTCTAGTAATGATAGGTGGAAGGGTAAAAGCTATATAAAACACCACACTTTGAAGTGGGGTGGATATTAGTAGGTTGGTAGTGATAATGGGAATGGTGTAAATATGGGTAGAAGGTAACCCCATGGTGTATGTAGTAAGGGTAACTAAAGTTATGGTTTACCTTATGATAGAGGATTTTTTAATTGGTGTAGGGGTGTTTGGTAATTGGTTGGGTGGTTTGATTGAGTTTGGGTAAAGGTAATATGTGGATTATTAGTGGAGGAAGATAATTGAGTGATCATAGATTGGGTAGAGGTAGTATAAACCATAAGATGGGGAGGAATCCCATAAGGTGGATCACGAGGAGGAACTGAAGTAGGGGTGTGGTGAGACAGGGTGTTGAGGTAATGTTGGAGGGTCATAGGGTTGTTTTCAAGGGAAGTGTTAAAATATGCATCTCTTTTGACAACTATCTAAGGCATGGTAAGAGGGGTAGAAGGATGGGGAGAACCATTAACATATGAGGTATACTCCATAGAGGAAGAAAAAGAGGAAGGTGGTTCTTGTTTGGTTTGATTTCTCAACTGTTGTCTAGTAAAAACCATATGAGAAATAGAGAGGAATAAATGAAAGCTCACAACTCAAACACAAAGAAAATAAAAGAATAGATCTCAAGGAAATCAAAACATACACTAAAGTGTGTTTAAAATCATAGGATATCTTTTATCTCACTTTTGGATTAAGCCTTAGTTGAAAAGTGTGAGGAACTTTGGTTTATAGAATAGGTACTAAAAAAGAAGTCTAAGGTTAGTTTCAGGTGTTCAAGGATCTCAAAATGATTTGTATTAGAAATAAATACATGGATTAATATTGCGGCCTACCCCTCACTTCACACACTAAATTGATAAGGGTGTCGAGTACTTAACCAATATATACTGATTTCTAGAGTTTAGACTCAATTAGAGAGCTAAGTTTTGGCTATATTATTAGTAATGACCTCCAAAGAAGATAGCCAAAGGGTGACGGTAATCTGTTGAGAGATGAAACCCTAGTCAGGCCTTATGTCAATTGTTTTAATTTTTAATTGATTTAAGTGGTTTGGTAAGGTGTGTGATAAATAAGTGATACTATGATTGATTAATTTGTTTTTAACTTAACTAAGTGAGCCAAACATGTAAGCAATCAATGTATGCAAGGTTTATTTTATACCCAAAATAAATTTTGATTTCTTTAAATGAGTGTATAATAAGGAAGAAAATGCCACCTAAATTCTATTAGGTCCCACTGAGCATGTTATAATGTTTCTCTCAATTTTTTCTTATTTATATTAAAGAAGAAGTAATAAACTAGTAATAAGGGTATGGTAAAAGAAATTGTTTGTACATGCATGCATCATCTAGACAATTGTGAATAAGTCTTCTTTGTCTTGGGAAGAATGACCCATAGATAATAAATCACTCATGAAAAGGGGTTGTTAGATGGGTATAAAGGTGGATTGCCTAATGTGAGCTAGATCCAAGAGCATGAGCTTATTAGGAGGTTGTCAATCCACACTCTTAAAGTAGTTAAGTTGAAAGAAATGAAGATAAAGTACTTGCATCAAATGATAGAAAATACTAAAAGGAAATGCAAGAATAAATAAATGTTTGAAAAAGGAAAATAAACTAATTATAGCAAATAATAGGTCAATACTAATTCTAAAAAGGTTAGGTTGGGTTCAAAAAATAGGTGAGGTCTCTATGAATAGGCAAGAACACAAAAAGTGGAATTTGGCAAAGGGTAGGTGGGTAGAAATAACTTTATATTATTTCTTACTATAGTGACCATTAATGGTCAAGGTGATCGTCGATGGTTAAGCTGACCCTCAGTGGTTGAAGGTGACCATTGGTAGTTAGGGTGACCATCAATAGTTCCTATAGGTTCTAAAAGTGTTCAAAAAATAGTATAATTTAGTTTTAAAAAAGGGTCATTAAGTGGTTAGGGATCTGGTTAAGGTCCATAGGTTAGGAGATAAGATGTAAAAAGGTTTGATTTAGGTAGGAAAGCCATAAATCAAATAAATAAAACCTTAAATACAAAACGTACCAAGTTTGTTTCTTGATTGTTGAAGGTTAATCCTGGAGCAAATTTGGTAGAGTAACAATACTTTACCTCAAGATAAATTTTGGCAAAGCTTTGGGTCTTTGTTGTAGTTGCTGAATTGATGGAAGGAAGACCTGTTGGTTGATAACTTGATCACCTATATGTTAGAATTATTGATTATGGATTGGTTGATCCCCATTCACCTAATGCTCCCCTCTTTTTATAGGCAAAGAGAGATGGAGTTAGAATGCTCTATAGGAGGTTAGGTTGCTAATTTTTATGCATCTTGATGTGTTATCAATGGGTATGGTGAACATATTAAATTGTGCCATGATATTTTGTACACAACTAGTGTTGTGTTTGTTTAGGTGGGGAAGGGACCTAATTATCACAAGTTACGGTGACCATAGATGGTCACTCTAACCATCAATAATCAAGTGTTGAAGGTTAATTAGGGTAAAAGGGTGGGTTTAATTAGGTGGTCAAATTGACCATGGTTAGGTTCGGTTAGGGGTCAAAGGGTAAAATTAGTCCCAAAGGGGTCCTAAAGTGGTCTAGGGGTGTTTCAACATTTGGAACTATAGTGTGCAAAATTTTTGTGTCTATAGTAATGATAAATTTGTCTCCACTAGTAGATACCAGATTTACCTTTCTTATTAAGTCAAAGTTCCATAATGAAAAATGATATAGTGAAATAATCAGTTTTAACTCATGTGATATTGTATGATTCAAACTTATATATTATTAGAATTGTAAACATATTTTTACATGTTTGATACAATATTTTTCCATTATAATCCAATAATAACCTTAGATTAATAATCTTTGGGATATATCACATCCACTAAAATGCCCACCACACTCGTCATGCATTTACTAGAGTGTAGTGCAAGTCTCATCTGTATTTAAGCATCAAATTAATTGGCCATCAAAACCTTATTTGAATAAATCATTCCCAATAATAACATAATTAAATTCTTCATGTTTTCATTTTCATTTATCATTTCATGAAAAATGGTTTGGTATATAGGTTTGATAAATAAAATTTCAAATATCAATGTACCATTTCATGTTTATAGTATTGTGAGTAATAGCAAGAACATCCAAGGTGTTCATTTTATTAAAATAAGTGGAAGGATTTTTTAGCTATCATTTTGTAAACTTTACATGATCATTATCAAAATTCATAAATGATTCCATGCTTTCCATGGCATCTACATGGTATTTATCTTTAAATGGAATATTGGCAATAGAAAATGTGTGAAATGTCTCTCTGAGTTTATGTACCATTTTTTTATATGGTATAATATGCTCTTCTTTGGTTTGGTAATGATTAGTAACTTGATTAACAACCAACTAAGAATATACAAAAACTTTGATGTCTCTTATATCAAGCTTATGTGTTATGGATAATTTGATGATCAAGGCCTCATATTCAGATATATTTTTGGTGCAAAAAAAAAATAATGTGTAAGATAAATTCATGTATTTTCCCTTGGGGGTAAAAACTACAATACAAAAACCCACCTTTGTTCTAAATTTTGATCCATGAAATAACATTATCCATGGGTTGGTAGATATATTATATGCTTCCAACCCATCCCAAAAAGCTTCAGTGAGTGGAAAAAAGAACTTGTTAAATGAACCATCACTAATTAGTTAGTTATAAATTATCCTTCTATTGAAATTTGGGCTACATATTTTAGATCAAACTCTTAGAAATCAAAATTGATAAATAGTTACACTACCAATCTCTTTTAAATTCATGATATTATAGAGCCCTTATTACTATTCAATCACATCAATAAACTAGCATTACAAAGAAGTGGAATAATATTGGTATAGAATAGAGAAACCATTGAGACATATAATTCATAATTCTAATAGGACAGTTCAACTAATTTAACAATCTCATCTCATTCAATGATCTCCACATGTTCATCCAGGGCGCTAGTTACATTTATCATCATTTATTTTTTATTGTCTCAACCCAACCTTTGAAATTTGATTCTGTATACACATAATATTTTCAAAAATTATCAATTACTAATGCTTTCTATCTTGCAATATCATATCAAGTCTCAATCTCTCTGAGTGCATGCCTTAAAGGGTGCATCAGGAAAGGGGTGGGTAAACCATTGGTGCTTGGCTAGATTTTTATCCCTCACTACCACTTGTTATCAATCTAACCATCTCTTAAAAACATTCCCCTAAGTTTTTCCTCTTATTTTTTCACCCTCTTGTAGTCATTTTCCACCCTCATTTATCCCTTTTCTACCCTAAAATACTTTTTAATAGTTTAAGTTACACTGATGGACCCATCAACCTTGTACTCTAATTAATAAAAATTATTTAGGATTTAGGTCAGCCTCTAGTTAACCTAGATTGAGACCTAATTTATTGTTTCTAATAATGATATAATTTCTATTAGGTCGACCTTGTTGGCCAAAAAATTTGGAAAGGATTAGGGTTAGATATGCCTATATAAACACATACATTTTACTATTATTAGAGATACAATAATAGTTAAATATTCATTTTTTTTGTTTTATAATATGATTTTATGCCATTCTACTTAAGGATTATTAACTTAGGTTTTCTACTTGGAGAATAATCTTGTCTTATGGAGAAGTCTTGGATGATTTGGCATTTCTTAGTGATCCTTACAAACCACAATAACCTCTTGTGAATCACCTTTGGCCAAGGGAGAGATTGAGTCTTGATATATTATTCTTCAAGGTAAGTATCTCTAACTTTTCTCCTCTCTTTAGTAGATACAATTATCATAAGTAATGGCTTTTGAATATATTGTTCGATCCATGCATTAGGGTTTTACCTATACATAGCTTAATTAGGATTCTCTTATGCCTGTTTACTTTTATGTTTACTAATCCTTATTTTGTGTCATAAGATTTGGTGAGCACTATATTAGACTTTGATTTGATTTTATTATTTGTACATTAATAAATATGAAAACATAAGACCTAGTTAGGGTTATTGCATAGTTTTGCTTGACTAGAGGCTTTGAAACCATCTTTAGTGAATTTATTATGATAATATATCCCTTAGATAGGTCTAGTATATCCATATTAGTCATTAACTAAAATATCTAATGTATCCATAGTCAGAAGTGTAAGTAAGATTTATCTTCTCTGAGCTAGGATTGATTTATAGATCTAGTGCATTTCCCATTTCATACATTTTGGTGAACTCAATGTAAATCTAACCCTTGTAGGTTTTATTTCATGCTATAATTTTATTATATTTTTCCATATTTTTACTACTGTATCAAACCATTTGGTATAGTTCTAACTTTATTTTCATAGGTTTAACATAGTCTCTTTAAAATGACTATGGCCTATCTATGTAGGTCATATTTAGCTATAGGTTACTAGATCAAATAAGTTGACACAATACTTTTATTCATTTCTATATTAGCATACAAATTTAAATAGGTCAAATTTGTCATCTAATTTGTTTGTCAGCATACATGTCAATAAAAACTATTGAATAGGTTGACCCTATTCTTTATTCATCTTCAACATACAAGGTTTTGTAGAACTTGGTTGAACCAATCAACCTAGTTTGTAGAATTTAAAAGTAGCAATCAAGGTATTTTAGCATAAAAATTTTAATATTAGAAATCTTAAATCCTACCAAAGTTCTTCTCCTTCCCATCTTTATCATTTTAGTACTTTCTTTAATTATATTTTTCACAAGCGAGTTGTCTTCAAAACTGCAACCCTACAGCTAACTAGGTTGACTTGGATGACCTAGTTTTGTAGTCTATTTTCCATCTAAGAGAAATAGTCAACCTATTCATTTATATTCTTAAAGACCTTAATTATAAAAAATAGTAGTGACCTAGTCAACTCTATTCTATACTATTTGTATATAGTGTCTCCTAAAATAACTCTATATTAGTCTCAATCAAGGAATTAACAAATATTTTCTAGTAATTAATTCACATTTCATTTTCAACTGGTTGCATGCTTAGAGTAGTTCACATACTCTAAATAGGTGGTTTTTAAAAATTACCTTTCTAGTTACACTATTTTACTCTTTTTCACACACTACCAAATCACATAACATTCAACACATGTTTAAACACTTATCTTCCTAAGGCCTACCTACTTGGATTTCATCACCAAGGGGGAAGCTGACTTAATTTTCTAACCAAGTATAAATATGTGATTAATGGTATATATTTTTAAAGTACTCGATACCCTTATCACTATAATATTGTGAAGTGAGTGGGTAGGACCCAATCTCAAGCTCATACCATTTCCAACATATATACCTTTCATCCCAAACATCTTGAAACCATCCATAGATTTCCTTTTTGGTTCCTTATTTCAACCAACTCTCCTATCACATTTAAATCAACACTTTCTAATAATATAATAACACTTAGGATGATCTCTTACTTGGAATTTACTTTTAAGTTGATTGCTTTCTCTCTAATCATTACATGTTATATTTCAAAAACTCGCATTAGCCAACATTGGTGTAAGTTTTTGTGTTATATGCCCTAATTGGATCACTCACATTGATCCAATTATTTATGTGTTTTCTTTCATTTATTTCTTTAACTTATCTTGTAAAACCTTTTCCCTTATTTCATAACATTATCATTCTAATCAATATAGTCTCTTATAGACTATATTATTCTTTCCTATATGTAGTACATAATTGATATACATAATTGTGTTTCTTATCTCTCTTTTTTACCCTCTATATAGTAGTACATAGTCAACCCATATGACTCTATAATATTCTCAACCTATGTTTTATTAGTAATCTATCAACCCAATTGACTATGTACCTATTCACTGACCCTATTGGCTGAACTTGCTCTTTTATTTAGCCAACTTAGTTCTCTGTATAGCTGATTCTTCCCTAATTTCTCTTTCCTCTTTCTTTGATCCTATTCCTTTAATCAAGTATCATGAAATCCCCTATCAAAATCTTCTTGGACAACTTAAATCTATTTAGAAACTATATGGGGTATTGTTTTTCCCTTTGTTTATCTCCCAAAAGAACCCTCACTCTTGGAGCACTTCCTCCTCCCCTTTATCTATGGATTGTAACATGTTTCAAATCACACCTAAAGATGAAGTAGGTGGATCAGATCCTTTTTTACCTATCAATACAATGACCATCATCAAGCATCTCAACACAATGTGGGCAAGATTGACATAAGTCTATCCAACAAACCCACTAGTAATATACCTCCTAATACCCTCCCCCTAATACCAATTCAAGGAGTCTTCCTAAAAATTCCAACATACCAATTGATATAACCCAGCTTATTTCACATGTCATGCAATAAATAAACATTATTAAAACATCTAACACCATTTAAATGATACAATTACAACATCATTTGATCAATATGGATAATCAAACTTTGGTTCTAAACCCTCAAAATAATCAAAATTTTATTCTTCCACCTCTTAGAGATGTCATAGGAAATGTTATTCCCTAACATATCATGAATAAAAATATTCTTCAAAACATCTAAAATGAGCCTTTATCTCTTTTCATTATTTTCATTGATATTGGTAACATATCTCCAACTATCAAGTATGATGGGACTAGGGACCTTGCATATTTTCTTAAGGCATTTGAAAATCTTTATAAAGAGTGGATCCAAACTAATACTTTTTCCACCACTAAACTTCTAGTTAAAACTTTCACTGATGATGTATTAGAGTGGTACAACCAACTTCCCCAACATTCCATCTGGAAACTAGAGGATTTAGTCAATCCTCTAGTTAAATAATTTCAACAAAATGACCTAAAAAATTGCCTTATCCATTTCATCAATGCTAAGTAATCTCCCACTAAATCAGCTCATGATTTTATCAAATGATAGAAATATTTGGCCGACTAGGTTGACCATAACATGACTAATGATAATCTATTTACACTCGTTATAACTATTGTAGATACCTATATGTTGTTATTGGTATATACAAGGTCAACACACACACACACACACACACACACACACACACACACACACACACACACACACACACACACACAAAAACACACACACACATGCAAAAACAAAAAAAGCCAAAAAAAAGAAAAAAAAATGTGTACATAGATCATCCAACAATGAAAACCATTTATATAGCATTTTGGATAAATACCATGGTGAGAACTAGTTTTCTAGCATCATGATTAAAAACATTATCTATGAATACTCCTCTATTACTTGGGGTCATCATCCTTTAGTCATCCATTATATATTTCCAAGTGTGTCATTTTGTCCACTGTTAGTCATTTCATCCTATAGCATGCCAGAGTTTGAGGTTGATATTGTTTTTGTATGCCTATGTTCTTTCTCATTATTGTGGAAAATGTCTTACACCAAAATCTAAAATAATACAAAAAACATTAAATTCCAAATCCAAAAACATCAAAAATCCAAAAACATCCAAAAAAACATTAAAATCTAAAAAAAATCAAAAATACTAAAAACAAAAAAATTAGAAAACAAAATCCAAATCCACGTATTCCAAAACCATCAGCTTCAACATAGTTACCTTCCATTAACTTGTTCTTGGGTGGGTCACTCATGCATCCTGTTCATCACAAACACTTTACCTGTTTCATAAATTATCCATTTTATAATCACTTCCCACATTGGGAGAACTACATATGGTCTGATATCCACACATATACATTGTCTAAGTGGATTATGTAGGCTCTGCTTAGAGACACAGGGTCTCTAGGGTCATCTTAGCCACCACCTTCCCTATCATACATTCCCCAAACTTTTCTCATAATATTTTTCTTTAGCTTGTCCCTCACTTGTTTAGTTCTTATCCTTACTCTTGGCTATAGTTGTCTTGTCTTTGTTTAGTTTTGTCCTTGTTTAAAGTCTTTTCCAAACTTTTCTTATTGTTTACATAAGTGATTGTTTTATTATTTATCTTGTTTATTGTCTATCCCTAGCCACTTGGTTTTTTTAATCTTTTATCTTTCTCTTTAGCCATTAAGCTGGTTATTTTACTTCATTTTTATCTCTAGCCATTCATGGTTAATTTTATTTCTTTGTCTTTTGTCAACTTTTTTCAATCCTTTAGAATACATTTATTTGCATTAATTATTTAGAATAATCATTCATTTACATTTATTTATGTTTGTTTCAATCACTCATGGTTTTTGAGTGTGTTTTACTCATATAGATTAATCTTTTTATCTTATCTTATTTTTAGTTATTGTTTTATGTGTGTTATCAAGATTATTTTGTGTAATGCATATGTAATATGGTTATGACTATATCATGATGTACTTTGCAATACCATAATTTATTCTTTTTTGTTGAAACTTACTTAAAACATCAACATTCATCATTATTATTCAATATCATTAGTGGTACTATGTTTTATGTTATATTGAAAACCAAGTTGCTCAAAATATTCCAACTATTTGGAATACCAATGCAAAGAATAGAAATAAATACTATGCAGCAATATCTCATCTATAATCATTATCCACTCATATGTCAATCATGCCTCCATACTAATAAAATGTTGAATATAAATGCTAAATCTACTACATGCTAAATGCACTATAATATGAAGGAAATATAATCAGTATTGTCATCTACCCATACATATATCCATCTAAACCATGTAAACCAATAAGTAAATGTCCACAATCTATAGTACAAAATCATCGTCTATATATATCAAATGTGTCTCTACAAAAGGTACATCTCAATATATGTATATATTGATGAAATCCATTTATCATAGTAAAACCCTATAGCTCTATCTAAACTTGTCCCTCATAAGGAGCATCTAGTCTTAAGAATAGATATACATATCATGGTGTACCCCATAAAGGACCCATCACATGTGGAACCTATCCCACTAATCTCTCCAACTCCATTGGCTGCACAAACCTAGCAGACATTGATCATCTCATTAAATACTCTCTAAATGATGATTCCCTCTTATCCCATGGTATAGCTCCATCAAATAGACTCCTATAATATGTATCCTACTCCATCATCCACATCACCCTATCTAATATAGCCAACTATCCCTCCTTGGATAAATACACTCTAGCCTTTGTAATCTCTATCTGAGCTATGTCCCTCTCTTATCTATACCACTATATAAAAGGTGTGTAATCTATAATTTATGTCTCTATATCACATGTCATCACTCCTATGACCATATCATCCCCATCCATCCCATCCAAAATACCCTGTAACCTATGAAACTTATCATGTAGTCTCCTGATCTCTATAGTCTCATCTCCTCTACTATCAACTACACTCTATAATTTTAAAACCTCATGGTATATCCCAAATCTCCTCCTAAAGTCTATCTATCAAATCATGTTCCTCTATAGATCTCAAAGCATGTGATGAGCCTACAACATCTCCTCTTTCTACTTATGTAGCTTGAGATAATCTATTCATAGTCTCCCATCCTCTATCCTCATCCTCACTCTCTAACTCTATAATAGGAGTATCCCCTCCTATCCTATAATTTGTGTCTACATCCACCTCTACCCCTACCTTTCACAAAATATCCATATCTTCTACTTCAATAATCAGCACATCATGCATCTAGATAAACTCCACATATCATACTCTACCTTACACTCATGGACATGTTTTTCCTCTATCACCTGCAACATCCCTCCTAATCTAGGCTCCTAAACTTGTACCTCATGGCTACCTACTCAAGATATCCACTAGTCTCTATCTCCATGTCTATGGTGGTATATATGGCATCATCAATCTCATTGGTCTTTATCAAGCCCACCAAAATACATATCCATTAATTACTCATACATCTATAATATATATCCTATCCCTCCATCTCATTACTTGTATGTGTCTCCAACTATGATCAACAATCATAAGATCAATCATCATGCCACATAATGATCTCTCCCACATTATCTGAGCAAATACATGTGGACCCATTGGTATATTTTACCTCATTCCAAACTATCTCATCACCCTATCTGGTCAATTTTTCTCTATAATATATACATGTCTCTTGATGATTTAGTATGGGAACATCACATAGTCCAAGTGAAGTTCTTCATAAGGCCAAATCATGTAATTTCTATATAAGGTCTCCATGTGATCTAATCATCACTTACCTCATCCACTGCTCTCTTATAGAACTCTAAATCACCCAAGTATGGTATATGTGTCCCAAGGATCATATTTCATACATATGTCAATGGCTCATCCTCCTCCCAAGTGCTCTTATGACCAACTAGTCTCTCAATAGCAATGTGATCCCAACACCAAACCTATAATAGTGTAGAAGGCCCTATCTCTACCTAACCTCAATAAACAAAGTGATGCAGATCATAGTATATATGTGCTAAGGCACATGGACCCCATGAAAACCTCTCTCCCATCACCATCATGTCACCAATAACATATAGTAAGCCAATAAGACATAGTCTCCCACTCTTTTTAGGAAGCAACATGCCACTAACAAATTCCATAAGTACAATAGTAAGAGAGTTCATCTCTAAATCCTTTAAATAATCTATGTTAATCCCACCTCTTAAAACTAAGATCATGTAGTCACCAAAAATCTCATATAATGTCTCATCCTATGGACCCTATCCCTATTACACTAGTCTACCTCATATAGGGATCCCCAAAATCTAATAGACATCCTCGAGTGTGATAATCATCTCATCCATCAACAAGTGAAATATACTTGACTCACTATGCCACCTCTCTGCTAATGTGATCAATAGAGCTATGTTATCTCAAGCCTCCCCCATCTACATAATGTAATATAGCCTAGTCACCTCTAGAACCCCCCATTCATACTCTATGAATCTAGTCTTGCTTACCATCACTGTTGATCTATGCTCTCGTATCACCACCACTAGTACTACCTCCTAAAAATCAATAACATTAACATTATATAATTTTTATAAAATCATTTAAAAAAACTTCATTTTTACAATCTAACTATTTTCCATAATCCATTTTATCTCATTTCATAGCATAATCATTTATTTCCAAAAACCCATAAAATTTTCAAAACTCTTAACAAAATTGATTTTGCATTAAACAAATTTGCTTCAAACATTCACAAAAGTGCTACTAACAAATTCACTACTAACAATTTCATTGTCTGATTTAGTAATTTTACTACCACCCATAATAGTGAATTCATAAAATCTTCCAAAATAAAAACACTATGTATTTTGATGATTTCACTTTGATGTTTGATGATTTTTTAGTTTACCCTATCAAAATCACTAAAATTGATGATGAAATTTTAATTTGTAGAAGATCAATTTTGTTTTCATCAATTTTTAACCAAAATAAATGCTAATAAATAATAAATAATAAGAGACTTACCAGAGGCCCACTCCTCTCAAGTCTCTAGAAATGTCTAAATCTCTCTACTTGTTGCTCGTGGTGTAGAATGTGATCCATTTTTCCTTGCCAACCTCAGAGAAAAATCCTAAATAGCCAAGTCTTAAGCTCCTAACCATGAAAATTATTTTCACAACTAATTTTCTAAATCACCAAAGCTCTTATTTATACTTTTCTACCCTCCCAACCATTAAACCCCCCACCCAACCTATTATTTCATTAATCTAAAAATCCAATACGACAACATTAAATCAAATTACTCCAAGATTTTATTCCAACTCTTGCAATCATTCATCAATGTAAAATCCATAATCATTTGCAAAATCAATACCTTTTTTATTTATAGATCTGAAATTTATTATTGTTGAGATATATCATTCCCATACCTATTCCCTTGACCCCTGAGTCATTAGCAAACAACAATAGATGTGTAATCTACGAGTGGTTAAATTATTGATTTAAAAATCAATACTCTAATTTTAATTAACTAGGGGCAACCCTTTTACATTATCAACATCTTGAAATTTTGGCATCAAATTTAAAATAACTTGATTTATTGTTCATCCACATCATTTTAACTATTTCTTCTTTTCATCATTTTCGAGCATTTGTCCTTTTTCTTTCACAAAATCTATAGGGGGCATCATGACACTCATTTTCATGCATTTGGGGAAATTTTTTGATTCTCTATCATCAACACTCTACTTCTTCTATTATTCAAAATAGTATTTCTCCACATAACCATTTCAAAGAGGGGAAAATGTAGACACCTAAATTCATTTAGTGTCAAAATTCACCTAAGTCTATTAATCATTCTTCTTAAATTAATAAATAACATTTCCTCCTAAAAAAATAATTGAAAAATTTAACATATTGAATAAGTCAATTATGCACCTTTAAATCCTTATTTTAAATATTTAAATCTATATTTTTCACCTATTCAAATCTCTCCCACCTTTTTCTCCCTCATCCCAACCAAATCCATAAATTTCTCCACTTCTTATGACTCCTCCCCTTAGTTGTCAATCAAATTGACTAAGTCTTGTTGAGTCAACTAACCAACCCCACTTTTTCTCAACCAGGTTGAAAAGGTCTCCATCTTCATTGAGGAGGACTCATCCTTAACCATTGATTATTTTAGAGTATTGAAAAATTCCAAATGATCCTCGACTGTTGGATCCTTTTCTAAGATTCTATAAATAAGCTTGAAATTTTCTATTTTCAAACATCATAATCATACTCATAATCATAATCATATCTTTTACAATCACAATATATTGATCTCTTACACACAAAGTGAATCAAAGAAAATAAAAGTCGTCTTTTTGCACCAAAAAACTTCCTGTTCTCTCTTTACATTGGAGGAGTGAGCACCACATAATTGAAAGAGCAAATTAGATACACATTGCAATGGAAAAATCTTGTATTCAAGCTATGAAGTTTTTATTATTATTTTATTTACTTATTTCTTTAGCTTAATTGAATTTTATCTTAGATTAGGATTAGTTTAATTTATATGCATATCTAAATTTTAGTTCATACAACTAATTTAACTCTTCTTCAATATAAGGTTCAAACCTCTGCCCCTCAAATGCTTAATGAAGCTCTTAACCAAGCCAAGCATCAAGACTTCTTAATGAAGCAATTATAACCTAATACCAAATTCCTTAAAGGATATTTTTAAATTTATACCAATGCAATCACCAAAAATAATCCTTAAACCAAACTATGAGTCACCAAGGATGATAATCCTGCATCTTCTCATACACCATTAAGTGTGTAACAAATGAAACATTTCTTAGCACCCTCTAAACCATTTATTTATCCCAATAACCCTCCTAAATAGTATTTATCATAATCAATTTTGTTGGTTCCATGCTAAAATTGGTCATTCCCATGAAACTTGTAGAGGGCTTACCAAAGTTGTTGTCTCATATATGCTTGGTAATTCCTTCAATCATGAAGCCATGATCCAATTCCATCATCAAGAGTATAACACTTCTTCTCAAAAATGATGATCTCCTAAAGCTTATTCTTCTAATAACCAGAAAAAATTCATATCTAACACTCAACAGCCTACCAAGGATGTTTATTCCATTGATGTTGACTATGATCAATACTACAATAATTCTTAATATGTTAATGTGGCTAAGGTTTATTATCACCAAAAACTAGCTCACAAAGATCCTATCATTAAACCTAAGAAGATATATTTAGAAAATATTTTTCTCAAAGATACTATAACCATTCATCTAGATTTGGAATCTAATGAGGAATCATCTCCTTCTTCTAAGCTACCAACCACTTTCATTCTTTCAAAGTCCACTTTACCTTCTAAACCTTGCTCTAGTTTTTATTCTAAATCCCATTGGAAATTATTAAAACTAAAATTCATACCTTACAAGATTCCCCTTATGGATTTAGTTCACACCTCCCTTTATCATCATAAGTACCTCATGTAAAAATTTCAAGAAATTGAAGACCCATCTTCTATAGAATATGAACCACCCTCTTTCGAGCCTCAACATACCAACATACATACCATCGAATCCATTTGTCCTTATTACAAACCTTCCATTTAATTCCTTGAAGAAGACATGATTAATGATGAGATCCTCTTTTACACTGATGATCCACTCTTATTAATTAAAATAACCATTAATACCACCCTTTTACATAAAGTTGTAGTCGATGAATGGTTCGATATTAATGTGACATCTTTGTGGCTCATCCAACAACTTAGCTATAATAAATATTAGCTCAATAAAACCCACCTAGTCTTTCATGAATTTGATAAAATTAATCAAAATCCACTTGGTTATATTTGGATTCCTTTTACAATCAAACCTAAGACTATTTGAACTAAACTTATGGTCCTTGATTTACCTCGATCTTACAACATACTCCTAGGATGGCCATGGACTAGTAGAATGAGGTATATTGCCTCTTTTGATATCCAATGTATCAAGTTCTTAAAAAACATAAAAAGGTATAAACATGAAGCTGATCCCAACCCTTGGAGTATTCAACTTCCTAATACTAAATCACAATATCACATTCCTAGTATTCTAATAATCAATGGTGCTCACTTATTTGAATTAATCAACATCAATAAAAACTTACATATCACTCTTATTGATTGAGATGATGATGATGAACCTAATGAGTTGTAACATACTTGAAATACTAGCAATCTACATCATTATATATTGAAGTGGCTTCTTGCTTTATTACCTCATGATCACACAATCCCTCTCATTAATGAGATCACTAAATTTCTCCCCTCCATAAAATGCTTAGGATGCCTCTTTCCCAAAATATGCCTTCACATGCTATGATTATAGAGTGGAAAAATTATTCCAATATCCTTTAATCATGTCTCCACATATATTCAGTGATCTAGGTATTTCTCCTTCTAAAACTCCTCTTGAATCTCAAGCATGTAAAATTTATCCAACCTATTATGACAACTACATCATGGCCCAAGCTCAATCACAAGAATTGGATGTTCAAAATTATTATAAAACTTTAGCCCAAATACATCCTTTCAACCATGATGTTCATACCATTTCCACTATTTCTAAGTTAACTCCTAAAGGTCATGTACCTCCTATTAATTATCTAATTATTGATACTCCTTGGGTGGTAGAACAAGTCCTACTTTTTAAACCTCCAACAATTCCTTCATCTTCTATAACATTTATTGATTCAATCCTTGTATCCAAGTCTTCCCATGTCAATGTATTTAATAAAAAAAATCAAAATTGATCAACCTTCTTCCCCTACCCCCTACTCTTGATATTATATTAGATTTTAAGGACACAGATGTATGCTCAATACATTCTAAATATGACCACCATGGTAATCAAATTATTGATCTCAAAGTAAATGTTGAGTATTATGGCCCTCTTCCCATTCTGCTTAGTGGTGAATCCATTCTTGAATTGTTCCATGCTTGAGAACCTCAACTCCCTTAGTAGCATCACAAACTCAAGAATTTCAAAACTAAAGCCCTTATTTCAATAAATTCATCACTAGCATCAACCCTAAAGCAAATCTCATTTCCACTTTACCTAATGTACCATATCATTTCCAAGATGGTAATGATATGCTTGTCAAAGAAACTACTCAAAATGAAAATGGTAGCTCATCATGCCTTTGATCAATTATAGTCTCTCATAAACTCATACCAAATGAACATGACAACTTCATCCTCTTTTTTGATAAATATCATGATAATTCTTATTGGTCCTATGAATAAATGCCTAGTATTGACCCTAACATCATGGTGCATAATATCATCACTTACCCTAATGCCAAACCCATGTGACAAAAACAATAATAAAAATTTACCAAAAGTTTCAAATTTATTCCATAAATAATTTATTAAGCTTATTTATGATAATTTTATCAATCCCATGGATTATTATGAGTGGGTCTATAACATTGTCCCTATTCATAATAAAGTCACCATGGTCATTTGCATCTACATTGATTTCTGTAATCTTAAACTTACCTATCCCAAGGATAATTTCCCTCTACCTTCTATAGATGTCATCATCAATTCCACTATTGGTTATTAATTCCAGTATTGGTTATGAAATTTTTTCCATTATGAATGGTTTCTCATGTTATAACCAAATCCATACTTCCCCCAAAGACCAACATAAGACCACTTTCACCATGGAATGGGGAACTTATTACTATGTTAAAATTCCCTTCAGCCTCAAAAATGTTGGAGCTATCTATCAATGGGTTATGACTCACATATTTCATTATCTTATTCATAATATTTTAGAGACCTATGTGGATGACCTCATTGAAAAATCCAAATGTCACAAGACTCATATCTTTGATTTTGCTATCATATTTGATTTCTTCATTAAGTATAAAGTTAGACTAAATCCCTACAAGTGTGTTTTTGGTGTCACATATGGCAAACTATTAAGATTATTAATCTTTCTTCATCGTATTGACATTGATCCCACCAAGATCAATACTATTATCAAGATGCCCATCTCTTGATCCATTCTAGATATTCATACATACCTCAATAAACTTGGGGTAATTAGATGCTTTGTCTCTAAAATGGCTTATTGTATCTATTCTATTAATTATCTTCTTAAGAAATGTAATGCCTTAGAATGAATATATATTTATCAAAAAGAAAATGACAATATGAAATAATCCTTGTTTTATCCACCTACTCTTCATCCATGTTCAAACAATCTTCCATTAATTTTATATACCTATTCCACACCCATATCAATTAGGTCAGTGTTTTTTCCAATAATGATGTAAAGTCTATTATTTCAACCTTGTTAGCCTAAACTTTTAAAAAGGACTAAGGTCAGATCTATCTATATAAACACATCCATTTTGCTATTCTTAGACAGACAATAAGAGTTAATTATTCATTTGTACTTCTTCACAATCTACTCTTCTATCATTATAGTTTAGGAGTATTATCTTATGGGTTTTACTTGGAGAAGAATCTTGTCTTGTGGAGAAGTCTTGGATGCTTTTGCCTTTCTTAGTGATCCTTATAAACCATAACAACCTCTTGTGAAACACATTTGGCCAAGGGCGAGATTGAGTCTCAATGGATTCATCTTCAAGGTAAGTATGTCTAACTTTTCTCCTCTTTTTAGTAGATATAAGTAGCATAATTAATGTATTTTGAATATATTGTTCTCTCCATGCATTAAGGTTTTACCTATATATAAAATAATTAGGATTATCATATGCATGTTTACTTTTATGTTTACTAACCCTCAATTTGTGCCACAAACTTTGGTTATCACTAGATTAGACTTTACTTTGCTTTAATCATTTTGACATTAGTAAATATGAAAACATACAACCTAGTTAGGGTTATTGCGTAGTTTTTCTTGAATAGAGGCTTTGAAACCCTCCCTAGTGAATTTATCGAGGTAAAAGATCCCTTGTCTAGGTCTAGCAAATATATCTTGGTCATGACACCAAATATTTAATGTATCTATAATCAAAAGTGTAAGTAGGATTTATCTTCTTTGATATGGGATTGATTTATAGATCTATCATGTTTCCCATTACATACAGATTGTATAAGGTTATTGTATCAGTTTTTATGCACAAAACTGCATCTCTTCCACTTTTTACTCTAGTAATTTTATTGAATTTTAATACTGGAATAAAAGGGGATTTTAGATATTAAAATTTGGTATTAGACACTTGGAAATTTTAGTTTAGACCTACCTTCACCTTATATGAATTATGCATACATATATGAATCCTATTTTCCATTATCTCACATCTACTTGATTTTCATAGGTTCAATCCTCTCTAGTTTTTATCATTCACCAACACAAATTACCCTAATTTGTTCCAAATTAGTCAATTACCATATTTAGACATCTCCAAATCATTAGATCAATGTTAATGTCTCTTAAAAAAAATTAGACTTAAAATCTATACCATCCAAACCTAATTTTTATGTCTTATGCTAAGAAATAGTAACATTTTAAACTTAAATCATTCCTATGTGTTAACTCATGCATTTCACATCTTGGTGGCATGAGAAAATACCCAAATATTCCCTTATAAATAGATAATAAGTCTAAGCATATTTCCTCGTATAGTATTCATCAAGGAAACATTTATACACTTTTACACATTCAAAGGGACTTCCCTATTCTCTCAAATTTACCAATTATTCACTCTTATCCAAGTCTAAATCACCTCAAGTCCAATTCAAATTTTTCATTTATGAAGTTTTGAAAGCTAGATCATAGGTTGCATACATTAAACAAACATTATTACGTACATACACCTAATATATTTAATTACATGTAGTATGAATTCCCTCTTTATAATATTGCATATGTATGTAACACATACATTTAATAGGGAGTGTTTAGGGTTATCTCAACCCAACTTCGCTCCCCCTTTTTAGGCCTAAACCTAGTATCAAAAGTATACCTAAGGTATTAATAGGAGACATCTCACTAGGTATTAAAAATGCAGTCAAAATTTGAAATCACACACAAAGATGGAAAATAAGTAGACATAGCATCCTATATCAAAATAAATAATAAATAATCACATATATAAAACCATGAGACTTAATAACTATCATTTGATGGTACTAACCATTTACTGATGTTACTATCGAGGCATGCCTAGAACTCTAGTTCTTAATCTAAGAGACTCATAGTCTAGATTATTGCCTTTATTATTTCTTACATTCAATATCAACAATGAATATTTTAGTAAAATCATAAGTATTTTATCTCTCTTATTGATTTCCATAACTATTAAGTGTGAATGTCAAATCATTTTTTTATTTTTACATTCGTATTTATGCTTAATTTTAATACTTCATATAATCTAAGTAATATGCATAGTTTTGTCTTATTAGGGTTAACTAAGGTAAAATAGTGATAATGAGTTATAAACATTAATTCATTCCACTTTTAAATCATTTATGTATAGTTCAAATTCTCATTGGTGAATCTCAAACTACAACAAAGTGCATTAATTTTTCACATTTTATAATCACCTATTTACTCTACCATGACTTCATTTTACATTAAGATTTCATTCACACTCATTGAAGATAATAATTATGGTAAAATATTTATTATTTTAATGTTTTAATGTCAATTTATTCATATCAATTTCTATATTTAATTAGGCTCTTATTAGATCTACTTCATGTTCTTCTTCCTCTCTTTCTTGTTTTTTGTGTGATCATGTCTCTCTTCTTCTTTAATTTCATGTTTCCTCTTATTTTTGTGATTATAACCCTCTTCAAACATTATGTTCTTCATCCATTTTATTTTTCTCTACTATTATGAGAGCAATGTTCCACCAATCCTACCCTATGTGAGATTGATGGGCCTATCGATCCTATCCTTTTCATTTTTTGGGACCCTCCTACCTTTGTGTATGTTCCCTAAATATTTTAGCCCATGTTTTTTATTTTTTATTTTTCATGATAGGATTTTTTGCACAATTATGTCCTTAATTAAAATTATGTAGGTTTATATATATAATCACTATGAGCATTTTAATAAGAAGGATCAAGGATAATTACCATGGAATTTTAGTTTAAACACACGTCGTATTCTTAGATTTGTGCTTATGAACTTATATAAAATAATTATTATTGAAATTTTTACTAAAATAAGGACATATATAAATATAATTTATGGTGTATAACATCATATTAAGAGAAGGTATAGCTTTTTTATCTCACTCATCCATTCATAAAACATAAGAACTACATGGGGTCTAATTTTGGTATGCAATATATGTAGTTACAACACCTTTGTGGTTTCCTAGTCCAAATAATTCTTCCCTTCTCTTTATATGAATATTTATTTAGATATAGATAATTATTTTATAAATGATCAAGTTAGACATATTGTTTATATAAAATCAAAAAAATGTAGGTATATGCATGAAATCTGGGTACAAAGTGATATGGGAAAAAACATAATTTTAAAGTGAGCATAGGGAATGATCAATTTATCAAGAATTACATGGTAGTCATATCATGTTAATACAATCCTACCTAAGGCACAAATGTTACAATCCCTGATCCTATCCCTATATAATCGCATGCTCATGTTTTTTTACATATTCAATGATAGGCCTAAATAGTTCAAATATCCATACAAAATTTTGTAAATATTTAAAGTGTGACCATTATAACTCATTTACTTTTCATATTTTTTATTAATTATTTTAAAATTTACAAAAGTAGCATGTTTACTATTTTTGGCTACTAAGTTAGATCTAAAGTACTATTTTTCATTGTTAAATGGTATATCTTCCTAGGGTATTAGTTTTATCTTATTTTCATTATTAAACACTTACAATATAAAACATTTTTATGACCCCATATATTATATGAATATTTATACCTTTTTCTTAGGGTTTCTTGGATGGTTTTATTATTGGCCATTTTGGTCCACATATTAGTCTTTGCCTGCAGTTGAAGGAGAAGCCTAACAGGCTCCTAATGAAGTAAAAAACCTAATGGCTTAAAAATGGGTCCAAAAATGCAAATATAGGGATACAAGAAGGATATCATGGTTATCATGAGCATGAAATGGCATGGAATATATTGTCAAAGTCTTGAGAGATCATCAAAATTCCAAAGGTTCGAGCAAAGGGTGAATTATGCAAGCTTTGGAGACTAGATTGTCACCAGGATGTCTTCCAAAAATAAATGGACCAACCTATTTGAGAATTTAATAAATACACATTAGAAAGCCATGTGAGAAAAAATATTTTAATGTCATATATTTATACATACCAAGATCATCCTCTAAATTTTCATGCCCATGTGAGTTTTTTGACTCAAGTTATGGAGCTTCAAAGTTGGACCTGTAGCATAAGACATTCATGTTAACATCAATTTTGAGGTCTGTAAAGTAACCATTTGGGTTTAAATTATCCTTAAAATTTTTAAATTTAATCAATATCTAACATTATACATGAGATCACAAACTGACACTTGAGATCTAATGATTCATGTTGGGGTCAAACTAGTCAAAAGGTCCCTAGTTTAAAGCCCTTTAAAGAACTACAATCATACCAAATATCTAACATTGCATATTCACTGAGTAGATATCTAAAAATATGATATAAACTAATAATTAGGTGGCCCTAATAAAAATCCAATGTCTTACACTACATTGTAAATCTTGATCCAATAGTGTGAGATGAGTCAAAAGGTCAGAAAGCTTGAGAGATTGCCACATAGCACAAGCACAAAAGCTAATAGAATGACAATAAGATCTTAAGATCAATGGGTGATTGACAAGTGGAATGAGCAAATTTTTCATGGTAATAAATCAATGAACCATGTTAATTCATGCAATGAGTCCTATGGTGTGCAAAAGGTCAAAAGGTTCAAGATCTAATAGCAAGGATCTGCAAGACCAATGGAACTCAAGATAAGTTGCAGCAATTTGATTGGCCAAAGTAATTTTTAATGACCAAAGTGAAGCCAAAGAGTAAGTTTTGATTAAAGAAAACAAGGTCTTATAGGGTCATACCATCACCATTAGAGCTCATTTAAAATATATGGAGTAAACATAGTCTTTCTATAAGGTTGAAGGACATAAAAGGATTACCATTAAGGTTAAATATGGACCTTTCGCTTGAGGGTTTATGTCATAGAGGGATATTTGTGTACTATGTTCACCATTTTTAGAATGATTTATAATTTCAAATTTTTCCATGAAGTCATATATGTATACCCTAGTATTTTCATCTTTAGGACCAACTACATGAAAAGGACCCCTTCTCTAAACTATGCATGCCATAATAAACTAGTTACGAGTAATTAACAATAAGACAAGATTCTAATGGACTAGCCTAGTTGTTTTAACTGTATCAATGGAGAAAACTAGCTTATAATAACATGACCCCACCATTACAACAATAAGGAACATCAGTGTAACTATGCAACCACTTAAAGTAACCCATATCAATCAAAAGGATTTGAATGAACATAAGTTTTCTTAGAGGCAATTGTAACTACATTTCAAATGTATTTGGGCTCGTTTGATTCATATTTGAGCACCAAAACTTCTTCTCTCTTGATTCCTTTATTTTATAAATATATACTTTGATCTATTGATGAGTATCCCTTAGGATGGTATGACTAGACTCTACCAAAAATTGTATTTTGTACCTCTTGAAGTAATGAGAAAGGCACTTTTATAATGTTTTTTCAATCTGTGTTAGCATTCATGTGTTTTCTTGATATTTAAAGTGTTTTAATCCTCTCTTTGAAAATTCTAAGCTTATCTTAAATTCTATTAACTTTATTTACAAGTCATATAGTGTTTCTTAGCATTGATCTCTCAAAGATATTATGGATTGTTGAATGTAAGTGTCTTCAACCAGACCTTACTTTCATTGCTCTCTAGTCTTAGTCTATCAAAATGACCTCTATATGAAATACTATTTCTTAGAAATTATATTAGACACTACATTAGCTCATTTCATATTCCATTAGTGCATTAAATAGTCCAATCCTAAGAATGGATATGACAAGTTCATGGTGCATCACCACAAGCTAGATAGGTTTACTTTATGCAATTTCTTGACTCTTTTCATCCCATCCAATTTTAGGTTTTATAAATAAAGGTCCAAATTATAAAATTTGAGGAGATATCCTTATTAATAATCCTATAGGTCTGACCCTATTATAGGATACCCATAACTTAGGGTCATTCCTATGTTGAGTTAGATATGGGTAAAGGACTTGAACAATCCCTTGCCCAGCTAGGGTGCAATCTATATCCCTAATAGTTTCAGCATGCTCATTGGGACTTAATAAGGAAGGACATCTAGACATCATCTTGGAACATATTTATGGTGTGGAAGAACATCTAATAAGTCTGAGAGTAGTCATCAGAAGATTAAAGACCAATCTATGCACCAAATATCCACTAGGTCTTCTACAAAAGGTAAGGAAGTCTAGTTTGTAGAATTATCTTTAGATAGTACAAGGAGAAAGGTACCTATTTCAACTCCCAATCAATCACCCCCTAATTCTCCCACCTCCTTAGGATCTTCAAATATTGCTCCTTCTCAACCTACTAAGATTCCACCAAGGTAAGTGCAAATGGCAAGGCCTAGATTGCAAGCTTTTGTAACCTTCAATGGTGCTATCCCTCTTAACCTTTAGCATCATGATGAGATACCTAATAATTCATTAAGTATTTTTTCATAATTTATAAAAGATAATGCTAATACTCTTGTAGAACATATAGTTGACATTGTAAATCTTTGCTCAATTTATAATATCACATAAGAGAATGTAAACATGAGGCTATTGACCACCTCCTTGAAAGGAAAAGCCATAAAATGGTATAAGGGTCTAAATATTTCTTCATTCAACACTTGCGATGATTTTGGTGAATACCTATGCAATAATTTTGAGGATAAAAGTGACCATGTGTCTCTTGTTGAGAAAGTTACCTCCATCAAAAGAGCATCCCTAGAGTCCATAGTTGATTTCAACTATAGGTTTCAAAAGACCTGGATAGGATCCTTGTTATCATAAATCCCACCCCTAACTATGTTTTTCTTTACTATTTGAGGGCTTTGAATTTAGATATTATAGTTATGATTCAATCTATAGGTGGGACAACTCTGATTGAAGCCTGTGAAAATTTCTTAATACAAGTAAGGAATATCACGCCAATACCTCTCATGTCACTCTTTCATGAGCTTCAACCTACACCTACCATTATTCCATTGCCTACTCCAAATCACTAATTTTAAACTGATGACATTCAAGTGGATAAATTTGCCAAGATTGAAAGCTTGCTAAAGGTATAAAAAAACAAGCTAGTGTCTATAGAAAGGTAATAGTAGGCTTCATATAGACCATATCAAGGCCATTTATAAAATTAATACCATACTCAATCTTAAAATAGACCCCCTTATCCATTAAATCAAAAATCCCAAGGCTAAATTACTGAAGGTAGATATAACAATGGATACAATCCTATAGCTATAAGTAGCTCAAGAGCCTTAGTCCCCACACAAAATAACTTTGTTCAAAAAGGTCAATGGTAGTCAAGGGGATATTCTAATGAGAAGGAGATGGCCACTATTGGATACATGTATCAAGACCCTAGTTGGTAGTATGATCCTTCATTTGAAGGTCATGATATGATGCCTCCACCATAAGGCCCCCAAAAGAGTCAAGACAACACACCTACCATGTCACTATCATAAGCTCAAATTTAGAAATAAGGGAACATGGGTAAAGCAACATTTGATACCACATGCATGAATTTTCAAGAAGGATAATATGTGTTTAAGCATCTAGCATCTAATATGAGATAATCTTCATAAAGGACAAATGAACCAATTATAGCTCAGATAAGGGATAAGAAGAGGATGTTGGAGGACAACTTGGGGCAACCTAGGATTGCTTCATCATCTCTACAAGCTAGTCAGTAACCTACTTCTTCAAATGTAGCTGTTAAAGCTCCTAAAAATCAACAATTTCCCCAACCTCATGGATAAAAGTAGAAGTCCCCCTTTGTTCCTCATGTTACTCAAATGCCAAGTGATGCTTCTACTTCTAAGGTGCAGTCTAAAGGTACTAATATCCCCTTTAATATTGTGGATCATTTGAAAAATGCTAATGTAATTATGTCTATATATGATGATCTATATATTCTAGGGTAAAAGGATATTCTCCAATAAGAGCTCTCCAAACTTTCTCATGTGGAAAAGATATTTGATGAGGTGAACACTATTTCCATCAATAATAGTCAACCTAACCAAGCCCCTAGCCAAGTTTATAATCAAATTCTAAGAAAAATTCAATTTTAAAATGTTTTTCATCCCTCTATATTTGTTAATCCCCCCCATTTTATCTATTAGTCATCATAGGGGACTATTTAGTACATAATTACATGATAGATTTAGGTTTTTTAACCTCAGTGATGCCTAAAGCCATAGCAGATAAGCTTGATCTCAAATATGTGCCTAATGAAAAAGGTGTTCTTAAATTGGATGGCTCCCCCACTAAAATAGTAGGCATCTTGAAAGTTCTTTAGATCATATTGGCAGCCTATCCAAATTGTGTCATTACTCAAGATGTTATGGTGGTAGACCTACCTCCATATTTTGCCCTATGCTTGTCTAGGGATTTTAATACAAATATTGGAGGATATTTTTCATATGATTGGTCATACATGTTTTTTAGAACCATAGATGGAACCAAAGTCACTATAATATTTGAGCCTATCTCTAGGTTCCACTTAGAACCCTATATGTCTAATCTTGTAAATACTAATTATCCCATATTTGAAGAGGTTAAAGAGGTTAATGAACAAGAACCCCATGATCATATTAAAGGAATATCAAACCTATAATTAGATGAATTGGTATCTAATAATCATGTATTTTATCCTTATGTAAACATTGAAGAGGCAGACTTAGGAGTGTATTGCATGCATGAGTAACGTGTTGATATACCTTGCTTAACTAGTATTGCTCAAGAAGAGGATGGTATATGGACTTTGTTATTTAATAGATCAAGGTCAAAGAATGGAAGTGAAGTGGGATACATGTTTATTTCACCATTAGGTCAAAATTACCATTCAATTGTAACACTCTAATTCAGTTGCACCTCAAATATAGTTGAATATGAAGCTCTTTTGCATGGTTTGCAAGAAGCAAGAAAGAGAGGTGTCAAGCTCCTCCAAGTCAAGGGTGACAGTGATCTTTTAGTAAAACAAGTGAGGCCTAATTTTATTCAATAATAACCGTTTGAAATCCTATAATCATTAGTTATGGGACCTCATGGAAGATTTCTCAATATTTAATATCCCGTCCATACCAAGAGAAGCAAACCATCATGTAGATAGGCTTATAACCATTGGTACCCAATATGAGATTTAAAAAGTAGTCAAAGGAAACCAAAGATAAGATAAGATCAATTTTATATGCAGACTAGTTGTACCTGATAATGAGGTGATTTGGAAAGTCTTTAATAATGATGATCAAATCATATGTTTTCTAATGCAAAAGACAAAATTATACCATAAGAATCAAGACAAAATCCAAAATTAATATGATGATAATTTAGTAAAACTAAGGTCCAATAATATTACTAAAGGTCTTGTGACATTAGAAATCATATTCAATGAAGATGACCAAGTAAGAAAATGGAAAGCATACATCTCAACTAAGGAAAAACACTATGAAAAGATAGAGATCTTTAAAGATAAATTTTTAAAGCTAGGAAAGATCAATACAAAAAAGGAAAGAGCTAAATTTTTTACTTTGTTCCAACAATGTTATGATATATTTTCTTGGGAGTAAAAATACTTGAAGGGGTTTGACCCCAAACTTGTACAACATACCATTTAATTATAAAGCAATGTCAAGCTAGTTAGGCATAAACAAAGGCCTATCAATCCAAGAGTGGAGGACCTCATGAGAAGAGAACTCTATAAATTGATTAAATCAAAGATGATATTTCCAATTAATCATTCCTCATGGGTGGAAAACCTTGTGCTAGTGAGGGAAAAAATGGAGAGATTCATTTATGTGTTGACTTTAAGGACCTCAATTAGGTGTCCCTAAAGGACCATTACCCACTACCCTCCATGGATAAAATTTTGCAAAAGGTGGCATGTTCTCAAAGGTTCTCATTACTTGATAGCTATTCTAGCTATAATCAGATCATGGTCAAAGAAGAAGATAGGCATATGACTACCTTAACTACAAAATGGGGCACCTATGCATATGTTAAAATGCCCTTTGGACTCTCCAGTGCTGGAGCCACATTCCAAAGAGTAATGGATGTTGTTTTTCATGGAATTTTTAATCATATGGTTTTAGTTTATATTAATGATATAATAATATTTTCAAAGAATCCTAATGATCATCTAACATACTTGAGGGTTATTTTTTATAGATGCAGACAATTTAGAGTTTCATTAAATCCAAATAAATGCATTTTTTTAGTAAATGAAGGAAGACTTATTGGGCATGTGGTTCTAAAGTTGGTCTTTCCATTGCTCTAGAGAGGATAAAATAAATACTTGATATATCATTTCCTAAACACAATAAAGTATTGTAGAGATTCTTTGGAAAGATTAATTTCATCAAGAGGTTCATTCCAGGGTTTGCAGAGTTGATCAAGACCCTCACTCATATGTTGATAAAAGGCAAAGAGTTTACATGGACAAGAGAAGGTAAGAGAATCTTTAAGGTCATCAAGGAGGCCATATCTCATGCCCTGACACTTCTAAATCTAGATTTTAATAAGGAGTTCTATTTGTATTCCTTCTTTACATTAGATGTAATTTTTGCCATGCTTATGTAGCATAATAATGAAGGTCTATATCAACTTATTGCTTTCTTCAGTCAATATTTGGAAGGTTATGAGGAAAGATATAGATTTGTTGAAAAACTTGTACTTTTTATTGTAATAATTTTGAATAAATTTAGACATCTAGTTTCAAACAATAAGATTATTCTAATGGTAGCTCATCCAAGTGTGAAGGATTTTATCCTCAACTTGGACTTAAACAAAAAGAGAGTTAGATAGGTCACTAAGTGCATGGAGTATGACATTGAATTCAAGGTCATAAATCTAGTCCAAGGTAAAGGATTGTTTGAACATCTTGCAAAAGATGTGAGAGAATAAAAAGAGATAATTTCGGTAATTTAGGACACTTAACATGGAGCTGAAAATACTCCTACAAGATGAACATAGGATATTTATATATTTCTTTAAATAAGAGAGTCTTCAATGGGTTTGAATATGTCACAAAGAATAAACTTCAAGTTATAATTAGTGTCATACATTCTGACTGATGGATTTTTGTTCAAAAAGGACATTGGAGGTATGTTTTTAAGATTTGTTAAAACTAGCCAATTTGATAAATGTCTCAAGAAATTTCATGATAGTCCTTATGGAGGCCATTTTTTAGCTAGGACCATAGCTAAAAAATCAATAAATCTGGTCAATTTTGGCCTAATTTATTTAGATATTCACATGCATGGGTTAGGAAGTGTGCAAAGTTTTCAATGTTTACAAGGAAATAGAGACAAGATGTTATGATACTAAAGCCTATTCAGGTTGAACAACATTTCATGTAATGGGTTTAGACTTCATTGGCATGATTCATCCTCCATCTAGTGTTGGTCATAAGTGGGTCTTTATAGATATAGATTACTTCACTAGGTGGGTGGAAACAATTCCCTTGAAGGAAGCAAATGAGAACTCTGTGCTTGAGTTCTATGAGAGTCTAATCACCTATTTTGGAGCACCTTTACTCTATAATATCAGACACTGATTTGGAATTTAATAGTACAATTGTATGTGAGTGGGATATTGAGTAAGGTATCTATTTAACATCATCAAATTATTATCCACTAGGTAATGGAATAGATGAGTCTACTAATAAGAACCCGATTTGGATCATCAAGAGAATAATGGAAGATAATCAAGGATATTGGCATAAAAAGTTGAAGGTTGCCTTATGGCTGATAAGATCACCCATAAGACATCCACTAGTCATTCACCCTATCTCTTAGTGTATGGAAGAGAATCAAGGCTTCCAATTTTATTGGAGCTTCTAGATTTAGAGCTTTCACACCAACTAGAGCTTTTAGAAAGTGATACATTGGAGGTCATGATGAATGAACTAAGAGAATTAAAGGAAATAAGAGATGATGAAATGCATACCATATGGTCCAACAAACACCAATTAAATAATTCATTTGACAAAATATATTTCTCAAGGACATTTTAATAAGGTGACATAGTCCTAAAATGGGATGAGGACCATGCAAAACCAAGAAAACATTCCAAGTTTGGCAGCCTTTGGAGTGGACCCTATGTCATCACAAGTTACAAAGAGAGTAATGCCTTTGAGCTTTCTAAATTAAATGGATAGATCCATCCCATCCCTATCAATTTAATTTATCTCAAGTTATACTAGTATTTATATATCTTGTCCCTTGTACATAGGTAAATAGGTCTATTTTTCCTCTAAGTACTTTTGCACATTGATTTGTTTATTGTTGCTTGGTCTTTTTTATTGCTTTGCTATTATTTTCCCCCATTACTCTAAAAAGTGTTTCCAAAATTCTAGTAGAGTCCTTTTCTAATTATCATTTCATTTTTTTATTCATCTTGAATAAGCTTGATCAAAGTCTAGGTCCCAAGACCAACAAGTTAGTCAAGCCAATTGAGTTGCCAAAAGTATTGGCCATTTTGGCCCATATATCAAACTTTGTCTACAATTAGAAGTAGAGGCCTAGAAGGGTCCTAATGAAGTAGAAAACCCAATGGATTAAAAATGGGTTTAGTAATGCAAATATAGGGATCCAAGTAGGATCTCATGGTATTCATGAGCATGTAGGGGCATGGACCAAATTGATAAAGTCTTGAGAGATCATTAGAACTTTGAAGGGTTGAGAAAAGGGTGAATTATGAAAGCTTTGGAAATGGGACCATCACTAATATGTCCTCCAAAAATAAATGGACTAACCTATTTTAAAATTTAATAAATGCACCTCAAAAATCCATGTGAGCCAAAATATTGTAGCTATTATACATACTAGGGCCATCCTCTAAAAGTTTCATGCTTATGTGAGTTTTCTAGCTTGAGTTATGGAGCTTCAAAGTTATAATTCTAACATAAGACATTCATGATAATGTCAATTTTGATCTCTATAAAGTAACTATTTGGTTTCAAAATTTCCTTAAAAGGTTTAAAGTTGATTAAGATCTAACAGGTTGCATGAGCTCACAAATTGATAGTTGAGATCTAATGGTTCACGTTGGAGTCAAACTAGTCAAAATGTCCTTGGTTTAAATCCTTATAAGAGATAAAATCATACCAAATATCTAATGACACATATTCACTTAGCATAGATCTAATGGTGTAAGCTTGACTAACAAGGAAATGGGCTTAAGTAAAATCTAATGGCTTGTACTACATCATACATCTTGATCTTATGGTGTGAGATGAGTCAAAAGGTTAGAGAGCTCAAGAGACTACCACATGGCACAAGTGTGCAAGATGATATACTAACAATAAGATCCTAAGATCAATGCATGATTGACAAGTCACATGAAAATGTTATTCATGGTATGAAATAAATGGACCATTTTGGTTCATACAATGAGATCATATGGTGCATAGAAAGTCAAAAGGGTCAAGATCTAATAGTAGGGATATGCGAGGCCAATAGGAGCAAAGAGAAGTTGGAGTAATTTTATTGTCTAGAGCAATTTTTTATGACCAAAGTCAAGCCAAGGAGTAGTTTTTAACCAAAGTAAACAAGGTCTTACAGGGTCATCCCACCACCATTAAAGCTTGTTCAAAAGCTATGGAGTGAACATAGTCTTGAAATCAAGTTAAAGGACATAAAGGGACTATCATTAAAGCAAAATATGGACCTCTAGTTCAAGGGTTTGTGTCATAAAGGGATCTTTCTATGACTATGTTTACCATTGTTATAATAATGAGTTATTATTTCAAAGGGTGCCATAAAAGCATATACCTAGACCCCAATAGTTCCATCTCTAGGACCAACTACATGAAAAGGACCCCTTTTCCCCACTGTGCATGCCATGACAAACTAGATAGGAGCAATTAACAACAAGATAGTATTCTAATAGACTATCCTAGTTATTGTAACTACATGGATAGTAGAACCTAGCTTGGAACAACTTGACCTTGCCATTACAACAAGAAGGAGCATCAGTGTAACAATGAAACCACTTGAAGTAACCCAGATCAATGAAAAGGGTTTGAATGAGCATAATTTATGGAGGCAGTTATAACTACATTTTAAATGGATTTGAGCTCATGTTATTCCCCTTTGAGTGCCAAAACTCTCACTCTCTTATTTCCTTTCTTTTATAAATATAGCTTTCAGGCTATTAATGAGGATCCCTCAAGTTAGTATGACTAGACTCTACCAAAAATTATATTCTACACCTCTTGGAGTAATGAGAAAGGCACTTTTAAATAATTTTGTCAATCTATGTCAGCATTCTTGTGTTTAATTGATATTTGAAGTGGTATAATCCTCCCTTTGAAAATTTTAAGCTTAGCCTAAATGCTAGTAACTTTATTTATAGGTCATATAGTGTGTCTTATCATTGATCTCTCAAGGAAAATGTGGACTGTTAAATGTAAGTGTCTTCAACCAGACCTTACTTTCATTTATCTCTAGTCTTAGTGCATCAAACTAAACTATATATGAAATATTGTTGATTAGAAATTATAGTAGACACTACATTATCTCCTTTCATAGTCCATTAGTGTGTTAAAAATTCTAAGCCTAAGAGTGGATATGAAAAATTCATGGTGCATCACCATAAGATAGATAGGTTTACTTTATGTAATTTTTTTTATTCTTTTCATCCCAACCAATTTTAGGTTTTAGAAATAGAGGTCCAAATTATGAAATTTGAGGAGCTAGCCTCACTAAAAACCATAGAGTTCTAATCCTATTATAGGATACCCATAGCCTAGGGGCATTCCCATGTTGAGCTAGATTTGGGTAAAGGACCTGAATAATCCCTTGCCCAGCTAGGGTGCAATCTAGATCCCCAACATTTATTATTTTTAGATTTTCCTCTTATTATATAATTTTTTATCAAATCCTAGTTTTATTTTCATCACATTATACTTTTTGATTATATCCACCCTTTATAAAGTGGTGCTTACACCTTAAACTTTGAAAGCATATATATATAGGTTGCTTAGGGTTTAGTTTCTCAATATTTATTTATTGATAATTTAGGGTTTGTTTCATATAAACCTTCTCCATTGTTTGTGCCTTTCATCAAGTCTCTTACTTACTTGAACAATGATGATCATGAAAAATATTGGTGTATATTTATGTAATTCTTAATTTATATGTGTGTGTTGTTTTCATCAGATCATGGGTAACTTACATATATATGATATATTATTCTCTAAAAAATCATGGATGATGTAATTCTTTTACATTGGCTTACTTTAGTGGTTGCTAAGTAAATGTTTATCACTAATTACATGTTCATTTCCTAGAATCTATCATAAAATATTAGCTTGTTTATTAAAACAAGATAGGGGTTTATTCCATGCTTTATATGATGATACCCTAGCCATTGATATCCTTTCTTGTACTACTCATAATGTTTCTTCTAATGTTGAATGTATGATGGTTCATTGTGAGATTAATGTTGTAACAACTTGGAGGGGTAAGACATGCAATATATCACTATCCCTCGTATTGACTCTCAATTTGGATTAAATTAAAATACCTCAAATAGTATCCCTCCTCCTTTTAATATTATAATTAAAAATCCATATGACTTAGTAAAAGTTGAAATATTTACAAGCCAAGATATTTATTCTATAATTTATTAAATAATTAACTATATTCAAAAACATTATGGGATATTTTGTATTATGATATTTCTCCAACTAAAACCTATCCTAATTACTTTTTTCTCTTTTGAATACATTACAATATAGTTCACACCTCATATCATTTTATTTACATGATCTATCATCTAGAGACATTATTTATCAAAACTTTCCCATGTATACTAAAGTTAAAATTAGTCACTCAAGATTTAAGAGGGTCCTTTTGGTTAATGGTTAAAGTTTGAATATATGTAGTGATTCCTTCCTTAATACACTATGAATTAATCATATGTCTCTCTCACCAGCAATTATGGTTATCAAATAATTTAAAAATCAATCCCAAATATCTTCACTAACAATTATATTGAACATATTTGTTGGATATGTTATGCCTATTTTCCACACCCCCTTAATTTTTCCAAAATTAATACTTTCTATCATAGAGTTGAGTCTTTCATGAAATTTAAAACTGTGTCAGGGACCAAGTCAATTAGTAGCATATTTGAATGAATTTTTTCAATTATAAATTGATAATGATTAATTGATGAATTCATGTTTATAATTTTGAGTGGTTTTGAAAATAATAGTGGATTAATGAATAAAATGTGCATTTATATATCACTTGTGATCAGTCATTTTGCTTCTTAGATGATTTTTAGATTATATCTTTAAATTTTCAATTTTGATAATGTGAATAGATATAGAAATTTTGACATGGTTATCATTGGTAATATGAGATTGGATTTAGAACAAAATAAAATGATTTTTGAATCAATTGGAATGATTTTCCTCTCTCAGCTTATTTTCAAAGAATTATGAATATTCAATTGGATTAGATATAGTCATTTTAGTTAAAAATAAGCATGATCATTATTACAAATTCATTGTTTCATAGATTACTTTAATGTAATATCTAATTTGAAAGACAAAGACATGATTTATGTTGGTTTGAATTATTACTATGAGTTTGGAATATAGTTATCAAAAAGAGAATTTATTAAAAATTTATTTTGAATATGTCATAAGTGTTTCATTGTTAAAATATTTCAGATGTGTTCAAAAGGTTTTATCTCATGGTCCTAGCCTAAGACATTTATCCTAAGTCCTTAGCTATAATCTTCAAATCCTAGTAATTTCTCAAATCTGTGTTTTGAAACATAATTCCTGAAGCTTAAGATGGAATGTTTATTGTGTCCCATTTGGCATAGAATTTTTATATAATTTAGGTTAGTTTGTCAATTAAAGATTTATTTCATGGGATGTTTTTGATATCACAAGGTGTTCTTTAAAATTTGAGACATTTTTAAACCTTCATCATCACATATACTTTTCAAAGACCTAATTTGCTTGTTTCAATAGCTTTAAAATAATTTAAAGGATTATGTGCATGATTTATTTCAAATTTGAAATATTAAATGATGTAAGATGACATATTAGCATTTTATTTTCATGGTGAGTTGGTTTGATTTGGAATTTATTATCTACTTGGCATTGAGACATTGTCTAAGTGGCCATACAACATGGCACCAATTGGCATGAGCAACTAAGGTGAAGGCGTATTGATGAAGTCTCAAGTTATGCCAAATATTTGGCACTAAGGTGGAGTAAATACTGAGTATACATGCCTCAAAATGTGGAAGTTAGAATAAGGTTAGTGGGAAGAATTAGTAATTACTAAGTTTGGTTGTGCCAATAGAAAGATAACAGGATCACCAAAGTACACTCTAGTTTTGATGAGCCAATAGAATTTGAGAAAGTATCCCAGTTATTTATGATAGAAGGGGTTGGATATAAGTTGGTCATTTTTCTTAGTTTTTTTCATTCTGGAAAGCTTCTCATGAAGTGAAGCTCTGTTAGTTGTATTCTTGAAGTTACAGAGGAGGAATTTTGAGTATTTCAGATAGAAATGTTTCAAAGGTGCACTTCTAGGTATGATTCTTATGGTTTTGGATAAGTTTTGAAACTATTCACAATGATTTTCAATGAACTTTGTAGTTATATTAACTAAATCATTCCTTAGTTACATGAATAGAATAACTCTTAGTCTACATGGGCATTCATACAAGCTTTGAGTTACTTTTGTTTTAGTCTCATGATGAAATATGGTCTATGATATGAGATAAATCAATCTACATACATTTTAACGTTTAAAGAATTTAGTGGTTTAATTTGTGCATGGATATTTGGTGAAAACTGGTTCTAATTTTGATATATTCTGGTAGTTCACAGGTTGTGTGTTGATTTTTGGTTTTGAGCAAAAACATGAAAAACTTTAGTTATTTTGGTTGTCTATGAGATCATAAAAATGGTTATGGTGTTTTAATATGCCATTTTCATTTCAATATGGTTCAGAAATGTGTACAGTTGAAAGATTTGATTATTTTCTTTTGGGTTATGTAAGATATAACTACATGCATACTTCGTAGGAATTTCAATGGTTATGAGGAAATAGTTTTAAAGCCTATCAATTATAGATTACTAAGGGGATTTTCTATCTATATATTTGCACACATATGACTATCCAATTTTTAATATGAGAAGATTTGCCTAGTTTTTTATTGATTTTAAAGATTTGTAAGGCTCTTTATCTTTGTAGGTATATGGTATTTCAAATCCATATTTGTGCATCAAGGGTTTTGTTGAATTTTCACCTCAATGTTGAATTTGAAGGTTTCAAACATTTTCATCAACCCTGATTTAGAAAATTGTAGTCATACTTTTGGGGTTTCACTTTTTTTGAGGGGTTTCACTTTTTTTGAGGCTTCATTTTTATTTTCAAATATATTTTGAGATTCTATTAGAATATTTAAATGGTTTATTTGTAAGCATCTGTGATTGAATATTTTTTGTGGAGATCTTAGTTTTAAAAATTCTATTCATCTTCTTATATATATATATATATATATATATATCTGGAAGATTTAATTGATTTCTATGCATGCATGTCAGTTCTAATTTCAAAAAGAATGTTTTCATTTATAGAAATTGAGATGCATCAAAATTTTAATGTCATGAAGTTTTAGTTGTTTTTGAGATGTCCCAACTTTATTTTATATTAAGGCAATTTTTGTTTGTTTGATAAGAAAATCATAATTTGATTATGTATAGAAAGATTTAATGGTTTAGTCATCCATTATGCAAAGAAATATATAAAAAAAATTCAATATATAAATATGGGTTTTGAAGTCATTAATCATATCTGCTAGTTTTTAGTTGCAAGTATTGGTTTTAAAAGGTTTAGATAAAATGAGATTTTTGTTAGATCTACATCTTAGCATTGAAGTCTTTGGTTTTACCTTGAGAATAGACATTAAAGTTACAGTCCCCTAATGAACCCAATTGCTTATAATTTGAGATTATATGAGGATTATATTTTTGAAATAAATAATGTTTGTTTTAGATATTAGTTGGTGATTTCACTCTGAAAATATTATGTTGGTAATTATGTATCTTCAATTTTGGAATGGTTTAGTTTATAGTTGATTTAATGGAAATAGAAAATTCATGAAAGATATCCTAATTTTGTGAAATAAAATGATTTTATTTTAAATTTTTGAGGACTCAGTTGGTTTTAAAGATATAATTAAACATTAAAATTTTGTATTTTATAATGGATCAGTGGAGTATTTTTAGTATGTCAGATACTTGGTGCATTTAGTTTGATTGAGATATGACTATATTTTGAGAAAAAAAAAATTATTTTGGATAGACATATGTTGATTTTTAGTCTTAAAATTTTGATTTTATTTTAGATTGTTTTAAAATGTCTGGATGGGACCAAGATGGTTCAACTAGGAGCAGTGATGATAGGGATTGGGGATAGAATTATGGTAATGATGTAAATCAGCCAATCCTAATAGAAAAATTCCTAAAGGTGGTTTCTATGCCATAATATTTGTCCCTAAATTCCATAGAGTTACTAGGATGTCCATAGATTTTGATTCTTTAGATCCTAAATTCTAGAATGTCCTTAATAACCTACCTTTCAATCTAGTAAATTGTAGATAAAATAGAGGTTTTTATGGTCATAGGTTTAGAGCTATAACTCCTTCACAAAGTAGTTCTTCCCATCATCTAGAATATAATACACATCACCTACTTAGTCAATCTCTTAAAATAATGCAGCCAACTATTGAACCTAATCCTGCCAACCAAGTTACCCAATTTGATGTTGAAGTTGTCTATACTAAGAACTATGTCAATATTTCTCTTCCATCATTTTCCAAAGAACCTCCATCTTTTCATAGGGAGCCTATTTTGAGAAGTAAGAGGTTGGGTTTGGTATCCTCACATAGTGAACCCATCACGAGATGTAGAAAATTGAGCTTGTATAAATCTATTTTAGTTGGTAAAAAGAGAATACTTGAAATTCACCCTTCCACTTTAGAAAAGAGATCAAAAAGTTAGAATGATATAGATTTCCTTGTTGAAGTCAGACTGCTAAAGCAAACCAAGTTGGAAATTGATGATGATGCAAGTGATTATGAAACAAAATTTGTGCATTTTTTTACAATATAAATGGAATATAATGTTTGTCTTAATACATAATACAAACTAGTAATTGAAGTACTTTCAGATTCATTTGATTATTGGACCTTTAAGGGATCAACTTTATTTTTAGTTGAACTCTTACATGGCAAAACTTTTCACTTTCAGTTGGATGCTTTAACTTTAGATTTGGATATTTTTGAAGATCATATTTTGGAAATACAACAGACTTAATTTTTTATATATTATGCCTAAGTTTGACATGCATTATGGTTTAATATAAATAAAATTTTATTAATCTTTGACTTATCTGATTTATGATTGATCTATGTATTTTATTTTATTATTTAATTGATAAAGGTCCCAATTTGTTAAGATTAGTACCCGATCTATATTTAAAAACTTGATTAATTAAGATTTTTAAAGTCTTAATTAAATATTTCCTTAACCAATCATTATTTATAATCAATTGACTTTTAAAATTTAATTAGTTAACATAAACTAATAACTAAGTTAACTTATTTTTCAACTAAGTTTGGAGCATAAAAGGAGATCAAGAATTCATTTAGAGATAAAAGAACAAGAAGTATTGAAGACTTATACATTTTATAAAATCATTCATCTCTCTTCTTTCTATGCAAATTCTCTGAGATAGTATGATTTTTGCAAATGGACCCAATGGTACTTTATGTAAAGGTTGAGTAAATTCTTAGAAAACACATGTATATCCAGTTTTTTATTATTATTTATAATAGATAATATGAAGATTGCCAATTTAACATCTTTTGATGATTGTTATTAGCAGTCTTATGCACAGATTCTAAGTATTCAACCTAAATAATGATGAACACTTTGCTATGCTATGACATTTCATTGATTTATTTTGATCATAAAGTTGTCACTCAAGTTATTATAAAGAAAGACGTTTTTCTCATTAAAATCTATCTTTTCTACTAAGATGACTCTTTTGAAACTTGCACACTTTATTGTACTTTATATTGACTCTAATTTTAATATAGTTTTATCTTTAATATTTTCTTAATTTAATTTATCTTTCTATTTCTTAGTTTAATTTCATGTTTCATTTTTGATTTAGTTATTTAATTAGTTTCTTAGATTTATACTTTATTTCATTTCTTGAATTTAATAGTATAAATAGGTTGTTTCTTTAATTAGTTCTTTTCCCATTTTTTTGTGGTAGTTTTAAGTTCTTTTTAGTTGTTAGTTATAGATTAGATTCTAAGTTTATTTAGATTTCATTTTTTAGTTTATTTCTATTTTAGAATTAGATTTGTTACTTGTTTATTTATTAGTTGATTCTTAGATAATTAGATTAATTTAAGTCTAGGTTTAACCTTAGATTATTTGATCTTTAGTCCTTAGTATTTTTCTTATTTTAGGTTATTTCTTAGTCTAGACTTAGTTGTTTGAAATAGTTTATTGTCATTTTTTTAACTTAGTTGTTCTACATCCTCTTTTTTTAGTTAGTTTGTTAGTTTTTATTTTTCATGTGTTTTTTTGTTTGATCTTTACTTGATTGAATACTTTTATCTTTTCTCAGATCTATTTTTTTATATTTCTAGTTTATCTTTGGAGGATAACTTGGAGAATATTACATCAAGAAGCAATATATTACTTGAATATAGATATATTTACTGAATTAGGTTACTATTCTTCAAGATGTTATCTAATTCATGAGATTTCTTTATCATATAGAATAGATTATAGATTCTTATCTAGATGGATTCATGATTTGATAAAGTGAATTTCTTAATATTCTAATGGAATATGTTACATTTGATGACTTATTGATTATTTCCCAAAACTTATAAAAAATCCCCCTCATGTTTTTAAGATCATAATTGAACCTTTAGAAACCTATAATTAAACTAGTATGATTCCACCTTGACCTTTACAATAGGTGAAAGGGTTGATTCATTGATGGTATAATTTCCATCATCAATAAATTTGGAAACTCCATTGCAGATTTCATTTAGAAATTTAATTTGTTTTAATTTTTTGTTCTTCCTACTAATGGTACTTGGAGGACAATAGCCTCTTATTATTCAATTTAAGATAGATATTGAGGATGATCAAGTTAATGATAATTTTAATGTAACATGTTATGCATGGTATAATCATCCTAAAAATCTTCATCAAGTCATTTAGGTCATAAATCAAGAAAAAGAAATTTCAAAATTTGGGATTGATTGGCATTCAAATCATACACATGAAATTCAATGAGACATTTTTAATTCAAATGGAAAAATTTAGGAAGATAAAGCTAGAGTTTTAGATGTTAATCCTAGGCCTAGAACTTGTTTTTTTCTTATTCTTTTTCATTTGATGATTTTGTTTTGCCTTCTAAAATTTCTATTATAGATATACAATTAAATTAAGTACATCAGGTTCAAAATAATCAATCTATTTAAGTATAAGATGCTCAAACTTCCAATGGAAGAACAACCAGAAGTTTAAATAGAATAGAGAATACATGATCTAATTTATGGGTTGTAAAAAATAGAGAACAAGATGATCTCACTAAAGGTGAAGATGAATAAGAAGTTCATGTAGAATAATAGATAGTTATAACCCCATGGATTTTTACAAATCCAATTAATATTGAAAACCATCTTGGTAAACTAGTTTCTCTTAAAGGATTGAATATACCAAAGTTTTCTAATGAACCTAAAGAATCATTGGAAGATCATTTAGAATATTTTAGATTAGTTTGGTTACTCTTAGAATAAAAAGTAAAAAACTTTACTCAAGATTTTTTACCCATACACTTGAAGGAAAATTTTACCAAGCATTTATTAGTCTACTTACTAAGGTTATTGATACATGAAGGGATATTGAAGATTGGATAGAGTTATCCTTTGTAAAATCTAAATAAAATTTTGATATAGTTAATGATCTTATGAATTTTAATCTTTATCTAGGTGAGACCATTTATCATTTCATTTTGAGGTTCACTAATTTGCATCAAAAGATCCCACATGATCTTAGACCTTATATAAAGTTATCTAAACTTTATCTTTGTAACTCTTTAACTTTAAAATATAAAATGACTCTAGAGGATAGAGATATTACATAATATAATGAAACTTTAACATTATTTATTGAATATGAAAATAACCTTAAACTCATTGGATTTAAATAAAGGTATTCCATAAGCTTAAATTTAGATAATTCTAAAATTCTAAAATCCATACAAAGTTTAGGCAATGAACTAATCACTGTTAAAAAATAGCTAAATGATAAACCTTATTCCTTAAATAGAAATAATAAAAAAGATAAAAATGAGGATATTTCTTAGTACTATAATGTGTTTTAACTAGATCATAACCCAAATTCATGTCTTGATATTCTTAAGTTCAAAAAAATTCTTCAAAAAAAAGATCTAATATCTAAAAATATAGTATACAATATAAACAATCTTGATGATCTATCAGAAAATGAGAATGCTTATGTTTTGAATACTAGAAACAAGGATTATAGTTCTTCTCAAAATGATAAAATAAAAAATTATAAATATTTTTTTGATGATAAAGTAAAAATGGTTTAGAATAATGCAATTAATTCAAATGATAATACTACACAAAATATTCCTTTCTTAACTGGATATAATAATAGTCAATATCAACATTATAAACCTAAAAACTTCAAACAAATTGATGTTAAAACTTATAACATACTTGATGATTTGTCAATAATTAAAGTTGGATTCTCTTTACTATAGGTACCTAGTCTTCCTATGTAGCTTGATAAGATCAATGAAGTTGTTAGGAATCTTAAAAGTTGATGTGGGTTTACAAGAAGAATATAATAATGAACATATTTATGCCTAAGATTATGATCCTCCTACTGATTACATTCCTCCTTTTTATGTTACAATTAATAATTTTACCAAAATAATCCATAATTTTATTTTGGATATTGGTGACTCAAATAATATTATGCCTAAAGCTATTACAGATTAGTTAAGTATATCTTATGAAATGGATAGTAAAAAACTTTTTGGTTTTGATTCGAGACAAACTAAGAGTTATGATAAGTTTTGAGACATGATCATTAAAATTTCATAAGATGAAATAATTATATACATGACTAATGTCCAAGTATTAGATATTCCTATTAATTATACAATGTTATTAGGAAGAGATTAGTCTAAGGAAACTAAGATATTATTGGGAAAGATATAACATGGGTTCCTATTTACAGTGAAATTAATTTCATAAAAAGAGAAGATTGGTTTGGTACACCTATTGAGTCACCTTCTTCTTCAAATATTTATTATGTTAAAATAATAATTGGGACATAGGAATTGCTAAATTTAGATGAGCCAAAAAATTAGCATGAATAATTATTTGAAAAGAGAATTTTATGGTCACTTTACTTTGATGGAGCCTATTCTCAAAAAGGTAATGGTGTTGGAATTTGTCTAATTTCTCCTATAAGTAAAATTTTTCATTATGCCTTCAAATTTTATTTTAAACATACTAATAATACAATAGAATTTTAACCATTATGTTTAAGATTGGAAAAGGCCATAGAACTTAATATTAAGCATTTAGAAGTCTTTGATGATTCAAAATTAATTTTTAGACAAGTTCGTAAGATTTATAAAACTAATCAAACTTGTCTACACCATTATATATAGAAGATTTGGTCATTACTTAAAAAATTTGAGGCTTTTAACATCATGCATATTCTTAGATAATACAATGTTAGTGCTGATAAATTTGTTGTTTTGTAGCTAATCCAACTTTGAGTGAGACTAAACCTACTATAGACTTCTTTTATGATGATATTTTTCATCTTAAAATTATTAATTTAAATGATAATTAACCTATGTTTAATTGTGATGAACATATAGATTCTTTTATTAAAGGCAATTATTTTGATCATGATGATTATGTGTTAAATTGTAGAGATTATTTATAATTAAGTACTAACAAATTGCTTGCTAGTTTGGTAATTTTAGAGTCTATGTTCATGCTCAATGATCAGCATAAAATCTCTAGAATGAAAGAGCCATCAAGGAGAATCATAGGTGAGACTATTCCTATCAATTTAAGTACTGAGAAAGATCCTAAATATGTCTATTTAGAGATTTTGATTACTAAAAATGAGAAGATTAAATTCATTAAATTATTTAATAAATTCATTGATGTTTTTGCCTAGTCATATAAAGATCTTAAATGTTATAATATTGAAATTATTATACATGACATATCTATTAATTCTAGTATCAAACCTATTAAGCAAAAAATATGAAGAACCAACCCTTTGGTAGAAGACACCATTAACAAAGAGATGGATAAGATGATTGATGATGGTGTTATTTTCTCTATAACATATTCATAATGGGTAGCTAATCTAGTTCTGGTTAGGAAGAAAAATGCTGAGATTAGGCTATGTGTTGATTTTAAAGATCTAAATAAAGTTAGTATTAAGGATAATTTTCCTTTACCAATCATAAATCATATTTTACAACAGGTTGTAGGATCATAAATGATGTCTTTATTAGATAGATTTTTTTATTATAATCAGATTTTTGGAAATCTTAAAGATAGACAAAAAACTACTTTTACTACTCATAGAAGTACTTTCACTTACAACAAAATGCCTTTTAGATTGATTAATGTAGGAGCTATTTTTTAGAGAGCTGTGTATGTTGGTTTTGATGATTTTATTAACATTGTTATTCAGGTTTATTTAGATGATCTCACCATTCATTATAAAAAGAGGAAAAAGCATTTATACAATCTTCATGAATTTTTCACAAGGTGTATAAAATTTGGCATTTCTTTGAATCCAAAGAAATCATTTTTTGGTGTTATCAAGGGTAAATTGTTAGGACACATAATCTCAAAATATGGTATCTTCATTGATCCCAAATGTGTTAAATCAATTAAATAACTACCTCCTCCTAATGATCAATCTATTTTAAGGTCTTTCTTTGGTAATATAAACTTTGTTAAGAAATTCATTTCAGATTTTGCTAATAAATCTAATCTAAATATTGCTTAAGAAAGATAATTTATATAATTGGGATGAACATGTTGAGTTAGCTTTTAATTGTGTATATAAGTCATTTCAAGTGATCTTATTCTTACTAAACTTGATTTGAAGAAAGCATTAATTATTTATGTTAATTCTATAAAAAAAGTCCATTGGAGCTATAACAACTCAATAATTTGAGAATAATGAAGAAAAAATAATCAATTATATGAGCCAAGTGTTAAAAGGTGTAGAAATTAGGTATCCCCTTATTGAAAAAATCATTTTTTGAATAATTCTTCTTTCATTAAATTTTGATATTTATTAATGGGAAATAAATTTTTCATGTGATCTAATGTACCTATTTTGTCTTATCTTTTAAAGAAACCAACTGTTCAAGGAAGGTTTTCTAAGAGGATTTTACACATTCAAGAGTTTGATCTTGAATTCAAAACTTATAAAACAATTAAAGGTAATGAATTAGAAAAATAATTAGCTAAAAATGCTTTCTCAGACATTAATGTTTTACTTTTGTAGTTGATGAAAACTTAAATGCAAATCCACATTTAAAGACCATGAAGTTTTTGATTTTTCTAAAAAAAATTAAGTTTAGTCTTAAAATGAATGAATGGGACTGTTTGTTAGATAAATATGTTTGGTACCATGATTTAATTTATTATTTTCAAAATCAAGCCTATCCTAATAACTTAGATAAAAATAAAGATGTTCTTTAATATTAAAATCTTTAAATTTTTGTTAGAAAAAAAATTATTTTATCGTAATAGAGATAGAGTCTTGTTGAGATGTCTTACACATAATCAGACACAAAAGGTTCTTAGAGGTTGTCATGAAGGAAATTATGGTGAACATTATGATATGAAAATAACTACTTATAAGATTCTAAGAATAGGTTATTATTATCCTACTCTATTTCAAGATGCTTATAAATTAGTTCATTTTTGCATGCCTTGTCAATTATTTGTTGGAAGAGATAAATTGCCTATAATGTCTTTAAACCTTGTTATTCCTAAAAAACCTTTTACAAAATGGGGCATTGAATTTATTTCAGATATTCACCTACCTTCATCTATAGATCATAGATATATTTTAATAGCCATAGACTATTTCATTAAGTGTCCTGAAGCCAAGGCACTTAAGAGTCAGCAACAGTTGAAGTGATCTCTTTCTTAGAAAATCAATTTTTTTCTAGATTTAGAGTCCCTTATGAAATTATTTCAGATAATGGACCTCAATTTATTTTTAATAAATTTCTAAAAAATATTCAATTATATCTAGTCATTCATTTAAGTATTATCCTTAAGGTAATGGACAAGCTGAGTCCATGAATAAAAATTTGATTTCAATTATGAAAAAACTAGTTTATGATAATAAAATAAATTGGCATCTCAAGATTTTTGAAGCTTTATGGGATGATAAGACTATTGTTAGGGTAGAAAATATTTATTTGTTAGGGTAGCATACATATTTGAGACTACCTTTCCAATATAACTTTAGATTTCTTTAGATAAGTCTGCTTTACAATATGTAGCTAAATATACAAATTTAATTAAATAAAGATTACATGATTTAGTATCTCTTGATGAATCTAAAGTAACAACATTAAAAAAAATTAGAAAGAGCTAAGCAAAAATTTAAAAAGTTTTTTGATAAAAAGGTTTCTAACAAATTTTAATGTTGGAGATTTAGTCTTATATTGTGATAAAGCCCATGAGGATCCTGAAAAACATCACAAGTTTGATTCATTATGGCTTGGGCCTTATAGAATTAACTCGGTTTTTAGAAATAATGATTTTCATTTAAAATATCTTGAAGGAAATTGGCTATATTACTCAGTTAACAACCATTATTTGAAATTGTTTCATGATTAGTTACTTTTTAGTTTGTTTGTTGCTTTGTTTTTTGCTTTTTTTTTGGTTTACTTTGTTTTCTACCTTCATTTTTGTTTGGTGTTCCTTTATTTTTTGTTTTTATTTCTTGTTTCTATTTTTGGTTTTCTATTTTGTCTTACTACTTTACTTTTGAAAATATCAATGAAGGTTATAAATGGAGAAATGTCACATTATGAAGGAAGAGTACAAGGAAGATACAAATTTGTTGTATCAATTATTTTAAGAAGTTACTCTTACAAATTCATTTTTTTGTAATAAATGAACATTATATGTTGAGTTATATTTAGTTGTTAAAGTATTACTTCATTTTTAGATTTTGTACTTAAGGAATTTTTACTAGATTATGCATCCAACCTAAACTTCCCTGATATATTATTCCCTTTCTTCATGCCACACTAGCTGAATAATCCATCCATTGTTGAAATTCAATATTAAAGGTGTTTGTGCTTAGAAACTTGATAAATGATTTCCCTGGATCACACTCTCAAGGATATGTCTTATTACTAGGTAATCTATTTCTACTCAATTTACAAAAATGACTAGCAAGGTCGCTAGTGTAATGCCTATTTTTCACACCCTCACAATTTTTCCAAAATTAATATTTTTTGCCATAGAGATGACTCTATCATAAAATTTAAAACTATGTCAAGGACTTGGTCAATTAGTAGTATATTTAAATGCATGTTTTCAATTATAAATTGATAATAATTAATTGATGAATTCATGTATATATTTTTGAGTGGTTTCCAAAAGCATAGTGGATTATTGAATAAAATGTTTATTTATATATCACTTGAGATTAGTTATTTTGCTTCTCAGATGATTTTTAGATTATATCTCAGCATTTTTAGCTTTGACAACTTGAACAATTATAGCAATTTTGGCATGGTTATCACTGGTAATATGAGATTGGATTTATAATAGAACAAAATGATTTTTGAATCAGTTGGAATGATTTCCCCCTCTTAGCTTCTTTTCAAATAATTATGAATATTTAGTTGGATTGGATATAATCATTACAGTTAAAAACATACATGATCATTGTTAAAAAAAAAATTGTTTCATAGATTACTTTCATGTAATATCCAATTTGAAAGACATTGATGTGATTTATATTGGTTTCATTTCTTACTATGAGTTTTGAATATGTCATAAGCATATCACTGTTAAAATATTTAGGATGTGCTAAAAATGTTTTATCTCATGGTCCTAATCTAAGACCTTTATCTTGAGTCCTTTTCTATAAACTTCAAATCCTAGTAATTTCAAATCTATGGTTTGCAACGTAAGTGCTAAAGCATAAGGATGGCATGTTTATTGTGTCCCATTTGGCATAGAAGATTTATATAATTTAGGTTATATTATTGACCTAATATTTGTTTCATGGAATGTTTTCAATGGCACAAGGTGTTATTTTAAATTTGAGACATTTCTAAACCTTCATCATCATGTATACTTTTCAAAGTCCTAATTTTCTTGTCTCAAGGGCTTCTAAATAATTCAAAGGCTTATGTGCATGATGTGTTTCAAATTTGAAATCTTACATGACATAAGATGATTGGTTATCATTTTTTTGTCATGGTGAGTTGGTTTTGATTTGGAATTTATTTTATAAATAATATTGAGACATTGTCTGAGTGGTCATATAGCATGACACCAATGGGAATGAGAAATTAATGTGAAGGCATATTCACAAAGTTTAGAGATATGCCAAAGACTTGGTGGTAATGTGGATTTAATACTAAGTATACATACTTCAAAAGGTATAAGTTATAATAAGGTTAGTGGGAAGAATTATTAATGACTAAGTTTAGTTATGTCGATAGCAAGATAACAAGATCACCAAAGTACACTCTAGTTTTGATGAGCCAATAGAATTTAAGCAAGTAGCCTAGTTGCTTATGGTAGAAGGTGGTGGATATAAGTTGGTCATTTTTTTTGGTTTTGTTTATTTTGGAAAGCTTCTCATGGAAGCAGAGCTCTGTTAATTAGATTCTTGAAGTTGCAGAGGTGGAATTTTGAGGATTTCAAATAGAAAGGTTTCAAAGGTGCACTTCTAAGTATGATTCCTACAATTTTGGATAAGTTTTAAAAATTTTCACGATGATTTTCAATGAATTTTTTAGTTATATGAAGGAAATCATTCCTTAGTTACATGAATAGAATAAGTCTTAGTTTGCATGGGCATTCATAGAAGCTCTAAGTTACTTTTATTTTGGTTTCATGGTGAAATATGGGCTCTAATATGAGATAAATCAATATGCATGCATTTTAAAGTTTAATAAAGTTAATGGTTTATTTTGTTTATGGATATTTGGTGAAAATTGGTTCAATTTTAGATATATTTTCATAGTTCATAGGTTGTGTGTTGATTTTTGGTTTCGAGCAGATACATGAAAATTTTTAGTTATTTTGGTTGTCTATGAGTTCATAAAAATGGTTATGGTGTTTTAATATGCTATTTTTAGTTCAATATGGTTCGTAAATGTGTAAAATTGAAATATTTCATTCTTTTCTTTTAGGTTATGTAAGATATGATTGCATTCATACTTCGTAAGACTTTGAATGGTTTTGAGGAAACAATTTCAAAGCCTATCAAATATAGATTACTAAGGGGTATTTTTATCTATATATTTTCATACATGTGACTATCCAATTTTTAATATGAGAAGATTTGCCTAGTTTGTGATTGATTTTTAAGATTTGGTAGATTCTTTGTCTTTGGAGGTATATGGTGTTTCAAATCCATATTTGTGAAGTAAGGGTTTTGTTGAATTTTTACCTCAATATTGAAGTTGAAGGTTTCAAACATTTTGTTCAAGCATGATTTAGAAAATTATTGTCATACTTTTGGGGTTTCACTTTTTTTGAGGCTTCATTTTTATTTTCAAATATATTTTGAAATTCTATTAGAATATTTAAATGGTATATTTGTAAGCATATGTGATTGAAGATTTTTCATGGAGATCTTAGTTTTATAAATTTTGCTCATATTCTTGTGTATATCTAGAAGATTCAACTAATTTATATGCATGCATATTGGTTTTAATTTTTAAGAAAAAGTTTTCATGCATAGAAATTGAGATACCTCAAAATTGTGATGTCATGAAGTTTTGGTTATTTTTGAGATGTCCAAAATTTGGTTTTTGTTGAGGCAGTTTCTATTTGTTTGATAATAAAATCATAGGTTGATTATGTATAGAAATATTTAATGGTTTAGTCAGCCATTATGAAAATAAATATCTAAAAATTTATCAATATATAAATATGGGTTTTAAATTCATGAATCATATCTTCCAATTTTTAGTTGCAAGTATTGATTTTAAAAAGTTTAGATAAAATGAGATTTATGTTAGATCTACATCTCAACATTGAAGTTTTTAGTTTTACCTTGAGAATGGACATTCAAGTTACAGTCCCCTAATGAAACTAGTTGTTTATCATTTAAGATTATATGAGGATTATATTTTTGGAAAAAATAATGTTTGTTTCAAATATCAATTGGAGATTTCACTTTGAAAATATTATGCTGGTAATTATGTGTCTTCAATTTTAGAATGGTTCAGTTTATAGTTGATTTGATGGAAACAAAAAATTCATGAAAGATATCCTAATTTTTTAAATAAAATGATTTTATTTTAAAATTTTGATGACTCATTTGGTTTTAAAGATACAATTAAATATTAAAATTTTGAGGACTGATACAGTTGTCTTTTTTGATGGATCAATGTAGTATTTTTAGTATGTCAGATACTTGGTGCATTCAATTTGATTGAGATATCACTATATTTTGAGAATAGTTTTATTTTATTTTGGATATACATATGTTTATTTTTAGTCTTAAAATTTTGAGTTTATTTTAGATTGTTTTAAAATGTTTGAATGGGCTAAACTGGTTCAACTAGGAGTAGTGATGATAGGGGTTGGGGACAAAATTTTGGGAATGATGCAATTCAGCCAAATATGAATAAAAACATTCCTAGGGGTGGTTTCCATGATAAAATATTTGGCCTTAGATTTCATAGAGGTACTAGGATGTCCATACATTTGACACCTTAGATCCTAAATTTTGAAATGTCCTTAAAATCTTGCCTTTTAATCCAACAAATCATAAAAGAAACATATGTTTTTACAGTCATAGGTTCAGAGATTTAACTCTTTCACAAATTATTTATTCCCATCATCTAGAAAATAATTCATAGAACCTAACTATTCAATCTCCTAACAGAGTGAAAATAACTATTGAACCTAATCCTACCAACCAAATTGCCCAATTTGATGCTAAAATTACCTTTGCTAAAAACTATGTCAGTCTTACTCTTCCATCAGTTTATAATAAACCTTCATCTTCTCACAGGGAGCCTATTTTGGGAAGAAAGAGGTTGGGTTCGGCATCTTCACATAGTGAACCCATCATGGGATGTAGAAAATTAAGCTTGAATAAATTGTTTTAGTTAGCAGAAAGAGAATACTTAAAATTCACCCTTCCACTTCAAAAAAGAGATCAAAAAAGTTAGAATGATATAGATTTGTCTGTTGAAATCAGAGTGCTAAAATGAATCAAGTTTAAAATTTATGATGATGAAATTGATCCTAGAATAAAATTCATGTAATTTCCTACAATAGAGATGGAATATAATGTTTATCTTAATGTATAAGACAAACCAGTAATTGAAGTACTTTTAGATTCAGATGACTTTTAGACCTCTAAGGGATAAATTTTGTTTTCAGTTGAACTCTTACATGGCAAAACTTTTCACTTTCAATTGGATACTTTAACTTCAGATTTTGGTATTTTTTATGATCATATTTTGAAACTATAGTAGACTTAATTTTATATATATATATATATATATATATATATATATATATATATATATATATATATATATATATATATATATATATATATATATGCCTAAGTTAATTTTAGACATGCATTATGGTTTAATATAAATGGAATTTTATTAATCTTTGACTTATCTCATTTATGATTGATATATGTATTCTATTTTATTATTAATTGATAAGGATCCCCACCTGTTAAGATTAGTACCTTGTCTATATTTAAATCCTTGATCAATTAAGACTTTTAAAGTCTTACTTAAATATTTCCTTAATAATTTTTTATAATTAATTGAATTTTAAAAGTCAATTAGTTAACATAAACTAATAACTAACTAAGTTAGTTATAACTTATTTTTCAACTAAGTTTAAAGCATAAAAGGAGATCGAGGATTCATTTGGAGATAGAAGAACAACATGTATTGAAGACTTATACATTTTGTAAAGTCAATCATTCATCTCTCTTATTTATATGCAACTTATTTGAGATAGTACTAGTTTTGTAGATGAACCCAATGGTACTTTATCTGATGATTAAGTAATTACTTAGGAAACACAAGTATATTCAGTTTTTATTATCATTTATGACATATTAAATAAATATTTCCTAGTTTAACATCTTTTAATGATTTTTATTTGCAGTCTTATGCACATATTCTAAGTATTCAACCTAAATAATGATGAACACTTCACTATTTTATGACATGTCATTGATTTATTTTGATTGTAAAACTGTCACTCAAGTTATTATAAAGAAAGATGTTGATTTTTCTCAATAAAATCTATATTTTCTTCTAAGATGGCTCTCCTTTAAGACTTGCACACTTTATTGTACTTTAAAATGACTCTAATTTTCATATAGTTTTATCTTTTAGATTTTATTAATTTAGTTTTTATTTCTATTTCTTAGTTTAATTTCCTTTTTCATTTCTAATTTAGTTCTTTAATTAGTTTCTTAGATTTACACTTTGTTTTCTTTCTTAAATTTAATAATATAAATAGGTTGTTTCTTTAATGAGTTCTTTTCCCATTTTTTGGTTATAGTTTTAAGCTCTTTTTAGCTATTAGTCATAGATTAGATTCTAGGTTTATTTAGATTTCATTTTTCAGTTTATTTTTGTTTTAGAATTAGATTTGTTACATGTTTATTTATTATTTGATTCTTAGATAATTAGATTAATTTAAGTCTAGGTTTAGTCTTAGATTATTTGATCTTTAGTCCTTGGTCTTTTTCTTATTTTAGGTTATTTCTTAGTCTAGACTTAGTTGCTATATGTCCTCTTTACTTTTAGTTAGTTTTTTATCTATTATTTTTCATGTGTTTGCTTTGTTTGATCTTTACTTGATTGAATACTTTTATCTTTTCTCAAATCTATTTTTTTTTATTTTTGGTTTATCTTTTGAGGATAACTTGGAGAATATTACATCAAGAAGTAATATATTACTTGAATATACATATATTTACCAAATTAGGTTTCTATTCTTCAAGAGAGTATCCAATTCATAGGTTTTCTCTATCAAATAGAATAGATTACAAATTCTTATCTAAATTGATTCATGATTTGATAAAGTGGATTTCTAAATGTTATAATGGAATATGTTACATTTGATGACTTATTGATTATTCCATATAATTTATTAAAAAAAACCTTCATGTCTTTGGGATCATATTTGAACCTTTATAACCCCATGATTAGACTGGTATGATTATACCTTAACCTTCACAATAGGTGAAAGAGTTGATTCATTGATGGTACAATTTCCATCATTAATAGGATTCAAGACTTTTGATAACAAAACTCAAGTGAGAGATAATGAATTTAGCTACAACTTATTACTTAATAGACCTTGGATTCATGTTATGAATTTTCTCCTCTCTATATTACATAGATGCTTGAAATTCATATATGAGGGGTACATTTATAATTATGCAATGATTGATCTTCTTTTTTGATATTGTAAACATGTGTAACCTATGGAAGTCATAATTCATCATTCCAACACACCTCAACCTAAGATCATATCACCCTAAAATTCTATTCTTGGAGATTAAATGCATTAAAATAATGTTTTTGATCATAATAATCCTATTAACAATAATACTCTTCAAGAAGATAGTGAATATGATGATTAAAAACCTAATATCATAGATGTGAATTTAACTAAGTTTAATTTTATACTTGGCGAGTGTAGTGATGATAATACATTTGTTATTGACAAATTATATTGCTCTAATAAATATTATGGGTGACCTTTCCCTACTTCCATGATTAATGGCACTCCACCTCTCATGGATAAGGTAAGCAACCTATGATTGGTATTTTTTTAATGCTAATCAACCTAAGAACCTTAGCGATCCATAACCTAGTACTTTAGATTTATAAATATGGAGATGGTTACACTTGAACAAAAAACATGGGATATAAGTATGTGGGTTATGTTAAAATGAACAAATAATTATTAAACTAAAAATTTCCACTCCTCATGAATTTAAACTAGGCCTTGTATCTAGTATTGACGCTAAATAGAAACCTTCCTAATAGGATAAGGGGAATCTTGATAACTAAAAAATAACATGATAAATTAATATACAAACCTTTACATGTTAGATTTTCTAAGCCTATTATGACACTTCAAGAAATGTTTACAATGTTTCATCTTTTGAACTTGTATATTCCAAATTGATCAAAAAATATTCTTCTCTTGTGATACTTGATAATTTTTATAATGATAAATATATTTAAGAATATGTGTGATCTTATTTTAATTTATTATCTTTTCATCATAAATAAGTACTCACTCATAAACTTATTCATCATGATTACCTTGGAGAGTGTGAGCCTACCCCTATTGAATAGGATATCCCATTAGATGGTCCTAATTTATTTCCTACTACACCATATATTAAGGATTGATCCACATTACTAAATAAAGAGAATGGTGATTTCAACTATAGTACAAAATAATATCCTAAAATTAGATAATTTAATACATCATTAACACTAAAAAATAAAATGACTATAGATAAATGTTAACAAATTATCTAGAAGTGTTTTGTTGGTATTATTCTAACACGTCTAGCATTGATCAATCCATAATGGATCATAATCTAGTAATCAACCCAAATGCTAAAGTAGTGAAGTAAAATATTTGAAAGATGCATCCTAAAGTTTCTTTATTGATCAAAGACAAAATCCAATAGTTATCATATGTGGGTTTATTTTACCCATCGATTATTCACCTTAGATATTTAACATCATCCCAACTTCAAAACATAATCGATGCATGACAAATTTAGAGATTTAAACATTTTTTTCCTAAGGATGACTTACATTTACCCAATATTGATATGATTTTTTATTCTATTACCATGTATGAGATGTTCTCCTTCATGGATGGATTTACTAGGTAAAATAAAATTAAAATAAATCTTGTTAACAAATATAAGACTAATTTTACCACACCTTGGGGTACATTTTGTTATGTGTTTATGCCCTTAAAACTCAAAAATGCTGGTGCTAGCTATCAAAGGCCTATTATTCACATCTTTCATGATTAAATGCACAAAATTATTGAAGATTATGTTGACAATATTTTGGTAAAATTAAATAAATTTGAAAACTATTTTAAATACTTGTGAAAGATATTTGAACAAATATTCAAGTATAATGTCCAATTAATCTAAAAAAGTGTGTCTTTGGTTTCACATATAGAAATTTGTTGGGTTTTATTATCTCTCAAGAAGGCATTGACATTGATCCTAAAAAATTAAAAGCTATTTTTTATGTCTTTATCTACCAACCTAGAAAAAAATTCAATGAAAATTTCAATTTATACGATGGTTTTTATCTCAGTTAGCTAACAAAACCAACCCTTTTCTAAATTTATATACAAAGTCACAAAATTTGAAATGAATAATAATTTTCAAAAGTATTTTAATGAAATCAAAAAAATATGTAGCTAATATACTATTCATCATGTCCGTCATCCATAAAAGATCATTATTTTTGTACATATTAGCCATTAAGAATAATTTGGGGAATTTTTGGTTCAATATGATGATGAACATAGAGAAAGATATATTATTACATTAATCATACACTATTTTATTATGAAAATAAATTTAATTCAATGGATAAATTATGTATAGTTTTTGTTGTTGCAGCACAAGTTCTTATATATTACATTCTTAATATTGAGACTCCATTATTGAAAATATTTTTCCTTTAAGCTAAAACATGTTTAACCCTTAATTATATAATCACATAGCTAAGTGGGTCATGCTAATTAGTTAATTTTATCTCAATGTTATACCCTATAAATCAATGAAAGGTAAATTTATTGTTTATCACCTCATTATGTCTCTCTTATTGGACTATACTCCAATGAGTGATGATTTTTTAGATAAGTTTTTTATGTATACCAATGAGAACAAAACTTAGACCATGTATTTTGATTGGTCCAGATGTGCTTCAAGTGATGGGGTCAATATTTTATTATTATCTCCCAAAGGTAAAAATATTTCATTAGCATTTCACTTGAGTTATTAATGTGCTAACAATATTATGGGATATGAGGTTTTATTTCTAGGATTACATGTCATCATCCATAAATAGTAAGTGAACCTCACTTATTAAAAATTATTTAAAAATGGATAATCATTAAATATCTTAGCTTTCCTCATCCTATAAACTAGAAAATAGGCACTTTAAATGATTCTGATTAATGAGAGTGATTTTGAAAAACTCCTAAATATGAATCCAAACCTTCATCATTCATTTCACATAATTCCCTTAAAATTGCCTATAATTCCATTAAAACCATAAATATAACTAAAATGGAAAGTATTAAGAAAATTTATGAGAAAAAATAGAGACAAGATACTCTAAAGTTGATAATGGAGTTCACCTGAATTGGGCTACATCTCTAGGTTCACTAAAAAATAGTTGAACCTATATATTGATGCAAAATTGAAGTTTTAAAACTCTTGCATCATTAAAATGTGATCACTAGGGATGAAGATAAATATATTATGAAAAATCAGATCTCATGATATAACAACTCAAGAACAATATTGATTCAAATGTCTTATTTAAAAAATCAATTAAAATCAACTACAAAACACTCTACTAAAATGCTTTTCTCAAGTTTCCTATGGCTTCAAAAACTTGCTTACACTTATCGTTTCATGCTTATGCTTCTCTTAGATTCTCTAATCTCTTGAGAATCAAATTAATTTGAATTCAACATTGAATAATATCCCATTCCACCATGTTTTATGGGATTTATATTATCCTTTTATAATTTAATATGGAATTTTAATAATATCCCACTTATTTAGTGTGTGGGATAACACATAATTATTAAAGCTTTAAGTTAAGACAAAATACCAATTAATTCTATATGTGAGTAATGGGGTTAATTAATGATATATAAGTTATCCTATTTTTTGGGGTTTTATCCCACATAAAAATTATTTTAGGCATGTTTAAAAACACCTTTCTTTACCTTTATAATTTGCCTTAGCCACATGTGTCAACCTGAGACTAGTCTATTCTTGATTTCATATCAACATCTGATTGGTTCTCTTGTAAAATTTTGACTTGTCTTTCTCTACCATGTCCATGCCATGTGCTAGTATTTCATTGGTCCACATTGTATATGCAAAGGTAAATGAAACTGATTTATAAATCAATCCTAGCTTGAAGAAGATAAATCCTACTTACACTCATGATTGCTGATACATTAGATATTTGAGGTCATGACAAATGTGGATCCACTTGACCTAGCCAAGGGATATCTTACCACAATAATATTACTTGGGAGGGTTCCAAAGCCTCTAGTCAAGTAAAACTATGCAATAACCCTAACTAGGTCCTATATTTTCATATTCCCTAAACTAATAACAAGTAAATTCTAATCTAGTGCTCACCAAAGCTTGTGGCATAAAATTGGTTTAATAAACATAAAATTAAACATACAGAATATAATTATAGGTAATACCCTAATGCATGGAGAGAGTAATATATTTAAAAGTCATTACTTTTGTTAATTTTATCTACTAAAGAGAGGAGAAATGTTAGAGATACTTACCTTAAAGATGAACCCATCAAGACTTAATATATCCCTTGGACAAAGGTATTTTGTAATATGTTTTTTTAGTTTTTAAGGATCACTAATAAATTTCAAAGCATCTAATACTTTTCCATAATAAAATATTCTCTAAGTAGAAAACCTAAGCTAAGACTCCTCAACTAGAATGGTATAAGAGCAGACTGTAAAGAAATACAAATGAATAAGTAACTCTTGTTGTTTCTCTAAGAATTAAAAAGTGAATGTGTTTATATATATAAAACTAACCCTATTCCTTTTTGAAATTTTAGCCAATTTATTTATCTCAATTGACTATGTTGTCAATTAGAGTATAGGGTCGATGTGGTTAATAGTGTATCATAAACCACTAAAAATAATTTAGACTAGGGAAGGGCTAATGAAGGTGGAAAATGACTACAGGAGGATTCAAAATAGGAGGAAAATCTTAGAGGAATGTTTTTAGGAAATGGTTAGATTGATAGTAAGTGGTAGTATAGGGACAATAATATTGAAAAGCACCAATGGTTTACCCACCCCTTTCTTAGTGCACCCCTTAAGGTGTGCACTCAGAGAGATTGAGACTCGACAAGTTCCTACAAGATAGAAAGAATCATTAATTGATAAAGTTTGAAAGTATTTTGTGTATGCATATTCACCAATCTAATCTCATCATATGTCACTTATATGTAACAAGGGATGGTGCTTCGATAAAATAACATAGCAACACATAATGTTGAAGCTAAAAAATTATACTATTTTAAAGCAAAAATAACTAAAATTAAATGACTAAAAGGTAAATAATTGAAAATAATAATAATGTTTATCTTTAATCATCTTTATCATTGGATGGTCATTTATTTTGTTTGTAGTTTTGATCATGGAGGACATAGAGACTACTTTCAACAAACCCAAGGATACAAAACTAAAGAGAAAAATTAAACAAATATAGGAAATCCATGATAATTGATGTTATGTAGACAAGACATACTTAGAAATTTGGAAATATGGGGTGACAAGTTATATGTTAAACTAAATTACCAAGTCAAAATGTATAATAAATTAGGTAATGGAAAAGTCAAGGCTACTAAAGACCAAAAAACTTGAACAAGGAAGCCTTAAGTAAGAAAGGCAAACTAACCAAGTCAAACCAAGGATACATGTCAAAAATGGTAATCAAACATCCATGTGAAAGTAGTAAAAATCCTTACTTAAAAAAATATGGGAAATAAAAATGGTAAAACAACATTGATGAGTGAGTAGTAACAAGCCTTACTCAATCATCAATGGAAAAAGTGTGTAAAAGGGAAGAAAACATTGGTGAGTGAGAGGTAACAAGCCAAACTCATTCAACAATGTAAAAAGAACATATAAGTATGAATAGACTCAAGTGTCCATAAAAAGGGGAAGAAAAAAATAAAAAATGGTAAAATAAATAAAACTAACAATAGGATGTAAATCAATGGTGTAAAGAAAGTAATCTAGAGTTGCTCTAGCATGGTGTTTTGTTCTAAGGATAGACAAAACTAAGACAAAGTAGTGCTAGTATGTATTTAAGATGTGAAGAAGATGGAATATAAAATAAGGGAAAATATATTTAGAATCACACTTGCCTATTAAGGGGGAAATTAAATGGGTGGGGGGGAGAATGAAAGAAAAACCAAGGGAGAGGAACTCTTTATCAAAGTCAAGACACTTAAATTAGGTTTGTCAAAACAAGAGGAAATTTGACATTAAGGACTTTGAAGAACTTCTCCTAGCCATACAAATCTTGTATCAAAAAATGGATTATGTACATAATCCCATGAAATCTAGATGCATAAAAAGTAAAATGGACCTACCTTCTAACAAAATGTTCCACATTCTTGAAGACCCTTTACGAAGTCACAAATCTACTGTAAAGATTGGGTACTTGTGTGAAAAAGTAGGTATCACCATAGATTTTTTTGAATTCTCCTATTCCAATATACTAGCCTACCACAACCAATGGACCTTGGCTCTATCATGAGGCTGATTATGGAGTTTGAGATTTGATTAGAGATAGGATATGTGTTATGAATTACGTCTTTTAGTGTGATTTTGAATTTTTGACTATGTATGTTGCCTTTTTTTTCAAATGATTTGGATTTTAACTTTCTTGATGGATTTTTCTATTCCTCCTCTATAAAGATTTGGAAAACCAAACATGGGTGTTAAAGATGAATTTCATTTGAATACTTTGGACTTGGTTGATAAGAAAGAAAACTTAGAGAGCATGGTGTCTAAAATTCTAGTTAATTTAGGTTAAATAAAAATGTTATCTTGACTTCAACCTTTTTTTATCCAAACTGGAGTGAAAGGAAAAGAAATCAAGAGGAATGAACCATGAACCAATTTCAATTGCTTCAAATCATAAAAATGTGACAAAGGGTGAAAAGGGGATACAGTGATAGTAAAAGTGTGATGCATTATCATAAGAATGAGGGAAGTGTATGAAAACATGCTAACATAATTTATTATGCAAATTTTATCTACAAACGAAGCACAAGCTAAAGTTGAGAATAGTGGATCAAAAACTTATGACCATTACAAACACATTCTAGAAAAGTATCATTGATTGAAATATGTTGATTTTATAAGGAAGGCATGGTATGATCCATGGTCTTACACTACAAATCATAAAAGATAAACCCAAGAAGGTGCATAAATCATGTGAAAATTAAATGAGAAATATGATATTTATGAGGAAGTCAAGGTCATATCCATGGTATTACATTGAAACTCACAAAAATTAAAAACCCAAGGGGTGAAAAAATTAGTGGAAAGCAATAAAATAATGAGAACAAAAGGAAATCATGAGGAAGACTAGGTCATATCCATGGTTTTACAATAAAAATCATGAGAAAAGAGAAACCAAAGGACCAAAAGGAGGGACTAAGGTTTATAGAAAGAGAGACTACCACAGAGGGTAAGACCCATGTAGATATCCTACAAAAAGTGTTAGAAGGATAACATATAGAAATCATGATAATAAGTGAAGGATTTAGGCAAAATACTTTTTTAGGAATTGTGCATTGGTGGGTTATTTGAAAATATGACCTCCATTAGTTTAAATGCAATAGGTGCTTTAACCAAGGATGTCTTTGACTAAAGAAGGGCCCCACCATTTTTGGGCATATTTACCTTCTCTATCATGAGTGTAGTCTAGTTTAAGTATAACATCAACAATATTAAAAGGGTGAACTTTAACTCTTTTATTATGTTTTTTGGTAATGCGGGCCTTATATTGATGATTGTGTTGTAGGGAAAGAAGATGGTGTTCATCAAGAATATCAAGATCATGAATTTGAGCTTCACGTAATTTTTCATATGGTATGATACCATTAAGAGAGATACAGAGAGAGGGTATCTCAACTTCTAATGGGAGGACTGATTCAGAACCATAGACTAATTAAAATGGTGTTTCCCTAGTAGTAGTGTATATGCTAGTGTGATAGGCCCAAAGAGTGAGATATAGATGAAGATGATAATCTGTGTGGGTTTCATGAAATGTCTTTTGGAAAATTTTATTAAGAATTTTTTTGGAGGCCTCATCTTGTCCTTTACATTAGGGATGATAAGGCATGGAAAATATGTGATTTATTTTGAATTTATCATAGATCTATTTAACATATATATTTTTAAAGCTACCACCATTATTTGAAATAAGAGTATTAGGAATACCAAAGAGGTAAATGATTTGATTGAGGATAAATTTGGAAATGGTGTTACTGGTGACATTGACAAGGGGCATAGCCTCGACCCATTTGGTAAAATACTTAGTGGATGTGATAATAAATACATGTCAATCTTAATATATAGGTAATTTTCCTATGAGATCTAATCCCCACATGGATAATGGCAAAGGAGACTCCATGGTTTAAATCTTAGCTAGAGGTGAATGGATTATATCACCATAAAGTTGGTAAGGATTACATTTCTTAGCATATTTGATGGCATAATTTTCAAGAGTGGGCCAAAATTATCCCATATGTAAGCATTTTTTATCGTGGAATGTCCTCTATAGTGGCCACCACAAATTCCCTCATATGTTTATTCAATAAGAGGATTAGTTTATTCTCTCATAACATATCAGAGTAGGGTATGTTTAGCATTGTGATAGTAAAATATGTTATATATAAATACATACTTGAAATTTTGTTTGTGAATTTAAGTTTTTTGTGGGAATCAATGTTTGGAGGATAGGTTTGGTGTTCAAGGAATTAAAAGATGTCTTTTTACCATGGGCTTTGTCAAATGGTGATAGCATTGATGTGTAAAATGAGTGAATCTTGTGGTTGAATGGAAGATGGGGACTTTATTATTTAGAGAATAAAAGTGGAATCGATAAGAACTTGGCATGGATGAAAAAGAGATGTTGAAGAAATAAGTGAATCGATAATATAATTCTAATCTCAAGGGATAGGCTCAATGGTAAAAGAAGTAAAGTATTTTGCAAGATTAGTGGATATTTGATTATAAGTTATGATATTAACACTTTTGCATTGATAATCACCATTAACCTAAAATAAAATGAGTTTGGAATCACCCAAAGTGTGTAGATATGTGATAGTTAAATCAAAGGCTTCTCTCATGCCTAGGATTAAGGCTTCTTATTCTTCTATGTTGTTAATTACATTAAATTTAAGTGAAAATACCAATAAGATATTTTTACCAAGAGGACTCGTGAGGATACAACCTGACCTAAATCTTTAAAGTCATTTAGTTTCATCAAAATGAAGGGACCAAGTATCTTTGTGAAAATCGATAGTAATTTCATGAAGTTCTTTGATAACTAATTTTGGTTTAGTTGTATCAGTAAATATAGAGGACTCTTCAATATGTCTTGATTAAATATCACCAATGAATTTAGGTAAGTAATATTTAAGAGATATGGCTTGATTAATACCTTCAATATATATAATATTATCATCAAGAAGACTATATTGCAAGTGGTTGGTATCTAGTATAGGAGTTATTACAAGTTGATCAATAATACTTTATCCTTTGATATCTTTTTGTGTAATAATTTGGAGATAAAATTACATGAGAGGGACCATCCACTTTCTAATTCTATCTCCAAGAAAAAAGGATTTGGATAAGAAGTGACAAAGTGGATCAGAATGAATGATAATGTAAATGGCTTGTTAAATCATATAATGTCTAATCTTTTTATCAATAACATATATGGCAAAGAAATCAAATTCTAATTTTGTATAATTTTTCTCATAATTGAGGAGTTCATAGATGATATAATATATGGCATATGCCCTTTTAGTATTATCATGTGGGGCAAGCATTTCCCTAACTAATATGGGTGTAGAAGAAGTATATAAGATTAACAAATGACCATTAAAATGTGGATGAAGAGTGGGTGGGTGAATCAAATATTCTTTCATATTTTCAAATGTTTTTTGACAATGTTATATCCATTGTATGGCATTACCTTTCTTGACAAGAGAATTAATAACATAGATATGATAATCCATTTTGGGGATGAACTGTCTAATTTCCCCAAGTTTACCAAGGTAAGTGTGAATATCTGAAATGGAATGAGGGATGGACATGTTGATAATATTTTTTATTTTGGTAGGATCAACATTAGTACCATAAAGAGAAACTAATAATTCCAACAATTTTCTAGATTGACACTGAAAACACATTTGTAAGGATTTAGTCTAACTTTATATTTAAGGAGGTAATTGAAAAAGATAGAAAGATTAGAGAGATGAGTCTTGTGGATTTTACACTTGCTGATGAGGTCATCCACATAGGTTTATACAATCTTATGAATAAAATCATAAAAAATGTGGGTCATTACCCATTTATAAGTATTTCTAGCATTTTTGAGGTTGAAGGGCATTTTAACATAAAAATAAGTGCCCCATTCCATGGTGAAAGTTATCTTAAATTGGTCTTCTAAGGTAATGTGAATTTTATTGTAACCCAAGAAACCATACATAAGGGACAACATTTCATAACCGGTAGTGGAATCAATGATGACATATATATAAAGTAGAGGGAAGTTGTCTTTTGGACAAGTAAGATTAATATTATGGAATACAATGCAAATGACCATGGTGACTTTCTTTTGAATAGGGACAATGTTTGAGACCCATTCTGAATAGTCCATATGCTTGATAAACTTAGCATTGAGAAGTTTAATAATTTATTTATGGCATATATTAGAAAATTTTAGTGTAAATTTTTATTGTTTTTGTCATATGGGGTTGGCGTCAAGATAGGTGATGATGTTGTGCACCACGATTATCGGGTCAATACCGAGCATGTCCTCATAATACCAAGAAAAATTCTTATGATAATTATTGAATAATAAGCTAAATTTATCATCTTAAATTGGTGTAAGTTTGTGAGAGACTATAATTGGTTAAGGGCATGATGGGGTACCATATTCAATTCTAGTAGTTTCCTTGATAATCATGGCATTTACATCTTGGAAATGGTATGGTACATTAGGTAAAGAGGAAATGGGATTTGTTTTAGGATCGATGCTAGAGATGAAGTTGTTGAAATAATGGGATTTCATGTTGAAATTCTTGAGTTTATTATGTTTCCAAGGTATTTGAGGTTCTCTAGCATGAATTAATTCAAGAATGGCTTCATCATTAGGAAAAGTGGGAAGAGGGCCATAATACTTGACATCTACTTTGATATCAAAAACATTATTACTATGGAGGTCATATTTATAGTATATTTGATGTACATTTGTGGCATTGGCATCTAGTGTAATCTTAGGAGTAAGTGGAGTAGAGGAAGAAGGTTGATTGAATTCGATTGGGTTGTCATTAGCATCATTGACATGGGAAGAATTTGATGTAATGATTGGTTCTATAATTTGTATAGAAGATGTAATAATTTATAGAGGTTTGTAAGGTAATATTTTTTATACCACCGAAGGGGTGTCAAGGAATGGAGAACTAATAGGAGGTACATGACCTTCAGGTGCTAACTCAAATTTAGTGGAAATGATATGAACCTCACAATTAAAAGCATGTATTTGGGATAAAGTTTTTTGATAATTTTGAATATCCAAATCTCATGATTGAACTTGGGCCATGATGTATTTATCATCATAGGTTGGAGAAATTGTAAATGATTGATATTTAGGAGGAATTTTAGAAGGGTAAATGCCTAGATCACTAAATTTATATGGAGACATGATTAAAGGATCTTGGAATAATTTGGCCACTCCATAATCATTGAATTTGAAATCATATTTTTCATAGGAGGATTCCTAAGCATTACATGGAGGGAGAAAATTAGTGATCTAATCAATGAGGGGAATGGTGCAATCATGAGGCAATAAATAAGGAGGAAGCCCTCTAATATGTAAGGAAGTATTTTAGTAGTGTTACAATTATGTTATAAGTAATTAGGATCATCATCATCTAAATTAGTAAGAGTGACATGTAAATCTAGATTTATGTTGACAAATTTAGGTAAGGGAGCATTATTGATTATTATAATAGTAGGAATGCAATATTGAGATTTAGGATTTGGAAGTTGAATACTCCAAGGGTTGGGATTGGCTTCATGTTTATATCTTTTGCCATTATGAAGGAACTTAATACATTGGCTACCGTAAGAGGTAATATCCCTCATTCTATAAATCCATAGTTGTCTTAGGATTATGCCATAAGATAAGGGTAAATTGAGGACTATAAGCTTAGTTTAAATAGTCTCATGTCTAATTGTAATATGGAGATAAAAACACCAAGTGGATTTTGATTAGTTTTGTCAAATCCATGACATGTTAGGTGGGTTTTCTTGAGATGATCTTTATTATATCTAAGTTGTTGGATAATCCACAAAGATGTCACATTAATATTGGTCTCTTTGTCTACTAATAATTTTAAAATGAGGGTGGTATTGATGGCTATTTTAATGAATAGGGGTGGATCATCGATGTGAAAGAAGATCTCATCCTTAATCATGTCTTATTTAAGGAATTCTATGGAAGGTTTTGAATAAGTACAAATGGATTCAATGATATTCACATTGGCTAGTTGAGGCTCATGAGAGTTATTCATCTACAAAAGATGGTTCTTCAATTTATTATAATTTTTATATGAGGAACTTGTGATGATAAGGGGAGGTACGAACTAACTCCATAAGAGGAATCTTTAAATGCATGGGTTTAAGCTCTTCTAAGAAGTTCCAGTGGGTTTTAGAAGAAGAATCAACATGAGTTTTAGAAGGTAAATTAGATTTTGGAGGAATAAACATGGTTGGAAATTTGCAAGAAGGATATGGTGCCTCATTAGCTATCGATTCTAGGTGAGTGGTTGTAGCATATTTGAGGAGTTACTCTTCCAAACATGGTTACTTAGTTTTAGTGGCAGGATATTTATGATTCAATTTTTGGTGATAATTAACCTTGGCCACATAAAATATTGATAATAATTGTAATATTGGTCATAGTCAGCATTAATGGCACAAACATCCTTGTTAGTTTGTTGATCATTAGATGTGGGAAAATATTTTTGGTTATTAAAAGAATAATCCTTAAGATCTTGTTATTTTTGAGAAGTAGTGTTTTACTCTTAACTATGAAGTTGAAACATGGATTATGATAGAATGAAACACCAAGCATATAGGAGATAAAAAATTTGGTAAGCCCTCTACAAGTTTCATGGGAGTGACCGATGTTGGTATGGAACCAAAAAAATTGATTAGGATCATCACATTTAGGAGTATTATTGGGATAAGTAAATTGTTTATAGGGTGATAAAAATTGTTTTCTTCATTATACATTTAGTGGTGTGTGGTAAGATGGGGGATTGTCAATTTTGGCAATTCCTAGCTTAGTTAGAGGAGTATTATTAGTTATTACATTGGTAGAAGTTTGAAAAGACCCTTTAAGGAATTTGGTGTTAGGTTAAAACTATTTCATTAATAAGTATTGATGTTTTTGGCCATTTTTGGCCCACATATGAATCTCTTTCATGGTTTTATGAAACATTAGGTCAAAGGCTTAGAAATGGATCTAATGGCAGTTTTTGAGGATAAGCCTGTAAGCCAAATTTTTTTTGGCTATGTCTTTTACTTGTTCATTCTTTTGGAGAAAAAGTGAAAGGTGATCTATTTTAGGCCCATTTTTGTGTCATTTTCCTTTTGGGAAAATTTTTTGGACAATTTCCCTGAAGGAATTCTTTCTCCTTTTTGCTAAGTGTTCTCTCTTCAGGAGTTTTGTCCCAGTTTCCTTCATTTAAGTGTCAGAAAATCTTCAATAAAATTGTTATGAAAGATTTGTTACAAGAAAAAGTGTTGAAGGATATATTTTAAATAAAAGTGGCCAAAATAAAAAATCTAAAGGATCATTTCAAGTTTTTCTAAGGGTCACTACCCCTTCTAAAGGGACACTTCCATTTTACCCAAGAAAATTGTCATCAGTAGTGGGGGCACTTACAAAAGTTTGGGTCCTTTGCAAAAGGTTTGAGTCTATTACTTAAGGGCTTGTTCACTTTTCTATAGGACCATTGAAATATGTTTGAAGGTCTCAATCAAAAAGTTTGAAGGGTATGTTACCCTTCAGGAGGTGCCATTGAAAAAGCTTGAAGGGTCTCTTACCCTTTGAGAAAGTCCTTACAAAAGTTTGAAAGGCATTTTTTTCAAAGACATAAATTCCTTTAGAAAAATTGTCTATGGGAAATTAATAAACAAATGCCTAAAATGAAAGTCCAAATAAATTTATGATGGGCCCACAAATATCAAGTTTGAGCCCTTGCAAATCATTATTGGTATTTAAAGACAAAAAGGAGTTGTGAAACCTATGGACTCGCACCGACATAAATAATAAAAATTCAAGAAAACCAATGTCCTTAGATTGATTTTCCATATATAGGGAAGATCTATTCTATGTTTCAAGGCAAGAGCTAGTAGGTGAAGTTAATGGGGAATCCTCATCCTTCAACATGGCCATCATCTCTGACCAATAGCTGACAAATGTAGAAGTAGCATGGCTCAGTTAAGTTTATAAATGTAAGAATTTTTGTCCTCATACATAAAAATACAAGTGGAGGATGGTGTGGAGATGAAAGATAAAGATAAAGCAATTAGAAAATATGGATTGGACATTCAAGATGTTCCTAGACTTTTCCTTCTTAGTGGACCATGACATCATCATCTTTAGTGATTTTTGTCTTTTAGTGTATTTCTTGACCAATGAGAGGGATGGAAGACTTTTGGAGCTAATGGAGGTTATTTTATTAGAGAAGGATTAGTTATAATTAACCCAAGTTTGGGTGAGAATTCATGGAGGGTGGTTAGATCTCATTTATTTACTTCTATTTGCTCACCTCTTCTCCTTGGGTCTTCCCCTTTTCTATATATGTCTTGGTTCTTTTCAAAAGAAGATATCCTCATTTGATAAGGAAGAAACCTATCAAAAATTTTAAGAAAGACCTTTTTAAGAAATAAAGATTATTTTTACCTATCTTTTGTCTAAAAATCATGTTTAGCAAGGTTGTGCATGATGGCCTTGTGAAGAAGTGTTCTTTCATGTCCCTTGTCCTTTCTTCTTACCTATTTTTAGGTATTTTTAGGTTAGTTATAGGTCTAAAATTGAGCTCTTTCTACCATTAATGGACACTTGGGGTGAATTTCAAAATTCCTCTCTACTCCATATATGGCTTAGTGAGCTTAGTTTATGAAACATTGATGCAAATTAACTAGTTATGAGGTTGTGTAAGTATAATATTAGTGTTTATTTCATGATTATGTGGGTCACTCTCTATTTGGTGCATCACCTTTATTAGTTTAGTTTTCCCTTTTTTATGTTACCTTTCTCTCCCTTTTATTTGGTCAATAATAGGTTTTATTGTGTGGGAACAACTAAAGTGAAGCATCTAAGGATCTAGCCTCATTAAAAATCCTAGAGGTTCAACCTCACTATAGGATACCCACAGTCTAAGGTTTCTCTAATTTTTTAGTTGGGAGAGAGAGAGCCTAAAAAAATCTCCCACAAGGGTGAAATTTTACACTACACCACTTTTTGGCACACCTGGTGGGACATTTTCAAGAAAGATTAGTCAAGTTTGATGTTGGTTTAATTGATATAAAATGGTTGTAGCTTTTATATTTTAGTATTTGGTGACTCTAAAGAACATTCAACAATATGGTGGTACAATAGTAACTATCTTTCATGCCAAAGATGACTACAAGATTGACTTCATTAGGTATTCCTTTTGAATTTGTTGAATTAACTTTAAACTCAATAATAAGGTTAAGGTTTTCCCATACTCACCCATATGTAAGAAACTACTTTCCTAAACCAGTCATAAGGTATACCTATGTGAGAAGATCCTTTTTATCCCTTCTTGCTACCATGATTCCCCAAAGAGATTTTATGGGTTTTAATAGCCAAAGTCCTTTGAATTTTCCACTATATGACCCTATGCTAGTATCATCCCTCAAAAGCATCTTGTATTACATAAGATACCAAGTTTTAACTCCTATTGAACACATAATAGGCATAGCCAATTTTAGCAACATCCATAATGTCATAGTATAAAATGTAGATATTAGGCTATTAGTTGTATCCTTTAAGGGAAAGGCATTAGATTGGTATAGAGGTCTAGCTCCTAACACTATTCAATCATGGGATCAGTTGGGAATAGATTTGTGTAATATTTTTTTTGATAAGAGTGATCATTTCTCACTTATAGAATAGTTCACCATGATCAAGAGAGCTCCCCATGAAGTTATGCAAGACTTTAACATGAGATTTCAAAAGGCTTGGGATAGAATTTCAGCCACTAGTAGACCATCCCCAAACTTTACCTTCTTATATTATTTAAAGGATATAAATAGAGACATAGTTCTAATGATCCAATCCATGGGAGGGGACATTTTTCTAGGTGCTTATGAGGTGGCTATCAAAGCTAAAAATTATCTAGTCCAAGCTGGCAAGCTTACTCCTAGACCCCAATTTCCCATTTTCCTTGAGATCAAACCACCTCCTAAAGTTATCCCCCTACTTTATGTTATCCTTCCAACTCAAAATATTGTTATTGTGCCCTCACCAAACTAAGAGATGGCCTCCACTAGTAGATGCAGTGACTCTTAAGAGCAAAAGAACTACTTAGAACTAAAGAGCATGCTCTAATCCTTTGGAAATGATGTAATCAACATCAAGAGATAACAAGCTTATATAAAGCCTTATCAATCTCCATATCAGCCTCAATAGTAGCCTTATCAAGAAAATAGGCCACCCTACAAAGGAGGTTTCTAAGGATAGGGGCAGCCAAATTATGCTAGACAGCACAATTATAATCCAAATGTTGCAAGCCCTTCTAATTCCTTGGTTTCTATTCAAAATATTATGGCTCAAGAGGCTAAAGGGATAATTCCTTAGAATCAATCTTTTGGGAAATTCATTATCCCAACTAATGGTTCTAACTAGGATTTTAATGACTAATGGAAGTATGTTATTGTTTATGGGTATAATCAAGCTCTTATTTCTCAAAGCATGGAGATCCCCATGATGACAAAGCTGGAGCAGCCTCTACAAGAACAAGGATGGGATTAGGTATCAAACTAGATAGAAGCTACAAGGGTTATTAGTGATCAAGAAGAGTTTTATGCATCCAATCATTAGGCCATCCCCAATCTATCTCATGTCTTAATCTCTACAAACACAAGATTCAAGAGAAGGAATATGGGTGACAACCAGGAAGCATTCAAGGAGCCTCCTATCATCACTCCTTAATTGACAAAGCTAGTAGTATTAGCTCCCAAACCCCAAGAAAAGGTTGCTGGTACACCAATTGATAATTTTGAACAAATGAATAAATCTAACATGAGCATACCAATGTGGGACATGCTTTCCATGCTCAATCAAGTGGACATCCTTCAAGAAGGCTTGTCCAAGATAAGTGTTACAACAACTTTAGGTAGATAACCAAGCAAATAAATTGAGGTCATCACTAATGAAACTAAAGGTCCTATGGGAGAAGGTTCAAGTAAGGTATTTAATCCTCCTCTATTCTATATTTCATTAATCATTAGTGATTTCTTGGTACATTATTATTTGGTAGATAGTGGGGCTAACACTTTAGTAATGTCAAAATCAATAGCAATCTAGCTTGGTTTAAAGTATGAACCCCAATCCAAGTGATTTTTATATCTTTATGGATCTTCCACTAAACCAACTAGTATTATCAAAGGTCTCAGCTTGACCTTACATGCTTATCCTAGTGTTTTAGTGGCTCAAGATGTGTTGATTTTAGAGGTGCCTCCTCATCTTCTCTATGCTTATCTAGAGAATTCACAGCAAAGATAGGAGGATATCTCATATTAGATTGGTCATACATGGAATTCACAACTAGGTATAGGACTAAGGTATCAATCAAGGCTAAACCCATGGCACACTTTCACATTAAACCCCATCAGCTAGATAACATAAATCTCAATTGCACTATTCTTGATGGGGATGAGTTTACAATTGGTCAAGAGTTGAACACTTGTCCTAAAGAAATTCTATATTTATTATTGAATGAGATATTTGGGTACAATCAATTTCTCAACCCTTTGGAAGGAGTTGAAGAAAGAGACATGGGTGTCTATTTTCTACATGAAGAAAATCAACTCATACCTTCTCTCACTAGACCTAAAGATGACATTAATGGTATGTGGAATTTATTATTTGATAGTTCAAGGAGAAATAATGGAGTGGGTGTAGGGGAAATGTTGGTTTCCCCTTTATATGATAATTATTTCTCTTCTTATAGGTTCCATTTTGGTTGTTCTTCATAGTTAAAAAATATGAAGGCTTAATGCATGACCTTCAATGGGCCCGTAAGAAAGGAATCAAGTAGCTACAAACATATGGGGATAGTGAGCTTATAGTAAATCAAGTTAGGAACTTGAATATTATGAAGAATACTTTAATGAGGTCATACAAAAATAGGTTATGGGACCTAATTGAATATTTCAAATCCTTTGACATTCAAGTTATACCAAGGAACCAAAATCAGCATGCTAATAGGTTGGTAGCCATAGGGGCTCAATTCAACATCCCAAGTAAGTTAAAAGAAGCTAAGGTTGAGCCACATGTCAAAGTGGTGGTGAGGCCATCAGTGCTAGATAATGAGGCCCATTGGCAAGTTTTTAAAAATGATAAACATATTGCTTGTTTCTTACAGCAAGAAGCTGAGTTCTCCTCCACCAACTAAAAGAAGTTTTAACACCAGTATGATGATCAAATCATTCAACTAAAATATAACAAGCTCCTTGAAGGGTTGGTCATCTTTTAAGGCCTTTTCCATGAGGGAGACCATATGAGGGAAGATAAGGTAGTAATATCAACTAACAAAGAAAACTATGAGAGAGTCTTCATCTTCAATGACAAGGTTCTCAAGTTTGGGAAGGTAAGCAAAAAATATGAAAGGCATGTCTTCATTGAACTTTGTAAATAGTTTTCAAACATTTTTTCTTGGGATTATAGTGATTTGAGAGGCTTTGATCCAAAGTTAGCCTAGCATACTATAGAGCTAGAGGCTAATACTAATCATATGAGGCAAAAGCAGAGACTCATCAACCCCAAAATAGATGAGCTTATGAGGAAAGAGCTAACCAAGTTGATTGAATCCAAGATTATCTTTCCCATCAAACACTCATCATGGGTAGCCAATTTGGTGCCCATAAGGAATAAAAATGGTGAGATCCTATTGTGTGTTGACTTTAGAGATTTGAATAGGGTCTCCTTGAAGGACCATTACCCTCTACAATCCATGGAGTAGCTTCTTCAAATGGTTACAGGTTCAAAATGTTTTTCTCTTCTAGATGGGTACTCGGGATACAACCAGGTGTTGGTGAAAGAGGAAGGTCAATACAAGACTACCTTCACCACTAAATGGGGCACATATGCTTATCAAAAAATGCCTTTTGTCTTATCAAATGTTGGGTCAATTTTTAAATGGCAATGGACATGGCATTTTAAGGGCTACTAAATCAAATGGTGCTGGTCTACTTGGATAACATCATAGTTTTCTCCAAGGATGCCAATGAGCACATGGACCACCTGAGGTTGATCTTTGAGAGATGTAGAGAGTATAGGATCTCTTTGAATCCTCAAAAATGTGTGTTTACTATGCATGAAGGTAAGGTATTAGGCCATGTTGTTTGAAAACAATAATTAGCTATTGATCCTGATAGAATGAGTGTCATCTTGGCCTTATCCTTACCCAAGAATAATAAGGGACTCTAAAGTTTCCTTAGTAAAATAAACTTTGTGAGGAGGTTTATACTTGGTTTTACAAAATTGGCCAAACCCATCACTACTATGCTTAAGAATAACCAAGCATTCAATTGGTCAAATGAAAGTAAATTAGTATTCGAGGCTATCAAGTAGGCCATTGCCCAAGCACCCAAACTCATGAACCACGATTTCTTATGAGATTTATTATTGTATGCCTTTGCCAATATTAATAATATATCAGCTATGATGATGCAAAAGAATGGTGGACTTGAACAGTAATAGATTTTTTCATTCAAGGGTTGGAAGGATATGAGGTGAGGTATATTTTCATAGAAAAACAAGTCTTTTTAGTGGTAAGAATCCTTAAAAGTTTTAGGCCCATGCTCTTCAATAGAAAAATCTATATAATGGTTTCCCATCTTGGAGTGAGAGATTTCCTTCTTAACAAAGACTTGAATGAAAAGAGGGCTAGTTGGATTACCAAGGTCATGGAGCATGATGTAGAGATTAAGGTCACTAAGCTAGTGAGAGGAAAAGGTCTATGAGAGCACATGGTTGATGACCTTGATGAAAACCAAGAGGTTATTTTGGTAACAGAAGATAACTCATAGACAGATGCACTCATACCTCATGCTAGTTGGCTCCAGGATATGACACATTTCTTGATGACAAGTGAGTGCCCAAACATATGGATAGAGCAAAGAGAAGGTATTTTATACTTCATCCCATAACTTATGCATTGGTTGGTGAGATTCTATTCATAAAGGACCTAAATGAAGTGCTCCTAAGATGCATAGATGGTAACTAGGTGACCAATATTTTGGAGCATTTCCATGATGGACCTACAAGAGGCCATTTTGTTCCAAGGACCATAATCACAAAGATAATGAGGGTAGGTTTTTACTAGCCCAATCTTTTAAATATGTGTATACATGGGTAAGAAGGTGTCGTAAGTGTGCTCTCTTTGTGGGTAAGTAAAGATTGGTAGCCCTTGCTCTCAACCCAATTCAGGTAGAGCAATGCTTCATGTAATGGGGGCTAGATTTCAAAGGAATGATCAACCCTCCATTAATGTAGGGCATAAGAGGGTACTTAATATAACTGACTACTTTACCAGGTGGGTGGAATCCATTGCATTGAAAAAAGCTAATGAAAGTGCAGTCTTAGACTTCTATGATAGCATTATGACTAGGTTTGGTGTTCCATCCACTATCATTTTTGATAATGCACTAGCATTACTTGATCTAAAAATGAGTGAATAGGCTCTCAAGATGGGTATCTAACTCAACACCTCTTCCAACTATTATCCTCAAGGAAATGGATTAGATGAGTTCACAAATAAAAAATTTCTAAGAATCATTAGGAGAACTATGGAAGAGAACCAAAGGACATGACACACTAAACTAAAGACAGCCTTGTGGGCTGACCAAGTGATTCCTAAAGCTATCATTGGAAATTATACATATGTTTTAGTATATGTAAGGGAGGACAAGTTACCCATTTCTCTTGATCTATCTGCATTAGAGCTTTCCCATCAGCTGGAGCTACTAGAAAATGAGCCCATAATGTGAGGTTGGAAGAACTCATGGAGTTTGAAGAAATAAGAGACCTTGCAATGAAGACACTAGAGTTACATCAAGCCCAAGTCAAGAAGCTTTTGACAAGAGAGCCATAGCAAGGGACTTCAGAGAAGGGGATCTAGTCCTTAAATGGGATTCAAATAAGGCCAAGTTAGGAAATCATACCAAATTTGATAACTTGTGGAGTGGTCCTTATTTGATCTATGGATGCAAATAACATAATTTTTTCTAACTAGACCAACTGGATGGAGAGGAACTACCCATCCTAGTCAATGGGATTCATCTAAATCCATGTTATTAAAAGAGTTTGCAGCCATTATATATATTGTATATTTTGTATAGCTTTTCATGTTTTTCTCTAAGTACCCTATGCTCATCCTTTTCAGCTATGTGTTTCCCTTCCCTAAGTGATTTAGGCATAGTTTTTTTTTGTTCTATTTATCCTTATTACTTCAAAGGGAGGTTCTAATTTAGTGAAAAATTGACTTGACTCCATGCCTAATAGATGGGTTTGATGAGGTAACATGGTTTAAGTTCTCTTACAATGATAGGCATGTAACCCTTATGATCCACCAAAGATTTTGGCCATTTTTTGCCCACATATGAAACTCTTGCATGGTTTGATGAAACATTGGGTCAAACACTTAAAAATGGATATGGTGGTAGTGTTTGAGGATAAGCCTATAAGCCAAAAGTTAAATGAAAAATATCTTTTTCAGCTAAGTCTTTTACTTGTTCATTCTTTTGAAGAACAAGTGAAAGGTGATTTCTTTTGGGCCCATTTTGGTTTCATTTTCCTTTTGAAAAAATTGTGAGGATAATTTCCCTAAAGGAATTCTTTCTCCTTTCAGCTAAGTGTTCTCTCTTCAGAAGTTTTGTCTTAGTTTCCTTCATTCAAGTGTTGGAAAATCATTGGGAAAATTGTTCTAAAAGAATTATTCTAAGAAAATTTCCTAAAAGATATCTTTTAAAGTTAAGTGTCCAAAACAAAAACTCTGAAGGATCGTTTTAGGTTTTCCAAAGGGTCACTACCCCTTCCAAAGGAATATTTCCATTTTACCTAAGAAAATTGTCATCAATAGTGGAGGCACTTACAAAAGGTTGGGTCCTTTGAAAAATGCCCAAGTCCAATAATTAAGGGCTTGTTCACTTTTTTAGAGGACCATTACAATATTTTTGAAGGTCTCAAGTAAAAATTCCAAAGGGTATGTTACCCTTCAGGATGTACCATTGACAAAGCCTGAAGGGTCTCTTACCCTTCAGGAAAGTCCTTGAAAAAGTCCAAAAAACATTTTTTTTAAGACATAAATTCCTTCAAATAAATTATCCATAGGAAAGTGATAAACAAATTCTTGAAATAAAAGTTTGAATAAATTGATGATGGGCCCACAAATATATAATGTCTCGATAATGTATGGGTCGATTGATTTGATATTGTTTGTTGACCTATATGTTGACAAAATAAATTAGCATATAGAGTTGACCTATTCGATAATATATGATTTTTTAAACCCAAATATATAATGTCTCTTACCACAATAATATTACTTGGGAGGGTTCCAAAGCCTTCAGTCCAAAAAAACTATGTAATAACCCTAGCTAGGTCCTATATTTTCATATTAACTAAACTAATAACAAGTAAATTAAAGTCTAATCTAGTGCTCACCAAATCTTGTGGCACAAAATGGGGTTATTGAACATAAAATTAAACATTCATAAGAGAATCATATTTAGGCTATGTATAGGTAAGACCCTAATGTATGGAGAGAGCAATATATTTAAGAGCCATTACTTATACTACTTATATCTACTAAAGAGAGGATCAAAGTTAGAGATACTTACCTTGTAGGAAAACCCATCGAGACTCTATCTCTCCCTTAGACAAAGGTTCTTCACAAGAGGTTATTGTGGTTTGTAAGGACCATTGAGAAAGGCCAAAGCATCCAAGACTTCTACACAAGACAAGATTCTTCTCCAAGTATAAACCCTAAGCTAATACTCCTCAAGTAGAATGGATAAAGAGTAGATCGTAAAGAAGCATAAATGAATAATTAAATCTTGTCATCTCTCTAAGAATGGAAAAATTAATGTGTTTATATAGATTAAGTTAACCCTAGTCCTTTCTAAAATTTTAGCTGACAGATTTAGCCTAATTGACTATGTATTGTTATTGACAAAAACAAATTAGGTCCTAATCTATGTTGGTCAAGGGCTGACCTAGACCCTAAATGAGTTTTGTCAATTAGAGTTTAGGGTCAATGGGGTTTATAGTGTATCATAAACCACTAAAAAGGATTTTAGGCTATGGAAGGGCTAATGAAGGCATAAAATGACTAGAGGAGGGTGAAAAATAAGAGGCAAATCTTAAGGGAATGTTTTTAAGAAATGGTTAGATTGATATCAAGTGGTAGCATAAGGACACCAATACTATGAAGAGCTAATGATCTGCACACCCCTTTTCCATTGCACCCCTTAAGGCATGTACTCAAAGATATTGAAACTGAATAGGTTCTTGAAAGATAGAAAGCATCAGTAATTGATAAAGTTTGAAAATATTATGTGTATACACACATCACATTAAATATTTTGACTAACTAAACAAGACTTTGACCATCCATATATTTCACATATAGACTCTATTTTCAAACTGTAAAATGTACCAAAAAACTCATGATGAACTCTACACTGTGCGAGTATTTTGAATAAAAATTGAGACCATTCATTTTTTACCCTCATGGATGATATCTAGATCACACTTCCCTATTAATAAGACTTTTGGTCTCCAAAATTTATTTCTTTTAGAATTAAGTGAATGTGTCACTTCTTCACCCTTATGATTCTATATGTGCTTATTCTAGATGATCCTCTACTCTAGAATTTGATTTATGTAGTCTCCTTATTGTTTAACATTATTACAAGGATATTAAACTATGTTGTATTTTAAGTGATGTTATAATAGGTCATCACTTATACAATTTTCCCTTATTGGGGTCTTATATACAACCGGTATATTTCCCTTCTTCAGGTCTTATATACAACACACATGTTTTACAAACATTGCCCAATTTGAGTATTTTACAAATGTGAATATAATGATTACACATATATTTCAATGAAAATGGATATCAGACTTGATCCATAAAAACAATAGTGTTTAAGTGAGTTTTATTTACCATGGAAGCACTTCACATGTTGACACATGTCTACTTATCTTACTTTCAGAAGAAACACTTCATATATGTGAAACAACATATCAACTATTGTTTTCATACTCCAAAAAGTGACTTGGACTACCTTTCAATGTTTTATCTCAATGGAGCCTCTTTACCATCTTGCCAAATGATACAAGAGAAGGTAATCAAAATATGCCAATCTAAATGTGAGAAATAAAATAATAAATGATACAAGCTCTAACCATTGGTTGTTCACAATATGCTTGTCATCTAGATGGATCCTTTGTATTCACTTTTCAAGAGTGATCTACCTTCACACTTAAAAACTATTAGTTTGCTTAAGCTTATCAACAATGGAAACCCAATAAGTGAATTTAAGGTGATTTTAAGAATCCTAAATAAAAACTTAGATATGTAAAAATTATATCCATTTCTTAACAATCCAATCTAATGGATTCTCCTCTTTGGGATGTTTCCTCTTCATGGAATCTTCTTTGGATAGGTGGAATTCTTCATGGGCTGACTCTTGGACTGTTGATGCTAGACTAACTCTTTCATTTACTACCTATTTTTTTGTGGGTGATTGCACAACTTCCTTATTGAAATGCTTCAGATGGAGTTGTGGATTAATTTTCCAATATTTATCAAATGTCCACTCATGTTATAATGAGTACAAAAAATCTTGTCCATTTTCATGGATAGCGAAGCCCTCTTGTCATTCTCCATATTTTGTCTTGGATTTTAGTTTTTACAATTGTTTCCTTCTTCTTGAGGGACATGAACTTTATTTCCAAGTATTTTATCTTACAAAACATTGCCACACAATGTATAATTAATCCAAAAAAAGTACATGGATATTTATACCACAAATTATATGTACCAAGACCATTCTTCTCATAATCAAAGAAGGTAGTGGAATACTTATGTTTGCCATACCTTGTATAGCTATCATGTTTGTAAGAATAATGAGGATAAATTGTTTTACTTTCTCCATTCAGATATTAATCTCTAAATGGAGATGCCTTACGTTCCTTTTGAATGCCTTTTATAAGATTTAAGGGTTGTATTTTTCTAGATTTCAACTTATAAATTTTTCCATCTCTTTGAATGGACTTAATCATTAGTGGCTTGGGCTTATCTTTTGAAGATTATATTACTTCAATTGTTTTGGATCATTTTCCAACTTCTCCATTAACACCATCATATCCCAATCCTACATAATGAGGTCTTTCCTCAACTTGTATGGGATTAGTATTTCCTTATCCATTGATGTTGAGGCCATTTCCATAAAAACCCATATTTTTAGTGTTTTAGAGTTGATACCATGAGTATGCTTCTCAAATTGACCAAAAAAGGTAAATCGATGGGAAGAAAAGGAATAGGATGGTGATTAACTTATAGTATAAACCTATGTCTAAGTTTGTGAATCTATGGTAGAGGATGGTATCCTTTGCATGGTAAGCTCTAATTTATCCTCCATTCCTTCACCATTTTGTGACTATGACAACAAATTTTCCTTGGCTTACAACTCCTATATGATTCCTATAAGCAATTCTTGATGTGATAACATTCTATCTTTCATCTCTTGAGTTTCATCTTCTAAGGACTTCAACATCCTAAGCTCATAATTGTCCATTTGAATCTAATGATTGAACCTTTCAAGCTCCTCAATTTTTTCTTTTTTTAGAGATTTACCCATTTTGTAACTTGTACTTTTAAATAACACAACTAAAAAAATCTAGAAGCAAAATTGTTAACAACCCCTATAAAAATGGATCTGATACCAAAAATTGATCCATAAATATTAAGTGACCCCCACTTTTTAAAAACTTGAACTGACATATTGATGTAAAAGTGAAGTTTTAAAACTCTTACATCATTAAAATGTGATCACTAAGGCTAATGGGCAATATAGTATTTAAAATTTGATCTCATGATAGAATAACTCAGGAATAATACCAAGAAAAATATCTCATTTGAAAACTCAATTAGAATCAACTGTAAAAGTCTTTGCCAAAAAAAAATTTGCAAGTTTATTATGGATTTAAAAAAATTCTTATGCTTCTCCTTCCATGCTTATGATTTTTTTGGCTTCTCTGAGCTCTTGAAAAATGAATGAATTTGAATACAACACTAAATTCTGAATTTCTTATTCCATGATTTGCAAATGTCTTATTCCACCTTTATATAGCTGTGGAGGTCCACATTTTAGGGTTTAAATAATTATCCCCTTTCCCATACTAATTGTATTAACATTTGTTTACACATTTTTTTATGGGATTTAATAATATCCCATTCCTTCATGTTTTATGGGATTGAATGATATCCCATTCCACCATGTTTTATGGGATTTATATTATCCCATTACAATTTAATATGGAATTTTAATAATATCTCATTTATTTCATTTATGGTATTTCACATAATTATTAAGGCTTTAAGTTAAGACAAAATACCAATTAATTCCATATGTTAGGAATGGGGTGAATTAACAAGCCATAAGTTGGCCTAGGTTGTGGTGTTTTATCCCACATAAAATATTTTAGGCATGTTTAAAAATGCCTTTCTTTACCTTTATAATTTGTCTTAGCCACATGTTTTAACCTGAGACTAGTCTATTCCTGGCCACATATTAACATCCCATTGGTTTGCTTGTCAAATTTTGACTGGTCTTTCTCTACCACATCCATGCCTTGGTCCACATCACTTTGACTATTTTGACCAATTGACCAATATTTTGGCCATCCATATATTTTTCATACAAAATCCATTTTTAAAACCATAAAATGTACTGAAAATATCTCAATGAGCTCTACGTTGTGCAATGTTTTGAAGAAGAATTTATACCATTCTTTTTAACCCTTGTAGATGATCTTTAGATCGGTCACACATACTTTAAAGGTAAATTCCATAAAATTTTATTAGATTCTCTAATTTTCATTAATCATGTTTATGAGTGTCATTCAACTCCTCATTTAATTAATATTTAATTGATGTCTTATCAACCAGGGTTGGTGTCCAAAGCTATCTATAGTAAGGTGTAGGATGGTAAATCTAGAAGTCTACTTGTGGAGGTGTTTGATGGTCCTATTTTAACTTTGACTAATGAAATAAATGTGTCTTAAACTACTTGATTCACTCTTTTGCTGAAAAGGAAAAGATGTAACTATTTAATCAAATGAATCCACTCTTTTGCTTGAAAGTAAAATCATACTCCTATTTACGCTTGCATGGAAATGGAAATGTTTAACTTGAAAATGAAATTTTATCCACACATTTGATGTAAAAGAAAACACACTTTGATTTGAAAGGAAATGACTTTGGAATAAGCAAATGCCTTTTTAACTATGAATTTATTTTAATGTTTTATGAATGAATACAAACATTACCAAGATTTTGATTAGTTATAACAAAGAGTTAATATAACATAACATAAATACTGTACACAATTTTTGGTTCTAAGGATAGTGGTCCCTTGCTCCTCTTAGATTGAGGAAAAAATATTAATCAACATTGGAAAATGAAGTTATAATTCATAAAACTAAAATGATTACAATCTGTCTAAAACATGTAATATGCTTGTATGTATCTTTCATCTATTCCCTTTTTAATAAAAAAAGTCTTACATTTTATACTAATATAATCAACTCAAAATATGATGCAAAGAGATAGGATTCCTTGGTTGATCCACTCATCCAAAAATAGGATATTGGATTTCCAAGAGATCCAATTATTCTAATGAAATAGATATACTATCCTATAATAGTCCTAAGATCCATATATATACAAGTTTATTAAAAGCAAATCCTACAAAATAGAAGGCAAGTATTTTACTCATTTGACTCTAGTTGGAATGATTCTCTCTCATCTTATCTAGACACCAGATTCCCCATTTGTAGCTTTGTCTTTATATAATCTATGGAATTGACCCTACAGAGTCAGTAGGAATGAGCCTATAGAGTTCATAAAAACAAGCCTGTGGAGTCCATAGAAACAATCTTGTGCCATCCTTCAAACTGATGTCATTCATGATGATTTCTTAATATTTCATGATGGTCCTCCCATGTACTCATATGAATACAAGTGTCTTAAAATTAGGAAAAAATAGACCTACAGAGTCCGTAGATTCATTCTGTGTGAGTTTGTAGTTTTGTTGGATGGAGATCAAGATTGAACTTTCACTATACATCACCTATGTCTTCTTCCTAAGCATTATTCACAACAAAAATCACTAAAATATGCTATTTTTTAGACATTAATGACAAATTAAAGGTTTAGTCTTTCGTTTAATATAAATAAGACAAGTATCTACTTTCCATGTAATAGCTATCTAGCAATCTATGATTTGCATAAGATAATATCCTTAGAGAGATGAATTGAGGGAAATAACATGTCAATAATGAGCCATATTATAAGCTCATCACAAGTTATAGATACTTACCAAACTAAATAAGAAAAAATATTTTCTTTACTGGGATTTAATCCTTATTTTGATTTCTAACTTTAATGACTTTGAGATTAACAACATTCCTATAAAAATCAATCACCATGTTGATGTTAAATCTAGTGTTAATTCACTTGTTTCTATTGATATCATAGATTATCAAGACTTATTTAATATTAATAGAATATAAAAATTCATGTTTTAATTACCAATATTATATGACTTAGAGTTATTCACCATAAATAATTAAACTAATATTCAAAAATGGTATACCAACATTTATAACTTTTTCACTAATGAAGCTATTCCTAAACATTTTACCAAAAATGATAAGATAAAGTTATGTCAATATTCCAATCAATGTGTTATCAATAGAGACACTCTTTTAAATATGTCTTTTAAATGTCAATAACTTAAACACCTAGGGTGTGAAGAAGCTAAAATTTCCTTACAAGAGATTCATGGTAAATAATATGGTAGTCATTTTAGTGCTAAAGGAATTTCATACAAATTAAAATGAATGGATTACTATTGGCCTTACATGGATCGATAATGTTAATAATATGTAAAAGTTTTTTAACAATGTGAATGATAGATTAATTTAACACACACACACACACACACACACACACACACACACACACACACACACACACACACACACACACACACACACACACACACACACCATTTCATCAATTATAGCATATAGTATCACCTTGGTTATTTTCCTTTTAGGGTTTTTATTTAGTGGGTAATGTTAATCATGTATCATAAAAAGGTCACAAGTCCATCATTATAGATATTGAATATTTTACTAAGTGGGTTGAATCCATTCCATTAGGGTCTACCATGAGTGAATACATATATAAATTCCATATTAATCATATTATTTATTTATTTGGCATCCCATATACATTTATAACTGATAGCAGTTCATCTTTAAATAATAAATGATTTAATAATTTTTTTCAAATTATAAGATTCATCATATATTTCATACACTTTATCACCTAAAAGGGAATGGCCAAGTTGATCCTACAAACAAGATAATTTTTAACATATTGAGTAAATTTGTTTCTAAACATGGTGAAAATTGGAATAACCAAATTATTACACTTTATGGGCTTGTCATACAAGTTCTTGTAAAATTATAGGTACAACTCCTTATTATTTCATAGATGGTACAAAAGTGGCTCTCCAATTTAAGCTTGAAATCCTTTCTCTACATGTGTCAATTAAATGATTATCAATGATAAAAAAAATACAAATAAAAAAATTATTTTAGTTATAAATTCTTACTGAGACACATATTTTATTGAGCATCTATGATTTTATCAAAATCATCTAAATAAAAATTATAAAAAAAATTATTAAATCAAGAGAGTTTCACACTGGTGAATTGGTGCAAAAATAAAATCAAAAGAACACAAATATATATAAGGAACATAAGGGAAAATTTAAGCCAAATTGGATAGGTCCCTTTGATGTTATAGATAAAATTACAACAAGGGCAAACCACAAGTATATATTAGAACTTAAACTATTAAATAATCCAATGAACATTATGTTGTAACATTTTTATATATGATCTTTGGATCTGCCTATGGGGGCATCATTATTTCATATTCATCATAATTTATTTAGTTGACATATATTTTACAAATAAGGACATCTCTACCATATTCATATATCCTCTAATCTTAATTGATCACATCTATACCTATATTTTCCTATTGGTGAATGATATTGACATCTACTCTACATGATCTTTATATTGGCATATCTCCTATGTATGGATGATACTGCACCCTTGTGTCTAGTATGCTTACATTGCTTATTCAGACAAATACGGTATTATCTTACTTATACATGACACATATTTAGTATTTACACATAATATATATTATTACCTTGAGAATTAATCTACATTTTGGGGTGTCACTTCATCCCCATCCACTTGGATACATTAGGGAATGTTGTTTTTTGATGCACTACCATCCTCATTGGATCATGCATCCATATATTAACCTTACCATAGTTATCTATATTACATGATTCTCATATTAACATTGGTCCATATTTCATACTATATATGATATGGATCATGTTGTTTTGGCCTCCATCTAATCATACTTATTTGAGCATGAACCATGTATATCAAGCCTTACATGAGAGAAAATTTATATACATTCATACTTGCTAGAGTAATATATTATGCATTGATCCTTACTAGATGTTATCATTCCTGAGATATAATTTTGATTATCACTAGATTAATATATTGGGAATTAAAATATAAAATATTTTATCTATTTTATGTGGATTGACACTTTAGGCATACTATTCCCCTACATCAAACCTACCATGGGGGTTTGTATGTGATATTTTATGACACGTGTTTTATTAATAATTCAAAGTGGTATCACATATATATAATATTATTACACATGGTACGTATAACTCCATTTATTTTGAGATGAGTGACTTCATACACAGTGTATTCAATACCTCACCTCAAAAGGGGGCTTCTATCAGAGCATTTTTCAAATTATTTTCAAATAAAATTTAGGAATGAGCATTTTTTAGAGTAATTTCAAATGAAATTAAGCATAAACATTTTTCAAGGTAATTTCAAATGAAAGTCAGGAATGAGAATTTTTTCATAGTAATTTCAAGTAAAATTTGGGAAACTATGCATGGATCAAAACATTATCTAATTCATTAATCAATAAATATGAAGAGGGTTCACAAAAATCCTAAATAAGTGGTGGCTATGTCTATCACTAGTAAAAAAAACAATCTGAATAATCAAAATAGAGGAATTATTTTTCTTTACGATAACATTTGGTTAAATAAATATCATAAATATTCATTATTATGTTATTTTTAATTTAAAATTATAATATTAATTTTAATTTTTTAATTTAATGTAAGAAACATATATGGCATTGATTACTTGTTTGAAAATTACCATTATTGATAGGTATACTAAAGTCTGTGAGATGGAAAAAAGAATGGGTGAATGCATGAAATAAAAATCCTTCTCATCTCCCTATGGTAAGTCATGATACGCACTTTAATTATGTGTCATTTTACTTTGACATATGGATGCATCAGTCATATATGCACATAAAAATATGTTCATTATGTAGACACCTAATTTTTTAACAAGCCTTATTTTTTTAATGTTTTAGTGTCAATTTGTGCATATGGATTTTTGGTCAGAATTTAGGCTCATATTGGCACTATTAGGCATTCTTCCTCCTCTATTTATTCTTATTCATATTTTCCCATGTCTCTCTTATTCTTTTGTTTCTAATTTTATATTTTTTGTGTGTTTGGAGGCCTCTTTTCCCCTTTTTCTTTTCATTTATTTTTCAATCTATTGGGATAGGAATAGTAGTCCATTGATACTTCCTTAGGTAGGATTTTTAAGTCATTTTCTATTTTGTGGTCCCCTCTTCCCTTGTGTGTCCCATTAATGTTTGGAACTATTTTTTTTCATATCACTTATTTCTTGGTAAAATTTTGTGTGCCAATAGGTCCTTAATTCAAACAATAGAGGTGTGTGTGTGTGTGTGTGTGTGTGTGTGTGTGTGTGTGTGTGTGTGTGTGTGTGTGTGTGTGTGTGTGTGTCTATGTCTGTGTGTGTGTGTGTGTGTGTGTGTGTGTGTGTGTGTGTGTGTGTGTGTGTGTGTGTGTGTGTGTGTGTGTGTGTGTGTGTGTTGTGTGTGTGTGTGTGTGTGTGTGTGTGTGTGTGTGTGTGTGTGTGTGTGTGTGTGTGTGTGTGTGTGTGTGTGTGCGCGTGCGTGCACGCGTGTGTGTGTGACTTAAAGGAATTTTAATGAAAAGGATCAAGGGTAATTCCCATAGAATTAAAATCTAAACACACTTCATATTGTTAGGTTTTTGCTTATGAAATTATATCAAAGAATAATTTTCACACTTTTTACTGAAAGGACATAATATAATATCATATAGAGTGAATTTCATCCTAGGGAGATATGGTGGATGATTCCTATCTCACTCCTACAATCATAATACATAATAATTATGTGGGTTCTAATTCTCATGGGTGGAATACATATTTGTAACATGTTTTTGGTTGCCTAACCCAACTACTTATTCCCTTCTCTTTTCCTAACTCTTTATATATATATATATATATATATATATATATATATATATATATATCATTATTGCAAAAAACATCAAGTTAAATAGATTAAGACCATAAAATCATAAAAATGTAGCTATAGACATGCATAACATCAAGATACAAACCAACAAATGGCAAATTATAATTGGAAAGTTGGCATAGGAATTCATTATCACAATAGGATATGATAAAAATCATATTAATCTAGTGACAATCCTACCTAAGGTACAAATGGAACATGAACAAATATTGTCCCTACATACTCATACTTTTCACATAGACAACTACAAGTATGTATAGGGCATGAATGTCATAGGCACCAATCTTGATCCTACATATTCATACACTCAAACTTTACATCCAATAAGATAAAAGATTTTAGAACCCATATATACACTCAAAAATATATAATTCATCAAGTTATGATTATTTCAACTCTTTTAAATTTCATATTATCCATTTCTTTTATTCAAATTTCCAAGTTAATTTTTTTAGCAACTATGATGGATCTGAATGTATGATTTTACATCGTTAAAAGGTAGATATTTTTAATGTATTTTTTATTTGATCAGGTAAAAAACCTAGTTTTTAAAGGATATAAGAACCATAAAAGTGATATATAAAAGAGTAGTAGGCCTCAAAAGCCGAAACAACAAAAAATAAGCTAGTTAACTCCTTAGGAGGTGAAACAAAACATAACAAAAAATAGATCATGAGAGGGGACCCTTTAGTGGTTCCTTTTGATCTTTAGATATATTTTTAGGTGATCCTAACTTGTTCTTATAACTTTGGCCCTCATCCTATTACTGGGTCCTTTAGCATCATCTCATGGGAGGATCATCTACGGCCTTTTCTGTCTATGTTCCTAAAAAGGGGTTTTCTTGATTGGAGTCATGTTGGGGATATTAGGTGAGGGGGTCTCCATAACCTTCAGTATTTGTTTAATGAGATTTTGGTTCACCTTATTGGAATAGATGAAATATTGGATAGTCATTTCCACTTACCTATTCAAGGCATTCCATTATTGAATGATATTATTCAGGTTCAACTCAACTTCCTACACTTTGTTGTTGAATATTTCCAACTGCTCTTTATTTTTTTCATTTATTAAAATAGGAGAATTTTACCCTTCTCAATGAAATCCATAGATGTGATCTAATATAAAATAATCATTTTGGGCTTAGGGACAAATAATTTTAGTGAGAGGTCATCAATGGAGGTTTTGGATAAGCTAGCTTGGGGCATACTAGTAGAAGGGCGATAAGATCCTGAGGTAGGTCCTCCTCAGCTGAGGACCCCCCCAAGGGGACCTCCCTACATTGAAATGGTTGGCCATGTTTTACCAATAGATCTATAAGTCCTTGATGTAGTATAGGGTTAGATTTATTAATTTGGTGGACAAAAGTTGTACATTCAAAAGACTTTAAGAGGTAAAATGGGAGATAGATCTTATATCCCTAAAAATAGTTTAACAATAAAAAGTGTTGGGATAAAACTAAATTATACTTACCCTTAATATTTAGGTATTTCATCACTTTAAGGTTAACCTTAGGCTATTTCCATAAGAGATCATCATGGGGGAAATCTTTCTTATCCATTTTGACAAACTCATTTGTGTAGAAGAAATGTTGGGTGAGTTATTGATTTTTAGTCTAATATTTGTAAGCTTTTACCCCTCCACATGTCATGCCCATGGATTAACCTATAAATTCTTCCATGAATTTAATTTTAATTCCCTGGATCTCCACCATATGCTTATTCTAACCAGTAACAAAATCCCTTACAACATCAACATCATGCTCAGTAATTCTCAGCATTAGTTCCATGAGTCCACCCTACCATAACTTTTTATAGACCTTATTTAAGCCCCATACCTCAGAATAGTAGGTTGGCTCTAAATTCTCCATGTCACCCTCCATTAGCTTTATGCCAATAGACCTGAGGAAGATGTTTAGGATATTTTGAAAAAAATTGGTTTGAATGGATTGAAATAAAATTGGAAAGCACATTTCCTCCCTTCTTAGGAAATAAATCCACCTCACTTTTTCATAATGACATTTCATTATTTTTAAAACCCATCTCTTGCTAAGAGATTTTTATATAGCCCATTATACTTTTATTTCATATAGTTGATTGGATGATTTCAAGGATGTGGCCTCCAATATTATTAATGCATTAATTTTATATTATTTACCTTATTAAACACTTGAAATATATAACACTCGAGCATCAAAGAAAAAAGAGTAAAAAACATAATGACTTATTTTTTTCACAACCACTTCTTACATTTTGTATACACCTAATATTTCACATACTAATAATTTCTCATGTGGGACTCATTGGGACATTAATATACCTAAGTGTAAATCCTAAGGAGTACATAGGTATTGGGGTGGGTTAGTTCATGCTAATTTTTGAGATAATATCAATGATTTTTTACATAAATATACTATCTCCATGTCATATAATCTTACTACTTATCCTTTGATTATTCCCATTCTACCTTTTTTATCATCTTCTTCTTGTTTACATGTTTCTATCCAATGTCATCAACCAAGATGATGACATCATATAGTTATTTTTGCCAATCATATCTTTTAGCTCTTTCCCCTTGGTTGATGTCATCATTTGGGAAAACATAGTAATGTGTTTATTATACATTTTTAAACAGCACTGGTTAGGCCAATGTTGTCAGCTAAGTTTGAGTAGTGACTTATTAGGTTTTGACCCATACCTATACATATCTCATTTTTAATTTCTCATAAGCAAGACATATAGTTTACTATGAACATGTACACAAAATATACCTTAGTGATAATAATATGAATTAGGATTAGGATTTTAAAATTTATAGACTTTATTTTCACAAGGTCCATGAAGATATAAGGAAGAGAATTTAAACTGGTAAAGTATACCTATTATTTGGAGTCCCCAATTAAGGATACTTAGATTTTTTTTTTGAATATTTATCTTAACCTAAAAAATACCTCATAAAGTTCCACTTGAGCCAATAGGGAGATTGATGCTGTTGGGAAATACGGAAGCACAATTGATTACCATATACAAGCAACTAACATATGTGGAATTAACCAGAAGTAACTAGTAACTAGAAAATAGAAACAACACAAAATATGAGAGACAATACCCAATTGTATTAATACAATAAAGAAAATGCGACTTCTTCTTCACACCTCTCAGAGGCTTCCCACACCTCAAGTGTATAGTACTTCTTTCCTCAAAGCTCTCTCTCTTACGGTCCCAACACACAACTCAAACACAGAGTTGGTGTTTACCTCCAACCAGTTAGTATCCACTACTGCTAGTACTCTAAGTATATACACATACTCAATCGAGTGCACAAAACACTCCAAGTAGATATCCCATGAACCTGTAACAACCTGTAACTCAAATGATCTTACTTTGGAAGGATCTTCCTTGCCTTCCTCTTTGCTCTCTTTCTGAGTACACACTATACTCCAAGTAGATCCTGCCTGATCTTGCTCCCTATTGTGTTGTTGTCCTCCCTGATCTTATACACACCTACAAATCAATCTAGTTCTACACACCTGCAAACTTGGATCCTACACCCACATACACCTGTAGATCAATGATCTTACTTACCATGTAGATCTCCTAACGTAGCCATGCACACCTACTGACCAAGATCATACATACATGAAGAACCCTTCTGATTCTCTAAACTAGCACCCACACTTGGTACTGTGGTACTAAGAGGAACACACCATGCTCTCTTCACACACAGAAGGAGCTAATATTTACTCTCTTACTCTCTAACACAAATTACAATATAGCCCATGAGTCTATTATATAGATCTCATGCAAATAATAATTAGACACCTAATTACAATAATTAGATCTGTAGGTCAAGACTAAAATTAGCCTTCTTACTGCAAACACCCAGTTTGTTAACAAACTATTCGTAAAACTTGTAGTTCAAACTACACAGGCAACCGACGTCAGTCCCTATCCACCTAGAGATGACCGACATTGGCTGACTTATGACCATCATTATTTGCTTCTTGTCTGTACCCTACTGATGTCGATTGGCCTGACTGACGTCAACAACTATGACAATAGCATCCTCCTCCATGTCTACATCCATGTGAAGCTTTTAGCTCCACAACCTAACAATCTCCCACTTGGAGATAAATAGCTACACTATACCTGTACTTGTACCCCATCTAATTTGTTTCATGGCTTGTACTCCTCTCTAAGCTCAACCTTGAAGACCAACCACCACAAATCTTATGGTGCATCTCCTGTCATTCGAGTAACCTACCACATCCAAACCTATCAACCCATGTAGTGAAGTCCTAACCTTGCATAGCATGTATACCTGCTATTGGTCCCTCTCAAATACCTGAGAACCCACTTCCCCAAATTGGCTCCTAACTCTCTGATAGCACCCACTGCTTGGGCAAACTCAGGTCTATACCAAACCTCATGTGATTTTGAACACTAAACTATCTAGCCCTTGGTGTGCTCCAGTTCTGCATCCTATGTATTGAACCTCACCAACACCTAATTCACATCAGCTCCCACTTGAGACAAAATCACCTTGTGATCTTCCATGTCTCTCATGCCAAAGAATTTCACTACTCCAAATTCCTCATGACATGCCACTGAACTAACCTTACCCTTAGCTCAACAAAACCCTATATGTCTGAACCTGCTAGCTAGCATACCATCCACATATAGTAACAAGATAATGTTGTAATCATCATCCACCTGGTAAGACAAACACAATGGTTACACTGACATTGACTAAAGCCCTGCTTTGTCATCCACCTATCAAAACTTGTACCACTATCTTGCAGCTTCCTCAAGACCACATGACCTGGCCTTCCATCTCACATGTCCATTCTCTCTATTCTTTAATTAAGGTATCCATTTGTCTTGCAGTGCTTTCATACTGGCTGGCAACCCTACCAAATCTCCCATTTGGTTCTGCATCTTATTCCTGCCATGCTCCCACTATTTCCTGGATGTTTCCTGCTCTACAGTGAGCAACGAGTATAAAGAAGAGGAACAATGAATTTGAGGCTTACTTACCCTTTTAGTCCTTCATATGGGCATTTGAGACTCCTTAACAGCTTATTATCTACCCAAAATCCATTACAGTGACTGACCTTAGTCACCACACAGTCTACATCCGACTGACGTTGGTTCCATGTGCCTGTCTTGACTACCAACCCCACCGATGTTAGTGTCTACCTACTACCGATGTTAGTCCTCCTGGCTGACATTAGTCTTACTATTGCTAACATCGGTCCTCTTGACCGAAGTCAGTCTTACCCTGCTTGACATCATCAGATTTGGTCTGCACATGATTGACATCGGCACCTATCTGTTTAACGCTGGTTCCTCCTGACCGATGCCGATACCTGTGTTCACCTGTGAGTGATGACTTTTTACCTGTGAGCTTTCTTTAAATCAAATCCTTGTCTAAACTACTTTGCTCAGAGTTACTCAGTCTTCTCCACTGATCTCTATCCACCATCTCCTCCATAAACACCAAGGCTTTCCAGTTCTTAAGTCTGTCAAATGCATATGTTTTCCGCTTAAGAACATGCATCTCCTTCTTGCTCTTATGACCAAGCCTACAAAGCCACGTCTTCACAATAGAAAAAGAATCAGTAATACAAGCAAGTAGATAAAGAGTACCTGCTTTCTTACCACATGCTAATTCAAGTGTATCCACTATGAGAGTTCTTATGCATCTCTCATCACTCAACTTTCTTGAAGTAATTAGCCACATCTTCAAGACTGGGACCTGCATGACCTTCTTCAACACCCATGTGTTGGCTGCCTACAATTTTAGCAACACTTCCCCTTTGCCAGTACTATGACAAGGCTCACCAAGCCCTCTACTTAGGGCTACATGGAAAGAGGCAATAGAATATATTGACCAAGATTCAACTTTATCTAAGAAACATCCCAGAGCATCCTGTGTAACAACACTTGCAACATCTACTTCATCAGTTCCTTCATGCTGATCTTTAACCAACCAACAATCTTTCTTTACCTACTCTTTCTTTCCATAACACCATAATTGACCATTCATGCTATTCAGTTCCTCCATTCATAGCTTACTTTCTTTTGCCATTGCTATACTCCCACTCAATCAAAAACCCCTGAGAGTGACCTATAACCAAACACAAAAATTGCTCCCTGTAACCTTAGCTTTGATACCACTTGTTGGTGGTATCAAGCTATGAGCCAACAACCTTACTCTGATACCACTTATTGGGAAATACAGAAGTACAATTGATTACCATATACAAGCAACTAACATATGTAGAATTAACCAGAAGTAACAAGTAACTAGAAACTAGAAACAACACAGAATATGAGAGACAATACCCAATTATATTAATACTCATCCAGAAAAGAATACAATAAAGAAGATGCCACTTCTTCTTCACACCTCTCAGAGGCTTCCCACACCTCAAGTGTATATTACTTCTTTCCTCAAAGCTCTCTCTCTTACGGTCCCAACACACAACCCAAACACAGAGTTGGTGTTCACCTCCAACCAGTCAGTATCCACTACTGCCAGTACTCTGAGTATATACACATACTCAACTAAGTGCACAACACACTCCAAGTAGATCTCCCATGAACCTATAATAACTTGCAACTCAAATGATCTTACTTTGGAAGGATCTTCCTTGCCTTCTTCTTTGCTCTCTTTCTGAGTACACACTATACTCCAAGTAGATCCTACCTGATCTTGCTCCCTGTTGTGTTACTGTCCTCCCTGATCTTGCACACCTGCAAATCAATCTGGTTCTACACACTTGCAAACATGGATCCTGCACCCACATACACTTGTAGATCAATGATCTTACTTACCATGTAGATCTCCTAACGTAGCCATGCACACCTGCTAACTAAGATCATACATACATGAAGAACCCTTCTGATTCTCCAAACCAGCACCCATACTTGGTATTGTGGTACTAAGAGGAACACACCATGCTCTCTTCACACACAGAAGGAGCTAATATTTTCTCTCTTACTCTCTAGCACAAATTACAATACAACCCATGAGTCTATTATATATATCTCATGCAAACAGTAATTAGACACCTAATTACAATAATTAGATCCATAGCTCGAGACTAAAATTGGCCTTCTTCATGCAAACACCTGGTTCATTAACGAACTATCCATAAAACTCACATTTCAAACCACATAAGTGACTGACGTCAGTCCCTGTCTGCTTGGAGATGATCGACATCAGCTGACTTATGACCATCATCAGTTGTTTCTTGTCTGTACCCTGCTGACATCGGTTGGCTTGACCGACGCCAGTGACTGTGACAACAACATCCTCCTCCATGTCTGCATCCATGTGAAGCTTTTAGCTCCACAACCTAACAGATGCACCTATAAGTTAACCCAAGGTAATTATTCCTACCCTATACTCTTTATTTCTTTAGTTGGTTGGATATATTGTTTTGGTGTGTTATTTTTTTCAATGTACATATGAGCTTGTGCTTGTTAGTATATTATTATATTTTTATGGTTTATTCCTTTATTTATATATCATTGTTATTGTATAAATACAACCTTATAGCCTTTATATTAGATACCTCTTGGTTACTAACTAATGGCATTATCTTCCCTTTGATTACTTTACCCTTTCTTATATCTTGTATTTAGGTAGGTTTATGTTCACTAACTCCTTATATAGATATCTTAATAAGAATTAAAAGATATGTAAAAACATCATGAAAATAATATAAAACATGATGCACCTAACCAAGTTAATTATAATATCAAAATCTATCAAAATCCTTTCTCGGATCACTTCCAATGAAACAATAATAAATCCCAAGATAACACAAATCTTCCCCCACCTCAAAAATCTCAAAATTTAGTTCCAACTACTAAATCCATATGAAGTATGGTTGGTGATCATTCCTAAAATCATGAGGAAATTATATTTAACATCAATGGTATGAATCAAATTACCTCTTATGATTGTTTCACTAAAATTTTGCTTTATTTTCTTTAGAAAGAAAGTTGTAAAACTTGAAATAAGGGTGAGGTTATTATAAAATATTATGTTATGCATGCATTGATCAGATGATTTTGGAGACTCCTCTTTTCTAGGGAGGAATGACCTACATATAAGAAATCACTAAAAAAATGTTTGGTTAGTTGGATAGTAGGGTGGATTACCTAGTGTGAGCTAGATCCGAGAATCACAAGCTTCTTTGGAGGTTGTCCATCCACACTTTTAAATAATTAATTTATAAAAATTAAAGATAAATTACTTTCATAAATAAAAAAGATCAATAAAAGGAAATGCAAGAAATTCTTGAGAATAAATAAGTGCTTTTCACTAACTATAGCAATAAATGATTAGATATCAATGCTAAATAAATAAAACATGGTTCAGAAGATTGAGTGATCCTCTGTGATAAGATAGAAAATCAAAAATGGAATTTGGTTAGGGTATAATAGGTTAAATAATCTTGTTGTTGAAAATGATAGATAGATACCATTGGTGTTTATGATCAAACCATCTATGGTTAGGTAACCATCGGTGATTAGTGTCAAATTATTGATGGTTAGGAAACCATCAGTGGTTACTATGAGATCTAGTTTTAAAAGAGAATTTTTGTTGGGAAGATTTTAGGAGGGTTGCAAAAGGTAAACATGGGTTGGTTACAGTTATGAGATAGATGGTAGTGTTTAGAGGTGTCTAGTCTAGGTAGAAAGAAAGTGATATAAGGAATGATACACAACTAATTATTGAATCCTAATAAGGAGTAGATACTTAGATTTTTTGTTCTTCGTCTAAAGAAAATTTAGTTTTTTTGAAATTTTTTTGTAGATTCTAAAGCAATTCTGGTAGAGTGATGATACTTTGGTTGTTGACTGATGAGTTACAGCAACACCACTAGTTTTCTAGAATCTTTCCTTGGATTTGTTGGGAGTGATAATAATACCTACATAAGAAGATATAAACAAGAAGTCTTGATGATTTTTGATCCTCCTTTTCACCTTCTCTTCTTCTCTTAATATAGAGGAAATGGAATGGTAAAACAATAGTTTTAACAAGGTGTTCAACAAGCTAACCAATTTTGGCCTAACATGTATTGATTATGTAGATGGCTAAAGTAGCTATTACTAAAAATCAGGTTAGAGTTTTAGTTAGAGTTAAATATTTAGGAGGTTAAGGGAAAACTATTAGTGGTCAATGTTAATCATTAGTGCTTAGGGTCATAGTCATAAATGGCTAAAGTTAGCGATTTCCACTAGCTACTAGTGGGGTAAATGGTTAGGAAATGGTCCCAAGGAAGTATAGGGGTGGTATAAGGGTCAGTGTGACATATAAAACAATAGTGTATGGTTTTTTAGTGTCTACATTTTCCCAATTTTGTTATGCAATTTATATCTGCAAGCTACAAAATAAAAAAATGGAAGGTTAGTACAAGTTTAGATGCCCCAAGTATGGGAGGAGGTGTGTCTCCTCAAATTGGGAATTGATAACGTGAAATAGAGTTGGTGGTGGGTTTGATAAGTGGTAGATTTGGTGATAAATTTGGTGAGATGTTGGGAAATTAAGTGCAAGCCTACACATAGAATATGAATAAGTGTGATATCATATATCATGTATAGATTAAGCTTTCATAGTTGAGGTAGTTTATAAAAAATGGTTGGTTCTATAAGGATAAGTGATAAGTAGACAAAGTGATATCATATAGGCATGGTAGTTATGGTTTCACATGTAAACTCAATTCTCCTAGGCAAGGTCAATGTATTCATAGGTATCCAAGGTCAGAAGTGATCCCAATAAGATAAAAAAGGGTCACAAGTGTCAGGGCCATAAAGGTTCATGCTTTGAGGTACCTAAATGGTTGGTGTATAAAATTAGTACAAGTTATTCAACATGGAAATATATTCATTGTAGTTAAAATAACCAAGGTAAGGTCATCACAAAAAGTGCAAAAGTTAGGCCAAATCCAAGTGGTTTGGTTTGTTGGTGGGTTTACATAGAAGGTGACCATCATTATGGGTAGTTAATGGTAATGTTGTTGTGGTGAAAAGTTGGTAAAAGGTGTGGTTGTTATGCAAAAATTTGTATTATGGTCGACCATCTATGATTAGGGTTAACCATCAGTAGTCACATAGTGATCATTGACAACTAGATGTCATCCCTAAAAAGGCAATAATTAAAAGTCAAAAGAGGATTATTATTCCTCATTTATAAATCAACCCATGGTATTTCATATTTGCTTATGTTAATGCTTGAGATTTTGTGATTAGCTAAGTGAGATATTGATTTGTATGTTTGACTAAAAGTTAAGTGGTGAGTTGGAGGTTTGACTTAGGTGGGATAGAGTAGAGGAGATCTAACGAGGATGTAGAGAGGTTAAGGGAGAGTATAGGGCCAAGTGGTATTGGTTGTGATATTGCTACCATGATGATGGTCATGGAATGAGGTTAGTGGTGTAATTAATTTTTTGGTTTTTTGTATGAATTTGTGGTTTGTATAGTTTTTAGTGGGTGGGTGGGGGTAGGTATCTTGAAATAAAGGCGTATGTGAGATTTAGGTATAAAATTGGGTATGGGGTAGGTATTGATTGGGTGGTAACTAGTGTAGGTTATAGTTATTGTAAGTGTAAGTGTAGGTTAAAATTTTGAGATTTAGTGGATGTTTTGGGTATTTTAGGGGCTCGGTATGTCACCAATAGTCACCATATAGTCATCATTAGTAGTTGTTATCAACTATCACTGGTTGATAAGTGATTGTTGATGGTCAATAGGTGACCATAAATTTAGTCAATGTGGAAACTATTGGTAGTTTACCACCAAACCATTAGTGTTTGAGGGTGATTAAGGATGGTTCTATAAGGAATTATCGACAGTCGATACTCAACCATCAGTAGTTTAGGATAAGTTGAAAGTGTATTTTAAGGATGGGTGATGGGTAAGGATGGGTGAAGTGTAAGGATGGATGAAGGCTAAATTAGGTGAGGTGGTTTAGGGTGAATTAGGTGAGGGTATACATAGATGAGGTGAAGGGTAAGAATAGGTTTAGGGTAGTAGTCATAGGTGGTGTTTTAATAGGTAAAGTATACTAAGGAATGCATCTAACCTTATAAGAGAGGGAATAGTTATAGGTGAGGGATCAAGTATTGTAGCTCCTAAATGAGGTCCATAAACTGATGATAGACTATTAATGGGATCACTTGATGGTCATGGGCTTGGGAGGCATCAAATATTATCAATGCATGCCTAGAGATATAGCCATGTTGGTGACCCTCATTAAGAGATGGGACCCATCCACTAACACAAATTTTCTACTGACCAAATCGATGATGATCCTACTAGAAGACATCCACCAAATTATGAGGCTACTAAGGTAGCATGTGAGAGGCCTCCATTATGCACCCTTATATAATAGGGATAGGGGAGTGAGATGGGTCATCATGATGATGATGGTCATGACTTATTATGCACTACCAAAATTGAGTATTGGAAGATTTCCTTTGATGTTGCTAGGAGTTCTGGTAGGTATGATAGATCAAATAGAGTATGTTTAGGCACTTGTCTTATTATATTAGATATATCAGGAACTTTGGGGCTATAAGGTACACAAGAGGTATGGAATCAATTTTAAGTTTGTGCTACACTACTAAGTGTATGAGTACATTAGGGTGATTTGACCAAGTGGTTTACCTTATCATAGATTTTTTCAAATGGATCAAAGAGTTGGATTCATGCATTAGATTCATGATTATGCACTCATCAGATTAGGGGGAAGGACACGGGACCTAGAGTGATATTGAGATAGGTTAGATGCACTAGTCAAAGGTGATTTCATCTAGAGACTATATGTCAATTTTTTTGCATGGGTAGGTCTGATGAGGTAGTTATTATCATTATAGAGTTATAGGTGGATTGAGGGTAGATAAGACCTAAAGGTAGAGTTGATTCATTTTGATAGGGTGAGGAGATAGTTTGGGTTAGTGTAGTATATTCCAGGTGTTTTCCCATAATACTAGAGAGAGGATGTAGAGTTTCTACTACCTGAACCATAGTTGGATGAGTTTGAGTTTTTTCAGGAGCAGCTACTAATGAGACCAGAGATTGAAGATGTTGGGGTCATGTAGAATTATTTTCTACATGGTTTTGTTTTTCTTGAGACTCTTATATTTCTTAATGGCACCCCCATCAGCATCTTAAAGTTTTGAGGCCAAAAATCCTAAGTATAGAGGAAACATACAAGGGGTATCCATGTGTTGTTTTGGCATTGCTTTTACTCAAATGAATGAAAAGGAGCCTTCTTCTTGTGCATGATGGAAACATGGTATAGCGGTGTTCCTTTTATCAAAATAAAATTCCTAACAGTGATTGAATGATAAGTGTTAAGCCTTATGAGGTCCACTTTTGGTGAAGCTTAGAAAAAGGTTTTAAGGCTTGAATCATGTAGGTCAAAGCCACTTGTCACCTCAGTGATCCCTCAAAAGAAAAAGGAGTCTCAATAATCCTCCATTTAGTGTGAGACTGACATGTGGTTAAATACCCTTTTACTTTGAATCACGAGGCCATAAGAGAAGATGCATGTAGATGATATACATGTATTAGTACCACACTCCTTAAACTTGAAGCAAATATCAAAGACTTCCTAGCTTGTAAATGGTTTCCACATGTAGCCCATAGATGATAGGAAGGGGATCAATGGCTCAAATTGGTATATTTGATCCAAAGGTGTTGAACCTCCAAAAACTATTAGCACTAAAAGCCAATAAAGGAGTCAAAAAGAGTCTCTACATTTTTAAAAAGTTGTCGAAGCCCCCACATGTCCATATTTAAAGGCTACATGATTAAAGTAAATTGCATCAACATCTAAAATAGAATGAGATGGATAGTTAATAGAAATAGCAAAAGTTAGCCTTAGTTTGTTTACCTCTAATGTCTTATAGTTTCTCAGATCTAGATTTTATGAACAAACGGTTAGACCCCAAGAAAATGGTTACCATCATGATATTTTTCTTTGGGCTATAAGTAGCTATGATAATATAGATTTTTAGTAGTAAGACTAATATAGAGATTTAGGAGCTAGTTTTAAAAGCATTTGACTGGATTAGTAGTTACTTCTCTTTAGAAATTGAAGATTGTAATCTATACATTTTGCCTTATCTAATTTATTCATATATGAAGAGAGAGTGATGTTTTGTGAAATATAGTCAACTTTTAGTATTTCTTCTCATTTTTTGTTATATGCATTTTGTCAGTTTGACATAAATACTGAGATTATTAATCATGTTGTATACTCTTTAATCTTTTTAGTAAAAATTGTTGAAACTAATACAATATTGTTAGGCTAGAAGCTGATCTAAGTTACTTGTTTCTCGTACGAGCCTTTGGTTAGTCTATAAGTCATTATTGGAATTATTAATCATGCTTTTCACTCTTTAATCCTCTTCAATAAAGTCTATTAGTACTCTTCACTATGCTATTCTAGTAAAATAATCCAACCTTGGTGTATTACCTTAGTATTTTAGATAATTGTTTTATGTGTTGTTTTCTTCCCCTTTACACCAAACCCCAAGAGAAGAGCTAGCTTCTTTAAAATCTAGAGGTTGTTTTGAGGGTCAAGTCCCACATTTTTGAAACTTTGCATGACTTTGGTGATTAGTTTAAAAATTAAACATCAATAGGTTTTTTGGCACACTGAATGGGATAAAACAAAATTTCATTTAGAAGTGTATGAGTGGACATCCTTCAAGTAGAGAGAATCTTAGGCTGATTACAAGATCTCAATCCATGTTAAACATAGGACTCTTAGCACCACCTTTAGAAACTAATTAAATAAGGAGGCTAACTCAACAAGCTATTTTGGGAGGATAAATGGTTATTCAAGATCTGCTTAGAAACTTTGTCAATTGGAATGGTAGAATTCCACTTATCCTACCTACACCTCCCAATACATGGAATCCCATTCTAGCTAATGCTCTAAAAGGATTAGCTAAATTCACTGGAGAGGATTTCAAAACTCTAGTAGAGCATCTTTAAGACATGGCTGATATATGTACTATCCACTTTATTACACAACAAAATTTACCCTTGAGACTACTCACCACCTCTTTGAAGGGGAGAGCTCTTGACTAGTATAGATATTTAGCACTAAATTCTATTATAAATTGGGACCAATTGGGAACTACATTATATGATAGATTCAATGAAAAAGGAGATACATCATCTCTCATAAAGTAATTAATCACTATTAAGAGAGCCCACCTAAGAAGCAATGATCAATTTCAACACTAGATTTAAAAAGAAATGGTAAAGGATCCCAATCTCAGCTTGACCACCTACATGTATGGCAATTTTTTTCTATCTCAAAGCATTTACTTCTAATATTTTTGTCATGATTCCATTTTTAGGAGGATAGACTCTTCCTAATGCTTATGAACTCACTATAAGAGTGAAAAACAATCTGATAGATGCTATGAAATTACCCCTAAGGCCTCCTATGTTGATGTTACCTAAATTGTCCCTCTTAGCTCAAGAAGGATCTCCTAGTAATTCTTAGGCCAGTACTTCTCTATATACCTTTCCTTCATCTCAGGAAGCATCAATCACAACTACATCATCTACCTTATTAGAGATGAATGATGTCAAAAACATCCTTATAACATTTTCATATGAAATTATTAATCTTAAGAGGAACCAAGCTTCACACCAATGCCCTCTTTATCAGGGTTTCCAAGGATATAGACCCCCTTACTATCCAAATCATTACCAAGGGACTTAAAGGTTAGCTTCTTCATAATCACCTAACTAGATTATCCTTATACGCTCACCATTTTAGATAACTCCACCAAATTTGGGAAGAGAATTGGTCCCTAGTCAGAATAATATGGTAATGGAGACAAATGCATGGTGTTTTCTTTGTAATGACTCTCACATGCCAAGATATTTTCCTATGATAAATATACAATAAAGAGTGGCAGAATAAAGGAGATCAAGAAGTTACAAAATTAATTCAGCCACACCATATCAATCCCCTGGAGTCCAAAGCATGGTTATGGTGGCTCAAATGTAAGGTATGTCACTTGAAAAATAAGGATACATTACCCTTGAACATGCATTTGTCTCATGGATTAAGGATGAAGATTCCATATTCATTAATGAAGAATCTACTTCCAAGAACCCAGTTCAATCAAATTACTATATGTGATCAAAGAGGTAGATGACTGAGCCTGCATATGTTATCCCTACTTCTTATATATAATCAAGAAGATTTCTTATGGCTCTAATGCCTCAAGTTCCTCATATAAGGTAGGAAATTATAAGGACTTCCTAGAATCAAGGGATCCCTAGCATGGTAGTTGAAATAACAAGGTATCCATAATACTCTAAAGTATAATACTAGGACCCATCAATGTAGTTAAATAACTGAAGAAAGCTCCTACTAATGCCTCATTATGGGATATGTTATCTATTCTTGAACAAAAATAATTGTTATAGGAAACACTAAAGGACCATAGTAACCCAAAATTTGGTACCACAAAGGATGCTCCATCAAAAGGGGGTAATGAGCAACCAACAATACCTCAACCACAACAATCAATAGTCATAATGAACACCAAAAAAGAAGTAAGGAAGTCTAAACTCAACCCTTTCTATATGACTCTTATAGTGGGTAAAAATTTGCGTCACAACTCTATGATAGACTTAGGTGCAAGCACTATAGGCATGCCCAAGTTAATAGTTGATGCCTTAAAAATTAAATATGAGCCATTGACTAAAGGAGTCATACAGCTAGATGGGTAGTTGGTACAGATTATCGAGATCATCAAGGGACTTTCATTATAACCCTATTCTTTCCCAAACATGATTGGTATGCAAGATATAGTGGTTATAGACATCCCTCCTATCTTCAAATTATGCTTATCTAGAGACTTTATGGCAAAAATTAGAGGATATATGTCCCTTGATTGGTCACATTTGATTATAAGAACCAAGTATGGTTTTAAGATGAAAGTGTTATCAGAGCCCTTATGTAAAGAACACATTATGGACCAAGTCGGATTAAATTTTGAAGCCTCCCACATGATTATCTAAAGATAAGAAATAAATTGTATAGAGGAATCAATAGAATTTGGTGAACATGAACGTGAAAACTATTTTTCAGCTTTGACATTGGATGATCCTTTTGGAAACTTCTGGCCTAGGAACCTATGTCATCTATGATGAGAATCTAGAAATCCCTAACATAATGGAAGGTGAGACAAAGAAAAAATAAATCTCCATAGAGAATTCTTTAATATGGACTCTAAGTTTTGATGGAGCAAGGAGTAAAAATGGCTTAGGGGTAGGTATATGCCTTACTTCACCAAAGGAAAAGAAGATCTTTATGGCATTGCATTTTCAATTCAACTAAACTAATAATGAATTAGAATATGAAGATCTAGTTCATGGCTTAAACCTCACCCAAAAAGAAGGGATAAATAATTTAAGAGTCTTTAAGGACTCTGGGCTAGTGGTCACACAGATTAGGGAAACTACTATAGCAAAAAACCCAAAAATGAGGTCATAACACTATAGAGTTTGGGACTTAATTGAAAGTTTTGACACTTTCAACATCAAATTCATTCTAAGGACTCAAAACATGGAAGAAAATAGAATGGTACAAATCAAATCCTAGTTTTATCCAACCAAAGATCTACTACCCAATAAGGAAGCTGTCAAAGTGGTCATCTGACCTGCTATCCTAGATAATGTAGATAATTGGAAAGTCTTCAAGAATGATCAATAGATCATTCTCTTTCCACAATAGTTAAGAGATTTTGTAGACCAATTATAGCCTAAAATTAAAGAGGCATATGGTGATCAGATCACACAATTATAGTCTAATAAGCTCCAAAAAGGGTTGATAACCCTGGAGAGCTTGTTTGATCTTGATAATGTGAAAATGGACAAAAGAAAGTTTGTGAAAAGTAAAGATGACTACTCTAAACTTGAGGTCTCAAGTGAGAGGAAATTTAAAGTTGGGAAAGTGACCACTCAAAAAGAAAAGGAAATATTAATGGCTTTATGTGATAAATATGATAAGTTAATGACATGCAGATACAAGGATCTTCATGGTTATAAGAAAGAGATTGTCCAACATACTATTGACCTAATTGAAAGATCAAAGCCTGTTCACCAAAATCAAAGGCTATTCAATCCAAGGATAGAGTCTCTCATGGTAGAAGAGCTCAAAAAATTACTAGAGTCAAGGATTATCTTCTCCATCAAGCACTCTACTTGGGTTTCCAACTTGATCCCAATGAGGAAAAAGAATGGAGAGATTAGAATTTGTGTGGAATTTAGGGATCTCAATAAAGCCTCTCTTAAGGACCAAAACCCCTTACCCTCAATGGATTATATATTATAGACCATGATAGCATTAGGTAATTTTTCCTTATTAGATGGCTTCTCAAGTTATAATCAAATATGGTTAGCAGAAGAAGATCAACACAAGACCACTTTCACCACAAAGTGGGGAACCTTCACTTATTCCAAAATTCCATTCAAACTCTCAAATGCAAGAGCCACAATCTAAAGAGATATGGACATCACTTTTGGGGAATTAATAAATAAATAAATTTTAATTTATCTTGATGATCTCACCATCTTTACTAAGTTAGTTGAAGATCATTTTGATCAACTTGAGGTTGTTTTTCAAAATTATCCTAGGATCTCTTTGAACCTAAATATATGTGTGTTTGGAGTACCTCAAGGTAAATTACTTAGACACATTATCTAAAAGTAAGGGATCTTAATATATCTAAAAATGATCAATGCAATACTTGATTTATCCCTACTAGTAAACAAAAAGGTGGTACAATATTTCCTTGGGAAGATTAACTTTGTACGTAGATTCATCTTAGACTTTGTTGGATTGGTTAGACCCATCACCCTAATGCTAAAGAAGGATCTTAGTTTTAAATGGATGGTTGAGGGGAGACAAGATTTTAAGAGTATAAAAATGGAAATTGCATCCACCCTAGTCCTATGCAACCCTAATTTCTCAAAAGATTTCATCATGTATGTCTACAAAGGAGAACATAGAATAGCATCAAGTACTAACCCAAAAGGACATGGAACAAAGAGAACATCTAATTGCCTTCTTCTCTAGGACTCTTTGAGACTATGAATTAAGGTATAATTTTATTGAGAGGCAAGATTATGATATCCTTAAAGGACTTAAAAAATTTAGACACTTAGTTACCAGTAATAAGATTATAATATTTGTAATTAATTCAAGTGTTATGGAATACATAATGGAGGGTGAAATCACTGAAAAAAGATCCAATTAGATAACTAAGATATTAGAGTATGATATCAAAGTTAATCCCACTAAATTATTAAGAGCAAGGGGCTTATGTCAATACCTTACACAAGATTCTAAAACCCCAACAGAGGAAATAGAAGTTGAAGAAATTGTACCCTATATCTAAGGAGATGAATTAGATTCTTGGGTGACTAATAGGGTTAATTTCATAAAGAATAGATAATACCCCATTCATCTACCTTACAAGAAAATAAGATACTATCGATAGTAGGGTTCTAGCTTTGTTCTGATAGACCCTTTTCTTTTCAAAAGGAACTTTGATGGAATACTACTCAGATGCATAGAGGGGGAAGAAATTGGAAGGTTTTTGCATGAACTACATTATGGAGCATCTAGAGGCCATTTTTATGTAAGGACCATAGCTATCAACATACTCTAAGAAAGGTATTTTTGGCTCGCTATGTTTTTTTATTATCATATGATGGTTATTAGGTGTCAATATTGTCACTTTTACATTGATAAGAGGAGAAATGCTACATTTCCATTCAGCCATATAATTATTGTAGAACCTTATGCACAATGGGGTTTAAATTTTATTGTGATGATTAATCTAGCTTCGATCATAGGACACAAGTGGATCCTTACCGTAACAGACTATTTCACAAGGTGGATAGAAGTGGTACCCTTAAAAGAAGCAATGGAGAATGAGATTATATATCTCCTACAAGAAATTATGACCAAGTTTGGACCTACTCACACTATTATATCTAATAATGCTAACGTATTCTTAGGGTCCAAATTATCTGATTTCATGATAAAAAATGGTATATACCTAAAAAATTCATCAAATTATTATCTACAAGGGAATGGTTTGGAAAATTCAACTAATAAGAACCTAATTAGACTCATAAAGACAATGGTAAATGAACACAAAAGAGGATGGCACAAACACATAAAAAAGGCTTTATGTGCAGATTGGATAACACCTAAGTAGGTGATAAAGGCCTCTCCATATGAGTTGGTATATATAAAAATGGTAGTAATGCCTATTTCTATCAAAGTTCCAGCCTTCCAGCTGATAAATCAAATAAAAATGGAAGAAAATGGTCCAATGTAAGTTAGACTAATAGAGTTTTTGGAGCTTCAATAGACAATAGAATCATCACATGAGTCAATGATAAGTTGGCAAGCAACTATCAAACATTGGTCTGACCAAAGAACTTTAGAACCTGATTTTAAAATTAGAGCTTGGGTCTTAAAATGGGATGTAAGAGTAGCTAGACCCAAAAATCATGATAAGTTTGACTCTTTATGGATATGCCCCTTCAATATAATTGCTTGTAAGTAGCATAACACATATGAATTAGAGACTTAGGAGGGAGAGTCTCTAGATATTCCCATTAATGGGATTTTCCTTAAACTCTTCACATAAGAATCAAGTGACTAATATATCATAGTTAGGATACTTTCCTTTCTATTTTCTTTTTTTGAGGTTATTTACCCACCTCTCCTCTTTTTCTTTTCTTCATTCATGTTAGCATTAAGGACTCTCTAGTATCCCTTGGCTTGACTTTAATGTTAAGTTTAAATTTTAAACTAGGATTTCAAATATTTCAATACCTTGGCATAAGTTTTAATGAAACATGAATAAACATCAAGGAAAGTCATTAATTCTCACTTGCATGTTGGTGGACTCATAAAGAGAATTTAGGCCTCATTATTCTTTACCAAAAAACAAAGTTTTACTCAGAGCCGAGTAAGAAACAAGCATCTAGAATGGCAAAGTGTTTGAAAAGACAAGGTTTAGGAGAATGGCATCCACATAATTTGTATCAAAATCATAAACCTTAGCTCATGTGTAGCCCAAAACTACATACCCAAGAACAAGATCAATTATCAAATGTGTCTCTAGGGATTCCTCTCTCATCCTTGACTATGTAGACGAGATTTTTGACCCTATTTTAACAAAAAATAATAAGACCCTTAGAGAGGTAGCACATTCCAAAATTCTAAATCAAAAGACACCTAAAAACTTTCTCATGAGATTTTAGACCTCAGGGTTGGCTCAATGCTTGGTACCCACAGTGCACCCATACCCTAAATTGGTGGAGTTATGCTCACAAATTTTCAACTCAGTAAGCTTGACTTTTCAATGAGGAATGATCAAGGTAGTGATCACTCCTCAAGCTATTTATGACATGCTAGGTCTATAGCATGATCCTTCTTCTAGATTCTATGACATAGAAAAGCTGAGGTATGTTTGGTCCCAATTTTACCAAAAGAAATTATTCATAAATAAGGAGCTCTGTATACTAGAAGATAGAACTTAAACTCCATCCCTACCCTTTGAGAAGGGCAAGTTGTCCCAAAACTCCCAAGACATATTTCTGATGCCCACATTCATTTTTTGAGAGGATAGTGACTCAATGTTACATGATTGGAAATTGGCAGCCATTTTCTATTTGAGGACCATTTCTAGGTCACAAGCATACAGGTTCAATTTTGTAGAACACATTGCTTACACCATGAGCCAATAGCTAGCTAATCTCAGCATTTATCCCACCTTTAGGTATTCCTCATATCTATTCCACCTCATTTTATATCAAAATACCTAATTTTTTTAGCGTCATATGAATTTGACTCTATGGGACTTAGAAGCTAGTCAATCCCCGTAAGGTTATCCCTGTGTCTGCATGGACTCATTTGTTGTCAGAAACATCAAACAACTATGAGTTTTCTAAATGATTTATGGCACCATTGATGGGGGAGTTAGATCTAAAAGGGATAAATGATAGAATGAATGACTCATTTAGGGCCATCTTGTCTAATCCCCATCACCCTTATGATTACTTTTTTAGGGCCCATCATTCTTTTATCAAAGTCCATGGTTTTGGGGAAGAGCCTTTTATGCTTCCCAATGTTTTAACCAGTAGGGTAGTAGGCTTGGAAGTGGTGTATCAGTTAATAGTTATTAACTCTGAGTTTAGAGTGGGAAGGAAGAATGCCTTCCATGACATCCCACTACCCAGATGCAGCATTACTGTTGTAAGGAGGCAAGTAGAATTTATCCTTCGTAGAAAGTTGGTTGCTTATAGGTTAGTTTTAATTCAAGATTTATTGAAATATGACCCAAATGGATTTATGACCTCTTGGTTTACCAAGATTAAGGTCCATACTCCTTTCAAGCATGAGAGCAAAAAGTTTTTTGAAGATAGAAGGTCCCTAAGGAGAGATACACCTAACTTGTATGTAGAGCTATAACACTTCCCAGCTACCCCATGAGAGTCTTTTTATCAATCCACTCATATATTCAACCCATAAAAGGCCATAACTAAGGGTTTAAGATAGGATTTAGTCATGATGGACTAGAGTCAAGAGAAAATTTCTACCTAATAGAGGTATAGGCAAGAGATCAGTGAGTTATTTTGAAATTTTGAGGTTGTACTGATAGATACTAACTGGGAGACCCTCTGGGATGAATCTCATGCCTCTCTAGTTTTATGTCTAGATCTTAGCAATATCTTAGATCCCCAAATATATCTTTAATAGGTAGAAGCATCTATTATGGCATGTGTTACTTTAGCCTATCCACATCCACTTAGTGAAGTAGAGAAGTAAAAGATGACCCAGTCCCCCATAAAAGCCCCTACAATGGTGGCCCCTTTATATCCTACTCAAACAACATCTCCTATATAATAAGTATTAGACTCATCTCAGCTAGTGATTTTCCCAACTATAGAAGAGGATCCCTTGAAGAGCCCTACGAAGAAGTGAATAGTAACATTTTAAGAGGGAGATAAAGAAAAAGAGACATAGCTTGCCTCATCTCTAATTCCACCTTCAACCCAAACTCTATTAACACCACCCCCATCACATGGATTGGAACCCTTAGCCTTCTTATCTATACCTACTCAATTGTTAATTCCATCTGACACTACCTTCACTCTCACCTCCCAACAATTGATTTTTCTAATGCTTTCTCCTAGGGTCTTGACAAGCCCATATCCCTCACAAGATCAACCCTAGCAATCTATCAGTGTACCTTATGGTTTACCCCATGGGTATCCTTTTGTGGGTGGTATTATGGCCTCTCCTATATAATTCCATTCTTAGTTTGACTTGGCAAGGAAGGAAAGAGAAGTAAGAAAGGAAAAGCAAAACTAAAAAGAGATGAAGTCTATGTCCATATAGAAAATTTAGTCTTTTTATGACCACAATCAACATTCCCTCACCATCACTCACATGGTTACTAATGTGAGCAAGCCACTCAATAAAATGCAACCCAAATATTATATGATGAGAATGGTAGCAATGGACATGACCCAATTTAGGCTATAAGACAAAGTAGAGATAATGAGTGAGACTTTTGTTGTGGTTGCCACAAATTTTTTGAAAACCTCCAATCAGCTCCAGAAGGCAAAATTGGGCTTCGCTCAAGAGCAAAACATAGTAAGCCATCTAAGCCTAGAGCTTAAGGCTAAAGACAAATAAATTTCCCAACTCATCAAGGATTTGAAAGGAGTGATATCGAAGGAAGTCTTGAGGACTTCAAAATAAAAAGTAGTTGTGCTCTAAAAGGAACTTGATTCAATCAAGGAATATACCAACCTTTTGGAGCAAGAGAAGAAGCTCTTGGAGAAATAGAGTAGTGACAAGGTAGTAGAGTCATCATAGCTTTAGTAGAAGATAAGTGTGGTAGAGAAATAAAAGACTAACTCGTAGGTCAAGTATAAGGCAACAGAGGATAAGGTCACCCAAATGGCCTAACAGTTAGCCCAACAACCTAAGGTAATAGGTATTATCAAAATGGTGAGGGGGATCTATGTTTCTTATTATCAAATAATTTCTATCAATGTTACCTAGCTCAAACCTTCACTCATATTCATATCTAATGTACAAAAATTATTCTTAAGGGTAGAGTCTTTCATCGAGAGGATCTTGTTGTCAATCTCAGCTAAGGTTCCTAAATCATAAGTGTTGATTTAGAAATTATATGGTGTAATAGAGGAAACCCTTTAGGTAGCTAGAGTCACCAATACAAGGACAATTTTAGGGAATGTCAATGAGATTCGAAGCTATAATAAGGCCACTTTGAAATGTAAGAATCTACTGAATATCTTGAAGGAAGGGGTAAAAGGCATGAAAAGACAAGTTAAAGGTTTGGTTCAATTAGGACTCCCTCCCCCTTTCCTTGATGATACCACTATCCTAATAGAAGACCAGATAAAAAATCTACTAGTCAAAAATCAAAATGATCAAACTATTTTTTAGTCTTTGAGTGACTCTTCAGATGTCAATGAAGTGGAGTCAATTTTGGCTCCAATGACCAAACTAGAGTACCAATTACATTCTATGATGTAAGGTCTCCAATCCTTTTCTCATAAGGAGATAATAGATCTAGATAGATATTTTCAAGCTCTATAAAAGCAAGATTACCTGATAGAGGTAGAATGGGTTGGTACTAATTGTCACTACAAAAGCTCTAATGGAACAGTGATGGGAATCACAATTTTGGGTTTTTTTTTGTCGATCAAGGTTGAGAATTCTTCCATGTAGGCATGAATCCCCTAGTGAGTTTCCATAACTATAGAATTATTTACTACATGGTTTTATTTTTCTTGAGACTCATATTTTTTAATGGCGTCCCTATCAGCATCTTAAAGTTTCAAGGCCAAAAATCCTAAGTATAGAAGAAACATGTGAGGGGTATCCACATGTTGTTTTAGCACTGATTTTGCTCAAATAAATGAAAAAGAGCCTTCAAATTGTGCATGATGAGCATGTGGTACAATGGCATTCCTTTTATCAAAATAAAAGCCCAATAGTGATCTAATGGTAAGTGTGAAGTCTTATGGGGTCCACTTTTGGTGAAGCTTAGAAAAAAATTTGAGGCTTGAAGCACATGGATCAAAGCCATTTGTCACCTTGGCACTCCCCTAAAATAAAAAGGAGTCTCAATAAGCCTCTGTTTAGTATGAGATTGACATGTGGGTAAATACCCTTTTACTTTGAATCACAAGGCCATAAGAGAAGATGCACATGGATGATATACATGTATCACCACCATTATCCTAAAAGCTAAAGCAAATATTAGAGACTTCTCAACTTACAAAGGGTTTCCACATGTAGCTCATAGATGGTAGGAAGGGGATCAATGGCTTATATTGGGATCTTTGATCCAAAGGTGTTGAACCTCCAAAAATTGTTAGCGCTAAAAGCCAAGAAAGGAGCAAAAAAGAGTCTCTAAATTTCTAAAAAACCATGGAATCCCCCATGTGTCCATGTTTAGAGGCTACATGATTAAAGTGATGTGGAGCAACATATAAAATAGAATGAGATGGATAGTTAACAGAAATAGAAGAAGCCTCAGGTTGTTTAGCTCCAATAGCTTACAATTTCTCAAATCTAGATTTTATGGATAAGTAGTTAGACCCCAGGCAAATGGTTACCATCGTGATGGTTTTCTTTGGGCTATAAGTAGATATACTAATATAGAGTTTTAGTAGCGAGACTAATATAGAGTTTTAGGAGCTAGTTTTGAAAGCATTTGACTCCCTTAGTAGTTGCTCTCTTTAGAAATTAAAGATTGTATTATATGCATTCTACCTTATGTACTTTGTTTATATATGAAGAGAGAGTGATGTTTTGTATAATATAATCAGCTTTTATTATTGCTTCTCATTTTTTTTATATGCATTTTTTCATTTTCACATAAATATTGAGATTATTAATCATGTTACATACTCTTTAATCTTTTTAGGAAAAATTGTTGAAACTAATACAGTGTTGTTAGGCTAGAGGCTGATCTAAGTTACTTATTTCTCGTATGAGCCTTTGGATAGTCTATAAGTCATTACTATAATTATTGATCATGCTTTGTGATCTTTAATCCTCTTCAGTAAAGTATGTTATTACTCTTCACTGTGCTCTGCCAGTAAAGGAATCCAACCTTGGCATATCACCTTAGTAGTTTAGATACTTCTTTTATGTGTTATTTTCTTCCCCTTTACACCAAACCCCAAGATAAGAGCTAGCTTATTTAAAATATAAAGGTTGTTTTGAGGGTCAAGTCTCACATCTTTGAAACTTCCCATGACATTGGTGATTAGTTTCAAAATTAAACATCAATAGGTCACATAGGAGTACCTTCTATGGTTCCAGGCACACTATGATGTGATAGTGTTTGGAAGAGATTATATATAGGTTAGGAAGCATGTTATAGATGTTGATATGGAGTAAGGGGTGGGGACCAGATGGAGGTGGATTCCCTAAATAGGTTGGCACTTATCAAAGAGAGGGATCAAGCTAAGGTAGCATTAGTAGTAGCATAGGTAGTGTTAGAGGTAGTGACATTAAAGAGGGACATATTATAGGCTAGATGGGTACCCTCACATAGGAGAGAGACTAATTATGAGTGTATCTAGCCTTGTTCACATAGGAGAAGGACACCTTGAAATAAGGAGTAAAATGTCTTCCAGTACCTATAGGGCTATTGGGGACCATTCCTATGTCCAGATATGTTGTTATAGTAGAAGATCTCCACTATTATGAGGCACTAATATTTACCTACCTTATAGATGAGCCATGATTTTATGACTATATGACATAGTTTAGCGGTAGGGGACCTAACATTATAACACCAAGTCATTGGGTAACATCTACAAGTGTGAATAGAGGTCTTATAGGTGGATAGGACCCAATAAGTAGTAGTGTGATAGCACATTAGATTCTCATGAGACTCTAGTTTTTGATGTAGTATATAATTTTGATACTAGTCTGCAAGTTGATGTAATGAGATGTACATGTTTTTGAGAGATGTAAACATTATTATTATATATATGATCATTTTGATTATGAGTTCATGATGTGGTTATGGTTTTTGGATGTTTCATATGGATGTGATGATGTGACTATTTAATTCATGCTCATGATGGTGTTGATATTTATAGATGTTTTTTATGTTTATGTGTACTTATATAAAATGACCAAATTGGTAGTTTGAGTGTGGCTTGTAACACCTCATCCATAGGCCCTTTTTGCATGCTCTTATGACCCTTATAGACACTTTTTTCTCATTACCAATCCTATTCTTACAAGTCCCAAGCCTGTAGGATAGGAGTGTTGAATTCAACTACATCACCAGACCCTAGAGTGTCCTATTTTCAATGTTCCTATCCATTTACACTTTGAGCCCTAAGGGTCATTTCCATCCAGTCCTTATCCTTAATTAGGTCATCTTAGCATGAATAAATCTAACCCATGACCAATTATTCCCTATAAAATCCCACTCAAAGCTCATTTATAAGGGAGGTGACCAAACTTACAAAGCAAGCAAGAATACAAACAAGCACTAAGGTAAATTTCCCTATTCTATGAAAATAGTTGTAAACATACTCAAACCCTCATACCAGTCCCTAACCACATAAAATGCTATCAAATTAGGATTTTGCATCTGTATCACACTATTACATAAAGCACACTAGGTGGGAGAACTACATAGAGCTTGATCCCTCTTTAGAGTACTGGTATGTAGGCAATATGCCCACACAAGTGGTGTAGATTGCATGTTCAATGCATCTTACACACTAACCCCCTCTTTCTCAAGTGACTCAAATATCATTTTATCAAGTATGATAGAGGATTAGGGTTTTGAAATAAAATCAGCTCTATAGTGAGTTTCATTGACAATCGGCACTCAATTTTTCATAGGCAAGCTCATACATGCATAGTGTAAATACCTAGAAAGTTTCAAGTCTCGGTGATTAGTTTGGAAAATAGCGACAATAATGGACATTAGCACTAGACACCAAAACATCCACTTTTTGGTGTTCCTATCCTTTCATCAAATGAAAATCAGATTTAGGTTTACAACACCTTCCCAATCCTACACATTCATTTTTAGCATGTTTATCAGTCATCTCAATTTATTTCTAGCTAAGTTATATTTCTTCATATTTATTATTATTTTTAGAAAGGTGAAAAAGATAAATAATAATACAAATCAAGACTACATTTATTTTTATATTCTATACTGATTGATTAATCTAGACCTTTAACTAAAATAGGAATAAAAATCCATTATTCCCAAAAAATTTAAATCATTTGGTGAACCTAATTTACTTTGAATAAATATCAAACCTTAGGTACCCCTAGGGTTTTCATTCGCATTTTTGTGAAAAAATTCAATTTCAAAATTTTGATTTTTGTATAATTTTTTATACATTTGTTTTATTAAATTTTATTTTATAATTCAAATTATTACAACAATTTCAAATTCTAAAACTCCAACCCAAAACCCTAAATTTCCAAACTAGGTCCTCAAACCCCAAGCCTTCCTCCCTTACAATTTTTAGATAAAAATTCTAGAATTTTTGTAAATTATTTGGAGTGTCAAATATATTTTCAAAATCTCTATGTTAGTATTCATTCTTACTTATTTTATTAATAGTACTTTTACATACTCTCTTTAGTGAAATCAATAATATGGCCACTAAGGAACTTCTTTCCTCTCATCCTATAGATAAATTTCTAGATTTTTCTCATAATTATGATAATGAATGGACAAATTTGCAAAATTGCACATTATCCAAAAATGAGGAAAATGATTTCATTTACAATGAAGACAATTATTATTATTTTAATGAGTAATATGATGATTCATGTGAAAGTGATAGTGAAGAAAAATTAGATTCATCTTCTTCTCTCAAACCTATCTTTTTTCTTCCCTCTTCCAAAGAAAATAATTTTGACAAATGGGAAAGTTAATTTTCACCTCATTCTCCTATGCCCAATACATAAAATGTAAAAATTAGTCATGCAATTCCAAGTGAACCTCTCATTGGTGATAATTTTCTTGCATTTGAATCTAGTTTTTCCCTCTCTTTTGTTACTTCTATGTTCAAATTACAATAATATAAATGAAATAAAATCAAATTTCCAAATCATAATTCAAATGATCAATCTCATGTTCTTAAATGTACTTTTTCATCTCAAATAATGAAAAAAGAATCTTTAAATGATAACTCTCTTACTCTTACTTCACATATTTCAAATGAAAATAATGCGTGCACTCCATTAATGGATAACATAGATTCACATAGTATTCCAATTGCACGTGATAATTTATTACAATTAGAAAAGAATTAACATCGTATCTTGCCCCTCTCCCTAGTGATAATGAGTATGATAGTGAACATGAAAATAAATATGACAATGAGAGTGAAATTGAAATTGATACTTCGACTTATCCTCTTTAAAATGAAAAAAATTATGATTGTGATCATGCATAATAATGATGAATATTATGCATATAGTGAAGAAGAAAATGCATCTCATGCTTCTAAGTTTTGTCTCACTCTTCTCAAACATAATACATTACAAAATTTTGCTTCTACTTATATGCATGATTCTATTTCAAATGATGCACATGTAAATGATAACATCACATCTTATATTCAATTAGAATGTGATTTACTAAATACTAAAGATACCAATGAATATCCCAAGCCATCCCCTACTACAGTATCACCTAATTTTCACTCTCCACCTAAAGAGAATGGTAGCCCATATCCATCTACTAAGGTCCAAGTTACCATTCCTCCTAAGGTTCAAGTGAGCACACCCCCTCTCTATGATCCAGTTACTAAGTATAGCATTCCCATGGCTAAAATAAATGATCAAATTAAATGTTTAAATGAACCACTTCAAGATACTAATATACCATCCCAAGAGATTATTTATTTGATGCATGTAGCTGGTGAATTAAAACATCAAGTACATCTCCTTACTTTAGAAAACAAGGATTATAAGTCTTGTATGGATGTTAATGGCTTGCATAGTAACCCTCTTATGAAGACATTTATCAAAGCTTCATTTCCTAAGCACTTCAAGATACCATCATTGCCTCAATTTGATGGAACTAGAGATCCATTAGTACACCTTAAATCCTTTTGGAAGGCTTTTCCATTTCATGTGAGTCCTTTGATTCTACTTAAGTTATTCTAGTAGACATTAGTGGGTAATGCACAAAATTGTCTCTTTTATCTACTCCCTATTGGTTATTTTCATACACATGATGATTTATGGGAGGCATTTCTTAGATATTACATAGAAAACATAGGTCCTCATATTACATATGAGAAACTTTTCACATTACATCAAACTTATTTAGAGCCAGTTAGTGATTATATCTTATGATTCAAGACTTGCATGTTATTCTTGATCTATAAACCAACATATTTAGAGGTTCAACATATCTTTATCAAGGGGCTTTTCCAACCCCTCCTATAGCATATATTTTATCAAATAGAATCTTCTTTTAGGCACTTATGTTATACAATATTAGCCTTGGAGAATAAATTGGGATTGATTGAGTCAGATTCAGTTGATCAACTTCCTCTAGATTTCACAATATTACCTTCATCTATAGCTCCTAGCACACAACATCCACCATGTCCCAAATAATATAGGATACCACAATAAAAAATGCAACCAATTAATAATAAAGAGCCAATTTTTAGAGCACCACCTGTAGTATGCACTATAAAGAATAGCAATAGGTCACCACTATAGTTTGATTCAAAGCAAGATAGCCCATATGTCATATTATTAGCACTACTAGATAGGAGGTTAATCACATTTCCTTCTACTCATCATCAAGATCCACATCTCTTACATAGATAGCCATATTACCCCTTTTATAACTATCATTATATCCATAAATATAGAAATAATGATTGTTATAGACTTAGGGCCTATATTAATAGATGTGTTGATAAAAACATCATAGCATTCTCACCAAGGACACTAAGATCTCCTCCATCATGGATCCATAGACCTCATTCCTCCATGACTGAGTCATCCTAGGACATTCCTTCATAGGAATCATTAGTTACTCATCATCATAGGAGATATCCTCATAGGAGATATCCTCATAGGAGATATCCTATCCCACCTACTCAAAGGGTTTAGAGACCAGTACAACAAGATCAGCCTACATATAGTAGTGTAGTTTGTGGAGTACATAGTATAATTCCATATACATATCTAGCATAGTCATAGGTACCACAATAGAGTTTTCAAGGTCTTATTTCATGTAACAACCCATTAAGGTTAAGATTAGATGAACCCACATCATAAATTACTGCTCATAATAGATATTCACTACAGTTGAGTTTTTTAGGTCCTATCTCATGTAGAAACCCACTACAGTTAAGATTAAATGAACCCACACCATTGAATAATACTCCAGATAGATATTCACTATACCCAACTTTTTAGGGACCTATTTCATGTATTAACCCACTACAATTGAGATTAGATGAGCCCCCATCATAGGTTATAGTTCCATCTTAAACTATTGTTCAATCATATGCATCATAGCAGAGGCCATAGGGTGTTATTTTATGTAGAAAGCCACTATGATTGTGGATACATGAGCCTCCTTCATAGCACATAGCTTTAGTTATGTATCCATCAAGGTTACATCTTATAGAGTCTCCACATACAACTACATTTAGTGCACCATAGATAGCATCAAATATAGGGCATGTTCCTATATAGCAAGAGTAATATGGCCACTTATTTAGTTGGCTATCAAGATTCAGATAGTGATACAGTAGCCATGGGTATGATATGCATAGAGTTATATCTTACATCCCCTTATAATAACAACTAACATTCCTAGTTCCAAATAACCATCACTAAGAGCCCCATAATTACAACCACTTCTTAGAGTTAGAGGGGGACCCCATAGTTAGCTTCTACTATAGAGATTATAGAGCACTTATAATATACATAGATTTTAGAGTCACAGTCTCAACCCTTCCATCATGATTCATGATCATGAATGATCCTTCTCCTTTATATAGGAAAACATGATAGGGAGTCTTTTATGAGACTCTTGGTTAATATTGTTTCTTCTCAGTCTTTCTTATACATGATTTCTTAGCTTACTTGTACATAATTTCTCAACTTACTTGTACCTAATTTCCTAGCTTACTTTATTAGACATAGTTTCCTTATGATTAATTGTACATAACTTATTTCAAAATACCAAAAATAATGAAATATTTCAAAATACCAAAAACAATATAACATGTCAAAATACAAAAACATTCAAATAACTCAAAACACCAAAAACTTTTTAATTATATGTAGTATCCATGCTTTACATTTCTACTACCATGCTAGACTTATATTTTGTTATTTTATGCTATTGTTTATCTATTTATCTACTTTAGCATTCTTCACTTGATCTTCTTTGAGTGTGTGTAGTAACACCCAAATCCTTGATTGCTTCACTCTACCCATTAAGGGGGAATCCTAATTCTATATTTGAGACATACACTGACATATCTACCCACTGGGGGAATATTATACATGACTACACCATCTAGGTTATGTCATTCCTATAATACACACTATAGTTATCATGTTGAATTACATTACCTACTAGCTTACATAGATTATTCTATCGACACTCACTAGTATATATCACTTGTGTATTTCTTAGCATATACCTAGTCTTGTACTACATGTTTTACATACTTTCACTTCTTGTATTTCCAGTATTTACATGCCTTATTTTCTTTATTTGAGTAGCTAGATGTGATTGAATTTCTTAGTTACTATTTTTTTTACTTGTGTGTACCTTAGGACATTTTCCAATGGCATTTGTTTGTACTCTTATATGTGTTTGTGGCCCTCATGCCAATCTTTCTTATTTGCAATTATATGTGTATGTGGGAATTTAAACATGCCTTATATGCTTTATTTCCTAGTTTGAGTGGCATGTGCCCATGTCCTTTATTTTCTTGGCCCCTTGGCCTCTTTTGTATGCTTCTTGCCTTGCATGTTTATTTACTTCTTAGTTGTCTACAATGACATGATCCACATCATGCATTATATTTCCTTATTGGATGCCATGATGGACATCATACTCCATCCCTCCTTGAAAAATAACTATATTTCTAATTTTAGTTTAGTATATTGCACTTTCTATTACATTATTACATCTATCTAGGCATACCCCTGTTGATCTAGCAATCTCCAATATAAACTATGTTATATCTTGAGACATCTTTTAGATTATCATTAATTTATCATGTATTTCATATCATAACACACTTATAGGGTTCTTTCTTCTAAGGGTAGTCGTTACAGGGTCTTCATTCATACCCTCAAAAGAGGGGGTAACAAATAGGGTTTTTGTCATAGAGAACATATCCCTTTACTGGTCAAAATTAGTTTTCAGAATACTTAAAACAATAATCATAATTCAAAACATGTAGAATAGACTAGAAAAATAGTGATTAATATAGAACAACCATCATAAATAGTGAAGGATATAGTATCAGACACCAAAGTGTCCACTTTTTGATACTCCTATCTAAATAATTAAAATACCAAAAATTTTAGAAATAGATAGAAAGGTAAGGTCAATTATAATTTTGTTAGCTATAGTTTAGTTTAGATTGGATATTTTTAGTAAATTTTTACTTCAAATATCTAGATATAGGAGGCATCATGCATGGCATGATGGCTCTCACTTTCAATTTTAGATGGGGTAGTTGGTACAACTTCCAGATCAGAATCTATGTTATAGACACTAGTGATTGGGGGAAATATGCATGGCATATTTACCTTTTTTTCTTTCTAATTCATTATATTACCTAGGCATTCTTAGTAGTTGCATGATTTATTATATGTATAGGTTATTGGCATCATTTCAAAGTGGCTTTCATATAAGCCTAGTTCTTAGTTTCAAAGTGGCTTTCATACAAGCCTAATCTCTACCTTTTGGAGAGGCCAATATTGGCCTAGTTTTTAGTACACATTCAGATGTTCATGCCACATTGTTATATTATAGAAAATTCATGGGATTCATGAGCCATATCATATGACACACAATCATACTAGTATCAATTCATAACTTCATTATATAGTGGGCAATGATGGAGCCAAAGGATTAACTAGCCTTTGTATTCTTGAACCACCTACTCAAAGGGATTGGACAAATAGTCCAAACATTGATTAACACATGCATGATCACATAGCTTCACTTAGTGGGAAAATATGGAGCCAAAGGGCCATCCTTTATATTCTTGATCCACCCTTAAGGGAATTGAGTACTCAGCTCTATTCACAATATTACTCTTGGTATAACACATACCCAGCATCACTCAACATCATAATAGGTTTTATGTTAGTTCATGTCCCTGATGAAGTGTATTCATTCCTTTCTCTTCATCTCTCTTTTACCCAACCTTTATATGTTCTTATTTTAGATATGGTGTGTCTAGTAAGAACTAATCTATTTCTTGTTTTCTCTTACAAATTTATGTTTCACATTGTGCTCTCTCTACACACACTCAACATCACACATCTTCATAGGCTTAACCCTTTTAGGTAAGTTTAGTTGTGCTTTCTATTTTTCCTTTATCCTAGTATTTCACTTTTTTGCATCATTAGAATAAAGGGGGGCAAATATAGTCATATAAAATTACCAAATTGGTAGTTTAAGTGTGGCTTGTGACACCCCATCCATAGGTCCTTTTTGAATGCTCTTGTGACCCTTCTAGACACCATTTTTCTCATTACCAATCATCTAAAACCTTTTAAACCCAAATTCCACCTCATCTAGGTAACATTCCCTATGCCAATCTTGTTCCCCCAAGTCTTGAGCCTATATGATAGGAGAACTAAATTTGGACTACACTGCTAGACCCCAAAGTGTCCCATTTTTAGTTCTCCTAAGAATTTTCACTTTGATCCCTAATAGTCATTTCCATCCATTCCTTATCCTTAATTAGGTTGGCTTAACATGAATACTTCTGACCCATTACTAATTCTATCTTATAAAATTACACTCAAAGCTCATTTACAAGGGAGGTGACCAAACTTACAAAATAAGAAATAATACAAATAAAAAACTAAGGCAAATTTCCCTATTCTCTACATATAGTCACCCAACATAGCTAAAAACATACTTAAACCCCCATACTAGTCCCTAGCCACTTCAAACACTATCGAATTAGCATTTTGCATCTACATCACACTATTGCACAAAGCACATAAGGTGGGAGAATTACATATAGCTAGATCCCTCTTTAGAATATTGGTATATAGGGAGCATGCCCACATAAGGAATGTGGATTTCACATTCAGTGCATCTAACACACTAATGCCCCTCTTTCTTAAGTGACTCAAATATCATTTTATCAAGCATGATGGAGGATTAAGGTTTTTAAATAAAATCATCTCTATAGCGAGTTCCATAAATAACTAGCACTCAATTTTTCATAGGTAGGCTCATACAAGCATAGAACAAATACCTAGAAAGTTTTAGGTCTTTATGATTAGTTTATACAAGAGTATAAGGAATAGACAATAGTACTAAACACCAAAACATCCACTTTTTGGTGCTCTTATCCTTTCATTAAATGAAATCTAGATTCAAGTTTACGGCACCTTCCTAGTCCTGTATAGCCATTTTTAGCCTCTATATCAACCATTTCAGTCTATTTCTAGCTAAGTTATATTTTTTCTTATTTATTTCTATTTTTAGAAAGGTGAAAAAGATAAAAAGTAATAAAAATTAGTACTTTATTTATTACTATATTTTGTACTGATTTATTAATCTAGACCCTCAATTAAAATAAGAATAAAACTCCATTATTCCCAAAAAATTTAAATCATTATGATATGATGATGATTAGGATGTTATGTTTAGGTGGACATGGTTATGATGTTTTTTTATTTTTGTTATGGTTATTAATTATTATATTCATGATGTTATTATGGTGTATGGATGTTATTTATGGATATAGATTTGGTGTTATGATCATGATGATGGCTATGGTTTATTGAATATTACGTTCATGTTGTTATGATTATGTTATGAGTATAGTTATTGATGATAATTATTGATGATTATGTTCATGATGATTATTATCATGCTTTAAATTAATGAGTATATGCTTCTCTATCTAGATTAGACATGTGGTGGATAGCATATGTGAATGACTCATTTATTTTTTATGTATGATTAAATAGTAGTAGATATGATAGATGGTTTATAATTAGTTTATGTGGTTGTTTATTAAATGATGTTTTATGTATGATATGGTAAAAAATGTTCTTATGATTAAAATCATCTAAACAAATAAGATAATAAGGTAACCACTAAATAAAAACATAATTGGTAGTTAAATGTTTTTAGTGAATTACATTTTTTTAGATTACGGTGAATTAATCTTAAAACATAGAGTAAGTTGGATAACAAAAATAAATATAAGAAAAGAGAAGAGATAAAATATAATAAAGAGACAAGTTTAATAATGAATGCATCAAAAAGTGAGTATGAGATAATAAGAAGAAGACATGATGCTTCTATTTTGGTAAGGACTAAAACAAACTAAAATTAAATCAACTTATAAACCTAAGACCTTAGAATTCTTCATAGTAGCACTCATTATTTAGTTAAATAATTTATTTATCACATAATGTCAAGTAAGATAAAAAATCCCTTGTTTATAGAGGGTATAAAGGGGATATGGATGAAAATGGAACCTTCTTATGAGACTAACATGCCTCTTCTATAGGTTTAACAAAGAGCTTATATAAACAAGTCCATGTCATATAAGGTGTAGACTAATCAATATGGGAAGTATACTAATGAAATTCAATATCGGCTTCCAAAACTATTCTTACCTTTTTTATTTTGATAATGGGTCATGTGAATGGGAAATTGATCGATGTGAGAAGATTCTCAAAAATTGCTATGCTTTGATAAATGCTTTGCTCAGCCATCCTTCAAGGGAGTGGTCTAAGTTTGCAATATTTGGTTAAGGATTTTGATAATTGTCTTTTAAGGGATTAATCTACCTTACATTGAGAAATTTTGATTGGTTTTGGTAGTTATCCTTCAAAGGAGCAGTCTGTGAAGGATTGGAATGACCCATGGAATATATGAGTTTTTGCTTTTTTGTGATTTTTATTTGATTTTGATTTTGTGTTTGACATGGATTTGCTTATATAGGCTCAAAAGGTTCACCTTAATGAAGGCAAAACTAAAGTACAATAAGGTCAGTAGTGGGTAAAGAAGTTTTAAGTAACAATGACCATGGGAATCCATCCTATAAAGGGGTGGAAACTACCATGAGAACTATGCCATGGGTAGAGCCATGGTACCCATGTTCAATATTAGGCTAAGGCTGTGACATATAATCACATCATCCTACTACAATCATTTATACTTAAAATAAAGAGTTGACTGTTGGTGAAAACAAAGGATGAGATTAAGTTAGATAAAAGGTGAGTTTGATCATGTTTAACAAAAGAAAAGATGTAGATGCAAAGCATTAAGGGGTTCAGATTCTAATCTCCCTTCAAGAGAAGATAACTACTAAGCTCCTAATCTATACTTGTGTGTTATGATATAAGGTCCAATCTAATTAAAATCAAACTTACCCCACTTGATTTTTTCCATATTGGTCACATGTTGATTTTCCTTTAAGATGAGATTTTTGATTTTGAATTCTCACATTGTGAGGTGCTTCTTATAAGCATGCTTGATTTGTTATTGATAGATGTGAAGATAGGTAAGCATGGATAAATGATGTTTGTCAAGTAGCTCAAGTTGGGATAAATGTTTTTTATGATAATCACCTTCATAAATGATATCTTGTAGGGATATGAAAAGAGAGGAAATTTGGACTTCTAGAGGCAAGATAGCCTCTACTCCAAGAATGAGGAAAAAATGGGTAGCACCTTTAGGGGTAAAAATTCTAGTATGATACACCTATAAGGTGAAGGGGATGTGTAAATGCTAATCTTAACTAGATGCATTAACCATTTTAGTTAGCATGTTGTTAAGGGATTTATTATAAGTTTTAATTTGTCCATTTTCTGATGGATGATAAGGAAATGAGAAACTTAAATTGATACCTAATATGTCACAAAGGCCTTAGACTTTATTGTTTTTAAAATATTTACCATTATCAATGATTATTTTATGTGGGACACCAAAATGATAGATAATGTGATGATTGATAAAATCAATAATCTTTTTGGCTTTGGTTGAGATAAGAGGAATAGCCTCTACCCACTTGGTAAAATATTTTGTTTTAGTGATGATAGAATTATGTCACTACAAAGAATGGGGGATAATTTCACTGAAAAGATCCAAACCCCATTGAGAGAAGGGCTAAAATTATTTGGATACTTGGATACTATGGCTAGGTACATGATGTAAATTGGCATGTTATTTAAATTTAATACACTTCTTCACATAATCATAGTAATCTTGGTTAAGGGTGGGCCAATAGTATCCAAGGTGAAGGATACATTTAGTGATAGTTAGGCCACTAAAGTGTCCTCTGTAAACCCCATCATATGTTTCCCTAATAGCATGAGAAGCCTCATGACTATGTAAGTAGTAGAAAAGAAGGCCATAAAAGCCATGCTTGTAAAGGATTCCCCTTAATATGGTGTAATAAGAGTTATTCTAAATGAATACTCTTTAGTCATTCCTAACAAGATTGGAAGGGGTGATGGCAAGGTGGAGATCATCAAAGATATGCTTATACCAAAGGTCAAGTTGGGTCTCCTCTATATTAAAAATGGTTGGAGTGTTTGATTTAACATAAGAATTTTGGGTAATATTATGGATAATGATAGATAACTTAGATTCAAAAGGTGCAGATGGGATCTAGGAAGTGAGAGAAGTCATCATATTGACAAACTTGTTCATATATCATAGAGTGGCTTGGATACACTAACATTCAAATGATTCTAAGAGTACATCATTTAGTTTTTTTAAATATTACAAAACATCATTATTACATTAATAAAACCCATTTATTTGGTTGATCATGAGTTAAGAGTCACCAAAAATATTGATCATCTTGACTCCCAAGGCTAAATAAATTTGGAGACCTATCACTAAGGCTTCATACTTGAACATATTATTAGTAAAATCAAAGTCAAGTTTGAAGGATAAAGGAAGTGGATAAATGTCAAGGGGAATAAGGATGATACTAGCTCCCCCACCACATTGACATTTTTATCCGTCAAATAACATGGTCTTTTGATAGGTGATGTCTTATTAAGAAAGAGTGGTGATGGACTCATTGGCAAATTGTAGGGAGGATGGTTGGTTATCTATTGAGGGTGATTTGGCCAATTGGTTGATGATTACTTTACCTTTTGTCAAATTTTTTTGGAGGAATTGAAAGTCAAACTCAACTAAGAGCATGAGCCACTTATCCATACTTTGGTTTTTGTATGGCTTAAAGTGCATATACTTGAGTGGGTCAATATTGGTTATGACATAGGTCTTGTGGTTGGAAGGTAGAGGTGAAGTCTAGAGGTGATGAAGACTAGGGTTAGGTAAAGTTTTTTGGTATGTGTGTACCAAGTCTCATACTCTATAAGTGTATGGCTTATGTAATAGACAACTTTCTCTTTATGTTTCTCATCTCAATGGGCTAGCATTGCCCCTAAGGAGTGGTTGGTGGTAGAAATATAAAGATAAAAATGTTGATATTCCTTGGGGGAATGAGGATGGGTGGAGATAGAAGGTAATTTTAAAGTGAATCAAAAGCCTTTTGACATTCTTTGTTCCAGCTAAAAGATACATTTTTTTAAGGTGGTAGAATGGTTGGCATCAATTTGAGAGTTGAGAGATAAAGTGATGAATGGATTAAAGCTTCCCCTTAAATATTTATATTTTCTTAAGGTGGTTTGGATGAGGCATGTCAAATATTTCCTTGATTTTGGTGAGATCAACTTTATTTCCTTAAAGGGAGATAATAAATCCAAGGAGCTTTCTTGATAAGACCCCAAAAATACATTTTTTGGTGTTAAGGTAAACAAGGTAATGGATGAGGCATTTAAAGATAATCTCGATAATGGATATATGATTTTTATGAAATTTGAATTTTCCAAGAAGGTCATCGACATAGTTTTATATGATTTTGTGAATAAGGTCATGGAAGATGTAGGTCATAACATGTTACGTTTCCCCAACATTCTTTAGACCAAAAGGCATGACACTATAGCAAAAAGTTCCCCAATGGGTGATAAAGGTGGTTTTGTGTTGATTTTTAGGGGTAATTAAGATTTTATTATAACCTAAGAACCCATCCATAGATATAACATCTCATGCTCAGCTGTAATATCAACATGCTTGTCAATGCTTGGTTAAAAAAAGTCATCCTTTGGGCAAGGAAGGTTAAGGTCATGAAAGTCTACACAAATGTAAAGTCCCCCTATTATTTTGGTGATAGGGATAATGTTTGAGACCCATTGGGAATAATCAATGGGTTGAATGAAATTTATGGATAGGAGGCATTAAAGTTCTTCTTTGACAAGAAGGGCTATGTGAGGGTGAATTCGATGAAGTTTTTACCTAACTAGCTTGGCATTATGGTTGGTGACTATATTATGGGTGGTAATGGAGGGTTTAATTCCTAGCATGTCAATGTAAGACCAAGCAAATGATATGTTTTGGTCTCATAGGAAGAGAAATCCTAAAGCTCTATAGAATTTAGTGATTGGTTGATTTTGACAATATGTAGGTTATCCAAAGTACCCAAGTTGATATACATTGTGGATTTATTCAAAATGGTTGAATTATTAAGGGGAAGGGATTTTTGGATGGAAGAATATATTGCACCAAGATAGGTAATAATGGAATCATCATCTTAACATTGAATGGTATTAATGGTAGGAGAGTCATCTCCTACCATCTCAAGATGAGTTAGAGGAATGGTTACGATCTCCCCATCCTTTTGGTAAGTCAGGGTCCAAGGTTGATCATATTGTTAAAAAAAAGTTAGGGGGGATGGTGTCAAAATCCTCAAATTTTGATGGTGAAGTGGATGGTGAGGATGGGACTTCCTCATAAATGATGGTTATGAGAAGTGAGTTTATTAGTTTTCCAAGTGGAGCAAAACCAAGACCAAATATTTCACAAGGCTTTTGAGTCTTAGACAGAGGCAACTCATGTGGTTTATGCTCATAATGTCATAGACTGAATCCCTTCCAATCACACCTATAGAGATATGTCTTGGCAAACTCTAGTTTATCTAGGTAGGAGAAATCAGAGGTGAATGGTTGAGGAGAAGAGGAGGTTGAGGAAGAGACAAGTGGTTGGTCAAGTCCCCCATAGATAATATTTATTTATAGATTGAGAGGTCAAAAATAAATAGTGGCTCCAATATTGGGTCATAACTGGGGTTCTAGTCAAGGTTCCCATACTTCTAGGGAGTGAGGAAAGCATATAAGGCCAAGGGGTGATATTCTTTAAGTGAGAGACATTGAAATATGTATTCTAAGGGGTCCTTTGTGAGGATTTGGGTAGAAATAATGGATGATCTAGTTGAGACTTGATTGGTAAAAGAAGTGAAATCATCATTGATTTATGAAGACTTGGTGTTGGGAAGGAGGAGAATATCATTTGGGTGATAGTTCATGTTGCATGATGTAAAAGGACTTGGTTCAGCTTATATGGTACTACTTGACCCTCATGATTGAAATTGATGCACTAATGTAGGGTGGATGGTATATAATTCATGGAATGGATATAAGGGCATCTAATTAAAACATTATATTAGAACTCACCTTCCACTATGTAGAAGAGCTCAAGAAGTGTGCAAGGTCATAGATGAAAGTGGAGGATGGCAGTACCTAGAGTTATTTCCATAGTGTCATTGAAGGAATGGAGAATTGTTGTGGTTTCTGACATAATGTTCTCTGGTAGTTTTAGTTGGTCATATGCATGGGAGGAGATAATGTTTACACTATCCCCTCTATCAATCATAACCCTTTTGATGTGGTTTTGGTTGATGTATGCAGTAATAAACAAAGGAAGATTTGGACCTTGGGGATGAATGGAGAGTATTTTTAAATATTTAAATGTAACAAGGGTAAAAATTTTGAGGGCTCTGATAAAGGATGCTAAAGGTTGTGGATCTTTTGTCTAGACCTTTATGTACTATAGAGCTTTTATCATTACCAGGTGGTGATGGGTTGAGGTATTTATTAGATCATATAATCGCATATTCATTAGTTTCTAGTGAATTTGCTTGAGAAATACCATTTGGATTGACTCATAAGGGTTGGATTGAGAGGTACCCAAGATGGATATCTTGGGTTTTTGAGAAGGTGTTGATGTTTGAGTTTGGTTCAGTGGTTGGGTGGTATAGGAAGGGTATTTCCATGGGATGGAAACCTTAACCTTCCCCTTATCCTTTTGTTGGGCTTGTGATCATGTGACCACATGGATGGTATGGATTTGTGGAAGATTTGGGCTAGAGGAATACTTTAGTTCCTCCTCAATTGTGAATGAGAGTGTGAGAATAGGTAGGTTTGGGGTGGTGTTATCCTAGAGTGGCTATGGGGTTATGGATGGTTCTTTTGATAATAGGTCATTATCAACATATAGCTGATCGATTATGACATGGAGAGCTTTATAGTTCTTCATATCATGTTTCAGCATTCAATGGTATGAGAAAATCAAATTATCATCAAACCTGGATGTTTTAGGACTATGGGGGTCAAATGGTTTGATGGGAGGTAAAGTTAATCAAGAAACTTGCAATACTCTCTATAGGATGGTTGATTAATACTCAAGTAAAGGTGGAAGGGATGTTGGAGTTTTGGCTTTACTTTTGGGGTAGAAGCCTTCTTAGTCATAGGTTTAGTAGTGAGAGTTTTGGGTGGTGTAGTATTCTTGGTGATTGGTGGTTTGGAGGTAGATTTTTTATAAGTAGCAAGCTTGGTACTGGGTGATTTAAAAATAGAAGGGTTATAAGTAAGATGTTTTAAAATGGAGGGTTTGGAGGTAGAGGGCACAAAAAGAATAGTTAAGGGTGTAGCTAGAAGAGGAGATTGGGTTTGGGTAATATTTGGGAGACATGTTTTCTTAATGTAAAGATGAGGTCTTAGGATGGAAGAAGTATGTGTTCCCAAAATGGAAGGCAAGGTAGAAATAAGTGGTAAGGTTCTAGTTTTTGGGATCCTAGGTGCTTCCTCCTTCTTGGTTGGCTTGAATTGGGGTTTATTTGGGTTATCTGGTGATAAATCCAACTTTAAAGGAGGGTGAGTAAGGCTCTGAGTATGTAGTACACCTAGGTTTTTTATAGGCTTGGTTGGGATGGGGGAAGTTACTTGGGTTATATCATGTGGAGTTGGTTTGGTAGGTTCAACTATGGTTTGAGGGGTAGAGGTTTTTAATGGATTGGTTGAGATGATGGTGGGTTCAATAATGGGATTAGAAGGTTAGGTTGACAATGGAATGATTGGGGGATCTTACTTGGTTGGGTAAAGAATCCCAATATAGTGCCAAAATGTGGCATGATCCACATTGGGTTGGGATAGGGACTCCAAGTTTTGAACTAGTTTAGAGAAAGGCTTATAGATAGGTTTGATCCCTTCAGTATTGGTTTCAAATTACAAACCCATTGGTTGAGAGAGAGGAGTGGTCACCTCATTATTTTCCACAATAAAAGGCTCCAAGGTTTGGGAAAGTGAGTCTTGTATAGGAGAGGTAGGTAAGGTGGCTTCTTCCTTAGGAATGATTTTTGATGGAAGAGTAGATTGTTGTAAGATGGAAGAGAAGGATATGGTGGTAATGGCTACCTCTTTTGGTATGTCTTCCAAAGGAAAGGTTGGTATCTCCACTACCTCAACAAGTGGAAAAAAGGGAATAGTTGTTCCTATGTTTTAGTTTCCAAAAGAATAGAAGGTAACTCCACTACCTCAATAAGTGGAGGCGAAGGAAAGGCAATTTGGGAAATGGATTCTTCAATAATGAGCTCACTAAGAACCACATTAATTCTATATACCTCATGGTTATGAGAGGATTCTACTCTATTATTTTCATTGTTCATGGAAGGGGCATGGTTGGGGAATGGTTTTCTAAAGATGTCAAGTGATTGATTTGGGGGTGCATTAGGGTTATCTAACACAAGTTCCCCTTTGTCAATTAAAATTTGGACAACATTTTTGAAATTATTACACCTACTAACATCATGCCCAATGACATAGTGGAAGTCACACAATTTGTTCTCCTTATACCAGCTAGGTATAAGGCAAGAGGAATCAAATTACTTTGGATGTTTGATCAGTGGGAGTTGTATGATATTTGATTTTAATAGCTTTTCTAAGAATATAGCATATGATTCCCCTAGCAGATTAAACTATTTTTATTTGTTACATTTTTAGTTTCTAGTGTTTTGATTGAGGAAATGGAAGAGTTAGGTAGGTTAACAACTAGTGGAGGAGTGGTTTTAAGGACAACCACTTTCATGATTCCCTTATTTTTGGTGTTAGTTTTGGTTTTATTTTTAGGTTTGGAGGAGGAATTCTCCATTGATTTGAATATGGAATTATTTTTTTCTTAAAATTAACTTCCTCTCATCAATGGCTCTATTCTCTAACTTTTGTTCCATGGTGAAAGCTTCATCAAAGGCATAAAGTGGAGGAAATATGTTTGGCACAAGCCTAAGCAAAAAGCTCAATCAGATTTGGCTGGGGCAAAGAAAAAAGAGTTATTTTATCAAGCTTCTCTAATGGGCTATGAAGTTAGTAATGGAATCACCATCAAATATCTAGATAGAATAAATATCGGTGATGGAAACTTTTTTTATATATGTTTATTGCTAAGTGGTCTAAGAAGGTTTGAGCTAGTTGGGAAAAAGAAAAGAGAGAGTGATTAGTAATAGAACTATAACAATCTAGCATCAAACCTGATAGAGACATGATAAATGTGTAAATAAAGAGAGCATCATCATAGGTAATCAGATATAAAGAGTGTCTAAATGCTCTCAAATGTTATTAAGGGTCTTCCTTGCTCTGAAGTTTTGATAAAATTTTGGGAGCTCCCATTAAGGAGGATAAGGTTGAATGGAGACAGATGGGTGAATTGGTTTTTTACAAATTTGGTCATATGATAAGAGGTTATGGTTGCCAAAAATAAATGACTATAAAGTGGTCATTTTATCCATTAACATCTAAACAAGATCCATTTTTGGTTGTGTACCCCTGTAGTTGTAGGGTAGATTATATTGGGTTTGGGTAGGTACAGCATAAGGATAACTAGTGGAAGGTTGGGAGGTTATCATATATTGATGTGTGGACATGGGTGGTTGGGAAGACATCATGAATGGGTAGGTAGATATAGGATGATGTGTAGAGGATGGATTCATATGCCCATGGGCATTAGGAATGTAACTAGGGTTTGGTGTAATAGAAACCTATTGAAGAACTACTATGGGTTAGGTTGGAGGTATGGTCAAGTTAATAGGTTAAGGGTGGGTAGTAATCTTGGTGCTCATGGTTGGAAGGGTAGAAAGTATGGGAACCACCAAACTCTAGAATGGAGTGGAGCTAGGTGGGTTAGAACAAAGAGGAAGGGTGGTAACACTAGTAGAGGGTACTCCTATGGTAAGTAAAGTATCAATGCCCAAAGGTTGGGTTACTCCTATACTATAAGGGTTTTTGGTTGGGCTAGAAGGTGTTTGGGTGTTGGTTGGTTGGGTGGGTGGGTTTTGGATGGTAGTATTTGTGGTATTATTGGTAGAATAAGATGCTTAGGTAACTAAAGGTTGGTTATATATAGTGGAAATAGAGTTATTTCCATAAAGTGGGATGTCATACCATAGGGTGTGTTAGGTTGTGGAGCTAAAAGCTTCACCTTGATGCAAATAGAAGGAGGATGTTGAGTATGCAGTCATTGGCATCGATAGGCCACAACTGATGTCGGTCAGGGATCAGTTTACAGCAACCAGCATCGGCAAGATATCGGCCAGCATCGGTCACCTCCAGGAAGACAGGGACCGATGTCAATCGCCTGTGGTAGTTCCAAAACTGATGTTGATGAATAGTCAGTTAAGTGAATAGGTAGTTTGCATGATGAAGACCAGTTTGAGTCTTTGAGTTGCTTGTCTAAATTAGTGTATGCATGAGATCTATATAATAGACTCATGGGTTGTATTGCTAAGTGAATGACTATGTAGAACTTGTAGAACCCAAGTGTAGAACTTGGAGAGTTCTTCCCATGGTGGAATCAAGTAGGATTCCTCATGTATGTAAGATCAGGTTTGATATGCAGGGTGTTGCAGGATCATGGTGGAGATCTACATGTGATAAGTAAGATCAGGTTGGTCTACAAGGGTGTGTATGTGCGAGGGTCAAAAGGAGATCGGTAGGGGAGCAAGATCCAAGGTGATAGCAATACATCAAGGAGTAGGATCATGGTGAGATCTACTTGGAGTACCAGTTCGTACTCAATTATACAGGTAGTATAATGAGGTGAACAACAGTTTGTGTTAGCTATGTGTTGTGACCTATTGAGAGAAGATTACTCAGGTGGGAAGATTATTGGGAGCCCTTGAGGAGGAAGTCTCGCAGAGGTGGAATAAGAGTGTGATCTCTTTATTGTAATTTCCTTTGTAATGAGTTGAATACAATTATGTGTTGCCTCTCATATTCTATGTGTTTTCTCATTGATATTTATTTGTTCTTCTGGTTATTTATGCACGTTTAAGTTGCTTATATAATGGTAATCATGTGTGCTCTTAAATTTGACAACTTGTGTCAGAGCTTTAGGGAACTTAGGTCTTATCAAATGGTATCAGAGCGAGGTTGGATGTTCTCAGAGTGAGTTTGACTAACAGATGGCCAGATCTGGTTAGTGATTTGTTGATTACAGGTTACTCATAGGGGTTTCTGATTGAGTGGGAGTATAGCAATGGTAGAAGAAGGTAAGCTAAGAATGAAGAAATTTAGGCACAGGATTAACACCATAAGGAGTGTGGTGGGTAGTCTTCAAGATTGAGCTTTAAGAGGAATACAAGTTAGGATGCAAATTAGATAGAGTACTGGTATAGGTATAGGTGCAGTTGTTTATCTCTAAGTGGGAGATTGTTAGGTTATGGAGCTAAAAGCTTCACCTTGATGCAAATAGAAGGAGGATGTTGAGTATGCAGTCACCGGCATCGATAGGCCACAATCGACATCGGTCAGGGATCAGTTTACAGCAACTAGCATCAGTAAGATATTGGCTAGCATCAGTCACCTCCAGGAAGATAGGGACTGACATTGGTCACCTGTGGTGGTTCCAGAACTGCTATTGATGAACAGTTAGTTAAGTGAATGGGTAGTTTGCATGATGAAGACCAGTTCGAGTCTTTGAGCCACCTGTCTAAATTAGTGTATGCATGAGATCTATATAATAGACTCATGGGCTGTATTGTTAAGTGAAGAACTATGTAGAACTTGTAGAACCCAAGTGTAGAACTTGGAGAGTTCTTCCCATGGTGGAATCAAGTAGGATTCCTCATGTATGTAAGATCAAGTTTGATATGCAGGGTGTTACAGGATCATGGTGGAGATCTACATGTGATAAGTAAGATCAGGTTGGTCTACAGGGGTGTGTATGTGCAAGGGTCAAAAGGAGATCGGCAGGGGAGTAGGATCCAAGGTGATAGAAATACATCAAGGAGCAGGATCATGATGAGATCTACTTGGAATACTGGTTCGTACTCGATTGTACAGGCAGTACAATGAGGTGAACAATAGCTTGTGTTAGTTGTGTGTTGTGACCTATTAAGAGAAGATTACTCAGGTGGGAAGATTATTGGGAGCCCTTGAGGAGGAAGCCTCACAGAGGTGGAAGAAGAGTGTGATCTATTTATTGTAGTTTCCTTTGTAATGAGTTGAATACAATTATGTGTTGCCTCTCATATTCTGTGTGTTTTCTCATTGATAGTTATTTGTTCTTCTGGTTATTTTCATATGTTTAAGTTGCTTATACAATGGTAATCATGTGTGCTCTTAAATCTGACAAGTTGTGTTAGAGCTTTAGGGAACTTAGGTCCTATCAGGGTGGGTCAATAGGTAAAATTGAAGCAAGGGTCATGTGGGATATGGTGTTAAGTTAATGTTAGAGAGATATGGAGCTGTTATCTAGAAAGGTGTAAAAATACATATCACTTTGGGTAACCATCTAAGGTATACTAGGAATTTTAAAAGGATGGGGAAAACTCTTTCCATCTGATACGTACTCGATGGATAAAGATGAAGAGGAAGATGGATGATTAGAAGTTAGATCCTGATTTACTTGGTTTCTTAGTTATTACCTCGTTAAAACCATGCAAATAAGGGGAAAAGAAATATATAAGTAATATCACAACTCAAAAGAGAAGCAATCAAAATAAAAATATCTCAAGGAAAACAATGCATACACTAATGTGTGTTAAAATCTTGGGATACTTTGTTATCTCTATTTAGGCTTATGCCTCGATTTTAAAGAAGTTATGAGTACCAACTTGGGCTTGTAGAGCGGGTACTAGAGTAAGATGTCTAAGGATGGTTTTAGATAGTTAAAGGCTTTTAAGATCTTTACTATAACTTAGTACATGGGTTGGTATTGTGTCCTACCCCCTCATTTCACACACCATAGTGATAAGGGTGTCGGGTGCTTAGCTAAGATATATCGAGTTACTAGAGTTATACTTAGCTAGTGTAATGAGTGGTTCTCCCCTTAGTGGTGAAATCCAAGTAGGATAGCTGAGGAAAGGTGACCTCTAGGTGATGAAATCCTAGTCAAGCCTTAGGTCAAGGTTTTGATTTTTAATTAAATGTGTGGTTTGCTCTTGTGTGTGTGGAGAGAAGTAAGACTATGATTAATTCACTTGATTAAATTAAGCTATGTGGGATAATCAATACAACAAAATAATGGATGAAAAGTTAATTTTAATCCAAAAGAAAAAAATTATCTCTTTTCAAATGAATACAAATAAACTAATATTCACCTATATTGTGATGATGATAATGCAAATCCTAAGCCTAGGATGAATACTTTTTATTTTCAGAAGTGAAATTAAAATAAGACAATGTTTAGCCTTTTCTAAGAAAACAAAAGAAAACTAGAACTTGCATTTTGGAAATAAATAAAGGAGATAAGGAATATTTAATTTTCAAAAAAGAATGTGATGGATGACTCTTCTCTAATTCAGCTAAATTTCCTACAAATATGAACCCAAAAAAATCTCAAGGGTCCTACCAGGTGTGCTAAAATGTTTCACTAAAATTTTGCTTTATTTTGTTTAGAAAGAAAGTTGTAAAAATTGAAACAAGGGTGAGGTTAGTAAAACCTATTCTATTTTTTGCACTTTGATTAGATGATTATGGATATGCCTCTTTTTTGGGGGAGGAATGACTTGTAGATAAGAAATCACTGAATAAATAGTTGGTTAGTTGGATAGTAGGGTGGATTACCTAATATGAGTTAGATCCAAGAAGCACAAGCTTCCTTGGAGACTATCAATCTAACCTTTTAAACAATTAAGTTATAAAAATAAAAGATAATTTTCTTACATAAATAATAGAGGGTAATCAAATTAAATACAAGAAATGCTCGAGAAGAAATAAGTGTTTTTGGCAAATTATAGTAATAAATGGTTAGATATCAATGGTAAATGAATCAAACATGGTTCAAAAGATTGAGTGATCCTCTGTGAAACGATAGAAACTTAGAAAATGGAATTTGGTCAAGTTCTAATAGGTCAAATAAGGTTATTGTTGAAAATGATAGAGAGAGACTATTGGTAGTTAGGATCAAACTATCATCAGTGGTTAGGTTTAAACCATTAATGGTTAAGAAACCATTAGCAATTACTATGGGATCTAGTTTTGGAAGAGAATTTTGGTTGGGAAGGTTATAGGAGGGTTTCAAAATGTGATCTTGGGTTGGCTACTAGTTGCAAGATAGAGGGTAGTTTTCAAAGGTATTTGGTCTATGTAGAGGGAAAGTGACACAAGGAATGATACATAGAAACTAGTTATTGAATATTGATAAGGAATATATACTTAGGTTTTTTGTTATTGCTTTGAAGAATGTTGAGGTTGGATAAAATCTTGTTGTATATTTTGGAACAATTTTGGTAGAGTGATGATACTTTGGTTGTTGATTAATGAGTTGCAGTAGCACCACTAGTTTGCTAGAAGCTTTCCTTAGATTCATTAGGAGTGAGAAGAGTACCTTCACAAGAATCTTTGCACAAGAAGTTATGATGATTTTTGGTCCTCCTTTTCACCTTCTCTTCCTCTCTTAATATAGAGGAAAGGGAGTGGTGAAACAATAGGTCTAATAAGGTGTTCAACAAGATATCTAAATTTAGCCTAGCATGCATGGATTATGAGGATGGCTAAAGTAGTTATTAATAAAAATCAAGTTGGAGTTTGAGTTGGAGTTAACTCTTGAGGTGTTTAAGAGAAAACCATCAGTGGTTGAGGTTAACCATCGGTGGTTAAGGGTTGACCATTGATAGTTTAGGCTCATTGTCACAAATGGATAAAGTTAGCCATTTCCACTAATGACTGATGGGGTAAATGGTTAGGAAATGGTCTCAAGGAGGTCCAACAATGGTCTAAGGGTCAGTGTGACATCTAGAACCATAGTGTATAGGTTTTTAGTATCTATAGTGTTAATACTCAACCTGACAATCAAAATCATCATATAACCACCTATAGAACTTATATAATTATTCAAACCTACCTTATAGATTAGACTTTTTTATATTCCCCCAAAAACAACAAAATAAAAAATGTTAAAAAAATTGATGTTATTGTCCCAGTCAGTGACATTTATAAATATAATTGTATATATCTCCAATATCATCAATTTGGATGATGACATTTTCCATGTTTGATCTTTGATGTCATCACCTAGACTAACATTATTGTCTAATTCCACCTATATCATTGGCTAGGATAATTACATTAAACAAAAACAACAATAAAAAAAACTCATATGAAGCTTCTCCTAAGGCCAAATCTAACATTTTTTCCTCAATTATAGTTTGTACAATCTAACTATAAAGAATGGAATCCCGATGAATAACCCTATAACCTTTCTAGACTAAATCATTTTCTTGACCTCATGTGCACCTAACCTAAACATCAAAATCACTTAATGAAAACCTCTTCAATATAAATATTCCTCAACTACCTGCTATGGGTCAAGAAGTTACCATACATATTTATGATGAGAGTATCATTGAACAATGTGAAGAGTTGTCTATCCAAATACTCAAACTATGGACCAAGATTTATCTCTCAAGTTTATAATTCAATCCATGATTCCTTATGAAATGTTATTTCATGTGAATGATCCCCTTCTTTTAATTAGCATCTGAATTTGTAATGTCCAATTCAAGAGCCATTATTGACAAATTTTTACGTACTTATGTTTCCTCTTTATACTTTATCAAATTCCTCATATGTTCAAAAATTTATCTTAAAACAACTCACTGCACATGCAAAGGAAATGGTTAAATAAAAATGCTTCCCATGGGATGCATTTGAGTTCCTACATGGTACCTCCTAGAAAATTTATGGTGAAGGTCATTATCTTAAACTTTCCCCTTTCATATAACATCTTTCTTGTTAACCTTTGGACTAATCACATAAAATCCATAGCTTCTTGTACACATCAATGTATCAAGTTTCCATACTTAATATTTATATTTAGGTGATACCAATCCATGAAAATTTGAGAAATTTTAACAATGTGGTGTCTTAACCTACCATTAAAGATCTTCCAAGTATCCCCGTTTATGAAAATCAACACTTTAACTATCTCATCACCTCATTGAGAGGTTATGGTGCCCATCCCGAGCTTGTGGGGAACATCCCACCAAACCTTCTTAATTATAAATATGATGAAATATATGAGATAAAGATGAGAATAAATAATTATTATATTCCCCTTCAAATAATATCTTGATTTCCTCCTACCTTGTGACCTCATTCTTAATAGGACAATTTAAAATTTCCCAAAGTTATAACATTTGTAAAAAAACCTCTTACCAACACTTCCTCTCCTAGTGATGTCAAGATTGAATTCATCCATGTGGATCTCACCACTACTAGTGATGATTATGGTTACATGTTATATGATCTATATTTTTTTAACTATGACCAAGTAAAGCATGCAAAAATTCTATGTTATCAAATCTCCCTTCAACAATCATAATAACAATAATATTTCAACTCTAGTATTAATATGATTATTCTTTTCTCCAACATGCATGATGGTTTATAATTTTCTTAAAATCTTCCAATTGGTGTAGTTTATGATAATAACATTGTTTTTCTCTCTTGTATTAGGTCCCATATAAAGGATACTATTACTCCATATGATATGTTGGCCTCTACACCACTTCCACCAATACTAAAGCATTTGATACAATATTTAGGGTGTCATAATCTAGATTAGTATTGTACATATAATAAGGCTCATGGGAATTGAGGATAGAATTATAGATCACACAAGATACATTTATAATAGTAAAATTTATAATAAAAACCCCATACAATTCATAATCAACAACCATGCTTGCTTTCCCCACCTAGGCACTTTTATGACTTTTATGAAACTACTACTAATTTTTTGGTGGATTGTCAAGCCTATCAAAAAGATTTAGATATGTTTCACCATCAGTAACCATATTCATATCATTTAGATAGGTAGCCTCTAAATTAAATTCCCACACATGTCCCCAATAAATGGTAATGTTATTGTCTTTTTCATGAGACTTCTTCCCACTCCACAGATGAGTGTTAATCATATCGGTAACATGTCTATATTTTTTAGAGGCCAAACCACTAGGATTCAATAAATTAGTAATATCACTTTAAAATAATATAGGATCAACATCCCCTATAACCATAATACACTCTTTGGCCAAAGAATTTACTTTTGCATTTATCATATTCACAGTTAGAAGATCAACATCCTCCCAATTCTACCACACCCACTTCTCTATTGAGGTTATTCATAATATTTTCCTTGCACATATCTTAGAGAGTGTGGATAAGACCATGATAAATGCATTTTATCAATTTCAATTCAATATTAATGATATTCTTGATTATGTGTGTAATGATATTTTAATAAATCTATAAGTAATCATACATTGTATCATATCTTTTATCTCATCTTTTACAATGTCTTGGATATTCTACTATTACCTCTTGTAATTCTCATTTCTCATTTTTTCACTTTTACTGTATCATTTTATTTTATTTTATTTATTTTTAATTCTTATTATCTTTTTCCCCACAAGTTTATTCAAAAATTAAGTCCTTTGAGGTCCTTTCATAATTTTCATTTTCTATTCTAGTATCCTCACCCTCTTGTGTTTATCCATCCATTACATCCTTATGATACCTTGGTAATTTTTTTATAGCATATTTTCCCTCTTAGTTTTATTTGGGCATTCTATCCTTTGTGATCCTTTGGTAGTTTTTATTTTCTATTATCTTTCCCTCTTGGGTTTTTCAGCCATTGCACCCTTTTGTGATCCTTTGGTAATTAATTTTTTCTATCATCTTTTCATCTTAGGATTATTTGGTCATTTTTTCATTTGTGATCATTTGATAATTTTATTTTATTATAATTTCCATCTTGTGTTTATATGGCCATTACATAATTTTTTATCCTTTGGTAATTTTATCTTTTCATACTTACCCTCTTGGGTTTACCTCTCCCCTCTTGGGTTTTACCTCTATCATTGCTTGTGTTAGACCCTATTATGGGTTCACATTAAATATCTAGTGACATTACTACCATTTTGATCCATTTCAATTCCCCTAATGGGCTTATCATTCATATTTTTATACTTATTTTGTGTTTTGATTTACATTTCTATGTACTTCTAAATCACTTTTTCCTAATCTTTTCTAAAGCAAAAACCTCCCTCACTAGCATATATTTATTGTATCATCTTAAATTTTTATTCATCCCTAATGTTCCTTATCCCTCTCCCCTAAATTTCACTTGAGGCACACTTAGGTCAAAGACAAGATTACATTCTCTTCTAAAGTGTAGGTCTAGAAATATCTAATATTTTTGGTTCTAGGTTTTTAACTTTAGTAGCTAGGTGTAAACTTCATTGTGTTAGTAATCTTAAAAACCCAATATTGGTATTATAAATATGAATGGAAGAGTAAAATATAAATATAAAAAATATCATATAAAATAATTAAAATATAAAATAAAAAATATCTAAATTCATAATCAAACCAAAAATTGTGATTATACCATTTGCACACCTATGTCATAGTTAAAGCTTAAACTTCATAGTAGAACCTAAGGTCCATTGGAGTGTGGTAGGATAATATAATAGGGTAGGAGGATTCATATATATAATTAATAAACCTTTATTTTCATATAAGTACCAAATCCTCAAAGTGATTAATGGATCCATTGAGGTCCTAAGGAATGGGGAACACCTTGTGGTATTAATATGTTGGAGTAGTTCTAAAATAATTATAGATACCATAATAATGTGTAATATTGAGAATAGATAAATTGTGGAAGGTAAATAAGAGGTATAAGGAAACCAATATTTTGAATTAGATTTTGGGCATGAAAATGAGGAAGCATTATCAGAAGTTAAGGATGGCTCACAGGGTAATGAGGCCAGAATCAAGAAAGATAAATAAGTCACAAGAGCCAATCTTTCCAAGGATGTTACTGACATAAGGGACCCATTCTAAAGTGAATCTACCCATATTCAAACCACTTTGAAATCCCATTTTTCATAAGCATATTGGGTTCCAGCTAAAAGGCTATTGGGATAGAACTCATTAGACTTCTAGTTAGATCCCTTGGTGAAAAATAATGATGTATGTGTCAACATCCCTAGCACTAGTGTAGAAAATGTAGATGAAAATATTATTAACTCCATCTTGTCTAGACTTAATGGTTTCAGACCTAATATTGACTCCTTTAGAAAATGGGATGATAAACATTGAAAACCTAAAGGTCAAATAGAAGTGGTTGTATTATCCAAATATTCTTCCTTAGTAATTTCACTAATCAAGAAGACTACCTTAGGGTCCTAGCTGAATGATTGTGGTTCATGGATAAATCCAATACTAGCATCAAAGTATGGAAAGTAGGCACCAATTTAAGCACTTTAACCATGGAAGACATTCATATATGGGTAATCCTCCCATATCTCCCCTTGGAATAGTGAGAACTTGATGTAATCATGGTAATAGAAAGATCCTTAGGCCAACTTAGATCTATTGACCCAGTCATGAATCAATAATAATAATGGTGGTGGTAAGATTCAATGTTTTCATATTGGTGGACAAAACCCTACTTCACTCCATCAAGATCAAATCCAAATATGTGGAATTGAATAAACCTATCAAGTATGAAAGTGTCATAAATATTTGCAAAAAATGTAATATCCTTATCCACTCAACTTAATATTATCCCAAATTGACCCAACCAACTTAGGTTGTTAAACCTTTTAGGGCCAAAAACCCCATTCTTATCCCTCTAATAAAAGATGCAACCCTATTTAAAAAGGTTGAGGGCCCCCAACCAAGGTCTCCTCAAGCTCCCCCTAATTAATTTGACCTAGGGCATTCTCATACAGCCCTAAGTCCTAAATAAATTATGAATTAGATGCATACCACTAGCAAGGAACAATCTAAAATGACTAAAGGGGTATAAGTAATCTTGAGCGATCATGTGTGACCCTAATAATCCCAAAATTGGTACTAGAAAGAAAGGTTACCTATAGAAACATAGAAATAAATATCCTCATCCTAAATACCCCCTCAATATATTAGGATTCACTAAGCATACAATATCTTCTAGCTATGATAAATAAAAAATAATCTGGCCTAATTTGGAGTAGTCCCAAAAATGGAGACAATAAGGAGCCTAGAAGTGTTAATAATAGATCCATCAAAGGCCTCTCACAACACTTTTTATAGAAAAAAGTGTGGATCATTTGGCTTCTCCTAAGGAATGTCAATTGTCTTCAATTACCAAAGATTTGATATCTACTAATAAGGAAAAGGGCTAATGTTACTCTTCTAAAACCCCAATGCAAGACCAAAAGATAGAAGAGGGAATATGAATTCATTAAAATAATAGAAAAATAAATAAGAACACTAAATCAATTAATCAATAAGATGAAAACACTAAATGATATATCCAAGGGTAACTAAAAAACCCTTAAGAACCATTTCACTAGACTAAGGAAAAGAAGTTAATATTATGAAATGTGAGGGGGCTCAACAACCCTAACAAACAAATATTGGTAAGGAACTTGTGGAAAAGGAATGGTCATCTTATATTTATAATTCAATAGACCAAGATGTATAAATATTGTTTTAACTAATATAATGACAAGATATGGAAAAAAATTATTTGCATTCGTTGAAGTTCAAATGGAGCCTCAAGTGGGTTAGTTGTCTCATGGAACACCCAAAACTTGGAAGGAGAATCCCTAGTTCACAAAAAAAAACCATGTTATTTTATTATTTAGGGATAGAATAAATAATTAATAATGGATATTATCTAATATGTTTTCCCCAAATTATAGACCTAGAAGGAAAAAACTCTAGGAAAAATTGGTATTTTTCAGGATACTTGATGAAAATTGGAAATGGTTGGTTGCTAGATATTTCAACTCCCTTCTAACCCCACTAGAAAAGAAGGGTTGTTTGATTAAATTCATATAAATTATGGCTTATTTAAATTATTTTATAGTGGAATCAAGTCTTGTATATGTGGATCTCAAAGGTAATCATTTAACATGGTAAAATACAAAAGAACTGGGGAGGACTTAATCCAAGTAAAACTTGATAGATTTTTAGTTTCTCTTAATTAGGATATACACTACACTAGTTTTTTATCTTAACTACCCAAGACTGGTTTGAACCACAACCCTATTATCTTTGATGGGGGAAATATCTTTAAACCGAAGAACCAACCTTTTAGCTGTAAAAGTTTGTGAATACATCATACTAACCCTCATGGAACCATTAAGTATTAGTGGAAAGAACCCTTCTTTGGATATAATATGTTCATTTTGGTTAATAAATTTAATAACTTAAATATCAAGTTGAAAGTTTGGAATAAAGAGGTCTTTGATAATAATTTTAACCAAAAAAAATCCTTAGAGGAGGATTTATAGAATCTGGAAGAGCACATTTCCCCCCAAAGATCCAATGAACAATCAAAAACCATAGAAAAATATCTTATGAGTAATTATTATAATCTTCAATCTAAGGAGGAAGCTTTCTAAAAATAAAAATCTAAATGCCTCTAGTTAAAGAAAGGTGACAGGAGCACCAAATTCTTCAACTACTCAGCATCTATAAGTTACTTAATGGTAGTGGCATGTAAGATGATCCCATGGAAGAGAGGATATTACAAAATCTCTCAATTATCATCTCCTCATCATAGGCCTCAAAACTTCTCAATCCCCCTTCCCTAGAAGAGGTCAAAGTAATAGTTTTCTAAAAATAAGGAAATAAGGCTCCCAAGATGGATGGTTTTCCCTCATTATTCTTCCAATATTTTTGGGTCATTATACCTACTGAACTAGAGGTTATGGTGTGTGAATTATTTAGCACTATCTCTATTCTAAAAGAATGAAACAACACATTCCTTATCCTAATCCCCAAGAAACCTAGATAAAATCAACTCAAGGAGTTTAAACCAATTAGCATGTGATCTAACACGTAAAAGATCTTCTCTAAAACCCTCATTAGATAGATTTAACCCCTCCTAAATAGGGTCATTATAGATCAACATGGTGATTTTTCTCTAAGAGGTAAATCACTTGTGGGATTATCATTATCCATGAAGACCTACACTCAGTCCCAAATTCCACTAGACAAGGTATGTTCTTAAATTTGGATATGAATAAATATTATGATAGGATTTCATGGATTTTATTAAACAAAGTGCTCAAAATATTTGGGTTTTATTCAAATTTCATAGGTCTCATCCATAGATGCATTGTAACTCCAATGTTTTATATTCTAGTAAATGGAGTCTCCAAAGGGTTCTTTTCATCTAGTAGAGGATTGAGATAAGGGGATCCTCTTTCCCCTTATCTTTTCATCTTATTAGCATAAAATATTAGAATAAGCCTTTAGGCTACCAGAGTGAAAAGAATCATCAATGGTATCAAATTATTATAAAACACTATCCAAGTTACCCATGAATAGTTTTAGGATGACACATTCCACTTGGGAAAATATACCATTTCAGAAGCCAAGAATCACAAGAAAAACCTTTTAGACTATGAACTTTCAAACCAATACATAAACCTCATCAAAAATTCTATTTTCTTCTTGAATACCCTTATCAGCCTCCAAAATAAATTTTCAACAATATTGGGCTACCAAATCAACAATATTCCATCCACCTACCTTGGATTAACACTTTTCAATGGAAGAATGAAATCTAATATCTAAAACTTGCTAGTGGAAATAATTCAAAATAAACTTTCAGGATGGAAGGGTCACTTATCAACATAGGCAGGGAAACTCCAACTACTAAAAAGCTCTATCAAAATCATCCCAATGTTTTTCATGTCCCTCTTTTGAATTCATAATAGAGTAGTGGATAAATTATAACAAATCTAGTGTAATTTCCTTTGGAGAGGATAAAAATACATTCAAATTTCCTCTTTTTTTTGGGATAAATTCTACCTTCCTAAGGGTAATGGGGAGATCAAGATTCAGTGGGATAAAAGTATGAATTGAACCCTCATTTCCAAATTGGGTTAAAAATTCATGGAGGACAACCAATGGACCTAAATCATTAAGGCTAAGTATTTATAAGGTAGAAATTAGGATAGTTTCATATGATAAGGACCTTGTGATTGTTCTACTTTCTATAAATTCATCTCTAGTTATAAGAGTCTTTTATGGAAAGGCATTAGGTGTTAAGTTGGGAACGTTAATAAGGTTGAGTTATGGGATGACCCCTAACTCTTGAAATACCCTCTAGTTGTAAATTACCCTATAACAACCTCAGCTTACCTTTAAAATCCTCTTGGGTAACTAATGTCAAAGACTACTGGTCATGTGTGGATGGCACCAAAAATTAGAAAATTCTACACCTAGAGTTAGTTAATGCATAAGTCCTTCAGGATATCCTAGTCCTTAATGCTAAGATTCATCATTTTCACATTCCCATCTTCCCAAAATAACACCTCCTTCTTCTATGTGTTGATGATAGTGGGATTTTTGGTGAAATCAAGATACCTTATAGATCTAAATTTGGATGATGATCGGGCCAATTGGAGAACTCTCTGGATTAAACACCTCACTCCTAAATTCAAAATATTTTTATAGTTAGATACTCAATATAAAGTTTTAACTATTGATAACCTAGTTAAGTGTGGAATTATAATCCCAAATAAGTGTTCCCTTTGTAAATAATTTGAATAATTAGTTTAGTACCTTTTTATGGCTTATCCTTTTGGTTAAAAGATTTTGGAACTTCTCTTTAATAAGTTTAATGTGACATGGGTCAAACCCAAATCCATTATGGATCTTATCACCTAATGGAAACCACCTTTAAATTTTCCTTCCCTTTCCTTCTTGTGGTACCTTACTCTCCCACATTGGTGGTGGGAAGTATGGAAAGCCAGGCATGATTGTATCTTGAATAACACAAGGCAAAATTCTAAGTGTTCATTCCTTATATTATGTTTAGTAATCACAAAGATTAAGAAGGCCTTCACTCTAAAATATAAGTATACTCATTTTAAAGAAGACCTCTCAATATTTTTTAGTTATAACATTAACCAAGAGGTTATTAATATTGGGTTGAAAGATTATAGGAGCTAGACAAAATGGTCTAAACCACCAAGGGGATGGATGAAGTTGAATTTTGATGAAGCCTCTATGGGTAACCAGGAAATGCAATCGGTGTAAGGGCGAATAGGGACTTTTGAGGGGATGTTTTGACTACTTATGTGGGACCTATAGGGATCCAAACCAACCATGTGATAGAGGTAAAAGTAGTACTCTAAATAATTCATTTTGTTACTCAGTCAAAGATAGATAAGTTCATCATTGAAAGGGACTCCATTAATATCCTAAACACTCTCTCAATAAAAGTGACTACTTCTCATACCATCAAACATGTGATTGATGATTCCAAATGTCTCCTCAACCTCTTAAATGAGGTCTCCATTTATCATATCTTTAGGGAAGGAAACATTGTCATAGATGGGTTCACTAACCTAAGAGTTAAGAACACCTCACTATTAATTTGAATTGATTCCATCAACTTCCCCCCTAACTTAGCTGACTTAATTTACAATGATTCAAATATCATAATTTAATCTACGTATAACTATGCCACATGTGGGAGGTTTCATTTTAAATAAGTAGGATTTATATCCCACTTTTCATAATGATTACACAATTTAATGGAAGGACTTGGTATTTTGTGCTAATGAAATAAAGTGTGCCATAAACTATTTTATTCATAACCTCAAAGCCTAAACATTTTCTATGAGAAATATAAAACTCTAAAATCTGCTCTAAAACCTTCTGGGGGAAAAAATCAACCATGGGCTAGGATAGAGATAGGTTTGATCCCATTTCATGAGTAAAATCTCAAGGTAACATATGAGTTTGTAAAATATTATTGAAAGGAGGGCTCTCTAAATTCATGTATTGGTTTTTTTTGTGTGATGCTAAGGTACCCAAGGGCTTCACCCTTGGTTGGAAACGATGTGTATTTCATATGCAAGGGTTGAATATTGATATCATAGAATAATTGATTAGAGAAGTAACAAGCATGAGTTGTGAAGTCATAAAAGCCTTCAAGGATAAAATTAGGAAACAAGAGATATTGTATACTTTAACCAAAATTAATTTTGTTATAAAAATTTAAAAAAAGGATATCCAAGGCTAAACCTAATATGACAATAGCCTGACATGTGTCTCTAAATAATGAAGTATGTTACCTTATAAAGTAAGTTCACCCTTATCTTTTCTCATCACTTCCTGCTATTAAATTACTTCAAGGGACATAAAATTAGCCTCATTTTATTTTTAAATATCTTGAAAGAATAATTTTGGTCTTCCTATCAAACCAACAAAATGACCTTATCCACTTGAGCAAGATGTTTTTCCTTTTCAAAAAGGGGGAATTTCTATGGTGGAATGAGGTGTAGTTGATTTAGAGTGATAGGGATGGAAACATAGAGGTGGAATATAAAAACCCAAAGGAGGATAGGATGAGTATCCCCAAAACGTATAACAATCCTAGGATGGAATACCCTTTAGCTAATATCTAGATTGTACAAACCTAAATGGGGACCAAGAAAGAAAAATGTAAGTAAAAAATCCCACCTAACATTATGGGGAAGAAATCCAAATTTTTCATTATAACCTAGCCTGAGAAGATGGTTGAGGGAAAGAGGAAGAAGGAAATTTGTGACTTAAGGGACCCCTCCATGGACCTTACGAAAAAATTGAAAGAATTTAATGTTAAATTACAAGACCTAGGTCATTTTATAGCCATGTTGACCGAGGAATGGAACACAATGAAGCCCGAGAGTGATAAGTTCATAATGGACTTTAAAAACTTTGGAACTGGGAAAAAGGGAAAACTATTTAAAGGAGAAGAAGCCATAACCCCCATGAAGGAAAAGGAAATGGGGGATAAGAATTCTAGTTTTTCTAAATCCCCACCTAAGAACAACATTAATACTAAAAGGACTAAATTCATAGATAAGGCTAATAAATACAATATGGATGCCATAACCTCAAAGATGAAAGGTCTGAAGGATTAAACTGAAGGTTAGAGCAAGCATACTAGGGGAAGAATCATGAAGGATAAGCTGAAGGACAACACAGGCAAGGTGGAATGAGTTACACCCATGGAACATGTCAACTCATAAGAGTCTTTTGGTTAATATTTTGCTATATTTCATGGTTTTATATTTTATTTTTGTCTTATATCTTATACTCTATTTGTAAGATAATAGTGGACAATTGGTTGTTATCTTTCCTTGTTGGTTAGCTTGGGGGTCTCTTTTGTTTTAACTATTTGGTTACCATTGTTTTTCTATTATCCTTGGTCATTACAAGAGCCTTGTAAAACTTGATTATTTACCATATCAAATAAAAAATTGTATCTATGATAATACAAACACCCAAAATATTTACAATATATAAATCTAATTCAATATTAAAGAAAGACAATACATAAATCTATCCCAAGTAGCATGACTACCTTTTTTATTAAATATATGGTCTAAATTTTACATTATTACAAATAATAACTATCATTCACAATGTGACTCACCCATTAGACCTTATACTCTTATATATATATATATATATATATATATATATATATATATATATAATAAATGAGGTTAGGGTTAGGGTTAGTAATTTGGAGAGTAGTTAGTTATATAATAATTATTTTAGATTACCTATTATTAACATAAGTCAATTAAATAATTACTTAATTGATAATATTCTCTCATAATGAGTTATGGATAAGTGTGTACCAATCAGTACTTCTCCATGAAATATATTATATGTGCATCTTAAACCAAACAAAATTATATGAATTATTAAATACACTAAAATCTGCATTTAATATATGATTTTATAAATAGAAAGAAGGAGCAATCATTGACCTATCCCCCTTGATGACACCTTCCTTAAATCTAAAATGTTGTTTGAGCTTAAATTGGATCACAAGTAGGGGTTTTTTTAAAATATTTGTACCCTGATCATATGTTTAGAAATACAAAAATAAAAGACCTTATCCTATATCATTGTTGAATATAATACATCTACATATCAATGTGATTTTTATGTTGGTGTCCATAGGTTACTATAAATATGCATGACACTCTTATTATGGAAGTAAGTATTATGGGTTGGTCCTATGAAAATCCAAACTCAAAAATAAAGTGTCAAATCCAAAATAACTTGTATCCAATAGTGACAACTCCATTATACTCAACTTCTATAGTATAAAAATAAATAGTAGCTTATTTGTTTTAATACCAATTCATAAATATTTACCTAAGATGATATATATATATATATATATATATATATATATATATATATATATATATATATATATATATCTTGCAGTTGTATGCAATTAGAAATGCATCATGTCTATAAATCAATCATAACTTAGAGAAGATAGAGCATACCTACACTTATCATTTGGAACACATTTGTTAATTGGGAGCATAACCAATATGGGGATCCACTAGACCTGATTAGGGGATCATTTATCAATATACACCATGCCAAAGAGGGTTCCATAGCCTTTATTGTAACACAATCACACAATAACCATAAGGGGCCCCTAGGTTTTGATATTTCACCTAAACTAATAACAAGTAAAGTAAATCTAATATAATTCTCATGAAAGCTTGTGGCACAAAATAGGGGTTAGAAATAATAAAACTAAACATGCATAGAAGACATATACTCATGTCAACGTAAACAAAATTCTAATACATGTAAGATAAGAACAAATACATATCTATCTACTCTTACAAAAGGAGAAATAAAGTTATAAATACTTACCTTTGAAGATAAACCCATCAAGCCTCAATCTCTCCCTTGGCCAAGGTGCTTTGCAAGAGCTTGTTATGGTATGTAAGGATAATAAAGGCAAATCAGCTCTAGGATACACAACCTATCAATGCATCCAAAAGACTTATCCACAATATAAGATCGATATCTCTAAAAAAAATATGGAACCCTAAGATTTATTATTCAAGTAGAATGGTCAATAAGCAAATTTTTTTTCACTCTTACTTCTTATTTTGCTTCTTTTTATCAAATGATGGAAATGAACTTATATTTATAGGTAGAGTTGACCCTAAACCCTTCCAAAAATCTTGGCCGATAGGGTCGACCTAGTCAACCTAGCACATTTTTAGACAATAATTCACTAGGTCATGAGTTAGGTTGGCTAAAGGTCAACTAGCTCCTGAGTGAAAAATACCCCAAAATTATACAGGGTTAACCTAGTCAACGTAGTACATTTGATTGATAAAATGGAATTTAGGTGAGGAAAAAGAGTATAAATGTATAAAATTCCTATAATGGATATAATAGATAATAACAAGCTTAATATTAATGTTTTTAGGATACAAGTGTGTAGATAACAAGTCGTAAAATGGACAATAATCATACAAAGCACCAATAGTCTACCCACCCCTTTTTTGGTGCACCCCTTAAGGCATACACTTAGAGAGATTGAAACTTGATGGTTTCATTCAATATATAAATTATTAGTAATTGATAAAAGTTTGAAAATATTATGTGTGTACATATGCCCCACTCAAATTTCATCATGTGTCACATGAGTGTAACACGGGATGGTGCTTTGGGAAATAGAACATGAAAACACATAATGTTGATGCTAAGTAAAGTGAAGTAAGTATTAAATAAGATAAATGAAAGGACAAAATTGAAAAACACATAATTTTTATTACCTTAATATTGTAGATAAATAAATAGACTACAAGAGAGGTGAAGGCATCCAATGTTAATAACACTAAGTGAACCTGTAGAAGTTAGTGCAAAAATAGCCAAAAATCTAAATTTTTGGAATATAGGCATATGATAGTGGAAAATATTCTCTACGTCATCATGATTCTAGAAAATTTTATAGTTCAAAAAATAGATGAATAAAAACAAAGATAGGTAAAACAAGGAATCTGTTGAAAAATAATTGAATAATTTGAATTTGTGAAAAGTAGTTTTAAATAGGGTGAAATGAAAGTCATTTGTTATCTTTGACTTGTGACTAAAAGAGATATGAGAGACCAAGCAAGCTAATATGGTGAGGAGATGATAGGCTAGGTGAGAAGGACCCCTCGAGGTGGTAATAGGTGCAGGAGAGGTAGGCAACTAAGAATCTTAAGCTAGTTTTTTAATATTTTAGTGATTTAAGTGTATTTTTAGAAATTTGTGTTTTTAAGCATTTCTAGAGATCAAAATGAAACCAAATAAAATTATATGGGTAGGAAAAACCAATTAGGAAAATGGTTTTGAATGGTTTGGGGAAATAATTTTTAGAAGGCACTTATTTCATAAAATGTAAGGTGTTGATAGGGAAAAATAACTAGGTCAACCCAATTGACCTATTAGGCTAAAAATTACAAAATCCACACTATCGACCCAATAAGTATGTGTTGACCCTGTACATTTTGTAGACTAATGATCTAGTAGAGTTTGTCAACTAAGTAGAAAAGTCCAATATGACAATGTAGTACTAGGGAGAGGAAAATAAGAGGGTTGACTTAGATTTTACTGTCAACCAAGCCAAAATAGGGAAATTTTAGTCAAACTAGTGTTTGACCAAAGGACCAGAATAGTACAAAATGTATGCAAGTGGTTGAAAGAGTGTTAGAAGGGGCCAGAATGACCAACTGGGAACTAAAAGGGGTGAGTAGTCTAAAAATAGGTTTAGCCTTATTTTTTATTTAAATTTTAAAAAGAATGTATTTTGACTATACATGACATAAAGGATCTAATACATCTTTTATTATTTCATGATTGTATGGGTGATTGATATTATGGAATTTGGTAGATGCATAATGGATACTAGATCTATTAGAGTTCATGATGATATAGGATAGGTCAAGAGTGATCTTTGTAGGCCTAGGAAGCATAGCAAAGATGTATAGGATACCCCTAAGCTTAGATCTATTAGTCATGTTCTTGGGATGTTGGGAATAAGTGATTAACACCTTTAAGTGGGAGGTGGAGGGGGATACTATAGAGGTGGGCATCACCCTAGAGGATTTACATGCCATCCTAGGATTTCCAATAATAGAGACACATGTGACTACTAGTTACCTGATAGCGAGGATGAGAGGAGAGCCTTAGTTATATGGGTTGTAGGCTCTTAGAGGATATATTCATGCTAGAGGGTGAGCTATTTTATGTGTATACTTAATAATTTTTGGATATTTAGAAGGTTATGATTTGTCTTGTGATAGCATGAGTGTTGTGCCATAAGTTAGATGACAAGGTACCATTCTTCATGATAACCTTGAGTCAGATGATACTAGAGGAGAGGGTGTTATATGACCTAGGGTCTATCATTTGAGTATAGATCATACATGATATGTATGGAGTGATATCTAAAGGGCAAACTTCTATTAGATTAATCATATTTTTTATGGCATGGATATACAAGAGGTTATCCATGTATCGACTAGTCGGGTTACCCCATGCAGTCAATGATAGGTTGCCTTGGGTATAGATATGGAGACAAGACCAAGTAGCATGAGTAATACCCCACATTCCATTAATATGGATAGTAATATGGGAAAAAATAGTATGGCATCCATATGGGCACATTACTACTATATGGCCCATCTAAGACATAGTTATACTAGCTTTAGTGTAGATAGAGGTGATAGGGATTTATACATAGTGAATAGAGATAAATCTAGTGGCATGAGTGCCAAGATAGATGGGATTACCTCACCTAATGGAATAGATAGTCATTCTCACATTTTGGGCTCAAGATGTTAGAGAGTCATGGGGGATAGGAGGACTAGGGCCACCAATGGTAAGGTCGATGCTCAGGCCACATTGTGAGAGACCATGGATTAGTTAGACATGAAAGGCAATGGAGTAAGAGGATATGGGTGTGGAGGCAAGAGCACTAGAGGTATCACCACTAAGTTCATAATGGGAGGATCAGTGACCACTAAAGACATGGTATTGATGGAGGTATTATAATTAGGAGATAGCAAAGATAGTAGATGTCTCAAATGACCCAATAGATGGGTTGGGGTAGAGTTGGACTACAGAGAGACCACTTGGGCATAGCCTGAGATGGGTACAAGTGGTATGTCCAAGATTTGTTTTTAAGAGGTGACCATTAAAGGAGGTTCTTAAGGGCCACATGGATGGGGAGATTGTGCTTGGTAATCATGCATATGGTGAGACAATATTGGTTGACACACATACAAGTAATAAAAGATGGTTAAATTATTTATTTAAATTTTATTTTGAGATATACTAGAGAAGGATAAATTTTGAGATATATTAGTGATATAATATCTATCTGGTTTTCTTTCTTCAAGTATGGTAGAGGACGAGTAGATCATATAGGAGTCCCTAGTGAGGGAATCACTCCATGATTTCCTAGATGAGGTATTGATGTTGTATGACCCTATTGTATTAGAGGATCCTAAGGTACCATACGCCCCTAATTAGGTAAGCTAGTTTAAACTAAATAGAGAGATAATGAGGTAGATATGAGCATATAAATAGTGTATTCATCCACCAAAAACTATGGGTGTAGGAGAGACATGGGCATGGCAAGCCTTGGCTAAAGATAGGGTTGCACATCTAGCTATAGTGATATAAATAACATAGACACATGTCTAGGATAGAGAGATACATGTAGTGGCCCTGACCCATATGACATAGGTACAATAGTCAGAGAGAATGACACATGTAGTGACCTTGACCCATATGACATAGGTACAAGAGCAAGAAATACTGACACATCTAGTGATCTTTGTCTAGTTAGCACAGGTGCAGGCTTAGTTAGCTCATCTATAAGGGTAGGTTTTGAGATTAAGATCTTAGATAGCCTCATTATAGCATTCTATTCAAAGGAGTTAGACTAAGCCATCTATAAGTAGTGTGGCTAGGCCATGAGATAGGAAGTATGGGACCTAGCCATAAAGCTAGAACATTGTATATGGTTGTATTATTGTATAAAAACTCATGATATATATATATATATATATATATATATATATATATATATTAATCATTTTGGATATTGATTATATGTGTTATCATTATGGTTGTCATTGTTGATGTTTGGATATATTTCTTTCTAACACATGTATTTAGTTATTTGTTAAATATGCTATCGGAAATATATGAGTTATGGTTTCTTTTCTAGTATTATGTAGGACACATGCATGGTTAAAAAATAGGCAAAAAGGGATTGGTAAAATATAATCAATTAAAAATCTACTACACACTATTTTAATTTGGGAAATGTGTAATAACAAGAAAATGAGTAATTATAAATAACTAAATGGTGGTAAACAAGATGGTAAAATTAAATTTGTTTTTAAACCAAATGAAAGATTGACACCGAATTAAAACAAGTAAAATTACACTAAATCACATTGCAAAGTATGAAAATAATGTAATAAAATGGAAGGAATGTAAAAGGAACAAGTGGTATAAAAATAAATCAATTAATTCAATCAACCATACTAAATCATGTTGGTAAGTATAATAGAAAAACAAAATTAGAGAAAAAATGGGTCTTAAATTTAACACACTAGTTCAAGATAGGAAGTATGAAAAATTCAAGAAATGGTTGGATTATTACATGAAATTGGAAAATAAGAAGATAAAATCAAAATAAAAATTAATTAATCATAAAACATACTAAATCAAGTTGGTAATCATTTCAATGATGTGTAACTTCATAAACAATCACATCTTATCTCATATTTGACGCATGTAATTTTGATTGTGACTTGGATTATTGGAAAATTTTATATGGAAGTCCAAGTATTATCCATGGTCTTACATAAAAAATCATAAAGGGAACACTAATGAGGTGGAATAAATATGAAAATCTGATAACAAATCATGTTGGTAATAAGAATGTGAAATTATGGTAATCTATGAGGAAGGCCAAGTCCTATCCATGGTCTTATAATGTAACTCATAAATGGAATCCCAAGAAGAGTGATCAGTGAACTAAATAATATTTCTCAAGAGTAAATATGAGGAATGTAGGGAGTGAAAAAAGGAATGTAAAAATATAACTTAGGCATCTTATGAGAAGACCTTAGGAGATAGGAGGCATACTAAGGACATGAGAAGACACTAAGTGACTAGTGACCATCAATGTAGAAAGGAAACTTGTTCGCTATAGACACAAAGCTTTGTAGGAAAATAAGCATGCTACTAAGATCAACTCATGAAGGTAGATTGGTAAAATAAAATAAAATGGACCTACCTTCCCATGATGTGTTCTCCATTACTCAAGACCCCTTATAGATCCGTTGATCTACTATGAAGATTGGATACTTGCATGAGAAAGTAGGTAGCACTAAAAGATTTTTTTTATTCTCCTTTTATAATATGCTAGCCTACCACACCCCAATAGACCTTGACTCTATCATGAAGACAACTATGGAGTTTTATCTTTGATTATAAGAAGGAGATGTTCTTTGAATCATGTCTTTTAGTGTGATTTGACTTTTAAGAATTTTGAATGTTATTTCTTTTTGTATCATTGCTTTTTGTTAAACGATTTGGTTTTTAATTATTTTTCTTTTTAAGATTCTTCCTCTATACAGACTTGGAATAACCAATCATGATAGATATACTACTACACACAAATGAGCTATATTATTTAGGCTAAAGGAAGCTAAGTAACTAAAGACAAGACTAACTAGGACACTTAGGCTTAACAATAAACCAACATGTTATCTCAAGTCTCAACCATGTATATACTTAGTTTTCAAAAAGGGGAATAAAGGGGAAAAGGAGATCCAAAGTGAAATTATATAAGGAGTGACTATCATGAGATGAATTTATTTTCTAACTAATCACATGATAATAGGAAAAATGACTAAAGGGAATTAGGTTTATATAACCAAGTCACAATGATAATTAGTTGTGAAAAATAGAGATAAGAAAACAAATAATCATAAAGACACAAGAAGGGAATTTAAAAGAAAGAAAATGTAAGAATAAAAAAGAAATAAATGATAAAACAAGACATCCATAAAAAAAAAATTTAAAATATAACCAATATAGGATGCAAAAGTAAAGTCACCATGTAATATAAATAAGAATTTGACACAGTGTGAAATGATATAATAGATAGATAAAAGATAAGATTGGAGCACATGTCCAATCCAAATATAAATGTAAAATCACCATGTATGTGCACATAAATATTGATAAATATTGCCACACACATTATCCAAAACATCATATAGATCTCTATGAAGCTAAATATGAATTGTTGCTAATGTCTTGTTTATCTTCAATGAAAATTGGGAAAATAATTATCATCTAATATCATCCATTAAAAAGTCAGAATGTTTTATGGATCATGATGAGGACATAAATTAAGAAAGGGATAATTAGTATAATTCATGGTGTCAAGCTCTATGAGAGATTTAGGAATCATCGATGGAGAAGGATCCACATGTGAAGGAAGATCCATAGGTGAAGGAATCATGGGTGGAGGCACAGAAGGTGATGAAGGGACCACAAGAGGAGATGTATCCATAGGAGGTATAACCATGGGAGAAGAAGGAGGAGCCTTTTTTATGAATGACTTGTGGGAGGAACGGTATAAGGTCTAGGAATAACTATAAGGTGATCCTTAAGGTGTTTCTAAAAGATGCAGTAATGATTGATGTGATGGGTATCACATTGATGCCATAGACAATATACCTTGCCATACTTAGGCATATATTTAGGAATAACATTTGAGGGAGGCATGGATTTGTCTAAGTATTAAGGGGAAGAAGTATTCAAAGTATCAATATATTATCGTATCTTGTGACAATGGGTGGATGAATGATTATCTATGTCATGAAAGTAACAGATATACTTCTAAGTGGTCTTAATAGAAGCACTCACATGAGGAGCTATAACAAGAGTGGAAGAAGCTGGGGAAGGGTTTTCAACCCATTTGATGGGTAATGGATCCATCTAAGGTAAAAAAATCTAATCATCATCAAGGGAAGGTGGTGGTGGGGAAAGAAAAAACCTAAGCTCAATAGAAGGAGTAATGGGATCAAAAGTAGGTATAGAAACAAATAACAACAAAAGCAAGAATAGGCTCAACTATAGTATAAGAAAGAATGGGATTTGATGTAAGTTCCACTAAGGGAAGGGTGGGATCTATAGAAGGATAAATAAGGATCACACACATCTTATGGATAATCAAGTTATAGGGGTCAGGGTACCTATCAAAATGATAAGGCCCAATCATAGCATGATCCATGAGCATACTTATACAAAGCTCCTCAAAAAATGGAGGTATTGGCACCATCTCTACCCTAAAATAAAGAGGTAAAATACTATAATTATTAATTATAAATGAGGTAATATGGGAAGATATATGAAAATACTAAAGAAAATAAGAACGATAACAAACAATCTTGGCATTACAAGCCTAAACAAGACTACCTAAGAATAGATCATCTAAGGAATAGACATAATCATAGTCAGGGGTGTAAAGGTCAATGGTACAAATAGAGATTACCTTTTCATCTAATGATGTGTGGTGAATAGAATTCTAAGTATTATTCAAGATAATGGGAATGTCATCACAAGGAGGTTTGCAAGAATGAGGTTGTAAAGAAGCTAGAAGCTGAGAGATGAGATGAAGTGAGAGATGAAAGTTTTATTCTTTAAGTTAATCTCATTAGGCTCATCATCATCAAAGTCTAAGAGGTTATGGGGAATGTTCCAAATTATTTTGGGATGCCCATTATAACCTCAAGTCAAATTAATAGGAAAATTGAAATGTTAAGACTCATGAAATGGAACAATGGGTAAAGATTCAAGAGTAAGAATCTTGAAGACACCATGGTCTTGGAATTGTTTGAAATTAAAAGGGTTAGTATCACCCTAAATCCTATAAATGGATCTATTATGAGGTGATTGAATTCATTGGTAGGTGGAAGAAGCAACTTCTCGCATATGGTCAGTCCATAGCCTACCAAGCAAGACATTATAGGAGAGAGGATAGTTAAAGATCATCACCTTCACATGAATAGTAATCATTGGGATAGTAATGAGAATCCACACATAACCTAATGGAGGCATTTGACTTTTATCATATCTTTTTCATTTGTTTCATGTGGACTTGAGATTGCATTTAAAATATCTAAGGGTTTTTATAAATTCAAAGAGATAACATAGGCATCGAAACCCTCATCAATAAATACATGCTTGACTTGGATATAGCCTATTTAGACACTAATGAATAAAGGAGGATCATTAGCATGAAGTATAATTTCTTCAAGAATTATAGAAGTGATATGAAATTTTAGGGAAAAAGAAGTGTTCATTGTTTCATCAACATGGATGGACATCTCTTTAGATTGTTATAATATGCTATCCTCGAATCTACATAAGGTTGTTTCACATCCTTATATGGGAGGACAAGGGACATTCATTTTGAACAATAGTTGCATAAGATGGTTTATATGACTCAAAGAGGTCCTCAAAATCTCAAGGAATAGAATTTGTGATGGGAGATTAATAAGCTCCATAATGGGATCCCACTCATCATAACCCATAAGATGGTTATTAGAAATAGGTGCATAGTGATTAATAAGGTCCTTAGGAGGAGATAAAGTGCATTGGAATTTATATTGATAAGAAGGACAATTTTTATAACAATGTTATAAATTATGTTGAGAGGAATTGGTTGGTTTTGAGAATTGGTAAAAGTGTTGGTAGAATATTGATTGTCATTTTTGTTAGAATATGGAAGGATGGTAGAAATATAATGAGAAGTGTTATCCAAGGGAGAATTGGGAATTAGATCATCAAAATTTATAAGGTCATATTTTCCCAACTCATTTAAATGAGTTTGAGAAGAATCCTAGATAACATAGAATGTTTGAGATAATGGAGGAGTATTGATAGGTTTAAAATCAATACAATCAATAACCCTTCACATATTAGTCATGTTAACCACATTCTCTTCATAAGTGGGTTAAACAAGACTTTATACATTGTTGGTGGAAGGAGTGGGCTTATTTTGGTTGTCTTGATTAGTTTGGTGATTAGGAAGAGGGTCTTTGTATATAGCCAAATGAACATTAACTTGATTTAAGGCTTGAGATATAGTATGTGATTCATGAGCCTTAAAAGTAATGTCATAGGATTTTTGATTCTTTTGAATCATAGAATCATGATCAAAATTAAGACCAAGAAGAAAATGCATAGATAAATTATGGATATGCCTACATGTCTCATGAGAATGACCCCAGCTAGCATGAAACCAAGAAAACTTGTTAGGATCATACCAGGGTTTCATAGGATGAGTAGGGCCAAGTTCTTGTGGAAGAGGCCTAGGTAAACACCTAATTAATTCAATTGAGGATAACAGTTTGTCAATTTTGATAGTAGTTGGTGAAGATAAATGAGGATTGGTATATTATTTAGAAGGGGGAGTTGCTTTTGAAGATTAGTTAATAGTGAAAACTTGGATAGTGTGAATAGTGTCATAAGAGTCTATGACACCATCATCAGTATCATTATGATTTTTATTCTTAAGTAATATTTGAGGACCCACAGAAGGTTAGGGTGGATTGAATTGATGCATAAGGAAATATTGACATTTATCTTGGTCAATAGCCTCTTCCAAAGTATGTGGAGAGAAAGTGTGGACCCAATATTATAACTTGGAAAAAATAACATTAGTGAAGAGATGGAAAATTTTATCATCAGCCATGTTATGTTCACACTTGTTTGACAAAAATTTCCACCTTTTAACAAAAGCCTAGGTAGTTTCATTTTCAAGTTGTTTACAATTTATGAAATGGGCCAAAATGCTTTTGGGAAGATCACTAGTTTGGAAACTAAAACATTCACTAAATATTCCAAACTAGTAATAAAATGAGTTCTAAGTTGATTTTACCAATCTAAACCAACACCCTTGAGGTTTTTGGCTAAGAGATTGGTAGCAACAAAGGTGTTCAATTTGACCCAATCCTTATAAATATTTCCAAATTTTTTAAGATGAAGGGTAGGATCAGTTGATCCATTATAATAAATGGTAGGGGTGATATCTCATATATCAATATTATCAATTTGAGTGGTAAGAGGTTCATTTTGAATATATTTAATGGTTTTGTTGACCAAAGGAGGTTGAGGGATGAGATTGCCTTGGGAATATTAAAGAGGAGGAGGGGGAACTTTTTGATATGCATGCCCCAAGTCATTGTTTGAGGATGAGTTTAAAGATGGAGAAGGTTATTTTTCATTCTCATCATTTGATTTGTATTATGAACTTGAAAGGTATTCATTTTATTGAGTGTTTATAACAAGATTTCATGGGTTTGATCGGCATTATTAGCATCATTTTTGATATTATAATTAATATGAGTGGCTTGGGTACCACTATTGGTATTGATATGAGTTTGAGAGGAACTATAAGAATGAGAGGCACTAGTGGAAAAATTTCCTTGTGAAGTAAAAGATGGACTAGTGAATGGATGAGAAGAGGAAGCACTAGAAGCATGGTTACCTTGGGTAGTAAATGATGCACTAGTAGAAATATTAAGGATAGTGGATATAATAAGATGCCCATTATATGTAGAACCTACCATGTTAGTCAATATACTAGGCATGGAGGTAGAATAATTTAAAGAAGAAGATGTCATGGTATAAGAAGGGGTCATAATCAATGAAAGAGGTTGAGAATCAAAAAATGTGGTACCTCTAAATCCATTTAAGAATGTGGGAGTAGGTGAATGAGACTCTTTATATTTACCACTAATCATAATATGGTAAATTATATAGGGATATTTTCCTCGATTTTGAGGAAATTTAAAGATAAACAACAACATTTTAGGGGTATATTATAATTTGGGTTGGTCTTCTAGGGAGAAGAAAGGATTATGCTGTAAAGAGGTATTAGGAGGGGTCCCATAGTTTATTGTGTGAGTGTCTATATGATCATTAATCTCATCCAAGAGAGGATCCCTAATTTGAATATGGGATACCCTATGATGGTTGTTAAAACTCATCATGTTTGTTAAACTTAACTTAGTGTTGTTTTCAAATTAAAAATTCATGATAAAGGAGAAAGACTAAAATAGGCAAGAGAAATGCAAAATCAAGGAAACAAGAAGTAAAATAAATAGTACAAGGCCAATTGAGTCAACATATCACAATAAATAGAGGTTAAAAAAGTGTACAAAGTCAATTAGATTGACCTAACATAGCAGATAGGGAAAATCAGATAGCCTATAATAGACTATGTCGATTGAAATGACTGTGCAATGAGACAAGAATAATTTTTGTAAGTATTTAGAAAAGAAAGAATTGAAGGGAAAAAACAATCAATTAGATCAATGGGATTGATCTGATTGAGGTACACATCACAAATCCTTATACCAACATTGGTTAATGCCACTTTTTTTTAACATAACACACAATTGAGCAAAGAGTAAGTGATTAACTTGAAAAGTAAAAGATAACTAAGTGGTCAACCTAAATGGTGTTATATTATTAGAATATGATTTTAAATGTGATAGGAAGTTGGTTGTAATTAAGGAACAAGAAAGTAATCTAAGGATGGTTTCAGGACATTTGGGCTAAAAGGGATCTATATTGACAATGGTACAGGCTTGGTATTGGGGCATAACCCCTAACTTCACACACTGTAGTGATAAGAGTGTTAGGTGCTTATCCAAAATATACCATTATCCATATGATTATACTTGGATATAAAAATAAGTTGGTTTCCCCCTTCATGATGAAATCCAAGTATATAGGCCTTGGGTAGATAATTGTTAGTGTTTATTTAAGATTTTATGATTTGGTCATGTTTACATAAAATATAAATTAGTGAAACTAAATGGTAAATTGAAAACCACCTAATTATCCTATGTGATCTATTCTAACCATGTAAGCAACAAGAAATGAAAGTGTGAGCTAATTACTAGCATATAAATGTTAATTCCAACTTTAAAACCTAATACATTGATGCAATCAATAGTATATGCATAAAATATAGAACAAGGTCAATAGTGTCACCTCTTTACTATGCAAACAAAGGTCTAAAAATGAACAGGGTTGATAGAGTTGACCTAGTTATCCAGATAACACATAGAATATAAAACTGGGTCGATAGGGTTGATCTAGTTGACTGTATAGGGGCAATTTTAAAGACTACAAACTGTGAAAAGATAGACTATAAGAAAAGAGATAAAGGATAAAAAGGAACCTTAGTGAGTCTAAAGATGAATATAAATGAGATTATTATCAAATAACCTTGATAAATACCTACAAATTCTGCTAATAGGGTTGACTCGATCAATCTAGCTTTCTAAAAGCCTATTGTTGAGTTCCTCAAATATATAGGGTCAACTAGGTCGACCTACTAGTATAGACTAGATTTTTGACAGTCCAAAAAAATTTACTAGGTCAACTAGTTGATCCAATAGCCTATACCTAAAAAAGAACTTGCATAGAAAGAACATAGTCATATGGATGTGATTCTGTGTTAAACCTATGCACATAAGTTAGAACTGTGTCGATACAGTTGACCTAGTATGGAAAATATATGATAAAAATAATGATAAAATAAAAAAATAGGTGAATAAATACTGTAAGGGTTAGTTCACATTAGGTTCACCAAAATGTATGCAATCATAAATGCATCATATCTATAAATTAATCCTAACTCATAGAGATAAAGAATACCTACATTTTCGATTGGGAACACATTTGTTATGCTAGAGCATGACTAATATGAGGATCCATTAGACCTGATTAGGGGATTATTTATCATAATACACCATGATAAGGAGGGTTTTAAATCCTCTAGTCTATCATAATCATGTAATAACCTTAAGGGGGTCCTACATTTTGATATTTCACCTAAACTAATAACAAGTAAATCTAATATAGTGCTCACCAAAGCTTTTGACACAAAGTGGGTGTTATAAACAATAAAACTAAACATGCATAAAAGACATATACTCATGTCAATGTATACATAATCCTAATACATGGAAGAGAAGCACAAATTCGTATCTATCTAAAGTTAGGAATACTTACCTTTGAAGACTAACCTGTCGATCTTCAATCTCTCCTTTGGACAAGGTGTTTTACAAGAGGTTATTATGGTATGTAAGGATGACAAATAAAAACCAGCTCTAGGCTTCACAACTTATCAATGCATCCAAAAGACTTCTCTGCAATACAATATTCATATCTCCATAGAAAGTGTGGAACCCTAAGCTTTATTCCTCAAATAAAATGATCAATAAGTAGATGTTCATTTTCTCTTACTTCTTCTTTCACTTCTTATTATCAAAGCATGGAAATGAAATTGTATTTATAGGTAGAGTTGACCCTAAACCCTTTCAAAAATCTTGGCCGATAGGGTCAACCTAGTTGACCTAGCACAGTTTTAGATAATAATTTACTAGGTCATGAGCTAGGTCAACCAAAGTTCAACTAACTCCAAAGTGAAAAATACCTTGAAACTATATATTGTTAACCCAATCAACCTAGTACAACTGACTGATAAAATGGAATTTAGGTGAGGAAAAGGATAATAAAATGTATAAAACCCCTATAATGGGTACAACAAAGAAGCTAAAGCTTAGGGTTAATGGTTTTAGGAGACAAGTGTGTAGATAACAAGTGGCAAAAGGGACAATAATCTTGAGAAGCACCAATGGTCTATCCACCACTTTCTTAGTACACTTCTTAAGGCATGCACTTAGAGAGATTGAGACTCAATAGGTTCCTACAATATGAAAAGTCTTAGTAATTGATAAAAGTTTGAAAATATTATGTGTATATAGTCATCATATTTAAATTATTTGGATCTCCTATCCAATCACTATTTTTTATAACTTACAACTATTATTTTGCCAATAAAAGTGTAACCTTAAGTTGAGAATTTTCCACATAAAAAATACTCAAACACAATTATTATTACTATGAAGATTCCTTAGAATGTGTTTTTCATATTTCCAATGGTTAGCATGGGGTTCCTCATTATAGCATGACACCAAATTCCAAGCAAAAAAAAGATCAAGACAATTATGAGACAAGTATAGAATATTCCCCAAAAAAAATTTAGAGTGTACCATAAACCAAAGGATAAAGACACTTTATGTAAGTATTTATTCCATATTTATAAAGATCTAGGGAGCACTTACAGTTTTTCATGTTAAATCAATGAAGTATTTCTTGAGCATACTTGGACTGATTCAAAACAAATTATGTCATGGACTATGAAATTTGAATTCCAAGGAAAAAATGTAGTAATCCCAAATCATTCATCTCAAATTATTTAATTAATTATGCTTTCATATCATGAATCTACTTGGTGGAACTTCTTGTAGTGACTAAGGCATCGACATATAGGACCAAAATCAAGAGTTTACTATTTACTTGCTTTATGTATTCTAAGGGTCAAGAGATTTCATTTAAAATAATATTTGATTAAGAATATGTATATCTTCTCATACCAAGATAAGTAATCTTATTTTAAAATACATAATGAGTTTTTAAAACTATACAAATAGTTAGAGTTCTCACTATTGATGAACCCAAGACATTGGGACATGTAGATTTTTTCTTACAAGTTTCCATGCAAGAAGGCACTTTTGACATCCAAATAATGGATTTACTAAAATTATTTTGTATCCAAAGATCATATTAGCCTAATGAAAGTCATCTTATCACCTATAACAAAGGTTTCATGGTAATCAACACCTTCAACCTATGAAAAACCTTTGTATACGAGCCAATCTTTGTACCTATCAATGAACCCATGTGTTTCATAATTAGTCTATACACTTACTTTGACCTCATTAATTTTCTTCCTTGTGTAAGTGGAACCAAGTCCCAAGTGTTATTCTTCTTAATATAATAAATCTCTTATACCATAGCTACATGTCATTCAATATGTTTACTCGCCTCATGGTAAGTATATATATATCATTACTTACTAATAACTATATTATGTGTGCAATACCAAACTAATTTTCTAATCTATTCTTGTGTGGATCACTAGAATCCTCTTCCCATGGACCAAAATCTTTAAAAATTGTGTGGACCCCTTTTTTATGGTTATTTTGGGGCATTATGAATGACTTATGGTACTAGTGGCCAAACAATATGTTTTGTTTGTGGTGGAGGAGCTAGTTTTCTCCTTGCATCTCATCATCTAAACTATAGTGATTCTCATAGTCATCTAAAATTCCTTTCTATTCACAATAAACATCACAATTTGTGTCCATATTTATATAAAGAATGGATGAGGAGGAAAACGTTTTGGATCATAAGCTTAGGATTGCTAATCAAATAACACATCTCACTAGTAAATCACTTTATTGATGCCCAAAAAAATAAGATAATGTAACCTCACATCTTCATAATATCTAACCAAAAAATAGGATGGTAATTTATCTCCATCACTTCATTCTTATCATCTATAATATGCACCCATGCATTACATCCAAAAAAATTAACTCGTAAACATCAGGTTTAACACCAAACCTTTTTTCTTCAAGAGTCATGTCTTACAATAATAAATGGGGAATATGATTTTGAACGTATATTTCACAGTGGATTACCTCTACCCAAAACTAAGGATGTAAGTCTTTGGTATGTGTCATACAATTATAAATTTCCTTAAGTGTAATTTTTTGCATTCAACTAAACCATTATATTGAATGGGTAGGGCATGGGATGTTGAATTTGAATGTTTACCTATTCACAAAAATTGATTATCTGATTGTTGAAAAACTCTCCTCCATTACCTATTCTGAGATGTTATATTTTCTCTGATAGGTTTTCAAAAATGGATTTGAAATTTTTTAAGTGTTTAAAGACTTCACTTTATTTTTAAAGATATTAAACCCATGTTCTAAAGATAAATCATTAATGAATGCAAACATGTATTTATGTTTCTAAAATTAAACATAAGGAAATGACATGAGATCATTGTGAAACAATTTAAATATTTCAATGTCCCTCCAATATTTTCCTTTGTTAAATATATCCCTATGTTATTTTCTAAGTGCACAACCTAGACAAACTCCATCTTTGAAATAAAATTTTGGAAAAATAAGAACCATATTGTGCTTACTGATATCCTATAATGAATGATAATTCAAGTGAGAAAAATGTCAATGAAAAAGTTTACTTAATTCATTTTCATGTGAAATCATGACTTTTGAAGGTTGAGTGAACAAAAATTTATCAACATTGTACAATATTTCTTGATGATCAACCTTGTCATTGTCTACAATACTAGACTATATTTTACATTTTTTATAACAACATCAGCAAATGTAAACTCAATGATTTTTCCTTCACCTAAATGTGTGATTTAATATATGGATAATAGTTTCATATAAAACCCTATTCATGGGTCAATATTAAATAAGAAAATTAATAAAAATATAAAAGATATAATCTAGACACCTCCAAATCTTAGATGATTTAAACTAAATTTTGATGGGGCCTATAGAGGCAATCTAGGAGCATTAAGAGCTGGATGTGTGATTAAATATTGTAGTGGATTTTTATTTAGACTTATCTTTGAAGCTCCCTGATGGTACTAATAATGAAGTAGAGGCTCAAACACTAGTAGGAATTCAATTAGTAATTGATTATGGTATCATTACTCTAGAAATCGAAGGAGAATCATAAATTGTAATTCAAACTTTGAAGAATCAAACAACAAACTTTTGGAAAATAATGAACATCCTGGATATAGTCTAGCCAAATATGCATTTTTTTACTAATTGATCTATTTCTCATTATTTTAGAGAAATTAATATTGTGGTAGACTTCTTGGCCAATGTGGCTATTGATCAACCTATGGAATTGAGATCAGATAATTTTAGTTCAATTTTGGTAGATTGTGTTAATTTTGATCAAATTGATTTCTAATTCAACTTTGGTTTCATTATTTAAAGTCTTTTTATTTTTATTTTTATTAAAAATAAAGTTATTTCTATTAAAAGGTGATAGGATTATTGCATTGTGTTTGGTAGACTCACATGATTAAAGCACTAATCATAAATGATGGTAGCAGTTTGTAATCCAATGGGATTTGACCTACCATAATTAGGAAGCATGGATTTGTAGGTCTCGTAATAAGGGTTTTGATTTCCAATCATGGCTAGATTTCTATTAAGTTTACTTAGTGGCTCTTTTCTTTGGTTCATTTATTGTTGGTTGTTAGTTCTTTGAATTGTGTTGAGGATAGCAAATTTTTGGAACAAATATATGTGTTGGCCCCTGGTGTTTGGTAAAGCCAAAACTACAAAAATGAGTTCTTTTGATGTTATTTCCAAAACTCACCTTTCAAATGTTTTTTGGCTTCCCTTATGTGAAGTGGTAGTGGAAATTGAATGGATTTTGAACTTGAATTCTCTAGAAGCAAGCAATTGGGTTTGAGTCAATTCAAATTTTGCCTCATTTTTCTATAGTAATCTCTATCTTCTATTTTGAATGTTGACTAGGTTCAAATGGTGGTTTAATTTTTTATTCTTCTAGAGTTTTATTAGGATCTATTTTCTTAATTGGATTCTCTGTCTCTCTACCCTTCTCTAACTTTGCCATTCTTTGGTCATGATTCTTTGGGTTTCATCCCTCTATTTGCCTTTCAAGAATTATAAGCTAAGTTATTGGCTTTAGTGCACTTCATTAAGGAGGTGAAAGAGGCCTATGAAATTACTCATGGTGTGGTTTACATTAGGGGTATTTTTGTGTTATATTTGGAAGAGGTTCTTAAACCTATCACTAGTCTTGAAGAGTGGAGGGCTTCCTATAGACATCTAAAGCATGTCAAAGCCATAAAATGGCTAGTAAAAGGGGTGGTATGAGGCTCTTTCACTTCCCCCCTTGGTGGCATGGGATGTCTCTATCATCAAAGGTAGTTTTTAGTCCTCATCATAAGAAAGTCTTCCCCTAATTGGTGGTAGCAGGTGGAGTACAGACAGATTTTGGGACTCCCTCTTTAGATAGAGCTATTATAAATATGATGCAAGCTAGTCCTTCTTTAATAATTTTTGCTAGTAGTATTTTCTATGATTTAAAATTAGTTGATCTTATAATCTTGGATTGATATGTGGTTTGTTTTATTCTTCTTGTCTCTTCGGTCTAGTATGTATCCATTGTAATATTGGTTTTTTCTTAATATTGTTTATAAAAAAGACATATATTAGACAATCTATTTATATGTTTTATTTTTATATAAAAATAAGGCAATATGATAATGTTGAAAAATCTTCTTGACTCGTTTTGATTGTTCATTCATGCCTTAACATTTTTTAATGTTAATCTAGACCACCTTTTATATTATGTTATATATGGTATAAGGGCTTGAGAACCTTTAATTCTTGAGCACTAATCAAAAAAATAGTTTCACATAAAATTCTATAAATTTTCTAACTTTTTTGAATACTCCATTATCCATCTCAATAAACCCTTCACCCTTAAGAAGTAGAGGACCAGAGTTACCCACAAAATAATTTAGTAATGTTACTTTCATCAAGATGGTGAAACAATAAGCCATCATGCACCATATGGTGAGAGGATATTGAGTCCAGAACTATTCTAACATAAGTGATTCTATTTTTGAATAAAATGTTTTTCATATCTTGGAGGAAGGGAGCTACATATTTTCCATATTTGCTTCCAAGTATGTCATTTTATTGAAACATGGATGTTCAACATGGCCTCATTTTTTGAAAAAAAAACAACACTCTTTGTCAAATTTAGCATCCACTTCCCTTTTTTAATGTCCCAATGAGGGGAAGGATTATGTTGAGATGGTTGATTTCCCCTAATCTTATGATTTTCTTTCCTTTTTACTTTAGTGAGGCCTTATCTTTCCCAAATTAAGGTTATGACATCACATTAGAATCATTGACAACTAATGCTTATTACTTAGAATCTCTAATTAGGATGTCACCAGTGAAATTTAATTTTTCCTATTATCTCTAAAGTTACTCACATAACTTATTGTAAGACAGTACCACATATGCACTACCTAAGTAACCTTATTGGTGTACTAATTTGAAATAAATACTATGTATGTAAAACCCAATTTTGTAAAAAAAAATTAATGTGTTGGTCATCAATATTAGTTTCACTAGTCTTAATAAGAAAAAGTCTCAAGTGATTAACATGAATGATGAAGTCCTAAATCTAGGGATAGCTATTTTTTCTAAGATGGTAAATCTCATTTTTAGTTGGTATGCCCACATCATACTATGCTTTTAAAAAAAATACCCAAGGTGTTCTAAACTACTCAAGGTTTTGTGACTTCTTGAAAGTGAAACTTTAATTTGGGAGACATTAACTGATCTATGAATCATTTGGATTTATCATTAAAAAATTTCCATTTGATTCTTTGAAAAATTCAAAAGGAGAAATTTATTCACGCATGTCCATTCATTAAAGACCCTTACTGAGAAGTGCATATGTGATGTACCCTTTTTAGCTAAAGTAGTTAGAATTGATAAAGATTATCTTTTTTTAAACCATTGCTAGCACTAAAAACTTTTAGGTAAAAAAACCTAATATATATATATATATATATATATATATATATAAAGAGAGAGAGAGAGAGTGTGTGTGTGTGTGTGTGTGTGTTCATTCATATTCATATGTTAGAATGATCAACTCAATTAGAGGATCACAATGGGAAAATTTCCCATAAAGCAAAAAAACTAAAAAAATATCTTAAAAAATACACATTAAAATGATCATCTCAATGAGGGGATTATATTGGTGCAGTCACCTTGTGGTCAAAAATATTTTTTATGGACATTTTTTTTCAAAATAGTGCCACATCTTTTAATTTGTGTGGAGACACTATTATGGGTCCTTATTGAATTATTTTTCAATCATAACTATCAAATTTTACACATTTCAAAATTTATACAAGAATAACTAGTTTTCTACCAAATAGGCCCTCTCCACTGCCCTTTCACTATATTATTCTAAAATTAAAACCTAAATAGTATTACTAAAAAAGAATAAAAAATATTGAAGCTATGTGGAGGTATTATAAATGTAATTATGAATTATATGATTTATTTGATATGAATTTGCTTGCATATCATCCATAATATGGAATATTTACTCAATGTGAGACTGCTCCTTGTAGAAAACCTCTAGATCCAATTGGTTTCAGTTTCCTAAACTAGTGATAATCTACTTGAATTGAAAATAAATAAATAAAACTTAGAGAGGAAAAGTGAGAGAGAAATAAAAATGAAATGATGATGCACCAAAATGAAGTGGGAGAATATCCTATCTATATTAACAAGATAATATTATTATTTAGGAATGGAAATGAACATAATAATGAAAATATATTTTAAAATACAAGAAATAATTCATGTATGGAGTGCATTAATAATACTAGAGCCAAGGGGTAGACATATAAGATCTAAAATAGATTTTATTTTATTTTTGATAAGTACGCACAATCACATTCAATATCAATAAGAGCTCAGGATATTCTTAAATATCAATATAGTTTAGGCTTAGATATAAATCCTAAAATTCAATAGACTTAAAAATCCAATAAATCCACACTTTGCTCAAATAAACAAATTATAATATATAGAAGAAGGGAAGAAGAATAAATAAAATATTAGTTTCATTCTACCAAAAGTAGAGGAGAATTGAATGAAAATTTTGTATATGTCCCCTATTATCCAACTCTACAATGTAATTAAAGCAATCTTTCAAATTTTTATGATGGCCATACTATCCAACTTTTTTTGCATACCCTACTATATTTAACTTTAACTTTAGTTACTTTTACATTATTAAAATAATATGAACCTTTTTTCAATATTAAAATGATTTTGGACTCCCATTTCCATTCACCTGTATTTTTTTAAAATATTAAAAAGGCTTTAATAGAGCATGGGCTAGCTTACCTCTTTTTTTAAAGCTTCTGAATTAATTCCAAGCTACCATAACATCTCCCACTCAACTAGATTTTAAAGAAATATTTATGTAAATTAGTAGGGTAAGCCTACTAATAATATATAAAAAATAGATCTAAACTAGTTCTAACATATTTAGAGAATTTGAAACTAAGAGCTAAATAGATTTTACTATAGAAAATTATCAACAGTAACCAAGATAGTTGTGTAATTATTAGGCTAGGTGTGTTTGATCTTTATGTTATCTTATATACAAATATTAATCATAAATACTTAATAAGACAAAATGGAACTGACTTATTATGGTTCCATTGTACCCATGTCTACCCTATTTCATTTCTAAGGTACATAAAGAGTAAATCCCTAATGTTAATTACTTTTTAGTGCACTAAAATCTCAAATGGTTAAAATTAATGGAACTATTGAACCACTTCAAGCAATATTAAAATACACATATCATAGAAACTAAGTAGAATAGAAAATAACAAACTAAAACATCTTCTATTATCTTTTAATGAGTTATTTCTATAGATTATAGTATCTCACAATAAACATATTTCTTAAGAGACCATAAATTATAACCTTATACATTAGAAAGGTCCCATGATACCACTAGAGACTAGTTTTTAGTCATAACATGATATAGTAGATCTTTGTTATCATATTCTACTCTTCTTCTTCATCTCCCACTTCCTCCATCTGATGGATGGTGTGTTGACTATTATTTTTCACACAATGCCAATGGTGTAGATGTAATTTTATTGCTCAAAATTCACCTTACCATTCATCTTAACCATATATGGATGGGATGCACCTAGTGCATACATAATTCATTATAGTTACGTACATTTATAATACTCACTAAAAAGATATAGATGTAGTTAAAAATATCTATAAGTCTTAGAAGAAGATATAAGATCTCTATGAATGAGAAACCAATATAAATTAAGTAAAACTATATGTATGTAACATATCCTCCATAGATTACAAGATCACAAAAAAATAAAATAAAATAGTGAAATGTAAATGTTGACAACACTAATTGATAGCTAGATGTGGTGATAGCTAGGACAATAATTTGGTTAGGTTAGTAGTTTAGGTTATGTGTCTCCAATAATGATGGATTTCTATTGGAAAAAAATAAAAAATATTAGGTAGTTTTGATATACCATGATATATATGGAAGTTAAAGTTTGTATACAACATTTTATAATGCCTAGGTATTAGGGGAACTCCCCTCAATTAGATTTTATAACCTAGGGTATTTATATGAAAAAAATAGATTCAAACCTTAGTACCCCATTATTTTCACCAATTTATGATTATATATATATATATATATATATATATATATATATATATATATATATCCCCTAAATGTGAGGTGAGAGCATAAGATTATTTATTTCCAGTAGGCCACTAAAATCTAGGTTTGAAACTCAACATGCAAAAAAAAAAATTGTAAATTTGGAAATAAAATAGAAAGTAGATATGCAAAAAAAAAGTAAAAACTATAGATCTAATATTCATATCTACAATGGGCATGAAAACATAATATTTGTGTGCTCCACAAAACCACAATACATGACGTGAAGTTTTTATAGATTGGATACCATATAAAAAATATTGGAGTATACTAGAAGCATTGTAACTATCATAAGACAAACACTCATAATATATGAAATATATAAATATAATTAAATCTTAAATAAATATAATACATATATTTATCTTAGGTGGCATGACTACCTCTTTATTTAAATATCTAGCCTAAATTCATTAGTATTACCAATAATAACTCATATCTAAAATATTCCTCACCCACTAGCCCTATATGCTCTTATATAGATAATAAAGGAGTGTAGGGTTAAGTTTAGGGTTTTTGAAAGTAGTTGCTTATATAAATAAAAATCTTAGAGATAATACTTAACTTTTACTATCATAATTCAATTATTTAATTACTTAATCAATAATCTTCTCTAATAATGGGTTGTGGGTAAATGTGTACCAATTAGTGCTTATCCATAAATTATATTACAAGTGCATATTAAACCATACAAAAATGAATTCATTATTCAATACACTAACATGTGGAAAGATATGTACATTTACATTTCCTTACATATATCTTTCATGGGATGATCTATATAATTTCACTTGTTAACCCAAGCTCATTTTTACTAGGTGGTATTTTTTAGGTCCTCGATGTTGAAAGCTCTTAATCTTACCCACTTGATTATAGTGTCTTATCTCCACTAAGTATGTTCACCTCACCTTTGTGTCAACTCACCTCCTTATTTTCACACTTATTACTCCAAATATCCTCTTTATGGATATTGTCACTAGTTGATCACCTCCTCTTCTTTATATCTCTCACCTAGCTTTATATTTGACCCATTTTTTCTAGCTTCAATTATATATTAATGATTTTCATAGTAATACATTGGATAATATAACCAAATCCTCCTCAAAAATATATATTCCCTCATTTTTGAACCTCTTGGCTTTCAGTTTTTGATTTGCATGGTAAGATCTTAGAGAATAGAACTAGGCTTTCTTCATATATGCCCATCACCTTTACATCTACACCATATTATTAATATTGGCTTTGGATCTAGATGATTGTGTTCTTTTCTAAAATAATTCTAATCAAAGCAAAGATTTGGTTTTCACTCACTTATTTTCTTCCATTTTAACACATCTTATGTTTGCCTTATATTCTTTTTATATACTTATATTTGATGTTTTAATATATTTACCCATATCATGTTTCTATTAGATTAATTTTATTTACTTATACTTGTGTTTTAAAAACCATTTCTCAATATTATAAATCTTATGTTTTCCTTAGATTCATTTTATCTACTTACATTTGAGTTTTACAATCTTTTACATATTTACACATCTAATGTTTAACTTATATTTCATTTATCTACTTACAGTTGATGTTTTTACAAAAAAAAATATATAATATTTTACAACTTTTTATTGGAATATTTTAATATCTACTTACTACATATTTCATTTTTACACTTTGTCTTTCATTATTTTTACATACACATGCTCACAATTGTTATAAAAGAATGAATCATACTAGATAAACATGATAAAACCAATCTACAATGCTATGTCCACTTAACATAAACATCAAGTATAACATATAGGTATAGAGAAAAAATATGGAAATAAATTTCATATATATACATCGAATGTTTTCCACTTCATATACACAAGTACATATACTCCAGGCTATGTGTCACCTACATCCCTATGTAAATGAGGAACTAAACTATTTTGTGATCCAACATCTCTAAGGGATTGGGCCAAGGATGTTTTAATAGAGTGTAATCCTCAATCCTCTCCCTTTTTCATGGCCAACTACTTCTATAGCTCTGTGACATGTATTGTAAGAGTGTGATCTCTCTATTCCTATCAATGTAGTTTCTAGATGACATTTCTACTCTCTTGATAGCTCATGTTCTATCGCTATCACCTATTGCACTAATTTTTCATCTCCTCCCACTCATACTATAGTGGAAGCATGATTACCTATTTATTTTCCTCATCATTATAACACTTTTTAGCCTCTTTAATAAGCCTAAATTATATAATTTACTCCCTTATATGTGTCACTAATGGTTACAGCATAACCATATTGTCTTTATAAGAAATCACACCATATAATATCTCATGATGAATGGGTCTAAGTTGAATACTGACACATTATTTTATCTATAAAACCCAAAAAAAATAGGCATTAGACATTAGACATAAATATATTAAAATTTAATATATCTACATCATTGTCTTATTTTCTAGCATGACTATGTATAAGTTTATGAAATATAGTGAAAAATAAAATCAATATTTATTTTGCATAGATGCACATGCTCATCCAAAAATGTCTCCCCATCCTAAATATTATTCTAGACAACATCATCCTCCTTGACTTCATTTTGTGTCACATCCCAAAGGTTACCTCTCACATTTATCTCTAGACTAACATTATCAATTTCTATGGTCTCTTATATCAAGCATGCATGATCATGGCTCTTTCTAAAATATATTTAATAGACATCCTTGGGGTAACAAACAGCATCTACCTAACCACCTTAATTTTCACTCCTTCCCTAAAGTATGGGGTCTCTCCTTTATATTCCTCCTAAATTTGGGGTAGTTTTATTTTCCTTGGGGATGTCCTACACTAGACCCTTACCTATCCTCCTCCCATTACTATTGTCACATTTACACACTAATATTATATCCTCTCATAATATTGAGGAGTGTGTCATGGTCCCAAAACTAGACCTATAGTTTTATCCCCTAATATTATGCTCCCTAAGACTCTCCAATATGCATTTCCCTATATGATAGTAATACCATAGGTTCTATAGGGTGTGGTGATCAAAACTAACTTGGTACCCTATCACACAATTAAGGCTCCACACAGTAAGTGAAGTTCCTTATCAACTCAACTTAACCCCAAGCATAAATTATATATGTCCATGTGGGCCATGAATCTACCACCCCTATATAGGTATTCCATATGATAGCAACCCATTTCACATCCTCTAATCCTAAACATCTTGTGCGCAATCTCACCAAAGGCCTTTGATCCCATCTCCTTACTCAAGGAAAATAATCAAATATATTTATTAGTACCCCCTTTGGCCTATACATGGGAACCCACTCATATATCCATGCATAAAAATAATTACTAGCACTATCACCAAAGGCTATTGAGCCAATATATTGTTAAATTCATGCACAAGTTGTACCTAGATCCATATGCCCATATTATATATTATGTCATGTTGTATATATGCATGACACATCACAATTGGAAAAATTGGCACCACCTCATCATACTTATGACATGATACTCATGCCACCATGATCCCAAAATTCACCTTTTACATATTTAAAATTAGTATTATTTATACATCATATAGCCTAATCATGCATGTATGCAGGTGGTATCTTTCTAACCTTTATGTCCCATCAGGTTAGTGCTTACTCTTTGAAATCATATTTGGAATTTTATAAATCATAGTCATACCCTATATAGGTAAACCTAGTATGACATGCATAGCCTCTAACATAAGGGCCACCTTCATTATATCCCCATCCACCTCCCATATGAATGTGTATGTGCAAGTCTACCATAAATCTAGGAACATGACCAATAAGTATATATCTAATGGAACTATACACATATCCATAATGCCTCCAAACCCCAAAATAATCTAGCATTCCCTATCCACATTTGATAATTTGGTAATAAAATGAATAATTTAGGTTACATGTATAGTTTGCCATAGTTAGAATTGTCTTTTAACCTATAAAGTTTACTTCATCAACCATCTAAATAGATGTCATTGTCCATTATTCAACTTCATGGATGTAATAAATCATCAACTAGGTATTTAATGTTATGTAATCATGTGGCCCTATTAATTACTTCTAAAAAAATCAACTTGTCAAAACCAATTTTTAATAAAATTCTATTATCTCTCCCATTTTCCTCTTTGATTTGATGCTTCCAATGGTAAATTATGCTATATATATTTACCCCAATGTCCATATGTCCTATTTTACTCTATCTACCCATTAAAGAAGTAAATGTAAAACCTACCTCAAGGATCACTATGACTAGTCCAAGGCACCCTCCTCTATGAGCCCTAGCCATTGTCTCTCTTTGTGCCATAAATGGTTGTATAAATCTCTCTAAATATGAAAATTAAAATATACCAAATAAGTGGAATTATCCCCTATTCATAGGTTTTCAAATATAAATTTTTTATTTTCAAAAATCATCCTTCAGATTCTATATTTTCTCCATGTCTTTGTTTTTGTGGTTCCTATCAATAAACTAGAAGAATCCCCATAATGTTGGCATCACAAGGAATTTTATGGTACTAATGGAATATTTTTATGAATTTTTTGATATTTATATTATTTTTAATGCCTTTAAATCCCATCTCAATATCATTTTGGTACATTAAATTAGCATATTATGTGTTTGTCATACCAGATACATCTTAGCACCATTTTAGCAGCATACACATTCTTTATTATAATCTAAAAAAATAAGTGAAGGTAAATATATGTATTTAATTAATTTTATTCACTTAAATTATATTAAATTTATTAAATATTTTATTTTATGTTGTTATGTTCTTTCCAAAAGAACCATCCCATGACATAAGAGAGCTTTAGGTGTGGCATACATATGCACCTCATTTTTCACTTATTAATTATTTATATTCTAGGGCTCATAGACACATCAAACTCCCTAATTATACATCTTAAAGAGTGAATTGGGATCAGGGTGGCTTATTTTATGGTGCTTTATGAGATATTCCTTGATGACCATTTATTCATGTCATATAATTTGATTACTTGTACTCTCATTATTATTGTTCTCTATTTTCACTCCTCTTATTCTTTTTTGTGTCCTTCTATTTTATGACATATTATATTAATTTTCCCTTTTTTTGATGTCATTGATAGGATCAATATATAACTATGTCTATCAGACAATTTTATACTACATTGGTTGAGCTAGTGGAATTGACTAAGTTTTAGTAGTGACTTTATGGGTTTTTAGTTGTATTTATAAGGACCCCCTATCATTTATCATAATAAATACATCTAATCTTCTCTACTCATGCATGAAAATCCACCTTATTAATAATAAGATGAATTAGTACTTAGGATTTTATAATATATAAAGACTTGTTCTCATAAGGTCTTTGAAAATATCAAGAAGATAAGCTAAACCAATAAGGTGCACCTAGTATTTAGAGTCCTCAACTAAGGATACTTATCTCTTTTTCTTTCTATCTTGAGCTTCACCTACAACATCTCTCAAAAAATTCCACTTGAGCCAAGGGGAGATTGATGTACCAATAAGTAAATCCAAGATAAGTATTCCTAACCCTTTATTCTTTCTTTCTTTACTTTGGTGGATTTATTGTTTTAGAGTGTTATCATCTTTTATGTTTAGATTAGTTTATGGTTGTTGTTATAATATTACATTTGCATGTTTTTTTATTTTGTTTACACCTCGTGGTTACCATCTAATGACACCCTTATGGGCCTTATATTAGATAAATCATGGTTACCTTCTAATGGCATTATCATTCCTTTAATTACTTTAGCTTACCCCTCTTACATATTGGATTTATGTAGCTTTATGTTCATTATTTCCTTGTATATATCTCCTAATAGAATCCTTATGATCTTCATTGTATATTTCCCTTAACTACAGACTCATACCAATTTTTATAATGGTGTAGTGTATGTGTGTTAGATTTAATATGGTCTTATACCTTTTCTTGTATTAGAGTATCCTTATATTATTGACCATATTTAGTCCAGATACACTTTCCATGGAAAAACATATTTTAATAATAACCTTTAAATTAATAATGAAATGTGTCATAATAATATATATTCAATCCTCATGCTATAATTTTAAGTCATTGGTGTATCATATCAAGGATCCAAAATAATTCTATTATTTAAGAATTAACATAAAGAGGCTTGGAAGGATATTCTTAAGGGGACGTCAACTCAATCCATTATGATCATGTTGACTTCCTCTTAATGGTAACATAAAGTGGTTTGGAAGCATATTCTCAAGGGGACGTTAACTTAATCCATTAGGATCATGTTTACTTCCTCTTAATGGTAGTTCAAGGCTTAAAACAATAATCACACAAACTAATCCAACATACCCATGATGAGTATCTATAACCCTACCCCATGCTTAGGAATTCTAGAGATAGTTTATTCCTTCTTAGTGACAAATTCATTTATAACTAATCCCTTTTAATCATATAAAATGTAACAAGCACAAATTTCAATGAAGTGTATAAAATAAATATTAATTTTAATTTAAGCATTAATTTCATGACCCATAACATGACTTAAATCATATATTGTTATTATATTGATTTGTAGCAGTCATTTCCCCTCCTCAACTTATAGACATACTTATAACAGTTTATATCAAGATTTGAATACATTTTCTTTCATTCACTTTCCATAACCCCACATAAAATACGTCTTAACTATTTTATTAATATAGTAAAAATATCATGCATATATATTCACATGTGAAAAAGGTTTAACTTTTCATGTCCTAATATCAATCATCATGATTAAAAAGATTCATAAGTATGCACAATTAATTTTAATTTAAGCATTAATTTCATAACCCATACTATGACTTAAATCATTCATTGTCATTATATTGATACCATAATAGTAATTTTTCCTCCTCAACTTATAAACATGCTTATAATAGTTTATATCAAAGTTTGAATACATGTGCCTTCATTCACTATCCATAACCCCACCTAAAAGAGGTCTCAACCAGTCTATTAGTATACTAAAAATAACATGCATATATATTAACATGTCAAAAAGGTTTAACTTTTCATGTCCTAACATCAATCATCATGATTAAAAAATATTCATAAGTAATATCAAGACATCAGTCATTGAGAAGGATTTTTGAGTGGAAATGGATTTCAAACCTAGGTACAAGCTACAATATCCCAATAAAAAGGAAGAAAATAATAAAACATTTTAATTTAAAATACATTCTCCATTCATCTCAGCCTATCTTTAGTAAGGTTATTTTAGATATATAAAAATCAATTTCTACTTATGAATAGACACTTTTTATGTGTATAACAAATTAGAATTATTTTCACCAATGCCAATTTCTAGAAATAACATTAAAACGTCCCCTCCATATTTTGATTTTTAGATAATACCAAAAATAGTGCAAACTCTAACCTACATATATTTTTTACATATATTATCATTTCTCTCAATCAGTTCTCCTTTATCAACACTCAAGGAGACCTTCAATATATGAGGTTACTACCAAAGGACTCTATAGCTTACAAGTTATTACATTACAAAAATTCTCAAACTCAAATTTGAGTTATGTTACCATATAACAACCCAATTTCAAATTCTTACACAAGAGTTTTCTAAAATTACTTACAGAACAAGAATGGTAATAGAAAATAATAACAAAATATTACTAATAACTCAAGCCATTTGTCAAGTTTTAGCCATGTTTAAACCCAAGATTTATCAACTAAAGATCTCCTAAACTCCCTAATTATTTTGGTGGGGAATAGTGGACTACAAGCCCTCCATGGTGTCCCACTCTACCCCACCCATCACAACATGCCTAAAACTATAGGATCATAATGAATTTATATGTCATACACCATGCCATCTATATTATAATGACTTATTTTAAAGGATTGTATTGTTTTTATTTTAAAATGATGTCAATGACATTATACTTTAAATGTTTATGTTAAAATATCAATATATCTATTTTTTAATAATGGTGACAACAAAATATTGTTGTATAACCATACTAAGCATGTGGATAAGCCCCTTTCAAGGTACATGTGTATCATGCAATAACCAAACCCAAAAATAAAAATCATCTCATGTCTCAGGAATGATTATATTTTACAAGTTTTAAAATATATGTTTGAGAATCAAGAGCCACGAGGTAATATGAAATTCCTTGTGCCTTTCCCTTATATATTAAGACTCTTTTATGTTTCTACTTTTCCAAAACCCATTATAAAACTATCCTACCTTCACCTATTTAGATAATTATCTCATAAGTGTCTAATTCTCATAAAGATAAGCATTCTTCTAGGTTTTTTTATATGATATATTACCAATTTCAACACATAAATATAGTTGGTGTCATACCAAAAAACCCTAGCCACTAGATATTGTTTTAGTAAAAAATAACACTTTCATTTCATAAATCTCAAGCTAAACAAATCAAGCATTTAATTATTATATTTTTCTTAACAACTCATACATGATAAACAAATTATACTTACTAGATTTGGCAGTTGGCACCCATAAAGTCTATCAATTCATCTTCTTTATAACTTCTAAATTTTTTCTACCAACCTCATCATATCACCTTACTTCCCTCATATAAAATCATCTCCTTTTTATATTCTTACATATTTATTATACTTTTTGAAGCCAAGCTTAACTCCTACCACTACTCCACATTGTCTTCCACTCCCACTACTCTTCCTACTACTACATGCAAGAATATAAGGATAATCATTTTAATCATACTCTTTAAATTAAATATAATTGATTATATAAACTATTTTATATTCCACATCGAATAAAAAACTCCTCGTATCTAGGTATTATGTCCCCACTTTACAATGATCCTTATCCAAATATTTCACCATATTCCATACCCTTAAAGGATATTATTCACTTAATCCCTTAAATGTTGTAAATATGCTTGGTCACCATTTAATATCATTTAAATTTTATCAAAAATATATTTTTTGAATCATTTTCCTTATTTTATTGATGGGACCAGTTATGGATAGAGTACCAATGGGACCACCTATAGAGAATATTTGTGTCCTTGTGGAGAAGGGTTTTGGCTATCCCAAATGGAGGTTAAAACTAGTGACCTTGTTGTGAAAACTCATACTAGTGCCCCTTTATGATCCGTTGATGATATTTATCATTATGTAGCTACTAAAATTTGGTATTTAGTACTTGATAATGACAATCTTGACACAAATTTACCATGCATGAGTTGAGTGCATAAACATGGTCCTAATCACCATTCTCTCATGAGTTTGACCCTTCTATTATGTTAAGACGCACCTACATGAACCTCACTATATTTTAAAAACCTATGAAATATTATGCACAAACATATCCATACATTTAGTTAAATCTACTTGTACACATGTTATTTCTATTAATTACACTCAGCATCACTAGTCAATATTAACCCAATCTTTTCAGAACCAACCATCACCCAATAAGGTTTACTTTTTAAAATAAAACCTTTTCTTAGGGTTGGCTTATATGCCTATAAAAACATCAAGGTCTCATTTAAAAATTATTCAGAACTTATCTAATACACATTTATACACTATATCACACTAATAAAATCTACCCTATTCTTCCCAAATTACAAATATATCACTAGGAGCAATCACAATCCAAGTTTGAAATATTCCAAATCTTAGTCAGAACAAACAATGTCAAATATCAAATCCAAATAATTAGCTACATACATATATCAAAGAATAACAATTTCATAATCACACTTTTTGTGAGAATTACATGTGGATTGATTTCCCTCAAATTATTGGATCATTTAATCATCAAATGGGGCTGATTGGGGTCATCTTAGCCCATTACATTTTCCATTTCTTTGTAATTGTATATCCCTTACAAGAACACCTAGGGTTTCAAGGTAAAGGAGACTAATTTTTAGATTTTTATGCATCATCAAGTTTTGGTATCACACATGTAAAGCTTATAAAGATGGGATAAGGTGATCATATAGTCAGAGTCCCTCATTTCTACATAGTTTAGTATCGATCAATGATACTGACCCAGATCGACATAATTGACCCTACACAAATAGAGACACAATTCTAAAACTAAATAAATAACATGTAGGATTTATTTTATTTCCCACTTCTATAATACATTCATAATCAAATAGTCAACTTAAAAAACTAAGTACTCATCCCTTTATGGTACTTATTATATTTAACATATGGAACTTGTTGAATCATTTTAATTAGTTTTAGTATTTTACATTTATATATATGCTTACATGCCATATATTATTATCTAAAATACATTTCAAGTTTATATCCTATTATATTTAGTCTTTATTGCATTCATCTAAATTAGGGTAAAATATATCGGTGAAAGACCCGAGGTTTCCCTTAACGTTCCATCTTTATAGGTTTCATATTTCAAATTTAGAGTCTCCCAGACCTGATTATTATAATTTATTCTTCTTTTTACTCTAATATTTGGCCATCCATTTTAATTATTTGATGTTGTAGGGTTTTGTGCACATTATATGCCTAAAAATCTCCAAACCTCTACCCACTCTCCTACTATGGATTTTTCTACTATTATTTCCACCTCTCCTTAAGGTGGTGTTATCTTCTTTCCCTCTATGGAGTTCCATGCTACCACTATTTCAAAATATACGTGGCACCTTATGTATAATAAGGACATAAGAATTTCTATATTTAAAATGATTCTCTTATTAAATATTTAACTCTCAATATTGAAACAATTGGTAATGAAATTACTTGTAGAACAAATGACACAAATATGATCCAATATTTTTCATCCCATCATAACATTTACTCAAAAAATATGATAGGTTCTTGGATACATATCAAATTTAGAAATTAAAAATTCAAAGACATTAATTTCATGAAATTAATAGAAGAAGCTCATATTGATTCTTATGACACACATATGTCTAACACTCTAAGAGATTACTTTATTCACAATATATCCATAATGAGAGAGTTATAAAAGAATTAAGGTATCAAGTATACAGTGGGCCAATATGATGAATAATTTATCTAAGTTATGATATCACACAAGTTCATAAAATAAGTTATTATTGATGATAAATCAAGTGAAAATATTTGCAACATATTATTTTTCATACATTAGTGATAGATATGTAAAATATGAACATATAAAATCACATCATTACTAAATCAAGTCATTCATTATAGTCACCTCTTGGAATAATTTCAATGGATGTGATATTGGGACCAAATAAGGTAAATTCCTTATTTCAATTCACACTTCATGATACACATTACAACCTTTTGTTGGGCCAACCTTGGATACACACTATGAAAGCAATACCATTTATATTACATGTGTGTGTTACATTTACACATGAGGGACATATATATTCATGTCCAAAAATAATTATCCTTTCAATTACTATATTCCATCAGTACATGAGGTAACACATGAAAATGAGACAAAGATCATAGTATGTGTAGTATCACAATCTACCAGTCAACTCAAATTATTATCTCTATTAAAGAGTGATTTTTCCAAATTACCATCATCTCTAAATAAAATATCATAATATTTACTTGAGTACAACATTATCACAATTATTCCTTCATAATAGCTCGATCCAAACAAGCCTACACTAAGAAACTATGATGGCAATGCATATTATGAGAGTCATCAAATTTCAAGCAATTCGATAAATAAATGCTTCAAATCAAGACTCAAAATATGAGATCTAATTTAAAAATAGTATTTAAATTAGCACAAATTAAAAATAATAAATATCATAATCAATATGTGGAGACTATCATGATCAATACAAATACTCGACATACATATGATTAACTTAATCATGATAGTAACAAGAAGTATCACACAACACATAATTAATGTACAACTATAGACTTGGATTTAGATTCAAATTAAAATCATGATATAGATACAAATACATCATATATATATGATATGTTGAACCAATGCAATGATACATTACTACCACTATATATGGGACCTCCACATGAGATACTTTAGTTGGTTATGACATATATTATGTCACATAGTTACTCTGTGATTTATTTTAGATCATCATTGGTTATACTTCTCTCTTTTACATGCATTCTAACCTTGATCGTTCTTATAGACCTTGGATTTGTTTTCACATGGCCTTTATCCTTGATTTTTATCTTGATCTAGACATCCATGACACTTATCCTACAATAAGCCTAGTGCACATATTTTTTATCTACATATTATATGAGATCATATTTATTCTTGAATAATAGAGGCATGAAAATCCTTATCTCCACATACTCTCTTTATCTACATTATTTTTATTCACATATACAGTGAGAGCATATTAATTTCTATCACTTTCTCCACATAGCCATGTTATCATAGCTAGTGCACATTATGACTTGACACATTTTTGGATTATTTGGATCCCTCCCATTATTAAATTTTTGGAACCATTCTCACTTGACCTAATTTATTAAATATTAAAATATTTAAAAAATATAAAAAAATAAAAAATCAAGAAAATATTAAAAAAATTAAAAAATCAAAAATTAGGACCTTAGCATGACATGATTACTAGATTATATTATTTACATATGTTATTTATCATTATTTTGTATATGCCATAGTATTTGCATACACACATGCATTTAATAGTATATGATTATGATGTAGAACATATATGTTACACATGGACATATAGATGTTTGACTTTCCTTTACCCAGTGGCCATATTAATATTGAGGGCATATTACTCCATAGGTTTCATTATTACAAGTTATATATTTATATTACCTCTCTACCATGTTGAGTTACCAATATTTATTACATATGTCGTGTCAATTAGTCATATCTTACATATTTATAAATGGATATGTTATTATACTTGATGTGGCATTGATACATTGATATTTATAAATGGATATGCTCTATTGATGATGATATTCTCTTACATGATAAGATATTTTTTGTTTGTCTATTATGTACGGTACTCTATATTTTTTTGTGACATCTTTATGTCTATTGAGTATGGACCTTAGCCTTATTTGATGTGACATATCTGATGTCTCTTATTTGTGACATCTTTATGCCCCCTTGTGTGTGGACCTTGGCCTTTTTTTTGTTTCATATTTATGTCCCTTGTATGTGGGTATTGGCCCTATGTGTGATACTACCACTTGAGCTTTATGTGCTTTTTGAGCTTATTTAAATTAAGTGGTTGCATTATCCATTCCATTCACTTTTATTATGTAGTCTTATTCAAATATCTTACTATTTTGTGCTTCATTAATACATATATATGTATACACTTATTTTACCTACATACATGATTTGATTTACATATACACTAATATGATGACATAATCTCTATAATCACCTAAATCTGGCCACAACTAGCTTCTAACCAAACTTCAGACCAATTCCTACCAACCATTACAAATTAAACCTAAGAATCATTGAGAATCCCAAATTTTCTTGTGCATCATTCATCAATGCTTAAAATCATGTTAAGACATCCCTATTTGGGATACTAGCCCATATGTAACAATAACCTCGCATGGATTCATCCTAATCATCTTGCGGCATCACAACTATCAATTTGACCTATGGACCTATTAAATAGGGAACTTAAATAAATATCAAATCTTGAAAGATATAAAGTGTTAATCAAAATCAATTAACAAGCTAAACAAGATTAAATGCCTAGTTTAATTATCCATTTAAAATTAATAAATATCTAGAAATTTAAATTCCAAAATTCAAAATATCCAAGCCCTTCATCATTAATTTTATGAGTTGTCAAGCCCTTTGAAAATATCCTAAAATATCTAATTTTAAATCCATACCTAGTAATTACAAATCATAATTACATGACAACTATTAACTCAACTGGAGTTAGTTTCAACTCACCTAGGTTTAGTTTGAACCCATTCCAATGCTAAACTCAACCTTAACTCACCTTTTCTGAGAGTTAATTCCTAGGGCTATAAATACAAGGCCATACCCCTTCATTTCTAAGCTTGGATATTGTAGAGTTATTATACAGGATTCGCTCTATAAGACTCATGCAAGTAATGTTACCATGCCCCAATATTAATTCAAGCAATCAAAGTCAAGGTGTCATGGAAAGAAGGATCCAATAAACCTCCATTATTAAATACTTCTTGATTCATAAGCTGAGAAATCCATTCAACAAGCCATTTGGAGCTTCCACAGAAGGTAAAAAAGTTATTTCTTTTATGTTTTTATTGTGCTTTCATTTAGTTTTGTTACCTATGCTCTCCCTAGTGTCTAGGATAAAGGTTTTAAGATTTTTAGTGTGTTGATTTCATTTATTTTATGAGACTTACACAAGACTAACCTCACCTCTATTATAATCCTTATTCACATGTTAGCATGCCCGATGGGACAAACACCCCACAAAGTTGTTCCTAAGGCCTTTTAAAGCATTCTCCTAATGATTTTCATGTAAAAATTTAAGCTTTCTAACAAAAAAAGGTGAAAATTTAAGGATAAAGGACATTTTTATGGAATTCACAAAGTTACCCTATGCATTCATGATTTTGTTCTCTAGAATCATGATATTGCCATAATATCACAATTTACACAATCACAGTTTTATCTTATTTCTTGAATTTTTATGTCTAACTATCAAGGAATTTGATAAACATTTCATGTTTATAGGGAATTTATGATATTACAATATCATGACTTTAAAATTCAAGGTATTGTGTTACAATTAGTAATATTGTAATATCACTACTTTGAAAGTTGTGACATTGCCAATGAATCTAGGATATTGTGCAAACTTTGGTGATATCACCTTTTACTACTAACGGTCTATGCTGACCATTTTATGCCAGGTAGAAATATCATAACTTAGGGAGTAGTGATATTGCCTTTATTTATGTGATTTTACACTTAGACTAGAGATATTAGCTTTGAATACTCTATTTTCATGCAAGTTGTAATATTGTATTGACAATCATAGTTTTACATAGAGAGTTATGGTATTGCTTTGTGTTTCTATAATTTTGCACTATGTGTAAAAAACCATAAATAAACTCAAGAGCAATATTTTGTAAGTAATTTTTTTATTCATGATGTGCTCCTAAGAACAAGGACTCCCTAACATGTTTTGTAGGACCCAAAGGCCAAAAGGAGACATTTAAAACACTTCTAACTTAAAATTTTCACATTTTGAATTGGTGTTTTAAAAATTGTTTTGCTTAAGTCATTTTCAATTTTACAAAGTTTTCAACAATAAATGCCAAGGGGTCCAAAATTTCACAACACATTTCATTTTGGTGCAATAAAACTAAACTCTCACATTAGTTAGATAACTCAAGACTTTTTCATTTTTATTCTTGTTTGTTGAAAGATTGTTTATTTTAGCAAAATGAGTGATGTATGTATGCTCTCTGCCATCCCCTTTAGGGACCTTGGGTGACCAAAAATGCTCACTCTTTGCCTTTGTCACTTTGGTCCAAAAGTGTGAAAATAATTTTGTTAAGGCCCTACCCAAATTTATATGGTTTGGGTGACCCCAAAATGGCCATAAAGTCTTTTCACTTATCTTTATTTTTATGCATTTTGTCGTGTGAGTGGGAGTTCATCACCTCCTCATGAGTTATTTAAGGAATATTTGACTCAATAATTCATATCTTACCATAGTTTTAACCCCACTCCATGGTGGGATATATAAATTGAGGGTGACCCACTAGGAGGCTTGTTTTGAGTGGTTAAATAAGCCTTATTAGTGATAATTGGCCTTGGAATGTAGGGGCAACTCAAACATCACACTACACTAAGTGACAGATGTAGTTATTGTGAAAAGGAAAATACATTTTTACAACAAGCCAATTGACATGGATATAAATGATTTGATTACATCTCTAGTGTTTCCCACAGTTTGGACCATCTAAAAACAAGCAAAAATTGATAATTTAGAACAACCCCATTTGTCACAGACATACTATTGATGGAGGGTGAGTCGCCTAAAGTTTCATGTCATAGTAAATACTCTTGAGAGAAGAGGAGGACTAAAAACCCTACTTTTCATGTGATTTTACTTTTTTTCTTAATAATTAAAATCTTCACAAGAGTGATTATAGTGAAAAAATTTGATAGTATTTTACAACCTTGTCAGTTTTAGGATTTAGGACATTACAGTTCAATGTTTATGTCATTTCTTCCTTTCTTGGATGGTATTAAGTCTAACTATTTTTTAATCATACCACATCAAAAATGAGTCTTGTTTATACATCACTCCTTTATTTGAGGAGGTGTTACACCATCTGTTTGACATCACACATGTGCCTTAGTCTTTTTATCAACATTTTTGTGTGTTTGTCACTTGATTGGAAAGGGTGTCATTATGTTGCCCAATTCATTCTAAATTATTATGCCTTTGAGTCTTGAAACAAAACATTTGTTATAACTTTATATAATTATAACATCATTACACAGATCAAATTATTTTAAGGACTTGTTTTGAATCCAAGTACTAATTTCTAAAAACAAAGTTGTGTGTGCCTTTTGGATCTTTACCTAGTGTTGTTATGTCGTTCATCTTTGTCTAGCTTATTATTTGTTTAAAGAAGCCTAGTTTTCTAAGTTGAGTCCAAAATTAGCCTTGACAAGTTTAAATCCAAACATTGACTTATTTATTCCTATGCCTTGTATAAATTTTTCCTAGACATTTATCTTTCTCTTTTGGGTTATGTAACTTAATCTAATTTCTTATTTAAATTGAAAACTAGTTTTGTGCCTAGATTTGGGGAAGTAGTCTAGCTTCCATGTGCCTAAAGTCCATTGTATTTTACCAACTAACCAAGTTAATTTTTAAATATTAATCCCTATTTTATGCCAAAGTGTTTCAAAATTGTTAGATTAAAATATCTTACCTTGTTTTGTTTAAAAAGTCTAGCTTTTATGCATTTTCTAAAAGACATAGCAATACCTATTTTAAGCCTAGTTTTTGTGCTTTGTTTTCTAAAAGACCTATAAAATTTTATTTTCCTTATATTAAACTTGTTTTAAACACTTTGTATCTAGAGTTTGGCATTCTAGTTTTATTCATCCACTTGAAATTTTTGTGTAAGACATTTGACATTAGACATTTGATGTTAGATTGTAATAGACCAAGTTTAATTTGAACTTAGTGTGTAATTTTAATAACATGGCCATGTCAAATTCTCTTTTCATTGAGTTTGATCCTTAAAAAAGAGTATTAATCAAATTGATAGGCTAAGATAATTTGGGTATATATCCATTCATGTAAATCACTTCAGTTGGTGACATGTTCAATGTCCTAACTATTAAAAAGTGTCTACTACATCTATACAGACAAATGTGCCAAACACAGGGGATAACATGTAAGTGGCATCCAATATAGGCCAAAGTGGATTAAATACACCAAAAATTTGTTAAAAATAAGTGACTTTAGTAGATAATATGAGTGGTTCACAATAGTAGGGGGTAGGAACTTCTACCTCCTAATCACAACAAGTTACCTCTAATCCTCAACCAATTACTTCATCAAGTATACAATCACAATGATTAAGTAATCAATATCAAACCAGTGCTTTGCCTCAACAAAATGTGATGAATACTACTCCTCCATAATAGGTGATGACTAATATTCCATAATAACAGGCACAATCTAATATACCAACATAGTAGAGATTAAACATTCTTCCACCTCAATAGGGGTCAATAAATGTTCCACCTCATCAGGTAGTGATAAGTATACTTCAATAGTCATATACCAACATGCCTTTACAATCACAAATGTTGTCTAATAAATATCATATGTCCAGTGGTCAAAAATAAATGCCAAACATCTAACAAGCATCTACTTCATAATAAGTGTTCACATAACTAAGAGGTACTACTATCCAATAAGTTTCAATTAGGAAAAAATTTCCTTTTGTTTCAAATGTGCCACAAATATAATGATAGGGCCTATTTTAACAATAAATTCCCCTTATTTATCTAGGTTTGACTAGTCAGTAACAAGTCCCTACTCAACCTCAATAGGCACATTACTTTACCCCAATCTATATCCTTCCATCTTAGCTTAAATTCCCTCAAAACTAGGTCTATATACCAAATCCACACCATAATATCACACCATAACTCATGCAATTTCATAAATCACATAATAATATATGAATGCATATTTTTGGATAGTTCCCCAACCAAACCAACATTCCATAGAAAACCATGCCTCCATTATACCCTGGTCAAGGTAATTTATCTTTGACCTCATAGCCTCCACCTTAGGCCAATGTTAAATCTAGTTTCTTTACACAATAACTATAATAAATGAAGGATGTAATTATTACCATTAAAGTTGGGAAACATACCAACAATTTTAAGTTGGATGACATGTGTTCCTACCCATTCAACATGGAGTATTTGTAAATACCATTTCTTCCAAGGTATGAACCATCAAAGTTTGAAAAATATAAGGGTAAAGTAAACCCTAAGGCCCATTTAAATAGAATATTTGTTGCTTGTTATTCATTGTCTTACAATGACATATAACTCCTAATTTTTTTCCTTGGAGTTTAGTAGGATAGGCCTTGGAATAGTTCTTTAAATTGCCAAAAAACTCAGTATCTAGTTTTGACGACCTTTTAGACAAGTTTATGCAACAATTCTCTTATAATATTGAACATGATATTTCATTTGTGGACTTGAATTAAGCTAAGAATAAAGTTGGTGAAATATTTATAAGCCATCTATAGTGATGGTGAGTGCTAGCTAGCTACTTCACCCATGGCTTACTAGATAAACAAATATTAGCTATGTTTACCAAAAATTTACACAATGAGATATCCTACCATATGTAACTACAATGTGCACATACTTTCAAAGAGATAATAGACAAGGATTTCTCATTAAAAAACCCTTATTAAAAAAAGGATCACTAAGCTTACCTCATCTAACCAAAACCAAGGAAATGGACAAAATTAGAACCAAAACTAAGTCTAAGTGTGAATGTCAATACTAGCCCAAGCCAGTAGTTATGAAAAATATAATAAATTTAAATGTAATAATAATGTTTTTTTCAATGCGATAATCAAGTTACATCATGTCCAAATGGTACAAACACCATCTACTCAACCAATACAATAAATGTAAATTACTCCTCATTAGTAACTCATTCAACAAGTACAACCTTTGTAACAACCTAAACCTACTCAAAAAATGTAGCAACCCCTACCTTTGTAAAACCCTCCAAGGAAAAATGTGCCTACTCATCAAGTTTTCAGTGACCATGGAGAATCTAATTAATCCATGTTTCATAAACTATCCATCATTAATATAATTAGTTGGCTAATACCAAAACATTATCCTAAGGGCATTCCTTATCTAGATTGGTATAGGGAGAGTGAGTTTTTTGAATACCATCATGTTCATGGAAATAATCTATATTGTTGTGTGCAAATCAAACATCTTATTGAAAATGTTTGAAAATGGGGAGATTACATTGGATAATAGAGAATCTACATCCAATTAGAACCTTGATATTTATCAAAACCCTTTTCTATAACATAACAATAACAACCAATAGTAGAAAAAACAAAGGCCAGAGTAATAGAAATAATAATAATGTTAACTAAATAGAAGGAACCAATGCCATAATGATGTCAATACCCAATAGACTTACCACATAATTTCACATGACTATAATAAATTTATGGGTCATATTACAGGAGGTCACATTTCCACTATCACCATTAATCCAAGACTAAGTGTTAATAGAATAGGACCATTACTAACTAGTTCTAATCAACCCATCTATATCAATGATCCTTTTGACCTAGGACCACATACAGGTACACCAAAAAGTAGTGATTATTACTTTTAGACCTTATACCGATAACTTGTCATTGTCCCATGACCACATATAAGTGCATTGACAATTGAGACGTATCCTATATGGCCCCCCTCCACCATCATTTTCTAGTAAAAATGGTCCTATATCTAATCCCAATTATGCAATCAGAACTTGGTGATCAAATATCACTCTTTTAGGCCCACAACCACCTACCACTAAACCCATCCAACCCACCATTCTAGCTAGGAACAAGCCATATACCTTTGTGAAGGAAAATACATTTGATAATGTGGAATAACTTTAGAAGATGCCTACATAAATATCCATTTTAGATTTATTGTGAACATCTACTATCCATAAGAACATCCTAACAAATTTCCTTGATCAATCCCAAGTTCCCAATGACATATCCCCAAATAAATTCCAAGATTTGGTTGGACATCTAGCTCCAAGCCACTAGTTAACATTCAACCAAAATGATGTGCCATCCCTTGGCCCTCTCTATAATAATCCATTATACATTAAATTTATCATTATGTGGCACAAATTGAAATGTGTCCCTATAGATAATGGATTGATTTTGAATATTATGTCTAAAGATTATCAAACATATCGGATACAAAATATATGATCTCCAGCTTAAAATGGTCACTATCAAGGCTTATGATAACAGAGATTAAGAATAAAACGGCACCATCACCTTTTCAATTATCATTGGGCCTTTGACCCATGATATGTTATGCCATGTGTTAGACCTAGACCTATCTTACAATTTGATTTTGAGAAGGCCTTAGATACATGAAATTTGTGTAATACTTTATACATTGCATTAGTGCCTCAAATTATCCCATTTCGGTATGGAGGTCACCATCAATGGAGATTTGAATCCCTGTGAACATTGTAAACATTTGGAAGCCTAGTATGAAAGCTATAACTACCATTTTGGCCCAAATATGATTCCTAAGAAGGACAAGAGGAAATAAATACTTGTTGATTTAACAGCGGCTAGTTTCATTGACCTATATAACCTTGATTCATCTTACCATATTTCACCTCCTAAACTATCTAATCATTTTACCATTTCATCCAATGGCTTAGGAGAATATTTGACCCATGATACATTCCACATTACCAAGCTTTCATAGAACCCCAAGTCATATGGAAGACCTAAAGCCAAGCCACCTTGCATGGAATGGTAATGAAAGGGAAAATACAAATTGCATAGTCTAACTCCTATCATTTTTCACACCAGCTATTGGCCAAGAATATGACCCCCTTGCAAATGATGAAGCCTAGTTATATAATGACAAACTAGCTAACTATTATAAAAATGCCAAATACCCTATTCCTAATAGGATCATGGAGATTCAAGCCTATGAAAGATGACGCCTCAGTAAAAATTAGTAGGGTACACATGAGCTAATTTTTATCACTCAGTACAAAGGAACCTATGGTCTCACATTTAAATTGTTAGGTGTGGAGCTTGATTATCTTCCAGGATCAAAGGTTAAAATTCTAATGTTATTTCAATTAGGTTTGGATCCCATTCTTTGTATCCCTAATGGCATGGGGGGTTTCAAGGGGGGAACCATTGCCTTAACCAATGATATCATCATCTAGAATAGTGATATCATCCTTTTGGGCAGTGATATCATTTTTTTGGGTAGTCATTTCATTCTATTGGGCAATTATTTCATCATTTTGGGCATCGATTTCACATAAAAATGATTTCATTATCTGAATGGTGATTTTGTGTTTTTTTGTTTGATAAATAGTGATGTTATCATAAGCAATAATATCATCATCTTGGGTAGTGATATCATCATTTTGGCTAGTGATTTCATGGAAAAATGGTGATATCATCACTCTAGGTAGCAATTACATTAATTTGAGCAACAATTTTTCACAATAATGATTTTGTTATGTAAATAGGGATATTGTGTTTTCTATCTGGTCTGACTCAAAATAGTGATTTTATTATCTGAAATTATGATTTTTTAGGGAAAGCAGTGATATTGACTGTGTAATAATGGGATTGCAATAGAGAGTTGAATTTTTCAATCTTGTTTGCTTAAACTCCTAAATATTTCAATGTAGGCCCTTATAATTATATTTCTATAGGTTGAGGGAGGAGTTTGGAAGTTTGTTTGAATGTTTTTGACTAACCAAACACACTCTCATGTGGGTTTAAAATGAGCATGCTTAATTTCACACATTTGAATTAGTGCTTAAAATGAACCTAAGATTTGGCTACGTCTTAGATACATTTCATTTAGTGCTTACAACACATCATAACTCTTGTAATATTTTAAATTTGGTGTTTTAATCATGAATCTAGGTTAAGTCTTGAATCTTTAATTTAGGATTAAAACAAACTTAGGTTTTGATTATTTTAACAAAAAGAGACGTGCATGTATGCTCTCCCATTCATCCCCTTTAAGGAACTTTTGGGATCAAAAGTGCCATATCATCATAATTTGAGCCTATTCCAAAGCATAGAAATAATATCATCTAAATCACTCCCCAAAAACATGCAATAGTTTGGGTGATCTTGAAAATGACCCTAAATTCTTTCTCTTATGTCTTTTATTTCATTGCATCTTGGCTTGCAAGGGGGACTTCATCACCTCTCACAAGTTCTATAAGGAAGCTTTGACCTAAGGTTTTATCTCCTAGCATTGACTTCATCCACTCCCACTAGGATCAGAGGTTTGAGTAGTTAAACCACCTTCTAGTGTTAGAGTTACACATGGGATGTATCTGCACTTTGGACATCACACTACACTAAGCAAGTGATTAATGTAGTGGTTGCAAAAAGGACTAGACCTTTTTGTAACAAGCCAAGTGCCATGGACACCTAGTTAAATGATTTTCTTTTACATAATGATGTTAAAGTCATTATGTAATTTATTCCCATAAAAATTCTAAAAAACTTGCTATTTTAGTCAATCCCACACTGCCATACCCTTGTTAGGATTTGGATGATTATACTTAGTGTATTTTGGTCATTTTTGTCGAGTATGTTTTGAGACTAAAACCTGATTTTTTATTCATAACCATGTAAAAATCATGTATTTTAGTTGAGGAGGGTAGCATTATGTTGCCCAAATCATGTCAAAACATTTTACCTTTAAGTCTTTTAAAAAATAGCATTGATCACATCATTCGAGCATTCTTACACCATTAGGCTGCTCAATTTTTTTCAAGACTTGTTTACTATTGTATCAAAAATTATGTATTTCAAACCACATTGTGTATACCATTTGGACCTTATTTATGTACCATCATGTTGTCCAATCTTGTCTAGATTGTTTGGTCAGATCCTAGTTTTCAATGTTGAGTTTTTAACTAACCTTGTCAAGTTTGGATTTAAACATTGATTGATTTATATTTAAGCTTCAATTTATGGGGTTGATACATAGATATTTCTCATTTGGGTTTTATAACTTCAGTTAATTGATTACCCAAATTTGAAAACTATTGATGGTTTGTTTGCTCAATGCTTATCCTCATCATCATTTGTGCCTTTGTTTGGGAGAACACAACCTTTCTCCAAAAGCCTTTTACCTCATGCCTCATGCCAATTGTTCATGTTTATGTTTGATTTTGTGTGTCAAGTCTATGTCAAAATTTGTTTCCACACTTGTTAGATTAAATAAAACCATATCATACCTCTGTTTCAAGTCTATATTTTGATGTCATTTGGCCAAAAGTCCTAGCATATGCCTTGTTTGAGCCTAAGGTTTAACTCTGTGTTTGGACAAAAGACCTAGCTACTATTTTCCCTTTCCTAGTTTAGACCTTGTTTGGAGCACTTTGACCTATACTTTTGACATGCTAGTTTTTATTCAGACGTTTGACCTTTTATGAATATGACATTTGACATTATACATTTGATGTTAGAATATTCTATGCCAAGTTTTAGCATAAACCATTTTAGAGATATAGCTCCACTTTCAAATCAGTTTTGGAGATACAGTGCCATACTTTTGACCAAGTTAGACCAATTTTGAGCCATTTGTTCTTTGGACATAGTTTTTTAGAGTTTGTATAACTCTAAGCTTTTTTATTTTTAGAGCTTTCATCATTTATGCAGATATGTCTAGCTACACCTATGGTGGAGTCATGTATAATCTAACTCATGATATAATGGTAGCACAAAATGACTTTTATGGCTTTAGTCAAGACCCTATTGATGATAATATGGCTTTTGAGATAGATTTATATCAATCTCATAATAATCATTCATGGGAACAAAGTCACAAACTAGATTATGATCCAACTCAAGACCTTGATTGGTATGAAGAGGCTTGTGAGGAGGATTTTGAAGACCCAACTATAGATAATGTTGTTTGGGATGTAGATCCATACCCTCTTTACAATAATCAGTACATGGAACATAGTCAAGAACTAGCTTATGATCCAACTCAATATTGGGATGATATGGTTTATCTGGAGGACTTAGATGCTTTGGCTTGTGTGAGATATCAAACTCCATGATGCCATTTTATTATTTAACCCTCAGCTACCCCTAACCCTCCTTTTGATTATATGAGCTATCAAGCTCCACAATATCCAAAGATTACCATTATCATTCTGAGACCTCATGCTTTGGCTTGTGTGAGCAACCACACTCCATACCACCCTATTGTTACCATTTTAGGACTTCATCTTTTGGCTTGTGTAAGAAATCATGTTCCCCAATGCCCTACCATTATCCAACCATAGGTTATTCCTTATCTAGTACCAATCCCATCAAAGCCTCAACCTAGCTAATCATTCGAAGACCAAGTTATGTTCAAAACTAGTATTTTCCAACTCATTAGAAACCAAGGCCAAGAAAACTAACCAATCCAAGATATTTTTGTTGAACCAACCACTTGTGATAAGTCAACCTATGATGAATTTCCTATTAATCCTATACTAGTTATTAAGGAGTCTCACATTGACAAGCTAATCTTTTCTAAGTCACTTCTTATTGATTATAACCACCTTTGGGAAAATCATTACCTTGGTCATATTATTGTTTTTCAAGAGCCACCTATTAACAAGCCAATCTCTAAGGAGTTATCTCTTAACCTTTTGTCCATCCTAGAGGAGTCCCATTCTGACAAACTAGTCTGTGGATCCCATTATGCCATCATAGGCCATCACTTGTACAATACCAAACATTTAGCAAGACATCATTGTAACAGAGTACCATTAGATGAAGAATTAGAGTTAGAATTAGGTTTTATTCTTGAACTAACATTAGATTTAGCATCAAAAGAAGAATCAACATCAGTCCTTTGAGTTAGAATTAGATTCATAAGAATAATACATTCATGACTATTATAACATTGGTTACGCATGTCTCAAAAATCAATTTGAATACATTTATGATCCTTTTATGGTTTTTGAGGATGAATACTTCAACATCAACACAAGTTATCCTAGTATCTTCTATGAGGATTGTGTAGCTTTTCCCCATTCCATTACCATTCCATAACCTATTAACACCAACTAAAATAACCACATTATTGATATTCCACCTCCCACAAGTGTCGATTGGGACCGATAGAATCACACTTTGTTGAACTACATCCATGGTGACATAGCAATTGAAGAAGAGCAAGGAGGCCAAAACCACATTCATACAGATGAATAATACTCTCTTAGTGAAACCTTTTTAGAGGCATTAGGGGATAATCAAATTTCAAACTCATCATCTTCTATTGAAACTTTTTCAAAAGTGCTAGAAGACCATCAAAGTCAAAATCCAATGTTTATTAGTGAAACCTTCTCAATGGTGCTATGGGACAATTAAGATTATTAGGTTGTGGAGCTAAAAGTTTCACTGATGTAGACATGGAGGAGGCTGTTGAGAGGTTGCTGAGTTATAGAGTAACCGGTGTCAGTCTGATCAACTGACATAGGTCATATCTAGTGCAGAGCAAATCGACATCGGTCAGTGGTCAGTCGACATCGGTCATCTCTAGCCAGACAAGGACCGACATCAGTCACCTGTGTAGTTTTGGAACTATCAGTTGCACTAATAATTTGTTAACAAACTAGTTGTTTGCATGTTAAAGGCTAATTTTAGCCTTGGAGCTGTGGATCTAATTATTGTAATTAGGTGTCTAATTATTGTTTGCATGAGATCTATTTAAGAGACTCATGGGCTATATTGTAATTTGTTCTAGTTTGAGTTGAGCTTGGTTAGCTCCTTTTGAGAGTGAAGAGAGCAAGGGTAGCTCCTCCTAGTTCCATAGGGGTGCCAAGTGTGTATGATCAGGGAGATCTACAGGTTGTTGTAAGATCAGGTAGAAGATCCACCACGGTACCAGTTTGGAGAATCATAAGGACTTGGTGAGGCAAGGACAAGGGTTCTTCAGGGTGTAGAGAGATATACATGTGGTAATTAAGATCATTGATTTGTAGGTGTGTGTGTGTGAGGTCAAAGGAGGTCTGTGGGGTAGCAAGATCAAAGGTGATAGAAACATATCAAGGTGCAAGATCAGGGAGATCTACTTGGAGTACGTTGAGTACTTGGAGTGTGTGGAGCACTTGTGGAGTGCATGGAGCACTTGTATACTGGTAGTAGTGATACTGACTGGTGGTACTGGTAGTAGTGATACTAACTAGTTGGAGGTGAACACTAACTCTGTGTTTGAGTTGTGTGTTGGGATCGTAAGAGAGAGAGTGAGCTCTTGAAGAGATTTACTATTTATGCCCTAGAGCTGTGGGAGCCCTAGAGGTGTGTAAGGAAGAAGACTGTGGCAATCTTCTTTGTTGTATTTCCTTCTGAAAGAGTATTAATACAATTGGGTATTGTCTCTCATATTCTATGTTATTTTTGAATTCTAGTTACTTGTGCCTTCTGGTTTAATTTTGCATGTTAAGTTGCTTGTACATGGTAATCAATGGTGCTTCTTAGATCCTAACAGTGGAGTTAGAGCATGTTTGTTGTTCTAGATTCCTAACAAAGTGGTATCAGAGCTAAGGTTGTAGGGAGCAGATTTGTGTTTGATCATAGGTCACTTTCAAGGGTTTTTGATCGAGTGGGAGTATAGCAATGGTAGAAGAAAGTACACTTAGAATGGAGGAATTAAAAAGCATGAATGGTCAATTACGGTGTTATGGAAAGAAAGAGTAGGTAAATAAATATTGTTGGTTGGTAGAAGATCAGCATAAAGGAACTGAAGAAGCATATGTTGCAGGGGTTGTTACACAGAATGCTTTGGGATGTTCCTTGGATAAAGTAGAATCTTGGTTTATAGATTATGTTGCTTCTTTCCATGCAGCCCCAAATTTAGGGGTTGGTGAGCCTTGTCATAGTATTGGCAAAGGGGAAGTGTTGCTAAAATTACAGGCGGCCAACACATGGGTGTTGAAGAAGGTCATGCAGGTCCCAGTCTTGAAGATGCGGCTAATTACTTTAGGAAAGTTGGGTGATGAGAGATGCCTAGAAACTCTCACAGTAGATGCACTTGAATTAGCAGGTGGTAAGAAAGTAGGTATCCTTTATCTATCTGCTTATATTATTGATTCTTCTTCTGTTGCAAGGACGTGGCTTTGTAGGCTTGGTCACATGAGCAAGAAAGAGATGCATGTTCTTAAGCAGAAGTCAGATGTGTTTGATAGACTTAAGAACTAGAAAGCCTTGGTGTTTATGGAGGATATGATGGATAGATATTAGCGGATGGGACTGAGTAACTCTAAGCAGGGTAGTTTGGATAGGGCTTTGATCCAAAGAGAGCTCACAGGTAAAAAGTCATCACTCATAGGAGAACACAAGTATCAGCGTCAGTCAGGGAAAATTGGCATCGAACAGACAGGCGCCAATATCGGTCATGTGCAAACAGGCAAAGTTGGTGGTGTCAGGTAGGTGGAGACCAATTTTAGTAGGATAACTAGCATTGGTGACCCGGATAGTCGCATGGAACTGATGTCGATTGGATGCAAACTGTGTGGTGACCGAGGTCGATCACTAAAATGGATTTTGGGCAGACAGCAAGCTGTCAAGGAGTCTCAAACACCCATGTGGAGGACTAAAAGGGTAAGTAAGCCTCAAATTCATTGTTCCTCTTCTTTATACTAGTTGGTCACTACAGAGTAGGAAAGATCTAGGAAACACTGGGAGCATGGCATGAACAGTATGTAGAACCAAATGGGAGATTTGGTAGGGTTGCCAGCCGGTACGAAAGCACTAAAAGATGAATGGATACCTTGGTTAAATAATAGAGAGAATGGACACATGAGATGGAAGGCCAAGTCATATGGTCTTGAGGAAGTTGTAGGACAGTGGTACAGGTTTAACAGGTGGATGACAAAGCATGGCTTTAGTTAGTGTCATTGTAGCCATTGTGTTTATCTTACTAGGTGGATGATGGTCATGACATTATCCTGTTATTGTATGTGGGTGATATGCTAGCTAAAAGTTCAGACATATAGGGTTTTGTTGAGCTAAAGGTAAGGTTAGTTTAGTGGTTTTCCATGAAGGATTTGGGAGTAATGAAATTCTTTGGCATGAGAGACATGGAAGATCACAGGTTGATTTTGTCTCTAGTGGGAGCTAATGTAAATCAAGTGTTGGCAAGGTTTAATACGTAGAATGCAGAACTAGAGCACACCAAGGGCTAGATAGTTTAGTGTCTAAAATCACATGAGGTCTGATATAGGCCTAAGTTTTCCCTAGTAGTGGGAGCTGTCAGAGAGTTTGGAGCCAATTCGAGGAAGTGGGTTCTTAGGTATTTAAGAGGGACCAGTAGCAGGTATACATGATATGCAAGATCAGGACTTCACTACATGGGTTTGTAGGTTCAGATGTGGTAGGTTACTTGGATGACAGGGGGTGTACCATAGGTTGTGTGGTGGTTGGTCTTCAGGGTTGAGCTTGAAGAGGGATACAAGCCAGGAAACAAATTAGATGGTGTATAGGTATAGGTATAGTGTAGTTGTTTATCTCCAAGTGGGAGACTGTTAGGTTGTGGAGCTAAAAGCTTCACTGATGTAGACATGGAGGAGGTTGTTGAGATGTTGCTGAGTTGTAGAGCAATTGGTGTCAGTCTGATCAACCAATGTCATTCATATCCAGTGTAGAGCAAACTGATATTAGTCAGTGGTCAGCCGACGTCGGTCATCTCCAGCCAGACAGGGACTGACGTTGGTCGCTTGTGCGGTTCTGGAACTATCAGTTGCATGAACAGTTTGTTAACGAACTAGTTGTTTGCATGTTAAAGGCTAATTTTAGCCTTGGAGCTATGGATCTAATTATTGTAATTAGGTGTCTAATTATTGTTTGCATGAGATCTATTTAAGAGACTCATGCATTGTATTGTAATTTGTTCTAGTTTGAGTTGAGCTTGGTTAGCTCCTTCTAAGAGTGAAGAGATCAAGGGTAGCTCCTCCTAGTTCCACAGGGGTGCCGAGTGTGTATGATTAGGGAGATCTATAGGTTGTTGCAAGATCAAGTAGAAGATCCACCAGGGTACTGATTTGGAGAATCATAAGGACTTGGTGAGGCAAGGACAAGGGTTCTTCAGGGTGTAGAGAGATCTACATGTGGTAAGTAAGATCATTGATTTGTAGGTGTGTGTGTGCAAGGTCAAAGGAGGTCTGTGAGGTAGCAAGATCAAAGGTGACAACAACATATCAAGGTGTAAGATCAGAGAGATATACTTGGAGTATGTTGAGTACTTGGAGTGGATGGAGCACTTGTGGAGTGCATGGAGCACTTGTGGAGTGCATGGAGCACTTGTGTACTGGTAGTAGTGATACTGACTGGTGGTATTGGCAGTAGTGATACTGACTGGTTGGAGGTGAACACCAACTCTATGTTTGAGTTATGTGTTGGGACCATAAGAGAGAGAGTGAGCTCTTGAAGAGATTTATTGTTTATGCCCTAGAGGTGTGGGAGCCCGAGAGGTGTGTAAGGAAGAAGACTGTGGCAATCTTCCTTGTTGTATTTCCTTCTGGAAGAGTATTAATACAATTGGGTATTGTCTCTCATATTCTATGTTATTTTTGAATTCTAGTTACTTGTGCCTTCTGGTTTAATTCCACATGTTAAGTTGTTTGTACATGGTAATCAATGGTGCTTCCTAGATCCTAATAGTGGAGTCAGAGCATGTTTGTTGTTCTAGATTCCTGACAAAGATAACTTCATAGGTGAAAATTTCATTAAGGCACCAATATCTAAGCACAACATTCCTTCACTATTTGATGAAGACAAAATCAAAGATCAAATCAAGATAGCTTCCAATCTACAGCCTAATCAAATGGTAGATATTCTCAAGCCCAAACAACAACAAAATTTGGTGGTCTTATCGAGAGAGAAAGTCTTCAACTCTACCACAACCAAAATTATGTCAAATATAGCATCAACAACATTAAATGTGATTAAAATTCTTGATATTCATTTGTTTCCACACCATTCCACTCTCCATTATCATCTACTATTCTATTTAACAAATAAACCTATCAAACATTATTTATCCCTATTTACCATCCATGACCGCACTTTCCTTTACATAGGCTACAAAGATACCTTGTCTTGACATTTGAAGTAATCAAAATCAATGACCAATGATGATCACAAAAGCATTCTCAGTATCCAAATTTGTAATCAGATCTTGATAGATTAGTTATTTAGATGAGGTGTGGGTTATCAATTAACATGATCAAGTATTCTATTTGTATCATTTGTTGATTAAGACATGTATCTTCACTTTAATAATAATAATAGAATCATATGTCATTTACCATACCTTGGCCAAAAACATGTACCATACCATTTCAAAATGCCATTCATTTTTTCCATTATCACATATCCTGCCATTCACCCCATCACTTGGGGGAAACCCTTTTAACATCCTTATTTATCATTCTACCATCCTACTAGTCCATCACTATCCTAAATAGAACCATGCCATCCTATCATTCTATTCCTATCTAGAACAAAGCCTATTTTTAGTCATCATATCCAATCTTGTTTTGATCTTGGTTACTTTGGTTCTTCACACACTTTTTTTCAAAATATTCTGATCAAGTTTCAACTCTTATCAAATTTGTGTTTTAATGATAGTCTATGAAATTAGTGTGACAGTTGATATGGAAAGATATCTTTCATTTTTTCATCCTATCAAGTTTGTTTATGTGACCCTAATTATAACCACCTATGAGCAAATCAGTGTCTCACCATTCTTACTACTAATTATAAATACCTATGGGAAAATTAGTATCATTAACCTATGTTGTTGTATCCTAGTTATAACCACCTATGGCCAAACTAAGGGCAACATTTATTTATCATGCATTGCCACATCACCTTGTCATTTTTATTTTCATTTGACTGGGCATTTATTGGATTTGAGAACTTGTTGGGACTTAGTTGGTTTTTCCCCACATTTTGTGTGGATGGAATTACTATGACCTGAGGTCATTTTAGGATTATGTGGGCCATGCTCAATTCATGTTGAGGTCACCTCAGTCGCCCTTTCCATGTGCTCTCACCATTTTGTGAGCAACATAAGCCACGCTCTCACCATTTTGTAAGTAGGTATCTTTTCATTCTCTAATGAGTTAAGTTACCTTAAAATACCAAAAACATTCAAATATTTCAAAATCCAAAAACATTTATCCTATCTAAGCCTAGTTAGTTATCCTTGATCTACTCTATTGGGGCATGGTCATTATTAGGATTCTTTCTTTTGCTTTTGTTTTCAAGATTTTTGTTTTTTTGTTTATTTCAAGCTATTTTTTTATTATTTTGTTTTCTATTTGTTTATTTATTTGTTCACTTACCTATTTGTTTGCTTTCAACATTATTGCCTCAACATAGTCTATAATATGCATTGGGTGAATCGTTATCCACATTATTCTTGTGTCCATCCATATTCATACGTCAACATTGTCATCATAGTTTTTATCATTGGTGCATTGTTTTCAATTATTTATTCGATTAGGAGTCAATCCTTATGCATATTTTTGGACAATCTTCATGGCGTTCTATCTTGATGCATGCCATCATATGTTATAACAAAAATTAGCTTTAAGAAGGTCTATAATCAATAGAGCCACACAAGTCTCTCCATGGAACCTTGGAAAATCCTTTCATTCTACCCACCCTTGATCAAATTAACCCATTGGTCATTCTATTTGTATCATTGTTAATAAGTATGAGCATCTCCTCATTGGCAGGTGCAACTAAATCATTTCTATTGATCAACCTTATTCTTTTATTCATCTCTTTCATCACTTTGTGCCTACTCATCTTTGATCTATATTATAGGTTATCACCTTAAGTTATGCTTGCTAATCATCCCTAACTGGGGTAGAATCATCTTTATAAAATAATTTAGGTCCTCTTAATGATTATAACCTCCTATGGGCAAATCCTTATTTTTTACTTTTATTCCTGATTATAAATACCATTGGGTAAATCTATATCCTTTTTAAATCAATGCATGCAAGCATTTCTCATTTGGATTAATCTCCACCACAAGTTAATTCTCACCTTTCTTCTTGTTTATTTTTGAGGGACCATCCATCTACTATGTGACAGCCACTCCCTCAAGGGGGCATCATCATAGGCTTCCCAAACACCATTTGGAGTTTTTTCTTCAATCATCACCTTGTTTTTGGCATACATGCCATGTCTCATTATTTGAGAAGACATTGTTTTACCTATGATTTGCAACATCTTCCCAAATAGGGTCAAACTATAGATACCTAAAATTGGCCATCGATAACCTCCAACCAGGATTTTGACCAATTTAAACCAAAGTGCACAATTTGGTTTAAAAATCCTAAAATGCATTAAAAGAGTTGAAATGTTTATATTCAAGTGTTAATTTTTATCAGGGTATCATTAAATGGGGAAATGCAATTTATGAAGCAAATAACTTTAATCAGATCATTTCGAGCCAAAATGACATTTTCACACTTAGGTGACCTAGATTGCTCTTTTCTATCAAATATATTTCACAAGACATGTGCCTTTGTTCTTTAGTGTTAAAAACATCCTAAATGGGATAATGGATCCAATGCATTTGGCATCAACTTCCATTCCAATCTAATCAAATTTTGAGCCTGTTGGGTGAATATTTTGTTGTCAACTAATTGAAGGCAAAATGGGTATATCAACCATAGCGTAATGAGATAAATCTATCCTCTCATCAAAGGGAGGCTCCCTATAAACTATAATATACAATATAAATTGAAAATAGACTCAAAGGTGAGATCATACCATCCATCTCTCTTTTTTAGGGATAATGTTCACAAGGTAAAAGAAAATTCTTATGTAATAACTGAAAGCAATTCTCTTCTTTTAAAAATGATGTTCAATACACAGTGGGAAAAACTTTCCAGGTAGTAACTGGATTCACAAGAAACCCATGAAAGCACAAAGTCTTTCATTGCTTCTCTTATTGATTTAAGACTAATATCATAGTAGAATGAAGTGCATCCCAAAGTCTCCACTGAAAACTACAATAGAGTATATGATCACAAAGCATAAAAGTAGTTCAAAGCTTTTCCAATATCCTTTATGCTGAAATGCAAAACACATAAGCTAGAGACAATTATGGTAGCACAAAGTCTCCACAATCGGCTTCAGGACATCTTCTAGATTACTTTCACTTGCTCTACTTATTTGATCAAATAGATAATATTGTATTTAGGAAAGAGACATAAGAATAATTTCCTACATAACACAAGTTATTTCAACACAAAGTTTGAAAGGTCACTTGCTATCTCATTCACCTGATAAAATATGATTAACAATCTGAGCTCAAAGTCTCAAAAATGCCTTTTAACTTGGGCAGAGTTTTGCTTTTAATAACTGAGAGATCTCTCTCATTCAAAATGAGAGATTACAATATATAGTATCCAAAAAAAGACTTTGGTGCTTGTTTTTACAAAATGGCCCATGCTACATTCAATACTTTAAAAAGAGGAAGTTCTGTGTAGGGGCCATGTGGGAGCAGGTTACCAGTCCTGACTTTGGCATTAAACTCATATCAAATGTCTTCTCCAAAGCATGGGTTACCTAATCCTCTAAAAGGTAAGGCCACTCCTCTTTATGATATTTACATGACTGTCCACTTGTCTTTACTCAAACAAAGAAAAATAGGCCATGCCATTTAATGCTTGCACTCTCTGATATCCACTTGGTGGATTGTACCACCTACTAGAATAACTCTTCTACCAACTCTTCTAGATTTTATATTTGATTCCCTCTTTCCTTTCTATATTTTTTCTCTTTCTGGTGATCCAAGCTCTCAGGGCTATCTTCTCACCTTCTGCTAGCTTCTTCGACTCCTTTCTCAATGGATCCCTGAGTTTGTTTTCAGGTCTGCATTATTTAAAAATCAATAGTTATTCCATTATCCTAAATTTGACATCTGCAGGGACGTCACCGGTCGCTTGAACCATTTTGAACCTTGAACCATCTTTTTAGAGTTCACCGGTTCAATGGTTCAATGGTTCAATATTTCATGTTTTGTAAAGAGTCACATTTGCTCAGTCTTCTTACGAATTCAATTTGTATAATTGAACTAACTATTTGAACCTTTCGCTGGAACCCTCCACTCAAACCTTTCAACCATTTTGAAGTAGAGTTCAATGGTTCAAAGGTTTGATAGTTCAGAGGCATTCATTTCAAATCATTGAACCTCATCATTTGAACCATATATCATTGAACCTCAGTGTTGAACCATCCTAATCAATTTTTAGGAAATGCCTTCAAGTGTTTTGTAATTTCTTCTTGCAAAAATCCACCTTTTGAGCCTATGATTTCCTTAGCTGAAAAGGCTCGTGCAATTGAATAACTTGACTGTTCAGAACATTTGTGAGAAAGAAAGAGACCTTTTTGGCCTTCAGGACCAAAATGGTCAATAGGTTGTCCACAAAAACAAGTGACTAGTTTTGGGAACAACAGAGCCAATAACAAGACATTTTGACCAATTTGATTAGTTTGTGCACAAAGAGCGAAGGTTTACATCAAAGTGATTAATCATGCTTAAGAGCTAATTAAACCAAATCATGAGCCTAATTAAGAATTCCATAGAACTTATTGAATAATTTCTTTTTGAAATTGAATATTGAATATCTACATTATCAAGTGACCTCATTTCTTGGGGAGACTTCTCTAGGCCATAAATGCCACAAATATCAATATTCATACCTCCCATGCCTCATTAAGACCCTCCATGCCTATTAAATGCCTCTTTATCCCAAATATTGATGAGCCTATTTATGAATTTTAATTACATACTTGGATTAATCCTTAGCCACACATCTTCATCTTGGGATGGATGGTTTAGGTTGATTCTAGACATTTTTGAAAATCTATAAATAGGATGCCTTGCCTATTAAATTCTAAGCTCTCACATGCCAAAGTTATAATGTTGAATTGATTCCAAATCTTCATGCAAATTAGTGTTATAATTCTAAAATATTGAGCCAAGCCAAATCCACACAAGGTGCCAAGGAGAGATGGAGGTAGCCAAGCTTCCATTGATGCAGACTTCATGAGCTCAAACTCAGCAAGCCACTACAACAAGCATATTGGAGCATACAAGGAAGGTGAAGGAAGGTCTACTTTCATGTTTTAGTTATGTTTCCTTTTTTTTTTTAACTAAGCTCCCCCTATTAACTAGGCCTAGAGATGTTATGCTAGTGTGTTTATTTCAATTTTGATTTCATTTTTGGAACTAACACCAAACTAACCATCCTCTCTTGAGTCAAATTCATAGTTCACAAATATATCTTCAATTAAATCTTGCTAGCACCACTTCGTGAATCAATCATGTTTGAAAAAATCAAATCCTTTGATGAGTTATGTCATACATTTAAATAAGGGGAATTCAAGTTCATAGCTTTAAACAAGATAAAATATACACCAAGTTCCCTCTCTACTTCAAATGTTAAGTTTTAAAGCAATCCAAATTATAAGGTCAAATATAATGAAATCAAAATGAAGAAAAAGTTATAATTAATGACATATCACAACCATCAAACAAGATTCAATCATATATCCACCAAGGAAGAAATTTTAAAGGCTACAACAACCTCTTCATATCTTATTATAGAAACCAATTTATTATAAATTCATATCTCTAGCTCCACCAATTGAGCTTGATTTGACAGTCTCAACCTATGGGATTTGATATTAATTCATATTGTGACTATCATAGATGCATTGAAAATTCTATGAATAAGTGTTATAGGTTAAGGCATAAGATACAAGATATTATTGATGATAATATTATTAAAGTAATCACGCCCATAGAGCAAGCTAGACCACAACATAGTGATAATAGAATGCTGAAAAGTTTTAGTAATCATTTTCCCAACTATTGTTCAGTAAAGAATATAGATAAATCAAAAGTACATCATGTCTACAATGTGCATCCTCCTCATAAGGCATATAGGCATCTAATAGATGTAATTATTTTTACATTTATAATCACATTATCAAAATAAATAGTGATCACATTCGATGATAGTGAAATCAATGATGATGATTTAGATAAGCGTGTTCTTTTTATTTCGGCATACATCAAAAAAAATACCCATCCATGGTATCATGAATGATAATGGGTCAAGTGAATGACATTTATATTTTTGGATACACATAGCAATATCTACAAGCTATATTAAGAGTATTCAAACCATTTGATGGTTAAACACATTATACTTTGGGACACCGACTGATACCTCTCCAACTTGGTTTATCAATAATGGAAACTCCATTTATATTCTTACCAAACACATGGGTATCTAATATGTTATTAATGCATCCTTGGATATAAAATTTTCATGAATTACCATGTATAGTGCATATATGCCTTAATTGCATACATTTTAATCAAGTGGTAAAAGTTCAAGGCCTTCTATATGATTACCCTCTATAATTAGTGGTAACTCCTCCTCCCACACCACCACAATATTGGTTATGATAACTATTCAAGAGAAAAATAAAAAATAAAAATAGCATCTATTCATGAGCACAATAAAAATACATTTATGGCACCTACTCAAAATCACAATATAAAGATAATCAATACACCAATTCAAGAACATAGTGTAGGATAGTTGTGGCACCTGTATATAATATTTCTTTACAAATATTTTAAATGAAAATGGTATACCTTCAAAATAAGCAAGATTAATATTAGATAATTAATCAAGGCTCAAATAAATCAAAATCTTATACAACACATTTCAAGTTATCACCTCATATAGTTAAACTTTTTCCATAATGAACATAGGCAATGCACTCTTCTCTTATTCTATAACATACTCCACCAGGTCTTGGACCTTTTCAATTTTTACATGTGGTAACATATTTTATAATTAGTGATGTTTAAAATTATAATATAACACTTGATTCCTTTTATAATTTAGATACATATACATGTAGCACTTTTTAGGCTTATAAATTCACTTTCCAACTCTGTGATCTAATCACGTACTATGGTCCTCTCATTGATGAAATCATAGGCTAGTTTCCTTTCCAAATTATCAAAAAAAAAAAAATCAAAAATTCAAAAAAAATTATAAAATTACAAAAACATTCAAAATATTCTTAAAAAATAAAAAATCAATACCTACGCATGACATAATATGTTAATTTAATTATTAATATATGTTATTTATCTCATATTTGGTAGATAGAATATTATTTTCTATATGTGCATGCATTTCATGAGGTACATAAGTGTGATTCAAGACATACATAATATATGCATTTATTATATGTTGGACTCCCTTCTACCCAATGTCTAGGCCTATATTGGGGGCATCTTCTTCTAAAGGTTACATTATAATAGGTTATATATATATATATATATATATATATATATATATATATATATATATATATATATATCTATGACCTCAAAAGTAATATTGAGCTACATGTCTAACAAGTGTATTGTAAAAAAACTCACATTTTGCATTGTGATACATGGATATGCTACTTTGTTAATAATATTAAATTGATACATATGGATGTAATAAACTAGTTTTTACTTGTTTTATGTTCCTTTGATGTTGATTACTTTTTTGCATGATAAGCTATACATTGTTTGTTTATTATGTGAAGCCCTTGGCTCTTATGTTCAAATTGTTTAAACATATTTATAGGGTCATTGATTGGTATTTTTGATATTTGAAAATGTCCATTGCTTGTGGCCCTTGGCCCTATGTGTGTAATCTTTACTTATGTAACATTTAAATATTTCCCTTGTATGCAGCCCGCCTTAGTGTAACATTGTGTGACATTATTGTGTGTTGTGCTTGTGTGCCTGTTAAGCTTAATTAGTGGGGCCATGATACATATCATTCAATATTATGAATGGTTACTTTAATGTGTGCTTTGTTTCTAAATCTATATATACATGACACTTATGTGTTTCAAATTCAATATGTTACATATATGCTTCAAATTACAATTGCAATTTTATGATGGCATACTCTCCAAACATGATGACATAATTAATACATGATTATATATTTATCACATGATATAATTAACTCTTTTTTTAATATGAGTGACTTGTAAGCTACATCCCTCATCTCAAAAGAGGGGCATCATAGTGGGCATGTCCTAGAGATCCAAGCCTCTATAAATTAATAAAAAATAGATTTCGGATAGAATATGTAATCTCTTAAAAGTGGTATTTAGATGCTAAGAGTGATGATTGAGATAACCTATTCCTAGCTTAGCCCTAGACCTATCTTATATCTATTCTCACATTTTTATAGCTATTATGTGGGACACAGACGTCTCTAGTTAGCAAAGTCTCAGACCTTCATTTTAAGATTCTAACCCTTTGTGCCTAGAAACCAACCAGATGGACATTCACCATGTTAAGAACACTAGAGCCACATGGTGTTAGTGTCCCCAACATGGTGCTAATGTCCCTTACCTAAACTCTCTTTAATGGATATATTTTTAAATGTTTAACCCTCTTAAGGTCAACCTAGTGTAACCTTGACATTTTTAACACCTTAAACTACCTTCTTACTTAGGGCCAAGATACTAATTGGGTCATCAATGTTCTTATTGGTGACTATCTTCTATATAAAAATATGTCTATAGAGTACAAAATAAACATTTAACCAAATAGTCCTCTTGGAATGATATAACCTCTCTAATACATCTCATCCATCTTAACACACCTTAACAGACCTATGAAGTTCAGTCATCCACTGTTAGAAGGCTTAAGACTATTCATTTACCTATTGGTTGTGATATCCTCCCTGTAGCCCTGTTTACTCTATACATTAAACATAAATATCTTTAGGTTATCTCCATCATGAATGTAAAAACATTTATATATACCCATTAAGCCCTTTTATAACATACCTAAGAATCACCTGAGGTTACTTTGTATGGATTAGTACTTCCTTCTTTAGGCCCTGCTCTAATTAGCCCCACTTTTGTGAAAATCTCCTTATCTTGAGAAAATTATGGACTTTATGATCAAAATAAGAATCATTAAAGATACCCATTACCTCCTTATAGGTGAATCAAATGTTTTTTGGTGCACTTCTTTATACAAAAACCATTTTTCTCATTTGAGCCTATTCTCTTTGCTTGCATACACCTAGAACCTTAGCTTGTCCTTTTCCATAATTTACCAACATGAGACATTTTCCAATAGTTATAAAATTTATCAAAGGTTAATATTACAATTTTCCATCCATTTTCAAGGGTTAAAACTCTTTCTAGCCCCTAAACCCTAGTTTAGGGCTTTCCCAAGCCTACACAAGGCCGAGAGCACAAATAATTGAACTGGGAGAATTATATAACGTTTAAAATGCTATAACTTGGTTATTAAGGTCTTTATAAATTCAATACACCTTTTAAATTCATTAATAAAGTCACAAATAACTTCTATCCATTCTAATCACATGGATCTCAACTTGTCTAGACTGTGTTTTTCTTGACAGTCAATAAGGTTTCAATGTTCCTTACAAATTCATGTGGTTAATAGACTATCCAAACACTCCAAAAATGAATTAATACCTTATTCAATATAAACTCTTTCTCATCCACTTTATCCCATATAAAAATCAATCCAATTCCTTTTAAAACTTACAAAACTCAGTATATTTCCCTGTCTCAGTCACGTACAGGCTTGAGAGTCAACTTTTGGGGATTTCCAAACATTTATTTGGTTTTCAAACATTAATTTATTTTCCTTAGGGTTATTACTTATTCCATATACCTATTCCCATGTTCTTACAATTCCATGCATCCCTCCTCACATTTATTTACTAAACAATAGTGGACTATGTTTGTGTTAAACTACCCTATTCGCAACCTTGTTTATAACCCTTATAGGACTCAATGTTCTTTAAGTCTCTTGATCACACAATACCATTTTAAACTTGTTCCTTATCATACATCTAAATTTTTCTCATGCATATCTTATACCATGATGTTATCATTGTTCTTTACTCTTAAGGAAAATACATGCACAGGTAGACTTGTATAGTGTATAACCAGAATTCTACACTCAAGATTATTGTTTGCATGATTTAGTCATGAGATTAAAATATCATTATTTCTTAATCAAATAAAGTTACTTAAAATATTTCTCAATGTTTCTTGATCCATAATCAATGGCTTTCAAATCCTTATTGATACTTTCATACTTCTTTCTTCAGATCTACAGTCTCCACCTTCCCTTGATTTCTTACCTCCTAATCATTATCTATTTCTCCTTGAATGAGATATCCTCTCTCTCCTTTCTATATACATCTATGAACCTCTTTATCATTCCCTTCCATATATTACTCTTTGAAATGATCTCCTACATTAACTTGGGCGCAATGACAAACTAATAGGATTTTCTAAAACCAATATGCTAATAATAAAGGATTTTCTAACAAATTTTCTATGGTTGAAAGATTTCAACCACCTCCCCCTTATTTTCTCAACAAGCCTTCAATTTGGGGATTCCTCTCTAACAAACTTTTACCTTGTTTTTACCTTTTCCACTATTTCACTTTGACAATTACATTTACTCCTCCTTAAACAACATTTTGGAGGGAAAATACAATAATTTGAATTTAAATTCATACTAAGATAATAGTTTTGATTTATACTTTGCATGATTGATGGTTTTCATCTTTGACCATGTCTTCATGGAGATGTTTTTAGATGCTCCTACATCAGAACTGAAGCACATTTTATTATTTTTACAAGCTATGGAACATTATAAATACAAGACTCTAAGACCTATATCCACTATATGGAAAATATATACAAAAACCCTACTCAAACATGAAATAAGCTGATCAAAATCAAGGTTATTAATCCCTATTCTAACCTACTTATGCATACTATCATATACAATACCCTAAGCCCATATTTTAAAGATTTCCAATCTCAAGCACACCCATGGAATTCAATACCACTATCATTCTATAATTCACTTGCACTTACACCAAAAACAAGGTGGGATAACTACATCAAGATTGATCCCTCCTCAAAGTGTTGGTATGAAGGCAACTCTCTTCATAATGGGGTGTTGAGGATGTCTAGCCTATCCTACTAACAAACACATATTTTTAGCTCATGCCATACTTGTAAGGAGTATTAAGGTTTGAAACATAAATTAGTTAATACATGAATAAAATAGAGTTTTAGAATTCATGCACATAGGAACAAAACCTAGAAACATAGGTGTAAGTTCACCTATAATTTAAGAATTGTCCTACACAGAGGACACTAGCACCATTTTCAAGACACTAGACCCACAAGGTGCTACTATCCAAGTGTGGCGCTACTATCCAAGAGAGGATATAACTTAGGGATCTTGTTAATGACAATAAGACCTATTCGTAACCTAGTTTCCAACACTTAGATCTTCCATGTCAAGTGTTTTATAGATAAGTCTCTATTTGCATATATTTATTATTATTTTTTATAGAGTTAAAGTAAGTCAATTTTGTAATAAAATAATGGTTATTTATTAGCTATCAATTCATTTATTTAGATAACCTAACCCTTTAACTAATATAGGATTTACATAAGTAAAACCCTAAAAGGTTAAAACATTTGGTGAACCCGAATTACTTTGATTATTACTTAAAACCCTATTTTATCTTTTCCAAATTTTTGTGCACTAAATTAGGGTGACATACTTTTTCTTTTATAATTTTTTGGCATAACCTATCTCATTAAATCAATCTCACATTAGGGTTTCATTTATTTGATTATAGTTTAATTTTTTTCAAAGCAACCCTAATTCAAAAAACCCTAACCCTACATGTTCTTAGGGTTTGTATCCTTTCTTTCCTATTTTCATTAGCTACTTTAAATTTTTTAGATTTTGTATATTCTATTTTAGCAACTCTACTCTATTTTTTTTACTATATACCATCTAAAAAAGCTATCTCTCTTCCATTAAGAACAAGTGATAGATTAGGTGGTGATCTTATAGAGCATATTGAGATTCATACTCTTCAAGCCTATAACATGGATAAGGGACCTATCATAACTCTATATATGTATCCTTCACACCCTAATTATGTGGAGTTCAATGATAATGCATCCAAATATGAATAATACAACCAAGAGTAAGATTATATACACATTAAAAATTAGGACACACTCCCTCCACTTAATAATGATGGCATAATTACCAATAAAGATGAGATACTACAGGGTTTCAAAGATAGAACTTAGGAACATCTCTTAATCATGCACAAATACTACAAGCCATATAAGAAATCAAGAATAAAAAAAGCAATGGTTAATCTTCAACTCCCCTAGTTAATAACATTATTACACCTATAGTAGGGCTAACTAAACCAACTTAGCTAGCACAACCTAAAATCATAATTCAAAAACCCTCAATGATAGCTACACCTCTTATGGTTACTTCTTCCACTCCAAATGTATAATCCCTTAATCCTGAGATTCATACTATGTAGGCTAAGGTGTTATAGCTTGAGAATGGATCCACTAGGCTGTCACATTCCCTAGATTCTAATATTCTCTTACATACACCTTTGGAACATCACATAGTGGAAAATCCCTTACCATCCAGTTTCATGGTATCTAAGCTTACATTATATGATGGAAAGGGTGACCCAAAGCATCATCCTAGATCTTTCCACACAGCATGTTTAGACTATGTGTCTAATGATTAGCTTCTCACAAAGTTTTTTCCATGCATTTTAAATAATTATGCCTTATAATTTTTTAATTATTTAACAAATCAATCTATTATAGCATTCAATCCTTTATATAGCATGTTTTTATCACATTTATCCATTAATATCAATGACAATATATCATATGCCCAAGTAGCATAATTAAAAAAAGTCAAATGATCCTATCACAGATTGTGTCATGAGATACAATACTATATTATCTAAATTTACTAGCCCCATGGTAGATAGATAACTTCAAGATATTTAAATAAAGTCTCTTACTAGCATTACATGAAGATATCTTGCTCAATAAGTTTCTTACATTCATAGATTTATGCCACCCAATCAAAGAAAGAGAGGTTAATCTCCTAACAATTGGAAAACTCATGTATACTAATAGATCATAATAAACTATTAAATTTTCAAATAAGCATCCATAAAAGGTAAGGGAAATTGAGAACAAGAGTGATCAAAAGGTTGTAGTCAATGTATCTTCCAATCCATCTCCTAGATTGGTTTTATCTACTCCTCAGTGTTGAGTCTTCACTAACCTTTCAGAGTCACCAACATGGGTTTTACAGTAGATCCTAGAGTGAAATGTCATATCTCTCTCCCACATTAAAGAGGTTGATATGACATAGCCTCTTCTAAATAAATATGATTCTAATGCATTCTATGAGTATCATAGGGCACTAAGTCATACAAACAATAGATGCATAATCCTAAAGCATAAAATATAAGATATTATTAAGGCTAATATTATTGATGTCTAAACACTCATAGAGGCACTAAAAACATAGAAAATAAAAGCTAAGGCACTAAAGATATTATCAAATCCATTTCTAAAGCACACAATAAATGATGTAGGGAGCACATCAGATGTTCACTACACATATCAGGCACATCCACCATAAACTTCATATCATACTTTTATAAAGGAAGCACATCCATTGCATAACATTATTAGTATCTACCATACTATAGTTCCACCTAGACAACTCATCACATTGTCAGAGTAGGAGAATGTTGATGATGATATAGATTTACATGCACTCTTCATATGAGAATACATAGATCATCATCTTATTTAGAGTGTTGTGGTTGATAATCGGTCAAGCATTAGCATGTGCACAATGACAATTTTGAATCATTTGGTGTACTTAGAATAAGATATATTCCACATAGACATAGTCATTAGTGGCTGCAATGGTCATGTTCAAATCTCCATCGAGGAGATTATGCTTCCATTATAGGTTGGACTAGCACACATAGCCACTTGGTTCCTAGTAGTACTTAGTATAGTAATATTTGATATGTTATTAGTCAAGCCATGGTTATAGTAGCTCTAAGACATCTCATCTATAGTATATAGATACTTGAAGTACATACATGAAAACTAGGTGGTCAAAGTTGAGGGTCTCCCATATGAGTATCCTCTACCCATCCCATAAGTAGTTCTAGCATAGTCACCAGTTATAGATCCAACAGTGTTACCAACTATTAGACAGTTATTAGTCATAGCTCATAGTATAGTTCCTTTGAATACATCATATATTTTAGTAGATCTTACCAGTGTAGGTGAGGTATACTCCTATCATATTTACATGTACACATACTTTCCCATGGATACCATTTTTCAAGAGATCCTTGTGTCAGAGATATGTCACATGTTCTAGAGGACCTTCCTCCACTTAGTTTATGTTGATATCAAAATCATTGGGTTCTCAGAGTTATCATCATAGGGCACTAGCATCACCTATAGATTATTCTACTAGATGGGTTCTTAAGACCCCTAAAGTTCATAGGGCATCACATTCAGTGCCACAGATTCATATCACCATTACATAATAAGATGAAGACACAATTTACACTACATAGTAGGTTATGGGATCCTAGTTGCCCTTTCACACAACACACATTATCACAGTTCCCTTATTTAACACATGCCATAGTGATAGTGAGTCTCCCATGAGACTCATCAGTTAGTATGGTTTTTACCCTCTTGTATATACTTTCTTCTCTCTTATTCCTTGTACATAGTTTATTTTCATTTTCTTGAACATAGCTTATCTATAGAAAATATAAAAACAATATAACATTCCAAAACACAAAAACATTCAAATATTACTTAGAAAACACAAAATTTACAGATTATGTGCATTTTTATGTTTACATTTATTATATTTTTTAGATACTACATATGTTATCTATCTTAGTATAGTTGATTTGATCATACATACATGATTCACTTGTTCTTATCGAGTGCTTGTAGATTACTTACATGACTCAGGTCCACTACACTGATCTAGACTTGATATCATCTTCCCATTGGAGGCATATACACTGATCTAGGTTCATTCATTTGATACATCTGCCGACTTGAGGGAATGCTATACATAGTTACTATTACCAGGTTTTATCCTTACATTATATACTTTCCAATTTTAGCATTGTTATATCTTGATATTGATCATTTCTACTCATACTCAGATTTTTTTTATGATCACTAGTTTAGACTCAACATATATACATCCTACAATCTACATATATTTTTACTACTTTCATTTATACATTTCTTAGTTTAGACTTGATTGTGTTTCCTATGCTTCTTCTTTTTAAGGGCATTTGAATATGCCATTATTCTTTGGATCTATGCCACTTCTATTCATGTAAGCCTTGGATATGTTCCCATGTCCCTTGTGTGTGATTTATTGATTGTGTATGAAGACATATGAACATGTCCTTCTATGTGTCACTAAGTTAACTTTCTTGATTCTTACGTATGTATACATTTAAACATCCTTGTAAGTCTTTTATTCTTAGATTTAGTGAAATGTTCCCATGTCCCTTGTATTGTGTCCCCTTGGCATATTTTATGTGCCTCATGTGTTTTGTATGTATGATTTTTTATATACATCATGGCCATGACACTTTTCTTTGCTTGTTACACACACCAGTTTTTTATGTCATGAGAGACTTCATGCATATACCCTTCCTACTTGGGTGTCATGATGGACATCGTACCCCATCTCATTAAGTAACTACTCAGATTTATTATTATACACATTGATTACATCTATCTTGAAACCCTTTTAAAATGTTATCTATAACATACATCTTACATTATATACTTATGCCTAGATTCTCTTATATTTTAATTTTATGTTTGCACATTGTATTAGATTATCATGTAAGTATAATAGATGCTCCAGTTAACACATTTTGTAGAGATATTTATTTTTAGGACACTTCTTTCATAGGTCAATAACTACCCTCAAAAATGGGGGCATTCATAAGGGTTTGTCATAGAGATCAAGGTCCTACATTGCATTCACAGTGTATTCTTAGCACACAAGCTCAGTTTTAAGAAATCAGACACAGGTAATATACAATAAAAAATAGGGACTCAAAAAGCAGTTTAGTCACTTAGATTTTAGACTAGATAGTCATTAGCACCTAGATTGGGACACTAGAACCACGTGGTTCTACTATCCAATACATGGCACTACTATCTAGTATCCCCAATTTTAGGTCAATTCAAATTACTTAGAATAATACACTAGGTATAATATAAGTTTGCATAAACACAATTAAAAGTTTGATAGTTGTGCTCAAATTTTTATCATATTTACACTATTTTAGCTCAAATTCATATTATTTGCTCAAATTGGGGGCATCATGTGTATCATGATCAGTACCACATTCAATTTAAATACTCATATACAACTATTAAAAATTAGTCTAGATCAGTATACTCAAATATCATATTGGGGGAATGTGCACAGCACATTATTTCCATATGCTTAGTTACACACAGGTTGATCAAATTAAATGGAAAAATGCATGCCATTCTCTATGCTATATACACTTGACATCATATTCTAGGTTGTCACCAGTTTCATGCTTTACTCCATCTGTAGTGGTTGGTATTCTCGAGTGTCTTAGAGCTACCTAATGTACTTGAGTGGTTGTGGAGTTAACACACATAATTAGATATACCTAGCTAGACATTTTTAGAACTTTGTGTAGTTTAGTTTAAGATGCATCTACTACACATAGGTGGGAAATGATGGAGTCATAACCTACTTGTGTTCCTAACCCACCCACATGAGAGGGTGAGACACACTTTCAGCCCAATCCAAGTTATTCATAGATCATGATCCACCAAGTAGGGGTGGGAAATGATGGATTCAAAACTAGATTGAGTTCTTGAAACACCCATACATGAGGATTGATCAAGCTATAATATCAGTCCAAGATATTCAATGATTTGATCACTATGTATATACACACACATAGGTTTTTACCATATTCATGTATTGGTTCATGTACCCAACGAGGTGTATTCATTATTTTCCTCTTTCCCACCTCTTTACTTAGTTAATTTATTAAACATAGTATTTTTATTTTGATATCTCTTAAAGACTAATTTATGCATGTTTTATTGTATGTCATGTTATAGATCATGTTTTAGATACATAGACCCAACTTCACATACTCAAACTCAGCTACATGGGCTTTACATCTTAGGTAAGTCTAGGTACACTTCTTTTTCCTTTATACTAGTCATTTCACTTTGTTGTATTTCTATCATAAAGGGGGGAAGTAATCACCTAAAAGTGATATTTAGATGCTAAGGGTGATTCTTAAAATAATCTATTCCTAGATTAACCCTAGACCTATCCTAGAGCCTTTATCATAGTTTTGTATATTTTTTATGGACTACAGACGTCCCTAGTCATAAAAACACAATATTGGACCTTCATTCCCATATTTTGACCCTTTGTTTCCATCATCCCTATATTTGGACATTAAAGACACTGAAACCACCATGTGCTAGTGTCACCAACATGACACTAGTGCACCTTACCCTAACTCTCTTAGACAGATATATTTTCAAATTTTTAACCCTTATAAGGTCATCCTAAGCACATTTTATTATCTTCACAAGCTATGGAAAACTATAAATATAAGAATTGAAGACCTATATCCACTAGATGGAAAATAAATGAAAAAATCCTATTCAAATAAGAAATAAGTTAAGTAAAATCAAGGTTATTAGTCCCTATTCTTCCCTACTTATACATGCTACCATCTACAATTGCCATAAGCCCAAATTTAAAATATTTCCAATATCAAACACACTCAAGGCATTTAATACCACTATCATTCACTTACACATACACAAAGCACTAGGTGGGAGAACTACATCAGGCTTGATCCCTCCTTAGAGTATTGGTATATAGAAAACTCTCTTCACAATGGGGTGTTAAGGATGTCTAGCCTATCCCACTAATGAACACATATTTTTAGGTCATTCCATACTTGCAAGGAGGATTTGGGTTTTCAACATAAATAAGATACTACAGTTACAAACCAGAGTTTTAGACTTTATGTGTGCAAGAACAAAACCCAAAAACATAAGTGTAGGTGCACCCAAAATTTAAGAACAATCTTGCACAGAGGACACTAGCACCATTTTCAAGCCACTAGATTCACGAGTGCTACTATCCAAGTGTGACATTATGATCTAGGATAGGATCGAACTTAGGGATCCTATTGATGATGCTTAGACCTATTTGTAACCCAATTTTTAGTACTCAAATCTTCTTCATCAGGTGTTTTCTAGATAAGTCTCTATTTTCACATTTTTATTTTTATTTTTAGAAAGTCAAAGCAAGTCAAATTTTATAATAAATTAGTGGTTATTTATTACATATCATTTCACTAATTTAGACAACCCATCCCTTTAATCTAACATAGTATTTACATTATTAAAACCTTAAAAGGTTAAAATAAAATACAAGTTTCAAAAATATTGAGTACAAGTTTTTAAAGATTCAAAGTAATGCAAAATTAAATTTTGTATCAAAATACAGGTTTTTAAATATTCAAAGCAATTCAAAAATAAAACATATGATAGATATTGCCACATTGATAAAAATGTTGGGTGAATATGAAATGCATATGTACTCACTTTTCAAATACATAAAGTATATAATTATATACACCTAAATTTGCTCACTTCATTAATCATCACTAATATTACTCTTAGTCAACACTAATTTCACTTATCCTTTCTAATCTCATTTATCTCTTTTAATTTCATCTTAATATCACCCCTTCTAGTCATTTTTCTATTCTCCCTTCTTCATTATTCATTCACTAACATTATCCCTACCCCACAAATCAATTAATTCACCTAATTCCCTATTATCCATTAACTAATCCCACTTATCTATTATATTAGAATTTAAATTCCAATCCCACCTATCCTAGGATTTCTTACATCCCTAGTCCCTAATCACCTATCTAACCACTTACTAATATGTCTTATCCCCCCTAAGGGATTCTACAATTCTCTAGTTCTATAATCCTCTCTATCTTAGCCCTTCCTCTCTAGAAATCTATATTCTAGAGGCTTCTAAGGAACTTTTAATTCCTTTGATAATCCTCTACCATTGATCTTCTTCATCCCAACTTTGAATATTAGCCATTGATCTACCCTCCATGTCCTATTTAAACCAATCCATCTTCCATGGCCAAATTAAATATTAAGAACCATAAAATCTCCATGTCAATATAATCAACTAGTCCATGTTATCATCTAATTCATTTATCAAGCCAACAGCATGCCATCATGCTAAAAATATGAGTCTTTGGTAACCAATCCATAATCAAATAGTCTTTTTCTTATTTTGCATCTTGTTTAGAGCATTTAGCTTTAGGTTATAATGTTGGTTTTAATGTATATTTTGCTTGCATTATAGTCTAATGGTCTAAATTATGAAGTAGATAGATATTTTAGGTATTTTGATATAATTACACAATCAAATCCAATTTCTCAAATTTTCCATCGTATAATAATCATACACACTTGAATGCATATATATGTTATAAGATCAAAATTATAGGCTACAAATACAATTATAGTGGAACATATATATGCAAGCATTCTATATCACTAGCACACATTCAAGGGACATGAAACTCATTCATGCTCAATATTATTCAAATATCAAAGTAAAAAAAATGTATAGTTTCAAAGAAAAATTTCAAAGTCTCAAAGTTTTAAAAGGGCATGATACTTGTTCATGTGCATGTTTCAAAATTAAAAGTTACAAATTCAAAGGCAAAATATTCACTTCAATTCAAATATATGAACCATCTGGTCATGATGGAGGCATGAATATTTTGTGTTCTCTTTTGATCATGTAAAATTATAATCTATGTCCATCTATAGTGGTGTGATTTGAATTTATATGGGTGATGTATGTTTGATTCGAGTCACACTCAATAGTCATGGCATCACTTCTAGTAAACCTATTATGGTTCCACCTTTTTGGATTAGTACATGGGTAAATTTTCTCATTCATGAGAGTTATAATAATACATATTTACAAAATAATAGCTTGATTAGTTATTCAAATTAGGACTTGATCACTCTCAGTTCATCATTGGTTCAAATTCTCCATGTGCTTCAACAAGGGGGCATAGTTATCCATCTTAGTTATAGGTTAGAGGGAAATTTGGTTTCACCTACATATAGGCGTACTCCTATTTTATTCCTTTTTGAGAATTAGGTGTTTAATTCCTAAGAAAATAAAGGTCTGAGTATATGTAAATCAATAAATAAATGTGTCTCAATTAGCCTACTAATTTGTGTAAACAGATATGTATTTTACCTTTTCTAAAAATAGTAAAAAGTGTAAAGAAATCAAAATTAGCTTATTATAGGCTAAAATGGATGATGTAAGTTTTATAAATGGTTGTGCAGGGATGGCAGACTATCATAAACAAGACCCAAAACTCTATTTATAGATTGGATAGGAGCACCAAACTCAAGACACCCTTCTACTTGGCACTATAGTCTACTTTTCAACATTGTTGTCCACTTTTAGTGCTTCTATCCACTTCTGACACTATTATCCTAGTGGTCTGGCTTTTATGGATTTTGTTGGGCAAACCTATGACACCCTAATAGTAAAATATTGAATCTTGGGTTTGTGTAAAGCTCATTGTGTCTAATTAAATCTTTAAAACCCTTAGGATCTCTTGGTACTTGAATTTGAGTAGAAAATTTGGGAACGAGATGAGGGGTTAGTGTGTAAAGGATAAGTTGGATGCACTTCACACCCCATATGTGGGTACGCTACCTACATACCAATACTCTAAAAAGAGGGATCAAGCTAATGTAGTTCTCCCATTTGAAGTGATTAGTGCAATTATGTGATGTATGCAACTAGATGAGAAAATAGAATGCACTTTAGATGACTAGAAATTGGTATGAGTGATTCAATAGGCTTGAATTGGTCTTGGAAGGCTATATGCAAAGAATAGGGAAGAGTGTTTGAGTGTACTTGTATTCTTTCTTCTTTCTTGTAAGTGAGTGTCAACCCTTATAAATGGACATTGAATGGCTTTTTATAAGGAAACTAATGATCATGGATTATATGAGCTTTTATTATGCTAGTAGGGGAAAAGATAAGGAATCAAGAAAATCTGACCATTTGAGGCTAAAATGAACTTGGACAATAGCACCAGAAATAAGACACCCCTAAATTTTGGCACTCTTATCCAAGTTAGGTGTTATTTTCCTAGGAGGATGAGACCTGGGTGGATGGATATGGGTCTGATAGGGTTTTTTGGGTCTTAAAAATCTAATTTTGGAAAGATACAGGTGACTGGGAATCAATGAAAGTCTAGCTGAGAAGGGTTGAGTGAGAAAGAAAGAAGATGTATAGGTTGGGTGTTATTAGCCATGCCTAATTCATCCAATTTCACATTGTATATGATTACATTTGCCCCCTTTTATTCTAGTGATGAATCAAAGTGAAATACTAGGATAAAGGAAAAATAGAAAGCATACCCAAACTTACCTATAAGTGGAAAAGTTCATGAAGCTATTGATGTTAGATGTGTGTAGAGAGAGCACGTTGTGATGTATGAATCTATAAATAAAAATTTTAAGTAGATTAATTCTTAATAGATACACTATATATATAAAAATAATGTATAAAATCTAAGTAAGGGAAGAGAGAGGAATGAATACACCTCATCAAGTACATGAACCCATATAAAACCTATTGTCATGCTAGATTGTGTTGAGTATGTGTTGAATCAAGAGTAATAACGTGAATAGAGATGAGTGCTCAATTACCCAAAGTGTGGCTCAAGAATTAAAAGGTTGGCCCTATGAATCCATCATCACCAACTAAGTGAAGTTAATGAATTATGTGTATGTTAATCGATGTTTGGACTGCATGTCCAATCCCTCTAAATAGGTGGCTCAAGAATGCAAAGGTTGGCCCTTTGGCTACATCATTTCCCTATGAAGTGAAGCTATGAAGTGATACCAGTATAAAATATATTTCATATGATATGGCTCATGTATCCCATGAATGTGATGTAAATTTGACACTGTGGTGTGGATAGTCAAATGTGTGTTGGAAACTAGGCCACTCTTGGCCATTTCAAAAGATGGAGATTAGGCTTGTATAAAAGCCACTCTAAAATTGATGTACTAAGATTATATGAAATCCAAATTAGGTACTTAGAAAGATAAAATTATATTAAATTTTAACTTGAATTTGATTCCAACCACATGCACATAGAGTAAGGCACACAACTACTGAGAATGCTTGGAATAAACTAAACTCAAAAATAAAAGAAGATCAATGTGTCATGCACATTGCCCCCAATCATTGATGTCTAGAACATGGATTTTGATCTAAAATTTATGCCAACTACCCAATCTAAAATAAAAGTGAGAAACATTATGTCATGCATGATAACCCTCTATATCTAAGAAAATTGTGCTAAAATTGCTAAATCTAAAGGATCTAGAAGTGCAAAAATTATCCCTGAACTGAAATTTTTGCCTATTTATAAAAACCTTGAGTGTTTTTATACCTGGACAAGAGCACCAAACTATAGACACCCATATTTTTTTTTCTACTATCCATTTTTGGTGCTAACATCCATTTATGGTACTACTATCTATTTCTTGCGCTACTATCTAGTGTGAAAATTGATTGTTGATCTATGACTATTCCTATTTTTCTACTATGATTTGATCAGTTTGACCTTTGGATTATATGTTGACTATTATGAATGTTGTTGTTTCAATTTCTATGAGGTTTTATCTCTATGATAAAGCCCCTATTTTATTCCCCCTCTTCTAAGGATAGGAATGATGAACCTGTAATGACTACCCTCAAAAGAAAAGAGTCTTGTAAGTGTGTTAATCTAAAAATATATATGATATAACATTTGATGTTTGACAATATGTTTCAAGATATACTAATGTTTTTATTGATAGATATTGTTAGATTAACAGGGGTATGAATAAATAGATATAACAATGTGAAAGCATGTGCAAAGTACTAAACTAGAACTAGAAATGTTAATTTTTAGTTGTAAGGATGGAGCATGATGTCCATCATGGCATCCAAGAAATCAAAAAAAATGCATGATATGGATAATGGAATTTCACACATTTGACAAGCAACAAACAAGAAGAAAGAATCAATAAGCATAATAGATGGGCCAAGTGGCCATGCAAACAAGGGACATGGGCACATGTCACTCAAACTAGAAGCAAGCATGGAAGGCATGTTCAAATGCCATATACACATACAAGTGAAATAAGAAAAGTTGGCACATAGTCCACAAGTACATAGAGAAGTACAAACAAAGTACATTAACAAATGTCCTAAGGCACACACATGAAAAATAAGCATAGGACATTGGCAAATGTCCTACAGCACAAGTAAGAAACAAGTTAGCACTGAAAATGCAATCATAGAAGCTACGCTAAGGAAGCAGAGAAAGCATGTAATAACTAGAAAGAGATAATCACATATAACTAATCAAAGCAAATGTGAAAGTATGCAAAACATGTATAGTACAAGACTGGTATATGCTAATAAATACACAAGTGCTAGATACTAATGAGATGTTGATATAGTATATAAAGTAATGTACATCAACATGATAACTCAGAGTGTTTGGTGTAGAAATGGCATAACCTTGATGGTGTATTCATGTAGAAGATGCCCTCAGTGGGTATGTATAACAATGTATTTCTCGAATGTAGAAGTAAGAATTCCCCCTTTGTGGGTAGAATGAAGTAATCAAATATCTAGATGTCACTACACACACTCAAAGAAAATCAAGTGAAGCATGGTAATGTATAAAAGTGATATACAATAGCATGAAATAGCAAATGTAAGTCCTAGCATGATAGTAGTGATGTAAAGCATGGATGATGCATACAATCAAAATATTTTTGGCATTTTTAAAAAATTTGAATGTTTTTGTTTTTTTTTTTTGAAAATATTTGAACTATGTACAAGAAGTGCAAGAGACATTATGTACAATCAATGTTGGAAATAAAATATATACAAGTATATACATCATAATATAAAAGACTAAGCTGGTGGTGGGAAGGGATCCAAAGATGGAGCCTACTGGGGATGAAAATGGAGGAAAGGATCTTGGCCATCATCAAAAGCATCAAGATCATCATCATAAGTATCATCATATGCTACAAATTTTGTGTATGTGATTTTATCATGTCAAAGGCAAACTGAGGGTTGCTCTAGTGGTAGAGATGTTTATTATACTCTTAGGCATTTAACCCTATTGATAAGTGACTTTAGTGGAAGTGGTGTTAGTGGTGGTGTTGGTAGTGCTTTAATCTAAATAATACCTTGATCTTATATTTTATTCAATCTTTATGTTAAGGATGTGCATGAGTTTGTATCATGGTCTATATTCCTATGAAAATTAAAAAATGGATGACCATCTTGCTGTGTCAATTTACTGATAGATCTATGTCATAGTGTAGGTAGTGTTATCAATCCATGATCAAGTAGTGTCTATAACATGAACTAAGGCTAACTCTATGTGCTACCTTTTTGAATCTGAATAATTGACTTCTTATCCATAGAAGTAATCATGTGGACTGTATGTGCTAAGTAAGCTACCTATGGCCATGAGTGTAGAGTATACCTTGAGAGTGTAGTGAAAGATGCTAAAAATGATGTAGGATGTGGGATGAGATCTCTAGAGTTATCTTGATACTCTCTTGGTCTAATTGGTGTAAAGCTCAGTCCACACAAATAGTCATCTATGAATGTGGGTGTTGTATCATTATCTAAAGAAGCCTATGAATCTTTATCAACATCGTGTACATATGGTAACTCTAAATTTACCACAAGGGGTAACTATGTTATAGGATTCTCATCAACTATAGTAGTAGAATAAGGCACTATTACCAAAATATATATAACTAGTAGAGTAACTATGGAATCAACTAGAGCTTATGGTATGGCTACTGATGATGGTGGATGTGTAATAGATGTTAGAATTGTGGCTAATGAAGTAGCTAGAATGGTTGGAGCTACTATGACTGGAAAAAGAACTAGTGCTAATATTGTGACTATGAGTGGATTAATGTGGAAAGTGCTAGTCTCACCAACCTCATATATATTATCTAAACTAGAGAAATGCTATGAAGTGGTGGATGTACTATGAGATATGGTGTCCCATCAAATGAAATAGTTAAATATGACTCTATAAGTCAATAATATCTGAATGGTCAGTTATCTGTTGGACATGTGTATAGATATCCCTCATGGATAAACTTAATACATCGATGGAGAGTGGAAGGGATAGCACCCATAGTATGTATCCAAGGTCATTTGAGTAAATGATTATAGTGAATTGGACCTGACATGACCTAAAACTATGTTGGGAGGGTTTTTGGGCCCATTATGATATCTAAATTCAAGTACCCAAAGTCTATCATAGTATATCATAAAACCCTCAGATGTTCTTATATTTTTTTTGCATTGATGCCAAATAAATACCCATGGCCTGTAAGAATGTGATATTACATAAATTTATTTCAAAACCACTATCAACAAGAACTTTCTTGATTGCATTGGTTTTGAATTGTACTTATATGAATAGTGGCAAATTTTAATCAATAACCATCTGAGAAGGCATGCCCTCACTATCAAAATAAATTACATCTTATATAATTTTTAGAGTATTAACCACTGATGCAAAATAAGAAGGTTCTAAATCAAGAGGCATAGAAGTCTGAATGAGTGCTGATAAAGAATGTCCTTGAATACATTATTTTTTTGAAGTAGTTCTAACATGGAAATTTTAGTTGGAGTGTTTCTCAACTGATTGGCAATGTCATATGCCTTATTTGAATCTGTCTGTGTTCATTGGTTGAGCTTGGGATGGGTTGGAATAGTAGGTTCATGGGGCTCCTAGGTAGGTGGAAGAGGCATACATGCGCATCGAGTAATAGCTCTAATCACATTATCTACTATTCATATAAGAGTTTTAGTTCTTATGGAGGATAGCAAAGATAATTGATGGGTCAAGGAGGTGGAGGAATAAAAGGTGCCAATTGGGCTCTTTGGCAATGGATAGTGACCTAGGAAAGTATAAAATGGACCATGCAACATGACTCGATACAAGGAAGAGGCTCCAAGGGAGGTGATGCAAGACATGGATTAATGTTTTTAAGAATAAATTATTTAACATCATCCTATATAATAACAAATAAGCATGAAATACAAAGAATGAAAATTTGTATGAACATTTGATAGACTTCATCATTCATGTACATGATAGGGCCCATTCTAGTTTCTTTGTTATTTGTAAGAAATGTAAGAAGAATTTATAAATAACTGAGCATCATTCTTGTAATATGGATATAAATGTAAGGTGATACCTCAAGAAGTAGAAAAAAAAGAGTTAGTATATACCACTAGGGATTCTTCAAAAATATTATTTGCAAAATACTATGAGCTTTTGAATTTGAAATTGATTTTTCTGTGTTAGATATGCAACTAAATTTTAAAAAATGATGCAAAAAGTACTAAAAATAACTGAGAATGTATTTGATGTAACTAGGGTTTTGAATAAAATTTTCCAAAATTAGTGTAGTAATTTGAAAATTTTATATAAATTTTGTAGTTTTAATTTTGAAAAATCAAGGAAAAATCTAAAAATATTTTTAAAATTAGCAGTATATTTTTCCTAGTGGTTTGAAAGTGTTTGTATGCAAATAGGACCTAGTATGTGTAAAATAGGGTTTGGGTGAATTTATTGAAAAATATTTCAATTAATTTGTGGTTTTATAATTTTTGAATTCAAGAAAAATCATAAAAAAAATTTAAAAAATAAAAATAATTATCCCTAGGGTTTCTAGGGTTTTTATGCAAAAATTTTAAGTCAGGTTCACCAAATTTTTTATTCTCTTTGGGAATTAGATGTTTAATTCCTAAGAAAATATACGTCTAAATAAATTTAAGTCAATAAATGTGTCTTAATTAGCCTACTAATTTGTGTAAATAAATATGTATTTTATCATTTCTAAAAATAGTAAAAGTGTAAAGAAATCAAACTTAGCTTATTCTGTGCTAAAATGGATGATGCATGGTCTAGAAATGGCTGTGCAGGGATTGGAAACTATTGTAAATAGGACCTAGAAATTTGTTTATAGATTGGATAGGAGTGCCAAACATAGGGCACCCTACTACTTGGTGATGTAGTCTACTTTTTGGCACTTTTATCCACTTCCATCTCTTCTGTCTTAGCACTATTCTCTTAGTGGTCTAGATTTTTTAGGTTCTATTTGGCAGGCTTGTGATACCCTGATAGTGAAATATCAAAGCTCGGGTTTGTGCATAGCTTAGTGTGTGTCTAATTCAATATTAAAAACCTTTAGGAGATCTTGATACTTGAAGTTTAGTAGCAAACTTGGGAAAGAGAGGAGGGGTTAGTGTGTAAAGGATACACTGGATGCACTTCACACCCTATGTGTGGGCACATTGCCTATATACCAATATTTTGAAGAGGGATAAAGCTAATGTAGTTCTCTCATTTGAAATTCTTATTGTAATTATGTGATGTATGCAACTAGATGTGATATTGGAATGTACTTTGGATGACTAGAGACTAGTATGAGTGCTTTAAATAGGCTTGAATTTGTCTTGGAAGGTCGTATACAGAGAATAGGGAAGAGTGCTTGAGTGTACTTGCTTGTATTCTTGATTATTTTCTATGAATGAGTGTCAACCCTTATAAACATACATTTAATGGCCTTTAATAGGTAAACTAATGATCATGGGTTAGATGAGCTTGTATTAGGCTGATAGGGGAAAATATAAGGAATCAAGAAAATCTGACCATTTGAAGCTAAGGTAAACTTGGACAACAACATTAGAAATATGAAACCCTTAAATTTTAATGCTCCTATCCAATTTGGGTGTTATTGTCCTAGGAGGATGAGGCCTATGGGGATGGATCTAGGTCTGATAGGGTTACCTATCTCTCAAAAAGCTAAGTTTGGGAAGCTACGGGTGACTAGGAATCAATGAAAGTCTAGCTGAGAAGGGTTGAGTGAACAAGAAAGAGGATCTATAGGTTGGGTGTTATTATCCATGCCTAAGTCATCCAACTTCACATTTTATATGATTACAACTCCTTGATATTTTTTCAATTTTTAATTTTTAAATTTTTAATTTTTAAAATTTCAAAAAAACAAAATGACTACTTCATGAGTTGTTACAAGGTTTGCTAAATTTTTGTGCCCTCAAATATTACAGTATTTTCTCAAATATACAGTGTGTTATACACACTCATGTTTAATTATTTCTCACTTTCCCTATAAATTTCATTTTTATAATAAATGTGGGAGGGGGAAGGAAAGGTGGTAATGTAGACACATAAATTTGGTCATAGGTACTTGACAATGCTAATTATTAACACAGTCCAAATCACATGACTTGCACACAAATATAGACTCTTATCCATTCCTATAATCCATTTATCTTTATATGGGTTTGAAAATTTGTTTAACATAACTATTACACAACATTCAACATTAAATTCTCAATCTATTTAAAATCATGTTCAAACTATCTCCAATTCAGGATAGGTGTCCTTGTTCATTCTAGACAAGTTTAGGCTAGGCAAATAGGAACATAATGTGATCTTGTCCACTTAGGTTGGTTTCATCCCATACCAAATAATGGATAGTTTCCAAATTTTAAATCAATATTTTGGGTCTTCTCTCACATTTCTCATGGTTGTCTAAATTAATTTTTCACAATATTTATGTATAAATATGTCAAGAATCACTCATTATCCCCAGTTTCTATTCACTTGGTTCAAGTTTTTACACTTTTATACATTGAGTAAATTTTCCATCTTATTTTCAAATTCAATATCTTTCACAATAATCAGCCATAAAACTAATTCAATAGACTTATAAATCAAGTCAAAAGCTATCATTTTCAAATACCAAATCCATCTTCTATTTGGACACATATATTAATAGGATCATAATTTCACATTCACTTTAGGGGAAGAATTATGTGGGCTTGATTTCCCTCCTTAGAGTATTGGATATGTAGAAAGAATTCAATCATCAAGGGTGTGATTGAGGTTAGCTCATCCCAATACACTTACCTCTTTTTCTTTTAATTTTTCAAGTTATCAAAGTGCCATAAGGTTTTCAAAGAAAAATAGTGATTTCTACATGAAAAACCCCTTAGTGTGATATCTTAGATTACTTAGCATTCACAAGTGCAAAAGGTACAATAACTAGTTATTCAAAATAGTCAACCAAGATAAGTCCATGGTCAATAGACTTGAGAACATTACATTTTAGTCCTCCTACAATGGTCACATCCAAGGATAATTTTTTACCCTATTATTGATTTATCATTCCCATTATCTTATTTTCTCAATCACCTTTTGCTAGTCACCTATCATAGTTAATTGGGACAGGTTTATAAAAAATGGATTCTAATGTACTACATTATCATCCACTTGCAAAGGACTTATCCATACTCTATTTTTAATCATATGCTTGTACATGAACCTGTATAATCATCTCTATCACTAATTTTCATTATCAGACAATCAAAATAGTAAACATAAATTTGTATTTAAGCTAAGTGTATCTCTTCATAATAATTTTCAAAATACTAGATTTATATACTTAACATCTTATCAAAATTAGAATTGTTGATTATTTACATATTTAGCATTCAGATATTTTTTAGGTATACACATATAATCAAATACAATTTATTTTTATTTTATCAAAAATAGGATAAAATAATATATATTAAATGATCATAATTACATAATCATGATATGTGAGATAACTACATGTGGCTTGATTTCTTTCCCTAGAGTATCAGATATGTAGGCGGTGTTTAATTATCAAACAAGGTGATTTTAGTCAATAGCCAATTACACTTTCCATGTTTTTATAAGTTTATATCCCTCATAAGCACACATAGGGTTTCAAAATGAAGGATACTTATTTCTAGATTTGTACACATCATCAAGGTTCAAGATCATACATACAAAGCTTTAAAATATAGGTGAAGGTGATCATATGGTCAAATTCCGTCATTTATGCATAGGTCAATATTGACCAACATAAGTCACCTATTATTTTATCATAATTTTGATTAATGGGTAATAATATATAACTTTATAATAAGATTTAAATTAATAGATATGGAATTCAAACATACATCTCAATGTAAAAGACTGAGATTGATCATTTTGATTTGACAAGTGGCATATGCTAAATATAGAAAGTAATATAGAGGGATAAATACTTAGCTTTTCTAGTTGACTATCTGACTATGACCATATTCTATAAATGAAAATCAAGACAAATTAGGAAAATGATTTGTTTTGTTATAGAAATGATGTATTGTCTTTGTTTGGTTAATTCTACCAAATTAGGTCATTATCATTGATCAATACTAACTTTTTGGTTGGTAATAACCCACATGGAAGTATGGAATTGTGATTTTATGTTCACATGTGCCTAAAATCTTCTTGCTTTATGTTTGTGATGTTGAATCTTGATGATACACGTAGCTTCATAAATTATTCTCCTTTGTCTTAAAATTTTAGGTGTGTTTGTGAGGGATTAAAACCTATAAAAATGGTGGAAATTTTAATGGTATAAGCTAACCCCAATCACTCCCATATAATTATTAATCTCTGCCTAAGTATAAAACACTCCAAGGAGGTGAATCAAGCCATACATAGAACTCCCACCTAGTGTGATTTTACAATTGTGTTCATTCACTATTTGTATGTAACAAATAATTGATTTTATGCTTTATGTAACTTGTATTTAAAGTGCTTCAAACTTGGCTTGTGACTACTAGTGATAGGTTTTCAAATTGGGAATAATAGGGCATATTTTCTCAACGTACAATAATGTATAGATGTATAACAAATATGTACCAGGCCCCTTTTGAATGAGATATTGATTTGTTTATATATGGAACCAATTGAATAATTTCTCACACCACCCACAGCTAGGCTAGTCGGCCAACCCTAAGGATAGGTTTTATTTTATGAAACAATCATTATTAGGAGTGGATAATTTCTAACTAGAGCGATCAGTATTGACTAGATATACTAAGTAGGTCTGGCGAATCCTGCAAGTGTATAGGAAGATTGATTTAAGAGTTTGGAGATGTTTTTGCAAGATATTTATCAAGTTTTAAATAGATAATGAGATTATTTTAGGTGTTTAATAGTAAAATGGAAGGTTTAACTCATTAGATAGCATGACAGTGTAAGATAATGGTGAATTAGGACCTTGTTTGAATGCTCAAGTAATGTATGGTAAATGAGTGTCAAACTTGCCATTGTCAAGTAGAGAAGGCTAGATTTTAGTAATTAAAAATTTATCCCTTTTATTATAGTAAATAAATTACTAGATTAAAATGATAATATGTACTCAAGTGTGTACAAAACACTTTATATTTGGTATGAAACTCCATTTGTGAGAATCGCTTAAGAATTAAACTTGTATGTCAGTGAAAACCATGTTTCCCTTGTAACTTTTTGGGAATGATGCTTCCTTGTTGAAGCATTAGATAAATTTGTGTTTTCTTGTTGAAGCACATGGAGAGTTGGGATGTGTGTGCCCCAAAATTATTTAACTATGCAAGATCCTAGGTTGAGAAGATAACATGCCTCAACCCACATGAATGTGGGGAAAATTACACAATGTACTAGGCCAAATAATTATGTAGGTAAATGAGACAATCATCAAGCCAGATTCACTCAAATAAAGATAATTGACTATTGGATATGGCTTATAAATTCAGTTTTAATGTTTCACTCAAGTTCACCTAAGTTCATTCCATGTAAATGAAAACATGATTGAAGTGGAATGAATAATGCTCATGCCCCCATCATGTATACAAGTTTGACTGTGTAGTTTCACTAAATGTAGAATAAAAAATGCATGATTGAAAATTAATGCACAATGTTCATTTCCCCATCATAAATGTATATATAATAAGTGTGAATTTGAATGGATAACCATTTGACATTCAACAATAAAATATGGTATTGTGTATGTGCATGAACCAGTATCATGCCCCTTGAATCTGTACCAACTAATATAAAATAATTTACTTCTATATGTTGAATTTGATATCATATATCTCAAATGTATATGTATATGGAAATATTTAATTCATGTTCCCATAAATTATGTACATGTGCCCATATATTTGCACCCAAGTGTGTATGAATTTTTACTCAAGTTCTTATAAAGGGAGTGCATATGCATTGCATATACTCCTGTAACCTATATAAATATGCCTATATTTATCATGTATTTGAACCATTTTAAACTATGAAATATGTACTCTAATCTAATTTTCTACTCATGGAGGCTTATTTCTCTATGACAAGCCCACTATAATGCCCCTATTTTGAGATCAAAAATATTCATGTAAGTCACTCATCTCAAAATAACATTTAACTACATCATGCTATGTATAAATATAGCATCATGTAATGTCATTTTATCATGTGAAAAATATGTCATCATAGAAATATATATATCAACCAAGGTATGTATGTAACATACATAATATAGGGCATGTAAGTGTCAAGTCTATATAAATATATCAATGAAGCACACAATAGTAGGATTGTTGTCAATCAGACTCATACCATTGTGAAGGTAGTTTCAGACCTTCACAGTCTGCTAAAACATAGAAATAATCCTAGGCTATAGGAGGCCTAATCAGTGGATTGAATCTCTAGATTCTAAGGGATAGCTCCCTTTGGTGTATCAATTAGGATCTCTACTCTACACTAAAAACTGCTGGGAAAAATTTTAAGAAAGAAAATTGAAGGGAAATCCTATCTAATGATGGTGATACACCTATATTTTGGTTCATCCACTCAATTTGAGCTTCTAAAAAATAATTATTAGATAAGAAAAAGATTGACCTTTCAACTCCAATTGACTCATATACATCAATATCTCATGAAAAAAAATATCTGGTGATCAAATCTTGAAGGAAATGATGGAATAGACCTTATTCAAGGCACTAACCAACCACTTATATCCACTATAAACTCAGCCAAAAGACATCAAACACATAACATGACCTACATAATTTGATCAATTATACTACTAGGTAGGAATCAGGACTTGACAAGGAAGGAAATTCTATCACATATGCAAATCACTGACATAAATACATGATACCAACATCTTGGAATCTAAAAAAATAGTCCTATTTATTTAAAAAAGGTTATAAGACTCAAATTTTGGTAGAGTCTGGTCTTTCCAAAAGAGGGATATCATTCAAGGCTAAAAAAACCAACTTATATAGAAAAAGCATACAAAAGCCAAGAGATTGGCACTAAAAATAGAAGAGGGGATCAACTTCCACACACCCTAAGTCCAACTATAGTTATGCCAAGATAACCAACCCTTCTGATAATATACTTCTAATTTATGTCCTAATGAAAATCTCTTTAGCATTGAAAATTATGGAGATCCCATGCATTAATCATTATTTAAATATTCAAAATTCATCAAACCTACATGAAACTTCAAGGTGGGTGTAGAAGTCTAGATGGTGGGCCCATCTTGTACTAATCTGCTCCATGCATGAAGGCTACACCAAATCTTTAGTTTGAACAAGTTAGCAGTGTTGAAAACCTTCAATTAATAAGATAAATTAGAATAAATGTGACACTTTGACAAAAGTCAACTCAAACTCAAGACCAATCAACTCCAATAGGAATCCACTTGCATGAATTAGCTCTTTGAAAATTGAAGCATGCATGAAATTCCATATTAACTCATTAAACTCCTCAAGCCCTTCATGAATTCAAGCCTCCCCTTTGGAACTCAGAGAGTTGTGCTTGAAGCAGCTACATGTTCTTGGACTATAGATCTTATAGATGTAAGAACATCTTTATCATTTTTTTCATGTTCATGCTCGTCCTAAACATGTCTAATCTTGTTTGGGTCACTCTGCATTTTTTGCATATAGACTGTAAACTACATTGATATGTTTCAAGCTAATTCCGTCACCTTTTATTTCTACATGTATTCCTTCAGGCTATAATTCTTTTGATCTTTTTCCTTGGTCCTTTCCCATGGAATTATTTCAGGCTTTTTTCTCAAAGAATTATTTTGGTTCTATCTATTTCTTGCAGACAAATTGTCTAAGACTTTTCCCTTTGGAATTTTATTTATTTCAGGCAAATTTTCAAAAATAACTTCCCCCTTTTTCCTTGAACAATTCCTTTGGACAAAAAGTCTGAAGGAAATTATGTCTTCAGGTTTTTACAATGGATAATTCCTTTAGACAAACTATCTAAAGGAATTCATGTCTTCAGACTTTTTGAAAGTCCTTTCACAAATTTTGCAATGGTCCTTCAAAAAAATTTAAAAAGGTCCTTTTTCAAAGAAAAAGAGCCCTTTGGACTTTGTGAAAACAATCTTTTTGAAGGAAAATAACCCTTTGGGCTTCTTGAAAGTGTCCTTTGGAAAAAATGTAATGGACCTTTCTGAAAGAAACATACCTTTCAGAAAAATTGAAAAGGACTTTTTTGGAAGGAAGGAGCCCTTCGGCTTCAGTAAAATGCCCTTCAAAACTTTTGAAAAGGTCCCTCAAGATTTTTGAAATGGTCCTTTGGGATTATTGAAATGTACCCTTCGGACTTTTGTAAATAGTCTTTTGATCAAAAGAAATGACCCTTCAAAATTTTTGAAAAGGGCTTCAGAAAAATTGCAAAGGGCTTCAAAAAAATTGTTAAGCACCTTTCCTGAAGGTAAGAGCCCTTCAGAACTTTTGTAATTGACTTTTTTGAAAGGAGAAGAGTCCCTTCGACACTTTGTGAAATAGTCTTCATAAAATTGCAATGGACTTTCCTAAAGGAAAATAGCTCTTAGACTTTTTGATTATCACTTTCCTGAAATAAATGAACCTTCAAAAAAGTTCGGTGACCTTTCAACTTTTTTGCAAGTGCACCCTCCCAAAAATAAATAACCTTCAAAAAAATTTCCAATACCCTTCAGAAATTTTGAAAAGCACTATTTTCTACCAAGAAGAATACCTTTAGGATTTTTGGAATGATGAATTCCTTCAGGAAAGTTGCAAGTACCTTTCAAAAATTGTGAAGGGGCACCTTTGCTTCCAAAATAACTCTTTAGAACTTCCACATAGGACCATTTCTCATAAAATAACCTTTTAGTGAAATTATTTCCAAAGTCTTCCTTCCATAAAAGCCTGAATTATATCATCCACTTTTGAAAACCCAAAGTCTTATGCTTGTCCTCTTTTGAACTACTATGACCAACATAAATACCTTCCTGTAAAGAACAAGATGAGTCAAAAAAAAGTCCCTAAATCACCTAAACAACCCTAAGACCTATTAACCATGGAATTTTCAAAGACTTCTTAGGACCAATTATTGAGCTCTGAAGATGAAATGGCATGGTATGAAAAAAATTTGAATAGCAAGGGTGGCAATTTAACCTGTAGGGTTAAAATTATCAACAAGGATCATTAAATAATATAACATAATAAAAGTGCATGATATATATCATGGAACCACTCAATGTCATCAATTTCAATAATATCAAACATTAATGTCTTACAAAAGGCCAAGGGCCATATATAATAGACATAGAGATGCCCCAATAAACAAGGCCAAGGTTCATACATAAGAGGACATAAAAAAGTCACAAATAAGGGACATCAAGGATGTTTGCATCACATAAGGCCAAGGGCCACACCCAATAGTCAATCATAAAGTAACCTATCATGTATAATATTAATATTATCAAATGGAGTATAGAAAAAGGAATCAGTATACACATGTTGTTTGCATTTAGGATCTTGGTCTCAGTTGCACCTATTGGTAGATATACTAAGAGAGATCAGGAAAAATTGAGGGACTTGCATCCTCTATTTTTAATATTTTTGTTTAGTTAATATAGAGCATGATCTACATGTATAGGGATCTATTAAATATCATACTTGGAATATATCTCCAATAGATGCAATGTTACCACTAGAGGTCCAATACTAGTTTCTCACTAACTCACATAACTTCTACACTTCTAGCTAGACCAATTTCAACATATTGAATTTTAGAGGTATAATTTGCTTCACTTCACTATTTATAAAGAAATGGAAAGATCACTTGTTCACAAATAAACATCAAAATAGAGGGAGGTTAAATAAAAAATAAATTTTTATGATTATAAGGGCAATATAATTCTTTCAAGACCAAAATGTGCCTAGCTATAGTTACACCACTATGTGTTAAATTTCATGATGGCTTGAACTTCAATCACAGAAGGAAAGAGTTTGAGGAGTAAGGGAAAATTCTTAATTATAATACACCTTTAATAAATGAACTATAAATATTTTTATATTCAATTCCTTACAGACTTTAAATATAGTGAAAGGAATCAAAGAACCTAACTAAAATAGTGGAAGCACATTCTAGTTAATACATAAACTCTATTAAAAATCACAAATTATAGTCCTATAACATTAGTATTAATTCATTAAATCATAAATAAATTGGAATACCTTCAAGGAAACTAGATGAATTCACACAAAAAATCCATTGTGCATTATTCTGATAATATTTTTTTATAAATAGAGTCAATCCTTTTAACATACTAGGTAGCAGTACCTATAAAAGGTAGAGATGGGTCTTTCCTCCAAGAGGCATAAGATTATAATCTTGGAAATCATGGTATTAAATGGTAAAATATAATTATGTCAAAATATTCCTTGTTCCATAATAGATAAGATAGACAGGAGTTCCATGACCCATAAAGGAGCACTAAGAATAAGCTTGATGTGGATTACATCTTAATGGTTCTATCAATATCCTCTAAGCTGATCATGATTAATAGATGAGGTTGAACCTATTTAAATCAAAAAAATATTGATGGAAGAGTGCCTTTGATAGAACTATTATGTATAGGAAGTGTGGGGAGCATACAACTCTTTTGCCTCTGTGTGGGGAGCATACAACTCTTTTGCCTCTGTGTCACTACTAAGGGACAAGCCACATGGTACCTTGCCAATATATTTAACTCTTTAGTCATTTAAAAAATGATAAATGTCTTACTATAATGCTTTTGGGTCACACCTTCATGTCTTTCACTTATGTGTTGAAGCTAAAAAAAGTGTCCAAGTTGAGCTTTTTGGGATTGTGACACTTGTCAATTTTCTTCTCAATTAGGATCTGTGTGGACCTTGCCTTTAGTCTGTGGACTAAAATTGATCTATCTGATCATCTTTAAAATGACTCATATGTCTTTATCATGTTATCAAGATTGATCTTTGAGTCTTGGATATGATTTATCTTGAGGGAAACATGTGGCAAAATGTCACTGATTTTGTCTTATTCATCACCTTAATGAGTCATCTACCTTGCCATGTGTCTATTCTTCATGCATTTGAGCCTTGATTTATTTGTCTAGAATATTTTACTCATAGTGTGACACTTGGCCTGCTTTATCTTATTTTCTTAACTTTAATTATTATGTTATTTTCCTTTCAATCATAATTTATCAAGATATAGACACATGTCCTGATCCTGTTATTTCACTTAGTCATTGATATTTGATGCATATGCCTTTAGGACTTTGGCTATAGATAAGATGGATGTCAATATGTGGCATATCCCATTAATCTAAGGGCTCACAAAATCTATATTACTTGTGTGTGTGTGTGTGTGTGTGTGTGTGTGTGTGTGTGTGTGTGTGTGTGTGTGTGTGTGTGTGTGTGTGTGTGTGTGTGTGTGTGTGTGTGTGTGTGTGTATGTACATCTATATATATATATATATATATATATATATATATATATATATATATATATATATATATATATATATGTATGTATGTATATATATATATATATATATATATATATATATATATATATATATATATGTATGTATGTATATATATATATATATATGTATATATATATATATATGTATATATACATATATATATATATGTATATATACATATATATATATATATATATATATGTATATATATGTATATATGTATGTATATATATATATATATATATATATATATATATGTATATATATATATATATATGTATATATATATATGTATATATATATATGTGTATATATATATATATATATATATATATATATATATATGTATATATATATATATATGTATATATATATATATATATATGTATACATATGTATACATATATATATATACATACATATATATATATATACATACATATATATATATATACATATATATATATATATATGTATATATATATATATATATGTATATATATATATATATATGTATATATGTATATATATGTATGTATATATATATATATATATACATGTATATATATATATATACATATACACACACACACACACACACACACACACACACACATATAGTCTATGAATGAGTGGGAAGTTTCCACATGGATGGCCCTCACTTATCTAGATAATTTGGGACCTCAAAAATTGAGCTAGTCATGTTAGCCATGGATGAGCAGGATCATATCACATATCATGATTTTAATTATCTAAATTCTTAGGACTTACACACTTCACTATTTTACTCTAAAGGAATGAGATGAAGACACATGTAATGATATTGTTAATATAAATTCCTACAAATTCCTTGCCTTATCCTTTTGAGTTGATATAAGTGAGTAACTGGGATGAGGACATGTGGCACAATCTTGATTGTTTGGGTGCTTAGGAGAAAATGACATAGAACCATTACCTCATAAATTATAGAAAAGTGAGATGAAGATACATGTCCCAGTGCCATGAACCTAGATAATTTTTGAAGAAAAATAATTAGTCATTTTAAAAATAATTCACTAGGGTGATGGCATGTGGAATGATATCAAAGCTCGTGACCTAGCCACTAGAATTTAAACTATAGGGACCTATCTGCTCTTAAATTTGATAGTTGTTCTAGGTGAAAAAGAGATGTGCAGTGATGGTATGTGCAAGGAAACTTTGACAAAATGACTAAGAATTAAAATTCACTCCTACTTTAGGGAATACTTCTAAGGTGGATCCAGTAAGATTTGGAAAGGTTGCTTTGTGAAGCTATAATAATCTTGAGAAGAATAAAGAAACTTGGGCAAATAATAAGTTAGTTTAGTTAGTCCATAAAGCTGAAATCTAAATTTGATGAACGTCATAGTAATAAAATCCAAACAAATGCATAAAATAACTTTAATAAACATGTCCATTTCAACCTTTAGACTCGTGTAGCAATAGAATTACTAGAATAACTATGGGAACACTCAGTCAGTTTAGAATCAGATCAAGACTTCATTCTAAATATAAAAACTTAGACTTAAGATAATGGATTCTTAGGCATGAATTGATTCATTTTAAAATAAGATTTGGACATGGAATTTAAGCTCAAAGAAGGTCCTAATTTTAAATTTTTAAAATGGGGCATGTTGGTCACAACAAATGGTGACTATTATGAGAAAAAATTGCCTCAGCATTTAGAATCTAGACTATGGGCCAACATTATTGAACTATGAGATAATAAAATAAATCTCCCTTTAGATGAAATTATATGAAAAGAGAGTGCTCAATTCTAATTCAAAAAATAGCATTTGGGCCCTGATTCCTTTAAAGGGTCATTTTTTACAAAGAGTGATTTTGTTGTTATTTTAAATCCACTAAGCAAGATTTAGACATATCTTAGGTACTTAAATATCTTTGAAAGGTGATTTATTTTCATAATTTGGTTAATGAAATGAAGGATTTGACATTTTTATATTACCATCCAAGCATATATATCCCTAGTAGAGATGCTTTTGGTCCCACTCAAGGCCTTGCTCCATTTTCAGCCAGGCTAGTAACCTTGTGATAGAGGTTACCTAAATCACCATTTATTATGAATAAACTTACATTTTCATGAGATTCAAACTTTCTTTCATTTTAATGTTTCTCTTTCTTAATCTAGGAGGGTTTGGAAAAATATATCTAAGGTGTAGGAATGGTTCAAATAACTCTTTGCACCAAGAAGGTCATTTACTTGTTTAGTTATTTGATTGTGATTAATATGTTCTTTTTAAGTGTTATGATTACCTTTATTAAAATAGGGATTTTCTCATTTCACTTTCTAAGTTATAAATCCCTAACTCCTAATCCTTTTAATATCTCAAGATAATTTCCTTTGATTATCACATTATTCAACAATGGGGGCTCGCTTTCTGCCTTCCAATTTGGGACTATTTTTTCAGTGCCTTATTAATTTTAAAGTGATCAACTCATGATCATGGGGACCAAAATTTAGATTGGACTCTATCTTATCATAATTGTCTTAGTTGCTTCTCAATTTGAATCATGGGAACAAGGTATAATTGTTATAAGGTTAGGAAGGGAAAATAAGGGGAATAGTAGAGGAAGCCCCAAAGCAAACAAACACACATCTAAATAATAAAAATTATAAACAAGAAAGCAAAAGCATGAAAAAATAGAAATAAGCACATAATGAAAGTAAACTAGCTAACTTTAATCTAATATTTACATCACCAACCTTCACCCAGGGGGCTATTCTAAAATTGCATTGGAAGGGATAGCTGAGAATTAATGCTTCAATAATTATCTATTCATAATTAGTGGTAGGTCATTCCATTCAAGGTATTTCAATCAAAATGCATTTTGCCCTAGCAACTTAAAGATTTGGTATGGGCCAATATAGAGTGGATCAAGTTTGGAGTGATGCCCTTTCTTCATATGTGCTTTATCCCATAACAAGACTAAGTTTGATATCTAAAAGGATTCACCCTTTGCCTTTTTATTGAACCATCACTTGACTATCATTTGATGTCTATTGAAGTTTTATAGAGCCTCTTCTCATGTATCCTCCAACTAGACAATGTCTACCAACCTTAAGTTTTCCTTCTCAGTGTCTTATATGTACTCTTGCATAAAATTATAAGTTATAAACTTAAAGGTAATTTGGAAGATGGGATCTAACCCATATACCAATTAAAAGGAGAGAAGTTGAGGGCTTGTTTATCTCTAGTACGGTCAACCCAAATAGTATACTTTAATAGTGAATATCAATATTTAGGCTTTTTTTCTATAAACTCATTGAGGGCCTTGATCAAGTTCTTGTTAGTTAAATCATCCAAATTTTTATTATTGTCCATTTTTGGACCATATACCAAGTTGAGCAGAGTTTGGAAGCAATAGATTAAAGGCTTAGAAATGAGTCCAATAATTCAAATGAAGGAATCTAAGTAGGTTCTCATATGTTTTGAGTATTCAAGAGCATGGACTAGGTTGTACAATCTTATAAAATCATTAGCACCTTGAGAGAATGATCAAAAAATGAGCTATACAAATTTTTGAGCTAGACTATCACCAAGATGTCATGTAGGAGCAAACAGACTAGTCTACTTGTGTAATTTTTATCTTCACTCAAGAATCCCCTATGAGCTAGTGAATCACATGAAATTTTATTTCGACATACCAAGATTATCCTCTAAAATTTCCATACCCTTATAATATTTATGGCTCAAGTTATAAACTTTTAAAGTTGGAGCTACAACATAAGATGTTCGCACTAATGTCAAGTTAAGCTCAAGCAAAAAAAATCCTTTTGAGCTTAAAATTGATGGTCACATGAACTTCAATGATGTCATGTGAATGTCATTTGATAGGAGTGTAAATGTCAATTTTAAGATCATAAAATAGCTATTGGTTTTCAAATAATGGGTCTCAACAGATCTAGTAGTCCTCACTCGATTGTACATCTTGATACAATGATGTGAGATGAGTCAAACAATCAAAGAGATTGAGATATTGACACATGGTATAAGTGTGTGAGGTTGTAGATTGATATTGAATCTTGAGGATAATGTGCATTTGACACATGACATAAGCTTAGATAAATTTGATAAGTCAAGGGTAAGATTGATGGCTCTCACTCAATCGTACAGATCAAGATCGATGGTGCAAGAAAAGGTCAATATGTCAATGAGTTGAGTCAGATATTGACAGCCAATTAGAATAAAGGAGAGCCCAATAATTTTGATGGAAGTCAAGAATCAATTTTTGATAGAATTAAATGGGTCTTCCAGGGTCATCGTATCACCATTGAATCTTGATCCAACACCATTAAAGGCACACACTGATACAGACAAGGTCAAGATAAAGAACATAAAATATTCCCTTAGATCCCAATATTGACTTTTAGTTCAATGAGTTGTAGCATGCAGGTTTCATTCTTATGACTATATTCACCATCTTTTAAAAAAGGATCCATGTATACATGAGCTCTTGGATTTTACAAAGACTGAATGGGTCTTTTTAGACGTAATGGGAGTCTAGAAGGGGATATATAGTCTATAGATCTGTATTAATATAAAGACTATAGGAAAACCAATAATTTTAGAGTGGTTTTCCATTTATAGTGGACCTATGATCATGGGGAAAATATGGGTGATCAATGCAAAGGGTCTCATCTATCGACATGGATCCATTCTTGGCAAATTAGGTACTTCACTGCTCAAGGCATGGCATGATTGTTAGTTTCAATATTCTAGGATTTGATCCCCATGAATAGATCATGTGGGCTTAGGGTCCCAAGGTGGTGAGGTGGTAGTTGGAAATGTAGTTAAGGGTATTGATTATATTCAAATAGACCTTGTCATCATTCCAAACAAGCTCATATCCTCTATTAAATCTCTTAGCAAATGAGAGGAGCCCATAGATTATGAAAGCAAACGAAGTTAAGCTTGTTGATAAGGATGAAATCTGATTGGAGGAAGGCATGCATGCAAAATGAACCAATGAGTTGCTAGCATATTTCTTGATGACTTGGACCCTTTCTCCACTCTCTTACACATGTTCTCATCTCTCTTTCTCTCTTTCTGATATATATAGAGGATTTTGAGCCCAAAATGGATCCTCTTAGTAATCCTCTCTATATTTTCTTGGATCCCTCTCTTGGGCATGACTAAACTCTACCAAGATGGAGCTTGTAACCTCTTGAGATGAATACAAGACTATTTTTCATATTTCATTGTTTTGGTATAGTGTTACATGTCAAATTTACATGTGTGGTAGAAGTATCACCCTTTTTAAATCATGATCTCACCTAGTTACTAGTTCATCTTGTTATGTAGGTCATATTTAGCATTCTACATCTTTTTATTAAAGCCTGCATGTGGATACTGTGACTGGTTAGTGTCTTGCATTAGAACTTTTCATCATTTCCCTCAACTTGTGATCATCTAGTGAACCCCCTCATTAAATATTGATGTATGGCAAATGTTTAGAATCCTAGATCTAGTCTTGTGCTTGTTTCATTAGTGTTTAAGAGTCAATCAAAGTGGATCAACCATAACTTAGGTGCATCGCCATTGTTAGCTTAGGTTTCCCTTTCAGGTTTTTCTCCCTCTCTCTCTCTCTTTATCTTTTCCATCGTAACTGGTAGGTTTAGTAGTGGGAATGATCTAAAATGATGCATCAGAGGATCTAGCCTCATTAAAAATCCTAGAGGTCTAACCCCATTAAAGGATATCCATAGCTTGGGGTCAATTGCATGTTGAATTTAAAAGTAAGAGTTAAACACTTCTGCTTCCAGCTAGGGTGCAATATATACCCACAATAGTTTCCTTACATGTATTAGTTTGATGATAAATTCAAGGTAATACCATTTTAATAAGCCTATTTAGTGATCTTGACTGACTAAAATATAGGTCCATTATCATAAATTAGATAAGATAGGGTGTCAAATCGTGTTGTTATGTTTTCCTCAAGGAACTTGATGACTTCCTTGGTTGTGTTGTTCTTAGTCACCACTTCTTATGTCCATGTTTTGTAGTAATTAGTGATTGTAAGTATGAATTTATGGACAACTGATGAGTTTGGTTTAATAACTCAAATGAAATCAAGTCCCCATAGATCAAAAGGATGATCTTCTATCATAGGATACAAAGTCATTGCAATATGAAATTCCTTCTTGGTGAATGTTTAACACTAATGGTATGAAGCACATGAGCATAGACATATTTTAAAATAATGGTCCAATAGTATCCATCTCAAATAATTTTGTGCGTTGTTGTAGTCCCTAAAAGATGGTCATACCCAATTTTGCCTGGAAGCTAGTAATGACTTAGATTCTTATTTGGATAGACATATAAGACATGAATTCATAGTTATTTATATATACAACTCCTTTATTAAAAATATAGTGGGCTACCTTTATCCTAAGAGCTATTTTATACATATGATTGAGTCCTAGAGGAGGATTTTCATAAAGGAGGTAGTGGAAATTAGTCATACCATTCTTGATGGACCATTTTTGACTAATCTAATTATACCACCATGATCCTTAGATCAATTTTCATGATCAATTGAGTAGTACCTTAACCTCAAACTAGCTTGACAAGTTTTATCACAAGGTCATACTCTCATCTAGGCCATTCATCGACCTTTACATTCTCCTATATCATTTTTCCCCAACATTAGTTTTATGAATAGGTCTAAGATGATGGTGTGTACCTTATTTATGAGAATGTAGTGCCTAAATTTCTTCATAGCCTTTACTAGGGTGAGGCATGTTTACTCAAGGTGTAATACTTCAAATTTTCATCCTTTAAATTTGTTCTCATGAAATCAATTGGGTTCTCATCTTCATCTATATTTTAAGTTGGAACTAGAGTTATGGTGTGCTCTAAAATGAAGGAATAGAGGTAAAAGTCCTTTGCATAGTCTAGTCTGCTTAATATTAATGCCTGCATGATGGATTCCTTAATTTCTTAGAAGACTTCCCTAGTTGTAAGAGTCCAATCCACCTTTGCTTCATGTTTCAACATTGCATTCAAATTTTTAACAATTTTGACAAAATCATATATCAATTTATGTAAAAATTTAATCTTACCAAATAATGACTTTAATTCTTTTTTACTGTTAGGCAAAGGCATCACATTGGCACACTCAATATCGATATAAATACCTTATTTTGTGATGATGTGACCGAGAATATTACCTTCAATAACATAAAATATGATTTCTTTGGGTTAAGCAAGATACCATACAATCTAAACTTTTTGAATATCTTCTAAAGATGGTAAATATGATAAGACCTACATTTTGAAAAAATAGTCAAGTCATCCATGTAAATAACAATGCTTTTACCTATTATACCTTTAGAAATCAAAGTCCATAACTATCTGAAAGTTGGATCCTATGTTAATAATTCCAAATGGCATTCATTTATAAGTGAAGGTAACCCACTTGGTTTTAAATGTAGTCTTGACTCAGTCTTTCAAGTTTACCATAACCTGATTATATCATGAGAATCTATATAAGAAGAACATTGTCTAGGATCCACTTACCATTTGTATTACCCCATATAATGAAGGTAAAGGATAGTTATCTTTGTTAGAATCTTGGTTTAGACTTATAAAATCTACACAATCAAATTTCTCCATTATTTTTATGAATTGGCACTAAGCTAGCTACCCAGGTAGAGTGATGAATTGGGAAGATGATCCCAGCTAAGAGGAGTTTTCAAACTTATTTTTGAATAATTAGTTCCAAGATTAGTTTCATAGGTCATTTCCTTTATTTGAAGGGCTTCTAGTTCTACTTGAGTGGGATAATCTAGGTTATTATCCTCAAGTCAAAGACCTTAAGGTTTCCATAGGCCCAAAAAATAACATCTCAGTACTATAATAATAGTTTTATGAGTTTTTCAAATTCAACAAGAGTGAAATTCAAACCAATATGAACATCATGGGGCTATTTTGATGATCCTAGATTAATTATTCTAGAATTTTGGTCTATGTATTAGCCTCTTAGGTTTGTGTGTGGGCTTGTCAAGGTCAAACACTCTTTCAAGGGAGATCATCCCTTTTGGAACTTAGTTTTATTTTAATTTAATAATGTCATCCTAATCATAGTTTTCATTTATAGGTTCATCTCTTTCCACTTCATCTATAACTTGGGTCTCAAATACCCCCAAGTTATTAATAAAATTATAAAATATGGTGATCATCTTTAAAGACCTAGACTTTATTCATATTATCTGGTACTAAAGGACATGGGATGAGCTCTATTCAAAAACTTTATAGCCCTGAGTCATCTAGGGGTGTCAGGTTGTATTAGTAGTTATCAATGATTCAGCCACCAAATTTTCTTCTCTCGAAATGGGGATCACATTGAAATCATTAAACATTTCTATCAAATCCCACACCTTATGCTTGTACTTCCTCAAATAAGATAGTATACATTGGAGCTTTCTCTAGCCCTAGTTCACTACTATTTTATAATATCCAAACACTCTCAATTCGTTGACCCTATGTTTTAATGTAAACTATAGTCCTAAGATCAAGGATTCATATTTTGCCAAGTTGTTGGTGCAATGGAACTGGAGCCTATAGGTAGCTAAGTGTTATTTTCCTAATGGGTTAATGAGAATAATTCCTCCTCAAAAACCTTATTTGGAATGGGCCCCATCAAAGTACAAGGACCATAGACCTTATAATTTAGGATCTTTATCAGCTTGGTTTTTAGTACATTTTGAATACAAAGTATAAACACCTATGTTAGAGGATACTAAGTCCACTCTTTCATTAATTGCATTGTATTCTATCATCATGTGTTTCATTTTGGTTTCTCTATCAACATGGATTTGATTAGTTACACCTCTCCAAGGAAACCACATATAGGATAAGTTCATATCCATGTATCCATTCAAGATTTTAGACCAATTTCTACTAAGTAACATCCCATAAGCCTCTGGGATCTCCACTACTTGAATATCCATAAATTGTTAGACCCTAGGCTTATATTCTAGCTACATATAGACATTCAATAGATCACCCACTACCTTAAATTTAGACTTATCCAGTTGGACCACTATTTTTTCTAAATTAATAGGTGTTATTCATAGTTTCTAAAAAATTATGGTAGGCTTGATATTCTCAAAGGCTTCTGAGTCAACTAGATAGTTATGAATATTCTTCCCAAATAGCCTAACTATAAGGAGGAAAGGTGGGAGCTCAGCCTTATTCTTGTGTATCAACATGTTAGTGTATCCAAGCTTGGGTTTGGGTTGAATTGGTTTATCAATGAGGAACTTTATGAGGAGATCTATTTGCTCAATAATCTATGAAAAATCATGCAAAGTGAGGTTTGCATTGATCTTCTTCATGTCCTTTATTATGTTGTACAACAATCTTGATAGTGGTAGGTTAGGTATCTTTAGTTGGCTTAGGATTATTTGATTTTAGGGGCAGAGGTTATTTCTTTGCTCTTAGATCAGGAGTAGTAACATTATTAATAGGGGTTGTTGTTGTGTTTAGTTCCTATGAGTGTAGTTACTCCTTTGGAATTATTAGAACCATGCACCTCATTGGTGGCATCTTCTAGTTCATCGTATTCATGGTTGGGAAGTCTAATGTCCTTAGTACCATGGCATTACTTGGGGTTATTAGATTATTATAGGTCTCAATTTGATTGGTAGCCTTGGGTTGGTTTGGGATTACCTCATACTCTTCTATTTTTTCTATAAAATGTCAAATGCACTATAAAATTCAATGTAGTTGAGTTTGTTATGTTGGGCTATATTGTGTATATGGTACCAGTTAGGCAAGGATAGCTTGCATATGTTGATATCATAGATATTATTAGGCAAGGGATTTGGTTTTTTGTTAGAGTGATTATGGGGATGATTATACCTCTGGTATGTGAAGTTCTTGTTTGAACTCTCACCACCATTCCAACCTATCTCTAGAGGCCCAAGAAGTCATTATTGAGATTTTATACCATGTGTTGCATAGCATCCAACTCATTCTTTGTGGACTTTTAGGGCACACTTTGGATGTTTTTCATAGTGGTTACTAGTGTTGGATTATGATCTTGAGGTGTTACTTCATTATTGATTGGGCTAAGGAACCATAAGGGCTGATTAAGAGCAGTGTGTCTCAAAGGAAGTTGGTTTGTCACTAGCACAGTTGTGGAATGGGTATATTTTAGATAGTGGTAAAGAGGGGGTTCAATTCAAGCATACTTGGTGGTAGATTTAGGATGGTTGCTACCAACAACCCTTGAGGATTCAATTATTTATCTACTTTGATGGCATCAGTATAAGTTATGGGAAAGTCAACCACTAATGTGTCTTAATGTAATAACATAGTAATCTAAAGATCTAGTACATTATTGTACATTTCAAGGGCTAGTTGGGATTCTAATCTATATATCATAGTAATTCAGATATACATCTTTTAAAACCTAGCATTAAAATTTATTATGGCCTCATTGGGTTCCCTTTTGATGAAAGTGAATTGTTGATATAACACACTTAGATTGATGACTTGCACAAACTAGATGAGGAATGTGTTACTAAATTGGTCCCAGTTTGTGACAAATCCTTCAATAAATTTTAGGAACCAATCATATGCCACATCCATCAAAGTGAATGGTAAAATCCTATAGGCATTGTCCTCATGTTTTAAATTAAGAATATTGAGAGTATTTTTATATGAGGTTACATGTTCCTCAATGATACACCCCATACCTAGTGTGAATATTGGTAGGTATCTTTCTAGGTTCCTAGGTAAGTCATGGACAACTCTTGGAATGTCGATAACAGACCTAGTCAACCATGTCATAGGTATAGCCATAGGTGGAGTTTTTTTAGGGATAAACTAAGAGCATAATCTAGTAGGTGAAACCATAGGTATTGATATCCCTCTATTAGTTCTATTTCTCCTATGGAATTTTAATGGGGATTATTAGTCATCTAGAACAAATTTGAGATCTAGTGATCCACACAATAGACTCTAGGTTGCTCATAAGTAGGCTAGTAGTTTAAATCCTTGTTAAACAGTGAGAATGGGTACCCTCCTAGTGCTAGATTTTATTCTATGTTTAAACATGAAATAGGCTAGGAAAGTATAAAGGATAGGCAAAAATATTATGTTTAGATCCCTCCTTCTAGCACTAGTTATTATTCATATTTAGGATCTTGGTCTCAATTACACATATTAGATTATATGTACTTACCAAGATTAGGAGCAATTGGGGGACTTTTGTCTTCTCATTTTAGGATTTCTACTAATATAATTAAGGGCATGAGTTGTAGGCATGGAGCTCCATTAAATAGCATGCTTGGAATAAATCTTCAAGAGATGCAATGCTACCACCAGAGGTCTAATACCAATTTTATCACTAACTCATATAGCTTATACACTTCTAGCTAGACTAATTATAACATATTGAATTTCATATATTTATTTTGTTTCACTTCACTACTTATATATAAAGGGAAAGATCATTTATTCACAAATAAAAATCAAAATATAGGGAGGCTAAGGAAAAAATAAAGTCTTGTAATTAAAGGGATAATACAAATACTTTTAAGACCAAAACATGCCTATCTAAAGTTACATCATTTTATGCTAACTTTCATGATGGTTCAGGCTTCAGTCACATAGGGAGAGAGTTTGAGGAGTAAGGGAAAATTATTAATTCTAATACTCCTTTAATGAATGAATTATAAACATATCTATATTTAATTACATAGATCCTTAAAAACTTCAAATAAAGTGAAAATAATCAAATAACCTAACTAAAATAGAAAAATCGCATCCTAGCTAATGCATAAAATCACAAATTATAGTCATATAGAATTAGTGTTAATCCATTAAAGCATTAATAAAATTTAAGACATTCAAGGCAACTAAATGCATTTACATAGAAAATCAATTTTTCATTATTCTAATAGAATTTATTTACAAATCAAGTCGACCATTCTCACATACTAGGTAGCAATATATATTTAAGGGGGAGATGGGTATTGCCTCTAAGAGGCACAAGAATCCACTCTTATCCATCATGGATTGAAATGGTAAAATAGAATTATGTCAAAAGATTCCTCATTCCATAATAGATAAGACAAATGGGATTTATATGGCCCACTAAGGAGCACCGAAGATAGGCTTGATGTGGACTACAACCTAACAGCTTGAGCAGACTCTGTTAAGCTATCAATGATTAGTCTATGAGTTCAAACCTATACAAGTCGATAAAAGACTCATGAAGGAGAATTTTTTCTAAGTTTATTATGGGTAGTAAGTATGGGGAGCACATTCCTCTTTTATCTTTATGTAATTATGAACAATTGAGGGATAGGCCACATGGCACTTTGTTAATGTCTTTGATTGTTTAATCATTTAAAAAATAATAAATGTCTTGATATAATTCTTTTGGGGCACACCTTCACATATTTAACTTATATGTTTAAGATAAAATAAGTGTCCAAGTAAATATTCTTGGGATTGTGACATTTTTTAATTTATCACTTGATCGAGACGTATATGGACCTTGCCTTTAGTCTATAAACTAAAATTGATATAGATGTTAGGTCATCTATCAAATGATTGATATATATTTATCATGCTCCTAGGATTGATCTTTGTGTCTCATATTTGATTTATCCTAAAAGAAACATGTGGCATAATGACGTTGAATTCAGCTTCTCCATCACCTCAGTGAGCCATCTACCTTACCATTGTCTATTCTTCATGGGCATTTCTTTCTTTGTCTAGGCTACTTTACTTACAATGTGACACTTATCTTGATCTTACTTATTTGATTATAATTGACTTTAATTAATTTTTTATTATCCATTTGATCATGATCTAGAGAGATACAAACATTTATCCTAATCTTGTTCTTCTACTTAATCATTGAGATTTGATGCATGTGCCCTTGGGACTTTAGTCATGGATAAGTGAGATGTTGATATGTGGCACTATCTTATTAATTTTTAGGTTTGTAGGCTCTATATTGTCTTTTGTTATATATGTAGGCTTTATATGTGTGGGATGATACCACATGGATACTATCACTTATCCATATGATTAGAGACCTTAGAACTTGGGCCTACTCCTATTATTTATAGATGAGTAAGATCATGTAGCGTGGCAAAATCTCACTTATCTAAATGCCTGGGACTTGGTCATTTCACTACTTTTCTCTAGAGGAATGAGATGGAGATATGTGGAATGATCTTGTTAATATATATGCTTGAAAAGTCTTTGTCTTATCCTTTTGAGTCAATATAAGCAAGTAACTAGGATGAAGACATGCAGCATAATCCTAATTTATTGGATGTTAGGGGAAAAAAGACCTAGAACCATTACCTCATAAGCCATGGAGAATCAATATGAAGACATGTTCTCAATCCCATAAACAAAATACTTGTCAAATAAAAATACTAAATTCATTTCGATAATTCTTCATGAGGAAGCTAGGTGCCAACACATGGAATGATCTCAGAGCTCAGGACTTAGCTGCTAGAATTAAAATTGTAGGGACCTAATCTTTCTTAGATTTTATATTTGATCTAGGTGCAAAAGAGACATGTGGTGATAGTTTGTGCAATGAAACTTCATACAAATTATTAAGTATGAAAATTCACTCATACTTTAGGGGATCCTTCTAATGTGATAGAGTAAACTTTGGCAAGGTTGCTATGTGAAGCTAGGATAATCCTGAGAAGAACAAATAACATAGGCAAAAAATAAGTTAGCTCAGTTAGTCCATAAATCTAAAATCTGAATTTGATGAACATCATAGCACTAAAATCCAAATAGAATCATAAAATAATTTTAATAAGTGTGTCCATTTGAACCTTTAAACTCATGTATCAATTGAATTACTAGAGTAACTATGGGAACACTCAATCAGTTTAAAATCATATCAAGACTTCATTCTGAATTAAAAAAACTTAGTCTTAAAATAATGACTTCTAGCTTAGACTTGGACCGATTCATTTCACAACAAGCCCTAAAAATGGAATTTAAGCTTAAAGAGGGTCCTCATTTGAAAATTTTAAAATTTGAAAATGGAATGTGTTGGTCATAACAACACCATCCATGTGTATCAATGTTACATCATAGTATAATAGCATATCATGTATCACTATGTAATATATAACTAACTATAAATGCATGTGTAATCAATATAGTAAAAGGATCATATAAATATATCACCTGTGGTAGTGAAACATGTGGAACAAGATGCCCCCAGTATCATCATGGCCACTAGGTACAGGGAATATCAACATATGTATGTCCATATGTAACATGTATGTCCTACATAACACTCATATACCATGGAATATATGTGTTTATGTAAATATTATACCATCTACTAAACATGTGATAAATAACATGTATAAATAGTGTAATATATTGATCATGTCATGCTCAGGTCCTGATTTTATATTTTTTGAATATTTGAATTTTATTTTTATTTTTTTAGATTGTTTTATTTTTTATTTTTTTAGAATATTTGAAATTTTTAAAAGCTAACAAATGATTTTATCAATGGGAGGGTCATGAGAAGTTCTTGTATTTAATGGTGGAGGGGTCTATGCCATGGATGGAAGATACCAATTGTGGGTGGATCCTAATCTAATAATAAGTCATGTGGTGTACCATATATGTCATGAACACTAGTCATAAAAATTTATGTAAGATGGGTAATAGATGGTTAAGGATTATATGAGATATGTTGTATAATAAAATAAGGTTTCACTACCTATGTTTGTTGTGAAATATGCTAAATTATATGTTTGTTGTGAAATATGCTAAATTATATCTAATGGTAGAAATTATGTTTATGCATTTTTGCCTTAATATGTATACCTATTTTGATATGAGGGCATTGTAATCATGATGTCATAATGTGTGTAAGTGAATATGATATTACAATGAATGTATTATAGGTTTTTTCCTTCATTTGTTAGACTGAATAAAAAAAAGACTGATTATTTTTATGCAGTTGTAGCCCATATTGGGTGAACCATGTTAAATATGTGTCTCTATTATGTTGTGTTTTATACATTTCATTTCCATTTTTAATTCATTAATATTACTTTGTGTACAATATTCCTAAGAATTAGTATCAAATTCGAAGGTTTATTTGGAAGATAAACTCATAAGAAAAGAGGGTTTCTGGTTCGAGTGGGAGTAATGGTACAAGAAGGAAAGTTTAAGGTCGAGAAGTTCAATGTCCAAAACTACCAGTTATGGAAGATGAAAATGGAGGACTATCTATATCAGAAAGATCTTTTCCTACCATTAGGTGGAATAGCAAATAAGCCTGTGACTATGAAGGATGAAGATTGGGAGGTTCTTGACAGAAAGGCACTGGGAACAATATGGTTATCCCTGGCAGCATCGGTGGCCTTCAATATTTCAAAAACAAGATAATAATGGAAGTGATAAAGGCATTGGATAGAGTGTATAAAAAACCCTCATCCTCTAATAAGGTATTTCTTATGAATCATTTATTTAATCTATAAATGTCTGAAGGTGGGTCTATTGTTGATCATTTAAATGAATTTAACATGGTCACAAATAAATTAAGCTTTACAGGAATAAATTTTGATGATGAGGTTAGGGCTCTTTTGATTCTATGCTCATTACTAAAAATATGGAATGGCTTGGTCATGGTTATGAGTAATTATGTCTTTGGTTCAAACATTTTAAAGTTTGATGATGTTATCAGTGTTATTCTTAACAAGGAAATGTGATGGAAAAGCATAGGTGAGACATCAGGTAATGCTTTGACTATGGAGAATAGGGGAAGACAAAAGGATAGAAGAAAGGGCCCAGAGAATCATGGTAATTCTAAGAAGGGTAGATCTAAATCAAAAGAAATGTTGGTGTGCTAGATTTGTGGGAAGAAAGGACACCTAAAGAAAGATTGTTGGTTTTGAAAAGGAAAACAAGGAGATGGACAACAAGATAGAAATTAGAAAGCAAATGTAGTAGGTAATGTGTTAGAATATTATTTAATCTTTATTTAGATAACATTAATAATTCTTGGGTGTTAGATTCAGGGGCTTCATTTCATGCTACACCCCATAAGAAATATTTTCAAGACTATGTTCAAGGTGATTTTGGACAAGTTTATTTGGGTGATGATGAACCCTATAAAATTATAGGAAAGGGTAAGATACATATACAATTACATAATAGAAACAAATGGTTTTTGAAAGAGGTGAGACATGTTTTTGAGTTGAGAAGAAATCTAATTTCAGCAAGGCAATTGGTAAGTGAGGGCTACACAGTTAAATTTGCAAAAAATTTGTGGAAGGTCACTAAAGGATCACTGGTAATAGCAAAAAGAGAAAAGGTAGGTACATTATATTTATCTAATGGTAATGTTGACTCTTCTATTGATTTAGATTCTATATAAATGGATACAAAATTATGGCACTGTAGACTTGGGCACATAAGTGAGAAGGGGATGCAAGTTCTCCACTCAAAGAATTTGTTACCAGATTTGAAGAAGGTGGATTTGGATTTTTGTGAGCACTGTGTATGGAAAATAGAAGAGAGTCATATTTATCAAAGTTGGGAAGATAAATAACGATGAAAAGTTAGAACTTATGCATATATATGTATGGGGACTAGCTCAGGTATCATCCCTTGATAGCTTTTCTTATTATGTTATTTTTATTGATGATGCAACTAGAAAAACTTGGGTTTATTACATACGAAAAAAATCTGATGTTTTTGATACTTTTAAGAAATGGAAAGATTTGGTTGAGAATGAGATAGGAAATAAGTTGAAGTGTGTCAGATTAGATAATGGAGGTGAATATTGTAGCAAGGAATTTGATAATTATTGTTCATCCCATGGGATTTGTAGAGAGAAGATGGTTCCAAAAATAACACAAAAAAATGGTGTGTCAAAAAGGATGAACAAGACAATCATGGAGCATACAAGGAGCATGATATTACATGCAAGGTTGCCCTTATAGCTTTGGTCAGATGTTATGGATACTAATATTTATTTTATAAATAGAGGACCTTCAAGTCCTTTAGATAGTGGCATTCTAGAAGAAGCATGGCCAAGTAAAAAGGTAGATTATTCCTTTTTAAAGACTTTAGGTTGTGAAGAATTTGTCCATATTGATAAATAAAATAGAATCAAGCTTGAATAAAAATTCAAGAAATGTACATTTATTGGATATGGAGTTAATTATTTTGGTTACCATTTATGGGATTTTGAAAATCACAAAATCATTAGGATTAGAGATGTGATCTTTAATGAGAAGGTCATGTATAGAAATCAGTTACAGGGAAAGAAACAAGAAAAGCCAAATACTGAATATGTAATACTTAATGAAATAATTGGAAATAAAATTCTAAAAGTGCCAAAAAATTAGATTGTACAAGAAGTACCTCAAACTCCTGAAAGTGTAGTTAGAAGATCTACCATAGTAAGTAGACTCCCTGAATGATACTCTCCTTCACTTTATTATTTATTATTGATTGATGGTGGTGAGCCAAAAATCTATGAAGAAGTGATGCAGGTAGAAACTAGAAAGAAGTGGGAGCAAGGCATGAAAGAGGAGACAGACTCCTTGGTACATAACCAAACTTGGGATTTGGTTCAATTTTCTATAGGTAAAAGAGCATTGCATAATAAATGGGTTTATAGGTTGAAGAAAGAAGATGGAGTCAAAAAGAGGTATAAGGCCAGACTTGTTGTAAAGAGGTTTGCAAAAAATAAAGTTATAGATTTTGATGAAATATATTCTCTAGTAGTTAAAATGACTTATGTAAGAACTATTTCAATTTTGGTAGCAGTAGAATATTTGCACCTTGAACAGTTAGATGTGAAGACGGTGTTCCTTCATGGTGACTTGGAGGAGGAAATATATATGGAGCAGTCACAAGAATATGAAGTCAAAGGTAAGGAGAAAATGGTGTGTGGGTTGAAGAAGAGTTTGTATGGCCTAAAGTAAGCTCCAAGATAGTGGTATCTAAAATTTGATATGTTTATGATAGAACAAAGTTATAGTATATGTCATTCTGACCACTGTGTTTACTTTAAGAGATTAGATAATGGTAGCTATATTATCTTGTTATTGTATGTAGATGACATGCTTGTTGTAAGGTCTAACATGCATGATATAAATGAGCTTAAAATAAATCTAGAAGATTCATTTGTAATGAAGGATTTGAGTATTGCAAAGTAAATCCTTGGTGTGAGAATAACAAAAGACAGAAAAAATAGAAAATTGGCATTGTCTCAAGAAGAATGTATGAAGAAGGTGTTAGTCAGATTCAATATGCAAGATGCAAAACCAGTGAGTACACTTTTTGGAAGGAACTTTAAATTAATCAAGGAACAGTGTCCTAAAACATAGGAATAAATCAATTACATATCCAAAGTGCCTTATGCTTTAGCAGTTGAAAGTTTAATGTATGTTATGGTGTGCACTAAATTAGATATTACTCATGCAGTGGGAGTTGTTAGTAGGTTTATCAATAATTTAGGAAAAGAGCACTAGGATGCAGTCAAGTGGATTCTTAGGGACTTGAGAGGGACCATTGATAGACAACTGTACTATGAAGGGTTAGATATTACCTTATAAGGATATGTTGATGCAAACATGGATAGAGATTTAGATGGAAGGAGAAGCACCATAGGCTATGTATTCACTATTGGTGACACAATAGTGAGTTAAATTCAAAATTGCAGAAGATAACTACTTTGTCAACTATAGATGTAGGATATGTTGCAGCTACAGAAGCAAGCAAGGAGATGATATGGATGCAACAGTTCATGGAAGAGTTGAGGCGGAAGCAGGAAGATTACAGGTTGTATAGTGATAGCCAGAGTGTAATTAATTTAACAAAGAATTCAGCATTCCAATCAAGAACCAAACATATACAACTCAGGAATCACTTCATTTATTCAATTTTGGAGGATGGTCAACAAAAATTGGAAAAGATCCATACGAGTCAAAATCCTATAGATATGCTAATAAAGGCAGTCACTAAAGAGAATTTGGAGATTTGTTCAGCTTCAATAGGTCTTCAAAGATAAAAAAGAAGATGAGAAACATGTTAGGGTTAAATTTCAAATAAAATTCCAAGCAAGAGTTGTAGCAGTGGAGTTGCAACAATCAATCTCCAAGTGAGAGATTGTTGGATGGTGGAGTTTGATCTTATTTTAATGCCCAGTTCCTAATAAGGGGGGTGGGGGGGAACCCCCCACCCTTACTAGGGTCTCCATGGGGGTCCAGGGGGTGGCGACCATATTTGTGGATCCCCCTAGTGGGGGTTTGGAGGCAGCGCCCCTGAAGCAAAATTTTGTTAAAAATGCATTGTAAAATATTGTAATTTCATAGTAAATATAGACCGTTCACTATTAATTCACAGATCTAATAGTAAAAATTATGTTTGTACATTTTTGTCCTAATATGTAACCCTCCTTTGATATGATAGTATTGTAATCATGGTGTCATATTGTGTGTGAGTGAAGAGGATATTGCAGTGGATGTATTACAAGTTTTTCCCTTCATTTATTGGATTGAATAATAAGGACTGGATGTTTTTATGTGAACGTATCCCATATTGGGTGAACCATGTTAAATCTATGTCTCTATTATGTTGTATTTTTTGCATTTTATTTCCATCTTTAATTCATTAATATTGCTTTGTGTATAATATTCCTAACACTAAGGTGTTGCACAAGATCCTGATGCAGGTGCATGTACGTAGTAGGTTCAAATTTTGTAAGTTTTAGTCTCTTCAAGTTTTAGAGAGTCAATTTTATTCATTAAAAATCATCTCTTTTACTTCATTTTTCTTTTCCTTGTCATTTTGGGGTGTTTCTAGCTTTTCCCGCCAAAACAGTGATTTTAATTTTTTTAATTTGTTCTAAGAGTTTTAGTGTTTTTTATTCATTCTTAATGGATTGTAAAATCATGACCCTTATTTTAAGGGGAAATTAATTTATTATACATGTTTCAAATGAATCTAATTCTTTAAATCATACCCATCCAAACAAAAAATTCAACCAAGGTGAGTTTGAATTGAGTTCACTAGTTTATTAGAAAGTTGGAGAAATTGTAGAAGTTGGAGCGAAGAGTGGAGGATTAGGAGAAAGAGAAGGTATGTGAAAGGAGTGTATAAACAATAAAATAATATTAAATACTCCAATATTTGGAAAATAAAAAAATAAAATGAGGAAAAGTTCTAAAAATAGGGGTCTATACAAGACTATATTCATGTTTTGTACTCAAAGTAATGAAAGATGGATTTTTGAGTTTGTATTTCTAATTCAATCATATTATCATATGTAAGTGAATGATTTTTTTTGTTTTAGTCAAATTAATTTCTTTAATATATTTTCTAAGCATACTACAACCTTGACGATCAAGTACAGAAATTCTAAGTCAAGGAAGATCATTTTACAGTCAAAAAAAGTGCCTTAAAATTATATTTTTGAGATTGCTTTGAATCAAACCTGATGTGACAGAGGAGGAAAATAGTAACTCATAATATATCCAATTTAAATAATTTAAAAATAATCTTTAAAACTTAAATTAGGCCTTTTTGAAAGCTTTCAACCGTTATGCAAGCCTGTAGACCTTAAAGCTAGGGTTTCAAGACAAAAACCTCTAGAAAAAAATGAACCAGATAAAAGGGTTGAAACTTTGTAGAAGGTTTTATCCTAATTTTTTTAAGATATTAAATTGGTTGTAAGTTTCATTAGCATCTACAGTAGGAAATAACATTGTTTCTTAGCAAATAGGCCTATTTGAAAGGGCTACAAGACCCTGTTTTGAAAATCTTGAAGTTTTAATCAAATACAAAGCCAAAGATCAGTTGGATAAGTTAGAATAACATTATATGAATGTGATAATGTGTTTTTAAGTATAATAAATTATTATTTCTCTATTTTGTTTTCAATTAGGATTGTAGCCCTATTTTTCTCATTGAAGAAGACTGCAAGTTGACTCTCTTTTTATCTGGATTACAATCTTTTTTGGTATCAACGTACATTTAGTTGTATTTCAAAGGTGATCTAAGAATAAATATATTATTGATAGAAGTGAAGAGTAGGTTGTGAAAAATAAAATTTTAAAGAAAGTGTAATAATGGCACTTAGAGGAGCAGTCAGAGGTGGTGCAAGAGTAGGTCAAAAAAGACAACCAAGAGATGATTTGCTAGAGGAGATAAGAAATTTACAGGCACATTTGGAGGCACTAGAAGTCACTCAAAGAAGAGGTGTTGTGACAGGTGATGTGAGTGAAGGATAATAAGAACCTTAATAAGAAGTGGCAAAGAAAAAAAAAAGAAGATAGAATGAAAGAAAGACAATTAAAATTAGTCATAGGAATAGGATCAAAACCTAAATTAGAGTTCCAGTATATTAAGCCAGCTTGAATATGGAATAACTTATGGATTGTATAGTTGCAATGGACAAATATTTTTAATATGAAGGAATAGAGGATGAAAATAAATTGAATTTTGTTAGTACAAGATTGAGAGGTCATGCATCTCTCTAGTGGGATGGAGTTTAAGATGAGAGGAGAAGGAAAGACAAACCAAAGATCAAGAGTTGGTACAGAATGGTAGCTAAACTAAAAGGTAGATTCTTACCAAAAGATTACCAAACTAATCTATTCAATAAACTTTAAAACCTAAAGCAAAAGGACATGACAGTAAAAGACTATACAAAGGAGTCCTAAAGAATAATAATCAGATTAGGTCATATAAAGGAAGATATGGAAAAAGTGGAAAGGTATATCAATGGTCTAAGGTCTAATTACAATATGAAATTAGTATTTTATCCTCAAGATCAATTAAGGAAGCATACTAGTCTACACTCAAAAGAGAGGAAATTTATCTAGAAACGAAACACAACATTCTAGGGGAAGAGGTAGAATTTTTAGAAGTAGAGGAAAGAATGGTGGTAGAATTCAATTATAGGTCCATAATGAGGAAGCAAGAAGCTTTTAAGGTCAAATTCAAACTACAAGAGGAGGTTACTCATTCAAAGGTCAAAAACCATACACAAGAGGTAGAAGAAGAGGATTTTAGGGCAAGTGTTTAAGGTGTAATGAATATGTAGGCCATAGATCACATGAGTGCCTAGAGAATCCACAAACAAGTCATGTTAGGACTGAGAGTAGCTATCAAATTATTTAAGATGAAGAGGAAAGTGTGGGATCACCATCACATGTGGATGAACTTGAAGGAGAGTCTTTTCTAATGAAAAGAGTATTGCTCAAGCAAAACAAGGATGTGAAGGAACCAGCCAAAGAAATACCTAATTCAAAACCACATGCAAATTCAAAGATAAGTGTTGCAAAGTGATCATTGATAGTGAAAGTACAAACAATTTAATTTATTCTGAGATGGTTGAAAAATTAGGCTTGAAGAGAATAATAGATCCTATACCTTACAAGGTGTCATGGCTTCAAAATGGGCATCAAGTATTGATCAATCAATAGTGCAAGGCTGAATTTCAGATAGCCAGTTAAAAAGATGAAGTGTTATGTGACATCATGCCCATAGATGTCTGCCATGTCTTATTGGGCAAACCTTGGTAATTTGACAGGGAATCCATACATGATGGAAGAAGCAATACATATACTTTTAAGAAAGATGGTAATAAGCATACACTAATATCATTAAGAGATGATAATGTAGCAGTAGAAGACAATACTAAATTATTACTAGAAGTGGTAAAGAGTTCTTGCAACTGGTCAAATAAGAAGTAGGTTGTGCACTAGTTGCCAAGTCTAAGACAGTTATCACAGCCACTAAACTAACTGATATGCCCTTAGAGATTTAGAATTTGCTAAATGAGTTTGTTGATATAGTAGTGAATGTGTTACCTAATGAATTACCACCTATGAGAAGCATAAGCCACCATATAGACTTCATTCCAGGAGTTAGTTTACCAAAGAAGCCAAACTTAGAGAATGATGCCAATAGAGAATGAGGCAACAAAAATACAAGTATAGGAGTTGTTAGACAAAGGTTTGATTAAGGAGAGTTTAAGCCCATGTGTTATAACAGTAGTCCTAAACCCTAAGAAAGATGGAATATGGAGAATGTGTATGGACTCTAGATCTATAAATAAGATCACAATTAGGTATAAATTTTCATTGTTTAGAATTGATGATCTCATAGATTGTTTAAGTGGTGCAAAGTACTTTTTCAAGGTAGATTTGAAAATTAGCTATCATTAGATAAGGATTAGAGAGATATATGAATGGAAAATAGCTTTTAAGACTAATGATGGACTGTATGAGTGACTTGTAATGACATTTAGGCTGACTAACGCTCCAAGCACTTTCATGAGGCTTATGAATGAAGTGCTCAAGGCTTTCATAGGTAAGTTTGTCATTGTTTACCTAGATGATATTCTAACTTACATTTAGTCAAAGGAAGAGCATTTTAAGCATCTTATAATGGTCTCAAATAAGTTGCAAGAAAATAAGTTATTAATCAATCTCAAGAAGTGTACCTTCACGAAGACAGAGTTAGTTTATTTTGGATTTGTCATTTCCCAAGAGGGCTTAAAGATGGGCAAAGAGAAGGTCAAATCCATAATAGAATGGCCTATTCCAAGGAGTGTATTTTAGTTAAGGATTTTTCATGGTTTGGCTAGCTTTTATAGAAAGTTCATTAACAACTTTAGTGGCATTTGTGATCCAATGGTTGAAATCATCAAAAGGAATCAAAATATTTTTTAGTGGATAGATTCAACTGAGAAAAATTTTCAGATTTTAAAGAAAAAGATCACATAACAACCTATTCTAGCCTTACCTGACTTTAACAAGCTTTTCCAAGTAGAATGTGATGTTAGTGGGCTTGCAATAGGATCTGTTTTGAGCCAAGAGGAAAGCTTATTACCTATTTCAGTGAGAAGCTCAATGAAACAAAGAATAAATACTCAACCTATGATCAGGAGTTCTATGTTATTATTCAAGCCTTGAATAAATATAGGCACTACTTGTTGCCTAAAAAGCTTGTGCTCTATACAGATAACCATGCCTTGTAATTTATTAATAGTCAAACTAAATTGAGTCAAAGGCACATGAAATGGATTGAGTTTTTGCAAAGCTTTTATTTTGTTCTCAAGCATAAGAATGGGCAAGCTAACAAGGTAGCAAATGCATTAAGTATAATAAATGTGATTGCGCATGAATATCAAGTGAATGTTCTAGGATTTTAATCATTGAAAAACTTGTATAAAGAAGATCATGATTTCAAAGAGGCCTATGAAGCTTGTGAGAATCTTGTAAGCATAGATAGAAGTCCATGGATGGACTACATGATACAAGAAGGATTGTTATTTAGGGGAAGCCAGTTATGCATACCCAAAGGATCCATGAGATAAAATATGCTAAAGGAAAACATAGTGATAGTTTAGCAGGGTATTTTGGGCAAACAAAGACGTTAACTTAATTGAATGTACATTAGATCCCTTTACCAAAGTTGTATAATGAGAGCTTGGGTGTTATGAATCTTATTGGTAAATGGTAGGTTTTTATCTCGGGTGCCAATGGGTTATGGAGCAAAGTGTGTGAATCCATGTAATGATTAGCTCTTGATGTACCTTTCTCTAGCTGCAACACCTTGGAGTACAAGGTTGTAACAATCTGCTCAAGGAAATGTGCAGTAGGCAAGGCTAGTAATGGAATATGTGTAGTCATCATGGGAGGTGTAAAATTGTCCTACATAAGAATAGGTATTGAAATCTATTGAAGGCCTCATGTTGCCCACAAACTTTGGGTGGATGTCACATAGGCCACTAGAGGTGTAGGGATGGGAATAGTACTAATAATAGTGGTATGAATACCTAATCTAGAAGTTTGGACCAACTTTTTTGGCTAGTCTCTTGCTATATATGACATCGCATCAATCTGATGTGGATTCATGTTTATATATTCAATGAATTTTTTATCCTTCATGGCATCTTGTTGATCTTTAGTAGTTGTATCATCAATTTCAATATTCACAATAAGACCATAAATAGGATGGATAAGATATGTTGTATGATCTGTAATAAGCAGAACAAAGGGAGTCAAGCATGATTTTTGGTGTCTAGTAATAAAAATAGGCATTTGGGATTGGAAGTTGCAATAGTAGGATTGGAGGAAGGCTTGGGATTGTTCATTGGTAACTTTAACCTTATTAGTAATTTAGATTTAGTCCTTATTATCCATTTGCTTACATAATTGATCCAAGTAAGATACATTATCTATGTAGAACAATGGGAAAAGAGTAACTCCATGGCTTGTGTTAACTAATAATGTTCATTCAAAATGGTCATAATTAATTTCTATTATTATGGGATAATCAGAAATCAAGTTTGAAAATAAAACCTTAAGGCTAAAATCTCAACCCTGAGAAGGATGAAACCCTAATGAAAATCTAAAGCCGAAGTGAAGAGATATTTTGTGTATGGAAATAAAAATCATATCACTGAAACCCTAGGATAAAAAATTTGAAACATATTTTTTTATAAGGAGATCAAAAATGATATTTGAACCCCTGTGACAAAAAATCTGAAACTTTGGAATAATGATAATTTTGCACTATTTGATATATGTACAAGTTCATCAATATGTTTTACCCTAATTTTGATTAATGTGTAAGATTAATATAATTAAGATAAAACTTTTTAATAAGATTCAGATTAATAAATATGGCATTCAAGCATACATCTAAATGTAAAAGACTGAGATTAATCCTTCTAATTTGACAAGTGGCATATGTTAAATATATAAAGTACTACAAAGGGATGAACACTTAGCTTATTTGGTTGACTATCTGATTGTGACTGTATTCTAGAAGTGAGAATCAAGACAAAGCAGGGATGTACTTCATTCAATTCTAGAACTAATTCATAGTATGTGTTGGGTCACTTATGTTGCATTGGGTCAGTATCATCATTCGATATTGACTTGTTGAGCACTACTGACCTGCGTAGAATTATGACTTAGTGACTATACGGTCACTTGCGCTTGTCTCTACTTGTTGTGTGCTTGAAATCTTGAACCCTAATGATGTTTGCAACTTCAAAAAACAATCTCATTTGCCTTGACACCATATGTGTGCTTGTGATGACTAGAAACTTGCAAATGGGAGAAAGTGCAATGTGTTGATCTAACCCCAATCACCCCCATCTAATGATTGACCACTACCAACTTATCCAATATTCTGAGGGAAATCAAGCCATACATAGTTCTCTCACCTAGTGTGATTGTGCAATTATGTTCCTTCACTATATGTATACAACTAATGACTGAATTTAATACTTGACAATGCTTGCTTTGACTTGGCTTTATAGTGCTCTAGACCTGGCTTGTGACTGCTCTTAGTGATAGGTTTACAATTTGGAAAGAATATGGCAAATTTGTTCAATGTGCAATAGTATATATATGTATATTAGATAAGTGCCAAGTCCCTTTTGAATGAGACCTTGATTTATTTATATATGGATCCAGTTGAATAATTACTCATGCCATCGACATGCTATGATGATGGGCCAACCTTAAGGATATATTTAATTTTATAAAATAGTCGTTGTTGGGAGTGGGTCAGTTCATTCCAAATCAATCACTATTGACTAGCGATACTAACCAAGTCTAACGAAACTGGCCTATGTATAACGGGATTGATTTGAGAGTCTGGAGATGTCTATGTAGGATATTTCGCAAGGTTGAAATAGACAATGAGATTCTTGTAGGTGTAACAACAAAACGTTAGGGTTGATTTATTAAATAATATGCAAGTCTAAGAGAATAATGAATTAAGACCTTGTTTAAATGTGTGTCAAGCTTGTCATTGTCAAGTACCAAAAGACCAAATTTTAATAACTACACATATCAATCGTGGACTCACAAATACTTAACGACTCATAATAAAACAAGTCGTGTGTCTAGTGTTCTATAGAGTTAAACATGCATAATCGAAATGTTAAATGTGTTTTGTATAAGTGTGTCCTCAATGTCTAGGTGGCATGTTGTATACATGGTTTCTCAATGTGCCACTACTAATGTAGACATTAACCTAGCTAGCACAAGCCATTCCCCACCTATACCTGCACCCATAAAGAAATCAATAGAATCTAATGGAAAAATAAGTCATTAAATGTAGGAAATAAAAGGCCAACAACAAATAAAGTATAAATAAAAATACATCATAATAATAAGCGCAACCATTGAGATTTCATAATGAATAAAATCTCATTGTGTCATAAGGTAAATATCAACACAAATATCCATACTTGCCATACAAATAAAGAATAATCCAAACATTCTTATAGTGTTTATCCAAAACTAACAAAATGTCTAACTATAGGAAATGATGGATATGACAAAACACATCAATAATGCCTAATTAAATGATATATCAAGCATGTAAGGAAATAGGGAGAATTGAAGGCTCTTATCTTGTTTATGCATTGTCGCTAAATATGTTGCCACAATTTGGACATGGAAATGCACTCCCAAAGTTGTGGTGATTATCACACTGAAATTTGGGAGTGATCTAAAAATTTTACTAGGATCATACAAATGCTCCTAACAAGCTACCAAGTCCTATAAATGCTCATGGCCAATGACTTCCACCTACAAAATAATGTACTAGACTTGTTCACCTACTTTTACCTTTTTGCATGTTGCCCTAATTTTGCATGTTGCAACAATTGACTTCATGTAATGAGCTAAATTTGTTTGACCTATACTGTCAAGGAAAATAAATTGGGGCTCTAAATTAGGGTTTGGGTGGCTAGTGTGAACTAACTAGCCCTCTATTAGCCAAACCCACTAGATTGGAATCAAGATATTGATGAACAAAAACATATAATAGAAATATGTCCAACATGTGCACCAAAAGTGCTCCACAATGGAATACTAGCTAGGAAATGAGAAACGAATGGGTAATAGATTAACATAATCACTTGTTTATTTATAAATGACTTATATTCAAACTTTGACAAGATTCGAACATATGTCAACTTCCAACATCAAGAAACATGAAAGGCAAAAAGGGTCAAAGAGAAGAAAAAGCAAAGCATCATGACCGTACAGATGATCCGGACATGCCAAGGTCGTATTGATGGTATTGCCAAGGGAAGAAGGTTTTAGGCAACGAAAATAGACAAAACAATAAAAATAATGTCTAATTTGAACCAAATCTTCCATATATAGATAAATATGCCAATACTCGTAAAATACTAATAAATAAACATCAAGGAGCCATTTTTAGGTGCCTTAAATATATAATGTAAATGATAGTGAAAGTTTAAAAAATTTATACATCATGTATATAGAGTGTGTTTATATTAATAAAAATATTATTAATATAGTATTTTAGTTAATTTATAACATTCAATCTATAAAAATAAGTTAATATTTACTTAAACTAAAACTTAAACAACTAAGTATTATCCTGAAACTATCAATAAAATTTATTAAAATATTATTAATATAGTATTTTAGTTAATTTATAACATTCAATCTATAAAAATAAGTTAATATTTACTTAAACTAAAACTTAAACAACTAAGTATTATCCTAAAACTATCAATAAAATTTATTATCCTATTTTAAACCATCAAACCCCATGTCACATTATAATATTTATTAATGTCAATGTATTAGATAATATATTTACATACTAATTAATAAATACACATAAATCATCACAATAGTTGTAGCATTCTATCATATTAATCAATATTGCTTTATAATGTTTAGGTAATTCATTTTGGACAAACAAGAAAAACTTGTGTTAGATATATTGGTTAAGTATCCCAAACAGGGGAAAAATAAGTTGACAGGGAATAAAAAGAATGAAAATGTAAGCAGAAGAGGTAAAATTAAGACCCCTAGTCCTAATAAATAGAATGTAGAAGAAGAAAGGGGTCAGGAGAGAATTGAAGAACCCGAGGAGGAAAAACCGGAGGAAGAAGAAGGAACTGAGAGCTGGGACACCAACTCTAGTAAAGATGAAGAAGGTTCTGAGGAAATTGAAAAAGATAAAGTCAATACAGAGGAGGATTCTGCTACCAGAACAGAAGAGACGGAGGAAAACCAGAAAATGGCGGAGGATGACATTGTCCAGGAAGATCCTGGTGAAGACCCAACTTCTAAGAATGAAAAGGAAATCTCTGTCCAGGAAGATATTCAAAACATGGAGATGAAAATTCAAGAAGGAATCAATGAGCGGGAACAAAAGAGTCAAGAAGACTTCTTTGAAGAAGCCAGGAAGAGCCCCAATAAAAAGTCTGAGGATTGGAGAGGGAAGAATCAGAATGATGAAATACACACTCATATGACTTGGGTTAACTGTAAAGCTGAGTCTTCTTTCCAATTAGATTCCTAGTTGTGTAGGGAGATCATTGATCTCAAGAGAAAAGCGAAAACTTTGGAAGATTCTCTAAAAGCTGCTTGGAACAAAGTAAACAACATGAAAAATCAGTTAAGTGAGATCCCTGTCAAGCTCAAAGCTTACGAAAACAACCTCCGGGAACTAATAAAGGACAACAGAAAGAAAATGGAGGAAGTAACGTCCAACATTTGTGCAACTGCTATCAATATAGGTAAACGAGCCAATAAGGAGACCAAAGCACTAGAGGGTCCCAGCAAAAGGACAAGGCAAAGTTTCAGAAAGAAAGATACACAAAAAGGAGCTTTGCTGGAGGTTACCACCCAGGAAACTACTTTGAAAGAAAAAGAAGCCATGAACTTGATACTGGAACTGGATGAATAATCTGGTCCTTCTTGTTGGTTAAGAAACTGGTACTGATCTTTGTTCTCCTTTTGTTAGCTTTTGTTTGTTGTACCATCAGACTTCTGTTTCTGGGTTTTGACCGGATGTGTCTCTTATGGTTTCAGGACCATTTAAAACCTGTTTTTGCTACCTCACTGTAGCATTTTTTAGGCGTTGCCTGTGGGCTTAGTTGTTCTTATTTTGCTCTTTGTTAAAGGGTTTCAGAGCCCCTTCAAAACCTGTTTTTACCTCAATCTAAAACTTAAAGCCTAGTTGTTTGGTGATAGATATTTTCTAAATCTATAATCTTCAATGTTTTAGGGAAACAATTATAACTTTCATAAAATTTAAGATTTAAAAATGTTTATAGTAGATTGTTTTTTGTAAACATTCCCTTTCAAACTTCAAAATCTCAAAGTAAATTATAACAATTAATAACTTTGACTATCACTTGTACAAAACTCATAACTTGTATGACAAGAAGTTTTGAGCATGCTTGTGATGCCAATTTATAGATGTGTGCCCACACAACATTGTGTATCGTGCATGTTTGTGAGGTCTATTTGTAGATGTGTACCTATACATAACATTGTGTACCCTACATGCTTGTTAGCCCGTTTGTAAGCATGTTCATATATAAGCCATTGCATACCATGCATACGTGACAATCACACCCGGTTAATCATGTGCATGTTTCATTTAGAACTTAATTTGTACACTAGGATGTCTTCAACCCCAACAATATGTATAGAAGACCTAAGAATCCAATGCACATTACCAGTTATTATTTAAACTAGTTTATATATCGAAAAGATTGTACTCTAACTGGGAAGGATGATGGTTTGTTATACCATCCACCAGGGTACAAATCCCTCTATATACCCATTGCATGAAAAGTGTTAGATGGATAGGGCCATGTTCAGTTCCTAGGTGACTTTGACGGATGGGCTCCCCCTAGTCATGGCAACTTAACCAAAGGCTTTGATTTAAATGTATGATTCCTCAACATATATCTATATAGTCGAGAGTTTTCAATAAATAAATAAAACTGGGATATGTAAAAATTCATCGACCATATAAAAAAAAATAGTCAAACATAACTTTAAACCTCCATGCTTCCCCATCTTGAATGAATGGTTCTATACCTTTGAGAACAAAAGTAGGTTAGCATTTTTCCACGTCGAAGTCCATATCTTTGATTGTGTCTAGCGTAATAACACCTAAAGCAAGGATTCAAAGATGTTATTCCCTGCCTCCTTTTATTTGAAGTTTTGTATAAAACAATTAAAATTATATACTCATGTTGGTTGAACACAAAACAACTTTTCGAGCAATTTTCTAAGCAACTTGGACAAGATCCCATTTAAACCCAACAATCCATGATAAGGCTAGTGATTCCACCTGAACAAAACAAACAGCAAGAAGTACAAATTCTCAAAACTATTGAATGCCACAGCAGACCGACACTTCCAATGTCTTTCAATATGGATCATGAAAAGGCCTTGAGCCAAATTTCCAATGGAATGCACATTAACTGTGTGTTTCTACAATACAACCTTCTATCAAAAATACAAATAACAATCTGACGGAAAAATCTGTACAAAACAGTAAATGAAAGAGAACTCAATTACATTACCAGAAGCATTGTTCCAAGCTAACAGGGTCTAGCGCACATGCTTTGCGGAATTGCATTGTGATACCTAAATTTATTGGCTTGCTTTTGTGTTGTGGCGTCGTTCAATCAAGCATTAATATAACCATCATGCAAAATACTGACCCCATTGTCTTGAATTAGGGCGTTATGGATGTGAAACCTTTGACTGGCGAAGGGAAACATGCACAATTAAACAAACAACCATGACCAACAAAACCCTAATACTTCATAATTATCAAGTCTAGAACATGATACCCTCGTCAAAATAGACGAACTTAAGTTTTCCTCAATTCTTGAGCTTAAGATTTTTAACAATTTGTAATGCAAGATTCTAGATGACTGATTATCACAATATAGTGTAATCCAATTTCACGTTTCGAAAATTTATAGATTCACAAAAACCAACAAAACTTGCACCCATACCCATATCCATTTCTTTGTACTTAGGGTTTATAAGTTCTTTGTTTTCCCAAAAGGTAGGTAGTTTTTAAGGTCACTGCCAAAGATAAAAAAAAAAACACATACAAGCCCATGAAAACGAGTCATGAATACATGATAACATTATGTACTAGATCTGGGAAAATTGCATCCATAAACTATCATTATATGATTATTTCTTCTGATATCGGGAGTTAGCTATGACACCAACTGAAATTCAATCAGTATACAGAGGCATAATATTAACAGCTCCCAGGAATGCAATTTGGTGCCTCCCTCGTGGCCTTGTCCTTTTCAAAGTAATCAGCAACCAAAAGTTTGACCTCGTCCCTGGGTCTACTGGACCTGGAAAAAATGTAAAACATTCCATACAGGCATGCTATTTTACCTAATATTTATTTATTTTTGTCTGAAATCAACAACCACAATTGACCCTCTAAACATTTCAGTCTAAGCCAAACCCCAATCCTTCATAATTATCAAGCCTAGAACATGACACCCTCGTCATAATAGACGAACTTAGTTCTCAATTCTTGTGCTTAATATTTAACAATTTGCAATGCAAGATTCTAGATGACTGATAATCATAATATAGTGTATCCAATTTCAGGTTTCAAAAATTTATAGATTCACAAAAACCAACAAAACTGGTAACCATACGCATATCCATTTCTTTGTAATTAGGGTTTAGAAGTTCTTTGTTTTCCCAAAAGGTAGGTAGTTTTTAAGGTCACCACCAAGCAAAAAAAAAGCACATAGAAACCCACGAAAACGAGTAATGTATACACAATAACATTACGTAGCAATGGTTTATAATCATGGATGCTTAAGCAGTTGACTAGATCTGGGAAAATCACATCCATAAGCTATCATCATATGATTATTTCTTCTGAAATTGGGAATTAGCCATAACACCACCTCAAATTGAATCAGTATCCATAGACACATATATATATTAACAGCTCCCAGGAATGCAATTTGGTGCCTCCCACATGACTTTGTCATTTTCAAAGAGGCAACCAAAAGTTCGACCTCGTCCCTTGGTCTACTGGACTTGCGAAAAATGTAAAACATTTCATACAGGCATGCTATTTTAGCTAACTATTTATTTATCTTAGTCTGAAATCAACAACCGCAATTGACCCTCTAGACATTTCAGAATAAGCCAAACCCTAATCCTTCATAATTATCGAGCCTAGAACATAATCGATACCCTTGTCAAAATAGATGAACTTAAGTTCTCAGTTCTTGAGCTTGATATTTTTAACAATTTGTAATGGAAGATTCTAGATGACTAATAATCATAATATAATGAATCCAATTTCAGGTTTCAAAAATTCACAGATTCACAAAAACCACAAAAGTTGTGCCCATACCCATATCCATTTCTTTGTAATTAGGGTTTAGAAGTTCTTTGTTTTCAAGTAAGTAGTTTTTAAGGTCACCACCAAGCGGGGAAAAAAAATAGAAGCCCATGAAAACGAGTCATGAATAAATGATAACATTGCGTAGCAATGGTTTATAATTATGGATGCTTAAGCAGCCGACGAGTTCTCGGAAAATCACATCCATTAACTATCATCATATGATTATCTCTTCTGAAATCGGAATTAGCCATAACACCCACTTAAATTGAATCAGTATGCAAAGAGACACAATATTAACAGCTCCCAGGAATGCAATTTGGTGCCTCCCACATGGACTTGTCCTTTTCAAAGTAATAGGCAACCAAAAGTTCGACAACGTTCCTTGGTCGACTGCACTCAAGAAAAATGTAAAAAATTCATATAGGGATGCTATTTTAGCTGACTATTCATTTATTTGAGTCTGAAATCAACAACCGCAATTGACCCTCTAAACATTTCAGTATAAGCAACAAATGTTACATTGAAGATACAGTTCATCATACAAATAACAGAAGAAAAAAATGTTCAGGAATCATATTACAGTGACCTGCCCAAATACGTGTATTCAGCAAGATGGCACCTATTCCCAGCCATAATTTTGACTCAGCTTATCAAAACCTTCAGGACTCCTGATTGTGCTTTAGAACATTGAATTTTTTCTTCCTCCACCACATACCGTTCTACAGCAAGCAGCAATCCAGCTGCTGCAGAAGATCCATGGATAACTTGACCTGACGCCACATCAATGAAAAGCAGTTGCTGCTGACCTGTCTTCCAGGAAATATATCGTCGCTCTGCAATTGCATGCTTTAATATATGGATGGCTTCTTTCACATCATAACCCTGCAAATTAATTTCATTTGCATGTTGTAAGTTCACATCTTGCAGCTGAGGCATGGCCATATTCCTGCACAAAGAAATTAATATTTGAAGAATCATTCAAGAACTAGCCGTAGCACACAGTTTTTCCAAAAACTTGGCATCTAACATTTTCTTGATAAGTGCCTTGCTAACTAGAAATTGGAAATGAACTATCCACCTCTAACCTTTGTGTATATACCAGTTCTTCTCTACTATGAGGATCAAACCTCACTTCTGCATCATGCCACTGCCCCTCCACAATGAGTTCCCTTGCTGGAAGGTTCGCTTTTCCAGCCTGTGTCATGATGACCAGTCAGTCACAAATTCTTGAAGCAAAATGAAATATTAACTTACAACAAGAAAATATGTCTGCATCATAAGAAATAATATATATCATCCCTTTCTGGATTTTCTTTTACTCTGAATATCATTCAGTCTGCATCTAAATTGGATTATTAGATTTAATTATTGTAGTAGATAAGAACTCAACCTGCACATCCATTACGGATACAGAAGATAGGATAAATATAAATCTTTTTGTATTCTAGATCAAGGAACATGAGAACAAAGCTACATAATGTATCTTCAAGATACAACGAGAAATTGGTTTCTGCAGTCAGAAACCCAAGAAAATGCCTAGAATACTTGCTTGGAAATGCATGACAAGATTTAAATATAGTTAAATAGACAGAGTTGCATTTTATGAAAATATTAAAGGTAAATGAAAATAACAATACCATAGGGAGGAATGTCAACTGAAATTCACAAGGCAAAAACTTGTAGTGGCACAACATACCCAAACTTTTTTAAAGCTTGGGACCATGAGATTTCTGCTTAATAATGCTTTCACGTCTTGTTTTGTTTTCCTTTTGCATGTTTAAAAAGTATTTTGGTTTGATTTTAGAAGAACACTAATGCCTTTGTTTTTTTGAAGCACTGATGTATAAGTGCTCTAATATTTTTGTGAGAGAACATTTGCGCAATAATATTTGCACAAATTTGAGTGAATCAATGATCCAAACATGAAAAGGAAATAAAAACAAATGTTCTAAAAGGGTGAAGAGAAAAAACACAATTTATATTTTTTTAAGAAAAGCTCATGCAATGCAAAGTTAGGAAGCCTACATGCAAGGATTTGTTTTTTTTATGGAAAAGCATGCATATGCATATTTTTAGGCTTAGATTGGTGTGGCTGCATCTCACCTTGATCTTGTAAAAAGACTTTTATAGTTTTAAGTGAGGCGAATTTGGATGGAAGGGAAGGCAAGCAAAGTTTGTCACAACCTTTTGTGTATTTTCATCTCATGAATGCTCAATGATACAAGTCTTCTGCTGTTCAAGAATCAATTGTTTATCATAAGCTTTTCTGGAAGTGATTAGTCTATGATTTGCTATTATAAAATAGCTGTTCCTATTTGTTTAGGACCTGATTACTTTGGATGAATGGTTATGCTATGCAATTCACAATCTGTAAGAAATTCCTGTGGCTACATTTAGATCAATGCTTCCAATTTCGGTGGATGCTTTGTTGTGTACTTGAATGAATGGGCAATGCAATTTATTTATTTGTGAAGAAATCTAAAGATGGTGCATAATTTGATATATACTGCACATTAGGGTCTTGCACCGTGTTTAAAAGAGATTGAGTTTTATTAGTGTCTTTAAACATTGGTTTGTCATGATTTGCATTTGATAACGGTTCATCTGGGCTGTATTGTTGACATTCAAACTTCTTTTCTGCTTTATGTTTCCCAGTATTTTTGCGTTTTTTAATGAATGTATCCAAGACTTGTATCATATCAAACTAGTTTCCTTGAGAGAAGGTAGATAAGACTTGCTTTTGTAGAGTAATTGTTGCAAGATTTATCCAGAACTGTTAGAGAGGTGGTGTTAGGGATTAATCATTAAATTACAGCATCATCGAATTGTTCCTAATACCGGTACTATTTTGAAACCCAACTGCAACTCGTGCCTTAAGATTGTTTAAAACCAGAAAGCCCTAAAACGAGTGTATTTATATACTCATCATTGTATTTTGTGTGTGTCAAAACAAGCATCAACAAAACTGTCTTGTTGTTTCTCAGCTTAAAATTTCAAATTAATGCAGTTCCACATCTAATAAAGTGTATTTCCCCATAATCTAGCTCAATACCTGTTCAAAATATGCATTTTGAGCAGAAATGTCACGAGCCGATTCTCCTAAATTAGAAGACAAAGTTGCAGTCCCTACATCAGCCATACACATCTTTTAACTGTGTCAAGAGAAAAAGTAATACCGCTATTCAAATGTAACGAGCAGTTGCAGTGAATGTAAATAAAAATTCTGAAGTTTTAAGGATGGAGCTATTAGTTTAAGAACTCACCCAGATTTTCTCTGACATTCATAGCAACTTGTAAAGGCTTTTGATGCATCCTTTGAGGGACGGAGGATGTCTGTAGCCTATTTCCATCAACCACCATTCTGTCCAATGCAAACTTAGGTGGAAATTGAGCGCTTCTACTAGATCCCAGACCAGGATCCATTGTATGACCAGATGCGGAATACATATTACTTTCCCAGTGAGGATCGGAATCATCTTGAAGCTTCAACACAAGAAGCAGTTGCTATAAGCCTCTACATTCTAAACTAAAAGTGGTCGCATAGAATTAAATATACAATGGTCCATTATTATTTCAGAACATCTTTCTTATAATAACAAAACATACAAGTCTGAAGAGATATATCACCACAAATTGGATTCAACAAGTTAAGTGTACAAGAAAATTTGTAGCAGTCAAACATCCATACCTCGAGCTCATCAAGTGACTCCATTGTAAAATTCAAATCACCTCCACATGCAGTGTAAATATGTGTGAGAGACTCCTCTGAAAAATTAGGGAATTCTTTTGCAAGGAGCTTGATAGGATCCACTTTATTCTCATCTTCATGTGACTGCACGCCCATTAAATCATCTTCCAAATTATCAAATTCTGGTGTAATATCATCTGGAAGCAGAGATTGCCAGTATTGTTCATTTGGATCATTGTAACTGATTGAATTTAAGGAGTTATTTGTACTAGTACCAGCTACACTAGAATTTTTGGCTGATCCAGGCTTCTGCACAACTGAAATGTTTGCACTTGCATGTGCAGATCTAAATGCAGATGGAATAAATTCAGGTGCATTAGGATTTAAAGCTGAGTGCTTGCTGACTGGCACATCTTTTCTTGGACCCATTGTTTATCAATGTCGACGTCAATATCACAGAGAACATGGAAACCCCACTTGTATGAAAATATTTAACCTGATATTGATTTCAATGTTGAGAATTTTGACTGCCCACAGTTTTGAGGATGAACTTCAATTCATTACTGACAACACCATGACATTTATTGGATCATTTATTCGAGTTAAACACTATAATCAGTCAAAATAGCACAAAGTGGAAGTTTTATAAAATATAATCCCCAAATAAATATTCAATTTTGAAGGTTCAAGAGCCCTGCAAAAAGGAAAGCCAATAATGCAAATCAAATCATTCATTGTAAACACATTAAACATCAAACATAATTTGCACGCTTAAAACTTTATTTCCTTATGTAATCACTAACTGCAGGGCCATGTTACTAGAAATTTGATTGGTCTGCCCCTACTCAATTTTTAGCAAAGATTAATCTTCTCCATGTGTGCCATTTATGTTTTATCTTTATTTCAAAGGTCCCCCAGCTGAAGAGCCCATTCCTTCATTTTCCAGCATACTAGGGCAGAAGGCAAGTTAGCCTCACGGAGACAAGAATGTTGCAATAGGCCTCGATACTAACTCCCAGTCATCTCTTGGCCCATCATAGTTCCAGTGAATATCCATGGATGCCCCAAATACGAATCGATGAAAATCCACATTTTTGTCTTCAATCTCTTGAGCAAGATCCATCTGCTTCTGAAAATCGTGAGGGCGTCTTCATGCCAAATGACCTCTTTAACCCATAAATAAATCTAAAAGTTTTTGCATCGATGATGCAATCCACTGGTGTAGCAAGCTTTTGGATTCGTATGATGTATTCCATCACAGGTCGCACTCAACAGAGTCTGGCCAACTGACAGAAGAAATGTTGTTCCATGTGTATACAATTGAGCTACTAGATTCCTCATAAATGATGTGCATGAATAAAAAGCACTTGTTTTCCTTTTCAGCATCCATTGGAAGCATTGATATTTCTCCCTTTCCATATACAAAAAAGCTAATGGCACAAGAGAGTATTGGTCCATTGTATCCCAAATTGAGCTACTAGATCACCCATAAATGCTGTGCACAGATAAAAAACATCCGTTCTCCTGTTCAGCATTGCCATTGATGATGCTCCCCCTGCATATATACAAGGAAGCTAATGGCATGCTTTGTTCCAAATTAAGTTGTTGGAAATCATAGAACTGCTCCATCTGACTGATCCAAGATGATAGGTCATTGCCATTAAATTTATGAATACTGGCTAAAGATCTGATCTTGTGGCCCAAAATTACTATTATTGCTGAACTCCATCCTTGATCCAAGAGGTGGAGTGCCAACCCATGGCTTCACCAACTGATGTGCACCAACCACCATTGGCTTCCTCACATCCTCACCTACCTATGGACAACATCACACTACAAAATTCTCAATTTGACTTAAAGTTGGGAGCCAACAATCTCAGCCGGGTCTTACATACTCGTTCCACAATGCTGCCAAAAAACAACAAAGCCTGGAAGATCAAACAACAGAAGACAAATGGTTGCTCATCTTGCAACCATCCAGAGTTGTCTTCCTCTTCAGCAGTTTTATAGAAATGTAACATAGTTATTCATTGAAGAGGTCTCTCGTTTAGAGTTAGCTTCTAGTTTTGTGAGTCATGTATCTCATCTCTCAGGTTTGTTAGAGAACTTGCAGGTTTATACATTAATATAATCCATCATTATATTTCTCATATTTTGTTTTATGGTTTCCTTAATATCTGTTTGTGCTTGGCCTCTTTGTCATGGTACTCAGAATATTGTTCAAACAAAATGATAAAAACTGTTTCCACTCATTGCTCACTGAAACCAATTGCTTAAGTGCATTGTCCACTGGATCAATTGTATCAACGGAACGAATCTCTGTTTTCTCAGCATTTTTAGTCACCCTCTCTTTTTAAGCCCACTCATACAAGGTGAGGTCTGGTTAAATAAAGCTTGGTCTCAAAACTCATGACCCTTTGTCTTATCTCCTTTGTCGTTTCCTGCAACACTAGTAGTAGATGGCAGACGACAACACCTGAGATGCTGGACCCAACATGTTCCCAAAATATGATAGAGGATGCTTTGGATTTACAAAGAGATGAAATGGCTGAAGATTTTGAACGAGGATAAGACAGAAACAATTGATACCTTCGCACAACTCTTGCACAGTGCAATCTTTTTTTAGAAGAACCGTCTACACCATCCAAGAAATTGTTTGGAGGGTAAGGCCCATATAAGGTACAAGTTAACCTGGATATACCCATCATTGAAAGAAAGACAGATGCTAGTGGCTAGTGCTTTAGATAACTGGCTTAATCAAGTAAATCATTACTTTGTCTTAAATTCTCTCTCGATCATAAAATTTGCACTTACCCTTTTGAATGTTTCCTTGTCTTTGGAAACTGGTTGAAAAGTTATTGCGATATCCATAATCACAATACTATTTTTGTCGAAACCTACTGTAATTTTGTTGATGTCTTGAAAAAGGTCCTATTGTTATGTTGGCAATTATGAGGATCACTTCATTAAGTTTGCAAAACTGCACCAAGGTCATGATCATTCTGTCCAAGAATATACCAATATATTCAATACCCTAACTGCAAAGCTAAATATCCAAGATACTAAATAGAATCAAATCTTGAAGTATAGATCACACTTTGGACCATATATCCAAACCAAGATGGATTTCCTCTAAATCAGCTTTGGGGGATGCCTACAAGTATGCATGTAAAACTTGAAGCAAAACTCCAATACAAGTCCAAGAAAGAAAGTTCAAAGTCATTTGACCAAATCGCAGGTAAGTCTCAGAATAAGAACTTCAAATCCAGAACAAAATCAAATCATAAGCAACAAGGGAAAGAGCTACTGTATCAATTCCAGAAGAACACAATGCATGACTATCAAAAGAAGCAATCCACGACTAGCAAGTGGTGCAATATACACGATTTCAGTAGACATTCTGATGAAGAATGTCATGATCGGAAGACTTTGCTTGCAGCAAAAGAACAAGCATCCAGTTGACCATATAAGGCAAACAAACCACGGGCTTTGAGCATAGTGTCATGGTAGCAACCATAAACATACCATCATCTTCTATTTCAGATCCAAAAGAAGCATAACGATTGTTCCATTCTTAGGTAACCTATGCACTTCACTGTCAACAATGCAATCATAAGAATTTGCTTAATCCTAAAGCGGTTTGAAGGTTGAATTTGCCACTGACGACTAACCCACCACATAGCCCTGGATGGTTAAGTTTGGGTTCTGAGAAACACGTCACTTGTCAGAGTCACCTTGTGTACAAGATCAAAAATCCTTTTTAAGATGAGGTCCCTTTTGACATCCTAACAATTGAGGCATGTGATGTTTTGTTTGGACAACCTTATCCATGTACGCCATGTTAAGTATAAAGCAACTTTTCAAAATGTTATCAAAGATGTTGGTGAAGTAGATACCGCATTTCACTCATCAATGCCAAGCAATATAAGCAGTTTGTTAACCATAGTAGGAAATTTTTACTCTGGATGGTGAGACCTGAAAGGTAAAACATCCTTGCAGTGTAACCTAGCACACCCACTCCTTCAATAGAAAAATCACAATGAATCAAATATTGGAGAGATACAAGGATCTCTTCCAATCTCCAACTGGAATTCCATTGCATTGTTTGGTGGTACACAGCAAATGTTTCATTCCAGGACTATTGCAAATGCGTAACCATACAGACATTCATTCTTACAGAATGAAAAAAATCAAGCGATAAATTCAAGATTCAGTGAACAAAGGACACATAAGACAAACTCGTCATCTTGTAGCAGCCCAATTCTGCTTGCACCAAAGAAGGATGAGCATGGAGGTTGTGCATCAGCTAGAGAGCATTGAACATGAATACAGTAAAGAACCACTATTGACTTGCAAAAATAGAAGACCTGCTACACCAGCTTCGTGGTGCCAAGTTCTTTACCAAGATATACCTTGGGTCAAGCTATCATCAAGTTACCCTTGGAGCTTCCTATGTATAATGCACTTCAAGTCATGCCCTTCGAGATAACCAACACTCCATTTACATTCATGAGAATGGCAAATAATATCCTACAACCCTTCACAGATTTATTTGTTGTCATCTATCCTAATGACTTACTCGTCTTCAGCAAGACATGGGAAGAATACTTGAACCATCTTCAGCAAGTTTTCTACAGACAGGCACAAATTGTATGTCAGTCTCGAGAAATATCCATCTGCCATAAAAGATACAATAATTGGGCTACAATGTCGACAAACAGGGTGTACATGCAGATTACCAAGATCCGCATCAGTCAAGACTGACCTACACCAAAGTCCCTCATAGAAATTCCCAGTTTCTTGGTGATGGAAAATTTTTAAGGGAATTTTTTATTTGGTTTCCCCATATCTCCTGGCCTTAACATGAAATTATCAAACGTGGTGCAAAGGAAACATTTGACCAGACTGCAGCAAAACAGAGTATTTGGGGAGTTAAAATGCAGACTTAATTTGCACCTTACTAGATTTAAAACACCAATGGAAACAAAAGACCAATGCATCCGAGTATAAAAATGAAGCAGTCCTCACTCAACCTAAAATGCAGACTTAATTTGCACCTTACTAGATTTAAAACACCAATGGAAACAAAAGACCAATGCATCCGAGTATAAAAATGAAGCAGTCCTCACTCAACCTACACATCTAGTTGCTTAAAATAATGAAACATTCAGTTGCTTAAAATAATGAAACATTCAGTTGCTTATAATAATGAAACATTCAGTTGCTTATCCTAGTGAAACATTCACTAACATGGTAAGAAAATATCACATATGATCAAGAGCTTTATACATTTTTTTCCAAGCATGCAAGCATTGGAAGCACTTCATATTGGGAAAATAAACTATCATTCAAATAGACCATAAACCATTGCAATTCTTGTGGATGCAAAACAAGTTGCAGTAGAAACAATATCAAAACTGGTCGTCATAAGTTCAGCAGTTCCACTTAAATATTGGGCATAAGGAGTGCCAACCCAATGGTAGATTGTTTGATCTGACCTTCCGTCACTGCTCTCCTCACTGTTGTCAACCTGGAGCTACGCCCTGAATCGAAGACGTGCATGAAACGGCCAGTCCTCTATCCGGCTGAAACAATGGGATCTTCTCACGAGGGTGGGTGCCTCAATGGTGAGAAGAACCTCCAGAGAAGGCTAGTTCCTGTATGATGTATCGATGAAGATCTCTACTCTACGCTGCGGACTACCATGGAAAAGGGAGAAGGAAACTTAATGAGGAAATCCTACCTAAAAGGGGTGATACACCAAAAGTTTGATCCACTCAACTTGGAACCTTGAACACTGAACAATCAAGAGAAAAGGAGGACCTTAGATTTCAATCAATCACTTATGCATAAATATTTCATGGAAAGGTTCGATCCAATGACCAAAACCTGAGGGAAAACGATGGAGAGAGGTCCGATACAAGACACTTTGCAGCCACCTAACATCCACTTACGGCTTCAGCAAAAGACAATAAAGAACATTGAACATGACCTGCACAAGGATAATCTAGCAACTAGGTATGAATCAGAATTTGGGAAGGGAGAGAAATCTACCACTTATGCAAATTGCTGAAGAAATATACACTATGCCAGCACTTGAAATCTGAAAGTACAGTCCTATTGATTGAAGAGGTTACACAACTCACCAATGGCAGAGTCTGGTCTAACCAAGAGAGAGATTGGATCCTTTTTAAACAACGCTGAAAGCCATTTTATAGAGAATTACAAGAGGCCAAAGATTGGCGTTGAAAATTTGAAGAGAAGGATTAACTTAAACTAACTCAAGGTTGACTTGGCCTTTCAATAAAATATATATATATTTTTTTGTCTTTGCATGAAGCTTCTTGCACTTGAGGAAGTGAACTTGTCTTTGTTATGAACCGCCCACCTCTCTTTGCATGGAAATCCACGCAAATGTTAATTTTAGAACTTCTACGTGAGCTGCTTGATGCCGAGTTGGAATGTTTGAAAGCTGAGTTCACCGAAGAGATCATTCTCCCTCGCATGGCAAGCTCCTAGTGAATGCGGCGTTTAACAATTAGTCAACTCTAAATCTGGAACAGTCAACTTGACATTCGAATTTGGAACTTCGGTTGAAGCTGAGTTGGACCTCGGATGCGTGAGATGATCTGGAGAGAAGCGGGACTTCAATAACCAATCAACTGAAGCTTTAACCGGTGTTCGAAAATAGCCCCTGCTTGCATGTATTCTATCCTATTCTGGTCTGCCTGTTCATGTCTATTCCTAGCGGGATTCTATATTCGGATGTGTTAGTATATATATATTTTCTCGGATATTCTGTTTTCAACTCTCCGTTGGATTATCTATTTTCTATCCTCTTTTGCACAGTCAACCTCCATTACTTTCGGATTTCTGATTGTCTCAGCTTAATTCTTCCGACCTGTCTTCAGACTTTCCCTCTGAATGATTTTTGTCGGACAAATTGTCCGCTTGAATTGCCCAGACCCTGTCACTTTTCTGCAGACTTCTGCTTTGCGGCTTGATTTCCCTCGGCCTTTTTCCCTTCGGTTTAATCTTCAGCAGAATTCCTTCGGACTTCTCTCTCTTCGGATACCTTTACTTTTTCTTTGTTCGGGCTCCTTTTCATAGTCGGGTTTTCTCCTTTGGTGACTTCGCTGGAATTTCTTCGGACTTTTTATCCAAAGGAATTCCTTTGGACAAAAAGCCCGAAGGAATACTTTTCCTTCTGCTTTGCCTTCGTTTCACTTTGTTTTTCTTCGGACTTCTGTCTCGTCATTTTCCCACGGACCTTTCTCCGAATTCCTTCGGACAAAAAGTCTGAAGGTTCCCTTCTGCTTTGCCTTTGTCGAATTCAACTTCTCCGAAGCCTTCGGATTTTTTACCGTCGGCTTCGATACTGTCGCCGACCAAGTGCCCTCCGCAAGGGCTAGTCGCTCTCCCTCTGTGCCCTTCGAAAAAATTGGAGGGCACCTGGGTGTTTTGAAAATGTCCCGAATTCGTTCATGTACCTTCCCGAAGGGTAGGTGCCCTTCGAGAATGTTGAAAATGACCCAACCGAAGGGTCTTGGCTTTCCCTTGCTTGTTTGAATGGACTTTTGGATTCTCCAAAGTATTCCTTTGGACAAAAGTCTGAAGGAAATACTTTCTTTTGCTTATAGGCTCCCCTTCTGATTTTGTTATTTCCTTGGCTTTGCCCTTGTTTCATGAACCATTCCTTCGGATAAAAGTCCGAAGGAATTCATCCTTTTGTAGCAAAGGCCCTTACCAAAAACAATGTATTCTTCTTCCCTTGGCTAGAGACGTGAACTTTCTAAATGGCAAAAGACAATCCAACTTGTTGAAGAATTGTCAACACTCACCATGCTTGGCACATGTGGCCATGAGACCACACTTGGCCAGAATTGTAATAACTGGATTCAAACTTTGTAGAAACCCATCAAGCATCGAGTCTTGGCAAGTCCTAGATTGTTACTTGCAAGATTGACTCTTGTATCACTTAGGACACTTGTGTGTACCATATGAAGCAAGGTGTTAAATGCTGATGTGGAAGGCTCATTTTAACAAGGTTGCAAATCACTCTCTATTTGAAAAGCCCTGGCTGTACTGGGAAAGTACTTCTTTTGTACATCAGACCAGCCAACAAGAAGCAACAAATGTATACTCCTTTTCTGGTACCAAACAAACCATGAGAATCAATTTCCATAGATTTCCTATCAGGGTCTCCTACTACGGAGCTTTGTAATGATTATGTTTTTGTAGTAGTTGATAGATTCTCAAAGATGGATATTCTTGCGCTGTGTAAAAATGAAAGCTTGGCTCAAGATACAACACAATTGCTCTTTTAGAAAATATGGATTCATTTTTTAATGACTTTTGGAGAGCAATTTGTTCAATGATGGACACAAAGCTAACTACGTCTACTACATTCCATCCTCAGAGAAATGGGCAAACCAAAGTGGTGAATAAGATGATTGTCCACCTTCTCAAATGTTCAATTCCAAGAAGCATCACACTTGCGATGAAAGTCTCATCTTTTATTCAACATAGATAAAACCAAGCTCTTCATAGCTCAACAAAACACAACCCTTTCAGGTGTTCTAAGGTTTTGTTGACCCCAAGAAAGGCGCATAAGGAGGCACTCTTGATAAAATTGGCAAAGTTTGGTGTTGTGTGGGTAGGATGTGCAGAACCTCACAAAGCACATAACATTGCGCAGAAGTGAACAATGAAAGGACAAATGAGCGAAGGAGTACCATGGTGGAAGGAGGTACGCAGAGTTGATAAGTGGAAGGCATCTAGACAAGGAGATTGCAAATAATAAGGGATCGATCCAAATGAGAAGCACTTGGAAATATTCATGGAATCTTCTAGAACATTCTAGAAGATGGATAGGTGGGTCCAGCAAGGAAACAACTGGCAAGAAGAGGAGGTTCAAGAATGCTATAAATACCCCCCTTGACCTGGGAATTATAGATAGATCCAAAGAGTTTACACACATAAATGGACAAGGGGGTTGGAGACGCAAGCTTTGGAGATAAAGAACAAAGAGAGGAGAAGATATAAGTCTTTAGGGAAAAGTATAGAGTTGCAAGATGCCTTGTCAATGGCACGTATTGTAAGTACAATGCAACTAATGCCTTATGGTGAATGTGTATATGAGATTAGTATGGATTCTTATGTACATGGATGTATAGTATGTGTGTGTATGTGTTCTTATCTACATTTGTCTTGATTGTTGATAGGGCTTAAGTACATTTTCCATGAGCGCTATCTTTTCTTCATGAACTGTTCTCATAGTGGGGGCCACGGTGATCTCTCGTTGCACCTCGGGTGAGCACTTGGATATTTGATTCAAGTGATATGTCAATGTAGGAGTGTTCTATCTGTTTAGCATTGTCAAGTATGTGCAGGAACGGAGTAGTGACAAATAAAGCCCAACATTTTGGTTCCGTTGTAGGGACCTTGTTTGAATTGGTTATGAAAATCAATGGACCGTATGGAGGAATGTAACACGCTAGAATGCATGGAAACATGGTTTGAAATTAAAACCCTAAGTTTTGGTTGGGAATCAAAAGGAAGAGGAGATTGAAAGCCACATAACTAGTTGCAGGAAGAATTGTATAGTGATTTGTATGAAGTGTTCTTTGTGGAGTTACTTGAGCATATTTACACATGGCTAGCAATGTATGCTACAAGTCGTAGTAGGAATATTGGTAGAAGATATGCTTGGACAAAAGATCGGTTTGAGAAATTGAAGACGACCAACAAGGCTCGGACTCGTGCAATTGACATGTGGTGGAGAGGTGCACTAAATGGTTACTTATTGTAATTTTCAATGTCAACCTCCAATACGTATATTGATGATACATACTCTACTCAGGAAGATGTAATAAGCAAAGAAGGGCCCCCCTATGAAGAATATCCAAGTGATGTAGAATGCGCTAGTCCTAAAAGAAGATCAAGCCCGATCCTACAACAAGCTGATGCCCGTGCGCGTTAGTCTTTTCAAGAAGAAAACGAAAGCAAAGGTGTTGGTGAAGTAAGCAAAATTAACTCGGAGGAAAGTGAGAATTTACTGATTGAGCAAGTAATTTCTTATGAACCGCTGAAAGTAAGTGTGGAAAATAGTACACAAAAGAGTAAGAAAGCAACTATAATGAGCTTGGGACTACAAAGCGGAGGGGCTATAAGTGTAGGAGGTAGTCAAAGTCATAGTTACCAAGTTCAGAAATCCGGATCAATTCGAAAGAGCAAAAAAATCTGAAAATCTGGAATCCTTGAAAAAGTTCGGAAAATCCGATCTAGAGTATATACATATATATACGTGAGGATAGTTTTTTAAAAATGCAAATTTGACAAATACAATGAAAAACATTGATAAAGTAATATAAAATGTTAATATTATACAATATATATGGTTGCTGGGCATTATTTCCCACAGAAAGCCTTAAAAAAATAAACAAATATTTTTTTGAAAATAAACAGGGCCGACCGGGACGAACTTATCCGGGCAGGCAAAAAAATTCGGATCCAGCTGGATTTTGGGCAGATCCAGCCAGATTTGGTAACTATGGTCAAAATCCATTGGTGCATAATATTGGTTTAGTAGTGAACCCTACAGTTGTTGTGCAAGCAGGTGCGACTCAAAGAAGCACAGGTCTGATGGCAACTAGTAGAGGGGAACTTCAGGAGGATCGGGTGAAGGAACAATGTCCAAAAGTGGTGTGAGGGTACAGATTCAGTAAGTACCACCTCAGAATATTTTCTATGAGATGTCAATGAAACTATCAATATACAGAGGTATTGAAGGTGCCTCAGAGCATGTCCGAAAATGTGAAATAGCTTGGAGAGCTTAAGGAGTGGACTTCTCTAGAAAAGAAGGCCAATCAATTTGCAATGACAATGCTTGATCGTGTGCATACTTGGTATAGAAAGTTTGAGCCTAGCCAGGCAGTAGTGGATTTTAATTTGTTAAAGACTACATTCTTAAAGGAATTTTACACTCTGGAGTTTCAGCAACAGACCATTTATCTACTCAAGGAAATTAAACAAGATGTGTCAAAAAGTGTGCACATATATGATGCACATTTTAAGACATTGTCAAAGTTGTTGTATGATATTCTTACGTTGCGATATGCACAATGGTTGTGGGGGGGGGTGTTACTAGCTCCTTTTTGAAGGCAATCGGCGATGACTTTGGGAGATGCGTCTGAAGCATTAGTAGTTGCTCTTAGAATGGAAGTAGCAGGGAATTTTGACATAGGTATAAGCCCATTTTTGGAAACCCAGATAACAAACATGGCTGAGCAACTACAGAAGATGACTACAAGCAATGTGTAAGAGACACCAAGCACATTATGGTGCAGTGACTGTGAAATTGAGAATAATACTAGAAACAATTGCACTACAAAAAGAGTGCAAGAGATGAATTTATGATGTGAGGTTTGGAAGGGAGAGCATGAGACGCACAATTGTTTATTGTTACAATGTACAAAACAAACAAAAAGTCACTTGTTGGTGTAAGATATGTGAAGCTAACATGCATGACACGGTGGATTGTCGAGTTATTGATGAGATGCAAGAAGCAAGAGAACTTGGACAAAGGCAGGCCACTACCATGCCAAGGCAACAAAACCAAGGATACAACAAAGGGAGATCCTATGGGCGTAGAAGGGGTGGATGTAATGGAGGTTGTATCCAAGGACATGTTTTAGATGTGGAGAGATTGGCCACTATGAATGGTAATGTCCTAAGTTCCCTATGTGGGTACATTGTAGAGGAGGACATAGAACTAAGTATCATACTAAACTTTACCAAAAACATTTGCAGACGAATCAAGCACAAAAATGTGTCAAGATGGTAAGAATTGCACATCAGGAGAAAAATTGAGCCCAAAAGAAGGTTGAGTTAAAGGAAAATACATGTCCCAAAGTGAACGTTACAACAAGGAGAGGAGTGGAAACAAGGGCAAGAGGAATGTGCAATCCACAAAAAGAAAAAAGTAAAGCGCAGGCAATAAGTATCAAATAACAATTACCCAGATGCACCATTAAAAAAGATGATCCTTGTAGAGGCAAGCGAAATGATACAAAACTTACAAGTACGGTCTGCACGCAAAATGGAAGAAAAAGTGAAAGAAAGCTTGAGGAGGGGTCTGAAACCAAAGGAGCTAGAAGACATTTCTAAAATTTTCTCGATGTTAAAAACAGAGGAAGTAATACCCTTGGGGGGGGTGTAAGTGTTAGTACAAGAGAAACCGAAAGAAATGCCCTTTACTGGGAATATGTTGTATGATCAAGAACCGATCATTGATGCTAAGATCAATGATTGGCAAATGAGCAATACCTTGATCGATACAAAAGAAAAAAGTCATCGTATTGACAAAAGATGCATGGAAGAAGCTGTGGCAACCATCTTTACAACCTTTAGCCATTGTGTTGTTCATGGCTAACAAGAATAAGTCAAGAGAAACTAGGGTTTTACAAGAAGTAGAATTGGAAATCATGGGAGTTATTTTCGCAGCAGATTTCGATGTAATTGAATTTCCTGAGGAAGATAACAATCCAACTTTACTTTGTCGGCCATGGTTTGATGATAATCGGGGATATGCACTTTAAGTAGTGCGGCATGAGTTTTGAGAATGGGGAACAAAGAGTGGTGATTCCCCTTGATAGTGAACATGGATCTACGTACGTGGAAGGTATATACTCGAAGGAGGATGAGAACAATATCTTTAACGTCGTTGCGCAGACAATGAAGGATTTCAATCCAATGAAAGATAACGCATTTAGCTAGAAGAGTGAAGGGTTAGCGTCAAATATCACTAGCCAAGGATGTGAGCGATGAGTTCAAGAAACAAATTAAGCCACATGAAGCAAATGCGAAAAAGTAAAAACCAAAAGTCTCATCATTGCAAGAAGTGGATTGATAAGGCATAGTGCACTACAGAAGAATACAAGCTCAGCACCGAAGGTGATTAAAAAATGGGTTTCACGCATTACTAAGAAACCAACAAAGAGATATTATCTAATAAAGGGCAAACTAGAAAAACAGCCACAAGATGAGAAAACTAATTGGGTAACGACCAACATTCAGAAACCGAAGGTAGAAGTTCCTAGAAAGAGTGAACAAAAACTAAGAGTTGGTGAACTGCGTGGTAATGACATCCAAATACAAACAAATACTTGGAGAAAAAAACTTAGAAAATCAAAGGCATCAACGAAATCAATGGGATTGTTGAGACATGAAAATGTGTCAAAAGTTACCTGTGGTTACTTAGAGACTATATTTAAGCATCATGAAAGAGCTTCGGGTTATGAGATTCCCTTGGGGGAATTAGTTCAACCTGAAGAATAGGATGACGATATAAGTAAGGACGCTGAGTGGGTTTTAGAATTTTTGAACCACTTAAATGCACAATTGAACAAGAAGGGCTAACATTGGTAAGGCTAGCAACAGAGATGTCACAGCATGGCATTATAACAAATAAAGAAGTAGAAGAGACAAGGAAAGATCTAAAAAAAGAGAGCTAATCTAAAGAGAGCTTATAAATAGATCGAGGAAATGAAAGGAGAAATCACAAGACTGATAAGAGTGATAGAAGAAAAGAGATCATGGATATGGGATGTAGATATGAATAGGAAAGAGCCGATAGAGAAACTTGGTGCAGCTATGAAACACCTACTCCGCAAACCTTGGGTACAAAATCAACCAATGAAGGAAGAGCTCTAAGTAGAAAAGCTAGCGGGGATAAAGGCAATCTTTGAGGACCATGTAGAAGAGTTGACCAAGGATAGAAATTTGCTTCGGGAGAAAGTAAGAAACAGTAGTCAAGTTTTTGAAAATTTTCAATATGTGCAAGAATTTGTGGACATTCGATTGAAGAGTGATGAAGCCACACAAAGAATTGTTAACGCACATATATGCAGAGAGAGATAAGGTGGAGAAAGACTTGATGAAGCATCAAATTTCAAAGCAAGAATGGCACAGAAGGGCATCGATATAAAGTTTTTGTTTGAAATCTCCTAAGGAAAACAATGGAAGAAAAAGAAATCCTGCAAGAAGTATATGGGCAGCACCATACAAAGTTCAAGGCCATGTTGAAACAATATAAGGATAATTCACAACAACAAGAATTTATTGAAGAACTAATAAAATATGCACAGAGAATGAAATCGGACATAAAGTCAGCTACTGAGCATTGGGATGGAATGGAGCAAGAATTACAAGAAAAGGCAACAAAAGTATGTACTGCCTAAGAAGGAGAGAGCTATCAGTGATACAAGCACAACCTTGTCTGGGAACAAACAATAAAATTAGTCTGGGGTAAATGTACACCCTAGGAAAGGTGCATAAGGAGGCACTCTTGATAAGATTGGCTAAGTCTAGTGTTGCACAGGTGGGATGCGCAGAACCTCACGAAGCCCATAACATTGCACAGAAGTGAACAATGAAAGGACATATGGGCTCACGAGTACCATGGTGGAAGGAGGTACAGAGATCTGACAAGTGGAAGGTATCTAAACAAGGAGATTAAGGATAATCAAGCAACAACCCAAATGAGAAGCACATGGAAAGATTCATGGGATATTCTAGAACATTCTAGAAGATGGATAGGTGGATCCTACAAGGAAACAATTGACAAGGGGAAGTCTAGGAATACAATAAATATCCCCCTCGACCTTGAAATTAGAGATAGATCCAGAGAGTTTTACACACAACGACGGACAAGGGGTTTGTAGACGAGCTTTGTAGATAAAGAATAAAAAGAGAAGAGCAGATACAAGTCTCTAGGAAATACTACAAAGTTGTATGATGTCTTGTTAATGGCGAGCATTGTAACTATAATGTAACTAATGCTTTCATGGTGAACGTGTATATGAGATTAGTATGGATTCTTATGTACATCGATGTATAGTATGTGTGTATTCTTTTCTGGATGTGTTCTAATAGTTGGCAGGGTTTAAGTGCATTATTTGTGTGCATTACATTTTCTTCATGAACAGTTCTCATAATGGGGGTCTCGGTGATCTCTTGTTGCGCCTCAACTAAGTGCTTAGATCTTTCATTCAAGTGATATGCCAACGGAGGAGTGTTCTATCTATTGAGCAGACTCAAGTCCACGCAGGACCATAGTAGTGACATAAATCCCAACATGTTTGCAAGGAGGCTCTATAATTTTCCCTATAAACACCCAATAATTGGGAAAAACTCAAACAATCAAATAGGCAACTCTTATTGCTCTAAAAGAATTTCGTACAAGAGTACATTGATCAATATCGAGCACTCTCTCCCTCTCTAAGCTCCTTTCTTACTTCCTACTACCTCTTATGACCCACTAATTTGCATACAAACCTCCTTATTAACTACATATTTATAGAGTTGCAAGTGTTTTTTTTTGGCCATCCATATTACCAAAAATGCAACTGAAACCTCAGCACATGACGAGTTTTTCCTTTGTTTTTTTGAATAAATTCTAAAAGGTGCGACTTTTGATCCATTACAAATCAGAACTTCAAACAGAAAAGATGTGGATGCCATTAAGATATTTGTCCATGAAAAGAAAAATACAAAATGACCTATCTTGCGCACCCTATGATCTCGCCTAGTCACACAAAAGAAGAATTCAGGATTAGATTATCAGCTGAAATTGGAGATCAAGTAGCCAACCCAAACAATCCCCAGCACTAAAGTCATATAGCTGGAACCTTATGATCCAAGAGCATTCGGTTTCACAAGCAATATTACATTCAGAAGAACACCTAATTTAGGAATATGCAGTTTTGCGCAACATTTTGGGTTGCGTGCAGCCCTTGAAATTGTTTTGCGCAGCCTTGGTGCATGTGCAGCATTACTTCCGTGCAATCCTTGTGTGCACAATCTAGAGAGTCAATAGAGCAAAGACTTATGCTTTGCATAACCTTCTAAGTCTTGCGCAAGGGTGTTTGGAGGTTTCTGCAAGTTCCATGCAAATGTGCTAAAGGTGAAGTCTTGCAAATGATTTGCACCGCAGCTCCGTTCTGCGAACCCTGCGATGGCTTGCAAAGTTTAAAGACTCACACGCAGCTTATGTTGGGAAGGTCTTGAGCAAATTGTCCTCTACGAGCAGACTCCGTCTACGACCATTGCGAGTTGAGTTTGTGACTTTTGAGATTCGAACATCAACTATTGTGTGCAAAATTTCTTAAAAACTTCTGCGAAAGTATGCTACTTTTGCACAAGCGTTACAAAGATCTTTTTGTGAAGCTTGTCGACACTTGATCTCGCAAACATGCGAAGTGCGAGTTAGTAAACAATCTCTTCTACAAAGTGGATCATCATGACACACACCACTCAAATCGGTGTTATGCTTTGGTGCCAAGTGTCAGAGGAGGATGACGAGAATAACAACCCTGAGAGCTTGCAGATTGTAACCGAATGGAAGCTAACGCATCACAAGAGGATGACAGTTATCTAACAGCTGGAAGAAGGAATCATTCCAACTTCTGTAATGACTTCTTGTTTGCATATCTATATAAGGTGCAAACGTCTTTGTGCAAGGGGTTCGCCATTTGAGCCAGAAGACCAAAGGTCGGTTATTGTTAGTCGGTTAGAATTGGCAGATATAGAACTTTGCAAAGACTACGAGTTAGCAACTTATGCAAAAGGGTGCAGTCAAACAAGAGAACCAAACCTAGTTCAAGCAGGGATTTGTGGTGAAACATAAGTCTGATTAGTGAGATAGGGTGTAGCACATCTCTTATGAGATTGTTGTAATTCTGCAAGTAGATTCTAAGTCTGTAATTGGACTTAGATTGTGTAATGTGTGCAAGCTGTAATATGCTCTCATTTGAAATCAATAAAGATCATACTAGTTACATTTTGATCCGAGTGCAGACTACGAGCCATGCCATTGTTTTCTGTTGGATTCATAGATTGCATGGTCTCAGGCCATCCTTCATTGGACCCCCTAATCATGGCTACATCAATTGGGATCAGAGCAAGGCTGTTCCTTGCGGAGTGAGCACGTGAAACTCTTGTTAAGTCAAGTCGTAGTTGAATCCTACAAAGTAAAATTTGTTTTCCACATTTAGGAGTGTGGGTAGAAAGCAATGAAAACATCTCCCAACAAAGAGAGTGTTGGGAAGATGTTGGTGTTGTTGATTTTGAGGAAAAGATGGCACACAAAGGTTTCATTGGCAGAGCACCAAGAGTGCCCAGAGTGCCAGGAATTGCAAACTTGGTTGAGATGATGAGAAGAATGCAAGCCCAATTAGAGGCTATGGAGACCGCACAATGAAGAGGAGTTGTGGTGGATGATGAAAGTGATAATCAAGTAGAAGAAGAGTCCCAACTATGAACCCCAACCTACCCTATATCTATATGGCCAACTACAAACCTAGGCACTACCCCATTTAGATATATAAAACAAGCACTACTAACCTCTACTATGAACTACAAACCCCTATATGTATAGATGGCCGTGCACTACTCACCTCTACTACCAACCCATATGTATATATAGGGGCTTCAACTAGATGCTACAAGCTTATATTGCCAACTACAATATACTAACGACCCTATGAATAATACTAGCCCCCTACATATAGATCCAACCCCCACCCATCTATATTGGAGTGGAGCATGACCAACTAACCTGTAGGACTCTATATTTATGGCCCATTCCCCCTATATATAGATCCAATCCCCATTGTCTAGAGTTTGATTGGACCCCCCAAAGTATATAGTTCCATTGGCACCCCCACTCCATATATAGATTTAGCTTTAGATTGATTAACTAATCTCAAACAACACTAGATAGATATAGATAAGACAAGCCAGTGCATCCACTTGTATAACATATATATCTATCTAGCGGAAGTGCCCAAGGTTCAAGTGGAACAACTGGTAGATTAACAAGAATATGAAGAAGCTCTTGTGATGAAGAGAATGTCATTGAAACCAACAAAAGAGAAAAACGCCACAAAGGAAGAATCTTTTCAAAACCATTTGCAAGTATGGAGGTACATATTGCAAGGTTATTGTTGATGGTGATAGCACTGAAAACCTTGTTTCTAAGGAAATGGTAAAGAAGCTTGGTCTAAAGAGGATTGTGCATCTAAATCCCAATAAGGTATTTTGGTTGTTGAAGGGACATCAAATTCTGATGAATGAGCAATGTATGGTAAGTTTCTAGATTGGCACATAAAAGGATAAAGTGATGTGCGAGATAATACCCATGGACATATGCCATGTGTTACTAGAAAGACCTTAGCAATTTGATAGGAAAGCGTAGCATGATGGCTGCGCAAATACATATACTTTGAATCCTTTGAAGTACAAGAGTGAAGAAGTGGACAACAATTCAAGGATTTTGTTTCTTTCCCAAGCCCGCACAAGATGGGAAAGTAGGAGAAGAGGAAGCACTTCCGCACAAGGTGAAAGAGTTGTTACATGAGTTAGCAAAGATCATTTCCAATGATATACCAGATAGGTTACCACCCATTCGGAGTATAAGTCATCACATGGATCTAATTCCAAAATTCAATTTTTCAAACAAAGCAGCATATAGGATAACACTGAAGGAGAGTGCAGAGATGCAAAGACAAGTACAGGGGTTGTTAGATAAAGAGTTGATAAGAGAAAGTTTGAGCCCATGTGCAGTTCCAATAGTGTTAGCACCAAAGAAAGGTGGAGAATGGCGAAGTGTAGACTCTAGAGCCATCAATAAGATAACTATCAAGTGCAGATCTCCATTGCCATCTATGGATGACTTGATGGATTGTCCAAGTGGAGCAAAGCATTTCACAAAGATTAATCTGCATTAGGGAAGGTAATGAGTGGAAGACTGCGTTCTTAACATGAGGAATTATATGAGTGGTCGGTCAAGCCATTTGGGCTAACTGATGTGCCGAGTACATTCATGTGACTCATAAATGAAGCATTGTAACTTTTTCTTGGTAAGTTTATCCTTGTTTATTTGGATGGCATACTAATTTTGAGCAAGACAAAGGAGGAACACTTGACACACCTCAGACAAGTGTTGCAGTGATTGCGAGAAGAGAAGTTGCTAGTTAATCTGAAAAAATGCAACTTCGTGAAGGGAGAGTTGGTGTACTTGAGTTTTGTGATTTCCTAAGATGGATATAAAAAAAGGTGAGAGCTACCATTGAGTGGCCATCACCTAGAAGCACGTTTGAAGCGTGCAGTGTTCATGGTTTGGCAAGCTTTTACACGGATTTCTTTCACAACTTCAGTGGGATGTGCACACCTATCACATAAGCAATGTGAGGTGATAGAGGAGAGTTTGACTAGATAGCAAAAGCAAGGCATTGCTTCCAGAATTTAAGAAGAAACTAACTAAACAACTAGTGTGGGTGTTTCCTAATTTCAAAAAAAGTATTTCAAGGTGATTTTGATGTGAGTGGCACAACAATAGGAGCTATGTTGAGTCAATAAGGTAAGCCTACTGCTTACTTCAAGGAGAAATTGAATGATGCAAAGAGAGAACGAAAGAAAAAAATTATATTAATCTCCGTAGATGACCAAATGTAGGTCAATGGGAATCGAGGATACAATAGTTAACAATAGAAAGTTCTAGGAAGAGAGAATCCTAGAAGCAAAATAATAATACATAAGATAAAATAAAGCAGTGCGCCACTAACACGGGTGGTAATGAAATCGATACAAATAGTAATGAAGGGCGAACAAGCGCCCCAAAAGCATGTGTCGATGAAGCCTGGAAGGAAATTTCATTGACTATCTTTGTGCATGAAGTGGAGTCGTCTGAGCCATCATTGATCAGTGTGAAAGATCTGATAATGCTTGTCGGGGAGTATCCAAGGTCAAAGAAGCTAGTCTGGGTGATCCTAAGAGGAAGTAAAGCACTTCCTCTAAGAACTCCCCTAACATCAAAGGCTAGTGTCCATCCCATAGGAGAAAAGAAATTCATAATATGAGTCTGCCCTTATGGTCTGGGGGGCAGTCGATAAGTAATAGATCCATGTTGTTGGAAGGGGGCCAAGTCACATTGGCAAGGAGCAGAGCTACGATGCCAAGGGATAGTAGACTGGGGAATCTGAGTAATCTGAGTAGTAATGGTGCACTGAGAGAAGTGCCACCTAACTGATCTATTAACTTTGATATGTGAAGTAGTGATATCCAAAGGACATTTAGTGTCACCTATCACCTAGGTGGATGGAAAAAGGAGGTGATCAACATGGGGGCTCTTGAGCCTCTAGACCCCCCTATACAGATATGCACCGGTGGGTGACAACATCATGAAGATAAAGAGCTAGGCACCGCTAGTCTGGATATTTGAAGAAAGTAGATAGAGTGTTCCATGTGTCCCTGTAGATGCAATGATAGCTTCACTAAATCTCATAGTAAATGGGGCATCTGAAAATAAAGTGTTCCTTAGTCTCCACCTACTAGAGTGAGCAAAAACAGCATATCCGATCCTAATGGAGGATGTGATTATCAGTTTCAACCTGTACCTGGCAAGAGCACACTCTCATCTGGCCAAGGGGAAATCTCAAGTTGTGGGACTAGTGGTGTTGGAGATAGTAGAGGGCAACAAATAATACCATCCACCATTGGTAAGAAATGCTTGACGTAAAAAACAACTTTGGGACTGTTCAGCTCAAGGGGGAGACCCAAGTGGCTTGGATATACTATTTGTAGATGACCTCTCTGACAACTCTAGTGATGACATCTGTCATGGTAAGGAGCTTGGGAGGGACATCCAAGAAGTACATGAAAGGGGGTAGCCTATCAATAGAGATGCCAATATAAAGAAGCAACAATCTAGTCTCCAAGTACCAACAATGTCGGTGTCTGGTGGGACCAGTGAAGTAGTAGGGACAAATGAAGCAATCCTCTCTAAAGATCAAAGTGCTAAGTATGGATATCTCTCATGACCAGAAGTTGAGGCCCCCGTGGATCTGACTTTGTGGATGTCGAAAGTAAGCTTGAAGATAGGCTCAAGGTGTAGCAATCGGGTGGTAAATTCAGCTTGGATGATTAACTAAGTAATTGTTCGCTTGTAACTGATCATGCACAATAGCATGAGTCTGGACCCTTTCAATACGAACCCAGTCAACAGCCCCCAAGTTAGGTCCAAAAATCTCTAAACCATATAAAACTGTAGGTTTGTTGATTGTATCAAAAAGGCATGGCTTGGAGGGGATGTCTTGGGAGTGGATTTGAAAACACTAACATTCCAAAACAAAAAGAGAGGCATACCCCATGCAAAGGTGTGAGTGAGGTAAACTTCATGCTAAAGAATGGACCAAAAAATTGGACCCTCAAATATGTGTAGACCGATGTGATCTCTAGAAGTTTCCCTTTGTATAAAAAATGGAATCTGGATAGAAAGCTCTTGGAGATATTGAAAATCATGACCTTAGCTGTTGAAGTTCACAGGAACATGCAAGGGCATCAAGTTGTCACTGAACTCTCAACATAGTGTAAGAGGAAGACAACATCGTCGGCAAAAAGAAGGATAGCTATAACCACCTTATAAATACAACCATCATCCAATGGGTATGCTGCCAAAGAAAATCCTCTAACTCATCAATGTAAATGTTGAATAGCGATGATGAGAATGGACATCCTTGCTTGACCCCAATGGTACTCTTCACAAAGTCGGAGAAGTCATGAGAAGTTCGAAACTGCCCAATAATTGTCTCCTAAAGCCTCCAATCGGCGGTAATCAGAGAATTTGGGATGTCGATATCTCAACTTTTGGAAAAGCAAGTGTCTCAGAACTGAGTCAAAGGCCTTTTTGAAGTCAACAAAAGACTTAGAAACCCTGTGAAGAGCCTCCTCAATAATAGCCCGAAGTGTAAAGATGTCAAAAGTCTGGTAGTCCTTCATGCAGTCAGTCTGCCCCCTAGCTCTGATATTATTCCTTTCCAAGTACCTTGACAGTTGCATGTCCAATGCTATGGCATATAGTTTGGCAAATATATTCCCAATCATAATGATCTTGTAGTTGTTAGAGATAGAAAGATGTCAAACTTATGAATAGGGTGAACAATGTGTCGGGACCACGACTAAGGAAAACCTGAACACACCACCTCATTAAAGAGCATAGCAAGGGGAAAGGCAAGGGAATCCACACCATATTTGATGAATTCAGCTTGGAGACCTTTGCAATCAACTGCTTTGTTGGTGCACAACTTCAAAATAGCTCTCTTTGACGAAAGAAGTGGAGAAGACAGAAGAGGATGGTGGAGTGGGGGCAATGACAACAAGATGGTCTAGAATGTCATAAGAGGGAACTAGCATAGGAAACCCATGCGTGAGGGGTGATGTCAGAAACTATGGTTTTTCTTGGGAGAAGAGTACGCCAAAAGGTGTGAGTAGTGGAGATCAGCAAGGAGTGCAAGCCATCAAAGTACTACCTACAGAGGGTGGGTATGGACAAAGGGTCATGGGCTACGGAAAACCTAAGTCTCTAATGAAGGGATTTAAACTCATCATCATACCACCAATGCATGGGGCAGATTTAGTGGCAGGAAGGGAATCTGGAGTAATGCATTTAGTTCATGATCAGGGGTTATATGCCATAGTGCAAGCGCTCAAAAAGTGGAGGCATAACTTGTTGCCTGCAAAGCTTTTGTAGTACACAGACCATCAAGCACTATAATTCATCAATAGTTAAGATAAGTTAAACCAAAGACATATGAAATGGGTTTAGTTTTTGCAAAGTTACTCATGTTGAAGCATAGAAGTGGAAAATCTAATAGAGTTGCAAATGCACTAAGTTGAAGGTGTCTCTAGTTAAATGAGATGCAAGCAGAAGACATAGGATTTGATTCCATGAAGGATTTGTATGCAGAAAATGAGGATTTCAAAGATGCATGGAGAGCATGCGCAAAACCATTAAGTGTGGACAGAAAACCCTGGTAAGATTATTTCCTTGAAGGATTGTTGTTCAAAGAAAAACAATTGTCTACCCCAAGGTTCTATGCAAGAAAATTTGGTCAAGGAAAATCATAGTGGAGGACTAGTTGGACAGTTTGGTAATAAACAAACATTGTCCAGCTGGCTGAAAATTACTTGTGGCTTAAGATGGGTATGGATGTGAAGAAGATTGTGTAGGAGAGCAAGATTTTCCAAATGGCAAAAGGAAGAAGTCAAAACGCAAGGTTGTATGAACCACTACCTATTCCCGAGAGACCATGGGAATATCAACATGGACTTTGTTTTAGGATTGCCTAAAACATAGAAAGGCCATGATTCTATCTTTGTGATTGTAGATAGATTCTCCAAAATGGCTTACTTTGTTGCATGTAAGAAAACCATAGTTGCCATGACATTGGTACAAGTTATGATAAGCCATTTTTTTTTAAAATAAGAGATGGGTACAAGGAGATGGCAATATATATATATATACTATGAAAAAATTAAAGAAATATATACTATTGCAATACCATGCAAATACAATATATACCATTCAATACTAGTAATATGCAAGCAAACCAGATAGCTCGAGTGAATGAATATCTCATCATATTAAGGGTCAAGTACATTGTAACACATTGAAATGCCGACAAATAGGCATGCAAAAAACAAAAATCATGAATTTGAACTTAAATCATATCTCATCTGATACAATAAGGTCAATTGCCACATCAATTATGTCCTCTAAGTCCTCTATCGAGAAGCTCTCTAGATATGCATTACTCTCAAGTTATGGCTCCTTTGTAAGCAATATAACAGGGGGCAACTCATTGAGGCCATTTGCCTCAGGGACATCATCTTCCAAGGATATGTCTGTTGTACCATCAGGTGGAATTCAGTCCCATTTTGTTGAAGGACCTTCCTTGTACCCTAGGTCTACACAAGAAAGACGACGAAGCATGCTATGTTGTACCCCAGGGTCTCTGTCTTCTTTGACCCTAGTTGATTCCTAAATGAAACCATAAGTACTCTAATTCCTCTTACAAGATGAGGAACTAGCTACTTGTGAGAATAGTTGTATTGTAATGATTGCAGTTCATGGGCTTCACTGCCATGGTTCCACCACCACTTCATTGGTGTAATATTTCGAATGGGAATATTATATGGAAAATTGGTTTCCTTGAAAATTCTGTTTAAAATAAATATATAACTTGTACTTCGAAATGATAATTTATTTATTTAAATGAAGATTTATCACAGAATTGTCAAGTCTCGAATAATACTATATAAACCTCAAGGGTTTTCGTCCTTGGGTTGTGATGACAAGGGTTTCCATCCTTGCATCCAATTTTACAATTAAGGGATTTTGTCCTTAAGTGTAATAAGAAGTGTAAAGCTTGTACACAATTGAATGTTTAATACATGAGTTGAATGAATGCCTTCTTCCACTTCAACGAATGAATATAAATATGCCATAACCCCTCATCAAATGGTGTCTTTTCCAAAGGTGGCGACCACTCATTTGATGAATGCTGAATTAATTAATTAACAACAGTGATGTAATTAATTATTAACAATGATTACTTCTTTAATGATGGCGCTACACCCCAAAGGCGATTTAGTTAATGGTTGAATGTTGTGTTGATCTCCCTTGACTGTTGTGATTTCCCTTTCCTTGTATTTCTTGTTGGCAGTGATTTGTTTGCCTTGGTGGTTGACTGTGTTCTATTATTCTTGGCCGTCTTTTTATCATTCTCTGGTTGTTGCGTGACTTGCGTGGAGTTCGAGGACATTACAGACCTCCCTTCCTCAAATTGCTTGTCCTCAAGCAATTGTAAATTGGGATGTTCAAGAATTGATGCTCCTTCCCACGTTATAGCTTCTATTGGCAATCTCACAAATACAATCAAATACAATAAGACAATAGTCTTAGTGAAAACCACTAATGTCAGGAGGTTTTGTATACTTTTTCCATGAAAAGATCTTACAAATAAACAACACTCGGTAATCTTTACTTTTCTCATTTTCACTCAACAGCGTAAAATAGCAATAAAAATATGAATAGCTCATATCAATCGAGAGGTAGATGCCATCACCATCTATATTTCCAACAGACATGTATTTTGTCTTACTCAAACTCTTTAAGCCATTCCTTATGATAGAGTACCAAATACATGTAGAACTTCCACAAAATGCTAACACAAATCCTGTAGTGGCCCTGCGTTGATCTAAATTTTTCTCTTTCTCAAAGTCAGAGAAATTTGCGAAGTTATAAAGACATCATTGATATTATCAGATTTACAATCCCTTAGTGGCGATGATATACCCAACTTCACAACTAATGCTATGCCATTTGAATTTGATGGTGATATTTGATCGATTGGTGTAATTCCATCTTGATTCAATATATCAAGAATGGGATCTTGAGATAAATGCAAGCTTACAAGGTATGTTACAGCCAAGGTCTTTACTAGTCCACAATTCTCACTATCCAGGGTTGAAATTAAGCAAACCCTTCCCCAATAAGAAGGATTCGAATACCTTACATTCCCTAAACTTGCAACATATTGAACCTTTAGTTGCAATTTGCGCATCGTAGATATAGTCTGCAATGGATTTGTTGACTTGAAGCTTGCCACAACACTTGTGCATTTGGTATTGAATTAATGAGGATGAGATCGATTTCCTATAGAAAATGCTCTCCCACGATCATTTGTGATGATTGAAGCATCAACATAAATATCCATTGACTGAATATTGCCACGTACTGAGAGTTCTCTTTGAATTCCTTTGAAAATTTTGAGCACTAGCGGACTTACAACTTTATCGAAGATATCTCGGTCCATACATTTTAAGCTTTCGAGACCCATCCATCCAAAAACAAATACCAATCTATGGTCTGTAAGAACCAAAGTCTTCCTTTTCCTTGCACAAACTAGCTCAATGCTCCTTGACAACAATCACTAATTCCGGAATAGTTTTATCGATTTTATTACCATGCCCCAATGCTCCATAGTGCCCTTTTCCCAATGTATAAATATATCCATTAGAAACAAGTGCAGCTGAGTATTCATCTTTAGCTAATACACGACTCACATGAATATTTGTCCCTTTGAAAGCTTGCACAAACCTCCCCTCCGCAAGGGTCTCTTTGTTTTCTCCTGTAAGCAAAAGAAATTCCTCATCTTGGTTTGGCTCTCTATATGGTGGTCGGTAATCCTGAATGCCATGCAACAATTCAATCTTTATGTCATCAAGGGATTCATGTTTTTTATTGTCTGATCGTTGTTCCATCCTTATAGTATATTCATCAATATCAAGGACCTTTAGCAAATGTGGATCACTTTTGATGTGTTCAATTGCCATCTCTTGTTGTTCGTTATCCCTGTCATCTAAATCGCGCCCCACATCTTCACAATAGACATCCTCGACCATTTTTTTGGCTAGCTCATATGATTCCAAATGAATTATGGTGTTATCCAATGGATCCATGACATGGTCACCAGAGGCAGCTTGACCAGTTCCTAATTTAATCTTTGTCTTATCAGCTTGTCTAAACAAAGGCAATACTTGCAAAAGAAGCACCGTCATTTTTGACTTTGCTAACCCCTGACACGTGGAATCTAAATTCCCCTTAGAAACCTCTTGTAAATTTGATTTCTCTTCATATTCAGAAAGCTCTCCTTGAACATGTGAACTTCCTATTTCTCTAGGATAGCCAGGTAAATCTAAAGGTGCACATGCAGTGTTTTGTTTGTTATCCCTAAAACCATTGAAAGTCACTTCGATATCCTTCAACAGGTAAGGTACATTTAATAGTTTTCTATCTTTCAAGGTTTCAACCTTGGTTTCCTTATTCGTTTGCTCCTTGTTAGGGTTTGGGAATTCAGTCCTTGAGTTTTTTGTTTTCCTTTCTTCTGTGCATGCCCTTAACTCCTTTGAATGTTCTTGCATAGAGTGCAACAACTCTAACATGGATTCTTCCATTGTCCTCATTATTCACAGGTTGGCAAGATCAAAGCTTTGATACCACTGTAATATTTTGAATGGGAATATTATACGAAAAATTGGTTTCCTTGAAAATTATGTTTAAAATAAATATATAACTTGTACTTTGAAATGATAATTTATTAATTTAAATGAATATTTATCACAGAATTGTCATATCTCAAATAATACAATATAAGCCTCAAGAGTTTTCATCCTTGGGTTGTGATGACAAGGGTTTCTGTCCTTGCATCTAATTTTACAATTAAGAAATTTCATCCTAAGTGTAATAAAAAGTGTAAAGCTTGTACACGATTGAATGTTTAATACATGAGTTGAATGAATGCCTGCTTCCACTTCAACGAATGAATATAAATACGTCATAACCCCTCATCAAATGGTGTCTTTTCCAAAGGTGGCGACCACTCATTTGATGAATGCTGAATTAATTAATTAACAATAGTGATGTAATTAATTATTAATAATGATTACTTCTTTAATGATGGCGCTACATGCCAAAGGTGATTTAGTTAATGATTGAATGTTGCGTTGATCTCCCTTCACTGCTGTGAATTCCCTTTCCTTGTATTTGTTGTTGGCAGCGATTTGTTTGCCTTGGTCGTTGATTGTGTTCTATTATTCTTGGCTGTTGTTTTATCATTCCTTGGCTACTGCGTGACTTGGGTGGAGTTCGAGGACATTACAATTAGGTCCTTCACACGTATATCATAGAGAGCCTCCACTATAGAAAACATAGAAAACAATCCACATCCAGATGAAAACATGTTCCACCAAGTCCGGATAGAATAAGTCTCCTCTCCTCGACCATAAACATTTTTCACTGCAACTCAAAATTCTTTCATTAATTTTGTGTCCTTATTTGAAGCCCTCTTCTTGATGACTTTTGTACCATACCAATTTGGATTCAAAGCATAAACAGCGCAATGTAGAAGTGTGTTGAGTTTGTTCCATCTTCCATGTACCTTTTCCTTAATAAAAGGATATAGAGAAGGATCCTTAACTCTATGATTTTTCTTATTCTCACACATGGAATCAATTTCTTCATAAACATCCCCCAAACATGGCTTGTCTGAATCAGTGAAACGGATTACCTCACAAATAGGTTGAATGAAGTCAACAACAAATTTTACATCAGCCCAAAAATAGTCATCAAGGACCATCTGCCTCACCTCAACTACAAACTCCGATGTAGATTTTCTCCAAGTTGCCCATGCATCACTAGCTACAATGAAACATAAGGCCCCTTTGACAACATAAAGACCGTCAAGAATTATGAAGAAAGAAGCAAATTATGTATCTGCAAGCTTGAGAAGTTCCACATTGGCAAATCTTCGATAAATAACCTGTGTGTGTTGATGATTGCATATGAACATTTGTATTTTTCTACCCTTTTTAATAAGCTAAAAAATCCACAAAAATTGCCAATATCTTTGAGCGCATTATTCAATGCATGCACGCAACATGGTGTCCAAAATATATGTTTGTATTCTTTTTGCACCAACAAGCCAATTGCTTTACAAAGTAGGCCAGCATTTGTAACTTGGAGAACATGTGATGCCACCAGCTCCTCAATTGCATCATATAGTTGGTTTTGAAGGAACTCTGCATTTTTCTCATCCCGAACAATCGATTGCCTTCAAAAAATATGAGCTTTTGAAGCAAATTACCATAATATTCAAATGATGGTTTTTAGTATTAATCCAACCGTCCATCACAATGCTACATCCCTTTGTAGACCACACTCTTTTGCTTGGCGCAGTTTGTTGCTCTGTCCTTGTTTTTCCTTTGTCAATAAGAGTCATGTGAAGCTTCTCATATCCAGGGGGTTTATAAACTGTCCGCCCACTGCTAATAGCATGAACCATCTCATCTTAATAAGGTGATTGAGCAACATTGAATGGTATTCTATTCGCATGGAAAAATGGTGCAATTGTTGCATCCATTGCATCTCGACCATGCATATCAAACACGTTTCCAATGGGGTTCAAAAAGCCAATGTGTGGTCTCTTATGAGAAAACCCCACATCCTTTGTCGCATGTCCAGAAGACACATCTAGCTTTGATTTTGTTCTCGTGGTTGATACAACAAGATGACTCTAAAGTCAATCTGTGGTTAAAGCATGAGAGCTTAAAGGAGTCACTTTGCCTTCAGTAATTTTTTGCTCCCTCGTCACTTCATACCACGCTTCCCCATTCGAACAAGGTTCAACACATTTTCTCAGAGTTCAAAAAAACGAGCCTTCACCCTCGTGTAAGTGCCTTGAAAGGCCTTCCCACAAAGTTTGCAAGTGATCTTCATTGTTCCGCCATTCTTTGCAAATGCGATCGCAATACTTCCAGAGTGGATACAATGTTTCTTTCCTTCCCCCTGACATTTTAACTAAAAAAATTACAAAATTAATAATTTTAATTTAAAATTGACAAAAAAACCGTTAAAATTTAAAACCTAAACTCAAATTAAATATTAATTTGTGAATTAAATAATGAATTAAAATTAAAACCGATGAGATGTGGGTGAGTTGATAAAGCAACTTGGTTGTTACAAGCACCACCTAGGTTCAAATATCAGATGGTATTAGAGGTCGGTTGTGGCCGATCGTTGGTATTAGGTCAGTTGTGGCCGTTGGTATTCCCGGGCCAGTTATAGCCATTTGTTGGTATTCTCGGTACTTGTGTACTTGGAGATCTGGGCCCCCGATTGTGTCGCAGACCAGTTGGAGCTCCAATCAAAAGCATATAAGGGTAAAGATCCCCTCAATCGTATCTATAAAAAAATTAAAAATTAAAAACTAAAAACTAAATAAATTTTAAAAAAGTCATTACATAAATGATAAAATAAATATAGAAATTAAATAAATGTTAAATATTAAAATTTAAAAACAAAACTATTAAAATTTTAAAACATTTTTAAAAAACTTAAAATTTAATAATAATATTAAAAACTTAAAATAGTAAATATTAAAATGTTAAAAACTTAAAACAATAAATGTTTTATAAAATCTTGAACTATTGTTGCACCTAAGTTATATTAAAATCTTTTAAGAAATTAAAATTTAAAACCTAAACGTATTGTTTTTCGATTTTCTAACCTAGAAGGCTAAACTTGCACGACATTTACGGCACTACAAGAATTGTCGTTCAGGGCAATGCCTTGCATTGCCGTGAAGACCCTGCTAAAAAGAAAAAAAATAGCATTTAAAAGTTAAAACTTTAAACTTTAAACATACCTTATTTCCTCCCTCCAACTACGGCGACTACGAATCTAGCAACAAACTCTTTGAATCTCGACTATAAACTCTTCGAATCGCGACTGGTTATGATAAAATGTGTTGCATTTTGTCTTGTTTATAACAAAATTTATACGTTTAGGGTTTTAAAAAATGCATTTATTTAGGATATGAGTCTATGAGGAAATAGCGGAGAGATATCAGAAGTCTAGCAAACATCTCCAAGTACAAGAGACGTCTTCGTACTCGTCTCACATACCGAAGACGCGTCCAGGGGGTGGGAGACATGTCTCCCTACAACTATAAAGAATAATGATGCTATGCATATAGATAGCTTTTCTTTTAGTGAAGTTGTGAGATTGCACGGATTGCTGCACAACATAATATCTAACAAGGATACAAAATTTATTGGGCATTTATGGAGGACATTGTGGAAGACTCTGAATACCAAGTTACAGTTCAAGTTCAACATATCATCCTCAGACGGATGGTCGAACAAATGTAGTCAACAAGAGTCTTGGTAACAGGTTGCAATGATTCATTGGAGAGAACCCAGGAACATGGGACTCGATCTTGGCGTAGGCAGAATTTCCTATACGATTTAGTAAACAAAAGCACTGAAAGGACACCATTTCATATTGTTTGTGTAATGTCCCTTTACAAATGTTTGGGGACCTAGCTGGCCTACTCCACCCCTTTTCCTTATTTATTCCCTTGGGAATTGGGGCTTAGGAGGAATAAAGGGAATATTTGGACCCTTTGGTGCATTTAACTTTATATTTTATGTTGAGGATGCCATTAATGCACTTTAAGTTATATTTTCACGTTGAAGTGCTTTAGGTCATAACTTATGACTAGGAAAAAAGTTATCCCCCCCTATGGGTGTTGGACCCTTAATGAGTATTTATTACTTATTAATTTATTTATTTTTAAGGGGATGTTGGAAAAGGTGAAAATTTTAGGATTTGGAATTATAAAAGGAGAATAGGAGGATCATTATGTTCATGGTTATTATTCTCTAAAAAAGGTTTGGTGAGCCTGTGTGTTCATTTCTATTGTTCAAGGAGTGAAATCCCTTGGGGTCCTTGGTTTCGGTGCAGAGGAAACTTTGGACCCTAGTTGGAAGGGTTATTTTGATGAGAGGATTTATCCTCAAACCCTAGTCACTGCATTCACAGGTACCGAGGATTATTTTCAGCATACTGGCAAATATTCTGGTACTGACCATACAAATTGGGAAGATATATCAATAATATAATTGTAGTCATTTAAGTGATTGAAATCAGATTTCCTTCATAATAGACTACATACAAACTGTTTGACAAAATGCCTACAAGCTAAAAATCAGAATTTTGCAAGTTCGGAACAATATCTCCTGGTTGGAGATATTTCAATGGTATCAATGCTGGTGATCTTGCCAACCTGTGTGGGAAGCTAACCCTATTGCAGATCTTATGTTGAGGAATAGAATTTCAGCCTTGCATGTAAGTGATCAGCACTTGCATGTCAAAGTTGAGATCAGATTTTCACTTTCATGTCAAAGTTGAGTTCAAATTTTCACTTGCATGTCAAAGTTGAGATCGAATTTTCAGTTGCATGATAGGGATCAGCACTTGCATGTAAGAGTTAAGATTAAGTTGCATAACTTTATGCAAAATAGAACTTTCATATGCAGCCAAGTACAAGTGTGAATCAGTATTATCTAAGAAGACTGTTGAATCCGATAGGTAATACAGAGGGAGTTCCTACTGATTTTCTAGTTGGGAACGTGATTGAAGAAATCGCTGAGGACAAAAGTAAAGAGGCAGTTGTAGATGATCCCGATGATGTATTCATGAAAAAGGTGCTCATAAATATGGTCAAGCAACAAAACCAAACAAATTTATACTTGAGTCAGCTTACACATCATTCAGGGGTACGCAGCAATGATGGTTGTGGAGCTGCAAATGGAGAGACAAGCCATACTGTCCATCGCACGACTAGTTCACCTAATGTGCCGCCAAGACCATTTATGCCTACCTTTTTGCAGGAGGTAGCACCAGATAGACCGGAGTAGCCAAAAGAGCTGGAGGAGGCTATGGTTTGGAGAGTTTACCAGTAGTTAGGGCCTAACTTTCAGGCAGCTATGCCTTTTCCAGAGTACTGCAAGTAAAAGTCTAGCTCTAGACCACGACAAGATTGAGGTGGTCCCGATCAAGTTATGCAAAAACATTTGGGAAAATTTACCCTCCCAAACTTTGATGGTTCGCGAAAGTGCACAGCAAGGATATGGGTCCAAAAGATGGACACATATTTGGACTTGAACCCCATGCATGAGATAGAGGCGATTAAGTTCGCTACGCTTCATCTGAAAGGAGAGGCACATGACTGGTGGCACCATGGGTTGGTAACCCAAGGGCACAAGTTCATTGATACGTACGGAGAGTTCACACAGAAGCTAATAGATAGGTTTGATAAGAAGGATCCTGAGATGTTTTTTAGAGAGTTGACACATCTAAGACAGGTTGGCATGCTTGATGCCTACATTGCAGAATTTCAAAGTTTGTTAGTCATGGTTTCGGATGTTTCCGAAAGACGATTGACCTCCTTATTTATCGAGGAATTAATAGAGCCTTTGCAAGGTTGGGTGAAGGCATTTTGTCCACCTTCACTACGAGATGCTATCAGGGGAGCACGGGACTTGGAGTTCTCTACTCCCAAGGCAAGATTTCCATCGAAATTTCTGACTAAACCTTTTCCACAAAAGCAAGACAAGGGCCCTAAATTGCCAAAGAAGCCTTGCATGACGAATGAGGCTAGAGATGAGTTGCGAAGGAAGAAGCTATGTTTTACATGCAAAGACCCATGGGAACCGGGACACAAGTGCAAGGGAGGGGGAAAATGCACTAGATTGAGGTGTTTCTAGAAGAGGACAATGAGGCTTCAGATAGTTGTGCCGGACGATCATAGTGAACATGAGGAATTGAAGCCTACATCGACACATGGGGCCACATCAGGAGGTACTATTGCTACATTGTCTGGTACTACCAAGTACAATACATTCAAGGTTCGTGGTGTACTTCAGGGGCAACGGGTGTCAATACTGATTAATAGTGGGGCAACCCACAACTTCATTGACAAGGCATTAGTCATGCAACGGGGGCTATAGGTTGAATACTTTGAGGGCTTCAATATGGTTGTAGCAGACAACTTTACCATGGCATGTATCAAGCACGTTTCGCAACTCGGTATTGCATTGGGCAATCATACGGTGACCGATGATTTCTATGTGGTTGGTATTGGGAATACCAACGTTGTATTGGGTGTTCATACATTCACTTGGAGAATTTACTCAGAATTTCCAAACTGTGGAGCTGAAATTCAAAGCAAATGGAAAACATGTGGTGTTGCAGGGAATGTCCAATGGGGCTCCAAGAGTGGTTGCGGCCAAAGAGGATGGAGAGGACATTCAAGTATGGTGACATAGACTAGGCAGTTCATTGCTTCGTTTCAACAAAGGATACAGGTAGTGGTGAGCAAGATTACCACATTGACATACAGTGCTTGTTGGATAAGCATAGTGAGGTTTTTGGTGAGATGCCTCCAGGGAGGCCCCCTGATAGAGGGTTTGAGCATGTGATAGAGTTTGAGGGGGCTTAGCCAATTATCACTACTTATCATCATCCTCAAACTTTTAAGGAAGAGATCAAGAAGACCATCAGAGAGTTGCTCGACATGGGACACATCAGGGCTAGTTCTAATCCATTTGCTTCTTCAGTAGTGTTGGTGAAGAAGAAAGATGGGACTCTGAGGATGTGTATTGATTACCATGCACTCAACAAGAAGACTATCAAGAACCAGTATCCCATTCCTAAGATCAATAACTTACTTGATGAACTACATGGAGCAGAGTACTCCAAAATCGATCTACGTTTAAGATACCATCAAATTAGAGTGCGGAAGCAAGACATGCACAAGACAGCGTTCAAGTGCCATTATGGACTATGAGTTCTTGGTGATGCCATTCGGGTTAACTAACGCTCCAGAAACATTTCAATCTTGTTGAACCATGTGTTCAACCGCCACCTGTGGAAATTTGTCCTAGTGTTCTTTGATGACATCATGATATACAACAGAACATGGGAGGATCACCTTAGACACCTTTATGAGGTCTTGTCTATTATGGGAGCACAATCGCTTTATGCGAAGGCTTCCAAGTGTGAGTTTGGGTTGAGGGAGGTCCTCTATTTGGGATATGTGAGTGGAGCGAGAGGAGTCAAAGTGGATCAAACGAAGATATAGGTGATTATTGAGTGGCCATCACCAAAGACTATGACTCATTTGAGAGGCTTCCTAGGACTTTGTTGCTATTACAAGAGGTTTGTGAAAGGATACTCTCATCTGACAGCACCATTGACAGATTTGACTAGGAAGGGGGCCTTTGTTTGGTCAGAATCTTCACAGCAAGTATTTGATCACCTTAAGAAGGTGATGAGCACATGAACAATGTTAGCATTACCGGATTTTTCACAGCCCTTTATTCTTGAATGTGATGCTTCGGGGGTGGGTATCGGTGCAATACTGATGCAGAATAGGCATCCCATTGCCTATGAGAGTCGAAAGTTGAGTATGGTACAGTGTGGGTACTCTAATTATGACAAGGAGATGTTGGCTATTTTGCATGTCTTGGTCAAATTCCGATAGTATTTGGCGGGCAACAAGTTTGTGGTTCAGACGGATCACAATAGCTTGAGGTATTTCATGGAGCAGAAAGACCTCAATGATCGTCAGCAGAAATGGGTAAGCAAGATACAAGCCTACAATTTTGATATACAATATGTGAAGGGAAAGAACAATATAGTAGTTGATGCCTTATCCAAGCAGCCATCCCTTTGCTCTATGTCAGAGATTTCAGCTGACTGGAAGGCTCATATATTGATCAAGGATTCCAAGACCCGGTTTACTTGTGAGATTATGGATGGATTGATACAAGATGACAAGTATAAGGTTGTAGACGATGTGATATACTACATGGATAGAGTATACCTTGTGCCTGAGTCGAAGATGAAGAAGAAGATCTTGAGTGTCATACATGACACACCATTGGCAGGGCATCCAGGGTACTTCAAGACTTATAGATATATACAGGAGAGATTTGCATGGAGAGGATTGAAGGACAATGTCCTTAAACATATTAGAGAGTGTCGTTTGTCAGCAGAACAAATCCGAACACTCATTCCCTGCAGGATTACTTCAGCCATTACCCATTCCAGACCAGAAATGGGAAAGTATATCCATGGACTTCATTACGGGCTTACCCAAGGCTCAAGGTAAGAATTGCATTTATGTGGTGGTCGACAGATTGACTAAGTATGCTCATTTATTTGCAATGTCATTTCAAAACAATGCACCACAAGTAGCAGCGTTATTCTTTGAGGAGGTTTTTAGTTACATGGATTGCCTAAGAACATAGTCAGTGATCGGGACAGCAGATTCATGAGTACATTCTTGCAAGAGTTGTTCAAGTTATCCGGTACAACGTTGACGCCAAATCCCAGTTATCATCCATAGATCGATGGTCAAACTGAGATCGTAAATAAATGGATAGAGGGTTATTTGCAAAATTATGTAGTAGGGCATCAGAAGGCATAGGTTAAGTGGTTGTACTTGGGCGAGCATTGCTACAATACAACCTATCATATGAGCATCGGCATGACACCATTCCGAGCACTCTATGGGTATGATGCTTCATCATTTGTTGATTTGGTCATATCAGATAGTTGAGCTCCCAAAGCTCATAACTGGGTTCAGGGAAATCAAGGCATCATGAAAACCCTCAAGGAGAATATGCAGTGGGCACAAAATCAACAGATATATGCTAATAGGCACCGGGGGGAGAGATCATTTGATGTGGGAGATTTGGTGTTCCTTCGCTTACAGCCTTATAGGCAATCCTCCTTGAAAAAAAATGGTGCAGAGAAATTGAAGCCACAAATCTATGGGCCTTATTGGATTCTGAGACGGATTGGGGAATGTAATGGCTGCCCCTGATTTTTTTTTTTTTAATATATTTTGTGTATCATTTTCATAATAAGACGGGTGATTGCAAAGAGGTTTTATGTTTTGCACATACATTGATAAATTCATAAAATGCAAGGAAAATAAGGTGGAATTACATTAAAAACATATGCCAATACTATTCAATATAAAATCAGAGGTTTTCAATCAAAAATCAACCCTGAAAATACCCCTATTTACAGCAGATTTTCATCATAAAACACTCAGATCAGAACTCCTTGTTTGTTGTTCCAATTCCCTGTAAGTGGTGCTAATCCCAAGGTCGGCTATTTGCTCCAATAAATCATGCAACCTCCATTAAATTCCAGCAGGTGGTTTGGAAGGAACACCCAGCCAAGCAGAAGCCAAATAAAAAATTCCTAGAAGGAATTTCCACTAAATTATAAAATCTACACACCAAATTCATCTCCACACACAACTCAGAAAAACTATGAAAATCTCATTTATTTAATGCCAAAATGTTCAACTAGCAAGATAAACATTGTAAAAACTTCCAACCAGCTAGGGTGGGTCACAATCCACCGAAACCAGCAACGTGAGATGAGGGTTTCATCCTCAACCGGTAGTAATTGTATTCCGAAAAAAATCCAGCAGTCTCCTTAAGCTGCCAAAGTTCACATATCCAAATGAGGGCTCAAAGAGTGATTAAATAAAAGATGAGGGAGGAATAAGGCAACTTCTATTTTGAAAATGTTTTTTCCTTCCAAAACTCCACGCCCAACCTTCTTTCTTTTTTTTTTTAAAACATTCATCTTTAACTTTTTAAAATATCGCCAAATATTTCCCAAAATGGGCGTCCAACATAAAGTGCATTGTCCCCTCTTTTAAAACAACGTTACTCAGCTAGACCAAGAGGGTCTTTTATAACCCATGTTTATTCTCACTTAATTCAATTAGCAACTTTATTAACTTGAGTGATGAATAAACAAATAATAACTCTGACCATTGAGAGAACTCACCCCTACCAAAAATGAAAACTCCGCACTACTGTTGAATAGAAGCCAAGACCAATTACTAAATATAGCACTTACCAAAAATAGTGAGCCAAAACTCCAAACTGGCCCAATTGAAGCTCAACTAGAACTTACTAAAAATAGTAAGTTTACTGAATATAGTAAATTACTAAAAATAGTAACTTACTAAAAATAGCTGTCAGCACTGAAAAATACCCGAAAAACCCAAAAAACTCATCTCAGGTCGCCAAAGTTCCCTGACTAAAATTCACTTAGCCAACGGGAACTAGAATAGGCTAATGGTAACTCAAACTGGCTATGAACGAGAAGGGGACATTATAGAGAGGTTGCATACGAGTTGGAGTTACCTGGGCATAGCAGGATCCACAATGTTTTCCATGTGTCTTGCCTCAAAAGGGCACTTGGACAACATATTGAGTCATCTACTAAGTCACCACCATTGGACAAGGAGGGCAAGTTGATTCTAGTTTCATAATCAATTATTGAGGTGCGAGAGAAGATCACCAAGTCATCATAGAGTATTTGGTGTGGTGAAAGGATTTGCCATTAGAGGATGCTACGTGGGAAGGTGAATAGATTTTGCAGCATCCTAATCTACAGTTGCTTGGGAACAAGCAATCTTGGGAAGGGAGGATTGTAATGTCCCTTTCCAAATGTTCAGAGACCTAGCTGGCCTATTCCACCCCTTTTCCTTATTTATTCCCTTGGGAATTGGGGCTTGGGAGGAATAAAGGGAATATTTGGACCCTTTGGTGCATTTAACTTTATATTTTTATGATGAGGATGCCATTAATGCACTTTATGTTATATTTTCACGTTGAGGTGCTTTAAGTTATAACTTATGACTAGGAAAAATGTTATTCCCCCCATGGGCATTAGACCCTTAATGAGTATTTATTACTTATTAATTATTATTTTTTAAAGGAGGCGTTGAAAAAGGTGAAAATTTTAGGGTTTGGAGTTATAAAAGGAGAATAGGAGGATCATTATGTTCATGGTTATTATTCTTTGAAATGGTTTTGGTGACCCTGCATGTTCATTTGTATTGCTCAAGGAGTGAAATCCCTTGGGATCCCTGGTTTCGATGCAAAGAAAACTTTGGACCCTAGCTGGAAGGGTTATTTCGATGAGAGGATTTATCCTCAAACCCTAGTAGCTGCATTCACAGGTACCAAAGATTATTTTCAGCATACTGGCAATTAATCTGGTACTGGCCGTACAAATTGAGAAGATATCACAAGTATTTGTCATAGAGTAGGTCCAAAAGTTGGATGCCATAGCTGGAGGATTGGTGTGTTGATTTGGAGGTAGTGTGGGAGCTTTGGGTGCAGATCGTGGGGTTTCCCAAACCCATACATTGCTGGCTGCCACATCACCAATGGGTGCACGGCTATCTTGGAGGTCAGAAACTAGTATTCTTCATTCCTCTAATTCTGATTTTCTGAGACAACATATATATATATATATATATATATATATAATTCATTCTGGCATGGCTTAATGATGAATATATTCAGCAAGACAATGGATGCATACAAAGTGTTTGTTAAAATGCCAATGACTTGTTTCATGCATGACATCTATTTTTAAATATGCCCTTGATCAATAATATAATTGCAGCCGTTTAAGTGACTGAAATTGGATTTCCTTCATAATAGATTACATACAAATTGTTTGACAAAATGCCTTCAAGCTAAAAAACAGAATTTTGCAAGTTTGGAACAATATCTCTTGGTTGGGGATATTTCATTATAGGAGAAGCCCAAGAGGGGCTTCAAAATTGCACGACATCAAAGATGTATTAAATATATTAATTAACATGTTAGTTAGTTCATTGACTAATGGTTAGTTATAAACTACCTCAACTGTATATAACTACATTGCACAATAAAAGAAGGATGCACATGCATTCCATGTGTGCCTTCTCATTTCTCTTCATTCTTTTAGCATTCATATTTGCTAACATTGGTATCAGATCCTAGTTCAAAGAATCCCTAGGTGATGGGCACTAACAATAACTTGTGGAGTTCGAGGAAGCCCTAGGAAGAAGGGTACGAATTGCAAGGCGAATTGAAGAGGTCAATGTTTGCCACAATAGAAGGAAATCGTGCAAGCTAGGGCACAGTGAAGTGAAGACAACATGACAAAGGAGCGAAAGGATCTACAACACAAATCTTGAAGATCGTGAAAAACTTGTGGCAAAGAAATACAATGGGAAAACGACGTCATGGCAAAGGAATACGATGGGAAAACTTGCAACACAGACCAAAATACAACCAAAGGAATCACAATGGTTTGTATGCCTTAGGGCACAACCAAAATGTGACGACAATTCTATGCAATGTATGCCTTATGGCACAACCAGAACGTGACAACAGTTTTGTGCAACATTTTTATTACTTGCAGTTTCGAGCAACGATTTGTAGTTCTATGCAACGATTTGCAGTTCTATGTAATTTTTTAAAGTTAGATTATAAGTGTATTCAGATTATAAATTGCACATTTCTCTGTTGCATTGGTTTTTGGGTCAAAACAGTGTATTTCCATGTTGCTTTGATTTCCGAGTCAAAGGTTAGAGTTGTACACAGAGTTTGTATTTATTGATTTCCAAGTAAAAGGTCAAATATTTTGTAATTAATGGCCAATATTCAAAATTTTGTTCTACCAAACGTGCAGAAGTTAACTGGCCAGAATTATAATTTCTGGAGTCATAAGAAATTAACAATTGTGAAATATCATAATTGTGACAAAACCATCCTCAACAATGAAGTGAGCCTTGTTGTTAAAGTTGTTTGTGTCAGATGATATGATTCTTAAGGATTACAATACCATTGAGGCATTGTAGGATGCATGAAGATTAAATATCAATCTTATGAGAAAAACTGAGTCTTGTACTTGAAGAATCTACTATTCTCTATAAAGATGAATGAGGGTGGGTCCCTTTTAGAATATCTTCTTCGGATAAAATATCTTTGAAACTAGCATCAAGCCATTAACTAAAAGGTGGATGATGACAATATAGTAAATCTTGTTCTAAACAGTTTGACACCCTCCTATGAATCTTTTGTGGAGATTCTACAATTGATGGCATAAACCCAGACTCTAGCATTTGATCAGGTTAGTTATAATTTGTTGCAAAAGAACGCAAGTGCTCAAATCAGTGAGTTCAGTTGGACAAACAAAGAGTACACTTGTTGCTCAGTCGATGGGGAAGTGGAAATGAAATCTAAAGGGTCTACTTCCAAATATCAAGAGAAGTGTTATTATTGTCATAAGGTTGGGCATGTCAAGAAGGATTGTCAGAAGCGACAATATGTTCTTTCACATAACAAAAAGTTGAAGATGCAAGATGTGGCAACAGTTGAAGATGAATGAGATTTTGAAGAACAATATGCTCTCACGACATCATGCTCAGATGAAAATCCTACCAGTTGTTGGTTCTTTAATTCCAACGCATCCAAACATTTAACGTGTTGCAAGGACTGGTATATCAAATTAAATGCAAAAACAAGTTTTTTTATGATTCATTGATGCAATATCACATCTATAGAAGGGATAGGATATGTATGCCTTGTATCGAATAATGCTACAAAATTCATGGTCAAAAATGTTAGATATGTTCCTAGAATGAATTAAAATATCCTATCTAATAGTCAATTAATTGAAAATCTTAACATTTCAGTGAATTTCTTAGGAAAGAAATGTATTGTGTCTAATATAAAACATGGCAGACTAGTAGCTCTAGGCATTGCGCAGAATGGCTTGTATAGGCTTGTTGATCCTGCCACAGTCAACTTGCATGCATTAGTTGTATAGGATAATGCTAACATTTTGTGGCATGAGAGATTTGGACATCTCAATCTTCAGTACTTAGCCAAACTTAGAAGAACAAATATGGCTCTTGGTTTGCCTAATATCCAAGAAAAACAGGATATGTGTGCAAGATGTTTGGCTGGCAAGCAGAAGTGAAACCAATTTCCGACTGAAGGTGCTTGGCGTGCAAAAAAGCTCTTAGATCTCATGCATGCACATCTTTGCAAGCCATCCTCGAAATCATCTACAGTCCTCAAAGCGAAGTATTTTCTGTTGTTTGTGGATGATTTCTCCAAGAAGATGTGGGTCTACTTCTTGCAAAAGAAAGACTGTTTTGCAACATATGCAAAATACTAAGCATTGGTGGAAAACCAAACAAGTCAACGAATCAGGGCCCTAACATCTGACAATGGGGATGAATTTACATCCAAGCAGCTCCAAAACTACTGAAGCAAAGAAGGAATTCATCAACAATTGACAACCCCATACACTCCATAGCAAAATGGGGTGGTTGAGAGGCATAATCGCACTCTCATGGATATGGCTCAGTGCATGATGCATAGTAGGGGCATGCCATACAAAAATTGGAGGAGAAGCAGTAAACATGGTAGTGTATATCCTGAATAAAAGCCCTTGCAAAGCTTTGTAGGATGTCACACCTACGGAATCTTGGTCTAGAATCAACCCTGTCATGTCCCATTTTCAAGGTTAGCTCACTAAGGAGAGCTTTGGTCCTATTTAACTTCCCGGGGGCTAAAAGGGAATACAAGGGAAACTTGGTTCTTTGTTCAAGTTGCTAAAAAAGTAACTTGTTGGCAACTTCTTTCTAAATGAAGTTATAATAAAGAAAAGGACTTATCTAATTTAATATAAGTCAATCTTTAATTTAGAAAGTATATTGGAGGAAAAGATATAAAAGGAAAAAAGGAGGTTCATTATCACAAGTTTAAGCACGATTTGTTTGACTTCATCCATTGAAGACGAAAACCTTCATTGGAGGGCTGAAGTAAGGATGGAATCCCTTACCTTTCAACTAGGTAGCCTTATTTCAAAGGTTGCATAGGGTATCAGTGATCCATTGAGGTGTTTTGAACACCATTTTCAAGTTAAACACAACAAGGGCATTTTGGAAGGTGGGCGCTACATTTGCTAGGGCAACGAGTGGGTTTTGGAAGTAGAAAGGCGGCAAGCAGTTTGGGGTTGCAGCAAACCTCCCTTGGGGTTTTGAAAGTTTAATTTTTGAGGCTATTTCAAGCCTAAACTCTCTTGAAGACAGAATTATATCGTTGGTATTTATTGTATTTTTCCAGTCATTTGTTTGATAAAAATCAGATTGGAAGGTCCTACATTCAACTGCAATATTTCTGAATTTTTTATAATTATTTGGTAAACAAAAATATTATGTTTGTGCCCTAGATTGGCACTTCTAGAGTTCTGAAATTTACATTTGTTTAGGGTTTGAAAAGAAAATCCAAAATTTGCATTTATTGTTAGGGTTTGTTAGAAAACCCTATTTGTTCTAAATCTGCCCTAGAAGAGACATTACAATGGTATTAGAGCCATTTTCTAGCCAACTGTGGAGAGTGAGTTGTTTGCAGACTTTCCTTCATGCAAAGTGGTGACAAAAAGATGAAGACAACACTGGAAACCACAAAAGAGATGTTGCAAGCTATGCAAAACTCTCAAAAGAAACTAAGGGCAATAGGTCCCAAGGCATGGATGAAGTTTGTACTGTTAAGCCCTAGACCTCCAGAGTCTCCCTTAGAAGGAGAAAAAGGACTCGCATAAGTGATAAATACTTCATCACCACAAAAGGTCAAGCTGCCCATAGAGGAATCCACCATGCAAATGGAAAACAAAGACCCCTCCAAATGAGAAGTTATGGATTCGAAATTACAAAATGTTTGGGTGAAAGAAAAGAAAATGGAAAAGTCAGGGTCTGAATTCCAAAACGCTACAAAGGAGCAAAGAAATGAGGAAACCAAGAAAGAAATCTTGAAAAAAGAAATACAATGGATTGATTGCCCTAAGAGTTCAGCAAAATAGAAGGGCATTGATTACATATGGGACGCGGAATTTAATGATCCACCATCATCAATAGAAGTGGATCCTAGGGTTGAAAGGAAACCAGCTACCTTGCAAGCAAGCATGGAAGATGTGATAAGGACCCAAAGGAGGTGTGATGATTGGCTAAAAAGAGTGAAAGAGGCAAAGTTAATAGCCATTCAAGCAAGACAACACTTAAAGGAATTTAAATAAAAGGGTAAGCAATTTGATTACTTTCATAGCAAGGATTTATTGTATCACCATCATACTATTTCCTTACAATAATTTGATCATTATGAGAATCATTCCAACAATGAGGATAAGATGAAGGGTACCAAATGGAAAGAGGATCTTTTCCAAGAAGCCCCTACCCATCTTTAGAGCATTTCAAGGATTGAGCCATTGCCATATGAGATGGATTTTCAGGACAGCGATGGAAAGGGACTTGACAAGGTTAATAGTATGGAGGCAAATCTATCAAAGGCCCCTACTTCAGCCAAATGAGATGAGCATTCTAATTGCAGCCCAAGTAATGATGGTCATGCCCCATATTCAATGCTCCATACTAAGGTAGTTCCATATTGTTGTCTAGAGGGTCAGCACCATTATAATTTCAATTTGAGTTATGGTGGGGACAGCAAAGAACTATTTCAGCTTCGCCATCATATAAAGAATGGAAAAAGAATGAAAGAGACTTCTTATAGGAGGCAAGTCCCATGGGCAGCACATGATAAGGTAAATCCTACAAGTTTATTTTCAAAACAGCAACCATGTCATAAGAATTCTCATCTCCTAATTGATAAGCATGCTCTTGGGAAAGGTCTTTGCTTGAAGACAGGTAGTAAGTTCGTAAACTCAGCCACTAAGGGTAAGCAAAATATATATTACCTTGCTGTTCAAAATGTTATAGACCAACATAGCATGGTAGTTATGAATGTGGGCAATAAAAACTATGATCCATGGTTCTTAAAGAGTGTTGTCACAAACCTTTGGACTACTATTTTCCACATTTCCAGCCTTGACCCTATACCTTTTGCAGTGATAGAAGAAAGTTTTGTCACTGGAAAGATGCACACTCCATCCACGAACACTGGTGAGGCTTTGGCTGCCGGTACAAGATGGTTTCCAGCCACCACAACCCCAAGATTAAAGGAGAGAATACAACGCTAAAGTTATGGTACGTTGTTCTTTCTAAGTTCATGTTTTGGAATAATAGTACTCTCCTTGGTCAGTTGTAGATTGGCAAGTATGATGAAGTTTTTGATGCGTGAAAGAAGACACTTGTTAAGAACATCATGGGCAAAAATTCCAACACCCTTGAGGCTGTTTTGGAAAAAACTAAGAGCAAGGAGTGATGATCTTCTACCTCCCAAGAGAAAGGAGTACAGGATGGGGACAACCGTGCTCCAAACCTTCAGCTTGAAGGCCAAAATCATCACCATTTTCCGTTGTCATATGACAACATTTGCAGCCATACAAATGCTTCCATTGCATGGTCTTCAGTTTGTTGCTGCTAATGAAATACTTCCAATCATTGTTTGGTTGTTTCCAGCTCCTATTTCACTAACATCAATAATTTTTATGGAAGTATTTTCAGTCATTACAATGCGCACATTTCCTGTTTTTGCAAAGAAGTTTCAATTTTACAGTTGCTGTTCCATTTTCAAGTTGCTAACTTTGGTAAAATCAGATTAAAAATTGTTATTTCCAAACTTGAATAGTTGCAAGATTGATCTTTTTGAGGCCACGAAATCATTGGAAAATGTTGGTGAATGGGTTCAGCTGAAGAGAATGAATACTTCAGCCGACACAGCTCCGATTTGGATGGAATTGAGGCCACTAAATCATTGGGAAATGTTGATGAACGGGTCTAGTTGAAGAGAATGAATACTTCAGCCGACACAGCTCCGATTTGGATGGAAAATCAGATGAGTCATGACTGTCGTAATTTGTTTTCAGCTTGCACACAAGTTGATCTATGTCCTTGGAGAGGAACAACTTACCATATCATCAATGAAGGTCATCTCAAGAAGGTATATGTTGTGGATTATGCACACTTGACGATTGAATTATTTTCTAAGCTGTCAAGAGACATCATTGTTAATGGCGCTGTTAGCTACACTTGTTGGTCCAAATGGTTTCACATGTCAAGTAAGAGAATCGAACTTGAATGTTGCATGGAAATTTTTAGACCTTGGGAAGAGGACATCATTGAATTTCAAGTCAAGAAGGAATATATGAAATGTTTGCTTATATTTTCGATTCCAAGATGGGAAGCTTGTACTTGTGGTATGATGAGATATACACATCCTTTTGCTTTCAGCCCATATGAGAACTTGTCTTTCGAAAAAGTGGACAAATTTCAAGGGCAATTAGATGGATTTGATAGCTTCATAAGTGCTGGCCCTATGGAAGTCCATCATATGAATAAATATTATGAAGAAGATGCAAGCATTGGAGGAAAGTTGAACAATGTGCCTATGAGGCATGATGAAGCAATTGAAGAAGTGATAATGGGAACCCTTGTTTCCCTTAATGAGTTGGTTCCGTGTGCAGGTACAAGTATAAAAAGGGAAGAGCAGTTGAGTTTGCTTCCCACCCAAGCAAATGGTGGAGCATATGGGATTGCAGCGGAAGATGGAGAGGACACAATGAAAATTGACAAGTTTGTGATTGAAAATTGTCTCATTTTGCATAAGAATAGAGTCTTACTATTGTTTGGATCTAAGATTAGACAAAAAAAATTGAAGGCATTGATGGTAAGTGGACAGCCAAGGGCAGCAGCAAGTGGGCAGCCTAGAGCACCTTTTGGGCAGCCTCAAACAGTAATTTTTGGGCAGCCAAAGAAGCCATTACAGCAAGTGAATCTCTTGAGTATTTTACTTTGGGTCAGCTATGCATGTTGTTGTTTAAGTTTATATTTCTGAGTTTGCTCTTGGGTGAAGAGTGCCATCACAAGTTGAAGAATGGTGTGAGATACATCATTCCTATTGAGGAAGTTATGAGCACCATAAGATCTCAAGGAGCAATCCACATGGATATTTATGCATGGAATCTCCAACAAGGCATGGAGGGAATGCGGGACGATGTGTTACTTTTGCCAAATGATAGAGGAAGTATATACATGACAAGCATGAGCCAGATTGCCATCATTAATGATGTTGTCATCACCATTAGAAGCCACCACATTATTTCAGTTACATTCATATTTGTGGATATGGGGTGTTCTTCCCCCATATTTGACAAGGTTGGAACAAAGAGTGAGGTTGCCACATTGGAATATGTGTTAGTTTGTCAAGCTGCTAGTTATTCATCTTTTCTTTGCTCTTGGACAGTAATTGAAGTTGTTTGCAAGGCATTTATTACAGCTGAGTTTGCAAATAAAGAACTTGTTATTGCTGTCCTAAAGGGTGCAAGTGAAGAGGGTAGGTGCAAGGTAGTCGCTGATCTCTTTTTCAAGAAAGATTTAAAACTTGCCTATGATCATTAGTAAAAGGGACAGCAGATGTATGAGCTTGTTTTGCCAATAGCTCTTTCATTTGACAAGTACCGGATCCAAATTATTGGAGCATTACAGCGTATTTTTGCACTTTGGCATGATGATACTTGGGCATAAGAGCTTGAATTTGCTTGAGGGCAAGCAAATTTGGGAAAAAAGGACTGTCATGTCCCCTTTTCAAGGCTAGCTCGCTAAGGAGACCTTTGGTCCTATTTGACTTCCCAGGGGCTAAAAGGGAATACAAGAGAAACTCGGTTCTTTGTTCAAGTTGCTAAAAAGGTAATTTGTCAGCAACTTATTTCCAAATGAAGTTATAATAAAGAAAAAGACTTATCTAATTTTATATAAGTTGGTCCTTAATTTAGAAAGTATATTGGAGGAAAGGATATAAAAAGGAAAAGGGAGGTTCATTTGAAGGCACATTATGTTTATGATTTGAAATCACAAGTTTATGCACAATTTGCTTGACTTCATCCATTGAAGATGAAAACCTTCATTGGAGGGCTGAAGTAAGGATGAAAACCCTTGTCTTTCAGCTGGGCATCCTTATTTCAAAGGGTTGCATAGGGCATCAGTGATCTGTTGAGGTGTTTTGAACACCATTTTCAAGTTAAACACAGCAACAAGCACATTTTGGAAGGTGGGCGCTACAGTTGGTAGGGTAGCGAGTGGGTTTTGGAAGCCCTAGAAAGGAAGCAAGCAGTTTGGGTTGCAGTGAACCCCCCTTGGGGTTTGAAAGTTCAGTTTTTTAGGCTATTTCAAGCCTAAACTCTCTCTTGAAGAAAAACTATATTGCTGGTATTTTATTGTATTTTTCCAGCCATTTATTTGATTAAAAAAATCAGATTTGAAGGTCTTACATTCAGCTGCAATATTTTTGAATTTTTGGTAATCATTTGGTAAATAAAAATATTATTTTTGTGCCCTAGATTGGCACTTCCAGAATTTTGAAATTTACATTTGTTCAGGGTTTGAAAAGAAAATCCAAAAATTGCAATTATTGTTAGGGTTTGTTGGGAAACCCTATTTGTCCTAATTCTGCCCTAGAAGGGACATTACAAACCCTGAGGTAACACATTTTTGTATTTTTGGTTACATTGCATATACTTTTGTTTGTGGAATCCAAGAGTGCTATATATTTTTCGGCTGGCTATAATGACCAATCTAAGCCCTGTAGACTTATTATTGTTTCCACTAACATGCTAATCGTCAGTCAAGATGTTGATGTGAAGGAGACAATCATTATCTGTTTGTAACCAGCAAACACTCTTTGAGGTACCAGAATATAGTGCTCATTCCTTTGAATGATGAGGAATCGAGATCATCCAATACTCCTTCACAGACTCTAATGCACCAACCCATGGTTGAGGTTTCCAATACTCCACTCGTATATGCGCAGCATCATAATGCATTGATCAACACTCTAGCTAATATTCAAGCAATACAAGATTCTTCGGTACATCAAAGGCCTAAGTGGTTTTACTCCAATCTACAAGGTGTGTGGGAGGATGAACTGCCTCAATCATAGGCACGGCCCCAGAGAACCAGAAAGAAAGTTATTGATTCAACTAAGAAACATGTTCTTTTGATATTTTCACGATATTATGAACCCCTAAGATATTCTGAAGCGAAAGGCAAACCTAAATGGGAGGCTGCCATGCAAACAGAATATGATGCCTTGATGAAGAACAATACCAGGACATTGGTAGAGTTACATCCAGGGAAACAACCCATTGGCTGCAAATGTGTGTACAAAGTAAAATGCTAAGTTAACAATACTTTGGTTAAGTATAGGGCTCGTCTTGTTGTGAAAGGTTTTTCCCAACATATGGGAATAGTCTGAGGAGACTATTGCTCCCACTGCGAAGATGGTCACATTTCATTTGCTTCTCTCCATAACAACTCAATTTGGATGGAAAGTGTTTTAGATGGATGTCAAATGTGCTTTCCTAAACGGAGATTTGGATGAGGAGGTCAACATGGTGTAGCCTGAAGGTTTTTAGGTCTCTAATAGTGATCATTCAATTTGCAGATTTATTAAGTCTCTATGCATGGTTAAGCAAGCTCCGTGAGCCTACTATATTAAAATTGATCAAAATCTACAAGATTCCAGATTCAGATGAAGTCTTTCTGATCCGAATCTTTATGGCAAAAGTGATGGTGATGACATTGTGATAATTATTGTCTATGTCGACGACCTTGCCATCACAGGTAGTAGGGCCACTGCAATTCATCAAGCAAAATCAGATTTGTGTGTTGTTGACATCACTAGTCTAGGCCTCCTACACTATAGCATAGGTGTAGAATTCTGGCAATAAGACCATCGCATTTTCATGGCTCAAGTCAAGTTGCCACAAATCTTTTCAAGAAGTTTGAAATGATAGATTGTAATCTTGCTTCTACACCTATGGAGGTCGGGCTAAAGTTGTCAACCCATGATGATTCATCACCAATCAATGAATCACTCTACAAATAGTTGGTGGGCAGCCCGATATATCTTACATCCACATGACCGGAAGTATGTTTTGTTGTTAGCAATCTTTCTCAACTTTGTCTCAAATGAAACTCATTCATTGGACTAGCAAAACGTGTTTTAAGATATGTCAAATGAACTCTTAACTTTAGCATCCTATATCAGAGGACAGAAAATTTCAGATTGACAGGGTACATAGAGTTTGATTGGGGAGGATCGGTGGATACTCAGAGGTCTACCACTAGGTACATATTTTCCTCTGGTTCAGGGGTTGTTTCATGGCACAGCAAGTTTCAGCATATTGTGGTTATATCTTCCACCAAGGTAGAATACAAGGCAGCAATCAGTGCCACTTGTAAAGCAGTTTGATTGCGTCAAATTCTAAGTGATTTTCAACCTTTTCAGCCAACACCTACTCCAGTTTTCTGTGACAATCAAACTGCATTGAAGTTGGTGAAGAATTTGGTATTTCATGCACGCACCAAACATGTTGAGATTCATCCTTACCACATTCTATAGTTGATTGATTTTGGTGATATTTCTCTTCACTTATCCTATTTTGTTTGTAAAATTTTAGGACAAACTTAGAGTTGTTTCCAGTTTAGTCATTAAGAGGGGGCATTAAATATACTAATTACATATTAGTTAGTCACTAACTAATGGTTAGTTATCAACTACCCCGACTGTATGTAACTACATTTTGTACAATGAAATAAGAATGCACACGCACTTCAACGTGTGCCTTCCAATTTCTCTTCATTCTTTTAGCATTCATATTTGCTAACATGATACAAGCAGAAGTACTGCAAATACAAGCAATGTGTACATTTGAAGAGGAGAGAATAGGTGTTTAAGTGGGTGACATGGTCTTAATGAACCTAAGGAAAGAAAGGTTCCCAAAAGGAACATATGACAAGTCAAAGGGGGTCCAATGTATATGAGATTGAGTTCCCAGATGGAATAGATCTTTTAGCCTTTTTCAATGTGGCAGTTTTGTACCCTTACCATGAGGGACAAAGCAGTGAGGAACGCACAAGCGCAAATTCTAGAAAAGTAGATTGGTTCCAGCTTCGGCAAGAGGATGCGAGTAAAGGAGTATAATGAATATTTGGTGAAGTGGACAGGTCGAGAAATTGAGGATTCAACTTGGATGAGTGCATTAAAAATTGCTAAATATTGGGTACCTCTTGAGGAACTTACGAAATGTTCATGACCAAGAGCACATGGTTCATTTCACTTATCCGGGTTGTATGATGTAGGAAGATCCGTGTTCACAAGCAATCTTGCATCCACAAAAACACTTAGTTTTGGAATAACTAGTTTTGCACAACATTTTGGTTTGCGCCCAGCCCTTGAAGTTTTTTTGGGTAGCTTTGGTGCGTGCATGTTACTTTTGTGTAGTCCTTGTGCAACCTAGAGAGTCAAGTGAGAAAAGACTTGAGCTTTGTGCAACCTACAAAGTATTGCACAAGTGTGTTTCAAGGTCTCTGCGAGTTTTGCACAAATGTGCTAAACATGAAGCTTTGTGAATGATTTGAGCAGCAGCTCTGTCCTAGGAAATGTGCGATGGCTTGCATTTTTTGAAGACTCCAATGCAACTTATGGTTATAAGGTCTTGCGGCATTGTCTTCTATGCGCAGGGTCCATCTGTGACCATTGCAATTTCCAAGATTCGCACATCAACAATTGTGCGCAAAAGTTCTTGCAAACTTTTGTGAAGGTATGTTACTTTTGCGCAAGTGTTACAAAGATCTTTCTGCCCAACTTGTTTACACTTGATCTCACAAACATGCAAAGTGCAAGTTAGGAAACAATCTCTTATGTAAAGTGAATCATCATAACACACATCACTCGAATCGACATTATGCTTAGGTGCCAAGTGTCAAAGGACGATGAAGAGAATAACAACCCTAACAGCCAACAAATCATAATCGAATGGAAGCTGAACTTTCACATGAGGATGACGGTTATCTAACAACTGGAAAAAGGAATCATTCCAACTTTTATAATGGCTTCTTATTTGAATATCTATATAAGGTGCGAATGTCTTTGTGAAAGGGGTTGGCCGTTTGAACAAGAAGGCTGAAGGTTGGCTATTGTTAATCGGTTGTTTAGAATTGGAAAATATAGAACTTTGCAAAGACTGTGAGTTAGCAAGATCAGCAAAAGGGTGTGCCCAAATAGGAAAACCCACCCTGGTTCAAGCAGGGATTTGTGGTGAACCATAAATCTAAGTAGTGAGATAGGGTGTAGCGCATCTCTTATGAGATTTTTGTAATTATGCAAGTAGATTCTAAGTCTGTAATCAGACTTAGATTGTGTAGTGTGTGCAAGCTGTCATATTTATTCATTTGAAATCAATAAAGATCATATTTGTTACATTTTGTTCCATGCACAGGGTGCGAGTTAAGTAATTGTTTTGTGTTGGATTCATAGGTTGCATGGTCAAAGGCCGTCCTTCATTGGACCCCCTAATTGTGGTTGCATCACCTTACCACTTTGCAAAATACTTCAAAAATTTTGCAACTTTATGCAAGATTGTTTTTTGAAAATATAGAACCGGACTACAACTTCTTGGCATACAATTTGTGAAAACACGATTTGCGAAAATAGTGAATATATCCATAATGGAGACAAAGTAGTTATTCGTGGTCAATTGGGTTGGAAGTACTTGGAATCAATGTTATCTAATACACTTTTTCACTTCTGAATATTAGCATGTCCTTGTATGCCATACGGCGACAAATACAATACTCCTTGGATTTCCCTAGATATGGCCTTGTAGACACCTAATTTTGGTACAAGACCCTTTTCCATAGTGTCTTTTATCTGTTTTTGCACACTTGGTCCACTTGTGTATATTTGGCTATTTTTAAGGCATTTCCAATCCCACACTACTCTCTCTCTCTAGCCTTTGAGCCTTCTAGAAGTCTTCAACATCCATCTGTTTCAGCTTTTGAGCCTCATTTATCTATCTTCTGAGTTGTATGCATCCATTATAGACATTTGTCTCTCCAAGGACAAATTCGATGGCTACATGTGTGGCATCGAATTTGTCCAGTGTATTTGTGTGGATCCTCCACCTTGTTTTAATTACATGTGCCTTTGATTTCACATATTACACTCTTCCATGGTCGACCATAGTGCATGTCATGACCTAGAGATCCCTATAAATGCCAAGTTATCCCAAGTCATTTGTCAAGGAAGACAAGTGAGAATCAAACGAAGAGCCTTCCCTAAGTTAGAGCCTTCAAAGATCAAATTGTTTGCTACACTTGAGCGGAAGCCTGCACATTGAGCCAACATTGGCCATTCATCACTTCAAGCTATTCTGACATCATCCACTTGTGTACCAAAAAAGGATTAGGCGAATGTTCCTGTAGTTGCATCACATCTAAGTAAGAGGAAGTTCAAGCCCTTGTTCGAGATTCCATTTACACGGCACGTAGAACTACATTGGGGATAATTTCAATGTGTGGGATGTGTAGTTGTAACTCCCTTGCGGTTGCCCAATTTGTACCTTGTTTTTGTTGTTATTCACTGTGCATGTGGCAAACTAGTTCAAGAGAATAAGACATCAAATCAGAATTTTTGCTCGTGAATTCAGAAAAGTGAAGACACAAAATTGTACGTTATCAAACAATGCACCTACACAAGAAAACTCATAATCAAAAACAGGGCATAGCACAGTTTGGCACAGTAGAACATATTTGGCAAAATCAAAACAAGGGCATATTCGGCTGCAAGTTAACAAGTGCCAAATCTAGTAAATGATAGGGATCCAGATTTCACACAGAGCTTCATCATCACTTCCAAACCACTATTGCACTCTCACTATCCCAAGATTTTGTCCAAGTGTGTTTGTTTCATCACTTTTGCTATTTCTTTTAGTTCATTGCTTATCAAATTGCTTTTTTCGTGCTTGTTTATTGTTTTCAGACACTAGGTCGGATCTAATTTAGTGTTTTGGATTGTCATATGTTAGACCTCCCTTGTGCACCCGTTTTAGCTTTTTTTGCTTAGGTTATTTAGCCATAATCCGCTTTTAGTTAAAACAAATTGGTGAACCACTCCAATCTTTGAATGCCTATATCTTTTGAGGTTTCCCCTTAGGGTTTCATAACCAATTTCTGATTTTTCAGATCTGATTTTAGGTCTGCATCTTATGTCACATGTTTTGATCCAACCTTAGCTTCTACTCACCTCATTCTGCTTTCGGATTACATCCATCTTTCACATTTTCGTGCATACACCTTCATTATTTGAATGCATACATCTTTCGAGGTCTTCTAGGATTTGATCCTACATTATCAAATTTGATTTTCAAATTTGCATCTTATGTTACTCATTTCATTTAAGGTTTCTACATTCTTTAGGGTTTTCTTCCTATTTCAATATCATTGGCCTTAGTATTTTGTGTGTATCTTTTAAAATCTTGCTCACATATCATGGATAATTCTTTTGTACCCAAGTTTCAAATGTTTCTATGGATGCCATGTCATTTGTTTTAAATGCTACTTCTAATAATGAAAACAACGATTGGAATGATGTTGAATCTTAATATTATGATAGTGAAAATGAAAGGTTAAGTTGAAAAAAACACCACTCACAAGTGTATTTATTATCCTGCCATTGTCATTAATGTACTCATGGGTCCTCAGAAAAAAACCATACGGAGATCGATGGCTAACCTACTCGCAACGACCGCTAGGGCACCAAAGAATCCTTTTGAGTGGCCATGGTTTTCGAACGCAGGCGGGCATAATGGTTCTTTCGAGAAGGTTGGATGTGGCGAAGATGGTCACTGGTGTAAAAAACTTGGCGACGGGAAGAATGTTACACAATCGACGGATCTGTGTTCGATGCAGCATGTTCCTTATTGGAAGTCTTCTTTCAGAGAGCACAGATCAAAACAGGGTCAGCCAGGGAAAGGGAACATGAAGTTTCAGAGGATGAGGAACAAGAAATGCACATGTTACCTGCTGCGAGCTAGATCTGCTAAATGGGCCGCTACCGATTTTGAGTGTCCCTTTGGCGTGGAGGAAAAGAATCAAGGTCACAACAATCCTTCCAAAATTGTGTTTGACAAGTATCCCAAGAGTGGCGGCCTGGAGGATGCAAGGAAAGTGTTTGACAAAATGCCATAGAGAATTGCCTCTACATGGACTTGGTATTCTAAACTTGGATCTTCAAAGAATGCACACAAGCTATTTGACAAAATCCCTGCACGAAAATTGGAATCATGGACAAAAAAAAAGGAGATAAACATAGAACAATTATTTGACAAAAGATTGGAATAAAAAATGATTGACATATTCAATACAGACAAGCATTCTAGCAAACTAAAGACAAGGAATCAGATAATGATCAAATCCCTCTCCAAGAAAACCATCTATGTTTGGGTTCAACTGACAGATCTAGTGATTGAGCTTAAATGGACGCTAGAGCTGTCACAAGGGATTCTAGTGGATCAACAACGCCTTTTGTTTGAGGGCAAACTACTCAAGGATCATACTCCTCTTTTGGGCTACAATATAAGCAAAGATTTCACTCTCATCTTGGTGCTACGATTGTGTGGAGTTGCTCAAGAAGGGATGACTTCTACGTCCAAACCTATATCTTTTACATACATGGTGAAAAACACAGCCAACAAACCAAGTATTATGAAAAATCCATCCATCCCCAAAGCCTATTTAGTGGAACATACTGAAGAGATATTTAGAAAAAAAGCAGTTATATGTAGATTTAATGGTTTTTGGACCTCCACAACGGCCTTGTATCAATGGATACATTTGAAATGGGCAAAAGACTATGAGATCTATCTTTGTTCCGAACGTTTTTTCATTGTTCAGATGTTTGAAGATGAAGACTATCAAAGAATATTTGCGAAATGTCCCTTGTTTTGGGGAATAGCGGGGCTCATCATCACCCCATGGTTCCCAAATTTTGATCCAAATATTCTCTCAGTCACCAAAATGCTAGTTTGTGTCCGGCTTCCCAATCTATCTCTACATTTCGGTTGTGCTTTTGAAGCGATAGATAACTCCTTGGGCATCTTTGTTAAAAGTGATATTGCAAGAACACTTGCGGGGTTGCACACATGCACAGATCTACGTGGAGATATATCTTAGCAAGGGCTTACCAGATAAAATTATTCTCAAATATGGAAAACTTCAACACATTCAGGTATTGGATTATGAGAATACAACTTTTCGTTGCCGAAATTGTAAACTCCCTGGACACCTTCGAGCTACTTGCCCCCAGGGATGAACCAATTTTCCCAAAAAAGGGACAAAAACAACATCCACATGATGGGGTTTTCCCAAGAAAGAGGTAAAATTTGAAGATAATGATCAAGAAGAGGAAATACAGCCTACAACAAAGCCAAAAAAGAATAAAAATGGAGAATCTGATACCCAGGACGAGATAGCAGTACCTGCTGCGGAGGATAGGGGAGAAGATCAGAGTACCTTTATGGGGATTGATCCGAAAGGATCTCAATCGGGGGGAGTGAAGAGAGTTCATGAATCGGAGAGCTCTAACTTAGATAAGGAACTAGCAAGCTAGTCAAATCTAGAACTTGTGATCTCACATTCACCTTCAGAACCACCGACATCAAATCTACAGATTGTCACGGTGGAGCCTACTCAACCGGTGTGGCAAGAGATCAAAAAGAAGAAAGGCAAAAAGGGACAAAAAGAAGATTATTTGGGATATATTTCTCATTAATTGATGGCCTATGGTTTAGTAGGTACTTGTTTTTGCCTCTCTTGTTGTCCTCTGTTGTTTTTCTTTTGGTTGTCATCTCTTAGTATTAATGTTGTTGCTTTCCCTTTTGTGGGGGGGGCTTTCTTTTTTTCTTTCTCATTGGGGTGTCCTTTCCCCCAGCGGACTCTTCTGTTGGCATGTCCACATCCCTTTTTGTCCTCTTTTTCTTTGGAAATGTTGTTGCATCTACAGAATGTAATTTCTCTTATTTTAATTAATATGAAGTTACAATTTTTTTCTGGGGGAAAAAAAGAAGATGAAATATTAAGACAACTTAATTTCAACCCTATTGGACCATGTGAAAATGGGAATAATATGAATGTCTTGGGTGTTTATTGTCTTTCTTTAACCCCTCATGAGTATGGCATGCCAAATTTTATGCAAAAATCAATTATTAATGAAGGAAAGGATGAATCTTGTGAGAATAATACAAATGATAAAAATATTGGTCTTTCCACTTCATTGAATGCAAACGTTGAAAATGATTGTAAATTTTGAAAATAATTCTTTGAAGACAAATGCTTGTGTTTCTACTTCTTCCTTGGATCCTCATAATATGGAAAATCTTAAAACATCTTTTGCAAAATCCTTATTTTATGACTGAAATTTCGAAAAAGGTGGCTAGCATGAATTCTTGTGTAATCAATGTTTGAAATCAATAATCAAATGAGACCTTCGAATGAAATTCTTCATACTACAGTTGTGCCAACATATGATCTTATTACTACGATGCCCTCAATAGGCACATTACACAAACAAGCATAGTTACCATGTTCGAAAAGTTCGGATTGTTTGGAATGGAGAAAAAGTTTGGAAGTTCGAAATTTTTTTAAAAGTTCGGTTCAGTAATTTTGGTTCGATTAGGAAAATTTTTAAAAATATAAAAAATAAATATATTATACATATTTCATATTTGTAAAGAAAATACCACTTACACAAACATAAATAACACATGATAGCAAAATTTAATAAAATGTCAAATTTCAATGTTTATTGTTCAACTTCATGCATATAAAATATAAAAATGAAAAATTAGGGTCGTCCTTTGTTTAATTTTAAATTTTCCAACATATAACATGAAGTTTTTTATTTTAATTTTTAATAAATGATAAACTATTAACTTATAAGTTATTAAACCTAAAGGCACAAATGCTAACAAGCTGACACGAATGATAATGCATAAGGCCCTAATGTTGTATTCATAACTTTGCAATTTGGAATCTAGGATACCCGCATACATGGCTATTTCTTGTCGCTCAAAACCTCTTTTAGCAGTGCACGTTGAACCTAATGCTTGGTTCGTACTTTGTTGACTACGCATTTCTCCGATTCCAACTGTCATCAATTGTTGCATTGTGTATATATTTCATCCTCTGCATTCATCGTTTCCAGTTGCACCATGCACGAGTGACGAGTTTAATGGCTCCAGCTTGTGAGTATGAATCTATTTCTTTCTCCAGAGACCATTCTATTTCTTCTCGTCTACCTGTCTAGGGTTCTACAATCTACTTCTCCTCGTGCTATGCCATTTTATTTGACAGTAACTTTGTTGCTTTTCGTTGTGATGTTTTAGGGTTTCGTGTTTTAGAAATAAATAAAAAATATGAACGCTCGAACATAACCGAATTTATTCATTGAGCATGAAATGTTCGGTTGAACATGGGAACTATGTAGACAAATACAAACTTTAAAGTCTTTTGCATCGAACTCTTGGGGTAACTCTAATGCTAAATTTGGCAAACCCATAATGCATAAGATTTATGATTCTCCTCTCACACATGATTTTACAAAACCCAATTTTTCCTTATTTGATAGGGAAGGAGATCCTTACTTACATCTTAGGCACTTTCATGCTCCTCTTAATAAATTAGTGTTAATGATTGAATCTTACTTAAAACATTTCCTAGAAGCTTAAAAGATCATGTGTTAGATTGATTTTACAGTCTACCTAGTGGTTTCCTTTACACCTTCCTTACATTAGAAGCTTCTTTCCTATCATGATTTATCACTAATACATGACCACTCACTACATTTGAGTGCATTTTATCTCTTCACTAAAAAAAATATAAGCCTATTTATGATTATATTCTAAGGTTCAAGGCTAGCATGCATCATTTGATATCAACCAATGGATTCAAAGAAAGAATATATCTTTAGTAGAAGTCTCTTGCCTCTTCTAAAAGATAAATTTTTTTATCAGGCTTACAATTATTTCAAATATCTTTGCTATAAATTTATGTCACTTGAGGATGAACTTTTACAATCACATGTACTTGACTATGAGACTCGTGCTTCACATTGTGCTACTATAAGTAAGTCCTAACAATAGCCATGCGCCAATCAAGACAAATCATAAACCCTTGGCTAATCATCAAAAGGCACCTACAAGTCCTACACTTTCCCTTAGCGGATCAAGACAATTTCAAAATCTTAAGGTAAGTCAAAGCGCAACATTGAAGAGGTTACTTGATAAGAAAATGATTATCTTAACTTCTATTAAGCGTTATGATTGGGTTTATGTGCCACAAACATTTCACTCCAAATTCTTTTGTGAATATCATCAAATTAATCATCATACAACAAATAGGTGTCATGCTTTGAATCATAAAAGACAAAATGTTATTGATAGTGGTGATCTTACATTGGATATATATATTACGAGACAAGAAATATCAAACACATCTTCCAATAACCTACTTCGCTAAAAATTTGCCGAAGAAAGAGGTACTGAAGAAAGAAACACATAAGCATGATAATGTGCCAATCACAATTCCCAATGATCTTATAGAGACTCATCCTTCAAATGTGGAACCTTGTGTCATAAGTGTGTATATGGATAGACAAAGACAACAGATCATGATAGATGACAAAGCTCAACCAAATCTGTGTAATCTTCCTTTCCTTAAGACCCTTGGATATGACAAGGAACATCTAATGCAGGTATCACATTCTTTGACAAAACAACTAACGCAAAGAGATAGAACCTATGACAAGATCGATTTAAAATATCCCAAAGCAGATCATGTTATGTCTCAAAAACAAAGGGTGCTTAAGAAACAAGTGTAACAAGAACAAATTCAACTAGAGCAAGAGCAACCATCTACTAAAACATCTCTAAGGCAAAATCAATTTGGTTATACATATCCTTGCATTGGAGATATTAGTTCATAACATAGTGATTTGATAGCACCATCCCCTACTTTTGTCACACAAGTGTCAAATGTGCATCAATTTATTATCCAATTCAATGATTCAGTTATTAGTGACATTATTGGTTAGTAGTTTGCATATCACGTTATGGGCTTCAAGGCATATATCTTTCAATAATTCGACATCATATATTCTATGACACATTTACAGTTATACTACAATGAGTTTCTACACCATGAGATTGTCTCCCAATTCTCAAGGGTCCAATTTCATATGAGATATCTGGACTGCAACATTCACTTATTTATAAGAAGTGTGGAGGACTTGTATAGCCCATATTTGAGGTAATTATTTCATGCTACTAATTTAGGTTCCCATATGACTCATGCTTACCATTCACAGTTTTTGACACTTATAGTATTGCATTTGACTCCTTATATATGAGACATCATATTTTAAAGGAGATCACCGGCTGGCTATGCTAACCTATATCTTGCGCTTCATTAATATATCATTATTGTACAATAGTTTGCTTAACATACATAGCTTATTTCTTCTATATGCCGTATCTTTCATGTGCCTTCCTTGAGTTGATTGCATTCCTTCTATTTCTTCTACATTTGACATCTTGGCACTTGCCTTCTATTTTTACCTCGGCATCCTTCTAGCCACTTGGTTTACGTTGTTTGCCATGTTGCATTAGCCCTTGCCCTTTGATTTTTTATCCCATTCCAAATGCTTGCACAAATTTCTTAATGAAGACACCATATATATCAAGACCATTTGTCCTAGCATGCATTGAGTTATGAGGGAAGTTGTAGGTTGTTTGGAATGTTCCTCTTCTTTTTATTTGATTGTGCCCCTTGGCCAGCCTATTTGCGGTATTCCCATGCATCTAGTAGGGCATACTATTGTGTGTTGCTTCATTACTTTATCTAGTCTTACTAAGGGCACATTTGCTACATTGGGGCATAACATTTGTCCCTATCTTGCTTTGCCACTTGGGGGCATTATACCCTTCCTTATCTCTTTGAGTTTATTACTATGATATATATCTTACGCATACGGAGCATTCATTGGGACAAATTGATTGCCCCCATCTATTTCATCCTCACATGAGGATGCCCACCTTCCTATTGAGTTTTACATCATGATATTTTATGATGGTTACAAACATGTGATTTAAATGATTTTTCAAATATTTTTCAAAACTTTGCCTATATATTTTATAACATGTGGTTCATTTAACTTTTTCTTTTGAGATGAGTGATTGCAGCAAAAAATCAATCCCTCATCTCGAAAGGGGGGCATATATCCAGATATTTCAAGATTTTCAAGTTTGATCAAAATATTGAGCAAAGTAATTTTCACAATTTTCCAAGATGCAACAAAAGTTGGAGCAAATATTAGATCAAAAATATCTACTTGTCTGATCAAGAACTGAATTGAGTTGTCAGAATTCTCTAAGAAGTGCTAGTTATGTCTAGGACTTGTATAAAAAGTTCTAGTTAGACTAATAGAAATAGAGTTTTGTTTTCATGTTGTGGCAGCATTGGTTAAAGTACTTATTAGTAATTTGGCTTGTCAAAGCCAAGTTACTACCCCTATTATTTTAAACTTTCCTACAACGGTCTAATCCCCTTTTCAGCTGGTCAATCTGTGGTCTAAAAGCATGAATGAAGGGTACTTACAGCAAAGGTATTAAGAACAATTGGGTGAAGACCTACAGCCACCATATAGAGCATGCAGTCCATTCGAGGGAAAGGCACCTACAGCAAAGTCAAAGGCCACATCTCTTGTTCACTTTCAATGGAAGCACAGAGTTAAAGGCAGCATCATGCATATGTTTATTTTCTCAGGTTTTTTCCAATCAAATGATAGCGGATTTCAAAGGATTTACAAAAACCCGAGGACTTTGCAATAAAACCAAGAAAATTACAAAGGGAAGGACTCTTTCAAAAAGCCCGAAGGGTATGTACCCCTTTGGGAAAGTCCACTTCAAGGTTGAAAAAGAAAGGTTTATTTCGGGAATGTCATTTACAATAAACCCAAAGGGCACAAAGGACTCTTTCAAATCATTTCAAAAATCCCGAAGGGTAGGTACCCTTCGGGAAAACTTCAAAGGCCATTTCAAATGATTCGTTTCAATCGGGAAGGTTCATACAAAAAGCTCGAGTGCCCTACAAAAAACCTGGGTGCCCTACAAAAAACCTGCGGAAAAGACAAAAACAGACCGGAAAAACCTGAAGGAATTCCTTCGGACAATTTGTCCGAAGGATTCTTTCGGGAGACTTGGACAACACAAATGGACTTACAATTTTTTCAAAAGAAATAGGCCATGCCAATTTTTCCGAAACAATTGGCCTTAACAAGACTCCGAAGGAATTCCTTCGAAAAAGATGAAAGTCAATTCCTGTGGACTTTTTGTCCACGGGAAAGTGGAAGCCCGAATAGATAATTTCCTCGGACTTTTTGTCTAAGAGAAAGTCCGAGCAGAAGAAAGTCCGCAGGAAATGAATGGGAAAAGGGAAGTCTTAGACAAAATGAAAGTCCACAAGAAAGTCGAAGGAGAAAAGGAGATAATAAAAGTCCGCAAGAAAACCAAAGGTAAATCCAGGGGGCAAGACATAAGCGCCAAAGAGAATAAAATCGGAAAAATTGGCAAGAAAAAGATCCGAAGAAATATAAGACTAAGGAGATAGACAAAAAACCCGAAGATAATATATACAGGCAACGCAGAATATCTGAAGAAAATCCGAGACCAAAGGAAATCCGCAGATAAAAAAGAATAACCCCAAAGAGTTTCTAAGGTATTTGACTGTGTAGAAAAACCAGGGGGGAAATTGCCAAAGAAATACACAGAAAAATCCGAGAGAATGAACAAGAAAAGGCACAGACTTGTGTTTGATAAGCAAGGAGCGCACATAGTCCAAAAAGTCATAAATAGAGAAGTCCGAGATTATAAGGCAGGTAAGCAAGCAAGACAAAGAATATACATGCATAGGAATTAAACGCTGTAAATAGAAAAGGTCAAAAATAGTTCTTATCTATGCAAACGTGTTTTTGGACTAGTCAAAACTGTTGTTCACTAATTCACCGTGCCACATGTTTCTCTCATGCGTCCAAACGTTTCAAATGTTCCAGCAGTTTGTGTGGTGTTCATCTACTGGTTTTTGACGTAACATTTCATGCAAAGGAGAAGTTGACTGGTCAATCCTGAGTTCCTTCACCCACTTCCACGCCATCTTGGTCATGCATGTTTGGAGTTTTCTTGGAGTGCTTTGTTTATTTTAAGAATCATTTTCCGAACTTGGCTCCATCATCTATATTTTACGCCAAAGTTTGGAGAAGCATGCAGATTTTTGTAAAGGAGATTAATTTTATTGAATATTCAAAGCATTGTAAAAGAGGTGAGGTCTTGAGTTAACCAACCAAGACTAGCCTTTTCCCTTTTTCGACTACACTTGGACTGATTTAGACTATTTTTCAAAACTTATTTATTGGTTGAATCGAGCCATTGAGGACCCTTGAAGTTTGAAAAAGTAAATGTAAGCTAGACCAGTGATCAATAAGGAGTTTATTTTTTTGAATCTGATTTTGACAGCAGCATAATGTGTATTTGATTGTGCATCAGCATACAAGAGAGAATTTTTCTCTTTTTGCAAGTCCCTTCCTCACCTATCTCTCTATCTCACCCTTTTTGCAGGCCATTTGAAGAGGTTTTCAACCCTTCCTTTGAAACACTTTTGCTTAGGGACAGAATATAAATTGCATTTTGGTTATATGTGTGCATTAATTTTAGTAACTACAGAGGATCAAATCAATACAGGGGTACCACCCCCCTTAGATTTTCTTTCAAAGTTTTCCCTTACTCTTTTCACCCCCAAAAAATCACAGTTTCAGGTTTAATCGCAAAATCATAAGGGAACCAGCCCTCTCTGGAGGTTCTTCTCAACATAAAGGCACCCACCCTCTGGGAAGTTCCCATTGTATCAGCTGGAGAGAAGTTGTGCTTTGCACATCTTCAAGTAGGGTGCACTCCAGAGTGATAACAGTACTTCTGAGTGTAATTGTTGCTCTGCTCATCTTTCAAATCATGTTTTCAAGATATTATATTTCACATCAATATGACATTGACTACTTGTTGCAATTCGTCATTGCTTTTAGGTATGTTAACTTTCCAAGAAACAATAACTCTGTGTGGATGTAGCCCGTCTCGAACATTATTCAATTCATCCATCCTTCCCTAGGTAAGTCAAAGAATGTGCTTCAAATTATTATTTTTATACTTTAACACACTTGCATTCACTCACATACGCACATAAAAATAACGGCAATATGTAGACACTTAATTTTGGTACAAGACCATTTTCCATAATGTCTTTTACACGTTTGGTCCACTTGTGTATATTTGGCTATTTTTACGACATTTCCTACCCCACACTACTCTCTTTGTGGCCTTTGAGCCTTCTAAATGTCTTCAACATTGACCTATTTCAGCTTTTGAGCCTCATTTATATATCTTCTGAGTTGCTTGCACCCATTCTGGGCATTTGTCTCTCTTGGGACAAATTCAGCGACTACAAGTATGTAGCCAAATTTGCCATGTGTATTTCTCTGGGTCCTTCCGCCTTGACCTAATTTCCTGCACCTTTGATTTTACATATTACACTTCTCATTGGTTAGCCATAGCATGTCTAAGTCCTAGAGATCTCTATTTATACGAAATCATCCCAAGTCATTTTTCACAAAGGACAAGTGAGAATCAAACAAAGAGCCTTCTCTAAGTTAGATCCTTCATTGATCAAATCCTTTTCTACACTTGTGAGGAACCCTATACATTGAGCCAACATTGGTCAATCATCACTTCAAACTATTGTCACATCATCTAAACACACCTATATTTTTCACTTTCAATTACTAACAATCTCTTGCAAGACTCATTGGCGCATCTTTGTCCCTGAGTGTACATCCTAAGGAGTGCACCAAAATCGAGGTTAAGCTGACTCGTGGTACTTTACGAGAGATTGTTATATTATCACTTGTTATACCTATTTACACTCATTCTAGCCTCCTCTAGTGCTCTTTTCCATTCTGCCTCTTCTACCTAGAATCATGCCTTTTTCCGACAAACGCGCCCATACGAAGTTAGTTTTGTTTTTGTTTGTCTTATACTGTATCAGCCACAGCCGACACAGTCATTTTCCTACCTATGTCCATTTTCAACTATATCAGCCCTGCTTGATATGGTTTAGTGTCTTCTATATTGTATCAGTCGTGGTCGACATAATACTGTTTTCGCTCTAGATCATTAAACTATATCGATTTAGATCAAGTCGTCGACATAATTGATAGGTCACTTTTAGGAGTTGGCATAGGGTTACCAAATGACATTTTTATAGAAGTACAACATCATTGTGCTCTACTTGCACACAAAACCCTACCTTTAGTAGAAGAAAAGCAATTAAGGTATAGGAGCTTCTACTTGTGTGGAGGTCTATGTTTGCACAAGGACTTTGGAGAATTATGGAGAGAAGTTGAACTAGTGAGGTGCACCATAGTCTTTGGAGTTCCCAATTGAAGATACTCAGGTCTTCTTCTTTACATCTTGAGTTTCATCTACAACATCTCTGATAAAGTGCCACTTCAACCAAAGGGGAGATTGATGCACCGACAAGTCAACCCAAGGTAAGTATCACCATCTTTAAACTCTTTCTTTTATTTAGTTTATATGCATATACTAGAGTAGTATGTTGTTATTTTCTCTCCATGCTTAGTTTAGTTTATGTTATCTTTGCATGCCAATGTACTACTAGTTAGATACCTCTTGATTACAATCTGTAATTTAGATACCTCTTAGTTACTGCCTAAGGCATTTCTATATCTTAAGTTTATTTCTTTTACATCTTGGATTTGGGTTGTCTTTGTTCATCAATTCCTTGCATAGGCTTCCAAGTTATATCCTTGATCCCCCATTTTTAAAAACATTTTTTTTTAAGCCTCTACTCTGCTTTGCGGCGGGGCCCATTATATGTATGTTAAATCTATGATGGTCTTCTCCCTTTTCCTATAGTAGAGGATATTTATATTGTTGACCATATTCACCCTACATATATCAACCATTTGTACCAAAATAGGGTTTAAGTGAGCATTCATCTATTTGCATCACACATCTCGAGAAGAGGAGGTTCGAGCCCTTGCTCGATATTGCATTTACATGGCACATAGAACTACATTGGGTCTAATTACGATGTGTGGGATATGTAGTTGCAACTCCCTTGTGGTTGCCTAACCCATAACCTGTTTTTGTTGTTCTTCACTGTGTGTTTGTGGTGAACTAGGTCAAGAGAAAATGACATCAAATCAGACTTTATGCCCAAGAATTCAAAAAAGCGAAGACACAAGAGTGTACGGTATCCAACATTGCATCTACACAAGAAAACTCAAAATCATAAACAAAACACAGTACAATTTGGCATGGCAGAACATATTCAGCAGCAACAGTACAAGGGCATATTCGAGCAGCCAAATCCGCCGAGTTTATATTCAGTGGCAAGCTAATAGGCATCAAATATGTTTAGTGACAGTCAAGGTTCCAAATTTCACATGTTTTTTTCATCACTTCCAAACCACTATTGCACTCTCAAAATACCAAGATTCTGCCCAGGTGTGTTCATTTCATCTTTTTTGCCATTCATTTGAGTTCCCTGCTTATCGAATTGCTTCTTTCATGCTTGTGTATTGTTTTCAGCCACCGAGGTAGATCTGATTTACCATTTTGGACTGTCATATGTTAGATATCCCTTGTGCACCTATTTTAGCTTATTGTGCTTAGGTTATTTAGACCTAATCCACTTTTAGTTAAGACAGGCCCAAATGCATATTTCTTCCCAAAAACAGACCAAATACAATCCCAAAACAAATTAGATAAGCCTGATACAAAAAAATTAAAATGAGATACAAAACACTCTATACGAAAAAGTATGCATACCTAATAGTTGATAAACTTTTAGTTAGAGTGATGAAACGCTGATGGGAAGAAAATTTGGATCTGGGAATGTGCAGGAAGGATCTGAAAAGGAGCAGAATGAGGGGGGTCCTGATGATCCAGATGAGGAAATGGTTAGGAAGGAGTCAGGGAAGCAGGATCCATCAAGGGAACCACGAGCTTTGGGTGAATAGACTGAACAAGTCTTTCCAACCAACAACAATGACAAATCTTGGGCAGAAAGGCTAGTGGGAGGCTAGTGGGAAAAAGACTAGATCTCTCAACTCATGAGTTTCAGGCGCTTAATTCATCGATAGAAGGAATGGGTCTGAGAATCCCAGACAAGATAGTGGAGAGAGCTAACTCCAAGATGGAGAATTCCCTGGTAGGTAAATTATGGGGAAATAAACCCAACATTGACATCTTCAGAGAATGGGCAAATAGGAAATAGAAACCTAAAAGCCACCTCGAGATTTCAGCTCTAGTTAAAGCTTTTTTCCTAATAAAGAAGATTGTGCCAAGACACTGCTAGGAGGACCATGGTTTCTAGGAAAAGCAAATCTCTTTCTAAAAAAATGGAAACCAAGTTTTGATCCACACAGAGAGACCCTTAATTTTGTTCCTATTTGGGTCAGACTTCCAAGCTTGCCACTGGAATTCTAGGAAGAAGAGATCTTGACAGGGATAGCCAAAGCTATCGATCAGCTAATAGCATTTGATGTAATAACCAAATCAAGAAAAACGCTGGTTTATGCCAGATTCTACGTCAATGTCCCATATGAGTCAGTTCTCCCGACATCAATAAAGTTGAAATCAAAATATGGAGATTGGAAACAAGAAATTGAATACTAAAGAATGTTGGATATTTGCTCTAAGTGCAAAAAGTTAGGGCATGATACCAGAAGTTGCCCTGCTAACAAGATAGAACCACATCTGGAAAGGAAAAGAAGAATCAGACACACCACTAAAAGCATTAAAAAGGACAAGGATCTTGAAAATCAAGGCAAAGAAAAGAAAAAGTACAGACAACAATAAAATGTGGAAAGACCTAAGGAAGAAAGGGAAGAGGCTCCATGGGAACCATCCCATGTTTCTCCACCATCAAGAAACAACCTGTATTTTAATGATGCATAAGGGGAAAGACACATGGAAAAAACTAACAAAGTAAACCCCATCCCTAAGGAAGCAGAAACTGAATTAGGGGAAGTCTCAAGGAAAGAAAAACTGGAAGAAGGGGAAATAGTCTCAAAAGAGCGTAAGAAGTAGAACCTATAGAGATGGAGGAAGTGGTTCCATGTTCGCTACCTCAATCTCAAATTCCAGAAGTTAAATCACCTAGCTCAGAACAGAAGTTCAGTTCCAGAAACACAAGAAGTACTAAAAAGAATGCAGACGTGGGGACCGACAACAAAGCAGTAAGACCCAATTCAAGAGATGTCCAAGTCAAGGAAACTACCAAAGAGGTGGCAATTGGAACCCAAAGAACCCTATAGGTTAGTAGGATTTCTTCATAAATTAAAAAATTAAAATCATTTCATGGAATTTTAGAGGGTTTAATAACCCAAATAAGCATAGAATAGTCAAAAATCTTAGAAAAAATCATTATCCAAGTATTTTGTTGTTGCAAGAAACAAAGATGCCCAATAATAGTCTTTTTCAAAGTAAGGATAGGATTTGGAAGAACTCCATTTATGTTGGAGTGAGTGATGCATGTGCTTCAGGAGGGTTCGCTATGTTTTGGAACTCTCAGGTGGTCGAGGGAGAAGTCTTGATTAAAAAACAGAAACCACTTGGCAATTTTGTTTACCAATAATGATGATAAGAAGGTTTGGATTTTATCTAATCTCTATGCCCCAAACTCTAGAATTGGGAGAAGAAATTTGTGCTCGGAGCTGAAGAATTTTAGAAACTCTTGTAAAGAGTGGAATCGGATGGTAGCAGGGGACTTCAATACCCCTCTATGTCCTTTAAAGAAAAAAGGGGGATCACAAGATTTTTCTGATAGAATGGGGGATTTAGCAAAATTTATTTCGGATAACGGGTTGGTTGTATGGATATTAGAGGTTCCAATATCACTTGGTCCAATAGAAGGCTAGGCGATAAGTTAATTCAAGTCAAATTGGATATACTTTTATTATCGGTGGATTGGCTCTTCAATTTAAATTGCAATCTATCTGCTCTTCCAAGAATTGGCTCTAATCACAACCCTATAGTGCTACATGTAGATAGAGAATAGAAGGGTCAATCATCCATTCAGATTTGAGAAAATGTGGTTCCAAAACCCAAACTTAAAAGAGAAAATTAAAGAGTGGTGTGCTCAAAAGTTTCAAGGCTCAGAAATGTTTAAAGTAACCCGAAAACTGAGGAATGTTAAATGTAAGTTGAAGAAATGGAACAAAGAAACCTTCGGCAATATCTTTGAGCAAAAAAGAAAGATTGATGACGAATTGCAGACTATCGAAGATGTTGTCCAAAGAAATGGCTTGGGTCAAGACCTCCACCTGAAGGAAAAAGAACTAATCAGCAAATACCACACTCTTGAAGCAAAAAAGGAAACCTTTTGGAGGCAAAAATCCAAGAATCTATGGCTGAGAGAGGGAGACAGAAATTCAAAAAAAAACCATCTCTCTACTCTCAAACACAGGAGTTCAAATAAAATAAAGGAGGTGGTCAAGGATGATGGATTGATGTGTTCAGAGGCTGAACATATTAACGAAGAAGCAGTCTCTTTTTTTCAGAAATCTTCTTTCTAAAAGAGCCCAACCTAATCTGGATAAGGAAGAAGTTTTTCTGAATCTGTTTCCTAGTATCTCAATCATGCTGATAATGATAAACTCATTAGGCCTCCTTCTCCTGAGGAAGTCAAGTTTGTTGTTTTTGCGATGGAAGAAGACAAAGCCCCAAGTCCAGATGGTTTCCCTCCAGTTTTCTTCCAACAGTTATGAGATATTGTTCTAAGGGACGCAGTTGCAGCAATGGATGCATTCTTCCAATAAGGCAGAATTATGAAAGAAATCAATAATAAATTCTTGGTTCTCATTCCTAAAAAGGCAAGGGCAAGAGAATTAAAGGACTTTAGACCTATAAGTCAGTGCAATACCATCTATAAGATTGTTTCCAAGACCCTAGCTCTGAGACTCCAAGTCTTACTACCCAAAATTGTCTCTATCCATCAAGGACCTTTTGTCTTTGCTAGACTGATTATGGATAGTATAATTATGGTTCATGAAGCCTTACACCCTATAGACAAATCTAAAAGGGCCGGTATGTTTTTTAAGATAGACATAAAAAAGGCTTATGACAGGGTCTCTTGAACTTTTTGGGGGAAGATTTTAGAAAGACTGGGTTTCAATCCTAAGTTCAACGAGATAATTCTCTCTTGCATATCCACACCAAGATTCTCAGTTATGGTTAATGGATCCCCAACAGGGTTTTTTCCAGCAAAGAGAGGACTAAGGCAGGGAGATCCTCTATCCCCATACCTTTTTAACATCATGGTTTAAGCCTTGGGAAGAAGTTTTGAGAAAGCCGGGAACAATGGCACATTGAGGGGTCTTCATATAGATCTTAATGTTGTTTTTATTACACATCAACAGTTCGTGGATGACACATTCATTCTGAGGGAAGCCTCATTTCGAGAAGCAAAAATCATTAAAAACTCTCAGATATTATGCAAGGCAATGCATTAACATGAACAAAAGTTGTCTTTTCTTCATCAATACTCTAGAGGCAAGGCAACTAAGAATTTCGACCATTTTGGAATGTCAAGTCCAAGCTCTACCATCTAACTATTTGGGAATGCCCTTATTCAAAGGAAGAAAAGATGCGAATAGTTGGAATACCCTACTAAATAGGTTCCAACACAAGTTAGCAGGCTAGAAGGTATGTCTTCTCACTTAAGCGGGTAAGCTTCAATTACTAAAAAGCTCTCTTCAAAGTTTACTCATTTATCTTATGTCTATTTTCAAAGTCCCTAGCAAATAGCGGAAATGATTGAACAAATTCATAACAGATTCCTTTGGTCCGGGACTGAAGATAAAAATAGAATTCCTCTTGTGGCCTGGGATAAAGCTTGCTTACCCAAATCTCATGGGGGTCTTGGTCTAAGAAAAATTAAAGGGATGAAGAAAGCCCTCATAGCTAAACCGAGTTGGAGATTAATGACTGAAAATACCTTGTGGACTGATATTATTGAGACCAAATATCTAAAAAAAAAAGGAATGTTGATCTCTTTATAACTTTGGAATCCCCCCTCGCAAGGGTCTTCTTTTTGCAATTTTCTAGTCAAGAGTAAGTAGCTTTTGGGAAAAGGTTGCTAATGGAATATTGGGGATGGCAAGAAAGCATCATTTTGGGATGATGCGTGGCTCTATTGTACTCCCTTAAGTACTATGGCTCCTTGGAATTCTTTGTGTGCAATTTTAAAAGATCTATAGGGGAAAGGGTTAGAGATTATTGGGAAGTCAATGGGAGGGGAAAATCCTGGAAATTACTGTCTTTGAAAATAGTTAATCTTGACGTTCTTGACCACATCCAGTCCTTTAATCAAAAATTAAAAAGTTTTCACATCAGTCAATTCCTCAAAGAAGATGTTTTGGTTTGGTCAGCATTGGAGGATGGCTCCTATAATGTCAAATCGAGGTATATCACTGACCTTAATCCCCATGACGATGGATTTCCATGGGGAACCCTTTAGGATAGGGACCTCATCCCTAACGTAAACCTTTTCTACTGGCTGGCTGCTCAAAACAAGATTCTCACAGTTGATAATCTTATGAGAAAAGGATTACTTATCCCAGATAAATGCGTCCTTTGTGAGAATGAAGCTGAATCTATCAGCTATTTATTCTTGGAATGCCCTTTTGCACTAAGGGCTATGGATTTTATTCTCTCTTTTTAATATCTCATGGGTAAGACCAAATTCTATTTTGGATCTAATTGGTCGATGAAGTGCCCCATTCTCTTCACCCACTCTATAGAAACTGTGGAAGATTGATCTACCCCACCTCTTTTGAAGAATATGGAGAGAGGGGAATCTTAGAGTTTTTCAGAATAAGAGAATAAATGTTTCCAAAGTAGGAGTAATGATTGCGAGGCTATTGAGGAGAATGTGTTGACCACCAAAAAATGCAACAAAATTATATTCTCAAAAGCAGAAGAGATTATACCCCAAAAATGTAAATTAAATACCTCTACAGAGGTTTCAGAGAATAATAAGGCAGATAGAAAGTTAGTCAAACGGACAAGACCCCCCTGTCCTTGGATTAAGCTTAATTTCGATGGTGCATCGAAAGGAAATCCAGGTAAGGCAAGAGGAGGAGGAGTAATCAGAGATAGCAACAGAGTCTTCTTAGCAGCGTATGGGGGTCCTCTGGGAGTTCAAACAAATCATGTTGCGGAGACAAGTGCAGCCTTGTGGGGTATTCAAATGGCCAAGGAGTTAAACATAAAACTTATGATTATTGAATAAGATTTGTTAAACATAATTAATTGCCTCAATAAGGTAACTAAACCAAGCTGGACTGTTAAGAATCTCGTTAATGATGCACTGAATATCCTGCAAAACTTTGATGAGATAAAAATAGTTCACATTTATCGAGAGGGTAATGGTTGTGCGGACTTGTTGGCTAACCTGGGAGTTACAAGCTTAAACCTCATCAAATGGACAAATGCCATAGATCTGCAAATTATAATTCTTCTTCTTTGTAATTATAACTAGATGTTCCTAAGTTCTAACAGGATATTCAGCTCCCAAGTATTGCCTTTTAAGAACATTTATGATGTAATCATTAAAGGACCACGGTGGAAAGGCAAGTTATGCAAATTATATGTGACTATGCAGTCAACCTTACGTGAGGGACTAAACGCTGCTCGTAATCATAATTTCCCATCAAGTGACATAATTAAGATAAAACATGGCACAAATTAAATTAGATCTTCAGGTTTTTTGTCTCATTGTCCCCTATGTAATGGTGATATCGGTGTTGAGAGGAAAGGTTTTTTGGTCAGTGAATCCATGGAAGGAGACTGTCTCTGAGTTGAACCTACTTCCTGCGAAGGATTAAAAAGAGATAGCATTGTATGGAACATTCTAAAGAAAGGTGATTTGAGCCGCTACATCGAGGGGATAAAAGGTTTCTACCTAGGCTTGTCCATAGATTTTGCCAAAGCATGGGAGGATAGGATTGTTACTATGAGAGGCATCACTCTTGAAAGTTTCGGAAGAAAGTGTGGCTAAAGTCATTGGTATGGCCACAGAGAGCCTGACAAATTTTAAAGATAGAAGACAAAAGAATGAAGAAATCCACTATTTCTTCAAGGAGAAAGAAAGAATTCATGAAGTGGAGGATGGCATTTTATGAACATCACTGCCAACACCATGGGGAGAAATTTGCATGAAAATAATGAAATATGTTACAATGAAAGTTTCAGAAGAAAGTGTGGCTAAAGTCATTGGTATGGGCACAGAGAGCCTGAAAAATTTTAAAGATAGAAGACAAAAGAATGAAGAAATCCACTATTTCTTCAAGGAGAAAGAAAGAATTCATGAAGTGGAGGATGGCATTTTATGAACATCACTACCAACACCATGGGGAGAAATTTGCATGAAAATAATGAAATATGTTACAATGGAAGGTAGGTTCAAAAAACTTTACTCTTACCACTTTTCTCTGCTCAATCACTCTAGGCATAATAGGGTTTTGAGCATTCTATTCTTCCTTTTTATGTCTCTGGAGAATTTTGTGGTGGACTATCAAGAAGAAAAAAAATGATATTCCTGTTCACCAAGCTCTTATTTACCTCCTCTTCCAAACAGGTCAGCCTGCCATAGCACCCAAAGTTGTAAATACTAGGACCTTGACTCTCAAACCCCTGGGGAAAGGCAAGGGCCCCTTTAATAGCCTTGCTGAGAGGCAACTGGACCAAAAAGAGGAGAATGAAACCCTAGCACATATTTCTACGGTATCTGAGGAAAAAAGGGCTAAGGGTTTTGAACGACCGCCAAAAGGTGCCTCATCCCACAATGTGGTCTTCAACTCTGAGTCAGGTAAAAAGAAAGGGGCTTCCCTCAAACCTGTTGTTGAAGCAGACTTTGGCAGCCATGATGATTTTCAGACCCCTTTGGTCCCTCCTGGATCTACTCCCACCCCTTCTCTAAGGATGGAAATGTTGGTCCCTGGTGATAATCTTCGTGTTAGGGTTGGTAAATTGGAGAAAGCCCTTAATATCCAATTGGGTATTATGAATGAATTTTTTAATAAAAATAAGAAATTAAATAAGGATATGAAGGATCTACACATCCAAATGGAAAAGGAGAGGATGGAGAATGTGAAAGAGCCTCCAAATCAATGGGACCTTTTACAGGATACTTCTCAGATAAAGGAGGAACTGGTTAACATGGGAAACAAGCTGAAGAGAATGGATGAAGAGATGCAGGCAGTTGAAGGAAAGTTGGAGGAAGACAGTAAGATGAACAAAGGGAATGCATCAGTAACATTGTTATGCAAGTTGATACCAGGAAAAGGAATGCCATAAACACTCAGGATGGTCCTAGTAGGAGGACAAGAGGCCAAAAGAAGCAAGAGGATGGTGAAGAGGAAACAGAGGAAGACACCCTGGCAAACAAAATCCAAGCTTTGCAAGATGAAATGGAGGCGGCAGAGAGTTTGAATGAGCTTGTTGTCCAGTAAGCACAGTTGTTTGTGTTGCGACTTTTTGCTGCTGGTTGGGAGGTTTTTTGTTGGTGATATGTTGACTGTTTCTTTGTTGAATTGTGGCCTGTTGTTTTGGTGGGCCTGTTGTTTGGTGCTTTATTGTTTTCTCTCTTTGGCTTTGTGAAAGGTTATGGAACCCTTTCAAAACCTTTTTTGACCCTTATCAAGAAAAAGTACACTTACCTATTACAAAAGAGGCAAAACAACTCTTTTTCTCACATATAAAACTCATCTTTCTAAAAGGTAAAGGTAGTGTTTTAGGTCAATGCCAAGCAAGATGCCAATTTGGTGTATGAGACCCCACTTAAAGATGCCAATTTGGTGTTTCTACATTTACCTTATATATTGATCAATGAGGTGTACAACCCTACCCCCATCCGGATTCAAACATATGAACTCCCCTACGGAGTGTACACCATCAAGCCCACTAGGGTTGCACTCACATTAGGGGAGCTTTATGCTAGGAAATTTCAGTTTTGAATTTTCGGAGTTTTATGGTATATCTTTTATTTGTATAATTTTTATGCGTTGGTATATATGGCATATCCTAATTGTATTGTATCCAAATATTTGCTAAAAATTGATCATATTTGTGTTGTATATTGTACTCGTGTGGGTACCTATTTTCTTATCAATGCCATAAGACGCAATTGCATACTGTGGATTTTTTGCTTAGAAAATTCACCAAATAATGCAAGGGGCAGTTATTTGAAAATATGAGGAGATCAAACCCAAGGTGTACCATTGACATGTTATGTATGAAAACAAATTGGTAACATATGTTGCGACCCTTTGCAATGTACCCACTACTAGACATAAATGATGCTCAAATACAGTAGACAAAACCAAAGTAAAAATTAACACAATAACACAAATTCAAATGTACCACTCATCTCATGTATGATATATTTAAAAGACCGCCACAAGAAACCAATTGCATGCAGACAATTCACTACACAATCAACCCCATGCAAGATTGATGTGGCAAGAGTAAACTACAAGCACAATATCTAGACAAATCCCCTCTATCCTCCATAAGGCTCCCAATCATCACCGACTCCCATTGCACCAAGAGCATTAAGTGGTTCTCAATCTAGCCTTGAGCCTCCAATGATCTTAAATTTTGAAAATATTTGAGTGTACCTGAAGCATGCCAAAGAAGGGAGCAACCAGCTAATCACAATTCCACCCTCAATCTAGAAACATAATGGTGCCAATATAGGAAAAAACCCTCCCTTAAGTAAATCAAGTAATATATAGGGAAGTTGGAAGAAGCTACAAGTTGCATGCGTAACTCAAAAAAGCGCATCCTACCTTATACAATGGGACGTTGCCAGCATTTTACAAGCATGGATCTCCACATGCTACACACTTGTCATGCATTCCTATAAGAGGGTGAATATCAAACACTTTCATACATCCATACAAGAGGGTGCATGTTGCACATTTGTTGCATGCATACAAGAAGGTACGTGTTGGACACTTGTCACACATGGAAACACGAAGGCCCATGTTGAACACGTGTCACAAATGCTTATAAGAGGGATTCTTGCCTTTTAAGTTATGTAACTCAACTAAGTTTACAACATTAAGTTGTCTACTCATTAAGTATATGTACATGCAACTCAATCATTAAGAACACAAAGCCAACATGTACTCTTTTGTAATGTCCCCTTTTTGAACGAGCATCAGAGTTGGTGGTTTAGCCTATCATTGAGTCCTCATAGACTAATAATGGTGTTTAGAAGGCCCAGTGTTGAAGTTAGCTAGCTCCTCAGTTGGCAGTTGACAGTGTTTTCATCTTCAGATCCTTAGCTTGTTCAGAGCTGATGTAATTCGGGGTGTTTTGGCTCCATTTGTATATACTTACTATTTATAGTAAGTCAGTGAATTGATAAGAGCCCAACCTTACTATTTTTAGTAAGGCATCCAGATGGACAGAGTATGTAGTGGGTTAGCCTATGGTGTTAGCGGAATTGATAAATGGTGTTTATTAATGGAGTTATAATATTATAATTATTATTAAAGTTATGCTTTTATAATAATTAATTATAAAGTGCATATATTAATGACTTATATTGACTTTATAATAAGGGTGCATTTAATGTTGTAAAGTCAAGTCATTATAACATTATGATGGGCGCCGACTTTGAGGATTTAATTAAAAAGTGACAAAGACATTTTAAAATGTTTTAATGATTTAAAAGGCCTCATATGAAATCGACCTCTTGAGGAGAAGTATATAAAGGCATTTTTGAAGGCATTTCAATTCATTCATGTTTATTCTCTCAACTTTGGCTTGTGTTTGAATTGGAGGTGGAAACTAGGGTTTTCAGCTATAACGATCTTGGAGAGCATAGCTTCTTAAATCTAGCTTTCTGAGGGTGTGAAAGATCATCTGAGGTTTGCTAATTGGTGGCTTCACACGAAGGTCACATATGTGCTTCATTAGAGAAGAATTTCAAAAGTTTATAAGGATTTGAAGATCAATCATTTGCAGATCAGAAGAATTGAAGATTAATATTATAGAATATTATTGTTGTTGTTTGTGCCTACTCTCTTTGGCACGTGGGATTCATACATAACATTTAAAAGAAGTTTATCATCAATAAATGTGAAGGGTTTGAAGAGGAGATCGCCAATTGTTGATAGGAAAAGTGTTGAAGATCATTCTCTTGCTGCTAGCACTATCTGCTACAGTGGCATGAATAGTGCCTCTACAATGACGTGAACAGAAAAATTCATTTTTGAGTTTGGCAAGGGTTTAATATTGAAGATATTACAATATTCCTGATTTCCTTTGGTAGTATCATCTGAGTTTGTCGTTGCATCAATTGGAGTTCTTCTAAGCAATTTGCAAGTCACCACCAATCATAATCTGCCCTAGGCGTCTTCATTACCAGACATTTGGCATTGATTGGTGAAGAGAAAATTCAGGTTCAGATATGCATACATTTGGTTGGCATGATTTTCATATGTTTGTATGATGCAATGATTGAATGCAATGTTAACTCATTGATACTAGCTGAGTGTTTCATGTCATGAGATAGCATATGACATTATCTATGCAAAACCAATTGTAAGCGACTTAGATATGCAAGCAAGCAAACTGTTTGACGAAATGTCGAATATGCCAAACTGAGACAAACCAGAAAAATATGAGCAAAAATTGCAATAGGGATTGTTCCATTTGGGGTGGGACACTGCAGTGGTATTAGAGCTGTTTCCTACCACCCTGTTGGGTGAATTAGAAATATTCAGAGTATAACAATGGGTTACTACAGGCTTGAAGAACAAACCAGGGAAGGTTATGAACAACTATCCATTAAAATCAGGGATAGTTATGAATGGGAAGCCAACCAACTCTTTGAGGGTTACCAGAACATGCCAGATGATTTTAAATCACATTACTCTTTTAATAAATACCTGAACTTTGTTGTTACCTTGAGTCCTGAAAGGATTTGTTTGGTTAAGCACATTAGGAGGATGTTTAAGGAAAAAGCTTTATTTAGAGGTGTAAAATTCAATCATAGGAAAGATGTTGCAATAGGAAACAAGATGAGCTTCAGTATGATACTCCCCATGGTTTAGTGCCTACTGATGGGTTTAGTGCCTACTGATGGGTACAGTGTGAACAGGGATGATGGAACCTCTAAATCAGATAATGATGATGGTTCTACATTTAAACTCAATGATCAGATTACAGGAACTCCCATAATGAGCAAGAACCAAATGAGAAGACAAGGTCTATGCTTCTCTTGCAAAGGTTTTCGGGAGCCTAACCACCAATGCACGGATAATGAGGTAAAGAAGCTTGAGGAAGACCTCGTTTTGACACAAGGATGCATTGAAGAAGAAGCCATGAAGGAAACAGATTTGAAGATGCACATTTTGTACAAAGATGTTGGGGCTCATGAATCACATCATCTAGAAGGACAAAGGGGATTCCGTAAGGAGGTCATAAATGTTATGGAGACTTATATACATATAGATTTACATTGCAGCCATGGGACAGAAATTGTGACACATGATACACTTAATTTTCCTTTGCAGACACCTCTTGAACCAGCACTGGGCAATGGACAGTTAGCAAAGGATGAAGTTTTGGCTGAGTTCCATGAGGACACCGCATATAAGTATGATGTAGCTTCTGATTTTTTGTTTTATGACAGCAGTCATAATGTTGAGCCTGCTCATGAGATAGCAGACATTCCATGTGAGGATGATAGATGTGTGGAGTTCCCTAACGTTGACACTCAAGATTTGGGTGTTAAAAATGAATTATGTGATGCGGATTCAAGCCACAGCAAGTCTGATTTTGCAAATCAGACCTTAGAAGATGTGAACAAATCACAAAATTTACTTGTTGGTGATGGGTCTCAAGACAGATCTCTTGATGAACATGCATCTACTTTGGAGGAAGTGTGCAATGATTATGTCTAATCAGCAACTTCTATTATGTCATTGGAGCCATCCTATGAGGTACATAACAGCAGTACCTTTGTTGGGGAAGTGTGCAGAGCTGATGGCACATATGATGATGCCTATCAAACAGTGAGTGATGATGATTCAGCGTCTTACCATAGTGCAGATTGCAAATCAGAAAATTTGTGTGGAGACGATTCGTCACAGGGGTCTCATCATTTGGCAGGGCAATTGAAGGTGAACGAAGGCATGATAGCTTCAGCTTTAGAACACTTTGATGTTGTTCAGCAGTTGGTGGCACACTGTTGTTGGACTCCAGGTATATATGAACACCTTGATAGTGGACTTTCCCTTGCAGAGTTTCAGGGACTTAGAGATGCAGTCAGGGTAATGAAGAATAATTACCTACAGCTATTATCAGATAGAGATCATCTTCTCATGCTCGATGGTATTTATTTTGATGCATTAAAAGGGAAAGAGGAGGAGGTTGATGAGCTCACTTATGAGCTTGAGGTTACCATGGACTCGTTGAAGAGCACTCAATTGGCCCTTCACGAGTCTAAGTCACGGATTGATGAACTTACCGTGGAGTTGAGCTTGGTGCAGTGTTCATCACCTACAGATACAGTTCAAACATCTATAGTAGCAGTTGGTGATGAGCATACATCCACGGATTGTGATAAGGTGCATAATGGGGATGTGGCAACATCCATTTCACTTACAGGTGTAGGTGACATAGATGGGATGAGTACGTTGGATGAGTTTAGCAGAGAGCAATGTGTTACACCTGGTGTTCCTGAGGATAGTCCCATTTCAGGGGATGCAGAGAGTTGTGTGACTAATCATAACGTTGTTCCATCTTTTTCACAGGAGGTATCCAGGGCATCATCTAGTAGGGAGATTGTTCCTCATGTTGATTTGTTTCCCTCACCTGGAAGCAAATCAGAGATTTCATCCCATGCAGCAGATTTTTATCGACAACCATTGACAGAAGCAAGAGCTTTTTATCTTGACTGCATAGTGAGGAGTGCTCATCATTTCTCCTTTAGTCCACACATTGATGACTTGATGATGTGTAGGTGTGGATTGGCTCGGGATTTATGCCATCCTTTGTGGGATGAAGAGTTACCATCTATAGGAAATGGAACTAGAGACTGCAAGTGCCCTACTTAGCTGTTTGCAGGGGATTACATGCAGGATTAGATGTCAAATTTTCCATCATGCTGATATGTACTTGACAGGGTTTGCAACTTCTTGGTCACATAAATTTCCATTGGAGAATGGCTACAGGGAGGTTGTAGTGGTAGTAGGCATGATGGCATGGTTGGTTCATTCAACGGTGATGGAGGAGAGTTTTATCATTCCCTCGATTGGAAGGAGCAGTTATTTATCTTCCAACACCTATGAGGGATAGTCAGCACATCCATGGAAGTTTAGCAAAGGATGGAGAGGGATGTTGTGTTGCAGACACTACCAAATATTCTTACCTCCTCATGACTGATGGATGTGAGTTTCGGTTGAGTTGGGATCCAGGTAGTGACAGGATTGGCACTGTGGTTTGGATGGGTCCCATTGGGTTGCTTCACCACTCTCGGCATGGCGAAGTTGATATCAGATTAGTGCAGCGGAAGTCAAAGGATGTTATGCATGGAAGACTTCCATTCTGGGTTTGGGATCTAGGGATATATTGTTTGGACACTCTACAGTTTGCTATGGGATCCTTCTTGTGCATCATGATTCCAGACAGGGTTTACTGATGAGTATTGCAGCATGTACATTGTGTGGTTTGCATACAACTTCACCTTTGATCCACATGTACATGAGTTGTTTTCAATGCACAAATCTTGTGTGCATGAGTTGGACAGTTGACTGACATTTATCTTTGTGCAATGGAACATATGCTGGTGCTACTAGAGTTATTTGGTGTCATGTGGGTCATTCTACAGTTCTTCCCTTGGGCCTTAGATGGAGTGATGTTATCTATTCAGTTGCAATTGCTTGAGGACAAACAATTTCAGGGAGGGCGGACTGTAATGTCCCATTTTTGAGCGAGCATCAGAGTTGGTGGTTTAGCCTATCATTGGGTCCTCGTAGGCTAATAATGGTGTTTAGAGGGCCTAGTGTTGGAGTTAGCTAGCTCCTCAATTGGCAGTTGGCAGTGTTTTCATCTTCAGATCCTTAGCTTGTTCAGAGCCGCTATAATTTGGGGTGTTTTGGCTCCATTTGTATATACTTACTATTTATAGTAAATCGGTGAATTGATAGGGGCCAACCTTACTATTTTTAGTAAAGCATCCAGATAGGCAGAGTATGCAGTGAGTTAGCCTATGGTGTCAGCGGAATTGATAATTGACGTTTATTAATGGAGTTATAATATTATAATTATTATTAAAGTTATGTTTTAATAATAATTAATTATAAAGTGCATATATTAATGACTTATATTGACTTTATAATAAGGGTGCATTTAATGTTATAAAGTCAAGTCATTATAACTTTATGATGGGTGCCCACTTTGAGGATTTAATTAAAAAGTGACAGGCATATTTTAATGATTTATAAGGCCTCATATGAAATCGACCTCTTGAGGAGAAGTATATAAGGCATTTTTGAAGGCATTTCAATTCATTCATGTTTATTCTCTCAACTTTGGCTTGTGCTTGAATTGCAGGTGGAAACTAGGGTTTTCAACTGTAACGATCTTGGAAAGCGTAGCTTCTTCTTGAATCAAGCTTTCTGAGGGTGTGAAAGATCATCTGAGGTTTGCTAATTGGTGGCTTCACACGGTCACATTTGTGCTTCATTGGAGAAGAATTTCAAAAGTTTATAAGGGTTTGAAGATCAATCATTTGCAGATCAGAAGAATTGAAGATTAATATTATAGAATATCATTGTTCTTGTTTGTGCCTACTATCTTTGGCACGTGGGATTCATACAAAGCATTTAAAAGGAGTTTATCATCAATAAATGTGAAGGGTTTGAAGAGGAGATCACCGATTGTTGATAGGAAAAGTGTTGAAGATCATTCTCTTGCTACTAGCACTATCTGCTACAGTGACATGAATAGTGCTGCTACAATGACATGAACAAAAAAAATCATTTTTGAGTTTGGCAAGGGTTTGATATTGAAGATATTACAATATTCCTGATTTCCTTTGGTAGTATCATCTGAGTTTGTGGCTGCATCGATTGGAGTTCTTCTAAGCAGTTTGCAAGTCATCACCAATCATAATCTGCCCTAGGCATCTTCATTACCAGAAATTTGGCATTGATTGGTGACGAGGAAATTCACGTTCAGACCTGCATACATTTTTCTGGCATGATTTTCATATGTTTGTATGATGGAATGGTTGAATGCAATGTTAACTCATTGATACTAGCTGAGTGTTTCATGTGATGAGATAGTATATGAGATTATCTATGAAAAACCAATTGTAAGCAACTTAGATAAGCAAGCAAGCAAACTGTTTGATGAAATGTCGAATATGCCAAACTGAGACAAATCAGAAAAATCTGAGCAAAAATTGCAATAGGGATTGTTCCATTTGGGGTGGGACACTTCATCTATCTAGAAATAGAGGAAAAGATAACGCATTAAAGCTCACAAAAGGCCACAAATAACAAAGTTAACCAAAGAAATTAATGGAACTATACTTACGTAGGGAGCGTCGAAGTGGAGGGGCAAGGGAGCATGAACCAGTGTTACTCGAGGACACATCCTCCCCCCCTGGCGTGACATCTCAGACGTATGGGACATTTCGACGAGGGACGTGATAATTTTGGTAAGAGCTTAACATAAAACTCAATCAATTATATTATTCATTAAGAGATACTTACATATTGCCATGAGATCTCCTATAAACAAGGAGTCATGCTTATCAACAAATCCCTATAAAATATCGCTTGAGCCTATCTCTAATATGAGTTGTCTCATAACAACTCATACACACATATACAATAGAATATCCAACATTCCCCCACCTTAGTGTGGACATAGGGAGAGGAATCACATCACACGAACTGAAAACAAAAATGTGTGTCAACACACACAAGTATGCACTCTGCTACTCATGACAACTATTGCTTGTGATCACCTACAAACATGAACACAATTGTTCATGTTTTCACTTCTAGTGAATGTTGGGCTTCTCACTGGCAAACCACATACTTCCAGTGATAACCAACATACGTGAACACAACTGTTCACGCTATCACTTCCAGTGAGTGTTGGGCTACTCACCAGCCTATCACTTAAAAATATTCAACAGATGATACATAGTAGACTATTGCTCTCTTTTTCATTTGTTAACAATAGCATGTTTCCATTAAACATTGCACATATAGTAAACCCCCTTATGAATTAGCAATACAGCTTTTTCAAGACGTCAGATTCAACCGCAAATACATCTGTTACAAGGAGAAAACTTGACAATTTTAATATTGACTTTGACACTATGACATACATGTTTTACTTCGACTAAGACTACAAACGGGACAAGATACCTTAACAGGACACTAGACTAAACAGATAAAACTAAGATGTGGAATTTCACCACTTATTTGATTCTAGACTAATAATATTTTAAAAATATAAAATAAAAAATTATAAACTATATAATATTTAACAAAATACAACTAAAACTAGATATTATAGAACATAACTTACAACCCATTGAATAATATTAAACAGTCTTTAATTTAACAACTATAAAAAACATAATACAATTGTGACTTAAAACATTACACAAATTATAAACAAAAACATAATGGACACAAAGACTACAAACTTAACTTTTGGATTTGACACCTAAAAACAAAATTGAACACTAATGTAAATTCATACTATATACTAACAAATGTATCTAAGCCACGTAATAGATTATTGAATCCTTTGGCCAATGTGGTGAGAAGCACGAAGATCACATCGTGAGGAATAAATGGTGGATGAAGGTCGGTGATGCTTGTCGAATCTGACATTCGCTGAGACCATGACCTTGACAAATGTGCACAGAAATGATGATGACTAAGACTTGTGATGACAATAAATGCTCGGATAATGGGTACATCTGATCCTTAAGTTCCATTTAGCTCCCCGGCTCAATACAAGTTGCATGCTATTTATTTGCAGCCTGCTTTAATGGGCTTTTTTCCCCTCTACAATTTGTAATGGCACAAAGATTGCAATGCATGATTTGAAACTAGATTACTTGGGTCGTTGGTGCATAAGACTTTGAACATGTGTAAACTTTGGCACAATTGATGGCTAGATATTATGATTTGCACGACGGTGGACACAAGTTTATAAATGTTGTTTTGAAGATCAAAACTCGTTGGAGCTGGATGGACTAAACAAATGAAGACTTCATGCAAGCAGATGGAAGCATGATCTAAATATAAGAGAAGTAGAACAAGACTGATGGTGAATTAATGTGAACATCTAAGACTTGCATGACAGGAGCATATACCCAAAAGTGACAAGAAGATGGCAACACTGGTGGACTAATGGAATACAATAGAAGACGTCTTTATGTCAGCAATTAAACAATGCCTCTTTAATATGAATATAACTCCTCTAAGATGAAGAACGCCTTCTATAATGGCACCTCTCACTAATTTTGTTTGCTCATTAAAAAGATTCAGATTTAAACTCCAAAATGCATAAAAACAATACTAAGTTATTTTCACTAAGGCTACCATATGCTCTCGTGAATTAGGGCATCAAGAAGACAACACAACTGCCCCTTCATTGATTTTACACCATCTTATTAATGATAGAGATACCGTACTCTAATTCCAATGATAATTTTGGTATGAGCTTAGTAGAAAACTCAATCAATTATATTATTCATTAAGAGATACATATAGCCATGAGAACTCCTATAAATAAGGAGTCGGGTTTATCAACAAATCCCTTAAAAACCTCGCTCAAACCTATCTCTAATATGAGTTGTCTCATAACAAATCATACACACATAAACAATATAACACACTAAACAATAGGATATCCAACAAGACAAGGGTGAAAGGGTTGGGATTTGTACGAAATTCACACTTGATGAGAGGGCAAAGTTTATCATGTAGTTCAATGGAGATATCATAAACAACATTCCAACACTTTGTGGCACATGAAATGGCATCCCTTCTAGTGCTCATAGGAATTCTAGAAGTTCTTTCTCTAATGCTCCAACTATTCCATGTTTTAAAGCAACTAGAGTAGATGCTAGGGGAAAGAGAGGCCATGGCGCCCAATCCATATGTTGACATGTATGATGAATAGGCTAGGGAGAAGGCTAATGATGTCAGAGGAAAAAAATTCATTGGAATCTCATTTCATATTGCTCACTCTCTTTATTACAAGGACACTATGGCTAAGGTAACCAAAGCAAGTGCAAGTTATGTGCCCCCTTGAGACACGAAACTGAGAACTACCATCTTGGACAAGAACTATTCCAAGGTGAATTTATTGATTGAGGAAACGAGGTCCACATAGTTCTCTCATGGATGCAACATTATCATGGATGGGTGGAAGGATATTAGACACTGCCCACTCATCAATATTTTTGTCTCATGTAAGGATGGATCTTACTTCCTGAGGGCAGTTGACTATTCAGGCGAGCATAAGGATGCAAAGTTTTAGATTCATATTTTGAAAGATCCATTGACGAGGTTGGTCCTTCTAATGTAGTATAAGTAGTCACAAATAACGCAAGGCAATAGGTAATCAAGTTAAGGCTACCTAAAAGCATATCTTTTGGACCCTGCGTTGCATGAATACTATGAACAATGCACTAATGGACATCGGCAAAATTTATTGGGTCAAAAAGGTAGTGGTCAATGCTAGGGAGGTGTAGATGTTCATCTACAACCACCACCGCGCATCAATAGCACTCTTTTGTACCTTTTCGAGAAAGGAATTCCTCAAGCTAGTGGACACCCGCTTTGCATCTTACTTTATCGTGTTGGATAGGATGCTTGAGCGACAAGAGCCCTTGCAAGTTATGATCATGACACAAGAAAGGACTTGGTGTGGGGAGTCCAAAACAGAGCAGAGGGGGAGGGTGAAGGCGATGATAAGACACATTTTGGCAGATGTGAGATACATCACATTGATTATATCTCCAATTTTTAGCATCATCAAATATGGGGCTTCTAACAATATGAGCACATTGATAACATGCTTAGCCAAATTAAGGTTGATATTTGGGTGCGAGACCCCATCATAGAGTTCTACCATCAAGCATGTTCAGCTCATCATTCAACACAGATGGGAAAAACTAAACACCACTTCCACATGGTCGTGTATGCACTTAATCAAAAATGTTATGTGGTTAGGTCTGGTAAAGTTGTCCCCTCGAGTAATGAGGAGGTGAAGAAAGGCTTCTTGAATGCCTTAAGAAAAATGTATAGTCCAAAGGAAGCTTCACGAGTAATTGAGTGACTTCAACTAGGATAGACAAGCTCACATTGGTAGAGGACAAGCCAATGAGCTGGTGGTGACTATATAGGCCTCCAAGATTACTGCGGGCCCTTGCCACTCACCTCCTTTCCCAAGTCTCCAATTCATCTCTTGTTGAGAAGAATTGGTCAACTTATAGTTGGTTCTACTCTTTTAAAAGGAAGAGGCTTATCTCTAAGAGAGTGGAGAAACTTGTTATATACAGTGCCTTGTCTCTCATTGATCACAAAACACTTAAGGATAAGGAAAGCCCAACATTATGCTACGACATAGATCCTAAGGAGCAATCGCAGATTGACAAGGATTGGGATGTGCAATGGGGATTGGTTGGGATCCCCTTGTAGAAGGAAGATGAGCTTGACAATTCTAGTGATGAGCAATTCGCAAGTATTCTCTTAGTTGATGACTCTGATTATTGAGTTGTGGAGAATGTTTTTTTGTTTTGGGCATTACAGTGTTCATGTATCAATTATCATGTAGTATTCTCGGCTTTCGAGTTTGACTTAGCATGTTGGTGTATCATATACCATTCCCACTACCTCAGCTTTGAGCTAGCATGTTCATGTATACCACTATTCTGGATAATAATATTAATAACTATCACGTAATTTATTGTTTTAAATTTCAACTTATTTTAGTTTGTCTAAGTTTTTTTCGTTTTTTTGTATATTTTTATATATTATTTCAATAGTTGCGCTCCACGCCTCCCTTCCCTCCCCGTCTCCCCCCAGTCCCACTGTCCTCAAAATCCAAGAATGTATTTGCTATCCCGGACACCCAGTCCCTACACCCCTCACGCCCCCCTCCCCCTCTCCAAGACTTAGGTAACTATGGCATGGATAGAGTAGATACCAATAAGGTAGACGAGAGCACAGAAGGGCATCGCGCCAGCTCCGACGCCACTGCTGAAGGAAGAAAAAGGAGGCCGCAAAGAGACAAGGAAAAGAGCCCATTCTTGGGGATTTAAGATCATGTTGAGGTGCAGATGATGACTATGAAAGGAACTCTTGATCACTCATATTCCATTAAGACCAAACCCACTTTAAATTTTAAGCATCTTATTGATTTGAAAACCGCCCAGAACGTGCTAGAGGATACCAACTTCGAAAGTATCATTACCCGTTATGGAATTCAGCTTATCATTACAAAACATGAAGCTGTGAATTGAATTGATGGCTACGCAGTAAACAATGATCCAGATCCCGTTTAAATTTCCCACGACTGAGTTGTACACTTCAGTTGGGGTTATGAGAATATGTAGATGACTACTAGTTGTTACCATTATAATTCATAAGCCATAGGTAGCTAAATTTGGAGGAGACAAGTTTGGTGTTTAACAAACAACGTGAAGCGGGAAGCAGCAAAACTCACCTATAACAAATGCGTGGCTGCCCTAGAAATGCGTTCGTGATCAGAGCTCCTCTTTAATCTCTATCCTCCTCCAAAGATGAAGCCTTGTTTTCTTTTTAACTGCAACCTCAAATGAAGAAGGGGAAGGGGAACAAGTCGGCTAATAAAATTATAAATTAAAGAATATTTCGTTTTATTGAGAAAAAATTGCCACTACGACCATTGGAGATAAGTAATTAGGTAAGTGGGCAAAAACCCTTTTTTACTTCACATGAATATGAATGCCATAATATAATGTCGCTACAAAGGGATCAATTTCACCACCAACATCATTGTTTACCACAACCTCCAATGTCATTAGTTGACTCTCAATTAACAATTTAAAGCATATCTTTTCGAAATGTTTTTATTTTGAAAGCATATCTTATATCAATGTTAATATTAATTTTTAAATTTTTATGGTGAGGTTTGAGGCTATTTAAAATATAATAAGCTATATAAGACAAATCTAACTTAAATATAATAATATAGTAATAAAAATAAATTTAAAATATGTAAAATAAATGATTATTATATTTTGAATTTGACAAGAAAGTTTTAAGAGAAATATTTGAATTTTAATTTATATATGTACTTTCGTATGTTTTTACTGGTAAAAAACATCTCTCAAATTTTTGAAATTATTTGCATATCTCTTAGATTTATTTTGCCTTCCTCCAAACCTAATCAGCTAAAAAATGGTAGTAGTAATAAAAAGCATAGTGTATTATTGTATATGAATTCTAATCATTTATCCTAAATACATTAGCATTTTTTTGTATATATAGACTTTTTGAATTCAAAATTAAGACTTTATTGACATGCAAGCCAACAATGAAAATGGTGGGAAAGTAGACAAACAAGGTATAAGAAATTATCAAAATCAGGCACATAGGTCAAAAGACCCACAAAAATAAATGATCAAAATCATAGTGGAACTAGTTGATCTTAGGGAGAGAGACATCCCCAAAACATTGTTTTGGTCATTTTAGAAGCATATGGGGTCATACAAGGGTAAATAAATAGTTGATATGTAGGATTTCAAGCATTCTATATTGAATGGTGGTATTATCATTGACCCGTAATGAACAGAAAGTAAAGTTATAAGGAAAGCATAAGGTGAAGGGAGTCAAGACGAGGCCCAGCATAATGGAAAACACATCAATAAGAGCTTGATCTAAACCAATGGTCCATATCCATAAAAAGACATTGATATAATAGCAAATAACTAGCCCTGTACTACCATTAGGTGTCTACATAATACCCCATTTTAATGGGTGTGTATGCGTACATATCGAAGTAAAACAAACAAGTATATATGGAATGCTTGTTGTTAAAACCTATAAATGTTGCTCGAAGTTGATACTAAATACAACAATTGTATTGAATTCAAAAGGAGGAGAAATGTTACCTAATCATAAATTCTAGCTCATGCGACCTACAAAATAGAAAAAAACTTTGTCTCCTCCCTATCTACATGAATGTCCTGACTACCATTGAGGGTCCACAAATGAGCATCAATAATCATATGTCTGGGGTGTGAAATTTTAGTTTACCTACAAGAAAATGAAAAAATATTTGCAAGCTAATCAGTGTTTATACAAATCAATAATAATGAAATTGATTAGATTACCAAGTAAAAAGAAAAATAGGAATGAATAGAACTGATTATATGTGAAGTGTGTCTTATACCTATGTGGTGTGTACAATGTGTCGTATGAATCTTTGGTGTGCGAATATCAATCATAAAATCAAATATCTTATCACTCTCTAGTGTAACCACCTCCAAATATATGAGAGGAAAATGTCTTATTATAACTCTCTCATGTGCACTTCCAACTATGTGGAAGAAGGTGTGGAATAACTTGCATATCACTTGTCTCAAAATAAAGGATTATACATACCATGAGTAATATAGGAAATTATAAAAGGAAATAATTGTTAAAAGTGCATTTGTAACGCATTTTGGTATAATCATAGAAAGATAGTAGTTATCACTGAAGCACATTTATAACTCAAGATAATATGACCAATGGGGGTCTAAATCATGCAAGAAAGATATCATTGTGAATGTGTGTGTGTGTGTGTGTGTGTGTGTGTGTGTGTGTGTGTGTGTGTGTGTGTGTGTGTGTGTGTGACTCAAGAGAGTATGACCATCGAGGGTCTATTTCATGTAAAAATAGATATGCGACTTAATGGAGTATGATTTATATATGTCTCTTCTCATCATGAAAATGTGTTTGTATTAAAAAAAAAGTCATGAATGCCAAAGTGGAAGTAATGTGGGGATCAACAATATCACCCTTTTATGGACAAAGCGTGGTATATTTAAGCATAGGAAGGATATGTTGGCCTCTTTATAGGTAAGTGTAATCAATACAAGCACAATAATAGTGGAATGTCCCATAGAGAGAAAGTATAATTGATGTAATTATAAATAATAGTATGCCCTAGTGTAGACCAAATGTCAAAAATGAAGCATGGCAAGGCATGCCTTGATATAAGCAATATATAATCCATGTCGGTACAAACAATAGTATGACCTGATGTGAATAATATATCAGTAAGAATATATGTCAAGATCCCATCCTAATATAATAAATGTACAATTTATAGACAAGATATAATAATATGCCCCTATATAGGCAATATAAAATCAATACATGTGTACTAATAGGTTTCCCCCTATGTGTGTAAGGTATAATCCATGAAGCACAACCATAGTATGCCCCGATATGGACGAGATATAACTAATGAAAACACTAGTGTGAAGCATGCCCCATTATAGACAAGATATGATCAACGACATGTGTAAGTATTGTGAAGATAATGCCTCTTGGTGGGAAATACATGATTAATCTAAGTGTAGTAACTACATACCACATTATGGGTAGGGCATGGTTCATGTAGGTGAGCATACAAAGGTCTTTGCCTAAAATAACCATTTGATATAGATCATAACTATGTAGGCATAAACATTTAGGTGTCATGATACATGGCAAATAAAGGGTTCAAGGAATCATGGAGACCAAAACAATTGAGTGAAAAATAAATATTAAAATTAAGCATACATACACAAAGAGAAGCATGTGAAAAAATGTCAACAAAATAAACTCCCATGAGGAAATAAAGAAGTGGCAATTAAAGCCAAGTTGTAAATGAAATATATGAAAGCCATGTAAGCAAAATAAAATAGTCAATCAATAAAAAGAATAACCAAAATAAATAATAGACTATAAAGTAATGTATGAAAATAAAATCCCCCTGTAACACCCCCATGGTTAATTGGAAATCCATGATCATATGTATATAGTGTAGTTCACACATGTAATGTAATACTACTAGGTGAATAGATGGTGAAGAGTTTGATCACAAAGTATGTTAGTAAATATAATTAATGATGTGAGAAATTTCCAAATAATCATCACATGATATATGTTTGAAAGCATATGACTTTCCACTATCATACATAGAAAGTGAATATAGTAAGTTCTTATCAAAATTGGTGGCTCTGGTGAAATGATATGTATTGTTGAGTCCTTGATTTGCCTTGGAGTCATACTATGTAATGATTATTTTTTTAGCACCATCGATGTTTATAGTTGGTCTTGATATATTTTCTTCCTATGTATCCATTTAAGTTCATATCAGTATTTATATTTAAATATCTGATGGGTATTAGTAAATTGGCACTTACGAAAACATAGTTTAATTGGTGTATCTTTGATTTTAATATAGCCACAATCTATAAGGTCATAATTTTTTTTATTCAAATCAAAACATTTATTATTTGAGGGGTCCTTCTCTATGGTTCTCATAATAGAAATTTTCACCACATGTCTCAATGGGTTTTAAAGTAATCACATTAGGGTCAAGTATATTATTTGAGATTATGTATATCAATAAACTTAGTAAATCACCTACATTCTTTGTTAGAATACATAAGGTTATTTCATGGTTGTGCTACATTATTGACCCATTTCGTAGTATCATTTATTTACAGTAATCACATTAGAGTCAAGTATATTATTTGAGATTATGCATATCAACAAACCTAGTAAATCACCTACATTATTTGTTAGAATACATAAGGTTCTTTTGTGGTTTCTCTATATCATTGATCCATTTTGTAGTATCATTTTTGTAGCACATAGTCATTGTTTAGAACATTGAGATTTGAAGTATTTTTTATGGAAAAAAATTACAAACATGTCTTTTATGTAATCATAGGTGTGTGTAAGAGCTCAAATTTTAGTTTATTAGCTTCACAATGAAGTTAGATAAAAGATGGATATTCATTAAAAAATAATTTTTATTTTAAGAGGTGATAGAATACTTTTACTAAATGTGTTGTTTTTCCAAATCTGATGGTTAGTAAAGTAACCAATGTGTGTTAGCTCTAAATTGAAGCACATAATTATGAATATTCTCATGTGAAAATTGTTTGATAAATGGTACATCTCAAAAGTATATTGTGGGCCCTTATTGGTAGTGAAACATTCTAAGAAATCCTCTTCTAAAATATAAAAGGAATGTATGGATCCATTAGGTAAGGTATGAAACTAAAAACACCTAACTCTGGTCACCGGTACTTGACAATGTTAATTCTTGACATATCTTAAGCCACTTGACTTATACTCAAATACTTGACTTTTATTTTCCATTCCTCTAGCCATATATATATATATATATATATATATATATATATATAGGCATGACCCATTTGTTCATTATACTTGACTTTTGATCATTATCACTACCGCTTAGGAATTTCCAAGTCAATGTTCAAACTACCTTATATCACTCTTAAACTACTTCCAACCTTGAGGTAATTATCTCTACTTCTTTGAGAGATGTTCATGTTAGGCACATACGTTTGTTGCCAAAAACATGTCCACTTAGTGCGGCCTCATTCTTGCACCATTTAGTGATTAGATTCCAAAATTATAAATATTTACATGGGTCATTGCACATGTTTCACAAGTCAGTGAAAAAAAATTATTCAAAAGGGTTACTGTGTAAGTAAATCAAAAACTCACTTTAATGGGACTTGATATCTATCTAAAATCTATCTATTGCACTACTACATGTTGAGAAAATTTACCCTATTCTTTCTAAATTCAATATCAATCATTAGGAGCAGTGACAATCAAGTCTAAGGCATTTCACACCAAGTCAAGAGCTAACATTTTCAAGTATCTATTGTCACCAAATCTTGCACCCTAGAGGAGGTTGTTCAAGCCTACTCTAAGATTTGGGAAACATTGCAATACCTTTAAGCCTGTGGGTTGCCTATGGTAGAGGTAGACCTATAGGTTTAAGGGTTAGCTCCCTAGATTGATCCTTGTTTGCTTATCACCTATACTAATTGTTTGCTTGTGTGAAAAGAGATATAAATAAACATGAAAATGACCTATTATAACAAGGTGATACATCAAAATGATATCCACTAGACTACCATGATCTGTACTATGAAGGATTGTTCACAAGACTGGCTTTAAACTTCTATGGGACTCCAACATAAGTATTTCAAACATGAAGGTGATATGTACTGCACTTCCCAAAGTGAAAGGACAAAAGGTCTAATATTAGACACTAATACAACTTCATACACTTAGAGATAGACAAATACACTAACTAAACTCCACGTGACCTATTAGAGAATGAATTTCTTACACACAATATGAGAGAGTAAGATGAATGTAAGGCTAGGTGATTAATAGTTATCATTCAGCTTTTTACTACTCTACACACTTAGACAAGGAATTATAGAACCAAAACTAGCTTCAAATATTTATTCAAAGGCAAACGTCAATATTTCAAACTAGCAAGGCTTTTCCATACCAAATACAAACCAAACTACAAGAGCCAAAATGGCTTGACTTTATAGAATGTGTGAGAGGAGAGAGAGAAGATAAGTTTAAGGGTCACAATGGCACCTGTCAAGGCATGAAAACTAGATACATTGTAGGAGAATGAGGTGAATAAAAAATTCCTAGAAGGTCCTCTCAGAAAAATGTCCATCTGAAGCATGAAACTCTCCAAAACTAGCATAAAGGTTTTCAAATGGCTTCTTGAAACTACCTTCATGATTAGGCATATTTTGACCAATTAAAACAATAATAGGGAGAGTTGACACATATTCATTGTTAAAGAGGGGTTAGAAACGTGCCATAATAGTTATCATATGTGTCCTTAACTCATAGCATTCTTCTAAACATTTGTTCTCACCATTTGTAGTCATTCATTATCCCTCTTTCACTCATTCATCACATTTGTCACCCAAGTGTCCTTTATTTGCTCAATAAAATCCATGGAAGAGGTGTTAGGATACCTATCTAGAGTCCCTCTACCTTCCAATCCATCAGGTAGACCTTAAAAGGACCCCTAATTGGACTTCTCATCTTCTCACTTGGCAATCACTCTCTATTTTCACTACCTTCCAAAGACTACTTGAAATGAATGAGTTAGCATAAGTGTTTACATGCCAACTTAATGTGATAAATGGAAAAAATGAGTTATAATAAGTCTCAATTGACCCCCTCCAATATCTGTCACATGTTCATCTTCTTTTGCACTTACAAAATAATCAAAATATGTTAAGAAAGCCTATTTTGTACCCTATGCATATAAGTAGGGTACAAACCAATCTGATGGGAAGGAGTCTAAGAGAGTCCTCCATAAGCTCCAAGAACTTTCTAGGTAAAACTACGTCATCTAGATGCATCTTCTTACTTACCTTTTTCATCGGATCAAGACCAATGGTTTAGGAGGGTTTTAGAGGGTTTGGGTTCTTAAGAATCATTCAGAAAATCCTTATGTCCAACCTCCCAAAAAATTCCATAAATTGTAAGCTCAGGACCCTCCTCAAATTTCCCTAACTCCTTTGGTCACCATTTAACCAATTCATATAAATATGAATGCCTTAAATTGGCCTGTCGAGCTTCTCTTTTGCATTTTACGCACCTTAGAGTGAGTTTGAGCTAAAAATGACCAATATGAGTGATCTATTTGAAAACCAAAGGATATAACTCATCATAACCTCTCCCCTAAATTTCATCCAATGCCTTTAAATTTTCATTTGGTCTTAGAAGTGATGGTTAGACCTCATTAGGGTATAGGTCTAGTTTAGGCCTAATAGGCTTGACTATGCTTTACTTTCCCATAACCACCTTCGAGTGGTTTATCGAGATTGTAGAGTATCCTTAATGCTTGTTCATTTTTAAATAAATCTCCACACCTTTATTTAAATGTTCCAATACTTCTTATCACCCTCTCTTTCCCCCTTCCTACCAAGCCTGCAGTCATGTCTTGACTGAGAGTGCCCTTTGTCTGAGACAAAATAGAGGGAATCTCCCCCATTATCACTATCAAAGCAAAGGTATGGGAAGTTATATTGGGTCATGAGTACCCTCTACATAAATTTTTAGGATTGGATCACCTTTCTAAATCCCTCAAACTCCCCAAATCCCTCAAGATAGGCTTATATGCAAGTGATTATGCAGGAAATTATGTATGTAGGGTTGGACCTATTTTATTCACCTTTCCCTTACCTTATTTCCTTGTTAAGAGCATCATGTGAATTTGGTTATACCATGATGGGAGTGGTTTCCACATGTTTAGCCATCATCAATCTCTGCCAACTCTCTCATCATGTATCTCCATTTAACTATGCCTAGTTGGCAGATTGTGTTGATTGTAGGTGGCAGTCTCAATTAAGTTTAGGGGTTTCCTTTAGGTGATGTTCATGTTTAGACATGGTTTTCCATGTATTACACATTTCTTGGAGTTATCAAGATTATATTCATAATGTTTGGTCTCGTTCTTTTTTAAAAATTATGCCATCATCTAAACTATCTTTTTTCCACATGTTGTCATTCTATAGTCAAACTTTAGATGTCATTTTTATAGCTAAAAAGACCCCTATAAATGGTAATGCGAGTTAAACCTTTCTACTCCAACTCCCTTGACTACTATTTGAGGTCACAGTGTCATTTCCATTCAAATAAAGTCACTTTGCTGTAGGTTATGTTGCTATTATGTCAAAATGCATTGAAAGGTCGTTTAAGCTTCGAGAATGTTATAGATTATTTATAGTCCACAATGAAAGATTATTTGAAATGGAAACCTATTCCCTCCACCTTCTCATGACCAGTAAATCAATTCTCTCTATCAAGACATTATCCCTATACTTTGGCTTCATGATGGGAATAATCAAACCTGTCTAAACTTCAAGACATTCTACTATGAAAGATAAAATGTGAGATAGGATCCCTATTTTAGAGATTTTAAGGTAAAATGTTCCTTTTACAACTTTCCAACCTGTGGACATAGGTTTCAAATTTGCCTACTTTTTTGTGACTCTACCATTATTTCCATGCTACTCTCTATGTTCTCAAACCTTAATGAAGGTAACAAACAAGTTCAATACTTTCATTTCATCATCTTCATGTCTATATTGGAGCACATGTAGGTGATCATCAAACTCAGAATTGTGTATAGGGAATAATTAGTTGTCACAACCAATTTGAACCTATTTAAATAGTTAAAACTTGTTGCTTTCACCTTAGAAGACTTATCACTATGTTGAAAACCTCATTGTGTCATCAACATGACTGGTCAAGTGGTTATCTCGCCTAATCATAGGTGGTTGTTGCAGACAGTATGACTATGTATGTATGCTTATTGACTGTATTCTTTAAATGAAACACTCTTGAGACTAATTTTTTAAAGGAGAGGTGATCACCATGACATTAGAGGCACAAAACACCAATGCATCTTTGATCTGAAATCCAACCTAGGAAGAAGAAACCTCTACAACTGATGAAAACAACTATCTACAGACCTTAGTGGAGTTCTTTTAGCAAACTAAGATAATTCATGCCAATTATTTTACCTCCACATGTGAAAACATGATTGAGGACCATGTGATAAGGATGTCCACACTCTCAAAAAACACGTACAATACTTGATTTATATAGACCAATCCAAATAGAAAGGAAACCTGAAGGGTGTGGGAAAGAGTATGCATAGAATAGTCACAAACCTTCTTAACAATGGTTTATGAAGCAAAATCAATCAAACTTGCAACTCTTGTTATAAATTTTAATTACACAAAGAGTACTATCACCCCTCAAGATCATTTTCCTTAACTCACCTCCTGCTATCCATAATAGACTGAATCAGTTGACCATTTTTGCTTACAAAGGAGAGTGATGGAGAAGCATAATGGTTTCATGCCATTTTTGAGCTTGTCAAAGTTGATCAAGCATGGAACTAAGCTGAGGGGACTTGAAGGATCACTTTAAATCCTTCCACATGTGCCAAATCTTATGCACAAGCTGTACAACTACCCAAAACTGCCTTTAAATGCTTGATTTTCTTGTTCTAACGTAACAACTATAAGTTTTTAGTTATGACTACCATATCTAACAAAAATTTGACATGTAGGAAATGGAAAGACACTTGGAACACTTATCTTCTATGGTAAACTATATAAGTCTATTAAATGACTCAAAAGTGGCCTCAGGATGACATAGGACTAAAAATGACTAAGACAAAGCTAAAGAGACATTATAAGACCCCTACCTAGGACCATGGAACATATTTTGACCTTAATAGACCCTTAAATAAGTTTTTAACTATAAGGAGTTGACCTATTTTGAATTGTGGTCAAAATAGTCAATAATATTGGTGATTTCCTATGGGTGGCAAACCAGTTATGCTAAAGACCAATAGCTTACTCCCATCCATTGGGTTATGGAGTCACCTATATATTGATTAGACACTAAATTGCCCCTGAAACCACACTAAACAATAGAAAATAGGTCACATAAAATAACAAACTAAAGCAAACACACATGTGTTCTCAAGAACACTCAGGGAAAACACACACAACATAAGCAAAGATACACACCTACCCTAGTATGTACATAACTAACCTTCATATCATCAATAGCAGGGCTTCAAATGGATCCCATTTATAGGGACAAGCAAATCCTCCCCATTCATTATTTCCAATTGAAAGGATTTGTTTTGCTTGCATTTGATGATGATGTATGGCCCATTCCATAAAGTGTCAAATTTGGTATGTCTTCCTAGCTTTGCTCTATCTTTATCCCACTTTAATACTATGCCACTTTCTTAGAAGAATCTTGGAGTTACTTTCCTATCAAAGGGCCTATTCATTAGCATTTGATGATACTCCATAACTTTATGAGCATTGTCTCTAGTCTCTTGCAGCTCCATCAACTCTATCAACCTCACCTCCATTGGAGTGTTTTCAAGCAACTCTAACTGATGTGCCAACTCTAAGGTAAACAACTCTTGGGATATAGATAGCCTAGTTTCTCTCCCATAGAGAATAACAAAAGGAGAGTTCCTTGTTGACCTCTTAGGATTTATTTTATCGACCCATAGGGCTATCTTCAATTTAGTGTGCCAAGCTCTTTGATTATCCTCCAAGGTTTTTGTTGGCCATTTTTTGGCCCACATATTAAAGTTTACCTAAGTATGAAAAAGGGAGCTTTCAAGAAAGAAAATGGTAAGTCTTTGAGAGGACTTCAGGTTCTCCAGTAGTGACAACTTTGGGTTTTTTGAAGGCACAGTATAAATTGGGTTTCCAACAGTGCTTAGCTTCTAAGTGTTTTATAAGTAGAAGTAATTCGGGTTTACAAACCTAAATTACTCATGGACAGTGTATTTTGGGTTCTCTAAGGGGCACTACTTGATTACTTCATAAGTTGTGAGCAATCAAAAGTTTGAAATAAGTAAAGAGGCTTGACAAACCCAATTTGGTCTTGTAAAATGGTGCTTCTTGGGTTCTTCAAGAGACAAGTCTTTTTCAAATAATATGAAGGGGCTTTTTAGGGCAAAAAGAACTAGTCAACTTTTCCAAAGCTACACTTAAATTTTTTCAAAGGGCTTTTTCTTCTCCAAGTGGATAGTTACAATTTTCTTGAAGGGTATGTTACCCTTCAAAGGGACCATTTCAAAATTCCTGAAGGGTATCTTTCCCTTCAAGAGGATCATTCACGAGAGTCCGAAGGGACATGTAGAAAGCTCGAAGGGTCTCTTACCCTTTGGGAAAGTCCATTATGAAAATCTTGAAGGGTAATTTCAAAGACATACGTGGATAAAATTCTAAAGGAATTCATTTGAACAAATTATCTAAATAAATTCCTTTGGGAGATTTTTTTAAAAGAAATAAGCCAAAAAAGAAATTCAAGACCAAGTGTCCAAAATAAATGATGAGCCAATGGACATCAAAATTAGGATAAGCAATTAGCCATTAGAAGTAATTAGGTTTGAAAAGCCCAAAGTCTTAAGGCTTGAGAAACAACAAAGTGAAAAGACTTCAAGATGGACAAGCCTAAAGTAAGTAGGCTTGAAGAACCCAAATTACTCTGCATAGAGTAAATTAGGTTTATCCAAGTACTCTACTTAAAAGGCTTTATAAGTGAAGGATCTGGGAAAGTTCAAAGTTGGAGAAGTTAAACATCCCAAATCACTCTGCATAGAGTAAATTAGGATTCTCCAAGGGCTCAACTTAAGCTTAGTCTAGCAATGCTAGAATCATGATGCAATGAATGGAAGGCTACCATGTGGCATAACTAGAGAAGAAAGGGCCAATTAGTAAAGGAAAAGTGGCATAAAGATGTTCAATAAACATGGGAGAGTTTGAGTGGCTGGTAGCTATAAGTTATGAAGGCTCTCATTGACCATGGTTCATTACCCACAATCGTCGTTTGATGCTTAAATGCATCATGCCAAGAAGAAACATTCCAGATGCTCATAACATGACTTTTCAGATGCACCAAAGAAAGTCTTAAAGATGGGAGGGGCTTGAGAGTATTATATGGTGATCCTAAGCGGTGCATTAAGGGGAAATAAGAAAGTGCAACGTTAGATTTCCTACCATCGATGACTTCTTCTTTCTTCCCCTTCTCTCTTCCCCCTTTTTCTATATAAATAGAGGCCTTCACACCAAGAAAATTATCCTTGAATTGGTGATATAATCACTCTACAAAAATTACTTTGTAAAATACCCTTTTGAAGCAATACAAGGAAGACTTTTCTTTTTTTTGTTAAACAAGTGTGCACATTTGGTTTCATTTTACAAAATGTATGATTGTTATTCATCGCCTACGATTTCATCCAACACTCTGCTTTTAGTCCTCTTAGTTTTGTGTAGGATTATGTGAAGTGTCTGCGTGTTGAGCCCCTTTGAAGTGTTACCAGTTCATAGTGTTTCCCTTAGACCTATTTTGTTATCCTTTAAAGTGCAAGGCTTTTCTCCAATGTCTATGCAAAATCTCCATGCCTATGGCCTTGAGACAACACTAGAATAACCTATGTCCTATTTGAATTCATCATTAGTTATCTCTCTTCCCAGACCAAGTGGATCACTTTTGCATCACCTCCCTTAGCTTAGATTTTCTTTTTAGTCATCGTCCTTCCCCTTTCCTTAGTAGATAGTAGATTTTAGTGTGAGATCAAGAGCTGAAGTAAAGAACCTAAGGAACTAACCTCATAAAAAAGTCTAAAGGTTCAACCTCACCATAAGATGCCCACATCTTGAGGTTGTTCCATGCTTATAGCTGGAAGTGAGGGAGTTTGAAGAACTCTCTCACAAGGTTGCAATTCCAAGCTATAATAGTTCTGGCATGCTCGGTGGGACAACTACCATTTTATTTTCATTTTCATGATGGATTGGTCAAAATTGATGCTATTTTGATCATTTTGTAGTAGTGGTAGCATTCATCTTTCAGCATCTGGTGACTCCAATGAACACCTAACTATCTGATGGTAGAGCAGTAGTTGTCTTTCATGCCAAAGGTGACTACAAGATCGACTTTTACGAGTATTCCTTTTGAGTTTGTTGAATTACCTTTAAACTTAATGAGAAGGTTAATTTTTTCCCATACTCACCCTTACATAATAAGTTATCCTCCTAAACTAGTCATAATGTATACCTACGCAATAAGATCTTTATCAGCCCTTCTTGCTACTATGATTCCCCAAAGAGCTTTTATGGGATTCAAAGGCCAAAGCCCTTTGAACTTACCATAATATGACCCTATGCCATTAACATCCCTCAAAAGTGTTCCTTATTACATAGAAGACCAAGCTATAACTCTTACTGAGCACATAACAGACATAGCCAGCTTTTGTAACATTGACAATATCATTGTGGAGAACGTGGTTGTTAGGATATTGGATGTATCCTTCAAAGGAAAGTCATTGGATTGGTATAGGGGCCTAGATATTAATTATATTAGTTCATGGGATGAGCTAGGAATAGCCTTGTTTAAAATGTTTGTAGATAAGAGTGATCATTTATCACTTATAGAATAATTGACCACAATCAAGAGAGCTCCTCATGAGGTCATGCAAGACTTTAATATGAGATTTTAGAAGGTATGGGATAGAATTTCAATATATATTAGACCATCTCTAAACTTTGATTTCTTGTATTACTTGAAGGCTCTCAACAGTGACATAGCTGTAATGATTTAATCTATGGGAGGTGACATACTCCCAGATGCATACAAAGTGGCCATGAAGGTAGAAAATTGCCTAGTGTAGGCTAGCAAGCTTACTCCCAGACCCCCAATGCCTATTTTTCTAAAAATTATATCACCTCCTATAGTCATTCCCATACTTGATGTTATAATTCCAATGCCAACAATTATTGATGTGCCTTCACCTAAGTAAGAGAAGGCCTCTACTAGTGGATCCAATGGCTCTCAAGAGTAGAAGAATTACTCGAAATTGAAAAGCATGCTCTAATCCTTGGGAAATGATGTGGTCAATTTTTAGAGGCAATAGACTTATATCAAGCCTTATCAAGATCCATATGAGCCTTAATAATAGCCTTACCAAGCTAATAGGCCACCCTATAAAGGAGGTTTCCAAAGACAGGGACATGTTAACTATGCTAGGTAGCATAATTATAATCCAAACATTGTAGGCCCTTCCAACTCCTTGGTCCTAATTCAGAATAATGTGGCTCAAGAGCCTGAAGGAATAATGCCTTAGAATCATTCTTTTGGACAATCTATTATCCCAACTAATGGTTCCAACATATGTTCAATGATCAATGGTATCAGGGTGTTGCTTATGGATATAACCAAGCTCTTATGGCCCAAAGCACAGAGATGCCCACATTGATAAAGCACGAGTAGCCTCCATAAGAAAAAGGCTTGGATAAGGGGTCAAACCATCCAAAAGCCTCAATGGTCATCAGTGAACAAGAGGAATCCTATGCATCCAAATAATAGGCTACTCCTAGTTTGGCCCACACCCCAGTCTCAATGAACACAAGGTTCAAGAGAAGGAATATGGGTGATAATCAGGAAGCTTTCAAAGAACCTCTTATCACCACTCTTTCATGTTGACCAAATTTTTCCCACAAGCAAAATTTTTGGTTCCCTTCTTCCCTTGCTATTCATGCCAGTCATTTTCAGGTTGCACAAGTTCATGCCATGGTTCAAGCTTTGGTTCAACACTTCAGTTTAGTCCCCTAGTTCAATCGGCACTTGGTTCATCCATCTTCAAGTTCAAGCATCTCGATTCAACATGGTTGAAATTCTTGAACTGTTGAACAATTTTTGGTTCAACAAGCTTGGTTCAAGGCGAGTGGTTCAATGTTCAGTTTAATCGATGGTTCAAGCTTTGGTTCAATGGTTTGGTTCGACGCGTTTGGTTCAAGGCCACCGGTTCAACACTTGGTTCATCGGCCTAGTTCAATCAGTCGGCTCATTGGCTAGTTCATCGGCACGCAATGGTTGAACCATTGAACCGTTAAACCATGTTGGTTCAACGGCTTGGTTCAAGGGTATGCCCAGCTGGTTGAAGGGCAGTCTAAAGGTTCAAATGCCCTTGTGAAGGGCAGGCACTTCAAAGGAAAAGGACCGGGTAAGTTCAAAATTTGTCTAAGTTCAAAATTGTATAAGTCCCAAATTCCTTTGGACTTTTTGTCCGAAGAAAATTCCTTCGAACAAAAAGTCTGAAGGAATTCGGGCGTAGCTCAAGGTAAAGATAGACCTGGGGATAATTTCTACAGACTTTTTGTTTGGGGAAAAATGTCTGCGGACAAAAGCCCACAGAAAATACATAAGGCAAAGATAGACCCAGGGAAATTGTCTTTGGACAAAAGTCTGTGGGAACTCGGTAAGACCGTCTAAAGGAACAAAGGAACCCGAAGGGTAGATGCCCTTGCAGGGGACTCCCAGCCCATATTCAAATGGGAACTAAGCAAAATCGGGAGGGGCGATGAAAGCAAAGCCGCAGAAAGCCAGTGAAGGACCCTATGACATTTTTACAGGGACGAGGACGTCCTGGAGGCCGTCAAAATTAACAAAGCAAATTAGCCATTGGTTTTCAAACTGATGACAGTCGTGTAAATGTCAAAATTAGCGCAATGAAATAGCCATTTGTTTTCAAATGAAAGAGCGCTAACATGAGAGCCCAGAATGCAGCGACCCACTAAAAGTTTGCCCCCGAGGGTCGAGGGAGCCAGAAGAGACAAAATAGAGAAAAGACAAAGTGACAAGCATGGAACGAGCAAGCAGATGATCCAAGTGGCGAAGGGAAGTGTTGATTCAAGAATTGACTCTAGCAGGTGAAATAGTGCCAACGAATTGACCATTAGAGACACAAACAACTAGTAGTGCAACCAGTTTTCTCCATTTCACATTAATGAGTAGACAAACCATGTAATCACCTTGATGAAGTAGCCTTACAAGCAGACAAAGCACGCAGCTCATTAATATTTTGGCCAGCCTGCTCTTCCCATGAAGGGACGCAATGAGCCACTTGTAAAAAAGGGGTGCCAAAAAGGGCCTCCTTTTCTTCTCCTATATATTTAGGAGTTGTCATTTTAGAAAGGATCTTCCACATTTGTAAGGCGCAGCCCTGACAAAATTTCACCTGAATCAATAAACACATTTTTTCCTCTATCTTGGATAGACATTTTTGAGTATGTCTTAAGTGTTTGTTTGTGTTCAGTCATTATTTCTTGATGCTTTCACAGGTTCAACACCAACATATCTGTTGTCTACAAGGCACCATCTCTGCAGTTGACAGCAGGAGAGTTCTATTTGGGGTGCAGAAATAGAGAAATTACCTTTCAGTGTGTCTCTCATAGCACCTTTGGTGAACCTCTATTATCTGTGTTTTCATTAAAACCTCCCTGTCAAGCTTTTGCAGTTTGGCCCTTCTGCCAAGTGTGAAGCATATGTATGCATTCGTCTAGTTTTAAGAGTGGATGTGAGAAGGTCATTTCATTTTGGTGTATCACCTCCTTAGAGTAGTTTTTTTTTCTTGCAGCTTTCTCCCTTTTCATTCCCCCATTATATATCTATATATATACATGTATTTGCACTTGCTATAATAAACATAATGCATCAAAGGGAGCTAGCCCTTATCTAGAGACTCTCCCCTCCAGCTTCGCCAGTCCCACAGGTGAGAGGGGAGTTTCCATAGTTGCGAGGAGAAGGCAGGAGCTCAGCCTTCTGCCAAGGGTGCAATCTTTGATGTCAACAGTTTTGGCATGCCCAGTGGGACATAATTTGATAACTCAGTAAGGTTTCAGGATTGATGTTGGTCCTGTTATAGTAATATAAGATTTCCAGCATCTAGTGAATCCACTGGTTAGAGCTTCAGTTTTCTAATTAAGACCAGTTTGTTAACTTTTTATGCCTAAAGTCACCACAAGGTCTGCTTTTAAAGGGGTTCCTTTCGATTTCGTTGAGTTGCCTTTAAACTCTGCAAAAAGGCTAAGATTTGAGAGGACCCATCCTTATCCAACAAGCCACCCTCCTAGACTTGTTGTAAGGGATGCATATGCAGCAGAGCCTCAGTTATAGCCCATCCTAGTGATGGCACTGCCTTTTATGGATTTTTGTGGTCAGAGCCCCTTGAATCTCCCACGTTATGATCCAATTCCGAGAACAACCCTAAAAAATGTGCCTTCTTTTGATGGAGAAGGGCCCATTATAGTCATCGAGCATATTAGGAATATTGCTAACCTCTGCAATATTCATAATGTAACATAGGAAAATATTGCCATCAAATTGCTAGCATTGTCTCTCAAAGGCAAGGCTCTTGACTGGTATGGAACTTTGCCTATAAATTCAATACATTCTTGGAATGAATTAGGGACTCAGTTGACAGATTGTTTTGGGGAAAAGAGTGACAGCCTCTCGCTTGCTGAGCAACTGATGACCATAAAGAGAGCTCCCCACGAGTATATGTAGGATTTCAACACGCAATTTCAAAAGACTTGGGATAGAATTCCCATCCTGGTAAGACCGACTCCCAGCTATGTTTTCCTGTATTATTTAAGAGCATTAAATAGTGATATTGTTGTGATGATACAATCCATGGGAGGGCATATACTGCCTGTTGCTTATGACATAGCCATAGCAGCTGAAAATTATTTAGTACAAGCTGGGAAAATAGCCCCTAGGCCTCACATGCCACTTTTCCCAAAAATGCTACCTCTAATTCAAATCGTTTCTCCCACATTAGCTCCTTTGCCTAGCATTAAGAAATTGGCTACTGTTCCAGCTAATGAGCTTCATGAAGTTAAGAGTATGTTGCAGAGCATGTCAAACGAACTTGTAGCTCTTAAAAGGTAGCAAGCTCAAATCAACAGACTGAATAAGGGATACTAGCATTATGGTCAAGCCCCTATACCCCCTTTCCAAAACTATAATCAAGGATAGGGTCAGTTTACTCAGACCAGACCGTTTCAAAACTACAACTCAGGCCCCCCTTCATCATCTAAAGTCATGGTGGCAGTTTAGAACAATCTAGTACAGGAACATCCAAGTTGTTCGACCATGGGATGTGGTCATGAATAGGTTGTTTACACAAATGAGATGATGAATTATTTCCAGACTATAGACAATCAGGTAGCTACTCATTCCCAAAATTTTGAGGCTCCAACTCAACCCAACACAAGTAGCAACCAGGCCCAGCTTGATTCTACCCTCATGAATCATCTAGAAGGGGAATTTTATTCAGTGAATTATGTGGGTGCTACAGGTAATCAAGCTAATTGTGTTGCAGCCAACACAAGATTCAAGAGAAGAGCAATGGGAGAAGCCCAAGCGATAGCGGCACCTTCTCCATCACACTCCAATTCAAAGGCCCCAAACTTCAGACAACTGTTTGCACCTTCAGCCCCTCAACCTGCATCTCAGGTTAGAATCAACCCCAAAGGAAGCTTGAAGGGAGGTAGTCCCCAGGTCAATATAGTGGACTAGATGAAAAAGATGCATATGAACATCTCTTTATGGGATTCATTGTCTCTTCCAGGACAAAAGGACATATTAAAGAAGGAATTACATGAGCTAGATTGACAAGCTGTCCCAGCTAACACTGATAATGTCTTAATGAAGAATGGGCAGCCTTCCACTTCAGATCAGGTAAAGAAGGAAGAAAAAATTCCCCCTTTCAATGTATCCTTGGTCATAGGGGATTTCTTGGTACACAACTGCATCATTGACAGTGGGGCTAGTACTTTAGTGATGCCCAAGTGCATAGCCGACAAGATGGGACTAAAATATAAAGAGATGAACAAAGAAGTCCTGCAGCTTGAGGGGACACCTACAAAAATAGTTGGGATTTTGAAGGGTTTAGGCTTGACATTGCATGCTTGCCCAACCTTCTCAATCCCCCATGATATGGTGGTAGCGAATGTTCCTCCTTATTTTGCAATTTGCTTGTCCAGGGACTTCACATCAAAGATTGGTGGCTATCTAGCAGCGAATTGGTCATATCTGGTTTTTAGAACCAAGTACGAGACCAAGGTAAAAATTAAATCTGAGCCACTCTACAAGGACCATCTAGAACCATATTCGCCCAAGGTAGCAAATGTTAGTTACACCATTATCGACCCAAAAGAGTCCCAGACAGACCAATCTCCATCCTCTGCTCTTGAAGGAGTTACAGACCTAATCTTGGATGAGTGGGGAAATGATAACTTCAAACATGATCCTTACAAGTTTATAGAGGAGGTAAACCTTGGAGTCTACTGCATGCACGAAGAGGGCACCTTCATACCAAATATAATGAAGGCAGGCCAAGAGGACCTAGGCCTATGGGAGCTGTATTTCGATGGTTCCAAAAGTAGGCTGGGAGCTGGTGGTGGGGTGATGTTAGTCTCCCCTTCAAAGGATAGGTACTTTTCAGCTTTCCATTTCCATTTCTCTTGCACAAGCAATGTTGTAGAATATGAGTCTCTTATCCATGGCCTGGAATGGGCAAGAAAAGGAGGGATCAAGGAGTTGCAAGTTTTGGGAGACAACAAGCTAATTGTAAATCAGGTGAAAGGCCATAATCTGACCAAGAATTCCTTGCTGAAATCCTACAAACACAGGGTCTGGGACTTGGTGGAAGATTTTCTCGCTTTCAATATCATTTCCATTTCCAGAGAATAGAATAAACAAGCGGATAGGCTAGCAGCAATTGGTGCTCATTTTGATGTTTCAAGGGAAATAAGTTGAAACTGTGATTCATGCCACTTGAAGGTGGTAGTTCGACCCTCTGTCCCTGATAACATTGCAAATTGGCAGCGTTTTGAAAATGACTAGAAAATAGCTTTCTTCTTGAAGGAGGAAGCTGAGTTTGCAACACAAAACCAGGCGAAGTTGCAGCAGCAATATGGCAACCAAATTGTTCAATTGAAGAACAATAAGCTCCCTAAACATTTGGTCACGCTTGAGAGCATCTTCAATGGAGATGACCAATTTAGAAATGATAAGGCATGCAGCACAACTAAAGAGGAGAATTATGAAAGGGTTGAGATCTTCAAGGACAAGTTGCTTGCGCTTGGAAAAGTCTGCATGGTTCAAGAAAGGCAGGCTTTCATTTTGCTATGTCAGGAATTTGCCAATTTTTTTGCATGGGATTACAGTGATTTGAAGGGCTTCGACCCAAGACTCGCCCAGCACACCATCAAATTAGAAGAAGGTGCTAGGCTAGTCACATAGAAGTAAAGACATGTCAACCTAACGATTGAGCCCCTCATGCAGAGGGAACTAGCCAAATTGATTGAGTCCAGAATTATATTTCCAATCAAACATTCCTCCTGGCTAGCCAACCTTGTTCCTATTAGAAAGAAGAATGGGGAGATCAGGCTATGTGTCAACTTTAGAGACCTTAATAAAGTCTCTTTAAAAGACCATTATTCCTTCCCAAGCATGGTGTAGATCCTTTGGAAGGTAACTGGTAGCGATCGTTTCTCCCTCCTAGATGGTTATTCAGGGTATAATCAGATTCTAGTGCAACGCTGTGACCAACACAAAGAGGCCTTCACCACTAAATGAGGAACGTTTGCCTATAGAAAGATGCCATTCGAGCTATCTAATGCTGGCACTACCTTTCAACGAGCCATGGACATGGCTTTTGGAGGCTTGATAAACAACGTGCTGGTATACCTTGATGATGTGACGATATTCTCCAGGGAGGTGAGCCAACACATAAAACACCTCAGGTAGATTTTTGAAAGGTGTAGGGAGTTTGGCATCTCTCTTAATCCAAAGAAGTGCGTGTTTGTTGTTCATGAGGGGAAACTCCTTGGCCACATCATGTCTAAGGAAGGCTTATCCATTGACCCCCAGAGAGTTTGTTCTATCTTGGAGATGTCCCTACCAAAGCACAAGAAAGGCCTGCAGATCTTCTTTGGTAGGATAAATTTCATTTGGAGATTCATTCTGAATTTCATAGAGATAGTCAAGCCACTAACCTCTATGTTGAGGAACCGTGAGGAGTTCAAGTGGACATCACAAAGAAATGACAACTTTGAAGCCATCAAGTAGGCCATAACTCGAGATCCTACTTTGATTAGCCTCGACTTCAACAAAGACTTCAACCTCTACACTTTCAGTAATGAAGAGGTGATCTCCGCCATGCTTACCCAAGCAAATGGTGATGACCTCGAACAACCACTTGCTTTTTTTAGCCAAGGGTTAGAGGATTTCGAAGTCAGATACATGTATGTAGAGAAGCAAGTCCTGGCATTAGTGCAGAGCCTGAAGAAATTCAGGCATATGTTATCTAACAACATGATTCACCTCATGGTCCCACATCCTGGTGTCAAAGATTTCTTGACCAATCGAGACCTAAATGAGAAGAGAGCAGGGTGGATCACCAAAGTGATGGAGTATGACGTAGACATCAAAATCACCAAGCTGGTGAGGGGAAGAGGCCTGTGCGAATAGCTTGCTACAAACTTCAAGCAAAAAAGGGAAGATAGCTTGCTAATTGCAGCCACTACAGAGGAACCAACTATCATAAAGGATTGGACGTTGGACCTGAGGCATTTCCTTCTCACTGGTGAGTGCCCACAGGGTCTTGATAGGACCGAAAGCAGGTACTTTAGGCTCCAAGCTCTCCCTTATGTTCTAGTTGATTAAGTATTATTTAGGAAGGATCTCTCTGGGGTCCTTTTAAGGTGCATTGACCCAAACTAGGCTGATAAGGTACTATCTGAGTTCCATGATGGGCCAGTAGGTGGCCATTTCGCTCCTAAAGCTACTACAGCAAGGATAATGAGAGCTGGCTATTTCTGGCCTACTCTTTTCAAGGATACCCATGCCTGGGTAAGAAAGTGCTAGAAGTGTGCACTTTTTGATGGGAAGCAACAGTTGGCTGCCATTCCTTTATAGCCTATTCAGGTGGAGCAACCATTCATGCAGTGGGGCCTGGATTTCATAGGGATGATCAATCCTCCCTCCAGTGTTGGACACAAGTGGGTCCTGACTGCTACGGACTATTTCACAAGGTGGGTGGAGGCTGTTGCTCTAAAAGAAGCAAATGAAAGTGCGGTCCTAGAGTTTTATGAGGACCTGGTAACAAGATTTGGGGTCCCAGCCACCATAATCTTAGATAATGCCTTGGCTTTTTTGGGAACAAAAACAAGTGAATGGGCACTAAGGTATGGTATATACCTCAGCACTTCATCCAATTATTACCTATAGGGGAATGGGATGGCTGAGTCCACCAACAAAAATTTGATTAAAATCATAAAGAGGACCATGGAAGAAAATCAGAGGACTTGGCATGCCAAGCTGAAGACAGCTCTGTGGGCCGATCGAATCACTTCGAAGAGAGCAATCAGAAATTCTCCATATATGCTCATATATGGAAGGGAAGCTAGGCTTCCCATCTCACTTGAATTACCAACATTGGACTTTGCTCACCAGCTATAGTTAGAAGAAGGAAGTATCATGGAAGTCAGGCTGTGCGAGTTGATGGAGCTCTAAGAGATAAGGGACCGGGCTATGGCTTTTATGACCAGTCACCAACAAGTGAAGAGACACTTCGACAAGAAATCTTTGTCAAAATATTTCTCTGAAGGAGACATTGTCTTGAAATGGGACGAAGACTGAGCTAAGCCTGGAAAGCATGCAAAATTTGATGCCCTATGGAGTGGCCCTTACATAATCACTCAGTGCAAGCAACATAATGCTGGTAAAGTTTCCCAAACAGGGGAAAAACAAATTGACAGGGAATAAAAAGGATGAAAATGAAAGCAGAAGAGGTAAAACTAAGACCTCTATTCCTAATACACAGAATGCAGTGGGAGAAAGGGGTCGGGAGAGATTTGGAGAATCCGTGGAGGAAAAACTGGTGGAAGAAGATGAAACAGAGAGCTGGGAAACCAATGCTAGTAATGAGGAAGAAGGACCTGAGGAAAAGGAAAAAGATAAAGACAATACTGAGGAGGACTCTGTAAACAAAATAGAAGAGAAGGAGGATAATCAAAAAGACGAGGAGGATGACACTGTCCAGGAAGATTCTAGTGAGGACCCAACGTCAAAGAATGAAAAGGAAATCCCAGTCCAGGAAAATAATCAAAACATGGAGATGGACATTGAAGAAGGATCCAATGAGCGGGAATTAAAGAGCCAAGAAGACTTCTTCGAAGAAGCTAGAAATAGCCCAAATGAAAAGGCTGAGGATGGGAAAGGGAAGAAACAGAATGAGGAAATAAACATTCCTTTGATTTGGGCTAACAGTAAAGCTGAGTCTTCTTCCCAATTAGATGCATGGTTGTGTAGGGAGTTCATTGATCTAAAGAAAAAAGTGGAAACACTAGAAGAATCTATGGAAGCTGTTTGGAACAAAGTAAACGATATGGAAAACCAGTTAAGCGAGATCCCTGTGAAGCTTAAAGTTTATGAAAACAACCTCTGGGAGCTTATAAAGGAAAACAGAATGAAAATGGATGAAGTTACATCCAACATCTGTGCAGCCGCAATCAATATTGGGAAATGAGCCAATGAAGAGACGAAAGTAATAGAGGGTCCCTGCAAGAGGACAAGGCAAAGCTCCAAAAAGAAAGACACACAAAAAGGAGACTTGCTGGAGGCTTCCACAGGAAATTGCTTTGAAAGAAAAAGAAGTCAGGAAGCTGATTTTGGAACTGGATGAATAATCTGGTCCTTTTTTTCGGTTAAGAAACTAGTACTGATCTCTGGTTTTATTTTGCTAGTGTTCTGTTTGTTGTTCTTTCTGACTTTTGTTTTTTGGGCCTTGTTTGGCTGAATCTCTAGGTTGCAGGACAATTCTATGTCCGTGTTTACTACCTCTAAGTAGTGTTTTTAAGGCGTTGCCTGTGGGCTTATATAGCTCTCTTTTTGCTCGTTGTTAAAGGGTTTCAGGGCCCCTTCAAAACCTGCTTTTACCCCTAATCTAAAACATAATGCTTTCTAACTCTCCAGGTTGGATGGTGAAGAACTGCATATCCCAGTTAATGGGATACATCTGAAGTATTGCCATTGAATCTCCTTTCATTTGTATATATTTTCTCTTGTTTTCTTTCCCTATTTTCCCTAAGCGCTATTGCACAAGTAGTAGTTTTCCTAGTCTTGTGTGTGTTTTCATTTCCTTGGAGGTAGATTTGCGTGACTGGTTCTAGATTTATTAAAACTTTTGCTGGTTTTTTAAGTTACCATTTGACTCCATACCCAATGGGCTATAAGGCAACTAGTCTCTAAGCATAGCAGGCATGCTTCCCCTGGGAGTCACCAGTTTGTTGACCAAATTTTGCCCACAAGCAAAATTTTTGGTCCCCTTCTTCCCTTGCTATTCATGCCAGTCATTTTTAGGTTGCACAAGTTCATGCCATGGTTCAAGCTTTGGTTCAACACTTCGGTTCAGCCCCCTGGTTTAATTGGCACTTGGTTCATCCATCTTCAAGTTCAAGCATCTCGATTCAACATGGTTGAACCGCTTGAACTGTTGAACCATTTTTGGTTCAACGGGTCTGGTTCAACAAGCTTGGTTCAAGGTGATTGGTTCAATGTTTGGTTCAATCGATGGTTCAAACTTTGATTCAATGGTTTGGTTCAACATGTTTGGTTCAAGGCCACCGGTTCAACACTTGGTTCATCGGCCTAGTTCAATTAGTCGGCTCATTGGCCAATTCATCGGCATGCAATGGTTGAACCATTGAATTGTTGAACCATTTTGGTTCAACGGCATGGTTCAAGGGTATGCCCAGTTCACCAAAGGGTAGTCTAAAGGTCTGAATGCCCTTGCAAAGGTCAGGCACTTCAAAGGAAAAGGATTGGGTAAGTTTAAAATTTGTCTAAGTTCAAAATTGTATAAGTCCCGAATTGCTTCAGACTTTTTGTCTGAAGAAATTCCTTCAGACAAAAAGTCTGAAGGAATTCGGGTGCAGTTCAAGGCAAAGACAGACCCGGGGAGAATTTTTGTAGACTTTTTATTTGCGAGAAAATGTCTGCGAACAAAAGCCCACAGAAAATACACAAGGCAAAGACAGACCCGGGGAAATTGTCCACGGACAAAAGTCTGCGGGAACTTGGGAAGACCGTCCGAAGGAACAAAGGACCCATCAAAGGACCCCGAAGGGTAGATGCCTTTGTGGGGGACTCCCAGCCCAAATTTAAAGGGGAACTAAGCAAAATTAGGAGGGGCAATGAAAGCAAAGCCACATAAAGCCAACGAAGGACCTGATGACATTTTGACAGGGACGAGGACGTCCCAGAGGCCATAAAAATTAATAAAGCAAATTAGTCATTAGTTTTCAAACCAATGACGGCCATGTGAACATCAAAATTAGTGCAATGAAATAGCCATTAATTTTCAAATGAAAGAGTGCTAACATCAGAGCCCAGAATGTACCGACTCGCCAGAAGTTTGCCCTCGAGGGTTGAGGGAGCCAGAAGAGACAAAATAGAGAAAAGACAAAGTGACAAGCATGGAACAAGCAAGCAGACGGTCCAAGTGGCAAAGGGAAGTGCCGATTTAAAAATTGACTCCAGTAGGTGAAATAGTGCCAGTGAATTGACCATTAGAGATGCAAACAGCTAGTAGTGCAACTGGTTTTCTCCATTTCACATTAATGAGTAGACAAACTATGTAATCACCTTGATGAAGTGGCCTTACAAGCAGACAAAGTGCATAAATTGTTAATGTTTTGACCAACCTGCTCTTCCCATGAAGGGACACAATGAGCCACTTGTAAAAAAGGGGCACCAAAAAGGGCCTCCTTTTCTTCTCCTATATATTTAGGAGTTGTCATTTTAGAAAGGATCTTCCACATTTTTAAGGCACAGCCCTGGCAAAATTTCACTTGAATCAATAAACACATTTTTACCTCTATCTTGGATAGACATTTTTGAGTATGTCTTGAGTGTTTGTTTGTGTTCAGTCATTGTTTCTTGATGATTTGACAGGTTCAACACCAACATATCTGTTGTCTACAAGGTGCCATCTCTGTAGTTGACAGGAGGAGAGTTCTATTTAGGGTGCATGTAGACACCGCAAACGTGTGTGCACCTTGGTTCTCCCCCTTGGCCCTTTCTCCCTCCTAGTCCTCCTTGGTCCCTAACCCACCTAAGTCTTATTAATTAGAAATTAACATCTATTTTTAATTAAATAAGGCCCCCTTTCCACCCTACCCTTGCCACCTTGGATCCTCCCTTGAATCCCTCCACCTTCCCCCTAGCATTTATTAGGCCAAATCTCACCATTATATCCCCCCTCGTCCATTTTGGCATCCTTGTGACCGTTCTGCCCATGACCCCTCGCCCGACGGCGTGCAAGAGTGGGCAGAGGCTATTTTTAGCTTCTGTGCCCATCCTGCGACCGCCGACGTCGGCAGCCTTCATTATCCCCTTCTGCATTCGTTGCACCCCCCTGGACTCTTGAGCTCGAAAACAGATTCTCTTGACGCTTTGGCTCTGATCTCTCCTCTGTCTTGACCTCGTGCAATAGCAGCAACAGGTGAAAAGGCCCTGGATCAGTATCTTCTCCTTGCAACAACTCTTCCGTGGCTCCAGCAACATCTTCTTCTCTCTTCATTCAGCAAGCTAAAGGTAAGCTAGTCTGGTTTTTTATTTCATTTTAGTATTCAGTCATCTATCTTCTATTGTCTTCTGCTCCCTCTGTCCTTCCCCCCTGAGAGGCTGCAAAGCCTTCTCAGGCCCCATCCTCTGTGAATCCTCCTCTTCCCTGTCCTCTGTGTCTCTTCCAACTTCCTCACCCCTCTGCCAAAAAGACCTTGCACCAGGCACCCAACCCAAACCAGACCACTCCCCAATCCATCCAAACTTGTCCCCGTTCAGTCTCAGACCCGTCCACAGTCCAGAAAGCAACCCAGACCCGACTACAGGCCACAACCCCGACCGACGCCGGTCACTTCCCCAACCGACGTCGGCAGGATAGCCGACGCCCGCAGATCAGATAACCGACGCCGGCGACATTTCTGACCTCGGCGACTGTCTTCAGCCCAACAGCTCTTTCAGGTAATCATTTTGTTTTCTTCTTTCCTTTCTACTTTCTTTGTCACTTCTGTATTCTGGCATTCTGTCTTTTATCAGTCACTTATTTCATCAAACAGTGGGTTGACCTCCCTTAAGGAAGTTTTTACACTTCTGGGAACAAGCCTTTTGCTTGGCAACCCACTGCCTATCTGTCTAACGTTTTTCTTGTCCTAGTTTCCTTTTTTTCTTGCAGGTGTCATTCCTCCACAGCCAAAGAGGAGTGCTCACAAACGTCTGGATTTACGGTGCGCAATCTTTAGTCCAGGTACTTCCAAGCCTTGTCCATTACCTTTTTTAGTTTCTTCTTTCTCTTAGATCTAAAAGCGAAATTTGAGGTAGAAACATCTCTGGCACGCCCGGTGGGACCCTAGGTTCCTCCTGGGTTCCTTTTTCTTTTTCATTCATTTAGGTGCATTTAGGCTCCTTTCTTCTTGTCTCTTTCTTCTATTCCAAATGACACTATAAGCGGGACTAAAACGAACCTTTCTTCCTTGCATTCTAGACTAGTCTAAATATCATACTCTCGTCCCTTTCTCCATTTTGTCTTCATAACAACATCACATTTCGACTTGGGCATTAAAACGTATTGCACTTTCATTTCTGCTTGTGCTTGCATTAGTCTACATCTAGTAACTTAGACGCATATTGAATGAACCGTAGACGTTTGATGTTACACTACCGAACCACATGCACTAAACAAACATAAAACTTACCTGAGACAAGGCCCGACTGGGATTTCATCCCCCAGCGGATACCTTACCCGTCCCGATGACCCTACTTGGATTTCATCACCAAGGGGGAAGCCCACTCCGTTCTCTGGCGGAGTCTAAACTCTAGGCGAGGTATATCTTGGCTAAGCGAGACCAGCTAACCACTGGAATCGTGAAGTGAGGGGAGCTTGCTCCTTAGCACCAGGCCACGTACCAGACCCTAACACAGATCTTTGAGCACCTAAAACAACACCTGAAACCATCTTTAGACCACCTTCTTCTAGGACCCATTTTTTCAGCCAATCTCCCCAAACATTCATCTAAGGCATAAGCCACAATTTCTAAGGTTAATTCCTAGGATTTATCGCTTAGGCTTGTGTGTCTCTCTCTATTTTCCTCTTCTCATCTGATTGTTTGAGTGTGTGAGGACGCTTTCTTCTTTGTTTCTCCAAGAATCATCAAACCTTTTGGTTCTCTGGAAGACACAGTCACCGACATCGGTTCTGCCACCGACGTCGGCCTTCCCCTGTCACCGGCATCGGTTCTTCTACCGACGTCGGCTTCATATGTTACCGGCATCGGTTGTCTGACCGACGTCGGCCATATTTCTTACCGACATCAGTTTTTAAACCGACGTCGGTCTCTGTCACTGTCCTTTTTCTTCAAAACCAGCAGCCTGAAACCTGTCCTTTCTCTGTCAAAAACTCCATTCTGGTTTTCTGAGACTACAAAAACACAGTTTCTAGAACCAGGACTCTCTCCTTAACCACTTTAGCCAACAGCCGCTTTCGTCTATCCTGTCTCTAACCAGTCCTATCATGGAGTTCCACTCGGAGACTGAAAGAACTCCTACAGGACCGACCCCGACCCCGACCCCGACTCAAATTCCCATCATCCCTGAAGGGGACCAAGATTTCGAGAGATTCTTGGACCTCAATACCGCAGCCCTCCAAAACTATCTCGCGAGAAACCCAACGCGAGACCTTTCAAGTGACGTGGCGACGACATCCACACCATTCGCCACCCAACCCTTTATGACTCAGCGTTTCGCCTCAACTATTAACCCAATCATGGCCAATACGCAAAGTGTGGCCTCCCCGTCTATTTTTAGACCGACCTCCATCGGGGTTCCATTACCCCCTCAACTACCTGCAATTCAACCAAGTTCTACATCATATCAGAACTTGATTGCCTCGACCCCTTACACTCTTGCGCCCACAAATGTAGAAGTGCCAACCTGTCTTTCTACCAGTGCCGCTATTCAACCACCTTTGGCAGTGCCCAGTCAACCTATACCTTCGACCTTCATGACGCAACCACCTCTAGCCTCCACTTCCGCCCCTGCGACTAGTCATCCGTACATTGTACAACCGACTATGTCGCACACCTCCTCTAGCCTCTTCCAAGCGCCTTACAACTTAGGGGGCGCTCAACCTGCCAATCCGTCAGCAGATCTTATCAAGATGCTAATGGATAAAATGTCCAGTCTCGAGGCCTCTATTTCTGGTTCAAGCAATACTTTGTCATATGAACAAATTTGCAACGAGCCCATCCATCCTTCCGTCCCTATTCGACCATATCCTAACCATTGGGAGCTTCCTAAATTCACTTGCTTTCAGAATAAGGAAGACCCACAACAACATCTACGGGCATTTAGACATGCCTGTTATCTTATTTCCCATGACGATGCGTTGCTTTTACGCACGTTCCCTATGTCCCTTTCTGGCCCTGCCCTTGATTGGTATAACTTTCTTACCAGACACTCTATCTTTTCATTCATCCAACTCGCCCAACTATTTCTTGACCATTTCTCAATCAATATCACTAAACAAGTCTCAATCACAGACCTTTATTCCATCAGGCAATTTGACGATGAATCTGTAGTCGATTTTGTCGCTCGTTGGAGAGGCTTGATTAACCAGCTCTCCTTCTCTTTACCTCAACCCGAGCTCATCGAGCTCTTTTCTCGAGCATGTGCCAGACACATCTCTTCTACCTTGCGGATTCAGACATTTCGCACTTTTGACGAAGCTTTCATCATAGCTCGAAAGCTTGAACTCCGTGCCCTTGAAGAAGATAAGGTCAAGTTGCGTAATACCAACGCAAAATCTACTGACCATTCTTCTTCCAGACCTTCTTCTTCTGCCAACTCCAAGTCCAAAGGAGTGGCCAACACTGTGGTCGTTAGATCACCATCCTCAACACCAACGAATTACTCTCAACCTTCGACATCTTCCAACATCACCAAACAATTCCAACAACGGTACATTCAGCGTTCTTACACTCCACTTGGAGAACCATACGCTTCCGTTTTGGGAAAACTTCTCAAGCAGGGGGTCCTCAATCTCCCTCCAATCCGACCACCTCAATTTGACCCCTCTAAGGCCATCCCTACATGGTATAGGGAGGCCGACTTCTGTCCCTTTCATCGCGTCCAAGGCCATGACATTGACAACTACCGAACTTTCAAAAACATCATCCAAGACATGATCGACAAGGGGGATCTTATTTTAGATAACCCGAACGCCCCACCTAACCAACATATTGACATCTTTAAACAACCATTTCTGAATCATCTGCCTACTCAAAACAACGTCCAGACTTCGACCAATGACCCTCAAGACCATGACATTCACACGATTAGCACTATCTTGCCTCTTGTCCTTGACCAACCTCTTCCATTAAAGGATGAGGAACCTCCTTCTCCTACTAGTCCTCCATCTACCTCTCTTGTATCGGAGGACGCTTTGACCACATCAACGCCATTAAGCCCACCTTCATCCGAAAACCATACCTCGCCTACTCCTCGAGCACAAGTAGAAGGCACGATCATCCATGCCCTCTACCCACTGGAGGAGCCAGACTCTCTTATTTCTTCTCCACCAAGAGAAGAACCAGTCTCTCCACCCGTTTTAAACGAAGAAGACCCAGTCGCGGTTTCCTCTTGTCCTTTACCTGAGATTGTTACATCTCACTCACCTTCGTCCACATCTAAACCCAAACCCACATCTAACCTCGCCTCGCACAACGGTGGCTCTCGACCCGAACACACGAAAGCTACTAGACCACACCAGAGAACTCCTCCCCCACCTTCGTCATTACCTTCAATCTTGGGCCCGCATCCGTCCACTTTAATAGGAGTGCTTCCCACTCCCATCCTTCACAGAGGCACATCGCCTCCATTACTTTCTCATCCCATTAGACAAACATCTCATTCGAACTCTCGACCTATGCCTCTTTCACCTCCCAAACCAACGTCATCAACTCTCACTGCAATAAAACATCCAGACCCGTTAGCAGGTTCATATGTCTTGCTCTTACGGCACTTGTTGCAGTCCTCTCGTATCGACCTCCCGCCTCTTAGACAATATCAATCTCTCGGACCTAAACTGCCATGGTTTGACGACACTCGTATTTGTGCGTATCATCACACACCTGGACACGACACGGAGCATTGTCATGCCCTCAAGGTCGCCATTCGCCAATGTCTTGGGAATGACACCCTTCTTCTCGACCACGTTATCAACAAACCTTCAACACCGCCCCTCTCATCAACTCTCGGATCAAGACCATCTTGGTTCGACAAGTCCACATTCTGCCATTATCATCACACTCCGGGACATGACACTGAGCGTTGTTGTGCTCTTAAAGCTGTCATTCATCAGCAACAGAGAAAGGATTCCCTTCTCATCAAGGGTCCTCTTGACCACCTTTTTGACAAAACATCAACCTCGACTCATGCCTCTCCAACCTCATCACCTAAATCGGGATCTCCACGCCAGACTGTGATCCCTTTGCCGCCTTTGACCCCCTTATTCGACATTAACACCGTCCATCTGACCACTAAACCTCAACCGACCTTAACCAACCTTTCAAACATTCTCCCTACCCGCTGGGGGAATTCATCCTTTTTTCAAACCTCGACCAACTATTCAACCCAGTCTCTACTACATATCAATCACTCATTTTATCTTAAAACCCGACCAAGTATCCACCGACCCAACCCCCGACCAATTATTCGACCAGTCTCAACCAAACTTCAACCAAATATCAATCACCCTGACCTCTCGATCAAACATTCAACCAAATCTCGACCAAGTCTCAACCAACCCTCGACCATGACATCGACCAAACCTTTGACCAAACCTTCAACAAACTTTGACCAAACATTTTACCACACTTCAACCAACTCTCGACCAATTAACAATCAAATATCATTCAACCAATCCTTTTTATCTAAAACATTCAACCTTTCTCAACCAACCAACGACAATGTCAACCAACTTCACATCCATCAATCAACACCTGACCAATCTGGAAAGAGCCAAATGGGGCAAGTCTGCTCCTAATTGACTCAGACCTTCACGCACTAACATGGCCCAGGGTCTTATTAGACCTTAAACCCCTTTTTTGTGTCTTGCGTCTTCGACCATTCTTCTGCTAGTCGAGTACTCGTCTACTTGACACGTAACTTGAGCTCGTCCCTTGAGCAATCCTCGTCCTCTTAATCCTCATCCCTTTCGACCCTATTTCCCTTTAACAAGTCCTCTACAACCCTTTTATGATGCATGGATGCTTTGTCCTAATAAAAGGGGCGTCCTTGAGCTTCTACAGTCTTGTCCGTGACTCTCATTCCTATCAATAAATCCAAATCAAGATGTCAAAACATATCCATGGTCACTAAATCAAGTCAAAATCAAAAAGACAGACTGCTCCCTCGAAGGACAGCTGTACTATCATTGCTGTATTACTAGACTGATCCCTTGAAGGACAGCTAGGCCAACTTTTCAAACATTATTAAGCAAAAATATAGACCACTCCCTCAAAGGATGGCTATGACTACTCTGGCAATAAACAACACTTTTCTTAGAAGCTTCCCGCATCGATCAGCTTCGCAACATGACCATTACATCAAGTGACATCTCTATGCAGACTTCCCGCATCGATCAGTCTGCGCAAAAAAAAAAAAAAAAAAAAAAAATCGAGTCATGGACTTGGCTTGTAGTTGTCTCAGGGTCTCCTATAAAAGGGGCAAGGTTACTCCTGCTCTTAGACTGGGTTACCCTATCCTCCTCCTATCACCTGCTCAAGGGACTTTGAGCTCACTTTAATGTCAAAGTGATTCGATTACCGTTCTAACTCAACACTGGTCAACGACGCAATGCATGAATGGGGCTTTTGTTCTAATAACCCCTATCTATGCTTCCTTTCTGGTCCTTGTCAATGAAAGAGCAATTTGCCTTTCACCTTTTCTCTACACTTTGGTCACGCTTTGGCCACGTCAATTGTCGACTCATGCTTAAACCCAGCCAATTTCAACATTTTTCAAACCAGCCTCGACATTTTCAACATGACATCAGGCATCATCCTTGTCCTTTTCGCATAGTTTTTATGGACATCAAAACACATGGAAACTACCGACCAGACCCAATTTATGTTAAGCATAAACCAATACTTGCTGAAGCATAAATAGACCTTCTATTCATTTCTAGCATACATCCATCACGACTATGGAAACTTGCTAGGGATGAAAGACTCTCGACCACTTCTACAGAAGACACCATTTGTAGCATCCTTTTATCCTCATCTTTTTATCCTCATCATTTCGACACTTGACCACATCCAATCATCGACCATTTTGACCCTCGCAGTCCGAACTACATTGGTCTGAGGCCCTATGACCAGGGCTATGTAGGCAGCACTCAGACACCACATCCTCTGAGGTTAGCTCGACCACCCCCGTTTGTTCGTCTCTTTGATGAATAAACCTTCTCTTCTGCGACCTTGACCCTGACCACGACCAGTCTATCGACAACCTTGACCACATCCAATCTCATCATCGACCAATCTTCTCAATTTGTCCGAACTACATTGGTCTGAGGCCCTACGACCAGGGCTATGTAGGCAGCACTCAGACACCACATCTTCTGAGGTTAGCTCGACCACCCCCGTTTGTTCGTCTCTTTGATGAACAAACCTTCTCTTCTCCGACCTTAACCTTGACCTTGACCAAGACCAATCATTTTCCTTGTCCAAGACCAATCATTTTCTTTGACCAAGATCAATCATTTTCTTTGACCAAGACCAATCATTCTCTTTGACCAAGACCAATCATTTTCTTTGACCAAGACCAATCATTTTCTTTATCCAAGACCAATCATCGACTTTGACCAAGACCAATCAATCCCTCCGACCCTCCCTCCCTTTTAGGGAGAACTACATCGGCCTGAGGCCCTGTCACCAGGGCTATGTAGGCAGCACTCAGTTGACATGGGGTCTTCTGGGGTTAGCTCGGCCGCATCCTTTCGTCTATCCATCCTTTTGACCAATGACCATTGGCGATCATGCCTATCTCCTTCGACCTCGACCACTTCCAAGCCAATGTTGCCTTGGTTGTTTTTGCGTGTATGCTATTCCACGGCTGGTTAGCAAAATTGTCCGCAGACTTTTTTTGACCCTTCACAAGTATAGGATCGCGAGCCAGTTGATCCCTACTACTTGTGGCTTTTTCGTGTTTCTGGGAGCACTTCCTGAGCCCTGGATACCTGGGACACGATGACCATTTGGAGCTTCAGCTTAGATTGAGTGACCCGATCAGCAGACGACTAAATGCTGGGGCCCGGTTACTTTAATTTTGGCACTCCTTGACTCTTGACCATGTGACAATTTGACCTGACCCTCTCGTGAAGTGGACTACGCGCAATCTCGACTATGGCAGCGTTTTCACTCACTCTCTTCTATCCATTTCTCTGTCAAATCGACACTCGATCTTCGGTTCCCTTCTCTCGACTATCGCTTTGAGGGGGGAACACCTCATCCCTTTTCTGGGGCAACCAACTCCTATTTTTGTCTTGCAGTTCGTCTAGAACAACCAACAAGACAAAAAGGGGCAAATGTAGACACCGCAAACGTGTCTGCACCTGGGTTCTCCCCCTTGGCCCTTTCTCCCTCCTAGTCCTCCTTGGTCCCTAACCCACCTAAGTCTTATTAATTAGAAATTAACATCTATTTTTAATTAAATAAGGCTCCCTTTCCACCCTACCCTTGCCACCTTGGATCCTCCCTTGAATCCCTCCACCTTCCCCCTAGCATTTATTAGGCCAAATCTCACCATTATATCCCCCCTCGTCCATTTTGGCATCCTTGTGACCGTTCTGCCCATGACCCCTCACTCGGCGGCGTGCAAGAGTGGGCAGAGGCTATTTTTAGCCTCTGTGCCCATCCTGCGACCGCCGACGTCGGCGACCCTTCGGCCAACATCGGCGAAACTGCCAGCGTCGGCAGCCTTCATTATCCCCTTCTGCATCCGTTGCACCCCCTGGACTCTTGAGCTCGAAAATAGATTCTCTTGACGCTTTGGCTCTGATCTCTCCTCTGTCTTGACCTCGTGCAATAGCAGCAACAGGTGAAAAGGCCCTGGATCAGTATCTTCTCCTTGCAGCAACTCTTCCGTGGCTCCAGCAACATCTTCTTCTCTCTTCATTTAGCAAGCTAAAGGTAAGCTAGTCTGGTTTTTTATTTCATTTTAGTATTCAGTCATCTATATTCTATTGTCTTCTGCTCCCTCTGTCCTTCCCCCCTGAGAGGCTGCAAAGCCTTCTCAGGCCCCATCCTCTGTGAATCCTCCTCTTCCCTGTCCTCTGTGTCTCTTCCAACTTCCTCACCCCTCTGCCAAAAAGACCTTGCACCAGGCACCCAACCCGAACCAGACCACTCCCCAATCCATCCAAACTTGTCCCCGTTTAGTCTCAGACCCGTCCACAGTCTAGAAAGCAACCCAGACCCGACTACAGGCCACAACCCCGACCGACGCCGGTCACTTCCCCAACCGACGTCGGCAGGATAGCCGACGTCGGCAGATCAGATAACCGACGCCGACGACATTTTCGACCTCGGCGACTGTCTTCAGCCCAATAGCTCTTTCAGGTAATCATTTTGTTTTCTTCTTTCCTTTCTACTTTCTTTGTCACTTCTGTATTCTGGCATTCTATCTTTTATCAGTCACTTATTTCATCAAACAGTGGGTTGACCTCCCTTAAGGAAGTTTTTACACTTCTGGGAACAAGCCTTTTGCTTGGCAACCCACTGCCTATCTGTCTAACGTTTTTCTTGTCCTAGTTTCCTTTTTTTCTTGCAGGTGTCATTCCTCCACAGCCAAAGAGGAGTGCTCACAAACGTCTGGATTTACGGTGCACAATCTTTAGTCCAGGTACTTCCAAGCCTTGTCCATTACCTTTTTTAGTTTCTTCTTTCTCTTAGATCTAAAAGCGAAATTTGAGGTAGAAACAGTGCAAAAATAGAGAAATTACCTTTCAGTGTGCCTCTCATAGCGCCTTTGGTGAACCTTTATTCTCTGTGTTTTCATTAAAACCTCCCTATTAAGCTTTTGCAGTCTGGCCCTTCTGCCAATTGTGAAGCGTATTTATGCATTCGTCTGGTTTTAAGAGTGGATATGAGAAGGTCATTTCATTTTGGTGTATCACCTCCTTAGATTAGTTTGTTTTTCTTGCAACTTTCTCCCTTTTCATCCCCCCCATTATATATTTGTATATATACATGTATTTGCACTTGCTAGAATGAATATAATGCATCAAAGGGAGCTAGCCCTTATCTAGAGACTCTCCCCTCCAACTTCGCCATTCCCATAGGTGAGAGGGGAGTTTCCATAGTTGTGAGGAGAAGGCAGGAGCTCATCCTCCTGCCAAGGGTGCAATCTTCGACGTCAACACTTCACTGACAAAATTGATAATAGTTACTCCCAAAACCTAGGTAAAGGTTGGGGGTATGCCAATCGACATTATGGAGTAAATGAAGAAATCTAATGTGAGTGTACTAATGTGGGACATGATTTCAATGCCCAACTAAGCAGACATTTTTTAGGAAGGTTTATCCAAGATAAGTGTTTCTATAGCTGCAAGTAAGCAATCAAGCAAGGAAGCTGAAGTTTTCACCGATGCATCCAAGAGTCCTTTGGGAGAAAGGTCAAGTAGTGTGACCGAGCCCCCCCATTTTACATTTCATTAATCATCAATGACTCCTTGGTGCACTAGCGCTTGGTGGATAGTGGGGCCAACACCTCAGTCATGCCAAAGTCTATTGCTGACCAGTTAAACCTCAAGTATTCATCGCACACGAAGGGAGTCTTATAGCTTGATGGTTCTTCCACAAAGCCATCGGGTATCATTAGGAATTTGAGCCTAACCTTGCATGCTTATCCTGGTGTGTCCATGGTTTAAGATGTTTTAATTCTAGATGTCACTCCTTGCTTTGTATTATGTCTTTTTATAGAGTTCACAGCTAAGATTGGGGGTTACCTTGCAGCAAATTGGTCTTACATGGCATTATAAACAAGGTATGGGACTAAGGTCTCGATTAAGGCTAAACCCATGGCACAATTCCACATCGAACCCCATCAGTGAGATAACATAAACTTTAATTGTATTATCCTTGATGAGGATGATTTATAATTGGCCAGGAGCTGAACACTCATCCTGAAGAGGTTCCAAACTTGTTCTTAGATGAGCTATGGGGAGATAACCAATTTTCTAACCCTTTGGAAGGTGTTGGGGAAAGAGACACGGGTGTCTATCTGCTACATGAAGAAAATCATCCCATGCCTTCCCTCAGTAGACCTAAAGAAGACCCCAACAGTTTATGGAAATTATTATTTGATGGCTCAAAGAGAGAAAATGGTGTAGGTGCTTGGGCAATGTTGGTTTCCCCTTTGGGTAATAAGTTTTTCTCTTCCTATAGGTTATATTTTAGTTGCTCTTCAAATGCAATAGAATTTGAAAACTTGATCCATGGCCTTCAATGGGCCAATAAAAGAGGAATCAAACTGTTGTAAGTTTATGAGGACAACAAACTCATGGTAAACCAAGTTAAAGGCCTAAACATTACAAAGAATTCCTTGATGAGGTCCTACAAAAATTGAGTGTGGGACCTAATTGAAGATTTTGAGGCCTTTGACATTTAAGCTATCTCAAGAGATCATAATTAGCATGCTGACAGGCTGGTAGCCTTGGGATCTCAGTTTGACATTCTAAATGAGTTGAAAGAAGCTAAGGTTCAGCCATTCATCAAGGTGGTGGTGAGGCCATCAGTGCTGGATAATGAAGCCCACTAGAAAGTTTTTGAGAGTGACAAGGAAATTGCTTGTTTCTTACATCAGGAAACTAAGTTCTCCCCCCCAACCAAGCTAAATTATAGTATCAATATAAGGATTAGATTTTTTTGCTAAAGTCGAATAAACTTCCTAAGGGGTTGGTTACACTTAAGGGCCTTTTTCATGGAGGATACCATATGATAAAAGATAAGGCAGTAATATCAACCAATGAATAAAACTATAAGAGAGTCCTCATCTTTAAGGACAAGCTTCTCAAGCTTGGGAAGGTAAGCAACAAGGCTGAGAGGCATGCTTTCATAGCACTTTGTCAAGAGTATGTAGATTTTTTTACTTGGGAATACAGTGACCTGAAATGTTTTGATCCTAAGTTAGCTCAACATACCATAGAGTTGGAGGCCAATGCCAAGTATGTGAGGTAAAAGCAAAGACCTATTAACCCTAAGATTGAGGAGATGATGAGGAAGGAGCTAACCAAGTTTATTGAGTCTAGTATCATCTCTCCTATCAAGCATTCATCATGGGAATATTAGGCTTTATGTGGACTTCAAATATTTGAACAAAGTCTCCTTGAAGGATCACTACCCCTTGTCATCCATGGAGCAAGTTCTCTAAGTAGTTGCAGGATCAGATGCTGGCACAACTTTCCAAAGAGCCATAGACATGGATTTTTAGGGGATGCTAAACCAAATGGTTCTAGTTTACTTGGATGACATCATGGTTTTCTCCAAGAATGCTAGTGAGAATATGGACCACCTGAGATTGATTTTTGAAAGGTGCAGAGAGTATGGGATTTCTTTGAATCCTAAAAAATACATGTTTTCCATGCATGAAGGTAAGCTACTGAGCCACATCATCTCAAAGGAGGGGCTATCCATTGATCCTAAGAGAACAAGTGCTATCTTGGCCTTACCCTTGCCTAAGCATAAGAAGGGGCTCCAAAGTTTCCTTAGAAAGATAAATTTTGTGAGAAGATTTATCCCTAGTTTTGCAAATTTGGTCAAGCCCATCACTATTATGCTAAAGAAGAACCAAGTGTTCACTTGGTCAAATGAAGGTAAATTAGCATTTGAGGCTATCAAGCAAGCCATTACTCAATCACCCACACTTGTGAATCCTAATTTCTCAAGGGATTTCATATTTTATGTTTTTACCAATGTTGATAATATATCAGCTATGTTGTTGTAAAGAAATAGTGAAGGACTTGAGCAGCCATTAGCATTTTTTAGTCAGGGGCTTTAAGACTATGAGGTGAGGTATACCTTTGTAGAAAAGCAAGTCCTTAAAATATTAAAGAGCCTTAAGAATTTCAGGCCAATGCTATCCAACAACAAAATCCACCTTGTGGTGTCTCGTCTTGGGGTAAGAGACTTCCTTCTTAACAAGGATTTGAGCAAAAAAAGAGCTAGGTGGATTACTAAAATCATGGAGTATGACATGGAGATCAAGGTCACTAATCTAATAAGAGATAAAAGCTTATGTGAGCATATGGTTGATAACCTTCATAAAGATAAAGAGATCATCTTGGTAACACAAGATAACCTATAAGCAACTGCACCTCCACCTCACGCTAGTTGGCTCCATGATATGACACACTTTCTGCTAATAGGTGAGTGCCCTCAAGGTATGGACAAAGCTAAAATAAGGTATTTTAGACTTCAATCCATACCTTATGCTTTAGTTGATGGAGTTTTTTTTACAAGAGACCTCAATGGAATGCTCCTAAGGTGCATAGATGATGATAAAGTAGCCAAGCTTTTGGAGCATTTTCATGATGGGCCTGCGGGAGGTCATTTTGCTCCAAGGACTACTGCAATAAAGATCATGAGGGCTAGTTACTATTGGCCCAACCTCTTTAAGGATTCTTATGCATGGTTAAGGAGGTGTTAGGAATGTGCTCTTTTTGTAGGTAAGCAAAGGTTAACATCTTTCCCTCTCAACCTGATTCAAGTGGAGCAACCATTCATGTAGTGGGGTTTGGATTTCATTGGTATGATCAACCTCACATTAATTGCAAGGCATAAGTGGGTGCTCACTACAACTTATTACTTTACCAAGTGGGTGGAAGCCATTGCATTGAAGGAAGCTCATGAAAGTGCAATCTTAGACTTCTATGATAGTATTGTGACCAGGTTTGGCATTCTATCCACTATCATATTTGATAATACATTGGCTTTTCTTGGTTTGAAAATAAGTGAATGAGCTCTCAAAATGGGCATCTACCTTAGGAATTCCTCAAATTATTATCCTTAAGGAAATGGATTGGCTGAGTCCACATATAAAAATTTGATGAGGATTATCAAGAGGATCATGGAGGAGAATCAGAGGATGTGGCACACTAAGTTGAAGACAACCTTGTGGGCTGACTGAGTAACTCTAAAAGCTACTATTGGCAATTCTCCATATGTTCTCATATATGGAAGGGAGGCCAAGTTACCCCTTTCCCTTGAGCTACCTGATTTAGAGCTAGCCCATCAGTTGGAGCTACTAGAAGATGAACCCATGAATGTGATATTGGTAGAACTCATAGAACTTGAGAAAACAAGGGACCTTGTAATGAAGGTGCTGGAGGCACATCAAGCTTAGGGAAAAAGGATTTTGACAAGAGAGCTACAATAAGGACCTTTCAAGAAGGAGACTTGGTTCTCAAATAGGACTCAAAAAAGGCCAAACTAGGTAACCATACCAAGTTTGACAGCTTATGGAGTGGCCCTTATTTGATCCACGAATGCAAACAACATAATGCTTTTCATCTCGCTCAACTATATGGGGAGGTATTACTGATCCCAATCAATGAGATTCATCTAAAGCCATGTTATTAGAAGAGTTTATAGCCATTGTATGTTATTGTACATTTTGTATAGCTTTTCATATTTTTCTCTAAGTACTTTGTGCACATCAATTTCAGTTGTGTGTTTTCCCTTCCCTATGTGCCATGGGCACAATTTGTTTGATCTCAGTTGTCCTTGTTGCTTCAAGGGAGATTTCTAGAAAGAGATAGATTCATGCAAAATTAGTGACTTCATTCCTAATGGATCAAACAAAGCAAATGCTTTGGATTCTCAAGCATAGTAAGCATGTTTCCTTGTGAATCACCATAAATGTTGGCCATTTTTTGGCCCACATATCAAAGTTTATCTAAGTATAAAAAGGGATATTTTAGGGAAGAAAATGGTAATTCTTTGGGAGGACTTTTAGTATTCCAATAGCGATAACTTTGGGTTTTTTGAAGGCATAGTGTAAATTAGGTTTCCAATAGTGCTTAGCTTCTAAATATTTTATAAGTAGAAGTAATTCAGGTTTATAAACTGGAATTACTCATGGACAGTGTATTTCAGGTTCTCCAAGGGGCACTACTTGATTACTTCATAAGTTGTTAGCAGTCAAAACCCTAAAATAAGTAAAGGGGCTTGACAAACCTTGAAAAATGGTGCTTCTTAGGTTCTTCAAGGGATGAGTCTTTTTCAACAAATTTTAAGGGTCCTTTTAGGGAAAAAAGAACTAGTCAACTTTTCTAAAGGTACACTTCAATTTTTTCAAAGGGCTTTTTCTTCTCCAAGTGGATAGTTGCAATTTTCTCGAAGGGTATGTTACCCTTTGGAGGGACCATTTCAAAATTCCTAAAGGGTATCTTTCCCTTTGGGAGGATCATTCACGGGAGTTTGAAGGGACTGCAAAAAGCCCGAAGGGTCTCTTACCCTTTGAAAAACTCCATAGTGAAAATCTCAAAGGGTAATTTCAAAGATAGATGTGGATAAAAAGTCTGAAGGAATTCCTTTAGATAAATTGTTTAAAGAAATTCCTTTGGGAGATTTGCCCAAAAGAAACAAGCCAAAAAAGAAACCTGAGACCAAGTGTCCAAAAGAAATGATGGGCCAATGGATGTCAAAATCAAGATAAGTAACTAGCCGTTAGAAGTAATTGGGTTTGAAAAGCCTGATGTCTTAAGGCTTGAGAAACAACAAAGTGAGAAGACTTCAAGATGGATAAGCTTGAAGTAAGTAGGCTTGAAGAACTTGAATTAATCTATAGAGTAAATTGGGTTTCTCCAAGTACTCTACTTAAAAGGCTTTATAAGTGAAGGATCTGGGAAAGTTCAAAGTTGGAGAAGCCAAATAACCTAAATTAATCTGCATAGAGTAAATCGAGATTCTCTAAGGGCTTGACTTAATCTTGGTCCAGTAATGTTGGAATCATGATGCAATGAATGAATGGTTATCACATGCCATAACTGGAGTAGAAAGGGCCAATCAGTAAAGGATAAATGACACAAGGATGTTCAATAAACATGGGAGAGTCTAAGCAGCTAGTAGCTAGAAGTTATGAAGGCTCTCGTTTACCATAGTTCATTGCTTACAATCACCGATCGATGCTTAAATGCAGCATGCCAAGAAGAAACATTCTAGCTACTCATAACATGACTTTTCAAATGTGCCAAAGAAAGTCTTACAGATGGGAGGGGCTCAAGAGTATTATCTGGTAATCTTGAGTGGTGCATTAAGGGGAAACAAACAAATGCAACGTTAGATTTCCCACCATCAGTGACTTTTTCTTTCTTACACTTCTCTCTTCCCCCATTTTATATATAAATGGAGGCCTTCGTGCCAAGCAAATTATTCTTGGATTGGTGATATAATCACTCTACAGAAATTGCTTTGTAAAAAACTCTTTTGAAGCAATACAAGGAAAACTTTTTTTATTTTTGATTAAATAACTGTGTACATTTGGTTTCTTTTTGTAGAATGTATGATTATTATTCATCACCTATGATTTCTTCTAGCACCTTGCTTTTAGCCCTCTTGGTTTTGTGTAGGATTACGTGAAGTTTCTGTGTGTCGAGCCCCTTTGAAGTGTTATCAGTTCATAGTGTCTATCTTAGACCTATTTTGTTATCCTTCAAAGTTTAAGGCTTATCTCCAACCTCTATGTAAAAGCTCCATGCCTATGGCCTTGAGATAAAATTAGAATAACCTATCTTCTTTAGATTCATCAATAGTTGGCTCACTTCCTAGACCAAGTGGATCACTTTTTTTAGTGCATCACCTCCCTTAGCTTAGATTTTCTTTTCAATCATCCTCCTTCCCATTTTATTTAGCATATGGTAGATTTTAGTGTGATATCAAGAGCTAAAGTGAAGCACCTGAGGAACTAGCCTCATAAAAAAGTCTAGAGGTTCAATCTCACCATTAGATATCCACATCCTGAGGTTGTTCCCATGCTTGTAGCTAGAAGTAAGGGAGCTTGAAGAACTCTCTCAAAAGGGTACAATTCCAAGCTATAATAGTTTTCTTGATGATTTTTATTAGGTTCTTGTTAGTAGACTCAACTAACCCATTATCTTGAGGCTAATAGTTAGATGATTTACTCAAGTATATGCAATTACTACTTGTCTAATCAATTGTTTTAGCACCCATGAAAGCAAGTGCATTATCTAAAATAATGGTAAAAGGAGTTCTAAACCTTGTTATAATGCTCTCATAGAATTTTAAGACAACACTTTCATTGGCCTCCTTTAATGCAACTCCAGCAACCCACCTTGTAAAGTAATTAGTTGCTGTGAGTATCTATTTGTGACTAGCACTTGATGGAAGATTTATCATACCAATGAAGTCAAGACCCCATTGCATGAAAAGTTGATATACTTTAATAGGCCTCAAAGGTAGAGTTTCAAGCTTATATTTTCCTACAAATAAATCACATTGTACACACTTTGTCATCCAAGTATAACAATATTTGAAGAGGCTAGGCCAATAATATCCTACCCTCATAATCTTGGCAGTTGTGGTTCTTGGGGAGAAATGACCTTTCTCTATTCTATCATGAATTTTTTCAAGCAACACTCCAAACTAGTCATTGTCAATGCATCTCAATAGTACACCCTTAGTATATCTTCTAAAAAAAACCATCTACAAGATAATAAAGGATAATTCACAATCTAAAATACCTTCTTTTGGATCTGCTCAAACCATTAGGATACTCACCAATTTAAAGAATTTTGATGATATCTAATGTCCAACTTTGTAGAGGCATGGGATTAGCTAGTTCGGATCAATCATGATCGACCAAAGCTTCTTAGTTTAGCTCATGGAGGTCTAAAGCTAAATGTTCACAAAGACCTTTACCTTTTATCAACTTTGTCACTTTGATGTCAACATCATATTCCATTACCTTTGTAATCCACCCTATCTTCTTTCCTATTATTTAAAACCATATGCCTAAATTTCTTTAGCTCTCTTAAAATAGCATGGACTTGTTTCTCCACAAATGTATACTTAACCTCATAATCTTCCAAACCTTGACTAAAGAATGTAATTGGTTGTTCCACACCTTCATCATTCTCTTACATTAGCATAGCTAAGATAGTATCAGGGTTAGTAAATGAATACAACATGAAATATTTAGCAAAATTAGGGTTTACAAGAGTGGGAGCTTGTGCAGTTGCTTGCTTGATGCTTCAAAGCTGCTCTTACCCTCCTTAGTCCACGAGAAAACTTGATTCTTTTTTAGCATGGCTATGATAGGATTCACCAGAGATGCAAAACTAGGTATGAACCTTCTCAAAAAGTTTATCTTACCTAGGATACTTTGGAGTCCTTTCTTGTGCAAGGGCAATGATAGGCTAGAATAGCCTCTATCCTTTCAGGGCTAATAGTTAGACCATACTTGGAAATACTGTGTCCTAAGAGCTTACCTTCATGGACAACAAATATGCACTTTGGGGGGTTGAGAGATAATCCATACTGGTTACACCTTTCAAACACTTGCCTTAAGTGTTTCATATGCTCATTTGCATCCTTAGAGAACATGGTTATATCATGTAGATATACTAATAACATATCATTGATTAGACCTTTGAAATCCATGTCCATTGCCCTATAGAAGGTGACACCAACATATGAAAAACCAAAGGGAATCTTCCTATAAGCAAAATTCCCCCATTTTATAGTGAATGCTATCTTGAATTGATCATCTTCATTCACTAAAATCTGATTATAACTAGAATATCCATCTAGGAGTGAGAAACGTTGTGAACCCGAAACAACTTGCAAAATCTACTTCATGGGAGGTAAGGGATAGTGATCTTTAAGTGACACCCTATTAAGATCCCTGAAATACATACAAAGTCTTAGTTCCCCATTCTTATTTCTAATAAGCATAAGGTTAGCTACCCAATTTTAATGCTTGATAGTAAAGATTATCTTAGATTCAAAGAGCTTGGAAAGTTCCATCTTCATGAGTTGTTCAACCTTGGGGTTGATAGGCCTTTATTTTTACCTAACCAATTTAACTCCAGGTTCTAATTCAATGGTATGGTTGGCTAGGATAGGATCAAATCCTTTTAGGTCTTTATATTCCCAAGCAAATATTTCATGGAACTCCTTGCACAAATCAATGAATGCTTGTTTTTCTGATGTAGAACATACCTTGCCTAGTTTGAGGAGTTTGTCTTTGAAGATCAAGACCCTTTCATAATTCTCCTCATTTGTAGGCACACTCACCCTTTCCTTATTTATTTTATCATATTTTATAAATATAATTTCTAATGTCACCAATCCTTTTGGTATCTTGTTTGTTCTTAGTTTTACAATCTAATTCTCAAACTGCTCATGGAGTCTTTTTTGGTTTCTTGAGGAGAACTCAGCTTCATTTTGTAAGAAATGTACAACGTATTTATCACTATCAAAAACTTGCCAAGAGACCTCATTATTAGGTATGGAAGGTCTTACAATGACCTTGATGTGAGATTGCTTTCCTTCTTCTTTTATGGTAGTGGGTGTATCAAATTATGCTCCTATATCAGCTAGTCTATTAACATGCTTATTCTACTCCCTTGTAATTGATTGTATGTTGAATGCATTGAAGTCTTCAAGTAAATCCCATACCCTATGCTTATAGGACTTAAGCAAATGGTTCTTGGTAGAAATAACATTCCTAATTTGATGCACAATCAGTTCACTATCTCCATATACTTGTAGATTCTTGATTCCTTTTCTCCCTGCCCATTGAAGACCATGGATCAAACCTTCATAATCAGCCACATTATAAGTGCTATTGAAATGGAACCTATATGAATAATATTATTTTTGTTTGAATGGGAAACCAACATAACACCAACACCTTCACTAATCTTACTTCTTGAGCCATCAAAAAACATCTTCCACATTCCATCATTCTCACATTCCTCCTTGGTGAGTAAAGGTTTGGCTTTTCTTCTTCATGTAAGCAATATACTCCCAAATTATTTTCTTCCATGAGGGAATAAGTATCATGTTCATATGTATTAGTACCATACTCATCTAGGAAAAGATCAGATATGCCTTCAAGCTTGGATCATGACCCATCTTCTATAACATGTTCTTCTTGATCATTGATTGTGCGATTGAGGTTATAGCTTGCTTCCACATAGGGCTCAATATGAAATTTAGATAGTGGTTTAGTTTTGATGGTTACATTTTATCCATACCTTATCCTAAAGGATAAGAAGGACCAATCAACTAAGAGGTAGCCTCCTATTTTAGCTGTGAAATCCCTTGAGAGGCAGATAGCAAAATGAGCGGGCAAGTCAACTACCACAATGTCTTTAAGAATAAGGAAGCTAGGACAATCATAAAAGAAAATTCTCAAACTCTTGACCATTCCTACTAACTTAGAATGTGTCCCATAAAATTTAATCACCCCTTTACTATATGGTTCATACTTTAGACCCAATTTATCAACTACAACCTTAGACATCACTAAAAGTCTTAGCTCCACTATCAACTATGCAGTTGTGAATAAGTTTATCCCCAACAATGAGAGTGAGGTAGAAGGGTGGAAGATTTTTGGATTTGGAAGAGGGATCAACAATTTGTGTGGGAGAATTAGTGAGGGAAACATTACCATGATTTGATGGTAGAGGGCTAACATGGATTTGGGATAGCTGCTCTTGTAAAAGCTATTTTTGTCCAAGAAAGTGAAGCAAATCCCAAAGAGACATGGATGCCTTATCATTATTCAAATAATCAATAATGTTTAGAGCAGGAGTATTCACATTTTATTGAGTCTTTGAGGGTAATGAGGTGCCTTGATATTGAGGCATTGGACCACTTTGAGTAGGCCTTCCAACATTCTAATTTGAAATGGGTATAAAAGTTGTAGGGACTTCCATACTTACAGTCACACCTTATTGCCTTGGAAAAGGATTACTTGAACTTGTATGCATACCATGGGAATATCACAAGGCCTTCCTCTTTTCTATAGTATTGTTTGTAATTGAATTACCTTAGTTGAAAACATAGGTGCCTTCTACTTGAAAATTTTCAAAGCTCACTCCTTGAGGCTGCCATCCCTCCTTTGCTTGCATGAGAACTTCATCTTCTGTTGATAGTTGAGGAGTGGATCCTCATAAAGAAACCAAATATTGATCAAAAACTTCATTTTCATCCATGAACTAACCTTGTTTCCACTCTTACCATTACACCAAGTTGCTATGAACTGGTACCATTGCTCGTGTATTAGAGGTGAAAGTTGGATTGTATGCATTGGCAGGCCTATTGAAGTTAGGTTTCCCTTAACCTCTACCCTGACCATATTGCTTAGGTGGGAACCTATTTCCTTGCTAAGGATAGGGATATGGATTTTGAATCATACCATATAATAAATTAGGTTGTCTAGTTTGAGCCTCTAAGGCTTGATATATTGCCTTCTATTCAATTATCTCTTCAACCTTCTTAGGAGTAATCCTTCACTTGGCATTTGAATTAGGAACTTGAGCAACACTTGGAGTATCAGTAGACATATCAGGCAATAGAGGCATAATTTTTTTTGGAGGAAACCTTCCATCTTGTATTAGGCCATTCTCAACTCTAATGGCAAGGTCATATGCTTCAGGTAAGGTGTAACCACCCATGGACTATAAAATTATGATGTGCTAGTACTAATAGACCTTAAATATATGGGAAACACAAAGCTAAAAGGTGGTCTCATGGGAGGAGGCAACCTATGCCAAGTCTTTTGGAATCTCTTATTAAAATCATGCATTGTATCTTTGGGGGCTCTTTGAATTACATTGAGTTGGTGAATGAGTGATGTGTGATCACTCTTGTCTTAAAACCTTGATGTCAACAACTCTCCAAAATCATCCCAAGTTGTGATAAAACCTCTAGGAAAAGTCCTATACCAGTCAAGTGCTTTCCCTCTAAGGGGTATGGCAAGGAGTCTAATGGCAATATTGACTTTAGTGACATTGTGGAAACTACAAAAGTTTGATATATCCCTAATATGATCACTAGGAGTGACATGACCTTCACCATTAAATGTGGGAACAATTTTGGTAGAATTAGGGGGTATATCATCATATGCATTGAAATGGATTAGATTTTTAGTGTTAAAGGCTGGGAAGGCATGCTGCCTAGCCATGTTCTCCTCAAGTTCCTTTTCACTCTCTCAATCTTGTTGGATTTCAAAGTCCTCTTGTTCTTCAAAGGTCAACATAAACTGAGGATGTTTAACTTCAAGAGGAAGTTTAGGTTGAAGAAGTGGATTTATGGGATTGAAAACTCTACTAGAGGATGACCTAGTAAGGACCATGAAGTATGAACATAATAACTATGATAAAACAATGGTCTACAACTAGATATTACCTTAAATGGAGTTGCCAAATGTTGAGTAGAACACCATATGTAGCCGTGATGTTGTCAAGACTAGCCTTCACCTTGACAAGTTGTCTTTAGGACAATGGTCTCATCAGGTATGCCAAAACTATTGTCACCAAATATTTCACCCTATAGGAGGTTTCTTAAGCCTACTCTAATATTTGGGAAACATTAGAATACCTTTAGGCCTGTGGGTTGCATATGATAGAGGTAGACCTCTAGGTTTAAGGGCTAGCTCCCTAGATTGATCCTTGTTTGCTTATCACCTATACTAACTATTTATTTCTATGAAAAGAGATAGAAAAAAACATGAAAATCACCTATTATAATAAGGTGATACACAAAAATGATATCCATTAGATGACCATGATCTGTACTATGAAGGATTATTCAGAAGACTGGATTCAAACTTCTACGGGACTCCAACATAAGCATTTCAAACATGAAGGTGATATGTACTACACTTCCCAAAGTGAAAGGACAAAAGTTCTAATATTATACAGTAATAAAACTTCCTACACTTAGAGATAGAAATGGACACTGGCTACACTCCATGTGATTTGTTAGAGAATGATTTTTTTGCACACAATATGAGAGAGTAAGATGAGTGTAAGGCTAGGTGATTAAAAATTATCATTCAAATTTTTAATACTATACACACTTAGACAAGGAATTGTAGAACCAAAAATAGCTTCAAATATTTGTTCAAAGGCAAACATCAGTATTCAAACCAGTAGGATTTTACCATACTAGACATGGACCAAACTACAAGAGCCAAAATGGTTTGCGTTTATAGAATGTGTGAGAGGATAGAGAGAAGAGAAGTTCAAGGGTCATAGTGCCACATTAAAGGCATGAAAAATAGTTACATTTTAGGATAATGAGGCAAATAATAGAGGTCTAAAAGGTCCTCTTGGATAAATGTCCATTTGAAGCATGAAACTCTCCAAAATTGGCATAGAGGTCTTCAAATGGCTTCTTGAAATTGTTTTCATGATTAGGAATCTTTTGACTGATTGAAATAAGACTAGGGAGAGTGTAAAAATATAAAATATCAAGGAGTCATTATAAACATACCATAATATATGTCAAATTTGTCCCTAACTCATAGCCTTCTTTTGAACACTTGTTCTCACCATTTGCAATCATTCATTAGCTCTCTTTCACTCATGAATCACATTTGTTACCCAAGTGGCCTTCATTTTATCAATAATATCCATGGAAGAGGTGGTAGGACACCTTTATATAGTCCCTATACCTTTCACCCCATTAAGAAGACCTTTAAAAGACCCCTAATTAGACTTCTCATCTTCTAACTTGGGAGTCACTGTCTATTTTCAGTATTTGCAAAAAACTGCCTAAAACTAATGAGTTAGTAGAAGTGTTTCCATGCTAATTTGATGTGATAAATGGACATGGGGAGTTATAATAGGTCTCAATTGAACCCCTAAAATATCTCTCACCTATTCATCTTATTTTTCACCTGTAAAATAATCAAAATCTATCAAGAAACCCTATTTTGTACCATGTCTATACAAGTAGGGTAAAAACCAAGCTAATGGGAAGAAGTATGAGAGATTACTCAAAAATTTCCAAGAATTTTATAGTAAAAAATACCTCATATAAATGCATATTCTTTCTTATCTTTTCCATTGGGTTAAAGCCAAGGGTTTAGGAGGGTTTTAGAGGTTTTGGGTTCTTAAGGATCATTCATAAAATCCTAATGTCCAACCTCCCAAAAAATTACACAACTTGTAAGCTAAGGAGCCTCATAAAATTTACCCAAATCCTTGGGTCACCATTCAACCAATATGTATAGATATGAATGCCTTAATTTGGCCTATCAAGCTTCTCCTTTGCATTTTGTGCACCTTAAAGTGATTTTGTGACAAAAATGACCAATTTGAGTGATCTCTTTGCAAAATAAAGGATATAACTCATCGTAACCTCTCCATTAAAGTTCATTAAATGCCTTAAAAGTTTCATTTCGTCTTATAAGTGATGGCTAGACCTCGTCAAGGTATAGGTCTAGTCTAGGCCTAATAGGCAATTGTGCTTTAGTTGCCCATAACCACCTCTGAGTGGTTTATCAAGACTATAGAGTATCCTTAATGATTTTTCATGTTCAAAAAACTCTCCAAACCATTATTTTCGTGTTCTAATACTTCTTATCACCCTCTCTTTCCCTCTACCTACCAAGCTTGTAGTCATGTCTTGATTGGGAGTGCCCTTTATCTGAGATAAAATAGAGAGCATCTCCCGTGTTCTCCATATCAAAGTGAAGGTATGGGAAGATATATTGTGTCATTAGGACCCTATAATTTTTTTTAAAAAGTTTTATCACCTTTATAAATCCCTCAAACTCCCAAATCCCTCAAGACAGGCTTATATGCAAGTCGCTGTGCAGGGAATTCTATATGCAGGGTTGTACCTATTTTGTTTACCTTTTCCTAACCCTATTTACCTATTAAGAGAATAATGTGAAGTTGGTTATAAAAATATGGGAGTGGTTTTCACATGTTAAACCATCATTATTCTTAGCCAACTCTCTCATCATGTATCTCCATTTGACTATGCCTAGTTGGCAGACTGTGCTGACTGTAGATGGTAGTCTCAGTTAAGATCATGGGTTTCTTGTAGGTGATGTTCATGTTTAGACATGTTTTTAAATGTATTAGAAATTTATTTTATTTATCAATATCATATTCATGATATTTGGGCTCATTCTTGTTTTAAAAACAATGACATCATCCAAACTATCTTTTCTCCACATACTGTAATTCTACAGTCAAACTGTAGATGTCATTTTGATAGAAAAGAGATCCCTATAGATGGTGATGTGATTTAAAAAAATTTAATACAACTCACTTGACTTATATTTGAGGTAATGGTCCATTTACATTTAAATCAAGTCACTTACTTACATGTTATGCTTTTATTACGTCAAATTACTTTGAAAGGCCATTTAGGCTTCAAGAATGTTGTAGATGATGGACAGTCCATAGTGAAAGATTTTTTGTAATGGAAACCTATTCCCACCACCTTATCATGACTAATAAATAAATTCTCTCTATCAATACATTATCCCTATACTTGGGCTTCATGATGGGAATAATTAGACTTGTCTAAACTTCAAGACATTTTACTATGAAATATCAAATGCTAGATAGGATCCCTATTTCAAAGATTTTAAGGTAAAGTGTTCTTTTAACAACTTTCTAACATGTGTACATATGTTTCAAATTTTATTACTATTTTATGGCTCTACCATTGTTTCCATGACACTCTCCATGTTTTCAAACCTTAATGAAGGTCTCAAACAGGTTCAATACTCTCATCTCATCATCTTCATGTCTCTGTTGGAACCCTTGTAGGTGATCATCAAACTCAGAACTATGTATAGGGAAGAATTAATTGTCACAACTAATATGAAATTATTTCAATAGATAAAATGTGTCACTTTCACCTTGGAATACTTCTCACTACATTGAAAATCTCATTGTGTCATCAACATGACTGGTCAAGGGGTTATCTTACCTGACTTTAGGTGGATATTGCAGACAATGTGATTGTGTATGTATGCTTCTTGACTATATTATTGATATGAAACACTCTTAAGACTAAGTTTTTTAAGGAGAGGTGATCACCATGACATGAGAGGTATGAAACACCAATACATCTTTGATCTAAAATCCAACCCAGGAAGAAGAAACCTCTATAACTAATGAAAATAATTATCTACAGACCTTAGTGGAGATCTCCTAGCAAATTTCTATAATTCATGCCAAATATTTGACCTCCACACATGTAAACATGACTGAGTACCATGTGAGAAGAATGTCCACACTCTCTAAAAACATGTACAGTACTTGGTTTATATAGACCAATCCAAACATAAAGGAAACCTTAAGGGTATGGGAAAGAGCATGTAGAGAATAGTCACAGACCTTCTTAACCATGGTTCATGAAGCACAAACAATAAAACTTAAAACTCTTGTTATGTATTTAAAGTACACAACTATCACCCTTCGAGAGCATTTACCTTAACTCACCTCCTATTGTTCATACTAGACTAAAATTGATTGACCATTTTGCATGTAAAGGAGAGTGATGGAGAAGTAGAACAATTTTATGCTATTTTAAAGCTTTCCAAAGCTGATAAAGCATGGAACTAAGTTGAGGGGAATTGAAGGGTCACTTTGAATCCTTTCACACATGCCAAATCTTATGCACAAGCTATATAACTTCCCAAAATTGCCTCTAACTACCTGATTTTCTTATTCTGACGTAACACTTACAAGATTTTAGTTATGAATACTATATATGATAGGAATATGACATGTAGGATGTTCAAAGACACTTTGGAACACTTATCTTCTATGGTAAACCATACAAGTCTATTAAATGACTCAAAAGTGGCCTTAGGATGACATAAGACTAAAAATGACTAGGATAAAGCTAAAGACACATTATAAGACCCCTATCTAGGACCATGGAGTATATTTTGACCCTATTAGATCCATATCTAAGATTTTAAGTATAGGGAGTTGACCTATTTTGACTTGTGGTCAAAATAGTCAATAGTATCAAAGATAAATTTCTAGCTTCATACATATAGTCAAGGAACATAATCACACTAGGTGGAAGAAATATATGTGGCTTGATTACCTCTTAGGAGTATATAGATATTTAGGAAGTTATCAATCATCAATGGGGGTGATTGGGGTTAGTTCAAACTATTACACTCCCCCTTTCTTTTTGTAAGTTTTTAGTTCTCATAAGTACACATAGGGTTTCCAAGGCACAGAGAAGGAAAACATAGGTTTTAGCATGAAATTAATAAAATCATAATATATCAGACCTCTTAGTGACATAAGTGCATGTGGTATAGCCATCACAATCAAGGTAGACAAGTTTACAATCAATAGACAAGTTACACTGCACTATTGTACAAGGAACATGAACTTATCTAGACATAGTCGTAGACTCTATTTCGAGATGTGAGTTATCCAAGTCCTATTGTATTATGTTTCTTTGTTTCAAATGCCTATTACATTCAACCATAAACCAAAAATTATACGTATCTTACTCTTGGTTGTATTTACTATTTTTTACATATGCCACTTACTAAACAATTTCAATTGTGAATTCTGCTTTACATTTAAATTTATGCCTAACTGTCATATATTACAATTTAAATAATCATTCAAAGTTTTATACCTATTGCAAAATATTAAATTAAAAATATGGGAAAACATATTGGTGAACCTATTTGTTACTTGGACATTTTTTTTTCTGTTATAGGGTTTCAACTAAATTCATGATTCCCATATACTAAAGAGAAATCTAATCATCTTTTCAAAAGTTGATTAATTTATGATTTAGGGTTTCTCTTTGAAGTAAGGGTTTTGGATTGAATTTTCTAATTTCCATGCACAAAAATCTTTTCTTTTATCATTTTTCAATTTATTTTCTTTCTTTTTTCGTGCTTTCTAGAACTATGTTCTAACAGTTGTAAAAGTTAATAAAACTTGTTGTTATGGGTAAAGTGGTCATTAGTTTTACCTGAGTTATGGTGTGAGGGGTACTACTCCAATACTAAATCTATTAGACAACACTATATACATACTTTAGTTTCCATGTACCTCATGATATATCAAAAATGCATAAGGTTTTTACTTTTCAGCCATAACAAGTCTAGATGCCTAAATTTCACCATTTAGTGTCAAAAGTCACTTTGGCATGCTAACCCTTATCTTTAGCCAATTCAAATTCAAATTAACAACATTCACCTCTAAAATTTTAATTATTTATTAGTTCTTAATTAATTAATTATGCATGCTTATTTTCCTCCAAAATTCATTAAATCTAAATTTTACACCTGACCTAGATATCCTCCATGTTTGTCTCAACTATGTGTTGACTGATCCAACCACCTTATTCAACTCCCTCAACTACCTTGTGAGTCACCTTAGAACATTTTAAACTCCTTGATAACTCAAACAACTAACTAGACCCATTATTATTGATTCACTCAACCAACTCCTCTTTCTTTTTAACCCATATAATTGGTCATTATCTTCATTGATGAGGACTAATTCTCCACTGTCAATTATTATTATAATTCAACAAATTCAAATAATCCTCAATCGTTCATCTCACCTCCCACAAGCCTACAAATTAACCTACAATCCATCACTTTCATCATCCAAATTTGAGGTAATGAAGTGCTATTATATTTTCAAGCGAATCCAAACCATCAAAAATTCATTTGCACACCAAAATGTTGCTCAATTCTCTTTGTTTTGAAGAAGAGTTGAGAATCCACATCCATTGCATTTGATAGTAAATCATGTTAAATCATAATGGAGGAGGCTTATTCCACTTCAATTTTATAAGTGTGTGTTTATTTTACCTATTTCATTTATTGATATATCATTGAATTCTAGGTTTCTAGTTTAGATTTGATTTCAATTTAGTTATATTTCTTAGTTTTCATTCTAGAATTAGAGCTTATACATTCTATCACGCTTGGTGGGAATTTCTCTCATCTTCACACATCATAGACATGATAGGTGTATGTAAGAACATAATTCAATTGTTTTTTATTGTTGTCCTTGTGCACATTCATTTAATATTGGTCTTGGAGGTTTTTATTTGTAACTGTAGGTCATTTTTTTGACTTTTTATGGTATGTTGTACGCATACCTATGTAACAACAAAATTAGAAATGTCATCAGTGAAATCATAGGGAGAAAAAATGGAATTATTCTTCTATTATTTTTAGTGTCTTTTCATGGTTTTCTTCCTCCTAATAACTTTTTGTTCTTATTTGACTCTATTTTGTCTTATATGTTTTCTATTTTGCTTTATTCCTACGTAATGATGAAATCAAAAGTATTATCAACAAAGTCATAGGAGCAAACAATTAAATTATTTTTCTATCACTTTTCAACATATTTTTTTAGTTTTCTTCCTCCTAATGACTTTTTGTTCTTATCTAATTCTATTTTCTCTCATTTATTTTATGGTGTGCTTCATTCATGCATAATAGTGAAATCAGAAACATTATTAGTGATATTTAGAAGCAAACAACGAAATTATTTCTCTATTAATTTTTAATAACTTTTTGTAGTTTTTATTCTTAGTAACTCTTTGTTCTTGTTTGACTCTATTGTGTCTTTTTGGTTCTCCATTTTGCTTCTTTTCTTAGCAGTAGCAAAATCATATTAGTTATCAATAAAATTGTAGCAACAATTAGTGAAATCATTCTTAAGTAGTTTTCATGTATGTTTTTCTACTTTTCCAATTTTTTGGATCCACATGTGTATGTTTTCTTCTATCATCAACTCTTTATTCTGCATTATTTCCTGGCATTGTTTGTATTTTTACTATTTTTTGTTTTATGTTACATGCAACAAAATCAATTACATCTTCAATGAAATAAGGCGTATCTTTAGTGAAATTAGTTAAAACTTTAATGAAACTAGGACATATATCAATGAAATTTTTACACACAATAACAAAATTATAAAATACTTTAACGAAATCATCAGAGGTAATAGTGAAATTGTTTTGTTAATTGTTGTTTTTCATTTTTACTTCTGTTTTTTGAGTTGTCTAATTGGTAATGAATTCATTGTTCTCTTTACTTGTGTAACAATGAAATAATTATAGACTCTTATATTTTTATGTTTTTTGTTTATTTTGTTAAGTTTTATAGGTTTCCTTAGTATTCTATCCACATAATTTACTTCTAATAGTTTATGTGTAGGCCACTAGTCAAAGACAAACCCATAAAAAGCTAAACAAATCATTTAACTTGTTTTTAGTATTCTTATTTTTCTAAGTTTTATAGTATTTTTATATTTAAAAATTTTCATTGTCAATAGTAATTAGCAAATATTTCATTTTTGGATTTAATTAAATTTTATTTCAAGCAATTTTTATGTCTTGATTTTTTTGCGTATGCTTTTTTTCATGGTGTTACATTAGAGATGGTACTTAAAAAATTAGAAACAACATTTGTAAGCTTTGTTACACAAGATTCACTTGCATGTATGCTATTCTCTTGGAATCACATTAGTGGCGATACCTAATAATTAGAGGTAAGTGTTAGTCTTATTCTATTTTATTTTCTTAGGGGCTCTATTGACCATGGATTTCATCACCACATGGTAGACCAACCCTGTGTACTAATAGGGTATATAAATTGAGTTAGAACTATTATTATTGGCTAAGTGGTGTTGTGTTTTAAGTACATTATGAAGTGAGGGGCTTCTATGTTTTAATACCTAAGCATTAGATAATGTTTAATGGTTTTTGGGAATTTTTATATAAAACACATAAATAGATAAATTATTTGAAAGGAATGACAATATTTAGATTTACACTAAAATACATTTAATAATATAAATCTTTCCTAAATTAGCATGTGCAATGAATATAACAAGTACAAGGTAGCTAAGGGATAAGAGAGAGCATATATTGTTTGATATTCTATTCTAAGGTATGATAGTGATTAGGAGTCATCACATGATTGCATTATAGGTTTTGACCTTGTTCATTATGTGTTTTAATTATTTTTTCCCAATGGATGATTGCATCAAACATGGATAATAGCGTCGATGAAGGTGTCTACCTCTAATGTAAGTGTCCAATCAAATATACACACATGAATGTATCCAAATTTGTGCCTAGCTTACATTGTCACTTGTATAACTTCCTTGTGCCTCAAATTATACATGCCTATGCAACATATTCATCCAATGAGAAAAATTCTAGTTATTTTGCATTGGAACTCCTATAACTTGGTAAAAGGGGGTTGTCATGTGAGTCGAGATAACCCTATCAATGTCATTTATTGATAAGTGTTGCCTACATAGCCAATACTCTAAAGAGGGCCTCAAACTCACATGTAGTTCTCCCTTCTAGGCATGTGTGTGAAATTGTAACTATATGCTCATTCTCTTGGTAACCCTTGGTAAAATAGATGCAATAGTATATTTAAACTTTTGAAGCTTCAAATATTCAATTTAATATTGGAATGCAATTTGATAGCTTGAAATATACAATTGTTTCTAATTCGGTAATTATCAAATCAAATTGTTAGGTAGTGTAATTAGATTATAGATTTTGTATCTATAAGGACCTCTTGATTTTGAATTAGGATCTAGTGACATGAAAAAATTAGAAAACAAGATGGGCAAAAAGGGATAAATAAATGATCATGAAGTGAAAGATATGGAAAAGAACAAAAAGATAAGCTTGGATACTTGCATCGTGATTAGATAGTAGTGTCGATACTAGTGTCTAAAATGGATGTAAGTGTCTAGGGGTTAAAAACATAAAAAAAATAGGAAACAAAAGGTATGGATCCCTAACATACATTATATGAAGATTAATAAAATAACATACAGTCCTAAGGGTAGGTAAATCAAGTGAAATACGTTGAAACTGAAGAGGTCCATAAGAGGCTGCATCATTAGATATATAATCCTCAATCAACAGATGTATACATGTAAAGAGGCTATAAACAAATGCTTGTACCAAATATTAGTGTCTACATCCCCCCATCACTTAATCAATTAATGCATCAAAACTAAAATTACTAGTTTAAAGGAAAGAAAATGCATATTGTAGTGTGGACAATGCACCTTGTCTTTGCTTGAGATTTCCTTGGATCTTTCATTTGGACATTACCTATAACTAAGAGCATGTAATAAAGTAATCATAATATATAATATGTATGTATAAGATAAATAAATATTAGAGTAAAGAAGGACCATGGATATAATACACCTATGTGTGTGTAGTGTAGCAACGGTTCTGGAGTATTGAAAATTGGAGAAGTAGACAAGGGGATTACAACCTCATACATATTTTAGCTAGAAAGATGAATTTAATTACAAGTAGTCGATTGGGTTTCACCATGGTGGTGTTTTTATTAGAATATGGAGAGTTAGGAGGTGATCATGCCCCTAACTCTGAATAAGAAGAGTGGTGCTTCAGTCGTTGAAAGTATCATTTCCTGACCAACACAACTTGAGTGAAAATAGATATAACTTGGTATAATATGAGTGATGTAATAAAACACACCCAAAAAAATTGGTGAGATCGAGTGATTTAATCACTCCAATCTAACCAAAATATCCAACTGTTATATATGGGTAGGGCTCAATACATTCCATAAAAGTACATCCCAGGTATTAGTGTGTAAAAGTACATCATAGTGGGTGATGATAATACCTAAGAGTGTTTTGAAATATGAAACTAATTTAGATTTTAAAATATTAGGTGCACATTACATAGCATATGCACCTGATATATGTTTCATGTTAAAATTATTTATAATAATGTTACCAATGTATATAATTATACCACAACTAAGAATCTGAATCGTATAACTATGTGTTTTTTTGCCAATTTTGAATTTTGTGCAAGTGTGGGTAGCCTATTACCATAACATGACCCAAATATACATGGAGAAATCTGAAATTAAATACAATTTCCAAGATGGAGGACATGTTTTCAACACATGCCCCTACTGAATCTTGATATTGTGAATAGTGAACAAGTGTGGATAACATGTTTCCAAAGCATGCCCCACTAAATATGGATAATGTGCAAATTGTAATTGACTATGAAGAACATGTTTGTAAACATGCCCCTACTAAGATGAATTTTTTTTGGGAGGAGGGGATATATTACTTACAATTCATCTCTTGACAAAAGGAAAAGGTGATAATTTGCTTGATGTTGGGACCAAGTTGTATGATGGTAGTATTGGTGGCGATAATTTGTAATATTATTTTTGTAATACCCATAATCTAGTATAATATATATGTGTAGGATATTTTTAATGATTTTTGGTAATGTTTTAAAATTTACAAATTTGATGTAGTATATAAGGACTCATTGTTTGGATCCCAATGTAACTCACATTTTTGAATTTGGAACACCGATGCTTAAGATATGCACATTTAAAGTTTGTGTAGAAGTTGTATATTAGGTAATTTAAAAAAAAATTGAAGTCATTTACATTTTGAAATTTTAGAAAATTTGAGCTCTAATTATAAGAGAGCCATTCCACATGGTACAACTCCTTGACCAATGCGATTTGATGTACTCCAAATAACTCTAGCTAGGCATGAATTCATTGAGTTGGTAAGTAGGTTTAGTTATCAATTTAATAGTAATTTTTTATTTTTTATTTTTTTTCATTTTGGGTGTGATTTTTTACTTTTAAGTTGATCAAAAGATACCTACATCAAGGTTGAGGATACTTGGATTGGTAATATGATGCTATTATCCATTCTCAAATGCAAGCATCTAACATTACCATTCTGCATTGACACTATTATCTTGCATTAATGTTAGTATTTGATGCTACTGTCTTTGCATCGATGTTAGCATCTGACATTATTATTATTATTTTGTTAATATTTTATTATAATCTATGTATTTAGGACTAAAATTTGATTGCTAATAAGTATTTATTTATATGTTTTTGGTTGTATAAAGATATACATATTTGAGAGTTTTGGAATGGTAGACACTTTTCTACCCTGGCAAAGATGGGTTTGGATATGGTCGAATGGATAATTTTAAAGTAGGTAGGGTTGGTTCACATAGATATTTGGGATATATTCCATATTATATCCACCTGCTCACAACCCTGGTTGAGATGTTGAACCTAGACATGTAATTTTTGGCTCCCTATGAGGGAGATGATGGTCACGTTAGAGGATGTGTGTCATATTTTCTAGCTTCCTATAGAGGTGAGAGAGTTGATATTTCTAGAGATGGTAGCCCTAGTTATATTCAATGTTCTTACATATATGTTTAAACTTAATTTGGATTAGGATTATCTTTGGTAGATAGGGTTAAGAATATAGAAATGATAGGGCACAAAGGTGAATATTAGATCTACAATAAGCCAATTTTATGCTAAAGTCAGATATACCATATGTTAAATTTATTAAACTGAGATAAACTATTAATGGAAAGTATAATTATACTAGATATAGAAATGACATAAAATGAGATAATTAGATAGCTCTGATGCGAATGTAAATTCTAGATCTAGAAGAGGCTGAAAGCAAGTGGCAAGGTAGTTTTAAAATAGTTGTCAGATTCTAAATCTAGTGCCTCTCATAGCCAATATCAAAGGGCACTACCTACATAGCCAATATTCTACAAGAGTGCCTCATAATTATGTAGTTTTCCCCTATATATTGGCTTGTGTGTGAATCATGCAATGTGTGTAAAGCAAGTACAACATTGACCTAGCTTGTAACTTGGATAATAATACCTTGTGATTGATCCTTTAGTACTTAAGACCCATATATGTGTTATACATATCACTAGTACAAAAATAAGGAAGTTTTTAATTAATCGAGTGCTTGATAGAGTGGTTTTAATAACTACCTTTGTCTCTTTGGTTATATTGCTATGTGGTGAATGAATGAGGGTTGATATTGTATTTATACCAATTCTATTAGGAGATAACTCACATTAAAGCACTTAGGGTGACCATTAAAATACATTTCATTTGCAAATTGGACAACATTAGGGCATTAGACACTTATGTCAGGTTAGGATAGTAATGTCAACACTATTATCTATCCCAAACAATAGTGTATAGGGAGTAAGAGAGTAGGTACAGGTTCAAAACTTGGAGAGGTTTAATATAAGTACATTCTAAGCATTTTGGGTTAGACTAAGAGATAGGCTAAGGGGTATAATATAGAGTAGATGTAAGGCTTTTAGAAGCAAGGCATGTGTATAACTAAGAGGGAAAACTAATGTATAAGTTTGCCAAGTGTACAAGATTGAGGTGCTACATAATCACAAAATATCATCTAAATTTACCCCCCTTTAATCTAGTAATGAAATTTTCAGTTTAAAGGAAAGGAATAGGAATCTAGGCATGTATGCACACCTTGTCTTTCCTTGAGTTGACTTTAAGTGATTTGCTAGTGATTGACTTGCAACCAAGATTATGTTATAGTGTAAAATTAGTGAATATAATATGGGTTAAAAGTACTTGAAATATATTGAACTTTTAAAGAGTAAGGTTTAGGTGTACACATGTGTGTCTATGTAACTACCTTGCCTATTGGCAAGTTGTTTTGCAAAAGATGTATCATTTTAAGGCTCTAAAACTAAGATTAGGATAAATATAGATAAAATATTTAAAGTGCACATATCTAAGGAGATAGATATAGATAGAGAAAGAGAGATAGAGATATTAGAAGGTACATGCCCCCAATTTTGGATAAAAAATGAGTTGCCACATGGTAGTTAAGATTCACTCAATTGTGAAATTGAATGATACTTATAACCTAGTGAGGTTGGATGATCAAATCCAACCTAAAAACTTTGCAAGATTGAGTGATTTAATGACCTAAACCTTAACACAATGTGAACCAACTATTGTAGTATATTGGTTTGATAAAGTTCATAAAAATCCATGGTGTATCAGTACATGTAATGGTTTTGGAATCTGAAATTGATTTAGATTTTGTAATATTAGGCACAAGTTGCATATCATATGCACCTTAGAGATGTCTCATGTTGAGATTGTGTGTATAAATGGTACCATGTATATAATTATGCCATAACTATGAATCTGAATCATATAACTATGTGCTTTAGCTAATTTTTGATAACTGTGTAAGTGTAATAGACATGCTTGTAAAGCATTCCCCCACTATATATGGAGAAATATAAAAATTGATATAAGTACCAATGTGGAGGACATGTTTCCAAATATGCCCCCACTATAAACTAGAGATGTTGAGTATTGAATAGGTGTGGAGAATATGCTTCCAAAGCATTCCCCCACCATATCTGGAAACTATGAATGTGTAGAAGCCATGCCTATTAACATGCCCCCACTGAATCTACAAACTGGTATAAGTACCAAATATCAAATGAGTGTGGATAACATGCTTCTAAATCATGCCCCCACTAAATCTACAAACTAGTATAAGTACCAAATATTGAATGAGTTTGGATAACATGCTTCTAAATCATGCCCCCACTGAATCTAAAAATTGTGAATGTGTGGAAGCCATGCCCATATGACATGCCCCCACTGAATTTGAAAACTAATAAAAGTACCATATATTGAATGAATGTAGAGAAATACTTCCAAAGCATTCCCCCACTATTATCTAGAATCTGTGAATGTGTGGAAGCCATGTCCATATGACATGCCCCCACTTATATGCACCCCTTTGAGGTGAGGGAAAAATAGGAACTAGGAGTTACCTCACCTCAAAAGGGTAATAAAACTATAAAATCTGTGAATGTAACCACGTAACATGTAGAAAAATGTGCATAGATAAATATATTATTAAAGTGCATAGAACCAATGTGATCACATGTAGGCCTAAGATACATGATAAATATCATGGCAACATCTATATAACAAAAATATAAACTCAATAAGAAAATAATCACACACACAAGAACACTCACAAGTAAGTCAATAGGCAATGGTCCAAGGAGACCGTAAACAAGGGGTATGTTCAAATGCCACAAATTTGAGTGGGCCTAACTTGGTCAAATGTCCATACAACAAAAAATGACATATTCTAATGTCCATACAATAAACAATGATATATTTAAATGTCCAAGAAGGCAAATATAAGCATTGGGGCCATATCAAAGCATATTCAAATGCTTGAATAAGTAAGATAATAACAATGCAAAACACTCAAGGAAGTGTATAAAGGAAAAACATAAGCAACCAACATAAATATATCATAGTAGCTCATGGAACAAATGTGTTAGCAAATAATTTCAAGTGTATTGCATATATGTAACCTCAAACATGATAATGTAGAGTTATCATCAAACCATATAACCTATGTGTATCAAGATCATTGAAGATGGATACCCCCAACATCCTAGAGACATGAATAAAAGGAAATCCCAACACCAATAAGTGTATGAAATCATGTATCTATGTATGCCTATAGATGTATATGTAGGAGTAAATGATATGCTAGCCCTCAACATGGAACTAACACATAGATGCCAAGGAGCCAATAAAACATGTAGGTGCCAAAAATGTTTTTGGATTTTTTAATGTTTTGATTTTTTGAAGAGACAAGATCATCTTATGATCTCATCCAAAGGATGACCATAGTTATCACCCCACTTAAAACCTAGTACAAGAAATTGGTGGTACTATCAAGGAGCATGTATAGGTGAAATATGTGTCATGATAGGATCTGTGATGCTTGGCATATGTATAATAGGACTCTAAGGTCATGAAGTACCAATAAAAGGAATAGGGGTTCATGGAACCCATCTCTATGTACTCAGTGGTTTATTTGGAATAACAATAGTAAGGACATGTTTAGGTGCTCTGGACATTTGAATGTCGTGTATAGAGACTAGGATTATGTAGAACCCATTGTTTATCTTTGATGAAAAGGTATCTCAAGTATCAATTGCCTAGTAAAGGGGATTGCTTATTGCTTACCCTTTTGCAATGGATTATCCTTAACAAACTTGATAATTAATTTCTTAGGTATGAATTTATCTTGTTCAAAAGGATGCTCATATGGAATACCAAAAACTATAATTACCTGATTGGCATGAATGTACTTAACACACCCGTGCATTATAAAAGGTAATACTCATGGAGTATGTATTGGGTTATCCCAAAAACATGTCAAAGATACCTATAGAAGCTATAACTGAGAAATTAACAACCACATGTGCAGGACCAACCTATAAAGGTAGATCAATCTCTATAAGAACCTTCTGGGAGGTCCCATTGAATGCTTTGACTGATCTAGTAGAGGTGTAAATTATGTTGAGTATAACCAAATGCGTAAGTAATGTCATGGTGAAAACATTTTTGCTTGCACCATTATCAATCATAACACTATGTATCAAGTGTTTATCAAGGTATGCTTTAATGAATAAAGGATGAAGATCATATTCATCATCCTTAATTTCACTATCATCAAAAGAAATTGTAGGTTTTTGAACCATGAGAGGTATATGTCATGTGTAAGTAACAATAACCTCATCTAGTGGGTATCCATAATATTATGGATGAGGATATGCATTATCATTTAGACTTATGGTTCCTTCTTAGAATAGTCTTACAAAGGATTATTAAATATCTTATGCTTATGGTGATCACTAGGTTGTGAATCTAATTCCTTTGGAGGATCATCAAATGTAATATGTTGGTCATCGATGAAGTCCTGGATCTTATGCTTCAAGGTAAAACATATATTCATAGAATTTCCAAGGCCTTGATGATAGTCAAAATAAGAATTTGCATCAAATCCTTTAGGTAGAGGTTTATTTATATGAGCCTCTATAGGAAGATGGAGAGATATAAGATGGCACTCTAGCAACAATGGGAGTAATGAAGTAGGAGGCTTAGGTAAACATGCAAACTATCTTCTCAAAGCATTATATAAAATAAACTAATTAGGCTATTGTGAAACTACATTAACCATGGTGGTTGTTTCATTTTTAGGCTCAAGAGGTTTTACCTTATAACTTGGATGTAGATGTAACTAGTGTGTTTCCTACATATTTGATCTTGATTAACGATATAAGCTTCATTTCATGGTCCCATATAATATGGCATAAGTCATTGAAAGATTGAAACTTGAAAACAATGGACTCATGTAAAGGATCTAACAAACTTTTCTTTAATATGTCTTGCAACTCTTTATCAACCATTTTGGCTAGCATTTCATTGTACCTCAAGACATATGCATTGATAGGTTCATTGGTTCCTTGTTTGATCTTTGAAATTTGAGAATATGAAACCTTTTTAGTAATGTTAATGGAAAAGTTTGAAAAAAAATGATATGCAAGAGGTTTGAATGCTTTCATGGATTGGAGAGGTAATTCATAAAACCAACTCAAATCATAGTCCTTGAGGCTCCTTGGAAATAATTTTGTCAAAAGTTTATCATTAGAGGCATAATCAAGGCACATAGCATAAAATGTTTAAATTGTTTCTCTAGATCACCCTTATTATCATTAAATGTGAACTTAGGTGCAACAAAACTAGCTGGCAAAGGGTGTAAAGATATCTGAAGTACAAGAGGGTTATGCAACACATCTTGTGAATTTATAACATCAGGGGATTTTAAATCTTATTGTTCAATGTTTGTAATTTGTAACCTTTTCCTCCAAGGTATTTATGAATTGAAGGAGTGTTTGAACTATAGACCGTATGGGATTTATATTAGCAATTTAAGTAGTCACCAAAGGGGATGAAAACATGTTTTGAGTAGTAGTAGGCATTAAAACTGGTATTTGTGTTGAAACAACAAGTAAGTCCATAATAAATGTATCAATAGTAGTTTCAAGGAAAAAAAACTTAAAAACATAATATGTGCCCCCATTAGATATAGGTAGATTGATAAGTGTGGGCTTAGTTATAGTTCCTTCTAAAGATTCACTAAAACTAGGTGAGGCAGCCTTAGTTTTATCTTGTTTACTTATTTCATCTCTTGTAACATAAATAAATGCATATATTAAGCCCTTGTTATTTTTTTGATGAGTAATCAGTGATTCTTGATCTTCCATTTGGAATCAAGGTCTTACACTAACATTTTCCATTGTTTAATACATGAAAAGTTTAAAATTTGTAACAAAGTACAACAATACAAAAACCTTAAGTGATTTAGGGTTTGATGTTTAAAGATCGAGTTCACCAAATGTTTAACCCCAATTTGTATTAATATATTCTTGGGTAGATAGGGTTAAGAATATAGAAATGATAAGGCACAAGGGTGAATATTAGTTCTATAATAGGCCAATTTTATGCTAAATTTAGATATACAGTATACTAAATGTATTAAACTGAGATAAGCTATTAATAGAAAGTACAACTATGCTAGATATAAAAATAACATAAAATAAGGTACTTAGTTGGATCTGATGCTAATGCATTTTTGGATCTGCAACATGATGAAAGCAAGTGGGGATATAGTTTTGGAATAGTTGTCAAATTCTAGATCTAGTGCCTTTGGCTCTCTTAATAGTTGCATTGATGTTACTATCTGAGTGTCATGTATGGAATCTCTACTAAAATAGGATGCAACCACCTAGATGATTTTGGGTTTGGATTCACCTTTACTTTGGTGCATTCATACCAGGGTCATGGACTATTGCTCCTTGTGAAATGGAAAAACCCTAGTTTTTCATCTTTAATGTGACCCTTAGAAAAATGGGTCAATGGGTACACAATGTTGAGCTAACCTGTAATAACTCCACTATCAAAGGGTGTTGCCTACATAGCTAATACTCTAGAAGAGGGCATTAGACTCATGTAGTTCTACCCTATAGGTTGGCTTGTGTGTAAATCACGCAATGTGTGTAAAGCAAGTACAAGAGTGACTTAGCTTGTGATTTGACAAATAAAAGCTTATGGTTGCTAATTTAGTACTTCAAACCCATAGATGTGTTGTACTTGTGATTGGTATGGAAATAGGGAAGCTTTTGATCAGTTGAGTGTTTAATAGAGTGTTTTTAATAAGTGCCTTGGTATTTTTGGTTTAAGTGCTAGGTGGTGAATGAATGAGGGTTGTTATTATATTTACACCAATCTTATCAGGGGATAAATCACATCAAAGCACTTAGGCCAACCATTAGAATACATTTTATTTATAGATTGGATGAATTTAGGGCACTAGACCCTTCCATCAGGTTAGGATAGTAATGTAAACACTACTATCTATCCTAGATGATAGTGTCTAGGGAATAAGACAATAATTACATGCTCATAACTTGCATATGTGTAAGATAAGTACATTTTAAGCATTCTGGGCAAGATAAGATGTCTGTGTCATCAATATAAGATTAGTCAGACTAAGAGATAGGGCAAAGGGCACAATATAGAGTAGATGTGAGGCTTACTAAAGTAAATCATGTGTAAAACTAAGAGGGACAACATGGTCTAAGTTTACCAAGTGTACAAGATTGAGGTGCTACATAATCACAAAATATTGTCTATAGTATATTTTATGGCCAAAAGGATCCAAACATTGAGTCAAGTAGTATGATTCATTTGGAAAACATTATCAAAGGTGATGTTCCAAGGTTGTGAAAGTTTATTTGTGTTTTATTAACATCATTCATAGTAGTAGAAGTTGGCATAATGGGTATCTCATATTGTATGTACCGTATATTTGGCATATTAAGCTTGATCTTACCAAATATTCTTGGGGTCACACTATATTATCCCACTTATATAGGGATATTTATAGATTTACATTGGAGAGCCATTGTAGAAGAATTAGAGCAGGAACACTTTTTCATGTTTAGGCATATGAGCACATTGTAACAATATGATTGGTTGGTTGACCTTTAGCTAGTGGGCCCATCCATAGATATTTATAGAGTAGTGGGTATTTTCCCATGGTAGACTACACACCATGATGGAATACCATGTTATTATAGATAGGTATACTTGGGTCATATCATATTGCATCCGTATAGGACATTTTTTGGATGTCCCAAAAATGGACATGAGTTATAGGGGGTCCAGATCAACATGTGGTTAGTTGATCAATTTCCTGGTGTGTACAAATTATTTCAGCATGACCATATTTTACAATAATTTGGTATAAAGTAGGGAATGCTATTCACACCCTTCCCATAACATTAGACAACATGGAATGGGCATGGACCCCATGATATGCCAACACCTACAACTATAAATCTAGCTTTGTGTTCTGCCAACAAGAGAGATCCCATGGTTCCCTTAGCTGCAAGGGATAATTTGGGATGCATAAATGGTTATATGTATTGGTGGGTGGGAACTCGATGGCCCCTATTATTACCTATTTTATTTTCCTCCCAAGTGTCATTCCTAAGACATAAGGGGGTTTAGGAGGAGAGATAGGTAAAAATGCAAGTGGTAATGACCCTGTGGAACCAAGACCAGTAGACGAGGCAACTGTTAGATCCACATGTGAGTACTATAGTTTTTTAATTTGTAATTTTATTTGAGCACAATATTAGATAAAGTATCTGATTCCATACATGTAGATAACTAGTATCATATATCTTATGTCTACAGGTAATCAAGAGTGAGTAGCGATGGTAGATCATGTGATATAGGTCCTCACATATAACCTACCCATGGATATAGTCAGGTATGGTTTTATCAAGAGGGTAGTTGATATTTTAGGTGTCCATGTAACTTTATTTGATCCTAGAATGAGAGTTGTGATAACATACCATACTGTGATAACTGAGTACGAGGAGCTGCATGCCAAGTTAGATAGACAGGACATCCTGCAACACAGTTCCATAGAGAGCATGCATGCCTTAATTGATTGGTATGAAATTATATGGCATGATAATGAGGATAAAATATGATATTTAAGAGCCTTTGAGGATAGATTATGTGAGTTGACCTATGCATCTCGGGCCCAGTTGGATCGTAGTGCCTCGGCATCGAGGGGTGTGAGGATCATGGATATAGATAATGACGAGTACACCCTTGGGGATATGCCCCTGACATATAATTGATGTTTTTTATTTGTATAAACTATGTATCATCTGACACACACACACACATGACATTAGTCATATGGTTTATTTTATGTTAAATTAATATGCGACATCTGGTGTTTTATATTTGATTTATGTCTTTATTTCCATAATGTATGATTAGATGTTTGTAAATTGTTTAAATAATATATTAATTTAATTTGATATCTAGATTATAGTGATAATATAATAATTATTGTATGTAGTGGAACCCATAAGTAAATAATAATGTCTGACTGTAATGATCACAGGTTAGTGGAATTGTTGATTGTGTTTTTGTAGCTAATAATTTTTTGTATCTGTAGGAGTAACTTGTGAATCTATATAAGTGATTTGTGAATATATATAAGTGATTTATGAATTTGTAGGTACCTATTTTGACACATGTATATTTTGTGTATATATATCCCCTCCACATGTCCCTTTATTTAGGACCTGATCAACCAATGATTCCTTATTAGGATCAGTATGGGTGTGACCAGTCCTGGTAGAGAGTACACTATGAGAAGGATTATACTAGTGGTTTCCTTTTATGAATTTCAATGGACCATGTGCTCCTTAGAAGGATAAATATGGGATGTCTCAACCCTCTTAAATGAGTCTCTATGAGAATTATGTGGAATAGGTGTAGGTATGTCTTTCTGACATGTAATAATTGCCTGATCGGCTAGTGTGTGAGCTTTTGCTCAAGAGAAAAACACTCTTTATCTTAGTGCCCATTAATACCATGGTAAGTATAAAAGTGTCATCCTTTTTCATTTTAAAATCTATGTTGTGGATAATGGGAATTAGGAGGAAGTGTTATCATTTATTTATCCAATAGTGTGCATAATATGTAATGCGGTCTATCACAGTATGAGTCAAACTAAAGAGGCTATCATTTTATAGAGGTATATGGTCTAATTATCGGAGATATTCTGTAAGCATATTATTTTCCTTTGTTTAACACCTTTATCTTTTGTTTTTAACATTTACTATTAGTTCTACGTAAGGTGCTTGAATTGGTTCAGGATCTTTTGTAACTTGTTTATTTACCTTGGAAACATGGTTATTATCATGTGTTGTTTCTAATGAAGAGATAGGTAACTTGGTTTGATTATGCATTAGAGAACATGAATATCTATACACATCCCAATATAAGGTCTCAAATGAAGAAAATGGATTATGTAATGCTCTTTCTCTGAGTGGAGAAAGAATACCTCTACTAAACATAAATTATACTTCCAAATCTAAGGGTGTATAACTTAAGGAATACAAAGCATAGACTCATGCTTAAATAAAATAACATAGTCTTGTATAGAATCATTTTCTATTTATGTTAATTCTTGAAAATTTTCATGTTATCACACTAAATTGCACCCTTGATAAGGTTTTTCAAGCCTTCTCACTTAGGTGATAACATAGATACACCTTTAGGCTGTGGGTGGCTTGATCAATGAGGTGAATCTCTAGATAGGGTTAGCTCCCTTGATGCTTCACCTAAAATCAATAATAAACTCATTGATTGAGAGGAAAAGGGGGATAAATGACTAAAAACTAATAAATAGGTCACACACCAAGCTTGAATCCCTCCACTTGCCTATACTACACTAATAACATGAATAAGTACTGGAATCTATTGCACTAACTCAACATGAGTCTCCAAGCATCAATTTTAATATAAAGGTGAAAATCAAGACAATAAATAAGAGGGGATGATAAAAAGGTCTCATATGAGACACTAATGAAGCAATATCCAAACTTAGCCAATGCAAGACTGCGTACCACACTCCATACGTCCTACTAAGATGACTAACAACCTACAAATATGCAATGAAATAGGACAAATGCAAGAGAGATATGATACTACTACTAACATTAATCAACCAATATGATTTTACACTATTTTTAGTATTAAGAAGGTTAGAATCAACTTATATTCATCTCCAAGGCAAAGCACAAGTGTTATTTGAGTAGGGCTTTGCCATACTTAGGTTGGGGATCCTTTTACAAGCCTTACAAGGCCATAGATATATGAGAAATAAGAAGAGAGAGGGAGAGAAGAGAGGTTTCAAGAACCAATGATGGCTACCAAACACTCATAGAAACAATTAAAAACAAGAAAACCTACCAAGAAATAACCTTGAAATCTCTCTTCAACATATGTGCACTTAGTTTGATGATGGCTTCATTAAGGTGGCATAAGAGATTTTGTATTGCTTGATGACTCATCAAGCCTTATTGAAACTACCACCTTAATATTTATTAGGAAGTGACAAGTCATATTCTTAGTTTATAAATACTTATCCTTGTCTTGGACACATTGTTCATTTGTGGGAATCTTCTATACTAATGTTATAAAGTATGTTAAACCCATTGGGATCTTCCAACACTTGTCCAACCATCATTAGACCTCTTGGGTGTCTTAAAACTCTTGAAGATTTCTTATTCCATCCTTTCATGCATTTATTCCTATCATTTCTCTCAAAAACCTATGATCCATCATCTCTCCACCTCTACTTTGCAATCTCATTCATAACTTTCACATTTGCCTTCTTTAAGGCTTATTTCTTGTAGCCCTATTTTAACACAAAGCTACTAGGTTTGAATGATCCAAAAATCTTCTAGAAAATATAAAGATGTATTTGGGCACCCTTTATCCTATTTATTATTCATCCAAAGTTTTATGACTCAAATCATGTCAGGAATCTAGAACAACAAACATGCTCTGATACCACTTGTTGGGAGGGGAGGATGGAAGATAAATCCAAGAACAAACACACCTGTTCTAATTCCACCTCCTAGGATCTTGCTCCTCAGAAAGAGCACAGTATGATTACCAAATATAAGCAATTGAATATGCGGAAATAACCAGAAACACAAGTAACTAGAATTCACCAATAGCATAGAATATGAGAGACAATACACTATCTTGTATTAACACTAACAGAAAAGAATACAACAAAGAGCCGCCACACTCTTTCACCTTACAGAGATTCGCCACACCTCAAGTGTTCAGTAATTCTTCTCACACACACTCTCCTACACAAAAAACGGTCCCAACAACCAACTCACACATAGAATTGGTGTTCACCTCACCAACCAGTCAGTAATAACCCTGCCGGTACATCAAGCACTCTATAGCACTTTAAGCTGATCTCTCATGAACCTGCAACCTGCAATTCAAAGACCAAACTTACATGTAGATCCCCAATGAGCTTGCAACAACCTGCAACTCATAGATCTTACAACTAGAAGGAACTCTTCCTTTCTATCTCATGCCTTATACAATACATGCCAATGGGTCTATAAATAGATCCCTAACTCAAACAATAACTTAGACTCTTAATTTAGACAATTGTCCTCGCAGCCTAAGACTCTAACTGGTCTCAACATGCAAACTCTTCGTTCACTTAACTAACTATCCGTGAAACGAGCAGTTCTGGAACACACAGGTGACCGACGTCGGTCCCTGCTTGTCTGGTTCTGCCGACGTCGGCCGACTTCCTGCCGTCGCCAGTGGCCTTCTGCACTGGTCTCTGCCGACGTCGGTCCTGCTACCGATGCCGATTCCTGTAGAACTCAGCAACCATTTGTTCCTCAGTTTGCAAAGGTTGAAGCTTTTAGCTCCACAACCTAACAATCTCCCACTTGGAGATAAACAGCTGCAACCTGTACCTGTACCTGTACACTGTCTAGTTTGTTCCCTTGGCTATGTATCCATCTTCAAAATCATCCTTGAAGACCAACCACCACAAAATCCGTGGTGCAAAACCTGTCATCCAAATTACCTGCCACATCCACATCTACAACCATGTAGAAAGAGAACTTGACCCTGCATAGCATGTGCACCTGCTGCTGGTCCCACTGAACTACCCTTCAGTATTACTTTTCTGGATTGACTCCAACTTGTGATAACTCCCACTGCTTGGGAAAACTCAGGTTTAGTACATACCATGCACTCAACCTCATTATGTGAATCAAGACCCCTGTTCTATGAACTGTCTAACCATCGGCGTGCTAGCCGGTTTCACACAATCATCCTAAAACAAAATCAACACATGACCTACCATGTCTCTAGAACACACTCTTACCAAAGAATCTTGCTGCTCCCAGATTCTCCATGACAAACACCTGAACTAGCTTTACCTTTAGTTCAGCAATACCTGTATATGTGACCCTGCAACAAGCACATCATACAGAAATAGGATAGTGTAGCTAATACTATCCAACCTGGTAAAGAGAAACACAATGAACAAACCTCCATTGCTCTGCAACTAATACAAGATCAAATACCCTGATCTTCCATCTCACGTATCCATTTCCGCTCTTCTTCATCCTTAACATCCATTCCTCTCTCAATGCTTACTTCCAGCTGGCCACACTACCCAAAACACCTGTTTGGTTCTCCTCCAAGGAATCACATCCTCATTCATGCCTAGCTTCCACTGTTTCCTGGATCTACCTATTCTGCTTCTTCAATAACTTCCTGGTCCTATGCCATAAGTGAGCAACAAGTAGTGCAAAGAAGGGAAATGATGAATTTAAGAGCTTACTTACACCTTCAGTCCTCCATATGGGCACTTGAGACTCCATGACAGCTTGCTGTCCACCCAAAATTTGTCTCAGTGACCGATGCCGGTCACATCCCAGTCTACAGCCGACCGATGTCGGTTCCCTGCGACTGCCTTCCTATCGACGTCGGTTTCCACTGGCCGACGCCGGTCTCTGTCTGCCCCGAGTCACCGACGTCGAGCTGCACATAGCCAACGTCGGTCCCTGTCTGGACACCGACGCCGATTTTCCTACCGACGTCGGTCTCTGTGTTTTTCTTGTGAGACCTGACTTTTTCCTGCGAGCTCCTTTTGGATCAAACCCTTGTCCAAATCACCCTTGCTCTGCTCAGAATTCCTCTGTACCTTGTGCTGAACTCTGTCCGTCGCTTTCTCCTTGAAAAGCAAGGCTTTCTTGTTCTTGTCATTAACATCGGATTCCTCAAGAAACCTCACCTTCTTCTTCTGCATACAAAAATCATGATCCATACCTTCCAAATCCGAAAGCATATCCTTTGACTCAAGAACCAGCATCTCCTTCTTATCTATGTGACCAAGCCTATTAAGCCACATCTCCGAATCTACAACTGAAGTAGATAACCCAGAAAGAGAATCAGTAAAACAAGTAGATAGATAAAGCGTACCTACTTTCTTACCTCTAGCTACAACAAGTGTACCCTTGGTAACCTTCCAAGAGTCCGCTGTGAGAGTTACTGTGCAACCCTCTTCACCCAAACTTCTAACAAAAATCAGATTCTGCTTCAGAACTGGGACGTGCATGACCTCCTTTAACACCCATGTGTTACCTGTCTACAGTTTCAGCTTCACTTTGCCTTTGCCAACAATCTGACAAGGCTTACCATCCCATACACAAATTTCTCCAAAATCTCCCTGGACATACTCATGAAAAAATTCCCTATGTGGGGATGCATGAAAAGAGGCACCAGAATCTAATACCCAAGATTCTACTTTATCCAAAGAACATACCAGAGCATCCTGTGCAACGTAACCTGCAACATCTGCTTCTTTTTCATGTTCTTCATGCTGATCTGTACCCGATCTGCAATCTCTCTTTAAGTGCCCTTGCTTTCCACATTTCCAGCAGGTTATTTTGCCATACCTGGACTTGGATCTCTTGCCCGTCTTCGACCTTGATCTCCCACGCTCTATCTTCTCTCTTGGCCTTCCTCTTCCTTCAACACTCAAAGCATCTCCAGATGATTCACCTGTGCTTTTCCTGCGTATCTCTTCGTTCAAGATCACACTCACAATATCATCCACTTTTAGGACTTTTGAAGGAGACACAGTATTAGAAACTGCCATTACCAAACCTTCCCAACTTTCAGGTAATGAACACAAGATTAAGAGAGCTCTTATTTCATCATCAAATACAATATTGACTGAACTTAACTGGTTTACTAAACCATGGAAATCACTAAGATGGCTATGAACAGATCCACCTTCCAACATTTGCAAATTAAATAAACGCTTCATAAGAAATACCTTATTCGAAGCCGAGGGTTTTTCATACAAATTTGCCAAAGATTTCATCAACTCCACCATTGTCTTACACTGTGATAAGCTGGAAATCACAGATGATTCAAGACTCAATCTAACAGATCCCAGAGCCTTCCGATCAAGAACCTCCCATTCTTCATCTTTCATATCCACGGGTTTGCTAGCAACCCCACCCAACGGTAAGTACAAATCTTTCTGATACAGATAGTCCTCAATCTGCATCCTCCATAATTGGTAGTTCTTGCCATTGAACTTTTCCATTCGTAGTTGACTGCTTTCTGTCATTGCTCAACTCCCACTCAAACAGAAACCCTGTGAGTAACCTGTAATCAAAACACACTACCTAGATCTACACCAATCTGTTAGTATCCCAACCAAAAGCTCTGATACCAATTGTTGGTATCAAGCTTAAGAACCTACAACCAAGGCTCTGATACCAATTGTCAGGAATCTAGAACAACAAACATGCTCTGATACCACTTGTTGGGAGGGGAGGATGGAAGATAAATCCAAGAACAAACACACCTGTTCTAATTCCACCTCCTAGGATCTTGCTCCTCAGAAAGAGCACAGTATGATTACCAAATATAAGCAATTGAATATGCATAAATAACCAGAAACACAAGTAACTAGAATTCACCAATAGCATAGAATATGAGAGACAATACACTATCTTGTATTAACACTAACATAAAAGAATACAACGAAGAGCCGCCACACTCTTTCACCTTACAGAGATTCGCCACACCTCAAGTGTTCAGTAATTCTTCTCACACACACTCTCCTACACAAAAAATGGTCCCAACAACCAACTCACACACAGAATTGGTGTTCACCTCACCAACCAGTCAGTAATAACCCTGCCGGTACATCAAGCACTCTATAGCACTTCAAGCTGATCTCTCATGAACCTGCAACCTACAATTCAAAGACCAAACTTACATGTAGATCCCCAATGAGCTTGCAACAACCTCCAACTCACAGATCTTACAACTAGAAGGAACTCTTCCTTTCTATCTCATGCCTTATACAATACATGCCAATGGGTCTATAAATAGATCCCTAACTCAAACAATAACTTAGACTCTTAATTTAGACAATTGTCCTCGTAGCCTAAGACTCTAATTGGTCTCAACATGCAAACTCTTCGTTCACTTAACTAACTGTCCGTGAAACGAGTAGTTCTGGAACACACAAGCGACCGACGTCGGTCCCTGCTTGTCTGGTTCTGCCGACGTCGGCCGACTTCCTGCCGTCGCCGGTGGCCTTCTGCACTGGTCTCTGCCGACGTCGGTCCTGCTGCCGACGCCGGTTCTTGTAGAACTCAGCAACCATCTATTCCTCAGTTTGCAAAGGTTGAAGCTTTTAGCTCCACAACCTAACAATCTCCCACTTGGAGATAAATAGCTGCAACCTGTACCTGTACCTGTACACCATCTATTTTATTCCCTTGGCTATGTATCCATCTTCAAAATCATCCTTGAAGACCAACCACCACAAAATCCGTGGTGCAAAACTTGTCATCCAAATTACCTGCCACATCCGCATCTACAACCATGTAGAAAGAGAACTTGACCCTGCATAGCATGTGCACCTGCTGCTGGTCCCACTGAACTGCCCTTCAGTATTACTTTTCTGGATTGACTCCAACTTGTGATAAATCCCACTGCTTGGGAAAACTCAGGTTTAGTACATACCATGCACTCAACCTCATTATGTGAATCAAGACCCCTGTTCTATGAACTGTCTAACCATCGACGTGCTAGCCGGTTTCACACAATCATCCTAAAACAAAATCAACACATGACCTACCATGTCTCTAGAACACACTCTTGCCAAAGAATCTTGCTGCTCCCAGATTCTCCATGACAAACACCTGAACTAGCTTTACCTTTAGTTCAGCAATACCTGTATATGTGACCCTGCAACAAGCACATCATACAGAAATAGGATAGTGTAGCTAATACTATCCAACCTGGTAAAGAGAAACACAATGAACAAACCTCCATTGCTCTGCAGCTAATACAAGATCAAATACCCTGATCTTCCATCTCACGTATCCATTTCCGCTCTTCTTCATCCTTAACATCCATTCGTCTCTCAGTGCTTACTTCCAGCTGGCCACACTACCCAAAACACCTGTTTGGTTCTCCTCCAAGGAATCACATCCTCATTCATGCCTAGCTCCCACTGTTTCCTGGATCTACCTGTTCTGCTTCTTCAATAACTTCCTGGTCCTATGCCATAAGTGAGCAACAAGTAGTGCAAAGAAGGGAAATGATGAATTTAAGAGCTTACTTACACCTTCAGTCCTCCATATGGGCGCTTGAGACTCCATGACAGCTTGCTGTCCACCCAAAATTCATCTCAGTGACCGATGCCGGTCACATCCCAGTCTACAGCCGACTGATGTTGGTTCCCTGTGACTGCCTTCCTGCCGACGTCGGTTTCCACTGGCCGACGCCGGTCTCTGTCTGCCCCGAGTCACTGACGTCGAGCTGCACATAGGCGACGTCGGTCCCTGTCTGGATACCGACGCCGGTTTTCTTGCCGACGTCGGTCTCTATGTTTTTCTTGTGAGACCTGACTTTTTCCTGCGAGCTCCTTTTGGATCAAACCCTTATCCAAATCACCCTTGCTCTGCTCAGAATTCCTCTGTACCTTGTGCTGAACTCTGTCCGTCGCTTTCTCCTTGAAAACCAAGGCTTTCCTGTTCTTGTCATTAACATCGAATTCCTCAAGAAACCTCACCTTCTTCTTCTGCATACAGAAATCACGATCCATACCTTCCAAATCCGAAAGCATATCCTTTGACTCAAGAACCAGCATCTCCTTCTTATCTATGTGACCAAGCCTATTAAGCCACATCTCCGAATCTACAACTGAAGTAGATAACCCAGAAAGAGAATCAGTAAAACAAGTAGATAGATAAAGCGTACCTACTTTCTTACCTCTAGCTACAATAAGTGTACCCTTGGTAACCTTCCAAGAGTCCGCTGTGAGAGTTACTGTGCAACCCTCTTCACCCAAACTTCTAACAGAAATCAGATTCCGCTTCAGAACTGGGACGTGCATGACCTCCTTTAACACCCATGTGTTACCTGTCTGCAGTTTCAGCTTCACTTTGCCTTTGCCAACAATCTGACAAGGCTTACCATTCCCTACACAAATTTCTCCAAAATCTCCCTGGACATACTCATGAAAAAATTCTCTATGTGGGGATGCATGAAAAGAGGCACCAGAATCTAATACCCAAGATTTTACTTTATCCAAAGAACATACCAGAGCATCCTGTGTAACGTAACCTGCAACATCTGCTTCTTCTTCATGTTCTTCATGCTGATCTGTACCCGATCTGCAATCTCTCTTTAAGTGCCCTTGCTTTCCACATTTCTAGCAGGTTATTCTGCCATACCTGGACTTGGATCTCTTGCCCGTCTTCGACCTTGATCTCCCACGCTCTATCTTCTCTCTTGGCCTTCCTCTTCCTTCAACACTCAAAGCATCTCCAGATGATTCACCTGTGCTTTTCCTGCGTATCTCTTCATTCAAAATCACACTCACAATATCATCCACTTTTAGGACTTTTGAAGGAGACACAGTATTAGAAACTGCCATTACCAAACCTTCCCAACTTTCAGGTAATGAACACAAGATTAAGAGAGCTCTTATTTCATCATCAAATACAATATTGACTGAACTTAACTGGTTTACTAAACCATGGAAATCACTAAGATGGCTATGAACAGATCCACCTTCCAACATTTGCAAATTAAATAAACGCTTCATAAGAAATACCTTATTCGAAGCCGAGGGTTTTTCATACAAATTTGCCAAAGATTTCATCAACTCCACCGTTGTCTTACACTGTGATAAGCTGGAAATCACAGATGATTCAAGACTCAATCTAATAGATCCCAGAGCCTTCCGATCAAGAACCTCCCATTCTTCATCTTTCATATCCATGGGTTTGCTAGCAACCCCACCCAACGGTAAGTACAAATCTTTCTGATACAGATAGTCCTCAATCTGCATCCTCCATAATTGGTAGTTCTTGCCATTGAACTTTTCCATTCGTAGTTGACTGCTTTCTGTCATTGCTCAACTCCCACTCAAACAGAAACCCTGTGAGTAACCTGTAATCAAAACACACTACCCAGATCTACACCAATCTGTTAGTATCCCAACCAAAAGCTCTGATACCAATTATTGGTATCAAGCTTAAGAACCTACAACCAAGGCTCTGATACCAATTGTCAGGAATCTAGAACAACAAACATGCTCTGATACCACTTGTTGGGAGGGGAGGATGGAAGATAAATCCAAGAACAAACACACCTGTTCTAATTCCACCTCCTAGGATCTTGCTCCTCAGAAAGAGCACAGTATGATTACCAAATATAAGCAATTGAATATGCGGAAATAACCAGAAACACAAGTAACTAGAATTCACCAATAGCACAGAATATGAGAGACAATACACTATCTTGTATTAACACTAACATAAAAGAATACAACAAAGAGCCGCCACACTCTTTCACCTTACAGAGATTCGCCACACCTCAAGTGTTCAGTAATTTTTCTCACACACACTCTCCTACACAAAAAATGGTCCCAATAACCAACTCACACACAGAATTGGTGTTCACCTCACCAACCAGTCAGCAATAACCCTACCGGTACATCAAGCACTCTATAGCACTTCAAGCTGATCTCTCATGAACCTGCAACCTGCAATTCAAAGACCAAACTTACATGTAGATCCCCAATGAGCTTGCAACAACCTGCAACTCACAGATCTTACAACTAGAAGGAACTCTTCCTTTCTATCTCATGCCTTATACAATACATGCCAATGGGTCTATAAATAGATCCCTAACTCAAACAATAACTTAGACTCTTAATTTAGACAATTGTCCTCGCAGCCTAAGACTCTAACTGGTCTCAACATGCAAACTCTTCATTCACTTAACTAACTGTCCGTGAAATGAGCAGTTCTGGAACACACAGGCGACCGACGTCGGTCCCTGCTTGTCTGGTTCTGCCGACGTCGGCCGACTTCTTGCCGTCGCCGGTGGCCTTCTGCACTAGTCTCTGCCGACGTCGGTCCTGCTGCCGACGCCGGTTCCTATAAAACTCAGCAACCATCTGTTCCTCAGTTTGCAAAGGTTGAATCTTTTAGCTCCACAACCTAACAAATCACAATGCAGATCTATTAACTCAACACCTTCCTTCACAATTAGGTTTTTTTAGGCCTAAAGTAAATACACATTACTGAGACCATACTATACCATAATGTACTACTCCAAAACTAATAAAATATTTTAGATAACATAAATTAATGTTAAATTACAAATTTTCATGAAATTCCAAGGGTGAAAACTCAATTTATGCAAAATGCAAGATTCAAACCCTAGGTTGGTCATGACACAGGACTGTGTAGGCCGAGAGTGAACAAAAAAGGATAAAAATAATTTTTAATAACTTAAAATATTTATGAGACCTATGTGAGTTCTTTCCAAACTCCCCTAAACTCTTATAATAGTATTTTCCCTTGAACAACCTTCATACCTCTCCAACATGCCAAGTTTCAACATTTTGTATGCATTTTAGGACTGTAAAGTGGGTTATGGGTTTTCTTCCCTTTTCATCAATATCTAAATGTTTTAAAAATATTCCCAAGGTCTCTCATGAATCAAAAACCCTACATTAATCTTATTTATCAATTATAATCCTAAAATCTCATGTTATTTTCATATTTTTAGAAACAAACTTGTAGTTCTCTAACAGGTATGTAGGTCTTCTTTAGGATTATCACCTTGTTAAGCTTGAGAATAACCCAGCTTGAATGATTTATTCTCTATAAAAAAACATATGATGAATTTGGAAGCATTATTCATGGTCTCCTTGAATTGTCACAACCTTTAGTCTTCAACTTCCAACCTATAGTTGCACTTTTGCTTCAAATTTGAGCAGGCAGGCCAATAGGTGTTTATCTAAGTCTAATACTCTGTTATATTTTGAGAATGGATATTAAGTTCAATGTTTATTTTTATTCATGACTATAAATACATTTCTATCACCCCCTCATGAATCTCACACCTCACATCATCCTTAGACCTCATGTTTAACACATCTATTGTATCTTTTCCCTACTCTTGTAGACAAACCTATAAGTGTATACAAATCAAACCAATTTTGAGTAAAGGACCTTATTATTATTGTTAATTGAATTTCATACCTCATGAAACATGTATTGGAAACATGATAATATTATTTGACTTATAAATTCCTTTAGATGATCTTGAGACATCCTCAAATCTACCACCTAACCAAAATCTTAACCCTCATATATAGAAATTTGTATTTGAACATTGGTGTTTTGGACCCTCATATAGGCTTGGGAAAACTAAAGGGACACTTTAAGGTCATTTATATTGTTATATCTCATTAATAACACTCTTATCTTTCACATTTAGGACAAAACTTGTAATCTCTCTCCAAATCATACCGTACTGTCTTGTATATTGTCTTATGAGGACTGTACCCTTAATTTAGTGCAAGAAAGACATCTTGCAAATGCATATGGGCTTGAATGAGGTTTGAGGATATATGAGAGGCTGGTACACAAGTGTAATAAATATTTTGGATTTGATTTCAAGCCTGAAACCCTTTAATAGTACTGCATTTGGCATAAAAGATTCACATTCTCAAGTTGACACAAACCTCAGACTTCATATTTCCTTCATGTGTAGTCTTTTTAGGCTCAAATAATACCTTAAAAGGACATAAGAGGGATATATGATATCAAATATATTGGTTCTTAAATTAAAACCATCATTTTCATGCAGAAAAACATATTTACCCTCAACAAACCTGCATGCCATCTTTAAAAAATAACAAACACAACATTTTCTCACCATTTGAATGCTCACACGTGCCAAATGATGGTGAAATGTGATGTGGGAGGACTATGTATACCCTTGATATTCACACAACCATCCATTTACATCCATAAACTTCTAAACTCACTAAGACAATAAAAATCGTGCCTATAGGGGTTTAGGAGGGTTTAAAGGCACCTTATTTTATTAATAATTTTTAATAAAGCGTGGCCCCTAAAAATCTATAAAAATGCATCGAATATTAATGTAATAATTGCCCCTATATACCCCCAAGATCATTTTACCCAAATTTCTCTCTCTTGTGTATACCATCTTCAAACTAATTTGAAACCCAATGAAGGAATGAGAAGGTTTTCTACCTATTTGAAATTTTATTCCTAAGCATGGATATGACCTTTGGGGGGTTGGATGATGTTGTTAAGAAGCTTCACCACCCATTTCCATGATTTTCTTGGCTGGATATGCTTTGTTTATGCAAGGAATCCTACAAAAACTCATCTAAATGCCTTTTTCATGAAATGGATTTTGATCATTTAGATAGGTGCCATGTTGGATTCTTGTGGGAGACATTTATGGAGTTCTTATTGTCAAGCATGATGCAAATGTAACATACAAACTATTCATCACTTGCCCTACTTTCCAATACTTCATATCATTCCATGATTATGGTTGAATCAAGGAGTAAAAGATGTTTCAACTTTGGTTTACATTGGAAATGAATGTTTTGTCACATTTTGGACATTGTACGGACCTTATAAAGTATGAAATTACCTTCCATAAATACAACATGTTCTCATATGACCTCCCTTTTCATAGTGTAACTCCTCATGCTTGATGTCCTTTAAATATAGTCATTTATAGGTTGCAATAGTCAATAGACCAAAAAGAAATAAAACCTTATTTTTCAAAAAGTTACTATAAGTTCTCTAAAAGACTTGAAAACCATTTTATAACCTCAAAAACTCCTGCTTTGAAGGTCTTCATCTGTTATGAAATGTTATATACCTTGAGAACACCATATCACTCTTGCCTTCATAATGAATTCATCATAACTTGGCTTCTTGAGAGTTACCTTAACTTTTCCAAAATTACATTAAATTATGATAAACATCTCATAAAGTATCAAGCCATGAACAACTGGTTAATCACTTGAGGACCATGACTTCACAGTTTAACTATACCACCCTATAAGACCTTAATAACTACTAGGACAAACATCACATCCTTATCATGACAAGACAAGCTATGACCAAGACCAGTACCTTAGAGGGCTATCAACAAAGTTAAACAAGGCCTAGATAACAAGTTTCAAATGATAGTCACCTATGTTAGCCAATTTTGGCTAACATATTTGGAGACCTCTTGGGATTTCATGCTTGTTATGCATCTAGACCAATAGCCTCATGCATCCATTGGGCTATGGAGTCACTTATCATTCAACTACAAACATGATTTGGACCTTGAACCTAATTGCAAATGCCTTGAAATAAGAGATAAAATTGATTATGCCTTCAACCACACAACCAATCAAAGAAGACACACACAATAAAATAACCGAAACAAACAAAAAACTCATTTTGGTAAGAACCACTTAAGGAATACAAAATAAGAAACTACTATATGCAACTAACCTCCAATATTTTATCCTTATAGATCAAAAGGGAAATTTCTAAGATCACCTTCATGAGATGAAATGTGTGATGGGAAAGCTACTTTTAGAACATTTTGCTTGATCCATAAACCCTTTTCTTGACTACCAATGTCTTTGGCCTATCTTCAAGTGAACTAATGACAATAAACATGTCTCCTAGAAAGACAAATTAATCTTGAAGTTCATAACTTTCCTCTTGTTTCTATTCATCAATGAGAGAGACTTCCAATGTGACTACACTTTGATTCATGGGGGTAGTAACAACCTCAGCTTCTATTGGTTCCTTAAACTCTACCTTTTGCTCACTAGGAACCATTACAACATCTTTCAAATCTTCATCTTATTCCCTTTGAGTAGTATCATCTCCTTTAAAGCTTGCTACAACATGAGTTTGAACCTCTTGGTGATGACTTGTAGGACATGTTGACTTTCTAAGAACTTTTCAATTCTCAACAACAACTTCATTCTTTCATTATAGAGGTGTTAACCTATCGAGATCTTCAAATTCCTTGAACATGTCCAAATAAGACTACCACATGTTATCGAGACCCTCTTGAACTTGTTTATGAGATTCAACAAGTCTAAAAACCATGATATTTTCTTCAATATCCTTCTCAATTATGTTTTCACCACGTTCATTAGCCAAGATAACCATATTAGCATTATATTCATGGACTACAGGTTTACTATCTAAGCTTGAACAAAAAAATCCTAGTTCTTCCCAAATGACAATTTCCTTCTGACAACTTGAAGGGATGCCAACTTCAATATCCACTTTATCCTTCTCTTTAGAGAATGTATACCTATCTAATGCTTCAAACTCTTTAATTAAATCATGACATAGGTGCAAGTTTGCTTCTTCAAGCTCTATCTTTTTCTCATTAGAAGTCATTACAACTTTTCTCAAATCTTCATCTTGCTCATGAGGTTCAACAAGGCTAATAGCCAAGGTGTCTTCATGAATATTTATCTCATACTCAACTACAAGTTGATTAAATTATTCATGATCATATTGAATCCTTTCATCAAGACTCAATCCATGAAAACTATATTGGTCTTTCTCTTCTTCCATGTAGAATGTAAGTTCATCTACCCACCCAAGATCTAATTTATCATGCTTATTTTATGCCAAACTTGATTTGTCTTCTTCTTGGGGTCTACCAACTTCTAAAAATTTGTTTTGTGGTTCATATTAATGATCTATAGGGATCACATGATTCTCAATCAAATCTAATTCTTCCAGGAAACTATGGTATAACTACTTCCATACTTGATCAAAATCTTCTTCTTCATACTCTTCAATGGAAACACTTTTATTAGGGTCTACTATCATGTTACCTTGTACTCCTCCATCAAAATAATCTTTCTCCTCCTCTCTAAAAATATATTTTATTTCTTCTTGACAAAGGGGAATATCAAAGAGGATCTCTTCATCATACACACTTGAATCAATCTCCTCATATCCTTATTGAGGCTCACTTGCAGCTGACTATTTTTGCTTCTCAAGAGTTGCCACCTCATCATCCTTTGTTAATAGGCTCTCTTTTTCAACTAAATGCTCATATTATGCCCTCGATTCAATAGGTTCTCCTTCATAAGAAGAGGAGATGGGAGGGAAAAATAACTCATTGTCTTGTTTGAAACTTGAAAGGGTGTCCTTCTAACTTAGGATTTTGGGAGAGTTAGGTTCATTGAAGGATTCTTGGAGAAATGGAGAAGGAAATTGTGTTAAGGATGCTCTATTCTTCTCTTTCCACTCCCCAATCACTTTATAAATCTTTGATGTATCTTGAACTTAATGGATAGTTACACCTTAATATATGAGTGGACTATTTGGAAAACTTTAAAACTCTCTTAGTTTGACCTCTACCACCTCCTCTTTTTTCTAATTTTATATGGGCATGGGAGAAGGTTTCTGTTGACCATTTTGACCACAAGTCAAAATGGGTCAACCCCCTATAATCAAAAATTGATATAGGGGTATAGCATAATGTCATAGGGTGTGTCATAGTTAATCATATGTCTATTAATGTCATTTTAGCCTTGGTCATGGTCCAATTAGTCTCTGTGTCATTTGATGTCATCTAGGGGGTCATTTTAGAGCATGAAATGTAAGTGGTACAATTGTCAAAGCAATAAAAGTGTTCTAAACTCTTCTTCAATGTCCAATATGTTAGTCTTTATCAGACATGTCAGTTTCTAATTGAAAACTTGTAGGTGATAACTGAAAATCAAGAAAGTAAATGGAAAAGGAGTTTGAAAAGTTTTACTACCTACAAGAGACAGTGGCACATGGGAGAAGGTTGTGGGATGACTCTTAAACTTCCTTAGACTCATGTACATGCTTGAAATTCTTTAGAAGTGCTAAAAATGGACTAAAAGCATTTTGATCCTTCATCACCCTTTTAAACATGTAGAACCAGTTAGTAGGTTTCTCCTTAGTATGACCAATAGAAGAATTTATAGGTTAAGTGACTTTTGGGGGTGATAGTAAACTTAGTAAGATTTAATTTCATGCTTGAAATATAGAGAATGGTTGCCTATTCTTTATGAACCATTCTTAACAAGTTGATTATGTTTTTTTGCTTGTTATTTTTGACACCCTACAGGTTATGCTCTTGTATGAACTACTTCATACAACATAATTGTTGAAATTACATCTAGAGGATATGGAAATATTTCCCACATGGTTTTAAACTTTGTTTTCATGTTTATATGTGACTTGGTGAGCTAAAGATCTCAGATTTTAGGATAAGTACACCATTGCTAAAATGCAAACATATGTCACTATGTGCAGAGTTTATTGTTGTGGTAATGTTTTCATAGGAAGGTGTTATGTGGTGTTTCATGTTTTTCATGATACTTTTATCTCACTATTTATAATGTTTAGTTATAATGACTACCTCATGAAGTTACACAATCAACCTTCTGCTTGTTTCCAACTGTAGTCATGGCGTATGAAGGTCTTAAAAATGTTCATAGGATGTGTTTAAAGAGTCCAATGGGTGTTAGATGATTGTAATATGATAAATCAAAATAAACCTATCCAAATGGCACAAGACTAGAATGTGTTAACCATTTCTCTAACACAATCACATAGTTCTACTTTTCTCAATAATAAGATGCATCTGCAGGAGACAATCATGTGAAATGAAGATATTTGAACTTGTTTGCAGGTTTTTCAAGGTTAGAAGAACTCATTTGAGACCTTGAAAATGTATATGATTTGTTGAAAACCTATACAACATGAATTTATTCATGCCTTACCTTCACTACCAGGTCTACAACATGAAAGTGCACCTATAGGTGCCTTACACTAGAGTAAACACATGGCAAGGAAATATATAACTAGTTTGAGGTCTTACTAAGTGGAAAACTCAACATAGACTAAATAGAGCTCTAGGATAGATCATGAGGGTAGTTTATCAGTGACACAATAGTATATCATATTATCATAACCTTAACTACCACTGTAAGAGTACTTTCAAGTTTCCATAGAGGTCTAATAAGACTGATGAGAAGGTGTTTTGGGTTATTGAGCACTCCTTTAGGTTTAAACACATGGATAGTATCTTGTTAAGCATATGAAATCTATAGGATGGATAATATTTTGGAATGCTGATGCAGAGCATATACCAAGTTTACTTAATTAACCTTATTTCTAACTCAACGTCCCTTGCATTGGACTCTTGAACCAACTCTTCATTCAATGGTTTACTAATTTCACCTTAGTTGTGTACTTCAAAATGATGTACACTTATTTGTCAGGGTTTTCATTACCCTCTCTTATAATTTAAAAACTCTACTAACACTTCTCAAGTCCCACTTTCTTCCTTTACTCAATCTTGATCACACTAGGTAAACTCCTTGTACCATGATATAACACTTATTATTAAATCTCCCTTATTTATCTTTACTAGTTTCAAATGGTCCTAATCATGCTTAAATAAGTTAAAATAGGCCTCTCTATCATTTCCCTAATTGGTCTCCTCTATCATTTTGAACCCTATTAAACTTTTAGGCATCTAAAATGGTATGGAACTATGTACACTCACTTCAAAACCAATGAGATATCTTTAGGGTTATTGAAACCAATCTAATTACAAAAGTTTAGGGTTTTTGACTGATTTGTTTCTCTGTAGAATGAATTTATTTTTCAAAAACCTAATTTAGGGTAATCCATCTTAGTCAAAGCTTGAGAGGATATAATCCACTACTAAGGACATTCATATGAATTTATAATGACTGTAAGATATCCCTTGGGTCTGTCTTGACCCTCTCTTCATTCTCATATCAATATTAGGATATGAACAATCTCTTGATCTTGTTTTACATCTTCAACTTCACTTGAATATATTGGTTTCTTAAGCAAAACACAACTTTTTAAGTCTATAGACTACCAAGACACCCTTTCAAGAATTCTTAACCTCACTAATCACTTTACAATATAATAAAGAGCTTACCTGACGGGTCCAAGATGTTTTCAAGTTATTTTGAAGATTCTTTCATTCACCATGTAAAGGCATTCAAAATCTCAACAAAGTCACCTATAGAAAACTAGGGTCTAGTTTCAAAATACCTAATTTTGAATTATTTCTTGATCCTCACTCTGGGAAATGATATATCTATGTTCTAATGCATATACCACTTCAAATTAAGACAATTAAACAACAATGTATTGTTAACTGCAAATAAGGTCTGAGACTATAATCTTGAATAGGGTTCCCTTTTCTTATAAATTAGATTAATTCCACACCAGACTAAGGTATACTTATCTCCAAATACATTGAGGCAACCACTATACAAGTATTTATAAATAAAAAACTCACTTATAAGAAGCAGTCACAATTATAATTCCCTAAACAAGGACTATTTCTATATTTTGTATCAGGGTTCTATTTCCTTTATACATGGGTACAAATTTACTCCACACAACCATTAGAGCATCAATTCACATTTCAATCTCATTTCCTCATTCTTAGACATATGCATTAATCAACAAGTAATGTAAATAACAAGATTTGCAAAAGACCTTCCACATAGGTCTAAATATTCACTCACACAATAGAGTTTTCACAAAAACCTCATCATATCTTCATATCAGTCTTATCAAGAATAAATTCTCCATTCATCTCAACTTTTTCTTCCTCTCCCATCCTTCTACCTTTGAATGAAATCACTAACAACTATATAAAACTAACTCAAAATCTTCCCTATAAACGTGCATAACTACTTGCCAACTTTCCCATGTAGAGTCTTGTGGGTTATAATGCAATATTCTTGATTTTCATATAATATTACCTATTTTGCCTTATGAAATTGGTATAATGATCTTTTATAACCATATTACATTACTCAAGACCCTTACAAAAGTTAATACATCTGCCACCTATACAAATTTTCACAAAAGTCCTTTTACATGACTTGACAACATTCAAAAATTCAAATAATGATTTTGGATGGAAACACTAGAATTTGAATTTTGTGCTCCTTAAGACCATCTAGACATCACCTATGAACTACTTAAGACCTATAACACCTAGAAGACAACTGCATCAAATTCATGCCTTAAGGACACATGAAAGGAGGTTTAGGACGTGTTTCCCTAAAACCCCAAAATAAAGGGCTAAACACTTTTGGAGAGGATATATAGCAATGTTGCAAAGAGTTTTGGTGAACCCAAGTGTACCCATATTTTAGAATTAACATGGGGGTATAACCTTGAAAAAAGGAAGACAATGTGTAACTAAGATAAAGAAGTGTTTGAGAGCCTCCAATATCGACATTTGTTCACTAAATTTTGTCAGTGTTGTTTACAGGTTTTGAATTGCAAGAGAACTTCATATCTCAAGGTAGCAATGTGAGGAATATGCCCATGTTTAAATGGTAATATTGAGTTGAGAGGGAACATGTATGATTTAAGGAGCATCAAATAAGTTTTTTGAGTAAGGTCTTGACCTATACTACTACCTATAGGTGTGCATTTTCCTAGAAAGCTTACCTACACCCTGATTGTAGGTGTTCACCAGGCTCATGATGTGAACCAATAGATAGTAGGCCTACATACACAATAAATTATTAGTTGGTTTGCTTCCAATACCATATATGAATCCAAGTTATGTGTCACTATTTACAATTTATATATGTACGTACAATATCCTATTACCCCAATAATTGGTATCTACAGTCAACTATAGTTGACAGTAACCTAAAGGATGACTATTTTTAGTGTTTATCCTACAAATGCATGATGTGAGTTGTCCAAAATGATTTTGGGAAGATATTTATGACTATAAATAGGTATTTATTCACTGTATATACTATATAAGATAAGGTATACACCTAAAATCATGGTGAAACACATAATTCAGTCGCATACAGTCAACACCTGTGTTAGGTCCATCATAAGGTATGCATAGAAGGTTGATAAGGAGTTTGATGATTGGAATATAGGGGCTAGACACCCATAGTGAAAATTAATATCTAATGAGACCCTCATATCATGGAAATAGGGGAGAGAGTCTAATATAAGACTATTCATAGTCCCTGAGTAAATGCGTACATAGTCAACCTTATCAAGAGTCTATTTTGGGTTCTAAGGCATTTAAGGGTGATAGGACAATCAACTAAACCTAAAATTTGATATGGAATATCCTCATGACCCCATTTATCCAACCATACATTAATTTAGTATGATAAGATAGAGGAGATACCCTCTATTCTATCTCAAATAGAGGGTACTCCAAGAAATGGGGAAATTATACGGTTATGAAGCAAATTACAAGAAGATGATTTGAAGATGGTGTATGATGAGACCATTAGATGGATCATTTTATTCATATAATAATACCATTTTCCTTACATGAGAATTGGATCTAAATGTAATTTTTGAATTTATGATTGATTTAGGATGGAGTATAGAACTAATCCTTGGTCATTCCTTTACAAATCTATGTCTTATTGATTGTTGATTGTTGTTACTAAACATGTGGAAAAAGATTGTTAATATACGTATATTCGGCTATACTAAGCCATGATAGATAGCGCATGAAGCATCAACCAAATATGAATCTCAAGAAGAGCTACAGACATATCTATGGATTTGGAAAGCTTCATTTCTATGGACTATGCCTATTTCTATGGATTCTATTTTGAGGCTCTTCATATTTATAGTATTCATCCAAATATGGAACTGTATAATAAAATTTTCTCTTATATTGTAAATAGATAATAATTATCTCTCTCCATATTTTATGGAAGATTGAGACATTTAGGTGCTTGTGTTTATCTCCATATTAGGTGGAGAGAATATAGGATTGTTATTTCTAAAATAAAGAGTTGGTTGGAAGCATGAATTATAAATGCAACATTCCACTCCATTGTAATAATCTAATGTTGAATTTTGATATTTTGATAATAATACATTCAGAGCTTTGTGACATCAATATAGTGTTTTGGTTGAAATCTGTCTGAGGAATGAGATGGCCTCAGCCACTCATTCCAAGGAAGATGGATCATTGTATTTATATGTAGTTTAATTTTTTTCATTTATTTCATTATAGCAATTTACTTTTTAGTATGTGTGTCTTAATTTTTAGCAAGTAGAATGAACCATTTTCAATATGTCTTCTTTCCTATTGTAGATAGCCTTTAGACGCCACTCCGAGTTTGACAAATTAAATGATGGATGAATCACTTGTCATTCTTATTAACAATTTACTCCCTTGAAAAAGTGTGCTCTTTTAATTCCTGCAAGTGTGCTCTTTTAATTCCTGCAAGTGTGCTCTTTCATTTCCTGCAAGTGTGCCATTTCCCTTCCCTGCCAGTGTGCTATTTTCCTTTTTGCAAGTGTGCCATTTTTCCTTCCTGCAAGCGTGATTTAATTTTAGCAAGTGTGTCTTTGCAAGTGAGAAGTGGAGAGTGACATTACAATGATGAATTTATGACTCATCATTTTGGCGCCATTTTTGGGGACACGATGTTAATAGGAGATTCAGGATTTGTTAAGAGGATTGTCTAGGTGACAATAGACAAAGTTCTCAATTTTTGCATAATCCACCCAATCGGGCGAGTCGAGTCAGGGTGCTGTAATACCCTAGACCAAATGTCTAAGTTTTTGAATGTTTTCTAAACTATCTAGTCAGGCGAGTTCAGCCAGGGTATTGTAGTACCTTAGGCCAAATGTCTAAGTTTCTGGTTGTTGATTATGCATGTACAAACTAAGAATGCCTCTTCATAAATTTTGTGACAGGAGATATTTAGATAATGGTTCTCTTTAGGATTTATTTTCCTATAATTTGTTTTCCTACAAAATAGATTAGAACTTCTTTTCCTGCAATTTATTTTCTGCAAACATAGATTAAAATTTATTTTTTTGCAATTTCTTTTCCTGTAATTTCAATTTTTTGCAAATGTAAATTAGAATTTTAATTTCTACAAAATAGATTAGAATTTCATTTCTTGCAAACCTAGATTAGAATTTCAATTTTTTGCAAATTAGATTTAGAATTTTAACTTCATGTAAAACCCCCACATCATACTAACAATGCTGAGTAGGAAATAACAACTATTAACACCATACAAAGGAATTAAATATTGATGTAGGTTAGAAGAAAAAGAAAATGATGATCTATTACAACATAAAGAATGGAGAAGATTGGCTAATTTTTTGTAGCTGATCAAAAGAGGAATCTATGTCCTTACACCCAACATGCCGATTGAAGAATTAATCTGTCTGGTTGAAGAATCGATCTGCTTTCTGAAAAAGATGGGATTGACTATATGGAGGATTGCACATAGCTGTACATTTCTAAAACTGCCAACAAGAATCAAGTGAGTTTTGAGGTTGGTTGCCCTTGAAATCCTTGTTTTTGATTTTTATAAGCGAAATAAAGAAAAAAAAAATCCTCAATAAAATCAATTTCATGTTATTTTATGAAGAATTCATCAGATCATATCTACATGCATGTACAAAATAGAACATAAATCTAAATAAACATGCATTCATATAGGGAACAACATTTGTGATTTTGTCAAATTTATTATATGCATATAATCTATTAGATTTTATGCATTCATTTTTAAATTAGACAAAATTATAAATTTAATTTTCTATATGCGTATATGAGAATTTAAAACTCTGATTTATTTCTGAATTAATTTTGATCAAAATAATTTTTTGCATAACACACACCCAAATTTTAGGAGTTCATGCCATATAATTTGCAAATTTAGTTTCATGTAAATACACCGAAACAAAATCATGTAGATAAATCCATTTCATGTGGGAGAGAGTAGTGCAAATATCACATTGGCTAAAACAAACTAAAATTTTGCTACTTTAAATGAAACTTCCATGCATCCATTTAGAAAAGAAATCGCATTCATTTAGATGGCATGCATAAATTTAGACAAAAATAAAGTAGCATGCATGAAGTTAGTCAACACCATCATATTATGCATATTTTTAGGATCGAATATTTCACATAAAAATTGGAATGGATTGTTTAACGGATTTGAGATGCAATAATATCCTTCCAAATTTTATGTAAATATTCAAAACTATTAATTTGGTGTAAAATTAGAAAAAATCAAATCAAATCATCATAAAGACAACATGCATAATTCTAGTTATTTTTAAATGACAAGATTAAATGCATGCATCCAAATAAAGTCAAATGCATAAACAGTGGGATTGGTTTGAACATATCTTTAGGGATCTTCAATGCATGATTATCTCACACAATTCTTGGAGAAAGATCTTTGCACACAAATTTAGAAACTCCCATGCATGTATATAGTCAATCTACAGATTTTTGATTTTGCATGATTAATTAATACATTTTTAGAATTTTATAATTATTATCTAATGCTATTTTATTGCATTGATCTGCTATTAAGTCATTGGAAAAATAAATAAATAAAATAATAATAAAAAGGCAAACTATTGTTTGAAGAGCACGTAAAGCTACACTCTGAGCCACGAATGGTGGAGAATCCAAAGATCAGCAACACCTCCCAGCAGCACCTCCTAGCTTCAAATTGGAAAAATAAAAGTGAAAGATTCGGTAATTGATTTGTCAAACAATCTTGAATTCTGAAGAACATGGATTTGGCAGAAGGAAGTTTCCAAGTTCTAAAGAAGGATATCTAGAAACAACAACAAATATCAATAGCTTTTTGTTCATATTGGATCCACTTGATAGAAATTCAAAAATGACAAATATTAGATCATCCCACTATTTTGAAGTGAAAATATTGAGCACATAGAGGTTGCTTAGTAGACGAAATTTATACAAAAGCTATAGATTTTATTCTCGAGTTGAAAGCGTTGGAAATAAAAAGACAAAAATGGTTGAAGAACACACCAAATTTCTTCAACTCTTTGGACAAAAGAACTTATCCCATCGAGCATGCTAAAAAATGTTGATGCAGTGGATTGCACCCTCTGAAGGGAGGCTCAACTCTCTTCTTCCATGTAGCTCAATGGAGACATTCCTTTTGTTGTGGGTTATAAACGTGAGGGTTGAATCTGTAGATTAGGAGCTAGCTCCCCTTGATGCACTTTGAAGCCCTAGATTTCCTACTGCTAACAATAGTGGGGATGAAAAGGGAGAGAAAATACAGAAAATGGGACCTAAGATAAGAGGTGATGCACCAAAATAATTGGTCTACTTAGCTTTGGCATATACTTTGAACCATTCATAATGAGCATACATTTCATTTAGATGAGAATATTTCCTTACATCTGTGTTTCAATAGGGGATCTTATGGAGATATAGGGAGGAATAACTACCAAAGGTGTTCTAAGACACACTATGGATAGCTTGTTCACATGCACCTATACTCTAAGATGGACTCTTCTTATTGACTTGCAAGAGATGAACTCACAATACACTAGATATGTTGGCATAAACTTATGGAAGAATGAAAAAGAAATGACTTAACATAAGATAAAATCATAGACAATGCAAAAGTGCAAGCTCAAATGGAGGCAAAAAATGCTTCTTTTGATTCAAGGTAAATTCCTATAGGTCTTCACCATACAAGCTGAGATATCTTTTCTCAAATGATAAGTTACAAATATATAGAGAACTAGAAACAAAATAGATATCAAATCAATGAATGGGAACCCATGCTAAGTTAAACACTCTTGCAAAGACTAAAAGACCATGATTCTATCGCTTTCTTTGAACTACCTATGGGAGCCATGATGTAGATGTCCAAGTTTCCACCCTTGTTGTCCTAGGCCTGAAAAGCATGGGGGACCATCCCCAACAATTGACAAGGCCATTCTGAGTTGTTGTGATAGATTATGCTCTCTTCAATACTTGGATGTGACTTAGATGCACATTAATGGTGAATCATAAAAACACAGGATGTTGGTCTCTATAAATTGAAAACTAATCTATTTTATTAGTTTTTAGTAGATATATTTCACCAAATGTATTAATTATCTTTGTTGAGTCATCTATACCATCTATCTTGGTCTGAGTGGTCATTGATTTTGTCCTTTATCTTGTTAGCAGCTGGAATTGTTCCTTATTTTGTCTTTTCTACTTTATCACTACCCATGTTTTGTCTCCTTCCTTTGACTTCTCCTTTGCCTTAGCCTTTTCTTTGCTTGCTCTTTGACTTATCAGGCCTTCTTTGTCTCAAGATTTTTGACATGCTTTCCTTCAGACAATATGTCTAAAGGAATTACTTCAAAAATTTTGTTTGAAGGAATTTTTTCTTTTGATTGTTTCTTTTCTCGAAGGGCATGTGCCCCTTGGGCCTTTTGTCTTTGTTCTTCACTTTCTCAAGGTGCCCTCTGTAAGGGCACTTGTACCTCAAAATGCCCCTTTGGAACTTTTGATTTGGTCCTATCACTGACCAAGGTGCTCTCCATAAAGACACATACCCTTTGGAATTTTTTCAAACATCCTTCAAGCCATCATAATTCCCTCTGAAGGAAATCCATTACCTTTTACAAACTACTTTAAACCATTTCAGGTTCTTTAATTGCTTCTACTTATAAAATTAGACAAGTAATGATCTTGCACAAACCTGATTTGCACTTGGCAAAGAAAAATGAGGGAAACACCTAGCCTTTTCATGAGAAAGGTCTGGGAAAGAACATTTTTGCATAAGGTAGTAGAGGGATGATCTAGCCAAAACATGGATTGGATGACTTTTGCAAAGAAAAAGGAGGGGGTTCCCATTTTTGGCTTGTAAGACCAAAAATTGGTCAATAGTAAGTCTTGTAGAAGATTTTAGGAAGTTGGGTTGTATATAGATCAACCTAAAAAACCCCCCACAAGTGTTGTAAATTGATCATAATGGTCTAAAATCATAAAGGCACAGTCAACTCCTACTAGGCTTAGTCTTGGCTTAATGCCTAAAAGGGAGTCAACTCCATATTTAGCATCATATGAGCGTAACAATGAATTGAAACATGTTCATTAGGGGTTATCAAGTGGGAAAAAACATTTGGTTTGTAGAAAAACCTAACATAATGGTTATTTTGGCTCAAAGCCAATTTAGGCCTACAAAAAGTAAAGAAAGGAGCTCGAGTATGTAAGTTTTGAGAGATAACACCTATTGAGGGACTTTGCATGGGAGTGTAAGAGTTTGAGATATGTTATAGAGGGTCTCTAAGAATTTTTTTGTGAATTTCTTTTTGCCAATTGGATGTTAAACTTGTATGAACAATCCTTAGAGGGAAAACTCACTCTAAACCCTCTCAAACCCTTTCCAAATATTTGATTGGGAATATAAAGCAAAAGGTACATCTAAGAGGCACGAAATGAGCATGAATGTGGTTAGACCTTATATAAAGCTCTCCAGATATCCTCCCCACTAAGTTGAATTGTACCTGACCTATATAGATAGGGTACATAATTGGTTTATTTGATAGTTTTATGTGTTGTGCATGTATGGATTGGTTTCAAGAGATGCAATAAAATTTGGGAGAGGGTTTGTGACTTAAAATAACTCATCATATTCATTTATTACCTCAAATAATTTCCTAAGTACTTTTGCTAATGCCTTCATCTCAGCTAGTCAAATTTGGCATAATGAACAAGATAGTGGGAGAGTGGCAGCTTCAAGTGGGAGGCATTTTAAGGACTTCCTAAGGATCTAATTATATGAGGAGTCTTTCTAAGTTTCATTCACTCCATTTTATGGATTATATTGGAAAATTGAAGGCAACTTTGGTGCCAAGTGTGAGGGGTGAGTGAAAGAGGAGTTATTTGGATTATAGGCAGTGATAACTCATGTGTAGAAGAATATAAATGATTAGGGATGAAACTAATACATGTTAGAGCATGTATACAACCCCCCATATTTATTTTAATCATTAATTTTGTCCCTAATTAGTTGTGAGATGTTTCAAAAGGGCCAAATGATGAAGATAATTTTCTAAGTAAAAGGAGTTCTACGCCACATTTCATGAGTTTTATGACTTTGAGGGACATTTTTCCTATGACACATTGCATGGTATATCTCTTCATTCATTCTCCTACATGTGTAACTCCTCCTCTCAGAGTGATGCATGTCCTAATGACTCTTAGACTTCTCTATTTTCACTTCTCTCTCTAATTCTATAAGTAGTAGCCATTTTAGCTCTTGTGAAACTAATACCACACTATGTATGGTGAATCCCTACTAGTTTTAACATTGTTATTTGCCTTAGAAAAATAAATTCAATTTTTTTTGATTTTATATATCATCTTTTCAAAGTGTGTGAAGAGATATATAGTGAATGGTTATAAGATATTCCTCTATCCTTACTTTCTCTCTATCCTTCTATGTTTGATGCAAGTGATTCTAATCTAGAAGGTCATATGAAGTGTTTTTAAGTGTATGGATATGTTCTTAAGTGTATAATGAACCTTATTATCTGAAACTAATTTATGGTTTCACTTACCTTGGATAGTTTTCATGTATGTCACGTTCATATTGAAATACTAATGCTAGTGCATTCTAGGACTTTTAAACTACTGTTGTAGGCCTTGTCTCTTAATGAAATAAGTATGATAGTCTTATGTAAATAATTATGATGTATCACCCTCTTAGATTAGTTTAATTTCATGCAAAATTTTATCCCTTTTACCATGAGAAATCAATGAGTTAGGTGATAAGCACTTCAAGGCATATTTAGGGAGCTAGCCGTTAAATCTAGAGTTCTACTTCCATTATAGGTACATCCACATACCTAGAATTATTCCCATGTTGCCCAAATATGGAGGATTGAACACCCTCATCTAGGGTGAAATATTTGGTGAGAATAGTTCCTTTTCAAGGATTGGCATGATTTAATTAGGGGTCATAGTCCAAAAAGGTCTCCATGATGGAATGGTTTGAGATTCTTGAGGAAGAATGGGTGGAAGTTGCATGGGCATATGATTTTATTGATGATATGTTACAAATTGGAGTAGGATAGGAACAAAAGGAGGCTAATTGTATTGTATTTTTTGCCTTTATTAGATCACTAATCCATTATCCAAACATTGAATTATGCTTCCCATCCTCAACATGTCTTTGATTGGTAGTTGATGATTCTCTCCCCCAAGAGTTTCCCATTCACTCTTATCCAACTCTAATAAGTCCCTTAATAAAAATGAGGTGGATAACATAAATTAGATCAAGATCCTCTTCCCTTTCAAGCATTTTTAATAATCTATTATAGTTTAGTAGGATCTCTTTGAGTCTTGATATGGATTGAATAGGATCAACATAGCTTTGACAAGGTTGACTATAGCGATAAATAAGCTACTAAGGAGGCTATGTTGGAGTGGGAGATGACATATAAAATTTTGGATATCCTTGGTAGGGTTAGTATGTTATTGTTTGATGTCTAATTGGGGTGAAGACATAAATTCCATAAGTTTGATATAAATAATATGAAGGCATAGAGTATGCATCTTGACTAAAAGAAGAATAATAATACATACTAATATTTTATTTTTAGATTCTTGGATAGTTTATACCATCTATGGTTCACTTGGATTCACCATTGACACTTGTGTTCATGCCTATAAAGGTTGGTATATTGAAGAGCAACATCAAAAACTCATTAATAGATGAAAATTCTTGTCCCACCGGGCATGCCAAAACTATTATCACAATAAATTGCATCCTTGAGAAGGTTGTTCAAGATTATTACCTAGGTGGAAGCATGGATACACCTCTGGGCTATGGGTGGCCTGATCAATGAGGTGAATCTCTGGATAGGGATGGCTCCATTGATGCTTCACTTAGATTCACTACTAAACCTATTGCTTGCTAAGAAAAGGGGAGAAATGACTGAAAACTAATAAATGGGAGGTGATGCACCAAACTTGACACCCTCCACTTGCCTATATTGTAGTAAGAACATGAACAAGTACTAAAATCTATTGCACTAACTCAACATGAGTCTTTAATCATTGATATTTTAGTATGAGGGTGAAAATCAAGACAATAACTAAGAGGGGATGATCAAAAGGTCTCATAAGAGACACTAATGAAGCAATATTTACACTTAGCCAATGAAGGAGCATATATCACACTCCATATGACTTACTAGGATGAGTAATAACTTGCAAGTAGGTAAAGAGATGAGACAAATGTAAGAGAGATATGACACTACTACTAACATTTATCAACCACCATGAGTATACACTGTTTGTAAAATTAAGAAGCTTGGAAATCAACTTATATTCATATCGAAGTCAAAGTTCAAGTGTTATTTGAATTGGGCTTCACCATACTCAGGTTAGGGATCCTTTTACAAGCCTTGAAAGGCCATACATATAGGGAAAAGAAGAGAGAGAGAGAGAGAGAGAGAGAGAGAGAGAGAGAGAGAGAGAGAGAGAGAGAGAGAGAGAGAGAGAGAGAGAGAGAGAGAGAGAGAGAGAGAGAGAGAGAGAGAGGAGAGAGAGAGAGAGAGAGAGAGAGAGAGAGAGAGAGAGAGAGAGAGAGAGAGAACCAATGATGGCTACCAAACACTCATAAAACTAGTTACAAACAAGAAAACCTAATAAGAAATAATCCTAAAAGTTTTCTTCAACATGTGTGCACTTAGTTTGATGATGGCTTCATTAAGGTGGTGTAGGAGCTTTTGTCTTGCTCAATGACTCATCAAGCCTTCTTGAAATTGACACCTTTTCTTGATTAGGAAGTGGCAAGTCATCTTCTTGGTTTATAAATGCTTATCCTTATCTTGGACACTTGTTCATATGTGGGAATCTTAAATATTAATATTACAAAGTATGTTAAATCTATTAGGATCTTCCAACACTTGCCCAACCATCACTAGACCTGTTATGTGTCTTGAAACTCTTGAAGCTTTATTAATCCCTCCTTTCATGTATTCATTCCTCTTATTTCTCTTGAATACTTATAATACATCATCTCTCCACCTCTACTTTATAATCTCATTCATAACTTTCACATTTGCTCTTTTTAAGGCTTATTTCTTGTATCCCTATTTTAACATAAAACTACTAGGTTTGAATGATTAACATAGATTATAAAAAATATAAGGACATATTTTGGTACCCTTTATCTTGTTTCAACTTCACCCAATGTTTTTATGGCTCAATTCCTAATGCAAACCTACTAACTAACCACCCTCATTCACACTTAGGTCTCTTTAGGCCTAAAGTAAATGCACAGTACTAGAAACTATACTATACCATTCTATATTACTCAAAAACCACCAAAATATTGTATATAACACCAAATAATCTCATATTACAAAGTTTCATGAAATTTAAAAGGTGGAGACTCAAGTTATGCAAAATGCAAGATTTAGACCCTAGGTTGGTCTTGATACATGCCTGTGTAGGCCGAGAGTGAAAAAAAGGATAAAGGTAGTTTTAAACAAATTAAAAGATTTTTTAGACCTATTTGATTCCTAACCTATCTCCCCTCAACTATTTCAATAGTCATCTTCCCTTGAACAATCTTCATACCTCTCCAACATGCCATGTTTCAGAATTTGATATGAATTTTAGGACTGTAAAGTGGGATGTGGGTTTTATTACCTTTTTATCAATATATGAAAATCTCAAACATATTCCTATGGTTTATCATGACTCTCACACCATACATGACTCTCATTTCCCAACTACAAGACCAAAGTCTCTTGTTATCTCCATATTTTCAGAAACATACTTGTAGTTCTCTAATAAGCATGTAGGTCTTCTTTAGGTTTATCACCTTATTAATATTGAGAGTAGATCAAATTGAATAATTTATACTCTATAAAAAAACATCTTATCAATTTGGAATTATTATTCATGATATCCTTTACTTTTCACAACCTTTAGTCTTCAACTTCTAACCCAAAGTTGCACTTTTCCTTCAAATTTGTGTAGGTAGGTCTGTAGGTGTTCATCTAGGTCTAATACTTTGTTATATTTTGAGAATGGATATTCCATTAAATGTTTATTTTGATTCACATATACATACCTTTACAACATCCCCTCATGAATCTTACACCTCACATCATCCTCAGACCTCATGTCTAACACATCTATTGCATCTTTTCCCTACTCTTGTAGACATACTTATAAATATATATAAATCAATCTAGTTTTGAGTAAAATACCTTATTATTATTTTTACCTATACTAAAAACCTAATGGAACCTATGGGGGAAATATTATAATATTATTTGGCTTGTAAATTCCTTTAGATGATCTTGAGACATCTTGAGATTTACCAGCTAACCAGAATATTGACCCTCATATATAGAAATTTATAGATGAACATTGGTGTTTTGGACCCCCATATAGGTTTGGGAAAATTTTAGAGACTCTTTAAGGTAATTTATATTGTTATATATCGTTACTATCACTCTTATATTTCACATTTAGCACAAAACTTGTAATCTCTCTCCAAATCATACTGTACATGCTTGTATATGTCTATTGAGGATTGTACCCTTAATTTGGTGAAAGAAAGACATATTGGGAATGAATTTGGGATTTAATGAGAATGGAGAAGATATGATATAATGATACATAAGTTAAATAAATGTTTTGGCTTTAATTTCAAGCCCAATAACCTTCAATAGTACCACATTTGACAAAAGACATTCGCATTCTCAAGATGACACAAACCTACAACTTCATATTTCCATCATGTTTAGGTATTTTTAGGATCATTTAATACATTAAAATGAATTTATTGGGATATAATAGATCAAATAAAATGATTACTAAATGAAACCATCATTTTCATGTATAAAAACATCTTTTACCCTCAACAACCCTGCCTATCATCTTCAAAAAAATAACAAACACAACATTTTATTGCCATTTGACTACTCAAACTTGAAATATTATGGTGAAATGTGATGTGGGAGTAATTTTTATACATTTTATAATTTCACACAACCATCCATTTTCATCCATAAACTTCGAAAAACCATCACTAAGACAAGAAAAATTGTGGTCTTGGGGTTTTAGGAGGGTTTAAAGGTACCTTATTTGGTTAATGATTGTTCTTAAATCATGGCCCCTATAACTCTAAAATAATCATGGAATATTAAAGTCATAAGGTCCCCAATCTGCCCCTAATATAATTTGACCCAAATTTCTCTCTTCTGCATACCATCCTTAAACTGGTTGACCTTATTGAGGCTGCTAAGAAACTCGATGAAGGAATGAGAAGGTTTTCTACATTTTTGGACTTGTAACACCTTATTAAGCATGTATATTACATTTTTGGGGTGGGGTGATGTTTTTAATAAGATTCACCACCTAGTTCCATGATATTCTTGGTTGGAGATGCTCTGTTTATGCATGGAATCTTGCAAAAACTCATCTAAATGCCTTCTTCATGCAATGGAGTTTGATCATTTGGATAGGTGACATATTGGATTATTATGGGATAAATTCATGGAGTCCTTCCTATAAATCATGATTTAAATGTAATGTAAAAACTCTTCCTCACCTTCCATCCTCACCAACACTTCATATCATGCCATGATTATGGTTGAATCAAGGAGTAAAAGATGTTTCAACTTTGATCTACATTGGAAATGAATGTTTTCCCACATTTTGAAGCTTTTAGATACCTTATTAAGTATAACATCATCTCCCATAAATTCCACATGTTCTCAAATGACCTCCCTTTACATAGTGTAACTCCTCATGCTTTATGTCCTTTAAATAAAGTCATTTCTAGGTTGTAATAGTCAATAAACGAAAAATAAAGAAAACCTTAGTTTTCAACAATTTACCTTAACTTATCTAAAAGACTTGAAAACTATGTTTTTACCTCAATAACTCCTAATTTTAATGTCTTCATCTATTATAAAATGTCATATACCTTGAAAACACCACATCAATTTTGCCTTCATAGTGAATCCAAAATGACTTGGATTATTGATATTTACCTTAAATTTTCCAAAATTACCTTAAATTACACTAAAGATATCATAAAGTATCAAGCCATGAATAACTAGTTAGTCACTTAAGGACCATGACTTCATAATTTGACTATACCACCCTAGAATACCTTAATCACTACTAGGACAAACATCACATCCTTATCATGACAAGACAAGCTATGACAAAGACCAAGACCTTAAAGGGATATCAAAAAATTTAAACAAGGCCTAAATAGTAATTTTTAAATGCTACTCACAATGGTATACAATTTTGGCTAACAGTTCCAATGGTAACTTAGGTAAGGTATAATGATGAAAATGTGATAGAAATACATCTTTAAGTTTTTTGAAAGTTGATAAGGAACCAATTGGAAAACCATAAAACCATTAAAGATCACCATTGGGTTAATCTATGATGAAAGCCTTTAATAGCAATCTTCCATTTTGTGCCCAATGTTCAAAGGAGTGTATATATTATTGTAAATGGATAGTAGGGCCCCCTTGACCATCAAATGAAGAGAATTTAAGCATAAAAAAATTTGAAGGGTAAGGATGCTCAAATACATCCATAGCAATAGGTTGATTTACTAGTATATTATCCTAAAAAATAAGCTCATGAGAATACATTTTTATCTTAAGAGTGTTGACTTGTTGTTACAAATCTCTCATGGTAGTCATAATATATAACATATCACAAGAATAGGTTGAAGATTTTGTTAGGGGCTATAAATTTACATGCACATTGAACATAGGAATAATTAAATACTTTTCACTATCAATAGGAGGATTATCACATGATTGTACAACATTTTTTAAAGGTCTATCCATGGTTAGATAGGTAAGTATATCATGTTGGATAACATGAAGGTTGGTACTTTTATCATTACAAGGTGTTATGGTATTTAAAATATCATGACAATCAATAGGAGTATATGATAAAATTTCACTTGTAGACATTTTTTATTTTATATTAAATAATGCAAATGAGGAAAAAATACAACTTTCACTTCTGGTTTTAATTTATAAATGAGGGAGAGAAGATACAATTTAATTTTTGATTTTGTTTGACTTACATGACTTAATCTTGGAAAAAGATACATGAAATATACTTGGGACTTTACTTTTGTCCCCAAAAAATGCATGTTTTGTATTCATTACCTTGTGATTTTCATATTTACTTTCATTTTTTTCTTCAAGTAATATAGTGATAGACATAGGACATGCATGTTATTCACCACATATTAAAAGGGGAGAACAAATTTGACTAGTTTTACTTGAATCAACCAAAGAAAGCATAAAATTTTCAATATGAGTGTTGCTTGAAGAAGAAGGCACACACTTTATTTCATAAATATTTTCATCATGAGAGATAGAGGAGGAACATTTAATTTTTTGGACGTTTGCATCATTGGAAAGGGAAGGAACACACTCACTTTTTGAAGCAACTAAAAGATATATGCATGCAACATTTTGATTTTTAATATTATGGATACTATTATTTTGCATTTCTATGAATTATTGAAATCCCTTATCATCATAAGATAGAGGAATGGGAGAAGTGCCATATCCAAGAGGGATATCTCACACTCATAAGCATAAGAAGAAATGTCACCACCTTGCTCATTTATATTTGCATTTACATCAATGGTTCTTTCATTATCATAGTTCTAAGAAAAAGAGGGTTTTTCCTATTTTTGTTGTTCTATAAGATCTTTATATGAAATACATTGATCTTCAAGTACATTAAATAAATGATCATAATGAAGCTTCTATGCATAGCCTTCTATTTGTGATAATAGGAATCCAAGAAGCGAGGTTAGTATAGTGTTAGTTCAAAAATAAAACTCAAATAAAAACACACTAACACTTACACTCCTAGCCTATAACTTAGGGAGAGCTTAGTAATAAAATCAAGATGAAATCAAAACTAAAACATAAAATATAATACCTCTTTTACCTTCCTTGGGAGCTCCAAATACTTTGTTGAGTGGCTTTCTTAGCGTGTGCATCAAGAAGTCTTTGGCAAATGAAGCTTGTTGGCTCCTTCTCTCCTCATCACCATTGGATTGTGATGTAGCTTGATGTTGCTTTGGCTTAATTTTTTGGCATTATAACATTAATTACAAAAAAAATAGCTTGTCTCTCTCTAAATTAGCATTATAAATTTGGCTTATGAGAGCTTAGAAATGAAGAGGCATGTCCTTGCATTTATAGGCTTTAGAAATTAACTCTTACCCAAGGCGAGTTAGGGTTAAGTTAAGGCTAGGAATGGGTTCAAACTAAACTTAAGTGAGTCAAATTTATCCCCAATAGAGTTAATAGTTGTCAAGTAATCATGATTTGTAATTACTATTCATGTCTCTCCAAAATAGATATGTTAGGATATTTTCAAATAGCTTGACAACTCATAAAGGCAATGATGAAAGGTTAGGACATTTTTAATTTTTTAATTTCCTTTTTTAGATATTCATTAATTTTAAAAGGATAATTCAACTGGGCATTTGTTAGGGTGTGGAGCTAAAAACTTCACCAAGGAGCATAGTTTATCAGGTTCGGGTCTACACAGACACCGGCGTCGGTCAGGAGCGACCGACGTCGGTCACAGGTAGTTACAGAGACACCGACGTCGGTAGAAAATCGGTCGATGGCGGTCACAGACAAGCAGCAAGAACCGACGTCGATTACCTGCGTGTCCAGAAAGCTATTTCCGTGGATAGAAGCGAGTGTTTGCATGATAAGTTTGAGTTGTAGACTCAAGCTTGCGTCTCTATTATTAGCATTACTATTTTTAGAGCCCTTGTTTAAGTGGTTTAACTATTTTTTGGAAGTACATGCTCATGTCTCCTAATTCTATATGAAGAATTAGATCTTCCTAGCTTATTGTATTGAAGTAGTTGAATTGTAGAAGAATTCATTGGTGTGAGAAGAACAGTACAGAATTGAATCAATCCAGGCTTGTTGGAGTTGATTGTTCTTGAGAGAGATAACTCTTGAGGAATAGAGATCTATTGTGAGATCTATACATCTAGGAGAGGTGTGGAAGAAAGAAGCTTTCTTCAATTGTATTCCTTTTGTAAAGAGTTTGTTAATACAAGTTTTCAGGGTGTTTTCTTGTATCTCTTGTTCTTGCTATTATCATTCTAATTACTTGTCAATCTGATTTAATTCCACGTTTATTGCTGTCACATTGTAATCTATTATTGGTATGATCCCCCAACAAGTGGTATCAGAGCCTTGGTTACAGGTTCAGAGCTTGATAATTGGTATCAAAGTTCAGGTTCACTAACAGGTGGTTCAGATCTGTGTAGTGTGTATTGATTACAGGTTCTCACAGGAGTTTCTGCAGGGATTTCTATTTGAGTGGGAGAAGCAATGGCAGATGAAAGTAAATTGAGAATGGAAAAGTTCAATGGCAAAAATTACCAACACTGGAGAATGCAGATAGAGGACTATCTATATCAGAAAGATCTCTACTTACCGTTAGGAGGTAATGCAAAGAAGCCCAAAGACATGGAGGATGAAGAATGGGAAGTTCTTGACAGAAAGGCTCTGGGTTCTATAAGACTGAGTCTAGCATCCACTGTGATATCCAATTTATCACAGGCAAAGTCTACGGTAGAGTTGATGACTACGTTAGCGAATTTGTATGAAAAACCCTTTGCTTCCAATAAGGTATATCTTATGAAGCAGTTATTTAATTTGCATATGAATGAAGGTGGATCTGTTTCTACTCATCTGAATGATTTCAATGGTATTGTGAATCAATTAAGTTTAGTGAATATAGTGTTTGATGATGAGATAAAAGCTCTTTTGATATTATGTTCTTTGCCTGAAAGCTGGCATGGCTTAGTAATGGCAGTAAGTAATACTGCATCTGCATCAAATATTTTGAAAGTAGAGGATGTTGTTAGTGTTATCTTGAATGAGGAAATACACAGGAAAAGCACAGAAGAGGCATCCGGGAACGATTTAAGTTTTGAGAGTAGGGAAAGGCAGAAAGAGAAGAGCAAGAAAGGCAGAGCAAGATCCAAATCAAAGGGGAAAGGCAGATCTAAATCCAGAAATGGCAGGAAGCCACAATGCTGGAATTGTGGAAAGATGGGGCACATAAGCAGAGATTGTTGGTCAAAGCCCAAGGAGGATAACCAACACGAAGGAAAGGAAGAAGCCAAGATTGCAGGTATTGCACAGGATGCTTTAATTCTCTCTGCATAATAATATAGAATCTTGGGTATTAGATTCTGGTGCATCTTTTCATGCTACTCCTAACAGGGAATATTTTAGTGACTATATCCATGGAGATTTTGGAATAGTGTATCTAGGGGATGATGAGCCCTGTAAAATAATTGACAAAGGTAAAGTGCAGCTGAAGATGCAGAATAGCAACACATGGGTGTTGAGAGATGTGATGCATGTTCCTAGCTTGAAGAGAAATTTGATTTCTGCAAGAAAGTTAGGGGATGAGGGTTGTACAATAACTCTCACAGCAGAATCTTGGAAGGTGACCAAGGGTGCACTTGTTATGGCCAGAGGTAAGAGAGAAGGTACTCTCTATCTGTGTAATTGTGTTACTAACAAATCTCCTTTTGTATTATCTACTTCAGATGTGGATGCTAAATTGTGGCACTCAAGGCTTGGCCACATGAGTGAGAAGGGGATGTCAATTCTTAAGTCGAAAGGTATGCTTTCAAATTTAAAAGGCATAGATCTAGAGTTTTGTGAGCACTGTGTATTTGGAAAACAGAAAAGGGTTAGTTTTCTCAAAATTGGGTCTACTAAGAAGAGGCACAAGTTGGAGCTTGTTCACACAGACGTGTGGGGACCGGCTCAGGTTGCTTCCATTGGAGGATCACAGTACTATGTATCTTTCATAGATGATGCCACAAGGAAGGTATGGATCTATTGTATTAGAAAGAAATCTGATGTATTTGATACTTTTAAAGTTTGGAAAGCTATGGTTGAGAATGAAATAGGTAAAAGATTAAAGTGCCTGAGATCAGATAATGGCGGTGAGTTTTGCAGTCATAAGTTTAGAGATTATTGTTACATGCATGGAATCCATAGGCAAAGGACGGTTCCAAGGACACCTCAGCAGAATGGTATTGCTGAAAGGATGAACAGGACAATAATGGAGCGTGCAAGATGTATGAGATTGCATGCCGGTTTGCCCTTACAGTTTTGGGCACAAGCTGTTGACACTATAGTGTACCTAATTAACAGAGAACCCTCTACAGCTCTGGATGGTGGTATTCCAAAAGAGGCATGGACAGGTAAAAAGGTTGATCTCTCATATCTCAAAGTTTTTGGTTGTGAAGCCTTTGTGCATATAGATAAGGAAAATAGAAAGAAGCTTGATGCTAAGTCTATGAGATGCACATTTATTGGCTATGGCTCAGATGATTTTGGTTACAAATTATGGAATCTAGAAACTAACAAGGTAATCAGGAGCCGTGATGTTGTTTTCAACGAAAGAGTGATGTATTGTGATCAGTTAAGGAAGTTGAATCAATCTGAGCAGAGCAATGGTGAATTGGATGAGGTAAAAGTCCAAGATGAGCTCGTAGGAAAAAGAAATAATCACTTACAGGAAAACACAGAGACCGACGTCGACAGGTTAGGAACCAGCGTCGACAGGACAGAAACCGGCGTCGACAGGACAGAGACCGACGTCGGTCGTACAGGTATCGAGGTCAGTCAGGCAGAACAGACGTTGGCCAGTAACAGGTCTTTAGGTGATTGAGGTCGGTCACTGCCAGAGAATTTGGGTGGACAGCGTGTTGTGGACGAGTCTCAGACACCCATCAGGAGGTCAGAAAGGGTGAGTAAGCCTCCAATTAGATATTCTCCTTCTTTATTTTATTTATTGCTAACTGATGGTGGAGAACCAAAGAGTTTTGAAGAAGCAATACAGGTGGAGTCCAAGAGTGAGTGGGAGCGTGGCATGGTTGAGGAGTTGGAGTCCTTAAGAGAAAACCAAACATGGGATTTGGTTGAATTGCCAGCTGGTAAGAGAACACTTTAGAACAGATGGACCTACAGGTTGAAGGAAGGTGAGAATGGACAGATGCGATATAAGGCCAGATTAGTGGTAAAAGGATTTGCACAAAAGCCAGGTATTGACTTTGGTGAGATTTTTTCTCCTGTTGTTAAAATGACTTCAATAAGGGTTGTTTTGTCTTTGGTTGCTTTTGAGGATTTGCATCTTGAGCAGCTAGATGTTAAGACATCATTTCTTCATGGAGATTTGGATAAGGAAATCTATATGGAACAGCCAGAAGGATTTGAGGTCAAGGGTAAGGAGAAGTTTGTGTGCAGGTTGAAGAAAAGCTTGTATGGCCTCAAGCAAGCTCCTAGGCAATGGTACTTAAAATTTGACAGGTTTATGACTGAGCATGGCTATAGTAGGTGTCAATCAGACCATTGTGTGTATTTCAAGAGATTTGATAATGGTAGATATATTATTTTATTGTTGTATGTAGATGATATACTGGTTGCAGGGTCTCACATGCAGGATATCTCAGAGCTTAAGGTGAAATTAGCTCAAACATTTGCTATGAAGGATTTGGGAGCAGCAAAGAAAATCCTTGGCATGAGCATTAAGAGAGATAGGAAAAATCACAGGTTGATATTGTCTCAAGAAGATTATGTGGACAAGGTGTTGAAACGGTTCAATATGCAGGATGCTAAACCGATAAGCACACCTTTGGCTGGAAATTTTAAGTTGAGTAAAGAACAATGTCCTAATTCATATGATGAGGTAGAGTACATGAGTAAGGTTCCATATTCTTCCGCAGTAGGGAGTTTGATGTATGCAATGGTGTGTACTAGACCAGATATTGCCCAAGCAGTGGGAGTTGTAAGTATATGGCCAATCCAAGTAAGGAACATTGGAAAGCAGTTCAGTGGATCCTTAGATATCTGAGAGGAACCAACAGTAGGCACTTATGCTATGGAGGTTCAGATACTTCTCTACATGGCTATGTAGATTCAGATATGGCAGGTGATTTGGATGGCAGGAGGAGCACTACAGGTTATGTTTTTACTGTAGGTGGAACGGTGGTTAGCTGGATATCTAAGTTGTAGAAGGTTGTTGCCTTGTCAACTACAGAAGCAGAGTATATTGCAGCCACAGAAGCTAGCAAGGAAATGATATGGATGACACGGTTCATGGATGAGCTTGGTAGGGAGCATGAGAGTTGCAGATAGTATAGTGACAGTCAGAGTGCAATCCATTTGGCTAAGAATTCAGCCTTTCATTCAAGAACAAAGCACATACAACTAAGGTATCACTTCATACGACAGGTATTGGAAGATGGTGAGTTGAAGCTGGAGAAGATCCATACAGATAGGAATCCTGCTGATATGCTAACAAATCCAGTTACAAAGGAGAAGTTGAACCTTCATTCAACTTCTATTGGTCTTCATGATTGAGTTGAAGATGGTGGAGCTAGAAGATGTTGCTGTACAGGTACTGGTGTAGCTGTTTATCTCCAAGTGGGAGATTGTTAGGGTGTGGAGCTAAAAACTTCACCAAGGAGCATAGTTTATCAGGTTCGGGTCTACACAGACACCGATGTCAGTCAAGAGCGACCGACATCGATCACAAGCAGTTATAGAGACGCCGACATTGGCAGAGAATCGGCCGACGGCGGTCACAGACAAGTAGCAGGAACCAACGTCGGTTACCTGCGTGTCCAGAAAGCTATTTTCGTGGACAAAAGCGAGTGTTTGCATGATAAGTTTGAGTTGTAGACTCAAGCTTGCGTCTCTATTATTAGCATTACTATTTTTAGAGCCCTTGTTTAAGTGGTTTAACTGTTTGTTGGAAGTACATGCTCATGTCTCCTAATTTTATATGAAGAATTAGATCTTCCTAGCTTATTGTATTGAAGTAGTTGAATTGTAGAAAAATTCATTGGTGTGAGAAGAATAGTACAAAATTGAATCAATCCAGGCTTGTTGGAGTTGATTGTTCTTGAGAGAGATAGCTCTTGAGGAATAGAGATCTATTGTGAGATCTATACATCTAGGAGAGGTGTGGAAGAAAGAAGCTTTCTTCAATTGTATTCCTTTTGTAAAGAGTTTGTTAATACAAGTTTTCAGGGTGTTTTCTTGTATCTCTTGTTCTTGCTATTATCATTCTAATTACTTGTCAATCTGATTTAATTCCGCATTTATTGTTGTCACAATTGTAATCTATTGTTGGTATGATCCCCCAACAGCATTTAGTTTGGTTTATCTTTTTAATTAATTTTGATTAGCCTTTTAGCATTTCCAAGATTTGGTTTGAGTGTGCAAGTGCCCCACTTAATAGGTATATAGGCCCAATTGACTATTATGATACCTCAAAGTGATTACGGATGAATTCATGAGAGGTTATTGTTACATATGATATAATACCCAAATTAGGGATCTATCAACATGATTATTATCTTTTAAGAATGATGCACAAGCAAATTTGGGATGTTTAATGATTCCTAAGCTTAATTTGTAATAGTTGGTAGGAATCAACTTAATTTGGGATGTAAATGTGATGGTCTAATGATGGAAGAAGCCACAAATAACTAGGCATATGAGGATGCACAAAGTGATGAATAAAATAATAATAATTAATCAATATGAATGATTTGGTTGTGCCTACCAATGTAGAGATTCTCATCCTTATTAGCATTGATACAACCAGAATGGTCAATGGTCAATTTGATCGAAGAGGGTGGGAGGATGTTCCAAGGTTAGCAAGTAAGAAATTATATGGCTCCATTGCTTCTAAGAATTCTTGAGCTAATTTTTACTGTAGCATGTGATGGTATGCACTATGATATAGAACAACATGATAACTTTAGCTAAAATATACATAAGGACTCACTCCCAATCCAATACACAATTAAGAATAATGCATCAATGATAAAAACCATGATGATAATGTTGACGTATGAATATGGATAGATGAAAGAATAATGTATAAGGAATCACCCAATGAATGCATATAGTCTGAGTCAAGGCATAATAATTAAAGCAAACAAATAGGCAAAGAAAAAAATAACTTAAAACCAAACAAATAAACACAAAAAAAAAAATTGAAAGTAAATGCAATAGAAAGTGTCCTGTCATCAACCAAGTTAATACCTACATGTGAAGGCTCAATGTAATGATAAAAAGGTGGTGCTCCCAAGCAATGATACATGTAAAGGGAAGGTCACACCCCAAATGGAAGTGGAATGAACTAGAACAAAGAATGGATTTGCCCTTGTAGGGTAGATCGAGGATGATTGACTAGGTTTAAACAAGACATATATTTTGGATTTTGAGCTTTTTGAATGTTTGTAAAATTTTGATGTATCTAAACTCATTAGAGATAGATAAGATACCTCTTGTAAAATGGCAAGAACATTGGCTTAAATTTCTAATAAAATGGTGAGAGCATATGGAAAAAAGGGATTGAGCTGACCTCAACGTAAATTGAGCATGACCTACATAGTCCCAGTAAGACCTCAAGTCATAATAATTCTATCCACACAAAAGGTGGTGAGAACTGAATAGGTCACAACAAATTCACAAAGGTGATGTGGTAATGCATGATAAAGGTGTTGTTCCTAATTTGCCTATAAGTGGTTATAATTAGGAAACAACAACATAGGTCTATGCTACTAATTTTCCCATAGGTAGTTCTAATTAGTAACACAAGGTGAAATACTAATTTTCCCATAGGCAGTCATAATTAGTGGCATTAGTCAAAGGTAAATGAAAGATAACTTGCTAGATCTATTATCACACAATTTCATAGACTGTCATTTAAACATGAAAATTTGAAACTAGTGAAACTTGATTGGAATCCCCTCACAAAATGTGTAGGAAGAACCAAAATAACCTATTGGGTCCCTTATTTTGGTAAGTATGGGATTCACACCAACATGATAGACATATCAATGCAAGGTGATCACTTGGAATGATGATTGCTATTTTGGCATCTTGGTGCCAGTTGTAGGAATCAATTCTTACCTTGTGATAATTGGTAGATGGTTAACCAATTCCAAGATTTTTGGTGTATCTTCTAGGTTAGGTGATATGTGGTAACTAGAATGTAAATATCTCAAGGTGATGGAAATGAACTTGATGCAAAAAATATTTGAAGAAATGGAAATGCTTTGTATACACTATAATGGCTGCCATTAGAATTATAAGTAGCATGGATGCCATTAAAGCTCCATTTGTATATGCCCAAGATTGCCAATGAGACTCTAGGCCATTAAATAGTTTAAGTAAGTGTTTACTCTATTTCTATTACTATGAAATCTATTCTATTTGAATTTTGATTAATGACAAGAATGATCACATTTAAACACAATGTTTTTGGTTTATATTTCTTTGGTTTTGATGTCTGAATGCACAATGATTGTAAGGTTATAAATCAAGTACCATTATGTTAATAATGTTGTTTATGAGCTTCTAGTTCACAAAATTAATAGCATCCCTATGTTAAATGATAATTCCAACATATCTAGTATAATGACTAAGTATAGATAGATCCTACACTAAGTGTGGATATACTTGCTAGAAGCGCTAGCCTAAGTATGAATACTTGAAGTAAGAGCAGTCCCTTTACCCTTCAAATCACCTATATGATGTTAAGCTTAATAAAACAAAGGTTTACACCCTTAAGAATATAGAACAACCCCAAAATAGGCTTATGCTTATAAACCATTAAGTGTATTCCATGAAAGGCTTGTGCCTATAGATCTACTTAAACCTTATATGAAATGACCAAGTCTTATACTTGATATCTTGTGCCATGACACAACTAACCCAATGCAGGCCCCAGTTCTTTCTTAGCTACACATTGGGTTAGTGCATAAGGCCTATGCCTTATGTGAATTGATGTAAGTGGATTCAAGTTTAAATGTTGAGTGTAGAAGGAATATACCATGTTTGTACCTAATTATAATAAGTCAAGAACCATCTAAGACAACTGAACGAGCACTTAGCTTGACTTTTCTACAACATTTTGGTTCTGTTACCAGGACTCATGTTGAATTTTGTTATTACAATGGTATGGTAAAATGATGCTATTACTCTCCCTAGAAAACATTGAGTTCTAGTTGCAATAGGTGGAAGATAAATTGTCAGTGAAGTATACAACCTGTAGAGGAAAAAAACCAAGAAAGTGGGTTTAACATAACTTGTATGATGCTCTATATGAGATATTTTATACAAATTGCTTGAGTATGTGTATTGATGGTTTGCTACATATGTAACCTATAAAAAAAGGAGTTATGGACAAAACTATGAGTGGATAAAGGAGCACCTAGAGAGGCTTGATACCCTAGATGCCATTTGGACTAGAGCAGTAGACAAATGGTGAAAAGGAGCATTGAATAATTACATGCTTGAGTTCTTAGTTTCAACATAATTTTGCCTTGAGGAAGTAGAGTATAAGTTTTTACATGAAACTAGAGGCACGTTTTTGAAGGAATTTAACACAAAGCTTAAAAATATAATGGTGGATTATAGGTTTGAAACTTTAGGGATGGAAGGCTAAAGTCCTTTTGTGTATGATTAGTTCAAATGGGGAAAAGGGGATGTGTAGGTAAAGTACAATGGAAAGGGATGAGAAAACTAACACTTGAGAGCTCAAAAGATAGACCTATTTTAAGAGACAATGTAGGCTGATGGAAAATCTAAAACTAAGAAGTGCTGAGAGAACGCATAATGAGTGAGGAGGGCACAGGGAAAGATCTCTTGAAATATAACAACATAAAGAGGAGAGATATGATGAAGCAATGGATTGAGCTCAATATTTGATAGGTGTGGAATCCACTGGGTTTTTATAAGACATGGTGACTGAAATGTGCTTGATGCACCTACCCCTTTTGAACCTACAATGCATGCTCACAGGTAAGATCCCCCACTTGAAGAAAACACAAGAGTGATAATTGACCCTATTATCGACATATATTTTAAATAATTTATATATTTAGAGTGTAATTTTATGATTAAATAAATTATTCTTGATAAAGAGGTGAGAAAAACTAGCTCTAGACCATTGGGTGCTAGCTCGCTATAATAAAACTTGAATGTAAATATCCCAGCTTAGCTGATGTTAGTGATGCAAAGTGGGTAATAGCCTATAAGAAGTGGTTTAGTGCCAAAATTAAGTAGTATAATGCCATAGACATCAACAATGCCAATGATAACAATGGGTCCAATGCTCACTCCAATGGCTGGAGGTATTGGAGGGCCACTACCAAGATAGATGCTAGTGGGATAAGTGCCCCAGATGCTAGTTGCCCCTCCATAACAAACTTACCTAAAACTGGTCATGCACTTACTAGAGTATCATGGCATAGAGAATGCCGTGAAGCATGTGCTAAAATGTGAACTATAGTGACATGTACCAGGTATAACCCAATTGAAGCACAAGGCAACCCAATTTGTGACCACTCTACATGATCACACCCATACCTAGTATAGGAAATTTGACCCTAAGTAAGTTATCATAGATTATGATACCATGAAGGAGGTAATCCTTAAGGAATTTGACATTTCAGAGTTTGAACAATAGAGCATCACCACATTGAAAGAGATAATCCAAGGACTCTCAAAAAGTGTGTGCCTATATGATGCAAGGTTTAAGACACTCGTTTTGAAACTACCTTATGACATACACCCTTACTAACATGTGCAATGGTTTATTTAAGGGTTGTTAGTGCCATTTTGAAGAGCACTTTCTATGAAGACCTTTACAAACCCTCATAAGTACTTGAATCCATGCTCAGAGCTGAGGTAGTTGGAAGTTCTGATAGTGGGATTAGCCCATTTATGGAGGAACATATTGCATCTATGGCCTCCTAAATCTAAAATATTACCACTATTTTGTCATAATACACTCAAAGTGGATTATTTTACACCAATTATGAAGTAGAAAACTATAATAGAAATAACTACACTCAAAGGAATGTGCACACATTGCTTCTAAGCTATGAAGTTTATCAAGAGGCACATGATGTTCTCAACTTCCCATTATTGCAATGCACTAGCCAGGTCAACACAACCATCTATTGTTAGTTGTGTGATGCTTACACCTATACAACAACTAATTGTAGGGTCATTGATGAAATGCATGAGAATATGAAAAGATGTGGAAGGTCAACCACTACAATAGTTGAAGGGTAAGTTATCCAAGGAAATGAAGGATATGGTTAGTATAATGTAGGATTTGGGATGCAACAAGGTATTAGAGGGTGAGGTGGAGGATGTGGTGGTGAAAGGTCCCAACCCTAGTCATGTTATAAGCATGGTTCCATAAAACACTATCATCATGACTACCCTACACATCCCACATATGGGTATTATTGAGGATCCCATAAGGTCAAGAAATGCCCTGACCTATACAAAACGTTGACCCAAGGAAGGCATATAATAGACAAGGGTACATGGATGATCAGGTGTGAGCCAAAAAATGGACTTTGAAGGTGCAACCAAACCATATAGAGATAGTCAAGGTGTAGGTGACTACTCACAGTGGATTCATCACTTAGCCACTAATTACACCAATACCTAAGTTGCATTTAGAATATGGGGATAAGAGTTACATTAAGCACATAATGTGGCCTAAACCCAAAGATATGCCTTACCTAGAGCCATCATGCCAAAAGGATGTATTGAAATAGGCCATGAGTGTAATTCAAAACCTACAAGGAGAGATCTAATTGGTGTGAGATCTATAAGCACATGCTGCTGCCTCCCAAAAGAAGTAAGATAGCTAGGAAGTGGAGATATAAGAATTAACAAAGATCTTGTGCCTCTTATAGATAGAAGGAATGCTACCACTATTGAAAAACTTTCTCTTAAATAATGCGAGGCAAAAGCCAATTGAAGTTGCTATACCACACATGGAAAGGGCATGAGAATTTTGGCATATATAGAATGCAGAGTATGATTAAGAACTCCTTGTGAATTTCACCATTGATGGATGGTCTATATGTGAGGTCCTTGTGAACTTAAACATTGAGGTTAATATATTGACCAAGAATGCCTAGGAGAAAATGGGTAGGCCAACCTTGAGGCCTTCCCCTTATGTACTTTTCATGGCCACTAAGACCAGGGTGCAACCCATAGGAAATATGAAGAGCATAGTTATAGATATCATGGGAAATGAATTCTATGATGAATTTGAAGTGATCAAGTTGGAAAAATAAGATAACTACCTAGTGATTTTGGGAAGGCCATGGTATTATGAAAATAATGTAGATATGTGGTTTAAAAGGCACTAAATAACATTTAAAAATGACAAGGATAGGGTAGTTATACCCCTCTCAAGTGACCAAGGACCTCACTATGTTGAAAGTGTGGACCTAAAAGATGAGATCAAACACATATATAAAATCATGATGCAAGGCACTGAGACACTAAACTCCAATTATTAAGGAGTCCTCTCTTGGGAAAAGAGACAATTAAGTTCAGACACCACTGATGTTGCTTGTGATTGATGGGTTGAGGAAGCATATGAGACCACTAGTTGAAGGTGCTGCTTGGTGTATACAAAGGTGGAAAAAATAATGAAAATAGGATGAGTATAGATCAAACATGCTTTCAAAATGTGGGTCCCTTTCACTAAGAAGAAGGGAAAGAGAGTGTTTCACCTTAGTAAAGGTAAAATTGCAACACTCCCAAGATATGAGGGGAATAATCAAGTGAAAGAATATGCCTATGACCTCAAATCATGCATCCCAAAAGAAGTAGATAGAATGGGCACACTAGTGTATACATTGAAGAGCATTGCCACTCATTGGTGGGTAGCACAAAGGCCTAGCTTGCCAACATGGCAAGATGTGAAAGTAACCCTTTGCACTAGATTTGGGAAGAGCAATGAGGACATGGACATATCTACCTAGTCTAGTGACTCTGATCCTATAATGCATGTGTACTTATGTGAAGAAACATGTACTGACTGTAGCATTAATGCCCCAAAGAATCTATGGGTGCATATATTCTATAGGACCTTAAAGACATAGGCATGAGCATGGTACATTGTCAATGAAACATGTTATAAGCCAACCAATTGGGATGCACTTAAGGAGTGGTTTGTTCACACCTTTGCCTTTTGTTCACAAAACCTTGAATTGACTAAGCCATTACAACTAGTTTGAAGGTCAGTATTTGAAGACACTACAATATTGGAGGAGCACCTAAAAGACATGTTTAGTGAAAAGGGGTTGGTGCTTTTGACTTTATTTGAAGAGAAAATCCTCAGTAGTGACTCCAGTGATGAGGATGATGAGACATAGAAGGCACACAATAGGACAAATTTGATAGGCAAAAAGAAGTTAGTGTTTTAGGTTGAGGATAGCGCTCGAAAGGCATATTCACTTAAGGATAAGAATGAGCCCTACCATACACCACTAAAAATGACAAAGGTGGATATAAGTTCAGAAGGGGAACCAAAGATTGCTACTCTAAGCACATATTGGTTTGATGTAAAGATGGCATGAATTGTAGACCTTCTGAGGGAATTCAAAGATTTGTTCCCTAGGAACTATAGAGACATGAGGGGCACACACCTATACCTTGGAAAGATGAGCATCAAGCTAGTCAATGATGTGAGACTTGTTAAAAAGTGACCTTATAGGATGAACCCCAATGTTTGTGCCATGGTTAAAATAGAGATTGATGGTATGTGATGAGCCCCATAAATTTCCTATTCTTATGTCCATCTATTGTACTCATCTTTATTGTTAACCATACTTTTGAACACTTTTCCATACAATTTCCTACTTTCATAAGCCATGTAGCATTATATTTCTATACTCTTTTAAATATTTAAAATTATGTATTGGAATTAAATATATGACAGTTATCTATTTATTTAGGACACTTTTTGTATAATGTGTTTTAAATATGTTTTAGAGAGATAGGTATTTAGTGCAGAATGTTCTGCAGCAAAGGAATTTCATTACACATACCATCCTATAGCCACTACGTGATCAAAGCTATGGATGAACATATTTTGATTATCTTCCAACTGACTCATAGAAACAAATATAACATCCATGGAGCTTAATAAAGAAGTGGTTGAATAATCAAACAACCACGTTTGTCTTAAAACAATATTGCAAAATTCCCATAAATGATGACTTTAGTGAAAGGAACCAATTTTGGTTATCCTAAATTGAATGTATCTTAGAACAAAATGTGTATATTTTTTTGCATAAAACAATCTACTCTATGGTATATAAATATGTAGAAGTAGAGTTGAGATGTAGTAGATGTTGATTAGAGATTATCATAAGTACAATTTATCAAGCAATAATTATTGTAACTTCCTGCAATAATTCATTGCTGCAGTTTTGATTAATATGAACAAGCATTTCTAAGTTCAATTAAGTGTTTTGAGAGGAAGGATTTAAGATAAAATATGGAAGGAGGAAGGGCCTCCTTTGGAATCCTTACAATAATTATCCAACCTAGTTTAATAGTTATGCATGTTATTTGATTTCTTTATGCATTGTGTGACTTAATTCTGAATTACGTGATTTATATTCTTGCTTAGATTTGTTTAAGGAAGATTCTAATACATAATAATTTATTTCACAATATTTTGTTTATGTTTTATTTCAAGAATTTCATTTACCACTCTTCAAAATCTTAGATACAATTAGCAGAATATCAAATTAGAGATTGAGTGTGCATATATAGTGATGTCATCCTATCAATTCCACATCCTTGAGTTGACACATAAATGAGGTAGAAGCTATAGGTCCATGGTGACTCTCCTTGTACATTTTGGTCAATATAAGTACATTAACCACTTTTATTTCCAAAGCTTGCTATTTTGTTTAGATTAAATATTTCCTAATTTCATAGTTTAAATTTCCCTTTTTTCAAATTAGGATAGTGGAAATTTTAAAAACCCCCATATTACTAACCTTGTGGAGACAAGGTAGGCAAAAAGTTAAAAAAAGTAAAAAAAAGTGGTTAATGTATGTAAAGTGAAGGGGACTATATACAAATATTTTTACCTAAAGCATCAAATGTTGCTACAAGATCAGATATTCATCTTAGATAAACTGAGGAACATGAAGGAATTCCTGAAGATCACTCACATTTGTCAATAAAAGAGGTAGAGAAGAATTTTGTTTTGGCTAGACTGGTAGCTCAAGTTGGAGACCTTGAAGAGGTTCATACCCCTAGAAGAGACCCACATATACCACCTCTAATAATTCCTACCTTATCACCTCATACTCAAGAATATAAATTTTTCTTCCCTCTATCACCCAAATTTTATGTTAAGGAGGCGTTCAAAGCTATTCTTGCCCCTAGAAGAAACACTAGGCCAATAGAATCTTCTAATTTAGAGAGAATCTTTATCGAGACACTAGAAAAATGTTCTAAAACCTCTACATCATCACCATTTTATAGAAAGTAATACATTCCTAAGGAAAAAGATAGAGTCTCCATCTTCTACACCTTAGGAAATAAAAGAATTGATAGGAATTTTGAGCATTAGGTGGCAACAACCTCTCATTTACCAACACAAAGAGTATTTATGGGGGATCACCAAGAAGAAAACACTACCAATGAGTCTAGTAATTTCAAATTTCATATCCTTAATCCTGATGAAAATGCATCCATGAAGAATATCCCTCACTCTACCCTCCATACCTTTAGAGGAAAAGTGTCTGAAGATCTAGATACATTTTTTTTGAGTTTGACATCTTATGTCACAACAATGATTATAATCAAGACGCTAAAAAACTCAAACTTTTTCTAACAACACTCAAAGATGTAACACTTAGATGGTTCATGGGACTTGGAAAGGATGTCATTTTTACTTGGAAAGAAATGAAGGAGAAATTTTTGATGAGATACCAAGAATATTGTAGGGGAAGAAATTACAGGAGAGATGACATTTTGTGAATGACACAAGCTGATGAGGAGTCATTAGAGGAATATATGGAAAGATTTTTGTTCAACTTAAAAAAATATAAGAAAACTACAATGGATAAGGAATCAATCAAGCTAATATTATTGAAAGGAGTTATAGATGATTGTCTAGAGGCACTAGATCTAATGTCTAGTGGTGATGTTTCTACACTACCGTTTGATGAACTAACAATTCTATGTACAAATTACTCTAGATCAAACATGAAAAAAAGTAGTGGTAGAACCCTTCTTATAACATCTATTATAGGACTGTCTAAAGGTAAATTTATCAACCTTCTCTAGGACATGAAGCAGGACATCATTAGTCACCTAGCTACTCAGCTTGATATATTACATACATGGAGGAAGCAAGAAAAAACTAAGAAAGTCTTAGCTACCTATGTCCTTGAATATAGAAATAAGAATGTGGATTGCACATTCCATTCCATGAAATCTTAGGTAGCCAGCATAACTAAGGAGAATCTTGAAATAGTGGAGCTACATGCCATAGGAGAAGATATGAATCAATTGTTTTTTGTGACTCAACAGAAATCATGGGTATAAAGATTAGGTATGCCATCAAACTCTATGCTTACAAATTATCAATTCTCAAATAATCCTCAACATGGTTCTTAGATGAATGTACCCAATCAAAATTGTTCTCAAACAAGTTGGCAGATACCCTAAAATTAGTTATGGATGTAATAAAATAGACAACAACCTCAACTAAGGAAATTACAAAACCAACAATGGTTTTATCCCTCTAATCCATGGTGACAATAATGGAGAGGTAATAAAGGTTTTATTCAAAAAATGCAACAACTACAACAACAACATGCCATAATTCCAACTACTCAGTAACCTATTTGAACCACTCAATTACCCATCCATCTCATCCCCAATACTACTAATAAGTCAATTCACTCAACATAATCCATTGAAATAATGCAATATCCAATATACACCTTAGATATTAATCAAGTTCAACTTCGCTCAGGTCATGTTATTTCATAACCCACCTCAACCATAATCATAGAACACTTTGAATTAGCTCCACTCCATAATAATCCATAGCCATCTGTGGCCAATCCTAATCCAAGTCCATTCAAAAATAAAAAAGAAACTGATAATCCTCCTTTTTTGGAGAGATTAAACATATAACATCCTAAACCAAAGCCCAAATTCAATATTTTAGGACAACTCAAGAACGTGTGAATCAAAATCCCACTCTTTCAAGAAATAAAGGATGTTCCTATCTATAATAAAGCTGTTAGAGAGCCATGTTTTAAAAAATTAGGAAGAAAGAAGAAGGATCCTGAAATAGTCCAGGTCATTAGCCAACTAGTAAATATTATGTTGAGAAATATAGTTCCCCCAAAATATTCTAATCTGGGAAGTCCTACAGTTAATTTTAGCATCCACGACCAACCCATCTCCAATACTTTAATTGACTTGGGTGCAACCATCAATGTGATGACCATGGAGACTATGCATCAATTGAAACTTACCACTCTTCATCCAACACCCACCATCCTCTAAATGGCTGATAGATCAACTGTTAAGCCTGAGGGGGTTATTGAGGACCTTGTTATCACTATTGATTATTGGAAATATCTAATAGAATTTATTATCTTGTATCCAAATAGAAATTTGGGGGGTTATCCTCTCATCTTTGGTCACCCATGGTTGGCTATCGCTAATGCTTTTATTGGCTGTAGATCAGGAAAAATACTAATTTCCAACAAAAATGACACCAAGAAATTGGTGTTGTATCCACCAACTCAACCTTTCCAAAATGATAGACCAACCCCTTGGATTGATGACTGTGAATAAATTGTCTCATTATAGAATCTTTGCATAATTGACTAGAGTCCAGCTCTACAGGCCCAAAAAGAAGACATTGTTCTTATTGGTATCGTGCAAAACACCTATTGATAGGATCCTATATCCACCAACCTATTGGAATATACACCATGCCCTATTTAGAATACCTTTCTTGAGAATGATTTTGATGAAACCACATGAGACATTTGGACATTCCATCAATTATTTCCGCATCAATGTAATTATGCTCTTTTAATTGCCAATGTAGAGACCATGATTTCTTTAACAAAGCCAGTAGACATATTGCCAAATAAACCTCTCAACATCAGCTTTTATTTAACATCTGAGCAAGAAAGTTAGTTACTTACAATGTTGAGAAGGCACACAAAAAAATTTGCCTCAGATTATCATGACATGAAAGGAATACCTCTAGATTTATGTATCCATCACATTTACATTAAAGAACAATGCAAACCTATTCACTAACCCCAACGATGAATGAATCTTGTAGTCAAAGACATTATAAAAACTAAGTTGCAAAAACTCTTGGATGCAAGATTTGTTTATCCTATCTCGGATAGCTAGTGGGTTTCTCCCTTGGTCATTGTCCCTAAGAAAGGGTAAAAATGGTGTATTTGCATTATCTACCGAGAGTTACATGCTACTACCAGGAATGATCACTTTCCCCTTCCATTCATTGATTAAGTGTTGGATACATTAGTAGGGAAGTAATTTTATTTCATAGATGGCTATAGTGGTTATAATTAGATACAAATTGCTCCAAAAGACCAAGATGAAACCACTTTTACTATCTTACCATTTGGTGTTTACAATGACCCAACCACCTTTTAAAGGGCTATTTTGAGCATATTTTTTAATCTTTCCTATGACTATATTGAAATATACATCAATAATTTCACTATCTATGGGTAGACATTCAAAAAAACTTTAACCAATCTAGAAAAAGTTCTTTAACGCTACCAGGACCACCAATTATCTCTAAACAATGAGAAATGTTACATGCTTATGACTGAAGGCATTGTGTTGGGACATCAGATATCCCCTACTAGAATTGAAGTTAACCCAAAAAAGATAAGTATTATTAAATATCTACCTACACAAAAAAGTAGAAAGATGTTATAAGTTTTTTAGGATATGTTTATTATTATAGACAATTCATCAAAGATTTTAGTAAAATTGCCACCCCATTATTTAAATTGCTTACTAAGAATGATGAATTTACATGGACTAATGATTGCCAAACTACCTTTTAGCAACTCAAAGACCTCATAACAACTCTTGTTCTGAGAGGGCCTAATTTGAAGATGCCATTTCACATTGATATAGATGCATCTGACACCACTTTAAGAACTATCCTTGGCCAAAAAGATGAATCTCTAAGTTATGTAATCTATTTTGTTAGCAAGAATCTTCAAGGGGATAAACTTAACTACACTATAATAGAAAAGGAATTTCTTGCCATTGTCTATACCATCAAATTTTTTTTACACTACATTAAAGGTGACCAAGTATTCATCCACACTGATCATGTAGCAATAAAATATTTAATGAACAAACCTGCTGTAACAGGTAGGATAATTCATTGGTTGCTTTTGCTACAAGAGTTTTATATTACCATTATGGATAGATTACATAAGAATAATGTAGTATCAAATTTTCTATCTCAATTGTAAAATGATGAATATAGTGCTATTGTTGATTATTCTTTTCCTAATAAACATTTATTTTCTATAACAATTCAATCTCTTTGGTTCATAGATATTGCTAACTATCTTGTTGTAGGATCACCACCACAACATTTTTCACCTAGGGAAAAATAACACCTGATCCAAAAGAGTAGACATTATGCCTAGATTACAGGAGATCTCTTTATCATGGGACCAGATTTAGTTATGAGAAGATGTATTTAAGAAGATGAAGTGTATGACATTCTCAGAGATTGTCATGATGAACCCTATGGGGGTCATTTTTATGCTAAATAGACTACCATGAAAGTACTTACTGCCAGATATTATTGGAATTATTTTCATAAGGATGCCATGATGTACACCCATAGATGTGATCAATGCCAGTGCATGAGAAAACCCACTTACTCTAATGAAATGTTATTACAGCCACAACTAGTTTTGAAACCTTTTGACAAATGGGGACTAGATTTTGTAGGTCCTATTGATCCTAAAGCCAATAATAATGAACACATACTAGTGTGTACTGATTATGTCACCAAATGGGCAAAGGTCAAAGCCTTAACTCATGCCCAAGATGAGAAGGTAGCTGAGTTCCTCTATGAAGAAATATTCATCTATTATGGAGTACCAATAGAAATAGTCACAGACCAAAGCCCATAGTTCACATTAGACCTCACCGTTGCCTTGGTAAAATAATATGAAATCAAACTAAATAAGTCTACCCTTTACCATCCTTAGTCAAATAGTCAAGTGGAAGTGACAAATAGAGAATTGGAAAATATCCTCACTAAGACTATTTGTCTACATAGAAAAGATTGGTCAAATCATCTTTTAGAAGTAGTCTGAACTTATAGAATCACCTAGAAAACCACAACTAGTCTCACTCCATATGAGCTACTTTATGGTAAGAAGCCTATTTTACCTATTGAGTTTGAACATAAGACATTAAGGACATCACTTGATTTGGGCTTGGATTTTTCCCAAGCTCAACAAGATAGGATCATGAAGCTAAATACACTTGATGAACAAATAAAGGAAGCACTTTATCATACTAAAATAGTGCAAATAAAATGTGTGGGATAACATGACAAGAACATCAAGACTAAGAATTTCCAACCAGGAGACTAGACACTCCTTTTTAACTCTAAATACAAGGATCATAAAGGAAAGCTATAGTCCAGATGGCTTGGGCCTTATGAAATTGAATTTTTTTTGACAATGGAGCTACAAAGCTCATGACCATTGACTCTATTTGGTTCGACTGCTTGTTAATGGCCATAGGCTCAAGCTATATAATAAATCATTTTCTAAGGAAACTCTCACTCACCAACTTCTTGAAGAATAACATCCATCTCTTCTACATAAATCAAATCAATGTATTCTTGTAGCCAAAGGGTATTTCTATCAATCCTTCCCTAATATTTTCTAAGAGTAATAAAGCTTCCTACATCCAAGAACAAGTCATTTATAATGGCTTGCTTCAGGCCGAATAAAATCCTACCTTCTAGATTCTTGTGATTCTAGTTGAGTTTGGACCAAAAAATCTAAAAATGTAAAAATAAAAAAAATAAAAAACTTCAATAATGAAAACCTTCGGGCATTGTTGTCGGATTGTGTCTCAGAAAACTAGGTCACTGGCTGATCGACATTCATTAAAAAAAAGTGAAAAAGAGAAAAGGCACTACATTAATATTTCATTTTTATTTTTATCTATTTTTGCTTGTAGATTCATTACCTTGGAGTAGAAATACATTTTTATTCTTGCTACAGGATAAAAAACTTTCTACTATAGGATAAAACTTCTTATTGCAAGATAAAACTTACTATTATAGAAAACATATCTCACTATAGGATGTATTCCTACATTTCATTCTACATCAAGCATTTGTTCCCACTCAAACATCAACATACACCACAACCACCACTTCAAATCATCATTTGCACATTTATGAAAGGTATTTCTATAAGTAACATGATAATTATTCTATATTTATTTCCTATCATACATTTTAATTATTTATATATTTGATGAGACTTAATGCTCTTAATGCACCGCTATATCCTCTATTTATCATGTCTGTTTACCATCTCTTTCACTGATTGATGTGACCATTGACACAACTGATGTTGCTACCCCTTACTCTTACCATGAGTGTTTACTGCATGTCAGATTCATTCCTCAAGGACAAGTGAGAGTCTAAATTAGAGATGAGATTTTAAATTAATTGAAATGGATTATTTTTCATCCCAAATCAAAAGATTCAAATCATTCTGCCATAGCACAAAACCCTTGTTGCAAGCACTTAGACCTATAAATCACACAAAATGAGAGGAGATTTGTTGAAACATGAACTACTAGATATCACCCTTTTAATTAATAGCCCAAAAATCTTGGCCCTATTCTGACATATATGATGGGTGTAGGATTTTGAGAAAATATAGGCCCTAAATGAAGTAATTGTGAAAGACTTTGTTGGTACATTGTATAATGGCTGAGATAAACTACCATTAGTAGAGTAATAGGACTACTAATAATAAGGGAGGAATGACAGGAAAAATTTGATGCCAAGGCTGAGAGATGGAAGTTCATTAGAGGAAATAAATGCTTGGAAACTTCAAAGTAGGGCATTTCAAGGTTGTCTGTATCAAGAAGATGGGTTAAAGCTGATGAGTTTATCTCTAAATATTTCATTTGTGAAGGGAAGTATTCTATGCTACATGGCCTACACTTCTAGTTCATGAATCATTTGTAGTATATAATAGAGATAAACATTTCTAGATTCTTACTCCACATGATCACAAAAACATTAGAGGCATTTCAAAAAGGTAATTCTAAAGCTCTTTCCCATCACTTCTTAATCTAGTTGATTGTTCAAGACTATTTGCAAAGAACTAGACCTAACATTAGTTGGAAAGAATTTCTCCAAGAACTAAGAAATACAGAAAGTGATAGAGAAGGAAATGAAATAAAAGAGGAATTAGAGGTTTAAGAAAAAATATTAGAAGAAGCCATTCCTAGAGATCCAAAAGAACTTACAATAGAAAACCTTCCTAAAGCCACATAAGAACTTGTAGAAGAAGGTCTTCCTATAGTAACATAAGAACCTAAAAAAGAAGGTCTTCTTGGAATAACATAAGAACCTATAGCAAGGATTGAAGAAAGGACTTCCATAGGCATGGAATCCAAAAATAAAAGGAATAAACTCATTCTCTAGCTTGATTTAAATGATTTTGAGGAGGAACTTCCACCTTCTCCCAAAAAGGCCAAGGTAACCCCTACTCCTCGTAGATCTCACAGATTGAGAGAAAAATGAGAACTAAAACTTCTTATACTATTAAAATAAATGAAGAATCTAGAGACAAACAAATTGGTAGTAGTGATGAATATCTAAAGACTGAAATAGATAGGGAAGAATGTTCTCTAGTATTCAATTAGGAAGAAGCAAAATAAATTGAGCATAGTTTTGAAGAATTACATGAGGAACCCATGCAAGAAGAAGTAGAACATAGCTTTGAAGAGTTGCATGAAGAACCCATGAAGGAAGAAGATGAATAATTAGGGTAACCTATTATATAAATGGAATTCCACTCTTGAGCAAGCCCTATAAGAAATTGAGAAACTCAGGAAGCAACTACAAGATCAATCTGGTGGAGGTCTAGATGTACTTATTGTAGTAGCTTGTCAGCTACAACCCTATACCAAAGACTATCCTACAACCAACATTCCATAGCCTTCTGTAGAGGTAAATCAATAAGAATAACCTAAAACTGCCCAAGAAGTTAAGTATCACTCCTCATTTGCAATATCTTCTAAATTATTGGATTGGATGGATAGTCGGTCTAAAATTCTAAAGGAATTAAGGAAAGAAAATAGGAAATTGAAAGAAGAGAATAAATTTAAAGAAGAGAACATCACTAAATTGAAACAAAAAATTGAAGACATAGTTGGTCTTGCCCAAGAACTCCTTGATTGTAGGCCTCCTATAAAAGCTTATTCAATTTATCTTGAAGAACAATGACACAAGTTTATATTTATGAGAATTTATTGTGATATGCTCCATGCAGTTATTAATCCCCTTTCCTTCTTTTATATCTATAAAGAAGGTTCATAGGAAAAAAAATCACAATTGTGCAAGTTCTACCTGCATAATTATACTATTCCTTATGATAGGGAGTGGAACCCTAATTTATATGTTGGAGATATCCAATTAAATATTTTTTCATCATATTTGTTGAATGAATAGAGAAGAGGAAGAGAAGTAGCAGAATATAGGAAAAAGGAGAATGAAATCCAACTACTTATCAGGAGTGAATCAATGGCACTTGGTGTTGTATTGGTTGAATGAGATGATATCATGTTGAAAAAAGAAGTCAGAACTTGGTTTGGTAAGAAATGTGATGAAGCCCAAGATTTTTACTTAAGATTAAGAACTTCTACTAGTCCTACAGCCAGAGAATCCTATATCAAATGATGGAATAACCTCATTCCTACATTGAAGAAGAGGGATCCCTATTCCTATTTTAATTTAAACACAACATTTAACAGGATCACAAAATATATTCATCTTGTACGTGACATGTGATCATAATTATTGAGCCTCAAATTCTATCCTCCTCTATTTTGGTATCTTATTCTAGATTATCAAGACAAAACCTTGGTGGATGAAGCCAAAGAAGTCAAAATTTGGTAACTATTTGAATAGAGGTGGGGATTTTATGCTCACCTTGCCAAAGGTGCTATAGATCCCATAGATTTTAGAGTTCTTTGTGAACTGGGAATGAATAAGTATGATGATTGAGGTTGAGTAAGATCTTAAATTGGGGAGTGTGATGAGCCCTATAAATTTCCTATTCTTGTGTCTATCTATTGTACTCATCTTGCTTGTTAACCATGCTTTTGAACACTTTTTCATATACTTTCCTACTTTCATAAGCCATATATCATTATATTTCTATACTCTTTTAAATATTGAAATTATGTATTGGAATTAAATATATGATGGTTATCTATTTATTTAGGATGATTTTTCTATAATGTGTTTTAAGGATGTTTTGGAGAGATATGTATATAACACAAAACATCCTGTAGTAAAGGATTCTGATTAAACAAATCATCTTGCAACCACTGTGTGACCAAAGCCATGGATGAAAAGATTTTGATTCTCTTCCAATGGACTCATAGAAATTAATCTAACCTCCATGGAGATTAATAAGGAAGTGGTTGAAGAATGAAATGACCTTGTTTGTATTACAATTACACTAAAAAATTCCCATGAATGATGACTTTAGCAAAAGTAACCAATTTCGGTTATCCTAAGTCGAATGTGTATATTGTTTTACATAAAACAATATCCTCTATGGTATATATATATATATATATATATATATATATATACATATAGCAACATAGTTGATATGTAGCAAATGTTGATTAGAGATTATCATAAGTACATTTTGTCAAGCAACAATTATTGTAACTTTATGCAATAGTTCATTGCTATAGTTTTGATTAATATGAACAAGCATTTATGAGTTTAATTAAGTGTTATGAGAGGAAGGATTAAAGCTGAAAGATAGAAGGAGGAAGGGACCCCTTTGGAAGCCTTATAATAACAATCCAACCCAATTTAATAGTTAAAGATGTTATTTGATTTCTTTATGCATTGTGTGATTTAATTCTAAATTGTGTGATTTACATTCTTGCTTAGATTTTTTTAAGAAAGCTTACAATGCATAAGCATGTTTTTCATAGTATTTTTTTTATGTTTTATTTCAAGCATTTCATTGACTGCACTTCAACATCATAGATACAATTAGTAGAATGTCAAATTAGAGATTGAGTGTGCACATACAATGATGTCATCCTATCAAGTCTACATCCTTGGGTTAACATCTAAATGAAGTAGAAGGTCTAGGTCCATGGAAAGTCTTCTTGTCCATTTTGATCGAGATAAGTACATCCAATTATGAATTAGCTTCTAGCTAGTATGCTAGCCATAGCCATCATCTACCATATGCAAGAATCGAAATGGTTTAGCCCCATGGTTATTAGTATCAAGAAGAATGGACACATCTAGATTTTCATTAACTATAGATTTTTGAACACCACCTACATAATCAATCACTTTCTAACACCATTCATCGATAAAGTTTTGGATGGCATTACAAACTATGAAATATACACTTTCACTGATGGGTTATCAGGATACCATCAAGTCCAGATTGAGGAGGATGACATGCCCAAAATGACCTTTATGATAGAATGGGGTTGTTTCACATACAACATAATGCCCTTTGTAGTCAAGAATATTCCATCTGTATTCTCTGAGTGGTGATCATCACTTTTAAGGACTTCATTCACAAGTTATTCTAAGTGTACTTAGATGATTGAACTATGTATGGGCTAGTGAAGCACTATTATGACAACTTATGCTTAATGTTTGAGAGGTGTCAACAATTACAAATTTCTTTGAACCTTAAAAAATGTGTCCTCATTGATGCTATTTGGAACTTTGCTTGGGCACATCATCTAAAAAGATGGTCTGCTCATTGATCCCATGAAAATTATAATCATCCTTCAAATCCAGACCCCATCAATGTAGAAAGATGTTTGCACCTTTATTGGATACTACAAATACTATAAAAAGTTTATAAGGAACTATGCAAAGATTGTGGCATCGCTAGAAGAGATATTGTACAAGGATGTGCTATTCTATTAGGGTACAATGTAAGGAGATGCATTTGAAACATTAAAGCTCAAACTAGCAAGTGCACTGATACTATAATTTCTTGACTAGATGACTCCATTCTATGTCCATGTTGATGAATTTAATTATGTAATTAGCACCATTCTAACACAATTAAGTGAAGGCAAAATGGATCATCCCATTTATTTCTCTAGTAGAAAACTGACCAAGGTAGAATAAAATTACACCATAACTAAGTGTGAGGTACTTGTCATGGTCTACACCTTGTAAAAGTTTTAAAAATACTTGTTGGTGACCCTCTTCATCTTCTTCACTAATCATGAGGTACTTAAGTACCTGATGAACAAGCTTGTTTTTCATGGGTGTATATGTTGATGGATAATTTTGTTTCAAGAGTTCCAGTTCTCTATTGTAGTCAAACCTAGGAAACAAAACTTGAGCCTAGACCATCTATCCTGCATTAACTATGGCAATGAAATAATACCTATAAAAGATGATATGCTTGATGCATAACTGTACATGGTCCAACATATCTCAAAGGACTTGGTATAGATTTCCATATTTCTAACATCTAGCTCTGTACCCCAGACTATGATAACCAAAGAGAAAAAGTAGCTTGCAATTCATGCCACCATTTTTTAACTTATTAGAGGGGAATTGTACAAGTTGAGCTGAGATGAGGTACTATGTTGTTGTGTCCTAGAGCATGAATGGGAATCAATATTACAAGACATGTATGAGGGGATTATGAGAGGCCATTACACTAAAGATGCTACAATGTACAAGGTTCTATAATCAAGGTTGTGGTGGCCATCTCTCTTTCAATATGCAAAAGAATATGCCAAGGCATGTGACATCTACTAGCATAAAGGAAAACCAAACCACCCAGATGAGATTCCTCTCATTCTCATTCTTGCCTAAACACCATTTGAAAAATGGACCATTAAATTTGTTGGGCTTATTACTCCTACTTTGAGGTGCATATATGCACAATACATTTTGGTAACCACAAATTACTTTACCAAGTGGGCTGAGGTAGTGCCAACTAAGGACTATACAATCATCATCATAGCAAGATTTATCTAGGAAAACATAATTAGTCACTATGGATGCCTACTTTGTTTGATAAATAACCATGGTGCACACTTCATAAATGAAATCATGCACATCTTATTGACTAAATACATGGTAGCACACCATAAAACAACACCTTATCATCCCTAAGCAAATGGCACCACTAAGGCATTAAATAAGATATTAGGAATGTGCCTCACAAATATATGTGATGTTGGTTATAAGGATTGGGATGACCATGTGTCAGTAGTGTTGTGGGCCTATCATACTAAATATAAGTGCCTAAACAAAACAACACCATTTAAATTGGTGTTTGGTGTAGAGGCCATTTTATTGATGGAATTCATAGTGCCCTGATTGTACATTGTGCATATTGGTCATTTGGATGACCAAGAGTCTTTGAGTGAATGATTGAAAGACTTAGAGTTCTTAGATGAGACACATGCCCAAGAAATATGGAGTCAAAAAATAGAGAAGGTATACTAGAAGCTCTGACATGACAAGCACATCAAGTGCAAGGTACTTATTGAATAAGCATTGGTATTGCTATATGAATCAAAGTACTTCAAGCACCCAGGCAAGCTACATATTAGGTGTATGAGACTTTATATCATCCATAACATATTGGAGATTGATGCATGCAACCTGCACACATTGATGGGTGAAATTCTCCTTAAGCATTTTAATAGCAATAGATTAAAGCTCTATAGTCAATATGATGGCACTTGCACTATCAAACACTGACTTCTCAGTCACAATTTGATTGTGTTGTAATGACCATAATAAAATTTGGTGTAAGGAAAATCTTTTTTTATGTTTGTATTATTTGTGTTTGAGTAAATAAGCATGGAAATTTTAGGCCCATAAAAGACCTCTTCTAGTGCTTACATGCATAACTCTACTTGAGTGAGTCAAGCATAAATGCTTTTTAAGCACCTAAGTCTAGACACCTAAGTTTTTGGGTGTGTGGAGTTTTCCAGACTTGGAAGGATATGAGGATAAGTTAACAAAGGAATGACACATAAGATGATCATTCATTAAAAATTAAGTAGAGAGAAGAAAGCATTGGATGACTAGTGCATGAATTTGTATGGGGTATGGGAAGGCCAAGGCAAGAGACAAAAACATAAAGAAATCAACCAAGAAATGGAAGCATGCTTGAAAAGAAATGTAGTTGGAAGAAGAGATAGAACTGAGGAGGCCAAATCACATGCATGTGAAGCACTGCTCCTAGGTTACCATAAGAAGGGTGAAGATCATGCCAAAGTGAATGAAGCATAAGAGGAAGATCATTAAGACAACTGACACTCACCTAATGGTTAGAAAGAAGTGATCATTTGAATCACCTATCACTTTATTGAATAAGCCATTAAGAGAATTAATGACTGTGACAACAAAGGCACACAGATCCAAAATAAATGTAAATTTGGTGATAGATTTTCATGGATTTTGTAGGTTTAGATGATTTCAATAAATCCATGCAACACCATGTCATTAATCACTAGCCATTAATGGGGTAGTTGAAATTAAGGTATAAAGAGGTAGATGGCACATGAGACTAGGTTACAAACCTTGTATGAATTTAAACCTAAACATAGAGCTGAACCAGAGCTGAACTAGAGCCAAGCTAGAAAATGCTACCAAGTGAAAAACTAAGCACCCATAAGCCCCAAGTGAGAATGGTTGAATAGAGGTAGAGATTGAATTTTGTTTGATATTAGAAAAGAGGCATGTGGAGAGAATTATGAGAGAAAAAGACAATAGAAATTTTGAGTGATGCTGAGGCTACCATTAATGGCAAATGAAGCTCAGGATCCAAAGTTGTAGTCACAAACCGCATGACTATGAGGAAGTGCAAAGCAAAACTAAGGGCTTTGGAAATATCAACGAACCACACTTTAATAGTAACTAATTCAAGATGGGAAAAAAGAGGTTAAGTTTGAGTCTATCACATGTGAAAAAGGATGCTAAGAAGGCATATACACTAAAGAAGTAAAAACTATGAAAAAAGAGGTGCAGCTAGTTGAAGGTGTTAGTATTGCATAAATAGACCCAAAAGCAAGCTCAAATCTTGCTTATAGAGAAATACGGTCCCACCTAGGTCATAGTGGGGGAGACATGGGTATCTTTCACACACTCATGTAGATTGAAGGAGTACAACCATCAGATGTTGAGAAACACACATGAGCTCAACCAAGACTAGATGGTTGATACAGAGATGAAGACCAAGGTTGGCATGATGCTATTTGACGTCTCCATTTTAGATAAGTTGGTGAAAACTAGCATGACCCAATTGTATGAGCTACCAAGTTTTGGCAAGCTAGAAGAATTAGTACAATTACTCCTCTCACACATCCATGGCGATTGATTCTATTTCATAGGGAGGCACATGCATATATCAAAACGCCTCATCATTAGGATCATAGGACTCTTAGGCACAGGGATAGATATTTATTAGATGATGGAGGATGATGTAGAGGTAGAGAGGGTTTCAAAACTCTTGGGCTACTATAAGGCAAGGTTTGCATTCCTAATTAAGGACATTCAAGACCCTGGCACAAGGGTAACAACACACCTCATGAGCTCTAAGATATGCCTTAGTAGATGGTGGATTGACATAAGCAAGATGTACTTGTGCATTTCCCATCACATGGTGCAGGGTTAGAAGTTCAATATCATAATGTTTATTGATGAGGAGATCATGAAAAATGTGTTAAAATTCAACAAGGCATGTGAGACCTTTAGGTAGGGGTTCATGCTAATATTGATAATGATGGAGGAGATCAATGTGCTCATTCATGATGATGATAATTTATGGGTGTTCCCACCACACAAGGACTCCCTGACACTAAAGTATCAAGGATTCACCTGCTTACCCTATAAATGCTGAAAATTAGCCACCAATGGCTTCACACTTGACTTTATACCAATTCTTACCAACCATTTGCACATCTAGCCTACGAATCACTAAAAGTCTCAAATTGTGCTTCATAAAATGTTCAATTGGCCTAAAAATTAAATAAATGATTCAAATGCACACATTTAATTAAATCAAAATCTCAAATATTATGAATTCCTAAAAGAGATTAATTAGCATTAAAATCTTAATCAAATCCTAATTAAATTCATCCATGAGCAATTAAAGCAATTATAAAAAAGGGAAATTCAAAAATCAATGAATATCCTAGGTTTGCATCATTAGTTTTTATGAGTTGTCATTTTTGTAAAACATCCCACCCATGATTATTACATGCTAATCATTACCATTTAACACCTTTTAACCCTACTAGGATTAACTAAGCCAACCAAGGTTAGGATTTAAATCATTCCAAGTTATTTTATAGCCTATAAAAGCAAACCTAGAGCTCTTCATTTAGAGAGCTTGGAACATAGTAGAGTTATAATGTAAGATTTTATACATGAAGCAAATTCATAGTGTTATAAAGCCAAAATTAAGCCAATCCAAGCCATTTTCAAATAACATCAAGCCAAATCCAAGCAAAGCATGGTGTTAAGAGGAGATGGAGATAGCCAAACCCCATTGATGAAGACTTCTTGAGCACAATCCAAGCAAGAAAATGAACACATCATTTGAAGCATTCAAGGAAGGTAAGGAAGGCATGTTTATTTACATTTTAGTTGAGACTTGTCATTTATTGTTTGTTCACCAAGCTCCCCCTATGATCTAGGCATGGAGGTGTTATGATTTGTTAGTGTGTTGTTGTCATTTTTATTTCATTATGAGACTAACACTTGATCTAACCTCCCCTCCATCATCAAATTCCTAACATCACAAATGGCACATCTAGTAGGACCCAATGCATCCCATGTACTAAGGACATCAATATGCAGCTTTTAAATCTTCATCTGGATGCTTAAAGCTCTCTAAAATTGATTTTTAACCTTATTTTAGTTGGATTTCATTTTTTTATATTTATCAGATCTACATAGAGATCAATGATGATAAGGTAAAATTGGTGATAGTTAGGCCCTAATCTCCATCAATTCTACACAATCACCATTGATTTTGTGAGACTACTAATATATGGATATAGGGGAAAAATAGACCTATATATTACATTTTGATTCTTTTTGTCATCTCATTCCTTGATTTATAGGTTTCAATATCATCTAAATCTATTAACTAAACTTAGACTTATAGGTTTTTGTAATATTTCATCTAACCAAGCCTATCCTAACATGTTTTATCCTTTATGGTTTTGAATTTAGGTTCATAGGTCATCATTGATGGTCTTTATCGATCGATGGTGAATTTGTTTGATCGGTGATGGTTACCTACTAACCGTCTATCATGATTTCCTTAAACCATCCATGGTTATTTGTGACCATCAATTGTCACTGTGTGAAATTAAATCCAAACTTGAGAGCTTAAAATCAAACATCATTTTCCCAACCAGGAAAGTGCTTAAAATTAGGTCATTATTATCTAACAATTGCAGGTTGAAGGATTGATTTGAACACCAAATTTGCTTGTTTTAACTAATCAAACATTTTTTTTTGGGCTTTTAAAAGGAATTAGTCAAATCTTTCATATTTCAATTTGGGTCTAAACTGAACATGTTAGATCTTACATGTTTGGTATTTGGGGTCTAAAAGAATCTAACATACTAAGTCTTAGAAACATTTTCAAAATTAGTGCCTAAAACACATGTTTAAATTTTTGAACATTTCAAATTGGTTTTTTAAAATGAACTTAGGATACATCTTGCACATTTAGACTTTAAGATTAAAATGAACGAGATGGTATTATTTAATTTGGTCTTTTGTGCAAATATTCTTTCAATTTTTTACACTTAAGCCAAGGGGCTAGTAAAGAACAAATGTCACATTTGATTTGGTGATTAAAAATAAAACTTCACTCAAATGTTTGCAAACTATTTGTTAATTGATTATTTTTTTAAAATGATAGCATGTGTATGATCTCCTCCTATCCCCTATAGGGAACTTGTGGGATCAAAATCACCTTTCCATTGTATTTTAGTCCCTAGTCCAAGGCATGGAAATAAATTTTCCTAAGCTCTCCCCAAACTCACATAGTATTGGGTGATCTAAAAACAACCCTAAATTCTTTCTACTCATCTTTTATTTTCATGTATTTTGGCTTGTGAAGGGGTGTCATTACCTCTCATGAGTTCTTTAGGCAATCTTGACTTTGAGCTTCATCTCCTGATAGTTTTTCAACCCCTCTCCATGAGGGTATATAAATTGGGATCGCCCCACTAGGATGATGGTTTGATTAGTTAAACCATCTCTATTAGTGGCAAGCTAAGCCCAAGACATATGATCAATTTGGATATCACACTATTCTGAACAAGTAATGGATGTAGCGTTTGTGAAAAGGACAAGACCTTTTCACAACAAGCTAATTAACATGCTTCTTTTCTTATGTGCATACATGAAAGTGTGTATACATGGGATCAATCTAGATGGTCAAAAACCTATAGTTTTTTGTCAACCCCACTTTGCCAGACCTTGATAGGATTTAGGATGATATACTTAGTTATATGTTTATCATTTATTATTTTATTTACTTGGTGTGTTAGAACTAAAAACTTGTTGTTTAAACCGAGTCATGAATGAGTCTTGTGTCCAACATCACTCCATTATTTGAGAAGGCATTATGCCATCCAATTAACACCTTGATCTAACTTAAAAAACATTTGTGTCAAAACATTGAGTGTGGCACTTGATTGAGATGGGTAACATTACACTACCCAAATCATTTCAAATCTTATGCCTTAGAAAGTCTTTGAAACATAACATTATCACATCTTTTGGGAGTGATAACACCATTACACTACCCAAATTATTTCAAAATACTTGTCTTATCTTGTGTCTCAATTATCATTGTTTTAAACCAATCATTTGAGTATTGTTGGATCTTTGTTTAGCACAATCATACTGTTCAAATTCACCTAGCTTGTTGTCATCAAATATTAATTTACCTTAGTTGAGTCTTTGATTAAATTTTACAAGTTTGGATCCAAATATTGATTGATTTCAATTTAGGCCTTGACACATAGGAGCTGATACATAGATCTTTCTCTTTTGGGTTATGTAACTTAGGTTAATCCATTACTCAAGTTTGGAAACTTTATTATATGTGCCTTTGTTTGATAGAATTAGTCCATCTTCAAAGTGCCTTTTGTTTAGTTTTTTATGCCAATCAAATCACATTTATGTCTAAAATCAAGTCCTAGTCTTTTCCAAGCCATTCTAAGTTTATTAGATTAATCATTATCATCTTTTGTTTCAAGCCTAACTTTTGATGCTGTTTGGCCAAAAGTCCTAGCACAGCCTATTTGAGCCTAGATTTTGACTCCACATTTGGAAAAAAGACCTAGCAACATTTCCCTTTCCTAGTTTAGACATATTTAGAACATGTTTGGAGATTAAAGTTTGATAGCTTACTTTTAGGTTATTTTATTTTACCTTGTTTGTGTAAAACCATTGACGTTAGACATTTGACATTACACTATTTTTACCAAGTCTTTACATAGAATTTTTGGAGATTCAGATCCACCCTCAACCAAGTTAGATAGATTTCAAACCCTTTTGTCTTTTTAGACATATTTTTTTATAACTCTCATCCCATCTTGTTGTGAAACATTTGTCATAGATTTGACCATGGCTCATAATACATGTAGTGGAACCATGCACAATCTAGGGTATATAAATGTTAGTACACAAGAGGACTTTATTCAAGAGCCTTATGGAGTTGGCATTATTTGGGAGATGGATTCCTATCCACCATACAACACTCAAACATGGGAATAAAGTTAATATCCTTTAGCTAATTATTTGGTTAGCATGCCTCCTTACACAAATCAAGATGAAGAATAGACAACCTAATATTTGGATAACATACTTATAGTTGTAGAAAACATCTAATAAAAAACCTACTACATAACCATGCCATCAACATATGATCCTAATAGAGATGTAGAGGTAGGGTATGCTAATTTACCAATGTACCAAGAGGGCCTTATAACATGTTTTACAATCCAAATAATGATCATGCCTCTTCTATCAACCTTAATTCCATAATACCAATGCCATATCTAGATATGCATATGCTTGTCACACAAAGAGGCCTCATGGAGGATAATTCATGTAAATGTAGATAGCATACCAGGCATATCAAAACCAAACACAAAATTTCAACTAATTATCCATGTCAAATGCACCTCTTGTTTAATTACTCCCTTCAACAAGAGTCTTATTTTAGTTGACATGTCAATAAAATTAGGGTTTATACCCACTTATGTAAAACACTTCGACCTAAAACATGTTCAATACCCAAACTATTAATGAAGTGTCTTTTGATTCTACATAGAATAGTGAGCAAAACATAGTGGATAATATGCAAACAATGCCCAATTTAGACTAAAGTGGTGTTAATGCACAAAAAAATAGTCAACAACTCCATGTGATTTTAACTAACACCATTAGCGGTTCATGAACTTAGGGGGTAGGAGTTTATAATTCCTAAAATCAACCAAATACCTCTAATACTTAACCAAATGCTTCTTCTAGCACCCAACAATAAGGATTAAGTAGTTAGTTAATGACCAGTACCATGTCATAATATAATGTGATGAATCTTACTCCTCCCCAATAGGTGACTAGTAATATTCCATAATAGCAAGCACCATCAAACATACCTTTATAGCAGAGGCAAAAAATATTTCCACCTTAACAAGAGGCAACCAATGTCCCACTTCACTAGGTATTAATGAACATACCTCTTCAGTTACAGACTAACATGCCAATTCAAAACCAAACGATATCTAGCTAATAATATACTAGTTAGGGATATATATCAAATATCCAACATGCATCCACTTCCTAACCAAGATTCACACAACAAAGATGTTCCAATTTTATTCAAGTAGCTACTAGGAAATAATTACCTTTCATGCATAATGTTGCACAAGTTAAGAGATAGGGTTTTGGGTCATAAGTCCTTCCCAATCAGCAAGGTATGACTAGTTGGCAACATGTCCCTATTCAACCTCAGTAGGCACAATATGGTCATATACCACCATCCCAACCTTAATATTCATAACATCATTCCTACATACCTAATCCCAACCAAAATATCACACTATAGTATATGTAATTTTAATAATCACATCGTAATCCATGCATGCATATTCTTGGTTTGTTTCCTAGCCAATCCAATCTATCCCAAAAAATACCTCCACTCTACCCTGGTCAAAGTAATCCACTTGTGGCTGCTCAACCATCACCTAAGGCCAATGTTCCCACAAATTTCCTTAAAAAAGAGATAAATAGAGAAAGGATGCAATTACCACCATCAAAACTAGGAAATAAGTTAAAAATTTCAAATTGGATGATGAATGTTCTTACCTTTTCAACATGGAGTACTTGAAGATACCATTTCCTCTAGGGTAAAAACCACCAAAGTTTGACAAATACAAGGGGAAAGCTGACCCCAAATCCCATCTAATATAATTCTTTGTCACATGCCAACCAATAGCCTATATTTACATATAATGGTTGTTATTTCCAAGAAGTGTAGTTGAACAATCCTTGGAATGGTTCTTAAAGTTACCAAACAATTCAGTTTTTGATTTTGATGATCCTTTGGACAAGTTCATTCAACTTCTTACAATCTCAAGCATGAGATTTCATTAGTAGACTTGGCACAAGCCTAAAAAAAAACTAGGAGAAAGCTTTGTAAGCTATTTGTAGTGATGGAGAGCCCTTGCAAGCTGATTTACCCATAGTCTACTAGACAAATAACTAGCCACTATGTTTACTAAAAAATTATATAATGATATATCTTAATATCTAGAGTTACAATGTACACATGCATTCAAATAAATCATTGACAAAGGTTTGGTGACCAAATGATCCCTTATTAATAAAGGGATCATTAAATTAACCTCATCAAATCAAAATAATGGCCATAATCAAAACTAGAATAATAGTCAGAATCAACGTCTAGTCCAAGTGTAAGCATCTCAACTAGCACAGGCCAATAATTCTAATAAACCCAAGAAATTCAATCATAAGAAAAATGTTTTAGGGAATGGAGTAATAGAGTCTTAACATGTCCAAATAGTGCAATCATCATTTACTCAGCTTATACCAACTTTCCAGCTTATTCCCAACCAACAATATTTTTTGCACACATAGTAAGCATAATAGCCTAGACCAACATAATAAATGCAACAAATGTAGTAAATGCCTATACCTTTTCAAAACCTTCCTCTTCCAAAGAGAAATGTACCAACTCATCATGATTTTACTAACCTTGGAGAGCCCATAGAATTAGTCTTTTGTAAGATCATATTAGCTAATTTGATTAGATGACCTATTCCAAAAGAATAATTTAATGAGGGTGCTGACATGCTAGATTGGAATAAGCTAGAACAATTCTATTTTTTCCATAGGGTTAATGGCTATAATTTGTAGCATTGTGTGTAAATTAGACATGTAATTAAAAATGTATTGGAAAATGGATAAATCACATTGGATCATGGAGCCTCCACCTCCAATCAGAGCCTTGGCATTTATCAGAATCCTTTTCCCCAACATAACAATCAACAACATCAACAATAACAACAACCAAAATGACAATAACAATAACTAGTGCAACATCAACAATAGTATAAACAACCAAGGCCAAACTAATAGACTCAATAAAACCAATAACATAACCAATAATGTTAAAACAAAGGACAAAACCAAAGTTATAATAGTAATAACCAATAGACCTACCATGCAGTTGCACATGACTACAACACAATTGTAGGCCATATTATAGGAGGTTATATTAACACCATTTCCATTAATCCTATACAAATTACTAATCAAACAAGATCATTACTAATCATACCAAATTAACCAAACCATTCTGGTAATCCTTCCTTGACATGGGACTACACACAAGCAAACCAACAAGTGGGGATTCTCATGTTAGGACCTTATATTGATAACTCATCGTTAGCTCGTGATCATGCAAAAGTGCATTAGTAATTGAGACTTATCTTAACTTGTCCCCCTCTACCATCATTTATTAGGAATAATAGTCTTGTACCTAATCCTAATTGTTTGGTGGTTAAATATTACCATACTAGGCCCACAACCATCTAACACTTCACTTATCATCCAACTAACTATTCTACCTCAAAATAAACCATTTACCATAGTCTAAGAAAAGATGTTTAACATTTTGGAATAATTGAAAAATATGTTAGCACTAATATCCATTTTAGATTTGTTGTGTACATCTACAATCCACAAAAACATCTTGATAGAATTCCTTAGTCAATCCACATTTCCAAATGACATATCCCTTGAAAATTTTCAATCTTTGGTTAGACACTTAACTCCAGCTCAATAAGTAACTTTCAACCAAAGTGATATGTCATCCCTTAGCCTGCTAAAAAATAATCCATTATACATCAAAGTTTACATAAAGAGGTATAAGGTGAAATGTGTCCTCATAGACAATGGATCAGGTCTAAATATTGTGTTTCTAAAGCTCATCAAGATTTTTGGGTACACCTTAGCAAATATCCAAGTAGAAACAATCACCATCAAAGGCTATGATAATGAAGAATGAGAATCATAAGGTACCATTATCCTTCTACTTATCATTGGGCCCTTGATGCATGATACACTTTGTCATGTGCTAGATATCAATTTATCATACAATATGCTTTTGGGTAGACCTTGGTTACATGAGATTCATGCAATCCCATCGACATTACACTAGTGTATCAAATATTCCCATTTAGGGATGGAGGTAACTATTCCAAGATATTTTCATCCATATGAGCATTGCAAACATCTAGAGGTTGAGTTCAAGAGTTATAATTACCATTTTGGCATGAATCCAGTCACCAAATAAGATAAAGGAAAAGCCATACTTATTGATTTACTAGAGGCCAACTACATTGACCCTAATACCCTTGATTCCCTTTCTCACATGTTGCCTCTTAAAATTTCCAATAATTACAACATCTCAGATTGTAGCCCAAGAGAATAACTAAGCCATGACACCTTTCACATTGCAAAGCTTCCATAAAACCCCAAGTCTTTTGGAAGACCTAAAGCTAAATCACTTATGTAATGTCAAAGAAAAGGAAAAGGCCATCAACATAATATACACCTATCATGTTTATACCAACTTATGGCCATGCACAAGACCCTCTTGAAGGTGATGAATCATGGTTATACAATGACAAATTGGCTAATTATTACAAAAAATTAGGTATCCCATTCCTAATCAGATCATGGAAAATTAAGACTATGAAGGAGGAGGTCTTGAGCCAAATTAATAGGGAACACTTGAGCCAATTTATATGATCAAGTACAAAATAACCTATGGACTTAGATTTAAACCACCTGGGGGTGACCCCATGTATCTTATTCAAGTTCCATTTCCAACAACTAGTGATGATGATGTCGATAGTGAATCAGAGTCTCATCACATCCCTTTTGATGACTTAGCCCAAACTAATCTATTTGATAATAATGCCATTTGTACCCTTTAACCAATCATTCATCATAATCCAATACCATTATATTATACCCAACTAATAGACTGGGACCAATAAGAATCCAACATGCTAGTTGATGAGTTTTAGAATGATGAAGCTTTCTATGATTTTTTAGGCCTTAGGGATAATGTTCCATTAGGAGGTCATAAATTAGGGTTCTCAATCAAGTTGTATCTTGAAGCCTTTTTTGGAGAATGGGTGAACACCCTTAGCCAAAATCAAATAAATAAAACATTGAGGTCCCAAGGTGAAAACCTCTTAGAGGTGCTTTTGGACAAGGAAAAAAGTAAAGATAAAGGCTAGTCTAGTGGTGAAAACCTTTTTCAGGCACCATTAGATAGGGGTGTTCAACCTTCTTTAATAAACCAAGAGACCACCAATGAAAAACTTGTTTATGGGTCTAAGATTAGCCTTGAAGAAGAACAAGCTTTTGATCAAATCATTCAAGATACGAATGATGATGAACTTACTCATGGGTTTGAATTCAATCTTGAATAATAGTAAGCATTCAATCAAATCATATAGGAATTTCCAACTACATTTGTCACATGGCTATCCCTCCTATTTGGGGATTATGATTCATCATGTCTAGGGGAACTGTAATATCCATTCCTAACAGAGGACTCTGACATAACTAAATAGTTCATATCTTTACCCACTATTCTTGAAGATGGTTTGACCCTTCTAGTGGAGGACATAATAGAGGTAAACATAGGGTCTCCAAATGACCCAAAGTGGATTAAATTAGGCATGCCTCTCATTGAGTAGGAGAGTGAAGCCTTAACAATGCTATTAAGGGAATTTGTAGATATATTTACATGGGCATAATCTAACATGCCTAGTTTAGACCCTTCCTTAGTTGTTGACCACCTTGTGGTACATCTTGATGCCAAACCAGTGAATTAAAAATTACACTAAATGTATCCTTGAATTACTATATTAGTCAAGAAAGAGCTAGAAAAGCTCTTAGAAGTGAGATGTATCAGGTCAATAAACTATTCTAAATAGATTTCTAATGTAGTGCCAGTCAGTAAAAATCTAGAAGGAATCAAAATCTAAATTGATTTCTAAGACATTAATAAAGATTTCCTTAAGGATGACTTTCCATTACCAAAAATTGACATGATAGTTGACTCCACAATAGGTTATGAGATACTTTCATTGATGGATGATTCTCAGGCTACAATCATATTATAATCATGATAGAAGACTAACACAAAATAACATTCACCACTCTATAGGGAACATTCTATTATTGGGTTATGCCATTTGGTCTTAAGAATATAGGGGCCACTTACCAAAGAGCCATGACAGTCATATTTCATGATATGATGCATGACATTATTGAATACTACATCGATGACATACTAGACAAGTTAAAGACAATGGTAGATCATTTAGTAGCCTTGAAGAGGATATTTGAGCAACTACCTAAATACAAAATTATACTCAACCCTAAAAACATGTTTTTGGTATCACATAAGGCAAATTTATTGGCTTCATTTTGTCTCACAAGGGCATAGAAGTCAATCCAGCTAAAGTACAAGCCATAAAAAAGATGCCACCATTGACCAATCTAAATTAGCTCCATATTTTGTAGGGCAAGATCCAATCCATCAGATGCTTCATATCTCAATTGGCTGATAAGTGCCACCCATTTACACATCTACTAAAGAAGGGTGTGATATTTCTTTGGGATGATGATTGCCAAAAATATTTTCAACAACTAAAATACTATCTTGTAAATCTACCAGTTTTATTGCCTCCTATTCAAGGAAATTTATTTTTGTTATATGTTTTAGCTATCAACAATGCCCTAGGGGCACTTCTAGCTCAACATGATCATAATGGAAAAGAGCATGTAGTGTATTAATTAAGCCATACACTGGTTGTGTATGAACATAATTATACACCCATCAAAAAAGTTAATCTAACTATTGTATTTGTAGGTTAGAAACTATGACATTACATGTTGAACATTAAGACCATATCCACTTCAAAAGTAGATCCACTCAAGTATCTACTATCCAAAATAACTTTACAAGGCCACATGGCCAAATGGATCATTCTCCTCAGTGAGTTTGAGATAGAGTATGTCAACTGGAAAGCCATCAAGGGGTAAGTTCTTGTAGATCAGCTTGCTGAAGTACTCCTTATAGATACAGAGCCACTCACATTCTAATTTCCTAATTAATCTATCATGACCATCACTGAAACACCTCTTGAGGAGTAACACTAGAAGCTATATTTTGGTGGTTCATTCACAACACATGGATCAGGGGTAGGACTTTTGTTTATCACTCCACAGGGGAATATAATCCCTAAATCATTTAGAATCAACTTTCCTTGTACCAATAACATGACCAAATATGAATCACTTATAGTAGGGCTTTGACAAATAGTATAATGGAATATACATCATCTATAGGTTTATGGTGATTAGTAATTAATCATCAATCAAGCTATAGACCACTTTCTGATCAAAGATGTTAAGCTAGTTCCCTACAAGGCCATGGTTGACACTCTAAAGTAGTAGATTGCTGACATCCAGTTTAAGCATATACCAAGATCTAGAAATAGAACAACAAATGCCATGGATATCATTAAATATTTGATTTGACAAATAAGTACAACCAAGGAATACCATTTTATTTTTGAAAATCTACTACCACCAAATCATGAAACTTTAACTGTTGTAATGATCTGTGATATTATTGGTCCCAATTCTACTTGGTATTCTAACCTATGTGCCTATTTACAAGACCATATTTTACCACCAAACTTATCCCAAAAATAAACCAAAGCCTTAAACTACAATGCCCACCATTATACCTTACTCAGACCAACCCTATACCACTACAGTTTTGATGGAACTTTGCTTTATTTTTTACCTTCAATAGAATCTATACTAGTATTATGAGAAGTTCATGAAAGGGTATGCAGAGCCCACACTATTAGGGCAGTATTGTCCAAAAGCTCTTATGTACTAGTTATTATTTGCTCATGATGGATGCAGATATAGCTACATATGTAAAAATATGTGATAAGTGTCAATGGCATGCTAATCTAATTCATTCCCCAACCAAGACTTTGAAACTAATGTTGACACCATGGCCATTTATTACATGGGGCCTCGATCTCATTGGGAAGATAAACCCCACCTCTTTAGATTGCCATAAACATATCCTCACCACTGTAGAATATTTCACTAAGTGGGTTGAAGCTATTCCCCTCAATTACATGACTGGAAAGCAAATTTCCAAGTTCATTTTCAACCATATCATCTATTGTTATAATATCCCTTCTGACATTATATCTGATAATGGTGGATCATTCAATACCAAGGATGTCACAAATATATGTGCTGAGTATAAAATTACTCAACATTTTTCCACAACATATTACCCTTAAGGTAATGGTCAACTTGAAGCATCAAACAAAACTATTGTCAATATCCTCATAAATATTGTCAATGATGCTGACCATGATTGGCACCTTCAAATATTTCATGCCCTTTGGGCATATCATACAAATCACTGCACCCCAAAAGGAGCCATTTTAGACTCAATTGTTTATGGTAATAAAGACATTCTTCCCATTGAGGTCAAGTTACCTTAATTATGCATCTCTTTGAAGTATGTCATGGATGATGAAGACTATTGAGTAGCTCACCTACAAGAGCTAGAGTTAATTGATGAGAAATGACTAGATGCAGTAAATAACCTTCAAGCATATCAAAACTGACTCTGTGTCCACTATAATTAGTATGTGAAACATAGATAATTTAAACTTGGTGATCTTGTACTAAAAAAATCACAATCGAGAAGAATCATAAAGACAAGTTCAAACCTAATTGGGTAGGTCCTTTCATCATTATTAAAGACTATGGCACCAGAGCATACAGGCTCACCACACCAGATGGAGCTGAACTTGATGAGCCTATGAACATAATACACTTCAAATGGTACTGCTTGATTAACTTGATGTATTGTCTATGAGGACCATTTCAAGTTGTACCATATTATCAATATTATTCTTTGTACCATACCATTCTATCATCCTATAATCCTACTAACTTATCACTTTACCTATCACTTATATGTTTTACCATTCCATTCTATCAACTAAAACATGTTTTGATCCATCCTATCCTATCCTATTTGACTTTGGTTCATCCATTGGTTTAACATTTAGCATGATGAATTAGATCAGTTTTAGTAGTTGTTTCAAACATTCCAAACAAAGGTAGTATTTTAGAATAATATGACAAAATTTTTGGTAGTTTTATCCTTCATTTATTGTCCATTATAATCATGTTTGTTTATGTGAGCCTAATTAAATCTGCTTATAAAGAAAATTAATGTTCCACCAATCTTGCTACTAATTATAACCACCTATGGGTAAATTAGTATCATTGATCTAATCTATTGTATCCTAGTTATAACTGCCTATGGGAAAACTAGAGGCAACATTTGTTTATTGTGCCTTGACATACCAACTTGCCTTTCCTATGCCATACTATTCCATCATACCAACTATGCTTATTTTATTTGAATGATCTACTACATTATTCAAATTCTTCTACTCTAAGGTAGAAATACTATGACCTAGGGCCATTTCAAGACTATGTGGGTCGTGCTCAATATTTGTTGAGGATAACTTAGTCCCCATTTCCATCACACTCATAATTTTATGAGCATCCATTTCAAGTTTGAATGCTCTTATCATTTTTTGAGTTTGGAATGTTTAGTGTTTCATAATTCTCAATTGAGTTGAGACACTTAGAAAATTCTAGAAACATTTGAAAATCATTTATAAAAACCAAAAAAATTGACCAATTTTTTGCGTTAAGTATTATGGGAACCCTCACTAAGTTACAATATATCACTTATCACTTAGTTTCCCCATCCTTTTCGGCCTTTTATCCCATGCTCTCACCATTTTGAGAGTTCATTCCTATTCTTCTATCATATTAATCATGTTTATTTTTTGATCATCATAGTTTTCTTCTATCCCATTTCTTGGGAGAACTACATTTAGCCTAAAGCTTTGTTGGACATCATGTCCATGAAACTATGTAGGTAATGTCCACTTTCCTAGTGCATATGAATATAACTTGACCACCCCCTTCCTTTTCTTCTATTCCCCCATTTTTTTGTTTGTTTCTATTTTGTCTAGTTTATTTATTTATCTATGTGCCTATTTATTTGATTTTAGTGCCATTGCCTTGATTCAGTCTATGTACATTCATTGGTGATTCTTTACATATTTATTCTAGAATCTATCCATATTCATATGTTAACATTTTCATCCTAGTTTTTATCAATGGTGCATCATTTTAAATTAAGTATTAGATCATGGGATTCAATCCTTATACATATTTTGGCCAAGTCATCATGGTGTTCTATCATGATGCCTATCATCATGTGCTACAACAAAAATAAACTTCAAAAAGTCTACACATCAATGAAACATTGATATCTCCTCAACACCAACGCCAGTAACAATCTTGATCTACTCTAAATCATATCCTAAATAGAGTAATTAAATAGTGAAAGAATTTTAACCTTTATTAGTTTGGATGAGCATCTCCTTACTAGCAGGTTGTCCCACTTAATCTTTATCCTCTGTATCAAATTGCCATCATGTTTTCAATCATCAACCATCAATATTATTTGCCATAATCAGGGTACAATGATTATAACTACCTTTGGGAAAACCATTGTACATCATCCCACTTACATTCTCAATGATTCTACCCAAATTTTGGAAATTCATTGTGTTCTCACCCCATCATCTTCATTTGTTTGGTACCCTCATCTTGATTCTTTCTTTTGAAAGACCGTTTGCCACTACTTTTGCCAACTTCTCCTTTTAGGGGGCACCTTATAGTTCATCCATCATCGTTGAAGTTGTAAGCATATAGAACAATTTTATTCTTTGAGAAGACGTTACTATGCTTACAACTTGTAATGCCTTCCTAAATAGGGAAAAATTATAAACACCTAAAATTGGACACCAATGGCTTCATACCTAACTTTAGACCAATTATTACCAACCATTTTCACATCTAGCCTAATAATATCTAAAAGTTTCAAATTTGGCTTCATAAAATGTTTAATTGGCCTCAAATCAAATAAATGAGTCAAATGCACACAATAAATTAAATCAAAATCTCAAACATTACAAATTCCTAAAAGAGTTTAATTAACATTCAAATCCTAATCAAATTTTAATTGAATTCATCCATGATCAATTAAAGTAATTATCAAAAAGGGAAATTCAAAAATCAATAAATATCCTAGGTTTTCATCATTAGCTTTTGTGAGTTGTCATCTTTGGAAAATATCCCACCCATGCTTAATCTATGCTAATCATGACCATTTGACACCTTTTAACCCTACTAGGGTTAACTAAGCCAACTAAGGTTAGGATTTAACTCATTTCAAGTCATTTTAAACCCTATAAAAGCAAGCCTAGAGATCTTCATTTAGAGAGCTTGGAATATAGTAGAGTTAATGTAATATTTGATACATGAAGCAAATACATAGTGTTATAATGCCAAAATTGAGCCAAGCCAAGCCACTTTCAAATAACATCAAGCCAAATCCAAGAAAAGCATGGTGCCAAAATGAGATGGAGATAGCCAAACCCCATTGATGAAGACTTCTTGAGCACAATCCAAACAAGCCAATAAACACATCATTTGGAGCATTCAAAGAAGGTACAAAAGGTATATTTATTTACATTTTAGTTGAGCCTTGTCATTTGTTGTTTGTTCTCCAAGCTCCACCTTTGATCTAGGCATGGAGGTGTTATGATTTGTTAGTGTGTTTTTGTCATTTTTATTTCATTATGAGACTAAAACTTGATCTAACCTCCCCTCCATCATCAAATTCCTAGCATCACACACCTAGCTTCTCCCAAAAATACAAAATAAGAGTATATGGGTGGTACAACTGATACATAGAGGCATTAGATATTAAATGGAACACATCTTATAAGATCTCCCCCAACACATGGTAGGAATGGAGACCTTTTCCATCGTTCAACACTTTTATGTAGTGTGCTTGACACTCACAAATGGGAAGCTATCTAGCTGACTCAAACTACCTTATGTATTTTTTGTTAGATATTTCATAGCAGCACTAAGGAGTATTCCCAATGCATATCAGTAGATATCCTAGTGAAGGATATGGACTAAGAAAGGATAAGGTTGATGTACTATTATGTGCATCCAGTAGAAAAGGCCACAAAGGATGAGGAGGATGACTCCAACTGAATGGACCTTCATCCCCTCTAGAGGGAAATTATAACTGGGTGCATCTTCAATCTATACTATAAGATGAAGCCATAGAATAAAAGCACTAAACCTGAGAAAGATGATGATCACCCCCTCTTGATCGATGAATAAGGGAAGCTAGTGCCAAACATGCAACAAAAGTCTCCCTAAAAAATGGGGAGAGACACTTGAGGAGATCTAAGAGTGCATCAGGTTGAAGATCGCCTTCGATGATTAAAAAATACCTCCAGATCCTAACAAGTGTATAATATTTGCATCATAGACTATTTTTTCTGAAAATAAGTAGAAAAAGAAGAAGTCTAAAGGAACCATTGTGCTATTTATAATAACTCTGGTGGAAATGGAGGAGGAAGAGACCCTCACTTATGGATGAGAAGAAGAGATGAAAGAAGAAGGAATAAAGACCTACATTATGTAGGTAAATGAAGAAGATGAGCTTAGCATCAAGGATATTTATAAGGCCTTCCAAGGTGGCATAATTTCCACACTTAAATAAGTAGAGAAGCCGATGAGCTCCTCATCTAAAAAATAACCCTCCACACAACCTCTATGAACATAAGAGGAGAAAAGAATGTTGTGGAAGATGGGCCATAATGAGAAATAAATTTATATGGTGATGGAATTTGAGAAGAAGATGAAGCATTGGAAATAAATGGGCCTAATTAAGGTGGTTATTGAGAAGGTTGAGGTTGAGGAAGAGAAGGCCAAGGAAGATAAAGCTAAGAGAGATAAGAAGATGAAGAAGGTTCCTGTAAGTGTGGAAACAACCTTTGAAAAAGCTAAGAAGGCACTTAGTTCCCCCACCAAGAAATTAGATCAAGCTACAAAATAGACATGCCCAAGTAGTGAAGGGGTACCTGAATAAAAGGAAGGTGATACTAGTTCCTCAAAATAACAAAAGGGGACCAAAGAAGAACCCCACCAAAAATAAGGTGACATTGGTATCGAGGGAATAAAATTAGAGGTGGGCATTAAGAAACACTAGGAGAAAGAAGAGGATGAATGGGAGAAGTCTGAAGAAGAACCCCTCAAATAATTAGAAGATGAGTCTTCTGAATAAAGTGCTCAAGAAAGTGGTAGCATAAGTGAAGAGAAGGAAGAGCAAATAGAGTTAGCCATCACTGAGAATGATGATGATAAATTGAGCATTAGATAAAAGGTGTAGAAGGGGTGGAAAAATGAAGACTTATATATCTTTGAATTCATGCCCCTCAAGGCCACCACATATAGGATGTGCAAACAAATTACATGTGCATTTGATCACTACATGGATGAGCTACACTTTGAGGCACCTAGGAAGGTGATTTTGGGCCTAGAAGAACCCAAGGAGGGGCATGAATCCCTCATCAAAAACATGTGTGCCTTAAAATTAGTCTGACCTGGGAATGCACTCATAAGAATGGAGACTAAAGTGGCACACAAAAATATCTTCAATGATCATAGGTCATAAAATTGGAAGAAACTCTACAAGAATGCTAGAGATGAAGCATAGGCCACAAAGTTTAAGCTATAGAAACTATATAAGTGCATAGAGATGGATGAACCATCCCTTTTGGTTGGGTGGATAATTCAAACCTCTCTGAGGTTGATAAAATATGTGTGAATGTAGAGTAGATGCTCCCAAGGATGAAACTAGAGCTAGTGCAATAAGAAGAAGAAGATCCCTACACAATGATATAGAAGGAGCTTATTGCTAAGCTCAAAGGGGTGGAATACCTATTTACAAATCAATAGGAGGGAATAGATGCAACCAATTCCATATTGTTGAGCTTTTCCAACCAGACATCAGTCATAGATGCATGCCTCAAATAGGTAGAGTTGAAGGAGAAACTAATGGTGCAATTGTACTTAATGAGCAGGTCAAAGCACACATAGATAATGGGGAAGGTCAATGTGATAATAACCTAGATAAAAGACAAATAACAAAACCTAGAAGCACTCTTCTATGCCTTGTAGACTAACTCTTGTAATCAAGGAGCAAACCTAAATGGGGGTGTGATAAAGACTAAGGTAAGTCTAGAGCCTTTAGAAAGGAACTTGACAAGACTGATGTGCTTACACTTAGTGCCTCCTCCACTAAAATAGATAATTCCAATAAGGAAATCAAGCTCTCTATAAAGGGATTTGAGGACTTTAGTGCTGAGCTTAAGGAGAGCATGCTCGAGTTCTATGCACCAAAGACATTGACAACCTAGTTTGAGGATAGACTAGAAATTTTGTATAGGGTAATGTTTAACCCCTTGTTTTAGTAAGTATGTGATTCACATAAAAAAAAGACACATTGGTGCTAGGTGATCACTTTGCATGATGATTTCTATTTTGGCATCTTGGCACTAGTTAGAGGAATCAACACTTACCTTATGGCAATTGGTAGATGGCTAACCAATTCCAAGTTTCTCAGGACATCTTCTAGGTTAGGTGATATGTTGAAACTATAGTGAAATAATCATAAGGTGATGGAGCTAATAGAATGTTCACCAAGGATCCATCTTAGCACTCTACATGTGCACTCCACCTTAGTAGAGGTGTTTTTATAGAACTATAAAAAGAGCTAGAATTAGTGACCAAGAAGATGTAAACTTGATGCAACAAAGCTCTAAAGAAATAGAAGTGATTTGTATACACTATAATGGTCACCGTTATAATTAGAAGTAACATGGATGACATTAAGGATCCATTTGTATATGCCCAAGCTCACCTATGAGCCTTTAGGCCATTAAATAGTTTGAGTGACTGTTTACTCTATTTATATTAATATGAACTCTATTATGTTTGAATTTTGATTATTGATAAGAATGATCACATTTAAACACAATGTTTTTGGTTTATATTTATTTGGTGTTGATATTTGAATGCACAATGATTGTAAGGTTGTAAATCAAGTACCATTATGTTAAGAATGTTGTTTATGAGCTTCTAATTCACAACATTAATGACATCCCTATGTTAAATGATGATGTCAATATATCTTATATAATCACTAAGTATAGATAGATCTTACACCAATCTTGGATATCCTTGCTAGAAGTGATAGCCTAAGTATGAATACCTGAATTCAGATAAGTCCCTTGACCCTTTGAAGTGCCTACATGACACTAAGCTTAGTAAAACAAAGGCTTGTGCCCTTAAGTTTATATAACCACCCCAAAATAGGTTTGCACCTACAAACCACTAAGTGTAGTCCATGAAAGGCTTGCACCTATGGATTCATTTAATCCTTCTAGTAAATGACCAAATCCTATACTTGATATCTTGTGTCATGACACAACTAGCCCAATATGGGCCCTGATTCTTTCTCTACTGTGTTTTGGGTGAGTGCATAAGGCATGTGCCTTATGCGAATTGATGTAGGTGTAGTCGAGTGTTAAATGTTGAGCATAGAAGGAATATTTCATGTTTTTTCCTAGTTTTAAGAAGTTAATAATAAACTAATACAATCGAACTAGCCCCTAACTTGACATTTATACAACAAAACCAAGATCAAAAAAGGCTTGGGTGGGGTGGCTACAAACAGGCTTTGGTTTAATAGTAAAGGTATGGCAAAATGGCATATGATATGGAAATTGGATATAATGGTAAGATGATTGACCCCAAGTGGTAGTAAAGTAAATGGTAGGGTATGAAATAATGGAAAGAGGAATAGTAAATGAAAATGGTAAGGTAAATAGAAAGTTAAATGTTTTTGGCCAAGGTGAATGTTTCTAGCCAAGGTAAATGTTTTTATTATTCTTATTGATGTGGAGGTGCACGTCCTGATTAATATATGATACAAATAGAATAATTGATCATGTAAATTCTAGACCACACCTCATTTGAATTGATTTTATATCAAGAATCTGTTGTAGATTTGGACTCTAAGAATGTTGTTGTGATCTTCATTGGTCATTGATTCTGTTTCCTTCAAACGTTGAGACAAGGTGTCTTTGTAGCCTTTGTAAAGGAAAGTATGGCTAAGTATGGTAAATAGGGATAAATAATGGATGATAGGTTTGATTTAGAAATGTAAATGTGGATGATAATGGAAAGCATAATGGTTTGTGTAATAAATGAAGCTTGATATTTTTAGGCACACATAATGTTGTTGATTTTATATTTAACATATTTTTGGTTATGGTGGGGCTGAAGACTTTTGAATATGATCTTGATAGGACCAATTTTTTTCCTATTGTTTGGGCCTAAGAGTAGCTACCATCTAATTATGCTGTAGATTGGAAGCTATATTGATTTCATCTTTGATAATGTCTTCATCAAGAAGTGAAGAACTATTGTGCTTAGCTATCAACACCTTAAAGAGGTTTTCACCATTGAAGTTGTCTTGATTATCCCATAGTGCCTCTAATAAAGTTTCACCAAGGAACATTGACTTTTGAATTTGATTGTCTTCTAACACCTTAAACAAGGTTTCACTAGAAGATGTTGAGTTTGAACTTTGATTATCTTCTAGTGCCTTTGAAAAGGTTTCACTAGGAGATTGTTATTCTTCTACATAAACATGGTCTTGGCCTCCCTAATATTCTACAACTGATATGCCATCATGTATTTAAGTCAATAAGGTGTGATTCTATCAGTCCCAATTAACACTTATGGGAAGTGTAATGTTAATATAATGGCTAGGTTGGTTGGTGTTAATGGCATGCAGAATGGTAATAGAATAGGGAGAGGTAGCACAATCCTCATAGAATATACTAAGAGAACTTATGTCAAAGCTAAAGTAATCATCCTTAAAATTTTTAGAAGGATCATAAATATATTCAAATTGATCTGCAAGGCATGTGTAACTAATATTGTAACAAATACAAATGTAGTATGATTCTAAAGTTGAGTCTGACGCAAAGGACTCTAAATTTGATGTTGAGATTTGCATTGATTCTACTTCTGATGCTAACTCTAATTTCAGTTCAAGAATAGAACCTGAATCTAATTTTAATTCTTCATCTAGTGTGGATGCTTCTATAATGATATTTTGTTGAACATTTGGTATTGGATAATTAATGGTCTGGGATGACATATTGGGCTCCATAGAGACTAGTTTGTCAAATTAAGACTCATCAACGAGGGGAAAAAGGTCAAGAGATAACTCCATAGAGACCAGATTATCAAAGGGAGGCTATTTAAAAATAGGCACATGATCAAGATAATGATTTTCCCAAAGGCATTTATAATAATTAAGAAGTGACTCATCAAATACTAGCTTATTAGAGTGAGACTCCTTGACAACTAGAATAAGATCAAAAGGTGAGTCATCACAGGTTGACTTGTCACAAATAGGTGTTTCAACAAAAACATAATGTATCGATTGGTTTTTTTAGCCTTGGTTTATAATAAGTTGTAAAATACTAGTTTTGAATATATTTTGGTCTTCAAATGATTGGATCAGTTGGATAGGTATTGGTTGGCTTAGTTGTGGCTCTAAGATTGGTATGGGTTTTTTAAAGTGGGGATGGTTGGAAAAGGCTGAAGAATGTGTTGGGTGAATATTTTGTCACCAGCTAACTGATGAGCAAAATAGGTTGTTTCAACCACAGCACAAGGAGATTGATCGGCTAAATGTGCAGGTTTACCACATCAAAAGGGACCAATCTCTCCTCTCATCAAGGGGAGGTTCCCTATAATTATGAGGTGCTATATACTATATATATAAGTAGAAAATAACACTCAAGGGTAGGACAACACCATCCATCTCTCTTTTTTTAGAGATGATGTTCATAGACAAAGGAGAAATCCTAGTGAAATGACAGAAGACACTTCTCTTCTTTTAGAATTGGTCTATAACAAACAATAGGAATTCTTTTTGGTAGGTAACTGATAAGTAAATGTGACAGGGCATAGTAACCAGTAGAATGAGGTGTAGCACAAAGTCTCCACCTCAACAACCCAAAGAGTGAAATATATAAAGGATAATGGGGGTACAAAGTCATCTTAAGATCTTTTAAACAGAAACAAAAAAAAACACACTAAAGACAATTGTGGTAACACAAAGTCTCTCCATAGTCAGCTTTAGGACACCTTCTAGATTACTACTACTAGTTCTACTTATTTAATTAAATGGACAAGAATGCATTCAGGAAATAGACATAAGAATAATTTCCTCAACAACACAAGCTATTCCAGCATAAAGTATAAAAAGTCAATTGCTTTCTCATTCAAATAAAGAAATATGATTAACAATCTGAGCTCAAAGTCTCAAGAAATGCCTTTCAATTTGGGCATAGTTTTGCTTCTATAACAGAGAGATATCCATTGCATAAAATAAGAGATTACAATATATAGTGGCTAAGAAAGACTTAGAACTTTGTTTCATGGAATGGCCCATTTGCATTTAATGCCTTAAATGCATTTTTAGTTCTATCAAGGGGCCATGCTAGAATAGGGCATCAACCTTAACTGTGGCATGTCAATTCATCTCAAATCTCTCCCCCAAAGTATGGGCCACCTGGTCTTCTTCCTAATATTGGTGTAGCTGTCCACTTTGCCTTTACTCAATGGAGAAAAATAGGCCACGTCCTTGAGTGCTCATGCTCTCTGATGTCCACCTGGTGGATTGTTCCACCTACTAGAATAACTTTTACATAGATATTTCTGGTCTTTCCCTCTTATTCCCTCTTCTCTTAATGCATTTTATCTCTTCCTCATGATTTGAGCTCTAAGGCTATCTCTTCCCTTTTTGCTGGCTCTTTCAACTTCTTCTTCAGCTGGTCGCTTAGTTTGTTTTAAGGTTCCACGCCATATTTGAAAAAAAATGGGCATTTCATTACCTTGAATTTGATGTCCATGGGGATGTACTGGCTGCTTGTCACTTGAACCACATTGAACCTTGAACCTTTGAACCTTGAGAGTTCATTGGTTCAATGGTTCAATGGTTTGGGTGGTCCTATCAGCTCCTTGGTTCAATTGCTTCTTTAATTCAATCACTTTCTTTCCTCTTCAGTTGAACCATCTCTTCAAACTTGTCTCTAGAATCTTTCGCTTGCTTCCCTTTCTCAAAGCTCCCTTTCAAAATTTGAAATTCCTTGAACCTTTGAACCTTTGAACTTTGAACTATTTTGGTTCAAAGTTTAATGGTTCATTCTCTTTCTCAAAATCCTTTGGTCCTTCAAAGTTTTTGGATCCTTTTCCTTTCTATTGAACTCATTTAACCTTTGAAATTTAAACCATTTTGGTTCAAGGTTCAATCGGTTCAACCTTTCTTTCTTTGCTCTTTGAATATTTTATTCTTCTAAGTCTCTTGAACTTTATTGAACTCATTGAACCTTTGAACTTTGAATTCTTTTGGTTCAAGGTTCAATGGTTTAATCTTTCCCCTTCAAAGTCTTCTTTTATTTAAGTCTTTTGATCTTATTGAACTAATTAAACCTTTAAACTCATTGAACCATTTTGGTTCAAGGTTCAATGGTTCAATGTTTCAACCTTCACTCTTTGAAGCCTTCTTTTCATTAAGTCCTTTGAAGTTGTTAAAATTTTTGAAGCGGTTAAACTTTGAACTTACTGAAGTGCTTAACTCTTTAAGTCTATCGATGTCATTGAACCTTTGAACCCATTGAACCTTTGAACCTTTGAAGGCAGAGTTCAATGGTTCAATGGTTCAATATTTTGTTTGAAGCCTGTCGATGGACCTTTCGGTTGAACCTCGACATTGAACCAATCTTGAAATTGCCTAAGTGTTGGGAACTTGTTTCTTGGTGAGAGCTCACCTACTGAAGTTGTTGAACTTGTTGAACCTGTGAGTCCCTTAGCTAAAAAAGCTTGAATAATTAAAGAATTAGAGTGCTTAGAAAATTTTTTGAGAAGAGAAGAGAGTATTTTGGCCTGTAGGACCAAAATAGTTGATATGTTGTCCCCAAAAATAAGTGATGGATTTTGGAAACAATAGCTGGCTCCAGTTGAGAAACTTCCATCGATTGTAAAAACAATTGAAGGGAGTAGAATTTAGAATCTCTAGTGCCTTCAAGTATGCCATTGGGATATGGAGTCATGCTACCCAAAAAAAAAGAGCCAAAAAGAAACAAAAATGAACAACATAAAATAGAACTAAAGACTATACAAATATATACATATACAACCAAACTTATCTGATACTTCAAGAATTGAAGTGCTTCAGATGCTGCACATTGTGAGGTAGAGAAAAGGGCATGTTGTCTTGATATTTGAACAAGAAACTATTTTCAATATTGAGCTAATAGCTATAAATGGACCTCTCTATAGGGATTCAAATTTCCCATGCATTCTCTTTGGTTCTCTTCTCTTGTCCCATAATAGAACTTGATCACCAATCTAAAAATCATGGGTTTTTGCTTTTTGGTTGAGGAGATTATTCACCAAAATTTAATGCACAACAATTCAATCCACCACCATAGTTCACTGCTCATCCAACTTAGTCAAGCACATGATCTTCTTATCGATGGAGTTTTCATATGTTTGATCTTCAACCACCTTTGCCAATTTCAATACTGGTAATTCTAGGGTGATTGGTATCTCTACATTAAGACCATACAAAATTTGGAATGGTGACATACCTATCACCCTCTTGAGTGTAATTCTATCTACCCATAAAGCATCAACTAATGCTTTATGCCATGTTCATTGGTTATCATCTATCAACTTCCTGATGATGGTCATCAAGTTCTTGTTACTCAATTTTGCCTGATCATTTCCTTGTGGAAAATAGTTAGAAGAGTGGGAGAGGGTAATCCCATAATAAAAATAGAAATGAGTAATCTCATGGGAAGAGAAACATGCTACATTATCTGTCACAATCTTGGTTGGGACCCCAAATTTGGAAATAATGTTTTCTTTGAGAAAATTGCATACTACTTCTGAAGTAGCATGCTTGGCTGGAATAGCTTCCACCTATTTAGTGAAGTAATCTGTGGCTATGAGGACATAATCATGTCCAGTGCTTGAAGACAGGTTTACAGCACCAATGAAATCGATTCTCCATTACTAAAATGGCTCTTTTATTACCACTGGCTTAAGAGGCAAAGCGACTAACTTGGGTCTTCCAATGAACTATTGGCATAGTTCACATCTTTGTACCCATTTGTATGCATCTTGAAATAGAGTAGGCCAGTAATACCTGGCTCACAAAATCTTATGGGTAGTTACAGATGCAAAAAAATGTCCTCCACAGGCTAGATTATGGAAGGACTCCAAAAGTTCATTTTGTTGAACTTTATCCATGCAGCGAAGGAACACTCCATTGAGGTTCCTCTTATATAGACTGTTATCCCACAAGACAAAATTGATAGCTTTTAACTTAACAATCCTCTTTTCTTTGTGAGATAGGTGAGTAGGACACTCACCATAGGTAAGAAAATGAGCAATATTTGAATACCACTCATTCATAGTGGTGACAAAGAGGATTGTTGGTGGGTCTTCAACCTCTATTCCTTCATGCCATGTTTCTTCCAGTATGTTATCAACAATCAATTGGCAGAGGCCCCTTCCCCATATAAGCTTTGTTGATTTGATAACCAAATCAAACTCCTAGATTTTAGCAATCTAATTGCCCCTTTTGGTTCTAAACTCTTGCTGAGTTAATATGGATTTGATTGCGGTATCAGGAACCAGGGAAACAACATGGGAATTCAGAATGTAAAAGCATAAATACTTCACTGCCTTTACCACTACATAAGCATGCTTCTCTAGATTCAAATATTTTAGTTCATGAGCTTTGAGAGGATAACTCATGAAGAATATGGGAGATTCCACACCTTTATTCTGTTGAACCAGAATTGATAAGTGTGCTTGAAAGCATAACTATACATTATGAAGCCTTTGGTGTAATTTAGACAAACATAATTAGGGCATGGGTGATAGCTGTCTTGATGTCTCAAAATGCTAATTTGCCTTCTTTAGTCCAGTTGAAAGTGGCCTTTCCTTTCATCATGTTCACAATGTGGTGAGTCTTCTTGGCGAACTCAAGAATCAACTTTCATAAAAAATTCACCTTTCCAAAGAAAGAGTGAAATGCAGTCTTACTTATGGGCAGAGTAAGCTCCTAAATGGATTTGAATCTTTCTAAGTCAATCTTTATGCCTTTTTGAGATACAATGTGTCTGAGAAGTTTCCCTTCTATTACCCTAAAAATAGACTTCTTAGGATTTAGAGAAATGCCATTCTGGCAACATCATTCTAGCACTTATTGCAAATGGTGCACATGATCAAGACGATGCTTGGAAAATACTGTTAAATCATCAAGGTACACCATAATGAACTTACCCATTTTATCTTTGAAATCAAGGTCCATTTCTCTCTAAAAAGTGGCACCAATGTTTATCAGGCCAAATGGTATTCTTTAATATGCAAAGGTGCCCCAAAGTGTGGTGAAGGTAGTCTTATGTTGGTCTGCTTCACCAACTTCGACTTGATTATACCCTGAGAAACTATCTAGCATTGATAACATCTCTGAACCAGTCACTATCTGAAGGACTTGATATATGATGGGCAGAGGGTAATTATCCTTTAAGGAAGATTGATTCAAATTCTTAAAATCCACGTTGAGTCAAATTTCACTATTCTTTTTTCTCACAGGAACTATGTTTGTAATCCATGTGGAATGATGGATTGGAAAAATTATTCTAGCATTCAACATTTTTTGTATTTTAGATAGAATAATACCTAATCTATTTGGATTATACTGCCTAGATTTCTACTTATAAGGCACTGAATCACTCTTGAAAGAAATTTGATGGCAAATTTCTTTAGGCTTGAGTGACTTCAAATCATCATAAGAGTACACCAAAACATCCATGTAATGGCAAAGTAAGGTAGTAAATTTGAGCTTCTCCTCAAGAGTGCAGCACTTCCCAATGTTCACCATCTTGAGATTTTCCTTAATACCAAAATTTATTCGATCAAATTCTTGGGAGGAGCTTGAATCCATTTGTTGCTATTTGATGAACTTGTCATGCTTGTCAAACAATTTTTCAAGGGAAACCAATCCTTTAGGAATTTTATTCCCTTTTAGCTATAGTAATTCTTCACATGTGTCTAAACTTGTTTCAGGGGCTGATTCAAGTTTTTTAGGCTCACTGCCTTCGAAGTGAAGCTGTTCAAAGCTGTCTTTTTGTTCTAGAAAGCTGATGATTTGGTTGTTTCCATTGAACACTTGTTAATGACTGGCATTGTCAAGAACACTTGGTCAAAAGACCAATTCAATAGTGTACCTGTCTCTCTTAAAATATTGGTGAGAAACTAGGAGAGTCACCAAAATAGCTAATGCATCAGCTTGATCATTGAATTCTCTGGGTATTGCAGAGATATTGAAAGCATCAAAGCTTTCAATTTGATCCTAAACTAGATTATGGTAATGGCATAATCTCTCATTTTTGGTTTGGTATAGGTTCTTCACTTGGCAAACTATGAGCTCAATATATCCTTTAGCATGAAGGAGTTTGATGCCCCTATCTCAAGCAACCTTCAATCCGAGCAGTAGTGATTCATATTCAACAATATTGTTGGTGTTACTGAACTATAATTTGTATGAAAAAGGAAAAATATCTCCTTGAGGAGATACTAGAACAATTATAGCTCCAAAGCTGGTAAAAAAACAACTACCATTAAATTCTAGTATCCATACATTATTAGGAACTGTACTTTCCTCAAATTTTCTTTTAATTGGGGGGAGGATTATTTTACACTTGCACTGCATCCTATCAATTCTTTAGCTATTTTGTCTGAATCGATTGTCAAGCTATCACATTTAAGAATTTTATTAGATGCCACATGAACCTCCTCCATGGATAAGAAGTAATTACCCATGCCTGAAGACTCAAATAGAATTTGAAGTTCAGGTGTTGATGTTTGAGTGATAACGTATTTTGCCTCCTTCTCAGGGAGCAATCTCTGCATGACACCTTTGACTGAGATCCTTGCTTCAAATAGGTCCATACTTAACTCACCACCAACATCCTTGCATAAATTTCACTCAAGAAGAATGTAGTATGAGGTTGGGACATCAGCCACCAGGACTGTCATCTTAATTCTCTTATCCAGGAATGCTGCAAATGCAAATTGGGTGTCCTTGATTTGTTCCAGTAGTGGCACTTATTTATTCTCCATGGTGAAACATCTCTCAAAGGTCTTGGTCAATGTGAGTCCAAGAGATTCTACCACTTTAAGAGGCATGATATTTTCAAATGCACCTGAGTCTATGATATAATTGTTTAGCTGGTGTATATTTATCAGTAGGGAGACATAAAATAGTTCTATCCTCCTGGGAGCAGTAGGAGGAGTAATGACAAGGTTATTCTAGGTGGATGTGTTCTTAGGGGGACTAGGGGTTACTTTCAAAATTTCTTGTCTTATAGGGATGACTTTATCCTTCACACATTTCACTAATCTATCCAACTGTTTAGTGTTAGATTACAAGAATTCAAATTTAGACATTTGAATTTTCATTTTCTTGACATGGTCGATTATATCAAATGTTTGAAATGAATTAGGAACAGGGGAAGGTAGTTCATCCTTCTATTTTTTAAGGGGGGGTATTGGTCTACTAATTTAAAGTTGAAGGTGAAGGCGTACTTGAGGTACTTACTTTTTTAGTGATCATCAGGTCCTTTGATTGAAAAGGCAGAGTGTTTCTCCACTTAATAATTGAAACTATTGGTTGAGGTCACTCCTCTATTTTTTCCTTATCAGCTTGCTGGCTTACTGGTTCTAGGGCTAGGTGAATATGACATATAATCCATCAAATGCTTCACCTTTACTTCTAGGTTCATCTTGGTAATTCAAGAAATAAACGTTGGAGTCGCCAACTAATTCTTCTTCTCCCTTTGTGAAGAGATTAACATCATCTTCTGGGTTTAACTCAAGCTAAAAGGAGAAATTAGAATCTATTTCAAGATATCCAACTACAGAATTGGTTGGAGGTGCTTCAATGGCAAGTTTACCCTATGAGGGAGGAAGATGATTTGGCTACCCTTGATTCCTGAAAGCATTGCCTTGGTATGACTAATTGGGGAATGTCCTCCTTGATATATCTTGGTATGAAGGAGGAGCAGATATCCCTTGTGCCATTTGCTTTTTGAGAGCTACCAACTCATTTGCCAGCTTCTACACCATATGATTAGTGGTGCTTGTAAATGGATATTTAGATGATGAAAAAGATTTACCTCTATTAGGATCTCTCTTTATCTTCCTTGCCAAGATGAGATCATCTTCCACCTTAGTGGCCAAATCCTGAGCTACAACAAGGTCTATGTGGCTAGCATGTCTCAATAAGAAACTCACTTTAGGTAGCTAGGAGTTGATGAAGAAGCATTTGAGATTCTTAGCTATTGGCTAAAGAATTATAAGAATTCTATTCCTCAGCTTGTCGAACTTAGCTATGAAGTCCCTCATAGGTTCATGAGGTTCTTTATTCATTTGCATGAGCTGGGGCAATAGGGCATGTGCATCTTCTACAAGCTTGAACCTGGCTTCAAATTTGGCTTTGAGGGTGTTCTAGTCAGTCATAATTTGTGCTTGTAATTGATAAAACCAATCTGTAGTAGCACCTTATAATGATTCCACAAAAAGCTTGACTGCTACGTCCTCATTCTCCACACCTATCACACCACAAGCTATGCTGAAGGCTGCAATGTGTTCATCAGAATGAACTCTCCTATCACTAAAGAACTTGGGGAAATTCTTCTTTAAACTACGTGGTAGCTCATGTAGAGATGGAGTTAAATTGAGTGGACAAAAAGAGTTACCCCAAGGGCCTTGAACTGCCATAATTTGACTACTAAAGGGAGGGATAATAAATGTTTGAGGGGTATGTATTAACAAAGCTCTGCTAACAATAGAAATAGATGCTTTGCCTAGTAATGGAAACCTAATTTTGGTAGGAGGAAAACTCTTGGTTCGTTAAAGATGGGATGGAGAAGGAAACAAGTCAAAATCACTTTACTGTGCCAACTAGAATACAAGGTCAACAATCTCTTTAGCTCTCTAGCTTTGAGTATACTGTGGATCTACTAGAGTGTAAAAATGAAATGGATAAGGATAGGAACTGATTTAATTTGAAGCTTGAGGCTTCAAACTACACAACATTTCCCCAACAGAGTCACCAAAAATTGTTGGGTGAATATTCTCTCATCAGCTAACTGATGAGCAAAATAAGTTGTTTCAACCATAGCACAAGGATATTGATCAGCCAAATGTGCAGGTTTACCACATCAAAAGGGGACAAATCTCTCCTCTCATCAAGGGGAGTTTCCCTATAACTATGAGGTGCTATATACTATATATATAAGCAGAAAATAACACTCAAGGGTAGGACAACATCCATCTCTCTTTTTTTAGAGATGATGTTCACAAACAAAGGAGAAATCTTGGTGAAATGATAGAAGACACTTCTCTTCTTTCAAAAATGGTCTGCAATAAATAGCAAGAATTCTTTTTGGTAGATAACTGATAAATAAATGTGATAGGGCGTAGTAATCAACAGAATGAGGTGTAGCACAAAGTCTCCACCTCAACTGCCCAGAGAGTGAAATATACAAAGGACAATGGGGGCACAAAGTCATCCCAAGATCCTTTAAATAGAAACAAAAAATAAACACACTAAAGATAATTGTGGCAACACAAAGTCTCTCCACAGTTGGCTTCAGGACACCTTCTAGGTTACTTCCACTAGTTTTGCTTATTTAATCAAATAGACAAGAATGCATTCATGAAACAGACATAAGAACAATTTCCTCAACAACACAAGCTATTCTAGCACAAAGTCTAAAAAGTCAGTTGCTTTCTCATTCAAATAAATAAATATGATTAACAATCTGAGCTCAAAGTCTCTAGAAATGCCTTTTAATTTGGGTAGAGTTTTGATTATATAATAGAGAGATCTCCATTGCATAAAATAAGAGATTACAATATATAACAGCTAAGAAAGACTTGGCACTTTGTTTCATGGAATGGCCCATGCTGCATTCAATGCCTTGAATGTAGTTTTAGTTTTATCAAGGGGCCATGCTAGAATAGGGCATCAACCTTAATTGTGGCATGTCGATTCATCTCAAATGTCTCTCCCAAAGTATGGGCCACTTGGTCTTCTTCCTGATATTGGCATAGCTTTCCACTTTGCCTTTACTCAATGGAGAAAAATAGGCCACGTCCTTGAGTGCTCATGCTCTCTGATGTCCACCTGGTGGACTGTTCCACCTACTAGAATAACTTTTTCATAGATATTTTTGGTCTTTCCCTCTTATCCCCTCTTCTCTTAATGCATTTTATCTGTTCCTCATGATCTGAGCTCTTGGGCTATCTCTTCCCTTTTTGCTGGCTCTTTCAGCTTCTTCTTCAGCTAGTCACTTAGTTTGTTTTAAGGTTCCACACCATATTTGAAAACAAATGGGCATTTCATTACCTTGAATTTGACGTCCATGGGGATGTCACTGGTTGCTTGTCACTTGAACCAAATTAAACCTTGAACCTTTGAACCTTGAGAGTTCATTGGTTCAATGGTTCAACAATTTGGGTGGTCTTATCAGCTCCTTGGTTCAATCACTTTCTTTCCTCTTCAGTTGAACCATCTCTTTGAACTTGTCTCTAGAATCTTTTGCTTCCTTCCTTTGGTCGAAGCTCCCTTTCAAACTTTGAAATTCCTTGAACCTTTGAACCTTTGAACTTTGAACCATTTTGGTTCAAAGTTCAATGGTTCATTCTCTTTCTCAGAATCCTTTGGTCCTCCAAAGTTTCTAGATCCTTTTCCTTTCTGTTGAACTCATTGAACCTTTAAACTTTAAACCATTTTGGTTCAAGGTTCAATCAGTTCAACCTTTCTTTCTTTTCTCTTTGAATCCTTTGTTCTTTTAAGTCTCTCAAACTTTATTGAACTCATTAAACCTTTGAACTTTGAACTCTTTTGGTTCAAGGTTCAATGGTTCAATCTTTCTCCTTCAAAGTCTTCTTTTGTTTAAGTCTTTTTATCTTATTAAACTCGTTGAACCTTTGAAATTGTTAAACCATTTTGGTTCAAGGTTTAATGGTTCAATGGTTTAACCTTCACTCTTCGAAGCCTTCTTTTCGTTAATTCCTTTGAAGTCATTGAACTTTTTGAAGTGGTTAAACTTTAAACTTGCCAAAGTGCTTAACTCTTTAAGTCCACCAATGTCATTGAACCTTTGAACTTGTTGAACCTTTAAACCTGTAAAGGTGGGGTTTAATGGTTCAATGGTTCAATCTTTCATTTTAAGCCTGCTGATGGACCTTTTGGTTGAACATTAACGTTGAACCATCCTTGAAATTACCTAAGTGTTGGGAACTTGTTTCTTGGTGAGAGATCACCTACTGAAGTTGTTGAACCGGTGAGTCCCTTAGCTAAAAAAGCTTGAATAATTGAAGAATTGGAGTGATCAGAACATTATTTGAGAAGGGAAGAGAGTATTTTGGCCTACAAGACCAAAATAGTTGATATGTTTTCCCCAAAAACAAGTGATGGATTTTGGGAACAACAGAATGGTTGGTGGTTGGATAATGATAGGATTAACAAAGGTTGGTTATGGTCTAGGATAGTAATTGAGACATGTTGAGTTGTGATTGTACAAATTTGTTGAGATAACACACTACCATACTTGGAAGGGCCTAAAATGTTAATGTTAAGGCATTGTAAAACTTGGTTTCTCTCAGAAGCCAAATGACAAGGTCTTGAAATGGAAATGATAGGGTGTTATGAACTTGGTTATTCACACAAGCCAAAGGATGAGGTCATAGTATACAAATGTTAGGGTGTTATGAAGCTTGGTTGATTATACAAGCCAAAGGATGAGGTCCTAGTTAGAAATCCTTGGATGCTATAGATCATGGTTTACCTCATAACATGAAGGAGGGTTAATGGTATAGGTGGAGGACCAGATGATATGAGTAGTGAGAGAGCAAACATCATAAGCTAATTGACCCAAAGAATGTACCACCATGTACAATGTTTGGTTTTGTTCCCTAGATTTAGTATTGCAAGGAGGATAAGGATTCATATCTTAAACCATTTCTTCATTGTAAGGGTCTTAAACAAAGTCAATATATTCAACCATTCTATCATAACTTGGATTGTATATGTATCTATTATGAGTGTAACAAGACATATCCACATCAATGATGAACATCTCATAAAAGGTATAGAGTTCTAAAAACTCTTAAAAATGATGTCCAAAGGACAAATGGTCCAAATATAGTCTAACTTGTTCAAAAGGTGGAGATATATTTTAAAAATGGTCTATGTTAAACATTGGTCTAAAATAGTCTAACATTATATGTCTAATGTTAAATGTCTTACACAAAAGGTCAAGTGGCTAAATAAAAGATGACAAGCTAAACTCTAGGTACAAATTGTTCTAAACAGGTCTAATATAAGAAATTAAAAATTACTAGGCCTTTTGGCCAAACTTGATACAAAAATTAGGCTCAAAATAGGCATATGCTAGGTCTTTTAGAAAAGACACAAAAGCTAGATTTTAAAAACAAGGTATGAGATTTAATCTAACAAATTTGAAACACTTTGGCATAAACTAGGTATTTGGATTTAGACATGAACTTGGTCGATTGGTATAAGGCATGAAAAAAAAGGCATATGGAAGATAGGATATTTCTCCCAAATTTAGGCATAAATAATAGTTTTGAAATTGGGTAAAGAATTAACCTAAGTTACACAACCCAAAAGAAAAAGATTGATGTCTAGGCCAAAATTACATGAGGCATAGGAAGAAATCAATCAATGTTTGGATTTAAACTTGTCAAGGTTAGTCAAAAACTCAACTTTAGGAGAACTAGGCTTCTTTAAACATATAATAATCTAGACAAAGATGAATGACATAATGACACTAGGTAAAGATCTCAAAAGGCACACATGGTTTTTTTTTGAAATTAGCATTTGGCACAAGGTAAACAAGTCTATAAAATGATTCAATTAGTGTAATGATGTTGTCATGCTCTAAAGATGTAATAAATGGTTTTTTAAAGACTCAAAGGAACAAAAATTTAAATGAATTGGGCAGTGTAACATTACCCTTTCCAATCACATGATACCCACAAATAAGATTTGTCAAAAAACCAAGGTAAAGGTATGGTGCTAAATGGATGGCATAATGCCTCCTTAAACAACAAAGTGATGTATACACAAAACATTTTGACATGGCATAAAAAACAAAATATATAGTTTAGATGAAAAACCATGCAATAAAGGATAAAATGACTTAAACACCTAAGTGTAACATCCTAAACCCTAAAACTAACAAGGTTGCATAATGCTATGAAATTCCATCAATTTACTAACTCTTGGGAGGATTTTAAGTGTTAATCCAAAAATAAAATCACATTAAAAGTAGGTTTTATAGTCCCCCTCTTCTCCCAAGAGTTTGTACTATGACATGGAACTTTGGGCTACTTGCCCTGTGCCAATAATATGTCTATGGCAAGTGGGGTTATTCTAAACTATCAATTTTCACATGTATCTAGATGGTCCCAAGTGTGGCTAACACTACAGATGTAATCATGCCAATTAGATTTGATTCAATCAACTTATTATGAAAATGTCTTATCCTTTTCATAACCATTACATCTTTCACTTATTCAGTGTAGTGTGATGTCTGAGTTACCCCTATAGTTCAAGTTAGAGTACCACTAACATAACTTGTTTTAACCACTCAAAACAAGCATACCAGTGGGTCACCCTTAATTTTTATACCCCACCATGGAGTGGGGTTGAAATAATGTCAAAAGATGAATTGCTAAGCCAACACTTCCCTAAATAACCTGTGAGGAGGTGATGAACTCCTACTCATAAGACAAAATACATGAAAATAAAAGACAAGTGAAAAGACTTTAGGGTCATGTTTGGGTCACCCAAAACATATAGATTTATGGGTAGCCTTAATGGCATTCTTTTCATTCTTTTGGAATAAAGTGAATAAGGCAAAGAAAGAACACTTTTGGTCACTCATGTTCCCTAAAGGAGATGGGGGAAGAGCATACATGCATCGATCATTTTGCTAAAATAAATAACTTTAACAAGCAATGAAAATAAAACTCTTAAGAACATTTATATAGTGTGAGAGATCATTTTTATCACTAAAATGAGATGTGTTGTGAAGTTTAAGCCCTGTGGAATTAGTTTAAAAACTTATAGAAACTTTGAAAACATTTAAGGGATAAAAATGAACTAGGTTATTTTTAAACACCAAAGACAAAGTGAGAAAGATTTAGCCACATTCAAACTTGGCATTTTCACCTTAGGACCTGCAATTGTTAAAGGGTTTTTGCCTACTTAGCATCTTAAAAGTGAATGAGAAAATAATGTTTTGGATTTTGCTCTTGGGTTTTCTCTATTTTTCTATCTCAAAGATCGACGTCAATCCATGCAGGGATCGATACTAGTATATGAAAATCAATGATTTTAAATCTCAAAGGGATCAATTTCAATTGACATAAATTGACATTGGTTTCCTATAAAATACATAAAAATAGAACATGGATTTAAAAAAAAAGACTATTAGCAACACAAGCATAAAATCAATGAATAACACTAGATCCTACAGGCAAATGAACAGTCCAACAATATCTAGGCTCTTAGACTCAAAAAAAAAAGAAGAAAACATAAGAGAAACTCAATAAACACATTTTTTCCATGTTATATTCTACACATAGGGGTCAATGTTGGTTCTGGTAGGATCGACATTGATCATAAGGAATCAACGTCAGTCTCTGTGTAAACTGTGTGTTACTAAAAAATTAAATACATGAAAAACAAACTTAAAAATCAAATTTTGAAGATTCTTAGGCATTAATTAGCAAAAATAAGAGCTACATATTAATCTCTTTACTTGTGTGGGATTCTTGAGGTCCTACCAGGTATGCATTTTGTGATCATAGGAATCTAATAAGGGAGGTTAGTATAGTGTTAATTCAAAAATAAAACTCAAGTAAAAACACACTAACACTTATACTTCTAGTTTTGAGCTTAGGGAGGGCTTAGTAATAAAATCAAGATGAAATCACAATTAAAACATAAAAGATAACACCTCTTTTACCTTCCTTGGGAGCTCCAAATGCTTTGTTGAGTGGCTTTCTCAAATTATGCATCAAGAAGTCTTCGATAAATGAAGATTGTTGGCTCCTTCTCTCCTTGGCAACATTGGATTGTGATGTGGCTTGATTTTTTTTTGGCTTAAGATTTTGGTAGTATAAAATTACTTGCAATAAAATAGCTTATGTCTCTCTCCAAATTATCATTATAACTTTGGCTTACGAGAGCTTAAAAATGAAGAGGCATGGCCTTGTATTTATAGGATTTAGAAATTAAATTTCACCCAAGGTGAGTTAGGGTTGAGTTAAGGCTTAGAATAGGTTCAAACTAAACCTAAGTGAGTCAAATCTAACCCCAATAGAGTTAAAAGTTGTCAAGTAATTAAAATTTATAGTTACTAGGCATGGCTCTCCAAAATAGATATTTTAAGATATTTTCAAAGAGCTTGACAACTCATAAAGGCAATGATGAAAGGCTAGGACATTTTAGATTTTTTAATTTCCTTTTTTAAATATTCATTAATTTCAAATGGATAATTAAACTAGGCATTTAATTTGGTTTATCCTGTTAATTAATTTTGATTAGCCTTTTAGCATTTCTAAGATTTTATTTAAGTGTGCAAGTGCCCTAATTAATAGGTCCATAGGCCCAATTGACTGGTATGATGCTGCAAGGTGATTAGGGATGAATCTTTGAGATATTATTATTGCATATGATAGAATACCCCAATTATGGATGTCTCAACATGATTATGAGTTTTGAATAATGATACACAAGCAAATTTGGGATGTTTAGTGATTCCTAGGCCTATTTTGTAATGATTGGTAGGAATCAGTCTGAAGTCTGGTTGGGGGTCAGTTGTGGCTAGTTTTAGGTGTCTACACTATTAGTGAATCCATAAGGATTTGAATATTTAAGTAAATTATGAAGCACACAACCACTAGGGCCAAAGTAATAATGTAGTTAATCATTCGTAAATTATGCCCATATAGTAAGAGAAAGAAAATCAAATTTAAAAATAACACAGATAACTATGAAATGAAATTATTTTGAAGGAGAAAACCCTACATGAAAATTATGGGTTTGGTTCAATAATAGAGGATGGGTTCACCAAAAGTTTCATGGTTTGTGGGATTTTCATAGAAAACACATAAACACATAAACTATTTTAATGGAATGACAATATTTAGATTTACACTAAAATACAATCAATAATACAAATCTTTTCTAATTTAGCATGTGCAATAAATATAGAAAGTACATGGTATTTAAGGGATAAGAGAGAGAGAATATCTTGTTTCAATTTTGTTCTAAGGTGTGATAGTGTTCAAGAATCATCATAGGACTACATCATAGGTTTTGACCTTGTTCATTCTATGTTTTGGCTATTTTTACCCACTGGACGGTTGCGTTGAATAGGGACAATAACATTGATGCAAGTGTTTACATCTGATGCAAGTGCCTAGTCAAAGATATGTATACGAATGGATCCAAATTTATACTAGGCCTAAATTATCACTTATATAATTTACTTATGCCTCAAATTATGACTACCTGTGCACTAAATTCATCTAATGAGCAAATTCTTGTAACTTGGTAAAAAGTGGTTAGCATGTGAGTTGATCTAACCCTAAAAACCCCATTTTTTTCTAAGTGATGATTACATATCCTATACTCTAAAAAGGGCCTTAGACTTACATGTAGTTCTCCCTCCTAGGTATGTGTGTGCAATTGTAATTGTGAAACTATATGATCTTTCTCTTAGTAATGCTTGTTACAAGTGATTTAATAGTATATTAAGCCTTTTGAATGATTCAAACGTTCAATTCAATATTATAATGTAGTTTGATAGCTTGAAATATATAATACTTTCTAATTTGGTAATTATCAACTGAAATTGATAGGTAGTGTAATTAAACTATAACCTTTGTATGTATAGGGACCTCTTGATTTTGAATTAGGATCTAGTGACATGCAAAGAGTCAATAATAGGATGGGAAAAGAGGGATAAAATTGATCATAAAGTTGAAGACATGGAAAAGGACAAAAATATAAGATTGGAAACTTACATCATAGTTGGAAAGTAGTATCGATGCTAGTGTCCAAAATAGATGCAAGTGTCTAGGGGTTAAAAACATATAGAAAATAGGAAACAATAGGTAGGGATCCATGACATAAATTAAATGAAGAGTAATAGTAAATGAAGTGAAATAAGATGGAATTAAAGAGTTACATAAGAGGATGCATAACTAGATATCTAATCCTTATTCAAGATATGTATACATGTAAATAAGACATAAAAACATGCTACAAAATTGTGCTTGTACTAAATATGGGTGTCTACAAAAAATATGACTCAAAATTTTCTTTTTCTAATGTTAACACACTTAAATATTATGGTTGTGTTGGGCACATTTTGACTAAATCTATTTATGTGCATCCATCAAACCAAATTCTTCCATGAATTTGGGCCTCATCATACCAAAAGATATATAGAGGACTCCCCAAGATAAGCTTGTTTATACCTTAAGCCTAGGAAAGCCATTCTTACTATTTAATTCATAGTGCATCGATTAGTGGTTAATGCCAAGAAGATATTTTCCACACACCCTTGAAATAAGGTTTAATGGGTGATGGGAATGAAAAGATCCTCCATTTTTAGTGCCTTGAAATATTAGGATGTAGCTAATGGAACAGATAAGTAAGTGACACAAAAATCCTATAGGTTATTTAAGTCCCTTTGCCTATATTTTATCCTTTTAGTGCAATGCATGTGCATTTATAACATAACTTGTTTGTTAATTTCCTTGTGATGTAACATGTGATAAAATTCTTGATACAAAACAAAATTATTATTGAGTCTTAAGCCAATCATAATTAAAAAAGGTTTTAAAATCACAAGTTCCAATCAAAACTCAAAATAACGTTGTTATCAATATAATTATAGTCACTTTGGTATTTTAATTTATTAGAGTGTAGTGTCAAGTCTTTTCTTTCTATGTTGATTTAAAATATTTTCCATTAGAAATGTCATCTATCACAAGGCACATGGCTCTACTAAACAATCCTTGGGTGAGGGATGAGCATTTTGGCAATTACCCTTTCCAATATGGTAGTTAATAAAACCAATGTCACCATGTTGAGATACATGAAATACATGATTATGAAGAATAAAAGGGGGGAACTTATTAAGAGGAAGGTATCCCTAAGGCCATTTTTACTCCTTATACATTCTACCAAAAAATCATGTTAATCAATAATGAAATTTTATTTTGAGCTTTGAGCTTGGGGGATAAACTTCCACCCAATTTTGATGTTCAAAATCTACAACATTTAATTGCTAGGAAATATTATTTTTCATCCATTCAAGACCAATCCATATCATAAGGCTCTTTAGAGGCTAACAATGCTCTCATGGGTTCCTATAATCCCAATCCCTAAGTCTCCCAAGAAAAAGGGAAGGACATCCTCAATGAGGAATCATCCAAAGTGAGTCATGGGTTTTTTATGGAAGCCCATACTCATCAAATAAACCAAGAGATTTCAAATATCCAAGTTAATTAAATAAACAATCCTTTGGAAGACTCAAGTTACAATCCCACTCTACATTTGATTTTGAACCCAAATTCACCCTCATTCATCAACAAACCTAATCCTAAATTGAATACTTATTCAAGTTTGTCAAACATTAATCCGTCCAATCAAAACTTTAATACTCATTCAATTTTACCAAACATCAACCAATCAAATCCAAACTTTAATATACATTCAAATTTACCAATCATAAACCAATCTAATCCAAACTTGAATATTCATTCAAGTTTACCAATAAATAATCAATCAAATTAGAACTTTAATACCTATTTAAGTTCTCCAATCAATCAAAATCTGAACATTCATGGTTCACTAATCAACAACATCAATCCAAATCAAAATTTGAACTTGAATACTTATTCTAGTTCACCCATCAACCAATCAACTTCAAATCCATACTTGAATGTTATTTCAAGTTTACCCATCAATTAAAGTTTTGTGATAAGAAGTGTACCAAATCAATTTTAAAATACAAGTTATTTTTTAGGATTAGTTCCATTACATTCAAATCAAACACCAACTAATATTAATCAATTATTAACACTAATTCACCATTCAATCAAAATAAGCAATTCAACCCTAACATACATTTCAATAATTTTTTTGGTTCACATCCTTTTCCAAGTCCAAACTTGAACCAAAATCACCCAAATCCATCACATCAAATCAACCCTAATTCCTTTAACTTCAAAAATCCTAACTTTACCAAACAAATCCTAACTTCAACACTAATCCAAATCAAACAAATCCTAATTTATAGACACATTGAATTAATCCAAAAACCTTCACCCAATCACAACATGTTAATCCTTCATTTAACACATTTACTAATCATTTCATTAACAATCCACCCCCTAACTAGTACTAATTTTCACAAGCTAACACTAATTCAAACCCATTCATGGGTCAAATTTCCAACTTGTTTACCTCTTTAAGTCAAAATAATCAATCATCACCACACTTCATTCAATAATGGAAAAATATGAAGGATAAAGTCCAAATCTTGCAAGATAGTACCTTATCAAGGCAAAAATAATATAAGTTTGAGGAAATTTGTCCATATCCATGTGATGTAAACAATATGAAAACACCTTTTCCCAATCTTTTGAACTCCCTAAATTTGAAAATTAAAAAGGTAAGGGTGATCCTAGGAACATCTTAAAGAATTCTATATGGCATGTGATGATGTTACCTATAATAATGAATACATATTGAGACTCTTTCCATAAAGTCTAGGGGGTCAATCCCTAAAATGGTTCTCATATTTACCCAAAGTATCAATCTTTACCTTTGAATACCTATCCAAAAAGTATGTTTGTCACTTATATAATGTTGAAAAGGAATTAACCACACTCGATATATATAACACTAAACAACACAATGGTGAATCTTTTGCCTCTTTATTACAAAGATTGTAGTCATTGGAAAGCTATTTTCCATGTTTTTTTTCCTAAAATAGAGCTCATTACTATCTTCACAAATAATATTAACTTAAAATTGGTTCATACTTATTTGTCTCAAATACTTTGATGAAATTATTAAAAAGGGAGCTCAAATTGAATGAACGTTAATTACTAAAAGTGTTATCAAAAATTTAAAATATGATAACAATTCATCCAACCAAACTAACAAGCCTAAGTTTTTCACCAAGAACAAAAATGGTATGGGTGATGGTGTGACTGATGTCAAGCAAATAAAAAATTCACCAAAATAACATCAATTTAACACACAACCCATCAATAGTATCATTATACTAGGTGGTCAACCAAAACAAGAAAACTACAAGTGTAAGCTCACCCAATTGGGAGATTGTTATGAATTAGTTTAATAAAAGTTGGTCCCAAAAAACATGATTATTTGGAATAAATCCAAACCCTTTGAAGATAATGTTCCTAAACCTAATTGATATTGTGAAGATGAATATTGTGAATACCATAGGATTAAGGGACACTCAAACAATCGGCGTATGATGCTCAAAAATTATATATAAGATCTTATAGATCATGGGGACACTCAACTTCATTTGATAACCAAAAGTTAGAAATATATAAAGATCCATTTCCCATACATAAGCAAGGACATGGCAAGCAAAAACAAGAGCAACCTCAAGCAAGTAATGCCAATCAAATAAATTACCCTTTTGACTATATAGCCAATTGTGTTGATCATATAAACCATAATGTTTTTGTCATTACTTTACAAACCCATGATTATGTTGTTACCACAAGGTGCACCAAGATTACTATCCCTAGTGCTTCCTCATCCAATGTTGAGAGTAAATATAATATTATAGACCATCTTGAGAAGACAACTCACATATCCATTTTAGAGCTTCTTAAAATGTCCCATGTATACAAAGATATTTTTTATAAATTCCTCCAAGAGTCATGAGTCCTTAAAGACATCAATCCTTCAAATTTTCAAGAATTAGTCAAAATTTTTTCCATGAAAAATCAAGTTACGTTTGTCCATAATATACCTTTGTATATATAAGTCATTATCTCTAAACATAAATTAAAAGGGGTGTTTATGGACAGTGGCTCAACTTTAAACTTGTGTACATTAAGATTAATCAAACATTTAGGGTATCTTATAACAACATTAGAATAAAATATCATTACATTTAAGTCATATGACAATAGTGAGCATAAGTCTATGGGTACCATATATCTTCCTTTAATGGTGGGGCCTATCATTCAGGAGAAATTAGTTCATGTACTTAACCTAAATTTACCTTACAATTTGCTTCTTAGATGCCTATGGATCCATTAAATGAACATTATACCCTCCACCTTACATGAATATTTGAAATTTTCTCATGATGGCATGAAAGTAACTATCCCCAATGATCCTCAACCCTTTCAATATTGTAATCTATTGGAAGGATGTTATAAAAAATCAAATTATCTCCCTATTATTGAAGACACATATGTTCTTGTTGAGGAATCACCAAATATTTACAGCTACATCCATTATGATATTTTGTTTCAAACACCTCCCTTTGGTGGTTGGTTGAATACACCATCCACATCCACTTCCATAAATACTCCATCTACAAGTCAAGCATCCAATCAAACTTCCACTTTCAAAACAACACCATCTCCTCCATTCCAATTTAAAATTGTTGATAAGGGCATCGGTGAGTATGATATCCAAGATGTTGATTACTTATGTGAAATTCACATGTCTCTAAATAATCATGGTAGGCCCCATTATCGAAAAGAAAATTAAGTGTTTCATAGATTTGGTATAACAAAATTTGTAGAAGGTGGTTTTCTTTCTGATGAACAAATTTAAGATTTGAATTCCTCCTAAATTTATTTTAATAAACCAACTACTTGATTCCTTAATGAAAAATATTCCATATCCAAATCCATCATGTGTAATATAATGAATTATAAAGGCAAGGGCCTTGGCCTCCATGACTAAGGAATAATAGAACCTATGATGCTTAAATATAATGAATATTTCTATGGCATAGGATTTAACCCAATTAATTTAAGCATTAAGATTTTCCAAAGTGATTCTTCTAGTGAGTCTAAGGTAAGCTCTTTAGACACTGAAATGGGTTCCATATATAGCGAATTTGAAGATCTATACATGAACAAACTATTACATGACACCACCATCTTAGAAATTGACATAACATATCCAAATTTAATCCATTAGGACCAAAAATCAACACCTACACTTGATCACTTTCAAAATGATGAAGCAATTTTTAAGTTCTTGAGCACACAAAACCATATTCTAATAAGAGATTACAAGAAGGGTTTTCCCATCTAGTTAGATGATTTTGCATATTTTGGGGAACTATTATCACATCATCAAATTAGTAATACAATAAAATCATAAGAATAATACCTTGAGGAGGAATTCAACCTTCCTTCACCACCCTCAAAATATCAATAAGAATCGACTCTCCTAGTTGAAGATACCATTACAGTTAACATTGGGACAAAATAAAATCCAAATATAGTCAAGATTGAAGCATAATTAACTCAATAATAACATGAAACATTCACCCTTTTTCTTAAATAATTCTCTGATGTGTTTGCATGATCTTATGAAAACATGCCATGACTTTATTTTTCACTTGTTGTGCATCATTTTGTGGTTCATCTAGATTCAAAACCTATAAATCAAAAAATCATAAATATGAATCCCAAAGTTGCCCTCTTAGTGAAGGAAAAAAAAAAAAAGAGGTTGGCTTCATCCATCCTATAGACTACTCAAATTGGATATCTAATGATGTACTAGTATCGAATGAACCAACTAAAATCAGGATATGTATAGACTTCAAGGATATAAATAAGGTATGTACCAAAGATGTCTTTATATTTCCAAACATAGACATTATTGTGGACTCCACAGTTGTTCATGAAATGCTATATTTAATGGACAATTTCATAAGTTATAACTAAATAAAAATATCTCCCATAGACTAACACAAGATAATATTTGCAACATCTTGGGGCACTTTTGGTTATCAAGTAATGCCATTTGGTCTCAAAAATGTTGGAGACACATACTAGAGAGTGATGAAAATTATATTTCATGATATGCTTCATGACATCATGGAGGACTGTGTTGATGACATTCTTTCTAAATCCAAGTCTATAGTTGAGCATCCTAAAATACTCTGCAATTTTTTTGATAGAATGAGAAAATACAAGCTCCACTTAAACCTAAAGAAATGTGTTTTTGATGTGACATCTAGAATTTTTTCAGTATTCATAGTTTCACACCATGGTATAGAGGTTGATCCTTCTAAATTTTTAGCTATCATGGATATGCCTCCACCTAAAAATCTCAAACAACTCCATAGTTTACAAGGTAAAATTCAAGCAATATGAAGGTTCATATCACAAATTGAAGACATTTGTCATATATTCACATTATTGATTAAGAAAGACACTTCATTCACTTGGAATGAAGATTGTAAAAAGGAATTTGAAAATATTAAACAATATATATCCAATCCACAAGTTTTAATGTTGCCTATTATAGGTAAGTTTTTCCTTTTGTGTAAATCCACTACATAGTATGCACTAGGGGAATTATTGGCACATCATGATGATGGTGGATTAGAATAGTTAATTTATTACCTAAGTATAACTTTGGTGTCATATAAGCTTAAATATTCTCCCATGTAAAAGGCATGTTTTGTGGTTGTTTTTGCTTCCCAAAAACTTCACCATTACATGCTCGATAATTAAATAAAAACCATTGCCAAAATTGACCCTATTAAATATTTGTTATCCAATTTTTTTTTTGATAAGTATAATGTATAAGTGGGTCATGTTTCTTAGTGAGTTTTATCTTGAGTATTTAAATTGAAAATCAATCAATGGAAAAGTAATCTTAGATGCATTAGCAGAGGCTCCGCTAGAAGATCGTACACCTATTGTCATAGATCTCTTGGATGAGGTAATTATGTCAATTGATGAAACTATAGTTTTTCAATTATATTTTGATGGCTCTTTCACAAATCATGGTTTAGGAGTAGGTATCATACTAGTTACTCTTGATTGGGACTTAATTCTAAAAGTATTTCAAATTGAGTTTCTTTATACAAATAACATAGAAAAATATGAAACCCTCATAGCTGGTCTTAGCTTTAAAATGCAATGGGGTATCCAAAATATTCTTGTATTTGGCAATTAAAAATAATCATAAATCAAGTCACTAATCAATTCTAAGAACATGATGAAAAATTAATCCCATATAATAAGATAGTGGATATCATCAAGTTATGTTTTACATATATACAATTTGAACAAGTGTCAAGGGTTAATAATAGAGCAAGTGATGCCATGACAACTATTGGTTCATTACTTGATCTCAAAACTAAGAATAATAAATTCCTTGAAGAGTATTTCATAATAACATCATATGATACTATTGATATTGAGATGGTTTATGAGGTGGCTGGTCGCACTTCTCCTTGGTACACTGATATTTATGAATATATCCATAATAATACCCTTCCATCCAACTTAACCCATAACCAATGAAAATTCTTTATCTAATGAACATCCTGTTATACTATACTTGGTCAAACCTTTTTTTAAAGATGTTATGATAGAACCCTATTATGGTGTTTAAAATTTGAAGAGTCTATCTTAGCCATTAGAAAAGTTAATGAGGGAATTTGTGGCGTTCATTCTATTGGTATAGTCCTTACTAAAAAGCTATTGCATGTAGGTTATTATTAGCCTACAATGGAATATTATTCTTGTATATATGTTAGTAAATGTGTACCTTGACAAAAGCATAGTGATCTTATCCATGATCCTTTACAAGATTTATAACTTATTACAACATCTTGGCCATTTTCCACATGGGGGTTAGACCTCATTGGAAATTTACATGAATTCTTCAGATGGCCATAAGCATATTATTACCACCATAAAATAAACTACCAAATAGGTTGAATCTATGACCCTAACATATGTCACTAGCAAAAAAATTTCTAACTTTACCTTAAACCATATTATTTGTCATTTTCGAATTCCATCTACTATCATCTCTGATAATGGAAAATCCTTCAAGAACAAAAATGTCATGAGCCTTTGTAATAATTACAATATAAACCACAAGTGGTCTACACCATATTAGCCACAAGGTAACAACTAATTAGAGGCAATGAATAAAAATATCCTTAAACTCATTAAACTAGCTGTCAATGTAGTTGGTCATGAATGGTAAATTAGCTTTATCCCACCCTCTAGGCATATCACACTGGAATCCACATACCCATGACGGAAACCCCATACTCACTTGTTTACAATAGTGAGTCTATCTTACCTGTCAAAGTCAAAATTCCATCTTTACGCATGTATTTACAAAATATTATTAATGATGAGTCTTACCAGATTTCATGCCTCAATAAACTCAACCTTCTAGATGAGAAATGCCTTAATTCTTTAAACCACTTGCAACTTTACCAAAATTAGCTTCATTGTAGCTATAAAAAATGGATTAAAGCTAAAGAATTTGAAATCAGAGGCCTTGTTCTCAAATAAAACCATCATAATACCAATGTAAAATGGAAAAAGAAAGGAAAATTCAAACCAAATTGGTTAGGCCCATTCAAAATCATTGCTAAATATGGATCTGGATCTTACAAGTTGGCTACAAAAGATAGATAGGAGCTTGATGATCTTATGAACATCATGCACCTTACAATATTTTATGCCTAAGTTCTAATGATGTTGTATATACCCTAAGTGTCAAATAATAATAATAATAATAATAATAATAATAATAATAATATAAATCAAAAAAATAATTCAAGAAAATTAGAAAGAGAAATAGAAATAAAAATAGTACATCCAAAAGTGAGAACCAGTTGACTAATGCTTTGGGTAAGTACCATGGTGAAAAACAATTTTTGACACCATGTGTAATCTATTGTCTATATACACCCTAATTACTTAGGGGCATCCCATCACATTCATCACTTGCATATTTCTGCTAAGTCACTTATTTCACCATCTATTTCATAAAATGTTAGCTTAGGGTTTAGACATTGTGTTTATGTAACTGCTTGCAATTTGGCCTACCAAGGCCAAATGCCAACCCCTACAACTATTTTTTTTCATGGCATTGACTTAAGAATCTACATGGTGCTAACCCAAGTCATGATGTCTCCTATTTTCTTCTTAAAGTCATTCAACACTCCTAGAGGTATCATTGAGTCTATTTGTAATCACTACATGTCCTAGATGTCCCTGGTCCCTAGGTGATGTGCTTCACCATCATAATGTTTATTGAATATCAAATAAATGGATTATCTCTTATTGTTTTATCATTGTCATGTTTCCATTTTAATTGGTGTAAAGTATCATCATGATGTTTGAGAATGTTTGGAGGTCTTTCATAAAGAATTCTCATGGTCTTGTGATCTAAAGTGCCTTGATTAAGATGTATGAGAGGTGCTAGCTAATAACTCACTATGATTTTATTTGGTATATTAAAGTATGAAATGAACTATAAGCTTTGGAGACATGACGGACATATAAAATCCTCATTGAAGCCTTTTAAGAAGGCTATAAGGTATTCTTCATTATACTCATTAACAATTCTCCTTGTGAAGCTATGCATATTGCCTAAAAGAGAGGTTTTGAGTATTTAAATGATAAAATTTGAGTCAAAATTCCCATAAATAATTCATAATAACTTTAATAACCTTCATAGTTATGTCATTTCTTTAAGTCAAATGTCTTATGCTTTGGAAATATCTCCTCTACAAGTCTAAAGCATTGTTTGGCCTCCAAAGAGTTCCCACATGAGAAATATGCCCCATTTTGATTTAAAAATACTTATTACATGTTTTAATATGAATTTTGACTCTTAATATTCCTCATGTTTCCCTAAAATGGTAGTTCAAAGCTTAAAGTATGGAGGAAATATAGGATAAAGAGTATTTTTATGTGTTTCATGCAGAAAGTATGGACTTGTACAAAATTTTCCATATAGTGGAGGTCAGGAGGTTGTATATGGAGTCAGTATAGGTGTTTTATAGATTATTAATGGCAAAAATATCTCAAAAAAACTCAAAACCAATCCTCAAACAATACTTAGCTTGTTTACAGCCTAAAAGAAACCTTCAAGTTTGTATATGGTATAGTCACAAGGGAAAATATAAAGATCTAGAATTTTTAGAAGAGGAATGGAAATTAGAGAGATTAAATCTTTGGGAATTTTTTCTTAGTTTGTCTCTCTCTCCTTTATGAACAATCCTTTACAAGTTAAGGCACTCACAATGGCTTCTTAATTCAAGCAGGCAACCAGTTTTGTGAGTTTTATCCTCTCTTGAACATAATGATAGACAACTGGAAGTTTATGGAGATTATCATGAGTCTAAAACACCTTTACATGACATTATTAAACTTCATATCAATTATGTGAGGTTAAATAGATCTAAAGAATACATACACTACCAAATCTATAGTTTGTATGCAGTTTGGAGAGGTTGTATGGTTCAGTGGCTGATTCATGGGTATCAAGACTCATTATGACATTATTTGTAGGTCTCATTCATGTCCATTTGTTCTTATTTATGTCTATCACACTTAATCAAAGACTTTGATAGCATAAAAATTACCAATCTCCTCTTAACATCCTCACAGTCTCAGTTTAGCATATGTAAAGGTATTTTAACATATGTTAAGGTTTTTTGTAGATTCTTGGGTTTCTTTTGCACTATGTATACATCATTTAAGAGATTCAAAAATATTAAATATTTTTTAGGTATGTGATTATTATTTTCTATGACCCTTCAAGATGGCCTTGACATTGGATTCATGAGTGTTTTCACTCTTGATGTTTCATTTCACCTTCAAAGCCTTATCACAACCATTTAGCCATAGTTGGAACTTATCAATCCATTCTCTATTTCATATATTCCATTATCATTACATAAACCTATCATTACCTATTCATCCACCTTATGGATCTATTATTTTGGTACATTTTAAGGATATTGAGGATCATCATGGTCTTAGAGATGAATTATATAGCCTAAAACTTTGCTAAAAGAAGTAAATATTCATCTACAACCATGGTCAAAACTCAGTCAACCTATAAACATAGTCAAGCCTCTATATGACATGAAATTATTAAATTTTTAGTCAAAAAGGTCATTAGAGAGTTGTGATATGAATCTTCAAGGTATCAAGATGACTTGGTTGGTTACTAAGAGGGATTGGTAATCCAATGAAGGTAGGGTGACAATTCCCTCAGTCTATACAAAGCACTAAAAGTCTGCCTCAACCATGTCTTGGAGGTGTCGGTTGAAATAGGATTTATGAAGGAGCAAATTTCATCAATACCAAACTCACTTTGAGAGAAGACAAGTTACAGTCATTAAAACCTTATATGCTTGAAATCCAAATCAAGCCTAAAGTAGTTATGATCAAGTTGAGGTTTAAGAAAGTAATGGATTTGTTTTAAGGACTAAAAAAAAGGTTAGAGAACACCAATACATGTAAAATAAACCACACAAGAATTCATCATGGAAATAATGGAGGAAAACACCTATTAAAGATCACTAACTCCAATCATAAGCATTATGAATCCCTTTTTTCAGAGAGATTAAGGTAATTTTGTATTGTTTAAGGTAATGGACCTTTTCTTGTTCTCATTATTATTCAAATATCTTATGGCTAGTTGAGGTTTATAAAAGAAAGGTGTGGACTATGGAGAGTAAATGAGAGTCTTGGAACAACTTTTGCTTATTGCGGTCAACCTCCTACCTATCATCAATCCATACATAGGGTTAGAAGACCACCTACAATAGTCATCATGCAGTAACTTCAATGTATTATAGGAGAGTCTCTTAAAGGAAAAGTTGTGCATGGATGAAGGATTATGATGTGCTCTGAGAAAATTCCAAATACTAAATGAATATCATGAGATTGTCTTAAGGCATTCACCTTATGTACTATACTTAGAATTATCTCATGATGACTAATTTTCTTGAAGTGAGATCAAGGTCTAGATTTTGGGAAAATTAATGGTGGAATGGATTCAAATGAGTGATAAAAGTTTAAATATTGAGTCTTTTACAACTCACCTCATCAATTAATCATCAAAATGTCTCATATATCTATGAGTAAATGACCACCTACAACAATGCTTGTCAATTTGCTCATTATGTGATTATGTTGTATGCTGGAGAAGGTCTCATGCATTGGGAGGTTTGTATTAAATATGTTTGAAATTAATTTCAAATGTTAATAAAAGACTCTAAAAGCTCATGAGTACCCATCATTGGAAATGAAACAAAGATACACAATCCTTATACCACCACCTGCAACTGAGTCATTCTTGACTACATTTTGAAGAAGATTGGTTTCAAATGGCATAATCTATAAATAGGCTTCATGAAGGAGCAGTTGGGATGTTTGAAAACCTTGAAACTAAAGTGGAGATTTAAGAAAGTACATGAGTTTTGAGAAGATCATTGGTGTATTTCAAGGTCTCAAACTCACATACAATCAAGACTTGAGGGCTACTTATAGTCACACAGTCAAGATGAAATGAGAGGTCTACCTGATTGTCATGAAGATATATGAAATATACCTAAATTTTTTGAGACTGATACCTATTGAAGAATTCCACTAAAGGAATTGGATAGTGATGGTCTTAAACCTAAGAACATAGTGAAAACACTTACAGGTAATTAGGCCAATAATTAGTTTTGAACCTAATAAGGACAAAGAGACAAGGGTGAGTGAGAGATGTTTGAAACCTATCTGAAGACTCTCAAAACTAGTTCAAGGGTTAATAATAGTCATAGTTTTGATGATAATATCAAATAACTAAGAAACTCATCCAACATGCATCTATATACACAGTAAACACTCACAGTCAATGCCTAAAAGCTAATTTTGGTAAAATTTATGGTTTTAGATCCTCTAAAGGTGGAGTTAGGATCTAAATTTTGATGAAAATGATTGTTTTAGGTAGGATGAAATATTAATAATATTCCTAAGGTTAGATATTTAGTGGAGATATCCATTATTATATCTCAAAACTACCCTAGTCTATTAATAGTCTAGGATGAGATTAGGTGCACAATTGAAGGTTTGAAGATAAGACAGATAGCTTAAACTTCATCAACAGATATTGAGACATGAAAAGGTGATGATAGTTTATTATTATTCCATATATAATTGATGATATTAAAGTTTTAATACAAAATTTCCTTGATGGCTAGTAAATAAAATAGATATAAATTAGGCCTATATGCATAATTTTAAGACCTTTTGATTTTGATTATTTTAAGGTTTATTTGAAGTGTCATATAATTTATAGGAAAGTGATAAGGTCTATAAATGTGACATGATAACTATAAACTTAGATTATATGGTTAGGGTGCTAAACTCAATCACTAAGTGCTATATAAGCTAGACTACCAAGAAACCCTAAATAACAAATGAATGCATTTGAGGAAGAACTGATGAAAAAGATTGGCCTATTAACAAAATTTGAATTCAAAGTCAAATTTGGACCCATATAGGTAAAAAAATTGGGTTTATATGTTTTATGGGTCTAATAATTTATCATGGGGTATGTTATAGGTCATTTTATGTCATTTAATGCTATATTAGCCTTGATCATGGTCTAATTAATCTATATATCACTTTGAGTCATTTAGCAAGCTTTTAGGGGTCATAAATGCAAGTGGAATAATTTTAAAGGTGCCCAAGTTTAATAATTTCCTCCCAAACATCCAATAAGTTAGATTCCCTATTAATAATGTCAGTCCCATTTGAAACTTCTAGGTTATCTAACTAAAGATCAATTAATCAACTGAAAAAGGGGAGTTTGGCACTTATACAACCCATGAGGGAGGGTGAAACATGGGGGAATGTTATGGAACGTATATTAATATTCATAAAGTTAATTTAAATGATTTAAATGATCTGAAAGTGCCATTTTTGAGCTAAAACCATTCTACTCCTTCTTTGCCTTTCTAAATACCCATAAGTGGTTAGTAGGTTTATGCTTGGTACAGATAGTTGAAGAGGTTTCAGGTAATTTTTTTTTGGGAGGTGGTATTAAAATTAGAGAGATTAATTTACATAATAAAAATTAAATTATTGGTCTACCATGCTTTATGAACCATCTCTAACAAGTTGACTATGTTTTTTTGCTCACCATTTCTTACACGCTATAGGTTTTTCTCCATTTTGGATAGGTCCATACAATAAAATTGGTGATGTTAATTAAAAAGTATGTTAAATATATTATCCGATGATGTTAATTCTTATTTTAATGTTTTATGGTGTTTTTATGAGGAAGTTATCTCATGTTGCAAGGTATCACCACTGTGAAGTTTTAGTCAATTTCTTACTTGTTGCAGAATGTTAGTATTCTATAGAGGTCTCATGTGAATATAAAATGATGTTACATAGGTATAAATTACATATTATCAAATATTACCATGTTTTGTCTCATCACATCATGATTTGGGCAACTTTCAATATTGCCATTCCTCATAGTCAACTCTTCACTCATTCCACTTGCAATCACATGTATAAGAATTGTTTAGATTGTTTATAGAACTATAATGAAGGTGTATTATTTGGTTAATGTCATTAGGATATGAAAGGAGTTAATTTTTATGTTTGGGAAAAGTTCAAGGTTGGTTTCAAGCTCATTTATCACACTAAACCAGTCATTAGATACCCCTACCTGCTCTGTTCTAAATGTTGCAAGAGATTTTCATGTTGGAATAGATGTTTTGGAGCTTGTATTAAGATATAATTAATGAAAATCATGAAATTTATGGATTTAAAATGATTTTAAGTTATTCATGAGGCCATTCATCCATACATATTGCTCTATTTCATGTTCACTACCTACGTACATCTATACACACCTACAAGAGCCTCCTTGATGATGTCATGCTGAGAGGTGGAAAGTTGTATAGGTGTTTCAATATTTTAAGATTTACAAGAGTGCATTAAGAAATTTGATGAAAGTATATAAGTGATCATAAACATATCCATCTTACATACTACCCAAAATTTCATGCTCACTGCCTGTGTATGCAAATGCCCATTTGTAGGTGGTAGCTTAGAGATATGAAGGTCTTTGAATGGGGAATTTGGAGCATGGTAAGGTCCTTTTACAAATCATAACATGTGGGAAATACCAAATTATAAATTTTTGAAACATAAAATGGGTAGGAGGAGATTTAAACTACCTTCAAGTATAATATGATTGAGTTCAGGGAGATTTTCCCCAGAAAGTGAAAATAGATGTCCAAGGGCATTTTGTGAATATATTATACAAGGTTACAAAGAATTATGGAGCATATAGATAGGTAAAAAATTATATAATATATCATGGAGAATAGATATTCAAAATATGGGGGTTAGAAATCTAGTGGAAGATAGAAGTTTGACATCCTAAAGTAGCCTACAAAGACACTAAAAACCTGCATTAACATCTACAAGATTTGAGTTTTGAATGAATTTTGACAAATTAAAGAGAAAATGAAACATAAATTAATGTTTAGAATGGAAAAATTGATATAATTATGTAAAAATGGGCATGTAAATCATTATGATGATGTTAATATGTAGTGTTTCAAGCTTCATGGACACCTATAAGTGTCCCTCTATAGGAAAATGAGCACCTACAATTGGGTAGGCAGATAATGACTTAAACTTGGTGTCTTGGTGATGATTTATCCAATTAAAGGTGAATATAAGTATGATAAGATTATATTTGGATTTAAATATTCAAATAGGGTCTTCAAACATGATGACCAAAGTCCAATTATGTAAATATACACCTACAAGAATCAAAGAGTAGGGTATCACAGTTAAAAAGAGAGCTCAGTTTGGTGAGCTAAAAGTGAAGGTAAAGGTTAAGAGAGAGTTTAAATGATTAAAAAAAAGAATATTAACAGCTCCATTAATATCATGATGACTTACATGAGCTTTTGACTATTTAATTTAGGCTTACATAGACCTCTTAAGGTCCTATATGCACGTACAACTGAGTGTTCAATCTTGATGAAGGTAAAGAGATGAATATACTTAAGAAGAGGAAGAGGGTTTGAAAAAATATTAAAAATGGTTTATAATATATTAATAAATTGTTTTCACATGATCCAATAATCTTTTTAATTTGACCATCTACTCTTCTTACTAGCCCAAAGGTAAAAGTCTGTACAGTTGCACTAGGAGACCCATGTTGCTCAATGGGTAAGGATGCAGAATCTAAGTGGGAGGAGTGGTTTTGGATGAATTAAAAGATTATTGATAATTAATTTAAGGTGGATAAAATATTAAATAAACCTAATAATATTGGAGTTATCCTTGAGAGGTCATTCTTAGGTGGAAGTGAAAAATGCAAGAAAATAATCCTTTTAGAGGCCTTTTTTAGACAAATTGAGTTGGTTAGGTGCCTAAATGGACGAATATAAATTATAAATTTGGTAAAAAGATTAATTATGACATAATAAAACTATTAAAACATTAAATTTTCTTTGAAATTGAGGGATATTTCTCACTATTTTGTCTTAGATGTTAGCTAGTCAGGAAAATTAAGGTTTTGGCAAAATAACTAAATGAAGCCAAAAAAGGTAAGAAACTTGATGGAAAGATTGGGGAACCTCAAGAAACATATTTTTAGGTGTATGGAGGGTTAATATGTGATAGGAACCAATAAATAAAGATAATACCTCTAAAAATGGCTAAAACACTCTTACACACAACTTAACCAAACAAGCTACAATTAGGCCTAATTGGTGAATGAGAAGGAATGAGGAGTGATTGGAAAGTTGTGTGATGAATTTGTGACATTTAATGAGGTATTAAAAAACATGAGACACCAAACCCACCATGACAGATCAGTCCAAATAGCTAAAACTAGAAGGATGTATGCTAGGCCTATTAGGCTTTGAAGAGACCTAAAGCCAATTCGGGGCCCAACTTCACTTCTAGCTCTTAGTGATTTTTATATCTAGATAGAAAATATTAATGGGATGAAGTTAGAAATATATGATCCATTAATATGTAGATAAATCCATGGAAAAGTCAATTTTAGACTTTAAGACACATTAAGCCTACAGGAAATGGAGAAACAAGCTCGATAGGTTAGTTTTGAATGCTCATATCTTCTCTGAGGATGTGTATGGATGAAAAAGGAGTTTGGAGAGATAAGTAGGGGTAATTTAAATCATGTTTGTGGAATTTTTTTTAGTTCCAACATCAGGGATTTATGAACAAAGCTTAAGGACAAAATGGACCTAAGACCCTATTAAACCCTTGAAAGAGACCCGATGGAGAAAACAAGCATGGAGAGCTATCCATTTGGGATGAAATAAACATGAAAGTAATTTTAGGTTATAGATAACTATTTAGGTCTCCTCATCATCAATTTTTTTGCTACCCTACTTTTATGAACATGGTATAAAATGAATTTATCTGACTATTTTGTGCATTATGCAAGTTCCAAGGACTTTCAGGGAATTAAATCAACTTTGGGAGGAATATATGGACTTATTATAACTCAATATTGTCATTTAATTCTTTGAAAAAACTCCTAGGTGTTCCTACCAGAGTTCTCATCTCAACCAGTCAAAACTAGCATAGTGAACATGATAGTGAGAAGGGTGAAAACTTCAAGTGAAAGTATTTTTAAGGTATGCCTAATGCCTCTAAGGACATGGAGAGTATTTAACAGTATTATCCACTCTGTTATATGAAGTTTCATGGAGAACTAATTTCTTTTGGAATCTAAGTGTGGAAGGTGTGTGGAAGAGGAGTTTTCTTAGATTATAAATGGTGATGGCTCATTTTGAGAAGTTTATAGATGATTAGGAATGAAACCAATACATGGGGAAGCATGTATATAACCATTAAATTTTTAAAGTCATTATATATCTCCTTATTTATTTTTGGGATGTTCAAGTATGTGTGAATGATGAAGGCAATTTTTTGAGCCAACACAAGGAATTTAATGCCACTTTACAAGAGTTTAATGCCTTGTACTTATTAACCTTGCATGGTTTATTTAAAATATCTTCCTCACACATATTTAACATATTTTATCAGATTGACAAGTGTTCAAGTGACATTTGGAATTCTCTTGTCTCGCCCCTCTCCCAAATGCTATAAGTAGTGACTTTTTTGGCTCTTTTGCATAGCCTCCATTAGTTAATGGTGAAACCCTAACTAATTTTGTATTTGAATCTATCTTTAAGAAATAAACAAGTGAAATTTATTACTTACATTCTATACAATTTAGTATTATTTCAATCTTGTTGGTCTTGTCTAGTAGAAGATGATCTTTTCTAGCATGTTATCCTTGATTGTTCACCAAGTGTGCAGAAGAGTAATTGTTATAGGTCTTTGTTAGTGTTCTCTTTTAGTGTATAAGTGTTTTAAAAGTGGTTTATGAATTTATTCTCCTAAAGGATCATTCATTACCCTCTTAAGAATCAAAATAACTCTTGAACCTAACATATGAAACATTGATGTAACAATCTATCTTGAGTTGTTAGCTATGTGTGAAAGAAGTTTTGATCTGCTCTAAGTAGTATAAGTTCAGTCAATAGGAGGAAATTCAATATTGGTGCATCAAATTTTATATTTTAAAGTTTTTATTCTTAAACCTTTTCATGCAAAGTTGATAAGTGAGAGAGTGCTTCAAAGAGTGTATCAAGGGAACTAACCCTTTTAGAGATTCATCTGACCAATTGATTACCCACAACAAGTGAGATGTTTTCATTGTGCCACTTGGATGAGGATAGATGAGACATATCCTCAAGGGGTGAAAATCCAAGTGACAACATGGCCTAAGGATTTTATTTACCTTGGGATTAGAGTTAAAACTCCATGAAATGTCTTTGAAGGAGGGATAACTATGCAAACCCTTGTCTTTCCACAGACACAGTCTAAACATTGATACCTATAGGCACAATCATAAGACATGGAGACAAAGTGGAGTTTGGGAAACTAAAATAAATCACCAAGGATAGAAAAAAATAGGAAATAATGTATTATGCTAATTTTTAACCCCCTTATCATCTTAAAAATCACATGAACCTCAAAACTCAGTATTAGACCAATTAGGCCTAAAAGCCTGTTTTAGGCCTAGAAGGCCTATACCACCTTATGACACATTCAAAAAATACTAAGAAATACAAATTAATAAAAAGGTTTAAGGGGATTGTTCATGTCCTAAATTATATGTTTCAAGTAGATGATAATATAGGAAATATCAATTTGGTCCTTGAAGGCTAATTCGAACCATATAGTATACACAGTCAGCTCGAGTTACCTATTTAGATGATTATATCTTTCACCAAATGAGAAATTGAACCAAATTATCTTAATAGGATTTGGGGATTCCTATGTACTTAATATTCATGGAGTATTGAGTTTATTTTAGGTCATAGGTTTATGAACTATTTTTAAGACTATAAGTAGGTCTAGAATGCATGTAAAGAGCTCATGGTCAACTTCCTTATGTATGTATCTTGACAAACCTTTTTCATGGGAATAAAATATTATTAGGAAAATTAAAGAGGTATATGGAATAAATATCTATAGAAATACGTTCTAGTTTAGAGGTCCATACTTTATGAACCATTGTAAGGATGTTGGACCTCTAAATCCCTCCCTAAACCTGACTACAGACCCAATTTTGGAAAAATTGATGTTTTGGTACCCAAAAACCCATAAATAACTTGATAAACACTTGAATCATAAATTAAAATTAGAGAGGGTACTAACCATGGTACCATGTTGTAAGGAATTGTATGGACCTATACAAAATTATGTTTTTGTGGAAAAATAGTAGAAAGAGAGGTAAAAGGTAGTTTAAAAAGATGAAAATCATTGGAGAATGAAGTTTGACACTTTATTTATTTACTCAAGACATCAGATCTCCAAGAATATTCTTGGAAATGCCTTTGTGAGTCCCTTCCAATCAACCAGTCTACATGAATGAAGGATAAAGTGACCTAGTCACCTAGTTTGGTAAGGTTGTAGGTGTTTCTTGCTCAAAAATACTTATATCATGGTATGTAGCATTGATTTAGGCCAAAAAATAACTATTTCATATCTTTATAATGTTTCATACATGGTTTTTATGTCCATCAAACACTAGTAAATAGGCTACTAGACCTATTTGGCCTGGCAAACCTACTTGGTCAATCAAGTAAAGTTGAGAATGGAATAGGAAGACTATTTATTGAGTTAATGAAGAGTAATAACACCACATAATTATTATTTAAGTGTCAATTCTATGCATAACTAATCCTTAAGTGATAATCATAAGCATAACTAATCCTTAAGTGTCAATCCATGCATGATTGACCCTTAAGTGGTAAAGTATAGGAGTTATTTCATAATATAGAGGCATATCAATATTGAAGATAAGGTTTAATAAGTCAACTAAATCCTCAACTATCTCTTTTCAATGCCTAATAACTCATTCATAGATCATGTAAGAGCATCAAACATGGAGAGTTTCTTGGAGGACTGTTTGTACTTATTTGTAACTAAAGTAAACCTTGAGTCAATGATGGTCATTGATGATATTTTATTCTCTCCTCCATGCCATATTATTCTTATTATCTCCTCTTTATACTATATATTTAGGCCTTATGTCCTTAATTTATATCACTCACCTAGGTATGAGGAAACTCTACCAGGTTTTCTACTTGATGGACCTCTTGAACTAATGAATAAACTATTGTAGCTAATCCATTATTGGCTTATAGTGTGTTTATTTTTGTTTAGACATGTATAAGTGGTATAAATCTTCCCTTAGCATGTCCTTGTCACACATATATGCTGATTATTTATCTTATGAAGGTTGTTTGAAGTGTTAACATTTGGTGATCATGTTTGGAGTGTAATCTAGTTGAAAGTGCCTCAATACAGGCCTCTCTCCCTTCACCTCCAAGTTATAGTCATTCATCAAGACATTCATATGAAACATTGTTGTTTAAGAGATTTGGAGATAATGCTTTAGTCCATTTTTGGTTCATTAGTGTTGTTATGAGTACAAGATTGAGTGGATGAATCATTAAGGTGCATCACCATCACTTAGAGTAATTTTATTTTCTATACCTTCTATCCCTTTTCACCCCAAAAATAGTATGTTTTAGTAACTAAGCATAAGTGTTGATAAATCAAAGGAGTTAACCTCACAATCTAGAGGTTTGGTCTAGTTATAGGTAACCCACAACTTGTAGACCAATCCAATGTTAGTCCAACTTTTAAGAAGAACTAAATAATCTACTTCACAGGGTGCAACTTGGGTTGCTAATAGTTTTGGCATGCCAATGGGATAGTATTCAAGCATTGGATCATTCACATCAGCATTTTGGTCTTCACAAGCAACTTCAATCACTCATCTTGGTTATCATTTTAAAGGTATGACCAATTCTTATTCATAGTTACATTAATTTTCATGTGTATTATGGTGATATATGGCTGTATATGGGGTAGATTATTGTCATTCACTACCTTATCAATAGCCCTATGATCCATCCCAATTCCAATATTATCCTTATCCATCTCATTATGACTTTTACTAGCCCTACCATGACCTTGATCAATAATAAGAGAGCCTGTATTAGGCCTATGATCCTATTCAATACCAAGGATACCATTGTAGTCCTCCTTGTAAACCTAATTCACCTCCTTCAAAACTTGTTTATAAATCTAATCAATCATTGCAATATCATGACATTCCTGATCAGCTCAACTAACTTCTAAGACAATCCATATCAAGCTTTAAACAAACCTTGTTTAGATATGAAAAACATATGGTGAACATTGACATAAAAAGGAGCTATGGATAGGAGATTCCTAGACATGGGATTGAGAGTATGAGAGCTTTATTATAGTAGGATAAATAAGAATGGACATCTTTCATAAAACAAGGCCATTCAAAAGTTAGTGGTGATATGTTGGACATAGGTGGTTTAGTTTTAAGCATTGAAGAGAAGTTGGTAGTCCATGAGAGACATCAGGTTCACCATAACCAACACCATGTTCCCTATTTAATTCCACATAAGTCCTCCATTGAACTACCTTTTCCTTCTCAAGAATGTCAAACAAATGTGTGATTCAAACCTCAAAATTCCTCTCAAACCTTGACAACTTTTCCTACTTGGAAGTCTATCCAAGAGAGACCTCAAAAGGTGTAAGAAGTGTGTTTTGAGGAGGTTGAGTTACATGTTTCACAATAGATAATGCAAGGGACTTCATATTATGTTCAACAGGTAGAGATATCTAATGGGATGATGCTTGAATTTAAGGCTCACCTTGCTAAAGAAGTTGAGCTTTCAAACCAACATCTACATTAGTCAATAACATTTACAAAGGCAACACAATATTAGCATTAAATTTTTCCATTCATACCCATCACTGTAACTAGTGCAATATAAGAGGTCCCTAAATCCAAGTTTACAACTTGGAAACAAATGCAATAGTCTAGGGAGAGAGAAGAGTAGTCAAATAAAAGCCAAGATGTTGAAGTGGAAAGTAAGAATGAGATCATTCAGCCCTCCTCCTCCCTTATAAAAATCCCAAGGCCTTCCCCTCATGGAAGTCTATTCAAGAAAATATGCAATAGAGAGAGGAAGTGATGGTTGTCAAAGTTGAGCATCCCAATGAACATGATGAAGCATCCGTGGAAACACCATTGGATTTATCTCACCTTCTTGAACTTTTCCAAGGGTCCACCATGCCAATTCTTGAGAATGAGATTCTCCTTTGTGATATAAATGAAGAAGATTCAACTAAGGTGATAGAATATGAGAGTGAATTTAGTGAACATGAAGAATAAATCATCATTGGGATACCCCTTGACAAGGATAGGCATGATTCAATCTTTCATAATGCAAAAGAGGCTAGGATGCAAGATGAGATGCAAATATAAGATGAGACACAAGAGAAGGATGTTTAACTTGAGAAAGTAGAAGATAGTTCCCATGAACTCCTTGGTCACATGGTAACTACCCTTAAACATGATAATCCACAAGAACTTGTATTAGTTACAATAGACAAGTGCAAGCCAACTAATGAAGATGAGAAACAAGTTGAATTTGAGAGCATGTTAAATCATTAAGTTTATATTGAATCTAAAACAAATGACAAATCAGATATAGTAAAGGATGATTTTTAGCCTCATGATCATGATCAAGAAAGTGATATTTTAAGCTATGATGTGCTTACTCCTACGCCTACTATTCAAATTGAAGAAAGTCTAATCATACTTGAGCTTGGTAAGAACCAATCAATGGACTTATTTTATATCATAAATTTAGGTTAATTTTTACTTGAAGGTGATTCATTTCAAGTTTATAGAAGTAGTCCCAACAAGCAAGGAGTGAGCTCTCCACACAAACCAATCCAAAAAGCTGTCTTATTAGGAGATGAATAGTTTTATCTTTTTATGCAAGGTTATCAACTCATCACTCCATCTTCAGGTGTCTCTCCACTCCTGGAAGGTGGAAATGAACTAAAATTGCCTCAAGAAGTCATGAAACCAAATTCATCTCTCTTATAATCTATCCTTATAGCCATAACATAAGAGACAATTTAAGCTATCCAACATGACCATCAATAACTTATGACTGAGGAAAAATTGATATTGTTAATGAAAGAAAGACAAAAAGACAAATATGGGAGGAGTATGATTGGGTGTGGGACTCATATGTATAATCCATAAACTTTAAAGTAGAATTAGAAGGCCCAACTAATTCTCTAAGAGGTCATGAATGTGCTAATGCTTTTAGCTATAAGAAGGAGCTATCAAGATGTGGCAATCATATCTCATGGTGCCATAGTGGTCAATCAAGTTTTACACTTAACCCTAAAGGACAAAGTTTGACATCAGATTAGTTGTTTTAGTTTGTCTTGTCTTATTTCAATAAATTTTCATAACTAGTGTAATCTGATGCCTTGTTATTTTATTATTTTTTCCTTAGGTTAGGTGTGCTTCTTAGTTTTGGTGTGTTTCTTTTATTGTTTCTATTGAGTCTTATTATTTTTTGTAGTCATAAAAAGTGTCATAAAGTACTTAATCTCTTTGACAGTCTAAGGTAGTCATCAAAACCATGTTGTTATGTTTCAAAACTATCATTATCATGAAAATTCAGTGGGTTCTCTTGACCAACAGGTTGGTCAACCCCTATGAGTCACCAAAAATGTTTGCAATTTAGATTGCTAAGGACAAATGCCAACCCATACAACTAAAAACTTTTAATGAAATCTAATTAAGCCTCTACATGGTGCTATCTTGGGTCATGATGTCTCCTATTTACTTCTTGAAGTCATTCAACACTCTTAGAGGTGTCATTGAGTATGTTTGTAATCAACATATGTCTTAGATGTCCTTGGTTCTTAGGTGATGTGCTTGACCATCATAATGTTAATTGATTGTCAGTGAAATGGAGTATGTCTCAGTGTCATGTCATTGTCATGTTTCCATTTCAATTGGTGTCAAGTATCATCATGATGCTTGAGAATGCTTAGAGGTTTTTCAAAAAGAATTCAAATGGTCTTATGATCTAAAGTGCCTTGATGAAGATGTATGAGAGGTGAAGATTGATAACTCACTATGATTTTTTTTTGATATATTCAAGTATTAAATTAACTATAAGCTTTGGAGGTGTGATAAAGGCATATAAAATATTCATTGAAGCCTTTTAAGAAGGATATAAGATATTCTTCATAATACTCATTATGAAGCTATGCATATTGCCTAAAAGAGAGGTTTGGAGTCTTTAAATGATAAATTTTGGGTCAAAATGCACCTAAATCATTCATAATACCTTTAATTACCTTCATAGTTATGTCATTGCTTTAATTTAAATGTCTTATGCTTTAGAAATATCTCCTCTACAAGTCTAAAGCATTGTTTGGCCTCTAAAGAGTTCCCACATGTGAAATATGACCCATTTTGCTCTCAAAAGACTTATTAAATGTTTTAATATGCCTTTTGACTTTTAATATTTCTCATGTTACCCAAAATGGTGGTTTAAATCTTTAAGTGTGGAGGAAATGCACAAGAAAGGGTATTTTTATGTGTTTCATGTAGAAAGTATGGACTTGTATGGACTTTTCCATATAGTGGAGGTTAAGAAGTTGTAGATGGAGTCAGTACAGGTGTTTCAAAGAATATTCATGTAAAAAGTATCACAAATATACTTAAAACCAATCCTAAAACACCACCTATCTTCTTTACAACCCAAAAGAACCATTTAGGTTTGTAGATGGTATGACCATGAAGGAGAATATAAAGATCTAGAATTTTGGGTAGAGGAAGGGATCTTAGATTAAATATTTGGGATTTTTTTTTAGTTTAGATCTCTCTCCTTTATGAAAAATCCTTTACAAGTTAAGGCATTCACAAAGGCTTCTTCGTTCAAGTAGGCAACTACTTTTCTGAGTTTTCTCCTCTCTTGAGCATGGTGATAAAAAAATGGAAGTTTATGGAGATTTTTAGGAGTATGAACCAAATTTACATGACATTATTCAAATTAATTCCACATGTGTTAGGCTATATAGATATAAAGAAGACATACACTACCAAATCTATAGTCTATAGGCAGTTTGGAAAGGTTTTATGGTTTAGTGGTTGATCCATGGGTATCAAGACTCATTATGACATTATTTAAAGGTCTCATTCATGTCCATTTTTTATTATTCATATTTATCACACTTAATCAAAGCCTATTAAAAATTATAAATCACCAATCTCCCCTTAACATCTTGACAATATCAGTTTAGCATATGTTAAGGTTGTTTGTAGAATCCTAGGTTTCTTTTGCACTATGTACACCTCCTTTAAGAGCCTCCAAACTATTATATATTGTTAAGGTATGTGATTATTCTTGCCTAAGACCCTTAAAGATGGTCTTGACATTGTATTCATGAGTCTTTTCACTCCCTATGTTTCATTTCACCTTCATAGCCTTATCACTACCATTCAGCCATAGTTGTGAACTTATCACTCCATTCCCAGCTTCATATATTCCATTATAATTACATACACATATAATTACCTACTAATACACCTCATGGATATAATATTTTTTTAAATTTAAAGGATATTGAGGATCATCATGGTCTTGGAGATGAATTATACAGCTTAGAAATCTACTAAAAGAAGAAAATCTTCATCTACAGCCATGGTCAAAACTTAGTCAACCTATATACACAATCAAGCCTATATATGACATGAACCTATTTAATTTTGAGTTAAATAGGTAATTATAAAGTTTTGAGATGAATCTTCAAGGTATCAGGATGACTTGGTTGGTTGCTAAAAAGGATTGGTAATCTAATGAAGGTAGGGTGACAGTCCCCTCAATCTGTATAAAACACTAAAATTCCAAATAAAATCATGTCTTTGAGGTGTAAGTTGAAATATGATTTATAAATGAGCATATTTAATCAATACAAAAGTCACTCCAAGAGAAGACAAGTTGTAGTCAATAAAACCTTATATGTTTGAAAGCCAAATCAAGCCTAAAGTAGTCATGATCAAGTAGAGGTTTGAGAAAGCAATGAATTTATTTTAAGGGATAAACAAGGGGTCAAAGAAGACCAATCCATGTCAAATCAACCAAAAAATTAGTATTCATGAAAATAATGGAGGAAAAAACCTATTAAAGATCACTAATTCTATTCATAAGCATTATAAATCCCTTTTTTTGAAGAGATTAAGGTAATTTTGTATTGTTTAAGGTAATAGACCTTTTATTGTTCTCATTAATATTGAAAGATATTATTGCTAGGTGAGGTTTATATAAGAAAGGAATGGACTATGGAGAGTCAGTGAGAGTCTTTGAACAACTTTTGCCTCTTGAGGTCAACCTCCTACCTATCATTAGTCCATACATAGGGTTAGAAGACAACCTATAACAGTCATCATGAATTCACTTCAAAGTATTATAGGAGAGTCTATTGAAGGACAAGTTGTGAGTGGATTAAGGATTATGATGTGATTTGAACAAAGTTAAAATACTAAGTGAATATCATTAACTTTTCTTAAGGCATCCACTTTATGTATTATACTTGGAATTGTCTCAATCCATACAACATGGTTTGGAGCCTTATGAGGACTAAGTTTCTTGAAGTGAGATCAAGGTCTATATTTTGGGAAAAATGAATGGTGGAGTGTTTTAAAATGAGTGATAAAATTTTAAAGGTTGAGTATTTACCAACTAACCTCATCACTTCATCATCTTACTATTTCATACAACTATGAGTAAATGACCACCTATAATAATGCTTGTCAATTTTCTCATTAGTGATTATGTTGTATGTTAGAGAAGGTCTCATGCATTGGGGGGTTTGTATTGACTATGAGTGTTATTAAATATGTTTTAAGATCATTTAAAATGGTAATAAAAGACTCCAAAAATATCATGAGTACCTATCATTGGAAATCAAATAAATCTGCACAATCCTTATACCACCACCTATAATTGAGTCACTCTTGACTGCATTTTGAAGAAGTTTGGTTTCAAATGGCATAAGATATCAATAGGATTAATGAAGGATAATTATGGGTGTTTTAAAAAATTTAAACTTAAGTGGATATTAAATAAATTCCATGAGTTTTGAGTAGATCATTGGTGTATTCCAATGTCTCAAACTCACATATAGTCAAGATTTAAGGGTTACTTACAGTCACACAATCAAGATGCAATGAGAGGTCTACCTCACTATCATGAAGATATATGAAAGATACATATTTTTTTTGAGACTTTTACCTATTGAATAATTCCATTGAATAAAGTGGATAGTGATGGTCTTAAACCTAAGAACACAATGAAAACACTTGCAAGTAATTAGGCCAAAAGTTAGTTTTGAACTTAGTAAGGACAAAGACACAAAGGTGAGTGAGAGAGGTTTGAAACCTATATAAATAATATTAAAAATATTTAAAGGGTTAATAAGAGTCATAATGTTGATGATAATATCAAATACCTAAGAAACTCTACCATCATGCATCTATATACACAGTCAACACTCACAATCAACACCTAAAAGCTAGTTTTAGTAGAATTTATAGTTTTGAAACCTCTAAAGGAGGAGTTAAAATATAAATTCTGGTAAAAATGATCATTTTAGGTAGGAATGATTATTATTTATTCTATTATTAAGGTTTGATAGTTAGTGGAGATATCCATTGTTCTATCTCAGAACTACCCTAGTCTGTTAGTAGTCTATGATGAGACTAGGTGCACAATTGAAGGTTTGAAGATAAGATAGATAGATTAAACTTAATAAAGGGGTTTTGAGACATGAAAATTTTATTATAGTGTCTTATTATGATTTTTATGATTGACTATAGTTATGTTTCAATATAAAATGCCCTTGAGGGTTAGTAAAGAAGATAGATCTAAAGTAGGTATGTATGTATAATTTTAAGACCTTTTGATTTTAATTATTTTAAGGTTTATTTTAAGTGTAATATAATTGATAATAAGGTGATAAGGTTTATAAATTTACCATGCTAATTATAAACTAAGATTATATGTCTAGAGCACCAAACTCAATCACTAAGGGCTATACAAGTAGGACTACCAAGAAACCCTAAGCAATAAATGAATGCATTTGAGGTAGAACTGATGGAAAATCTTGGCCTAAGGATGTAATTTACCTTGGGGATAGAGTTAAAATTCCATAAAACATGTATTTTATGGAGGGAGAATCATGAAAACCCTTGTCTTCCCACACACATAGTCTAAATAGTGATACCTACATGCACAATCATAAGACATGGAGATAAAGTGGAGTTTGGGAAACCAAAGGAAGTCATAAGGGATATAAATAAATGGGAAATAATTTATTATGTTGATTTTTAACCCCCATATCATTTTAAATTTCACTTGTATCTCAAAACTTAGTATTAGACCAATTAGGCCTCAAAGCCTATTTTAAGCCTAGAAGGCCTATACCACCTTAAAACACTTCTAGATAACACTAATCAAGATGACTTCTTGAGAATGTGTAAGGGGATGTTTTAGGTCCTAAATGAGAAGTTTCAAGTAGATGAGAATAAAGGAAAGGCCAATTTGGTCTTTTAAGGCTAATTTAAACCACACTGTGTACATAGTCAACTTGAGTTGCCTATTTATATGCTTATATCTTTTACCACTTGAGGACTTAGAAAAAATGCTATTACCAAGATTTGATGACCCCTATGTAATTAATATTTATGGAGGATTGAGTTTATTTAAGGGGAACATGTTTATGAACCATTTCTAAGACTATAAGTGGGTCTAAAATACATGTAGAGAGATCATGGTCAAATTGCCTACGTATGTATATTGACACACCTTTTTTATGGGAATATAATATTCTTAAGAAATTTGAAGGGGTATATGGAATAAATATCCATGAAAAGAAGTTCTGGTTTGGAGGTTCATACTTTATAAACCATTGTTAATATGGTGGACCTCCAAAACGCTCCCTAACACTATTATAGACCCAATTTTAGAAAACTTGATGTGTTGGTACCCAAATGCCCATGGATCACATGATAAACACTTAAATAATGAAGTACACTCAAATATGGTCTTGACCATGGTATTGTGTTGTATATAACTATATGAACCTAACAAAAAATAATGTTTTTAAGGAAAAAGAGCAAAAAGAGAGGTACAAGGTAGTTTAAGAAGATGCCAATCATTGGAGAATGAAGATTGACACTTGTTTTACCTATTAAATACATTATATATATCTAAGGATATACTTGGAAATGCTTATATGAGTCCCTTCTAATCAACCAGTCTATAATAATGAAGGACAAAGTGAACTAGTCACCTAGTTTGGTAAGGTCTTAGGTGTTTCTTTCTCAAAATGACTTATATCATGGTATGTAGAATTTATTCAAGCCTGAAAATCACTATTTACCATGTTTATAAGGTTTCAAATAGGGTTTTTATGGCCATGAAACACTAGCAGATAGGCTATTAGGCCTATTTGGCCTAGTAGACCTACTTGGTCAATCAAGTAAAGTTGAGAATGTCATAGGGAGACTATTTAATAAGTTAATGTTAAATATTAGTTAATGTTAAGTAATCATGTGAAATAAATAGTATTTAATTGGAATTTATATGCATAACTAATCATTAAGTGCCAATCACAAGCATAACTAATCCTTAAGTGTTAGTCTATGCATTACTGACCCTTAAGTGGCAAAGTACATGAGTTATTTGACAAGATAGAGGTGTAACATGCTTCAAATTAAGGTTGAATAAATAAAATTAATAATTATATAAATCTTTTAAAATCCCAATAACTCATTTAAATATCATGTAAGAACATCAAACATGGAGAGTTTCTTGGAGGACTATTGTAACTATGTGTAACTAAAGTAATCCTTGAGTGAATGATGGTCATTGATGACATATTATTCTCTCATACATGCCATATTATCCTTATTATCTCATATTTATACTATATATTCATGCCTTATGGCCTTAATTTATATCCCTCACCTGGGTATGAGGAAACTATACTAGGTTTTGTACTTGATGGACCTCTTGAACTAATTAATAAACTATTATAGCTACTCCATTATTAGATTATAGCGTGTTTATGATTGTTTAGATGTGTATAAGTGATATAAATATTACCTTATCATGTCCTTATCACACTTATATGCTAATTAGTTGTCATATTTTGGTTGTGTGAAGTGTAAAAGTTTGGTGATCATGTTTGGAGTGTAATCTAGTTAAAAGTGCCTCAAGATAGGCCTCTTTCCCTTCACCTCCAAGTTATAGTCATTCAAAAATACCTTCATATGAAACATTGTTGCTTAAGAGCTTTGGAGAAAATTCTTTAGCCTATTTCTGGTTCATTAGTGTTGTTAGGAGTACAATATTCAGTGTATAAAACATTAAGGTGCATCACTATCACTTAGAGTAGGTTTATTTTTTGTACCTTCTATCCTTTTTCACCCCAAAAATAGTAGGTTTTAGTAAATAAGAATAAATTTTGATACATCATAGGAACTAGACTAATAATCAAGAGGCTTGGTCTAGTTATAGGTAACCCACAACCTATAAACCAATCTAATGTTAGTCCAATTTTGAAGGAGAATTAAAAAATCTAGTTTACAAGGTGCAACTTGGGTTGCTAATAGTAACTATGTCCTTGTTCATTCTTAAAGGAATATCTTGTATGTGACCATTATTAATACATTCTTATCTATACATCTAAACACACAAACACTTAATTTATTTACATATATTTTACATCTATCTTTCAAACAACATCATCATTCACTCATATTCTTAGGAGGGAAATCACTCATCCATCCAAACTTTAGACTACATCATCACTTTTTAATCTATTCCCATGTTGGGAGAACTACATTTGGCCTGATATCCCCACATGGAAGTTATCCACAATGAATTATGTAGGTAGTACTTAGAGACACAAGGTCTCTCGGGTAAACTAAACCACCATCACCACCACATTCATAATCTCATTATCTCAACAGTGATTTCAATTTTTTACATCACCATCCAAAACCATATGGTTTTATTAGGGCTTCCTTGTCAATCATTCAATGTTATCCTAAATTTTGGCTGCCAAAGGTTTTCAACCGAACTTAGGATGCTCATAAATTATTTGCTTATTTTAGGTGCATTTGATTCATTTGCTTGTGTTTGGTGATCATTTGATATTTTTTGTGGATCTCATCATTTACTTGACTTTACTTGCTTAAATAGTTATCTATATTTTTGAGCGAGCCTTTTATTTTATTATGTGTTTCTCCCTTTTACATAGTTTATCTTTTTTCAATTATTTATTTATTTATTTATTTTATTATTTTTGAGTCAAGATTATTTTGTGTATTATAAACAGTGTGATTATGATCTTCCAAATCATGATGTATTAAGTCTTGCACAAATGAATCTTTTTGTCCTTAAGTGTACAACACAATAGTTATCATGGTTATTTCATATTATTGGTGTATATTATTTTAAAATATATTAAATAAAGGTTGCTATACTCTTATTTAGTTATTAATTTTGGAAATCCAAAGCAAAATCAAAACAATAAGGCAACTATCTAATCATGCATACATACATATATTTTTCCATTTCAATTTATACAATAATAAAAGCTAAAAGGATTAACACATGCTACAACAAATCACAAGTAGGCAAACAATTTCTATCCCAAATCATATCTATTCATCTAGTCATCTATCATATATGAAAAATTAAAACACATCCATAATGTCCAACACATATCCATAATAAAAGTCTACAAGACAAAAATGAATCATGTGTGTGTGTGTGTGTGTATCATGAAAGTGTCATAATACATCAAATAAATGATACATATAAAAAATATGTATACATAGATACATCCTATACATCATCTCATGTCTCTCCCTAACCCTTAGATGGGGCATTTGTTGCTAGACTCGACTCATATCACTATAGAGTACTCCTAGGAGGACCCATGACATGTTGTGATGTTTGTCCTACATATCTCTTAGTCTCCATTGGTTTCACTAATCTCCTTAACACAAAAATCTTGGTTGAGCACTCTCTAAACTAAATTTCTCACTATGCCCATGGAATTGCATCCTCATATAAACTCCTGTAATATGTTGCCTACTCCATAACTCTCATGACCTTATCCAAGATCTATCTAGCCTCAACCAACTCAATTCCTACAATGCATCTCTCTCATGTATCTATGAATTAGACCTATGTCATCAAGAGTTTATGTGGATATATACTATGTATATATCCCTCTTGCTAGATCATACCCCTCTACCTATAGTTTATTCATTTCCCCTATAATGTGTTAACTTCTTGTAGTCATATGATCTCTCATTATCTCAGACCCAACTAACTATCCCTAATGTATCTATCTTCATGAAATACTAACATCTCAATGTTACATGCCATGATATCCTCATGTATCCTATCAATAAGTCTATAATCCTCTACTAACCTCACCGACCTTGATGGTCTTGATCCATCTCATCCTTTTGTGTGTCTATAACACATACCTCATCTTTGTATCACCTCCATCTCCCTCCCTATCACTATTAATAACCACTATAGGAGTCTCCCATCCTCCTATTGGGTCATATGTTATGGGTCTCATCATTGTGTCCTCTCCCTCATCCTCTCCAATCTCCTCTCTACAAATATTTACTCCCATCTACACATCCTCTATCAGTGTATCAATGCTTCTAGGTCTCCACTATCTATCACCTACATGAACCACAACTTATCTCTACCTATCTCCTCTCTATGCTATAATTCCTCTACTAATGTTGGAACCCAATCCCATCCCTCATGTGTGCCTTACCAAACTCACCAACAATCTATATCTCTATGTCCTTGGAGGAACATATGTCTCTATCTATCTCATAGGCCGTTATCTATCCCACTAATCATCATAACCATCTACCTTCCTTGCATAAACCACATCCCTCCTCTGTACAAATGTCACTATCTACAAGTGTGTCCAACTATGATCTATAATACCTATTTAAATACCTACACCCCACTGATTTCTCTCTCACAGACCTTGAAAAAACATCAGGTCCATTTGGTATTTGTTGTCTAATACCAAACTATTATAAAAGATTATTTGGCTTATATTTCTCAATCACATACTCATAAATACCCATGATATAACATTATGTCATCACATAGTCCATATAAATCCCTTCTGATGCCCACTAAAAATCAATATCCTTATAACGTCTCTACATGATATACTCATGCCTGAGCTCATCTATCGCTCTCCTATACTAGTACAATTCCCCCAAATGTGCTCTTTGTACACTTATGATCACATGCCATCCATACATAATTGGATCTTCTTCTGATATCACACTCATATGACCTACAAAATGTTCCACCATAATGTGCTCCCATTCCCATACCTGTAGTAATGTTGAATATCCAATCTCTCTCCCATTTGCATATACCACATTGTGAAAATCTCTATATAAATGTGGTAACACATAAAGACCCCCTAAAAATCTCTTACCCATCTCCATCATGTCTCCAATCACATACAAGAGTCTAATAGGTCATAACATCTCAATCTTCTCAAGTATCATAATGCCACTAACAACAACCATGAGTACCACCATCAAATCACTTGTCTCTAGATCCATATAAGTGTTTATATTAACTCCTCCTCCGATGACCAAGATCAACCCTCTCCAAATATTATGTATAAAGTAATCGCCTATGCTTCTTGACCTAAATAACCCATCTACCCTATATCAAGATCCTTTGTATCCTCCATACGTCCTATAAAGTAACATTTATCTCACTTGTCAAAAGGTGAAATGTACTAGTCTCATTGTGCCATCTCTTTGCTAAAGCTATCAATAATGCCCTGTCAACCCAAATCTCTAGCATCTCAGTAATGTATGATAAACCTATCACCTCTAGTACCCTAAACTCATAATCTATGAATGTTTTAATCCATGTCAATTCTATTTATCTTCACTCCTATGTGGCCAAAATAGGTAATATCTCCTACACATAATCATTTTCACATCATGTTAATCCTAAAATCAAATACTTAAACCATCCTTATTAGCTACATCACCATTTCATTCATAATTTAATTAACTCATAAATCTCTCATCCTACATAAAAAATCAGGTTAATTAACCCTAGATACTCATTTGGCCTTGTCCACTATCTAACTAGCCCAATTCACTTCTACATTCAATGAATTTACTTTTGTATGAAACAAATTCACTGATAACAATATTTCTACACCCTTCAATGAATTTGCACTATAATTAATGAATTCATTATTGTAATGAATGAATTCACGACTACCATGAATGAATTTTTTGATCCTATTTACTAATTACAACCGAAATTTTTTATATAACATCCAATGATTTCATTATTCACTTTAACTAATTCACCATTTTCACTACCAAATTTGCCAAAGTGGAAATTATGAAATCATTTCATCTATATTTCCTATGCAATAAATTCCCTACAAACATTAAGACAAAACATGAAATCATACTTATTGGGTTCCCTCTCCTCTTTGGTAGTTGATATATCCTCACCTACTCATTGTTATGCTGATGTAAGGGATACAATCCATTCTTCTCTCAAACCGTAGAGCAAAATCACATAATCAATAATAAAGAAATAAATTTGAACAAATGATTTTCAAATCTTGACCCTACCCTTATTTATAATCTACCGCAAATATATTTCCCTTCACACCATTATTTTCACCTTTTATGACCAATTTTATCCAAATTTTAGGCCACCAATTGATTGAAAAACTAAAATATTTATTCCTACAAATTGACAATTTTTTTTTGTTCTATGGCCCATAGCTTACCATCATCAGGATTTATCATTCCCACATTTGCTTATGTGACCCCTGAGTATTGAGCATCATCCAAGCCTATGGTCAATAAATAGGAAATATTATTTTAATGCTCTATTATCTAGTTTTTAACAACTAAGGGAAAATAATTTTACACATTTTAATCTTTCAAGTATGGTATCAATTTTAGTACTTCAATTTATTCATGACTTTAATTATACCTACTTCATCATCTTATTTTAATGGTTTTAAATGTTTATCCAATTTCCCACACAAACACTCGAGGGGGCATCATCATGATCAATTTCATTTATCTAGGGTAACTTTTTCTCCATGATGATCAAATGTTCTACTTTGTTTACTATTCTTTAAAACTGCATTGATTTTCAACACCATTTCAATGAGGGGAAAATGTAGACACCTAAATTTCAATTTTTAGTGTTGAAATTCACTTTGGTATGCTAACCCTTCCCCTTAGCTAATTCAAATTAAAATTAAAATCATTTCATTCCAAATTCCTAATAATTGATTAATTCTTAATTAATTAATTATACACACTTATTTTCCTCTAAAATTCATTAAATCCACATTTTCAATCTCACCCAAACATACTCCAAATTTGTCTTAACCATGTGTTGACTCATCTAACCACCTTACTAAACTCCCTCAACTACCTTGTGCTTCAGCTTCGAACATTTGAACCTTCTTGATGACTCAACCAACTAACTTGACCCATTTTTTCTAACTCACTCAACCAACTCCTATTTATTCCTAACCCATGGAATTTGTCCTCATCCTCATGGATGAGGACTAATTCTCCACTTTTGATTATTATTATAATTCAACACATTCAAATAATCCTCAACCTCTCATAAGCCTATAAATTAATATGAAATCCATCACTTTCCTCATCCAAATTTTTGTTAATGAAGTGATATCAAATTTTCAAGTGAATCTATGTGAATTCAAGGCATCAAAAATCCATTTGCAAACCAACACACTACCCAATTCCATTTATTTTGAATAAGAGTTGAGCATCCACATCCATTGCATTTGAGAGCAAACCATGTTCAACCACAATGGAGGAGGATTATTCCACTTTGATTTTGTAATTATGTGTTTAGTTTGCTTGTTTCATTTTCTACTTTATCATTGAAGTCTACATGTCTAGTTTAGATTTGATTTATTAGCTTGCATTCTATAATTAGAGATTATATAGTAAGCCTTTGGCCATTTGATTTTATAGTGCACTAATAAGTATTTAGCCTTGAGACATTACTTTTAATGTACCTCAAAGATAAGATAGTGTGGCTATGAGATAATGTAATCCTCCATAGTTAGTGCCCCTTTGGGCCTTGTTCACTATTAAAAATTGGGATCAATATATCTAAGAGTCTAAAAATCAAACACACCCTACCTATTTACAACCCTAATGTCATTTGAAAATTCAAAATTTAAAAATCAAATTATGATTATAATGAATGATTTTTATTATATAAAAGGGATAAAATGAATAACATATGATCTCAAGCCTTTCTCAATTCATATTTTTGCAATATCCATTCTGAGCTACTACCTATTACCACTAGGCACCAAAGGGTGTACATGACTCCCTTTATTCCTCTTACTTTTTTAGGTATTACAATGCATACTACACACCATATTGATGGAATTATCATGACTATTGAGAATGATAAAGCTAATAGAGAGCAATCTGATGAAATTAATGACAAAAAAATCATTAAATATATTAATGCCAATCTACATAAAATGGATGCAATACTATACATTACAAGAGATGAACAAAAGAAATTAGCTTAAACAACTACATCAAGAGAAAAATTTGACCCCTTCTACAATCTTAATCAAGCTAATACTTCCACTTCAGGTGTTCCAATTTACACTATTACATATATTCCTATATCTACACCTCTAGTTATGTATGTAATATCATCCCTAGGTATGGTGGTATCATAAGCTTTACAACATACTAATATGCCTATTTTTACGCATGCATCATACACATCTCCTTTGATTACTACATATGGTGTACCACAAACCTCACCTAATGCACATTAATTTAAGCATACTATTATAGCCTTACATGATAAGGTGTTATAGTTAGAGCAATGTGTCTTTAGATCTAGTCATTTAATGGATTCTCATACTTCGATTCATAATCCTTTGACACTTGAGATAACATCTTACCCATCACTAGTATGATCTATAAAATTTAAAATTCTAATCTATGAAGGTAAAGGTGATGTCAAATAACATATTTTATCATTTCATGAAACATTCTTTGATTATGCATAAAATGACAAATTATTAACCAATCTATTTCCATGAAGCCTAAAAGAATATGCTTTGTAATGGTTTTAGATCTTCTAATTTAATTAGTTAAAAAATTCAACCCTTTCACATATATGTTTTTTACACACTTATCTATTAACATTAGAAAAAAAATATCTAATGCACAAATTACTAAAATTAAGCAAGGTTCCATTGAGAGTGAATATGTTATTCGATACAAAACTATGCTAGCTAAGATGACCAATTCTATGGCAGAAAATGAGTTATAAGATATCTTCAAACATTTTTTCTAGAACCACTTCATTAATCTATCATGTTCAATAAATTCAAATATTTTTATGAATTATGTCATATAGTCAAAGAACGAGAATTTAATCTCATATATTTGAAAACTCAAGTATCAACTAATTTGAATATTAAGCTTTAAAGTAAAACAAATTACAAGGTCAAATATAATGAAAACAATAATGAGGTAAAAGTAAAAAATAATGTATAAACATAACCAAAAAATAATCTTCAATTTATAGCTCCATAAAGGAGATAATTTTCATGGTTACCATCAGCTTCTCATGTTTTGTTACCAAAGTTACTTGAGTGCAATCTCATATCTCTCCCTTTACCATTAGAGGTTGATATGACTAAGCCTCAACATAAGTGATTGGAGATAAACACACATTGTGGCTATCATACATGTATTAGACATTTAAAATCAAGTGTCATAGGCTAAGAAATAAGATACAAGATCTTATTGACGATAATACTATTGAGTTAAGCACACCCATAGAGGAAGCTAGACCACAACAAAATGAAAATGCAATGTTAAAAATCTTTAGTAATCTATTTCCAAACCATGCAAAAATATAAATTAAGGATAATTTAGAGGTACACCATGCATATAGTGTGCATCTTCCTCCTTAAACATATGGACATCAAATAGATGGTATAATCAATAAACTTACATAAAGATCAACACCAAATACTATGACCAAATTTTATGATAGTGAGATTATTGATGATCATTGAGATAAACATTCACTCTTTTTATTTGAGCTTATATCTATTAATAACCCATACATAGTTTCATGATTGACAATGGGTCAAGTGAAAATGCATGTATAATAACACTTCTTTGCACTCTTAGGTAAATAGGGCAAGATTTATAAGATGCATCAAAAGTGGTTGAAGCATCTGATGGACATACATATAATACTCTTGGGCATATAGTGCTACCTCTTTAGGTAGGTTCAATGATAATGTATACTCCATTCTCAGTATTACCAAGCACATGGGTCTCTGACATGTTTTTTGGACACCCTTGGATATAAAAGCTCTATGTAGTGCCATATCTAATACATCTATGTCTCAAATATATACATTGTAACTAGGTGGTCAAAGTTTTAGGTATTTAATATAAATACCCTATATAGTCAGTTGTATCTTCTCCAATTCCCCCACCACAACTATAGTTCATTATTATACCTATTCAAGAACGTAATGCAAAGTTACCTTTTCCACCTATTTAGGAGCCTATTGTAGAGTTAATTATTACACCTATTAAAGAGCATATTATAGAGATAGTTGTTTCATGTACGCCATATATTTATATACAATCCATTTGGAGAATACATGTACACCCTCCTAGAAAAAAAATTCATAACAGAGAGTTATTCAAGGGTAGAACATATATTCATTTTATATAGTGAATCTTAAGGTAGTACCTCATACAATTAAACATGTTCCATAATGAAAACATATAATGAGACCTCCTACTACACTGTGAACACCAAGTCTTATACCCTTTAGAGTGACACATCCTACACATGATTCTATGAGTAGTGATAAGGATAATTACATTATAGATTTATATTTATGTACATGTAATACTTTTGATTTGCAAAAATTCACCCTATAATTATATGATACATGTATGCACTATGGTCCTCCCATTGATGGGATCATTGGCTAGTTTATTTTACATTTTGTACATCAAATATGTCAAAAATACACAAAAAAAAAAAAAACGTCAAAAATACAAAAAAATTTAATATTTAAAAAATACAAAAACATTTAAAATATTCTCAAAAATGAAAAATTATGACTTGAGGATGACATGATTTGTTAGTTTACTTATGCTATTTATCACATGTTTGGTAAATAAAATATTATTTTTCATGTACACATGCATTCTATGAGGTATATGAGTGTGATGTAGGACATACATATTCGACATGGATTCCTATATGTTGGACTCCCTTTTACTTAGTGGGCATGCCTATGTCAAGGGAGTATTATTCTATAGGTTACTTTATCACATGTTATATCTATATAGGACATCTCTACCATGTTGATCTACATATCTTACAAGTGTTTTTATAGCTACTTATATCTTACAATGAGCTATTGTAGTCACTAAAATTGACATTTATTGCTAAAATAGTGCACTTATGACTAATCCTTTTCCACACTTAGCTCATGCCCAATTCTACATATTTAAGCTGCTACTCTAATTTTACATGGATGGACCTTACCTCTAAGTAAATTATGATTATGAATATTACTATTCACCATTCCAAGTAACCTAAATCACTATCATAATGATCAACACTTATATTTTTATCTATCTTTACTCCTCAGACAAGGTTGCTCCTTCAAGACTAACCAACTCATTGGTAGTGTTTGAATATGTCAGCTGATTCCTCTTACCAAAAAATAACTAATTTATCAATTTTAAATTGACCTAATGGGTCATCCCACACATTTTTCAAGCTCCATTTGAGGACTTTCCTAAAATATCATGATAAAGCTACATTTTCTAACCATTTTCTCAGTAGAGGATCATATCATGAAAATGCACTAGAACATCTAACTGCACATTGAGAGTAAAACATATATTCTTCCTAATTATAAGTCCACATAACTTTAGTATCCCTAAGCTAAGTTTTCATACACCTCAAAGCTTAGAATTAATTATTGAGACACATAATTGAATTAGTATTTCACTAAAATTTAGAATTACATCAATATTTCACACACACCATCGTAGCATGGGATAACTGTATGGAGTTATATCCATATTATTGGTATGTAGGCAGTTATCAACATAGGGGTTGTTGAGGTTAAGCACAAATTAAACCACTAACCCTTTTTACTATCTATTCCATTTATTTTTCATTATTTATTGAGTTAAGGTTATAAGTGAAGAATAAGGTAAATAATGGATTCCAAAATGAATCACATAAACCTGATCATGCACATAAGACTTACAAGTGAAGGCACACATGCCCAATTTTACATATAGAGATGAAACCTTATCAAATGCTAACACTCCCTAAAGACACTAGTGTATGCTAACCTCATTTAGATAGTGCAGCCTTGTCCCAAGTGGATGCAAATCCATGTTCCCAATTCACAATTACCTCTTAGAGCCATATAGTCATTTTCATAGTCATGCATATTTCATTTATAATTAAGTTGTTCCTCTTTGATACTTACCCTTTTAGCATATTTTTATATTTAATAAGTTCCAAATCAAAAATGTTAATTTATGTTTATTTTATAGATTTTTATTTTACACATTAGTTTGTCATAATTAAGATTGAAACTCTCTTAATCCTAAATTATTATTAAAACATATTGGTGAAATATTTAAATTGTTAAACATTGCCTACCCTTAATGTGTCATATTTCTAGGGTTTATATTTCTCCTTGTGCTTACTTTCTTTACTTTGTTAAGGTTATATAAATTTAGAATTGATAATAAATCCAAAATCCCTAATCAATCATATTCAATGGATTATTTTAGATCTTTCATTATTTCTCATTCATATGAGGATTCCTTTATAGATTCTCATGATGCAGGAAATAATATATCTGACATGGTCATGATGAATAAAATGCAATCTCTTTAAAAGTGTGTCTAATATTTGAATATCAATCTTCAAATAGGGTTTATTCTAAGTATGGTTTTAGATTAAAATATTTGTAAAATATGGGGTATACAAGCAATGAATTAGGGATAAATGCACAAGGAATTCTTTACCTTATTGAAGCATCTACTCAAAAAGGTAAACATGGGTTAGGATATATCCCTAAATTATAATTTATAGCTCCCAATAAGCATTCCCATATAAATTTTATCAAATAAATGAAAAAATTCAAAGTGATTCACTTCACATAGAAATGGTGCACTATAAATGTAATCACTATAATATTGGGAAATAAACTATAAAATTATTTATACCAATACAAATTGAACATAATTTTATTAAAATAACTATGATTGATATTTATTCAAATGAAAATATTTGAAATATTTCATTCCTACATACATTTGAGGTTGATATGAATACAATTCAAGTACCAAAAACAATAATTTCTAAATCAGATCAAGGGTTATGGCCACCAATTGGTACTATTTAAATTAATAAAACATTAGGACCTAAGACAGTGCCTACTATATTTAAAGTCATAATTCATTCTACATATTGCAATTTTCTCTTGATTTTACCTTGGATAAAGGACATAGGGGAAAATATTATACATTACATACGTTTCTTGCATTTATGCATGATGAACATATATCTACATATCTAGTTGATAATCATCCCTTTAAATACTTGGACTCATAAAAGTTTATTCCTATACATGATTAACTCATACCTAAGAAAGAATAATTAAAAAAAATACCAAATTCTCCACAAAGATAGTTTAGAATCTTGCCAAAATCTCATTATATAATTTTACCAAAGTTATTGGAATGCAATCTCATATCACTCCCTCCCATAAAGAGGTTGATGTGAGTAAGCCTCTTCCAAAAGGATTTGATCATAATTACTTTTGTGATTTTCACAGAGCACCAAGGCATACTAAAAATAGATGCATCAGTTGGGTGACATAAGATACATGATTTTATAGATGATAAAATCATTGATGTGGTTATATCTACTAGAAAAACAAAGGCACAACCTAGTGAAGATCCCATAACAAAATGTTTTATTGATTCCTTTCATGAGTATGCAGTTCAAGAAGTTAGAGATACTACATAAGTTAAAAGTGTCACATAAATAAAATATTTACATGTTTATCATGATATATATGGGGTTCAATTAAATGATAAATTTCATATTAATATGCAACATACATAGAATATTACAAGAGATCCTCATACTGATAAATATTATGTTATAACATAAGAGTAGATGTCAGATTCAACCATGTGACTAAAGACTACATAGGCACATTATTCAAAGTTAATCATGCCTATATTTGATCCAATAAATATTTATTGTGAGGCTCTTTTACGAGTCCTTGGTTAGTATGTTCCTTCTCAGTTTTCATATATTAAAAAAGAATAACATTTTTTTCTTGGAAATTCAATAATTGAGACTTATGCATCATATGTGTAGTTCATTTACATTAGTCAATTTATGTTCAATATATGTAGTATTTAAATATAAAAAATTTATATCAAATACAAATCAAAAGTTTACTTGAGTGAGTTTTTATAACATACAGGTTGTCACTTTTAGATACAATTGTAAGTGGTGATACTATCTCAGACCTATAAAACTTACATAGACAAAATTGTTCTGTTCCAAATAGTACCACATTGCACTTTTGTTTGATTTGAGATAACTTATCCTATTCAAAACATGTTCTTATTTTTAATATTAAAACCAATCATATGTATTCTATATCTTCTCTACATCATAACAAGTTCATTAGAGGCTTCATATTACACAGGTTTTATCATTTGATGACTATCCCTTTTGTTCACATTACAAATATAATACATTGCATAAAATATTTCCATATTTTCTCACTTCCACATTGACATATTAGTATATACACAAGTTGATGAATATAATAAAGTTACCAATTGATCATTTAGATCAATTTCACTTAATCATGTATTATTATCATGTTTTGATTCTATGCTTCATGTTTTGTGTGTATTCTCTACTTTGGATTGTGGACATCTGAACATGTTATTTTTTATAGATCTAAACCTTATTGTATGCTTCTATGACTGTAAAATACATTTAAACATGTCCCTTTTATGTGGCCCCTTGGCTTTCCTATTGTGTGTCTTGTGTGATTTTGTGTGTGTGCATCATGGCCATGACTCTTGATTGCTCAATTTTTTGATTCCATGATCTATATCATGTATCTTCATAAATTTTATATGCTATGATGGATATCATTAATCTCCCCCAAAGTTGATCTATATCAATTTCAATTTCTCAATAAATGATCATTATTCATTATGGTTTTCATTGCTAACATATATCTCAAAATGACACTATGTATGCTTGGTTATATTTACTATAGTACTCAATTTATCTATGATGATGTCATGTTCTCCAATGTTATCATTATTACCTTAGATTTTAATCTTTTATATAATATCATTCACAAAAATTTATTATTTTGAGCTAATTTATTGTGTAGGCTTGATAACTCACCTCAAAAGTGGGGGAAATACATAGTGGATTATCTTAGAGACCAAGCTAAAATATATTAATGCACACACAAAAAAAGACAAAATTTTCTCAATTCATCATAATTCATACTTTATTTCTACCTAGAGAGTAGTTTTAGATAACAACACTCCATTTGGATAGAAGCACAAGCCAGTTATGACCAAAATAGTGCATTATCATCCTAGTAGTCAAAAATATAAATTTATAAGTTCCTCATAATTATACCTAGTCCTTATATTAGTTTGATTTTTACTTAGAAATAATTTTATATATTTATGCTTAGTTTGTCTTATATTTTGTTCAAAATTAGTGGAATCATGCACCATGTGTTATAAGTTTTTACAAAATTTTTGATTAGTAAATCACTTGATATCACTCATTTCTAGAATCTATATACTTTGATATCAGATTAGGGGCATGCGTGTGGCACATTGTCACTTCTCTTACTCATTTTTGCATCAATTTTCCATAAAAGGAATGGTAACTCATGTCATTATCTACATTGTATACACTAGACTCATCATACTAATTTTTACAAATTTTATGTTAGTTTTGTACCAATTTTACCCCAATTTTGCAACATAAATGAATTTTATTCCATATACAATGGTTGATTCACATTTTTTCACTAGTTTTACACTAGAATGATCTATTAGAATTCATATAAGGATTCTAAGCTACTATACTACCTTGGGTATGTTGATGGAGTGAATAACACCTTGAGTTAGTAATCACAGTCTCTTTCTAATGAGGATTAGGGCATGGAAAATCCAATCCAAGTGTTTTAAACTCAAAAAATCTCCAAGGGTCCTACCTTCTATAGTCATCAGTTTTTAACACTAGAAAAACACAATGGTTCATATACCTAAATAGTTATATTCATTCCTTATTACTTTGATATATAGTTTTCTTATCTTTAATTACAAATTTATATCTTAATTAAGGATTGGTTTATGCATGTTTCATTATAGGTTCACATGAAGCATAATTCAATGTGTGACTGACATTCAATACTTTTATTCATAGGTAAGTTCAAACATAACTCTCTTTCTTTTTAATTTGATACTTTAAATTTTTTTAATTAATAGAATAAAAGTGGGGTGGGAATGTAGTCACTAAAATTAGTATTTATTGCTAAAATAGTGCACTTGTGACCAATCCATGTACACACTTATCTCATGCCCAATTCCAGGGATCTAAGACATTATTCTTGTATTTATATGTCAATGACCCTTACCTCCAAGAAAATTATGATTTTAATTATTCATATTTACCATTATAAACAACCTAAAATCACTATTAAACTAATACAAACTTATAATTTAGTTGTCTCTGATCCTTAGACAAAGCCATTCCTTTAGGACTATCCCGCTTATTCATAGTTTCTAAATTTAATAGCCACATCCTCCCACCAAACAACCACTAATTTCTTAAATTCAAATTCACATAATAGATATCATAAGAATTTCCCAAAATATCCCTATAAATATACATGTTTTAACCATTTTGTTACTAGAGGATCATATCATGAAAAGGAACTAGAACATCTAACTGTACATTAAGAGGAAATCACAAATTTTTCCCAATTACGAGTCCACACAACCCTAGTAGACCTTAGATGAGTCTATATACACCTCAAAGGTCATAAGTCATATTGAAGTGCATAGTTACACCAATATTTCACCAACATTTAACATTACACTAGTATTTCACACACACCACTATAACTATAAACACTATTTTTGAATTAAGTAACACCTCTATTTTGTATGCTTGGAAAATACATGTCATTGATGTAACTTAAACTTATGGACCTTTATCTCTATCATAAGGCTCTCATACACTATCTATCTATCTCTTAGTCTAAAAAATGTTATTTTGATGACCCAAGACTTCTATCTTACCCAAAATGCTATAAACCTACTTATCCTTCATCTCTACAAGTTATAGACTTGCAACTATTTTCTAACTTACCAGAGACTTTATCCTTATTAGACACCTACATCGATGCAAATGTCATATCCCAACACAAATGTCTAGAACCCTAAATTCATCTAATTTACAAATGAAATTTATTCCGATGGTTAGCCTAAGTGCTTTAATATGAGATTATACAAAGGGATTGGTATAAATATAATATCAACCCTAACACAAACCTAGAAAATACCTAATAAAGACTAAGGCAACTTATCAAAAGCATTATATCAAGTAATCAAGTGAGAAAAGCTTCCCTATTTTCTCTTATTTACATATCAGTCATAAAGACATCATGTTTATAGGTCAAAAGTGTTGAAGGAACAACCCAAGAGATATATTTTCCAAGTTACAATCTAGGTCATTATCGAAACTACTTATCACACATTGCATGATTAGCACAAAATCCAACACATAGGGTATAAATACATAAGTCTAAAACCCTCTTTAGAGTATTGGATATGTAGGTAGCACTCATTGATAGAGGGGTCTTTGGGAAAACTCAATACCATGTGCACAATAACCCATTTTTACCACAACCACTATGAAGATGAAAAACTAGGGTTTTTTCATTTGACAAAAAGTGATAGTCCATGACTCAGACTTGAATGCACCAAAGCAAAGATGACATAGAACCCAAAAGCATCTAGGTGGTCACATCTAATTTTAGTAGGTATTCTATACTAGACACCTATATCCAAGTTAGATAGTAACATCGACACAACCATCCTAGGTCGACACAAGTGTCTATGACTACAAAGGTATAGTTTCTAGAATTAGTTGACTATTATAATGTTTTGGGTGGTTTATAACTAATGTTTTTCTAAGTATTATTTTTTGAAATAAAATATTCTAACACTAAACTAAAATGTGCTATGTAAATACAAGAACAATTTAAAAGTGGTAAGAAAAATTAAACTACCATTTACTTATGAACTAAAGGACAAGCACAATGTGTCAATTAAAAAATTAATTTAATTTTTTTAAATTTTTCAACTTTTAAAAAATGAAAATATAACTAACTAAATGCTAAAAATTATTAATTAAAGTATTTTTTATTGTTCAAATTGATTTATATATGTAAATGAAATGATCTAAGTGTTGTAAATGAATAATTGGAAATGAATTTTATAAATTTTAATGCTTTGTGAATGTAAATAAAACTGAACACAAGTTAATTAAATTCTAAAATGTTTTTGTATTTTTAGATTTTAATGAATGCAAGCTAAAAATGGTTTGGTATGAAAATGAAAGCTAAGTAATAAAATGTTGTGTTTGAGATTTTAAATGCATGTAAGTTAAATATGAAATGAGATAAAAACACAAGGTTGAATGTAAATTTAACTATTATCTATAATAATTCTTGTAATTAATGTGAGTCTTTGTTGTAATCTGACTAGTAGAAAATAAGATTAAATATTAAAGATAATAACTTCAATGTGAAACCATAAAAAAAAATAAAATATAGAATTTAATGTGTGGGTGAAAAATTAGTTTATTTTTTTGAAAAGAAATGGAATGAAAAAATTGGGCTATTGTAGGTAAGTATTTTGTGAATGTATAAACAATAAAAAATAGATCTTTGTAATTATGGGTTTTAAAATAAATAATATAAATGTTTATAATAGATAATAAATGAAATAACCTTTTAAAATATATGATATTTGCATGAAATATCCACAAAAATAATTTATTCTAAGGCAAGAAATTATTTCTTTAAGGATGGTTGTAAAGAAGTTGAAGTCACAAAATAAGCACAAAGGATATATAAATTTGAAGAAATTCAATAAAAAATAAATGGATTATCTATTTGGAAGCTTATGTGGGATGAATTAAAAAGGGTGAATATTAATTATGAATAAATATTCCATAACACTTATACAACCCATTGATTTGTTAAAGGGTGATCTTATTTAAAGTTTTATGTATTACTACAATGCATGGAAAATAAGTGCTCATAAAATATTTTTTTTTGTATGCTCATAATTCACTGCCAAGATTTTAATAGAGAAATCTAATATAAGAAAAAATAACAAGAAAACTAAAATAAATAAACCTCCAAATTTTCAAGTGCATATGATAACTTGAAAGTGTATGCAAGCTAAATAAGACAAATTTACAACTTATCTTACTCAGTAATATCTAAGCTCATAGAAGGTAATCAATTAACAATCTACTTATCAATACATTTTTATATCGGGCTCATGACCAATAATGGATCCACTTAACATAAAATAAGGAATATCTTACCATACAATGAAAAAGGAGAGGTTTCCAAGGCCTCTAGTCAAATGCCATCATATAATAACACTAGTTAGGTCTTATGATTTTAATAAGATTCAACAACTTAATCTACCAAATAAACATGCAAGCTAATCTACTAAATGAATATGTAAGTTAATATAGTACTCACCAAAGCTTATGGAACAACTATGGAAGATAATAAATAATCAAAGATAATTATATTCAAGATAATATAAAATTAATATAAGTAAGGAGACATAATTCAATCCATTAGTTTCAATAACATCTACTTATCAAAATATGAAGGGCTACAAGTATGCTTTCCTTGTTGAAGTGAACTTGTCATGCCTCAATATATTCCTTGGCTAATGGTGTTTTGAAAGAGGTTATTGTGGCTTGTAAGGATAAAAAGGACAAATTAGATATAGGCTACAAGACTTCTCCTATGCATCTAAGACCTCCACAAGACAAGTGCTACTACTCTAGGGAAAAAACCTAAGTAGTGAAACCTCAAATTGATAGTATAAGCATATTTATGAGCTGTAATGACGCACAATTGAATAATCCTCTATTTAGAAATGAAGTTTAGGGGGTATTTATAATTAATTATTGACCTTAAATCCTCCTACGAATTTAACTGATAAGGTTGGATGGGTCAACCTTGTTTGGTAGGAAATATAGCTGTTAGGAATTGAACTAGGTCAACTAGGATGATGAAGTTCCATAATGTGCACTATGTCCCAACAAGGTTGATCAAGCCAACATAGTAGGAAAATGAAAAAAAAGGGTGTTACTTAGGTAGGGGATATTTTAGATGGTTAATTACTTATGGGAGTGTATAATAAAGTTTTTATTGCTTATGGAATTGGATAAGAGTAGCTTATAGTGGTTTTACGTAATGGTATAAGGGCCAAAAATCTTGTGAAGCACCAAAGGTCTGCCAATCCCTTTCTTGATACACCTTTTAAGGTGTGAATTTAGAGAGATTTATATTTTAAGGGTTATTACAAGAGTGAAAGCATCAATGACTGATAAAGTTTAAAAATATTGTCTATATACATATGCCCCACTCAAAGATCATTATGTGTCATGTGAGTGTAACATGGGATGGTGCTTCAATAAAGAACATAACAACACACTAAATGAGCTAACTAAAAAAATAAAATACTTAAGTTAATGCTAAAATGAAATGAAATTAATTAAAAGTACCCTATATATACCTTAACTTACCTTTCTATTGAATGACTACATACAAATATCCTATTCTTGATCATGGAGGGCATAATAATTGCATTTAAAAAACCCTAGGTATATAAGACTATCAATTAACTAAATGCATGCATGCATAGTATGTTCAAATTAGAAATGAATAACTCTCAAAATTGATTAAATTACTTACAAAAATTGGCATAATAGGATTATTAAATCTAGGTGAGAACCAAAAGACCAAACATGCAAATGGCAAAATGATTAGAAATGAATGTAGAACACACTAAATAAAATTTGGAATCATGTAAAAAATAAATTAAAAAAATAATGCATAACATAATAAATCACTTTGGGAAGCATATAGAACATGAGTGAAAAAAGGAATGTATAACATGCTAAATCAAGTTGGGAAGTAGGTAAAATATGAATGGCAAAAATGAATGTAGAACATACCAAATTAAGTTGGGAAACATGTAAAACATTATAAGTAAATGAAATATCAATTCAATAAAACTCTAAAAAAGATATGTAAGTAAGCTAAATATCACCTCATGTATGACAAGTATGTTAAATCAAACATAAAGAACTCATAAATGACTAAAAATGAGAATGTAAATCAAGATGTAAGACAAGCATGTAAAATTTCCTATTTAAGATAAATGAAGTCCACACAAATAAAACAAGAGCATGATAGATAAATGAAAATAAAAATTTATTAAGGATGCCAAATCAAACTTAATTTTTTTTCTAAGATAGAATGTAAGAAAGCAAAACCACCTAATGACATGACTAGTATGATAAAAAGATGGAGTGGTAAGAAAATGGTGTAAGGGTGTTTGTGAGGAAAAGCTGGTCTTATATGAGGTATTACAATGCAACTCACAAACTATAAACCAAGAGAAGTAAGTATATATATGTGATCAAGGATGTGATCAGCTAAAAATAATATCAAACAAGGGGATAATGGGAATAATATGATGTAAACAAGGAATTTGAGGCACCACATGGGTGATGCGAATATCCTTAGTAGGAATGAGACACACTAGACAAGTGAGCAAGGTTAAGAACTATTGATGTCGAGTATTTAGGACACTCCAACTAGTAAACACAAATTTTAGGCTAATAAGTGAAGTAAATAGATTATCCCATGTAGGTTATATGCATGAAAATTAAAATGGACCTACCTTCCCACAATGTGATTACCACTCCTTGGGACCCCTTATAGAGCCATTAGTCTACTATAAATATTGGGTAATTATGTGAGAGAGTAGGTGGCATTATAAGTATATTATATAATGATTCCCACCTATCCTAGTATATTGGCTTACCAAACCTTAATATACCTTGACTCTATCATGAGGCCAACTATTAGTTTGAGCTTTGAATAAGATAGAAGATGTGACAAATATATATCATGTATTTTGGTGTGATCTAAATTTTAAGGTTGTTTTTTACTTTTAATCATTGCCTTTCATATATTTTATGATTTAAATTTTAACCTTTTTGGATTTTTATATTCCTCCTTCATATGGATTTATAGAACCAATCATGATTGAAATAGGTGATGAACACAAGTGATATTACACTTGGTCACTAGAGAAAAGGACCTAAATACCATGGTGTTTGAATAATCCTAGACTTACCCACAAGTGAGTGTGTAATCTCAAAACTGACCTATGTGTGCCTCAAATGAAAGGAAATAAGGGAATTATGGGGATCATATGAGATACATTCATGTAATAAGTGATACAATGATGAATATGATTATATATGATCATGAGGTAAAATAGTGGTATGAGAGGGACAAGACTATGCTATGAGATTCATGTCACTAGAGAATCCATACTAACTTAAAAGGGATATAACACAAGCATCAATGAAAGTAGTAATCATCCTAAAAATAAGGGTAAAGTAAATAATCATCCCAAGAAATGGGGAAGGTAAATAAGGATCAAATAATCATAAAGATACTAAGGAAAAAATGATATAAATGTGATAAAATTAAAATTAATGAAACACTCAAAGATGATACCTAGGAACCACAAAGGAAATAAATGCCAAATGTAAAGTGAAATAAAACCAAATAACGCAAATAAAAATATTTTAACATCAATTTTCACCCTTGGAGAGGGTTCTTCAATCGCTCTCCAATTAAGCTACACTATGGAAACAACCCCAAACTGTGGGTCACCTATGATGGGGTTGAACCTTTGGAGAAGGCCAATTTCTTTTTGATGAGTCACCTAAACTAATGTTGTCATAGGGAAAAGGGTTAGAAAGGAGAATAGGGATCCTAATAAAGTTAATTAGGTGATGCACCAAATTTAAATGAGGCTCTCATATGCATGAAGTAAACACTAAGGAAGCATAAGACAATGCTAGCTCACACAATCTCATAAAATTAGCTAGTTACATAAGTGTTTCATAAACTAGGTTTAGGAAGTAATGAATGAAGGTAACTAGGAGTTCTAAGACTCACTGATAGCTTTCATCAATGATAGAAGTAACACTAACTTAGACCTATACCTAACTTGAAGACACCTTTGAAATGAGCAAGAAAGAAGGATAATGGGCATGGGAGATTCTCCTTCATAATGCCATCATGCACAAGCTTTGCTACACACAATTTAGAGGGGAGAGATAGGTAAACAAAGTATTTATTACTTCAAGAGGTATTTCATACAAATTTTGATAGGTTCTAGCCTTATCAAATGAGAGTCTCTGCTCTTCTAGAATTGAGAGAGATTTTATTATCAAAAGTGAGAGAGGGTTTACAAATGGAAAAGAGTAAGATATATAGGATAAATGTGAGAAAAATGGGGAGCATGACATAAAAGATAATTAAATGAGATACCACCATATTTTAATGAATGATTTACCATCATTTGATCAAATCAGCACCAATTCTCAATTTTGGGACTCTACACCATCTTTTACTTGACTTGTTTGTGAAGATAAAATTTTCATACCTTGAATCCGGATAGAGCCATGCCATGTTTGCTTTGAGCAGTGATAAGTACCTACTTTGTAGAAGATAAGACCATGTAGAAGGATGAGACACTTATCCATAATTGCATATCTACCCTACTATTTCAAAATATGAGCATAGGTCTTACTATAGATTGAAAACCAGTTGCTTTATTGGTTTTCCTATAGTTAATATACATGAAGAGCTTATAGACTATGTAGAATCATTTTTGAACTATATTAGGTCTCAATAGATCTATTATACCTATAAAACTTATATAAGATAATGAATTATTGTACACGATGTTTAAAACACAATAAAACTAAGTCTACATGCTTTGGATCCTCCAAAAGAGGTCTTGACTAAGCTTCAATGGTGTCCTTTGAAATATTTACCCTGGTTCGACCTTAGGTCACTTTTTCTCTCCATTAAAATCCCTTAACTTTCAAATTTTAATAATGACCATTGATCTTGATCTAAGCCTTCTCAAATTATACCATCTATTAGCTCCTCATTCATCCTTAGGATATGTTGACTCTTTGACCTCTTGCTCATCATCAATCTTCCTTTTGTAAGCTTGATCATACACCATTGATCAACTTGGACCCACTAGATTTTTTATTCATTATGTGCCATTAGATGTTATATTGAGATCCCATAATCTTGACACTTATTAACCATGCATTCAATCTTGGGTCCACTAACCTTTTGACTTGATTCTCACTATTGGTCCTTGAATGCATGATCGAATGTGCACCATTGGATCTTTGGGACCCATTGACTTGTTAAATCACCACTTTCCATTAGATATTGACTCAAGATATCAAAATCTTAACATTTGTCAGTTGTATGTTCATCCTTGGAACATTATGAATTCAAACAACTATTTTCCATAGCTTAAATTTGACGTCTACATGCATATCCCACTCTATAAGTTCAACTTTAGAAGCTTATATCTTGAGATAGAGAATTCATCAAGACATGAAATTTACCAAGGATGTTTATGGGACCAAAATAATCATTTAAATGCATTACTTTGGCTTTTTTTAACCTCTAAAGTGCATATATAAAATGTGCAACCAGACTATCTTGTTTGTCCCTACGTGATGTGTTTGTGATGATTTGGTTCTTCTAGACTTGTGTAAGAAACTATTGTCTCTTTAGAAGGCTCCAATGAACTTTTAAGACTTTGTGTGATCTAATTCATGCCCTTGAATGATTGAAACATCATGAGAACCTACTGGTATTTTTAATTTTGCAATCTTAGACCTCTTTCCAAGCCTTTGGTCCACTCATTCCATCTAGAACTCTGCTCATCTATCCAAACCATTTCTAGGTAAAAGATTCTTATGTAGGCCATATTTGGCCAATTTTTTTGATGACATCCTGGGGTTACATGCCTACTATTCAAAGACTAGTATCTTTGAACTGATCCATTAGGCATATGGAGTCATAGTCTTTCCTCTCAACTAATGTGAAACTAACCCAAACCTGACCATTTTCTAGAAAACCTCCTCTTGAAATAACAAGGACCAAAAAGAAATAAAACAACTATGCCCAAGACACTTTTTGAAAGGGAAATACACAACTAAAAGGAAATGTGCACAAGGCACTTAGAGGAAAGCATAGAAAACTTATTTAATATGTTACAATATTATATAATAGCTACAAACTCTTCTAATAAAAAGGATTTAAATGAATTCTATTGACTGGGATGGGTAATACCTCTCCATCTAGTTGGTTAATTTGAAAAGCATTGTGCTATTTGCATCCATAGATCAAATAAGGACCACTCCACAAGCTATCAAACTTGGTATGGTTGCTTGGCTTAGCCTTATTTGAGTCCCATTTGAAGACTAGGTCCCCTTTTGTGAAGTCCCTTGTTGTGGCTTTCTTGTCAAAGGCTTTTTTGATCTGATCTTGGTGTGAATCTAATGTCTTCATTACAAGGTCCTTAGTTTCTTCAAGCTCCATGAGCTCTATCATTCTCACATTCATAGGCTCACTCTCCATCAACTCAAGCTAATGGGATAACTCCAATACAAGTAGTTTAAGAGAAATGGGTAATTTAACTTCCCTTCCATATACAAAGACATATAGAGAATTACCAATGGTAACTTTGAGAGTCACTTTGTCATCCTATAAGGCTATTCTTAGCTTTGTATGCCACACTCTCTAATTCTCTTCTATGGTCTTCTTGATAATCATTATTATTAACGTGTGGAGCTAAAAGCTTCACTAGATGAGTGGATGTTGAACTTATTGGATTTACACAGTCGCCAATAATGGCAAGGATTCGACCAATAGCTACCAATGTCGGTCATATATCGGCCAATGTCGGTCATGTGTAGGCAAACAGGGACTGACGTTGGTCACCTGTGCATCCAAAAAGTCTATTTTCCTGGATGGAATAGATTGTTTGCATGATTAGATTAGTTATTAGTTGTAAGTCTACATTTCTATTTTTGGCAAGACTGTTTTAAGCCTTTGATTAAGAGGTGTATCTAATGGTTGATATTGCATTGCTCATGATCCCTAATCTTATATAATAGGGATAGATCTTCATAGCTTGTGTACTTGTGTAAGTTTAAGAAAGAACAATACAAGACATATTGTATATGTGTGTATCAATCCAGGTTATTGGAATTGATTGTAAACTCTTGAGGGAAAGAGATCTATACATCTGAGAGGTGTGAGAAGAAAGTGTGATCTTCTTCATTGTATTTCCTTCTAGAAGAGTTGATGATGCTACAAAAAAGGTATGGGTCTATTGCATAAAGAAGAAATATGATGTTTTTGACACTTTTAAGATGTGGAAAGCTTTAGTTGAGAATGAAATAGGTAGGAGATTGAAGTGCCTTAGATCTGACAATGGTGGTGAGTACTGCAGCAATAAGTTTAGAAGTTATTGTTATATGAATGGAATACATAGGCAAAGGATGGTTCCAAAGACACCTTAGCAAAATGGAGTTGCTGAAAGGATGAACAAAACAATATTAGAGCATGCACGGAGTATGAGATTGCATGCTGGTTTGCCCTTACAATTTTGGGCAGAAGCTATGGATATTGTAGTTTACCTAATTAACATATGACCCTCTACAGCTCTAGATGGTGGAATTCTAGAAGAGGCATGGACAAGTAAAAAGGTAGATCTTTCATTTCTCAGAGTTTTTGGTTCTAAAGCTTTTGTGCACATTGATAAGGAAAATAGAAAGAAGCTGGATGCTAAGTCTATGAGGTGCACATTTATTAGTTATGGCTCTGATGATTTCAGATTTTGATTTTGGAATCTAGGAACTAACAAAATAATTAGGAGCCATGATGTTGTTTTCAATGAAAGAGTGATGTATAGTGATCAGCTCAAGAAGTTGAAGAATTTTGAGCAGGGCCATGAAGATTTGGATGAGGTGATGGTCCAAAATGAGCTTATGGGAAAGAATAATCACAGATAGGAAAACATAGAGATCGATGTTAGTCAGACAGGAACTGACGTCAGCAATATAGGAACTGATGTCGATCAGACAGTGATCGACGTTGGTTAAGAAGGAACCAAGGTTGGTCATGTGGAACCGATGTCGGTCAGTTACAGGCCTGGAGGTGACCAAGGTTGATCATTGTCAGAGAATTTGGGTGGACAATAAGCAGAAAATGAGTCTCAGATGCCCATCAAGAGGTTAGAAAGGGTAAGTAAAACTCCAATTCAATATTCCCCTTCATTATTCTATTTATTACTTATTGATGGTGAAGAACCAGAGAGTTTTGATGAAGCAATACAAGTGGAATCCAATAATTAGTGGGAGCTAGGCATGAATGAGGAAATTGATTCCTTGAAAGAGAACCAAACATGGGATTTGGTTGAGTTGCCAGCGGGAAAGAAGACACTAAAGAACAGATGGATCTACAAGTTAAAAGAAGGTGAGAATGGACATATGAGATATAAGGCCAGGTTGGTAGTGAAAGGATTTGCACAAAAACTAGGTATTGATTTTGGTGAGATTTTTTGTCCTATAGTTAAAATGACTTCTATTCAGACTGTATTGTCTTTAGTTACTATTGAGGATTTGCATCTTGAGCAGCTTGATGTTAAGACAATGTTTCTTCATGGATATTTGGATGAAGAAATATATATGGATCAACTGGAAGGATTTGAGGTCAAAGGTAAGGAGAAACTTGTGTGCAGATTGAAGAAAAGTTTGTATGGTCTCAAGCAAGCTCCTAGACAATGGTATTTGAGATTTGATAGGTTTATGACTGAGCATGACTACAGTAGATGTCAATTTGATCATTGTGTTTATTTTAAGAGATTGGATAATGGTATAATATTATCCTATTGTTGTATGTAGATGATATGCTTGTTGCAGGTTCACACATGTAAGATATCTCTGAGCTTAAGGTGAAATTAGCTCACACATTTGCCATGAAGGATTTAGGAGTAGCAAAAAAATTCCTTGGCATGAGTATTAAGAGAGATAGAAAAAATCATAGGTTGATTTTGTCTTAAGAGGATTATGTGAACAAGGTGTTGGAGAGGTTCAATATGCAGGATGCAAAACCGGTGAGTACACCTATGGCTAGACACTTCAAGTTGAGTAAAGAACAGTGTCCTAATTCACATGATGAGGTAGAGTACATGAGTAGAGTTCCATATGCTTCCGTAGTTGGGAGCTTAATGTATGCAATGGTATGTACTAGACTAGATATTGCCCAAGTAGTGGGAGTTGTCTATAAGTATATGGCCAATCTAGGGAAGGAGCACTAAAAAGTAGTCCAGTGGATTCTCAGATATTTGAGAGGGACCATGAGTAGGCATTTGTGCTATGGTGGGTCAAACACTTTTCTACATGGGTTTGTAGATGCAGATGTGGTAGGTGATTTGGATGATAAGAGGTGCACCATAGGATTTTTGGTGGTTGGTCTTCAAGGGTGATATTGAAGAGGGATACAAAGCCAAAGAAACAAACTAGATGATGTACAGGTATAGGTATAGGTGCAGCTATTTATCTCCAAGTGGGAGATTGTTAGGTTATGGAGCTAAAAGATTCACTATTTGCAAACATGGAGGAGGTTGCTGAGTTTTAGGGATACTGACATCGGCATCACAACTGACATTAGTCATGGGTGAATAAAAGGACAACCAACATTGACAGGAGTTGGCCGACATCGGTCACCTCTAGACAGACAGGGACCGATGTTGGTTGCCTGTGTGGTTCTAGAACTACTCGTTGCATGAATAGTTAGTTTGTTGAACTAATTGTTTGCATGTAAAGGCTATTTTGAGTCTTAAGCTACGTGTTTAATTATTGTAAATTAGAAGTCTAAGTTATTGTTTAGTATGGGATCTATTTATAGACTCATTAGCATGTGTTTTAATAAGGATTAAGGCAAGGAAGAGATCCTTCCAATTGTAAGAACAATTGATCTACAGGTGGCAACAAGATCAGGGAGAAGTTTTACATGGTAAGGAAGATCATTTGAGTTATAGGTTGTTGCAGGTTCATGGGAGATCTACTTGAAGTACTTTGAGTACTTGTGTACTGGCAGGGTTATTACTGATTGGTTGGAGGTGAACACCAACTCTGTGTTTGAGTTGTGTGTTAGGACCATTTTTGGTAGGAGAGTGAACTCTTGAGGGAAAAAGATCTATACATCTGAGAGGTGTGGAAGATTGTGGCATCTTCATTGTATTTCCTTCTGGCATGAGTATTAATACAAGATTTTGTATTGTCTCTCATATTCTGTGTCATTTGTGCATTCTAGTTACTTGTTAATTTTGGTTTAATTCTGTGATTAGTTACTTATACAAGGTAATCATATTGTACGCTTATTGAGGAGCAAGATCTTGACAAGTTGGAATCAGAGCCAGGTTTGTGGTTCTAGATTCCCCTGACAATTATCAAGTTCTTATTTGTGGACTCTGCTAGTCCATTGCCTTGGGGGTAATAATTAGAGGATGTATTAAGGTATATGCCCATCTTAAGTGCCCATTCACTTGTCTTCATGCCAATAAATGCTAATGCATTATCTAAAATTATAGTAGTTGAGACACCAAACCTAGTTACTATGATTTCATATAAGTTCAATATTACTATCTCATTGGCTTCTTTCAAGGCAATTTATTCTACCCACTTGGTGAAGTAGTCATTTTTAGTGAGCACCCATTTATGCCCTACACTTGAAGGTGGATTTATCATCCCTATGAAGTCTAACCCCCATTACATAGAGGGTTGATCCACTTGAATTGGGTTGAGTTAAAGATCTACTAATGTTTTCTTCCTTCCAAAGAGAGCACACTTTTGGCATTTCCTGACCCATGCATAGGCATCTTTGAAAAGGCTAGGCTAGTAATAACTAGCCCTTATTATTTTTGCTACTATTATTCTTGGAGTAAAATGGCCTCTTACAGGTCCATCATGAAACTACTCTAAGATATTTATCACTTTATTGTCATCAATTCACCTAAGAAATACCCCATTGAGGTCCATTCTAAAAATAATACCATCAACTAATGCATAAAGTATGGACTAAAGTCTAAAATATCTTCTTTTTGATTTTTCTAAACCTTGGGGACATTCACTTGTTACCAAGAAATGTGTCATACCTTGGAGCTAGATATTATGAAGTGGAGGTGCATCTACTTTTGAGTTATCTTATGTCACCAAAATAACTTCTTTATCTTCTTGAAGATCATCTAATATATTCTCACACAAGATTTTGCCTCTTACCAGCTTGGTGACTTTGATCTCCACATCATACTCCATGACTTTGGTAATCTAACTAGCTCTTTTATCATTCAAATCCTTATTGAGGAAAAAGTACCTTACCCTAGGATGAGACACCATAAGATAAACCTTGAAATTGGAAATCATTGGCCTAAACTTTTTGAGAACTCTCAAAGCTGTAAGAACTTACTTTTCAATAAAAGTGTACTTTACCTCATATCCTTCTAGCCCTTAACTAAAAAAGACAATTGGCTACTCAAGTCTTTCACCATTATTCTACATCAACATAGCTGATATAATGTCTATATTAGCAAAGGTGTACAATATAAAATCCTTTGATAAGTTAGGATTTATGAGTGAGGGTGCTTGGGCAATGGTTTGCTTGATGGCCTCAAATGCTACTTTACCTTAATTTGACCAAACAAACACTTGTATCTTCTTCAACATGGTGGTGATGGGTTTGACCAAGTTTACAAAACTAGGTATAAAACTTTTCACAAATTCTATTTTCCTAAGGAAACTTTGGATTCCTTTCTTATGCTTGGATAAAGATAAGTCCAGGATGGCACTTATTCTATCAGGGTTAATGGATAATCCTTCCTTTGAAAAAATGTAACCCAAAAGTTGTCTTCATGAATAACAAACACACATTTCTTAGGTTTTAAAGAGATCCCATACTCTCTACATCTTTATAAGATCAAACTTAGCTAATCTAAGTGTTCACTGGCTTTCTTGGAGAAAATTGTGATGTCATCTAAGTAGACCAATACCATTTGATTGAGCAACCCTTGGAAATCCATGTATATGGCTCTTTGAAAAGTTGCCCCAACAATTGAAAATATAAAAGGCATCTTTTGGTAAGAATATGTGTCCCACTTTATGTTGAAGGTAGTCTTATACTAATCTTCTTCTCTTACCAGCACCTAGTTGTATCCTGAATACCCATCCAAAAGAGAGAAGTATTTTGAACCAACAACTATATAAATTAGTTACTCCATGGATGGAAAGGGGTAGTGATCTTTCAAAGAGACCCTATTTAGATCCTTTAAGTCAACACATAATCTTATTTCCCCACTCTTCTTCCTTATAACTACCAAATTGGCTACACATGAGGAGTGCTTAATGGGAAAGGTGATCTTGGATTCAATTAATTTGGTCAATTATTTCCTCATAATCTCTTTAATTTTGGGGTTTATAGGCCTTTGCTTCTAATTTATAGGATTGACATTAACATCTAATTCTATAGTGTGTTGGGCCAGGTTGGGATCAAAGCCTCTTAGGTCACTATACTCCCAAAAAGATATGTCTACATATTCTTTACAAATTTCTATGAAAGCATGCCTTTCAGATTTAATGCTTACCTTTCCAAGATTGAGGAATTTGTATTTGAAGATAAGGAACCTTTCATAGTTATCTTCACTTGTTGACATAACTACGTTATATTTTATCATATGATATCCCTCATATAAAATACCTTCAAGGGTGACAAGCCCTTTAAGAAGCTTATTGGATTTCAACTGAACAATTCGATCCTCATACTGATGTTGAAAATTTTCTTGGTTTGTTGAAGAGAATTATGCTTCATACTATAAGAAACAATTAATTTATTTATTATTTTCAAAGACCTTCCAACGAGTTTCATTGTCTGACACTGATAGTCTTACTACCACTTTAACATGTGGTTGCACCTTGGTCTATTTTAACTCATTTTGGATATCAAATTGAGCTCCCACAACTGCCAACCTATCAGCATGTCCATTTTGGTTCCTTAGCACTACTTAGATGTTAAAAGACTTGAAATAATCAATTAAGTCCCACACTCTATGTTTATAATACTTAATTAATATATTCTTAGTGATATTCTAGTCTCTAACCTGGTGCACCGTTAACTCACTTCCCCATAAACTTGTAATTATTTGATTCCTCTCTTATTATCCCATTGAAGGCCATGGATAAGGCCCTCATACTCTAATAAATTGTAAGAGAAACTAAATTAGAACTTGTAAGAAGATAATTATTTGTCATTGGAAGGGGATACTAGCATTACACCTATACCCACTCCATGTTTGCTCCTTAAACCATCAAAGAACAATTTCTATAAGCCACTAGAGTATTCTTAAAGCCCAATGAGGGATGAAATGAATTGATTCTCTTCATGTAAGTAGTAGACACCCATGTCCCTCTCTTTAAATCATTCTAAGGGATCAACCAAATTATTTTCATTCCATAGTTCATTTTAAAACATGTCTGATATCTCCTCAGGGTGAGTGTTTAATTTTTGACCAGCTATAAATTCATCTTCATCAATGATGGTGTAGTTGATGTTTATACTGTCTAAACCATAAGGCTCTATGTGAAATTGTGCAATAGGCTCAACCTTAATAGATAACTTGGTTTCATATCTTATTTTGAATGTAATGTATGACCAATCACTGCAAGATAACCTCCAATATTTATAGTGAATTCCATAGATAGGCATAGGGAAAAATAAGGAGGTACATCTAGGGTCAACACATCTTGAGCCACTAAGACACTAGGACAAGCATGCAAGGTTAAGTTGAGATCTTTGATGATAACATATGACTTAGTGGAAGATCCATCCAACTACAATACTCCTTTAAATTGGGGCTCACACTTTAGACCAAGCTGGTCTGTTATAGACTTTGGCATTATTGAGGTACTAAACCCACTTTTGACTAAGCAATTATGCACTAAAGAGTCACCAATGATTACTAAAATGTAAAAGGGAGGAGTTTTAACCACCTTACCTAGTTTCCTTTCACCAGGTCCTTTAGCTGCATTGGTGAGAACCATATTTTCTTTACTTGGTTCCTTCTCAAGAACCTTGATCTTTGATAATACTTCCTAAGGGATGTCCATCTATCCAGGCATGGAGAGCATGTTCCACATTAGAATGATCACATTATACTTTTTCATCTATTCCACAATGTTGATGGGTATACCACAAACTTTTGGTTATGCTTTGGGAGCCACAACTGTACTTTAAATTTATGAGTTTTAAGGGATAAAGGCATTCCTCTAATTTTGATTCCTTAGAGATATTAGAACCTTTGGAATAGTAGTAGGTCTATATGGCTTTGATATTGATGGAGTAATAGTAGGAGGCTCCTTGACTGCTTCTTATTTACCATCCATGTTCCTTATTTTGAACCTTGTATTTGCTACCACTGGAATGTATGTCTAGCTAGAACTAGCCTATTGATTAAGTTCATAACACTATTATTGCTCATAATTCACCATTGTATCACCCAACTTGATTAGTCTTTGATCAGGTACTTGGATTTATTGAGGCTCTTTTGGTTTTGTCATCATGGGTACCTCTATGTTTTAAGCCATAAGAGCTTGATTGTACCCATAATTGGGTATTCTACCATTGATCATTGAATGTTTGATTGAAATTAGTGGTTGGAACAATGGCTTGCCCAAAATATTGATTCTAAGGCATTATACCCTCAGATTATTGAGAAATATTATTTTGAATGGGAACTAAAGTGTTGGAAGTTATTGCAACATTTAGATTATAGATATTTTTCCTAACATAGTTAAGGTACCCTTGTCCTTAGATTTGACCTTGGCCTTGGCCATGGAGGCTTCCTTTATAAGGTGGTAAATTTTTTTGATAAAATTGCTACTACAGTTGATATGAGGCTTGATAAGGCCTATTGAAGACTTGCTACCTCTTGACATTCATTTGTTCATTCCCCAAGGATTGAAACATGCTCTTAAGCTCTTGAAAGTTATTGTGTTCTTGGGAATCACTAGATCCACTAGTGGAAGCCTTTTCTTACTTATGTGAGGGTATAAAAACAATTTTAGGCATAGGAGGAATGATAACAAGGGGAGGAATAGAAATAAGGGATGGTCTAATCTTAATGAACAAAGACATTAATGGTCTAGGTATTAGTTTGCCAACTTGGACTAGATAATTTTCTACTATGATTTCCACTTCATATGCATGTGGTAATGTATTCCCCTCATCAAATGGATCATTACTGCAATGCCACTATCAAAGGCTTTCAAATAGTATAGGAAGGCAAAGTTGGGGGTGGGTCTAATATAGACTAGGATTTTGTCCCAAATCTTTTGAAACCTTGTATTAAAGTCTTGTATGACCTAATGAGGGGATATTTTTATTTTGGTTAATTTCTTTAAAAGTGATAAATGGTCACTTTTATCCTCAAATATCTTACACAGTGCGTCTCCTAACTTAACTCATGTTGAAATAGAGTTATCAACAAGGCTTCTATACCAGTATAAGGCTTTACCTTTGAAAGATATGACTAATAACCTAATTGATACATTTTACTAATTGAAATTATGAATATTACAAAAATTAGCTACATCCATGTGGTGATTAGAAGGGGTTGTAGATTAGTCTGCAGTAAAATAAGGGACACTTGTAAGAGCTCTACTAGAATAGGATCATATTGAGGGAGGTCTAGAGGACTTTGGCCATTAAAATCCATAAATGGAAAAGCTCTAGGTGTTGTCATGGCAATGAAAGGGTTTAACAAAGATATTCTTGTAGGGGTAGGCCTTAGAATTGACTTAAGAATAATGTTGCCTTTATATGGGTGTGTATTATTAAATCTTAATATTTTTGCTAAGTTTAAAGGAAATTCAACAAATTCAAAGGGAATACCTCATGAATCTAACCTTTTAGTCACATTTGGAATGAGATGTAATCATTTCTCTACTACCAAAATGTTGAATATTCTTTTGGAGTCGTTAGATGCTAGTGCTTAGAAGCTATGACTACCACAAATTGATCAAACTAGCATCAAAATTTGACTAATATTTTTTGAATTAAAGTCCCACTGAGGGTGATAAAAACTATTGTAGCATAAATTTTCACCCTTGGAGAGGGTTATTTAGGCTCTCTCTAATTGATCTACACTATGGGAATAACCCCAAGATGTGGGTCACCTATGGTGGGGTTGAACCTATGAAGGAGGCTAGATTCTTTTTGAAGAATCACTTAAACTAATGTTGTCACAAGAAAAAAAGGTTATAAAGGGGAAAAGGGCTCCTAATAAATTTAACCAACTGATGCACCAAATTTAAATGAGGCTCTCATATTCATGAAGTAAACACTAAGGAAGCATAAGACAATGTTAGCTCACACAATCTCATAAAACTAGCTAGTTGCATAAGTGTTTCATAAACTAGGTTTAGGAAGCAATGAATGAAGGCAAAGAGGAGCTATAAGACTCAGTGAGAGATTAAATCAATGACAAAAATAACACTAACTTATACCTACAACTAACTTGAAGACACCTTATAAATTATCAAGAAAGAATGACAATGGAAATGGAAGATTTTCCTTCATAATGTCATCATGCACAAGCTTTGCTACACAAGTCATATGGGAGAGATAAGTAAAAAAAGTCTTGATTGATTAAATATTTATTTCATACAAATTTTGATAGGGTTTATCCTTATCAAATGATATTCTTTTCTCTTCCAAAATTAAGAGAGAATTTCTTATCAAAAGTGAATGAGGATTTAAAAATGGAAAAGAAAAAGAGATATAGGAGAAAGGGGAGAGAGAGGGGGAGCACACCATCCAAGATAATTAAATGAGCTTACACTATATTTAAATGAATGATCCACCATCCTTTGATCAAATCAACACCAATTTTCCATCTTAAGACTCTACACCATCTTCTACTTGACTGGATTGTGAAGACAAAATATTCATACCTTAAATCCAGATAGAGCCATGCCATGTCTGATTTGAGTGCTGGTAAGTATCTACTTTATCAAATATAAGACCATGTAGAAGTATGAGACACTTCTCCATAATTACATATCTTTCCCTTATTTCAAAATCTGAGTATAGGTCTTACTATAGATTGAAAACCAATCTCTTTATTAGTTTTCCTATAGTTAATATCCACGAAGAGCTTACAGACTGCATAAAATCAATATTGAACTATATTAGGTCTAAATAGACCTATTATACCTCTAAAACTTGTGAAATCCAAGGAATTATTGTAAAAAATGTTGAAAACACGAGAAAATTGAGTCTACATGCTCTGGATCCTCTACTAGAGGTCTCGACTAAGATTCAATGGCATCCTTCAAAATATTTTCCGTGGTTCAACCTTAGGTTGCATCTGATCTCCATTAAAATACCTTATCTTTAAAATTTTAAAAACATCCATTTATCTTGATTGAGCCTTATCAAATTGTGTCATTTTTCATCTCCTCATTCTTTCCTAGGATATGCTGACTCTTTGACCTCTCGCTCATAATCAATTTTCTTTTTGTATGCTTGATCATGTACCATTGATCAACTTGGACCTAGTAGATTTGTTAGTCATCATGCACCATGAGATATTCACTTGAGCTCTCATGATATTGACACTTGTCATCCATCCATTAAATCTTGGGTCTACTAGCCTTTTGACTTGATGCTTACCATTCATCCTTGAATGCACAATCGAATGTATGCCATTGGATCTTTGGGACCCTCTGACTTGTTATATCAATGATCAACATTGGATCTTGACTTGAAATCCTATGATATTGACACTTTTCAGCTACACGTTCATCCTTAAAACATTTGTAATTCAAATGGATATTTTTTTAGCTTAAATTTGATGTCTGTGTGCATGTCTCACTCTACAAGTTTAACTTTGAAAGCTTATATCTTAAGATAGAAAACTCATCAAGTCATGAAATTTTTAAAGGATGTTTATGGGACCAAAATCATCATGTCCATGCATTCCTTTGGCTCTAGTTCACCTCATAAGTGTATTTATCAAATTTGCAACCAGACTAGCCTATTTATCCCTGTATGACATGCTTGTGACGATCTAGTTATTTTGGACTTGTGTAAGAAACTATTGTCTCTTTAAAATGATCTAATGAACTTATAAGACTTTATAAAACCTTATTCATGCCCTTTAATGATTGAAACACTATGGGAAGCTTTTGGTATTTTTCACTTTAAAATCTTAGACCTCTTTCCAAGCTTTTAGTCCACTCATTCCATCCAAAACTCTGCTCATCTATCCAAACCATTTCTAGGCAAAATATTCTTATGTGGGCCAAATTTGGCCAACAAAAACAATGGTGTAAGTAAATTTAAATATAACCAAATAGGTCAAAGGAAAAATGGCGTAACTTAAATGAAACTAAACAAAAATAAAACACACAAAAACAAATAAATATGCGATAAAAATACTGAGCAAGATCTATGCTAATGTCCATATCAAAGATGAACATGAGAAATACCATCATGTGTCTCAGAAGGTTTTTTGAAGTTCAATTTGTTTTTTTATTATGAAATGTAAAATAATATTGGGTATCATAGGATACCCCAAAGGGCAATTTGATGTAGGGATGGGCATTGCAAGATGCCCTAACATATGATATGGAATGAGGTGAAATTAAACAATTATAATGAACTACATTGGGATTTTTGATGTAGTTGGAGATAGGTAAATTTATTGATATGTTGGATTTTTAGGATGTTGATATTGACATAGGACATGTAGGAGAGGTATGTGTTAGTAACCTAAGTTTCACCCTATGAAGTAGATGGTTCAGTTATCCTTCAAACTTGGATTAACATTGGATTGGTCTATAAGTTATGGGTTACTTATAGTGAGACCAAAATTATAGTTTATGAGGCTATCTCCTATAATGTATAAAACTTTGAATCAATTACTAGAAACTACATTCTTTGGGGGTGGAAAAATTTAGAAAGATAACTTGAAGGGAAAACCTATACTATTGATTTGTGATGTACCTAAATAATTCATCCACTCAATCTTGTACTCATAACACTAATAATAAACCAAAAATGGACTAAAACATTATCTCCAAAACTCTTTAGAAAAATTTCTTCATATGAAGGTCTTGAAGGATGACTATAAATTGAAGGTGAAGGGAGAGAGGCTTATATTGAGGCACTTTTAATTAGATTACACACCAAACATGATCACCAAACTTTGACACTTCACACAACTTGCATAAGACAACTAATCAACATATAAGTGTGAAAAGGACATGATAAGGGAAGATTTATACCACTTATACACATTTGAACAATCATACACACACTATAATCCAATAATGGAGTAGCTACAACAATTAATTAATTAATTCAATACAAGACTTGACAGAGTTTCCTCATACCTAAGTGAGGGATATTTTTCAAGGCCATAAGGCTTGAATATATAGAAAATGAGGAGAGAGAATAATAAATAGACAATTTATTATAAGAGAGAATAAAAGGTCATCAATCACCATCAGTAACTCAAGCATTACTTTAGTTATAAATAGTTATAAACAGTTCTCCAAAAATCTCTCCATGGTTGATGCTCTTGCATGATCCTTGAATGAGTTTGACATTGAAATGAGGTGGTTGAAGATGTATTTTATTGATTAAACCTTATATTGAAGCATTATATGACTTTATTTTGATTTTATCATAAGATCAAGTTTAGTGAATGACTCTTTCCTCCATTAAGGTCAAGAAAAATGCATTGATTTTCACTTAAGGATCAATTAACTCTTGATAAGGATTAGTTATGCATGGATTGACACTTAAGGATCAATTATGCATGGATTAAAACTTAAGGATCAGTTATGAATGTATTTATTACTTTGTATTAACTCATCCAACAAGTTTTTATGCCCTTTTTCATCTTCACTTATTGACCAAGTAGGTCTACTATGCCAAATAGGCCTAGTAGCCTATTTTCTAGTGTTTGATGGCCATAAAAACCATGTATGAAACTTTATAAACCTACGAAATAGTGATTTTTAGTCTTGAATCAATGATACACACCATGATATAGGTCCTCTTGAGCAAGAAACACCTACAAACTTGTCAAACTAGGTGACTACGTCACCTTGTCCTTCACTCCTACAAACTGGCTAATTAGAAGAGAGTTGAAGAGGAACTTAAAATAAAGTTTTTAGATATAAAATGATTTTATGAGGTATAAAAAGTGTCAAAATTCATTCTCTAGTGATTGACATCTTCTTAGACTACATTGTACCTCTATTTATTCACTTTTTCCATAAAAAAATGTTTTTGATAGGTCTGTACAGTTTTATACAACATAGTACCATGTTCAGGACCCTATCTAAGTTTCATTCATTATTTAAGTGATTATAGGGTGATTCATGGGTGTTTGGATCCAAGAATCTTCACTTTTCTCAAAACTAGTTTGTAGTAGGGTTTAGGGAGGGTTTTGGAGGTCTACCATATTAATGATGGTTCATAAAGTAAAAACCTCCAAACAAAAAATTATTGCCATGGATATTTAGTCCATATAACACTTAAAATTTCATGATAATATTGGATTCCCATGCAGAATGTGTGTCAAGATTCGTACACAGGGAAGTTGACCATGAGCTCTTTGCATGAATTATGGACCTGCTTATAGTCTTATCAATGGTTCATAAAATTGTGCCCTTAAAAAAAAATCAATCCTCCATGGATTTAAATTGTGTTATGGTTCATAAATAATTCTAATAAAATTTGACTCAAGTCTTCTTGTGGTAAGATATCCAAGCTCTTGAATAGGCAACTCGAACTGATTGCTAAGGGTTGAGTGGCTTGAGTTAGTTATTGAGACCCAAATGAAATTCTCATTGATTTTATATACTTGAAATAAAATTTATAAGACTTTTATCATCCACTTAAACTTTATCATGAGGTCATATTTGTTTATGAGAGTCTGGAAATGTCTTCATGGTGGTATAGGCTTTCTAAGCCTAAAACAAGCTTTTAGGCCTAATTGACCTATTACTAAGTGTTAAGGGTTGATTGTTTTCTGGAGATGATTTAATAAACTCAAAAATAAAAATAATACACTGATTATCACCTGTTATCACCTTAAAAACTACCCTTACCACTCAAAATACCATTATGTCTTTATAATCTAATGACTGTGCCTGTAGATAGCACTGCTAAGACTGTGTGTTTGGGAAGACAAAGGTATATATGATATTTATCCTTAAAATACAAGATTTATAGAGTTTTAACTTATAAAACATATTTAAAATTCCAACCAAACCCTCATGTCCAAACCATCCTTTGATTTTTCCCTGCATATTACATACAGTCAACCTGGGGTTTGGGATTTATTAGGCCTGAGTAGTCCCAAGACTGATTTTGGTGTTTCTAAAGACTCTAACTGAGGTTTTTATAGATTTAAAACATAAATAAATCACTCTCACTAATATATAATCTATTATAAACCTTTAAACAACCTAAAACTATGCATATAGTTCTAAACTCCATGTTTAGGCCTATTTTAGTCTCTGCTTTTAACTAGCCCTCAAGGGCATGTTGTCTTGAAATATAAGTATCATCAAACATAAATAAAATATTAAGGAAATATAATAATTTTTTAATGTATAAAAACCCCTTAATTAAGTTTAATCTATCTGTCTTATCTTTAAACCTTGAATTATACACCTAGTCTCATCCATGACTGCTAGTAAACTAGGGTTTGTCTATGACAAAATAGTTGATGTTTTCACTCCTGGTATGACCTTTATGATAGCATAGGAATCTAAAACAGTCATTAAGATAATTTTAAATAATTTTTAAAGCTTAACTCCATCTATAGGGGCCTCAAACCCTCAACCTCCTCAAAATTGTCTTTATATGCTAACTGTGTACAAGCTAGCTTAGAATTCAATAGGTTTAGGCCATTTTATAATAATTTCATATTTTTAAGAACGTTTATGAGTGGTATATGGGTGTTAAAACCTATTATTAATCATATTAAAATGAACTCCACTCCCTTAACATACCCATAGTCCTCTTTCTCTTTCATTACAAATGAGAGCTCTTTAAGAATAGTAGACATTAGTTCAGTTTTGACTATGTTCCATGTATTAGGACCATTTAATATGATAATAAGGATTTATCGATTAATTTTGATGTGTTTAAGGTTTTATATAGGCTTTAAATATCCATTTTATCTTTTTCTAAGAACTCCAACATGCTTACTTTGCTCATATACATAATACAATACTAGTATCTATATGTTGTTACTTTGCTCATATACATAATACAATACTAGTATCTATATGTTGTCTTAGGAAATAGTGACTATTGTATCTTGGTTAATAAAACATTAAACTATTTAAATGGTTTAAATTTTATGTGATCCTTTATTATTCAAATCATCATGCTTCATAACCATAATTCCACCTTCCATTCTTGGTCAAAACTGAGTTTCACCTTTCTTGGCTACACAATGCCACTACACTGGCTATAGATGCATATTTGATTGTCTCATTGAGTCTAAGACCATACCACCACATCCTTGAGTTTTCATAAATATTTAATGTTTCATATAACCTTTATCTTCCCTCTTTGGAACAAACCTTGAATATCTCTCCAAAAGGCTTGTAAGTGAAGATTGATGGTTTGCCTGTGTATTTTTTCCATGACTGACTATAGATAGTGTTTCCTTTACTTTAAATGGAGGAAATGAGTATGGTTAGGGACATTGAGTATGTCCACTCATGCCTTTCTCACCACTTACTAATTCATTTAAGTGATCTCTATTCATCAAGGAAACTTACATATATAAGTGAAGTAATTTTTTTCGTGAGAACCTGGTACCTCTCTTTGTTATATCATGACTTGGTTGTAGGTGTGCATCCTACATTTTTTATTATGAATATATAAAATAGAGAAATATTAATGAATTAAATATTTAAATAAAATGCATAAAACACAACACAATAGAGATAAATATTTAATGTGGTTTGCCCAATATGGGCTATGTCCACATAGAAGCAACCAATCCTTATTTTTATTTAGTCCAATAAATGAAAGGAAAAACTTGCAATACAACCACTACAATATCCTCTCCACTCACACATAATATGACACCATGATTACAATTATTTGATATCAAATGAGGGTTACATAATAGGGAAAAAATGGATAAACATAATTTATAGCATTATATCTAAAACCTAATAGTGAACGGTTCAAATATACTATGAAATTACAATATTTTATAATGCATTTTTAACAAAATTTTTCTTCAGGGGAGCTACCCCTGAACCCCTGCTAGGGGGGATTCCAAGTAGGTTTCCCCCTATACCCACATAGAGACCATATTAGGGGGTGGATGTTTCCCCCTCATACCCCCTATTGGGAACTAGGCATTATAATAAGATCAAGCTCCACTATCCAACAATATCCCACTTGGAGATTGATTACTACAACTCCACTGCTACAACTCTTCCTTGGAATTTTCTTCAAACTTTGACCCTAACATATTTATCATCTTCTTTTTTACTGCTACAACTCTTCCTTGGAATTTTCTTCAAACTTTGACCCTAACATATTTATCATCTTCTTTTTTATCCTTTAATACCTATTTAATCTGAATAACTCTCTAATTTCTCTTTAGTGACTACTTTACTAGCATATCTATAGGATTTTGACTCATATGGATCTTTTCCAACTTTAGTTGAGCATCCTCTAAAATTGAATGAATAAAGTGACACCTAAGTTGTATTTATTCAGTTCTTGAGTGGAATGTTGAGTTCTTTGATAAATGAATCACACTTTAGCTATCATTGTATAACCTATAATCTTCTTGATTATGCCTTAACTCTTCCATGAACCATTGCATCCATACCATCTCCTTGATAGCTTTTGTATCTGTAACATACTCTACCTCTGTAGTTGACAAAACAACTATCTTCTAAAATTTTGAAATCTAACTAACTGTTGTATCACTAAAAGTGAAAAAATAGCTTGTGGTGCTCCTCTTACCATCTAAATATCCATCCATATCTACATCAACATATCCTTGTAAGGTAACATCTAAACCTTCATAGCATAATTATCTATCAGTGGTCCCTTTCAAGTACTTGAGAATCCACTTGATTGCATCCCAGTGCTCTTTTCCTATATTATTCATAAACCTACTGATAAATCCCATTGCATCAACAATATCTGGTCTTGTGCACACCATAACATACATTAAAATTCCAACTATTGAAGGATATGGAACTTTAGACATGTAATTGATTTCTTCTTGCATTTTAGGACACTATTCCTTAATTTTAAGTTCCCTCCCAAAGGTGTAATTATAGGTTTTACATCTTTCATATTGAACTTGACTAACACCTTCTTGATGTACTCTTCTTGAGACAATGTCAATTTTCTATTTTTATTATCTCTTTTTATTATCATACCAAGGATTTGCTTTGCAACACCCAAATCCTTCATTACAAATGAATTTGCTAATTTTATTTGAGATCATTTATATATTGCATGTTATACCCTACAACAAGCATATCATCTACATATAATAATAAAATAATACATCTACCATTATCTAATCTCATAAAATAGACACAATTTTTAGAACAACATCTACTATAACCTTATTCTATCATAAACATGTCAAATTTTAAATACCACTACCTTGGAGCTTGCTTTAGACCATACAAACTCTTCTTCAACCTGAACACCATTTTCTCCTTACCTTTTACTTCGTATCCCCGTGGCTACTCCATATCTATTTCATCCTCCAAATCATCATGAAGGAAAACAGTCTTCACATGTAACTGTTCAAGGTACAAATCTTCCATTGCTACCAAATTTAAAATAGTTCATATGGAAGTTATTTTTACAACTAGAGAAAATATTTCATCAAAATCAATACCTTTCTTTTGTGCAAACCCATTTACAAAAAACCTAACCTTTTACCTCTTTTTGCCTCCATCTTCTTCCTTCAACCTATAAACCCATTTATTATAAAATGATTTTTTACCTATAGGCAAATGAATAAAATCCCATGTTTGGTTATGTACCAAGGAATCCATTTCCTCTTTCATGCCTTGCTCCCACTTCTTTCTAGTAACTACCTGCATTGCTTCTTCATAGCTTTTTGGCTCACCGCCATCAGACAATAATAAATAATAAAATGAAGGAGAGTAACATTTAGGGAGTCTACTTACTCTGGTATATATTCTAACTAGACTTCCAAGAGTTTGAGGTACTCATTGTATTTGTCGCATATTCTAATTATTTGGCACTTTTGGAATTTTATTTCTAGTGATTTCATCAAGTATTGCATATTTAGTATTTAGATTTTCTTGTTTCTTTCCCTGTAACTGATCTCTACACATGACCTTCTTATTAAATATCACATCTCTACTCCTAATGATTTTACGATTTTCAAAATCCCATAAATAGTAACCAAAATCATTAAATCCATATCTAATAAAAGTACATTTCTTGGATTTTGATTCAATATTGGTTCTATTTTTTTATCAATATAGACAAATTATTCACAACCAAAAGTCTTCAAAAATGAATAATCTACCTTTTTACCTATCCATGCTTCTTTTAGAATTCCACCATCCAAAGGACTTGAAGGTCCTCTATTTATTAAGTAAACAACAATATCCACAACATTTGCCCAAAACTCTAAGGGAAACCCTACATGTAATCTCATACTCCTTGCACACTCCATGATTGTCTTGTTCATCCTTTCTGACACACCATTTTGTTATGGTGTTCTTGGAACCATATTTTCTCTATGAATCCCATGGGATGGAAATAATTATCAAATTCTTTGTTGTATTATTTACCTCTATTGTTTGATCTAACACAATTCAACTTATTTCCTATCTCATTCTTAACCAAAGCTTTCCATTTATTAAAAGTATCAAAAACATAATATTTTTTTTGTATGCATTAAACCCAAGTTTTTCTAGTTGCATCATCAATAAAATTAAAATAATAAGAAGAGACACGAAGTGATGATACTTGAGTCGATCCCCATACATTTGTATGTACAAGCTCTAACTTCTCATCCTTATTTGTCTTCCCAATTCTAAAAAATCTAACTCTCTTTTATTTTTCATACACATAGTGCTCACACAAATCCAAATCCACCTTCTCGAAATCTAGCAACAAATTCCTTGAGTGGAGAACTTACATACCATTCTCACTCATGTGCCCAATTTTGTGGTGCCATAATTTTGTATCTACTTTTATAGAAGCTAAAGTAATATAAGAGGTAACATTACCATTATATAAATATAATGTACCTACCTTCTCTTATTTTTTTATTACCAGTGATCCTTTAGTGACCTTTCACAAATTTTATGCAAATGTAATTATGTAGCCCTCACTTCCTAACTACCCTATTAAAATTAGTTTTCTTCCCAACTTAGAAACTTGCCTCACCTCTTTCATCAACCATTTGTTTCCATTATATAATTTTATCTGTATCTTACCCTTTACTACAATTTTACAAGGTTCACCATCACCCAAATAAACCTATCCAAAATTACCTTGAAAATATTTCTTATGGGGTGTAGCATGAAATGAATCCCTTGAATCTAACACCCAAGAATAATTAATATTATCTAAATAAAGGATTAAAGCATCTTGTAACACATCACATACTATATTTTCTTCCTAATTTTTATCTTATTATCCATCTCCTTGTTTTCCTTTTCAAAACCAATAATATTTCTTTAGGTGTCCTTTCTTTCCACAAATCTAACACACCAACATTCCTTTAGATTTAGATTTTCCCTATTTAGAATTCCCATGATTCCTTAGGCCCTTTCCTCTATCCTTTTATTTTTCCTTATTCTTCATAGTCAAATCATTACTGATGTCTCACCAGTGCTTTTTTATTACATTTCCTCGCTAAGAATAACACCAATAACATCATGAAAATTTAAAGTTTTTAAACTAGAGACAAAATTACTCAAAACCATGATCAATCCATCCCAAATTTTTGTAAATGAGCATAAAATAAAAATATCCCTAACCTCATCATCAAAATTTACTCTTATAAAGTTTAATTGATTTGTGTCCATGTTAAACTATTTAAATGATCAACAATAGATCCACCTTTTCACATTACAAGATTAAATAAATGCTTCATAAAAAATACCTTGTTAGAGGCTGATGGTTTTTTATATACTCTGTCCAATGCTTTTATCACATCCACTATTGTCTTTTATTTTGAAATATTGAGGGCCATCGATGCTGCCAAGCATAATTGTATTATCCCTAGAGCTTTTCTATTAAGAACCTCCCAATATTCATCCTTCATAGTCATTAGCTTCTTTTCTATTATACCCAATGGTAGGAAAATATCCTTCTAATATAGATAGTCATCCATTTGCATCTTCCATAGCTGGTAGTTTTGGTCATTGAACTTTTTAACCTTAAACTTGCCTTCTTTTGCCATTACTCCCACTTAAACCAAGAACCCTCTTTTCTTGCAAGTTTATCTACCAAATAAACCTTTGAATCTGATACCAGTATTTAAGAATATAGAACATAGAGTAATATTAATGAATTAAAGATGGAAATAAAATGCAAGAAACACAACACAATAGAGACACATATTTAATGTGGTTCACCCAATATGGGCTATGTCCACATAGAAATACCCAGTCTTTTTTATTTAATCCAAAAAATGAAGGGGAAAACCTATAATTAACTAATGTAATATCCTCTTCACTCACACATAATATTCCACCATGATTAAAATGACCTCACATCAAAGGAGGGTTACATATTATGGAAAAAAATGCACAAACATAATTTATACCAATAGATATACAACCTAATAGTGAATGGTCCAGATTTACTATGAAATTATAATATTTTATAATGCATATTTAACAAAATTTTGATTTGGGGGTGCTTCCCCGGGGATTCCAAGTAGGTCACCGAACCCATGGACCCCCATGGTGACCACAGTGGAGGACATTTCCCCCCCACACCCCCTATCAAAAACCAAACATTATAATAAGATTAGGCTCCACCATCCAACATTTTTGGCTATGAGAGAGGTGAGTTTATCCATGTAGGTGTTCTAAGAATTTTTAATTTCAATCTCACCTTGAGAAGGTGTTTATAAACTTCACCAATTCACCAACCACCTTTGATCAATAATATTCATCTCATACCTCTAAGTGTGCCAAATAGGAATGGCTATAGGTGTGCATATTTAAGCCTTGTGTGAGACAATAGGTTAATTTGAACATGAGGTGAGATGGTAATGATATAATATTTAAAATTTTACCACTCATATTTAAACCATTTCACCAATCATTTTTACCAAAATTTAGACCTTGATATCTCCTCAAGAAACTTAGTAATCATGATGTTCCAAACCCTACTATACAGACCGAGATAATTTTAAGCATAATACATAAGATGGACACTTTAAGACAAGCTCATGATATTCACTTAATATTTGGAATTTGTTTAGAAAACATCATAAGGCTTCATCCACTCATAACTTGTCCTTTAAAAGACTCTCCTATCATAATTTAAAATGACTTCATGATGACTGTTGTCAGTGGTCTTGTAACCCTATGTACATATTGAAGACAAGTAGGAGGTTAACCTCAAGAGGCAAAAGTTGTTACAAGACTCTCATTGACTCTCAATAGTCCACACCTTTCTTGAATAAAAATTAAGTGGCCATAAGATATTTTAATAGTAATGAGAACAAGAAAAGGTCTATTACCTTAAACAATATAAAATTACCTTAATCTTTGCTAATAAGGGAATGCAATGTTGCTTTCTCTCCAATAGTCTTAGTCATTCATGCTTGAAATTTTGATAGCTTCATGGGTTTGTTGAAATGGTCAAGGTGATATCATCTAGTATTCTTAAACCCTGAGCTATCCCTCTAAACAAGTCATCTATCTTCTCAAGATCTATGTTTCATAGGACTGTTGTAGGTGAAGATTTCACTCAAGACACTCATCATCATCTCACCTACCAAGGTTTTTATGAAGGTGTTGACTAGAATTTTACATATAGTGATCATTTTGATTATTTGGATGATGTAGGGAGCTCAAATGAAGTGTCCCATTTTTACTACATTCTATCAAAACTGTTTTTTGATCATGGCATACACAAGCCTGATTAGAGCTTTTAAGCATATAAGGCTTGATTGGGTCTTTTGCTCCTGAGAGTGTGAGGGTGTTTGAAGACTGATTGGTGACCTATAAGATATGAAGCATGATGAAATTTGAGAAACATAAAGAGAGAAAATATGGACATGAATGAGACCTCTCATACAGTCACTAATTTTGTTTTGACATCTTGAAACCACCATGAAATGTACAACCATCAAACTACCTATAGATTATAGATTTGGTAGTGTATGTCTTATTGAGATATTTATAACCTCACACATGTGGAATAAAGCTAAATAATGTCATTTAAATGTGGTTCAAACTCCTAACAAACTCCATAAACTTCCATTTTTTATCACCATGCTCAGGAGAGGAGAAAACTCAAAAAACCAGTTGCTTGCTTGAATGAATAAGCCATTATGATTGCCTTAACTTATAAATAATTATTCATAAAGGAGAGAAAGAAAAAATGAGAACCAATTCCAAAATATGGAATCTATCTAAGATTCCTTCCTCTTCCAAAAATTCTAGATCTTGATATTCTCTCTCATGGTCATACCATCTATAAACTTGAAAGGCTCTCTCAAGCTACAAAGAAACTAGATGGTGTTTGAGGATCGGTTTTGAGCCTAAATGTAACCTTATTACCATGAGACTTCACTAAAGTATGTACCATGAATCCACCTTCAAACTCCTCTCTACTATATGGAAAAGTGTGTACAAGTTCATACTTTCTACATGAAACACATGAAAACACCCTTTTTCCTACATTTTCTCCACTTTTTAAGACTTAAACTACCAATTTAGGGAAACATGAGGAAGCGTACAAGTTAAAGGGAATATTAAAACAAGTAATAAGTATTTGGAGATAAAAATAGGGAATAATTCACATGTGGGAGCTCTTTAGAGGCCAAACAATTATTTAGACTTGTAGAGGAGACCTTTTCAAAACATGAAATGATTTGATTAAGTAAAATTCATGATCATGAGGGTGTTTATAGATATTATGGGTGATTTAGTGTCCTTTTTATGTGTAATATTTCCATTTTAAAACCAAAACCTTCCTTTTAGATAATGTACACATAGCTTCATAAAGGAGATTTGCCACTAAATGTCATAGATAGTATTTTATAGCCTTCTAAAAGGTTTCAAATATAATTATATGTATTTTGATAACAATTAAAATATTATATCCATCCCCATACCTTACATATATCAAATATGCTAGAGAATATCATGATGAGTCATCAATTTCCCTCTTCACCATCTTCATTAAGGCACTTTAGATCATGAGACCACTTTAATTCCTTGTCAAAGACCTCCAAACATTATCAAACATCATAATGACACTTTAAACCAATTGGAATGGAAACATGAAAATGATAAGACACTGAGACATACTCCATTCAACTAAAAATCAATGAACACTATGATGATCAGGCACATCACCTAAGGACCAAGGACATACATCTCTAAGAGTGTTTGAATGACTTCAAAAGGTAATTAGGAGGCATAATCAATCAATATATCACCATATAGATGCTTAAGTGGATGCCATGAAAAGTTTTTAGTTGTAGGGTTTGGCATTTGGCCTTGGTAGGCAAAATTGCCAATAATATGCATAGGTATATAAGCCAAAGGAGGACCATTTATGATGCACTTTTGGGTAGGAATTTTAACTAAGTACTCATTAGGTTCATATGACCTAAGAGGTTGAGGTTTTATAAATAAAACCACCCATTTTAATTTTTTTCATGTTAGCTATCATTTCTTTATTAGTGTAGGAACAAGGATAAAGTATATTTTGGACAACATTAGTGGATGAGATGAAGGTATGGGCTAATTGTTGTTGATCATTATGTAGGTGATGTTGATGTGATTTTGATTATTTATATTGGGTTTGAGAGGCTTGAAGAGAGTATTGATAATGTTTTTGTGGAAGAACATCAATATTGAAATGTGGACCAAGTAAGGAAGCAAGAATGAAATTAGTGAAGATCATGATAAGTCTCATGAGAAGGACCTATCATAGCATGCCACCAACAAAAATTATTAGGATTATACATTTTTTCCCTTAAAGATAGGCATGAACCAATAATAACTAAGAAAATACATATGAACATAGATAGATACCAAAATCCATTCAATCACACATAAAAAAATATAAATCCTACAAATATCTTTAAGACTCACACATACATAAGCCACTAATTAAGAATCTCATGATCCCAAGTTTTTTTAACCTAGTAATAATAAATCCCATCATGAGCTCATGCCAAATGATAACTATGCTATGACTTTGAGATGACCATTAATTTTAACCTAATTTAAAGCTGATGCAACCATTATCCATGTGGATGCTCAATGGGATCCAAGGACATGCTAACTTATTTTCAAGCTCCATGAGATCCTAAGGGCTCCACTCATTGATACGATAGGACTGACCATGTGGCTCTTTGTAGTTCATTGGGATCTCCCAAGTTTTGACATCTCTATTAGACTAGGGAGAACTTTGATAATTAGGCTACATGACACTTCTTCATTATGTCAAGATATCCCAAGATCTATCATCTCTTTCAAGGATAGGAAACTGACACATTAGATTTTGAGATGATTTGATTGGTTGGAGTCCTAAAATGTGACAAGTGATAACTTTTGATAGGTTCTAATATGATAATTATGACACTATGTCAGCCCAAGAGTTTGAATCTAGGAATAACATAGTCCATATGTTGTGTATTGACTAGTTCCTAACCTATGACATGTTCTAAAAACTCTATTACATGAGGATTGTGGGTAGTTTCTTTATCACATGGCAACATTTTTCTGACCTTCTTTTCTTGGGACCTCTCTTTTTGTATGAACATCTTTAGGTTTGTGTATCACCAAGATGATGCCATGTGACAACATCCCACTATCCCACTAGCTTGGGGGTACCACTCCCTATACAATCCTCTCCAAGAATATAGGTCATTAGGATGATGCCAACATCCCACTCACCCACTAGCCTAATACTAATTGTAACTCAGACCATGTTGATGTTACTTCTAAGGCCTAAGATGGAAACACATGGATTCCTCTAAATCACTCATCAAAGTCATAAAAAATGGTTAAGTTAAAACAAAGGGCCCTTAACTCTAAGGCATAATCCTCTAGGTTATCAACCTACTCAAATATATAGAACATAAAGGCATTGAGGTATTAACACCAATGACTTAGTCTCTTTGGGCTTCAATGCTCTTAGACATTGCCACTTGGTAGTTCTATGAAACTCTAAGAAATTAGAGGCTTTACCTTTTGACTAATCCTTCAAGCTGTTGGGATGATTCCACGTGGTATCATCCAACTAAATTTCAAAAATATTAAAATTAGGCAAAGGAAAAATTTGAAAGAAACTCAAATAAAAGTGGCTAAGGCAAAAGGCTAGATAAATTTCCAACTAAAAATCCTACAAGGTAAGATGTCATGCAAGGGAACCTAATGAAAGGCTAAGACAAGCACTGTGAAAGTAAAGATGCATAGGGTAATTATTGAGTATCTATTACAAATGCTATGTAGGGTAACTTGCTTAAATGTCTAGGAAAAAAATAATATTTGACTAAGCTAAAATATTTGAATAATCAAAAGCAACTAAGGCAAATAAAAGATGAAGGAACCAAAACTTATATAGAACAATTAGACAAGGTAAAAATAAAATTATTTAAGTGAAGCACATAAAACATCTAAGGCTTACTATAAATCCAATCAACCAAGAAGTCAAGATTGAGTAAAAAATGAAGAAACAAATAAATGTTAAGGCTTAAACAATCTCTCGACACTAAACAAATATTCTCATTGGTTTATTCAAATATCCAAAAACATTAGGTAAGCTCAAACTAAAAATTGACTCATCTATTCATTAGAATTTAAATCTCATAACATTATTATGGGACCTTATTTGTTAAATCAAAGACAAGAAGCTTAAGCCAGGGATTTACTAAGGATCAAAAGATATAAATTTTAGGATTGGCCTACCAAAACCTTGATAAACAATAATTAATCTCAAACTAGAATAATAACAATCCTCAAACTATACAGTCCTATAAGAATTTATTCTTCCTAACAAACACTCAACCATGTAATTAAGATCCACTCATTTATGGATAAGATTAGTATGTAATATAAATTCCAACAAAATACATGAGGAGGCACAAAGCTCATTTGTTAGGCTAAATGCCAAGAAATTTTATCCAAGTATAACATACTCAACCATTTACTAAAAGAGACATACATGCTTAAGAGTTGATCCTTACTTGACACATTCCTTCTAGGAATATCTATAGTCAAGGCCTATTGAGGTCCTCAATAACACTCTTTCTAAGAGTTGCTAAAGATTATATCTTTCTTATGTTGAACCTTAACAAAGGTTAGCCCACCCGATCCATAATAGTTGAGCATAATCCATATCCTGAATGGGTTTGCATAACTAGATTTATAAAAGTAACATCTTGTATATCTTAATCTTCTAATGCATAGGTAGCCTAAATCACATGCCTTCATATAAGACCGATTCTTCATATATATATAATTCATTTAAAGTAATACCATAATAATCAAATCAAGATGTAATGAACAAGCATTCATATAATATTATATATATTGACATATATATGCTTATATATTAAGGCCATTATCTTGACCAAACTTAGTCATGAATGTAAAAGCCTCCATAAGGATTCCATTTTCAACAAGGATCCATCACAAGGAGGTCTATTAATCCTATATACTAAGTCGACTATAAAATAGTTCTAGTAATAATAAATTGAACATTCAATTGGAAAAATATATAATAATAGTGGCCCACACTTAGCCCATAATCAATCATTAATACAAAATAATAAGTTAAGCTTAGAATAATTAATCCTTAGCTTCTATTAGTTATATAAATCAATAAAGCACAAGTAGTCAATAGCTAAAGACAAGCTCCTCTTTTCTCCAAGTGCAAATTTGGCCAACCAAAGGTGGGCTCACCTCCCAACCTTTTTCCATCATCAAGTGATTGATTTAGGCACCCTTGAGAAGGGCTCCTAGCTCCATGAATGTTCACATCATGGTGTAAGGTAAATAAAGGTAAATAATAGTTAAGATGTCTTGGGGTCAAGGAGATAACTAGTCATAAGATGACATTCCAAGCATCTCTAAGTCAAGAGCATTACCAACCTTAAATCTATTTTCATCAAGTAAAATATAAAAAAGCTAAAACACAAGGATCATAAGGATATGACCAGTTAGGCCTATAATCCCTAAGATATATTATTTAGGCAGCCATGAGAGGACTTAGGCAACCAACTATCATGTCTAACATGAGAGACCTACCCCTTCCTCCATCATGAAGAATCTGACCTTTCAAGGCATGATAAGTCTTATATGACAAAACCATAATATCTAGGTAAGTATAAATATAATAATTATATCTATCATGGAGGAATACCTCAAATATAAAATCCCACATAAAGGATAATAATATGATGGGTGACCCAAGCATAACCATAGGAAAATAACAACAAAAAAAAGTAATCCAATTGGCATAATCCTCTAAAACACAATAACTCAATCAAGAATCACTTAAACTTCATTTAATCAAAAAATAGGATATTCAAGTCAATAAGATACCTACTAGATGATCCAAGCCCTTCCATGGATCTTTTTTGAAGGTTTTTACCAGTTGAGTCTCTCCCTCTCCAGGCTCTCTTCTTATTTCCCTTCTCTTCTTCCTTTGCTCCTAGGATGGCCAAAATGCCAAAAGTATAGAACCCTTTTATTAGAGATCTACCCTCCTCAGATAGGCATTCTCTCATTACAACCCAATCAAAAAATGATAAGTGTCCATTATTCCCTTGGATCAACCAACCACTTCTGTTGGCCAGCCCATGCCTTCATAATGGGTGATCTTTTGTTAGTTCATAACAACACATGGAAACTCATATAGAGTCCTATTGTTGATTCTAATATCAACTCAATGATTCTCATTGGTGTAAGGCAATGGCTAATTAATGGATGGGCTTGCATACTACCACTAGATAATGTAGACATTGGTCTATTTCATCTCATACATTAAAGATGATAAACACAAAGGTGGTTTGACCAACCCAATTGAGATTACAACCACAATGACATGCCAAGTTTTAAAGGAAAATCCAAATGGTATACAAGGCATCCAACTAGGGTCAGACAAGGTTAAAAAATATATGAGTTAGAGGTGGGATCACACATGATGCAATAATGCTTGTCATAGTCCTTTTTCCTTCTTTGGTAATGACCTATTATTTCACACTCATTGCACCCATGAAATCCATGTTATGGATAATGTTTACATGGGAAATTTATAGGGTGGTAAATCAAAATTTATTATGTAAGTTACTATATGGTAACATGGTAAACAAAATTTACCATAATGATATACATATATATGTTAGTGGTTAGAGTGGTTATACCCATGTTTATTACTTTGTTATTTATTATTAGTCTTCCTTTTTTATTAAGAGGTTGTTTGGTTATTTCTATGGCTATATAATAGCCATTGTATTGTTCACATAATATGTTGAATATAATATTGCTTTATATTATTACTATGTTTATATCAGTGTTTGTCTCTCTTATTCCCCATTGTGGTATCAAAGCAGGCTATTCAAAATGAGAGTCTAATAACATTCATACAAGAATTCAAAATTTTGAATCTTTCTCTAGTAAAATGGCAATGCTTTGAATAATGTTTTATTTGTGGAATTGTTAGCATTATTAGCTTTATGCATTGTTTGAAATTTTTAGGTTTGAGAGAAATATTTAGCAGAACAAACATCTCTTTACTATTTGAATATGCATGGTTTGAAACTCATGTGCAAGAAATTATATTTGACGTATTTTTTATGAGATCCATTCAAATCTAATAGTAACTAGATGAGCATGTGGCATACTAAAAAAGAGAGAATTATTTTTAGTTTAAAGTTCTTACATCAAAATCTATCAGCATTTTTTTCCTCTACATCCCTATGTGGTGAATCTATTACATCTGGTATATTTTTCTCAATGAACATCTTCATCTACAGTCATCTAATTTGCACTCATCCATCTAGATTCCATGTTCCAACTGTGTTGTTCATAATTATGCCATATGCAGTCTGATCTATCTTCTTTTGCATCATTTTATTTTCATTTTTACATAATTATATTGACATGTTGCATCATTAGTCTTATCTACCAGATCATAAAGTACATAATATCACCAGTCTTTTGTCATACAATCCATGCAATATTGTTCTACAGTGAGTTGAAAGGTTTTCAATAATGCATCCATAGTTGGAATTCATTCAATCTGCTATTTCAAGATCCCACCATGGCATATGCCAACATTAAACTATTTGTTTGCTTGGATCAGTAACATCTCTACCATTTCTAGCTGCTATAAAGTCATTTAATTAATTAATTTATAATACTTTCATTTAAGTCTTTGAGCACATAGCTTTTTCTATTTAAGTTTACGGTTTTATAAGAAGTTGTTATAGAATATATGTGGTTATATTCTATAGTCATTAGTATTAAAACCAATCTAGTTTTGTTTTCAAATATATGTTTTTAGTTTTTATGAGAATAATATCTATGTATTAGTATTTTTTTAGGTATATAGTTTAAAAAAAATAAAATAAAAAAGGGGGTATTGTAGTTTATGGTTAGTCAAACCATATTATCTTTTATTCATTTATTTTATTCATATTTATGGTTTAGAGTCTTTTTATGTTAATGGAATGCCATTGAGTCCATTTTTTTACTTAAGTCATATTTTATGGTTATTAGAAAATAATTAAATATTAATTTTTAGTTAATAGGTATTAATATTTTAAATTGTCATTTTGGGTTTATTATCAAATTTAAAAATGAATTGAGAATTAAAAGTGGAGTCATTATATCAAAAGAGTCAAGAGTTTGGGTTTTTTTTTTGTATAGAGTCATCATTGTAAATTTTTTTTTTGTCAGTGTTGTGTCTTTGTCAAGAGTCAAAACTCTCAAAAATAAAAAAAATTTGCCTTACAGATGTATTTTTAGTTGTACATGATATCTACATTATGGGGTGGATTTCAATTAAAAAATCATGTACTTGAGCTACATCAACATATTAGCTAAGTAAATAGTATAACATATTGGATACTAGAGGATACACAGAGGAAGGAGGTCTTTCAACAACCTCTCATCAGTCACCAATGATAGGGTAATGCCAATGATATGGTGACTTTGTGTGGTGTATATTTCATTTTAGAATGGTGTGGATTTAAATTTTTTTAGTGTGTTTGTTTTTTGGAAATGTTCACATTGTGGGAGTGGAACATAGAGCAATATTTCATTTTTCATTCAGAATCAAACCAGCTAAAGTCAAGGAACACTACTAGTGGTAGTGGCAGTCTTCTTTGTTATATGAGATTGAGTGGCACAATCATACATAATGGTTATAAGTAAGAATTTGATTTATTACAAGGTTAAATATGACATTCAATGTGTGTTTTCTTTTAGTTCCAGTTTGGTGTGTAGAAGATGTAAACAAATCTTGATATTTTAACTCCTAGTAGAAAACATTGTAGAGTGTGTTTCTAAATTTATTGTAACACTCATATATTTGGAAAGGGTTGGTGGTTGATCTAGAAAACCATAGATGTAAAAAGGTAGATAAATTTGGTGTATTAGTCCGCTAACTGCTTCCTTCTTTATGAAGATGATCACTAGTGGAATGTCAAGTGCATTCTTTTCATGGAGTAAATACAAGATGCATTCCTTTGCATAGTTGTGGTCATGTGTAACAAGACAAACAACCAATTAGAAGTTTACATACCTTTCTTTGATCTAGATTATGAGGCAATCCCATGCAACAAATTACAATAGAAAAAGGAGTTATGTTGTATCATGTCAATATTAGGGGGTGAATGTTATAGATAATGTTTACATGGGAAATTTAAAGGGTGGTAAATTAGAATTTACTATGTGTAAGTTACCGTATGGTAACATGGTAAATAACATTTACCATAGTGATATACATATATAGGTTAGTGGTTAGAGTGGTTATACCCATGTCTATTACCATGTTATTTTTTATTAGTCCTCCCTATTTATTAGGAGGTTGTTTGGTTATCTCTATGGCTATATAATAGCCATTATATTGTTTGCATAGTATGTTGATTAGAATATTGATTTATATTATTACTATGTTTATACCTATGTTTGGCTCTCTTATTACACAGAAATCCTCTATCCTAATATCCAAATTTTGGATTATATCATGCTATATCATTTAATTAGACCAATGCAATTATCTTACCAAGAAATTCACAAGGTCATGGAGTGATATTCTTATAGAACCTTAATGCATATGTAATTCATTTACAACCTAAGGTAACAATTTAAACATTATTAAGCCATCATTTACCATGTGCATAATCCTCGAACCTTCATAGTCAACACCACCAAGGGAGTATAACCATTGATTTAACATAGTCACATTATTTTCTCATGAGAGTCATTATATTTTCCCCCCTTAAAAGGGCATTATCCTTGATGCTAGACTGATGTAACACATTCTTAAATTATCTATGTGCCTGCCCTAGTAGGCATATAATATGATTTGTTTATTGCATCCCTTAAGAACATCTTTAGATGTGGAGATAAAATGCTACATGGGACCAAATATACTATCCCTCTTATATTTATAACAACCCTTAGAGTTTATTCAGCCCTAGATCATCAATATTTTGATACCAAATCTCTAACTAGTTTGACATAATCACTTCAATTGTGTAGCATAAGTTGTAAATTCCATTTTTAAAATTCAAGCATTTATTCCACTTGCTCAAGGCTTCTTCTTCATGTAATTTTCTTGGTAATGGTCTTGGGAGAGTTGAACAACCTACCATCATGCCCAACATGAGAGGACTTCAACCATTACCAATATGAAATTCATGGGAGAATCAAACAACCTTCCATTATGTCCAACACATGAGGACTTTGATATGCTACCTAACTAAAGATGATACTCATAGACCACCATCACTCAGTGTCATAACAACATATAAAAATATGCACACAATAACATAATCACTTCGTGAAAATAAGGGGGAACAACTTTTACATTTCCCATAATTTTATTGCAAGACTATTATTGGCATTTTAGCATAACAAGAATTTATTGTGACCTTCTCATAAGGATGAATCGTAATAATTTGAACTTCTTTTCAGAAAAACATCTTTAATATAGAGATGAAAGTGGTCCAATTTTAGACCCAAGCCTTACTTCATTCAGGGCTACGTATCAAATAATACTTCATTGGTTACATTAGATGATGGTGAGTCATGCTAAACTCAACTATCTATTTTGAGTTGTTTTATTTAATATGATGCTGGTTGAATTGTGATCAATTTTAAAAGAGGCAATTCACTCTATTGTATACCATGTTGTTAACACAAAAATATCAACCATTGAGATCCATAGTTTATCTACTATGAACATGAGATTCTAAGTGTTCTTTGGCTGTACCATTCATCCAAAGAGAAGACTGTCGATGTTATACATAACAAAAACCATCCTACTAAATTAGGTATCCTTCTATGGGCATACCATTCTAAGTGAAGTTAAACCATACTGAGTTCACATTTATATCATTAGAATCATATGGGGTAACACTGAGTCACCATTTATAATGATATTATAAAACCAAGGTCCTTTGAAATAGGTATTTTATGGGGAAAATACCTTTCATCACATCAATTCTACTAAAGAAGAGCACAAACATGGGATTGTCTCCCATTTTGATATACCATGTCATTTATGGAAGGTTTTAAACAACATGATACCATGGTATTTTATTGCATAGGATCTCAGAATGTTGATTCATTAGTTGAGAGAATAATATGCCAATCTATATGTATGAGGTTCTTGGGGTCTCAACCTACCATCCAAGATATCATGTGTAGCTTAATATGAAAGAGGTTCTCAAAACATTGGTCCACCAACCAAGGAAATTATGCATGATTCAATGTATATATGTGGCCCTTAGGACATCAGTCCACTAACCAAGAATCAATGTGCCAATCAATATATAGATGTCCCTTAGGACATGAATCCACTATCCAATATAGTCGATATGTTAAAATACCTAGGCATGTCAAGGTGTAAAGAGCAAGAGACTAGTCAATATATAGAAAACCTTAGGCATGTTGAAGCATAGAGAGTAAGAGATAGTTGATGCATAGATGGCCCCTAACATGTCAAAGTATAGAGAGTAAGAGATAGTTGATAAACAAATGGGCCCAAGCATGTCAAAGTGTAGAGTGTAAGAGAGAGTTGATGCACAGATGGCCCTAGACATGTCTAAGTGTAATGTATAAGATATAGTCGATGCACAGATGACCCTAGGCATGTCAAAGCATAGACTATAAGAGATAATCTATGCATAAATGGACCCAAGCATGCCAAGGCATAGAGTGTAAAATATTAATCAATAAGATATGTTCCAAACTACCTCTTTTCCTCTATACTCACCTTAAGTGACATATATGGACATACTAACACATGAAATTAGCACAAAAAATCATCACAATAACTTGAAGAAGCATTAGGTGATCATGTAAGTGAAAAATCAATAAAATAAGACCAAGTAGTCCCAGTAATGAAATACAATTCATAAATGAATTCATGATTACCCTTTAGCTTGAAACATTCAAAGTCAAGAGGAAAATGATGCTAGTTTCCAAGCCATATAAATAAAAGCTTAGACAATTTAAAATAAGTTCAACAAGCACATTAGCAAAAATTAGATCACAATAAGATAAATATGTGACTCTATGAGCCACTCAAGGGTAGGAGGACAAGATTTTTATTATACCAAGGTAATTCTGGTCCCAATCACATAATTCTTTATTAAATTGATGACCACTTTATCATGCCAACTTCATTATTGTTAAATTATGCATAATAACATGTAGGAGAGTGCTACATCATTACCACTACACAAAACTATCATGTCAATTTTAGGAGTAACATGTAGGATGGTGCTATACCACTACCACTACACACAATGATACAATCTAGTAGCTGGTACTTTATGCCTCTTTAGAGGATATGTTTATAGTTAGTCTGTATTCACCATCTACCAAGGTGTGATTTGGCATTGAAATTAGGCCTTACCTACTTTAATATAAGAATTTAGATATAATTCCACCTATAATTAAGTCCCACCTATATGTACAAACTTAATATTCATGTCAAGAGAAATTTAGAGCTATCATTTTGAGAGAAGGGCACCTCCATGGTCGCCACCTTCCATTTTTTAATGACACACAATGATATATAATTGCCTAAGGAAGTTAGTAGATCAAGATATCAAAGTCCACAGGTTCTCATCATGAGAGAATTTAGTAATACCAAAGGTATTCATTCAAGGTTACTACCACATAGCCTCATAAAAAATCATGATTATCAGCTCTTCTAAGCTTTCATTCAACCAATCAACATTATTATATGTGAAAATTTATCTATTTATTGATTTATCATCATAATATCAATAATGTGCAAGGTTATCTTAATCCATTTCATATGCTTCACATCCAGGAAGATACCCTTGTAACCATTTGACATACACCCATAAACAACATCATAAGTCAAGCTATGCTCATATATGCACCACAAGATGATTAAAAGCCCAAATCTTGTCAAATATAACATGATATTTTCATGAAATAATAATTATGTGGAGACATACCTATTCCATTTAGTTCCTCAAAGATTCATCTTATTTCACTAGCAAGATGCAAGTTTACCACTCAAATGGTTATCATAAGACAATATTAGATTTATACATAGAGTAAACCATAACCTTAGTACTAAATTTTTATCACATCATAGCTCATAAAATGGTCACAATGATCTAAACAACAAGAAAAACTTTAGTTAACATTCCCATAATTAAACATACATGATCAATGTATCCAAGGATTTTATAATTCCAAAAGAGGGGTCATTAAAGCCTTTTTATAATGATAAGTTTGATTAACATGATCTAAGCATTAGTTAATGCATATCAAGGAAAATTAATTTAGATTCATGTCCTTCCATTATCATGGTAACTATTAGGTAACTAGGTTACACCTTTGCTAAAGAAAAGACTGTTCACATCCACCTCAAACATAGACTAATATTGGAGTGACCTATAGGATGTGGGCTACCTAAGATGAAGGTCAAACCTATAGTTTTGATGGGGATATCTCCCCTAATTTGTAAAATTAGGTTAGAATTTTAATATGACCCATATTTTACCTCCACAACACCTAATAATGATGTCTTTTGGTCTAAAATAAGAATAAATGTAGAGAAATCATAGGTTACAAAGGTTTCTCAAGTGGTACAAATATGCACATTATAGATTGGATCAAGTGTAGTAATGATTTTATATATGGAGGTAAAAAATGTCAAATGGATAAGGAATCAATGTGTTTCAATGAAAAGGAAGCTCAAAATCATCCCATCTCCTCCTTGAGCTCATTAGGTTTATGCTTATACCATACAAAATAAAGAGAATGGAGGTCCTAGATCTTAGAAAATGGAGGTACACTCAGGAAAATTCCACCCATAGGAATTTATCTTGGGATTGGTCTCATGATATTTATGAATGTTACTTGATAACTTAAGGAATTTATATGCCATTCTCATCTACATAGGCCAAGTTGGACTGAATGATTTTCAAGGATTCTTGGCTTGCCTACTCAAACCAATGATGGATGTTGTTTCCTTAGGTCTTGAAGGAGATTATAATATAATTTTAATTACTTGAATCACAAATGTGATCTTATATAACTAGCAAACCATTAAGACTAAATCTTACGTGTAGCTTGCAGTCAACTTTGGACATGAACAAAATGCTTGAGAGTTTTTTCCAGAAGTTATTTGCTAACTTGAAGAGTTGGTAGAGAATTTTAGGTTTCACCATGACTTATTTATAAGAAAGGGATTATGCATACTTAAAGGTCATTGTTTGGTGTACATTGTGTGTGGCTTAATGGCATATATAGAACAATAAAATACAACTCAAAAAACATGAGATGTAATGTTGAAGTTATGATGGAGCATCATCATGACCTTGTGAGAAAATTTATAAACTTTCATGGTAGCTTGACAAGCCTAGAAACCAACCTCATGACCTCTAAAACCACATAGTTTTAGTAGATATTAGGTTTTATATTAAGGTTTTTTGAGTTTCTTAGGTTTCATTTTAACACTGTGTGTGACCCTTTTCCTACCTCAAAAGTGGTATATTTATTTTGGTATGTATGTGAAGGTGTTTAAGATCCATTTGTTTTGTATGGGAAGGGTCTTTATCCTCAATTTCACCTCGCTTTCATGCTCCTATAATTTCACAATGTTTTCACTACCATCCATATTGCGTTCTAACTCTATTGTTCATGTTTCAACCTCCTCAACCCCATAGTCATCTTCATTCACTCCTCTACTCTTCATTTAAATTAGAAAATATTTAAATAGACATTTATACTCCCTTCAAACCCTCTAAATCAATAAAAACATGGAAGGCTAAACCTATATGGTCATATGCCCTAATGAGAAAGACAATCACCACCTATAACCAACCATTCTAGGCTTACTATAACAAAGTCTCCAAAGGGCACTATGTATACCATTAAAATTCATGAAGACTAGTGTGAGCATAAGAGGTTATGAATTTAAATGGTATGAGTGAAGATATGTATGTATTATGAGAGTTTAGGTATCTGTTGATTACTCTCCCCTCATACAAACATGATACTCAAACCCTGCATATAGTGAGTATATATGAGTGTATACCTATAGTAAATTAATGCATATAAAGGACCATACATTTCTTATGGTTAGAAATGTAGGACTCATACAAAGATAATTAGGGTTAATATTGAATAATATTTCAAGTTTGATGATGATCATATCTAAAAAGGCATAAGAACATCAATACAGGCTTAAGAACATACAAGCATACTCAAATATGAGCCTTAAGATTGAGAAGGGTAATAAAGAACATTGGAAAATCATCATCCAAGAATGATAGACCTAAGGCACATGATCAACACATAATTATCACAAAAACCTTAGGAAATAATGGAAATAACCTTTCTCAAAATTTTCATGCTCAAATATATAGTCAACAAGCAATTCACTACTTGTCTGAGCCAAAATGATGGTTTGAGACACCTATAGGCATGGATAAGCCCTTAAATTTAGTAAAAATGGTCATCATGACCAAATAAAGGTATACATGCCTCCATTTGGGCTAGGAAAATAGTGTGTATTCCCATTGTTTTGTCTTAGACCAAGCCTTATTTATGATAGTTGCATTTATGGGTTGAATGGTAGGACCATGACATGAAGGGTCTGTAAATAGTGTGGGATCCATAGGAGGTTTTATTTTAATGAAAAATGATGGATAAAGTCCTAAAACCTCCTCCAAATGGTCTAACACATAGATTTATAGTCAAGTTCCTTAGAGATAAGCCAATGTAGATAGTCACACAAGCCTGTTCATAGACCTTACTACCATCTTAAAGTTCCTCCAAGTTCTTACAATAAGTTTTATGGTTAATGAGGGGTGTATGAAGATGTTTAAAACCATAATAAGGAGGTTTTAGGTAAAAAAAAGTGTGAAAAGGGTCAGAGTGTCTCCAAAACCCTACTCAAACTAGTCAACCTTAACATAATCAACTCAGAGCTCACCTTCAAGTGCTCACCCACTTCACCAAATACATGCTCAAGGAGCTCTTAAGGAGGTTTAAGTATCCCTATGGACTAAATATTCATGAAATATTGGTTGGTAGTAGGGGGCTAACCTTTATGAATGAACCTTAAGAAAATAACTAGTCAAAATTGGTCTACAAATAATCCTAGTGTCACCTTCCATTGTTCATATCTCCACACACCCTTTGCATGGAAACCCAGCCCATCCATGGAAAACAAGGGGGTCAATTCACTATAGATTCATGGAATTTGTTCCTAGTTTGGATGTTCATATGCTATGAACCATCATTAAGATGGTTGATGTCTCAAACCTTGTACAAACCCCAAAAGTGACCTGATGGTGAAGTTTGGCCTCAAAACCCATCCAAATGAGGTAGTTTGACCATGAAATGACATTTAAGGTATCCAAAAGTCCTTTGAGAATCATAGTGACTCATTGCTTGGCATGTGTAGGAGTAAAAATATATAGAACAGGTATATAAGTGTTAATTTGAGTTAAAAATCAAGAATATATGGAGTATTTATTTGAAAAATGAATTCAATAAGGGTTAATTAGTCTTAGATCATCTTAACATGTCCTTTAGTAGTCATCAAAGTGACTTCCATAACTGGTTCAATAAGTAGATAAGCATAGGTGTTATAATTCATGACTATGTGCATCTAAAGGGGGTCAAATGGCCTAATCAGGATAATGGTTCTACTCCATAAGACCTATAAGGTAATATTAAGGTTGTATATAGTATAAGAGTGGCTCATAACCCTATGGTTTTAGCTAATTCTCAAAGTTCATATCTATAAATAGACTAGTCTATAGCCTTCACTATGACTATGTCATCAAAAAATGAAGCAAAAAATAATTTGGAAAGTAAGAATGCTTGTAACCTTCTTTGGGAAGGATTTTATAGTGTTTGGAATCCCTTTGGATAATTTGAATCTTAGGAGAAGTCTCTACAGTGGATAATTTTGCCTGTAGACACACAAGAACTACTCAGTGAGTATGTTTCTCCCACAAAAAACATATTCAAATGCTCATCATAAATTGGATGCTATTCATGGGGATCCCAAAAATTTGTGGAAGGTAGGAATGAATATTAGATTGAATTTGGCATAATTGGTTCATAGATCCAAGATTTGATCTCTATGAACCATCCCTAAAACCCTAAAAAACTATTAAACCCCCCTTAAACCCTAATAGTGACTTGACTAAGAAGGTTTAATGAAAAGTGAATTAAAACACTCAAGACTTACTTGGCTAACACTTGATGCATGTTTCCAACTTAGAGGGGCTTATGTCTATGCCACCTAGTTGTAGGGAGGCTATATGTATACCTCCTAAAAGTGCAAGTTTATAGGGTTTTGGGTATAAAATGTGTTTTAGAACCTAAAAAAGAGTTTTAAAGTATGTAAAAGGTAATATCAAGACTTATTATACTCTTACAATGCCAAAATTATCCATGGAGCTAACTGTAAGTGTCTTTGTTATCTCCTCTTTAGTAGCTAATCTATGAATCCAATTCAAATGCCCTAGTCATGTAAGGCTAATGTGTTTGAAGATGAATAAAACTTGAGAGATATTAATGCCAATTAACAGGGGCTAATATAATAATGATCTAAGTATTCTCAAATGATTTGAGATCCTAGTCTATCTATTTGATCATTTAAGTAGTGAATATGAGTAGAAAGAGGAAGAATAAGTAGAATAGGTATACTTATCTTGCATGTAAAAGACTCTAATGGGTGTGGAGAAATATTATGACATTTATGAGTCAAACTGAGGAATTTATAACTATATTCCAAGTTATAATATCTGAAATTGAAGGCCATTATGATGGGGTAGTGTCAATTTCAAGGATAATTATGCATGTACATTGAAGGAAATGCTACTCAACGCCTCTTGGAGGCCTATCTATACCCTATTTGAATTGTGTAAATAACATTGGATGGAATATTTTAATATTTGAATCATGTTCAAGGCTGTCATAAAGTATAATAGAGGAGTTACAACCTTCATACCTTCTCTCAATGCCAAAGTGGACTCATTAAAGAAGTGTCAATGCACGAGGAGGGTGAATAGGCCTATTTTAACTGCCATATACCACATTGGAATCATTCATTCCCTTTAACATGATTTTAATATTATCTCTTATATTTAAAAATTTCTATTTAATCAAGAATTGAGATCTTGCTTTTTTATCCCTTGATTGTGAGTAGTAAAGTTCTACCAAAATTGCCTTGTACTCCTTTGAATCAATAGAAGAATATTTGTAGATTTATTGTTGAGTGTTAGTGTGATTCATGAGAGTTTAATTTTTATAATTTATGAATGATGTTGTAATACATAGGTCATTTCATGCACCTAACTTTAGGTTATTAGTCTATTTTAGGTTGTATGAAGTGTTGGCAAGTAGAGGTGTTCTTGAAGTGTCATAAGCTAATAGTGTCTTATGCAGATCTAGACCTTTATCCTTAAAAATGTATAACTATTACTCAACATAAATATGAAACATTAATTCTTATAATACCATAAAAAGTTATGATTAGTGGTAGTCTCCATCTAGTTCATTACTGGGTTTTAAATGATAGACTAAGAGAGGATCTGTAATCATTAGTGCATCACCACTTTAGACTAGGTTGTTTTTATCAATTTTCATCTCTTTTCCTTTTTAATTTAAATGGGATTATATCCTAAAAATATTTGAAATGATAAATTAGGGGAGATAACCACATCAAAACTATAGGTTTGACCTACATCTTAGGTAGCCCACAACCTATAGGTCACTCCAATGTTAGTCTAGGTTTGAGGTGGATGTGAATAGTCTTTTCCTCAGCAAGGGTGCAACCTAGTTACCTAATAGTTTTGGCATGTCCAATGGGACCAAATATTAATTGATTTTGATAATTTATTTGACAATATTGATAGATTTGAAAGACATTTGTAAGGCTAAGGATAATTAGTGGTAGATTGGAAGGCAATTTCATGTAAAAATGTCCACTAAATCATCTTTAAAAGGTAAGAAGATTGAATTTGTTGAGTTATCATTAGAAATTTCATGGAGAAATATGGTTCATAGGTTTAAACCAAATATTAAAACCCCTAACTCTCCCAACTCTCCTTATTCTACTAGTTCTATCCATACAAAGCCTGCTACAAGTAATCCCAATGACAAGACCTAGAATGCAAGCATTTGTACCCTTTAATGGTGGTAGACCTTTAAAACTTAACCAATTTGATGATATCCTATCTACTATATTGAAGATAATTCCATAATTCACAAAGGAAAATTCCACCACTCTTGTGGAACACGTAGTTGATATAGCTAACTTGTGCTCAGTACACAACACCACCCAATAAAATGCAGCCATGAGACTCTTAGCAACTTCCTTAAGAGGAAAAGCTCTTCAATGATATATAGGTCTCACTTATTACTCCATAAACACTTGGGATTTATTTGGTAAGTGTATTTGTAAGCATTTTTAAGATAGAAGTGATCATGTGTAATTAGTTGAGCAATTCACCTCAATCAAGAGGGCACCCCGAGAATCCATGGTTGAATTTAACTACAAATTTCAAAAAACTTGGGATAGGATCCCTATCATTATCAAGTCTACACCTAATTATGCCTTCTTGTATCCCTGGGATTTTGATGTTGTTGTAATGATATAGTCTATGGGTGGGACCACATTGTAAGAGGCATATGAAATCTCCATAAGGGAAAGAAATGCTTGATTCAATTAGGAAAGTTGACTCCTAAAACCATCATGTACCTATTTATAGAGATAAAACCCATAATTGATCCATTTTAAACTCCAAACAATAAAGACTCATTTGATGAAAACCAAGTGAATAGGCTTGGTAAGATTGAGGGGTTACTAAAAGCTCAAAATAATAAAGAGGAAATAACATACTTCTTACAAACCTTATAAGGCTCCTTATAAAGATCCATATCCATATTATCCATATAATAGACCCCATTATACACCCAAATGACAAGTCCAAGAGTAGATCACATAGGCCAGACCTTACAATAGTTACAACCCTAATGCAGCTAGCATTTCAAGGGCATTAATACCAACATTAAAAAACCTTGCACAAGAAGATCAATAGTTTGCTTCATGGGGGAAATCAGGTGGGATGGTGATGGATACAATTGGGAAATTATGTTAGAGTTATTATATACAAAAGGGTCCTACATTTCAATTACATGACACCATGCCTCATCAATAACAAGGTCCTCCAATGCGTCATGGTGATATGCCTATTATGACATCAGTTGAATTGCCAAGCCAAGAAGTAGGGAATATGAGTAAAGCACCTATTGAGACCACCTTTACAAATTTACAATAAGGTGAACACACTTTTTAACAAGTGGCAACAAACTTGGGGTAGAATGTGATCAAAATAGATGATTTAGTTGTAGCCCACATAAGGGCTAAAAAGAGAATGATTGATGATAACTTGGGGTAGACTAAGGCTTCTACAACACATCCTTAAGTAACTCAACAACCTTCCACTCAAATTAAAGTAAAGAAAACTTCTCCAACACATCATACATCTCAAACACATGGACAAAAATAGAAGAGTCCCTTCATCCCACAACTCAATCAAGCCACAAGTGATGATTCTACTTCCAAGTTATAGCCTAAAGGTACCAACTCTCCCTTCAATATTATAGACTACATGAAGAAGTATAACATTTTCATTCCTATGTGTGATGATGTACTCATTATAGGGTAGAAAGATCTTCTTCAACAAGATCTCTCCAAGCTCTCTCTCATGAACAAACAAGCTAATAATGTGAGTGTAGTTTATGATAATGATAGTCAACCTAGTGAAGTCCAAGCTCCAAAGGTAGTTAATCCACCTCCATTCTAATTATTAGTCATAATATTATATTTTCTTATCCATAATTTCATGATAGATAGTAGTGTTTCTACCTTAAGTTAAAAGCCATAGCTGATAAGCTAGAGCTCAAGTATGAACCCAATGAGAAAGGAGTCTTGAATTATATGGGTCTCCCACAAAAATAATATGTGTCCTAAAAGATCTCAAAATTATGTCAATATCCTATCCCAATTATAATATCTCACAATATGTCATGGTTGCTGATCTCCCCCCATATTTTCCCCTATGACTATCTAGGGATTTCACTACAAGTATTTGGGGATACCTTTCATCTAAATAATCATATAAGGTCTTTAGGACTAGATATGAGACAAGGGTCACTATTAGGTCTAAACCTATTTATAGGTTCTACTTAGAACCTATATTCCCAACCTATCTAATGTAAACTACATTATAATAGATGACGATGAGAATATCAGTGAGCAAGAACCCAAGGATCATCTTGAAGGAATCTCAGATATGCTCCTTGATGAATGGGTAGTTGATAACCATGGTTTTGATCCTTGAAATACCATTGAGGAGGTAAGCCTAGGTATATACTGCATGCATGAGGAAGGAGGTGTTGTACCTAGTCTCATAAGCCTAATTCAAGAGCATGATGGCATATGGACTTTGTTATTTGATGGATCAAGGTCAAAGAATGGGAGTGGGGATAGAGTCATGCTTGTTTCCCCTTAAAATTAGAGGTACTACTCTATAATGAGGTTTCAATTTAGTTTTACTTTAAACATAGTAAAATATTAATCCCTCATACAAGGGATACAAGAGGTAAAGAGGAAAGGCATCAAACTTTTGCAAGTGAAAGGTGATAGTGATCTAATAGTGTATCAAGTGATAGGTGTTATTGTATTTAAAAATAATCTCTTGAAGGCATATAAACATCAAGTATGGGACCTCTTGGAGGACTTCCTAGCATTTGACATCCATTTTATACCAAGGGAGTCCAATCATCATTAAAATAGACTTGTAGCTATTGGTGCCCAATATGACATTTATGATGGATTCAAGGGAACTCAATGGAATTTAAAAATCAAGGTTGTATGCAAGCAATATGTACTTGACAATGAGGTGAGTTGGTAGGTATTTGACAATGATGAGTAGATTGCTTGTTTTCTCATGGATGAGGTAGAATTATGTCATAGGAATCAAGGTAGGTTACAACATAAGTTTGATGACCAAATATTATAGTTGAGGACTAAAAAATTTCCCAAGGGATTAGTAAAATTAGAAATAATATTCAATGAAGATGATCAGTTGAGAAGAGATAAGGTGAGTATCTTAACTAAATAAGAACATTATGATAAGATAGTCATCTTTAAGGATAAATTACTTAAGTTGGGAAAAGTGAACACAAAAAAAGAGAGAGATTGATTCATAGCCTTATGTCAAGAGTATGTAGATGTATTTTCTTAGGAGTACCATGATATGAAAGGATTTGACCCCAAGTTGGCCCAACACACCATAGAGTTGGAGAAAAATGCAAAACTGATAATGCAAAAATAAAGACCAGTCAACCCTAAGGTGGAAGAGCTCATGATAAGGGAATTGTTTAAGTTGATTTAATATAAGATCATATTCCCCATTAATTATTCCTCATGGGTATAAAATCTTGTGCATGTGAGGGATAATAATGGAGAGATATGTCTATGTGTTGATTTTAGAGACCTTAATAAGGTGTCTTTGAGAGACCATTATCCACTACCCTCCATGGATCATATCATTCATAAGATTATAGGATCTTAGAGGTTTTATTTTACTGATGGTTATTATAGTTAAAATAATATCTTGGTTAGGAAGGAGGATAGACATAAGACTACCTTCACTACAAAGTGGGGCACCTATGCATACATGAAAATGCTCTTTGGACTATGAAATACAAGGGAAACTTTCCAAGTGGAAATGGATATTACCTTTGAGGGATTAATTAATGAGATGTTGTTCATATATATTAATGACATCATTGTGTTGTCAAAGTATACATAGATCACATGGCATATTTGAAGTTAGTCTTTGATAGGTGTAGGCAATTTGGAATATCCTCAAATCCCAAGAAATGCATCTTTGTAGTTCATGAGGATAAAGTTTTGGGGCATTTGGTGTCAAAGGATGGTATCTCCATAGAACATAATATGGTTTAATCAATCATATCCCTACCTCTACCCAAACACAAGAAAGGTTTTCAAAGCTTCTTAGGTAAGATCAACTTCATAAGGAGGTTTATTCTAGGTTTTGTAGAATTAGTTAAGCCTCTTACTCACATGATTAAAAAAAACAAAGAGTTAAAATGGAAAAAGGTAAAGAAGAGGATATTTAAAGCCATGAAATATGCCAAATATCTCCTCCACACTCATTAAACCTAACTTTAGCAAATAATTTTTCTTGTATGCATTCTCCACAACTGATGTAATTTCTACTCTGCTTATGTAGTAGAATGATGAAGGCCTAAAACAACCAATTGTATTGTTTAGTCAAGACTTAGAAGGATATGAAGAAATACATACCTTTTTGGATAATCATTTATTTTTTTATGAGAGGATTTAATAATTCTAGGCACATAGTGTCTAACAACAAAGTTATAGTGATGGTAGTGCACCCAAACATCAAAGAGTTTATACTCAATAGAGATTTGAGTGAGAAGAGAGATGGGTGGGTAAAAAGTATATAGAATATGAAATTTAGGTGAGAGTGACCAATTTAATTAGAGTTAGATTTATATGGGAGTATCTTTCAACATAGGTGAAGGAAGATAAAGACATAGTGTTAGCAGTCTATGATAGTCAACAGACAACTTCAAATACCACTCCTCTCAACTAGACCAATGATGTGGTCAATTTACTTCAAATAGGCAAATGTCTTATGGGATTGGATAGACCAAAATAAGGCATTTTATATTGTATACCATACCCTATATCTTTATAGATGAAGTGATTTTTAATAAGGACTTAAGAAGTATGATTTTTAGATGTGTTAAATCAAGACAAATTGATAAGCTACTTGAGTAATTTCATGATGGACCTACTAGTGGACACTTTGAAACCAATAACATAGGCTAAAAAATCATTAGAGATGGTTGATTGTGGCCTACATTGTTTAAATATTCACATACTTGGGTTATAAAGTGTTTAAAGTGAGCCATGTTCACTAGCAAACAAAAGTTAGCCACCCTTCCCTTGCCACCAATCCATGTTGAGCATCCCTTCATTTAGTGGGGCTTAGAATTCATAAGCATGATATATCACCCTTATATTTCTGTAGATAAGTGTGTTATAACAACCAATAACTACTTCACAAGGTGGGTGGAGGCAAATGCACTTAATGAGGCCAATGAGAACTCAATCTTGGAGTTTTATGATAGTCTTATGACCAGATTTGGTGTACCTTCAACAATCATCTCTGATAATGCCTTGGCCTTCAATAGTGATAAGGTATGTGAGTGGGCTCTTAGCAATGAAATATACCTCAAGGCTTCCTCAATTTACTATCCATAGGGCAATGGGCTAGTATATTCCACAAATAAGAACTTGATAAGGATCATGAAGAGAACCATGGATGATAGTCAAATAGAATGGCATAAAAGGTTGAGGAATGACTTATGGGTAAGTATATTTACTCCTAAAAGGTATACTAGAAACTCTTAATACCTCCTTGTCTATGGTAGAGAGGCAAGACTACCTATTTCCCTTGAAATGTCTACCTTAGAGCTTACTCATCAACTTTAGCTCTTGGAAGATGATGCAATACAAGTGATGATGAATGAGATAGGATAGTTAGAAGAGAAAAGAGATAGTGCCATGCATGACATATGGTCTAATAAACAATAATTCATGAAATTATTTGACAAAATGTCTTCATCCAGGACTTTCCAACAAGGAGATGTAGTCCTCAAGTGGGATGCAGCCTGTACAAAGCCAAGAAAACATATAAGTTTGATAGCATTTAGAGTGGACCTTATATCATCACCAACTAAAAATAAAGTAATGTTTTTCAACTTTATAAATTTAATGGTGAGGAAGTTCCCATACCTATAAATGGGATGTTCCTCAAATTATATTACTAATATTCATCATGTTTCTCTTATACATAAGTAGCTAGAGTTTGTCTTTTCCCTCTAAGTACTTCCGCACATGTTTAGTGTTTGTTGCTTGGTCTTATGGTTCATGGTTATGTTTTATATTTATTTTTTTCTTATTTGTTTCTTTTTTATGTCTCATTATTTCAAAGTAAACCAGGTATAAGGCAAAGTTCATATGTAGTCATGTCCTATTTGCAAAGCCATCAAGAATAGGTTCAAAATTTTTTGAGTTCCTTGAACAATAGGAGGGTCAAGCCAACTAAGTCACCATAAATGTTGACCAATTTCTAGCTCCAGACCTAGAAATAGGTCAACCTAATGTCCTTGAGTTTTAACCCATCATTAGTCTCATGGTTGTCATTCATATTATGAGTTTGGAGGGTGTTCAAGTAGTTCACTAATTTGTCATGTTAAAACTTTTCTTTATCAGTCTTCAAATCTCATTTCCAACTTAGATAAAGTTTTGGAATGTTGTTTGAGCATGTTCAATGGCCCTAGTCACTTTTATGGAGTTATAATAGTTGAAAAATTCCATGGTGAAGGCAAATTTAGAAGGCAATCTAGTGAAAATTCATGAGCACCTCTGATCTATCTAACATAAGGTATGCTCACTTTTAAACCTTTAAGAACATGAAAAGTGTCTTAGGGTCTATTTTAAGTCTCCAATAGGTCATAAAGGTATTTTTTAATATATTGACATGATATTTAAGTGATATGCCTATTTAAGGTCATATATGTGTGCCAAAGTCAATGTTTTTGGTCATAATCATACCTAATTTTCCCTTGATGGATCACTAAGTCACTTTCCATGCCTTCAATAGACTCTATAAGCTTCATTATACCATTACTAGAATATTTCATCCCTCATTGAATACATTACCATCATGGTCAATGCTCAAATCCTCCTTAATGCCCCCCTTAGATGATAAATAATGACTTTTCAACTCCCTTAATTTGTATCATCAAGTTTAAAGTGTCACATGATCCCTATTTTACCCCCACAACACCTGATAATGATGGTTTTAGGTTTGAAACAAGAAGAAATGTAGAGAAATTATAGGTTGTAGAGGTTTCTCAAGTGGTACATATCTATACAGTATGGACTAGTTCAAGTGGAGTCATGGTTTTGTAGAGGGAGGTCAACAATGTCAAATGGAGAAGGAAATAATGTGTTTTAGTGAAAAGGAATCTCAAAATCATCCCATCTCCCCCTTAAACTCATTGATAAGATTAAAGATATCATCAAGTTTATGCTTATACTACATGGAGGAGAGAGAATGGAGGTCCTATCTCTTGTCCAAGGGAGGTACACTTAGGTAGCTTCCACCCATGGTAATTTGTCTTGGGATTGGTCTTGTGATATTTATGAACATTCCTTAATAACTTAAGTACTTTTTATACCATTATCATCTATATAGGCCAAGTTGGAATGAATAATTTTCAAGGATTATTATCTTGCTTGCTTAAATCAATAATGAATGTTATTTCCTTGGATATTGAAGGAACCTTACATAGAATTTTAAGTACTTAAATCACACATGTGAGCTCATATAACTAGAAACCTTCAAGACTAGCTCCTATGTGCAACCTATAATTAGTTATGGACATGCACACAATGTTTGAGTGTTTTTTCTAGAAGTTGTTAGCTAAGTTAAAGAGTTGGTAGAGAATTTTAGGTTTCACCATGCCTTATCTATTAGGTTGGATGTTTAATAGGCTCTTTTCATATTATAATATCTCAAGAAGAAATGGCTTATGCATACTTGAAGGCCACCGTATGGTGGACACTATGTGTGGCTTAATGGCATCTATAAAACCTTCTAATGCAAATCAAAAAACATGAGATGGAATGTTGAAGTGATAATAGATAATCATCATGTGATTGTGAGTAACTTTCTTAACTTCCATGGTAGCTTGGAAGGCCTAGAAACCAACCTCATGACCTCTAAAACCACATAGTTGGTTTTAGTATATATCAAGGTTTTTTTTGCAAAGTTTAAGGTTCTTTTGAGTTTTTTAGGTTTCATTTTAGCCCCTTTTCCTACCTCCAAAGTGGTATATTTATTTGGTATATATGTGGATGTCTTCAATATCCATGTAGTTTTTATAAGAAGTTTCCTTATCCTCCATTTCACCTCACTTTCATGCTCTTGTCATTTCACAATGTTTTCACTACCATCCATACTATGTTCCAAGTCTGTTGTTCATGTTTCACCCTCCTCAACCCCACAACCATCTTCATTCACTCCTCCACCATTATTTTCAAGGCCAAAATATGTTAACAAACCTTAATAATCCATTGGAAACCTTATGAGAAATATAACCATGGAAAGCTAAACCTATATGGTCATATGCCCTACTAAGAAAGATAATCACCACCTACAACCAACCATTCTAAGCTTACTATAAAAAAGTCTCCAAAGTGCACTATGTATACCAGTCAAAGGAATGGAGACTAGTGTGAACATAAGATGGTATGCATTCCAAGGGGATGAGTGAAGATATGAAGGTGTTACTAGAGTTTAGGTAGATATTGATTACGCTCCCCTTATACAAACATGATACTTAGACTTTGTATATAGTGAATTTATATGAGTGTGTACCTACAATAGATAAATGCATATGAAGGACCATACCTTGATTATGGTAAAAAATGAAACACTTATGTAAAGATGATTATGGCTCATATTGAATAATAGTTCAAGTTTGATGATATTCATATCTAAAAAGGTACAAGAACATCAACACAAGCTTGGGGACATATAAACACACTCAGACATGATCCCTAAGTTTGAGAAGGGTAATGTATGAAATCAAAAAAGAACATTGGAAAACCATCATCCAATCATGATACTAGACCTAAGGTGCATGATTGACACCTCCTTATCATAAACACCTTAGGAAATAATGGAAAATACCTTACTCATAATTTTAATGCTCAAACATACAATCAACAAGCAGTTCACTACCAGTCTGAGCCAAAATGATGGTTTAAGACACTTATAGGCATGTATAATCCCCTAATTTTAGTACAAATGGTCATCATGACTAATTAAAGGTATCCAATCCTCTATATGAAATAAGAAAATAGTGGGTATACCCACTATTTTATCTCAGGCCCCTATTTGTGATAGTTGGTTTTGTGGGTTGAATAGTAGGACCATGTCATGAAGGGTCTGTAGATAGTGTGGGATCCACAGGAGGTTTTGTTTCAGTGTAATAAGATTTATAAGGTCTTAAAACCTCTTATAAAGGTTTTAACACTTAGATGTATAGTTAAGTGCCTTAGAGATAGGCCAATTTAAACAATCACACAAACCTACTCATAAACCCTACTACCATCTTAAGGTTCCTCCAAGTTCTTATAACAAGTTAGATTGTTACTGAGGGGTGTATGAAGATGTTCAAGACCCTGATGAGGAGGTTTTAGTTATAAATAAGTGTGAAAAGTGTTAGGGTATCTATAAAACATTGTTTAAACCAATCAACCTCAATATGCTTAACTCAAAGCTTAACTTCAAGTTCTCACCATTTCACCACATACATGCTCAGGGCCAAAGATCCTAGGGAAATTTAAGTCTCCTTATGGACTTAATATTCATGAAATATTGGTTGGTATTTGGGGGATAACATTTATGAATGAAATATAATAAAATAAATAGTCATAATTAGTCTATAAACAACCCTTATGCCACCTTATAATGTTCATATCTCTACACACCCTTTGTATGGAAACCAAGGCCATTAATGGAAGATGAGGAGGTTAATTCACTATATATTCATGGAATTTTTTCTTGGTTTGGATATCCATACTCCATGAACCATCGTTAAGATGGTGGATGTATCAAACCTTGAAAAAACCTTAGAAGTGACCTGATGGTGGATTTTGGCATCAAAACCCATCAAGATGAAGTATTTTAATCATGAAATGACCTTTAAGGTCTCCTAAAGTCCTCTGAACATCATAATGACTCATTGGTTGGCACATGCAGGAGTGAAACTATAAGAAATAGGCCTAAAAGTGTTAGTTTGAGTTCAAAATCAAGGAGATAGGTAGTATTTATGTGCACAATGAAGTTAAGAAGGGCAAATCAGTCCTGGAGCATCTTAAAATTCCTTTAGTAGTCATCAAATTGACTTCTATAACTAGTTTAATAAGTAGATAAGCACAAGTGTAGAATTCATTACTATGTGCATCCAAAGGGGGTCAAATGTCCTAATCAGGCTAATGGTAATACTCCATAGGACCTCTAAGGTAATATTAAGTTTGTATAAAATGTAGGAGTGGCTCATAACCCTAGGGTTTAGGCTAATGTTCAAAGTTCATGTCTAGAAATAGACTAGTCTATATCTTCCACTATGATTCTGTCATCAAAAAGTGAAGTAGAGAATAATTTGGAAAGTAAGAATGTTGATAATCTTATTGGGTAAGGATATCAAAATTTTTGGAAGCCCTATGGATAGTTTTAATCTTAGGAGAAGTCTCTACATTAGATCATTTTTCCTACAAACACATAGGTGCTACTCAGTGAGCATGTTTCTCCCATAAAGAGCATCTTCAAATGCTCATCACATCTTGTATGTTATGCATTAGGATAATAACACTTTAGGGAAGGTGGGGAGGTATATTGGTTTTAATTTGGAACAACTGGTTCATAAATCCAAGATATAATCTCTATCAACCATCCCTAAAACCCCCAAACACTCTTAAACCCCCCTTAAACCCTAAAAGTGACTCGACTAGGAAGGTTTAATGAAAAGTGAATTAAAACACTAAGGAATTGCTTGAATAAAACTTGAAGCATGTTTCCAACTCAGAGGGGCTCATGTCTATAACACTTGGTTGTATAAAGGCTATATGAATACCTCCTAAAAATGCAAGTTTTTAGAGTTTTGGGTATAAAATGTGTTATAGATCTTGACCAAGAGTTCTAAACTATGAAAAATTTAAGGTAAAGACTTATTATAATCCTAAAATTCCAAAATTATCCCTGGAACTAACTTTAAGTGTCTCTATTAGTTCCTCTTAAGTACCCAATTTGTGAAGCCAGTTAAAGTGGCCTACTCATATAGGGATAATGTGTTTGTAGGTGAAGAAATGCCAATGCATATGGGTTAATATAAGAATGATATAAGTCTTCTCAAATGATTTGAGATATTAGTCTAGCTATTTGATCATACAAGTAGTTAATATGGGTAGAAAGATGAAGAACAAGTAGAATAGGTCTTTATACACATAAGATTTTCAACTTTTATCAAATATTGATGCTTTGTATCTTGCAAGAATTTGCCAAGTCTCAATATATTTGAGTGAATGCCCTAAAGGGTACATTGAGATAGGTGTGGGTATACCATTATTACTTTACATGATTGTGTTCCCTTATTACCACTTAATACCAATCCAACTAGCTCCTAAAAACCATTTCCCTAAGCTATTACTCCTATTTTTCACACTCTTCTAGTATTTTACCACCTTCCCTATCCCTTTTCCTACCCTAAAGCCTCTTTTTATATTTTACATAACTAGGTCAACCTTGTACTCTTATTGGTGAAACTCATTTAGGGTCTAGGTCAACTTTTGGCTGACCTAGCCCATGACCTAGTGAGTTTTTGTCAATAATGATACTAGGTTGATTGGGTTGACCTTATCAGCCAAAGTTTTTAAAAGGGTTTAGGGTTAGATCCACCTATATAAACACATCCCTTTCACCATTATTAAAGAGACATCAAGAGTTATTATTCATTTACACTTCTTTAAAATCTACTCTTCCACCATTCTACTTGAGGAGTCTTAGCTTAGGGTTTCTACTTGGAGAATATAGTCTTGTGGATAAGTCTTGGATGCTTTGGCCTTTCTTAGTGATCCTTATAAAACAAAAAAAACTTTTACAAAGCTTCTTTGGCTAAGGGAGAGATTGAGTCTCAATGGGTTCATCTTCCATGTAAGTATCTATAACTTTCCTTGTCTCTTTAGTAGATAGAAGTAACATATGTATTGGATTTTGAATAATATTAATCTTCTTCTCCATGCATTATGATCTTACCTATATATAGCTTAATTAGGATTCTATTTTGAATGTTTAATTTTTTTTTTACTAGCCCCCATATTATGCCACAAGCTTTGGTGAACACTAAATTAGACTTTGTTTTACTTATTATTAGTTTAGTGAATACGAAAACAAAGGGCTTAGTTAAGGTTATTGCATAGTTTTACTTGATTGGAGGCTTTGGAACCCTCCCTAGTGATATTGTTGCGATAAGATATTCCTTAATTGAGTCTAGAAGATCCACATATTGGTCATATTCTCAATTATCTAATGTATCCCAAATTAGAAGTATAAGTAGGATCTATCTTCTCTAAGCTAGGATTGATTTATAGATCTGATGCATTTCTAATTTCATACATTTTGGTGAACCTAACTTGAATCTAAACCTTACAGGTTTTATTTTACATTTTTTATTTTTTATCATTTTGTTTAGTATTTTTCTATATTTTCAATATTAGGTCAATAGGGACAGTGTAGATTCTAATTTCTATGCATAGGTTTAACACACAGTCACATAAAAAATGACTCTATTATTTCTATGCAAGTCTTTATAGATATAGGTTACTAGATCAAATAGGTTGACATAGTACTATTATTCACTTCCAAACAAAAAACTGGGTTGAATAGGTTGACATAGTATTCCAGACAACTTCAAGAAAACATACTAGGTCAACTAGGCTAGTAGTCATCTTGACAGGTTTCAATAAATAGGGAACTATAGAACTAGGTTGACCCAATCGACATAGTTAGCAAAATTTTCAAGTAACATTTAAAGTAATTCAACAATAATTTCACATTCCTCAACATAATCCAACCCACCAATGTTCCTTTATTTTTCTCTCTTTTAATTTATTTCTTTCTTACAGTTCTATTTTACAAAGTTTGTAGTCTTTCAAACTGCCATTATACGACAAACTAGATTGACCTGGTTAACCTAGTTCTATATTATGTCTTCTATTTAAAAAACTAGGTTGACATATTTGACTTAGTTCTTAAGGACCCTTGATTCTATAGTACAGTAGTGATAATGTTGAATATGATCTATAATGATTGCATATACTATCATTTGAATCGACTTTGTACTGTGTTTCAAATTAGAAATTAACAACTATATGCTAGTAATTACTTCACACTTTCACTTTTAGTTGTTTACATGCTTAGATTAGTTCACATAGTCTAATTAGGTGGTTTGTTGATATATGTTGCACTATTTTTCTCTTTCTTGTACACACTAAAAAATCACATAAATACAAAACACATTTAAAGATTTGTCTACCCAAGGCCTACCTACTTAGATTTAATCACCAAGGAGGAAGCTGACTTGGTTTTTTGGCCAAGTATAAACATGTGGTTACTATTATATATTGGAAAATCACCTGACACCCTTATCATTATGGGATTATGAAGTGAGGGGGTAGGCCCCAATACCATTGTCAACATAGATCCCTTTCAACCTACATGTCCTAAAACCACCCATAGATTGCCTTTTAGTTCCCTAATTCTAGACAACTTCCCTATTACATATAATAACACTTTATAATCTATCAACATTCAAGATGACTACTTAGTTAGCATTTGCTTTTTAGTTGATTGCTTTCTCTTTGCTTGTTGTATGTTGTATTGAAAAAACTTGCATTGGCCAATTTTGGTGTAAGGATTTGTGATATGTGCCTCAATTAGATCATTTTCATTAACGTAATTGATTGTGTGTTTTTTTCCATTTGTTTCTTTCAAGTAGATTTCAAAAAATTTCCTTGTTTTTAGTATACTATCATTCTCATTGACACAATCTCGTATAGACTATTTTTCCTTCCTACCTATAGTACTAAATTAATTGTGATTGACTTTGTATCTCTTTTACTAGTCATATTACAATAATAGGTTGACCTAATTGACTCTATACTCTTATCAAACTCTATTTTCCCTAGTTTATAGTACTAGGTCAACCCAGTTGACTTTGTACTCTTATTACCTATCCTGTCTATTTGACTCAGTTCTCTATTTTTCCTTCCTTAGCATTTTGGTCATTTTTCTCAAGTCATCATGAATTCAGCTATCATAATCTTCTTGGAAAACCTAAATTCATTTAGATATTATATGGGATGTTCATTTATCCCCTCTTATCTTCCTAAGAGAACCCTCACTCTTGGATCACCTCTTCCCCTCCATTTATGGCTTGTAACATGGTTCAAATCACACCTCAAGATGAAGTAGGTGGATCTGATAATTTTTATACCTATCAAGACAATTCTCATCTTCAAACCTTTCAACATAATTTGGAAGCAATTAACACAAGTTTATCCAAAAATCCCAATGGTAATCCACCTTCCAAAAACCCTCCCCCTAATACCAATTCAAGGAGTTCTCCTACAAACACCAACCCACCAATTGATATGACTCAACTTCTTGCACAATTCATACAACAAATAAACATAATGAAAACTTCTAAAACCTCTCAAATGATGCAATTATAATGTCATTTGATCAATATGGTTAATCAACCTCCAACTATCAATCCTCAAGCCAACCCAAATTTTATTCCTCTACCTCTTAGAGATGCCTCAAAAAATGTTATTCCTCAACCTGTCATGAATAAAAAAATGCTTCAATATATCTAAAATGAGACTTTATCTGTCTTCATTATGTCTATTGATATTGATAACATATCTCCAAATATCAATTATGATGGGATTAAATACCCTACATCATTTCTTAAAGCTTTTGTCAATCTTTATAAAGAGTGGATTCAAACTAATAATTTTGCCATAACTAAAATTCTAGTTAAAACTTTTACTAGAGATTTATTGGAATGGTAAAAACAAATTCCCCAACATTCAATTTAATAACTTGAGTATTTAGTCAATCCTTTATTTAAAGAGTTTTAACATAATAATCTTCCAAAAAATTATCTTATCCATTTCATCAATGCTAAGTAGTCTCCCACCGAGTCAGTTCATGATTTTATCAAATTATGGAAATCTTTGGCCCATAAAACCAACCATAACATGACTGATGATAATTTTTTAAAACTATTTATCACTGATTTAAATCCTCTTCAATATAAGGTTCAATTTTTTTCTCCCTAAACACTTAATGAAGCTCTTGACCAAGCTAAACATCAAGACTCTTTCATGAAGCAATTCACACCTAATCCTAAATTCCTTAAAGGATATTTTCAAACTTACACCAATTATATCATCATCAATACTCCTAAAACCAAACCAAGAGTTTCCAAAGCCAACACTCCCCAATATTCTTACATATCACTAACTATACAATAAATGAAATAATTCTTACCACCCTCTAAACCCTTTACTTATCCTAATAATCCTCCTAAATGGTATGACCCTAATTATTTTTGTTGGTTCCATGCTGATGTTAGTCATTACCATGAATATTGTAGAGGGATTACTAAATTTTCTATCTCTGACATGCTTGGTTAATTATGAATCCATGATCAACTTTCATCATCAAGAGTATAATACTACTTCTCAAAAATGCCAAGCTTCCACAACTTCTTATAATAATAAAAAATATTTTTCCACATCTAATCCTCAACCAAAAATTAAGGATGTTTGTTCTATTGATGTCAACTATGACAAATATTACAATAATTCTCAATAAGTTAATACAACTAAGGTTAATTATCATTGCAAGCCATCTCACAAAGATCCTATCATAAAATCTAAGACACCATCTTTAGAAGAATAATATCTCAAAGATACAACCACCACTAATTTAACTTCAAAATCTTATGAGGAACCACCTCCTCCTTATGAACCCCCAACAATGTCCATTTCTTCAATATACCTTACCTTCTAAAACTCGCACTAGTTCTTCTTCTAAATCCCATTGGAACTTTCTTGAAGAACTTAACTCCATGCCTTGAAAAATTCCACTTATGGAGTTAGTTCGTACTTCACCTTATCATCTCAAGTTACTTATGAAAAAATTACAAAAAAATTAAGATACATCTTTTATAGATGAATAACCACCCTCTATTGAGCCTCAACCTACCAACGCACATACCATTGAAACTGTGTGTCCTTCCAAACCCTCTATTGAATTTCTTGAAGAAGACATGATTAATGATGAAATCCTTTTTCACATTGATGATATGCCACTATTTATTAAAATAGCCATTAATATTACCCTTATCCATAAAGTCCTAATTGATGAAGGCTCTAGTATTAATGCGACATCTTTATGGCTTATCCAACAACTTGGATATAATAATGATCATCTCAAGCAAAACTGCATTACTTGTCATGGATTTGATAAAACTAATCAAAAGCCACTTAGTTGTATTTGGCTTCCCATAACAATCAGACCTAAGACGATTCAAACTAAACTTATTGTCCTTGATTTACCTCTATCTTATAACATACTCATTGGTCACTCATGGACTCATATAATGAGGGCCATCACTTTTTTTGATATCCAATGCATTAAATTCTTACATAATGATAAATGGTATAAGCATGAGGCTGATACAAATTATTAGAGTATTCAACTTCTTAATACAAAATCTCAATATAGTGATCATACCATCCCTACCATCAACAATACTCCCTTACTCGATTTCATCAACATTAATTCAGATTTCCAAGTCACTCTTATTGATTCAGATGATGAACCTAATGACTTGAAACATACTTGTAACACTACCAAGCTCCCTCCCTACATATCAGAGTGGCTTCTTCCTTCTTTATTACCTCATGACCATACTATTCCTCTCATTGATGAGGTCACTAATTTTACCCCTCCATGTAATTCTTAGGAACTTTCTCTACCAAAAGATGCCTTCACATTTAATGACTATGGAGTGGCCAATTTATTTCAAGACCCTCTAATCATGTCTCCATGTAAATTTAGTAATATTAGTATTTCACCTTCTAAAACTTCCCTTGAATCTCAAGTATCTACCATTTATCCAACCTATGATGATAACTACATCATGGCCCAATCTCAATTTTGAGACTTGGATGTTCAACATTATCTAAAAACTTTAGCACAAATACATGTTTTCAACCAGGATATCCATACCACTTCCATAGATAATAAATTAGATCCTAATGGTCATGTGCCTCCTATTAATTCTCTACTTCTTGATACTCCTTAGGTGGTAGAACAAATCATACCTCTTAAACCTATAAATATTCTTGCATCTTCTCTACCACCTACAAATCCCATCATTACATGTAATTCTTATCTTGTTAAATAAAATAACAATATACCAATCCCATCTAATATATTTACTTATCCTACTCCTAAGATTACATTAGATATCAAGGCTACCAAAATCCATCAGATACATTCTGAATATAATCACCATGGTAATCAAATTATCGATCTTGAAATAGATGTTGAGTATTATGGTCCTCTTCCCACTTTGCCTAGCAATGAAGCTATTCTTGAATTACTTCATGCCTAACAAACTCAACTTCCTTAAAAACATCACAAACTTGGGAGTTTTAAAAATAAATCCCCTTGTTTCAGCAACTTCATTATTAACATTGATCCTAAATCCTAAAGCTAATCCAATTTATTCTCTACCTAATGTACCATACCACTTCTAAGATGGAAATGCTATGCTTATTGAAGAAACTAATCACTTTGAATATGGTACTCCATCATGCCATTGACCTATTACCATCTCTCAAAAACTCTCACCTACCAAACATGATAACTTTAGCCTATTTTTCAATAAATATCATGAGATATTCACTTGATCCTATGAGGACATGCTTAGTATTGACCCTAGAATTATGGTGCACAATATCATCACTTATCTTGATGCCAAACTTGTGCATCAAAAGAAATGGAAATTTCCACCCAAAATTTTCACCTTATGTCATAAAGAAATCATCAAACTTTAAATGCTAAGTTTATCAAACTAGTGAACTATTTTGAATGGGTTTCTAACATTATTCCTATTAAAAAAAGGTCATTATGGTCATTCACATATGCATTGATTTTTATAATCTTAGTCTAGCTTACCCCCATGACAATTTCCCTCTACCTTAAATAGAATCCATTATCAATTCCATAATTGGTTATGAAATGTTATCTCTTATGGATGGCTTCTCAGGTTATAATCAAATTCACATTGCCCTTGAGGACCAACATAAAAGAACTTTCACCATGGAATGGGGCACCTATTACTATGTTAAAATGCCCTTTGGCCTAAAAAATTCTAGAGCTACTTATCAATGAGAAATGATTCATATCTTTCATGATCTTATCCATAAAATTATCAAAACCTATGTTTATGACCTCATTGATAAATCTAAAATTTACAAGACCCATCTTTCTGATATTGCCATCATCTTTGACTATCTTCTCAAATATAAAGTTAGAATAAATCTTTACAAATGTGTCTTTGGTGTTACATCTAGAAAAATATTAGGATTCTTAGTCTTTCTCCATGGCATCAATGTTGACCTTACCAAAGTTAGTGTTATCATCAACATGCCTATCCCTCGATCCATTTTAGATATTCACATTTATCTCAAAAAACTTGGGGAAATTAGATGATTCATCCCTAAAATGGCTTACTACATCCACTTCATCAATTCTCTTCTTAAGAAAGGTAATGATTTAGAATGGGTAGATCCTTGTAAAAAAAAATTGATAATATGAAAAAATCATTGCTTCACCCACCTAATCTTCATCCTCCTTAAAATTATCAACCTTTGATCTTGTATACTTCTTCAATAACCATATCAGTTGGGGCAATGCTTACCTAACAAGATGATACTGGAAGAGAGTATGCCATCTACTACATTAGCTGAGGCCTCATAGATTATGAAAAATTTTACTAAAAAGTTGAATGTGATTACCTCATCATATATTTTTATCTAAAAATATTTGACATTACATGTTTTATCAGACCACTTACATCATTAGTCATTCTGATCCCCTTCATCAATTATTATCTAAAGCCTTTCTTCTAGAGATAGAATTGGAAAGTGGACAGTCCTTCTCATGGAATTTAATCTCTAAAATGTTACTCAAAAATATATAAAAGGGCAAGTCATCACTGATCAACTTGCCATAGCTCTTATACCTGTTACCAATCACCTTTAAGATAGTTTTCCCAATGATAATATTTTCTATATTAAAGATTTTAATCAAGCCATATCCATTAAATATTACTTCCAAAACTTCACTACTAATCTTGAAGCAAGTGATCTTAATGAATATTTTATCCTCCCTGATACTACTAAACAAAAAGTAGTTATCGAAGAACTTCCTTAAATTAATGTTGACTTATATGAAGATACTTGGACCCTTCACTTTGATGATGCTAAATAACTTCAAGGAGTTGGGGCAGGTTATGTTCTTAAAAGTCCTCTTGAAAAAATCATCCCTTTAAATTTTTACTTAACATTTGATGTCACTAATAACATGTGAGAGTATGAATCTCTAATCTTAGGCATGAGAGCTACTCTTGATTCATATATCCAATACCTGCATGCTTTAGATATTCCCAACTCATTTGCTACAAAGTCAATAGTGATTACCAATGAAAAAGTGAGCATCTCATGTCTTATCATCAAATTAAAAATACTCTAACCAAATATTTTATCTCTTTCACAATCGATCCTATCCGCCAAGATCAAAATTCTAATACTGTTTCCCTTGCTTCTTCAACATCTCTTTTTCATCCACACCTATTTCTTACCAATCCCACTTTTATTATCTAAATAATAAAATATACATCCTCTACTCAATAAAATGATTTTCTAATCTTCCACATTGAGACTATCACCATTTGATAAAGCCCATGGCACAAAGACATCATTCAATTTATAAAACACCAAACTTATCCTCCCAACCTAGATTCCTGTGAATAGACTCATATTCATAAATAAGCTTTTAAGTATGTATTTCAATATAAAATACTTTATTATCATAATGATGAAGGTAACTTTCTCTGTTATGTTATGAAATATGAGGTTCCTCTACTTAATCAAGCACAAGGGGGAATTTGTGGTGTTCACTGTAGCAGACATGCTATGACTCATAAATACCTTCATATGGGATACTTTTGGCAAACTCTTGAAAAGGATGATATTGAATTCACTAAAAATTATACTCCTTTAAAACTTCATGATTATATAATTAATTCACCTCTAATTGAGCTTTAAATTGTGTAATATCCATATCCATTCTCCATTCAAGGATTATATATCATATGCAAACTACCTTGATCTTAAGATGGACATGTCTTTATAATCACCACCACAGAATACTTCATTAATTGGGTTGAATTCTTTTGAAAATTGTCATATATTTGAGCCTATAATCAATGTCAAAAAAAGTATGAGGTTAAGTATTGGCTCACAAGAAGGTGGCTCATTGATATGAGGTTAATCACTTCATGAAAGAGAGAGAGATTGTCTTCATATCTTGTGTATTCAAAGAAGACTAGTTTAGTCTTGAGTAGTGATATATATGGTCTAAGGAGACTTGGTAAAAATATAATGATGGGAAAGACTTTATATTCTATCTCAAATATCTATAAGTGATTAATAAATCTACGTTAGGTGTCTTGAATATCTCAAAGTGATATAGTACATACTAGGTCTATATGATGGACTAGTCCTTGTGCATGATGAGGCATGGTGATGATGACATAGGTGTTTTTGAGATTTAAGGTGTGTAATTAAGTTTTAGATCATGTAATTATTGTTTTTATTTAGTTACATGACTCTCAGAGTGAATGAAAGGGGTATGCTCTTCATTGGTGGTCTTCTCATAGACCTTATCCTAAGACCCTAAGTGGTATGATGAGGTGTCCTGATTTGGTTGGAGGCTTGTGAAATTGTATGAGTATGTCATGAGGATTGATGAAATTTTGATGAGGTATTGAGATTAGTATAATAGGATTCCAAGGTGTATTCAAGGTTTAAGCATGACTGGTAGTTCTAGTCCTAGTGGCAAAGAAACCTAGTATGACCTAATGAAGGGTCAATATGAGTTTTAAAGATGATAGAGAAAATGTGATAATTTATTGAGGTGTAATATGTTTTTAAAATAATTCTAATGAATTTTTAGGTCTTGAGGAGAAGGAAAATGCATGAAATGGTGTTTTTGAAGTCTCTTAAGCTCACAAAATAAGGTTTCCAAACCCAAGGAGGAACTGTTGATGCTCACTGGCATGTGTAAAATTTGAACAGTGTCATGAGTATATTATAATATATGGGTAATGGTTATGTATAATATATCCAAGCATTAGTTTGGTGTTTGTGGGGCAATACTGTATGAACAATCGTTAACACTAGAATTGGTCTAAAATCCTCCCAAAACCCTCATAGTGACCTGATTATGAAGATCTTATTGGAAAGTGAAAATAATGGTTTTTTTATATAATTTTATGTTTTTATAATGTATATTACTCATATATTCATCTCCAAGTGGTAATGGTCTATCAGGATAGTGAGTAGAACCTATAGAAAACTAGTTGTTTCTAAAGTTTTTGATGTTACAGTAAAGATTGACCAAGTCAAGATTGAATAATGGATGGAGGTTAAAGGTAAATAATTGTAATTTATGTACATGTTTATAGTTGGTAAATTTATATCATATATTTTAATTATTTTATCCACCCAAATTAACCTATCGCTAAACTGACAAATAGTGATAAAAACTAGGCTAAAATGAAAAAGTGTTTACAGATGAGTTTCAGATGATTAAGAATGGTTTAAATCATTTGGGGTATTTTTGAATGACCTATACATAATTTTAATTATATATATAATTTTTTAATATTCTCACATACAAGCAAGAAGGTGTTCTCAAAGTGGCTTATCTGTGTGAGTGAAGATAGTGAGGCTCAAAGTTTAATCAATTTGTTCTATATTTATCATTTTACCTCCATATATTTGTGATTGGAGTTAATATAAATATGTATGATGATAATATAAATTAATTTTATGTTCATGTAAGTTTTAATACAATTTTTGGAAGTCATGTTCATCATGACTGGTTTATAAGGCAAAATGATAATTCCAGGTATGTTAGGTGAAGTGAAGAGTATAAGTATCTATCAAAAGAGTTTATGAATATAATTAATATATATTTTTTGTTTTTAATTTATTTAATATATCCATTATTTATTAAATGTTTTTAATCACCTTAAGAGGTTGAGATATGAAATCCAAAATGGCTTGTTTGGTTGTGTAAAGACAATGAGAGAGAGGCTTGAGAAATTGGTCTGTAAGATGATTGGTTGATGCTAGAACAAATGATATAAATGTTTTAGGTTTATATATAATTAATAAATAATATATTAATGTGAATTATAATTCATTTAATTATTATTTCAAATGCTAAAAATAATGTTTTTCATCACTATGTTTTTTAAGCTATAGGCAATTTTGAGTAGTCATCTTGTAGAGGTGAGTTTGAAGTGATTTGGATAGATTTTAATAATAAATTGATAATTAATGTGTTAAATATGTCTAAAAGGCTCATTATAATTATTTTATATTCATATTTTTTCATTTTTTAGGTGTGAAAATTTAAAAGCATTTGACTATGTTTTTGGAGCCTATGTGTAGTTCTAGGTGAGCTTGTAAAGTTGATTATTTGGGATATTTTGATATATTTGGTGATTTAAATTGGAAATTATGGTGTCAATTAGGTCATGTAAGATATATTAATTAATTTATTTTATTATTTTTTGTGTTAAAATTGAATTTATGCTTCAGTTATGTGAGGCAGATTATTTCTATGTATGAAGGGTTAATGGTGAGTAGGCCTAATAACATGGTTCAAGTAGTGAATTGAAATTAAAGGTGGTGTGGACCCAAGGTGATCCTATAATATGTATATTTAATGTGTATTTTAAGTTTTTAATGCATTTTTTGAAGCTAAAGATGTTCCAGGATGACTCAAGTGTAATGTGTACTTAAGACAAACCTAATTGCATTAGGTCTCCTTTAGGCCTAATGGAGGTTTTTGATCTTAAGGGGTATGAACGACTTGTGGAGTAGTTTTATCACTTGTTTAAATTTTTTTTTTACCTATTAAAATTTTAAGAAAAGTGTTTCAAATTTCTTGGCTGACCAAGATGGGTAAGTGCAAGTGTTGAGTATATAAGGAAGGCCTAATTGGCCTATTTGAGTGTGTAAGAGAGATGCGAGCATAAGTGAAGTTAAAAGCTATTAAATAATTATAATTATGTCATTTATGACAATTATAATGATATATAAACTATGGTTATTATATAACATAGTTTTTTCAAGTGGATGATAAGGTTAATTGACCTAATGAGCCTAGATGAGTTAGTTTGAAGGAGTAAGCTTAGAAGGCTACTTGAGAGGGGTAGAAGGATAATAAGAGATGAATGAGTGGATTTTTTATTGAGAGAAAATAATGTATTAATAATATTAGTGTTAAAATTGTATGATAGAGAGGATCTTAGATAGATAAGAGAGATAGCTAAAGATGAGATCATAAACTATTGTTTGAGCAATAAGTTATTGTGAAGGTGATCAAGCTTGTCTTGGCTGGGTTGGTGCTTGGTCAAGAGGGAGTTGAATCTGAATTATATGTTTGATATTATATAAGTTTCCTTTAATTGGTTGGTTTGGTTCCAAGTCACTTATGGGGTTGTATCCTCCTTATAAGTTGGATCTTGTTAAAGACTAGTTAAGTGGGTGCTTGATTAGGTAGGGGTTGGAGCTCCTTGTGGGATTGGTGCCTCACTAAATGTTTTTTCATTTATTATAGAATATTATTCCAAGTGGTGTAATATTTGGTTTTATTCCCCATGAGATTATACCACATATATCTGGTGTTCATATGTTGATATCTTGCTTCATACTTATGTGATTTCTCTTTTATGAATCGATATATCTCTATGTTAGTTTGAATGATTAAAGAATGATGAATGTAATTTAATGAAATGTTTTCACACTAATTCACCCCCCATCAGTGGTTTTGATTATAAAAATTGGTATAAAATATGGTAATTTGGATGAGGGATTGATAGTTTGAAGGTGATCCTAAAAGTACAAGATGGATAAGCTTATGAAGGTCATAGTTGAGGTTTGCATAAAAGACTCCATGATGGTATTGGAAAGATTTAATAAGAAGAAGAAGGATTATGTTGAATCCAAATAAAAATCAAACCTAAGTCTATATTAAAAATGACATTGAAGACATGTTGAGATAAAGGTACATGTCAAGGCATCCAGGTGTCTTGTAGAACCTTGCTTTAGGCCTTGTAAGAGGGTATAAGCATGCATTCTTATTTATTTATGCATGTATGTTTTTTAAGAATATATAAATTAAGGTAAAAATATCCAATAGAGGAGTTATAATAAGGAATTTGAATTAAAAATTGGTTTGTAATACTAATGAGGATATGAAGATCCAAGAAGATGACTAAACCATATGGACATAGTCAATAATGAACAAAGTTAGTTTGGATGATTATGCAAGTATTTGAAACTTCTAACATGACTGGCATGAATGAGATTTTCAAGACTTCATGGGACAATGAAACAATGAAATGATAGTGAATTGTATAAGGACCTTGACAAAGTGTGTGAAGTATAAAGACTAATAAAAGTACTCTTATTTAGAAGTTTGATATGCCATAACAGTCTTGATAGAGTTTGATGATGGTTTGACAGAGGTATGCCATAAATATTTAGGTCTCATAAGACCTAGATTATAGGTTTCTAGGTGAAAATTATTTTGAGATGATCTGAGCCATGATGACTTGTGAAACATAAAGAGAATAAACTATTACATGAAGAATCTATTGTTATGACATGTGTTTAGATTGCTAAGATAGTTCTTTAGAACAATTATATTATTTATAGATAGGCCTAAAGTGTTTAGGTCTCTATAAGATCAAATTGAATATGGTTTTAAGAAGATTCTTTGTCAAAGTTAGGAGTTACTTATTCAAGTGTTACCAGATATCAAGAAAGAAGATTGATGTTCATGATTTTTTAGGCCAATGATGTATTGGGTAAACTTAAAAAGAGAACATGGTCTTAGGGGGAGATTTGTAGGTCAGTGATTAATAATTTGTCTACATCAATAGATATGAACCTAAGGTGAGATGATCTTCTATTTGGATTAGTCAAAAGGAGATCAATTGTACACACATATCATGAGGATAAAAGAGGAGATCTTGACCTTGTTTGAAAGAAGTCTGATTCAAGTAACATATAGTGTTTTCTTGAGTAAAAATTAGACAAGGGAAAATATTGAGGATATTATGTGATCAAGAAGAGTTCTCTAAGATTCAGGTCTACTTGTTAAATCCTAAGGCTTGTGATGTGTATGAAGTTAAGGTAAATTCATGTGTTGCTTCAAGAAATCTTGAGCAGGTTGTCATCATGTAAAAATATATGGATCAAGTGGCAAGGTATGAAGAGATGAATGGATTAAGATAATATCATAATAAAATGATGAACTATAAGGAAGGTTTGTGGAGTCATGATAGTCATATGTCAAGTTAATAAGAAATAGGTCAAGTTTATAGATAACATCTCAATCATCCTAAGGTAAGCATTTGGACAAATTTTATTTAGTAGAATTTTTGAATTTGGAGTGAAAAGATAAGGTGGTAGTTTTAAATACCCTTTATCATTAATGTCAAAGGGGGAGAGAGATAAGATTGATGAAGAATTTGTTTGGATAAATTCTTTTGTGGTTTTCCATCAATATGGTTTATCATCAATGACAAAGGGGGAGATTGTTGAAAGTTGTCATTGATGCCATATAATTTAGACTATAATTCATGTAAAAAGAAGTATAAGGTTAAGTATTGGATTACAAGAAGGTGGCTCATTGATATGAGGTTGATTGATTCATGAAAGAGAGAGAGAGAGAATGTCTTCATATATTATGTATTCAAAGAAGGATAGTTTAGTCTTGGGTAGTGACCTATATTATATAAGGAGACTTGGTTAAAATATAATTAAGGGTGATAATTTGGATTCTATCTTAGATATATAAGTTTGTAATAAAACTACACTAGGTGTATTGAAGATCTCAAAGTGATATGGTGCATACTAGGTCTGTATGATGGACTAGTCCTTGAGCATGATTGAGGAATGGTGATGATGGCATAGATGTCTTTGAGATTTAAGGTGTGTAATAAAGTGTTAGATAATGTAATTAAGGTGTTGAGTTAGTTACATGACTCTTAAAGTGAATCAAAGGGGTATGCTCTTCATTGGTGGTCTTCTCATAGACCTTGTTCGAAGACCCTAGGTGGCATGATGAGGTGTCTTGATCTAGTTGGAGGATTGTAAACTTGTATGAGTATGTAATGAGGATGTATTAAATGTTGATGAGGTATTGAGAGTAGTATAAGAGGATTCCAAGGTGTATTCAAGGTCTAAGCATGACTGGTAGTTCTAGTTGTAGTGGTAAAGAGACCTAGTATTTCCTAATGAAGGGTCAAGATGAGTTTTAAAGATGATAGAGCACATGTGAACATGGGTTGAGGTGTAATATATTGTTTCAATAATACTCATGAATTTTCAATTCATGAGGAGAATAAAATGCATGAAATGATGTTTTTAAAGTCTCTCAAGCTCATAGAGTAAGGTTTCCAAATCCAAGGTTATCAATACTCATTATCATGTGTAAACTTTGCATGGCATCTTGAGTTATTTATAAGAGATGGGGAAGTGTCTTGGATAACATATCCAAGAATTAGTTTTTCATTTTAGGGGCATTACTATATGAACAATTGTTAATACTAGAACTGGTTTAAAGCCCTTTCAAAACCCTTAGAGTGACCCAATTGGGAATATCTTATTGGATAGTGCCTAGAATTGTTTGGTTGATATAATTTGGTGTTTTTATAATGTAGAGGACTCCCCTAGGAATCTCAAAGTGGTAGTGGTATATCAAGATAGTGAGTAAAAGCTACATAAAACTACTTGTTTTTAAAGTTTTTGATCTTACAGGAAAGATTGGCCAAGTCAATATTACACAATGGATGGAGGTTAAAGGTCAATAATTTTCTTGATTTATATGGTGATATTTGGGAAATTTATATCATTTGTGTCAAATATTTTGGTCACCTAATTTCACCTATTACTAAATTGGCAAATAGTGAAGACATTGAGAAAAACTAGGCTAGAGTGAAAAAGTGTTTAGGGATGAGTTTCAAATGATTAGGAATAGTTTAAATTATTTTTGGTATTTCTAAAATACATATACATCATGTTACATTCATATATAAGCTTTTAAGTTTCTCACATACAAGCAAGAAGGTGTTCTCAAAGTGACCTGTCTGTGTGAGTGAAGATAGTGAAAGAGTGAGGTTCAAAGTTTGATTAGTTTCTATATTTTTCATTTTAACTCTATATATTTGTGATTCTATTTGAGATAAATATATATGAGGATAATATAAATTCATTATATGTTCATGGAAGTTTTTATACAAGTTTTTTAAGTCATGTTCACCATGATTGGTAGGTAGAATGATAGTTCTAGGTATGCTAGGTGAAGTGAAGAGTGTGAGTATTTATGACAAGATTTGATGCATATAATGAATATATATTTTTTGTTTGTAATATATTTGATATATTAATTATTTATGGAAGGTTGTGAATCACGTTAAGAGTTTGAGATATGAAAGCCAAAATGGCTTGTCTGATTGTGTTAAGACAGTGAGAGAGAGGCTTAGAATTGGTCTGTAAGACCAATGGTTGATGCTAGAAAAAATGATATTAATTTTGGAGGTTTATATAATTAATATATAATTTTAATGATAATTCATGGAATTATCCTTTAAAATTCTAAAAATAATGTTCTTTATGACTATGTTTTTTACGTTATAGGTAGTTTTGAGTAGTCATATTATAGAGGTGAGTTTAAAGTGATTTAGATATAGTTGAAGAATACATTTCTCATGAAGGTGTTAAATAGGTCTAAAAGGTTCATAATAATTATTTTAGAGTCATATTTTTTCCTTGTTCATGTGTGAAAAGTCAAAAACTTTTTCCTGTGTTTTTGGATCTTGTGTGTAGTTTTGAGTGAGCTTGTAAAGTTGATTAGTTTGGGGTATTTTGACATATTTGGTGATGTAAAATGGACATGACAGTTATAATGAGATAATGGAGGATATATTAATGTATTTTTTTTGAGTAAGTTGTGTGTAATAATTGAATGTATGCTTCAGTTGTGTGAGGTAGACTATTTCTGTGTATGAACGACTAATGGTGAGTACGCCTAATAGCATGGTTCAAGTAGTGAATTGAAATTATAGGTGGTGTGGAACCAAGGTGATACTATAAAAGGTATATTTAATTTTTATTTTAAAAATTTAATGTTTTTTTGGGAGCTAAATATGTTCCAAGATGACTCAAGTATAACATGTTCTTAAGACAAACCTAATTTCATTAGGTCTCATTTAGGCCTAATGGAGGTTTTTTCTCTTAAGGGGTATAAATGACTTATGGAGTTATTTTATAAATTGTGTAAAGTTTTTTTAAAACTATTAAAAGTGTGGAAAATTTCTTGGCCAACCAAGATGGGTAAGAGTAAGTGTTTAGTATATAAGCAAGGCCTAATTAGCCTATTTGAGTGTGTAAGGGAGATGCGAGGATAAGTGAAGATAAGAGTTATTGAAGAAGAATAGGTAGGTCATTGAGGACCATAAAAATAAGACAGAAAACATGATGATTATCTAAAAAAGTTTTTTAAAGTGGATGACAAGGTCAATTGACCTAATGAGCCTAGATGAGTCAGTTTGAGTAAGCTTAGAAGGTTGTTTGAGAGGGGTTGAAGGCTAATAAGAGATGAATGAGTGGATTGTTGATTAATATACCATAAAATATTCATTTTAGAAATTTTATAGGTGTATTATAGAGAGAATAAGTTATATATATAAGAGAGATATCTAAAAAAGAGATCACAATTTATTGTTTGAGCAACAAGTTATTATGAAGGCGATCAAGCTTGTCTTTGCTGGGTTGGTGCTTGGTCAAGAGGGAGTTGGATCTGATTTATAGGTTGGATATTTTAGAAGTATCCTTGAATTTTTTGGGTTGGTACCAAGTTAATTATGTGGTTTTATCCTCCTTACAAGTTGGAGCTTTCTAAAGACTAGTTGAGTGGGTGCTTGACTAGGTAGGGGTTGTAGTTCCTTATGGGGTTGGTGTGCCACTAAATGTTGTTTCACTACTTATAAGATAGTAATAAAAGTGGTGTGATAAAGGGTTTTATTCCCCATGAGGCTTTCCCACATAGATCTAGTGTTCATATGTTGATATCTTGATTCATGCTTATGTGATTGCTCTTCTATGCATTGCTAAATCTCTGTGTTAGTTTGACTAATTAAAGAATTATGAATGGAATTGAATGAGATATTTTCACACTAATTAATCCCCATCCCAATGGTTTTACTTCCAACAAGGATACACCCTTTGTTAATGTCACTAGTACCACCATATCAAAATTTATTCTTAATCAAATCATTTGCTACTTTGGTGTCCTTCATACTATCATTTTAGACAATGATGGTAATTTCAAAGAAAAGGATGTCAAACAACTCTGTGATAAATTTAAAATCAATCATAAATTTTCCACACATTATCATCCAAAATTTAATGGTGAATCTGAGGCCACCAACAAAATTCTTAATAAAATTCTCCAAAAGACAATTTATAAAACCTGAATGGATTGACACCTTTATCTTTATCCTATTCTTTGGGCTTATCACACTAGCATACATACTACCACTAGGACAACACCATTATCTCTACTCTATGGTTATAAATCAGTCATTCCATTAGAATTTGAGATTCCATCTCTCTATATATCTCTTCATGGTATCATACTAGATGAATAATTATGTGAATCTCACCTTCATGCTCTTGATCTTCTTGATGAACACCATATTTATTATTTGTAACATAACTGCCAATATAAGGCCCATATTTCTAAACAACATAACAAACGTCTCAATGTTTTGACTTTAATTTTGGTTATCTTTTCCTTAAATTAGACTACACTAATGACAAAGAAGGTAAATATGCCCAAAAATGGTGGGGTCCCTATTTAGTCAAAGACATTCTTGGTCCAAGTACTTATCACCTTCAAACCAATGAAGGCCATGTTTTAGAAGAGCCCACTAATGCATAATTAATCAAGAAGTATTCTACCAATTTCTTACCTTATTTTCATGATTTTTCTATATGATATTTATCTAACACTTTTTTCAGGTTACTTACATGAGTCTCACCCTCTATAACAACTCTCTCCTTTTACAAACCTTAGTCCTTCCTTTTGGTCTTTTTAGTTTCCCCTTTTCTCATGGGTTGTATTGTAAAACCATGGATAGGACTGGGTCTTCCTCATGATGTAATTTTATCTTCTTTATTTTCATAATTTTTAAAAACACTTTTTTGGCAGCCCTTGGGTTTCTCTTTTGTGAGTTGCAGTGTAAGACCATGGATAGGACTTGACCTTCCTCATAAATATCATCTTTTTATTACCCCATTTATTTTTCCAACACATTTTGGCACCCTCTTGGGTTTATATTTTATGATTTACATTGTAAGACCATGGATAGGACTTGTATATCCTCTTAAAATCACCATCTTATCATTCTTTTTTCTATAATATGTTTTGTAATGGTTAATGTTGACATCCTAGGTTACACCCTAGCTGAGAAGGGGAGTGTTGAGGTCATCTTGCTCAAACCTAGTCCAAAATGGGACTATCCCTAGGCTATGGGTCACCTAAACATGGGATAAACCACTAGAGAAGGCTGACTTCATTTTGGATCTATCTACTAAACTAGACCTAAGCTAACTCTTTCTTGGAAAAGGGAGAGAGATTAATAACAATTCATAAAATTATATAAAAATGAGGTGATGCAACAAATATTTTTATCTTTATATTTACATAAGACACACTATAGGATGCACTCAAGACTAATAAACATCACTTCATTCAATATTTGATCAATTTCCACATAAGTATTTCATAATAAGGCATTGACTAGCTATCAACCTAGTATGAGAGGGTAGTTGTCCACTTCCACACTGACCAACAAACTATATATGCACTTATAATGACTTGTGAGAACTACCAAAACACTACATAAAGGTGAGAAAAATCAGATAGATGTAAGGAAAACATACATTCACTTAACCACATCAATGAATTCATAATACATAATTCAACTCAACTTGTAAATGGAGGAATTTAGTCTTTTATTGCATCCAATAGGTGTTACAATACAAATCTTGGTAGAGCATAGTCATGCCAAATAAAGGGATAATTTTCAAGGCTTAGAATCCCATATTTATAGTAGAGTGGGATGAGAGAGATTGGGATCATGCCTATAAGGATGGATAAGGGAACATAATAACCAAGATTTGCCATCATTCTAGCATTACTGCTATTAGAAAAGATCATAATGCCTAAGATTACTTCTATAAGTAGGCCATAACAACTATATTATTATCTTTCAATCTATTTTTAGCTTGCATTGATGCTCCTTATATTTACAAAACCTGTATAGAATTTTTATAAATCTTCTTATGATGTTGATGTAGTTACAAAAACTTAATCAATTTGTTTTGATCTTGGTGACATTGATTGCTCCCTAGTAGTTTATTTTGGCATGTAAAAAGGGTCACAATAAAATTCAAGACCACCTTTTTGATAGATTATCCATGCTACTAGTTTTGGTGATGAACCCTTTGAAACTAATGTGTTTGCATCCATGGCCTCCCTTTGAAATATTTGCTCTGGTCTAATCTCAATCATATTTAGCTCTGACTTTCGATATTGGCCCTTGATCTTGATTTGGGTTTCTAAGAATGTGCCACCTAACAACTCTTCATGTTTTATCAGGATCCTATTGACCTTTTGACCCTACACGCATCATCAATCTACTTTTGCATGGTTTAAATGTGCTCTATTGATTTATCTAGCAATTATTGTGGTCTTGAAACTTGAAAGCTTCTCATTAGCTTTCAAGATTCATTAACCTATTGACTTCTTACTCATCATTGATCTACTTTGGTATGATTAAATGTGCTCCAGTGATCTATTTGGGCCCAATAGCCTTATCAATCATTATGCATTATTAGATCTCTATTCTGGTACCCAAGATCTTTCCACTTGTCAACTACACATTCATCTTAGGATATGATGACTTTTTGATTTGATGTTTACCTTTGATCTTTGACTACATGATTAAATGCACACCATAGATATATTTAGGGCCACTGACTCATTAAATCACCTCTCACCATTGGATCTCGACTCGAGCTTCCTTGATTTGGACACTTGTCATTTTCATGTCTATCCTTGGAACACGTGAATGCAAATGGATATTTTTTAGAGATTTAGCTTGATGTCCTCACACACATCCCACTCTGCAAGTTCAACTTTAAAGACCTATATCTTGAGATATCAAGCTCATCAAGATACAAATTTAGCATAAAACGATTTAGGTATGAAGAAATTTGTGTCCATGTTATTTTTTGGCCTGAGAGGTTTTTAAAGCACACTTATAAAATGCACAATAAAGTGTTAGGTTATGGAGCTAAAAGCTTCACTGATGCAGACATTAGAGGAGGGTGCTGAGTGTCATAGTCGCCAGCATCAATCAGGCCAACTGACGTCAATCAGGTGGAGATAGGAAGCTATCAACGACGGTTAGAGATTAGCTGACATCGGTCACCCCCAGGCAAATAGGGACTGACATCGGTCGCCTGTGCGGTTTCAAACTATGATTTCCATAGATAGTTCGTTAATGAAATAGTTGTTTGCATGAAAAAGGCTAATTTTAGTCTTGAGCTGTAGATCTAATTATTATAATTAGGTGTCTAATTATTGTTTGCATGAGATCTATATAATAGACTCATGGGCTGTATTGTAATGTGTGCTAGAGAGTAAGAGAGCAAATATTAGCTCCTTCAAAGAGAAGAGCATGGTGTGTTCCTCCTAGTGCCATAGTGCCAAGTGTGGGTGCTGGTTTGGAGAATCAGAAGGATTCTTCATGTATGTAGGATCTTGGTTGGTAGGTGTGCAAGGCCACATTTGGAGATCTGCATGGTAAGTAAGATCATTGATCTGCAGGTGTATGTGTGTGCGAGGTCTAGGTTTGTAGGTTTGTAGAACTAGGTTGATCTATAGGTGGTAGCAGGATCAAGGTGATAGCAACACAACAAGGAGCAAGATCAGGTGGGATCTACTTGGAGTACGGTGTGTATTCGATTGGAGAGCAAAAAGGAAGGCAAGGTAGTTCCTTCCAAAGTAAGATCATTTGAGTTACAGGTTGTTGCAAGTTCATGGGAGATCTACTTGGATTATGTTGAGTACTTGGAGTGCATGGAGCACTTGGGTACTGGCAGTAGTGATACTGACTGGTTGGAGGTGAACACCAACTCTATGTTTGAGTTGTGTGTTGGGACCACAATTGAGAGAGTGAGCTCTTGAAGGTGAATGACTGAACACTTGGTGTGGCAAACCTGTAATGTGGAAGAGTGTGGCATCTCTTTATTGTAATTCTTTTCTGGAAGAGTATTAATATAAGTTGTGTATTGTCTCTCATATTCTGTGTTATTTTTGAATTCTAGTTACTTGTTACTTCTAGTTAAATTTTGCATGTTTAGTTGCTTGGTAATCAATGGTGCTTCCTTGGTCCTAACAGTGGAGTCAGAGCATGTTTGTTGTTCTAGATTCTTGACATAAAGTTAACTAATCTATTTATTCATGATGTTTAAGATGGTTTGGCTCTTCAAATCTTGATTTTGCCATCTTTTGATCATTTATGGGTCAAGAAATCTGCTCAGCTTCTCTATCCAAGCAGAAGCTTAGTATGTGAGACAAAATTGGTCAATGGTTATGAGTGTTGATCCTTATTCTCAAGATTTAGATTTTACTTTTTTTGATAGATGAAATTTACATAATAATATATGTTAGCATGTTTTCCTCCATTTCCCTGATTTTATGATAAGGAATCACACTCTTATGTCATTGTATCACTTTTTTTCCCCCTTTGTTACATTTTTTTTGATTTAAATTAATTCAAAATGTTTCATGTTTCATTTTTCTTGATTTCTTTTCCTTTCATTCCACATTGGATAAAACAAGGTTGAAGTCTAGATAGAAATTTTATTTTACCTAGATTTACAAGACTATTAGACTCTATGTTCTTTGGGTTATCTCTCTTAGCAACCAAGTCCAAATTATTTAAATAAAAGTCATATTTATCACTCATGTTTGGTTTTTTAAACTTGTATAGAGGAGGAATATAAAAATCCATGAATAAAGTTAAAATCCAAATCATTTGAAATAAAATGCAATGATTTACAAAAGGCAACATACAAATCTCAAAAGTCAAAATCACACCAAAATACATGATAACAAACACATCTCCTATTTCTAATTGAAGGTCAAACTCCATATTTGGCCTCATGATAGAGTCGAGTTCTATTGGGGCAAGGTAGGCTAGTAGATTGGAATAAGGGAATTCAAAAAACTCTATGGTGATACCTACTTTCTCACATAAGTACCCAATATTCGTAGTATACCAACAACTCCATAAGGGGTATTGAGGAATAGGGAACACATTTTGGTAAGGTAGGTCAATTTTAATTTTCAAGCATATTGCCTTCATAGCATAATAGACATACTTCATTTATTGACCTAAGACTTGTGTGGCTAAGATACGTTTTTTAGAGTCCTTAAGGTTAAAAGTCCTCTTTTTTGACAAACCTAATTTGAGTGTCTTAACTTCAATAAAGAGTTCATCTACCTTGGTTTTTCCTTATTCTCCCCTCCACCCATTTCATTTCCCCCTTAATAGGAAAATTGTGATTATAGATTTATTCCCCCTTTACTATACTTACTTCTTCTTCATCTATTAAAAACATGATAGCACTATTTTATTTCAGTTTTATCTATCCTTAGAGCAAAACAATATGTTTGAGTTACTAGGATTACTTTCTTTATACCACGAATCTACATTTATAGACATGATTTATTTTCCTTTACCATTTTTCATTGTTATACTATCCCTTTTTTCAGACACTTGAGTCCATTTCTACTTTCATGTACTTTTTCCATTTTTGAGTGAGGTTGGCTTGTTACTTCTCACTCATCAATGTTGTTTTCCATTTTATGCACCTTTTTTCATTTATGATTGAGTAAGGATTATTACTTATCACTCATAAATGTTGTTTTCCCATTTTTTTTCTTTCCCATATTTGTTTAAGTATTATTACTAATTTCACTTGATGTTTGATTACCATCCTTTTTGACATGTATCCTTGGTTTGACTTGGTGAGTTTACCTTTCTTACTTAATGTTTACTTTTTTGAGTTTTTTGATATTTAATAGTCTTGGATTTTTAGTTACCTAATTCAATATAAAATTTTGACTTGGTAATTTGGTCTAACATAACACTTATAACCCTAGCTTACCAAATTTCTAAGTACATCCCATACACATAGCATCAGTTATCTTGGCTTTCCTGCATTTATTTGTTTTTGATCTTTAGTTTTATATTCTTGGGTTTGTAGAAATTAGTCTCTATGACCTACATAATTAAAAAAATAAACACAACAAACAACTATCCAGTGATAAAGGTAAGTTAAGGTATGCATCACATTTTACATTTTAGTTATTTCCCTTTCAGTCCTTTTTCAATTATTTTTACTTTAAAATAGTGTAATTTTTTTAGATTCAACATTATGTGTTAATATTTTATTCTCAAAGCACCATACCATATTTCACCTAAGTGACACATGATGAGCTTTGAGTGGGGCATATATATACACGTAACATTTTCAAATTTTATCAAATACTAATGATTTTTATTTTGCAAGAACCTATCGAGTCTCAATCTCTCTAAGTGAACTCCCTAAGGGGTGCATCAAGAAATGGGTGGGTACAACATTAGTTATTCACATGATTTTTTTCACTCATTACCATTTATAACAATCTAACCAGCTCTTAAAAACCATTTCCCTATGCTATTACTCTTTTTTTTCACACTCCTCTAGTCTTTTACCACCTTCTATACCCCTTTTCTTAACCTAAATCCTCTTTTGATAGTTTACATGACTAGGTATAATGGGTAAACCTTGTACTCTTATTGGTGAAACTCATTTAGGGTATAGGTTGGCTTTTGGCCAACCTAGCCCATGACCTAGTGAGTTTTTGTCAATAACAATACTAGGCCAATTGGGTCAACCCTATCAAATGAAACATTTAGAAGGGTTTAGGGTTAGATATACCTATATAAAAACATCCATTTTTTCATTATTTAAGATACATAAAGAGTTATTATTCATTTTAACTTCTTTACAATATGCTCTTTCAACATTCTACTTGAGGAGTCTTAGCTTAGGGTTTTTATTTGGATAATCTAGTCTTATGGAGAAGTCTTGGATGCTTTTTCATTTATTAGTCATCTTTAAAAACCATAACAACCTCTTTCAAAGAAAATTTGGATAAGGAAAAGATTGAGTCTTGATGGGTTCATCTTCTAGGTAAGTATCTCTAAATTTTCTCCCCTCTTTAGTAGATAGAAGTAGCATAAGTATTGGATTTTGAATAATATTACTCTTCTTCTTCATGTATTAGGCTCCTACCTATACATAGATTAATTAGGATTATCTTATGCATGTTCACTTTATTTTGTTTTTTAACCCCCATATTGTGCCAAAAGCTTTGGTGAGTACTAGATTAGACTTTGTTTTACTTGTTATTAGTTTAGTGATTATGAAAACATAGGACTTACAGTTTTTACATAGTTTTACTGGATTGGACACTTTAGAACCCTCCATAGTGATATTTTTATGATAAGAGATTCCATAATTGGGTCTAATAAATCCACATATTGGTCATGTTATTGATAATATAATATATCCCCAATTAGACGTGTAAGTAGGATCTATCTTCTTTGAACTAGGATTGATTTTATAAATCTAATGCATTTTTTATTGCATACAAGGTGTATTTATATTGAAATTAGAATAATATACTAGTAATGGAGAAACATTATGACATTTATGAGTCACTTGAGGTGTTTATAACTATCATCTGGGTGAGCATATTCTAAATTGAAGGCCATTATGATAGGGTAGAGGTAGTTTCAAGGACAAGTCTGCATGCACATCGAAGGAGAGGTTGCTCAACGCCTCTTGGAGGATTATCGACACCCAATTTGAATTATGTAACTAAAATTGGAGGTAATATTAGAATATTTTTATCATGGTCAAGGCCTACATAAAGTTAAATAGAAGAGTTATAACATCCATACCTTTTCTTAATGCCAAAATAGACTCATTGAAGAAGTGTCAATACATGAAAAGGGTGAACATGCTTGTTGTAACTACCATACACCACATTAGACTCATTCATGGACTCTTACATTCCTATAATATTCTCACTTCTCTTTTAAAATTTATATTTAAGTAGGAATTTATCTCTTGCTTGGCATTCATTAGCTGGGTATGGTAACGCTCTGCTAAAATTGCCTTGTACTCATTTGAATCAATAGAAGATTATTTGAAAATTTATTATTAAGTGTTAATGTGCCTCATGAGAGTTTGATTTTTATAATTCATGAATGATGTTGTCATATTTATGTCCTTTCATGCACCTAACTTTAGGTTATTAGTCTATTTTGGGTTGTATGAAGTGTTGAAAAATAGAGGTGTTCTTGAAGTATCATAAGACAATAGTGTCTTATGCAGATCTAGGACTTTGAATTTAAAGTTTTAGAACTCTTAATAAACCTCCATATGAAAAATTCATGATTATAATACCATCATGAGGTTTGATTACTGGTAGTCTCCGTTAGGTTCATTAGTCAGTTTCAAAGGATAGACTAAGAGAGGATCTTTAATCATTGGTGCATCACCACTTTAGAGTTGGTTCTTTTATAAGTTTTAATCTCTTTTATATTTTAATTATAATAGGATTAGGTATTAGAGAGAGTTTATGTGAAAAATTAGGGGAGATATCCCCATCAAAACTAGAGGTTTGACCTACATCTTAGGTAACACACAACTTATAGGTCACTCCAATGTTAGTCTAGGTTTGAGGTGGATGTGAATAGTCTTTTCCTCAGCAAGGGTGTAACCTAGTTACCTAAAAATAACACCATATTCAAAGTTAATCTATCCAAATTAGCACTTAAAATAAACAATCAACATGCACACACACACATAAACATATATCAATTACTTAGGGATTCTTAACAAGAAGGCCCATTGTCCTTTCAAAGATAATAGATTGTCAAAGGCATTTCAAGTTTTTTCATAATAAACTAATAGAAATAAGTGTTTTAGGGATTATAATTTTTTTTCTCTTTACCACCTATCCATATTAGAACTATAATATTCCTTAATCAAGTGTTTTTAGGATATTCTCATGCATAATTATCAATAGCTCCATAATTAAAACATACACCCTAAGAAGACTAATTTCCTAATCATTCCTTTAATGCCTTTCTTGACCCTACATTCAAATATTTTATAGGTTGAGTTTGTGTCTCAATACATTGCCTCTTATGATACTATTTAAGATAGTTCCTATTCTTCTTTCTATAATGAGACTTTGAAGGTTGCCCAACCTATGCATCCCTTCTTTGGGATGGTGAGCCTCCTTTTTGTAGCATAAAAGCTTGGGGAAATATTTACTCTAACACAAACATCACTCACTATAGGGTCTCAATAATTTTAACATGGATTTCAATTGGATACATACTTCAGTGATCATGGTGACACCCCACTATAGTGTTTTCTATTCCTTGTTTTTATGACATCTTGTATACACAATTCAAGTTTAACAAAGACAAAAAGCATCATGCATCACAAAAATCAAGATTAACCAGAGTTAGATAGACAATCATATAAATCATCCCTAGAGCTCATAGAGTTTAACTTTGGATTTGGTACTAAAATGTCATGCCCATTATTTTTAAAGATAGGCACAACACAAAAATAACCAACAAAACACCTATGAACATGTATAAATACCAAAATCCATTTAATACACACAATAAATATGAATCCTAAAACTACCATTAAGACTCACATAGGCATAAGCCACTAATTAATAAACCCATTAACCCAAGTTCATTTATGCCAACACTCAAAAATCCCATGATGATCTTGCACTAAATAATAATTATGTTATGATGTTGAGACAACCATTAATTTTAACCTAGTTTAAAGCTGACATAATTATTATTAAAATGGATACTTTGTGGAATCTAAGGCCATGATAGATTATCTTCAAGCACTCAGGGATATTAAGGGATCCACTCATCGATCTGATCAGACTGGCCATATGGATCTTTATAGTTTATTGGGCTCTCTCAGGTTCTGATATTTCTATTAGACCAAGGGGATTAATAACTATAATAATCAAGATGAATGAAACTTATTCATTATATCAATATCTCTTAGGATTAGGCATCTCTATCAGGGCTAGGAGACTAGTGTGTCAAATTTTGGGGTGATTTGATTGGTTGGAGTCATGATGCATGATAAGTGGTGGCTTTTAATAGCTTCCTAGTCTGACAATTCTAACATCATATTAGATTAGGAGTTTAAATATAAGAATTGCATAGTCCACATGTCATGCATTAATTGGTTCTCAATGTCTGACATTATCTAACAACTCTAATGCCCTAGGACTATGGGTGGATTCATTGCCATATGGTCTCATTCTACTAGATTACTTGTCTAAGGACCTCATTATTTGTACTAACATCTCAATATTTTTAGATCATTTGGATGATGCCACATGGAAACATCCTATTATATTGCTAACCTAGGGGAATCACTCCTTGTATGGTCCTCTCTAGGACTGTAAGTTATTAGGATGATGGCATGTGGAAACATCTCACTCACCATCTAGTTTGACACCAACCATACCTTAGACCATGCTAACATCACTCTAGGGTTTAGGGATGATGACACATGGCTTCCTCTAAACCATTCATTAGAGTAATTAAAATTTACTAAGGAAAAATAAAGCAAAGGACCTTGAATTTAAAGGTATAATCTTTTAGGTTATTGACCTACTCTAATACACATAATGCAAAGGCATTGGGGTATTAAACCTAATGACGTAGTCTCTCTAGGCTTCCACACTCCCAGATACTACCACTTGGTATTTTGATGTAACACTATGGTGTTAGAGGCTTAGCCTTATAACTAATCCTTTGGGCTACTAGCATGATGCCATATGGTACCATTTGACCAACTTTCAAAAATCCCAAAATTGAAAAAAATTAAAATCCAAAAGAAACTCAAGGAAAAGTAGCTAAGGCAAAGGGCTAAAGAAATTTCCAACTAAAATCCTACAACATAAGGTTCTGTCTAAGTAAACCTAATGAATAGATAAGACAAGTACTACACAAGTAAAGCTATGCATGGGACTTATCAAGCAGATATGGTAAATGCTATGCAAACTAACTTGCCCAAACAAATATGACAAAAGTAATGATCAACTAAGATAAATTATATGAATAGTCAGAAGTGACTAAGGCCAATAAAATATAAAGGATATATGCATGTTTGTGTGAGAAAAAGGGTTAATGACATATTAGCACCTTCTTTACGTACTTGTTTTTTATCATTAATAAAATGCTTATGGACCCACTGTTAGGACTTGTTCCAAAGTCTTAACATTAGGTTAGATTTTTGGTAGGTAATTAATATTATTGTAAATGGGGCATGCATCTTTTAGTAAAGACACCCCCATAAAATAAACTTAGTTTAATTTTAGGTAGTTTTCATGTTTTATATTTATTAATTAGAACTACCTTACGGGTTGTTTTCTCGTAAATAGTTGGTTATAGGTTAGTTGTTTTTATCGGTCTTTGGTAAAAACTATATAAATCAATGTTTGCAATGTAAAAGAGTTAACGGAGTAAAGGCACCCTTATGTACTTGATTTTTTTGAATATTAATAAAATAATTGTGCACTCGCACTAAGCGGGGACAAGGTTCAACCTATTTGGTTCAAGGAGTATGATAACTCCTTGAACCAAATAGGTTGAACCTTGTCCCCGCTTAGTGTGAGTGCACAAGTATTTTATTAATATTAAAAGAAAAATCAAGTACATAAGGGTGCCTTTAATCCATTAACCCTTTTACATTACAAACATTGATTTATATAGTTTTTACCAAAAACTGATAAAAACAACTAACCTATAACCAACTATTTATGAAAAAACAACCCGTAAGGTAGTTCTAATTAATAATTATAAAACAGGAAAACTACCTAAAATTAAACTAAGTTTATTTTATGGGGGTGTCTTTACTAAAATATGCATGCCCCATTTACATAATATTAATTACCTACCAAAAATCTAACCTAATGTTAAGACTTTGGAACAAGTCCTAACAAACCGCCCTATGATCCAAAGTCAGGTCTTTGGACACATACCAAGCATTTTTCTAAATTTTTCAAATTTGATTCTGTCAAGGGGTTTTGTGAAGATATCAACTATCTAATTGGAAGTTGGGAAATATATTGGATCAAGAGTTTTCTTTGCCACCAGCAATTGTAGATAATGGTATTTGACATCCATATGTTTTGTTTTGGCATGAAACACTGGATTCTTGGACATCTTGATTGCGCTCTGATTATCAATGTATAACTGTGTAGGAGAAAACTAAGAAACCTAAAGATCTTCAAGAATATGATGAAGGTAAATAATTTCTCTAGAAGCATCCCATGCTATAATATACTTTGATTTAGCTGATGAATTTGCCACTGTATCCTGCTTCTTACAACACCAAGCAATGGCAGATGAACCCATATGCATAGTGTATCCTATAGTTGACACTCTATCATCCACAAATCTGCCAAAATCTACATCACAATATCCAACAATTTTGAAGTTCTTGTTGTGGTGGTATTCAAGGCCATATGTTTTCATTCTTTGAAGGTAATGAAGTACTCATTTTGCTGCATGCCAATGAATTTATGTAGGCTCATGCATAAACCTAGATAAAATTCCAACTAAAAATGAAATATCAGGCCTGGTAGTCATCAAGTATACAAACCTCCCACCAATTGTCTATATGTGGTGCCATAAAAAAAGGCACTGCTATCATCCTTAGACAATTTCAAGTTACTTTCCATAGGAGTGAGGGCAGGTTTGAAATCACTCATGCCAAACCTATCTAATAAATCATAAATATCCTTAGTTTGTGAAATGAAAACACTATGCTCTTTTTGAGTTACGTCTATGCCTAGATAGTAGTGAAGAAGTCCAAGATATATCATCTCAAACCCATATTTTAATTCCTTCTTCACAAACTTGTTATGGTTTTCATCATTTCCTGTAATAAACAAGTCATCAACATAGAGAACAAGTATCACCATTTTCTTACCCTGCACTCAAAAATAGAGAGTATCATTAGATTCACTGTGATGAAAACTAATGGTTTTCAAGTATGAATCCATTTTCTCATACCAAGCCCTAAGTTCCTGTTTGAGTCCATACAAAGATTTTATCAATTTACATACTTTGTGTTTAGCACCCACCTATTCAAAACCCTGAGGTTATTTCATATAGACTTCTTCCTATAAATCACCATTTAAAAAGGCACTTTTAACATCCAATTGATGTACTTTCTAACTATTTTGTGCTACTAAGGCAAGTACCATATGAATAGTGTGCCATTTGGCAATTGGTGCAAATGTTTCCTCATAGTCAATACCTTCTTTTTAGCATATCCTTTTACAACAAGTCATGCCTTATGTTTATCAATGGAGCCATCTGATTTATACTTAGTCCTATAAACCCATTTACAACTAATGGGTTTAACATGTGGAGGAGGATCAACTAAAACTCATGTATTATTACTAGGTATGAAATCATACTCACATTTCATTCCCTATTGCCAAACATGTTCAGTAGATGCCTCCTCAAAAGTGGATGGCTCAGAGGAAGAAGTAGTAACAACCATAACATAATTTATCTATTTTAAAGAATTCTTGGGCCCTGTTAAACCAACTTCATCTACTCTTAAGTCAGAAAAAGTACTTTGAGCCCATTTTGGATACTTAGTCAAATTATTCAAATTAGGGACTCCAAAATTATCATCATGTGCATCATTTAAAGGGGGACTTAGAGAATTTTCAAAAATTTCTAAGTCATCAACCTGTGAACTTGTAGACGAAGGAGAGGAAAGTGAAGGAATTTGAGTCTCATACCATAACTTTGAAGAGTTATCCCCATTATTCAAATGCTTATCTCTTTTTGTATTTTTCCTCTCTAATCTATCAAGTTGAGAATCAATTTCTGCAATGTTCATAGTCCTAAACTCATCAAATTTTACATCTCAACTCACTATGAATCTGCTTGAATCCTATGCAAGCAAACAAAACCCCTTTTTATCTTTAGAATAATCAAGAAAGATGCATTTTTGACTTCATGGTTCCAACTTAGTTCTATGTTTAATAGGAACCAAAGCAAAACAAAGACATCGAAACACTTTCAAGTGTTTAACTTTTGGTTTAAATCCATACCATGACTACTATGGAGTTTGTCCTAAAAGTGCAATTGTGGGGGACCTATTTCTCAAATACACTGTAGTACCAATGGCTTATGCCCAAAACTTATCATCAATTTGTTTATAGTGCAACATGGCACATGATGTGCCCTCTAAAGTTCTATTCATTCATTTAGGTACTCCATTTTACTATGGAGTATAAGCATTACTATATTGTTAATGAATGTCATGTTCTTGAAAATAATATAAAAATTCATTTGAGGTATACTCACCTTCATTATCTGAACGAAGAGTGGCCAAATGTGAACCAATTTCTTTTTCGACTAAGTGTAACCAATCAACAAACTTAGTGAAAACTTTAGATTTATTTTTCATAAATAATACCCAAGTCATCTGAGAAAAGTCATCAATAAACAAGACAAAGTCTCTACACCCACCAATGGATGACTTTTTCATGTCACATACATCACTATGAACTAACTTTAAACATCTGTTAGCTCTCCAAGATGACTGTTTAGGAATTTTTTCTTGATTTTGTTTGCCCAAAACACATGACTCACAAAGAATACTATTTTTGCAAAAAGTGGGCAACCCATTCACCATATCATATCTCTAAAAATCCACAAAAGAGTGGATATTCAAATGTCTATAGTGGAGATACCATAACCGTTGTGTAGACATAGTACCTGTTCCTATGTTAACAACTGCTACAAGTTATATATTGGGAGGAAACACCTTACAATGTAATCTAACCAAGTTTCCATCTTCATATCATGTATACATTGTTTTATATGAGTTGTGACCACGCCCTCAATCACTTGTTTCATGTGAATGTGATTGATTAGATTGTTGATTATTTGAATGACCCCTACCTTTGTTTTGATATCTACCTCCTCTATAACCTCAACCCCCTCTATAACTATTTCCTCTATTATTTTAATGCCCAGATGAAGATGAACTAGGCTTTGACTCTAAAACATGAGCTTCTTTAGTTTTATTGGATTTATTGGGTAGAGAGAGGTCATGTTGGATGAGAAACTCAGCCAACTTATCAAAGGTGATGCTTGTGATCTTTTCAGAGACATGCAACATTTCAACAAAATTCTTATAGGACCTTGGTAGTCCTTTCAAAGTAGCAGTGAATATGAGGTCATCATCTAGTTTTCCAAAGCTAGACTTAGTGTACTTAGTAGTGATATTTTTCAACTTAGACATATATTCTCCCATATCCCTATCTTCATCTAATGACAAAGTAAACAACTGCATATGAATATCTATCTTCTTATGCTTAGGTTTCTTATCATACAAATCTGACAACGTTTTCCATGCAGTGTAACTATGAGGAAAATTTTCAATATGAACATAAGTATCACGAGTACAACAACATTTAATGAGAGCTAAGGCCTTAGAATCATGCAAATTGAATATATCTAATTTAGCCTGCTCTATTGGTAATGTGGGATTTTCATTCTTGACAATATCCCATAACTCATTAAAAACTAGTGAAGCCTCCATCAATAGTTTTCAATCTGAATAATTGGAAATTGTTAATCTATCACCATCTAAAAGCAAATTTTGAATTTTTGGAATCTTGAAATGAAAGCAAGTGTAGTAGAGAAAAGTGTGACAAAATGCAAAAAAAATGAAACAAATATCACACTCACTACACAAGACACTACTTGTACGGGGTTTTGCACTTAACCTCTGTGTAGAGCGCAAAAGAAAAACAAGTATTTTTGATGGGTTTTGCACTTAACCTCACTAAAAATCAATGATTACACCCTTATTTTTCCAAATTACAACCTTATTCCACCAATTACACCCTTATCTCACCACAACAATGTAAAAGAAATATGATTGAATTCCCCCTTTTTCAATTTTTAAAATAACACAATACAATAAATATGTGTTTTACAACATTCAAATTTAAAAAGGGAATATTCATTTTACAAAAAAAACATATCCAAAGCAAAAAGAACTTTTTCCAAAAGAAGGTATTTGAACCCTTGACCTCTTCCTTTGCAAACTTCTTACAAAATAAGCTTAACCAATTGCTCTAAGAGCATTTTCAAAACATTACACTCAGAAATTTATACTTATTCCAGATTTTGTGTATGAGGGAAAATTAAATTTTTTTTACATGTGTGTAAATAAATTAATTTTTTTCCCTTTTTCAGCCTTCTCAAGCAAGCTTCCTCTCGTGGGACCCAAAGCATAATTTTTCATATCCAAAAAAACTTTAGAAACAACAATTTTTTTTTTTGAGTTTTATTGCAGTGGCATGTTTACCTAGGATGCCATGGCTGCTCCTAGTAATTTTCTCTTCACCTATTCTCTCTCCTACATGCCGTAAAAATCTATACAGGCATGATAAAATGGATTTTAATTGAGTTTTGATAGATTTTCAAGGTATGTTTTGTAGGGAATAGCTTCAAATCTCAACCAGGGCATTGGAAGGCCATACCACAGGCTGTACAACTCCAAAAAATTCCTAGATTTTAATTTTGAATGAAAAAAATAGGGGTTTAATAATATTTTCAAGTGTTTTAGCTTTTAAGCGGCCTGAGAGTGAATTGAAATAACAAAGGTAGCCATGAATGGAAATTACAAAGGTTTTCATCAGGGAATAGGCCATACAAGTTTGATTTTTGCAAAAAATAATGAATTTAATAACATTTAAATGCTAAAAAAATTCATTTTTATGCCAGATGAGGAGGTTTGAACACAATTTTTATGGAGTATGAATGATCAAAAAGACCAGATGGTGGTATATGGAAAATACTCAGGTTTAAATGCAAAAAATATTTGAAAAATTAAAATAGTTTAATAAATTTTCAAACATTTAAACCAATAAATTTTTTAATATATGGCATACCTTATTTCATGCCAATGAAATCATGTGAATTTGAATTTTCACCTTGCTCCTTTCAAATTCACCAAGCTCTCAAAATTACCATGCTCTAATACCATTGATAACTCCTTGAACCAAATAGGTTGAACCTTGTCCCCGCTTAGTGCGAGTGCACAAGTATTTTATTAATATTCAAAAAAAAAAAGTACATAAGGGTGCCTTTACTCCATTAACCTTTTTACATTGAAAACATTGATTTCTATAGTTTTTACCAAAGACCGATAAAAACAACTAACCTATAACCAACTATTTACGGGAAAACAACCCGTAAGGTAGTTCTAATTAATAAATATAAAACATGAAAACTACCTAAAATTAAACTAAGTTTATTTTATGGGGGTGTCTTTACTAAAAGATGCATGCCCATAATATTAATTACCTACCAAAAATCTAACCTAATGTTAAGACTTTGGAACAAGTCCTAACAAATATGTCAAATACCATTATCTACGAATGCTGGTGGCAAAGAAAACTCTTGGTCCAATATATTGCCCAATTGCTAATCAGACAGCTGATATCTTCACAAAACCCCTTGATAGAATCAAATTTGAAAAATTTAGAAAAATGCTTGGTATGTGTCCAAAGACCTGACTTTGGATCATAGGGGGGTTTGTTAGGACTTGTTCCAAAGTCTTAACATTAGGTTAGATTTTTGGTAGGTAATTAATATTATTGTAAATGGGGCATGCATCTTTTAGTAAAGACACCCCCATAAAATTAGTTTAATTTTAGGTAGTTTTCATGTTTTATATTTATTAATTAGAACTACCTTACGAGTTGTTTTCTCGTAAATAGTTGGTTATAGGTTAGTTGTTTTTACCGGTCTTTGGTAAAAACTATATAAATCAATGTTTGCAATGTAAAAGGGTTAATAGAGTAAAGGCACCCTTATGTACTTTATTTTTTTGAATATTAATAAAATACTTGTGCACTCGCACTAAGCGGGGACAAGGTTCAACCTATTTGGCTCAAGGAGTTATCACCCACCTCAATGGGCACAAGATCTACCTTGAGTGATTTTTATTAGTTGAAGTAATTTGAGTGATATCATAAACCAATATTATTATTAGTTTAGTCAAATATATGAAAACATAAGGTAGGCTCAACCTAAAATTTTAATCATCTTTTAATTATAAGTTAAATCTTCTACTATTATTATGAAGACCTCATCCATTAAAACAAAGACAAAAAGCTTAATCTAGGGATTTACTAAGGATCAAAATATATAGATTCTAAGATTGGCTTGCCAAAACCTTGATAAACAATAATTAATCTCAAACTAGAATAATATCAATCCTCAGACTATATAGTCCTATAAACATTTATTCTTCCTAACAAGCACTCAACCATTTAGTTGAGATCCACTCATTTATGAATAAGCTTAGTCTATAATAAAAATTCTAATAGAATATAGGAGGAGGCACAAAGCTCATTTATTAGATTGAATGTCAAGAATTATTGACCAAGTATAACATACAAACATTTATTAAAAGAGCCATATAGGCTTAACAGTTGCTCCCTACTTGACAGATTCCTTGTATGGATATCTATGGTCAAGGCGTATTGAGGTCCTTAAAAGCATTGTTTCTAAGAGTTATTAAAGATTCTATCTTTCTTAGGTTAAACCTTAGAAAAAAATTATCCCAATTAATTTATAATAGCTTAGCATAAGACATATATTGAATGGGTTTACATAACCAGATTTATAAAATAAACACCTCTTATATCTTAATCTTCCAATGCATAGACAACCTAAATCACATACCTTCATATAAGACTGATTATATATATATATATATATATATATATATATATATATATATATATATATATAAAGTAATACCATAAAAATTAACTTAAGATGCAATTAACAAGCATTCATAGGATATTCAAAAAAATGACTATTGGAGGTTTGTCAATGATGTCTCCAAGGTGACCAAGGATGTTGATGAGGTGTCATGTGTGTTAGAATGAGAATGACAAAGTGTGATTCAATATGTTTTAATGTTATTTTATGGTTATTTAGTGTTTGATTTATTAAGGAAATTAATGGATGATATTGATGGTATGAACATGTTACAAAGACCCTATGAGGTGTTATGATTGTTTGGAGTGCTTGTGAAAGTGAAAGGAATTCATCAGAGTAGTCACATGAAGGTTTAGGTTCAAGTAGTCATCTTGGTAGATAAGCCTAAGTAAGCAGTTTAATGATGTCATATAAACCATGTGTGAATGTTTAAAGATCAACTTGATGGATAGATTCACCTATGTTAGGAGATCATATGGTTCAATTTTTAGGTCTGGATATGGAACATAGAAAAAGTTATTAAGGTGCAAAGTTGACCTTCCAAGTAGAGTTTACTAAGTTCTCATACTTAGCCAAATTTACAAGAAGAGATATAATGATGAGAAATCAATTGGATTAAGGATATAATGGTGATTTTTTATCTGACTAGATAAAGATATAAGGAATGTATTATTTTATCAGTTAGAGATCAATGACATACATGAAGTCAATTTGTCAAAGGTTCATAAGATTGCATGCACTAGAGACATGTGTCTCAATCTCATTAATTTACTAGAAGATAAATGACATGCAAGTGTTTATGTATATGGAGATCGATGGTATGGGTTTAGTCAAATAGTCAAATGCATAGAAGGCATGTGGGGCTACCAAGTGGCATGATCGTGGAAGCACAGATCAATGATTAATGATGAGTGATGTAAGATTAAAGCTAGGATACTTTTGAGGATATCAATGGTGAATATTTTTTAAAAGTTGATAAAGAGCACAAGATGATTTCAAAGTGTTCGATGTTTAGTATTTACATAGTGACCATTGGAATTTAAATATTCAAATTAATGAAGGAAAACTAGTCTATAGTTTTTGAGCTATATCTTTTGATCCAAGATGAATTTCATGGTGCTGTAAAAAGAAAATTTGAAAAGGAATTTAATTCACATATATATAATCTATTTATAAGGTTTGAAAATATATATAGTCAAAGTTATTGAGCTAAAAATTTGACTATGTGTTTGTTCATGGTGGTTGTATGTACAGAATAATGTTTGAGTAATTTATGCTTTAGTAGACGAGTGTTTTATTGGGACTAATCACCTGAAGATGTCTTAAAGGTCATATAGAGTAAACCCATGTATTTGAGAGTGATATTGTGTTATTTTTTTGCTTGATGAAGTTCTAAAATGGTAATAGGTCTCCATGCGACCTATAAGGGATACTAAGGCCTATTTGAAAGGTGTAGCTACTTAAGTGTGACCCATGGATGCTATGAATGACCTATGATAATGATTTTGAGATATGTATTAAAATTATATAATTCTTAAGGATTAAGGCAAGTATTATGGCTGATGTATGAATTGATATTCATGAATAATCTATAAAGAGTGAAAACCAAGGTAATGGTTTCTAGACTTGGATATGAATGTGTTGAAAGAACAAAAGATAGAGATGAAGGAAAGAGATTAGAGGGAGTATGCTCAATGGATGGACTAAAGTATAGAACAAATTAAGGATGAGAAAATAAGCTAGAGTGATCCAAAATGGGTGTTTGGATGCATTGCTTATATGAGCAAGTTTGAGGGTATATGATGAGTTAAAAGAGAGAGTACAGTTAAACATGTGTGGAATTGAGTGAAGGAGAGGACATTTAAAAGATAAGGTACATGTTAATGTGGACTATCAAAGTGTGAAAAATATCAGACATGTTTATTTGATCAAGTTGTTAAATATGAACACATAGGTCATTAGACCTAATAAGCCTACAAAATAATGATTGAGTGAGTAAGACTTAGATGCTATTTGAGAGAAATAGAAGGGTGAAGAAGAGTGAAAGCAAGAGAAGTCCATCATAAGGTGTAGAAGGCATCAAATAAAATTAAAGTAACTGAGTGGGTGATTGGTTTCCTATGGGGTTGGTTCCTCCTTGTGGGATGGGTGTCTCACTAAATTAAGGGATGGGTGTCCCTTGATCAGTTGGTGTTGGTCTAAATTTGGATCTTGTTATTATAGGACTATAGTCCATTTTATAGGTTATAGTGGGTTTTATTCCCTAAGAGGGTTTCCCATGTAAATATTGTGTTGTGTGTGATATTGCTTATCTTTCTTGTTAATTTATATAAATGATGTGTATGATTCATGAATGATAATGTTATTTGGGTAAGGGTTTGAAAGGATTGGAATTGAAGTTTGGATTATCTAGCATCAGTAATTTAGCCCCCCCTCTCAGTTATTATACCTCTAATAATGACATCTACATGCTTATTTATTGAGGTTATTATCTTGGCCAAACTTAGTCATGAATGTCTAAGCCTCCACAAGGATTCCATTTTCAAGAAGGATCTATCACAAGGATTCTATTAATCCTATATAATAACTTGACTATAAAATAGTTCTCAATGATAATAACCCAAACATTAAATTGGCAAACTTTGTAATAAGAGTATCCCACACTTGGTCCATAATCAATAATTAATACAAAAACATAATAATTTCAATTGAGAGTAATTAATCTTTGACTTATAACTAGTTATAGAAAATGAGAAAACATTAGTTAATAGATGAAGACAATCCCCTCTTTGCTCTAAGTGTAGCTTTGGCCAATTAAAGGTAGGATCACTGTTTCTAACTATTTTTTTGCTATTTAATATTTAGAAGAAATAAGAAACTAAAGGATAATGGTCAGGGGTTTGTACATACCTAGATGAAGTTGCACACCGTATCCAGACGATTGAAGGAGCTCATCTTTGGCTGTGGAAGATGGTACCTATAGATAAGAAAGACTCAAACAAAGAAAATGTTAGATAGATATATGGTGGACTGCCAAGCAAAGCTCGGTCCTAGAAGTGTAAAGACTTCCTTAAGGGATGACAGTCCACTTATTGATAAAAAGAGTGTTACATGAAAAGAAATGGTAAATGGTGAAAGACTAAACAAAAGAAATAAAGATAATTTGTACTTGTATTCTGCTGTCAGTCTCTCACAGTCACTGACATCGATTAATCTGCCATCGTCGATTGGTCAGGGTTGTTGACATTGGTTATTCTATCAATGTCGATAAAGGAAGTGGTCGATGTCAGTTAGGGCAATGGCCTTGGATGGGTTTTGGATGGGTTTGTGGTCGACAGAGGGGTCTGGAAGGAGTCTGGATCTGTACAGGGTTGTAGGGAGATGAATAAGGCCTAAAGAAGGGCAAAGGTAGATGATAGGTTGTCAAAAAGGGTAAGGGTGAGAAGAAGGCTTTTCAACCTTTCTCAGAAGAAGTTAGGTTTGTTTGAAAGTTGGGTCTGGTCTAGTGGTATTTAGAAATAGTAAATAAAAGCTAATTACTAATGCTTTCTAAATTACTAAAATGAAAGGGCAGAAGAAATACTTAGCTTTGGTGAGATGAGGAACCAAGGTGTTGAACACTTGTACCTATTGTGGCTTGATGCTGAAGACCTCATGCAACATTCTAATCCAATCTAAAGTCACTTGTGTAGAGTCTCTGTGGCCAAGGAAGCAGTCAAAGTGCCAGTCAATGTCAAAGTCCTGGATCAGAACCAGAGAGAGAGATTCAAGAGTCCAAGAGTGATTCCCATAATCCAAGAGCTCATAACTCAATGTGAGAAGTCAGTTTATGTAACTAACATTAGTGGTTCCATTGGCGTCGGTTTACAGTTGACCGACATTGGCGGGTGTAGAACACGTAAAAGGGCTCAAAAGCCCATTCTCCATCTGCCAAGTGCACTTGTCATTGGTAAACAGTCAAATGGCAGGGTTATTAAGCACAAGGGTTGGTTAGGAGGTTAAAATAGGTCTTAGGTGGTTATGATATGAAGGACTTAGTCATAGGATAAGTCATGGGAAAGTAAATGGTCTTAGGGGTGAGGTGTCCAAGGTGAGGTGTCTTAGGTGAGGTGTCATGGGTGATGTCAAGGGTGATGTTATTAATTTAAAATAAGTAATTTATTTTAAATTAATAAAGTGTGTAAGAGACCAAGGGGACCAAGGGGGAGTTGACCAAGGAGTAGACACAATTTTGGTGTCTACATTTGCCCCTTTTTGTCTTGTTGGTTATTATTGATGAATTGCAGGACAAAAATAGGAGTAGGTTGCCCCAGGTATGGGATGAAGTCTTTTTCTTGTCTTATTGGTTGTTCTGATGAACTAAAAGACAAAAATAGGAGCAAGTTGTCCCAGGTATGGGATGAGGTATTCCCCCTCAAAGTGAGAGTCGAGGGAAGGTAACCTAAAATCGATTGCCGATTTGATAGGTAGTCGATGGGTATGGTGAAGTTTGAGTGTGAATGTTGCAATAGTTGAGATTGCATGTATACCACTTCACGTGATAGGTAGGTCAAATTGTCACAGGCAAGGTCGAGGAGTGCTAAAATTGAAGTAACTAGGCCCCAAAATTTAGTCGTAGCTGATTGGGTTAAATGATCAAAGTTATAGCTCCAATGGTCGTCATGTTCCAAGTATCTTGGGCTTAGAAAGTGCTCTTGGAAAACACAAAAATGTCACAAGTAGTGGGGATCAACTTGGGCATGATCTAATACTTGTGAGGGTCATAATATGGGTTGCGTATAATTTGCTAACCATTCATGAGGTAGCATACATGCAATCAAAACAACTAAGGCAAGGTTGTCTTGAAAGTGGTTATGGTCGGAGGAGATAGTCGCGATCTCCAAAGTCATTGGTCAAGTCAATTTGAGATATAAGTGATATCAAGTGTGTTTGGTATGGTCAGGGAGATGTGTGTGATCTCCAATGTGCCCCATGAGAAGTCAAATATGACTTCTACAGTGTCAGGGCTGGTTGTTGGGTCATGATTGTGGACTAGGTTAAAATGGTTCATCCATTAGGTAGATGAATGAACAAATGGCCGTTTGTTTTTAGGGAGACAAATGGGCGAATGGCCGAGCTAACCCCAGAAGACTTCATGTTAATTGAGTGCTACCTACATAGCCCTTGTTGAAAGGGTCTCAGGCTAATGTAGTTTTGAAAAAGGGTCCAAGTGGTCGATAGTTAGTCAGGTTAGAGATGTCAGCATTTCCCATATGTCTGATGGTACATGCTTAAAATGATGAAGATATGATTGTGTTATAGCCTTTTCCATATTATGTGATGGTGTATTCTGTAACATTGGTTATATGTTTTTTCATCCCTAGTAATTTTCCATATTGGTGATGGTGTATGCTAAAAATAAAATGAGTATATTTATGCTTTAGCAAGTTTCCATATTAGCGATGGTATATGCTTGACATAAATTGTGTAGTCAATAGTTTCCATGTGTATTGTTGTCCATAGAAACTAGTGTAAATGGGTTATGATGTCATGTTAGTGAATTGGTTTGGTATGGTTTGGTTATAAGATGATTTGGTTGTATGTGACCAAGGTGTAAGAAGTGAAAGGCGCATTGCTCTTTCATTGACAAGGATCATAATGATGGCATAGATAAGGTTTTTGCAAACAAAATCCCCATTCATGTATTACATTGTTTGACTATTGGTTTGTGTTAGAAAAATAGTCGAATCACTTGACATTAAGTGAGCTCCAAATCCCTTGAGTATGTTGGGGTGATAGATATGATTATGATATGTGTAGAGAGGATAACCCTTTTTAGCAGGGATAGCTTTGCCCCTTTTATAGGTGACCCCGAGAATGACTATAGGCAAGTCCATGATTTAGTAGTTTGTCAGTCTTTTTTTTTTTATATACCAGACTGATCAATGTGGGAAGCCTACTTGGGGATGTTGTTTTGTTTTATGGTCATATGTGCTATGTATGTAGAAAAATTTGGTCATAGCCATCCTTCGATGGAGTGGTATATAATGTGATTTGTATGTTAGAATGTCTATGGATAGTTGTCCTTCAAGGGAGAAGTCTATTAATTATAGCAATGATGCAGCTGTCCTTCGAGGGAGCAGTTTACATTTATAATTTATGACCTTTGGAATATAGGCATCCCAATTTTATGTTTGTTTTTTATTAGACTTTTGGTCATGGACTTGATTATAGAGGTTTAAGGGTTTCCCTTTTTTAAGACAACATGCATGCTTGACAAAAGGGGTGACTAATGTTTGTTGGGAAAAAGAGTTGAAAGGATGATGAATGACAATGATAGGGGTTACTCAAGGGATGAGCTCAAGTTAAATGTCTAGTGAATGATTACTTGACTAACAATAAAAATGGTCGTAGATGTAAGGCATAAAGGGGATCACATTTTGGTCAACCTTCGAAAGAAGACAGACGATAAGTACCTGATCCATGCTTGTGTTATGATGTAAGGTCCGAGTCAATTAGGATCAAACTTGTCCCATTTACTTCTTTCCAAATTGGTCACATGTTGGTCATTATTGTAGGTATGTTTTGGTCAATGTTGGTCATGAAGTTGGTTGGTATGTTGTTGGCATTCGGTACAATGCTGAACATAGTTGTTGCAGTCTTGGTTAATAGTGGGCCAAAAATAACCCAGATGAAGGATGCACTTGGCAAGTGAGTTACCACTAAAATGTCCCTCACATATCCCATAATGGGCTTGTTTGATGACATGGGAAGTCTCAGTGGTTGTTAGGTATTGGATAAGGAGGCTGTCAAAGCCTTATTTGTAAAGAAGACCCCTTAGCATGGTGTATTGAGCAGTACATTTGATAAAATCTCATCGTGTATTACTAGAGAGATTAGGAGGTGTGATAGAGTATGTCAAGTAGTCCACAAGTCACTTATACCAAGCATCATGTGGACTAGTGAGGTTAGGAGGAATTTCCCCTAGAGATGTTGGTCGAGACATGTCTAAGATAGAAATCTTGGGTTGTGTTGGTTAAGAGGTCTTGACGAATAATGGATATGTCAAAGGTGTAGAAGTCTAGTCTTTTCCTTTATTCTTCATAGTTTGGGGCTTGGTGGCCACATCAATTGTGTTGATTTTGAATAAAGGGGTGGAAGGTGTTAAAGGGACCATAGTCTTGTACGGGGATCCCAATTTAGGTGAAGAGGTTTGGGATGTATGGGATGGTGTCGGTAATTGGTAAAAAATGTGGTCAGAAGAAGTCTCAATGTGAGGGGTGTCTTTTTTAAGGTGTTGGAAAATGACAACCTTAAGGGCACATCAATGTTCAATATCATGCCCAGGTGTGTGATGATACCAACAAATTTTAGAGTCATCGAACCAAGATGGTTTCAGTCTGAGAGGTTGGTATGATTTAATAGGTGGGAGGGTGATGTTAGATGATTGCAACAATTGACATAACATTGAAGCATAGGATCCCCTTAATGGGTTTGTGCTTGTTGTTGTAATAGGGGTTGACAACTTCTTTTCAAAAGTTGTAGAGGTTGTTTGTCGTGTCATCTTTTTAGTTGGTAGTGTGGCCATATGTGGAGATGGCACGTTCTTGTTGATGAGATATATCAAATGTTTTGGAAGAAGTATGTTTATGTTAGGTTGAGAGAGTAATAGAGGCAATTTGCCTCTGTGAGGTGTTGGAGTAGGAAGCACTCCTTTTAAAGTGGATAGGTGTGGGTCCAAAATAAAGGGCGATGATGAAGGTGGGGGGAAAATTCTCTAGCATGGTTTAGTAGCCTTCTTTAGTTTGGTGTGAAGACCACTATTCAGTGAGGCGAGATTCAAGTCTACCTTCACTTGTGGGTGAGTGAGGTTTGAGAGGCATGGAATGGTTATGGCTTCTATGTGAGGTTGAGGAGTGGGAAAAGTATGATCCCCCATTGATGATAAGAAGGATGAGAGCGAGGCAGCCAGTGTTGGTGCTGTCAAAACATCCTCCAATATGGGAGAGGTCAAAATAGACTCTCCCACGTGTGAAAAGGGACTAGATGGAGGATTATCCTCCATTGGTGGAGGACAAATAGGAGAAGAAGGTTCTTCTACCTGTGGTTGACAAATAGGAAAAGAAGGTTCTTCTACCTATGATGGACAAATAGGAAAAAAAGGTTCTTCTACCTGTGATGGATAAATAGGAGAAGAAGGCTCTTCTACCTGTGATGGACAAATAGGGGAAGAAGGCTCTTCTACCTGTGATGGAAAAATAGGAGAAGATGGCTCTTCTACTTGTGGTGAAGGGATGGGTTGATTAACCTCTTCAAAATGTGGAAGAGGTTGGTTAGAAACCATGTCGACTGTGCGTATATTATGCTCTTGAAGGTCATCGACTATGGTTTGAATGTGATTTTGATTTGGGGGATGGTTAGGAAATGGTTGCCTAAAGACATCCATGTTTTAGTTAGCTAGCGCATTTGGGTTATCCAAAACAAGATCTCCCTTGTCCAACATGTCTTGGATGATGTTTTTGAAGGTTTTACAGTTGTCTGTGTCATGACCTTTGACACGATGATAATGACAAAAGTCATTTTACCTATACCATGCAGGGATGGCTTTTGAGGGGTTAAATTGGGGTGGTTGAATTTGAGGGAGATTGAGGACTCCCTGCTTGACTAGTTTATCCAACACGAAAGCATATGATTCTCCTATTGGAGTGTATTGATGCTATATATTCTATTGTTGGAATTGTCTTGTGAAGTATTATGATGTGGAAGGCTGAGATTGGTTGGTTGTTGTTGAAGATGATGGCCTAAGGACCACAGTTTGCACTGATCCCTTAGACTTGGAGTTGGAAGAAGATGGTTTGGATGAAGAAGGGTCATTGGATTTTGTGTTACTATGCAATTTGACCTTATTTTCTTTGATAGTGTAGAGTTCAAGCTTTCTGGCCATGGTGAAAGCTTCGTCAAATGTGCAGAATGTTTGGACCCGTAAGGTGGATGAGATGTGCTTGGCACATGCTCTTGAAAAGATCTCAATGAGCTTAGTTTAAGGAAGTGAAAAGGAGAGTTGGTTACTCAAACCTCTCCAACAGGCAACAAAGTTAGCTATTGACTCATCGTCAAATTGTTTAATAGAATATAGGTCTGTAATGGAGACCTTCTTGGGGATGTTAATTAAAAAGTGGTCAAGAAATAATTGGGCAAGTTGAGCGAAGGTAAAAAGAGAATGACTGGTAATAGAACTATACCAATCAAGGGTGGTACTAGAAAGTGACATGGGAAATGTGCGAAGTAATAACGCATCGTTGTGTGCTATAAGGTAACAAGCATGTCTAAACACTAGTAAATGTTGTTGTGGGTCCTCTTTACTCTAAAAATGAGTAAATTTAGGGAGTTCCCACTGGTTAGGATATGGTCTAATAGGCATGGAAGGGTGGATGGGTTCGTTGCATATTTGTTCGTATGACAGAATAACTAGAAATGGATGTCTCAAGGTTAGACATCTTATCCATCAGCATCTTAATTAGATCAGCTGACAGATTGGCATGAGAGGCACCCCCTAGGTTGTAAGGTACCTGGAAGGCGTTAGGAGGGGCATATGTCATACTTGGTTGCATTTATATAGGCACAACATATTGGTAGTTCATCATAGGGACTGATGTTGAGGTCAAGGGAGCTTGTGCCATGAAGTTGGAGGGCACAAGTTGACTAAATACCACCAAAGGTGGTTGAATGGCAGTATTGGTAAAAGGATAGGTAGTCACTCTCACATTTATAGGCACAAGAGTGTGTGGAGTCAAGACAATCAAGTTCGGGTATAGTGTAGAACTTGTTTGAATTGTTTGTGGTTGAGGGGGTATGAAAACCCCAATGGCGGTAGGTCCAAAAATAGACAGGGAGGCCAAATCTTGAGCATTGGCCATGGTCAAGTTATTGGTCAAGGCAATTGCCTGAGTTATGATGGGTTGGCTAGTGGATGGTGTTGATGCCATTATCGCTTCAGTGATAGAAGTTGGCATCCCATAATCATGATTACCTGAAGGATCTTGCATTTGGCTTCTTGCGAGATAGTATTGGAGAGCTTGACATTGTGGTCAAGGAATTTCTCAAAGTTTTGGTCTCTTTTGAGAACAATAGGAGATTGATTGGTGGGGGTACGCTGGATAGGAGTACGTTCAATATCTAAAGTATACTCCATTTGGTGACTTGATATGAAAGGCAAGGGTGGAAGTGGTTGTTGCCTCGCATGGTCAATAAGGGATTTGGTTTGACTGCGTGTCGAAACCATTGAAGGCAAAAAAGGGTCAGGTTCCAAAAATTGTGGATTTTAGTTTTAGAAAACTAGAAGTGGTCAGAATGTGTGTTTGACAACAAAAAGGTCAGGTTTTAAGCTTGCTATTTTGAAAAAAGTTTGTTGACATTAATCGACATTGGTGGAAAAATCGATGTCAGTGGTGATATGTTTTCGACGTCGGTGGAAAAACTGATGTCATGTATGTGTATTCTAGAAACTCAGAAAACTAAAATTTTTTGGAAGAAGAAGAAAGTTTGAGTCATTTTAGACCTTAGAATAATGCATCCTCACCAGCTCAAAAAATAAAATAAAAATAGCAAAAAAGGATGAAGGCAAGCAACCTCTAAATGTTAAATTCCTAAGAATAAATTTTAGAGTAGTAGTGGCTTATCCCTTAGAAGAATATGTTTAGGAGTTTACCCTGTAGAACAGGTCCTAAAGAGGTAGTCTAAGGTTGGTTTCAGGTTATGTTTTGGTGCTCAAAATTTGTATTAGGTTCTGTACATGGCTTGATGCTAGGAGCTTGCTCCCCTCACTTCACGAGCCTAGAGCCAAGCTAGGTCGCTTAGCCAATATATACTTCCCCTATAGTTTATACTCTGCTAGAGAATAGAGTGGGTCCTCCCCTTGGTTGTGAAGTCCAAGTAGGATCACCGGGAAAGGTAAGGTATCTGCTAGGTGGTGAAATCTTAGCCGGGCCTTGTCTCAGGTATGTTTAGATGTTTAGTTTGATGTGCTTATGGTCTGGATGTGTAACATATGTGCACTGCGATTTATTCATAACACATTTTAATTACTAAATGAGCTAAAAATGCATTAAAGTAGGAGTGAGATGCATTTAATTTTTAACCCAAATTGAAATGTTTGTTTAGATGCAAACAAGTGAGGAAAAGGTTGAGAGTATGAATTTCACTACTCTAATATGCAAGAAAGAGGTGAAAAGAAGAAAAAGAAATATGTTCTTTTTAACTTGTGCTTATGATTTCTTTTCGAAAGAAAAAGAAAGAAGAGGAAGGATGTAAGAAGAAAGCTTTTTCCTAATGCACCTATATGAAAGTTTGCTTTTTAGAAGAAATGAACCCAAGGAAAACTCCAGGGTCCCACCGGGCGTGCTAGAATGTTTCTAACTATTTTTTTGCTATTTAATATTTAGAAGAAATAAGAAACTAAAGGATAATGGTCAGGGGTTTATACGTACCTGAATGAAGTTGCACACCATATCCAGATGATTGAAGGAGCTCCTCTTTAGCTGTGGAGGATGACACCTGTAGATAAGAAAGAATTAAACAAATAAAATGTTAGATAGATATATGGTGGACTGCCAAGCAAAGCTCGATCCTAGAAGTGCAAAGACTTCCTTGAGGGATGACAGTCCACTTATTGATAAAAAGAGTGTTGCATGAAAAGAAATGGTAAATGGTGAAAGACTAAACAAAAGAAATAAAGATAATGCGTACCTATATTCTACTGTCGGTCTCTCACAGTCACCAACGTCGGTTAGTCTACTGTCATCGGTTGGTCAATGTTGCCAACGTCTATTATGCTGCCAATGTTGGTAGAGGTAGTAGTCGATGTCGGTTAGGGTAATGGCCTTGGACATGTTTTAGACGGGTTTGTGGTTGATAGAGGGGTTTGGAAGGAGTCTGGATCTGTGCAGGGTTGCAGGGAGACAAATAAGGCTTGCAGAAGGGCAAAGGTAGATGATAGTTTGTCAAAAAGGGTAAGGGTGAGAGGAAGGCTTTTTAGCCTTTCCCAGAAGAAGCTGGGTCTGGTTGAAAGTTAGGTCTAGTCTGGTGGTATTTAGAAATAGTAAATAAAAGCTAATTACTAATTCTTTCTAAATTACTAAAATGAAAGTGCAGAAGAAATACTTAGCTCTGGTGAGATGAGGAACCAAGGTGTTGAATGATTGTACCTATTGTGGCTTGATTTTAAAGACCTCATGCAACATTCTAATCCAATCTAAAGTCACTTGCATAGAGTCTCTATGGCCAACGAAGCATTAGTCAAAGTGCCAGTCAATGTCAAAGTCCTGGATTAGAGCCAAAGAGAGAGAGATTCAAGAGTCCAAGAGTGATTCCCATAATCCAAGAGCCCATAACTCGATGTGAGAAGTCAGTTTATGTAATCGATGTCAGTGGTTTTGCCAGTGTCAGTTGACAGTTGACTGATGTCGGTGGGTGCAAAATGTGTAAAAGGGCTCAAAAGCCTATTCTTCATCTGCCAAGTGCACTTGTCATTGGTGAATGGTCAAATGGTAGGGTTATTAAGCATGAGGGTTGGTTATGAGGTTGGAATAGGTCTTAGGTGGTTATGATATGAAAGACTTAGTTATAGGGTGAGTCATGGGATAGGAAATGGTCTTAGGGGTGAGGTGTCCAAGGTGAGGTGTCCTAGGTGAGGTGTCATGGGTGATGTCAAGGGTGATGTTATTAATTTAAAATAAGTAATTTATTTTAAATTAATAAAGTGTGTAAGAGACCAAGGGGACCAAGGGGGAGTCGACCAAGGAGTAGACACAATTTTGGTGTCTACAATCACCTCCAAACCTTTTTCCATCATCAAGTGACTGCTTTAGGTACCCTCGAGTAAGACTCTTAGCTTTAGGCATGTTCACATCATGGTGCAAGGTAAATAAAGGCAAAAAAAAGTCAAGATGATATGGGGTCAAGGAGATAGCTACTCATAAGGTAAAATTCTTAGCATCTCTAAGTCAAGAGGATCACCAACCTTGAATATATTTTCATCAAGTATAATACATAAAAGTAAAAACACAAGGATGACAAGGATAAGACCCATCAGGCCTAAAACCACTAAGATATAATATTTAAGTAGTGATGAGAGGACATAGGAAACCTACCATCATGTCCAACATGAGAGACCTATCCCTTCCTCCATCATTAAGAATTTGACCTTTCATGGCATCATAAGTCTTATACAACAAAACCATAATATCTAGGTAAGTAGAAATATAAAAAATAGAATTATCATGGAAGAATATATCAACTTTGAACTCCCATGCAAAGTATAATAACACTATGGGTGACCCAAGGAAAACCATATGAAAATAAAAAAGAGAATAAGTAAGCCAACTACCTTAATCCTCTTGAACATAATAACTCAATCAAGAATTAAAAAAAACTTCATTTAGTTAAACAACAAGATATTCAAGTTAGTAGGATATCTACCATATAATCTAGGCCATTCCATGTATCTTTTTTTAAGGTTTATACTCGATGTGTCTCTCCCTCTTTATGATATCTTCTTGTTTCCCTTATCTTCTTCCTTTTTTCCTAGGGTGGCCAAAATTTCAAAAGTCTCAAACCCTTTTTTCAGAGATCCACCCTCCTCAAATAGGTCTTCTCTCCTTTTTAAAACCCTATTAGAACATGATAAGTGTTTGTTATAACCTTGGATCAACCAAACACTTCTACTAGCCAACCCATGCCTTCATAATGGGTGATATTTTTTCAATACATAATGGCACATGTCAACTCATGTAGAGTCCTACATTTGATTATAAGATCAACCAAATGATTCCCATTGGTAGCAATGACTAATAATGGATGGGCCTATAAAATACCACTAAATAATGTATAAATTGGTCTACTTCATCTCATGCAAAGGTGGTTCAACCCACCCAATAGATATTACAACCACTAATACATGCCTTGTTTTAAAGGAAAGGTTGAATGGTATATAAGGCATCCAACTAGGGTCAGACAAGTTTATGAAAATATATGGGTTAGAGGTAGGATCACACACGATTCAAAAATGCCTAACATAGTCCTTTTTATTTTGTTAGTAATGACATGTTCTTACACACTTATTGAACCCATGAAATCCACTATCCTAATAGCTAAAATTTGCAATTATAACATGCTAGATTGTTTACTTAAACCAATGTAATTAGATTACCAATAAATTCTAGAGGTCATGAAGTGATATTATTATATCATTTTAATGCAAATGTAATTTTATTTATAACTTAAGATAATAATTTAAGCATTATTAAACTAAAATTTACCATGTGCATAATTCTCTTACCTTCATAGTCAGCACCACCAAGGGAGTATAACCATTGGTTTAGCATAATCATATTATTTTATCATGAGGGTCCTTATAGATGCTCCATTTTGAGGTTGAGGAGGCTTAGATGAATAAATTTTATGATAAAATTATTGGAAATGTTTTTTAGTAGTTGATTGATGTGATTTAAATTGAGTCATAAGAAAGTCTTATATTTTTGCTTAATCTAAGGCTATGTCTAAAGTTTTAGGGAAAACATCTAAATTATGTATTAAAGAGGACCTTTAAGAGTGGTAAAAAATATTTTTAATAGATTATCATCACTCATGTTATGGTCCACTTTATGATCTGGAGACTTACATCATTTGATGAAAGTGTGAGAAGATTAACTAGGAATTTGCTTGGCATTGATGAAATGGCTAAGGTAGTTTTTAGGAAGGTTATTATGTTAGAATTCATTTATTAGAGAATTAAATAAATCATCTATTTATGTAATTTTATGTATAATAAGTTTATTGTACCATTCAAGTGCATCATGAACAAAGGTTTTGACTAGGAGCTTGGTGGTAGTAAAGGTGTTAGTTTGGACCCATTCTTTAGAGAGATTGTCAAATATTTTGAGAAAGATAGCAAGGTCCTTAGTCCCATCATATTTAATAGTTGGAGAAATGTTTCCAATATATATGGATATAATGAATGTATCTAAAGGTTCATTTTGAATATGTTGAATAATTTTGTTATGTAAAAGAGGTTGAGGGATGATATTCCCATTGGCATCTCTAAGAGGAGGAGGAACAATGTTTTGATTTGGTTGAGTCATAATGACTTGAGGTGGTTGAATAGTCATTTTTAAGATAGGATATTACATTTTTATCATTTATGAATTTTTATTTATTTGCATAACATTATTTTGTTGAATCATTTGAGCAAGAATTTGAGTTGTATCAATAGGAGGAGAAATATTTTTAGTGGTATGAATGCTAGTGTTGGTAGGAGGAGCATTTTTTAAGTTAGTAATAGGGGATGGATTATTGGATGGATGATTTCTAACATTGGTAATTGGATGAGGAATAAGGTGCATAACCTTAGTTATATTACATGAAATAGTAATTAGTTTGGGATTAGGAAGACATGAATGAAGGAATTTGATAGCTTCAACTGAAGTGATAATATAAGTGAGGTTTTAATCTAAATCCTTGATTATACAATGTTATTGAATAATTTGAAGATGAAAATAAGACATAGTTATGAATTTATTAGGTTACTAAACTAGGTTAGCTACTTAATGGAATGTGTTATAAAATAGAGGCAAAAAACTAGGTTGGCCACGTACTGAACTATGATGACCACCTACTGAATTATGTCCAAAAATAGAAGTAAAAACAAACCAGGTTGATCACCAATTGAACTAAGTCATCCAGGACCTATAGAATCGACCATGTCAATCTAGTTGATTTTTGGGAAGAATAATAGTAAGATGAAATTATACTATGTTTTTCAAGCCATACAAAGTTAACCAAGTTTATCTAGTTGAATTATGGGAAGAAAATTAGTAGTCTAAATAAAGGGTAGAATAAACTAGGTTGACCAACTTGATCTAGTTAAATTTTGAAAAATTCAAAATAAACTAGGTCAACTAGCTTGATTTAGTTGATTATGTATGTAATTTTAATAAAACTAAAAACCTAACAAAAATAAAATAGAAATATGAAGTACTGATTGATTTTATTAGGAAATAGAAATGAAAAATTTAGATAACTAACAAAATTGAATTATTAGGTTGGTAAGAGTTAACCTAGAAGATAAAGCAAGATCGACTAGGTTGATTTATTAGTTTTTCTAAGAAGGCTAGATTTTTAATTGACTAGGTCATCTAGGTGAGTTTTTGATTGTGCACATACAATATAAAATTAGGTTGATAGGCTCAACTTGATTAAAAACTTGTGCACAAAAACTAGAACTAGGTTGACATGTTTGACCTAGTTGAAAACATATGCACAAAAAATAAAATTAGGTCAACATGATTGATCTAGTGGATTGTAAATTAAAATTAAAAATTGTAAGGGTTAGATTCACATCATGTTCACTAAAATATATGCAAGTGAAATAATACATATCTAAAACTTATCCTACTTAGTAATATCCAAGCTTGAAGAAGATAATGAACTAACAATCTACTTAGAAATATTTTGTTATATTAGGGTCATCACCAGTGATGGATCCACTAAACCTAAAATAAGATATATCTTACCATACAATGGGAAAGGAGAGGTTTATAAGTCCTCTAGTCAAGTTCCATTATAGAATAACCCTAGTTAGGTATTATGATTTTAATAAGAGGAAGTAAGCTAATATACTAAATAAACATTCAAACTAATCTAGTAAATGAATATGAAAGCTAATATAGTGCTCACCAAATCTTATGGAATAAATGGGGAAGATAATAAAAATCAAAGATAATTATATTCAAGAAAATATAGAAGTAATCTAATCAAAGAGAGATACAATTCAATTCATTAGTTTCTATAATATATACCTATCAAAATATGAAGGGCTAGGGGTATACTTACCTTATTGAAATGAACCTACCATGCATCAATATCCCCCTTGGACAATGGTACTTTTCAAGATGTTTTTTTTGTCTTGAAAAGATCACAAGGATAAATTGGATCTAGGATACAAGACTTATCCTATGCATCTAAGACCTCCACAAGACAAGTGCTACTACTCCAAGGAAAAAACCTAAACAATGAAACTTCCAATTGATAGTATATGAATATTTGTGAGCTATAATGATGTGCAATTGAATTATCCTCTATTTATATATGAATTTTAGGGGGTATTTATAGCCAAGGATTAACCTTAAACCCTCTAGAGAATTTAATCAATAAGGTCAGTCGAGTCAACCTTGTTTGGCATGAAATAGATTTGTTAAGCCTCCAAATAGGTCAGTTGGGCTGATAAAGTTATGCAACATACACTAATTCCTAACAAGGTTAATTGGGATGACATATTAAGAAAATGAATAAAAAGGGGTGTTAATTAGGTATGGGATATTTTAGAAGGTGAATTACTTAGGGGAGTGTATAAGTGAGTTTCTGTTTCTTAGGTAATTGGATAAGAGTAACTTGTAGTGGTTGTAGGTAATGGTATAAGGTCCAATAATTATATGAAGCAATAAAGGTCTACCAACCCCTTTATTGGTTTACCCTTTAAAGTGTTCACTTATAGAGACTGATATTCGATAGGTTCTTGCAAGAGAAAAATCATCAGTAACTAATAAAGTTTAAAAATATTGTGTGTATATAAAAAGTATGTTTATCCTCAAGATTATACTTCCATGAAAGTTATCAATGTGATCCAAGTATGTATTTAACAACAAGAAGGATGTAGGGTGATGAAATTGAAAGAAAATTGTGAAGGGAAAATGTAGTATTATTTTGGTTATCTTTCACTAATGATAGAGTGTGTGTTGTTTATTCATGTATTTTCCACTCCAAATGAAATCAAGATGAAAGGAAAATTATAGAAGGTCTATGGCTGATTTCGATATAAAATAATAGAGTGCCAACTATATATTCTTGATATTTTCCCAAAATTTACAATAAACTCCATTTAATCAAAATTCAAATCTAAATTTCATCATAAACATGCTTATTTGTAAATAAGAGGTAATTGGGATAATTAGGAGTTAACTAGGATTGATTAGGAGTTAATTGGGATTGATTGGGATATTTTGGATGATTGTGAATTAACTAATTTGATTAAGAGTTAAATAGGATGATAAATTGGAGGAACAATAGTGAACAAGAAAAAATGTTGAAAAACATTTGTTTTTTGGGTCACATGTATAGTCCTAACAATGGTGATGAAACCACACAAAATAACTAAGGTGGTTTTTAAATGTACTATCAAACTTCTAGATTTGGAAGGTTTAGAGTCATATTTTGAAACTTTGACACATATGGAAGATATGGAATAAAAAAGGGGGAAATTAATATGGAAATGGATTGAGCATGTTATTATTTTTTAGAGGTCCTTTAATCATCATCAAATCATTTTATAAATGTTGCATCATGAGAATTTTGGGTGTGTACATATTGACCCATTATGGAGGCACCATGTCATGAATTGGATATGTTACTTTTCCCAAGAATAGGTGCACCCCATTAAAGGGAAGGGATACAAAACTCACTTTGCTTATCTATAAAATGAAGAGAAATCAATTGAGACACATCACCACATACAACTAAAAGATGAGAATTAAGTGTAGTATATGAATTGAATTGAAAAATACAATCTAATTGAAATTAAAGATACTAATAATTACCATTCATGTGGCCAACAAAAATAATACTAGTTTTTCCCATTTAGGGGTTGAGATTAGTGTTGGGCAAAGAGATATCATCTTAAAAAGATAAAATGAGATGAAAATGTAATAGTAAAATGGGTTTTAGTGACCTTTATAGAAATAAAAACAAGGTTACTTATCACCAACATGGGATAAGGGTACTACCTAATTCACCCTATATTTGTATTTTCTTGAAATACTCACAACTACATCGAAGTACATGAAAAAATAAAGTAAATAAAATAAAATTATGATAAAATGGTAAATTTAAAATAAAATAATAAAATAAAATTTAATATAAATAGCATTTCATTCCAAATTTGGAAATCATTCTCTCTCTCCCACTTGTCAAATTTGGAGCTCTAACCCACTAGTGAATGAATTGTAATAGAGATAAGTGAAAGGGAGAGTGCAGAGAGAGGATGGTAGCAACACCATATTTAATAGGTAGGGCTTAGGCACAAGTAAGTTTTTATCAGTTTTATCCTATACATTAGGTTTGTTATATTTGGTTGAAAAATCATCTAGGATAGGATAAATTTGATAAATTTTTAGTCAAAATGTTCATTACAGTTAGGTGATTAGGAAAGTGTAATTTTTTAGTTTTATTTTGAAGTTAGTGTTTTTGTGTATTCATAAATTTTTGGGGCATGATGAATGAAACCTCTAGTGTGGGGTGAGACTAAGTTGCATAACCAATAGTCTCCATGGATTGGTGGTTATGAAAACACTATGATGATTATATAACCCATGATTTCTATAGACCAGTGGTTTGAAAATTGCCCCTACATATAGCTATAATTACAAGGCTCAAATAAATTAAAACTTATTTATCATGGATGAAGGGGAGCTATGTGAGGTGATTTTGAGCCTAAGAGTAGAATTAGTTTCCCTATATAATATATTTATTGATCAAATATGATATTTATTTATTGGACCAAAATGAGATATAAATAATTTCTTTGGTGGGATTGGTTACCCTGACCAATAGATTATTATAAAACTTGTTTACCTAATGGGATGTAGAATATAAAACATTAAATTTTACATAGGTTCTAGGTGAGTGGATGATCACCCTTGAGGATGTTTACAAGATTATGGGACTACCTAAGTCAGGGTAGAATTTGAAACTAAGAAAGGCTGTAGAAGTTCAAAGGCTCAAAGATGGACCTGTACGCACCCCAAAATTACACAATGCAACATTTTTAAAAAAATATAATGATGATGTAAGGACCTAAACATATATTTATGATCAGAACTAAAGTTATTTTATTCATTTTGTCTTTTATACTTTTTTTGGCACATTTTAAACCTCTAAAATTTCCTTTTATGGAATTATTTCACCTTGGTTTTTACTTCATTTTTCTTATGATGAAATCATCGATATATTTGATGAAACTCTTTTGTTCCATCATATAAATATTGTTTAAAAGTCACTTTCATTATGGTGGTTTATTAAACTTATATGATGAAATCATTCCATAGGTGATGGTTTCATAATACGTTGTGGTAGTTTCACAGTTGACCAAGATGGTTTCACTTTTGAGACCTACATAAGATGGCAATTTCATCACCATTTGCATGATTTTAAAGTTCATATCTAAAACTTTAATTTTCACGTTATTTTCATGATTTTGATCATGTTTCTTTCTTATTTAATCTTTTATTTGTGTCCTAGATATCCCAGCTTATTCCTAACTTTATATTTATCAAATATTATCTCTCACTTGATCTAAAATGGGTTTAATATCTAGTTAACTAGTGTTGACCCTGGGTAAAGGGATTCATGATTGATGATGGCCACATCATATATAAATAAGGGGCATAAGGAATGAGAGTTAAATGCAACTAAAATCCCATGAGCTCACAATACATCTAGATAGTTTATGAGATATAGGTAGATCACATCCCAACTACCCCATGACCATGACAAGGGATCTAAAAGAAGATGATAGGTAGGAAACAACATAAAAAATAACTATAGGTAGTGGATGAGATGGAATTGATCTAAAAACCAGGTTAGTGGAAAGGTAAATGAGAGAATGGGGAGGGAGTATTTAAATTTTAAACAGGGTCGATGTTAGTTGTCTTTACACTCCATATGAGCTCTATAAATTGACAACCTAGAAAAAATATAATAGGTTGTTGAGAGGATAGTAGTTGGTTATCTCCTTAGTAGATCAGTAAAATAGGTTGATTGTTTTTGGTGTCACTACTGAAGCATAAAAAGGAGGAACACTAGCAACATCCTACTTGAATTAGGATTGTAGGAGTTTCTAGGTACCCCACCCTAATGTAAATCTCCTTTACTTGATTATTTATACAATCATGATTCTATTCTATCAATTTAGTATGGTATTCCTATTTTATCTTTGCTTATGATTTTTATATGGGAAGGAATATTTGTTGAGCTAGCTTACATTGCCTAGTTTAATTACAAATGTTTGTCAATAGGATCAACCAAGCACGTAGATTAGATGAATTGATATTAATAATCTAGATTAATCTGTCTATCCTTCCATTGATAACATCATTTCAAAAAAACCCAAATCCAACTCGGCTACCCTGATCTATGCCTTAGGTAAGTGAGGGGAATGTTCTTCCTCATGATATTCCAACACATGGAATATTATCATTGAGCACAAAGATTGACACACTAGCATATAGGTCTCAAAGAAAAAACACCAACATTTTGGTTCCATTACTAGGATGAAATCCTTTTTATTAAAGAAATGATGATGAAAAAAATAATGAATAAGATCTCTTTAGAGAATATTGAGTGATGGTTGGATAAGATAGAGCATAATTTTGATGAAGGCCACCCTAGCTATAGAGGCAAAACACCAAAGAAGTGGATTGAAGAAAAATTATATGACATTTTATATGTGATATTATTCTAAGGATTACTTGGGAACCTTAATTCATGAATTATGACCTTTGAATACGAGGATAAATATGGGATGAAAGTATTCATGGATAGAATAGTGAGTGGAGTAATTAAAATATTTAGACATAGTTTGAACTTAGGCTATAGACTTATGATGGAATGGTACATTTAAAAATTATATGTTAGATTTTTCTCTTTTCCACGTATTATTTCTTAGGATAATTTGAGTTCTACTTACTCCATGAACCTAGGGGTTCCTACCTTATAAATATACCCTTGGAATAGACCTACAATGGATAACTAAGTAGAATTGCACATGATCAATAGGATGAATGGGGATGGATAAGGTGATGTAAATAGAAGAAAGAGGAAGTGTAAAGAGACCCCCATAGAAGGATGATGCAAACATAGACATGGAATCCACCTAAGGACAACCTCTAATTTTTTGATGCTTAGATATTCACTTAGACCAAGACATAGACTCAAACTAAACATGTAGATAACAAGAGTACTTCAGATATTTTGATTCTAATTCATTTAAAAATTATAATTATTTTATCATCTACATAACATCACATTTACATACAAACTTATTTTATAAGACAAAACATGAAAAATAGAACACACCCTATTCTGCTCTACTCTACTCCCCAAATCTAGCCCCATTTCATAAATTAAATTCTATGAATAAATCAACTTATTCCTATTAGATTAATAGATTCATGGGGAGAATATTAAGATTCAATTAAATTATAAAATTACTAATATTTAGGTGGCCTTATGTTTTCAATTTAAACACCTAATTATCAGTAACTATCAGGACTATTAGGTGACATTTCATATTGATCAATAGTTATGAAAACCATCATAAATTACATGTCATTAATCAAAAATTTGTGAAATTTTAATCATAGGTTATATAATACATATTAAATCACCCATAAAAATTTGAGTTACCTCAGGTTAACACAAGTCATCTTAGGTGAAGAACAACTTCCAAATGTCACACAGTACATAGATGATGTTTCCAAGTTCAATGGTAGTTACCAGAACTTCCTCAGTTTTAAAAACATCCATCCAAATGATATTAAATTTGTAAAAATATAAATATAACTATGTTTTATATAAACCAATTAAATTTGGTAACCAAATTCTCATCTCATATCTTTCGTAAGGTAGTGAACTATCATGTTAGAGAGAAGCCTATTTTTGACTAAATGACATTAAAAAAACTATCATAAATTTGGATCCACTTATCTAATTGATATGAAATTTGAAACACAAATTTTAGGATTATTTTTATATCATATATCCAAATTATATGACCTAAATCTTACCATTGATATAATTTAAGTTCATGAACCTTCTTCAGACTAGACATATGCACCACCTAGAAAAATGACAATTTACATAAACTATCATAAATTTTGATTCATTTTTCCAATTGATATCAAATTTGGAAAATATATTTAATAGTAAATTATGTGAAACTAATCCAATTTTTTTAATAAAATTAATACCACAATTATACCACAAGAAAGAAAAACTTTTGCTAGTGAAATAGTTGGTATGCCTTCGCGGTAGCTCCAAATGGTCTAAAATTTTATGTAAGATCTATAATTATCATGTGATAAAATTCCACAAATTTTCCACATATAATTAATTATGAAATATAACCTTAAGTGATGAGACATTATAATATCAAAATAACTAGTATGCTTCTACGGTAGCTTCAAATGTTTTGAAAATTTGTGCAGAAGCTGTAATTGCCATGTTCTAAACCACCACAAAATTTTAGCATCTAATTAATTATAAAACATAACCACAAGTGCTAGACCTTATGATATTGAAACAACTAATACACCTTCATGGTATCTCCAAATGGTCTAAAATTTTATGCATAGCTGAAATTGTCATGTTATAAACCACCACCAAGCTTCAACATCCAATTCATTTTGGAATATAACTAAAAGTGAGGAAACCTTATGCTAGTGGAATAATTGGTACACCTCCATGATATCTATGCATGCTAGTGAAATAATTGGTACACCTCCATGCTAGTGAAAACATAAAATTATTATATATGTTATAGGTGTTATATTATATGACCCCACAAAATTTCATTAGCTAATTCATATCATAATTAAAGAACCATTTTTGATAAGTTTATGAGACTTAATAGTCTCTATAGACTAATAGAAATAGTCAAAAGGACTCTAACCTTTGTACAGTAAATCAATAATTTTACAATATCATTAATATAGGTTAACAAGCTTAATAAAAAAATGTTATAACATAAACCAAAATAAAAACCTAAGATAACATATTTTTGGTTGATGTAAGATTTACCTACACCTTGGATTCTCCTGCATCAGACACCTAAGGTAGTGAAAATGTCCATGAGATCCTACTCATGAACTAGATATGAGTTCATCTATAGTTTTACCATGTTTTTCAACATCATATACATTGATCCAAATTTCATCTTCACTTGTTCCATCCTTCCACTTGACCAAGTACTCATAGTACTCATGCCCCCTATCATCTTTCCTATTTGAATGTCTAAGATGGATTCCATTTCCTCTTTATTTTATATGAGAAAATGCACTTTCTAATATATGACTAAAAAAACCATGTTGTCACTCATTTTTCTCTTAATGTATGGGTACAAATTCTATACATTGAACATAGGTGATATATCTACTCCATTTGGTAATTCTAATTCATAAGCATTTCCAAGAAATTCCTCAAAATCTTATAAGCTCCAATATTCTTACATTTAAGTTTGTTGTACTCACCTTTTAGAAATCTCTCCTTGTGAAAATGTGCCAAAACTAAGTCCCCAACCTCAAAATTCAATCCTCTCCTTTACATATCAACATGTTGCTTGTATTTTCTATCACTCTCCTCAAGTCTCTTCTTGACTTATTTATACACATCATGCATAACTTGAGCATAGTCTTCACCTTCCACACTTCTCCAAATCATCTCAGTGGTAGTCCTCAACTCACATAAACCTCTAGAGATGCTTCCATACACTATTAAAAAGGAATTAAACTTGTAATTTAGTTGACTAAGTCATTATAATAAAACTCAACCTGTGATAACATCAAATCCCATTGTTTGGGCCTATCACCAACTAAACATCTCAAAAAATTACCAATAATATGATTTATAACCTCTATTTACCCATATATTTTAGGGTGATATGATGAACTAAAGTCTAACCTTGTTCCCAATTTTTTTTTTAGTGTCCTCCAAAAGTTCCCAACAAACTTTGTATCTTTATCAGATACAATACTCCTTAGCAACCCATGCAATCTCATAACTTCTTGAAAAAGAAAATTTTCAATATGTGTGGAATCACTAGTATTATTACATGATATAAAGTGATACATATTATAAAATATATTGACAACAATAAATATGAAATCATTACCTCATTGCATTATTGGAAATCCAAGAATAAAGTCCATACTCAATGCCTCCCATGATTTATCAATAATAGGCAATGGTTGATACAAAGCAAGATTTTGACTTTTAACCTTAGAATGTTGGTAAAATATACACTTTTGTATAAAATTCTTCACATTTGTACTCATCTGAGGCCAATTATATTTATCACTCAGCTATGCTAAAGTCTTATCATACCCAAGATTACCAACTAGTTCTTGACTTTATTATTCTTTCAATCAGTTCTCTCTCATGAAACCTTGAGGTATACACAACTTGTTTCCATTGAAAAATAATCCATATTGAATTATATGCTCTAACCATAGAGTTATGTATATAGTTTCTGGATACCTACATGTTTTCCATGCATCTTAGAAATCTAAGTCTTATTCATACAAATCTATCATGGATTCAAATACAATGACTTCCACCTTCATCTCGTTCACTACAAGACTTGCCTACTCAAGGAATTTTCTACCTTATTATACTTTCCACTTATATGTTTCAAAATAAAAGAATAACTTTGAATAAATTCTACCCATTTTATGTGTTGTTGATTTAGCTTACCTTTACTATTTATGAACTACAAAGCATGATTGTCTATATACAAAATGAAATCTTTTGGTAACAAGTAATGTAACCACTTCTTGAGAGCTTGCACCATTACATATAAATCTTGGTCATAGATTGAATACTTCATCTTAGCTTCTTTCAAATTCTCACTTGAATAGGAAATGGGCCTATAATCCTAAATCCATGCCACTCCTATAGCTATTTCACTTACATCACAATTAACTTGAAATACTTTTCCAAAATTCGATAAGGATAACATTGTCTATTCCATCACCTTTCTCTTCAAAAATTTAAATCTATTCTATATTGAAATAGTCCAATCAAATTTATTCTTATCTCCCTTATTAGTCTCCATGATGGGTGAAAATATGTTGATGAAGTTTCTATAGAAGCTTGCCAACCCATGGAAACTTATTGCTTCAAACATATTCTTTGGTGAAGGCCAATCCAAAATTGCTCACACCTTCTTGGGGTCCATATTCAACCCATAATTTTGAGATTAAAAATACTAAATATATCAGTTCCTCTCACATGAAGCTAAAATTCTTCAAGTCTACTAGCAACTTATCTTACTTTATCTTATCAAAACCAACTTCAAATGCTTCAAATGTTCCTCCTTATAATGATTGAAAATCATAATGTCACCCAAATATACTATCACAAACTTACTTGTGAAAGGATTCAACACTTTGTTCATGAGTCTCATGAACATACTCAGATAATTTTATAGATCTAATGGCATGACTAACCACTCATATAGCCCATCATTCATCTTGAATGTAGTCTTTCACTCATCACCTTCTCTTATGCGGATTTGATGATACCCACTCTTTAAATCTATCTTTGTGAAGTACCTTGATCTAATCAAATAATCCATTAACTCATCCATTATTGGTAATAAAAATATGTAATTAATGATAATCTTGTTTATTACATGTGAATATATCCACATTATTCATTTTACACCTTTATTAAATGCCAACATAGCTAGAACTACATATGGGATTAGACTCTCTCGAATTAACCCCTTCCTCAATAGCTCCTGCACTTACCTCTTTATCTCCTCATTCTCCATTAGAGTTAATTTATAGTATATTTTTTTAGGTAAACTTGATCTTGGCATTAAATCCATATGATGACTAATACTTCTTATAAGTGGTAGTCCATCTACAAATTCAATTATCACAATATCAACATAATATTTCAACATATTTTAAATTTCCATAAGTAGGTCACTTGCCATAGTGGCTTTCACAACTTGTATAGGTTTTTAAATGATTGAAAATCACATTTATTCCTCCTTAAACACATTAAAAAACTATTTACCAGATGTAAAAATTACTTTAGAACTACTATCGATCTCATTTCCTTTATCCTTCAATGGAATCAAATTGAAACTCTTACCATCTTTAGTGAGGGTGTAGGTGTTTTATATTTGTTCATGTATGACTCTCCTATCAAAATTCCATGGCATACCCAATATTACATGACATACATCTATGAGCATGATGTCACATAAAAATTAATCCTTGTACAAACCAAACTAAAAATTCACAACAAACTAATCATTCACTATCATCTAGTACCCTTTAAGAAACCAAGAAACCTTGTATGGTGTAAGATGTGTGAATCAATTCAACCCAAGTTTTTCCACCATGATACCACTATCAATCATAAATCTATAGTACCTACCTCTAAATTTTCATACAATCCAAAACAAACTCTTTTTTTATGTCGATTCATTTACTTCATTGGCTGGTTTCATTAACACTGTATTAATCAACAAAGTCTCTCCTTGTTCTGGATCTTTTATATGTATGGGAGACCCAACACTCTCCTCATCTCCAAAGGTTGTATGATATATCCTTTCATCTCTCTTACTATTATTATGAGGGTTTTATAGATAATATTTCTCTTTATAACCAACATACTTATTACATCTAACACACTTACCTCAAAAACCTCCACCTTTACCTCATTTATAGAATCATGTTCCTATAGAAGAATATCCTCTCTATAACATGAGTTATAATTTTTTGAATTTCTTGCCTCTGTACCATTATTTTTTGACCTCTTCCACTATATCTATTTCCTCATCCTCTCTAATACACTCCTCTACCTATAGATTTCACTTGATGCTTCCTCATTAGCTTCTCCTCTACCTTCAACACATATTGATAGGTTTGTTTTATGGTTCTCAAGTTCAAAAAATTAATTTCATCTTGTATAGTGAATAATATTCCTTTCACATACGTTGAAACATTATTATGGTCATCCTTTGTATGTCTATCCCTTATAGTGAGTCTATAAAACTCCTCAGTGTCTCTTTGATGTTGATCTTCATTTGTCTCAAATTTTACAATTTTTTAAATAGACTCATCTGATAGTTAGAATGCAAAAATTTGGCATTCAAATTTTAAAACATCCTTTCCCAAGATTTTATCTTCTCCTTGCCTTTAATTTGTCTCTTAACCTACACATTATCTCACCATAAATAAGCATGGATCTTCAACTTTGTGCAAGTGAATTTTACCTTCTTGTGTTCCTCCATAGACTTATAATCAAAATAATTTTCCATCTTGTTTATCTAGTCTACAAGATCCTTAGGTTTAAAACTCCCATTAGAGAAATATGTTTCAAAATTTGGTTTATCATCAAGCTTTTCCATATCTCTAAGAAATCTTGTCTCAACTTTATTTTCCATATCCTCCATATTAAGCTCCTAAATGTGTTCTTCTTATTCCTCACTCATGTATCCACCATGAGTTTTGATCCTTTGTGATATTTATATTTCATATAACCTTGATTGAATTTATATCATGGCCTCAAATAAATCTACAAATCAAGGTCCTATTATTCTCCCCCCTTTTCTCATAATGTTTCCTCTATATGCTATTTCTCAAATGATGCAAACATATCTTTCATAGCTTTCTAATAGACTTAGCCAGAGTCTTATGTTGGAGAGTTGTCAGTGATGTCATGGTGATGTCATGGAGATATCTAAGTGAGTGGATGAAGTTCATTGAGAGTCTAAGTGACAATGATAAAGTGTGCAATATGGTTTTCCTAGTATGCTTGAAGTATGCTTGGTTAATCTTTAGTTTTGGCATGGTTTGAGATGATCAAAGATGAGTATGGTGATTTGAGAATGTACAAGGGGTCCTATCATAAACTAATAATTATTTTAGTGCTTATGTGCATGATTGGATTTAATTTGGTTGATCATTGTTTTTATCTAGACATTTTGGGTCTAGTGGTTAAAAATTTGAGTAGGTAGTTTGCTGATGTCACCATTGCCACATATGGATGAGTCAGGGGGAGTTGGTCATATGGTTGTGATCATATTTATAACTAGTTTAAATTTGATAAATATTATGTCATGAAACTAAGCATGAAAAAATATATGCAAGTGTAAATTTGGGCTCCCAGGTAGTTTGACAATGTTTTCTCATACTTAGCCAAATTTGTAATGTGGTAAGAAAAGTTGAGTAGGCATTTTGATGTAGTCATATTTTACATGTGTTGTATTTTCATGAGAATTTGATTATATGGGTTTTTTTTTTTTTTTTGTTCCTAGTTTATATGAGATAAATTTTAGGTCATATGATTAATTTCATCATAAGACATGCATGTGAAAATTTGGCCTTCTAAGTAGTTCTTAACATAGTTGGCCCTGTAATAAAAAAAATATAATTGAGAAGATTAATGGAATTATATATCACATGCATGAGGGTTATAGGAGTATATTGATATATGGATATATTTTATTATGTGAGGAGATCATATGTTCCAAATTTTAGATCATGCATCTAAGTGTAGCAAAAGTTATTGAGGTCCAAAGTCAACCTTTCAAGTAGATTGCAATGGTTCCCATACTTAGTTGATTTAGAAAGAGATAAAGACAAAGACAAAATTAAGATCCAATGGTTCATGGGTGATTTTAAATATTGATCTAATGGTGTGTATCAAGTCAAAAAGTTTAAAGTGATAATTTCTTAATGATAAGTAGAGGTAAAGATCGAGCTACATCTAAGATCTGATGATGAGCAGATGTTCATACTAATAAATATCAATAGAGTGTATTAAGAGAGATGATTTAAAAGTGTCTAATGTTTAAAAATATTTAAATATCAAGCTATATATAGGATATTGATGGAATGTGTTTGTTCTAGGATGTCAGGAAGAAGCAAGATGATGCCAAGTGTTCAAAGTTTAACATTTGGGCAGTGGTACACTATGAGTTAAAGTTAAAAAAAGATAGATGGTGTGTATTTAAATAATAAATGAGTATATGAGATGATATCATGGTGATTGAAGTTTAAATATGATCATTTGGATTTAAATATTCAAAATTTTAAAGGAAAAACTAGTGCTCAATTTTTGTGCTATATCTTTCGATATATGTAGAATTTTCTCATGGTGTAAAAAGTGAATTTGTAGAGGAATAAAAGGTAAGTATATAAAGATATATTTTAATATATGAAAGTGTGTAAAATAAAATATATTTAGGTTTAAATTTGACTGTGTGTTTGACATTTATCTATTAAAAACCCATGAAGGATGTTTGAGCTTGTGTTGATGTTGTTTCGATGTCTCATGATGATTTAGATATTTAAGAGTGTTGTAGACTCCATGAGGATGTTATATGTGAATTATGAAGGTTTTAAAAATAATATATAATATGAATAAAGTTTTTAAAAATGACTATCTGTTCATTCATAAAAGTTTCTATATAGAATGTTGTTTGAGAAAATTATGCTTAAGTAGAAGGGTACTATGATGGTTGTTGGAACTTGAGGGGGAATTATAGATCATGTGGCATGGGTCCATATGTTGGAAAGTGTTATTATGTTCCTATTTTTCTTGAATAAGTTTCAAAGAGGTGAATGGATCATCATAGGAACTAAAAGGTGACTTAGGCTTATTTGAAAGAGAGTTGTGCTTAAATGTGACCCATGTAAGATGCCTTAAGGGTGAAGGCATGTGTTGTGGCCAATAAGGAAGATTTTGGAATTGATAATTAATGAATGCTATATAAATAGTGAAACCAAATGTGATGGATTATAGACTTGTGAAAAGACTTTAGAGAGACTTGTAAAAGCTTGTGTGAGAGCAGTATGCATTGAAGCAAAGAAAAAAGGATAGGTAGTGTGCCTATTGGTTGAATTGATGAGTAGAGTAGTTTGTTGAATATGTGTATGACTTGAAAGTCATATCTATGATGATATAATAGTCCTCTTGTAGTTTTAGGATATATGAAGAGGTTTGAGTGTGCATATGAGGATAGTTTGAGTGAAGAAGGAGAGAGATTATGATATGCCAATGTGAGAGGCCTATATGAGATAGAAAGGGAGTTTGTACAGGGGTTAGCTAATCAAAGATCCATCATCAGGTGTTGAAGACATTAGTTCTATGGTGGATGTGTTCACTACAATGGAGGGTCTAAAAGACTTGATCTTCCTTAGGGGTATTTTCTCTTTGTGAAATAGGTGTTTCACTAAAGGCCTTTGGTCTAAAGGAGTTGACCAGTATCTTGTTTATAATCTCTTATAAGATAAGTAGTCCATGTGTTATAGGCTTAAGAGTGTGTTTTATTACCCATGAGGGTTTCCCATAGGAAATTTGTGTTGTGTGTTTGATCTTATGTATGCATTGAATGAATGATCACTCTTGTTAATGTTACTTGATCAAGTTGATATATGCTAACTATTTAATAGTTTGAAAGGATTAGAATTGAAATTGAAATATCTAGGCTTACTAATTCACCTTCCCCCCTCTCAGTGATTACACCTCTAATAATTAGTATCATAATAGGTACTTTGGTAAAGGCTTGACATCTTGAAGGTGATCTAAGGTACAATATGGGTCGTCATCAAGGAGGTTTCTATAATAAGCAAGCATCAATGTTCAATGGATCTAATTATGATTTTTGGAGTACAAGGATGAGGACCTACATCATGTCCCTAGGGTTTGATGTATGAAAATTTGTTTTAGATGGTTATGTTGTTCCTACTACTCCTCCATCTAGTGATGTAGACAAGAAAATGTTTGAGAATAATTCTAAGGTAATGAATGCCATCACTTGTGGTCTTATAGAGACTGAGTTCACCAAGGTAATATATTGTAAATACAATAAAGAAATATGGGATAAAATGCAAATAATTTATGAAAGATATTCAAAGGTCAAGATTAATAAGTTATAAACTCATAGAAGGAAATTTGAAAGTCTCAAGATGAAGGAAAAAGATTCTATGGCATCCTTCTTGTAAAGAGTTGATGAGATTGTGAACATCATCAAAGGTCTTGGAGAGAACCTAAAAGAGGCTAATATAGTTCAAAAAGTATTAAGATATCTATCCCTTAAGTTTGATCTAAAAGTATCTACTATAGAAGAAAGTCATGATCTTACTCAGTTGAAGATAGATCAATTGCATGGCGCCCTTACTACCTATGAGATGGGGAATAATGTGATAGACTACCAAATAAATAACTTTCAAGACTAAAATTAAGACAAAGAAGAAGTTCCAAGGTAATAAACCCAAGGAGAATGACATTTATAATATATATGAGGATGAAATAATTACTTTGATTTCAAAGAAATTGAAAATAGGTTCAGGCAAGTATAAGGGTAAACTACCTCTCAAATGCTTCAATTGTGGAGAGGTAGGACATTTTGATAATAAGTGCCCTCATAAGTACAATAAGGATGATGATGAAGAGCATAATCAAGGTCATGATGATGGAAAGAGATCATTCAAGGCTGATAAAAGCAAAAAGGGATTTAGAAGGTTTGATAACAAGAAGTACTTCAAAGACAAGAAGAGTCTCTACACCAAAGAAGATTTCAACTCATGAAATGAGAGTGAGGTTAGTGACTTAGAGTATGATCATGAAGATGATGGTCCTATTAAAAATGAATCCCTATTCATGGTTAAGGAAGGTAGTTGATCACATCAAAAGGAGTCTACTTGGAGTGATTCAGATGATGATGAAGATGAGGTGGAGTATGAGAGTGCATTGACAAAGGTTGTTAAAGAAATAAAGATTGAGAAGAAGATTAATAAAAAGATGAAGTCTCAACTCAAAGACTATGAGGAGAAATTTAGTGTGTATGAGGCAATAATGAATTAAGACACCAATGAACATGAAGATATAGTCAAGCATCTCAGTTTTCAATAAAAAATCCTATCTAAAAACTTGAAAGCTAAAGAAGATGAATGTTCAAGGTATGTAATAAAAAATTAGTCATTGAAATCTGGGTTAGAGAAGACATATAGTAAGGTGAAGTCATTTTTGAGATTTGAAAAGAGCTCAAGTGAGCTAGACAATATTTTGAATGACCAAAAGCTTGCAAGTGATAAGACTAGTCTTGGATACAAAGAAAAACCAAAGACTACAACTCAAGACAAGATAAAGACTAATGTGAACAAGGATAATAATACTTTGAAGATAAATTATTAGATAAGGAATGAAGGTGTTGGCAGAATAAAGACAAATCAAATCAGACAACCAAATGCTATGAGGTATGTAAGTTTTAATGGTTACTCCTATACTTATAATCAGTTTTGGTATAGAGATAGAGAATGTAAAAGACTTGTTAGCAATGATTTTTCATGGAACTATTAAGGGAATCATCAATCAAGAGGTGTGAGAAAGGTTGAGTGTTTAAACTATCTCTATAAGGGACACTTTGCAAAGCATTATCCAAATAAAGTAAGGCAAGGTGAGTCTTATTCAAATGGAGTAGTTTGTCTCAGTTGTTATGACATAGGACACTACAAGATTTTGTCCATATAAGGTAGGGCAAGTTGAGTTCACTTCAAGAAGAATGGTTTACTAAAACTATGAATAGAGAGGTCACATTGCTAGATTCTATAAGCAAAGGTCCACAAGTCAGAATATATTTAATTAGGCTCCTAGAGAGCAAGGAAGAAGGAAAGTCAAATCATGGAAGCCGAGGTGGTAAGTATGAGTTATGATGAGACTATAGGTCCAAGTAATCTATTTTCTATGGTGGAGAATACTACAGAAGTTGAAGAGTGCCAAGGGCTCTCATTGTCTACTAATGTTGTGAATGAAGAGACCAAGCTTAAGGAAAAGACCAAGGTACTGGTTGAGGTTAGTTATGAGGTAAGTATGGATCCAAGTGAACATATTTATATTTCTAAGAAAGTTTAATTCAAATAACATCAATTATCAGTGACTAGCAATGAGGTTCTAAGCTATAAAGAAGATTCTACAGATGAAAAGGTATGTCATGAATCTATGTTATCTCCATGTATTGTTAATCCAATTATAGAGAAGAATATTTTAGTAGATGAGCATGTTACTTATCTTAAGCTTAAAAATAGGAATAAGAACTATAAGTATCAAATGACCAAAGATGAGAAGGAATATGAGGAGTTGTGAGAAACTCCTAGTTTCCCATTGTTCTAAGACATTATGAAGTAGGGTGTCTTTGCCTATGATTCTTATGAGAAATCTCTCCTGTGGAGAAGCAAGTTTGTGTGATCAATATCATAATTCCAATCCATAAAAAGACTTGTGTTGATATTATAATATCATTAGTTAAGGGGAACAAACAAGTTCATGAGCTTGCTCTAGAGGTTTGTGAAGGAACTATAGTACAAGGTCAGAATGGGTGTTTCTAGGTAGCTTAATGAGTTTGATGCAATATCAAGAAGAGTTTGCTGCTTAGAAAGGTTTGTGCACTTATTTTGGATGTACTCCAATTGTTTTTGTGGTCTGAAGGTATGTCGAAGTCAAATTAGAGATTTTTGAGTACTCTCAATTTTCTTAGTTTTGGCTTAAAGGTAAGTAGGCCTAAAATGGGTTATACGATGTATGGGTTCCCAAAGATGTGGAAGCTCAAATATTGGTATATAAGTGTGTGTTGGGTGTCTCCAGGTGTGCAAGAATTTTTAGAGGTGTACATTGACCAGAAGGAGGTTTATTGACCTTGTTTGTTTTGAGTTTTTAGGGTTTTGGGTTGTGCTAGAAAAGTGGTCTACCTTATAAGTTAAGGTCTAAGGATTATTAATAAGTTGAATGGGATAAATGGGTTGTCAAATAAAGATTCACAAAGATTTTAAGGTTTGTGGTTTTCAAGTTATTCATGTTTTTATCAAGATGGAGGCCTAATTGGCAAGTTGGTTTGTGAAGAAACTATATTGTATATGATGAGCTAGGTGTTTAAAATTGGTTTGATTGAAGGGGAATATGATAATTATCTAGATATGAAGTTTCAAGTCTTGAAGATGTGTTTACTAAAAGTTGTGGGCTTTGCAAGTTTTAGGTAGGGTTATAAGGAGTCTAGACAAGCCTAGTATGAAGATTTGATATTTTTTCTCAATGTTTCTAAAAGATAAAGGTATGTATGTTTCAAGTATATTTATAAAGTTGGTTAAGAAAATGTTTCCTATTTGGTGAGTGGCATGAAGTTCTATTGGTGGTCCCAGAGGTGGCTTGAGAGAGAAGACTAGTAAGCCTGTGTGGTGGTTCTTCATGGTGTGTGAAGATCTAAAGATGCTTAAGATGTGCAATGGCTTAGAGCTCTTAGAGGGATTACCTCTTAGATGTTTCTTGGTGAGTTCCATTATATTTCAATGTTTTTGTGTGTTATTTATTCATTGGTTTCAGTGCTTGATTGAAGAGAGTGTTGGCATAAAACAAGAGGAAGTTGTCAAGGAAAAAAGAGGTAGGCTCAAAATAAGGGGGAGTTTGTACTATATTTATAAGATGGTATTATCCTATTAGTATCCTTTTTAGGTCCATAAGATTATTTTGTTCCCACTTTGTCATTGTGTCAAAGGGGAATAAAGTTCCTATTGTGGGAGTGCTTGAAGAGAGAGAAGGAAGGTGAGCTATATATTGTTATATGATGGATGTTGACACAAATGACAAAGGGGGAGGTTTTTAGAGAGTTTTAAATGATGTCATGGTAATGTCATGGATATTTTTCAAGTGAGTGGATGAAGTGACTTGATATTCTAAGTGAAAATGACAAAGTGTGTAATATGATTATCCTAGTATGCTTCATTAATCTTCAGTTTTGGCATGGTTTGAGATGATTAGGGATGATTATAGTGATTTGATCATGTGAAATGGGTCATATATGAATTCAATGGTGCTTGTGTACATGAGTATATATCATATGGTTTATCATTATTTTCATCTAGACATTTTAGGTCTAGTGGCAACAAATTTGAGTAGGTAGTTTGTTGACATCACCATTGCCATGTGTGGATGAGTTAGAAGGAGTTGGTCATATGGTTGTGATAATATTTGTACCTAGTTTATATGCGATAAATCTTAGGTAATTTGACTAAGCATGATAAAATATATGTAAGTGCAAAGTTGGGCTCCCAAGTAGTTTGATAGTGTTTTCCCATAGCCAAATTTGTAATGTGACAAGAAAATCTGAGTAGGCATGTTGATGTAGTCATATTTCATATGTGTCATAGTTTCATGAGAATTATATCATATGGGTTTATTTAGTTTTATGCCTAGTTGATATGTGATAAATTTCAAGTCATGTGATTAAGTGCATCAAAAGATATGCTTATGCAAAGTTGGCCTTCCAAGTAGTTCTTAACATAGTTGGCCCTGTGGAAGAAAAATTTGAGTGAGAATATTAATGGAATTATATCTCACATGCATGAGGGTTATAAGAGTATATTTATATATGGTTTTATTTTCTATGTGAGGATATCATATGGTATAAATTTTAGATCATGTGTCTAAGTGAAACAAAAGTTATTGAGGTCTAAATTTAGACTTTCAGGTAGATTGCAATGGTTCCCATAGTCAATTTAACAAGAGATAAAGATAAAGAAAAAATTAAGATATAAAAATTCATAGAAAATTATACAGATTGATCTAATGGTGCATATCAAGTCAAATAGGTCAAATTTATAGTTGCTTAATGATAGGCAGAGGTAAAGATTAATAGAGCATGTTTATTCCAGAATGTCAAGAAGAAGTGAGATGATGCCAAGTATTTAAAGTTTAACATTTGGGCAGTGGTGCACTATGAGTTAAAGTTAGAAGAAGATTGACAATGCATATTTAATAAAAGTAGTGAGGACATGAGATGATAACATGGTTACCAAAGTTTAACTATGACCATTTGGATTTAAATATTCAAATTTATGAAGGAAAAACCAGTGCTCAATTTTTGTGCTATATCTTTTGATCTATTTAGAATTTACTCATAGTTTAAAAATCAAATTTGTAGAGGACTCCAAGACATATCTATAAATATATATTTGAAGATTTGAAATTGTGTATAATCAAACATATTGAGGTTCAAAGTTGATTATGTGTTTGACATTCATCTGTTAAGAACTTGGGAAGGATGTTTGAGCTTGTGTTGATGTTGTTTCGATGTCTCATGATGATTTAGCTATTTAAGAGTGTTTTAGACTCCATGAAGAGGTTATATGTGAATTATAAAGGTTTTAACAATCATATCCAATATGAAAAAAGGTTTTAAAACTATGTGTTTTCACTTAATGGTTTCTATACAAAATTTTATTTGTGTGATGGTTGTTGGCACTTAAGGGGGGCCTATAAATCATGTGGCATGGGTCCATATTTTGGAAAGTGTTTTTTTGTTCCTAGTTTTCTTGAATAAGTGTCAAAGACGTGAATGGGTCATCATAGGACCTAAAAGGTGACTTAGGCTTATTTGAAAGAGAGTTGTGCTTAAGTGTGATTCATGTAAGATGCCTTAAGGGTGAAGGCATGTGTTGTGGCCAAAAAGGAAGATTATGGACTTTATAATTCATGAATTCTCTATAAATAATGAAAATAAATGTGATGGATTCCAAAATTGTGAAAATACTTTAGAGAGACTTGTAAAAGGCTTATGTGAGATTAGTATATGTTAAAGCAAAGAAGAAAGGATAGGTAGTGTGCCTGTTGGTTGAATTGATGAGTAGAGTAGTTTGTTGATTATGTGTATGAATTGAAGGTCATATTTATGATGATGAAATAGTATTTTTGTAGTTTTAGGGTATGCAAAGAGGTTTGAGTGTGCATATGAGGATGGTTTGAGTGAAGAAGGAGAGAGATTATGGCATGCCTATGTGAGAGGATTGTATGAGATAGAAAGTGAATTTGTATGAGGGTTAGATAATCAGAGATCCATCATCAGGTGTTAAAGACAAAAATTATAAGGTGAAGGTGTTCACTTAAAAGGAGGGTCTAAAGGACATGATATTCCTTAAGAGCAGTTGCTCTTTGTGAAATAGGTGTTTCACTAAAGGCCTTTGGTTAGTAGAACTTGATCAAAGTTTCTAGTATAAAGGAGTTGAATAGTCTCTTATTTGTACTCTATTATAGGACAAGTAGTCCATGTTTTATAGGCTTGAGAGTGGGTTTTATTCCCCATGAGGGTTTCTCATAGGAACTTTGTGTTGTGGGTTTGATCTTATGTATGCATTGAATGAATGAGCACTCTTGTTAATTATATTTGATCAAGTTGATATATGTTGACTATTTAATAATTTGAAAGGATTGGAATTGAAATTGAAATATATGGGCTCACTAATTCACCCCCCTCTCAGTGATTATACCTCTAACATATTATTCATGAAAAATTATCCTAGTAATAAAAAAACATGGCTCTAATACCAAATGATGTAAATACAAACATGGAATCCACCTAAGGACAACCTTTAATTATGTGAAGTTTAGATATTCACTTAGACCAATATATAGACTTAGACTAAACATGCATATAACAAAAGTAATTAAAATATTTTTTTCCTCACTAATTCAAGAATTAAAATGGTTGTATCATCTAAAAAACATCACACTGCCATATAGGCTTATTTTTCAAGATAAAATGTGAAAAATAGAACACACCCTAATTTTCTCTACTCTACTTCACACAACTTGCCCCCTCTTATAAATTGACTTCTCTAACTAAATAAAAGTATTAATATGACATTAAAAAATTCATGGGGTTAATATTAAACTTACATAAAATTATCAAACATACAAGATTAAAATGGCCTTTAATTTTCAAGATCAACATCTGATTGTTAGTAACTATCAAAATTGTCAGGTGACATTTTAGCTGATCAACAGTTATGAAAACCACCACAACTTTCATGTCATTAATAAAAATGATCAAAAATTTTAAACATAGGTTTTATAATATATATTACATAACCCACCCAAATTTTAGTTACCAAATCTTCACATAGGTCGTCTTACGTGAAGAATAACTATCAAGTGTCACATAATATGTAGATGACATTTCTAGGTTCAATGGTAGTTACTAGTACTTAAGAAATTTAAAACCATTCATCTAAATGATATGAAATTTTAAAAATATAAATATAAATATTTTTTATAAAAACCCATTAAATGTGGTGACCTAATTCTCACCTCAACTCTTTTGAAAGGTAGTGAACCATCAGGCTAGATAAAACCCTATTTCTAGCTGAATGAAAGTCACACAAACTATCATAACTTTGGTTTCACTTATCCAATTTATGTTAAATAATTTATTATTCATTTTATATAATTTATAAAAATTTGGTGACCTAAATATTATTGATTCGATACCTTAAAGTCATGAACCTTATACAGATTGGATGGATGCACTGCCTTACAGAATGATAATTTACAAAAACTATAATAACTTTTGCCTCACTTATCCAATTGATCTAAAATTTGGAACAAAAATTTATGAATAAATTTTATGAAATTTATAAAAAATTGGTAATCCAATTTTTAAAATAGATATATTAAAAGTAATAAAACCTTATACGAGTGAAATAATTAATATGCCTCTGTGGTAGCTCCAAATGGTTTGAAATTTTGTACGGATGATATAATTGTCATGTGACAAACCACCACAAAGTTTTAGCATCTAATTAATTACAATACATAATCAAAAGTGACGAGACATTATGATATTGAAATAATTGATATACCTTTATGGTGGCTCTAAATGGTTTGAAAATTTGAGCAGAGGTAATTATCATTTTATAAACTACCACCAAGTTTTAGAATCTAATTCATTCCTAAACATAGATTAAAATGATGATACCTTATGATATTTAAATAGTTTATACACTTCCAAAATATCTCCAACTGTTTTGAAATTTTATGCAAAGGTTATTATTATCATGTTTTAAACTACCACCAAATTTCAAAATCTAATTCATTATGAAACATAACCATGTTAGAGGTACAATCACTAAGAAGGGGGAAGGTAAATTAGTGAGCCCAAATAATCCAATGTCAATTTCAATCCTTTCAATTCCTTAATCAATTACCATAAGTATTCATGGAGCATACACATCATTCATAACAATGACCAAGAGAGATAATGTAAGATCAATAACATAACACAACATTGACGTGGGAAACCCTTTTGGGGGATAAAACCCACTAAAACCTACAAGATGGACTACAGTCCTATAATGACAAGATCCAATTTAGACCATCTACAAATGATCAAGGAAATACCATCTCTTATTTTAGTGAGACTACAATCCCACAAGGAGATACCACACCTATTTAGCTAAGCTACCATAACAACTAGACCTTTAGCAAGTTTCACCTTGTATGAAGGCTGTAACCCCCTTAAATGCTGATCGACCACAACAAAATCTATGAACACACCCACCTTTGCACTGATGTATTCAACACCTAATGATGGACCTCTGATTACCACTCTTCACCTTCACAATAATAACTCTATCGCCACATTAACAACATAACCAAATGGTCATATACATTGTCTACACTATGATCTACCTCTTAGATCAATCACCAAGATCACACAGTCTTCACCTTGCCTTTTCACACAATATACTCTCTCAAATAGCCTCTTGAGCAACTTTTTCATTCTATCTCCTATAGACTCATTAGGTCTAATGACCTGTATGTCTTCCTGCACCAACTTAATTAGACAAGCATGTATAATCTTCTTCACTCTCTACTAGTCCTCACTGACCTCTACCTTCTCTTTCAAAGTTTCTTACCTTCACTTGGTTCCACATTATTACTCCCTCATCTAAGTCTTATAAGTCTATAAATCACCATATTTGATTTCACTATTTATAGATCATTTATGATCAACACCATCTTGGTAAACCATTAGGCATGCCTTAACCCTTAAGGCATCTATCTCATTAAGATACAACTCAAAAAAATCTTCATAGGTTGACCATAGCATCTATGGGTCACCCTTCAATAGTTACACCTTTTAATAAGGTCCTTGTAGATCTTATAGGTCTCATGGAGACCTATTCACCCTTTTAACACTTTATAATGAAAAAAAGAACACATGACCACTTTAAAATACATGATTCCACTCCTTATGTCCCTTTTGACATCCTCAAATGATTAAGCTCATCTTTTATCACATCTGCATATGCTCAAACAACTCAAACACTAACCTAGTGCATAGGAGCATTATGAACAAACACACAATCAACTTATTAACCTTTTTTATAAAAATATCAATTGTTAAAACCTCCAAAGACCATACATAACATCCTCATAGAGTCTACAACACTCCCAAATAGCTAATTCATCATGAGACATCAAAATAACATCTACACAAGCTCAGTTATCCTTCTCAAGTCACTTAAAAAACATATATGAAAATGCAGTCAACATTGAACCTTCATAACTATATCTATACATATTTTTAGATATTCAAATCTATATTAACATATACATCTTGGAGTCCTCTATAATTTCATTTTTTACTCCACTATCAAATTATGCTTGGATCAAAATTTATGGCCCAAAAACTAGACATTGTTCTTTCCTTCATAATTTCAAATATTTAAATGTCAACAGTCATAGTTAAACTTTGAACACTATGTTCACATCTCATGTCCTCTCAACTTTAGATCAAACTTGCACCATCAATATTCTCTAAAACTTAATGCATAGGCACCAATGCTCAAATGTTAAACCTTAGTCACTTTGACCTCATCTTGCGCACCCTTGTAATGTTGACTCAATATGCACCATCAATCTCTATGGATCAACCAGGTATTTAACTAGTAACACTAATCATTAGATCAATCTATGTAGACACCTACTCATCATTAGATCCTTATACTTTACGTTTGCTTATTTATTAAACAACATGCATTTCTTACCATTTTTATACTTCCTAACATCTTAGAGTAAATGTGTTCTGTCAATCTCCTTGAGACTTGTCCAAACTTTACCTCTTGTATATTTGACTATCGAGACCATTGAAATATGTCTGGAAGGCCAAATTTGCATAGTCATAACTTTTACCTCGATCACTTGCATGATCTAAAATTTGGACCATATGATCTCCTCATATAGGATAATCTAACCATGTGACAAATGAATCCTAAAACCCTCACATGTGTGAGATTTATCACCATTAAAATGCCTTCTCAAAATCTTTTGTCATAGATCCAACTATGCTTAGAACTTACCTATGAGGCCAATTTTGATCTTGTATAACTTTCGTTGAGATCAGTCACATGATCTAAAATTTAGTTCATAAGATCCTCTCATATAGGGGTTTACATCCATATATCAAGTTTTTCCTAAAAACTTCACACATGTGATATATGACATCAATAAAATTCTTAGTTTTATTTGAACATAGAAAACACTATCAAAATGTTTGGGAGCCCAATTTTGCACATGTATATCTTTTTTCACCTTAGATCGCATGACTAAAAATTTAGTGCATAAGAACTAGGCATAAAAATAAATAAACCCATATGATTAACTTCTCCTAAAATATCCACATGTGTGAGATATTCCATCATCAAAATGTTTACTTGGCTCTTCTTACCATAGTGCAAATTTGGCTAAGTATGAGAAAACACTATCAAAATGTTTGGGAGAACAAATTTGCACCCACATATATTTGACTATGCTTAGGTGCATGACCTAATATTTAGTGAATAATAACTAGTCATAATATTGAACAAACCCATGTGACCATTTCATCCTGACTCATTCACATGTGGCAATGGTGATGTCATTAAACTACCTACTCAAATTTACTACCACTAGACCCAAAGTGTCTAGATGAAAACTATAGACAACCAGATAAATTCCACTTATGTACACAAGTACTCAAAGCATATAAAACATCTTATGAACCTCTTAGCCATCCTTAATAATCCATACTCATCTATAAACATCTCTAACCATGCCAAAACAAAATATCAACCAAGCATACTTCAAGCACACTAGGATAAACATATTACACAATTTGTCATTGTTACTTATACTATCAAAGAACTTCATCCACTCACAGGACACCTCCATGAAAACACCATAACATCATTGAAAATTCTCTAACAATCTATAAGTGAGGAAACTTTATGTTATTGGAATATTTGGTAGGACTCCATGGTAGATCGAAATGGTCTAAAAATTGGTAGAGATGTTATAGGTGTCATATGATACTACCCCATAAATTTCATTAACTAATTCATACTAAAGCTGAAGAGCCATTTTTGACATTTTTTTGGGACTTAACAGTCTTTATAGACTTACAAAAACAATCAAAAGGTTTCTATGATTTCTACAGAAAATGAATACTTTTACAACATCCTTCATAGAGGTCAATAAGCTTAAGAAAACAAGGCCACAACCCACCAAAATAAAAAGCTAAGCTAACATATTTTTGTTTATTGTAAGATTTACATATACCTTGGATGATTCTACATCAAATAAGGCTATATTGAATTGGGATCGATAAGTTATGAGTTTATAAAATATGAAAATGTTAAGGATCTTGGAGATAGAAAGGAAGGGTTTGAATCAGGATGTGCCATAAATACCCACAAGGAGATGGGGAGGCATGATGAGGAATCTTGCATATAGATTTTGATTTCTCACGTGAATAATTTACATGAAAAAATAAGAAAGATAAGAGTTGGGATCATCCTTAGAAAATTTATTAAGAGAGAAATAATTGAGAATCACCTAACTTGCCCCCATCTAACCTACCTTCTTGAGTGAAATCTTAAGAAATGTAAAATAGGAGTTATGACAAAGTAAAAACTAAAGAAATTTATAAAATTAAGAGTGTGTGGTATTTTTATATATGAGTATGTATAATAGAGGATTAATGATCATAGGAGTGAGGCCATCACCCCCAATAGGTAGAATAATATAGAGTGGAGCAATCGGTGTTGGTGGAATGGCTGCTACCCCTCAAACTACCCAAGTAATAACATGAGTAGTCATAAATCTTATCACATGAATTATTGGAATAAACCTAGTTACATAAGGATGTGATCTAACCCCAATGGCACAAATTATCTATGAGATGTCTCTAAACTTGATATAGTATTGAAAAATGGATAATGCCATTGAGCATGCCCACAAATGTTAGATCATCTAGCATGAAAAGGGAATCATGTAGCTAGATCAAAGGTGAGCTAATTATCTATAAATTTATAACACCATGCCTATAATTGGGATAAAAAGTACGATCTAACCCAAAGCATTGTAGACTATAATCTATGAAGGTAGAATTTTTAAAGGAATATGATATTATAGAGTTTGGTAATAAATAATTGTAGAGCTAAAGGAGATTAGACATGAGCCATATGAGAATGTCCATAATTACGATGCTATATTTAATAACTTGGTATCAAAGTTGTATCATGCACTTCACTCACTACTATATGCCCTTTGGTTTATCGATAGACTACTTTCTCCATACTTATGTGCCTTGGTGATGAAGAACATCATAGATCCATGAGAATCCTTGGAGGCCATAATAAAATATGAGATGGTAGGAAGTGTCGATTATGGGGTTAGCCCATCTTTTGAAGTGTAAACTATATCTATGAGGGAAATTATACAAAATGCAATGAAAAATGGTGTACTAAATAATCAGAGTGGATTTGTAATGAATCGTTACACCACATCTAGGGATATTATGGCTAACTTATGGGTTACATACCTCTTATATTATTTTGTCACATTTATTTATGTTATTAGTAAGTTTGGCCGATGGAATAATAATGGATAAATAGAGTATATATAGGTAGTGGTTAATATTTGATCATCATATTACAAATTACACTCTTATTTCATTGTTTTGGAGGTTTCCCCCTTGAAATTGCTTAGTTATATTTATCAAGCATTCTACTCTTTTATCAAATATTATTGCAGATCTATATATTCTACTCTTATTTGTGTGATATAATATTTTATTGCGAAAACATATAAGTAATTTCATTACAAGTGGCATCAGAGCCTCCACTTAGGTTTGAATCATAGAATGGGTGACTAATTTGTTATTATAGTGTTCATATAGGGCTCATACATGCAGGGGATCCTAATGTATGAGTGTAAATCCAGCCTAGAGTTTGGGTTTTGAAAGTGTGATGGGATGTTATGATCCTGGTGTGTGGATTTCACTAACACCTCAAGATTTTAGTGTAACAATTTGTTAATTTTAGTATCATAGCCTCCACCCAAGTTCAAGTCATGGAGTATGTGGATATGTTGGCATTTTAGTGTTTGTTTAGGGCTTGTACATGTAGGGTTTCTTGATGTATGAGCATAAATCCAACCAAGAATCTAAGCTTCAAAAGTGTGGTGGGTTGTAAATATCTTGGTTTTTAAATTTCACTAACACCTTAAGGTTTTGGTGTAATGGTTCATTGAATTTGGTATCAGAGCCTCTACCTAAGTTTAAGTCACATAGTAGGTGGATACGTTTTCATTATAGTGTTTATCTAGGGCTCATACATGTGGGGATGCTGATGTATGGGAACAAATCTAGCCTAGAGTCTAGGATTTAGAAGTATGGTGGGATGTTATGATCATGGTGTGTGGATATCATTAACACCTTAAGGTTTGGGTGTAAAAATTCATTATAGGATTATGATGTGAATATTATAGGATAGAGGGTCATTCAAGGTATAATTATCCAAGGAAATGCATGCATGTGCTCATAACATCCTATAGTGTGTGGAGAGGGATATGATGTGTGTTATTTCTCTCTTTTTACCCAAGTAACCTATCTAAGATGCATACCTTACTATAAGATCTATAATATCTCATCACATTATACAACTAACTATAAATTAGTATGTGACCTAAGGGAACATAATGTGAGATAGACAATAATTGAAACATATAGAGAAGTTTTTGATGAGTATGGACCACCATGAGGGTAATAAAGCCATGGAGCTAGAGGCCGATTTGGTGGGAGGTTATCACCTTGGGGATGTTATAATTTTGGGTCATGATATCACTCCCAATATGATTTAATTATGCATCCTACTTATGCTTATTACCAAAATAATCATAGGGTTAAGGATTACTAAAAATTATATGAGAAACTCACTAAGAAGGATCGACCCAAACAAGATGATAGAATGATTTAGTGTAGAAAAAAATATTAAAAATGGAATCCAAAGAAGTATGTAATAACACTTAGGTTCCAAAATTCTAAGTTAGGAAAAGAACTGGCTTGACTACCTATCATGTTATCAATTCTCCTAAGAAGGTCCAACCAGGATATGAACCACATAGAGATGAAACCTCAAGGAAACATTTAGATCCACATGGAAAACCATACCTAAATTATGCATGATATAAGGAAAAAATACAAGAATCATTAAATGTTATCCATAATCTATGATGTGAGCTTTAACATGCTCATGATCTAGAGGAAAAAGTGAGGTAGAGGATCCAACACAGAGTAGGAACCCCCAAGACTAAAGATGATCTTTATAAAGTATTATCCCTTTTAAAGTTAGATGGGATGGTGCCTATGTTTAGGAAGTTAATATAAAAATACCAATACAAATAACCCATGAATGTATTAGGACCAAACATGGCTAGAAGATAAGATCTCTAGATGATAATAAATTTAGCTATGATTGGGAGCTACTATTAGATGCAAACATAAATAGATGGTAGGTCTGTGATATCCTGATAGATAATAACACTAAGGTAAATATCCTAATTGAATATGCTTGGTGAAAGATGGGAATCCCACCCTTTTTTCATTCACCACACATCTTATTCATAGCCAACAATACTAAGGCCTAACTATTAGGAATACTTCTTGATGTTTGATTAGAGATCATGGGAGTCAAGTTTTGAACTAAATTCAAATTGATTAAATTATAAGAATTTGATAATTATCCTAACCTATTTAGTAGGCCATGGTGTTATGATAATAATGTAGACATGCACTTTAAGCAATGCTACATTAGTTTTGAGAATGGAATACACCATGTGTTATTACGCTAGCCACAAAGCTTGGGCTTCCATATGTAGAAAGTGTAAATATGAATGATAAGATCAATAAAATATATGATATCAATACTAAGGCACTGGATAACCTTGAACCAAATTCAAAATTAATTATTTGATTGGATAATTCCTAGTTAATATATGATACCATCACCAAAGTTTACAACTAATGGGTTCAATATTTTTATAAGGAGATCAGATGAAGTTTCAATGCCATTAGAATAAGACCCCATAAGAAAGTGGCACAATATCCAATGCATGGTAAATTAAAAATATTTATCAAATAAAAATATGGGTCTCATTCATGAGGAAAGCAATAAGAAGGGTTTCATGCATCAATAAAGGGTGGCTCACAAAACTAGCCCATTTCACCAAGACAAGTGATCTTGAGCCATATATTCAAGACCTTGGATATGCATTCCAAATGAGAGAGAATGTATGGATACCACGGTATATACACCAAAGAGTAATGCCACACATTGGTAGGATACCCATAAGTTTAACCTTCTCACCTGGGAAGGCATCAAGGAAGCTATGTGTTGATGTATATCTATGTCAAAGATATAATGCAAATAATAGAACAATATTTCTTAGTTTGTAGTGTAGGTACTAGAAGACCTTAAGATTAATTAAATTTTGATGGAATTATTATGTGGCCACCAAATTTAGTCTACAAGTAGACTCTTCTATAGGGACAATAAGAACTCAGTAATGACACAATATATTTGAAATTTTTGTGTTGTTATGATGTAAAATTTCTATATACTTTGCCAATCTATGCCTAAAATTCAAAAAAACAAGTGGATTTTTATAGTGAGCATTAATATAAAGTAATTCTTATTAAAAAATTCAAAAAGGGAAGTATGGTAGAGTAGACAATAATATTTTTATGCAGCAACAAAGACCAACATATCTCCTTTAGTTCCTTCTGACAATAGTGCAAATAAAACTAACATTTATGAGATCCCAGTACTTCCTTTTTAAATTTTTTTAATATTAATAATTTAGATTAATGCTCACTATAAATATCCACTTGTTTTTTTTTAAGTTTAGGTATAGATTGGCAAAGTATATATCAATTTTACATCATAAAAACATAAAGAAATTTTAGATAGATTATGTCACTACTGATTTCCTTTTATACATATAATAAAGTTTTCTTGCAGATTAAAAGTGGTGGCCAGATAATCATTCTAGAAAAATTGAATTAAGCCCTAAGATATTCCATTACCTACAATACAAACTATGAAATATTTTTCTTCTATTTGTATTATATCCTTGACACAGATATACATCAATAGGAAAAGAAGTTGGCATTAAAAAAAGGGTATCTTTGTTTGTTTTGAGTAAAATTATAATGTTTTTAGTTTGAAATATAGAATAATTTATTTAAATAAATAAATGTTAGGGTAAACACTATGATTTATTTTCATAATTTTAAAATACTTGAAATTTTTTGAAAGATCACTGTGAAAAGTGTTTATTCCAAAAGATCCTTGAAATATTGAATTAGATCTGAATATATTTTGGCATTGCCCCTCTTATCTATTTAAATTTCATATAAAGACATTAAATATAGGCATGCCAATGAATTATTTGAGTAGATCAAGATTTTGTTCATCTATATTTGTAAAGTTTTGCATGCTTTAAACTAAGAACTTTTGGTCTGTGATAAATAAGTGTAAAGATTAGTGTCTAAGTAGATTATTTTGTGAAAGATCACTAAGCCAAGGATTTATAAATTTAAATTATGTTCACATAATATTAAGATATTATTTTCAAAATTTCACTCTGAGACACTTTGATAAGCTTAAAACACCAAAATTTTCTTAAAATATCTTGACTAACATTGATCTTTGTAGGTTAAACCAAGTTTTTGACAATTTTTTTTGAAAGCTTAAAAGCTTTGAAGGATCTAGATAAATGAAGGTAAAATAAGGCCACTCTAATTAATTATAAACATTTATGTGGGGGTTTATTTATGTTAATTTGATTTATCTTTATCTTACTTAGCAATATTTGGTGAACCTTTGTAGTATTATGAATTTTAGACATAGATCCTTTGCTTAACATCCTAGAGTTTCCTAAGATTTGGACCAAATATCATTTTGAAACTAAAGTTCCCCTTGGATCTTTAGAAACCCATTGCAAAGTATAGATAATAAAGGGATATGTAGGAGATCCAAATCCCACCCTACCTCTCTAATAAGCCAACATCTACATCCTCTATTTTACATCTGGTCCATCATGGCATGGTTAGGAGGATCTTCCATAAATGTGCCCAAACCTATGTGTGATTTACCCAAGATCCCTAAAAAGTACCTCCTCCTCTTCAATCCATCTAGAGGTATAACCACCAAATAAAATATCAAGTCTTTCAAGGCAGCCCTTAGGCTTCTAAATTTCATCCATAAATATGTAGCCTATAGACTCTTCCCTTTTACCTTTAGGGAAGCAACTTATAACTAGTTCCTTAATTTTCTAGAGGACTCCATCACCGGATGGAACCAATTCAATGATACCTTCATCACACAATTTGGAAGGGTCATCAGTCCTGAGATCATTTACCAATAGCTCACCATCCTAAAGTGAGAACTGAGTGAGCCCATATGAGATTTAAACAATAAAGTTCAAAAGATGTATAGCCTCACAATAGCTCCCTATCATCTTGTAGATGACCTAGCACTTAAAATTTATAAAAATTACCTAGATCCAATGATTGATGTATTTATGTGTAGGTCCATGAACATCAATACATTGCCACATGCCTATGTATAGGCCATACATATTGATGAACAAATGCACATGAAAGGACATCTAGCCTTTGCTATTCCAAACATCAACCCAACTTTTCCTTCTCTAAATCTATTCCTAAATGCAAATCAGAATATGCCATCCTTAAATCAAATACCTGGCCTCAATCAATTGCCTTTAAGCCATGTAAATCTTACCCAACAACTAGGATTATTTAACCAGACTAATGTTGGGGATCATTCCCAAAATAATAGTCAAGCTTTGATCCCTATTAAAATATCTAACCCCCAAAGCATTGTCCAAAAACTAGTCCAGAACACTAAGCTTGACTCCTCAAATGGAGACTTGGAATCAATTTAGAAAATGGTTCAAAAACTAGGTAGTGATTTTCTAAATTTGTAAAGGCAAATGGGAAACATAAGGGAAGGTTATAATATAAATTACATGTTTCATAAGTACAACATACATTTAAATTGGTCTAACATAATAATAACAACAATGAAACCTCAACCAATAAGATGCCTAACATAAATATCTACAAACTGGCCTTGCCTAATTGGTGTAGAGTCTATAACATGACCCAACATAGAGGGTTAGATTGCATATAATTATGTAATGCCTTTAAGATGTTTTAATAGAAATTTATGATGCTATCCCAAATAATCAAGGTAGTATTGGTAGTTCTAGAAATACAAGGACACTAGACAATGGGTCTAACACTACTAAAATAGGCCTCATGGTCAAAACTTATGAGTTCCCTGACCAAGAAGAGAATGAACCCAAAAGTAACATGGATGAGATCCATGCTTTCAAAAATTAATAAAAAAACAATTATGCCTTAAGGAATAAAACTCAAAAAGAACTTGTAATGAATTTCACATTTTCCAACAAAGTTGACACTCCCCCAGATCATAGAACTAATAAGGATCCTCCTCCCAAGGGAAAGGATACTTATTCAACTATAGAGTTGGATAAAACTTGATCCAAAGGTGGATAAAACATTTTGGAAGATATGAAGAAGATTAAAGCCAACATTGCCTTACATGAGCTTGATCAAATCACTAAGCAACATGATTTGTTGCTAAAATCATTAATTGAGAAATTAGATAAAGGTAAAGCTTAATCTATGAATGAAAATGTGGTAATGTATAAAATTAAGGCCGAAGTATCTCCATTTTTTTTAACAATTAAAATCTTTGAGAAAAATAAGCATACTTATTTACTTTATTGTGGAACATCTACTAACATAATGCCCATAGGCATTTACAAAAAATTGGGATTGACTCCAATCAAGTCTGATAGAGTTATTGTCCAGTTGGACAAGTCAAAGGTCAAGGTGGTAGGAGAACTATTGAAAATTCATATGCAGTTAACCCATGAACCCCATATTTATTAGTTACATCCAAGTCATAGAAATCCTAGAAGCATATGGATGTTGTTGAGTAGAGGTTAGAAAAAATACTTGAATGGATATATGTCCATGGATTGCTCACATATGTGGATAACTTAGAGAGGTTTTCCCAATCAAATAAAAATTGAATGGGAGACAAGAAAGAAAATCATGATAATGGCATACAATTACAATAATGAGAAAGTGAATTTCTAGTCTATCAACGTAGGTGCATTTGCTCTTGATACTACTAGTTTGAATGAAAGTAGCCCTATGACCAAGGATGAAGGATTTTGGATGATATAATTTGATGGTGTGAGAACTAAGCAAGGCTTAGGGGTAGGTATCATAGTAACAAATCTGGTTGGCAAGCAATACTTGACATCTTATAGACTTTAGTTTTCATGCACTAATAATCTTACAGAGTGTTGATGCTTCAAACTATATGACATGTGCTCTTAGTGTTGAAGAACACTTTTCATTTCAGGATTGTGATAATCCACAACATGAGTTGTAGTTTGTGACTATTCAATAATTGTCTATGGTGAAATAAAAGCAAAGTATGAAAACTATCCACAATATTTATTTGATTTATTGGTTGGGAGCCACAAGGGTTTACACAATTTGAATACTTAGTAATTTCAAGGACTTAGAAGTTAAACTAAATGATTATTAATAATGATCTTTAAGCTCGAGTGAATATTGATAAAAAATAAGAAAAAGGAAGGGTAAGGAAGGAAGAGACATGATTGTAGGTTTTCATATCAAATATTATGACAAAATTCAAATTATGTTGAGTACACATTAAACCAATTTATGTTAAAAAACAACATAAGATTAAATTACATCACAAATCAGGGAAGATTTAGAAGAAAAGTAATAAGTAAGAACTAAGTTTACTTTAAAAGTTTTCTATTATGATCTGACTAACATAAGTACATCTAAATGTAGAGAAAATAAAACAAAGTATACTTCAAATATTTACAGTTAATATAGAATTCAACACAAATTAACTACCATATCACAAAGAATGTGACCTAAAATGAGAATAATCATTCAAATTCAACACAAATTTCCATAATTGAGAGATAGCATAGACATTTAACAAAACTATCCAGACAATATTTTTAAAATTCCTTAGTTGTATTAAATGCTTTTGGTATCAATTACTCAAAAAATCTCTCCTTTAAATGGTAACCATCTACCTATTTATAAGAAACATAAGTGGTTAACTAGTTAACTTTCAAAATAACAACATGTGAATAAGGAAAACTATCCTTAATATAAAGATACAATGTGGAAGGTCACATGTCAACGTGACAAGAAAGAGTATATGCTAATAGACTAACATATAATTTATAAAAAGAAAATTCTCTTAAGAATTTCATTGGTGGGACCTTAAATTAGCCCTTTCTAAGGAAGTCTTTCACCTTGGTGTGTTTTTATTTGATCATTTCAAAATACACTATAGGATTTACTAGACAATCCTCTTCTTTATCTGCTAACTTGTCAAATTCACTATCTACCCAAGATACAAGTTCCTTGATACATTATGCTTCTACAATTTACTTCCCTACAAAAATAATGGTATTAAGGGTATTATAGTTTCCCTTATCTAAATGACCTTTGTTGTCTTTGATGCTTTATATGTGAGTACCAACCCTCTTCTTGAATTCTTCATCATCAATCAGGCCTATATTAGTGGTTTGAGAAGGGTTATCTAATAGATTCCCTAGAAGTTTCTCAATCTAATTTACCAAGTCTGTGTCTCTCTTGATGAAGTCCTTAAAATTATTGCTCCAAGTGATCAAATCCTCTTGTTTATCTATCAAAACTTCTATGAAAATGTCCAAATTTTTAAGTTTGATAATCTTGAAGTTTAATTCCTACCTTGTCTTATGCACCTTGATGAGCTCCTCCATCTAAACTTGAGAATTCTTCCAATAAGTGATTAAGGCTTGTGCCATCTCAAATTTATGGTTTAAAGCACTCAATATAAGTTTGATTAATTTAAAATTCTCAAATGCATCTGTCAAATATTTATTCAACACTTGCAATACATCCTCAGGAATTGAAAGGAGTACCTGAGCTTCTAAATATTTTTTTTCTTTCTCCAAGTTGAAAATCTTCTGAATCATTCCTTGAACTCCATCCAATGTCATTGTTGACTGGGATATTACCATACTAGCCACATCTTCTTGAAAATAAGGATGCCCCCTGCTGCCAACCCTGGAATAGGAGTTAATCCTAAAAATGGTTCCACCTTCTGAAAGGTGAACTCCTCAGTACTAATAATAATTTTATTGGTCTCTACTCTCTCAAGAGTTGATGTATCTAGATTAAAGTGGACCTTAGGGTCAAATTCTTTCACCTATGGTTATTTAAGAATATCTACATTTAAACTCTCAGAGGCTCTTGGGGTACCAACCTATTGGCTTTCCTTGTTGTGAAGAATCTAGATGCTTATCTTTGCTTGTTTGTTTAACATATCCTGAATCCAAGGGTTAACATTATCCTAAACACATATGTCCACTTGAGTCAAAGCTAGTGATGGAGAAACAGATGGGATTTTCTACAACTTCCCATAAACAAACCAATTAGGAATGGCTGGTCTATAAGTAAGATTCTCATCATTGAAGAGGCTTATTTCACTAGTAGGGTGAGTGAAAGTTAACTGAGGCCTCTTTCTTGGAGCCAGAGGAACTAAGGCTAATTTTACCTATCTCTTTCCACTACCCAGATAGGTCTTCTTCCTTAACCAAACCATAAGAAGCTATGATATTAATAAGGGCACTTTATACTATTTCTCCAATTTCTAAAGTAATCATGCTAATAACCTCTATTAGGGAAGAAGGCCTTGGTGGGGATGCCTAAATTTTGTGACCTTCACCAAGTATATGCTCTATGCTAGACTCCTAAATCACATATTTACCTTTTCCCTTTACATCCTTAGGTTTCCCAATCTGGGATGACTTTGTCAATTCTCCCTACTTAGGCTCAGAAGATTGTCCCTCAAAAGGTGGTTCTTGATGTGTAGTCCTATATGGTCCTTACAACAAGTGATACTATAAAGGATGTAACTTCCATATTTCTCTTGAAGGCTTATTATCCTTGACTAACCCATGTTATAAATTTATGTTGTAATTTTTAATCCTAGACAAGACTTCTTCAAATTTCTTTGCCTTTGTGTAAATACCATCTCCCACACCTGGTTGATGTTTATACTAAATTTGTGGGACCTTTTTATCCTAAATATGGTTGTCCACTCTATCATTAGGGTCCCATATCTTAAGATCATCTAGTTAGAAATCAAAAAAATTCCTATGCATCACTATGATCTCTAATTATTTCCAATCCTTAATTACAATTCTACCAATGTCCAGTGGAAAGGGATGAACTTGAGATTTATTATTCCTATTGTATTGCCAATCCTTTCTATGGATGATTTGATAAGCAATTTCTTGCTCTGTAAGATTATTGGGAACATATATAGGCAATTTGTATGGTTAGACCATGATTCCCTCTATCCTTATTACAATGCAATCTTGATAGAACCACACATCCCCCATGGTCTCTACTTGTCTTTTGATTATAGGATGAAGCCTAGGCATAGGGATACCAGTGACTACCACAAAAATGACTAGGAAGATACCTTCACATATGAATTTCATGTGATTCCTATATTTGAATTTATGTAATTCGAAATAATGATGGGGAATGGTAGATCTACCAACAGGGGACCAATTTTGAATGCCAAGAAATTAATAGAGGCTAGGAGTAAATCCAAGAGGTAAGACATCATAAATAATTGTTTAGAAGTCTTTCTCTTGATGGTTGTAAATTGTTTAGCCAAGAACAAACTTATTAAGTCTCCAATAAGAGGGGTTAAGTTCTACTCCAACATGCAATAGACATAATATACACAAACCTTACTAAAATAAGTAGTAGATGAGGCACCAAAGGCTATGTTCAATAAAGTCATAGCTAACCTGACACCTTTCCTAAATTGGGAAATAAAAATCTCACCATTTGATGTATTAAAAACATGGGAACCTTGGATTAACCAAGGTGAGAGGACTAAATCTAGGTTTTGGGAATTTGTCCATTTTCTCAAGGAAGGGAGATCGACATGAGGCAAAGGGAGATTATAATAAGTCTCAAAGGCCATGGGAGCTATACGTGTAACTTTGTTAATACCTCTTTCATGAATAATCCATTCTCCATCTATTCTATAGTTAAAAAAATAGGAATAAGAAGATCAATGCAATGCATTACCTCTAGTTTAGAAGCCACATGGTGAAGGCCTACCATTTTAATTGATACTAAATCCTTGTATATTTGGTACATTGAAGCATTCCTCTTTTCTTCTTGGGAAATTGGTTGAAACTCTTGGATAAAAAATAATAATTTAGATCAATTATTGTTTCCATGTACATTCAATGTTGTTAAATCAAACTCTATCTCTAAAGACCCTTCCTTCACCATCTAAATTTAGATAAAGCTCTGCTTTAATCTTCATATGTTGCCTACCCACTACCATTCATAACACTATATTATATTTGCAAAGCTATCAAAGTTATTACTAAGGCACTTAATCTAAATTCAGTTCACAATTATCTCAAGTGTCACATAATAAATTAAAATAACTCTGGCCTTATTTATAGAAGGTTCAGGGTTTTTGTCTTTAATGGAAAAAAAATCTAGCTCTTGATTTCATACGTGCCTTAGATTTGATAGAACCTTACTATCATGTCTTCTATGTTTTCAATCATGAGATATCTTTCATTTGGATCCTCCATACTTATGTGGAGCTTATGTGGTAGGGTTCCATGTCTTTCATGGCAAATTTCATAAATTCCATTTGAAGAGTGATTTGTTGGTTTTCAAAAGTCCCCTTTATTTTACTTTGAAAATTTAAATCCAAGTCCTTACATTTCATTGGTTCTCAATATTTGAGCTTATTGATTTTGCCATGTGTCAAGCTCATGAGGCCTTTGAAGAGTCTTCAACTTTGTCATACCAATTGATCAAATCTAGTGAGAAAATGATCATCTTTAGATCATAGCTAGGGCCAAATCATTAACTGCATGTTTTTTTTTAAAAAAGGCTTTAGGGTTGATGCACTATTAGATCAAATCCAGTGAACAAGTGCTGACCATTGGATCCTAAAATATGCTTACCTTTTAATCAATTACATGATCATATAAATATTAGGTTTAAAAATTTCATTTAGAATTTTATGTTTAAAAAACACAAAATGACTTAGGCTAAGATCTTTATATACTAAGCTTGTCTTCGTAAAAAGCTAGGAATTTCTTAAAAGGTTTTTTAAAAATGTCCCCTTTGATTAGGATTTAAAAATTATCTAATTTAAATTTTATGGGTTTGGTCACATCAAATACATCATCACAGATGTCAAATGATGGGAGAAGACCTATCAAATTTAAAATATTAGAATTTTTTGGTCTAATGATTGAGTGTCATGCATAAAGCCTTTAGGAGATCCTGAGGCTTCTGGGATTGTTTAGTTTAAATTTGATGGGTTTGGTCCCATTAAATACGTCCTCATAGAATTCAAATGATAGGAGCAAACCTATCAATTTTAAGATAACAAACTTTTCTAGTCTAATGAATGAGTGCCATGTATAAAGCCTTCTAGAGATCCTGAGGCTTTCAGGTTGATTCACACCATTAGATTATAACCTCCAAGGCAATGTGAACCATTAGATCAAGTCTTGAGTGGTTAACAGCTACTAATGTCCTTTCAGGTGTCAAATTTAATTCACACCATTAGATCAAAACCTTTGAGTAAATGATCACCATTATATATTTACTGGGCCCAAATCATTAACTGTATGTCCTTTTGGGTGTCAAATTTAATTCAAACCATTGGATCGAAATCAACAAACAAGTGATTACCATTAGATCTGTAAAAGAGCATAAGCTTTAAATTAATACCCGATCATATATAAAGTTTAGCCTAAGGTTTTATATTAATATTTGGTCATGTTTTAAATAAAAAACATATTTGAAGCTTAATATAAAGTTATAATTAGGATCATTTAATCAAAAAGAAATAAAATTTCTAGTTAGTATTTTCTATGAATATTCAAATTCAAACCACCTTTAGGGTTTGTTCCTTAGGAACCCTAGCTTCTTCCACGGAACTTACAACTAATCACCTTGAAAATAATTATTAGAAATTTTGAATCATGAAACATAAACATGATAAAATACATAAAATCACATGTTCCCCTTTAAAAATTGATTTTCCTTTAAAATCCAAGATAAGACAACTCTTCACATTCAATCCAGAATATAGACTTTTTGGAAATAAATACAGGGGTCCTCCTTTCAAAAAAGAAAGATAGGGGATGTTGGTCTCAACACAAAGTATGTGGACCTAATCCTAAGACTTAAATTCACCATTAAACACAAGGTAAGGAAAATATTAGTAAGTGGTGATTCAGAATTAACCAGCAAGTAGGTATGTAGTCAATACCAATGCAATATTTCTTATCCAAAGAAGTATACATTTAGAGCATGGGATTTAATTAAGAGATTCAAATAATTTAACATTGCCTCTATAATTAGGAATCAACATAAGATAGAGGATGTGTTGGATTTAATATTAGTAAATCTAGTCTCGCCAAGGCTCTTGAATTTCAAAATTTTATAGTTGAAATGATATCATGCCCTTCTATCCCAGACAATGTCAACCACTTCTAGGTGTTTGATGATGAAAGTCAAATCATCAACTTGATGACTGGTTTTGGAGTCTTTAAATCACACATAATTGATGAACATGAAGAAGAGTTTGCAAATGAGGTCTAAGATGATGATGATGGCATAATACAATTGATGAAGAATAGAATTCATAAGGGCATGGTCTCTGTAAAAAGGATATTCAATTAAGACAAGCTAAGAAATGATACCAGAGTGCCAAAAGTAAGTAGTAATGATTACAAGAAAATTATTCTAGGTTCATTAAGTAATACATAAAACATCAACATCAGAATTATATGTACTAAGTAAGAAGTGGATGAAGCCACTAAGATATTGTCAATATTCAAGGATGTCTTTGTGTGGTCTTATAAAGATTTTAAAGTCTTCGACACTTGGGTCATCACTCACCTAATTTATTTGAAGGAGGAATTTAAATCCATCCAACAAAGGAAAAGACCCATGAATCCCATTCTAGATCCTCTCATTTATAAGGAAGTAAATAAGTTACTAGATGTAAGGATAGTTTTCCCAATTAGACACTCCACATGGGTGGCTAACCTATCCCAATCAAAAATAAAAAAGGTGAAATTAGACTCGGTGTAGACTTTCAAAATCTCAATAGATCCTTATAAAAGGATAATTACCCATTTCCCTCTTTAGATGAGGAAATTAAAATTATTATTAGCTCTCAGATGATGTAATTATTAGATGGATTTTATAGTTATAACCAGGTACTGGTCAACAAAGAAGACAAGATGAAGACTTCCTTCATGACCAAGTGGGGAAAATTCTCATATAGGAGGATGCCTTTTGGGATTATCAATGTTAGGGAAACCTTCCAATGTGCCCTGGACCATGCATTCCAAGGACTAATTGGTAAGTGCATTATTATCTACATGGATGACTTAACCATTTTCTCTAAAAATAGGAAAGACCACATGATGCACTTGTAACAAGTTCTAGGGAAATGCAAGACCTTTGGTATCTCTCTAAACCATAAGAAGAGTATATTTTGCATAATTGAAGGTAAGCTCTTGGGAAGAATAATCATGAAGGATGGTATGGATATTAACCTTGATAGGATTAATGATATTTTTAAGGTCAATTTTCTTAATATTAAAAAAATTGCTTTTTATAAAAATTAACTTTGTATGTAAAATCATTTTAGGTTTTTCTAAAATTATCAGACCTTTGAATGCCATGTTGAAAAAGGACACAAAGGTCAATTGCAATCCGAGGCTAAGAAATATTTCCAAGATATCAAGGAAGCCATAGTACAGGTATCCATGCTTATTAACCTAGATTTTGATAAAGGTTTCTACCTTTATTATTTTGCTTCTAACCACATGATTACTACCATTGTAATATAGAAAGTAGATGAAAAAGAACAACTAGTCACCTTCATGAGCATAAACTCAAAGGATGCTAAACTAAGATACCCACTCCTAGATAAACAAGCATACACCTTAGTAAAGGTCATGAAGAAGTTTATACATTACATCCTATAAAACAAGACTCACACCATCATACCTAATCCTAACATTAAGTTTATGCTTAACCAGAACAAGTTAGGGGATAGATGAAGAAATGGATGACTAAGCTCCAATAATATAAAGTAGAAATTTAGTCAGCCAAGATGGTACATGGCCAAGGTTTAATTTAGTTAATTACCAGGATTGATCCTTGGATTGATGTTTTACAAGTAGAAACAACCTAGGTCTTAAGTGAGGAATGGTATAAGGACATTATCTATTACCTATTGAATGAGAGTTTCTCCCTAAAATTGAAAAGAGAGAAAAGAAGAGCAATTAGGTTCAAAAGTTTGCACTTCATGATCAAAATAGGAGTGCTTCATAGAAAAAAACTATGAAGGAATCTATTTGAGATGCATCTCCAAGAATGAAGTTGTAGATATACTAAATAATTCTCATGAAAAATTGGGAAGTGGACATCCTTTGAGTAGAACCACTACCCAAAAAATACTTAGACTAGGCTATTACTAGCCTACCATATTTAAGGATGCATATGATCTTGTTTGAGCATGCCATTAATGTCAAGTATTTGACAGTAGGGAAGTAAGAGTAGCCATGCATTTACAACTAGTGATTGAAACCAGGCCATTTACATAATGGGGATTGGAATTTATTGGAGTCATTAATATAAAATCTTTGGTAGGACACAAATTTTTGTTGATAACCATTGACTAAAATATTACACCAACTGGACTGAAGTAATTACCACTAAGAACTATAAGGCAATAGATGCCATCAAATTCTTGGAGGAGGACATCATAACTAGATTCAAGACTCTTTTATCTTTGGTATGTGATAATAGTCTAGCTTTCCAATTCATAGAATTTGTAGAGTGGGCTTATAACAATAATCTTTTTGTCAATTTTTCCTTGAATCACTATCCATAAGGAAATAGTGTTGCAAAATTGACAAATAAGACCCTAATGGTTGTAATAAAGAAGTTAGTATGTAAAATACCAAGGGAGTGGTAGTAATTATTGAAATATACTCTCTAAGTAGACTGAACTAGATATAATCAATCTTTGAAGTCATCTCCATTTTTATTAGTGTATGGACAACAACCAATATTTCCCATTACATTGCATCAGCCTAATTATGAGTTCATGGCTGAATATATGGACACTGATGAAAGAATTTAGTCTAGAATATTGAATATCATCTAGATGGAATATGTTAGAGATGAATCTCTAAAGAATTTGAGCAAACATCAAGATGTAGTTAAAAGGTGGTTTGATAAAAGGGATAAAATCAAGATGTTCTAGATCTCAGACTTAGTCTTACTATGGGATAAAGCCCATGAGAAAAAAGACCAACATGATAAATTCATGCCCATTTGGATTGAGACATATCAAATTGTAGATATATTGGGTGATAACACATCAATATTGAAATACTTACAAGGACATGGCCTAACTCTGCTAGTGAATGGATAATATTTGAAGCACTACTTCTTAGCTACCCCTTGCACCCCCACCAAAGGACTATGAGTTAGTTTAGTGTAGCATTAGGTAAGAGTAGATTAATTTCATTTTTTCTTTGATTTATTTTTGTGTGTTTGTTTTTATTTATTTTATTTCCTTAGAGTAATTATTGTGGGCTATATCTTAGCAATAAGCCATTTGGGCAAGGTCCCATGTTTTTCTTGCATTTGTCCCAAGTTTTGAATTTTGAAGAATTGAGGTGGTGAAACCTGTGCACATCCCAATAGATGGTTGTATGAATTAAGAGACTATACTATGTGTTGATTTAGAAAACATGGAAGAATTTAATTTTAAAGTTGTCATTTCATAGAGTATTTGCTTTTATTCTACTTATAATCCATTTCTAGTGAACATATATTTGGATGAATAAAGGTCTTAAAATTCTAAAGGTCTATACATATTGGCACTTAATCTCACATCATAAGATTTCTTGGGTAAAACTCAGTCACTAAAAGTGAATGGTTCTTGAGTAGAACTTCTAGAATTCCTTAAAACCTAGCTAACAAACTAGTTCTCAACCTTTAAGGGCTTGAAAAAATAAATAAGCAAAAACATGTGTATCAAGTTAAAATAGATTTGAAACTATAAGCTACATTCTCTTGAAAGTGATTCAGGTAAACTCCATTGGGGCTATGGATGCTTGACTGGTAGTGGATCAAGGCCTAGAGTGGAGCTAAAGATATCTTTATCAGGGCTATGGATGCCTAGATTACAACAGAGCAATTCCCAAGACATCCCCTTAGAAGTTAAACACAACTATATATATTTAAAAATGCTTTCGAAAAACTTATGTTCAAAGACAGTTTTAAGCCATTAATTATGAAACCCAAAGGCATGTTTTTCAATCAATTCAAAGCACTCACATAGTATGAATGGTTTTTAGGTTTTTAGTCTTTAATCCTTCAAGTGAAAATTTTTTAGTTCTAAGAGAACCAATAATAATATTTGTTACATCTACTAAGGGATGATTAATTAATGATTACATTCTAAACTAGGATATCTAAATTCTAACATATTACTATATTTCTTGTAGAGGTCACCATTTATTGAGATCAACATGCCCCATTTCCTAAAAATGGGGACCCTATGAAATTTTGGGTCATTCACCCTAGGATATACCTTACCATTAAATCCACATGACTAAAAAACCTTTGTATGACTTAAAATTTTAAGTCATGTTGGTCCATAACAAATATTAATGGGCACCTTTCAAAATATTTCATTAATGTCTAGTTCATTAGCTTTATAATGATCTGATTTGTTTAAAAATTTCTCTTATAAGGGGTTATGATTAAAAAATCTAAGGTATGGTCCCTAAGACTTGATCAAAATTACTTAATTAAGGTTTTTGAATCATGGTATTACTTTGGCTATGTCAAAAATATAATTCGATATTATCACATACCTTGATTTTTAGTTTAGATTAGGGACCAAGTTGGATTCCATACTTGGGGTTTATGAGTTTAGACTCGCCCCTTTTCTTTTATCACATAGTTTTCTAACTTTCACATTTTTTTGCCTTTGTGTAGAAACCTAATGCCAAATCAGCCTCAATTAACACATAACAATATCACATGCATTGGTCATTCAATCATATAAAGTTTGGGGCTTTGTCACATACATTTTATATTTTGAAAACAATTGTGACCTAATAACCCAATTAGGTCATGCTAATTGGCACTTAGTCACAATGTTTCAAGTTCAAAAGAAGTTATAAAAGGTTTGTGACCCCATGATCCAATAGAATTCTACCACTTGGCACTCAATCATGGCCTTCCAAGGATCCTACTATTTTATCAAGTCTCATGACCCAAAAACCCAATGGAAATGTACCACTTATCATTCAATCAATACATTTCATCCTACAAAGGAGTTATAACCCAATTAAGGCACACCACGTGGAGCCTGATCATGGCTTTATAAGACCCTAATTGATTTATAAAGCCCTATGATAAAGCAATCCAATTATAACATGACACTTGGCAGTTAGTCTTTCCCTTCATGCCCCCATAGCTAAGGTGTAATGTTCAATGTCTCAATACTATGATTGCATGAAAAGATGAGACCTGGAAACTAGTCACTTAAATCTTGGATAGCTGGATGCAACATGGAAGCTACCCAATAGTTAGAACTAATGGGATGATAATATATAAACCCCTTATCTTATTGTGTTGTGGAAAATATTTCTAAATTACATTGTATTTCAAATAATATACATTTAAAATGTATTGTACAATCTAAATTTTTTTTGACCCCTTTTAATGAGAAATCATTTTGGGTTGATTCTACCCATGGTTTTGGTATCCATTATTTTGTAATATCACTTTGTTGATTTATTGTGTATAGATAGATATTTCATAGGTAATACATCATAAGAACAAGGATTTGAGGAGGAACAGAGAGTGTGAATTTAGGAAAGTTTATTGAGCATAGCTCTAAATAATATTTGTGTATTGTAATTGTGAGAAGACTAATCTAAGAGTGGATTATACTCTCATGGTTTATAATAAAATCTAAACAAGTATTTCTTGGTGGATGTAGCCCACATTGGGTGAACCATGTTAAATCAGGTCTTCTTGTTGTGCATTTTTATTTCTATTCTTTATGCATCTCTATTTATATCTATTATTATGATTCTATGAAATTGTTCCACATCAATTTATGTATTTATTCCTAACATATCTCATGGTTATAATGCAATTAAAGGAAACCAAAAAACCTAGTTAAGCAATCCAATCAAAATACAACACATGACAAAGTGTCATAGTAGTTAGGTCCATTAAAATTTTCATATAACAAAGCTGCATGAAAATGTGAGCCAGTGAGATCTTTCCACTTGGAAAGCTAATAGAGGTACCAAGGCCAAATCAACCCCAAAATAAAAAAGGTCAAGCCATGTAACATCAAATTAGAAAGATCCAATCAAAGGGTGAAACCTATCAAAACATCATGCAATCTACTTGGATAGCCCAATATTCAAAATAAAAGGTTGAAGTGCACAAAAAGGTGCCAAGTGTTGAGCATGTGTCAAGTAAAACACCTAGGTGGTGCATAACTATCTACAAAGTGCTAGTTTTTGTTGAAAATTAAATGTTTATGGGGCTCATTTTGGTGGTTATAAATCCAAGTCACTTCTTGAAAAAAAGCTAAACCTATGATGAAAGGCCACATTGATGATCCAAAATTAGTGATTGGATGATTTATCAAAGTGGATTTTTGAAGCCATTAGAACAAAATTGAAGATCCACATGAGATTTAAATAAAATAAAGTTAAACATACTTGCCATTTATGAATTGTATCTTTCAGTTCGAATTCTAAAATTAAGATTTTAAACCTTACTTATCAAGGCATTACATTCACTTTCAATTGTATTTGTTAAGAACTCTAAAGTATTCTATGATCATTGCTAAGTATTTTTGTGAATTCACTTGCCATTAAAACAATCCACAAGCTCATTAATAAATTTTTTTGGAACCATGGCCAAAGATATAAAATCTAGAACCAACAAGTAGGTATCAATTCCATTCCTCTATTCATATGGAATGAACATCATCTTCTAGGGCAATAGTTTCAATTATGTTGTATTGGCTACTGAAGACAAGAATTATAATGCTTTATTCTACCATGTAGAAATGACTATAGATAAAGACAATGATGATGAGGAAGGGTCTAATGATGTAGAAAATAGGTTGGAAATCCTAACACTCAAATCTATGGGATTACACAAGGTTGCATCTAATCCATAGGTATTCCCATGTGTAGACTTGATCTACCAAATGTTTGTCCAATCTAGGTGTATCAACAATATGATTAAGTCTTTTAATTTGGGAAATGTCATTGCTTTCATATCAAACTAACATTTTAGGATTATTATGATCTACCCAAACTAGATATTATTTACAATCAAGAAATGATCATCCAATGGTTTAAATAACATAACATTAGAGAAGTCTTAAGAGAATGGGTAGAGAACAAGGGGATGTTTGTATGCAAATATAAAATCAGCCAAATCCCCATCATCCAATTCAATAAAAGAGTGAGGATGGGTATGGATATAATGAATAGGCTACATGGGGATAAGGAGATAGGCTACATAGATAAGAAGTGGGTTCTACTTTTATCCATGATAATATATGATGCCAAGACTCCCCCTCTGGGAGAAATTATATCCTGCAACTTAGCAACTAAATTAGGAAAGTCATGGCCAACCAAGGGGATCATTTTTATGTGATGTTCTACCTAGTATAAACCATCTATGATACCCAAAAGTTCCCCCAATTCACTAACTAAGATTCCAAATTGAAATGGACCATGATGTATACCTTCTCAAAGGTAAGAATCTATAAATATAAGTAGGAGATGAGGGGAATTGTTAAACACTTATATCCAATAATATAAAGGTATATCCATGAGAGGCCCATGCCCAAGTTATCAAAAGGAATTATAATAACCTTAAACACCTTGGGATCCTATTGGTACTATCCATATTGCATAGTAATAAGGATAGTAGGAATTAAGATAGCCCCCTTTAGTTTGCCTACCATAGTGCCAGTCAAGTTGGTTGAACAAGAAATTACCCTTTAGTTACTCACAAGGGTGGATGGACTATGCAAGAATAAGAAAAGGAGAATGATTCATCCTCAAATATAAAACATTGACCTATTCAAAATTAAAAATTAGAATTCAATCATTTCTACCATCAAGCAAAGACCCACCTCTGATTTGGAAAGAGATACTAATAGGGAATGGGACCCTAAACATTTAACTTTCAAACACTACATCAAGCATAAGGCAGATCTAAGTAGGCCATCGATGGTCATCACATGAGATTATTCCTCCTTGGCCCCTCTCAAAATCTCTTCTTCTTCAGCCACACTAGGAATCACTCCTTATTTAGATGCTTTGGGTTCACATTCATCTTCTTCTACACTGGGAGCTTCATCATCGACCACACTAGCAGGATCCTATCCCATCGCCTCAGGAGTGAGATAACCATTTGTTGGGATTTTTATTGATGAATATCATGTCCTAATTCCCTTAAATACATTGTAAAATATTCCCCTATTTGAATAGGGAATATTCTTTAGTTTTTAGGACATGAGGGACTTTGTCCACTGACATATGTTATACATCCAATCCTTTTGTAACCATCTTAGGCATGAAAAGGCCTATATATAGGGGCCCTCCCCCTCAATTGTAATTTAGAATATAATTTTGTAAAATTAATGCAAAGAAAAAGCAGGATTCCTAAAATTTGATCATTGTTTCATTATTTTCATATTTTCTTGTTTCTCAAGCATTGTTAATGGTTAAATCTGATAGTAGTGTTTCAAATGCATCTTACAAGTTTTTGCTTTCTACTATGATAATAAAATCTGTTATGTATGCTCTATTTTCCTTCTATCCTAAAAATAAATATGTTTAAATAATTTTTTTGTAGGTAGCTATTCTAAAGCATACTTCTTAGATATATGTATTATATTTACCCTAGAATCCCCATTATATTTATGATGTTTTGAGTCTAACACTAGGATCTCATAAATGTTATTTTTATTTGCATTATTGTCAGAAGGAAATAAAGGAGATATGTTGGTCTTTGTTTCTGCAAATAAAACCTTATTTTCTACTCTACCCTACTTTTTTTGAAAAATTTAACATGAATCACTATAGATTAATGATCACTATAAATATCCACTTGTTTGTTTGAAGTTTGGGCATAGATTGGCAAAGTATATAGAAATTTTACATCATAAACAAAAAATAAAATTTGAAATAGATTATGTCACTACTAAGTTCTTATTTTCCCTATGATAGATTCTGCTTGTAGAATAAATGTGGTGGCCACATAATTGTTCTAGCAAAATTGAATTAAGCCCTAAGGTCTTCTAATACCTATACTATAAATTGAGAAATATTGTTCTACTATTCACATTATATCCTTGAAACAAATATACATCAACACTATGCACATTTGGTTTATGACAAAAAACCATTATCATAATCTACCAAAATATAGTGGAAGATTAGAACCCAACATACACATTCAAGCATGTGAATACATATGGGTAAGAAGTCCCTCCTGTCTACTTGTTCAACTATGGGTCCATGCTTTCTATTGGACATTAGTACCTAGGTGTGCACATGGTATATTATAATAGAAACACTAAGATAAATAAACCCATGGGATATTTTTAAATAATAGTTTGTACAAGCCTTGCATTCAAATCCAAAGATCCAAGGTTGATCAATCCCATTCAACAAATCCATCATGACATATTTAAGAATGAGGTAGAAATAGAAGAATGAGTATTTCACATGTATAAAGATAAAGGGGTGGGCCTATCATTTTTTTTATAATTATAGGACAAATAATGATTCAAGTGAAGAAGATTAAGAAACATGGAAAAACAATAATAAACAATATAAAAAGGAATAGTATAGAATGTTGAAGAAGAACTCAATGAGGGAGATCCAAGTCATCTACATATTGAGACCACTTAGGGTGAGTTATAAGTAATGGACACACCCTCATAACAACACCTGTGTTATAAAGAGCCATTGAATACTATTAAATCAAATATGGGCAAATAATAAGAACCCAAGATTGCCACCATTAAGGACTACTAGTCTAATTCAAACTTGCTTGCATTTCATAATTGATTTAGGAATCCTAGGATATGTTTCCTAGAAGCTTCATGGAGATGAAAAGAGTACACTCTTCACTATAAAAATGAATATCACATTGGTTGAGGGTGCACGACCTATAAATAAGCATCCCTATTGAATGAACCCCAATCTACAAGTTAAGGTAAAGATTGAAATTGATAATGTGTTGGCTGAGGTGTCATATATCTCATAGAAGAGTCCAAATGGGTAAGTCCCATGGTCATAACCATAAAAAAGGATGACATGTTTGGATTTTTGTTGATTATCATCTCCTAAATGTATCCTACATCATAAACCCCTTTCCCACTCCACCTAAAAAAATATTGAAGGAGTGGTGGGTTATGAGATATATACTTTCATGGATAACTTTTTAGGATACCACTAAGTCTAGAGTGAAGAGGAAGATAAAACGAAGACACCTTAATGACTGAGTGAGGATCATTTTTGTAAAATGTCATTCCCTTTGGGATAAAAATACCCTTAATGTACTCTTACACATTGTGATTATGGATTTTAAATTTTTTTTCCACTTAGTTATCCAAGTGTACTTAGATGATTGGATAATATATGGGATTTTGAAGGACCACCATGATACTTTGAGACTCATTTTTAAGTAATGCCAACAATTGTATATTTATCTCAACTTGAATAAATGTGTATTCACCATGCTATTTGGTACCTTGCTTAACCATGCCATCTACATGGATGGATTTTTGGTGAATCCCATAAAAGTGGTAATCATCCTTCAAATTAAGGCACTTACTAGTCAATATGAGGCACATACATTATTAGAACACATAAGGTATTAAAAAAAATCATCTGACATTATGAAAAGATAACTACACCCTTGGAAGAACTTATACAAAAAGATAATCCATTTAGATGGGGAAGTATACAAGAGAAAGACTTTGAAACACTGAAATAGAAGTTAATGAATGCTCTTATATTATAGTTCCCATACTATAATAACCCACTCCATGTCCATGTTAATTAATCTAGGACAAATATTATTGCTATTATAATCCAACTTGGGGAGATCAAGACTAATATTTGATCTACTTCATTAGTCAGAAGCTTACCCCCATAAAACATAACTATATGACCACTGAATGGGAAACACTAGCTATGATATATGATCTTCAAAATTTATGACAATACCTATAAGTAAGGTTATTTAAAGATCATGAGGTCTTGAAATACTTGGTCAATAAACCCATTATTTATGGACACATATATCAGTGGATAATAATATTTCAAGAATTTTAGTTCACCATCATAATCAACTTGGGAAAAAAATGGGACCTAACTACCTTTCTTAGATCACAATTGGAGAAGATACATAGCCTATTGAGGATGGTAGGATTGATGCATAACTATATAAGGAAAAATGAATACCAAAGGAACTTTTTGATATCGTAAATTCCTTAATTTATAAATAAAACTAGAGAACCTAACTGATAAAGAGAAGAAATAATTATCCCTTTATGTTTCCCCTTATCAACTCATCAACAACTAATTAAGCAAGGATGTAATGATGTAATATGATGATGTGTACTTACCCATGATTGAATCACTATCTTAAGAGAAGCCCATGAAGGAATCACTGGATGACACTTTATTGGGGAAGTAACCACCCAAAAGATCCTCTTTTCAAGACTTTGGTGGCCAACTATTTTTCATGATGCAATGGAATATGCCTAGAAGTGTGATGTTTACAAGAGGATCGAGAAGATGAACCAATGAGATGAGATGACACTTATCCCAATCCTTGAATATACCCCCTTTGAAAAATGGGCTATTGATTTTTCAATTCCTATTACACATACCACATAATAGACTGACATGCACTACATCATTGCTACCACTGACTACTTCACTTGATGGGCCAAGGCTATACCTACTAAGAATTACACTACAACCAAAACTATTTAATTATTATGAGAAAATATTGTTAGTAGATATAGATGTCCCATGAGCTTGACTAGTGACTAAGGTAACCATTTCATCAATGAGATCATGTAGATCCTCTTAATAGAATTCATGATCAAACATCACAAGATCGTACCCTACCAATCATAGGCTAACAACATTATAGAAGCCTTCAAAAAAATCTTAGGCCATTAACTCACAAATATCTATGATGTATTAGGATATATAGAATAGGATGATTTAGTATCAACTATCTTATGGGCATACTACACCAACTATAAGTGGCTTAACAAGTCTACCCCTTTTTAGCTGATATTTGGCATGGAGGCTATGCTTCCTATTGAGTTATTGGTTATATATCTTTTCATAACATAGATTGGTAACTTGGATGACCCCAGATACCTAAATTTATGACTCAAATAATTATATAAGCTATATGAAAGGCACATCCTTGTCAAATAGAGCCAAGCCACTGAGAATATTTGATAAAAGGCATGACATGATAGACATATAAAAGGAAAAGTATTGATTGAAGGTGATCAATTCCTTATGTATGATTCTAAATACCTCAAACACTTTGACAAGATTTGAATCTATTGACTATGACCATATATAATTAAAATCATTCTATAAATTAGTGTGTTTTTATACTTAAGATCCTTTCTACCTCCATAGACACTCATGGGATTGAGTGTTCCAAAGAAGAAATTGGGGGACAATGCATGGGATAAAATATCCCCTTGTTAATTTTAGGAATGATGATAGTTCAATTCAAGGACTAAGTAGGTTAACCTTTTATACTCAAATAGTCATGCCTATTACCATCAAAAGTTCAAGATATGTGCAATTATAATTTGAACTAATTACTAGCTAGTTTAACTTATACTCATCATTTACTATTGAGTCATGCCTCACATATTTATAAATCAAGAGAGAGAGAGAGAGAGTTTAGATTCTAAAATAAACATCAAAATGAGGGTAAGGTAGAGTAGTAAAGAGTGTTTCTAGGCCTAAAAGTGATAATTCTTTAAAAAATGAGCTAAGTACCCTACCATAGTTATACCACTATGTGTTAAGTTTCACCAAGGGTTATGATGCAGTGTTAGACAAAGGGGAGAAGTCTAAAGAAATGAAAGAGAATGCTTAATTTATAAACCCTTCACAAGATATCACTATTTAATAAGACTATAGTAGATAACACAAATTATTTAGACATAATCTATAGATTGACACAAAGATCAGGAATATTTTAAAGGAAACAAAAAGGGTTCATAAATGGGTTAGAACAACAAAGCACATCATAACCACTATAGTCATTACGTAATACAGAAATATTTTAATTTTATTAGCATTAACATGTATTTAAAGACTAGAAATGATTGACAATATTTAACAAATAAACCATAATTTTTATAGAAGGTGAGAAATAAAATCCATCAAATAGGTTTGTTTACAAAGGTGTTGATCATGGTAGACATTCACAATCCAAAAGAGTGAAAGACTAAGTAGGTGAAATCCTGGATCAATTTTGACAACATTTTTGACTTAAAATTTCGAACCCTAAAAAATGGAATACAATTATACATTTATAGCTTAGGGTGAGGCTCACATCCAAGTAACACAATATTCCCATCCTAGGTTATGATGTCCAATCTAGGTTGTTACAATTATATTGATTTCAAAAAAATAATATTCCTCTAATTATCTCTAAAAGACATTAAAGGGCCTAGTTAAATAATATGTGGAGGGGCCATAGATGGACCACCTCCCAAATGTTTGGACTTTACCTCCCTGATAGATAATGCAGCTACTACTAATTCAAACTCCTAGTCTAGCTTGTCCAAATTCATAGATAGTTCTCAAAAGACTACCTTCAATAAGGCCACTAACCTCTCATAAACTTGAAGTGGGGCCCCCATGGCCACCTTCACATTTAAAACCTAATTGATGCTCATAGTGGATTGGGTAGATAATTAAAGCACCACTTGGGCTCCAGCCTTGTTGGCCTTATCCAGCTTCCTTCTCATGACCTTGTTAAAGTGACCTAGTTGAACTCTAAACATACACCTATCCAACAAAGTACCATCCAAGTAGAATAACACTATGATGTTGACCTCCTTAAAGTAGGCCAATATCCTTTTCTTGCCTTCTTCTAGGGGATTCACTACCATATATGATAGGCTTATCCACTCCTCAATTTCAACCCTCATGCTCTTGATATATGTTTGATATAAAGTGGGAATGAGATTCAACTCTAAGAACATGCTTTTGTGCATGATTACCACCAGCTTCCTATACTTATTCTTATAGCAACTATATTAGGTAGGTTTGAAGATACATCCAATTGTCTACCAGAGTCTTGACCACCCTCTCTAGAATTGAGAAAAGTTACAAGAGGGCATTCTTGACTAATCCAATTAGTTCCATCATAAATTAGTTCTTCACTTGGGATTCCAAGGCTTAGAATTCCTCCTACATATCCTCCATCATATTTTCTATCATGTCATGTGTAGCCTGGATGACTGATTCTAGGTCCTTAACCACTTTCTATTATACCATGGATGTACTAACTTTGGTGAGGGAGAAGATATCTTGTTGAGTATACCAAACCACAAGGTTCCCCTCTTGATTGAACCTTTGGGTGAGAATCCTCTACATGTTTTCTATAGCATGGTCAAAGTCCCAATGCACATCAGTGTCACCCTATAGAGTCATATCAGGTACTTACAACACCATAGTTATTCCCTAGGTAGAAGGAGGTATTTTTGGGGTGTCAAAGATGGTCATGATAGGTAGAGGCCAAGGTGTAAGGGGAATGCATGAAGTGGAAGGGATGAAAGAGGAAAGCAATAGAGGAGGAGGAGGCATGGGGGATTAAAGAGGCACGATGAATGGGGAGACCTAAGGGAAAATTTGTACCTACCATTAGCTCTAGGTTTAATTGACCTACGGTCCAATGAATCCAACAAGAAAAACATTCAATAAAAAGAATATTGGCTAGTTAAAGTTGAATCCTTGGGAATCCATAATGATGGAAAAGGGAGGCCTAGGAATGATGTAGGGATCCACCAAAGGTGGTGTAAGAGGAACAATAAGAGCATATGGGGGAGGCTAATAGGGAGTAATGGGAACTTGAATATTAGGTTGAGTATGGGTCACCTTTTGTTTATTTTGGGCCTATTACCTAGGTCATCTTCAAATATTATAATCGACGGAGTAGGGGTAGCATAGGATATACGGACAAACTAAGGAATTTGTTGGGTTAACACAAGAATAGTTGGAATGTAACAAGATTATTGGGATGTGCACACATGTGAAATTATTATTGGACATATAGTTACAATTTTTGAGGTTAGAATATATACAAGTATATGGACCCAAAGTTGAATGAGATGTAGAGGTATGGTGAGCCTTGATTGTGGGATAGATTATGCAAATGGAAATGAGGAAGTGAGGATGTTATGCATGGATGAGGCAAGAGGAACTTGGGTGAATTAAGGGTGGGGTTAAATGGGGAAGATGGGAGGTTACACTTAAGAAGACTATTGGAGAATTAGGAAATTGAGTGGTGATGTAAGAGGATATTAGACAGTGGAGGGAGTAGGGGAAGAGACCTACGTAGGTGTTAAATACTAGTCTTTCTTAAGAATTATCTTTAGGTTTCTTGGGATGTCAAAATTGAGTGCTTGATCAACCTAAGGTCAAGCCACTTGTGTTAGATCCACTTGAGGTTGGGTCACCTAGGGTTGAACTACTTGAGGTTGAGCTACTTGAACTAGAGGAGGTGGTAGAAGTATAACTAAAGGCTAAGGTGTAAGAGGACATCTAGGAGGAGAATATACCAAGACTCATATAATTCTACTTAAAATATGGGGGGAGTCACCTAAACATCATTATCAAGCTGGGTTGATGTGGAAGAGGTAAGGCCAACCTGGGTAGATGGCCTAGGCTAGGCCTACTTTCCTTTTTATTATTATGAGACTCAATTCTAGTGAACACCTAATAATTTACTAGATTGTCATGTATCCTTAATAAATTTAAGATAAAAATATTAGATCTAAAATTTAATTTTTATTGACACAATTTCTATATGAATTTTGCCATTTTACACTAGCTAGTGAAACCAAAGTTTGATAATTTTTGTGGAAAATCAAAATTAATAAAACCCAACACCTATAACACCTTTATTATATCAAAATATGTATAAAACCATTACAAATTATTAAAAATAGGCTCTCACAATATATCTATAATAAAATACATATTTTGGATGAAAACCCTTGCTAGTTCCATATACATGCACCATAAAAGCTACAAAAAACATAACATAATTTCACCATGATTATAAGATGATTACATATAATAGTAAAAACTATAAATAACCTAAAATCAAAATACAAATACACTTGATATCTTTTGTATCCACTCCAAAATTTGAAACCAAAACCCACAACTCCACTCACACCAATAGTCGACATATAACACTATACACTAGTTAAAATATGTACTCCTTGAAGCTCTATAACAACTCATGTATGGAATTGTATCTATGGATCATAGGGGTTTCATCTTAAAATCCTTGGGATCTTTGAGTTTTCATCCAAATACCACCTTCATCCAAGATTTTTCATTCTAGGATGATTTGAAGAACACTACATGCTCACTATTCCATAAGAGAAAATCATTAGTTAGCCAAAATATCCTACCATAATGAAAATATTATGTATTAATACCCAATAGGCCAAAGAGGGGCATCATAAGTATAATTAATTTCTTTAGGGAAAGTGTTGACCAAATTTAAATTTTAGGTAAATTGGGTCAACCCCTACATATTGAAAATTTTCACAAGTTCCCATATGTCAAATAGGGTATCATGTGTGTCTAAATACCTTACCTATCATTGCTCTAGCCTTGTTACAATCCTATCTTCCTTGTACTTATCTAGTCAACCAAAGTAAACTTTAGTCAACCTTAGTCAAACATGGTCAAAGGTTCAAATTTTATTATAAATGTCCTAATGTGGTTATTTAGATGTTCTAAGTTGTTCCTAGGTTATAAATTGGTCTTCTACCATGTCTCATATGCAAAAACGCCCTTTTTGATCATATTTTGGCTTATTAAATGACTTATATGGACTTTCAAGGAAGCATATTTATCATAAAGTTATATTTCAACATGGAGGGGGTCTAAACATGTCAGTTATTAGTTAGATTTTAGTTCAAGAAATAGTTTCATGTTTGAAAATAGGAGAAAATCCTCAAAACTACCCCTTAATGGCACTTGTACGGACTTGGGAAGTCCACCTTCAGCTCAAAATGTGGGAATATGCATATTTACCTCTCTAAAGTCCTTACCATGCTTGGTTTTCAGAATAAAGGTAAAAAATATTAGTTTCAACTTCTATTTCTTCCTTTTTGCCTTTACAAGCCAAGAAAGGTCAATTTGGAATGCTTGGTGTAAGCCATATAGGTGGAGTTGCGAGGAATGATCTTGGGGTTGAAAGGAATTTGAGTTAGCTTCATTTTCATGGAAAAAGTTTTAGTTTGATGGATTCTCCTTTATGAACCATCACTAAGAGGCCATGCATTTTTTTATGCTCATTCATTCTTGAGGGGTCCATTATTTGAGCTAGTTTTAGAATAGTTTGCTTTAGTTTGATGAATTTCATTGTTTCATATGTGTCTTAGGGCCTTTCTATAGGATTTTTCATCATTTTCTTGATTTTTTAGTTATCAAATGCCTAAGAAGCCTCTTCTAGGCTTGTTCTTGGTCAAGATCACCCTCACTACCTTATTACTTAGAATTTATATCTACAGGACCCTTGTTTATGCCATGCTAGTGTATGGAAGGATGAATGTGAATTTTAACCTATTGGTTTTTCTAGAAATGCATCAGGTTATTAGATGGAAGCATCAAAACTCATCTTTATCAGAGGTATCCTTATTGCTCATATTGTAATTCACTGGCTATGCACCAAGATAGTCACCTACAGGTGGTCTTGAAAGAGGTCACATGGAGAATTTAGAAATTTTTAAGAGCATCCTCTTGTTTTGAGATGGTGGAATAGCATGAATTTTTTTTATGAGGTAATAGATTGACAAGACAAGAGGTGGAAACATGTTTGAAGGAAGAAATCTAAGTTTGGTCTTTTGTCCCTGAAATGAAAAATTAGAGGACCAGTTGGTTTTGTGAGTAACATATACTATAGTTTCAAAATCCCTTTAATACTCATAATTGTTTGAAATTATAGCCCTTGGCATGGAAAATGAATGTAAAAATATTGAAAGGATGATGAATAATGGAGAGGAGTGTTCAAGGTATCCAAAGTTTCTCTCAAACACATGAGAACAATCAGTGTCATCTACAGGTTTGAGCATTAAAAGGACTCCCTTCACCTAATTTGTAAACCATGTCATAAAAAACATGATTTCATGTTTTTAATAGGAAATGTGAGTAATTTAACTCTAAATAATCTTAAGGAGGCTCATAACTTATGTTTTAGACCCTCATATATTTATCCTCTATCCATACATAGGGCAAATTGTAATCTACAGAAGGCAGGTTGTAAAAGGGTTGAGTTGACATAAATTTGTGTATCTTATAGGATAATAAAGATGAGTATAAGCATGGAGACATGTGACTCAACCTTAGAAGGTGTACCAAAGAGTTTTTAGGCACCATGATAATGCATACAAAGCCTAATAGTGATGTATAATAGGGTCTCAAGGAGAAAGGTCATAGACAAGAGTGAAAAGCACATTTTGAGCTTAAATAAGACATATAGGTAGGTATAGTCAAGTTGAATGAGCCCAAAGAAGAAGTATACCTAGTGATCTGTTAGCATAGATTTTGGAGATAGAGGTCATATATAATACTCCTATAGACACTTATAGGTGACTTTGGGCAAATAGTAAAATGAAAAGATATATTTTGAAGATGTCTAAGCTTGGACTAAACATGAATACAAGGCCTAAAATCATCACATAGACCTTGGATAGGGAGAGTAATTTTGAACCTTATTTGAAGAAAACCATGAAATGATAACCTATAGGTAGGGGTAAAAATATAGGTTTGTCTTAGACAATCACAGTCAAAGATGGTATAGATCAATTGAAATCATGTAAGATATTTGAATGATCAAGGTGTTGAATGGGATTTAGAGACACTAGAACATGAATATAAAAATACAAGGACTTTTTAAATTGAATTTCATGTAAAAAAGGGAGTCTAAGAAAGGAAACATAGTATATGCTTAACACAGTTAGGCATTACCATCATCTTGTGAATTCTAGAGCATAAAGAGTGCACCAAAGGGAATAAACATGATGGATAACTTAAATAATGGATGTATCACCTTATAATATTTCAAGTGGAGTTTTAAAAACTAGGATTAGACCTCAAATCATTTAATAAACAACTATAAGTGTGACTGTGGAAATAAATATAGTCACAGTCAAGGATGGAAAAGTTTGCCTTGGAGATTGGGAAAGTTAGAGGTCCTATAATTGAAGTTAGGTTCTCAAAATTTATATAAATCATCCTTTGGGATTTTTAGAGGCCATTTCAATAAATTTTTAAGGAAAAAATAGGGTAAGTACCCCCTATTTTGTCTTAGATAGGGGGCACATTTCCCCTTACACATACCGTGCAAACTCAGAAAAAGAGGTCAAAACATGGACCAAAAGTCTATGAGACCTTTTAGGAGGGTTGGAGGAGTTGAGAAACACATGAAGAAAAATGAATAACCTTACATGAGGGTGTTTGAAACTAGATAGGGTGGTCTGAGCTATATGAATTGTGGGCAGACCTAGTTAGGCAAGATACACACCTAACTCCAAATAGGGCATCACTTCTCTTTTCAACTTTTGGAAAGCATTAAAATGCCTTATATTATGTCTGTGAGGGTATAAATAAAGTGTTTAAACCATCACCTTTCAAGGGAATCCATTATGGAGTTAGGTTGAGCATAAGTTGTAGATAAACCTATTGGACAAGGTCTAGGCATATTATTAAGAGAGGGTTAGTTTCAATTATAGCTCTTGATGAACTATTATAAGATTTTAAACATGTTTATAGTATTTTTATAGAGGTGTTAGATCCTTTTTTTTATAGACAAACTCACCAAGAATCCATTTTTGGGCTTGAAGGCACATGAACCCTGTAAAATGCATAGAAATGACTTGAGTGACCAGTTTGAGATGCTTTGACCTTCTATGAGACTTTTCATGGAAAGATAAGGTGATTAGAGATATTAGGTGAGGTTTCTATGATGTTATCAAAGTTATTTAGAAAGGATTTGAACATATAGTTTTCATGAATAAATGTTAAGAACCGAAACTAATAAAAACCCTCATAAACCCTCTCCAAAGACCTGATTGGGAAGATGAAACAAATGGATTATCCAAATGAAATGGAAAGGCCATGAAAATAATTAGAGATGAAAAATGAATTTCCAAGGCCACTCTCCATGTGAATGAGGTATACTAAAATTATATAAAAGAGGTACAATAGAGATTTCTCTGATAGATTTGTGTGTTTTGTAGGTGTGGACTTTCAAAAGATTAAAACACCTTTGTTAGAGAGATTATAAATTTTTATAAGTCCTAATGTTCACATATTGAGTTATCTAATATCCCAAGTGTGCCTACCATATTACTCATCTCAACCAATCATAATGAATGAGTAGTGAACACTTAGTAAAAATGGTGAAACTATAATTGGGAATCCTTTTAAGGCTTGATTAATGAACCTAATTACTTAGACACTCTTAACATGTGTCAGACCTCCTTATGCATGGATCTGATTGTATAAATGGAAAGGTTTTGGGTACCAAGTGTGAGAGGTACATGAGGAGTCATTTTGTAACTATTTGAGATGATTACTCATGGTCAGAGGAATATGAATGATTAGGGACTAATCCAATGCATGTGAGGTCTTGTTAGTAACCCCTCCCCTTTATATTAGTAATTATACCTAACCCTACTTATTGGTGAAGTAGTTTAATGAGGGAAAATCATGTAAATAATTTATTATGCAAGCACAAAAGCATCTATGCCACATATGGAGGAGTTAGAAGACTTGGGAAACATTTGTCCATACTTTCCTTTTAGGACCTATATCATACTATATTTTTAATATTATAACTCCTCGTTACTTGACAAGTGCATTAGTGACTCTTAAGCTTCCCTTTCTCTCTCTCCTCTCACAATTGATATAAATATTTGCCTTTTTGGCATTGTATTTCATCTCTCTACTTGGGTATGGTAAATCACTACCAAAATTTTTCCTTGAATTAATAAATAATGATGTTTTACCTCATTCCATATTTCACTATGTGAATTTTATGGTTATTGGACTTTTTCAAGTGTATTTTGCTTACCTTCACATGTACTCTTCCTAGTGCCTTGTGTGGATTGAAATCTCTCTTTTATAGGTCAATAAGAAGTGTATAATGTGGATTGAAGGTATAGTGAGTATATCATTCATTAGTGTTTATAGAAGACCTATTTCATAAGTCCTCATATCCTAATCTCTCTTCAAGAACCCATGCTTGAAACATTGATGTAGAAGAGGAGTGTTGAATTAGAAGAAGTGTTTGTGTGGGATTCTCCTTAGTTCCAAGTGAATTATAAGTGGTGTGAGTAAACCATCTATTTGGTGTATCACCTCCCCTATATTAGATTCATTTTCAGTTATCCTTATCCCTTTTCATTCCCAAAGAGTTAGTAATAGGTTTGAGCTATAGTGATACATCAAGGGAACTAACCCTAATCTAGAGATCCACTTCAATTTTGGGTCACCCACAGACCTGAGGTGGTTCCATTGTGTCACTTGAATGAGGAGAGACTTGTCATCTCCTCAAAGGGTGAAATTTAAAGTGAAAATATAAAGGTGACATGAGTTATAAAATTTTTATAGTCCCTATATTTGTCCACTTGACCAATATTCAATTAGTTCCTACTTTTTCCTACTATTTTTGAAGTTGCCTAAATGTGACCCACTTAACTTGAGGATAAGAATGAAACAAAATTTAGTAATTTTACTTGAAACCTCACCATTATCCTCTATTATATAACCATACCCCCATTAAAACTTATTATTATCATCTTATAGAAAATCATGCCCCACTTTAGCTAATAAAAATCTTAATAAATTAATATTTATCCTTATTCCTGTTGATTTTTTTGGCCTTTATAATTCTTGGTAAAGACTTAATTACATACTTGATCCAATTTCCCTAATTTATTATCCCATAATTATAATTTAGATTGATTAATTATTAAGTAGGAATTAAATATAAAAAGGGACATGACAAGTCCTCTTGTAGACACCTAAATCTATCCACAACTAGATTCTAACTAGACTTCAGACTGATTCTTACCACCATTACAAATTAAGCCTAAGAATAACTAAACATCTCAAATTTACTTGTGCATCATTCATCAAATCTTATAATCATGTTGAGACATCCCTATTTGGGGTATTCTATTGTACACAAATCATAACCTCTCATGGATTCACCTCTAATCACCTTATGACATGATAACTATCAATTTGGCCTATGGACCTATTAAGTAGGGCACTTGCACACTTAAATAAAATCTTGAAAGATTTAAAAGGATAACCGCAATAGATTATATAATTAAATAAGATTAAATTCCTAATTTAATTATCCATTTAAAATTAATGAATATCTAAAAAAGGAAATTCAAAAAAATTAAAAATATCCTAGCCTTTCATAATTGCCTTTATGAGTTTTCAAGCTCTTGGAAAATATCTAATTTGAGAGCCATGCCTAGTAATTGAAAATCATAATCATTTGACAACTATTAACTCAATTAGAGTTAGTTTTAACTCACCTAGGTTTAGTTTGAAGCCATTCCAAGTCTAAAATCAACCTTGAATCATCTTGGGTGAGAGTTAATTCCTAAGGCTATAAATACAAGGCCATGCCTATTGAACCATAAGCTATTTTGGTGAAAAATTATTATGAACAAATATATTAAATAAAATCTTTGATGTAGTTTTATAATGCCTAAATGCTTAGCAAGTAAGGCTACCATGCCCGAATCTTAAGCCAAGCAATCACAAACCAAGGTGCCAAGAAGAGAAGGAGCCATACAACCTCCATTGTCAAAGACTTATTGATACACAAGCCTAGAAATCCATTAAAAAATCCATTTGGAGATCCCAAGGAATGTAAAATAGTTATTGTTTTTTATATTTTTATTTTGGTTTCATTTAGTTTTTGTTACTAATATCTACACAGTATCTAGGCTAGGAGTGTAAGTGTTAGTGTGTTTATTTGAGTTTTATTCCTTAAACTAACATAATACTAACCTCCCTTCTTTGATTATTTTATCACACCTCCCTCATAAAAAATTATTATCCTTAATAAATTTCAAACATAATGCTCAAGATTCCTTGGCCAAAATGAGAAAAGGTGTCAAAATGCACATTCAACCTTGATCTTGTACTTGCGAGGTGTTGCATATCTTGCTAAAGAATATCATGAAAAATAGATGACTCAAATTCCTTCATGATAATTCCATGTGAAAAACATAAGTATAAATGTAATTTTATCTCTTGGATATGTAAGCATTTAGTGTATTCTTTCTAATACTTCCATAAAGATTTTGTAAACTTACCAAATGTAGTTTTTTCTATCCTCTCTCATAATAGTCTACAAAATCTCAGAGTAGTGAACCTGAGATGAGTGATATTGATGTAAAAATCATCTATGTATGACCAAATTATCCATGCTATAAATTGGTATGTAATATGTCTCCACTTATTTTATATCAGTATCATTTCTCCCACAACTTTCCTTTTTAGTTGTGTATGTGCACTAGTATGTGAAAAGTCAATCCCAGAACTCTTGAAAATTATCCCATTGAAATAAATATTAGATTGAGAGATGGTACCCTTAGCTTCACTATATGATCTATAACAAAAAAATTTATTTTAAATTTGAAGATACACTAATTATTCCATACCCTACCTCATTTTAAAGGGTATTAAATGTAACTTTGGGATCTGATCTAGAAAAACAATGGTACAATAGAGGAAAAAAATAATCATCATATAACAATACAAAATAATCCACCCACCTATATATCTCAAATCTACAAACAACAACTCATTTTTATGGGAGACTATGCACTCTATGATCCCATCCACTGGCACATACTAATCATCCAACCAAATCTCCAAAATGTTAGTGGTAAATGTAATTATAAAATGGTCTATCATAGTTGGAGACATACAATATCCATGAATGATAAGTGAATACCCTAAATAAATAATTATAAAAAATTCACTTGCAACCATATTATATTTTTCCCATTCTTGTGACTCATCACTCCATCTATACCGAATCAAAAAAATCTTCAATCTAAAGTAATCTATCTTCATCACATAATTCACATATACCCAATGTCAATGGAATTTCCTAAAAGTATAATTGACAAGTAATATTTCTCCATACCTATGGAATTTCCCTTATGAAACTTCAAGCTTCATGATTCTAGTTCTCATGGTTCCCATCTTTACATTTATAAATCTGAATTATCTCCTCCTGAAGCACCATATTCTTCTACAAAAGGATGTGGTAAATCTAAAATGAAAATTACAAAAAAATAAATTGATCACTTTATCACATTTATCAAATACCTTTTATTTTATATTCATCCATGTAGGGGAACTCTTCTTTTTCATGATAGTTAAGGATGTTATAATATAGGAAAGTCCCTTAACAAATTTTATATCATGGCTATAGAAACTAGAGAGTCTTTTCCAAAGAGTCAGTATGGTTGGGAATTCCCAAAAAAGAAAATTTTGAATACCCAAATCATACTTAGATTTTGTCAAAAACATATCCCATTGTTCTAAAATCCTTATAATCATATTTTTGTGCCTCAAATGGTTCTTACATGTTCTTCTACACATAAAAATATCATCAAAGGGTATCAAAACAAATTGATTACTAAATACCTAATTCAATATGAATTGGAAGATGGTGAGTGAATTAGATGAACCATATAGTATGATCATAAACTCAAAATTATTAAAGTGGTTCTTGAATGTTCTCCCATGCATATCCACTTCCTCCTCCTGACTCCACTAGTATCCTATATTTGAATTACTCTTTGGGGAAGAAAATACCTCTTGAAATTATCAACAAGTTCTTCATCCCTAGGTATCTTGTTCAATGCTTCATGAATGATGTGCACATTTTTGATATCATATACTCATTTCAAAAAATGGTTAGAATGTACAACAATCCCCATATGATCCTTTACAAACTCTCTTTCAATCCAAATTCAAGGAATGGTTAACAATATTAATCCCTATATCCACTTTATCTCTCAAAATATCACCCTTGATAATGAGCTTCCTATGATGACCAAAATTTTGTGGTGACATAAGAGGAAATAATAATGCTAAAATATGATCATCATACCTTAGGCTTCCACAAAATAGCTCAAATTAATTTTTTGATATGTGGATTATAGAGATATCCTCAACACATATATCCTTCCCATACATAATATCTCCTCCAAATAATATCCAAACACCAAGCCAATTTCAAATCCAATCATTATCCTACCTTTTGTAAGATTGGAGGTTAATGCTTGATCCTCCATCTTGAACTATTTAATATGTATGTTGGATTTGGATAAAACACTAGGATCTCACAATCTTATGCATAGGACATTATGAATTCTTTCTTCCTCATGAAATTTATAATCATTTAAAGATAATGGGTCTTTGTAAGAATCAATGTAAAAACTAACATTTATTTCTATGACATACCTCTCAGTAAAAAATTCTAGCATTCATTCTTAGATTTTTCTTGTATCTCCCATTCATTTTTTGACAACACTTCATTGGAGATATTTATATTCTTATTACTAATTAATTCTCTAGTGATTTGAATATGCTCAATATCAACATTCTTTTAATTATCTCCAATTGGACAAACATCCTAAAAATCTAATTTCTCTTCTTCCTTCATCCCATGTTCTACTTCTTCAATATGCAAAGTTGGTTTGTTGTTGACTTAATTGAGATTGACATTATCTTGAGTAATAAACTCATTAAAAACTATTGACTTTCTAAGTCACCCCTAATCAACACAAGTCTTGTCAAGGCCCTAAAAAAATCCATGCACCTGTGAGGACCCAAACATTCTAAGTAAAGTAATCATAGATGCTTTTTTTCTATGCTCAAGACCAATAATGAAGGCACAAGTTTTCATAGTGAATCAGTGATGACTTGTGCCTATATTAAGATTTCAATACATGCCCATGTGTAATATTTTATAGCATACAAGTCTATGATCATGTGAATTCAAGGATGTAGGTCTCCAATTTTCAAAATGGTTAAGTGAAGGTCAAATGCAGGAAGGAATATAAATTATGAAGAATGCATTCAAGATATTCAATACTCATACATGCCCTTATTAAAAATCTTCCTCGAGCTTAGTTTATGTAATTATATGACTACATGTAGGATCATACATCTATGCCCATGAAATATGCAATATAAAGCTCTCCTTATACCATTGCCACATGGAATTTTAATGCTTGTTCAACACAAGGAAGCCCATGATTCTCCCAAGAAAAGTGCTAGCTCTCCACATGGTGATCTGGTGCTCATCTAAAATGGGTCTCCTTTGGTATAATTTCAAGTAGCACCATTGGTTAGTGAAGAAGGGAAAGGGGAACCCACCAAACAACCACAATAAATAAATGGCACCCATGTGTCACATCCACACTACTACCAAATAAGCTAAAAGACTCCTCTGTGAGCCCATCAAGATAACACATGTCCTCTCATAGAGTTGTACCTGAGACCAATCATGAAGTGCCATGTGTCAGTTGGTAGCATGATATGAAGAAGGTTATTAGAGGTGGTTGAGAAGAGATCAAACTACTATTAGAGTGATTAAATGTAGAAACAACTACTTAATATCAGGACTTGAGTACATGCCATCTTCTAAATCTATCAATGAAATCTTCCATTACCTATGCACACGTGTATCTAGAGATGATCCTACCTTCACCCCCAGATCCAATCACTAAGAAAACTTTAGAAAAGATGGCTGTAGTTCTGTAAAGGACTAAATGCTATATCTATTACCCTTAAGTGGCACATTAATTATAAAACTAACTTACTCTATTATAAAATCCTAGTTATTTCACTGTAAAAGGGTCGACATATTTTATCAACCTTACACTACTAAAATTACCCTCCATAAGCACTTGTATTAGCTAAGTCTTATAGATTAATGAGAATTAAGTTCACCTCTTTCTATTATTATTTTGATCTATGTGGTATTTTGTGTTTGTTGATCTTTCTTTATGAGTAACGTCATTCCTCTCATTGGCATTCATTTCCAACACTTCCTCATTAAACTTAGAACTCACCTATAAGTCATATTTTATGCACACTAGGGTCTATGTAGGCTTTATCTATGGATAACCTCATCCCTCTCAATATTGTACTATGTTCTTATGCCTTTATACAAAGAATTTATGCATTTGGAGTGACTTGATAGAACATATGTGGAAATGTCTTATTCTCAAGAGTTTGTAGTGTGCTTATGGTAGTAGGAGCACTTGCTCTATTCTAAGCACATTGCCTTTTTAATGTTTACACATTTATTACATTATCCCTCCCTTGTCCTCAAAATATCCTAGGTTTAAATTAGTGATAGTTTACCTTTCTACTCTTTAGGCTTGTGCACTGGTCTTAAACTAGGTGCACTTATAATAGAAGGAATCCAACCTACTCTAGAGGCTCATTATAAGGAGCACAAGGGTTTCATACTTTGGGTAAATTCCCATTATTGTAAAGAGACAAAGAATGCTCATGCACATAGATGCATTATAATACTTCCTTGTCCAGTGCCTTAAACTCTTGCACCACACACAAGGCCTTCACACTCAATGCCCCACTACCAATCTTCCCCATGCTATAGAGCATCCATGAGTGCATGTTTTGAATGACAATAGTTTCTAGCATGCCCAATGGGACTCATTTGAATAAAATCTAAGGAATTGGTGATATATTTAGCTAATAAGTGTAACAAATAATAAATGATAACACTTGGTGACTCCAAACATCTCTAGTCCATAAATACCAAACCCTTACCTACATGCCAAGAAGAATAAGATCATCTATGAGAGGTGTCAATTTCCAATTCAGTGAGCTTCTAGTACCCTCAAGAAGGAGGAGAGTTAGAATATCCTTGTCACCTATCAAAAGATGTATCATAAGGTAGTCACCCCCCAGAGTGCAATCTATGCCTCCATTTGGAAGGTTTTATGCAAGAAGGCAAGGTTTGTTCCCCATTTTATTCACAATGCTACAAAGGAATCAGGTATTTGTGCCTTTCAATACAAGTAGTCCATTAGTAATAACATAGTATGATGACATTTTGGTGTCTTCTCTCAAAATCTTGTCCTATTTCATAGGTGAGAATTCAACCTTCCTTATGGAACATATCTAAGACATTACAAACATCTGCATAGTACACCATGTAACCCAAGATAATGTCACAATCAGGTTATTAACTTTTTCCTTTAAGGGAAAAGATATTCAATGGTACACAAAATTGAAACTAAACTCTATTCATAACTAAGATGAGATCAAAAAATAATTATACAAGTAGTTTAAGGATCAAAGTGATCACTTATCCCTGATAGAATAGATCATGAATATAAAATGAGTACCATATGAGATGATGGTCTGCTTCAAATTCAGATTCTAAAGAGTCTAGGATATAATCCCACCCTTATGTAAACCTTATCCAAACACTGGATTCTTATATTTCCTAAAATATATTAATAATGATATAGTAATGATGATTCAGTCCATGGGAGGTACAATCCTCCTTAATGCCTATGAAGTGGTAGTGTGCATAGAAAATTATTTAAATCAAGCAAGAAATATTATGCCTAGACCCCCCATGCATATATTATTAAAAACTCTCCCTAATTAATAAGCTATATAACTAATGATATCACTTATCCCTACTATAGTGAGCCCACCTACTCGACCTATCATCTCTTTCAATGAATTGCATGAAGTGAAGACACTATTGCAAAGTTTTGGGAATGAACTAGTTGCCGCCAAAAGGTAGTAAGTGTAATATCCTAGACATCATCAACCCTTAACTTAGAAATACCAATCAAATAGACCTCCATACCAAGGTTTCACTCTAATGAAAAATCATCTCACATATAATAGAGCACCTTATGTGCAAAATACTGATGTTGTTAGCACCTACAAAGCCCTTTTTCTTGTACAAAATAATCTAGTGCAAGATTTTGAATGGTGCTTCCCATGCAATCAACTACATAATAAAGCTACATACATAAGTAGGATCTTAAACCATGAACTCATGGTGAAAAACATGCCCTAGTTTTAAGATAAAATAAGTATCATAGCCTTATAAGAGGAAGGGATCCAAGCGCCAATTTAACCATAGGAAGGGTCTGCTTTCATTAATTAGCAAGAAGAGGACTTTAGATATGTGAATGAAAGTGGCACACCTAGTGGAGGAAGTACTCTAGTCACTTTCAAAATAAGATTCAAAAGGAGAGATACAAAATAAGCTACACTAGTCATAGTAGCTTTGCCTTCAATGCCCCAAGTCAATCGCTTAGTTGCATATGCCAAAGCACCTACATAAGCTTTATGGTTAGAAAAGATAGTGTAGAAGGAGGGACCATCTCATGTTAGTGCACTGACACTAGGAGAGGACACTATTCTAAGGTCATGACCAAATGGATCTCAAGTTCCCTTCAACATAGTGGAGTAGATGAAGAAGATGAGCCTCAATGTCACAATGTGGGATGCACTTAGTATTCCATCTCAACAGAACTTGATCCATGATGTGCTAAAAGGCTTTCAAGAGTTTCAAGCCCTTGAACTAGTGCATACTACCTATACTAGTCTATGCCAACCAAAGGAAGAAACATAGGTGCATAAAATCAAGAAGAAGCCTCCTCCATTATATATGTCCTTAATCATTAGATAACACTTGGTACATAATTACATGATCAACTCTAGCACAAAAAGCTTGGTAATACCAAAGAAGATTATGTATATGCTTATAATTGTATACACCCCTATTTCAAAAGGGGTAGTCCAACTCAACAACATGATAGTCAAAGCCATGGGAATAATCAAGGATTTAAATCTTACACTACATGTATGCCCAAAAGTTTTGGTCACCCAAGACATCATAGTTATTGACTTACCTCCCTAATTTTCCATCTAACTCTCTCAATAATTCATGGTAAAGGTGGGTGGATATCTATCTCTAGATTGGTTACATATACTATCAAGAACTAGATATGAAACCAAAGTGACTATTAGGTTAGAGCCTATCTTTAAGAACCATGTTGAGCCATACACTCCTAGCCTAGTTGAGCAAAAATTCATAATGTTCAACCAAGAGGAGAACTCAATTATCCATGAGGCCATGACACCACTTTAAGAGATACCAGATAATATGTTGGATGAATGGGTACATGGGAATTTTGAATGTGACCCATATGAAAACATAGAAATAGGGTTGGGAACATATTGCATTATGGAAGAAAGTGCTATGTTGCCTAGGCTTTTGAAGGTGTGTGAATACCCTAAAGGTATATGGTAGTCATAATTTTATGGCTCTCAAAGTAGGAATGGTGTGGGGGATAGTGTCATGCTAGTCTCCCCAAAAAGGAAAAATAATTATATGCATTTAGACTATAGTTTTCATGTACAAATAATGGTATTGAGTATGAGGAACTAATCCAAGGTCTTCAACTTCCATATAAGGAAAGAATTAAGGCATTACAAGCACTAGGTGATAGTGAGCTAGTTGTTAACCAAGTTAGAGTGCAGAGAATGACTAAGAGAGGATTGATGAAAGACTATAAACATAGAGTGTGGGATATGATAGAAGGCTTTGATGCTTATAATTGTAGGTGTGTAATATGACATCCAAGTGACCTTATGAATGATTTTGGATAACTCATCAAGCTCATGGTCATACCGGTAGTTCCTGATAATGAAAAAAATTAGTAAGTTTTTGAAAGTGATGAATAAATCATCAACTTACTATAGGATTAGGCAAAATTTTGTACCATGAACCAGATACATCTATGAGCCCAATATGAAGATCAAATCATCCAATTGAGAGGGAACAAAATGCTAAAGGGTCTAGTCACCCTAGAAAGTATCTTTAACTTTGATGACTAATTCAAATGAGAAAGGCATAACATGATAGCTAAGGAAGAAATATCTATGCCTATAGTCATATCAGAGGGTAAAAATCTTAAAGATGGTAAGGTTTTCTCCATGTCAAAAATCAAAAACTTCATTTAGCGTAGTAGGAGATATGATGATATCTTCACATGGAGCTACAAGGATCTAAGAGGCTTTAACCCAAACTTGGTATAGCATACAATTGAGATAGATCCTAGAGCATAACCCATGAACCAAAATTAAAGGCTCATTAGTCTAAAGTTAAATCCATTAATACATAGGGAGCTCTCCAAGCTCATTGAAGCTAGTATAATATTTTTTGATAAAACATTTTTCATGGGTTGCCAACTTGGTATCCATGTGAAAGAAGAATAGGGAGATATGCCTTGCATGGATTTTAAGGACCTAAACAAGGCTTCCCTAAAAGATCACTACCCTCTCCCACCCATGAAGTAAATATTTCAAATAATCATAGGCATGGAAATATTTTCATTATTGGATGGTTACTTAGGTTATAACTAGGTCCATGTGTAAGAATGTGACTATTACAAAACTAGGTTTACCACTAAGTGGGGAACCTTTACATACTAGTTCATGTCATTCAATTTAAAAAATATATGCACAACCTTCTAGAGAGCCATGGATATGAAATTTAAGGAGCCCATCAATAAAATCATTTTGGTTTACCTTGATGACATAACTATTTTCTCCAAACATTTTGAGGATCATTTGGATCACCTAGAGCAAGTTTTTCAAAAGTGTCATGAGTTTGGAATATCTCTAAACCTCAACAAATGCATCTTCATAGTTCATGAGGGTGCCCTCCTTAGGAACATTCTTTTAAAATAGGGACTCATGATTGATCTAGAGTGAATCAAGGCTATCTCATCTTTCCCTCTCGAGCCATAAGAAAAGTCTCTAGAGCTTCTTAGGGAGAATAAAATTCGTGAGGTGGTTTGTGCTTGGTTTTGCTATCCTAGTCAAGCCTCTCACTATAATGTTAAGGAAGAATGTTGTGTTTATTTGGATGAATAAGGGTAAGGAAAGTTTTGAATCCATTAAGCATGCCATCATGTAATCCACCACCTTGATCAACCTAGATTATAGCAAGGATTTTATTGTGTATACACTCGATGGAGTTGAAGGCATCTTGGCCATCCTAATGTAACAAAACAAAGAGCAACTAGAGTAGCCAATTGCCTTCTTTAGCCATGAGCTGAAGGATTATGAGTTATGTTATGGTTCCATAGAATAACAGACACTCATAGTTGTGAGCATGTTAAATAAATTATGGAATATACTCTATAATAATAGGATCCAACTCATGGTCTACATGTAAGTGTTAAGGAGTTCCTACTTAGCAAGGACATCAATGGGAAAAGAGCTAGTTGGATCATGAAATTAATGGAGTATGATGTAGACATCCAAGTCACCAAGTTAGTGTGAGGAAAGGGACTCTACGAGCAGCTAGTTGAAGTAGTAGAATTAGAGGATGATGCAGTCTTAATGTCATGTGAGGAAAGGTGTGCAATAAAAAAACATACAAATAACTGGCCATAAGATATGAGAGCTTTCCTTTAACATAATACATATCTTTATGGCATTGACAAAGCTATGCATAGACATTTTAGACTGTAGTCCATTCCCTATATGCTTATAGATGGTGTGATTATTTAAAAGGATCATAATGGGGTCCTCCTGAGGTGTGTTAAAGTGAATAAAACAAGTAAAAATCTTCAAGAATTCCATGATAACCTTTTAGGAGGCCATTACTCACCTAAGACCACTATTTTGAAGATCTTGAGAGCTAGTTATTATTGGCCAACTTTGTTCAAAGATGCACACATGTACATGAAAAATTATAAGAAATGAACCTTATTCATAGGCAAACAAAGGCTCACAACCTTACCACTATGCCCAATTCAAGATGACCAACCCTTTACAAAATTGGGCCTAGATTTCATAGGCATGATGAATCCACCATAAAGTGATGGGGATAAAAGGATTAACATAGCCACTAACCATTTCACAAGGTGGATAGAAGAGATTGTGCTTAAAGAGGCTAATGAGACATCCATCCTTAAATTATATGAAGGTATTGTAACAATATTTGGTGTTTCATCTACCATTATCTCCAATAATGTGCCAGCTTTCCTTGGAACCAAGATCAGTAAGTGGGCCATCAAGTACAATATATACTTGAGTGCCTCATCAAACTATTACCCTTAAGGTAATGTTTTATCCGATTCCAAAAATAAGAACCTAATTCACATCATAAAATGGAATCTAGAGGATAACCAATGAGCTCAACACACTAAGTTTATAATTACTCTTTGGGTTGATCGAATCATGCCCAAGAGAGTTTTGGGAAACTTGCCCTTCATGCTAGTTGATTAAAGGAAAGCTAGGTTATCAACATCCCTAGAGTTGGCTTCCTTAGAACTCACACATTAGTTGGAGTTGCTTGAGAGTGATCCCCTTAAAGTAAGAATGGAAAAGCTCATGGATCTCGAAGAAACTAGAGAACAATCTATGCGCACTATAGAACTCCAATAGGCAAAGACCAAGAGGGTCTTTGACAAAAGGGCTAATGAGAGAATTTTCAAGGTGGGAGACTTAGTGCTCAAATGGGATATAGATAGATTTTAAATCTGATAAGCAGACCAAGTTTGATGCAATATAAAGCGGTCCATATACCATCACTAGTTTCAAGCCATCTAATGCCTTCCAACTTAATAAAATGAATTAATAAGAGTTGCCTATCCCAATAAATGGGATTCATCTCAAGTGTTATCTCCATTAAGTCTTGTATAAATTGTAAATAAGTAGAGTAGATGATTTTTCATTTTCCTAAAAGCATGCTTTATACGCCCTTGTTTTAAATTAGTTTTAATTCTTGTAAGTATAAGTGCACAGTGTTTTCTTATCTTAGATAATTTACTCTAAGAACCTCTAGTGTAGTTCTTGTCTTGATAGGTGAATCTCAACTCATTTCAAAGACAAAGATGTGTAGCTGTTCTATTCACAACATAAATAACTAAAAGTCTAAAAGACTCCATTCCTAATGGATTGATCAAAGGCTACTAGATTCTTGCTTAGTAGGCAAGTGGTCTACAAAGGTCACTAGAAGTGTTGAATTTTTGAGTCACCCCTAGTTGGTGCAAGTCTTGTTGAAGCCCTAAAAAACATATGTGCACCTACGAGGACCCAAAAATTCTAAGTGAGTGGAGATGCTTTCTACTTGCACCTGATATGAAATATGAAGGCACATATCTACATAGTGAATTAATGATAACTTATGCTTACATACATATTTTAATACATTCTTACACATAGGCTTTTATAGCACACAAGTCTAAGAGCATAAGAATTTAAGGATGTAGGTCTCTAGGTTTTGAAATGGTTAAGTGAAGATCAAATGTAGGAAGCAATATGAATTATGAATAACATACTCAGGATCTTCAATCCTCATATGCACACTTATTAAAAATATTCCTCACACTTAGTCTATGTAATTCCATGACTGCACACAGGATCATACATCTACACCCATGAACTACATAGTATACAACTCCCCTTCTACCATTTCCAGATGGAAATCAAACAATTGTTCAACATAAAGAAGCCCACGGTTCTAGAAAGAAAAGTGCTAGCTCTCCACCTGGTGATGTGGCACTCATCTAATGTGGGTCTCATTTGGTATAATTTTGAGCAACACCATTAGTTGGTGAAGGGAAAGGGGGACCCACCAAATAGTTGAAACAAAGAAATGGCACCCACATGTCATGTCTATGCTACTCTTGCCTAACACGCCAAAAGACTCCTCTAAGATTCCATCAAGATGCCACATGTCATCTCATAGAGTTATACCCAAGACCAATCATGAAGTTTCATGTGCTAGGTTGTAGCATGATATGAAAAATGTCATTGGAGGTTGTTGAGAAGAGATCAAGGTTCTATTAGAGTGATAAAATATAGAATCAATTGTTAAGCATGAAATATACTAAGAGGGGGGTGAATCAGTATATTATATATCTTTTACTTAATCTGATTTCTTTTCTTTAACCACGTAATCACACATTCAAGATATAAAATAAAATTGAAACAATAATATGCACCACATATGAGAGAGAGAGACACCATATTTTTACGTTAAAATCCAAAGTGGGAAAAACCATGGAGAACATTCTCAATTATATGAATGAACAACAACTCAAATTACAAAGTTTACAAGCACCAACTTGTAGGAGCACTAACCCTTTGCTGAGTACCAACATAAAAACTATTTGTGAGCACCAACCCATAGGAGCACCAACCCCTTACAAAGATTTGAGAGCACCAACCCCTCTTGTGTGAAAAACACAACTATCTCTCAATGTTGATTACTTAACAAATGATAGAACTCTACAATATCTCCTAATTTTATCTCCTCTAAAACAAATACAAACCATGCACTCTCTTGCATATTACAAATGGATTCTCAAGACTTTATTTATATCTTTCCAAATGACCTTTGGCATTCACCCTTTGTGACCCTTCAATCCTCATAGAAAATGGTACCATACTTACATGACCCTTTGTATCCTTGCATTTGCAAAGTCACATGGTGACCCTTCATAAGTAGATGTATCCTTTCCTCTTTTGTCTTTATATTCGTGACTTTTCATATTCCTCAAAGTGTCCCTTCATGGAAAAATGTGCCATACCCTCTTTTGTCTTCACATGGTGACTCTTTAAATTCTTCAAGATAACTCTTCATGAGAAAATGCATCCCATTCCTCTTTTGTCTTTACCCCATGACTCTTTGACTTCTCCATGGGCCCTCTTTTGAATTATATGCAACCAAAAATATATTCATTAATATTAAATAAATATTAACACACATTAGCCAAGATATAAATATTAAAAACACCATTAAATATAATTTCCTCCTTTGTGATGGTAACCTCAAACTGAAACTACCACACCCTAAAACCTGCATTACACATGCCAACCTACACATACTATGATCTAAAAAATATACAATAACTCTCCCTTATTATAGTAACCTTTACCTATTCTTTGTACCTATTTTTTCACTTGTACCTATACCTATTTTTGTTCTTCTCCCACTTTGACATCAATGGAAAATGGCCTATTCTATAGCTAACACTTAGCTCCCCCTCAACTAATGCTGATGCTCAATGGTAGGAAGTAAAATAAATTACTCTCAAATTCTCCTGTAGATACTCAAATGTGTCTTTTGGTAGCGCCTTTGTGAAAATATCTACAATTTTCTCTATAATACTAATATATTCCATCTTAACCTATTGATCTAAAATTTGCTCTCTCAAGAAGTAATATCTAATGGAAATATGTTTTATTCTTGAATGCATCACTGGATTCTTTGAAATATTAATATCGCTTTTGTTGTCATAAAAAATAGAAATAGGTTCATCATATTTTACTTTGATATCTTCCAAAGTTTGCTTCATCCAAAGCACTTGAGTACACCATAATACCACTATAATATATTCTACTTCAGCTATAAAAAGTGATACTAAATTTTGCTTTTTGCTTAGCCATGATACTAAGATATTATTGAGAAAGAAATCTCCTACACTTGTACTCTTTATGTCATCCAAACAGCCTGCCCAATCTTAATTTGTATAAGCAACCAAGGTGAAATCTCTACGTATGGGATACCACAATCCATAATCCATGTCCCCTTGATATATCTAAATATTCTCTTCACCAATTGAACATGACTATCTTTTGGAGCTAACTAATATCTTGCAACTATACCTACTACATGCATGATGTCTAGCCTTGATGTTGTCAAATATAAAAGACTACCAATCATATATCTATATAAAGATTGATCTATAATAGGTGAATCTTCATCCTTGCTCACCTTATTTCCTATACTCATTAGTGTGCCAACTAGTGCACATCTTCAAAACCAAATTTATTCAAGATTTCCTTGGCATATTTACTTTAAGCTATGAAAATTCCTTTATCTAACTAAAATATATTCAACCCTAAGAAAAATGTCAATTCTCCAAGCATAGACATCTCAAATACTTTTTGCATATTATCAAAAATTTCTTTTGTCATATTTTTAATGTTTCCTCTAAAAATGATGTCATCAACATATACCAAACAATCAATTGATGCTTAGCTTCTATTTTAATGTAAAGATTACTATCAACAAATCTGCTCTTGAAACCTTGATGCTATAGGTACTTATCAAGTCTTGCATATCAAGCTATGGGAGCTTGTTTCAATCCATACAGTGCTTTCTTCAATCTACATACATGGATACTAATATTTGAGAGAATAAATCCCCCAGCCTGCTCAATATAGACCTCTTCTTCTAGATTCCTATTTAGGATGGCATAGTTGACATCCCTCAAAAACACTTTGAAATTTTTAAACATTGCATATGCAAGATACATTTTAATAGCTTCTAGCCTTACCACTGGTGCAAAAGTTTCTTCAAAATCTATTCCTTCAATCTGAGAATATTCTTTAAATACTAATATTTATTTATTCCTAGTCACTTCTCCATTTTAATTCAACTTATTTTTATAGCCCCATTTTGTTCCTATCACATTGTGATCTTTTGGTCTAGGCACTAATTCCCAAGTATCATTTTTTCTATCTAATTTAATTCTTCATCCATTGCCCTAACCCAATGCTTATCATGTCTACCTTCTAAAAAAGTTATAGGTTGAATTTTGGATAATAAAGAGAAATTAGCTTGCTCAAATTCACTCACCATCATTCTTATGGTGTAAATTCCTTCATTTATGTCCCCAATAATGTCACTTTCATTATGATTTCTCTAAACATATTTAGATGGGGTTTTTGTGTCCTTTTTCTCCTTCTTCTCATATTCATTTGATTTTTCAAAATCTTCTTCTTCAATGATTTCATGAATGTCTATTGGATCATTGATTCTTTGTGCTCCTTCTTCTTGTATCCTGACACGTGTACTTTCAACTATTTTCTTAGTTCTTTTATTATAACATTTATAAGCTTTAATTTTACAAGAATAGCCAAGAAATATACCTCCCTTTGCTCTAGATTCAAACTTACCTAGTTTTTCATCAGTTCTTTTTATGAAGCATCTGATATCAAAAACTCTAAAATAATCAATTGTTACTAGTTTGTCTTTCCATAGCTCATAAGAAGTGTTGTCACTATTGACTCTCAATAATTATCTATTCTAAATATGCACTATTATAGCAACTACCTCTCTCCAATATTTATCTGGTATCTTAGATGCATTTAGCATTATCCTTGCCATCTCCTAAACTATTTTGTTTCTCTATTTATCTATTCCATTTTCCTATGGAGTTCTAGCTACTGAATAATGTCTCTTTATTCCATGGTATTCACAAAACTCAATAAATTGATCTAACATGAATTATCCTCCTTGATCTAATCTTAGGAACTTAATATTTAAACTGATTTCATTCTCAACTAATGCTTTGAAATATTTGAAAGCTTCTAATTTTCTCTTTAGAAACATTGCCCAAGTCATAAATAAAAATCATCAATAAGTAACATGAAATATTTATAACCTTGAATATTTTGAGTTCTCATAGGTCCAAATAAATTAGTGTGAACAATCTCTAACATCTGAGTGGTCAAGTACTCTTTTGTTTTGAACCACCTTCTGGACTGCTTCCCATGTTGACAAGGTTCACAAAGCATGTCAAATGGCTTTGTAATCTTTAGAAGATTTTTGAATACTTGCTGCTTACTAATATTGACAAGATTATCAAAATTTATGTGTCTCATTCTCCTGTGTCATAGCCAACATTCTTGAATTTGACTCAAACAACATCTTTGAACTTTGATGTCTGATAACATATATAAATTATTACCTATTCTATGAGCATCAACGACCAAGACATCTGAATATTTTATCCTAATTTCAAAACATTTTGCATAAAACTTTAGTATCTATCCCTGATCACATATTTGACTTACACTCAAAAGATTATGCTTAAGACCTTATACATACAAAACATTTTCAATTTTAGTTATACCATTATCCAAACTTAGTGTACCTTTTTTAGAAATTCTAGCAGTAGTATTATATTTGACTTCCACTATGCCACCATTGATCTTCTTCAAGGTTATGAAATTGGTCTTGTCTCTTATCATATGCCTCAAACATCCACTATCAATGAACCAAGGATTTTCTTCATTTTTTGCATGTAAAGTTGTCTGTACCAACATAGATTTTTTAGGTTGTTTCTTTTTCCATGAACCTGTCTAAACTTTCTTCTTGATGAATAGATCCTTGAAAATCTGGTCCTTCTTGACTGACTCAAACACACTTCTATAATACTGATCTATGTGTTTGAAGTTATTGCACTTGTAACATATTATGGCCTCTTCATTTAATCCTAATAGAGGATCAAAAGAGTTGTGGCTTCTTCTTGACTCTGCATGAGTTTCCTTCTCTTTATTTCTAAAATTGTTAGCCCTTTTCTAAAATTCTATTTTCTTATGACCATATCCATTAAAATAAAAATAGTAACCATAAAAATAGGACCTATTTGTGTATCTCTGACCTGATTGCCTTTTGTAGATTTATTCCTTCCATCCTTCTTTGTTTGAGATGTCCTCTATATTCTTAACTTCTTCCCTTTTTATTTCCTCTTTTATAAGAGCTTCAACATAGCTTTTTCCTTTTTCTGTGTTAACCTTGTTTATGAAAGTAGTGGCCTCCCCTTTCTCTTTTTCAAATCCAATACCTATCTTGTTTAAAATTGATCTTTGACTTTCTAATATTTTTTTCAGCATATTAGTGCTATTCTCAAATTTTGAATCATTGCATGCTCTATCATTGATTGCTTTATTTATTTTTTCAAGATATTCTTTTAAAGAAGCAATTTCAATAACATACCTTTCACATTCTTCACTTACTTTTTACAATTGTGCCATTAGATATTTTTCATTCTTCTTGGCTTCTTCAAAGTGTGCTTCTAGATCTTCAATTATTTCCTTTGACTCCTTTTCATTTTTCTTGATTTGGAGCTTTAATCTTTGATTCTTCTTTTCAAGAGATTTTAACTCTTCTAAGGCACAAATGAGTTATCCTTCCAAATTCACTTCAACTTTATCATGTTCTTCTTCTTGATCATCTATACTTTTGTGTGCAGAGGCATCTTCATGTATGGCCACGAATAGAATCTCTTTTTATTTTGAATCACTGAATCCACTATCTTTGATTGAGCTAGGATCTTTAGAATACAAACTCTTCTTCTCAAATCCCTTCTTTAATTTTCCTTTGAAATTATTCTTATATGTAGACTTTCATTCTTCATTGTCACCATTACCCTTATCTAGGCACTTAGCTACAAAATGTCCAATCTTTCCACAATTAAAACATTTAAAAGGTAATTTTCCTTGATATTTACCTATGTCTTTTTTGAGATTGTGAATGAATAGAGATCCATTTTCATCTTCATCATCACTAGAACTATTACTTGATTCTTGAATCTTAGTCTTCTCTTTCTTTGATGTCTTGAAATCAGATTCTCTCTTTAAGGGTTTTTATTATTCAGTCTACATCACAGATGCCATAAGAATACTATGTAGCTCATCCATCTTTAGCTTGGCTAAGTTATTCATCTCTTCAATTTCCAAAAAAATTTCATCATATCTCAATGGTAGAGATCCCAAAAAAATTTGTACCACAATTGATTCTTCTAACTTTTCTTCAAGACCTTGAATCTAATTAACTATTTGATTAACCCACAAAAGATAACTTGCTATATTTTCTTCCTCTTCCATCTTCAAAATCTCAAACTATCTTCTAAAACTCTAAAGATTAGCTTGCTAAACCTTTCCATCAACTTTATAAATATTCTCAAGTTTTACCCAAGTTTCATGAGAAAATTTACATTACATAACTTTAACAGATTTTGATTCACATAAACCACATAAAATAATATTTAAAGCTTTAGCATTATTTTTACTTGCCTTCTTTTCCACTAAAGTAGTTAAAAGTGTCTTTGGTTCTTCATATTCCTCCACTACTACTTACCAAATGTAGAGTCCAAGGGCCATCAAATAGTTCCTCATTCTTAATGTCCAAAAGGAATAATTTGTCCCATTAAACAAAGGTGCCTTATTTATAAAAAAACCTTCATGTAATCTAGCCATCTTGTTTTCCCTAATCTACCTTCAAGCTATAGAACTTTTTCAAAAAGGAACTTGCACTGATACTAGTTTTTAAGCACAAAATATACTGAGGGGGGGTGAATCACTATATTATATATCTTTCACTTACTATTATTATTTTTCTTTAACCACTTAATCACACATTTAAGATATGCAATAAAACTAAAACAATAATATACACCACACAAAAGAGAGAGAGAGAGAGAGAGACACCATATTTTTATGTGGAAACCCAAAGTGGGAAAAACCATAGAGAACAATCTCAAGTATATGAATGAGAACCAACTCAAATTATAAAGTTTGAAAGCACTAACTTTTAGGAGCACCAACCCCTTTTCTGAGAACCAACATAATAACTATTTATGAGAGCTAACCCACATGAGCACCAACCCCTTACAAAGATTTGTGAGCACCAACCCATAGAAGCACCAACCCCTCTTGTGTATAAAACACAACTATCTCTCAATGTTGCTTACTCAAAAAATGATATAACTCTACAATATCACTTGCTTTTTTCTCCTCTAAAATAAATATAAACCATGCACTCTCTTGCATATTACAAATGGCTGCTCAAGCCTTTATTTATATCTTTCCAAATGACCTTTGGCATTCACCCTTTGTGACCCTTTAATCACCATGGAAAATAGTGCCAAACTTGCATGATCCTTCATATCCTTTCATTTGAAAAGTCACATGGTGACCCTTCATAAGCAAATGCATCATTTCCTCTTTTGTCTTTATCTTGGAGACTTTTCATTTTCCTCAAAGTGTCCCTTCATGGAAAAATGTGCCATACCCTCTTTTGTCTTCATATAGTGACTCTTGGAATTCTTCAAGATGACTCTTCATGAGAAAATGCATCCCATTCATATTTTGTCTTTACCCTATGACTCTTTAACTTCTCCATGGGCCCTCTTTTGACTTATATGCAACCAAAAATATATTCATTAATATTAAATAAATATTAACACACATTATCTAAGATATGAATATTAAAAACACCATTAAATGCAATGGGGCCTTTATCACCAATACTAAACGTTTGACATCAATGACAATATTTCCAATAGTGATTACTTGACATCAGGACTTGAGTACATGCCATCTTCTAACTTTATCAAGGAAATATTCCATTCCCTATGCGCATGTATATACAAAGATGATCTTACCATCATCCCAAAATCTAATCATGAAGTAGAATTCAAGAAGCATGGCCATAATGTTGTAAAGGATTAAATGCTACATTTGCCTCCCTAAAGTGGCACATTAATTTAAAAACCAACTTAATCTATTATAAAAGCTTGGTTTTTCACTATAAAGGGTCGACACATTTTAATAACCTTATGATACTAAAATTACCCTCCATAAGAACTTTTGTTGGCTAAGTCTTGTAGATTAATGAGAATTATGGTCGTTAGTGAGTAACATTTTTTCCTCTCATTGTCATTCATTCTCAACACCTCCTCATTAAACTCAGAACTCACTTACAAGTCTATGGATAACCTTCATCCATCTCAATGCTGCACTATGTTCTCATGCCTTTATACAAAACATTTATACATTTGGTGTGACTTAGTAGAACCTGTATGGAAACATCTTATTCTCAAGAGTTATTAGTGTGATTATGAAAGTAAGAGTGCTTGCTCTATTCTAGTAGTATCACCTATTTAATGTTTATTAATATGTTACCTTTACCCTCCCTTTTCCTCAAAATATCCTAGGTTTATATTATCAGTAGTTTACCTCTTTTATATTTAGGTTTTCATGCGAGTCTTAAACCAAGTGCACTTAGAATAAAAAGAATCTAGCCTACTCTAGAGACTTATCCCAAGGAGTGCAAGGGTCCCATGCCTTGGGGATGTTCCCATCATTGTGATGATACAACTGATGTTCATGCATGAAAATATGTGATAATACTTCCACACCCAGTGACTTAGACTCTTGTACCCCATGCAAGGCCTTCATGCTCAATGCCCCACCACCAAACTTCCCCACACCATGGATCATCCATATGTACATGTTTTGAATGATAATAGAAACCACTAAAAAATATTCTTTAGATAAATAATATTTATCTTGTATTATTGGTTCTTTTATGGTTTGATTCTTCTAACTCTCTTGTGGCGCTATTTTTTTCTTCCTTTGTCTCATGATACTTAACATCTTTCAACTTCTCTTCATCCTTTCTTCTCCTTATGTAGTACGTATCAAAAGATTCTATAGATTGGAAAAATTTAGGTTTACCTTGGTACTCATCAAAGATTTTGAGAATATCCTCTTCTATGGGTATAGTTTTTCTTATCAATCTTAAATATTCTTGAAATGTTATAAGGCCCTTAAGGCCTTGGTATTCTTCATACCATCTAGAAATTTTAGATGCCTCAATTTTATTGTCCCTCTCTATCATTCCCTTAAATAAAGATTCAAAGAAAAATTCTATGATTAAATATATATGTAATCAATAGAAATTTCACCTGTAATGATTGATACCACACATGCAACCACTGAGCATTGACATGCAACCATTAAAACTAATATGCAAGCGCTGATCACTAACATGCAACCTCAAAACTTGATATGCAACATGAAAAACTAAAGAAATGGTTATCTTCCTCAATAGGTTGAAAATATATCTAATTTGATACCACTATCATGTCCCCTTACTAAATTTAAGATAAAAATATTAGATATAAAATTTATTTTTTATCGGGCATAATTTATGTATGGGTTTTGCTTTTTTATACTAGCTAGTGAAACTAGATTTTACCAATTTGTGTGGAAAATTAAAATTAATCAAAACTAACAAATATAAAAAATTTATTATATTAAAATATGTATAAAACCATAAAAAACTATTGAAAATAGTCTCTCACTATAAATCTGTATTTAAATACATAATTTGGATGAAAATCCTTGCTAGCTCCACACACATGCACCACAAAGGCTACTCAAAACATAACATAATTTTGACATATTATAATATGATTATATATCATAATAAAAATATAAATAAAATAAAATCACACTATAAATACACCTGATATCTATTGTATCCACTCCAAAAATTTGAAACCAACAACCATAACTCCACTCACACCAATCGCTGACATACAACACTATACACTAGCGAAAACACGTACTCTTTGAAGATGTATAACAAATAATATATAGAATTTTATCTTTTAATCATATGGATTTCATCCTAAAATCATTGGGATCCTTATTTTTTCATTCAAATGCAACATTCATCCAATAATTATCATTTTAGGATGATCTAAAGAACATTGCATGCACACTGTTCCACAAGAGAAAATCACTAGTTAGCCAAAAGATCCTCCCATGATGAAAATATGGAATATTAATATCTAATATTCCCAATATGGGCACAAAAAATATAATTCCTTACTTTTTAGAAAGGTGACATGATTTTAAAAAGGAACTAGTCCCCATCTTTGTCTACTTGCCCAATATTCTTTTAGTTCCTACTTTTTCCCACTTTTTGCTTCTATTTTTGAACTTTCCCAAATATGACCCAATTAACTTGAGGATAAGAATGAAACATAATTTATTTATTTTCCTTGAAAATTCACCATTATTATCTCTTAGATAAGCACACCCTAATTGGTAAGTTTCTTTAAAAATTATCATTATCATCTTCTATAAAATCATGCCCCACTTTAGCTAATAAAAATATTAATAAATTAATATTTATCTTCATCCCTATTTATTTATTTGACCTTATAATTCTTTATAAAACCTTAATTACATACTTAATCCAATTTCCCCCCTTTATTCTCCTATAATCAAAATTTAGATTAATTAATTATTAAGTGGGAATTAAAGAGAAAAAGGGACATGACATGGATTTAGGTAGAGCTCATCATCATCCTCAGGTTGGTGGTCATAATTGAGGCTGAGATGAGCTTGATACTTGGATAGGTGAGCATATATAACACCATATGGGTATTATTCCCTATTATTTTCCTTACCCAAGGTAAGGAAGTCCCTTCCTGCTACCATCTTTTATAGAGGGGGAAGGATCTGTAAATGTGTTGTTAGATGGTGATTGGGAAGGGAAGGTAGGCCTTTTTTTGGTAGTTGATGTAGTGCCCAAATATCCCTACACCAAATATTATGTGATTTCCTACTCTAAAAAGTGGTTAAATACTTGATATGGTAAGTAGAGAGGATCATTGAGAGTTTCTGCCACCCAAATGATCATATCATCCTTGAAATACCAATAATGTCTAATGGGAGTGAGAGATTCCCATATTTCCTTCTACAATCAATGCATGGGTGCCTCATTGATGAGCACGTAGACCAATGGATAGAAGGACTAACATATCTCTTAGATGTGGTTCTAATAATGGTGTCTATATAGTTTGTATAAAGTTACATGGACTACCATGCCCCCAAGTACCCATGTCATAAAAGAAGAAGGTTTGAATGTGAGTATCTTATAAATTACATATACTAGTCAGCTCATCATGTATAATTTACCACCTCCTTGGGCATCTACCACTACTTTTATCATGTTGAAATTGATTATCCCTCCTAGGTTAGGGACTTGCTTACCTTAGAGGATTATGTGGAGTAGGGGAATCCATAGGAGGTTGATTTTTCAAAAAGTCACTCTCCCTAAATAATTAGTTGAGTAGGATCATTCCAACATGGAATCCCTCTTTGAAGGTGTGAATTGTATAAGTATTCATGTCTGTATTGTTAACCCACCTTGTATTAGGGTTTTTGACCTAATACTTAAGGATGTCATGAATCCATGAGCATTGGTCTAGGTGGTTATGGTGGCCAAATCGTAGGTGATTGTAAACTCTAGAAGGTTATAGTATGCCTTTAAGGTAGCTCCTAGGATGTTTGTGATATGATGTTGGGAGAGTGCAAAGTAGACCATGTCATGAATACCATCCTATTCTTACTTCATTATGATCATTAATTTTATTAATAATTTAGCACAAAGAAATACCTTTGGCTTAGTTATAGCTCAGTGTATCCCACACTTATCATATGCCTAAAGGGAATCTTCAAAATTTACCTCATATTCATCATCATTGTTCAAGGATTTAGGCACTAAGTTGATGGATTTAAACATCTCATTATAGTGCTTAAAATATGTCAATCCATAATGGAACATGGTATCTCTATAATCTAGCTCAGTTTTAGGGTTTGAGGATGAGGCAACCATTAAATCTATGTTGGATTTTAGTTACAAGGAATAATGATCCAAAGGGGAAACATTAAGGGCATTATCAAGAGAATAAAGTGAGGAATATATTATGGGAAATTGGGAGAAATAATGGCTAATAATTTCTTCTTGGCATCTAGTGGATTACTTGGTTTAAATTCAAATTCATGTTGGTGGCTTGATCTTTCCCATTTATTTCCTAATATGGAAATAAACTCTAAAATCATGATCATTCATTGCTTGTTATATTTAGTGATCATGATGTGAATCTCTAATATGTCTAATTGGGGCCCAATTTCCCACCTAATTAATGCCCAAAGTATGGTAAACACATGACCATATCATCTTTAAGGATTCTTGATTGGTTCCTCCTTTATGACACATGTACCCTACTAATTATTTCTCATTGTAATGATCAACACTTAGGCTCAACCTAGGGCTTCATCTTAATACACTTGGGAGAAGAAATTTACTACTAAAAAATTTATGGCATATCTTTATTAGCCTTTTGACTTTGAATATACATTATTATGATTGTCATGGGTCTTATGGGATCCATATTTCAATATGCATGGAAACTCCACATGGAATAATGTTATAAGTTAGGATCTCCTAGGCTTTGACATCTCTGTCAGATCTAGGAGACTGATAAGTTTGGAAACATGTAATGTAGAGTTATTTCATTAATTTAGGCTCTCTAAATTTCTAACATTTTTGATAGATTTTGGGGACTAACATATCTAACATTAGGGTAAACTCATTGGTTGGATCCTAGAAATTATGACCTCTTAGTCATGTGGTGTTATTTTAATCAATCAAGCTCTTTCACACTCTAATATTTATGGTAGATATAGGAGACTGATTAGTCTAACAATGATCATCATGGCACTTTCCCATTAGGTTAGGCTCTTTGAGCTCTGACATCTCTAACAACTCTAGGAAACTAATTATTCTGATTGTGAGGTGAGCTCATTAGCTGGGCTCTGACATCTCTAACACCTTTATCAAATATCCATGCATTACTCATTTATTTAACCACTAATATATAAATACATAAAAATAGACTAATTATAAGAAAAATAAATGCAATAAACTAAATAATTACTTGGCCTCTAGCCAAGATCACAAGGTGCCATGTAGGACTCCAAGATTCTAACACTTTAGGATACTAAGACTCTGAGAACTTGAATATGGGATAAATACCTACAAAATAGATAGTGCCTTAAATATTCTAAGAAATAAAGTGTTTGGTTTATGTTAAGGCTTGGACAAGACTCGATTTTGTTAACTTCAAAGGTTACAAGTCTCAGAAGGAGATCGACTCACCATTACATGTACGTAATAAGAACTAAAGAATTCTTTTAGAAATGAGGTAATAAGAACATGATAAAAAGTTTGGGAACTTTGAGTTTGATCATTTCAAAGAGGGGTCCCACATTTATAAAAAAGGGAGGTGTGTTGGCCACAACAAATGGTGAATTTCATGGGGAAGAGGTGTTAAGCACTTAGAACCTAAGCTACTAACCTTCATTCTTGCACAACATACAAATTGTAAGGGAATATTTAGAGACATTAGAAAAATAAGGAACTAAAGACATGGAAAATAAGTGACATACTAAGACTTATTCCCATAAAAGACTATCAATGTGTTTGAGGTGACATGTTTTCAATTGATTTAGTTTTAGATTCCACTTAAGCAAGTCTAGGTCAAGCCAGGCATTAGATCTCTCGAAGGGGAAATATTGGTTATATGTATTAGAGGGGAATGGTATGGGAATTTTTATACTAATATCTAAGAATTTATAGCCTTAATAGAGATACCTTTTTCCCCATTCAAGGCCTTGTTTCATTGCCAGATAGGCTAGAAATCCTATGATGGAGGTTAGTTGAATAACCCTTTCAAGGAAGATTCATAATTTAGATTCTTCATGTTATTCTAGTCTCCTTTAAAGATTTATTACAAAGATATTTTTTAGTTATATCCATTGATGGTTTGGGACCAAGCCATGGGTTATGGGATGTTTGGAAATCTCTAAATACCTAACTAATCCTCTTAGTTTGGTGATCTCACTCTTCATCAGGATGTTCTTATTAAGTGTACCTTGATGGCTTATGTCAAGAAATGGGGATATTCTAAAATTCAATTATTTAATTAATAATTACCAACGTCCTAGATATAAAATGTAAAATACTTAAAACCTTTGACTTTCTTGAAATAAAATCTCACCTTTGGTATTTCAAATCTTATCCACACCTCTCAGGATTTTCATCACCATTTAGAGTGGTTATTTAATGTAAGTTTCCTAAAGGAATTTCCCATTTTTATTTAATATCTTGGTTTAAATTTAAGGTTAGGTTGAGGGAAAGGTATATGAGAGGTTAACACCATAAGAACAAAATAACACTCAAACAAGAAAACACAACAAAAATAAACATGCAATAGAAAAACACACAACTAAAAACAAACTAGACTAATATATACATTACCATCCCTTACCACGATTATTATAAAATAAAATTAGAAGGGGAAACCAATAGGTAATGCTTTAATAAACATCCATTCATCAGTAGTGGGAGGTCACTACCTTCAAGGTCCTTAAGGTAGAACGTGTTTTGGGTGAGTAACTAGACTTTTTGGTAGGGGCTGATCTAGAGGGGGCTGAATTTGGTGTGTTAGCCCTTTGTTTTATAATATTTATCCCACAATAGTAATATATAATAAATCCTAAAGTATTTAACATTGACCATTTTTTAAAAACATTACTTGATAGTGACTTTATGCTTGTTGAATTTGAGTAAGGCTTTGTCCTAGGCTTCTTCTAGTTGGACACTATCTAAGAGCCTAGAGTTTGATTTGTCATTGTGTTCCATATAATATTTCATGAAATTGTATGTAAGTAACTTGAGCATATCCAGGATAACTATCTCCAATCCATAGACTAGTAGAAATGGTGAGATTTTAAGCACTTTTTTATACCTAGTGTGATTAACCCAAAAAGAAAATTTAAGTAGTGAATGCCATTACTAAGGTTTCTATAGATTTATTTATGGAATTGATTAGTTTTTTTTAATTTTATTCTTATAGTTCATTCCCTTGTGGGTATTAATTAACTAATAATTTCAAGGTGATCCCTTCATCGTACACCCATTCAGTGAACTACATAGATTAGAATGTGGGACCATTATAACACACCAATGAAATTGGGGTTTCAAATCAAGTAGTTATATTACTCTCCATGAATTTGATGAATTCAATAGTGGTGAATTTCTTTATTTCTACTACCTTAGTCTATCTTATGTAGTAATCTATGGTTGTGAGAATAAACTTATGGCCTACTGAGGAGTTGTGGTTAATAAACCTAACAAAGTCCAGTCCCCATTAGGTGATTGGTGCTAATTATATGAATATTTACAAGACATTATAACATGTGTTTCTATTTTGGTGAAGGTTTGACACTAATAGCATACCTTGATGTGAGCATGGATATATTTGAATAAGGTATGACAACATTATCCTACTTAGAGTATCTTATATGCCTTTAGATTTTATACTAGATGGCCAGTGTCCATACTTTCATGGAAATTGGCCATTACATTCTTAGCCTCTTCTTCTAAATAGCATATAAGTCAAACCCCATGATTATTCTTGAAGAGAACTCCTATCTTCAACATATATTGTATTGCTTTCAATCTAATGGATATTTTATACATTTAATTTATCCTAGGAGGTATGTTCCCATATGACAAGTAGTGTATGATTGGGGTGAACCAAATCTACTATAGAAATAGCTCCTGATCCAATTGGTGCACATTGATCCTCAGATCAATTTTGGTTATCAATTAGGTAAGGACCTATTCTCTAACCAACTTGGTAGGTTTGATTTCTAAATCATATTCCTACATCTTTATCATCCATCTACCTCTATGATCACCTAATTAATTTTCCCCAACATTTGTTTGATGGTTAAATATAGAATAATTGCATGCACATTATTTCTAAAGATGTAGTGTCTAGATTTATTAATGACCTTTACTAATACATAAGCATGTTTGTCAAGAGTGGAATATTTTAGTTTTGCATCCTTGAGATTGGTAATCATAAAAGTAACAAGATGTTCTCCTCCATCCAATATTTACATGAGGCAAGTGGTAATGGTATGCTCAGAGGTGAAAGGGTAAACATAAAAATCCTAAGTGTAGTCTAGACTAATCAACATTAGGGATTGAATGATGGGATATTTTATATATTGGAAAGACTTATTCAATTCAACATGTCATTCCACTTTTGCATCCTATTTCAATATAACATTTGAGGGTTTTATAATTTTGGGAAATCCATAAATGAACTTGCAAACAAAATTAATTTTCACAAAGAAAGATTTTAATTATTTCTTGATATTAGGTAGAGGTAATTTAAAAATCACATATCTTTCTAGATTAATATCAATACCTTTCTTCATGATGATATGATGGTGATGTTAACCATGCTCTTCTTTGGGTTTAAAGAGATACCGTACATTTTGCATCTTTAAACACCTATAAGTGGCATATGTGATCTAAATTATATTTTGAAAACAAGGTCAAGTCATCCATATAAATTATTATGCACTTTATAATTAAACCCTTGAAATAAAATCCATAACCCTTTGAAATGTTTTAGTATTGATTAAGCCAAACTATGTTTGTTTATAGGTGGATGTATCCCATTTGGTGGTGAATACAGTTTTGACTTGGTCTTCTAAATTGACCAATACCTAGTTATATCTCATGAATATATCTAAGAAGGACATCATTTAGGATCCACTCACCATTTGTATCACTTCATCATGGAAGGTAATGGATAATTATCTTTGTCTGATGCTCAATTTAGGTTTCATTAAGTTTATGCACAAGCATATCTCCCCATTCTTCTTTTGCATAGGTACTAGGTTGGATACCCATGTAGAGTGGTGAATTAGGAAGATTATCCTAGTATAAAGTAATTTAAAAACCTATCTATGTATTAATGGTTCCATGATTAGGTTCATAAGTCTTTATCTCTACCTAAATTATTTTGTCTTGGTTTGAGTGGGATGGTGTGAGTAATCACTCCCAAGTTGAATAATTTGAGGTATCTATAGGCCAAAGAAATCAAATCCTTATATATAAATATCAAGTTTCAAATTTATCAATTTTGAAGTCCATCTAATTAGGACCCACATTAATAGTTTGAGGTTTTTAGTTAGAGTTGAGGTTGATGATTTGACACTTTTAGTTTTCAAACTTGGGCTTCTTCATTTAGGGTGTTAGGTTTAGTGTGTCCAATTCTCTTGCTAAGGAAATATTCCATTTTAAGATTTGATTCTAATGAATTTTGAGCATTCATCCTTATCAAGTTTGGTTCTAGGGTTGTCATTATCTATTTGGTCAGTTACTTGGGTTTCAAATATCCCAACATTATTAAAGAGTTAGATAATCTGATGATCATCCTCAAAGACATGGAAATTTATCACATTATCTATGATAGATGGGCAATGGACCAATTTCATAAATAAATACTACAATTCAATGTCATCCATGAATATTTAAGTTCTTTATTATAGATGCTAATGAGTTGGAAACTTGGTTCTCTTCCTTGGGGATATGCATGATGTTAAATGCACTAAACGTCTTGATTAGGTCCTATGCCCTATATTTATACCTCTTAAAGTAAGATAAATTACACTAAAGTTTAATCTTAACCTTGTTAACCACCAAATCAGAGTCACTAAACATCCTTAGTTCCTTAGATTCATGCTTTAATGTAAACTACAACACTAGGATTAAGGTCTCATACTTTGCTATATTATGTATATAGGGCAGCTATAATTTATGTGAAGCTAAGTATCTCTTTCCTTGGGGAACCATCAATAGAACACCTGATCCAATACCCTATTTATAATGGTCCTTATCTACATATAAGGACCATAGGCTTGGAAACTATAATTCATTGTTAGCTTTGTCCTTGGCAAGTTTCATGCTTAGCACATAAATCCCTAGGTTTGAGGATACTAGGTTCACTCGTTCATTGATAAAATTATATTCAATTATCATGTGCTTAATTTAGGGTTCCATATACACTCAAATTTTATTGGCTACACCTATTTATGGTAACCACATATGATAAAATTCAATGGCCACATACCGATTTAATGTTTTAGACTAGTCCCTATTGAGAAGCATGTTATAGGCTTCAAAAATCTCTACCACTCTGATGTATATGAACTATTGAATCCTATGCTCAAATTCTAGTTACATGTGGACATTCATAATCTCACCCACTACATTAACCTTTGATTTATCTAGTTAAACCACCACCTTGTCTGATTTGATAGGATCTAACCCTAACTTATTGTAAATACCTAATAGCATTACATTTGCTAAGGTTCTTGAGTCCACAAAGAAATTGTGTAAGTTATTTATAAATAAATTGGTAGTAAGGAGGAGAGGGAGAACCTTAGTCTTATATATCTATAACTAACTACATAAAAACCCATGGTATTAGATTTAAATTGCCAATGGGTAACCCCACTTATCTTAGTCATGTTCATAAACTGATGACTAGTGATACTGATGTTGATAACAAAGTAAATTCCAATCATAGCATATATTAAGACCTAATTAGTACCAACCTATTTGATCCTTACACCATTTATACCATCATAAAAGTAATATATCATTCCCCACTTATTACTTATCACCCTTAACTCATAGACTAGGACCGAAAAGAATCCATAGTACCTCTAGTCAAGTTTGAGAATGATGAGGCCTTTTGTGATTTTCTAGGATTGAGAGACAATGTTTTGTTGGGAGATCATAGACAAGGATTCTTGATCAAATTGGATCCCACTACTTTTTTTAGAGAATGGGTGATCACCCATAGCCAAAAATGAAAAAATAAAATATTGAGGTCCTAAAGTGAAAACCTCTTTTGAGGCAATTTTGGATCACTAAAAAATTAAATAAAAAGGACAATATCTTGTTGAAAACTTATTTCAAGAACCACTAGATGGGTATGTTTACCCTTATTCAAATGAAGCTAGAGAGACCACCAATGATGAACTTGCCTTTGGGTCTAAACTTAGTACAAATGAGCAACATGTTTTTGAGAAAATTATCCAAGATTGTCCTACAAGTGTTTGTTACATGGTCCTTACCACCATTAGTATATTTTGATTCCTCTTATTTAGGAGAACATGAATAACTAGTTCAACTAGAGGACTTTTCCATTGACAATAATTTTAAATCTTTGCTAACTATCCTATAAGATGGATCTAATCTCGTTCTAAAGGATACTTCAAAAGTCAACATTAGGATTCCAGATGATCCTAAGTAGATAAAACTAGGTGTATCCCTCACCGATGAGGAACGTGAATTTATTACAACTCTTCTAAGAGAGTTCATAGATATTTTTACATGGGCCTACTTTGATATGATAGGTTTAGATCCATCATTGGTACTACCATATTGTAGTTCATCCATATGCTAAGATAGTTAAGTAGAAAATGAGGAAAATGCATCCTCATATTACCAACTTGGTCAAGAAAGAACTAGATAAAATTTTAGATGTAAAATGTATTATATCTATTGATTATTTTAAGTGGATCTCTAATATTGTGCTAGTTATCAAAAATATAGAAGGTATTAGGTTGTGCACTAATTTATGAAACATTGACAAGGCCTACCCAAAGGATGACTTTCCTCTATTGAACATTGACATGATTTTTAACTTCATAGCTAGGTATGAAATGATTTCCCTCATGGACAACTTTTCAAGATATAACCAAATCAATATCTCACTTGAGGACTAACAAAAAACAATGTTCAGCACTCCTTGGGGAACATTTTTCTATTAGGTCATGCCTTTTAGCCTCAAAAATTTAGGGGAAACATACCAAAGGGTGATGAATATTATATTACATGATATGATGCATGATATTATCAAAGACTATATTGACAACATATTGGGTAAATTTAGTACCCATATAGACCATTTAGTCATACTATAAAGAATATTTGAGAGGATTTATGAGTATAAGGTTTGACTTAATCCCAAGAAGTGTGTCTTTAGATTTACCTCAAGAAACTATTAGGATTTATTATTTCTCATTGAGGCATTAAAGTTGATCTTTCCAAGGTTTAAGCCATTACCAAGATGTCACCACCTTCTAATTTAAAGTAACTTCGTTGTTTTTAGGGTAAAATATAGTGTATTAGATGTTTCATTTCATAATTGGCCAATAAATTACACCTATTTACTCATTTATTGAATAAATGCACTACCTTTTCATGGAATACATACTTCTAGAAGGCCTTTGATTACCTAAGAGAATATGTGGCCAATCTACCTTTTTTATAACCAACTACTTCAGTAAATCCATTCCTACTTTCCTTATCTACAATTAAAAATGCCTTAGGGGAATTTTTATCCCAAGAACATTAAGTTTAATATCTAAACTATACATTGGTAGTGTATAGACACACTTATGTATCAATTGAAAAATATTATTTAGCTATGGACTTTGCATCCTAGAAGATGCATCATTACATGCTGAACAACAAGATCATAGTCATCACCAAAGTATATCTTCTCAAGTATTTACTATCAAAAATAATTTTATAGGTATGCATGGATAGGTGGATCATGATTTTTAGTGAGTTTGATATTGAATATATTAATTAAAATGCCATTAAAGGATAGGTATTTTTAGATCATCTTGATGAAGCTCCCATATTATATGCTCAACCACTTAATTTTTAATTTCCAAATGAATCTCTCATGACTAAAGTAGAAACATCTCTGGAAGAGTAGTCTTGGAAACTATATTTTGATGATTCCTTCACATCTCATAGGTTAGGATTAGGGTTGTTGTTTATAACACCATAAGGGGATCTTATTCTCAAATCATTTCTTATCATATTTCCTTATACTAATAACATGGATAAGTATGAATCACTTATTATGGTACTTCATCTTGTGGTACAATGGAACATTTGGTATCTACTAGTTTATGGTGATTCATATCTTATCATTAATCATGTTACATACCAAATCCAAACCAAATATGACAAGTTGGTACCTTATAAATCCATGGTGGACACTTTCAAGTAGAATATTTCTCACATTTAGTTTGAACACATACTTCATGTTAGTGATCGAATAATAGATGCCATGGCTATAATTGGTTCTTTGATCTCTAACATAGACAAGATAAGAGACTACCAGTTACTCATTGAACATCTTTTGGCACCTACTCATGAACCCTCAGCTATTGAAATGATCTATGATATTGTTGGTCCTAATTATTTCTAATATTTAATTCTATATAATTACATCCATGAACAAGTCCTATGAATAAACCTTTCACATAAGAAATAAAATGCCTTCACATACTAGGCCTCTCACTATACCTTATTTTTACCTATACTTCACCACGTAAGATTTTATGGAAATCTGTTTTGTTGTTTAACTTTAACATAATATACATTATCATTGAGGGAAGTTCATGAAAGAGTTTATGGATCCTACACCAATGGGGCCATCCTTAAAAAAATCCCTTACATACTAGTTATTATTGGCCAACCATGGAAGTAGATGTAATTATTTATGTTAAAATGTGTAAACAATGTTAAAGGCATAAAAATTTGATCCATGCTATAACATGAATGCTCAAACTAATGACCACACCATGGCCATTTTCAATGTGTGGACTCAATCTCATAGGGAAGATTAACCCTACCTCTTTAGATGGCCATAAACATATCCTTACTTCTACTAAGTACTTCACTAAGTGGGTTGAATCTATACCCCTCACTTACATGACTAGAAATCAAATTTATAAATTCATCTTCAACCATCTCATTTACTATTATGGTATCCCATCTGACATTATATTTGATAATGGTGGTTCATTTAAAAATAAGGATGTTAAATCACACTGTGTCAAGCTTAACATTACCTAAAAATTTTACACTACATATTAATTACAAGGTAATGGTTAAGTAGAGGCATCTAACAAGACCATTATCAATATTCTTAAGAATATTGTCAATGATGCTGGCCATGATTGACACTTATAAATTTTTCATTCCCTCTAGGCCTATCTTACTAATTACTACACTCCAACAAGATCCACAATGTATTCCCTTTTTTATGTAACTAAGGCCATTCTAAACATTGATTTTTAGTTGCCTTCTATACACATTTCATTAAAACATATCCTTGATAATGTAGATTACAGAGTAGCTTGTTTGCAAGAGCTGAAATCAGTAGATGAGAAATGTATGGCCACTATGAATAGTCTTTAAGCATAACAAACTCAGTTACATGGTCATTATAATAGGTGAGTGAAGCATATATATTTTGAGCTTGGTAATCCTATCCTCAAAGAAAACCAAAATAACACCACTAATGAGAAAAATAAAAAAGCCAATTTCAAGCCTAATAGGATAGGACCTTATGTGATTATTATTAACTATGGCTCTAGAGAATACAAGTTGGCTACACTAGAAGGAGATAAAATTGATGAAAAAATGAACTTAATACATCTCAAGTGTTATTTTTCTTGAGATAACTAAGGTGTTGTCTATGAGGTTGTTTAAATTATACTATAATATCACCTTCCTTGTACCATGCTGTATACTTTTTCACTCATACCTTCCCTATTAATCAAAGCTATTTAACTTACTCTACCCACCCTTTTTGACCTTGATTTTGATCCATAAGAACTTAGGGCATCTTAAATGGTTGGATTTAGATGAAGTTTTAGTAGTTGATTTAGTCTTTTGATTCATTGAGTAAATTCTTTCAGATAAATACAATATCTTAGGGTAATATGATAGTGGTTTGAAAATTACATCCTTATTTGTTATCACATTCTATCTCATTACCTATGCTACTAATTATATCCACCTTTGGGAAAATTAGTATCACCAACCCTTTCTTTTAATTCCTATAACCTAGGAGCATCCCATTTTACCCATATTGTTGCATCACTATTCCATACATTGCCATTTGCCTATTTTACAAACTTGATGTTACCTAGTCAAAATATTCACTAGGGGATAGAACTACATTGAATTGAGGTCCTTTAGTACTATGTAAGTAGTGGTCAATTTACATTAAGGTTAACTCATTCACCCCTTTTCCCATGCTCTCACCATTTTGTGAGCAATTTTAGTAAACACACTCACCATTTTATGAGTCACTTTTGTGTGCATTGTGAATTTTAAAAAGATGCACTAGTGAACCCTTTTCAAACACTTTTTCCATTTTGTGAGCAATTTCAGTAAACACTCTCAACGTTTTACAAGAAATTTAAGTATCACTCTCATCATTTTGTGAGAAACCTAAGCCATGCTCTCTATATTTTATGAGTTAGCCCATTCTATGTTTCATAATTCTTCATTGAGTTAAGATGCCTAGGAAAACCCAAAAACATGCATACATGCTAGAAAACTCCTACACACACTTATGAGATTCATCCATTCAGATTGTATCCATGCTACTTAGGATGTGCATCTCATAGTCAATTGGTATAACTAAAGCTTTTACTAGGATTTCATTATGAACATTTCCATTTTCCTATTTCATTTTTTTGATAGTGTTACATCCCATTTCTTAGAAAACTACATTTGGGCTGAAGTCCATGTTGGATATTGTGTCCATTGGACTATGTAAGTAGCATCCAATTTCCTAGTGCATTTGGAGTTAGCTTAGCTAGTTTTGGTGATTGATTTCATTCGCCATTCTCTTAGATCATTACTTCCTTTAGGTTTTTCTCCAAGATCTCTTTCCATTTTGCAATTTATTTACTCTCTCTCCATTTTTGAGTGATAGACCTCTCATTCTCTCGACATTTTTAAAGATCATTCTCATTTTCAGCCTTAGACATAGTAAACATTATAAACTTAGTTCATTTGTGAGCACTCATCTATTATCTTTTAGTGTAGTTTTAACTTAAACCATGCTCTCATAGTTTCATGACTTCCTATGATTGATGTTTTCAAAATTATGAGAAATAACCCCTCTTGTGTTACACCCTCACCATTTTATGAGTTATTTACACTCACTATTTTACAAGCTCATTATTATGACAAAACTTAGATGTAGTGCACTATATGAATTACCAATTTGGTTTATTTTTGACCACTCACCTTTTTTCTTTTAGTGTGGTTTTAACCTAAACCATGATCTTGTGATTTCATGACTTACTATGCTTGATATTCTCATGCTTGTGAGTGTCAACCCCTCTTGTTTTACGCTCTTGTCATTTTATGAGCCCATTCCCACTTTCTTATATAATCAAGTTTTATTTATTATCATCACTTTTATTCTATTCCACATCTTAGGAGAACTACATTTGGCCTAAATCCATGTTGGACCTTGTGTCCATGGGACTATGTAGGTAAATGTCCCCTTACTTGGTACATCTAAAGTCAGCTTGGCCACCCCTTATTCTTATTTTCCTCCCTAACAGTTCTAAATTCCATTTTTCCATATATCTTTGGGGCAACCTTTGTCATCTTTCCTTTAACATTGTTTCCTATATCCTAGGGAAACCTTTTGTGTCAAGCATAACATTTCTATTACACATGCACAAATATTTAGATTAACTATTTATTTTTCATTAATGTAGATTAGTTGTTTGTTCATTTTCATTTGTTTTTTGTGGATTACTTGTTTTATTATTTTCATTTGTTTGCATTAGATTAGTTGTTTGGTTTATTTTCTTTAGATTAGTTATTTGTTTTATTTTCTTTAGGTTGGTTTTTAGTTCTTTTGTTTGATTTAGATTAGTTGTTTGATTTAGCTTGTTGTTTGTTCATTATACCTTAGCTTTGGTTGTCTATTGCTCTTGCTTGAACTTAATTGATTATTTTATTTCTTTAACTTGCTTGTTTATATTATTTTCCTTGATTTTATTATTACCTTCATTTCTTTTAATTAGTTGTTGACTAATTTTTTATCTTAAATCTATTTTTTGTGTTTGTTTGTTTGCTTGTTTTTTAGTTTTGTTAATCTTAATTGGTTGATAACTAACATTTTTCCTTTCATTAGTGCTCTGGTCATTTTTTTCAGGTTGTTTATTTATTTTGTTTATTTTAATTATTTTTTGACTTGTTCCTTGATTGTACCTTTATTTTTCTTGTTTTCCATAGGTTTATTACATTTTATTTACAATTGGGTTTGGATTACCCATAACTTGTACTTAAGTTGTAAATATTTATATTTATTCCTATACTTAGTTTATTTGTCTTATATTTGTACTTGGATTTTTTTTTTCATATCTTACTTCTAAGTTGTTTATATTTTCATTTAAATTAATTTTTTCTATGATTAGGATATATATTTTTATTATATTTATCTATAACTATGATACATAATATCACAAGCTACAACAAAAATTAGGCCAATGAATATCTCAAATAATGCAGCGGGCAATAATTCTCCTTATTCACAATTGACATCTCCTAAACAAATTCAACCATAAGTAACCAAATTACCATGATTATATTATGTGTTAATATAGATGTGCACATTTTAATTAGCATATATATAAGTTACACAACATAAGAAGATAAAAACATTGAAACATATCATATTCATGGTAATAAATTAAATGAAAGAGCATACATGTTTAAATGAAAATAAACATCCATAATGTTAAATCATCATAACTAAGCATAAGATCAACATGATAATCAATAAAGCATTGCATATATCAAAAGAATAAAAATCCATGTACAAAGGCCTCTAAGGACAAAATATGAGTGTCAATGTATCTCAAAACATAATGCCATATACATTATGAATATATACATATCATAGTGTCAAAATACAAAATGTCAAAGAGATTTGACAATCAAATTTGACTCTGTGAGTCCATAGGTCCTATAAGAGGAGGTCCTAATGGTGGAAGTAATAATGGATACTAAACTAAATGACCTAATGTTGTTATCCCATGTGCCCTAGTCCTAAACCTAGATGACCTACTACTAGCCCTGTATGCATATTATACCTTAAACATATCTATCTATTGATATTTAAGGACTATGGTCTCATATGCTTGATGATAGTAGGTCTCATCCTTAGCCTGAAGTTTCTCAAGTATCATCTATGAGAATCCTACCTATCTATATCTCTAAGACTCATCTCACTCATGTTGGAGTCTCTATACATCTACTAGAGCTTGATCCCAATCTAATATAACACGATCCCATTCTTATTATATATGTGCATGTAGCTACACCATCTATACTACCTTTGCCTTTAATTGGGTAATATATGACTCAAGGTTAGTCATGCCCTCATCCCTAATATCTAGTAGAGCTTGTAAATCCTCCACTCTCCTCTGTAAACCTTATATCTCACCTACCCATGTCATAATATCCTCCTCTAAAAAATCTCTATCTTAGCCAATATATCCATACCTGATTTCCCTACTTGGACTAGATCAATTGGTGTACCTATTATACTTGTAAATCTTAGATCTACCATCATAGCCTAGGTATCATCCGCTCCATCATCACCCTCATCATCATCACCATCACCCCACTACTATGCCAAATATTGCCACTATCACTATCCCCACTACTCATCTTAGCCTCAACCTCATCCACATTCATTGACCCCTAACCATATAACTATACACCCTAACTATTTAAATGTCTATGGGATGTCAACATAAATGGATACACCTATACCCACTAATGTACATAATCTAGTGTCACACCTACATCTATAGGGTCTCGTATGTATCCCTATAGAACACATGGTAATGTATCATAAATACTCATTGATGTACTCCTTAGAATCAATAGATTAGTGTATTTAATGTCTCAAGTAACATGTGAAAACTAGATCAACTCCTCAAGAACATCTTGTAACATGACAAACTATTGTAACACCTAATCTAGCTAGTACTACTCAATAATATGAGTTTGTCTCCCTGTGAGGAAGCATTTGATCATCATAAAGCTAGTATACCATCTATCCTATAGACATTGAAGATATTATAACATATAAGGCCACCAAATGAATAAATTATATTTAAACTTGTCAAACATGCACTAGTAGTGGTATATCTCACCATGATGCCCCTTGCATCCCACTCTTGTTTAAACACATCCATAAGCTAATGGACCTTTAGGATCTCTAACCCATCTATAACTGATTGAGTGATCTATGGTATATGATTTTATCCCCAAATATACATTAATATAGAACCTCTAATGATTCAACCTCCTCAATAAGACACCATGTGTAATTCCCATATAATTGGGCCAATACTTTTGGCCCCCAAGAAAATCTAGTTGTGTCATCAATCATCAATTAGATGACTCCACCCAAGCTTATGTGAAAGAAGAAGTCACTCTAATCAAGAAGTAATATGATACTAACAATGGACATCAATACAATAACCTCCCTATTGATCAATGCTAGTGGTAAGGGGTCCCCTAGGGTTAGGTCATCTTGTCATAATTATATGTCTCTATAATAGAAATGTTAACCTTCCCATGTACCATGGAAATATATAAGAATCCCATCAAGTCATCCAATACCACTTTATGTCATGATGCATCTATCTAGAATAGTCTACAGCCTCTCATGAGTAGTTTGAGGATCCACTAGGTATCCTCAAGTGTAGCTGTGGCCTCCTTTGTCAGTATGTGGAATGTATAAGTCTCTGAGTGCCATCACTTTTCCAATTTACTTAGGTACACTCAATCTTCATAAATTATAGGAATCCACATAATGTCATATGAATCTAGGGCGTGAAATAATATAACCATCTCCATTGTCCATATCTATGGTATCCACAAATATTGAGAATATTTCTATCATGCCATCAGTACTTAGATCTACTCCTACAATCATAAATAAATTATAATTAGGATATATCTATGCTATTATCTAGCATATGCCTACCCTACTAGACCTATTTTCCCTTATTCTATAATTTAGACCCATGTTGGGTCCCTTAAGTTAGTTATTATGCCTTTTAGGGTGAAGCCACCCTTTTACCAAATGGAAAAGTCAACATTTTTGTATTTTCTACCATTTTAAGGTGAAATCACCATTTTCATTTTTTATGAAAATGGTGACTTTACCTAAAAATGGGGGAACTCACCATTTTGGCATTTTCCAAGGTTTTTTTGGTGATATCACCATTTTTCAAAAATAGTGACCTTGTACAAAGTCAATGATTTTCTCTACAAATCCATCATTTTCCCTTCCATAAAAATGGTGAAATTTGAGCCCTAAAAATAGCATTAAATGTATCATAAATGCACTATAAGGTTAAGGTAAGGTCACTTACTAGAGGTCCACCATGTGGTGGTCATCCATGCTCCTTAACTCGGTCACTCACATGCTTATATCCTTTTCATGTGATATTTCTTATCACTTCTTCTTGCAAGGTTAGAGATCCAAAATTATTAAAGCATTTGGGTGAAAATGATATTTTTTCACCACATGGGGTGAATATATATCTTGGAAAATTAATTTTTCACCCTCTAAGGCCTAAAGTTTCTTTTCATTTATTCCAATAGCTCTTATTTTTATCTCTTTGGTCCATTTTACACATTGTTTGATTTTACATTCACTATTTTTTGACTAGACCTTATTATTGGGCCTTTTAGAGACCCATTTAATAGTGTTATTTCTTGGACCTATTCTATTCTACTTCAAATGTGCATATTCATACTAGTTGGTTCTCTATATTCACATTGTTATTCTATGCCATCTCATCATCACTTCATTTATAGATTTACTGCATGAGATCCCTTTGCTAATTTTCCCAAACATGGTAAATTATTTTTGATTGATTACTATTGTATCCTACCCTATTGGGGCATAATTGATTTTATTTTACTATATCCACTCTACTAGGGAAAAACACTATGCAATGATTACAACTACCTTTAGGAAAATCATTATTTTTTGACTACCTATCCTATTGGGGCATTTTTGTTGTGTTAATGATTATAACTACCTTTGGGAAAATCATTATTTCTACCCATCTTCCCTACTAGGACAAATCACTATGCCACTAATTATAACTACCTTTGGGAAAAATTGGTATTTATACCCCCATTACTACTCAGTCATGTCATTTTCCCTCTTTTTTATGGTTCATTTGATGACATTATTTTCTACTTGATCCCACAAGGGGGCATCTAGGCTCATATATCACCCTCTAGGGCATTAGCCAAGGCATTAAAAACTTTTTCATTATTTGAGAAGATGTTACTATGATTTTGTCTTGCATCACCTTATCAAATAGGGTAAAACTATAAATACCTCATTTTAGCCAAAACCATGTTCTAAATGGAACTTAAATTGATTTCTACCAAATAACACAAATTAAGCCTAGAAGTCATTGGATGTCCTAATTTTACCTACACATCAGACCTTAGTGCCCAAAATCATGTTGAGACATTACTATTTGGTATATTATGTTGTACACAATAATAACCTCCCACAGATTCATCTCTAATCAAATTGTGACCTAGTAAATTAAAAAATTAGCCCTTTGACCCATTAAGCAAGGTACTTAACCAATTCCTAAAATGCCAGAACCCTAAGCAGATTTAAATAACTAAGCATAACCAATTAATTGCTTTAAGTCAAAATTCCATATACAATTAGTAAATAACTATTTTATAAAAAGGAAATTTCAATAAAAATGAGGTCATGATGATGTCATAATCCTCAAAGTTAAGGAAATGAAATATATTTATTCAAGACTTAAATTTAAAAATTGAAATCCATGCTTAATAAATGGGATATCTATCCCAAATATTAATTATTTGTCCCCTCCCTAACCTATCCATGATTAAATCTAATCTAACTACACTTGAGTTAGGGTTAGTTGGAGAACATATAAATATAGGTGCAAAGGCCATTGTTTATCAAGCTCTCAAGGTAAAGTTATAATGTTAAAATGTTGAGAGACAAGGAGCCATTTTTCTATCACATGCTAAGCCAATCCAAACGAAGCCACAAGTGGACAAGGAGAGGTGATGCCTACAAGGAAAACTCATTGATGAAGTACTCCATTGGACATAAAATCTAAGCATGAACACACTTACATTCTAATGAACAAGAATAATTTGAGAAGGGAGGTAATGTAGTTTATCTTCTTTATATTTTAATTTTATTTATGCTTAGTTATTTTATTGTTTACTCAAGTACTTAGGCAAGTAGTTGTTACTTTCATTTATTCATTTGATATTAGGGTTTTGTGATTCCAGTAAGAGAAAGCTAACAATCTACTTTGTAATCTTATACTACACTTACAATGCATAAAGTAAAGAGAACAATAATGTGTTCTATTTATTGGCATGAAATTTTTTTAGGGAGACAAATCTATGACTTTGTATCAATAGTGTAGGGAATAAAGTCCCTCTCTTATTAGCAGGTAGAGTTACCTTTATTGAAATCCAAAATGGGAAAGCAAGAAATATTTACAAATAAAGAAATGTAAATCATGGGGATGGTAATTTTAACTCAAAAGTATGAAAATGAGTTTTGAGAAAGGAATATGTAGAGAGAGACAGGTAAAAGGGAGAAGCTTTAGGAAACAAATTAACCAAGTTAGAAACTAAGACTAGACAAAACTGTTGATGGAAATTTTAAATTTCAAATGGAGGAAATTTCTCTCATTCAATGGGTTAAAAAGGCATAATCATATCCTTAGGGATATGAAACATATGCTATAAAATTACTTAATTATGATAAGATAGATGAATACCCTTCTATATTTACTAAGAGAAACAAAAAAGATATTGCGTATATTCCAGCTGAGATTTCAAATATGTTGGAAATATAAATCACAATTCTAGATAGAAATTTTGTAATCTAATTTCTTATTCTTAATAGTTTAAAGTTAATATCAATAGTATTGAGAATAAAATACATTGAATTAAGTAAAAAAATAAATAATCCAAAATAGATTACTAACATAAAGTTTAGGAATGCCTCTTTGTATTTCTTTATGAAGAGTAGAATGTCTGATCTCCCTTTACAAATCTTTACACAATCTATCTATTTTAAATCTGAAATATGAAATCTTAACTTGTATTTATAGGATATAATGGGTAGTTATGGTGAAAAACCACTTAATTTGCCTTTTTACAGGGGTTTAAAAACACCAATAAGAAATTACAACTTAAAATGCCACAAAAATGTTTTGAGAATTTAGCACCACTTGAGAAAAACATTTAGAGTTTTTGAACTCATTGAAAAAGAACATTATCAATTTTCACAACTTGAAAAATCAAGTTGGAAAAATTACAAAGATAATTTATAGAATGATAACATACATTTTCAAAGGGAAATATAGTGTGACAATACAAGTTAGGCACAAAAGAAACATGAGAAGAAAAACATTGAAACACCAAAAATATTTTTTCAATATTCTTTATATTTTATTGAAAATTATTTTCCTTTAAAAAAATCATCAAATATTTGGAGAAATTCCCTTATTAAATCTTCATCTAGTCCATGTGTGTACTTGTAGGTGATGTCTACCAAGAAATTTAACTATTTCATTTCTTGATGTTTATTTTGGAGACTGTTTATCTTCATGTTAAGATTGTCAGCATCCACTTAACATTTGGCTAACTAGTTTAGTTTTTCATGATCAAATGTAGATGTGGGATTGGAATTCTCTTGAATTTGATATTTTATTTCTCCAATAACAATTTTAATTGACATCAGATTCCCATTTTGATCTTTGTTGTTGAAAAAAAGACACTTTAACTTTTTGACCTCAGTGTCAATCTCCATCATCACATCAATTCCAAGTGACCTTACATTGTTGAATTTTTGAAAGCACTCATGAAGAAATTCAATCCTAAATTTCATGGCCTAGAGGAATTAAATTTGATAGATGAATTCTTCCTTATTGATGACTCATTTTTCAATAAGTTTAATAGAAGGAAATTTTGAGAATTTAACCATCTTGAGAATGAATTCTTCCTAATTTTGTTTCTCTTTTGTATATCCACTCTCCTTTGTTGTTATATATTCACATTGTGAATGTATTTCAAAGACCATTATTACCATTATTAATATTTTCAATCCAATATTTCACTACATTTCCCATTTGACCTACATCTCTTACTTTCTCCAATGTCTCAACATGAAGATTTGATGAAGCAATTACTAGTTGAGTTAGTCCGATCAATCTCTATATCACTAAAGTCAATTATTCTTCCTTTTCCTTTAGTTCATCCTTAGTTACTTTATCTTTATCCATTTAAAAAAAATGGTACCAATCCCCAACTTTACATCTTCCTTCATCCCTTCTCTAGTATAATTTCTAAAATAAACCCTAAATACTTGATAGTCTTTAATTCTAATCTCTGATTTATCCTTTTTGACTGCAAGGATTTTCTCTTTTACATACTTCTCTCCTTTTTCATCTATTACCATTGATGAAATTCTTCTCACTTTATTTGTCCTTTTCTAGAAAAGGATTGTCAAAGTTCTAAAGTCTATCTCCTCATGTTCAATAAATTTTCTTGTTTTATTCACCACCGTGGATAACCAATCTAAAGTTGTTATTAAAGAAGGAGGTGGTACAAAAGTTGAGACTATTAGAATAAGCATAGCTAGAGTGGAAGAAGGTGTTTTCTCAATTATTTCACCTTGGAAAGATGTTTCTACTCATTCCTATTTGATGATTGTATCAATTTGAGTTTTTGGAGAGGAGATGAGAGGTAATTTAGGCTTTGAGGGAGACAATTAAGAAATATGAGTGGTATCTTATAATGGGAAAAGTAGATGACAAAAGGAAAATCATATCATTTGAAGCAAAAATTTTTTGGGACATATTATCTACATCTTCTTCAAAATTTAAGAAACTATCACTATGAATCTCTTGAGGAATTTAAAGACTAGGAGAAGAGGAGACATTTTCATCTAACCTCTTTATTTTGAGCTTGAGAATCTTCCATGGTGGAACTTATTATTGAATATATTCTATTTTAGGTACCTCTTCTATCATTAGGGGTTATCTGCTTGGACATGCTTCATCTACTTTTTTTGATTCATCATGTTGTATGTATAAGATACCAAATTCATCCTCCCTAGCGGATGTAGGAAAATAAACATTTCCCATATCTACTCTACTTCTCAACCACTTAAGAGTTTTGTTAAGTATTTCTCTTTGTTCTATAGATAAGATAAGTATATTACTTATCCCAATGGACTATAGGGAATGACTTTTTTATGATGTTTTATTTTTCAAAGATGGGATCTAATGTGACCTCATCATCCACCAACTACTTTGGCACTTTCTTTAAGCCAAATTTGACTATTTGTTTCACTATAAACCATGAATAGTCTATGATCCTCAGTACTTTATCATTATTTTAATCCATCTAATAGTTTTTAGAATGTGGAAGTTATTGATATGAATGTCCAATATTATGCTCAATTAAGCCCCTAATGTCAAGTGTAGAACTACTCTCAAAAGTCTTGAGATTATTATGAGACATGTATTATTCAAGTATCTTGGCTTTTATTAGTGATGGAAAAGTATACCTACCAATTGAGATTAGAAATTTGACTCCTGTCTTATGTCAATTTGTTAGGAACTTGTGTGTTTCAACAAGTTGTCTCACCATTTCCATCAATGCATTTTTATCACTAACATATAGTGGAATCATATAATGAGAAACCTCACAACCACTGATTCTCCAATAACTAAAATTTAGGAACAATATGAACCAAGTTCCCCATCTAGCTATGTTTTTGGTGTTCACTATTGATATTATCATATTGAAGAGCTCCTCATCAAATAACTAAATGATAAAATAAAAAAAACAATCATTCACCCTTTTGAAATGACAGGTGTTTTCCTTTAATTATAGCTTGAGATAGAAGTCATACATTATTACCTTTCCAAAACCACCTATTGTATGAAATCCATCAAAATATCTTTGGATCGCTACAAAATAAATGAGATATGAAGTCATATAGAACCTTGACGTGACTTTCATCTCTATTAGCTATCTATGAATTGCATTGCTAATCGACTATCCCCAATTGATATATTTTAATTTTTTAGGATGATTCAAATGAGTTTATAAATCCATGTCTGAATGTTATACACTATTTGGCTTCCCACTATCCTATGCAATAGTGTTATCATGTCATTTATTTCATTCTTGAAATCAGACCTTACAAGATTTTTTAAGAATCATGTGGAGGAATGTTTTGGCTTAGTCAACCATCTATTATTGATTTGTTTATCACATGCAATATTATTTTCATACCAAAAAATTTGAGATGACTCAAGAGTCATATGTATAAAAGATTCACAATCTAAAAGGCAAAAAATATTGTTTATGTGCTCAAGAAAAAAATTTACTACCAATTCCCTTGGTGAACTCTCACTTCCCTTATCTTTGAGTTATAGTTATTTTCCATGACCAATACTACCTTAGGAGATTGTACTAAAATTGGGAATGTTACTACTTGTACTAATCCATTGTCAAAAAATTCTCTAACTAAAGTTAATTTTATACACTACATTCATCCTTTCCCAAAACTCATCTAAGTCAATGTGACCTAGATTGGTATTTGTGATATTTTTAACATTAGAATCCAATGATGAAAGAGGTGTCACACCCTAAAATTTCTATTTCATGGTTTCTTTATCTTTACTCGGGATTACCTTTTCTAGAGTAGAGGACAAAGACATCAAATTTTACAAGAAAATTGATAATTGGGAGATATTTATAGAAAAGGATAAGTTTATCCATGCAAATTGTTCCATCATTTTTAATGCTACCCATATGAATTTAAAATTTTGTTTAACTTCCCTGATTATAACTATTCCTATTCAATCTCTTCATATTTCTATTTGGTAAACTTCCCTAGCTAATGGAAATGAACTAAAAAGAAATTTTGAAAATTTTGTTTCTAATTTTAAAATATTATCACCTGTTCCCAATTTGGACAAACATTAAAAATAAATTAGCAATTGATTTTTAAAAACTTTAAACCCTCTGGGTTCACTAAAATAAATATAGATTTTTTAATTTCTGGTGAAAATAATTTAAACACTAATTTTAAAAAAAAGTCAAAACCCCATAAAAAGATCCTTTTTTTATTTTAGCAACTCTCAACTTCTTCCATGAGGTGTAGCCTTTCAAAATTTCAATCTCTTTTTTTATGGGAGCCACATAATCATATGATTTTTCATTTGCAAATAAAAATAAATAAAAATTAAATCTTTTGAATTTTATATCTTCTCTTTCCCAAGTCTGTATAATTATTTTTTTCTAAAGAAGGCAAAAAAATTATGTCACTTTTTTATTATCAACTATTTGGCCATACCTTTCTCATATGGAAAAATGTAAACTTTAAAAATAAAAATTTGTTTTTTTACTTTCCTCCCCTTGGGCATACGACTGGTCATATAACTCAATTTTTACCCAAAAAAAAGCTAAAAAAAATTTGAAATACCAAAATTTACCTCATTTAGGTAAGTCATATAGCTTGGTTGTAGAAGAAATAGGGGAAATAAGTTTAAAAATTCATAAAAACCTATAGACTTATCCTTCTATGCAAGTCATATGATTGGATATACAGATCAACTTTTGGTAGATGATTTTTTTTAAAAACTCCTTATTCCTCCTTGGTGTCATATGGCCTCTTGGTTGGGTAAAATAATTGAAAATTCTTATTGAAATTTTTAATATCTATCTTCTTTATTTTATCTAGGGTGCCTTTGAATGGCCATACGACCTGCTCCTTGACAAGTGAAAACTAAAAATCAAAACCTGATCTTTAAATTTATCTTTTTAATAATCTTTAAATCCTCTTAGTTGGGCACATTTTTCTCTTGGATAATTTGGTAGGTATAAGACAATATAAAATTTCTTTTTTATATCCTTTAAATTTCCCTTTTCTTTCCTCTTTCACTAAAACACACTTGTATGGTCTCTTCTTGGCTAAAAAAGAAATTAGTTTTTTTTAAAATCTTACTTCTCTTTCACAAGCCTAAGGGCACTTCTTTTGGTGGATAGTAGATAAAAACACAAATGAAAATTCAATTTTATTTTTGATAAAATTTTCTAGAGATTGAAAATGCAAGTTGAAAAATATTTTTAGAAGGGAATGCAATTTTAATTTAACACAGCTTGATAAAATTATCAAATTTTGATGACTAAAGGAAGAAATAAATGAATTTAAATGCAAGTTAAAAAAGAGAGAAGAATTTGTAATGGAAATTTACACCATTAAAATAGACAATTTAGATGTGGAATTTTACATTTACATGACTTAGAGAAGTGTATTTTCAATTTGCATGATCTGAGGAAGTATAAATTTAATTTTCATGGTTGGTAAAAATAAAATAGGGAATTGGATGGGAAGGGGAAATGCAAAACAAATTTGTAACTTACACAGAAACATAAATTGAATTTGTAATTTGCATGAAAATGAAAATCAAATTTACAATTTGAATAAAAATTTGATTTTACAAATTGCATGAAACTATAAAATAAATTTACATATTTCATAGGGTCAAAAAACAAATGTGAAAATTTCATGAAATGCAAAATTAAAAATATAATTTGCACTGAGTGGAAAAAGGAATTTGCAATTTACATGGAGCAAACAAATAAATTTTAAAATTACATGATTTTTAAAAAGGTCATAGCATTTTGAATAAATTTGGGAAAAGTAACATGCATTTGTACAACTTTTAAAAATTGAAATGGATTTTGAATTTTTTTGGGAAGGTTAACCACTTTTTACATAGGGGGCTCAAATGCATTTTAAAACAGTTTGGAATAAAAATAAATTTGCCCATTAATTTTTAATTAATTAATTAAAAATTTTAAATTTCTCAAAACTTTGATGGTTTCGTGCTCAATTCAAAATTAGCCATTAGTAAAAATTGAATTTCCATTGTTTTTTTTTTTAATTTTTACAAAAATCATGACAACACTATTATAAGTATTACTATTCTTAAGCACCTAATTATGTGACAATGGTTTACTAAGAAAATAAAATGACTATCATATTCTAGTTTTGACTCTCTGTGGGAGTTCCCTAGAGGAGGTAAAATAAGATAAAATTGTATCTCTCACAACAAATGTGCTTGTGTTTGATCAATTTGATAGTTAGTATTATGAGAGTTATTTTTAGATATTATGGGACTCAACCCTTGGTAGGTATAATATTTCATTATTGTATTTGAGTTATCATAATATTGGCTTCATCTTTTCTCATGTAATCACCTTTGTGTTATGGGGTCTCATATTAATGCTTGAAGTGTCATTATGACTTAAGCTTATTATATCGTTGCTTCGTGTGTGAAGAGTTTTATTGCTTCCAAATGGGGAAAGATACTAGAGGATGAGAAGCCAAAGTGATACTATAATAAAATGATTATTTGGATTGTGTGCTTAAGTAGGTTCCCATAACTTTAAATTATTACCAAAATTACATATGGAAAATTCTCTTCTAATAAGAATCTTATAATCAAAATGCACACTTAAACTTTGTACAGCCTCTAAAAGATGATGTTTTGATTTTTAGAGTGTTTAGTATTCATTTTAGATATCAAACATTAAGTAAAATTTGTGCCATATAAACCCAAGATTTGGATGGAAATTAAGTTTAAGTGTTTAGGATAATCATTGAATATTTTTTTTGGAAAACATATCATACATTTATATGCCTATAGTGAAGACATAAGTTTAAAGACTAATATTTATGTGGTTAGTGTTCTATTTTCCATTATTAGATAATTTTAAAGATCATTGAAATTACATTGGTTATTTCCTTATTTTCTTATATCACCAACCCTTGTTAGTAATTATGTATCGTAAATAAATTCTCCACAAGTTATAATAGAGAACTATATCTATCCATGATTCTGAGGAACATATATTTAGGTTGCCATGTTGATATGGGGCACTTAATTTAGGTCTTAAGATAGATTATGGTTAATATTTATCCAACCCTTGATCCATGCTAAAACTCTTTTCCTAAGATCATCAATTTTAGATTAAAATAAGGATGCTTATTTATGTAAACTGATGTGAGGGAGTCTTGATCTATTAAATTGAGTTATTAAAATAATTTTGGTGGTTAACCTTTGTGTTGAGTGTAGTATCATAGCATATTTTTAGTTATACATTTAGTCTGGATCTTGGGTCAAAGGTTTCTTGATTGTATATTTTTTTAAGATAGTGAAGAGCTTGTAGGTCGATTGGGCAAGTGGGTCAACATGGTTACATAGTGACCATACAACCATTTACATTTATTTTTATCATTTAGATATGTGAATTGATTTGACATATTGCACATATCATGTCATGAATATGGATAAGCATTTAAAAATTTAAGTTTTATTATATGTGCGTTGTTCAATCTTTAAAAGAAATGGTATATTTTTGCTGTGTATTTAAGTCTGCAAAATTGTGGGCATGACATTCAAAATCATAATCATTATTTTTTTAATCAAATAATAATCTTAATATTTTCAAAAATTCACATCATTGACATTCAAAAAATGATTATAAATATAATTATTTTCATTGACATAATACTATATAACTGAATCAACATGTGTGAAAATATAGGTTTAAATCTATATTACTATAGGTTACTTGGATTAAAAATAGCACAAATTTTTGTTGTTCACCCCAAAATCCCATGTCCAAAGGCACTCATGAGGTTGATTTTTATAAAGGTAAAAGTGGGGGACAATGCATGGGATAAATATATCCCCTCATTAATTTTAGGATTGATGTTGGTTTAATCTAAGGACTAAGTAGTTTAACCCATCTTAATAATAGAGTATGAACTAATACCACTAGAGGCTCAAATTCTATCTAATAAATACTAAGAATTCTTATAGATGATTGAATCTAGTTCTTGGTTGCTCTTGATCCTAACCTTGACAATTTCTAAAATATGGGAGAGTGTTTAAACTATAAAATAAACATAAAAGAGAGAGAGTAATGTAGAAAATAAAAGGATGTTTCTAACCAATAAAATGCTAATATTTAGACCTGAAGTATGCCAATTTATAGTTATACCATCATTTGTCTGGTTCTATGATTGTAAAAATGTTTAGTCACTTAGTGGGAAAGCTTCTAAGGGACACTAATATGAATATTATACTTGCAAGTCCTTCACAAAATATATAAAATCAAAATATTTGTAGTAATGACACATAAATTTTTTGAGACACATTATAATTGAGAGCACATAAAGCATAGATTGTTCACAAGGAAATTGAAAAATAACACACAAGGAATTAGACTAGGACATGCATAGTATAACTACCATATTTACATCTATAAAATAAACATAAAATCACTCCTCTTCCATAATAATGAAATCTAACTAGAAATAATTGACCACACTCAATGAGTAGAAGATAACGTTAAAATAAATAAAAGGATTTTATTATAATTTTAACAGAGTTTCATTACGTGAAAATGATACCCATCCAAAGAGAGACAAGTTTAAAATATATAGAGAGGATTGGGATCACCACTAAGTAGCACAAGATTCCCATCCTTAGCCATGATGGGCACCCAAAGTTGTTAAAACTATAAATATTTCAAAACAAAAAGAAGATTCCCCATTCCCCTAAATGATTCTTGGGAGCCTACTCAATTGATATGCTAAGGAGCTAGAGAAGATCCATCTCCTAAATACTTAGGATAAATATCTTTGGAGACAAGTGTGATTGACACCAAGTGAAATTCCCTATCTAGTTTGGCCAAGTTCATGGGAGGCTCCAAAAATATCACCTCAAACTAGGCCAAGAGTTGTTGGTGCATGTGGAGTGGGCCTCAAGGGAAAATTTCACCTTTGACACCTTACTGATACTCATAGTGGATTGGTTCAAAAAATCCATAATCACCTTAGATATAGCCTTATTGTCCTTTTCTACCTTTATCCTCATGACCTAGTTGAAATGACCTAGGTGGACCTCAAATTCTCCTTTATCTAGAAAGGTGCCATCTAGATAGAATATCACTATAATGTTGAATTCATTGAAGTAAGTCATCATCCATTCCTTAATCTCTTCTATAGGTTACACAACTATCTATGCCACTACTAACCACACTTTAATTGAGGCTCTCATGCTCCTAGCATAGGTTTGATACATGTTCATGTCTAAGAGAGGCATGAGTTTTAGCTCCAAGAACATGCCCTTGTTAATATATAGAGTGAGTGATTTACAATTTCTATTTATGTGAGTGGTCCTCTCTAAGTATGCCTATAATCACTAGAGGTGTTCCCTACCTGTGGTCAATTTTTTGACTACTTCCCTTAGTACTATGGAAATTGGCACGAGGGCCTATTTGACTTGACCACTTAATTTTGTAGGAAAGGTTATCTTCAATGAAGCCTTAATAACCCAAGCCTACTCCTTCATGTCCTCCATAATTTTCTCAAACATATCATGAAAGGCTCAGAGCATGGATACTAGATCCTTAACCAACTGCTCCTCTTCACTAGATGTTATCACTTTGGTAAGAGAGAAGAGGTCGTGCTTGGTCTACCACACCACTAGGTCTCCTCCTTTAGTGAATTTATATGTGAGTATCCTCATCATATTATATAAATCCTTATTGGACTCCCATTGGAATTTTGAATCACCCTGAAAGATCATATCAAGTTCTTAGGCTCTAATGGTAACTCCAAAGGTAGAAGATGATGAAGTTGGGGTGGTAGAGATAGAGTTGGAATGTGTAATAATGGAAGGAGGAGGAATGGATGAAGTGGAGAGAAGAAATGAAGATATAAATGGAGGAAGATGAGGCATTAAGGTAAAAGGGGGAAGGACAAACATGGAATCCCATGAGAAATCCTAGGTATGCCATTAGCTTTGGGTCAAGTTGACCTATGGGATCATGGCACCAAAGAGAGGAATATTCAAAAAGAATGAGGACATTGACTGGTTAAATCTAAATCCTTAGGCACCCATAATGATGTAAAATTAATAATTGGTAGGGATAATAGGAACAATAGGGGATTGAATAACATGAGTTATATTTTACTTTTTCTTGGGCCTCTTACCCAGATTATCTTATGCTACAGTAGTAGGAGCTATAGTTACAGTGGTAGAAGGGGCCACTTAGGGAATTTTTAAAGTGACTATAGGTGGCTAGAGTAGATTAAACTATGCATAATGGTACACTCAATATTAGGGGTACCATTGGTAGCATTAAAGTGGGAGTTCTTGGAGGTGGTTTAACCTATAGAAGGACCATATCATGTGTTAAGGGCTAGGAAACAAAATCTCTCAAAGACTAGAGGTGAGATAAAGGGATCCCTATAAGTGGAATGGGCTGAATTGGGAAAATTTGGGGTGTGAGGATGTTATATAAGGCCAAATCTCTTGACTGAATTATGGAGGAGTTAGAATGGGAAATAGGGAAGGCACCACCTGAGTAGGTCTATTAAGGATAGGGAAACTAGGGGGTTCTCCACTAAAATATTGAGGAATAGAGGTGTTAGGGGAATGAATCCCCATCGATTATTTTTTTTGGTCATGATTTGGTCTCAACTTGGGGTTATTATCAATGTTGAATTGTAATGCATATATAATCTGGGGTTGAGCAAGCTAAGTTGTTGGAGGTGTTGGAGCTTGAGTTGATGGAAGTGGCAGAGCTTTAAGAGAGATTGGATGAGGTGAAAAACATGGAGGAGAGGGAGATGGGACATTCTAAATGATATTATTTGAAATATAGGGTGGCATTATAGGGCTACTATAAGTGAATGGCCTAGTTTGTGCCTGATTTCCCTTATTCTTTTCCTCAAGCCTAGATAGGACCTCTTTATCATCAACAAGATTGAGATGGATATCATCATCTAGGTGAGGCACATGGATGAAAGTGATATTGATATGATCTTTATATTTCATCACATGTGCCATTGTAACACCTTTAAGGGTCCCATTCTTGGTGTTTCTCACTCTTAGGGCCTACAAATATCTTATTTCAACCATATTCTACAATGGAGGTAGAATATGGTACACATGCTAGTGTTTGACTATGGGTACGTCTAGGAAATCCTTATCATGGTATCTAAGGTGATGGACAATCATGTCATCTACCAATTGATTAGATATCTCCTACTTAGCTAGCTAGTTTAGGACCTAATATGGCAAGTAGAGGGGCCCCTATAGATGCTTACAACTTGGATGATGGTGTTATCCATGTAGTACCATTAATCACCAATGGGAGTGAGGAAATTTTTAATTTCATTAAAGATCCAAGTCATGGAATCCTCATTTATATATATGTAGAATATCAAGTAGAATGACTCTTAGATTTATTAAATACAATTCTGATAGTGGTAGCCATATATTTTGTAGAAAACTAAATGCACCATAACACCCCTAAGAGTCTGTGGTGGAAATGTAGATGGTTTAAACATAATAATGGAATAGATGAAATCTACCATGTAACTTAACATATATAAATTACATCCAGTATGTGCCTCTGATACTACTTAGATGAGGTTGAAATTGATCATGCTCTTAAGGTATGGGACTTCCTCCCCTTTGAGGATTATTATCAACAAAGGCACCCACAAAATATTCACATGTGTGGTGTTGCTAGATTTGAGGAAACATTTATAGGAGCATCTCAATGTGAACCCCATTATCGAATAAGTGGATAGGGTAGCATTGATGGCCTTTTTATCAACTCATCACTCCTAATCGATGGCCCAGTCCTTGAGGACTTCATATATATTATGGGATTTTTCCCATGCATTAACTATACTAGAATCATAACTACAAGTGTAATCTGAGAGGTTGTAATATTTATTAAAAATATCCCTTGATATGTCTATGACTACATTTGATGAATTGATGGAGTAATCTAAGTCGTGGCTATCTTGAAGAACATGCTTGGAACTATACAAAAATTTGCCAAAGAGGTCCATAAAATGAAATGCCTTAGGATTGATGACCTTGGGAAATCCCAAAATTTCCCAATGTAGTGATATTTCCAAGGTACTATGTTTATCATCATCATATAAGGTGAGTGTTTTCATGTATTTAATTTCATTTAAGACATTGTTATAATTGTTGAACAACACTAGGTTGGGTGAGAAGGTGGTGTCCCTATATTCAGGCTCAAACTTAGTACTGGAATATGAAGTGGCCATTTTTTTCAACTAGGGATTATTAATTTCAAGGGTGAGGAAAAACACATAACATATGAGAAAGCACTACAAAGAATAATTTTAGAAACTAAGAGTGGTAAAAGTATGATTGATTGATCTAAGGACTTATAGGGATCTACAAAGATCTCCTATTTTAATAGTCTTTGGTGTGTCACCTAGTGTGAGTTTAAATTTGAGTTGGTGGCTCAATCCACTCATTCATTTCTTAATCTGGCATTAACTCAAGAATTTTAAATATACACTCCCCACCTAGATTTGGTAGCTATGATGATTTTTTTAAATTATCTAATCAGGGCCCAGTTCTAATTTAGTTAATGTGATAATTGTGGTACACACATGTCTACCTTGTCTCTATGAAACCTAAAACATCTCTAGGTTATGCCATGTGTTTATTTTTAGTTGGCCTTACCTATAATAGATGTTGCCTAAATGTATATTAGGTACCACACTCTTATTATTTCAAGGGATAGATTTGGCCAATTATAGTAATGAGGTGATGTGTGGCATCCTATGATTGTATTTTGAATATAATTATACTTCATTCTAACCACCTCATGGTGTCCAGGGTATTTTCTACCAATTTTTATGAAAGTACTATATGGTGTGCTTTGAGCTCTTAAAACTACCCCTTATGATTGATTAAGAAGTAACAAGTCATATTTTTGGTTTATAACTAATTATCCTCATCATGGACACTTATTGAAGACGTATAACGAAACATATTTCCACCTCTATTCTATAATTTCATTCATAACTTTCACATTTACTCCCTTTGAGGCCTATCTCTTGTAGCCCTATTTTGACACAAAGCTCATAGGTTTGAGTGATTTACAACACTTATAGACAAAATAAAGGAATATTTGGGTACAATTTATCCTATTTCAAATTCAACTAAAGTTTCATGACTCAAATCCCAATGCAAAACTACTAACTCAACACCCTCCTCCATAATTAGGTGTCAAGGAGCCCTAAATTAGATTATGGGGTAAAAAATGAGTTTTAAGGATTATATATATATATATATATATATATATATATATATATATATATATATATATATATTATTGGTTTAATTGTAAATTTATCAATGGTTAATACCTGTTGGAGTTGAAAAAACTCAAAAATCATTCATAAAACTCCCAAACAAAAATTCCTTCTAAATTGCTTGTTCATTGCCCTATAAAGGAGTACAAACCTATGCTTTGGATATTTATCTCTCATAATGAACTATATAGACCTGATACCACTTTTAATTTTTTTTATATGTTTCTTCCAACCTTAATTTAAAATTTAATGAATTTTAGAGCTCTAAAACTCAAGTTATGACCTTTTTAGTGTTGCTTCACCTTGCATTTTCTTCATCTGCATGACTGTAGGTATGTATTTTGGAATTTTATTGAGTTATATGTGGTATAAATACCTTATTATTTTTTAATTAGAACATATATTAATATATATAACCATTAAAATATTTTTTTGTTCATGATAAATCAATAAGGCTACCTTACAAGACCTTTTTCTGACTGTAACCATCCAAAAAATTTGAACAATGGACCCTAAGAAAAGAAAAATGAGCATATATTAAGTTTTATGAGATATAAATACCTAATTATTTTTTAATTTTGATTTATATGAACCAATTTAACAATTATAATGATCTTTTTCATTCAATAAATCATTAAAACTTCATAAAAATGACCTTTTCTGACTATAATAACTTAGAATTCAAGAATAATGGAGAAATCCTCTTGGATGGGTTAGTGACTTCTTGATTTGAGTTGTTTGCATGATAATAATTTTTTTGGAGGAAGTTAATATGTAATTTTGGATTTTTTAGGCCATTTTGGTGATTATTCAGTTTCCATCTTCTATGAAATGCATTCTCACTTGAAAACCCTTTGTGGTCAAACCTACAACCTGTCTAATATGGAGAGTTTTTACCCATTAAATTCATTCACATGCCAATGGATGTTGTAAAATGGTTTGATATGACTTATAATACATTTATATAACTCACATAACTCTTATTTTTTAACAAAGAGTTCATAAGTGCCTACAAATTGATAAATTTTAAATATACACTCCCCACTTAGATTTGGTAGTTGTGATGAGTTTTTTTAAATTATCCAATCAGGGCCCAGTTCCCACTTAGTTAATGTGATAATTTTGGTAGGAACATGTATACATTGCCTCTATTAAACCCCAGATATCTCTAGGTTGTACCATGTGTTTATTTTTAGTTGGTCTTACCTACAATAGATGTGCCTAAACGTATATCAGGTACCACACTCTTATTATTTCAAGGGATAGATTTGGCCACTTATAGTAATGAGGTGATGTGTGGAATCTTATTATTCATTTTTTAATATAATTTTACTTCATTCTAACAACCTCATGGTGTCCTGGGTATTTTATACCAATTTGTATGGAAGTGTCATGTGGTGTGTTTTGAGCTCTTGAAACTACCCTTTATGATTGATTAGGAAGTAACAAGTCGTATTGTTAATTTATAAATAATTATAATTATCATGGAAACTTATTTAAGACATATAACCAAACATATTTCCACCTCTATTCTATAATTTCATTCACAACTTTCACATTTGCTCCCTTTGAGGCCTATCTCTTGTAGCCCTATTTTAACACAAAAAACCTAGGTTTTAGTGATTTAGAACACTTATATAAAAAATAAAGGAATATTTTGGTACCCTTTATCCTATTTCATCTTCAACGAAATTTTCATGACTCAACTCCCAATGCAGACCTACTAACTCAACACCCTCCTCCATAATTAGGCATCAAGGAGCCCTAAATTGGCTTATGGGGTAAAAAATGAGTTTTAAGCATCACCTATATATATTATTGGTTTAATTTTAAATTTATAAATTTTTAAAACCTATGGGAGTTGAAAAAACTCAAAAATCATTCATAAAACTCCCAAACAAAAATTCCTTCTAAACTGCTTGTTTAGTGCCCTACAAGGGAGTACAGACCTATGTTTTGGATATTTATCTCTCCTCATGAAATATACAGACCTGATACCACTTTAAAAGTATTTTCTATGTTTCTACCAAACTTAATTTAAAATTTAATTAATTTGAGAGCTCTAAAACTCAAGTTATGACCTTTTTAGTGTTGCTTCACCTTGCATTTTCTTCATTTGCATGACTGTAAGTCTATATTTTGGAATTTTATTGAGTTATATGTGGTATAAATACCTTATTATTTTTTAATTATAACTTATATGAAGCTATATAACCATTAAAATTATTTTGTGTTCATGATAAATCAATAAGGCCACCTTACAAGACCTTTTTCTGACTGTAACAATCCAGAAAATTTGAACAATGGCACCTATGAAAAGAAAAATGAGCATATATTAAGTTTTATGAGGTATAAATACATAATTAATTTTTAATTTATAATTTTATGAACCAATTTAACTATTATAATCATTTTTAAAATTCAATAAATTATTAAAACTTCATAAAAATGCCCTTTTCTGACTGTAGTACCTCAAAATTCAAGAATAATGGAGAAATCCTCTTGGATGGGTTAGTGAATTGTTTATTTGAGTTGTTTGGGTGATAATAATTTTTTATGAGGATGTTAATATGTAATTTTTTATTTTTTAGGCCATTTTGGTGATTATTTAGTTTCCATCTTCTGTGAAATGCATTCCCACTTGAAAACCCTTTGTGGTCAACCCTGTAACCTATCTAATATGGAGAGTTTTTACCCATTAAATGCCTAAAAATTCAAATATATGTTTTAAAATGGTTTTATATGACTTATAATACATTTAAATAACTCACATAACCCTTATTTTTCAACAAAGAGTTCATAAATGCCTACAAATTGAGAAATTTTAAATAGACACTCCCCACCTAGATTTGGCAGTTGTGATGAGTTTTTTTAAATTATCCAATCAAGACCTGGTTCCCATTTAGTTAATGTGAGAATTTTGGTATTAACATGTATAACTTACCTATATGAAACCATAGATATCTCTAGGTTTTGCCATGTGTTTATTTTTAATTGGTCTTACTTGTAATAAATGTTGCCTAAATGTATATCAGGTACCACACTCTTATTGTTTCAAGGGATAGATTTGGCCACTTACTAATAGTAAAGAGGTGGTGTGTGGTATCCTATTATTATTTTTTAAATATAATTTTACTTCATTCTAACCACCTCATGGTGTCCTGGGTATTTTATACTAGTTTGTATGGAAGTGTCATGTGGGGTGGTTTGAGCTCTCGAAACTACCCCTTATGATTGATTAGGAAGTAACAAGTCGTATTTTTGGTTTATAAATAATTATAATTATCATGGAAACTTATTTAATACATATAATCAAACATATTCCCACCTCTATTCTATAATTTCATTCATAACTTTCACATTTGCTCCCTTTGAGGCCTATCTCTTGTAGCCCTATTTTAACACAAAGATCATAGGTTTGAGTGATTTACAACACCTATAGGAAAAATAAAGGAATATTTTTGTACCCTTTATCCTATTTCATATTCACAAAAATTTTCATGACTCAACTCCCAATGCAAACTTACTAACTCAACACCTTCCTCCATAATTAGGCATAAAGGAGCCTTAAATTGGCTTATAGGGTAAAAAATGAGTTTTGATCACATATACATATTATTGGTTTTAATTGTAAATTTATCAATGGTTAAGACCTGTGGGAGTTCAAAAAACTAAAAAATTATTCATAAAACTCCCAAACAAAAATTCCTTCTAAACTGCTTGTTCATTGCCCTATAAGGGAGTACAGACCTATGTTTTGGATATTTATCTCTCCTCATGAAATATACAGACCTGATACCACTTTTAAAAGTTTTTATATGTTTCTCCCAACCTTAATTTAAAATTTAATGAATTTTAGAGCTCTAAAATTCAAGTTATGACCTTTTTAGTGTTGCTTCACCTTGCATTTTCTTCATTTGCATGACTACAGGTCTATATTTTGGAATTTGATTAAGTTATATGTGGTATAAATACATAATTATTTTTTAATTATAACCTATATGAATATATATAACCATTAAAATCATTTTTTGTTCATGATAAATTGCGAAGGCCACCTTACAAGACCTTTTTTTGACTGTAACAATCCCAAAATTAAGAACAATGGCACCTACAAAAATAAAAATGAGCATATCTTTAGTTAAGAGGTCTAAAGACATAATTAATGTTTAATTAAAAATTTTATGAACCAATTTAACCATTATAATCATTTTTTTCATTCAATAAATCATTAAAAATTCATAAAAATGCAATTTTCTGACTGTAATAACTCAAAATTTAAGAATAATAGAGAAATCCTCTTGGATGGGTGAGTGACTTCTTGATTTGAGTTGTTTGGGTGATAATATTTTTTTGGTAGGATTTTAATATGTAATTTTGGATTTTTTATCCCATTTTGGTGATTATTTAGTTTCCATCTTCTATGAAATGCATTTCCACTCAAAAACCCTTTGTGGTCAAACCTACAACCTATCTAATATGGAGAGTTTTTGCCCATTAAATGGCTACAAATTCCAATGTATGTTTTAAAATGATTTTATATGACTTATAATACATTTAAATAACTCAAATAACCATTATTTTTTAACAAACAGTTTATAGGTGCTTGCAAATTAAGAAAATTGAGCCTATGGGGTTTTATAGCAGCCAATCTTCTTAGTGATTGTTCATAAAGCATAAACCTTCAAACCCAGAAATAATGAATATAATTTTAAGGGAATATGGGCCTAAATCAACCCATAGGATAAATATATCTAACTCTTCTTCTTAGGAATGAATCAATTACTATAAATTGACCTTCAATTGCTTGCCAAGCACCTAGTGAAGATCTTGAATCATTTTCTACCTTGTTTGGACCTATAACAACTTCTTGGGCATGAATGTAACTTTTGTGAGGATGTTTTATGTTGTGAAGAAGATTAAACATCTAGTTCCATGATCTTATTGGCTGAATATGCTCTATTCCATCATTAAAACCTATAAAAACTCATCAGAACATCCTCTTCATGTAATGGAAGTTGATTAATTAAACTAGTGTCTTTTTAGAACCATGTATGATATTCTCATGGATCTCTCCCTAACATTCCTGATGCATATGTAACGTATACTATTTATTCAACCTACCTTTTCTAACATTACATTATATTTTGAAGGTAAAATAATGAGATGAGAAGGTTTTATGAGTGGGTTGTACATTAGAGGAAAAGTATTTTTCCACCTTGACAAGGGGAATGTGCAAGGGGAAAAAAATATTTTATTAAACAAGTGTACATGAAAAAAGACCTTCCTTGACTTATAAACCAACTTGAAACATGTGGAATTGTCATTTGAGATGTCTAGACAAACATAAGATAAATATATCAATTACCTTGATTTTTCCAAAATTACCTTAGTTTTTAAAAAGTATATTGCAAAAGACCTTTTAAGACCTCATAAAAGATTAATATATGGAGGTTGGATAATCAACTGAGTACTATGAATTCTCCTTATGAAAATACCTTGCATAGGACCTTAAAACAACTTGAACATCACCTCAAGACACTACCATAGGCTATAACATCAAGACAAGGACTCTCAATAGCTATCAATAGGGTTAGAAGGATTGAAATAAACTTTTTGAATGATATTCCCCTATGGTATCAAAATTTAGTTAACATCTTTGGTGACATTTTGGGATTACATGCTTGTTATGCATCTTAGACTAGTGCTTCATACATCCATTAGGAATGGAGTCACCCATCACTCAACTTTAGACCTGAGTGGACCTTGAACCTAATTGTAAATGCCTTGAAATAGAAAGAGATAATTGATATACCTCCAAAACACACAAAAATACAAGAACAACACACCAAAGCAAGACACTCACACACCTATGCTACAAAGTACTTAGGGAAAGTAAAACACAATAAACACTACTATGTACAACTAACCTTAAGGCATATTCCTCTTTGATCAAAAGGAATTTTTTTAAAACCACTTCCTCCATAAGATAGATGACTTAAAGTAAGCTACCTCTTGAACATAATGTTTAATGATTTAGAACTCTTGATTTACAAATCATTTGACATACTCTAAAGTGAGTCAAAAACATTAAACATGCCTCCTATGAAAACATACTCATATTTTGTCTCCATGAAATGGTTGTTGTAAGCACAATTAATGAGAGGGGGGTGAATCAGTGTTTAAAAAATTTCTTTAAATTATACTCAATCATTCATAAACTATTAAATCAACATAGAGATCTAGCAAAGTAAAAAGAACCATTCAGATGAGTATGAAACAAGATAACAAATATATGAGCTGGAAAAACTCAAGGGGAATAAAACACACTATGATCTATGCAAATGGACTACAATCCTGTAAAACAAAACACCAAATTTAGTTGAGCACCAACTCAACCCCAATAAAATCAAGCACCCACTTGACTAGTCTTTTGCAAACACCTACTTGTAAGGTATCACCAATTCCCTAAGTGACTTAGCACTAAATTATCCACCTCATGAATTTTTATCACCACACCTCTACTCTTCTATTATTATCACATTTTAATACCTCATTTTTCTCAACTATGCATGATTTTATTCACTTATTTTTTGCATATATCAAATAGGCCTAAGCCGCCTTGTATTTATATTAGTCTCATAGTTACACACCACTTCGTCAGCTGCACACCTTCAAAATCTTAGTTTAGGAAAAAAATTGGTCTTAATACATCTTATGAACATAATTAAATCATAATTTTAACCCATTTTGGTTTGACATAACTCAATTAGGCCTTATTCCTCTTTTAGGTCTCATGGAGACCTAATTGTATTAGGTTTGTCCTCTTAATGCTAAAACTTGATCTTCTTGGGATAAAATATCCTTATAAAAAAATGATTCAAATAATTAGATAATTAAATCTTCTTACCTCCTTCATGATTGATTAGACCTACATTTTTCATTCATAACATGAAAGATCATTTAGGACAAACTGCTTTATTAGGCCTGTATACCTGAAAAGTCTATCTTGCAATAATGAAGCTTAAACACCCTTAAGCTACTTAAATATGACAAATGAAACATGAATAAAAATTATCCATGAACTTAGGGTCATCACAAAATTATTTTAACATATTCACTCTAGAGATAAAGGCTTAAGAACATCTTTGTAACTCGCTTACTCAAAACTGCTAATTCACCTCAAAAACCAGTCATGATGGATTAGACCTCCAAATCTTGTGTAGAAACTTTTCATGACTCATTATGCATAAAATATTATTATTATATATACAAAAAATCCTTATATATAAAATTAATATGGTCTAATGGAAAATATTGGTCTTGTATACCAATTTTTTGCCCTTATATCTCACAGTCCTATCTGAACTAGATAGACCATTTTGTGAGCAAATTTTTTACCATATACACTAGCCCATAAATCTTATCCAAAGAATTATCATGAAAAAAAATTCATAAATTAATTCTTAATGTACTTTATTTCATCAATCTATCATGCATAGACCCTCAAAACTATCTCTTCATCTCTGCCTAGGTTTTACACTATTCACACCATTAGATCTGTCTACGACTAGCTTATTTGGATGACCAAATTAGAAAAATTGTAGTATTTAACATATATATAAATAATCATGGACATGTAAAATGAGTCTCTATATTCTTCTACTATCCATTTTATTTTCTTGACCAATTCATCTTTTGAGAGATATAACTTCTTAATAAATAAACCCATATTTGTGCATTTTCTCTCTCATCTAACTAACCATCACCTCTTAGAGGTACCTGTGATACTTTAATACATGATCTAATATCTTATATATGAATTTTAATCCATCCTAATATATCTTTAAAAAATATTTCATATCAGGTCCTTATCATGGTTTTAGGGAGGTTTAACATAGGTTTTTGTGTTAATGATTGTTCATAAAGGACTACCACTTAAATCTAAAGCTAATGAATGGAGATATTATCTAGGACCCTTCCCCATATACAATTAACAAACAAAACTCCCATATAGATATTATACATACCAAAAAATATTTAAAAGTGTTTCTTAAGTTTGAGACCTTATTATGTGAGCTCGAGAAGGCCTAAAATTGTGATTCATGCACTTTTATTTCAAATATTAACCTCAAAATTTGTGACCATACCTAAAAAAATTATATTACATCTATCCATGATCACATGTGAATACTTTCCTTGAAATATGATTTTCATACCTCATTAGGCTAGGTAGGGTCTAAGAGTGATATGGGTGTAGACTTAAACTGAAGGTTCTACCCCTATAGGCTCACCTTGACAATCTCATGAATGATTATATAAATTATTTAAATGATCAAAAAATTACTCAAGACCTTCACATGAATGTGTTCATTCATGTTACCATGCACATACCTCTTCATGTCGTGACTAGGCTTCTTATGTACTTGACATCAATGACCTGTACCTTCTATGCAAACATAAGACATTAGTTGCCTTAAAATTCTCTCTTTCTCTCATGAAAACACTCTCTCATGAAAAAATTATTCCATTCACATTGTCACATCACAAAATAACAACTTTCCTTAATCACCTTTGACATCAATGATAATACTGAACAATCTCCCCCTTTATCATTGATGGTAACAACTCTTAAAAAATTCTCTCAATAGGCTATTTCTCTCCCATTATAATTTTTTCCCCCTTTGACATTAATGAAAAAGAGATACCAATAAATTTTTGGATCACACTTCTTTCAACCAAAAAACTCAACACAATAATATGAGTCAATGAAGCATCATACAAATATGCTCCCCCTATCTCCATGCATAAATTATTGTAACTAATCACCTAATTTTTGGATCACACTTCTTTCAACCAAAAAACTCAACACAATAATATGAGTCAATGAAGCATCATACAAATATGCTCCCCCTATCTCCATGCATAAATTCTTGTAACTAATCAACTACTCTTGGAGTTAATGAACAACCTGATTAACTCACCCTAAGCACTTTAATTCCTTAATGACTTCTAGGGGTAGGAATTACACCCAATTCATATCTTAGATGTTCAAATGTTGTCTTTGGAAGTGGCTTGGATAGAATATCTACAATCTGATCCTTAGTAGATACAAACTCAATCTTGACATTTTGTTCACTTACATATTCTCTTAGGAAATGATACCTAATGGAAATATTCTTAGTATTTGAGTGAATAATTGGGTTATTTGATATAATTATAACACTTGTATTATCATAAAAGATAGGACTAGGACTATCATACTCCACTTTTTAGTCCTTTAAGGTCTGCCTCATCCATAAGACTTGAATGCAACATGAAGCTATTGTAATGTACTCAGCCTCACAAGTGGATAATTCCACTGATGGTTACTTATTTCTTATCCATGACATCATTCACTCTCCTAAGAATAAATATCCTCCACTAGTGTTCTTCCTATCATCTAGAATCCCTTCCTAGTCTACATCTATATAGGCTTATCAAGTTAAAATCCTTACTCTTTAGATATAACAAACCAAACTCAATAATTACCTTGAGATACCTAAGTATTATTTTAACTACTTTTAAATGATTTTCCTCTGGGTTTGCTTGAAATCTTCCCATAAGACCTACTGCTTGCATGATGTCAATTCTATAGGTAGTAGTATATAACAAACTTCCAATCATTGACCTTTATGATGTTTGATTGACCTTTAGAGATTCATCCTCCTTACTTAACTTACACCCTATGATCATAGGTGTGTTAATATCCTTGAAATATTCCATCTCAAATTTATTCAACATCTCTTTTATGTCATTAGCTTGTGAAATGAATATACCTCTTTCTGATTGATTGATTTGTAACCCAAGGAAAAATGATAGTTATCCCAACATGGAAATCTCAAATTCCTTCTTCATCACATCTTCAAATGCCTTAGTCACACTAACTATTTCCACAAAAATATTATGTCATGCACATATACAACCACTATCAACTAATGATCATTTTTTGTCTTTATGTACATATTACTATTTGTAACTCCTCTCTTGAATCCTTGGTCCAATAGGTACTTGTCCAATCTAGCATACCAAGATCTAAGAGATTTATTTAGACCATAAAGAGCCTTTTTAAATTTACATACATGTTCCATGTTACCTAATAATGAGAAACCCTTAGGTTTCTCTATGTACACCTCATCTTCCAATTTCCCATTCAAAAAAGCTAATTTTACATCCATATGATACACATCAAACCCTTTGAATAATATATATGCTAGAAATGATATTATGACCTCTAATATTGATATTGGAGAAAATGTCTCCTCAAAATATACCCCTTCTACTTGAGAATAACCCTTGCATACCAATCTAGCCTTGTTCATAGTGACTTCTCCATCTTCATTCAACTTGTTCCTAAACACCCATTTTGTGTTAATGACATTTTGTCTTTAGGCTTAGTAACTAGTTCCCAAGTCTCATTATTTTTTATTTGGTCTAAATCCTCATTCATAACAACTATCTATAACATGTATTTGATTACTTATACAAGGTTATTAGGTTCAATCTTATAAAATATAGCAACATTCTCTTGATTTAGGTTACTTTACATATTTTTTCTTGTTTACATACCTACATCCTTACTACCAATGATTTGTGATTTAGGATGGTCTTTTTGAATCTATCTTGAAGGACCTTTTGAATCTTATCTTTCATCAACTTCATCTTCTTCCTCATATATCTCTATTATTTCTTATTCATTTTTGAACTCCAAATTCTTTGATGCATCCTTTGACTGAGAGTGTGACTTCTTAGAACTTATTTCATCAATATTCACACTAGTGGTTTCCACTATCTTGTGTAACCTCTTATTATAACATCTATAAGCTGAGATTATTGATGAGTATCCCAAGAATATTCCTTCATAAGACCTAGAATCAAACTTATCGAAGTATTCCTCATCTTTTTTGATGAAGCTTTTTCTTCCAAACACTCTAAAGTGTTCCACATTACTAGGTCTACCTTTCCACAGTTCATAGGGGGTTTTGTTACCATTAATATTTATCTATCCTATATTTAAAATGTAAACTATAGTGCTCAATTCCTCTTTCTAGTATCTATCAGATAATCTTGATATATTTATTATAGTATTTTCCATTTATTGAACTATCCTATTATTTCTTGTCCTATTCTTTCTTTTCACTACCCCATTCTGATGAGGTGTCCTAACTGTTGATAACTATCTCCTTATCCCAAGAAACTCACAAAAGTCATCAAAATCATTGGACCAAAACTCTCCTCCTCTGTCAGATATCAGGAATTTGATCTTTACATTCTTTTCATTCTCAACTAGAGATTTGAATGCCTTGAACTTATCAAGAGCTTCTGACTTTTATTTCAATAATGTTACCCAAGTCATTCTTATGTAGTCATCTATGAGTAACATGAAATAACTATCTTCTTGAATGCTTTAGATTCTTGTAGGTCCAAAAACATTAATTTGTATTGACTCTAAAGGTATTTTAGTAGAATAATCATTAGAATTGAACCTTATTATAGTTTTATTACCATGTTGACATGCCTTGCAAAGTGTGTTTACAAGTTTGGTGATTTTAGGCATATTCTTCACAGACTTATTAGATCTTATCTTGACCAGATTAAACTATCTTCTTGAATGCTTTAGATTCTTGTAGGTCCAAAAATATTAATTTGTATTGATTATAAAGTTATTTTAGTAGGATAATCCTTATACTTGAACCATATTATAGTTTTATTACCATGTTGACATCTCTTGCAAATTGTGTTTACAAGTTTGGTGATTTTAGGCATATTCTTCATAGACTTATTAGATCTTATCTTAACCAGATTATCAAAGTTTAGATGGCCTAAATTTTTATGTCATAGCTAAAATTTATCCATATTTATCATAAATAATCTCTCTTTCTTTATCTTATTCAAGACATACAAATTATTCTTAGTCCTCTTAGAACTGGCAATTATCCTTCCTGATTTAGCTTTCCTTATATCACACCCTCTGTCATGAAAGGTTAGTGTGTGTCCTTGGTTGCACATTTGAATTAAACTAATAAATTTATGTTTCAAGCCTTATAAATACAAAAAATTCTCTATCTTGGTAGTCCCATTGTCCAAACTCAAGATACCCTAAAAAAATATTGGTAGTTTTATTTTCTCTAAATCTCACTATCCTAGTAGCATTCTTCTTCAATGAAATGAACTTGATTTTTTCCCCTATCATGTGACTTGAGAAATCACTATATATATAACACGTCATGCCTTCATCTTGGATGTGAAATGTAGTTTGAACTATAATATATTCTTCTACTTTATTCTTTTACTCCTCCTTCACCTTATCCATAGGATCTGACTTCTTGATCCACTTATCAGTGGTATGACCATGTATCTTTTTGTCTTGACTGATCTTTCTCATATCCCTCATCTTTAAATCCCTTCCATTATGACCTCTCTAACCATAGTTATAACATTAAATTATTCTTCTACTTTTGATATGAGCATTCATCCTATTCCTCCATGAGGAATTAATTCTAGCATGATGTCTATAATCCACATTTTTATGTCCATATTGATTACATGAGAAATAGTAACCACTAAAATAATTCACATACCTTGTCTATCTAATGTTGATTGATTAACCTCTACCTTTACTCTATCTTGAAGGATTCACATTCTTTATTGACTTGTTGATGATAAATTTGAGTCTCAGATTTGAGATTTTCTTCATAAGTCTTTACTTTATCAGTACCATCAATTTTTGATGGCCAATTGTCCTTTGAGGTATAATTATTCTTGTTTTCCTTTTGGTCTTTTGTGAACCCAAGACATATCTTGTCATGTGGATACCTATTACTATTCAAAATATCACCAAGGACTTTGGTGCTCTTTTCAAATTTATAATGTGTCTTCAATTTGATTGTTGCATGATCTAATTCTCCCTTTAAGGACTCCATTTATATTCTAAACTTGTTGCATTATTCCTCCTTAGTCTTAATACTTGCAATAACAATCTCAATCTGATTTTACATCTATTTAATTATCTCATCATGTTCATTGGTGTTTTTACTTAGTCTCTTTTCAAATAAATTGATTTGTTCCTCACAAATCTTAACTAATTCTCTTAGTTTTTTATTTTTCCTTATTTGGAACTTCAACTCTTCTATAACACTCACCAATTCTACCTCAAGGTTCACTTTAACCTCTTCATATAGTTCTTCATATTCAATAAGGATTTTTAATTTTGAACAACCTTCATTTTCTATTTCTATGGATATGAATAGAGTTTCATTGCTATCATGTTCATTATTGTCATCATCAATATCAAAAATACTCATGCCACTTATATCAAAGGAGATACTATCTTCTTTGGTATAGAAAATTCTCTTGTTTTTGAATGACCCTTTATTGTCTTCATACTTCCTAAAACTCTTTTTGATCTTATTAGAATTATAGAACTTCTTATCACCATGATGTTTATCATACTCTCCATCATGCTCATTCTTATCCTTGTTAGGGCACTTGGATGCAAAGTGACCAATCTTACCATAGTTAAAGCACTTAAATGTCAACTTGCCCTTATACTTACCTGATCCTTTCCTTAGTTTTATAACAAACATGCATTTTATCTTGTCATCATCAATATCTATATCAACATCATCCTTAAAATTTTTACCTTGTAACTTTTTCTCAACTTTGAATGCAACTTCCTTCTTAGAAAGTCTTCCATCACTTGTTCTCATTTCATAGGTAGTCAAGATGCCATGAAGCTCAACCATCTATAGTATGTTAAGATCTTTGATCTCCTCCATAATAGAGACTTTTGAATAGAACTTAGATGTTATAGATCTTAATACCTTTTGTAATACTATTGATTCTTCCAACTTATCTCCTAGAAATCTAATGACATTTACCACTTCATCTACTCTTAACATATAAGATGCAATGTTTTCATCCTCCATTTTTAGACATTCAAACTACCTTTGGTGGGTCTAAATTTTTTCCAACTTGAATTTGGTGTCTCCTTCATAGATGGTTTGCAACTTTTTCCAAATTCCTTTAGTTGTATCATAATGCATGAACTTTACAAATTTTACCTCTGAAAGACCACATAGGATGGCATTCATTGTCTTAGAGTTATTTTCACTTGCCTTCTTGCCTATTATATTAGTTGGTGGTGTAGGAGGTGGAGTGAATCCATAAATAATAGATTACCATATGTCATATACCAAGGATATTAGACAGGTCTTCATTCTAATGCTCTAAAATTCATAGTTAGTTCCAATAAAGAGAGGGGACTTGTTGGTTGAGAAACATCCTTGCACTTGATGACTAGACATGCTTGTGCTTTTAGGATCTCTTTTAAGCTATTAGGACTACTTCAAAAGACTAGGATATGATACCAATTATGGGTGAATTAGTGTTTATAAACTTTCTTTCAATTATACTCAATCATTCATGAACTATGAAAGCAACATAGAGATCTAGCAAAGTATAAAGAACCATTTAGATGAGCATGAAACAAGATAACCCATATATGAGTGATAAACCCTCAATAGGAAGAAAAACCACTATGAAATTTAAAAATTTAATAAATTCCTATATAAAAAAATATCAAATTTATTTGAGCACCAACTCTACTTGGATCACCAACCCCAACAAAGTCAAGCACCCACTTGACTAGGCTTTACCAATTACATACTTATAAGGAAGCACTAACTCCCTAAGTGAATCAATGCCAACATAGCCACCTCATTGATTTTCATCACTACACCTATGATCTTATATTATTTTCTTATTTAAATACCTCCTTCTACTCAACTATTCATTATTTTATTCACTTATTTTTTTCATACATCAAATACGCCTAAACTGCCTTGTATATATACTAGTCTCATGGTTACACACCACTTGGTCAACCACACACCTTAAAAATATTATTTATACAAAAAAATAGGTCTTAATACATCTTACTAACATGATTAAATCATAATTTTAACACATTTTGGTCTTCCATAACTCAATTAGGCCTTATTCCTCCGTTACGTCTCACGGAGAGTTAATTACATTAGGTTTATCCTCTTAATGCTAAAAATTGATCTTCTTGGGATTAGATGGTATTATCCAATAAAAAATCATTAAAATAATTATAAAATTAAATATTTTTACCTCCTATATCATTTATTATACATCCTTTGTTCATACCATGAAAGCCACTTTAGGACAAACTACTTTATTAGGCCTGTATACCTCAAAAGCCTGTCTTGCAATAATGAAGCTTAAACACCATTAAGATACTCAAATATGAAAAATGAAACATGAATAAATATTATAAATAAACTTAGGTTCATCAAAAAATTATTGGAACACCACCACTTAGGTGATAAAGGCCTAAGAACATCTTTGCAACTCACTTAGAACTGTTAATTCACCTCAAAAACTAGTCATGATGAATTAGACCTCTAATGCCTGTGTAGACACTTTCCATGAATAATAATGAAAATAAATAGTCATATTATATATATATATATATATATATATATATATATATATATATATATATATATATATGGTCTAATGGAAAATGTTGGTTTTGTAGACTAATTTCTTGACCTTATATGTCATAATCCTATCTGAACTAGACAAGCCATTTTGTGAGCAACTTTTTCACCAGATACACTGACCAAATTAGAAAAATTTAAGGATAGAAACTATCCAAAAATCATAATGGAAATTTAAAATGAGTCTCTACATTCTTATACCATCCATTTTATTTTCTTGACCAATTCAAATTTTGAGAGATACAATAACTTATTAATAATTAAGATTGTATCTATGCATTTTCTCTCTCATCTAACTAACCATAAAAACCTAGAGGTAATTAGGAGAGTTTAATACATGATACAATAGATTATCTAGGAATTTTAATCCATCCTAAGCTATTTTTAACAAAATATTACATATCAGGTCCTTATTAATGTTTTAGGGAGGTTTAACATAGGTTTTGGTGTTAATGATTGTTCATAAAAGACTAACACTTGAATCTAAAATTAATGCTTGGAGATCTTAGATAAGACAATTACCCATCTATCCTTAAAAAATAAGACTCCCATGTATAGATCACATGTGCTAATTAATGTTTAGAATTTCTTCTCAGGTTTGAGACCTCATTTTGTGATCTCGATAAGGTCTAAAAGAGTGATTCATGCACTTTTATTTCAAATATTGACCTCAAAATTTGTGATCATACCTAAAAAAATTATCGTACATTTTTCCATGATAACATGTGCATACTTTACTTTAAATATAATATTCATACCTCATTAAACCAAGCAGGGTCTAAGAGTGATCTAAGGTATGACTTAGAGTGAAGGTTCTACCCCTATTGGCTCACCTTAAAACACTAATTAATGCTTCTATACCTTATTCACATGCTCAAACAATGACATACAACCTTCATGTGCCTTTGATCATTCATTTTACCATGAACACACCTCTTCATGTCATGATTAGGATTTCTATATACTTGACATCAATGACCTACACCTTCTATACAGATATACACATTAGTTTCCTTCAAATTATCTCTTTCTCTTTCTCTCATGACAACACTCTCTCATGAAAAAATTCTTCCATGCACTTGTCACATCACACATTACCAACTTTCCTTAATCACCTTTGACATGAACCTTCACAAAATGCACCTTTGAAATCAATAATAATACTCAATAATGGTGTGTTTGGTCTTGATTGACCTCTTAAGGACTCTCACATTGTTATTTAAATTGAAAATCAACTTAAAAATCATCTTTAGTTTGACCTAAAGGATATGTATACCCTTTAATGACCTTAAATTCATTACAAATGTCAAAGTACTACTGCCACATGTTTTCAACATCTTCTTGACTAACATCTTGAGGGAATACAACTTGAATCACACCTTCACCATTATTTTTAGGAGCCACAAGGATATCGAGAACTTAAAATCACCCACGTGATCATGGTGTATTTACAACTCTAGTATCTCATGATTTTCTTCTTTTTCATTGGAAACCATTTCAAGTTCACCCAAGATCTCACCTTCTTCACTTGGGAGGTCTTCTTCTTCAAGATTAATTGTAACTTGTTATTTTTCATTTTATTATCCCAAGCAATTAAGGTTAATTTTTTATACCATGTTTACCTTAATGTCTTCATGTTCATTCGTAGATGCAAACTCTTCATTAAGGCTCTCTATGGAAATGCTTCCTTGTGGTTATTTTATTTCCAATTTAATCAATTTCTCTTTGCAACAAAAAATAAGGCCATCATTTTTAGTCAAACAATGGATATAAAAAAATATTTTACCTCTTCTTGGCCACTTGAGACATCTTGAAAGATGTCCAAATGCACCTCTACTATAACTAGTTATTTAAATTCATTAAGAGGCTTAAAAAATTACTGTTGTTGGTTATCTATGATCTCTTGGAGATGACTAACTGGTTGTGAAACTATTGAAACTATGTCATTTTAAATTTTTCCACCTTTAAACGTGTTCTCTTCTTCAAGATTTTTTGTTACTTGATCAAATTGTACTGTACATTCTCTAAGATTATCACTTTGAAGGAAGTTACCACTTGATCAACTTCTACTCCTTCAAGATTCCCCTTCACTTCATCTCTAAAAACTAAATTTCCTTTTAATTCACTAAGGGGAGTGATAATGATGATTTCCTCATCATATTAAATTTAAGTATCTTCATGATGTTTACTTGAAACTACAAATTGATCTTCTTCATTTTCCTCCCATAGAATAGGTTCTTCATAAGAAAGGGCATTGGTGGGAGGGTAATTATTATGGTCATGAGTTAGCATTAACTTGGGATCTTGGGGATAGTGGACTCTTATATGAATTATTGGAGAGATCAAATTAAGCTGTACTATGGATGTCTTATTCCTCTCAACAAGTGCTTATTTATTATTTTAAATGCCTTCTTGGACTGATTTCCATGATAGAAAGTTTTGAGGTTCTTAGGGAAGGATGGATGGGTATTTTATAGGTGAAGGTTCTTATTTATCTTTAATTCCCTTGTATAGGCATTATTCATCTTGATTATCCCATGACTCAACTACTCACTTCCAACTTGGAATTGTGAACTTAGGAGTTTCTTCTTGATGGTGTGTTAAAACTTGAGGGGTGGGTGAAGGGCTTGGGAAGCTTATTGGATTGGTTTCATCACCTTCTCTTGATTTTAGAATGGTGTAAAAGTTTTTCATTCCATTGATTTTGTTATTGTTATTGAATAAAATATATGTTCATTTGTAAACTCAATCTCTCTAGCTAGGCACACTTCAAATTAAAGTCTTATCTCTCCAAAACTCTTTTTACGCTGATTAGAAAGATAATGACGTAACCAAGGATTATTGGGATCATGATTAGGGGATATATAGAGCTGATGACAAGTTTGATAAAAATAGTATGAAGGTTGACAAGCTTGGTAAGGTTGTTGAGGACTGGAGGAAGGATAATACAATTGATATCAAGGTTGGTCATGTTGATAGCTAGAGCCATATGGGGGTAAGTAGAGTCATTATAAGACTGATATGGCTCAATATAGGGTTAATATGGATCAATATAGTGATTATATTAATAATTATACTTTTGATAAGGATAAACATAGGCCTAATATGGCTCATCAACTTGAGTAAAATTAAAATACACTAAAAAATCAACCTTAAAACTTATCACTTTGAAGGAAGTTACCACATAGAGTTTCCATTGGTGTTTGTGTTCATGATTCCAAAGGTTGGTATATTGAAGATAACCACCAATAACTATTTAATAGATGAAAATCCTTGTCCCACTGGGTGTGCCATAACTATTATAGCTTAAATTTTCACCCTTTGAGAGGTTTTTTCAAGTCCTTTCAATCTAAGTTACACATGGAACAAGTCTATGTTGTGGGTGACCTACAGAATGGATTGAACCTCTAGATAAGGGATATATACCTTAATGTATCACTTATGACCAATCAATATTCTACCAACTTTTAAATAAAAGAGAATAGGAAAATATGAACTAAGGAGGTGACACACTAAATTTTATGGTCATTGAGAGAGAGAGAGAGAGAGAGAGAGAGAGAGAGAGAGAGAGAGAGAGAGAGAGAGAGAGAGAGAGAGAGAGAGAGAGAGAGAGAGAGAGAGAGAGAGAGAGAGAGAGAGAGAGAGAGAGAGAGAGAGAGAGAGAGAGAGAGGGGGGTGTTAATAACCAATTATGGTTACCAATCACTCATGGAACTAGTTAAAAAAAAAACTACCAATAAATAATTTTTAAATTTATATTCAACATTTATGTACTTCATTTGATGATGATATTCTTAAGGTGCCATAGGTGTTTTGTCTTTTTGATGACTCATCTTTGAGCTCTTAAAATTACCCCTTACGATTGATTAAGAAGTGAAAAGTCATATTCTTATTTTATAACTACTTATCATTTTCTTGGACACTAGTTCAAAACTTATAACCAATCATATTTATACCTTTATTATATAATTTCATTTATAACTTTCACATTTGCTCCCTTTGAGGTCTATATATTGCAATCTTATTTTGACATAAAGATTATAGGTTTGAGTGATATAAAATTCTTACAAAAAAATAAAGGAATATTTGGGCACGCTTTATCCTATTTCATCTTCACCCAAATTTTCATGGCTTAAATCCCAATGCAAATCTACTAACTCAACACCCTCCTTCATAATTAGGCCTCAAAAAGCCCTTAATTGGTTTATGGGGTAAAAAATGAGTTTTACGGCCCACCTATATCTATTATTGGGTTCATTTGAAAGGTATAAATTGGTAATAATTTTATTATTTGAAAAAACTCAAAAATCATTCATAAAATTCCCTAACAAAAATTCCTTCTAAATTTCATGTTTACTGCCCTTTATAGGAGTATAGACCTACATTTTGGATATTTATCTCTCCTCATGAATTTTAAGTAAATTAACCCACTTTAAAACCTTTTTATATGTTTTTACCAACCTTAAGTACAAATTTAATGTTTTGGAGCTCTAAATCTCAAGTTATGACCTTTTTAGTGTTGTCTCACCTTGTATTTTCTTCATCTGCATTATTATAGGTCTATATTTTAAAATTTTATTGAGTTATATGATTTTTAAATTACTAATTATTTTTTAATTATAACCTATATAATTATTAAAATCAATTTTTAGTCATTGTAAATCAAGAATACCACCTAAAAACACTTTTTTTATGACTATAACAACCCATAAATCAAGAATAATGACACCTAGAAAAAGGGGAATGAGAATATATTGAGTTTTATGAGGTATAAATATCTCATTATTTTTTAATTGGTACTTTTATGAAACAATTTAACTGTTCAAATCATTTTTTTCATTTAATAAATAAAAAAATTCATAAAAATGTCCTTTTCTGGTTATAATAACTCAATATTCATGAATAATGGAGAAATCCTCTTGGATGGGTTAGTGAATTATTGATTTGAGTTCTTTAGGTGGTGATAATTTATTGGGAGGTTGTTAATATTTGATTTTGGATGTGTTTAGGAAATTTTTAATGATTATTTAGTCTCCATCTCTGAAATGCATTCTCACTTCAAAACCCTTTGTGGTCAAACCTACAACCTATCTAATATATAGATTTTTTGACCATTCAATGCCTAAAAATGCCAAATGGATGTTGTAAAATGGTTTAATAGGAATTATAATACATTTAAATAACTAATATAACCATTATTTTGTAACAAATAGTTCATATGTGCTTACAATTGAGAAAACTGAGCCTAGGGGTTTTAGAGTTACCAGTCTTCTTATTGATTGATCATAAAGCATAGTCTTTGAAAATTGGAACTAATGCTTGGAATTTCAAGGGAATAAGTTAATCCATCAAAAATTATGAGAAATATATCTAACTATTATTCTCTTGCATGAAACAAACACTATAAACTAACCTTTAATTGGTTACCAAGAACCCAATGAAGATCTTAGACAAATTTCTACCTTGTTTGGACCTATAAAGGGAAAGAATTTGACCTTTGGGATGCTGTTTTATGTTGTAAAAAATATTCACCACATGGTTCCATGATATTTTTGGCTGAAGATGTTATATTCTATCATGAAAACCTATAAAAACTCATAAAAACATCTTCTTCATGCAATAAAATTTAATCACTTGAACTAGTATCTTGTTAGATCCCTATATGATATGTTCATGGATCTCTCCCAACCATTCCTAATGTATATGTAACGTAAAATATTTATTAGTCCCACCTTTTATCATGTTACATTATATTTTGAAGGTGAAATAATGAGACAAGAAGGTTTTATGAGTGGGTTGTATGTTGAAGGAGAAGTATTTGTCCACCTTGATAAGAGGAATGTGCAAGGGGAATAAAATATGTTATTCAAAAAGTGTACATGATATTAAATAACTTCCCTAAATTCTAAATCAACTTGAAACATTTAGACTTGTCATTTGAGATGTCTAGACAAACATAATACAAATATATTAATTACCTTATCTTTTCCAAAATTACCTTCATTTTTACAAACTATATTGTAAAAGACCTTTTGAGACGTCATCAAGCATCAAGCTATGGAGGCTAGCTAATCAACTGAGTATTATGAATTCCCCTTATGAAAAGACCTTGTGTAATACCCTAAAATAACTTGAACATCACCTCAAGACACTACCACATACTATAACATCAAGACAAGGACTCTCAAGAGCTATTGATAGGGTTAGAAGGTTTGATAACAAAGTTTTGAATGATATTCTTCTATAATAGCCAAATTTGGTTAACATATATTTCATGAAAAATGACTAAGTTAAAATAAACCCACATAATTAATTAAAAGCTCACCTATCTACCACTAAATATTTATGAAACACTGAGTGGGACTCCAAATAATTGATACTCTAGGAAAGCCAACATGAGTCTAAATCTATGAATAATGTAGTTAGCACAATAAAATATTCTAAGTATGAAAACCCTTTGTTATTTTAGAACACAAAAAGAACTATACTATGTTTAAACTCAGAAGATGACATGGTTATTTAACATAGACCAACTCATAATTACAAACACCATTAAACATTTGGTAGACCAGGGTAGAACAAAGGTTTGATCATTCTCAAAGTCTGAGGTTGGCTAGAAATGGATTGAAATTTCGGGAAAGATTTGAATTAATGATTTTTAAGGGGTCCCCCATTTATTTTAAGAAGGGGTTTGTGTTGGCCACAATAATTTCTTTAGTAATTATTTTTTGCATAATGCAAGTTGACAGTCTATAATCATGAGTACTTTTAGAAAGATAAACAACACCTAAGTGTTTTGATTATTGTACACTCAAGAGATATATAATAATTTAAATTATGCACTAACTCAAATTATACAAACAATAGAAATAAACACAATAATTTGAATTAAAATAAACTAATAGATATTGTAACCACTTGATTTATAATTGACAAGAGAAAATATGGATGATTTACTTAGCTAATTCTAACTACTTGTCATTCACACAAGATGCCATAAAATATAGAAATTATAAAGATATGCTTGGTTAGGTGCTCAAATATAAAACAAGGAATACAATAATATATGGACACTATTAGTAAATTTATACACCTATAAACTAATAATATCATGGTTGACTAATAGTTTTTTATACAAAACATATGTCTGTAGCTTCTAGGATCCTTACACATGTACTTTCAATAGATTTATATGGATTCAAACTCTTTAATCTTGTGCACCAATATCTATTTTCTACTTATTTTTCCAAAGACCTAATTGTGATTAATTTATCAAAAAAGACCTTAAAAATGGGTTAGTAATTTGAATTGGATAGACCCCAACTACTCCCTAATGAATGGTTGAGTGTTGCCTACATTCTAATACTATGAAGAGGGCTAAAACCCCACGTAGTTATCCCATTTAGGTGAGTGTGTGAATGTGTAAAATTATGAATAATCTAGATTTTAGTCTCATATTTGATCATTTAAATTAGGCACCATGTAACTTTGACTTAATATTTTAGATTTAGCTATATGAATTGTTTTAGGGTTATTCCTTGAATATTTGAGATGTGTATGCCATTTGAATAACATTCCAAGAGAGTGATAAATTATTTAAGGTATTTTTAGGTGATTCCAAGATGAAGATAATAATCTTAAGGATTATTTGTATATATAGGTGACTCTTAATTAATTTTCCACTACAATAGACACATGAAAAGTGTCTAGGTTGATTTAATGGAGATTTTACAATTTAAAAAATAGTTATTAAGGACCCTTAGACATTGTTCACAAATGGAGACATCTATAATAACCAAATGTATCTAGTATTTCTAGTGTCCTATGAGTGCAAGAGGCATATAGAATGTATGTCTAATATTTTACAAGTGTTCCTATATATACTAAGTTTATCATGACTAAATATGTCTAGTTGATAAAGGTGGATAAGATAATGGATGGGTATATTGACAAATAGAAAGTGTGTTTAAGATTAAAATATATGTTCATTATTCAAGTGTGTCAAAGTAAATGAAATTGATGTTTCCAAAGTGTCAAAAACCAAATTTAAGTGTCTACATATGCCTCCTTTTTAATTTAGTAGTGAAAATTATAAATTAGATCAAGAAAATAAATAAATTTGGTACCTATGATAAATACACTTGGTGTTAATAGTATAGTCAACATATAACATTTTATACATGTGTAACCTATAAAAAAATGTGTAGATTACTATTATCCCATGATATTAATTTAAAAAAAATTGAATCATTGAAAGAATTTAAATTTGAAAATCTAAGGAACAAATAAACTTAATGGTATGTGGACCAAGTTTCCCATTAGTTAATTCGATGAGAGAATGCCAAGCGGTGAACCTACCCCAAGGAGATGCAACTGTTGCATGGAGAGATGAGAAGTATAAATTCCCTAACTACCATTGGAGAAGGTAGTGATAGAATTTGAGTGATGGTAACCTCAACCACACTACCTTAAGTATCTAAATAACCCTACTTGAAATGGATAAAATTTGGTCTAGCCTTATTATCTTATTGACCAAATAATTAAAAAAGGGTGTCATAATAATAGCCTCTAATTTTGGAACCTTGAAACCATGTTCGTATGTAGAAAGGATCAACTATTGTAATGGATATATACCAAGCATACTCATTCAATACCATAATTTCCCTTTGATCTTCAATATATGAAATATAAAAGTGTTTATATGAACAAAATCCATGTACCATATTATTATTTATTCATCAAAATGATATAATGTCAAAATTTATTCCTCAAAATGATTTAAAATATCAAAATATATCTCAGAATGTCATAGAATGTATCAATTATTCCTCTAAATCATGTGAATATGTCTCAATATTCTCAATTTAACCCATTTGAATCATATAATTTATCTTAGAAGGTGAAATTATCTATCTAAGATGACTTGAATATTTGAAACAATCTTAGTGTATGCCACATTTTGATATGGGGTATAAGTCTAAGAATCAATCATCTCAAAAGAAAGATTTATGTGCATCATGTGTTGTATAAAAAAATTATAATAATGTAAGTATATATAGAACATGATATGATATGTTCTCATATAAAAAAATTGATCATTACAAGCACTATGAAACATGGATTCCAAGGAGAGTGTAGTTATTAGTTAATAACACACGATCTATAAACACTATAATTCATTTGAAAATGCATGTCAATGTTAGCTAAATATATAAATAAATCATGTAATAATAAGAATCATAATAGATGCATGATATAAATCATGAAAACATCCATAGAAATAGACAACACATAATATAGGTGTGTATGATATGAAGCATGACACCAAGCACATAGTAACAAACAATTATTTCCTGTAGAAAGATATGTAAACATGCACATGAGAAAAATCATATGGAATGAGCCATAATCACACAAATCATAATCAATAAACACACACACACACACAACAATACATGACTCTAACACAACATGGACATGACATGGACTAGAGGATCTTCTAACATAATTTACACATGAAATAACAATACATAAGAAATGTACTCACATAATATCAAACACATCAATGAGCAAGAAATGTCATAACCATTAATAATAAGAAAGCATTGTTCATCCACATAATCAATCAATATCATCATGTAGAATATAAAAGTACAATATCCATAGGAAATAACACTATAAAATGTATAAACAAAATAAATTCATGTAAAATAGTTTAAGTAGATCAATATGATAGATGAACTAACATGGAAGGTGTATATCATGGGTAAAAGATAGGGTAGTTCATTATTAGTGATTCAAAACCAAAAAAAATTAACAAACATGAAATCTCATGCATGATCCCTTGGATTGGGCACAATTTAGGAGAATTTAAAAAAATATAAACACATAAACCACAAATCTAATACCTTTCCAATGAATTCATTATTCAAGGATGATTATAAGCATGTTGAGACTAAATTGTAGAGCTAAAAGTCTTTTTCAATGTCGCTTATTTATTTTGACAACATCTACCCTTCTCAATGAGTGGTTTGATTGATCAATGTGAATAATGTTGAAGTTTTTTTCTTGATTTATACATAGTAAGTTTACATTAAAAATCTTGTCTATAATGGAAAATGAGCCTTGTATTATAGAATTATTAGACTATTTTAAAATATTTAATGAAGATCAAGATGTGTTTCCATAATTTAGTCCAATTTGGAGAGTTAATGTTGTTAATATTTAAGGTTTGAGTCTCCATCATCTAGGTATGGGTTTAATTTTATAATATTTCCTTACATTTATGATAATTCTTGAAAACTTTCTAGGTGATGTCATGATTTTAGATATTTAAACCCACTTACCATGTGAGTGGAGGAGTAATTCAATTAATGAATTAAGAAAATATGAAATTTTAAAAATTTATCAAATTTCTTATTAGAGGAATATTAGGCTAATTATAAAAGTCTAATTAACTTAATGCAGAGTGATGTGACTTTTAAAATTTTAATAACTACTTGACCTAATTAATCCCAAAACATCTCTTGTAAAGTCATAATTTGACTCATGATTAATTGAGTGAAGCTGATGATTAGATATAATGAATTTCCCCCATCAAGGATTCCCTAATGTGTTTCATAATATGCATGTCAAGCACATGGAAAATTTATGTCTTATTTTAGAAATTCACTATAATTGTAAATTTGACATGTAAGTGATGAAATTGGAGTGTCTTTTCTCATATTTTAAAGGGTGTAGTAAGACATAGATGAAATAATGTTATTATGATTGAAGAATTATGTGTTCACATTTTTTTTATTTTTTTGTGCCAAATTTATTGAAAATGAGTTCACACTAATGCTCTAAAAGTTTTTAAGACACTTATATGCCCCTTGAGGGATTGTCCAAAAAGTAATTGTGATAGACATGCCCTCAAAAATAATAAAATAAGATATTTGATGGTATAATAGGTTGATAAATGGAGAAATGAGAATAAAAAATGATGAAAAATGATGGTCTTATTTTCACCCTCACCTATTAAAAAATTGAGATCTATATTTAGACATGATACCTTCAATAAAAATGACATGTATTGCACAACATAAATGCCTTGGTGAGTGAGTCCATAAGTATTGATGCCCAACAGGGAGTGGGGCCTTGATAAGTACTTTCATTTTTTTATTAAATTTTCACATTTAATATATTTTGTAGAAGTAGGAATTTTATAGATATCACCATTTTTGAAATGGCTATATTGCTAATGAAACAGTGGTATCACCAAAAAAATGACAATATCATGATCAAATAAATGATATCACTGAAATAGGATGGAAACACCAAAATGGTGAAAATTCCCAAATCATTGGAATATGATGAAAATGGTCATAATTCCTTGCCAAATAATGAGATCACCCTAAAAATGAAAATATTTTGAAAACAACCACATAACCAAGAAATGATAATAATGGCTTACAAAGTGGTGATATCATCCTGTTAAATGATGATATTTTCCTACCAAATGATGATAGTGCAAAAATGAGCAAAGAGATAAAAAATGATGAAAATGCCCTATGAAATGATGTGATCACCTTTATAAATTGTAATAACACCCTAATTAATGGTGATATCACTAAAATGGCAAAAAATACCAAATTGGCAAATAGACTAGAATTTATAAGTATTAGTATGAATGTGAATAAGAAATTATGTGTTTTAGATAAGTAGAATGATTATTTTTTATGTGAAGGTAGTGTGTTTGAGTATAATTTTTTATTAGTAATCTAAATAGATATTTTTGATGTAGTGTGATGATATGTTTATGATTGGTATGTGTGAGTCTTGGTATTGATTGACCGTGAATGATAATTGTGCATCTTATGATGGTCAAGATTATAGATAGAGGAGACCTTAACATTCTTGGAGATGGTTGGATTAAGACACATTACATAGATAATATGGTTTAAGTTGATAGCCATTCCTATCAACATTAGTTGAGTATTGTCACTTGGAGACAAGTACATTCCACCCACCTACTAGAGAGGATATGATAAATTTGGAGGATGTGTGGTAGATACTATACCTACCTATTCAGGGATCCATGGATCACTAGATGCATCAGGGATGGTTGGTAGTGTTAGAGGACATAATTATCATCATCGACATCATGAAAAAGGATGGGTTAATAGATAAATATTTATCATAGGACATGGCCTTCTGTGTAGATAGATCTCAAGCATTTATTGAAAGGAAGGTTGTGATCTTAATGGACTTTGTCAATAATATACTATTTCTTGACAAGAGTGGTTTATCTATTCACATAGACTTGATATGGGTGAATTGGGATATGATAGACTCAATTCTAAGATTTATATGGGACCCATTAGTATTATCCCATTTATACAAATATCTACATATAATGGCCTATCATTGGGGTAGGAACATTGATCCCTACACATTACTTTAGATGTCAACTTGGGAGCACATCATGATAGGGCGACATGTTGGGGATAAATGATAATGACATATATAGGAGCCACTACTTTATGATTAATACTTAACAAGATGGGGCCAATGAGGGTATTGAAGAGATGTGTATTTATACAAATGAGTAATCGATAAGGTGGTTGATGGAGACTTTATCTAGTGACCATACATGCATATTCACTTTGGATGGTGAGATGATGACCTTGTGACACTATATATGACCATCCCATGTTACATTACAAGGCACCATGACTTAATATTTGAGTTATTATCAGCTATATCATATTTATAGGTATTTTGGATGATAAGAAGATGTACTTGAGGGGTCTCACTATTTTACCCACATGATTTGAGAGATTAGTGAGTGGGGGCCTCCCATTCCCAGAACATAAGAAATTGGAATCCTTTTAGCATTAAAACTAATGGCATGGATGTATAATGGAGGTATAAAATATGTAGGGGTGATAGGCACATATGTAGCTTGGTGGGTACAATTGAGACCAATGTAGATTCCCAGACCCAAGCCTCTATAGGGATGAACATTAAAGTCCATGTTAATGGAGATAACAAAGATAGGATAGGCTAGCACTTAGATAGGTACATAAATAATGACTAGTTCATGTGTCCCTTTAGATAAAAGCACCAATATAATAAGTACCTTTACAATAAGTTTTGCCTATGTTTATATAATTTACCTTTGAGAGTGCTAGTAGCATCAATGATAACAATGACAATAAAAATAGTAGTGTTAGGGGAAATAATGGGAAGTTCTCAGAGTAGGATGTTGATATGGGAGAGGGGCCTAATCTAGATTTAGAGGAAGAGTAGATATATGGGAAAAACATTGATGTGACCCTTGGTATCATAGGAAGGCCAAGATATTATGGTGGACTTGCATCAAGTTCGATAAGACCATCTTATCTAGGGAGATCAAAGGATGACTAGGATACAATCAAATTAGGATAGAAAGAGAGATAATAACCATGATACAAATATTTTAGGGCTAGAGGAGAAGGTGGTTGGACTATAGATATAGTTCTCATGGGCTCAAAGAGAGACTACTATGTTACAGGGTGAGACCACTTGATTTGAGGGTCTTATCTTAGAGTGAGACACAAAGATAGCCATACTTAGTGGGTATGTATCTCAAATGATAGCTATTCAAGGTTAACTCACCCTAAGGGATGAAAATCTAGTCACAATTATTAATTAGTGAGAGAGGGATAGGGATAAGGCAAAAAGGCTTTTTAGGGAGTGAAACATAGCTAGAGGGATTATGGTAGAGTGGGGGTTGGCCATAATAATAATAGATGTGGTATAGACCAAGTATGATGGGTTGATGGCTAAATATGAGGCCAAATATTATCAAAATTTGTGTGATTTAGCATTACCATTAGGGGCTAAGCACCAAGCTTTTAGGAATATTCATAAAGACAAAGGTCAATCTACACATCTATATGACTTCACACCACATCATCATAGAGATTAGTGGTATAGTCTCCACACTAATAGAGAATGATGTTCAAAATCCAACACCACATGGTAAAATGTAAGGCTTACAACATGAGATTCCATAGAGTATCTCTCCTAGAGATGATACTAGTCAGAGCTAATTTTAGATTTTAGCTCTATAATTTGTATGTTTACATGTATATATATCGATGTATAGACATTATTTTGATATGTACATACATATTAATTTTTGATCATATTATATACATGGACTATGATTATATATATATATATATATATATGATGTTTTTTCCAATTTGTATGGATGATGACTCATATTTTAGATTAGATCCTTGATATTAATCTGGATGCATTTTTTATTTAGTTTCTATGATAATATTTTACTTGGTTTAGATATAAAATGTGATTGATGTTGATGATGTTTTAAAAATTGATCATGTTGTAAAATGTTTATGAATCTATTTATATTATCATTTATAGATGTGTATCATGATTAGCATAGATGTAGCCATATTATTCAATTATTATTTATAATGATTGTAAATGTAATTATGTTTTGGTTTATAGATAGGAGCATATGTATTTCTATTGATAAATTGTGTAAGGGGAGACTACCTCTTCATTCAACAATGTATAGAAGTCTCTCATGCTCTTGATTTTTAATTTTTAAATTGATAATAAACATCATATTTATAAAATGAATCATGAAAACATTGGTTTCCACTTGTGTAGGGACTAGTTTAGATACAAATACTTAATCAACTTAGGGTCAAGATATGAAAAATAAATACCAAAGTGTAAATCATAATGTACTTAAACAAATGTAGACCAAAATTAGTTTAAATATAAATGTTAACAACTCAGAATCAAGATATGAAAAATCAAGGTGTAAGTGTAAAAACATAATATACTAAACAAAATAAATAATGCAATGTAATAAAATAAATAAAAATCAATAAATTAAATACAATGAAATAAAAAACATAACTAAAAACAAAAATAATAAAAAAATAAACATCAACAGATGAATGTGATAATAAAGTTTTACGCTTATGGTCTGCCCCCAAGTCTAAGGAATGTCAGGGAAGATAATGTGACAAACTAGATGAAGGGGCATAAGAGAATAAAAAATGGGTGGTTGAGCTATCTACAAATGCCCCATACAAATAGATGCTACCTACATAGTCCATTATGGACTTCAATCCAATTGTAGTTCTCCCAAGAATGGGAAAGAAGAAAAGTGATAACAAATGTGTATGGAAAGGTGTTAGAGAGGAAACTAGGAGTGACTGATAAAATGGATAGAGTGTAAGCAAAATAGCTTGCAAAAAAATGAGAGCCTAAGATGAGAGCAGCTCATAAAATGGTGAGAACATACATAAATATGAAAGGGGGAATGAAAATAGAAATGATATTAGCTAAGATAAATTGAGTTATCCCATGTAAATAAGAATTGCCTATATAGTCTATGTAGACCTCAGGTCGATGTATTTCTCCTAGAAATGAGAGTGTAATGAAGAAATGAAGATGTTGATTGAAATGACATTGAATAGATAAGAGGTTCCTATTCATGAGATATTCAAATGCAAAGTGAGATTTATCCATGTTGTAATAAAATAGTGCCACCCAAAATAGGAAAAAGTGGAAAATCCACTAGAGAATAAGATGGTAAATAGTACAAAGAATTTGGGGTTTATATATCATTTGGAGATAGGAGGCCTTTTTGAATTGTTTTGATTTTTAAGAATTTTTGAACTTTTCAATGTTTTTGGGTTTTTGGAATAAGATATATAGGGATATGATGCAATTATGATGTACATGAACATATAAATAAATGTACAAGGAATAATATATCAAAGTAAAAATGACCTTGGTTAGGGGCTCAAATAATAGCTAAACTAGTTGAAATGGTAGGGCACTAATAATAAATAAAGAGGAAAGAAGACTACCGCTCAATAACAAATTAAGATGCAATGAAAGTGATAGGAAACAAAGAGAAGGATCATTGAAGAGAAAAAATGATTATGTCAAGGACCACCAAGCAAGGAAACCATGATAAAGTATTATAACATTCAAAAAATTTGTCTATAGTGATGTGTTAATGATAACCAAATCTAAATTTCATGTTGAGCTATTATCTAAGCCCACATGTAGTACCTGTCGATCATAGTCAAGATAAAGATGGTAATAGGGGATTGGAGGAAGATAAGGCCTGACTTAATAATGATAAATGAAAGGAATGGGAAAGATATGTAAATGGGATTCCTCCAATTAAGGGCCCTCATAGACAATGTTTAATTAATTAAAACATAAAAATGATTGAGATTCATAGTGTTCATGGCTCATCTCACTCATACCTTTCTAGTGTAGCTAACCTGTATTTCTTAGAACCATAATTTTTAGTGACACTAAAAGGACCGAGCCAATTTGGCTCAAATTTTACCTTATTTTCACATTCTACATTAGTGTTTTTCTAATTCTCTTTCATTAAAATATCACCCACTTCAAATTCTTAAGGAATGATTTGATTGTTAAAACTACAATGTATTCAATTTTGATATGTTTTGAGATTACTCAATGAAGGTAGACATTTATCATCCAATAGTTTCAGATCTTATAGCCTAGCCACTCTATAGTTTTCATCATCAATGATACCCTATAATGAAATACTTAGAGAGGTAAACTCTATCTCAATAGGAATAATAGCCTAAAGTCCAAAACTGGGGAGTAAGATGTGGTACCTATATATGTGCAAATATTGGTATGGTTAGCCCATAGGATGGGGAATAATTAAAAGTGCCAGTCACAACCAACTTTGTTGGTAATTTTATTAAGAATTTTGATAATTTTTTATTTTATGCCATAGATAGGCTATTACCTTGAGGGTAATATGGCATTGACCATATGTGTTTAATATGGAATTTTGTATAAAGGGTTTTCACGTATTTGTTCTTAAAAAAATTTCCATTATTAGATATGAGGTGATTCAAAATGAATTTGGAGATCTATTTACTAGTCACCTACATGATGGGGATTGCCTCCACCCACTTGGTGAAATATTTAGTGGAAGTTTGGATATGCTTGTGGCCATCAAATTAAATGGGGTTTGTTTTAAATATGATATTAAGTCCCCATGTATAAAATGACCAAGGAGAAGTTATGGGATGAGGTTCTCATGAAAGAGCGTGAATTAAATCATCATGATTTTGGTAAATAACACATTTATTGACATGAACACACACATTTTATTTTGTTCTGGGGAATTAGTATAATGTCCTAAGGATTTTATTGTCAAGGAACATTCCAATTATATGTTCCATAAAATATCTTCATGCATGTATTTAAGTGCTAATTTAGATTCACCCAAATTTAAATACTGAATATACATCTCATCATAACCTATATGATAGAACATACCACCCAGTAAAGTGTAATGGGATGCATTATAAATAAAGGACTTATGTTGGTTATGTGATAATTTAGTGGGAAGAATGTGATCCTATAGGTAGGCGTATATATTGGTACCAAGGGGAATCAACATAAATAATATCACATACCATTTTAGTGTCAGGATGTCTATAAGCTAGCATGAGAAGATTTTCAATAAGAAATTGATAATCATAAACATTGGAAGATATTTTTATTAGTGACCTAATAGTTTTCATGGCATCAACTAACCTATTATTGGGTCTTTTTATTTTCCCAAATTGAATAATTTCAAAGTGTTGTTTGAGATTATCAACCATGACTTTTATAGGGCATGAGATTATCATCCTTTGTTTGATATTAATATGAACCTAATTGATGATCAATTATTAATCTTCATAAACAACCAATTATTGAATGTTCTATTATAATACAAGGTAGAGTCCTATAATAAGTTCCTCATATTCTAAAATATTATTGGTGCATGGGAAAGAAATTTGAAATTCTTTAGAAATGAGATCCCCTTATGGTGTAATGACTAATATATTTGCCCCAAAACCATAGGTTATGAATTCATTGTCAAAATATAGCTTCCATTAATGTGACTCCTCAAAAATAAAGATAAATTCAATGGGGAAATTCATGTACAAAGGATAGGTATATATATAAGGTGCATCAATAAGTACTTTCCATTTTATGAATTTATTAATGTATTCGATGTCAAAATTAGTAAGGAGCATAATCTAGTTGGCCATATGACCTATCAGTGCTACTTTTGAAAGAATATATTTGAGAGGATTAATTTTGGCAATGATGAGGGTCTTGTTGTTTAAGATATAGTGATTTAAATTCTATGATGCAAAGACTAATGCTAAACATGACTTTTAAATATGTGTATAGTTGTGATCATAAGCAAGTAGTGTTATACTTAGATAATATACTGTGTTCTTTCCCTGATTATCTTGTTGTGCAAAAAATGCCCCCAAGGCATGTTAAGTTATTGAGTTATAGAGTAAGAGGGGTTTTCATAGAATTGGAGAGACCAACACTAGTGAGTTTTCTAAATAAATTCTCAATTTATCAAATGCCTCTTGACAGTTGACATTCCATTAAAAATTGATGCCCTTATTCAATAGATGAGATGTTCATGTTTTTGAATTTCTTAGATTGTCATCTACATAGTCTTCAAAAATATCATGCATCATGTCAGGGAAGATGACAATAATTTCATGTTGATATGTAGCACCAAAATTCTTCAAGATAAATGGCATTCCTTGATAACAAAAGGTCCCTTATGGAGTGGTGAACATTATTTTATGTTGGTCTTTTGGAATTTTTTTGATCTAATAGTAACCTAAAAATCCATACATAAGGGATAATATTTTATATACTATGGTTGAATCCACAATCATATCAATGTTGGGAAATGAAAATTCATTCTTTGGACACACTTTATTAATATCCCTAAATTCTATGTAGATATGATACCTTCTAGTTTTTTAATGAATCGAACAATGTTGGATATCAATTTTGAGTAATCAATTAGGTGAATGAATTTGGCCCCTAATATTTTTTTCAATTCTTTCTTAACTATAATAAAAATTCACATATGCATATTGTGCGATATATGTTTAATGGGTTTAGCATTTATGTGTAAAACAAGATGGTGAACAACCAGAGACAAATCTAACCCAAGAATATTAACATAAGACTATGAGAATATGTCAATAATTTCCTTGATAATGATAATGATAATTTATGTTCCTCTACAGTGAGGGATGTACCAAGTTTAACCATTTTGGGTTCATCTGTTATGCTAATATTGACCTCAGTGGTGTCTTCCACTAATAGTGTAGAACCATCTTCTAAGAAAGTAGGTTTTGAGGGAAATATATCATGCTCATATGATTTTGGGCCATCTAGCCCACCCATGTAAGGATATTATGAATCAAACGTGTCATAGATGGCCATTCAAAACATGTTTCTTGGAAATCTTGAAAAAAATGAGCAAATACCCATTATTATTATAATCCAATATCTGATCCAAAGGTAAGGTGTGATCTTGCAGGACTATGAACATCCTAAGGAGGAGAGTGAACTTACCCATCTATTGGAACCTAAATCAAGTTTTCTCCAAGGGACTCATCTTTTTCTTTACCTTTTCCCTAACCCAGAAGTGCCTCATAAAGGTTTTCACTAATGGACATCAATGTTTGATTTTATTTTTTAATTTGACCAAAGAAGTTCCCCTATTATCAAAATTAGGTGGTAGGATCCAAAGTGATTTAAAATCCTTATTTTTTTTCTCCAATTAGCAAAACATATCTAAGGCACATGAAATTTGAAAGTGCTTCCTCATTTTCGAAATTATCTAATGGTATAATATGATCTTGTTGGTCCCAATTGATTAATTTAATGTAATGAAGGGAAAGGAGGAAATTATAAGAAAATGTGATAGTAAGAATGGAAATGGTATAGAATAGGTTTATATTAGTGAGCTCATCATAGATCTATAATAGGACTTTACATCACTAATAGGGTTGTCTTAGTTAGATTGTAAAGTAGTGTCACTCTCTATATTTTAGGGGTCACCCCTAGGTGGTTTATATCCAATACCTCAAGTACCTTTATGTTTGGTTTTAGATACTAGCTAAACAACACCTTGTTGATTCGGATCCAAGAAATTTCCTTTGGATTAATGATGTTCAATAATATTGTTAGGGATAAGATACTTATCACTCTAATAATATGAGGAAAAATTATCATCATTGTATAACCAAGACTCATTTGAGCTATTATTTTGTTTAGGAGTTGGTGACCTATTTTTGATAAACAAAGGGGGTCTTTTGGGATGAGGGTTTATATTTATATTCCATTCAATTTTTGGCCTACCATGGGATTTGCAATATTTTATAAATTTAGAAATGTGTAATGCATATTTAATGTTGTAGTTTCCAAGACCTTTATCTTCAATAGTAAATTGGGCTGAAATTTGGGAAGGTGGAGTAGCAAAAGTGGAGGTAAGGTCACTTTGATCAATGTAATTGGATTTAACATATTCAAGAGATCTAGTTTTGTACCTTTGAGGTGCATTATTTATGTTATGACAATAGTTGTATTGATTGTATTCAACCTCTGAGTGTTTTTAATATTAGTATGGTTTTAAGTTGCTAGGAATAGTGACCTCCATTCTAGAGTGGGGAATTTTAAAGCATTGGTTTAATGTGGAAATGAATCCATGTACTACATGGATATAAGAATGTCCAAGAATCAAGTTGTAAATTAGTTGAATGTTTATGACATGGTAGTGGGTGTCATGGGTGATAGGCCCAAAAATTACAAGTAAGAAGATAGTGCCCTGTGAGTTTCTTTCTACATTATCATACACCTTAATATTGTCTAACTATAAATCCACTAAATTATACCCCAAATGTTTTATCAATTTTAATGAGGCTGTATTTAGATATGAATGATTGTATATGATAATACACTTAATATTATGATGGGAAATTATGGATTTAATGTGAAGATTGTTGTTGTGTAAGAGACCAAGAGATGACACATCATTTTAATCAAATATAAGTTGTTGATCTGGGCATAAATACCCTGTAAGTGTTTGAAATGTATTTAGTTCAATGTTGTTTGGTATATTAGATTGTTGAATAAGATCATATAATATAGTCTTGTGAACTTCTATCTTACATAAGAGATCTATGATAGAAATTTACATAGGAGTCTTGTTCAATTATTCACCAAGATCATACTAATTTTCAATAAATAGAGGAGACACTTTGGATTTAGAATGCATAAAATGTTTTTATAAGATTATTTTTGGAAGAAGGTGAAGGACCTTTAAGTGTAAGCTTCATACATCAATTTAAGATAATGCAATTTTGATGTGGTGAAGGGTTACTTGAATTAGAATAAAATTCATAGGACTTCAAATAGTGATCCACATTCATCAAGGTGAAATAATGATATTACATGTCAGTGAATGAACACTAGAATATGAAGGGGGAGGTCATAAAATAGATGGGGTAACACTCTAAGGTGTGTTAGAAGGTTGATAGGATTAATATTAATCATAACTACATGGTTGTTATTAATATGACATACAACATTATTGTAGTCATATGAAATCTCATGGTAGCTAATTTGATTACCTTTAGAATGTTGACCTTGATTACTATTCCCTTGATTCTAGTTTTGATTTTGATTTATCCCTTGATTATTATTATAAGTTTTTTATAGATGGTTAGATTTATGCTTCTAAAATGAGAGATTGTAAATATCCATATTATGATTAGAAGTAAAATCAACATCATCCAACCCATTGTCACCATGTTTAAGGAGATATTGAATAAAGTGCCTTAATTGTACAAATCTATGAATTCCATGCCCTTTGAAATGATGGCAATCAAAATATTCATTTTCTAGTACCATTGAGGTTTTGGTTGATCTTCTAGACAAGGCTTGGTGTTTGGCCAAATGATAATCTTAGCCACAACTAATTTTAGAAACACTACTTCAATAGGTTTACCAAGATCACTAAATAATCTATTCTGATATTGATTCCTTCTAGGAGGTTACCTTTATAATGTGATGGTTTGATTAGGTGGAGTAGTTTGGACAGGTAGTGATTGCATTGTTTGCACATATCATAAATCTATTACTCCATTACCCATTACATTTCTATTTTTTTTGAAGACTTTAGGATTATGAGATGTAATTGTCTATCCTTGTGATGGATCTTGAGCTTGCACCTGATTTTAAGAATAAATTTTTACTAGGTCTTTATCTATAAGTTTTTTTTAATATTCACTTCCTTGTCTATAATATCCTCAAATATATCTATGAAATGTATTCTTAGGTTATGAACCACCTTTGAATTGAGATTATAAGTGAATATATTCACTATTTATTTATCTATAAGATTACGAGGGAAGTAACTAGCTAAACTCTTTCATTATTGTAGGTAAGTAGAAAAACTTTCCCCACTGCATTGTTTGGCACTACATAAGTCAACCATGGTCAACTCATGCTCTATGTTGTAAGAGAAGTGATTTATGTATTTTTATGACAAGTCATAAAAGGTGATGATGGATCCCTTAAATAAATGTATAAACCATTATAGGGATTACCCACCCAAACTATGTGGAAATAAGTGAAGTAGATATATATTACTATAGGCTACTTCTTGACAAAGGACAAAGAATTATTTTAGGTGATCCCTAAGATCTCCCCTTCCTTTGTATTTATAAAATTTTGGTACCTTGAAATGATATGGGAAAGATACTTAAAGTATGCTCATGTCAAATGGGTATGGTCATATTTTATCAAATTTGTACTTTTTGCCTTGAGTTCCTACTTGGAGCCTTATAACAACATCCTTTATCTATTGAAATTCTTGAGAGAGGGAAGATTCTAAGATGGGGGGCATGCATTTTACTAAAATTTCAAATGGGAATTTTTTGATTTAGATAAATGGGAAGATTAGGGTTGAATTAAGTTAGAATGGGTACCCATTGGGTTGAGCTACTAGGGTTGTTTACCTTATAACTGAGATTATATTATTGATAGGGTACTTGTTGTTTATTAGTGTTTGGAAGCTAATTAGAAATACATTGTTGAGTTCAAGGAATTAAATGTTGATATGAGGGAATTTGGTACTAAAAATTAGTAACCTATTTCAAAGGGACTTGTTGGAAAGTGAGAATTTGTTGATTAAAAAGGATGGATTATGGATTCATAGGGATTTATTAGGGATTAATTAGAACCTATTGGGGTGAAGGATTTATAACTTATTATGTATTGTTATTTATTTGTTGTAAATAAATATTGTGGACAAGCTACTATTATGGATTATAAGGGACATAATGGGATCTAGAAGGGACGTGTTGGGGGTTCAAAGGAACCTATTGTGAACTAGAAGTAATATGTTAGGAATTATCAACAACTTGTTAAAAATTAGAGGAAAGAATATTTTGGGAAATAGGAGGAAGTTATTGAGGGTTAAAATAAACCTTTTTTTGAACTATAAGAAAGTGGTTTGGAACTAGAAGAGGTATGTTATGTGTGAGGAAAGATTGGATATAATTAGGAATCACTTGTGGTGGATTGCTAGTAGTTTGTAGCAATGAATACAAAGAAATGGTTATTTTAGGAGCTATAGATGGCTCTAAATTTGGTGAAATATGAGCTACCATATCTTATTATTATTTTTCAATGGGTGGGTTTCGATCCATAGGTGGAGGATTGTTTAACGAAGAAGCAACTATTGTAGTATCCAAAGAGGCTATAAGTTGACTAGTTTATTGTAGTTATGTAATGATAATTTGGATATTTTGGATAGGATATATAAGTTATGTTTTGAATTTATTTGATGATTATAAAATTTGAATAGAAGTTTGTAAAAGGACTTGTATATGAGTGGTGGTTGAATTAGGAGCCATGTATTTTATTTAAACATGGATATACACTTATTTTTTTCTAAGTGACCCACCATTATATATTGGTTGATATAATTCATCTTCTTAGTTTTTATTATCTTATAAGGACCCAAATGGACCATAAAAACATTCTCCCTTAGAATTAGTGTTATACACAATCCCACTTCTTGTGTATCTAGGCATTTTGGAATCAATTATTTTCACCTTGAATTAAGATAAGAGGTTTGAATTTATTTGATTTGTAAATATGGTACCTATCAATTAAAAGTTGACTTATTTGGATTTAAGAAATGCTTTGAAGTAAAGTGGTATGGTGAAGTTCTTATAGAGTACTACTTGATCAAAGTAGAAGGTTCAATTTAAATTCATCAAAAAATAATATCAAAGTAAAATAATGTTTGATTTGAATTGTATCTCTAAAAGATGTTTATGAAATGTTTGAATGGTCAAGGATGATTTTTGAATGTCTATTGACCAAATTTGATTCCATTATCTTGAAATATGCTTTAATTTGACTTACATTTTGATCTTGATTTGAATTTTGACCTTCACAAGACTCCATGACAAAGTTGACTTTAGTCAAATTTTTCAAGTTGAATTTAGTTGAATTTTAAAAGTTAACTTTGGAAATTTGACTTTGGTTGACCTTTAAAATTTGACTTTAATTGACCTATAAAATTTGACTTTGGTTGAATTTTAGATTAGAATTAGTCTTTGGTTCAAAGTGAACCTAATTAGGATTTTTGAAAGAGAATCGAGATATAATTTAAACAAACCTAATTTAGAATTATTTTGTAATGGATAGCATAATGGTAAAATGGAGATAAATTACCATACCAAATGGGCAATCTAACACTTTATAATAGATCAAAGATGACCCAAAAATTAGTCAGAGTAACACCTTATCATGTGAGTTTATTTTGACAATGTTTAGACTTGGGATACTTCTTACTTGTTTGATGTATAATATGTGTAACACAAAATAAGTACAAGAATTTTTTTTTATCAATATTCATTCATAATAATCCTTATCTTTAGTGGAATAATGGGTGTGTAATGTAGTTGTAGTCCTTGCGAATACCTCACTTGAAATGGTGATAGACTAGTTTCACCTAACCCTCACTTTGAGAGGTACATAATGAAAAATTAGGGGAATTTTTTTTCTCTCACACTATAAGTTATTTATGGCCAAATGTCTTAATATAAAATTTAAACATGGCTTTTCTAAATGGAACTCAATATACCTTCCAGTATATGGGGCTCAAAATTCATCAAATAAGAATAAATAACATGAAATTCATAAGAGGTCTATCCTCTTTGAGACCACTTTAACCATAAATGTCTCAGTGAAGTGCTACCATAAATATAAAACTTGAGAGTGAGGTTTTATAGCGTAGCATTAGGGTTAAACCCCTTACTATCATAAAAACCCTTTATGGGGAATTTTTGTAGGCTATTAAAAAAAAAAATCTCAATTTATATCACCCATAAAATGTATGCACCTAAGTGCCATGCCATAAGAACTCATGATAAGGATATTAAATCCACCCCCATGCAATCAATAAAGATAAAAATATGATAATAATAATAATATGTGTTTTTTGGTCACCCAAGCTTCCGAAAGTGTGTAAGTAGAGAACATAAGCATAGTAGATGACAAGTAAGTAATGAAAAAACATGTAAGGAATGAAATAAAACTAAACATGTTTTTTAGAGCATCAAATCTAAGTGTTGGTTCTTTGATTTAGTACTAAATTGAAATGCAAGTTTAAAAGATTCCTTGTTTGGAAATAAATCCACTTCTTTGGCTAGTGTAACTTGAAAGAAACAAGTTAAATTTTTTGAAAGTGTGGGAAGTTGAAAATGCTTTTGGTTAACTCATGGGAAAAATACACAGTGCAATCCCACCATTTAGTAGGGAAATCTCACTCTGAAGTAGGGAAATTCTACTAATATATAGAGGGAATAAATAGTAAATATAAAATTGGTGATTCTAATAATTAGTAGGTGATATCACCATTTTTTAGGGTGATATCACATGATTTTCTTATCAATATCAATAATGATATAAAGTTAAAAAATTGAAAATTTTACTTTCATGATCTCACTATTTAGTAGGTCAATTTCATTGATATGTAGAGTAATATTGTTAAAATATAGGTTGATCCTATCATTACGATTTTAAGTCTCACTATTTATAAAATAAAAATGGAACCAAGAGTGATTCCACTGATACAAATACTGTTATTGCTAAAATTTAGGATGTTCTTATTAATAGACAACTCTTTAATGCCATTTTCTTGAAAGCTACTGAGAGATAGAAAATAATATAAAATAAATATCATCATTACACAATATTATATCATTGATTATGTAAAGTTATACCACTGATATTTAGAGTGTTATCACTAAAATGTAGAAAAATTAAAACCTAATTTAGGGGGAAATAAGTGAAACTAAGCTAAAATTGAGCTAATTTAAAATTTAGAAGATGATGGAATGATCTTAAGAAGATTGTGGGGTGTGTCAATCCCACTGAGCATGTAAAATGTAGATCATAGGTACAATATAGGTTAATTAATTGTTAGTGATTCAAAACCAAAAAGAATTAACAAACATGACATCTCAAGATGATCTCTTGTAATGGGAAAGGTCTAGGATAATGTAGAAAAAATAGAAAGACACAACTAACAAAGCTAATGCTTTTCCAATGGATTCTTTCTCCAAGCCAGATTGTAAGCACATTGAGCCCAAATTATAGAGATAGGGATCTTTGTCAATGTTGTTTATTTATTTACATGTGATTTCCCCTTGTATATGAGTGGTTGGTTGATCAATGCAAATAATGTTTAATTCTTTTGCTTGATTTATGTATTATAACTTTACACTAACAAGCTTGGCTATAATGATAAATGAGCCTTATATTTATATACTTATCAGATTGATTTTAACCATCAAATGAAGTTCATGATGTGTGGTTATAATTTAATTTAATTTAGAGAGCTAATTCCATTAATATTTTGGGTTTGAGTTTGAATTAATTAGGCATGGGTTCAATTTTATGATATTTCCCTTTATTTATGTTAATGCTTGATAAATTTTTAGGTCATGTCATGACGATGCCATGATTTTAGATATTTGAATCCACTTGCCATGTGAATAGAGTAATAATTCAATTAATGAATTAATAAAATAGGAAATTATAAAAATATATGAAATTTCCCATTATAGGAAGATTAGGTTAATTAGTAAAGGTTAATTAAATTAATGCAAAGTGATGGGACTTTTGAAAGTCAAATAACTATTTGACTTAATTAATCCCAAAATGTCTCTTGTAAAGTCAAAATTTAACTCAAGATGAATTAATAAAATAGGATGATTGGATACTATGCATTTCCTGCATTAGGGATTCCCCAATGTGTTTCAAAATATACATGCCAACTATGTGGGAAAATTTATATGTTTTAGTGCCTTATGACCTAATTTACGCATTATTGAAAAAATTTAGTTTGATTTTAAACTCAACATAAAAGTGATGAAATTAGAGTGTCTACAAATGGATATAACTTGAGAAAATGTGTGAATCCACACCCAACATGGGCATGCCCCCAATGTACAAATGTTTCCCATGGGTATGATCAATGTCACACATCTGCATTTCTTTGTCTCATACATAACCTATTTATTATACATCCAAGTCATGTATACTATGAAAATCATGTGTATAAAAAATGGATATGTAACTCACCCGTATATGAAAAATGACATCAAATAACTATGTGTATCATCAAATCAAGTTATGCATAGGTCCTAGTTTTTTTTTTTTTTGAATGTTTTAATACTTTTTTTAATATTTTAATGTTTTTTCACTTTCTTAAATATTTGAATGATTTCTTACTTTTGTTAATATTTTAATATTTTGTGCTTTTTGTAAATGTTGTCACAATAAATAATTAATCAAGTAATTCCAAGGGCCAAGGCTAAAATTAGAATAACATGAAGGATATAAATATTTTATGACATATTTTAATGCATAGTGTGCACCAAGTGTGATAGTGAAGTAGTCTCAATAAGGTGAAGGAAAGTGATATTGCCCTAATATATGGTAAAGTCATATATCAAAGGAGTATGTGAATGAAATCATAATAGATGCATGCATATTTGCAATGGGAAAATTCAATGTGAAAATGCCATAAGGTTTGTAGGCATAAAATATATGTGATCATGTAAGATCAATGTCTACCATGACAAAAACAAGCATAGATAGTCAATGTGGAGGGGTTGGAAAGTGGTATGTTGCATCAATATGTAACATACCTCAAACAATGTGTACTAGGATTAGACTAATATAAAGGGTGTATAATCATGTGTCATTTTAGGAGAGCTAGCTTGAATAACCAAAATGGAATAAGTAATCAAAAGGAAAGGTCTAGTGAAACATAATAATCAATTCAAAGCTAAGGGATATAAGAATGGTCATTATGAAAACATATGTACACATCCACATCAACATATAAGCATGGAGGAACCAATCAATAAATTAAAGAGAGGTTGATCAATAAAGCAATCAATAATAATCTATGTATAATAAGTGGTATTTGAGATAACCTAGGGGATGCTCAAGTATAGATCACTGTTTTACCCTCTTTTTTATTTAACATGGAAATATTTGTTTAAAAGGTAGAAAAATTGATTGATCTATTTATATTATAATATATGAAATTTAAGAATAAATATGAAATAAAATTAGAATTGACTAAAATGAAAATTGACATGTGAAATATGCTAAAAATAGTAGGTACAACCAAACATAACATGCTTAGCATTTATGATCTCTAATTTATTGTCACTGATGTCTAATTGTAGATGCTATAAATTTGCACCATATCTTGAAACCCTAAAATAAGCTGAATCTAAAATCCTAAAGTCCTAAAATAGACTAAGCCTGAAATGTGGTGGAGACCTCAAAAAATCTATATTTTGCATCTTAAATCCTAGAGGTCCAAAACCACTCTCAAACATCCTAAAAGTATATACATAAAATATAACTTAAAGTATAAGTTTACATTTAATTATGGACATTTATTTTATTGTATAAGTTGACATTTAATTATGGATATTTAGTTTCTTGTACTTAAATGTTTATTTTATGTATATACCCCCTATTTACTCATGCTAATTAATCCTATTAATTACTATTTACCATACATAACCACCCAAAATATTTTAAACAACCAAATATCCTAAAAATAAATTAAAAAAAGCCTATTCCCATCTATACAACCCAAAAAATAGCTCCCCCATGTCATATGCAAAATCCCCAACCATTTGGCAACCGTGCAGCCTAATACAAATATATAAATCACAACTTCCTTAGATCAATGTTGATTCTTTTGAATCTACATCAATACATATAATCATGTCAAACCATCCCAAAAAGAGTTTAGAAAATATGTAGGTTGGAGGACCTAGACTTTGGAGGTTTGTTTCAGGCATTCAGAGGTTAGAATTTACAACATTTAGAGTCTAAAATATTACCCACAAGTCAAGAAATTGAAAGGATAAGAATCATGATCAGGTAAGTCATTTTATTTGGTTTTTCATTTATTATTTATTTTTAAATATTTTTTAAATCATTCATTATAAGTTATTATATTAATACATTTGTTAAAACCTATGTTTTAGATCCCTTTCTAGCCCATTTCTTAGTCTGTAGACACCTCTATCCTTTCCTAAACCTTTTGCATCCTTCTAGAAACTCATTTTTCATATTCTATACACTATGAAAATATTGACCATGATCCAAGAAGACTGTGGTTGATCATATAGGATCTTGGTTGATCCTATAGGATCGTTATCAATTTTATTTTTTGCAAAAAACCTTCAATTTTAGCCCTTTAGGTCTTTGTGTTTGATTCTACAGGTTCCTATCTATTTATTATCTATTCCTGAACCTATATAATCTATCTTAATCATCTTTAAAATTCCATATTTTATTCCTAATCCTTGCTCTAAGATCTTTATCCCTCATCCATCCAATCCTTATCTCATCATCTTAGCCGACCTTGTATGTATTAGGTCTAGTTCCTAGCCTAAACTTATCGGCAACCCTTTATGATGCTTGTGTGACAAAACCTTTGTTTGTGTTGAATTATTCATCTTAATATTAATTAATTTATAGTTTCATCTAATCATTTATATCTTTTATCTTATCCATAATCATTTTTAGTCTTATTCTTTTTATATATCTTTTATCAAAAATAGTGGGTTGACATCTATCAAGGAATAATATCTCTTCTAAGACTTGGAATTTGCCAAGTAACCCAATCATATCTATTTTAATCCCATTTTTGTTTAATTTTTGTGTATTATAGGTCATTCCTCCCTAGACAAAGAGGATTTACCACAAAGATTAGTCAATGGTGCACAACCAACCATCCATATCTCTAGGTAATCTTAAAAACCTTGCTTATACTTTGTTTTTGGTAGCTAATTAGATCACATCGAAAAATCATAAAAAATATTGAAACACTAATAATGAAAAATAAAATAAGATAGGATTGTGATAGCTCATATTTTGAGGTAGAGTTTATAAATATTTCTAGGCAAGTTTATGCACCCTAGACAATATCAGAAGCAAGATATGCCCATTTATTGAAAACTTTTTCATATTTATTGTGACAAATTTGTGATTATTTTATTTCCTACCCCTATGTTCACTAAGAGGGATGAGATATTAATATTGCATTCTTTTTTTCTAATGTTTTTTTTTCCTTTCCTTAGAAACCCTAGGGGTACTTGTGAAAACTAGAAACCTAAAAAAAGATAGGGATAGTGTAATGGGATTAACTTATCCCAATCACCCCCTTTTATGATTGACTATTGCCTACATATATAGATACTCTGAGGAGGGAATCAAGAGACACATATTCTCCCACCTAAAGTGATTGTAAAATTATTCTCCTTATATATATATATGTAGTTATAAATTTGGATTTCATACTTTGAAATTTTATCTCTTGATTTGATTTGAAATGATTTTGATTTATATTATCACTACTCCTGGTGAATATATATATATATATATATATATATATATATATATATATATATATATATATATATATGTAGTTATAAATTTGGATTTCATACTTTAAAATTTTATCTCTTGATTTGATTTGAAATGATTTTGATTTATATTATCACTACTCCTGGTGAATGATCTTGAATTTCAAAAGAACAGGGAAGATTCTCTCAATGTGTAATAATTTATAAGTACTCGATATATAGTGCCAAGATAATAATAATGATTGACCTTTTATTTATATTTATAGTGAAACCATTTTAATTTCCTTTAACTAACCCTATAAAACATGAAATAAGACCCAAATGAATATTTTAAATTTTCAAACTAGTTGTTAAATGGCTCAAGGATGAGGCCACTCTAGGTGGACATAGTTTTGAGTCATAAGTGGTAACACAATGCCTCCAAGAGTTTTTTTGAATTTTAATTCAAAGACTGTTACTATGTTAGTTATAAAAATCAAGTATTTATGTTTACATCCAAGGATAGTAAGTAATGTCATAGTGCATATGCTTTCTCTTGACCTATTATCCACCAAACACTTTACATGGGGTGTGAGTCAATGAAAATTTTTATAAAAAAGGTGTGTTGATATAATCATAATTAATAGTCTAATGGTCATCAAATGCAATTTTAAGACATTACAGTTGTCTATTTTTAAATTTTCCAATAATTCCATCTAGAGGATGAGCCTATGTATCTTTCAAAGAATAGGAAGTTGGAAGAGGATGCACATCTTAAGTCATATATACCTTGATATTAATCTTGGATTATTGTGCCTCATGTTTTGAAAATGGATCAAAAAAATATTAAGCTTTGTATTATATTTTTCCACTAAAGCATTAGTATGTGTGTTAACATGATGGTATGAATTGATATCAATATTATTAGGTAGGGTATTTTTCATGTCATCCTCTAAAAGTGGAGGAAGGTATATGAAGTTATCTTCAAGTAATATGTGAAACACCTTAAGAAGAGGTTTAGATAGTAATGTAAATTTTTATAATTGAGGAGCATAAATAACAAGACTATTAGTAGGATGTGAAACTAAATTGAATGTTGTTTTAGCCTAATTTTAGTATCATTAGATTTATCTTTGAAATGTTAATTTATTTTAAATTTACATTATAAGACATGGGATTTTTGTTCCCATGCATTAGTTTATTCATGACAAGAAGCTTGACCTCACAATATTTGATTGTATGGCACATGTCATAAAAATATTGAAATCATTTAATCATAATAGAATAATGGATGAAAAAAAATAGGATTTATTTGAAAAAGTCTTATAATTCCTTATTATCAATAGGATTTGTCATTTTAAAAATCATAAGTTTTTAGTGAGGTACATAATCACTAATGGGCTCATTGGGTCCTTATTTTAGCTGTGCAAATTGAGCATAGGATATTTTTTCACTTATGTTGATAAAGAAATGAGAAAATAATTAATAAGAAAAATGATTGAAATACTTTATTGGTCCAAGAGGGTGGTTATAAAAATATCTCAAAGCATAGTCCTTAAGACTCATAGGAAAAATATTTATTAGTAAATTATCACTAGCCATATAATCTAAACATGATGCATGAAAATATCTAAGATGTTGATTTGGAACACCTTTACCATCAAATGGTGTAATATTAGTTGCTATAAACCTTGTACATAAGATATAGTTGAGAATTTGTGGGCCCAAATGGTTGTGTAATAATTATTGAGGATATATTGTATGACTTTCCCTATTAGAGACTAGTTCTATGTAACTAACCTTAGTTTGAAGATATATAAATTATTACATAAATATATAGTTACTATAATTGGAAGCCATATAAAATAGATTAGAAATATATGGTGCCACATAATTTGTAGGCCTAGAGGACACAAAAGAGGTAATGTGTTATTTATGAATACTCATAAATATATGTGAAGTAAATTGTAGTGCCACCATGGTAGGTAAAATAAGTGTAGCCATCATTTATATGACCATAGGTGTATACATATGAGTATAAAAACTAGGGACATTAGTATGAGCACATAATGTATGATGTGAGCCTCTATAATGTTGATTAGTATCATTCAAAGGTTCATCATGTGGTTCCTTAGATGTGGTTCTATAGCTTTTTTTCTTTTCATATCTAGTTACATGTAATAATTTTTCAATCATATGGTGATTTATCTTAAAATATTATTTAAGATTAGCCCAATTTGTGTCATCAAATTAGTCATCTTGTTCATCAAGGTCATCATTGATAATTTTTCCATTTTGTCATCTCTACCAAAAGAATAAATATTCACATCATTAGTATCTTCCATTATAGACATGTTAGGATTTTTAAATGTTGTATAAGCCAAAAAAAAGTTCAAATTATAATATAATAAATAATTTAAAAATAAGCACTAATATGGGACTTATTTTAAATAATTATGTAGAAGGAAACCTATGTTTTTTATATTTGAATCAATAGTGGGGTTCACCAAATTTTTATTATTATTTTACACCTAAGAGATATAAAATAATTAAAACCATGCACTAATTAAGACTACATAAGTAATGTATACAATCACAATAATATGAATTGAAATGGTCTAATAGATATTTCAACCACTTGATTTATAATTGATAAGATAAAAGAAGCATGATTTACTTATATAATTCTATCTATCACTCACAAAAGATGCCACAAAATCTATAAATTTTAAATATATGTTTTGTCAAGTGCTCATAATTGAAATAAGGGTTGAAAAAATATTTGGAAAATATTAAAAAAGTCAAATGTTTTTTGAAAATAACACTATCATCATTTATCCATAATATTTTTTTGACATAGTAGTGGTTTACAATTTTTGGAGCACTGCACTTCCACATGTAATATGTTTTTGTAGATGCAAACTCCTTGATCATATGTGAGAATTATTATTTTATAATTATTTCACATAAATAATAATTATGTTTTATTGATCACAAGATACCTTAAATTGGGTTAGTAATTTGGGTTGAATAAATCCCAACCACTCCTAGCTAAATCACTGAGCATTTATTATGTTTTAATACTTTGAACATGGCTCAAACCACACATAGTTTTTCCACTCAAGTTAGTGTGTGGATGTGTAAAATCATGAATAATCTATATTGTATTCAATTATTTAATCTTTGACATTTGGAACCAAACAAAATTGACCTATTTTATTCAAATTTGGTTCTATGGATTAATCCTTAAAGATTTGGGATGTGTATATCTTTTGAAAAATGTTTCAAGAGAGAGAGGGAGATGATTTAAGGTCTTGTAAGGTTATTTCATGATTAATATAATAACCTTTGGTATAATTTTTATATAGAGGCGACTCTTAATTTATTTCTACAACATATGCATTAAAAATGTGTAAGCTAACCTAATATAGAACAATTAGTATGAAGTACATCAATGATCAATCAATGTCACATTCATTAGCAATAAGTAAAAATTATTAGTCTGCATAATTATTCAATGTCATCATCTATTATATAAAATTATTATATCCATAGGAAATGAAATTATAAAAGTTATGAATAAAATCAAGTCATGTATAAATAGTCCAAGTAGCTCAATATGAACAATGAACTAGCATATAAAGATATAACTTGAGAACATGTGCTAAAGTTCCCCTAATATGGGTATGCTCCCAATATAGAAGGTTTACTATGGTTATGATCATGTCATATATTTGTATGTCCATGTCTCACATATAACCTATATATCCTACATCTAACTCATGTATACTATGAAAATCATGCATATAAAAATTAGATATGTAACTCACCATGTATATGAAAAATGACATCAAACAAATATGTGTACCATCAAATAAATTTATACATAATTATTGGTTTTTTATTTTTGAATATTTAAATATTATTTTATATTTTTTAATGAGTTTTTACTATTTTGAATATTTGAATGTTTTTTTGTATTGAAAAATATTTGGATTTTTTAATAATTATTGGAAATATTTACATAATCAAGCATTCAGTTAATAAATGAAGGCTAAGGGGCAAGGATAAAAATAGAATAACATGAAGTATCCAAATAATCAATAACATATTTCAATACATAGTGTGCACTAAGTGTGACAAAAAAGAAATCTCCCATACTATATGGTAAAGTCATGTCTCAAATGAGTATTTGAAATAACTCATAATATGTGAATGCCCCTAGTGGGTAAGAATTATTATGAAATTTACACAAGGTGTGTAGGCATAAAATATATGTGATCATGTAAGCTCAATGTGTTCCATGAAAAAACAAGCATAAATAGTCAATATGGAGGGGTGGGAAAGTAGAATGCTAAATCAAATTATAACATACCTTAGATCAATCTATTGTAGAGGGTGTATATGTATGTGTCTTATAAGAAAACTAGTGTGAATGTATAAAATAGAATAAATAATCAAAAGGAAATGGAAAGTAAAATATAATAATGAAATTAATGTCAATGGATGAAATAATGGTGAATATGAAAACATATGTATATGTCCATATCAAAATAAAAGTATGGATGAATCAATCAATCAACTCAATATATGTTGATGAAAAAAGAAATCAATAAGAATATATTTATAATAAGTTATGTTCAAGATAATATATGATCCAATAAAGGGGATGTTCAAGTGTATATCCTTTATCGATTAGTACAAATTATATGCATGGGATAGGATGACCTACAACTATAATATTTATCTCAATATAATATGACTCAAATAAGGTCAATAAAATAGAGTCTATGATACTTGGACAATTAGGGAAAGACTAAATGAACTATGTAGCTATAGCAGAGGGTTACCTAAAACATGCATGTCAAGAGGAAAGAGATTCAAATCCTAGGCCAATGACAAAAATATGTATCTCTCACTATATCTCAAAGAATATATACTATGTTTTTAAAGCATATTTCTAAACTAAGGATGGGTTAGAATGATTATAAATGGGTAAGGTGTAATGATTAAAAAAATGGGGGTTTATGCAACCTAATGTGATTTATAGAAAGTCTAAGAAATCTTATGGCTACATCATCTTATTTAATTTAGAAAAATCCTAAAAAATGATGCACATACATTCATACACAAAGAAACAAGAAATATCCAATATAATGAGTATATAAAGGAAAGGGCATAGGGATAAATATACTTACATTAGGGTAGAATCATTGGTGCTTCAATATCCCCCTTAGATCAAGTGGAGTTTTACAAGATAATGTTATAGGATCAAGACCTCAAATTATTAGATGAATACCTAAGACATCCTCAACTAGGAACTCTGAATGACTCCTCCTATTGAGCTTCAATTATAACATAATATAATAATATTCAAGATAAGGTTCTAAGACACTAACTCTCCTAAATGGTACATAGTGCAGAAGTGCAAGAGAAATTAGAATGAATAAATGTTATATCATATGATATGAATGAAATATGACCCCTATATATAGTGATCCAATACCCAAAACCAACCCTAGATATAATCCAATGGTATCAACCTATGTGATATAGTGAGAAGATCTCGATTGACATAAAATGGTATCAACTAGGTTGATACATTAAAAATGTCAAAAAACAAGATCAAAATTATATCGAGTTAGCCAATAAAGTATAGTAAGGGTGAAGGCATAGAATATATGGTATCTAATAGGATGATACCGTAAGATATGAGGAATCTATAAAATATGGACAAGAGATAAACTATATATATATATATATATATATATAGACACTTAAACGATCTTAGATTGATGATAATAATAGTGTAATAAGGATAGAATAAAACCTCTCTCACTAGACACCATGAGCCTTTCCCACCCCATTACTAGTAAACCCTTTAATTATTACACTCAATGAGATATATTCATCATAAATACATAAAAAATAAAGTGTTATTAAATGATAAAGTGAAAAATATTATATGTGTATAGGTATGCCCCACATAAATCTCATCAATGTCACAATAGTGTAATGCATGATGTTGATTTGGGAAAAAATATACCAACATAGAAGCATAGCTAAAAATGATTTCAAACAAAAATTATGATAAATGGATAACTAAAAATACCATACATACCTTGAATTACCTTTATTATTGAATGATTACATGAAAATACCATAGTCACAACTATGAAGGGTGTAAATACTACATTTGAGAAACCCTATGGATACAAGGCTAAAAATAACTAAAAACAAAGCAAGAAAATGTGGGATAGTCAAATAAATTGATGATCATGTAAAAATTTCAAGATAGATTAAATCACTTCGAATATTGGAAAGTCATGATCACTAATGCTAGGTTAAAACTAAAAGTCCAAGAAAATAGATAAAAATAAAGTAAAATTAGTAATCTAAAAAGCCAAGGTTAATTATGAACAAAAACCAAAAAATGCATCCATATTAAGATAAGTAACAATCCAAAACAAATAAAGGATAGATAGAAATAATTTATTATAAGAAAATCATCAAATGTAAGAGGATTAATAATACATACTCAAACAAAAGATGAAAATATGAAATGATAAAATAGGACTGAGTGGCCCTTAGAAAAGGTCCCAAACATAATGAAGATAAATACTAGAGATATAAGGTAATGACCAAGAGAACATCTCAAAACAACTCAAATATACAACTTATATTCTAAAATGAAAAAGCTAAAACTACCATATTACTATCATGTTTGAAAGAGATGGATAATAATAAGTTTGAATATGGAAAGATTTTGAAATAAGCTTGCATGTCAAGGGGGATTGGGAGGAGTATAAATATGTCTTCACCAAGTAGAAAACATGACATTTACTAGAAATAAGATAGTTAAATCAATTTGGTAAGATTAATTTTTTTTAATGTCAATAATCCTAGAGAATATTGCATAACAAACATAAGTTTGGGATAACTAGTGAAGTATAAATATCAACCCATGAAGGATGGTATGCATGAAAATTTAAAAGATCATACCTTACCAAAACATATTCCATGATTCTTAGTATCCCTTATAGATATGTCAACCTATTATGAATATTAGGTACTTGTGTGAGAAAGTAGGTGGCATTTTAATGTAAAAAGACGTGATGATATAGTTTTATAAGATATCCTACCCAATCTAATGGCCTACCACACCCCAATGGACTTCAAATCTATCATTAAGCCAACTATGGAGTTTAAGATTTGACTAGAATAAGAGATGTTCCAAACAAAGATCATATATTTTGGTGTGATCTAAATTTATAGATTGTAATTTGTTTTTTGATTTTGCCTTTTCTTATCATATGGATTTTAATCCTTTTGAATTTTTATATTTTCCACCTCCATATGGATTTGGAAAAACCAAACATGGGTGATAAATATGAATATCAAAATAGAGATTAAACTTATTCGATAGAGAGGAGAACCTAAAGATGGTGGTGTCAAAAGGCTCCTCTACTTACACCTTATAAATGAGTGTAATCTCAAAACCAAACTTGGTGAGCCAAAAATTAAGGTGAAATATAGGAAATTATGGAAATGATCATAAAATGATTGGGTTTCCCCAATCACAAAAAGTGTGTAAAAGAAGATGATATAATGATAGGTAGGTATGAATAATCATCAAAAGAAATGATAAAATGTGAATGAAAGACATGAAAATAAACTTCTATAGTTTTAGCACAAGATAATATGATTGATTATAAGTGAGGAAAAACACTACTCTTGAACATTGCATTAATTTTTTAAGGAGGCACCTAGCAAAGGGTTGGGAGGAAAAATACTATATGGAATATAATGAAAAATGATGTGTGTTGTTGAGGAGAACCTAGTTTATTCCCTAATTCTTACCATGCAATTCAGAAATTGAAAATCAAAGAGTCATAAGTTAGATATAAAAATTATATAAAATACCCAAGAGGTTGTATGAAAGAGTAGACCAAATAATCTCAAAGGCAATAATGGTTGACTATAAAAGGATGGGTGTTTGTCAAGAATGACTAGTTGATTTCCTAGGGTTACAATATAACTCACAAACTAAAAAAATAAGTGGTGTAAAATATACAAAATACATAAGGACTAAAGATAGGTAATAGGGATCATGTGAAATAAAACCCACACGTGTGTAAAGAAAGTTTGGATAAATTGTAAAATAAGAGAGTCAAAGTAAAAATTGAAATAAATGTTAGATCAACATGATATATAAATTTAAATATAAGCATGAAATTAATATGTACAATAAAATCATGGTGGTGTCACTAAATATGCCATACATCCAAAAATAGGGGGATGAATAAAGAGGCCAAAGGATCACCAAAAATCCAAGACAAACTGTAAAAATGGTAAAACTGTGATAAAACAAAACCCAAAGGTGATATGTAATATCTACAAGGGAAGCTAAGGCCAACTTTAAAATTATATAAAACCCAAAGGTGATACCTAAGATCCACAATGAAAAATAAGGCACATTATAAAAATACCAAAGAATTAAAATGGAAGCAATGACGTAGTAAAAATGATGTTAAGGGAATAAAATGTAGGAAACCAAAGAAACATGAGACATTTTATTGAATCATCATGGGGATCTTTGATAATGACAGAAGTATCAAAAGTGATTTAATTAAATGGTAAGATCAACATGGGGATCTTAAATAATGTAATAAGTATATAAAGTGATGTCATTAGGATCCCAAGGATCATAAATGGGAGTATTATATTGATAATATTTGATCTCACTATAATCTTCATCATAAGTGGGAAGAGCATCATTGGGATCCTTGACCATGATAAAATGTGTAGCATGTTTGCATTATGAGGAGTTGCCTACAATATTGGTAATATAAGGTGTAAAGGAGTGACCTATTGAAAATTGGAATGGGTTGAGGTTTACAAGAAAGATTGTAAGAGGAGACATCATGATGAATAAAATTAAAAATATGATGTGGAAAATGACTGACCAAAGGAAAAAGATGGTATTAGATTAATTGATATAGTTAGTTACTAAGTCTAGAAGAATAGAATATATTGTCCCAATAAATATAATTAGTTTGAAAAAAATGGTATTAGGTTGGCTAATATAGTATAGTGAAAAAGATATCATACTAGCGACTGTATAAAATGAATTATATCAACTTGGTTGATGTAGATGGGAAGACACACAAAACTATTTTAGGTTGGCTTATACAATTTTAAAAAACATCTGTTACAATCTCACCCTTGTGCACCTTGATATGACTACTTATATGATTGATTTAGCATGTGTATAGCTGATTGCTACACTCCCCTTAGCTAGACTGTGTATCAAGTTTAATGTTGTGATACTTGACTGTAGTGATGCATTTATCATGTTTATAATTATGCACTTATTGATGTATGGGTTATTTGATGTATTTGATAACTGATTATAGTTCACTCTTACTTTATTATTTTACTAATTTTGGATCAGATACTACTGATGGATTCACTTGATGGTTGTAGGGTGTTGCATATGAGCTAGGCTAGATGTTGGCATTAGCTTTTGGGGTAGCAAAGTGGTTTTGATCAATTGGATGAATTTAGATAGGTAACCCAATATTATTTTTTAGTATTTTTACTTTGGAAAATATTCTTATTTGTTGTATAGTCTTATGTTATTTATAGATTTGTTGATTTTCACTCTCTGCATCCTATCATATGGTTGTTTACTCCTACATTTTTATTCAGCATTGAAAACCATCTACTTGGATTTCCTCTTCTCTCTCTCTCTCTCTCTCTCTCTCTCTCATCTCTCTCTCTCTCTCTCTCTCTCTCTCTCTCTCTCTCTCTCTCTCCTCTCTCTCTCTTCTCTCTCTCTCTCTCTCTCTCTCTCTCTCTCCTCTCTCTCTCTCCCCCATGTGAACCTTGCCACCCTATCATCATTGGACTTAGCTTCACATATCTTAGACTCCCTAAGAAACCTACGTAGACCTACCTTCCCATGATACCCCCCCTTCTGCATGATTTATTTCCCTAGTGACCTTATAATTACTAAGGGATGGGTTAATTAGTCATGGGTCATTTAATCATTTAATAAACTTTAAAAATAATATATATTTTATTATTTTAATGATTATTATTCTTTTTTTGTAGTTTTTTTGTTATTAGGTATTTTTAAATAATATATATATATATATATATTATTATTTATTTATATTGCCATTAACTATGTTATTACTTTTATTGGCCTTTTGACCCAAAAATTAAAAAGGTCATCTTGACTATTGTCCCAGGTAATTAAGCCTAAGGTCACATAGGGAAAAGGGAGGGGGTTGACAAAATTGTGGAGGGGATATGCCTTCTCTCTTTCTCTCTCCTCATTTAATAAGGAAATTGAATGATAGTATGGAGTAGGGGTAAGGAGATCAAGAGGTGGTTGGGAAGGACAATTAGGAAAAAGGGAAGTCAAAAAGGTGTAGGAGTAGAATAAAAGAAAAGGGAGTAGAATAAAAAAGGGGAGAGGAATGGTAGTGCAAGTGAAATAATGCAACAAAGAATAAGGGAAAGAACACAACATGAAAGAAAGAAAGAAAAAGTAGGTGGGAGTTGTGGATCTCATTTTTTGGAACCTAGGGAATTGGAAGCTAAATAGAGGGTTGATTCATGTAGATGGAAGTATTGCTAATCTGGTATTAATCTATTGACATTTTATGTTTCCTTCTCCTTGCATTGGATTGGTAAGTCCCCTTCTAAACTACATTTTAACTATTTTTTTTGAATAAAATGCTAGTTATTAGTACATATATATGTATTATCACCATTATTATCTTGCTACAACAAATAATTGCTAGTAGAGAAACAAAATGTAAAGTTCAATTTTTATAAATGTGGTTGGATTGAATATAAGGATGGGAAATGCATTATTATGGGTGGGTTGTGTAATTAATTTAAGTGTGTATGCTATGGCCTCATACCATTGAGCCTACTATGCATCTTTGTCATTGTGTATTGATGATTCATTAACCCCTCTTCAATGTCATACATTTTTGATGGGTTGTATTTTGTACCTTACATGCTTTAATATGTATGAATTATCTATGTTAATTCTATGTGTGCCATGAAGTCACTGTATAAATGTGCCCTGGTGTGTTTTTTTGTTAACCTTTGTATATGAATAATGCATCCTAGCTCCTTATTTAAACCCTGCACATACTTGGGATACATATATGGCATGCTCTTTGCTTTTTGTGTGGCTTGTGAATACCCCTATGGGTTGTTTCCCCTATATTAATGGACTATTTTCATGAGGGATCGATCTATGAGCAAAATGTAGGAAAAAAAACATCTTGGGTTTTTGTTATAAATTTATAAGATAGATTACCTTTTCCAATTATATCTCTCTAATTTAATTTAAATTGCCCTGTCTTTAAATAATATGAGTAAATATTTTAGTAGCTGTATGTTTCTTAGATTATGGGAAAAGTAGAATTGGGGTTTTAAATTGTTTAACAAGATCCAGGTTTGTATGAGATGTATAGATTGAGATTGCCATTATAATCTTTGTATGTTTCTTAGAATTATGGGGAAAAGTAGAATTAGGGTTTTAAAATATTTAAAAAGATCCAGGTTTGTATGAGATATATAGATTGGGATTGCCATTATAATATTTAATACCAAATTAAAATAAATTTGGGACTCCCAAAATTAAAAAAGGTTGAGTTTTTATCCTTTATTGACATATTTACTTAAATCAAATTTGATTAGAATTTTCCTCAAATCAACTATGTGTGTACCTTTTTGAATGACACGTCCTAGCTATTTAAATATGTTTTGGCCTTTGGGAAGAAGTTTCATGTATTTTATCTAATATGGAACTCATTGGATATACATACATATATTTATATGAAAAAGGGACTGATTCCTTCTCATTTATCAAAATGGTTACTCAAGTCCCTTATATGAGTTTTACAATGTGGTTGGATTGAAGTCCCTTATGGAGTTTTCATATGTATTTTATTGGAATGTATAATCATGGTACTTAAGTTGAGAATTATATATGAAAAAATAGACTAATTATTATAATGTTTAGGCATACTTGAGTTTTATATTGGATTGAACAATTGTTTTATCCATTGTATATTGCCATGCTAGTGAATTTCCTTGCATTTTAATCATAAAATCATAAGGCAATTGATGTTGTACCCCCTTATAAATTAGGCATTTATTCCTTATGTGATCTTATGAAATTTATACATGTTCTCTTTTTTTGAACCATTCTAGTAATGATTGGTGTAGAGATTGTGTAAGTAGATTGGATTACTCAATTTGGTGTTTAGACCATGCCTGAGTATGTTGGCTAGGATTACTAGTAATTTGAAAATATTTAAACTGGATGATAACTATTGATATTTATCTAAATTATTGATTTTGGATACATATGCATATGCTCATTTCCCTTTTTATACATGTTGGAAGTTACTCTTGATCTATCATGTGAATATAGGACTACTTGTAGTTGGTTTCCAATTTGTGTATAGAGTATAGAGAGTACCTAGGGTGTTCTAACTTGTATGTGGAATTATGAAAGAATGCACATTTTTAATCTTGGAATAATTTTCTAGATTATGAATGGAGGAAGGTAATCTTAAATCTATTGCATTATGAAGTAATTGTAATATTAATTGATACCCTTCCCCTTGCTTATATTGCTTATATAAATGAGGTGGCTGAAAAATGTATAAGTGGTTATCATTTTTGTGTGCTAGATATGAATATTAACTTTTCTCTCATGTTGGATATATTTTATTACTAATTAGGAATTGCTATTGGTATGAGATTAGTATGCATGTAAAATTTTATACTTCTATCTCTCAACAATCTAATTTATTTAGAACCATTTCATGCTTGAATAAGATATATTTGGGGCATAAATGGAAACATGTTACTTCCTCATGTTGAAAATACTTATTAGGATTTAGTATGAAGTGAGGTAACTCATTAATGCATTCCTTAAGAAATTAGAGGTTAATGTTATAAAGGGTTAATCATATATAATAATTTTTTGAGTATATAAAAAGGCTATAAAATAAAAAATGTAGGTACATAGATGGAATGCCTAATATACCTCCCTTATCAAAAAATCCGTTGAAAAAATAAACAATGTTATGGGATAAATAATATAAATGGGTTGTTGAAATACACCTTGGTAGAATTAACTTCCTTGATTTGCTATATTTTATTAGCTATTTGCCAATATGATATTCATTTATATCGATTCTATGAATGGCTACCACCATATTAGATTGATGAGGAACTTAACCCTATTGTATATTCAGTCATTTATTTTGGATCAAAAATAATGATATAAAATTGATTGTAATATCTTATGCAAATGATGTGTTTTTTCATCTTTAAAGAGACCTTAGCATAGTTCGTAAGTACTCAAACTGATAGCTAGTTAATATGTGTGTTTAACAGGTTGGGTATTATGTTTGATTATCATTTAAGATAATGATTGATTTGGTCCCCATATCCTTGGACTTGTTTTGATCCACTAATGTCATATAAGGTTTTGGTTAACCTTTTTGGTCATGTGTACATGGATACACTGCATTGGTACTGCTTGCTTAGCAAGTGAGGTTGGGTCCATTTTGCATCCAATACATACTTTGATATACAACTTCAAAAAAAATTAGGGTTATTTAATTTGGTATCAGAGGAGTGTTTCTGCTCTAAGGAGCTCTTGGATTTTTAGATTTTTTGTATGGTGACCAAAGAGTTTTCCAAACTAGATGAAATTGTGAAGTGATCCCAAGACACTTAGCCTTCAGGCTGAAGGTTAAGGTCTTGTGATTGTTTTTGCTTGTTGATGTAATTTTTATGCATCACTTATAAGGAATGATTCTAAGGAATCTATATTTTATCCTATACTAGTGGTTATCTTCCCCTATCCCTTGTTTGGGTTAACCCTTCCCAAATCCAATTGCATCAAGTCAGTCTCACCTATCAACTATTGACTTATCTGGGTGGGGTCAATGGGAGTTATGTGGCATAGGATTTTCTCTTAGAATTAGGGGAATGATGTTTGGGTATCTATGGTTGGCTTGTATGTGTAAGCCTTTCTTAGATACTTGGAATATTATGATGTAGATAAGATTTGAGGGTTTAACTTAAACCTATAGGGCATAATAGGGTACAACAAAGTTGATTTTCTTAGGTAAACATTGCCTTGAGTTGTTAAAACCTATGGAATTTCATGGGTGTGCTAGCTGGTGCTCATTTGATGGATAGTTTAGGTGAGTGAAAACATCTCCATGGGGTAAGTTGCTTGAAGATATAAAGGTTTCCCTATCTCATTTTTTGTTTATAATAAGATTGTTATATAGAAGCTTCTTACAATGATGGTATGAATTAGCTATGGTAAATAGCCGTAGGTTATGGCTTGGCCTAGGTATCACTGCAAGTGACTTGGGGAAATCATACAATCAATTATATTGAGATGAAAATGCCTAGTGGCATTGGCCCATATAATATATTAGAACTTTTTAATAAACAAGGAGGTTTTGTTTCTAATATGTTGCCTAGTTAGTTGATTTACAATTGTTATTCATCCTGTATATAGGAAAACTTATGCGATGCTAAAGGCTTATACATTTAAATTAAGTAGGATGGTTTTGTTGGCATATTTTGAGTTAAAATGATGAAGCATGCAACTTTGTAACTCCAAAAGGGCTGAAGTTAGCTAGGTTTATATGTTATCATGATCATGGATCAATTTTACATCTATGATGTATGTTTATTCATGGATATGTCATGCAACCATGAGGATGTCTATTGAGACATTAGATATATCCTACAACCATGAGGATGCCTATTGATATATTATATATGTCCTATAGCCATGAGGATGTCTATTGAGATGTTGGATATGTCCTATAACCATGGGGATGCTTATTGTAAGTTAGATTAAAATTGATGATTGTGCGGAATTGTTATTCCCACAATAGTGGTATGGTACTCTCTTTGAGCCTTGGCTAAGCTTACCCTTTCCCAAATAAATGTTATGTTAAAACAATCATCTCCATTCAACATTTGACATGTTGGATTTAGTTAATTAGTTGAAACATGATATGAGCTTGTTATTAGAATATTAAGATAATGCCTAGATGTCCATTGATTGCTTACATAGACAAGATATTTGATGAGGATGAGGAATGATATCTTGGGAGGTCTAAGGTGCAGCTCAATCCTAGAGGGGCCTGATGGGGTGAGTCTGATTGAATTGCATGAGAAAGTTAAGAGTTTTGGGACTGATTATGTGATACAATTGATGGGTATCTAATGTCTTTTGTATGGCATCTACATATTAGGTAGATTGATGTATATTGAGGGACCCTTATGCTTCACACACCTATGTGTTTGACCATTTTAATGTAGAAAATTACCTTGGCATAGTTACCTATGCTTGAATGTTTATTATCTTAAACAACTCTTTTATACATGTGCATTTTTATGTTATATATTGTATAAGCCTTGTGAAGTGTGAAAGTGTTTAACCACATGGAATGTGTGAAATTTTTGCATTATCTAGTTTGCTTTCCAGGTATTTCTCATTGTGTTATACATGTGATTATTGTGTTGAAAAAAGATAATTGTGAATTTAAGAACTTGTGTTGTAACTCCCTTTTGAGAAGTTGAATTCCTTATTTTAAGATACCAAGGTATAATGTGATGTATTTTGTTATCCTGCACCAATGTTCTAGTTTTAAACATTAATGCAAGTATGAAGTTGAGGGTAATAAACACTATTTATGTAATTATTTAAACCAATTATGGGTTAGGGAGTGGAGTCTCTCATAGGCTGAAAATCCACTCCACCCCTTAGTATGAGGTAGTTACCTAATTAGTTTAGAGTTTGCACCATGAGAGACACATATTAGTCATGGAACCCTCCTAAAAATGATCACCTTATGGTTTAGTGATCCTTTAGCCACCTCTCAAAGGTTATTTATAGAAAACCTATGTGTAATCTCTTGTGTAAGACTTGTGAAGCACCAAATGGTCCTACATTGTGGATGTGGATGCAAATAAACAAGGGGCCACTTGATGAAATGTGTGCATGTGTTGGTATGTGCATGTAAACATGTTGTGATTATGGTATGATTGCTATACATATATTTTTTAAGATATATTTCTATATTATTTTATGCATGACTAGATAGTATGTTGGTCTTATGTTTAGAATGAACATTGTAAGTCTTGATTATGCAGATTTTGTTATTTGAGTACTCATCTTTCTTTCATTTTTCTATTTGTTGTCATGCAGTAAGGTAGTATGATGGTGGAACTATGATTCCTATAACCATCATGTGATCTCAAAAAGTACTTAGAGAGCATCTGATAAACCTTTGGGTAGCATGCAATGCTTGGTTGAATTCTCCTATTATTCAGTGTGGATAGTGTGGGATGTTGCACTATCCCTTGAATGGTATTTGTTTGATTTGGAAGTAACTTTTAAAAATGGATTACTACATGTGGTAGCATTCTATGATGAATTATAATTAAATTATGCATAAGGCATAATATGTGTTGGTATAGACATATTTTAGGTTTGAATATATGTTTAAAATCTTGATGGGATTATACAAGTTACAACCACAATCATAAAAGTTGCAATTTTTTGTGGTATGTTCTCTTGATAAGAGGGATGCATAGATAGTGTTTGGTTTTCCTAACAAATGTTTGATGTAAATAATAGATATTTGTTAAAATTTACCTACCTCTCACAAGTTTGTAGCTAAAAGAGGTGATTGGAAGGCAACAAAATCTTTTTGTTGGCCTTTATTGAGTTGGGAAATTAGTTCCCATGTTGATAATACTATTTTACTTGGAAAGTCATGCTTATACGGGTAGATGAATTTAATAGTTTTATTATAACTATGTTAAACAATGGTATATCATTGGTATTTGTGCTAAATAAGTTTAGATTTTGAGGCTATTGGACCTTTTTCCAAGGTTGTGATGATCTATTTTAGCTATTATTAAATGACCTGTGTGTCATAAACTTGGATTATATCTCGAGTTGAGATGTGTATGTGAGAATTTATTGCTATAAAAACTTTTGATAAGCTCCCTATTATTCTTTAGTGACTTAACATGGCATATGAGTCAATAAGACCTTTATTATGGTTGTACTTAGGGTTTATATAGGGAATAAGAATTGTATCTTACATGATGGTCTAGTACATTCTCTTGCTTTATTGTTATATAAACTAATTATTTTTCTAATTAATACTATGGTTAAGTGGTGAAACCTTTATGATGAGAGTGATTAAGTCCTTATAGATAGTTGAGTCCTCAGTTGTTGATATAGTTATTGGGATAACTCCTCTCTAATATTGGGATGATGTTATGATCCTACCCTCATGCACCTTGACATGACTACTTATATGATTTATTTTAACATGTGTATAG